>CM028229.1:29143106-33943106 GCA_016432845.1 Psidium guajava | reverse complement strand
GACAGGGGTTCCTCCATGTTTCGGACATCACAGCTGTGGCGAAGAAAGGGAAGCTGTCCCAAGGGGACTATACCCTTTCGAAGAATTCAGAAGAATGATATGGCTAAAGCGAGCTTGCTGGTCAACTATGGAAGGAAGAAGGCCCGAAATTCCCATCCAGGCACCGAGATGGATGATAATAGAATTCAAAACCTCCTTCAGAGTAATCACTCCGTATGTATGCATTCTCACATTTTTTTTTTTTTTTGGGTTTGGGGAGATTTAAGTAACGGTTCATGCCAACACTTACATTTTCGACATTGGTTGTACTGTGAACAAGATGGCCATATTGATGACAGAAGGTTATAGTTACACTGGAGCCAAAGGAGATATTAAAGTTTTCAACCCGCATGTCGAATATGATGATGAATGGACCACTTCTCAAATTGCTCTAAAGAGCGCTGTTCTTCAAGATTATGAGTGTGTCGAATCTGGATGGGCGGTATGTGTAAATCGCTGCTTAGGAAACTGAATTCATCATTTAGTATGACCGAGTGATAGCTATGCGACAGTTGCTTGCCAGTAATTCTGCTGCGACTCCTAATGATTCCAGACTTTTCAGGTTAATCCTGGTGTATATGGCGACCGGAAGACTCGGTTTTTTGTATATTGGACAGTAAGCTCATCATCTGAACTCATTCTTCATTTAGATAAACTTGACAAATATACCGGGTCTCATTGGCAGCCACTGCAACAAAATTTTCTTTTTGTCGATAGTATGCAACAGTAGGAATTCATTCCCACCTTGACTTGATCATTGTTTGACCTATCGTTGATATGGCAGTGCAAAACCAATATTGAATCTTCCTCTTCTGTGTATCAGGCTGACTCCGGGAAAAAAACTGGCTGCTTTGATCTCACTTGCCCTGGTTTTGTTCAAACGAGCAGCGAGATTGCCCTCGGCGCTGCCATTCACCCCATCTCAACAACAGATGGCCTTCCATATCAAATTACACTTTATCTCTTCAGGGTCAGAAAGCACTGATCTATGACCATATCGACATACTACATGGAGAATTCGCGAACTAGTTACTTTTAGCTTCTCTGATGAATTGAAAGACGTTGCTAACAGCTTCTCCATGTGATTTCAGGATCCAAACACCGGCAACTGGTGGGTTCAGTACGATGAGAAGACGAATGTCGGTTACTTCCCGCCGGAGCTATTCGCCTACCTACCTCAAACTGCACAAACCGTGCAGTGGGGAGGCGAAGTGTATAGCTCGAGAATAGGGGGATTTTCGCCCCACACCTCAACACAGATGGGGAGCGGACAGTTCCCCATCCTTGAAGAATCGAGCGGATATGTGAAGAGGATACGGGTCCGCGACAACTCGATGATCCTGAAGTTCCCGGAACAAATTGACCTCTACACAGATGAGTTTAGGTGTTATGATGTGAGATACCTTGGGGATTATACTGAAGATCCTGAGTTTTATTTTGGAGGTCCTGGAAGGAATGAGTTTTGCCCCTGACTAGGCATAGAGGCTGCTAGTTTCTTGTTTTTCAGCCTAATCCTCATGTAGCAGATGTTATGAACAGAGTTCAAAGAAAAGGAAACGTTTTATTTCCCACGTTGATTTTCACCGACAGAAAGAATTTATTACGTATCTTAAGAATTTCGGACGGGTTCAATCGGCGGGCTAAACTAAACCCGGCGGCACAGCTGAAGCTTGCATTCCCTGAAGCTGGCTCGAGAAGTAAAGCATGATCACAAGGCCTTTCATGAGCTTCAACGAACCGGCAATTTCCATATTCAAATCGTACTTTAGATCCCTGATCTTCTTCTGCTAAGAAATTCATGCTCTTAATCAGCATGGTTGGCAAATTTTCTTGCAGTGCAGATCAGTTTCGGTCATTTTCTCGTGCATTGCTGCAATCTGTAAAGAACACAATGGTATTTGGCAGAGAAGTCATAAAGGTTGGCCCTTGTTCTGTGTTGACGTTAACTGAAGTGGTCAAAGTTCAGTCAGTCTTATCCTAATTCCTATGAAACAAACTAAAGAGTACTTTCTGTTTTGACGTTGCAAATATGACAAGAAATCAGTTACAGTGACAAATTAGGATTTTGGAAGGTTCTTGCCTTTCTTGGATGAACATTGGATTGGTTTTGAATATCCCCCTTTTTTTTTTTGTGTGTTATTTCAATTCTTTTTCATCTCTTCCCCTTCAAGTCATTTTCATGCTAAGAAGCAAAAGGAACAATGGAGAGTGCTCGGGATAAAAGGGTTGAGCGAAGGAAAGGAAATCGAATACCGAATTTACGTAGTTCGGTCCGTAGGTCGAAATCTACGTCTACGGAGAGAGCAATACAGAAATTCACAATAAAAACAAGCAAGACAGCAATTAAACACGCTTTCTTTGTTTTTTAATCCTCAATTATACCTAATAACTCATATGGTGTTTAATTTCTCATAATTTCTAGTGAAATCTCACTAGACAAATTATACAAAGTCTACTCACAAGAATTTACCTGGCTAAACTACTAAGGGGTATAATGGCAACAAACAAACCCAACGAGAAGACCTCTCTCTTCTCTCGGCCACCAAATGAACTTTAGCTCGCTTCAACGTTCAAGGAAACTCCCCTGTTTATAATCAAGAGAAGCCTCCCATCATTTATTGCCATCTGAGAAAGTCTTCTTCGAAAGCAACATAAAGTAACATGGAGGCTCCACCTCTTCTTTTCACCTTGGAATGCACGAAGAGCTCTTATTGGCTCTTCATTTCCTCTCCATCTTAGTGAAGTCCAAGGGGACAACAATGTTGGCTCATTAAATGCTGCTCATTTTCCTGTCTCTTCCCCCATAGGTTCTTGTAGCCCTTGGTCAAGAAGGCAAAAGAAAAGAAGGGAACACATTTAATGTAAACGCCCTCTATCTTCCACCGTGGCTCGAGCCACGTTCTCAATTCTCTAGTGGCTGGCGCGCATTTAATGTAGGGAGTTCGGCCAGGGTACAAAATCTTAGGCGATCACAAAAGTCCAACGTGGACTTCATTTATCGAGACGGACCCGCACGCGTTAATTTCGATAACAGAGAAAGTGGGATTCATGCTCTTTTGCCTGTGACGTTGCGTTGGGCCATATTGGGCGATGATGCATCAAGAGAATCAATGACAGCTTCAGAGGATGATGATGATGATGTTGATAGGAGACTCAGGCTTCTCAATAAGCCCGCCGTGAAGAGCATTCAGGGGTCATACTGCCTTCAACTCCTCTTGAATTGGCTTTCTGCTGATATTCATCCATGGTTTGAAGAACCAATCCTTTTCACGATCTCTTGGCCCGAAAAAAAGCTTGTGAAATGGCTTTTGCCATTATGGCATTCCACCTGAATTTCCTTTCAGAGAATTTCATTTGTGGTCGCAAGCTTTTGAAAATGGCTTTTGCCATTATAGATCCCTATCAGACTCCCCAGAGATGACAAACACTGTAGATCCGAAGTTCTCTCATCAAGCATCACCAATACTTGCATAACAAGGAACTGCAATACGGCACCGAGCAAGGGCATGCCGAAAAGGATCCATCCTTGCCCATCGTCGCATGCATCCTACGGAGCGAATTCACAGCGCCCAATAGTCACAAGCTTACTAAAGACGATGATGAGATCACTGATACAACAGGCAAAACACTCTATTGACTGAAATGTCAAAACAGAGAAAATAACAATTTGTTGACTTAGGCATACAAATGGTCAGGCGAGTACTCCAATCGAATCAGAAGATGGACAGAAGATGGCCTTCCTACATCTCTTTAGGGTCAGATTGTACCTAACTATGACCATATCGAGATACTGCTCGGAGAATTCACAAACTAGTTAGTTTTAGCTTCTCCAACGACTAGAAAGACGTTGCTAATGACTTCTTCGTGTGATTTCAAGATCCAAACACTGGCAACTGGGGTTTAGTATGATGAGAAGAAGAATGTTGGTTACTCCCCGCATGAGCTATTCGGATACCTACCTCAAACCGTGCAGTTAGGAGGTGAAGTGTATGGCTCGAGAATTGGGGGATTTTCCCCCCACGCCTTGACACAGATGGGCAACCCATCCTTGAAGAATCAAGCGGATATGTGAAGAGGATATAGTAGATCCATGATTGCTCAATGATCCTGAAGTTCCCAGAACAGATTGACCATTGCACGGATGAGTTTAGGTGTCATGATGCAAGATACCTTGGGGATTATATTGAACATCCCAAGTCTCATTTTGGAGTTCCTGGAAGAAATGAGTTGTGCCCCTGAAGAGACATCGTGGCTGCTAATGTCTTGTTTTTCAGCCTGATCCTCATATAGCAGATGTTATGAACCATGATTAAGGAAAAACAGACATTTATCTTCCTGTTTGTTTTCCCCCTATTGAAATCCCTCCTTGCATGTTTTAGACAAACTCGATCAAATGGCGGGCTAAAATAAACCCGGAGTGGAGGCATGGTTCAAGCTTGTATTTTTCGGGAGCTGGCCCGATCCCGCTCATCAAGTTAAGCATGAAGTCCAGGGCAGAACACAGTAGCAAACACATATGGGACAATCCCCATTTGCGAAACTACCAATCTTGTCGGTTTTACACCATAATCACAAGGCCTTTATGAAGTTTCGCGAACTGGCAGTTTCCATAGGATTCAAATTGTAGTTCAGAACCCTAATCCTCCTTCTGCTAAGAGAAAATTCATGCTATTTATCAGTATGCTCGGTAAATTTTCTCCAAGTGCAGATCCCAGTTTCTCGTGCATTGCTTCAATCTCTGAAGAACTCAATGGTATTTGGCAAAAAGTCATAAAGGTTGTCCCTTTTTCTGTGTTGATGATGTTAACTGAAGTGGACAAAGATCAGATCTTCTCCTAATCACATGAAACTAACCGATCAAAGTATCGTTGACTTCTCTTTCTTTTTGTTTTTTTTGTTTGTAGATGAGCACTTTCTGCTTTAAATGAAGCAGCTATGGCAAGTAATTGCTTTAACTGAAGCAGATTGGCATTTTACAAGGTTCTTGGCTTTCTTAGATCCACATTGAATTGGTTGCGAGTCTTCCCTTTCTTGTGTAATTCAAATATTTTTTTTTTCCCATTCCGCTTCCGTCATTTTCATGCTGAGAAGCAGAAGGAACAATGGAGAGAGTGGGATTTATGCTTTTCTTGGTTACATTGTATTGGGCCACATTGGCTAATAGTGTATCCGGAGAATCGATGAACAGAGAGGCTTCAGAGGATGATGATGATGATGATGTTGAACGAAGAGTCAAACTTCTCAATAAGCCTGCAGTGAAGAGCATTCAGGTATCATACTGCCTTCAACTCCCCTTGAACAGAGAGAGGCTTCAGCAAAAGATGATGATGATGTAGATAGGAGAGTCAAAACTTCTTAATAAGCCCGCAGTGAAGAGCATTCAGGTATCATACTGCCTTCAACTCCTCTTGAACAGAGAGGCTTCCGAGAATGATGATGATGATGTTGATAGGAGAGTCAAAACTTCTCAATAAGCCTGCAGTGAAGAGCATTCAGGTATCATACTGCCTTCAACTCCCCTTCAATAGGCTTTCTGCTGATATTCATTCATGGTTTCAAGAACCAATCTTTGAGAATTACATCAATTAGGAGATGCCAGTGTCATGATCTCTTGGCCCGAAAAAGACTTCTTTTGTTTGTCGGGCAAAAAATTCTCCGACCTGTTTCCAGGATTTTGGCTATTTTGCATCAACTTAGACTACCATCTCATGAGACTTCGATCTTTTGGTCATTCGTGGCGTCTTGTCATGAAACAATGTAATGAAACTGAGATCCCCAACCGTCGTGGAACATTTTCTTTTGGTGCAAAAACTGCACAAAGAATAGTTCCAAAAACCTCAACTTTTCCATTAAGTGCAATCCGTGAGTCTTTGCAGAGCCATTTCAGGAAAGAGTGATGACATTTTTGGTGTTTGACTGCACATGTGCCATAAGGTTCAGCACAATATTTGCTGTATCCCAATTAGAATTTCACCACCCAATAGAAGTAATGATATGAACTTCTGATATGCCATCTTTTTTTTTGCGCTCACACACAGACTCACTCAGACACTCCGCAGAAATTTGCTTGTTAGCTACTTAATGGAAATAATAAATGAAAGCTTGTCCACTTCCAATAAATTAACTTGAAGACTAAAGTCCAGGTTCTGTTTCGATTGATAGAGCGTAGACGGAGATATCATCCGACTGCGTTAACGTGCACAGACAACAGGCCTTCAACCATCCCGCATTGAAGAACCATGTCATTCAGTTCCATTTCCCACCCTTAGCTCTCTCACTTACAATTGACATTTTGATCACAACATATTCAAGTCTGACAAGTTCTAAATAGCTCTGATTTGTATTGAACCAGCTAGTCTAGAGAACTCGAATCAGCTGATTGCACGTTTTGATCTTATATATTGAAAGCAGCCTGATTTTTTTCTTTCTTCTTTTTTGGGATATTTCCTGTAAACCTTGTCTACTATTCTTCCTTCAAATGCAGATGAAACCCAGTGTTAAGTTGCCTTTAGAAACCAAAGTAACTAAAAATCAGTAATATCTCTGACTTGGCAAAGGAGAGGAAATTGTCCGAAGGGAATCATTTCGATCTGATGAATCCGGCAGAGGTTCTAGTCCAGACCAATTTGGGAAAAAGTATCCTCCACATTCCCCGGACCACGTGGAAAATTCAACTGCCTACAAAAATGTTCAAAACGTGGTCATAAATGGAACTGAAGTCTCTCTACCTTATCAAAAAGATCGTTCTGTAAGCATTCATTCGACTGAATTCAACGCCCCATGTTCACTTTATTATTCTAACAGAAACTGGTTCCCCCACAAGTTCAGTGTCTAGTAATACCATTTCACTGTGTTTCTTGGGAAGCAAGCAATCCTTGTGACTGTAGGGTACAGCTACATAGGAGGTTCTGGCGGCATAAACGTTTGGAATCCGAACCTTGATTTCCCAGATGACTTCACTCCAGCACAAATATGGCAATAAGTACGAAAGTGTTGAATTGGGATGGATGGTCTGTCTTTCCGTTTTAGTCTGGGCCTTTTTTATTTTTAACCTGTTAGTTTTTGGTTTATCTGCCGAGATGGCTCAAAAAGATTTTCCTACTCCCAGGTGAATCCAAAGTTATATGGAGACAAACAATCTCGATTTTTCATGCATTGGACAGTGAGTACTCTGCCATTAAGATAGACCATTTCTTCTGGGCGTAGCTGAACCGTTTAACTGATTGTGTTATCTTACATTTCCTTTATTACTCAGGCTGATGGAAGCAATGCCACAGGCTGCTTCGATTTGACCTGTCCTGGATTCATTCAGACTAGTTCTGACGTGGCCCTCGGTGCTGCTTTGACTCCGGTATCTTCTCCATTGGCACAACATCAGATATTTGTTGGCCTCTTCATGGTGCTTAGACTCTCAATCTTCTTTTCCTTCTCTATTTGAGGTAAACTTGATCGGCAAATCCTGTTTGAGCTAGCTAGTTTGACATTTAAGTGCCCAAAGGAATTCATGAGCGCTTGGACAATGCTTTTCCCAATCGGCATGACCACGACAAAGCTAAGTGGGAAAATATTTTACATATTGAGATTAGCCTCTATGTCAATCCTGATTTAACCACTCTGACCGGTTTACAATTTCATCAGAATCGGGTCTGCCCATTAATTGAAGTTCAACTTAAGAAGTTGTCAGTACCTTTCAAAAACAGTATTTCCAGAGTAGAGATAATTTATCATTGAACCAGGATCCACATACTTCCAACTGGTGGCTACAACTAAAGATTGACAGGGTAATCGGTTATTTTCCCGGATCCATTTTCTTCTACTTGAAGCAGAGTGCCATAATGGTGAATTGGGGAGGTCAAGTGGACAGTTCGATGGTGAAGAAGACTCCTCACACCAGAACTGACATGGGAAGTGGGGAGTACTCACAGAAACTCCAGGGCCATGCCTTCTACATCAACCATGTTAGGATTGGGGACTACTCACTTCAACTCAAGTACACTGAATGGTTTGGGGCTTACAACGATGAGGAGCATTGCTACAATGGAAACAACCATGGAGATGGGGACAATGGCGAGCCAGTGTTCTACTTCGGCGGGCCCGGCCAAAATAGTTTTTGCCCATGAGTGCAAGGTGAATGTCATGCAAAGTATTGCAGACAAGATTTCCTTGCAGAGAATTTCATTTGTGGTGCGAAAGTGAAGCATCACTACTGCTTCCATGACAAACAACTGGTCAAAAGTCAAGAGAGATCTACTTACGGGGAACTAAGCAAGGACATGCCGAAAACGATCCATCCTTGCGCGTCATTGCATGCATCATATGGAGCCAATTCACAGCATCCAATAGTCACAAGCTTTTCAACTACCTTACTCAAGACAATGATGACATTACTGAAACAACAGGCACAGCACAAGATGGCTCTTCGATCGGAAGTTACATTATAGCGACTTCCACTGAGATGACAAATGCAGTATAGTGATGAACTTCCACATAGGATTTCCTAATTTACAGACCAATCTATAATGAAAAAAAAGACTAAGAGAACACTGATACAGAAACTCTCACACTCAGAACTCCAACGAGTTTCTGAGTTTATTTACGATTTTAAGAGAGACAAACATAATTAGTCGAGTCCTTACCAAAAAAAAAAAAAAAACATAGTTAGTCGAGCCCCTAAACGGAGTTGAACTATTTCCGCTCGTGTTGACCTGAATGTTCGAGCCACAGGCTCAGTGGCAGATTCAGAGTCTGTAAGGCACACTTCTAGTAACCCTTGTTGGCTGATCCGCTTCGCGAACCTGAGATCTCCCTTCAGAAACCGCTGGAGCAACAGGAAAAAGCAGGAGCGCTTCTTTGGCCTCCAAGGATTGGGGAGATTTATATTAACAGTTCCTGTTTTTCGGCCTGATCCTCATATAGCAGATGTCATGAACAGAGTTTAAAGAAAATGGAAACGTTCATTTTCCCTTTCTTTTTTCTCCATTTGGAAGCCTTTCTTACTTACATGTCTTAGAATTTCAGACCTGATAAATCGGAGGGCTAAACTAAACCTGGAGGCACGGTTGAAGCTTGTATTCTCTGGAGCTGGCCAGAGAAGTTAAGCATGAAGTCCAGGCCGGACCACAGCAACAAACTTGTATGGATGAAGCCCGATTTGTCCAGAAAATTAATCTCCTGGATTTTATACCATAATCACAAGGCCTTTTATGGGGTTTAACGAACTGGCAATTTCCATATTCAAATTATACTTAGTGATGCTGGCAAAGTCGAACATTGGACAACTAAGGAGATATTCTGGGGATTATAATGGGTTGGTTCCCTCTTCCAAAAGAGTAACTTTTTGGGATGAGTTCTTCCACCTGTTGTAACGCATCAAATATCCTGATCTTCTGCTAAGGGAAAATTCATGCTCCTAATAAGCATGCTCGGCAAATTTCCTTGCAGTGCAGATCATTCTCGGTCAGTTTCTCATGCACTGCTGCAATCTGTGAAGAACACAGCGGTATTTGGCGGAAAAGTCATAAATGTTGACCCCTGTTCTGCGCTGACGTTAGCTGAAGTGGTCAAATTTTAGTCAATCTTATCTTAATTCACGTGAGACAAACGGATCACTGTATCTTCGCCTTTTCCTTCTATCTGGCTTTTTGTTGGCAGATGAAAACTTTCTGTTTTGACCGAAGCAAATATGACAAGTGCTTAATTACATTGGCAAATTGGGATTTTGCTAGACACCTGCCTTTTTTGTGTCATTTCAATCCTTCTTAATAAGTTCCCCTCCAGTGATTTTCATGCTGAGAAGCAAGAGGAACAATGGAGAAAGTGGGATTTATGCTTCTCTTGGCTATAACATTGTGTTGGGCCACCTTGGCTAGTAGTGTGTCAAGAGAATCAATGAACAGAAAGGCTTCAGAGGATGATGATGATGTTGACAGGAGACTCAAGCTCCTCAATAAGCCTGCAGTGAAGAGTATTCAGGTATCATATGACCTTCAACTTTTCTTGAGTAGGCTTTCTGCTGATATTCATTCATGGTTTGAAGAACCAGTCCTCCAACCTTTTCGCGATTTTTTGGCCCAAAAAAGACTTCTTTCGTTAGGGGGATATTTAAAAAAAAAATTTCGACGGATTTCGGCTACTTTGCATCAGCTTACACCAATATCTTGTAAGACTTCGATCTTTGGGTCATTTGTGGCGTGTTTTCATATAAGAATGTAACTAAACTCAGTCCCACAACAGTCATCGAGCATTTGCTTTTGGTAAAACCTCTGTAAAGATCAGTTCTGAAAATCTCAATGGCTCAGTTGAGTGCAATCCGTGTGTTTTTGCGGAGCCATTTCAGGAAAGAATGATCACATTTTTCGAGTTTAACTGCATATCATGCACCCATTCTTTTGCTTTAGTCAAATCTACAGTACTCATCCTTTGGCTCGAGTTGATAAGAAGAGATGTAATTGTAATTTAACTTCTTTCAGAAAAGTTGCTCTCTCTTTCACTCACTCGCTCACTCGTTCCCTCAGACAATACAGAAAAGTGACATTTCGGACACCCATTTGCTTGTTAGCTGCTTAATGGACATAATTAATGAAAGCTTGTCCACTTCCAATAAATTAAGTTACAGAGTAGAGTCCATGTTCTGTTTGATTGGCAGAGTGCAGACGGAGATATCATCGACTGCGTTGACGTGCACAAGCAACCAGCCTTTGACCATCCCGCCTTGAAGAACCACGTCATTCAGGTCTGTTTCCCAACCTTAGGTCTCTTACTTACAATTGACATTTTGATCACAGCATTATTCAAGTCCGACAAGTTCTAAATAGCTTTGATTTGAATTGAACCGGCTAGTCTCGAGAACTCGAATTAGCAGATTGCACGTTTTGATCGTCTATGTGGAAATCAGCCTGATTTTTTCTTTCTTCGTTTGTTGGGATATTACTTGGAAATTCTATTTATTATTCTTCCTTCAAATGCAGATGAAACCCAGCATTAAATTGCCTTCAGAAAACGAAGCAACAAAAAATGAGTCTTCAAAACTAGTACTATCTCAGATTTGGCAAAAGAGTGGAAGTTGTCCCAAGGGAACTATTCCCATCCGACGAATCCGGCGGCAAGACTTGTTGAGGGCTTCTAGTCCCGAGCAATTTGGGAAAATGCATCATCCTCATTCACAGGACCCTGTGGAAAATTCAACCCTCAACGAAAACGTTCGAGATGTGGTCATCAATGGAACTGAAGTCTCTCTTCCTTATCGAAAAGATGTTTCTGTAAGCATTTGTTTCGACTGAATCCAACGCCCCATGTTCACTTTATTCTGCTGGAAACTTGTTCCCTCGCACGTTCAGTGTCTAGTAATACCATTTCACCATGTTTCTTGGGCAGCAAGCAATCCTTTTGACAGTAGGGTACAACTACATAGGAGCTTCAGCCGACATAAACATCTGGAATCCAAACCTTGATTTGCCAGATGACTTCACTACAGCCCAGATATGGCTTCTGGGTGGCCCTGGCGATAAGTACGAAAGTGTCGAATCAGGATGGATGGTCTGTCAATTTTTTTTTCTGAACCTCCTCTTTTTTAACCTGTTAGTTTGTTGTTATCTATTGAGACGGCTCAAAAGATCATCCTATTCCCAGGTGAACCCGAAGTTATATGGAGATAAGCAAACTCGCCTTTTCACGCATTGGACTGTGAGTACTCTGTCATCGTTATGGACTATTTTCTTCATGGCGGAACTGAACTGTTTAACCGATTGTGTTATCTTTCATTTCCTCTATTACTCAGGCTGATGGAAACGTTGCCACAGGCTGCTTCGATTTGACCTGTTCTGGGTTCATTCAAACTAATCCCGACGTGGCCATTGGCTCTGCTCTGAGTCCAATATCTTCTGAATGGGCACAATATCAGATATCAGTCGGCATCTTCATGGTACTTAACTCTCAATCTTCTCTACTTGCAGTCGGCAAATCTGTGTTTGAGTGGCCTAGTTTGACATTTAAATGCCCAAAGGTCTAACTTCAAAGTTGTAAGTTGTCGTTTTGAAAATACTATTTCTGAGCAGAGATAGTTGTCATTGAATCAGGATCCACAGACTTCCAACTGGTGGCTACGCCTCACGAACAACCTGGTTGTCGGGTATTTTCCCGCATCCCTTTTCTTCTACTTGAAGCGCAGCGCCATAATGGTCAACTGGGGAGGACAAGTGCACAGTACGATGGTGAAGAAAACTCCTCACACCAGAACTGGCATGGGAAGTGGGGAGTACTCTGAGAAACTCCATGGCCATGCCTGCTACATCAACCATGTTAGGATTGTGGACTTCTCTCTTGCACTCAAGTACCCTGAATGGGTTGGGGTTTATAATGATGAAGCGTATTGCTACAATGGAAACAACCACAGAGATGGGTACATTGGCGAGCCTGTGTTCTACTTTGGCGGCCCCGGCCAAAATAATTTCTGCCCTTGAGTGATATGTGAATGTCATGCAAGTGTTGCAGACAAAGATTCCTTTCAGAGAATTCCATTTGCGGTCACAAGCTTTGAACTCCCTTCAGTAAAAGTGAAATGGCTTTTGCCATTGTAGATCCCCATCGAATCCCCGGAGATGACAAATACTATACATCCAAAGTTCCCTCATCAAGCATCAGTAATACTTCCATAACAAGGATCTGCTCAAAAGTCCAGAGATTTACTTAGGGGTGCTAAGCAAGGGCAAGCCAAAATCGGTCCATCCTAATGCATCATCCCGTGCATCATGCGGATAGAATTCACAGCACCCAATAGGCACAAGCTTTTCAATCCCCTTAGCAAAGAAAATGAAGAAGTACCGATACAACAGGCAGAACACAAGATGGCTCTTCGATTGGAAGTTACATTGTAGGTATACATAAGACACCACCAGTTCACTGGAACAAAATTTACCTTACCCTTATCAAATGACACCTTTGGCGACTTAAACTGGGATGACAAACGTAATATGGTGATGAACTTCCATGTGAGATTACCTAATTTACAGACCAATCTATAATGACCAAAAGACAAATGGGACACTAATACAGAAACCCTCACATTCAGAACTCAAATGAGTTTATGAATTTATGACTTTAAGAGACATGGAGACAGTTAATCCGAGCCCCTAAATGGAGTCAAACTGTTTCCTCTCTTCTTGTATAGACCTGAATATTCGAGCCACAGACTCGGTCGCAGATCGAGCGTTGTGAGGCACGCTTCTAATAACCCTTGTTGGCTGGTCCGCCTCGTGAAGCTGAGATCCCCCTTCAGAAACCACAGGAGCAACAGGGAAAAGCGGGAGTACTTCTTTCCCCTCAGAGGATCGGACATTCACAGGTCCTTTTGGTGGTCTCTCACTAGGACTGCTCGCCGTGCTCGCCTGCAACTCACTTTCTTTATTGGCTTGGGATTTGATTGGAGCAATTGATCCTTTTCTCTGCTTAGGTATGTTAGATGAAACTTGACGTTGCAGATTGTCAACTTCCCCTCCAGATAATTGGCCCGTCTGACCGTATTGGACAGGTCCAGAAAACCGGTTTGTTTGTTCTACAGATGAACCTGAAGTGTTGAAGCTCATGACGGGCATACCATACGTGGGGAAATAACTGTGGCCTGGGGGAGGAACACCCGAAGGGAATCCAAATCCTTGGTGTTGGTGATGGTGATGCAATGGAACTCCATAAGCAGGGTTTGGGGTGTTCGCCATCAATGGGGAAGAGTTGTACGGCCCACATCCTCCGCAAGCCATTCCCGTATATCCCGGCACAGGATATGGCTTGTAAATGAGCCCCTCCGAAGGAGACATGACAGGGATCAACCATTGGTGACCCGATGACTGAGAGTAACCCCACGGGCCCATTTTCACATCAGGCACAATGGGTGCGAGAGGTGGGCTTCTCATACCAGGTCCACAATCTGAAAGCTGATTGGCACTTCTGACAGAAGAAATCGATGTCTTCCCGACTGCATTCTCTGCAGAACACTCCATCTGGTGGACAGGCTTCTCGGGCTCCTCTTTGTGCTTTGTAGTTTGTGACAAATATCTACCATTATGGTCTTCGCAAAATTTCTTCCCAAGAGAGTTGACCAAAGAAGTTTTGCCTAAGCCAGAAGCATCCTCAATCAGAAGATGTGGTGACCCAGCGATCAACTTCTGTACCTGCAAATGCACAAAGATATGTTACTACTAGACTTCGCCAAATAATTTCATTGAAGAGTGACATCCGGCATACCTTTACCAATCTATGCAACTCAAAGACTTGAACTGCAAACACTCTTTGTTGACTGAAAAGAGTAACAGGGAGTTATGTCAATACAGAGACAATAACAAATTCATTGACTTAGGCATACAAAAGACAGGCTTATACTCCAACCAAATCAGATGGCCAATAGCACAGATTTGTAAGAGCAACAGTCTACCCATTATCTGCTATAACTCCACACGAGGAGTTCTAAACATATGAAGGCATTAAGCATCCAACTGAACTCATCCATAATGTAGCCAGTACTAATAATTACAAAACAATCACAGGCACCTTAAGCAAAAGTACTTTAAACATTGCCTTCATATCTCCATACCCTTACACCTAAATTTTCTCTCTTTCCTTGTTTTATCAAAACACAAACTACCGTTACATCGAGTATTGAGCACAACATAGAATGTAGGATTACAGCCAATAAAAATCAGACAATAATTCTATGAAAAGTGCACCAAAAACATAAAGTTAGCATCTATATACACTACAGTAACATTATACCTAGACATTGTATACATGCAAAATGGATAGGCACCATTTCTGATAACACAAATACCAACGTGCAACATGACACATAATCCTTTTGGTCGCCGTATCCACAAAGATCAAGCTAGATATCATTTTCACCCCTCATTAATGGTCCCAGACATATCACCACACTACCCTCCACCATGTCCCCTGCCGCACCATGCCCTCGTCATTAGAGAATGCTCACGATGTCGCAGGCAAACCCATGGAAAAGATGGAGACATATATTTCTAGAGAGAATGCAAAGGCACAATGAAGGAGAGATCATCCACCATTCTCAGGGTCACCTTGCAAAAATTCTCCAAATAGGACAGTCCACCTACCTGGTCTCAGACGATCCACTGCTAAATACATGAAATATCACCTCAGAGGGACCCCGGGACTCCACATTGTTAGTTACTCTCCTCAACTATAAATCTATGAACTACACTTTTCTGACTGAAATCAATTAATGCTCGAGCTGAAATTCAAAGCAAAATCTTGGTATCGAAAACAAATTCAATATTACATATGAAGGTGACACTACTACAGCACGTCCCTTCCCATTTATCTCACGAATGCTAAGAGCAAAAGCAAATGTCGAAACCAAAGGAGAACAAATAAAGTCCAAATACACCTTAATCATTGAAATGTACAAACCCGCAGTTCAACTGAAAATCAAGTCATATTTTCTAGTTCAACCAGAAAAAGGGAACACTCGTATGGTTGAGATAAGTCTTAAGAAAAGCACAAAACTATTCCTCCCTTAACATTTGGAGGACAATCACAATGTGTTAGGACATGTTTTCCAAGAATAGTTTTTATCTGAAAGTTTGACGGGACAAGCAACCGATTGTCTCATCTTAGACTTGTAAGGCTCATTATCAAAACACCTAAAGAAGCGATCACAAGATAATGACCAAAAAGTATCCAATGTCCTCAAAATTTCACCTTTTTGCAGTTTAGCCTAAACATGACAAGTTCCGATCGCTCAACTTTCATAACCACAGCAGACAATTTAAAAAGAATACTTAGGAGTTCTTGTTTACATGCACGAACAAAATCACATAAACTTGGAAGTAAGGCAATACCAATGCCATATTTTAAAGCTTGGTGAACCTTCCAAAGGTAAGTGTACAGGCACTTACTTGACAATTGCTCTCCTGGCCTTCCAGAAATGTTTTTGACCTATAATCCCCACAACATCATCAGGAGATATATCCAAGTCCGACACTGAATCTGCAATGGAGACTTCGGATGGATCGTCCTTCCTGCCAGCGTCAACCGTGAGCAACGCGCCACATGCCACATTTAAGTTTTCCTTGCCAAAGCTATTAAGCTCGGGTGGACATCTTTGGGTTTCTCCCAAATGAGGATCATGGCTTGGCCAGGAGGACATTCCCTTCTCAATGTTTCTCGAAGTTTCGTCACCTTCAAAATCTTGTGCATGCTCTTTTGATTGTGGCCCATCTCCATTCCCTTGCTGTAGTTGTGCATCTGTACCACAGGATGTGCTAAAACTTGCTGGAATTGGATTTCGAGTTGTGTCAGCTTCCTTCAATGATCTACGACCATTCTCTGCAGTGGCTACATTTGTATAGGATCTTATAGAACCATCTAAGTTTAATTCTTGTCTTGAAGTAAGGCCTACTGAGCTAGACCTGTTTGGATCATCACTGCAGGAGCTGTGCATCTTCGCCAAATAATCTGGAGCATTGTCCCCAGCCTTACTGTTCTTGTTTTTACCTTGACCCGTTCCTGACTGAACATATACAGGAACCATAAAATCATCTCCATCACCAGCATTTTTTCTCTGTTCCACTCTTGCTAGTGGATTAGCTGGACTAGCCCCACCGGATTTGCCAGCATTCAGTCTCTCAGAAAAATGAGTTGGAGTTGAAGGAGGTAACTGAAGTGGGAAGAACTTGTTCCGGCCAGATCCAATCCCCTGAAATTGAATGGTTGTCTCAGTGATTCGTAAGAAGTAATGATCCTCCCATATCAACTTGTTCCACAATGAAAACTCATCCCAATTAGCATTTTCTCGGGCACACAAAATAGCTCAGCTCAATAACATAAAACAAATACCAATCCCCAAGGTCACCAGAGAAGGAACCTCCTAAAGAGCAGGGTTCGCCAGAAAAATGTTTTGACAACAAGCGAATCACTTTTGACACGAAAAACTAAAATCCCAGAGACACCACCTATTATCATCACTTGTTCCAGTCCATTAATGGATTTCCCAGCACCATGAATCAACCACTTATGCAAACAACAGTGTATCACCAAGTTCAACAATATCCAGAGCAACCATTCACACAGAAAAATCAGCAGCTGGCAACTTCTTGAAAAACTTTCCTACCCCAGAAAACAGTAACTTCAGGGTAAAGATCATGCACGTTTTCACATGGACACGACTCAAACAGTATTGAATTCAAAGCAAACAGGCAATAAACTAAGGAAGAAATACCAAGCATATAATTTACCTGGTTTGAAGATGCTGGAGGAACCAAATTACTGCTATTATTGGGATTGAGAGGCAACATCCCCGAACCAAACCTTTGAGAAGGTATGCTGAGCTGCTCATAAAGGGCCATCTTGTTCCGCGGAGGCGCTCTTGGCCCTCCTTTCTCTGTGTCATTCACATGTAACCTTGGGAACATGGGTCCCATGATCTTCTCATCATCTTTCCCTCTCTTCATTCTTGCTTTCTTTAACTCGACACCTCTGCACAAGAACTTCTAGTTTCGAAGATTTTCACCAGCATAACCCATACAAACCATACACCCCAAATCCAATACCGTGACAACCGACCCAATTTCACACCCCCTCAGCTGAACGAAACTACCAATTCCCTCGTCCTAACAGAGAGTGGAGATGATATCTAACTTCATGAAAACCTGTGTCTTTCTTGCAGGAACAGAAAACCACCCAATCCGGGTGTCAGAGTCCGGTATTATTTTGACTATAGGCCCATATCTGAACCAAAAAAAAAAAAAAGAAGCATCAGACACCACAAACCGACTAAACCAAAACTCAGACCTAGACAAACCCAGATACCAGAAGATCTTTCTCCAAATTCTTCGACTTACCTAGCTCTCCAGCATCAACACACGCATGTAGAGCCCTGATGCAACCAGACCCAGAAGCCAAAAACGGTTCTATGCGCTCGATGAGGAGAGACCACACGTTTTCTACAGGCACAGATATCATAACAAAGAAAATAACCGAGTAAAAAAAGGAGGAGCAAGGCTGATATTTGCGCAGAAGACAAGTGAAGGAACAGATTCGAGGAAGAGGGAAAAGCAGAGGGAATGCGAAAAGAAGAAGGGTTGAGGTTGAATTAGGGATTCGCTCAGATAAGGGATCAACAGCGATTCAATCATCTGGAGGAGAGAGAGGGAGGAGGAGGAGGAGAGAGAGGGGAAAAGTGGCCAAAAAGTGCAAGCTGGGGGTGGACCCCATTTGGATAGGACCAGAAGGTCTCTTTTTGATATTAAATATGATGATGTGGCCTTCTAACCTGAGATTAGACTTCCTCGTCCATTGTTTAAACATAGCTTTGTGGAGCTACAATCATGCCGGTAACACTAACCTTGATTAGTCCGGATCAGTTTTCGCGCACCTCACCGCCCTCGAAGAGCAGAGGATTTTCGAGAAATCACTCCCTCGCGGCCAAATTTTCCAAAAGTCAACGTCGAAGAAAGGCTCACGAACCTCGACTTAATTTCTCGAGATAAATGAATGAATAAATTATATCGAATCGTCTCTCGAAAAGACTTGATTTCGTCTCGAATTAATCTTTTCTTATCTTAAAGATTAACTCTGACCTCAACGGGATCCATACACAAGGCACCGCAATAAAAATTATCGTGAGAGGATAGTTCATTGGATTACAATGAGTAAGGAAGTATTTTGCCCACGCATACACGCTAGCAGCAAGGATAAAATGCAATTGCAGTTGCTGTTTACATAGCTGCTCGGCGATCGGAGTCAGAAGACTCGTCCCACTCCATTTCGCCCTGGAGCGCACGGTGCGAAGACAAAGAAAGGAAAGAAGGTCAAGACGAGAATTAAAATCAAAGGACACCGACTTTTCATGCACCGCCCAAAAGCTTTCATCGGTATTTCGACCCGTCTTAAACATTGGCGTGTAGCTCACGCGAATGAACAGTCAGAAATGCTTAAGACAAGCTACAAGAAATACTGCACCGTTCCTAAAAATAAAACGGCGTTTCATCTCTGGCCATCCGAGAAGATATCCATGGCTTCCATCAAGCACATCTAACCAAGCCATGGATAAGAGCTCTCTCTCTCTCTCTCTCTCTCTCTGGATGTGCAAAGGTCGGGAAGAGGCTGGCGTTTAATTGAGCCACGCGTACCTGTCGGGGTTTTATATTAACTCTCGAAAAGCCTGTCCTGACCGGGCCCCACGTGTCCTTTCCTCTTTCTTAAATTACTCTTTTTAGAGATAGAGACTGTGAACTGCTTGGTTCGTTCGACGTCGCAGAAACGAAAAGAGGTCTGCTGCTTCCACCGGCTCGGGTCGGACCTCAATCCCACCTCCGGCCTATCGTCTTCTCGAAATGTCCGAACCCCAACGAAACGGCCGCGGCTGGCCGCCACGTGTCGGTCCACTCTCTCTCTCCCCCACCTCGACATGGAGGACAGCTTGAAGAGCACCCACAGAGGGGAAAAAGAAAAAAGATCCCCTTTTGCTCCTTTTCCGATCTCGGGGCTCTCGTAAAAGAAAAAACAATGGCTACGTTTGTCCACTTCCGATGAAAACGACCACGGACGATGTTAAGATTTGGGTAAACAAAGCGGCGGATCACACGTGCTTAGATCTTCACGATGGACATCAAAATTGGAAAAGGGCAAAAAGGGCATATGAGAATAATATAAAAAATAATAAAATTTTCAAAGGTTTTTTTTTTGTTTTTTTTTGGGGGGGGAGGGGGTTGACTCCAAAGGGTGTTGGAGAAAATTATTTTTTGCACGTCAGGTGAATCCAATTCTTGAAGGTGATAAAGACCAAGTGAAGCCCACTTGCACTTTGTCCTTCGGCCCACCATGTCTTTTCCTTTCTTTCTAGGCCCTGTGTCCTTAGCAAAGCCCAGCCCAGTTCACCTACTAAGGAAAGGGAATGTAATGCTCAATTTAGCATCACAAGTACGTGTTTATCAATTAATCTTCACTGCCTTTTTTCTTTTTTAATTACATCTCTTGACTTATTTGGCTGACTATTCTTTTATAGAATTGAGACTGCTATCAGGAATGTCAGTGTGAGCAAAGCTATAACAAAACACCCGTCACATATTTAATTTTTTTTAAATACTCGAAAACTGTGTTAGGCCTCGTTCTCGAGAATTTTGAATTAGAAGAGCAAAAAGGAAAATTATCTACCGCGATGTATTTTAGAAAGTAAGCGTGCCTTACTATTATTACTACCGCTGTAATTATTATTTATCAAAGGCAAGTAACTTTTGCAAAGGGTTATCGTGATAAATAGTAAGATAGCTCGTCATGTTTAATTAAATTTGTATCTTCTTTAGAATTGTTTTCACCCATGAAAAACGATTGATGAGAACTTAGAATATCTAAGGTTTGTATAGTAACCATTATAATTCTATGATTCTGTTCCCCGAAACAAAAAAAAATGAGAGTCCTCTTTGATAATGTAAATGATTTTGATTTGGTTCTTGAAAACAGTTTTGAAGCAAAACTAAGGGCAAAAATAAATTATTTTGGAAAATAAATCACTTTTGAGAATTACAAAATAGAGTGAAGTATCACATCTTTTATTTTTTCTATTCAATTCTTTTGTCACTTTTTCCTCGACCTAAAATAGAACAATGTCTCATTTTTAAAGAACAACATATAAAATAATAAAAATCAAAATAAAAAATTCTAAAAATCAGAAAAATTTCAGAAAATCTCTAAAAATAGAAGAAGCTTAGATTAAGCTAGTTTGACCTCATTTTCATAAATTTGAGCATAATTTCTCTAGATTTCATAGATTTTTTTTAAGGAAATTCATAAACACCTTTGAAATTAAACTTGAACTACATTCTTTAAACCCTTAGAGCTTCATCAAGATCTTGTGATTCGATTTATCAATGCCATAATTCATTGATTGCGCACTTGATTTTATTTACTGTGAATGCCTATGTTTATGTACTTTATACTTAAGATCTATTTGGTAATGTTTATGTTCCTCGAAATAAAAAAAGGATAAACAAATATGTTTGGTGATGCAAATGATTCTGATTTTACTTTCAAAAATAGTTTTGGACCAAAAATAAGAAACGAAAAAAAGTTGTTTCTCCAAATAAAGAGCACTTTTGAGAATCATAAAAAAGAATAAAATCTCAGCTCTTTTAAAAAGATTAAGTCCACGTGAACTTTTAAATTTTTAAAGAATATTAAAATTGAAAATTTACTAACTACTAATTTTTTAAAATTAAATTTAAAAATAAGCTTTTAAATTTAACAAAATTTTTTTAAAAAAATTAAAATGGGGAATTAAAAATATAAAAAATAAAAAATAAAAATTTTAAAAATTTTAAAAAATAAAAATGGGGGAAATTAAAAATATGTAATTTTTTTAAAAACATTTTAAATTTAATTTTTTAAAAAAATTATAAAAATTTAAAATATTTTTAAAAAAAGAAATATTTTAAAAAAAGAATTCTCGCCATTTGGTTGTTTTCGAGAATAAAATTTTTGTATAGTTATCAAACATGTTTTTGTTTAGGATCAAAGATTTTGTATAATTATCAAACGCGTTCTGATCCTTTAAAAGTCATATATAGAATAGAAACATAAAATATGATTTTAATCAAGATCACTTTAAAGGAATAAAAACGTTACCAAATAGGCCCTTAATCTAGTTTTAGAAAATTTTAGGTGTCGCGACCCTCTAAAAAAATTTTAAATTTTAAAAGGGGTTAACGGATTATTAGGTTAATTAGATTTGACTAACCTAACGCGGACCCTCCCAAGCCCTACCGAATCGCAACTTTGGTTTTTGTTTAAATGATTTTGAAATTTGGAGTCGCCACTAATCGTTCTTGGTAGGTCGATTAGAAACCTAAATAAATTAGCGGGAGAACTAATTTATTCCTGCGAACCAGAGATTATGACCTCGGGGACTTGGTTACACTAGTTAATTAAAACTAATGCCCTTTCGGTACCTTAATTTCATGGATATCCTAATCCGGCAACTCAGGCTTGGTTTATTCCTAAAGCTCTAGTAGGGTATTCTCTTTTGTGTTTTCACTTTTTAAATAGGATGCATGGATGGTATATATTTTTATTTGTTATATTTTTTTAAGTGTTAAAGATTCCCTGAAGCCGAAAGAGGGAGTGTGTTAACGACTTCTGTGCAGTATTACGACCTACTCATCTTTTGGGTCTGATGATTCAAAAATTAAATTATAGGAAGTACATGACAGTGAATAAACACCTCCAATGGGAGGCCTAGCATTGGCTTGGCTCTTCCCTTTGGGATTTAAGGTACAGGTATTTAAGTTGCAGGTATTTAACTACTGTAAGTAAAAACCTCCAATAGGAGGCTAAGCATTGGCTTGGCTCTTCCCTTTGGGATTTAAGGTACAGGTATTTAAGTTGCAAGTATTTAACTACTGTAAGTAAAAACCTCCAATGGGAGGCTAAGTATTGGCTTGGCTCTTCCCTTTGGGATTTAAGGTGCAGGTATTTAACTACTGTAAGTAAAAACCTCCAATGGGAGGCTAAGCATTGGCTTGGCTCTTCCCTTTGGGATTTAAGGTGCAGGTATTTAAGTTGCAGGTATTTAACTACTATAAGTAAAAACCTCCAATGGGAGGCTAAGCATTGGCTTGGCTCTTCTCTTTGGGATTTATGGTGCAGGTATTTAAATTGCGGATGGACTTTATCCTCTCCATTTTGGGGTATGAATTTTTTAAAATGAAATACAACGAATTGATTCAACAATTTGAAATTTGTGCGCGCTTGAGGACTCCTCCAAGACGATTTTGTGCTTCCATAGGATTGACCATTGATATAGAGCTGCGGCTTCCTGACATAAAATAGAGTGAAGTGTTAGTATACAAAATATGTGCTAATCTGCACCTAAAACCAGAAGAGTAGAAAGAGTACTTATCTCCCATTTTTTTGGGAGGGATTTCTATAATTGATTTTCGCTCTCTATGTTCCCAATATAGAGAGTTTCTTTTGAATTAAGAGGGACTTTTAGTCACAGATCAGTTGAGAAATCGGTGGACAGCTTAGGAGCTTGTCTGGGCCGATTTTTGCATCTCGACGAGATTTTTGCTGTTGACGTAGAGATATCCTTCTCCTGACATAAAATATGGAAGAAAAAGGAGATGGAGAAAGTGTATACAATTTGTGCTAATTTGCGAGTAAAACCATAAATAAATGAATAAATAAAAACACTTAGCTTGAATTTGTTTGCTCGTTGACGAGGATGAACTCTTGATTTATATTGATCGATGAAGGAATTTGTGATGATAACCCCTAGCTTTAAACTCCCATCATCTTCAAAATTCTCTCTCTTTTGGTATTTTCTTTCTCTCAAAATTTTCTTCAATCTCCCAAAACTCTCTCAAACATCCAAAATTTTCTCTCCAAAAAATTCTCCCAAACACTTCAAATTTTCTCTCTCAAGAATAAAATCTCTCTCAAACACTTCAAATTTTCTCTCCAAAAAAATCTCCCCCTCAAGCTCACTTCTTCCTCCTTTTATAATCTACTCATCTATCTCCCATTCTAATTTTTCCACTAACTCTATCTTCCATTCTAATTTCTCCACTAACTCTTCTTCATTTTCATCTTCCATTCTCCATCTCTATCTCACATTCTAATCTCTCCACTAACTCTTCTTCATCTTCATCTTCCCTTCTCCATATTTATCTCCCATTCTAATTTCTCCACTAACTCTTCTTCATCTCCATCTTCCCTTCTCTATTCTTATCTTCCATTCTAATTTCTCTACTAACTCTTCTCCATCTTCCATTCTCTATTCTTATCTTATTTTCTCCATCCATTCTTCTCCAACTTCTCTTCTTCATCTCCTCTTCTCCATCTTCCCTTCTCTATTCTAATTTATCCACTAACTCTTCTTTTTGTTATTTGTAAAATAATCCTTCAAGAGTTAAGTATTTGCACTCTAGTCCTTGAATTTTAAGTATTTACAATTTAGTCCCTGAAAAAATATATTTCTTTAAGTCCAAATCTCCTCACAATTTTTGACACACCAAAATTTACCACATGTCAAATTTAAGCTCATTTCTTGCCGTTGAAAATAATGCAGAATTTAATTAAAGCCCTTTTGCAAAATTAAGTCATTCTTGGTATAATTGGGCAAAGATGAAAATTTAAAATATTAGAAGACAATGTCACAACTCATAAAAAGTGAAAATTAAAAATAAGTTGACTCAAATTAAATTTTTTTAGGCCCGATTCAAGATTATACTCGTGAAGGAACACGTGACTCGAATTGGATTTTTCTGAATTTGCGATGGCCAATATGAAAATAGATTTAAAATAAAAATATTAAATATCTTTGTGTATTTTTTTGGCCTCAAATGTTATTTTTCCAAAATTTTCAAGTATTTTTGTATTTTTTTTTAAAAAAATTAAAAAAATATATATAATATGAAATTTTATTTTTTGTTCAAAAATGGTTGCCTAGGCTTGGCCGAGGCTTTCAAAGTTGATTTTTCAATTTTCTCATTTTTTCTTCATTTTTTGTTTTATGAATTTTCGAAAAAAAAATACCGAAAAATACGGAAAATATGAAAAATCATTTTTTGGTCAAAATTGGTTCCCTAGGCTTGGCTAAGGTCCCCAAAGTTGATTTTTCAATTTTATGAATTTTTATGGATTTTTTATTACTTTAGCAATAGAAAAAATGATTAAAAATCAGGTGTCAACAGCTGCCCCTCTTTGAAAGGAAGCTCGTAGAGGTTCATTTCAAAGACGAGATGACACCTGAATTCTAATCGACTCAATACAAGGAAATAAAAAGAGTCGTGACATGAATGTTCCACTGAAAATGAAATGAGAACCTAAGGATTCGTTATATAAAAAAACTTTAGGGTGGTTGAACTTGAACCCGTATGGTGGATCAACCCATGGTAGATTCCTAATAAAAGGATTCTACTGATTAAAAATTGAATTAAAATTTGACCTGTATGGTGGGTCATACCATTTGACCCGTATGGTGGGTCGTACCATGGTAGATTCCTAATAAAAGGATTCTACTGATTAAATTTTGATTGAGATTTGACCCGTATGGTAGGTCACCACATGGAGATACCTGTAAGAAGGACTTGATGCCTGTAGAAAGGACTTGGTGCCAGTAAAAAGGACTTGGTGCTTTGCCTGTAAGAAGAACTTTGTGCCTGTAAGAAGGACTTGCTTTGCCTGTAAGAAGGACTTGATTTGCCTGTAAGAAGGACTTTGTTTGCTTGTAAGAAGGACTTTGTTTTGCCTGTAAGAAGGACTTACTTTGCCTGTAAGAAGGACTTTGTGCCTGTAAGAAGGACTTGATTTGCCTGTAAGAAGGACTTTGTTTGCCTGTAAGAAGGACTTTATGCCTGTAAGAAGGACTTGATTTGCCTGTAAGAAGGACTTTGTGCCTGTAAGAAGGACTTGATTTGCCTGTAAGAAGGACTTTGTGCCTGTAAGAAGGACTTGGTTTGCCTGTAAGAAGGACTTAGTTTGCCTATAAGAAGGACTTAGTTTGCCTATAAGAAGGACTTGGTGCCTATAAGAAGGACTTGGTTTGCCTGTAAGAAGGACTTTATGCCTGTAAGAAGGACTTGGTGCATGTAAGAAGAACTTGGTTTGCCTATAAGAAGGACTTTATGCCTGTAAGAAGGACTTGATTTGCCTGTAAGAAGGACTTGTTTTGCCTGTAAGAAGGACTTGTTTTGCCTGTAAGAAGGACTTGATTTGCCTGTAAGAAGGACTTTGTGCCTGTAAGAAGGACTTGTTTTGCCTGTAAGAAGGACTTGGTTTGCCTGTAAGAAGGACTTGGTTTGCCTGTAAGAAGGACTTGGTGCCTGTAAGAAGAACTTGGTTTGCCTATAAGAAGGACTTTATGCCTGTAAGAAGGACTTGATTTGCCTGTAAGAAGGACTTGATTTGCCTGTAAGAAGGACTTTGTGCCTGTAAGAAGGACTTGTTTTGCCTGTAAGAAGGACTTGATTTGCCTATAAGAAGGACTTTGTGCCTATAAGAAGGACTTGATTTGCCTGTAAGAAGGACTTGGTTTGCCTGTAAGAAGGACTTATTTTGCCTGTAAGAAGGACTTGGTGTACCTCAAAGGGTGCCATTCTGGAATCTGGAAAGATCAGGAATCCTGCAGAAGCTCAAACCCAAATTATATTATCCTATCGCTTTAGGAATAAACCAAAGAGGCAGAGATCAAAAGGTCTCGAACATTTCTGTCCTTGAGACAAATCATGCTTTATTGAAGAAGGTGGATACCTGTATGTACCGCAATGGATTCGAGTACCCCAACAACCGTCAGAATTCATTCTCTTGAAAGGTTCAGGTTGAAGATATACTTACCTG
This sequence comes from Psidium guajava, assembly GCA_016432845.1. Lineage (NCBI taxonomy): Eukaryota > Viridiplantae > Streptophyta > Magnoliopsida > Myrtales > Myrtaceae > Psidium > Psidium guajava. The sequence goes on along the minus strand of CM028229.1, from coordinate 33,916,715 downwards.
AGAATTTGGAAGAAATGCTTGGTGGCTTCTCGACAACCAGGCTTGTTCATTCAATAATCGCTGAATAAATTTCAAGACTTTGGAAGGTAGTTTGAACATTGGGAATGTGTTGCCTGTCAGGCAGTATCAGAGGTAACATGTGCAAGCATTTTCATCAATGAGTTGATCGGTTCATGTAAAACTATTCAACCAAGTCGGCAATGATTAGAAGTAGTCTTTGTGATAACTCATGATGCAATCAATCCAAATATGGATCATGCAAAACTATTCTGTCAAGCTTGCATTACCAATTCTGTTTAAGGAGGTTCTCATAGTATGAACGCCTCGAATGTAATCTGAATAGGGGACTTCAATCCGAAAGGGCCTTCTCTCACTTTGGGGAAAGGCTGTTTATCTGTAAATTAAAATGTTAGACTTGCGTGGAAATGGTTTGCCTTTCCTCATCCTGTCATACCCCATTCTGCACATTTGATGTCTCCTGTGCAGTTTATGCTCTAAGTTGGAGTTGGTAAGTTAAACACACAGAATAGTCATACATAATTCATGAACTGTGTAAGCACAATGCAGATGTGACAATTTTTTAGCATTACGTGTGTTTATATAATGTGCAAATATGGGCGGATTTGAATTGCCCCTGGTATGTGGGCGGACCGAACAAATTGGGAAGCCTACTCCTTATGTCGAGGGGTGGTTCGTCTCAAACTTTGTCTCTACGTGATGAAGCATATAGGTGAGGGAGCATTTCGGTTTGTTTAATGACAGCGACCGCCACGGTTTAGCGGTTGAATGCCCCTGTAAAAAGCAGAGAAATTATTCTTGAAATCAAACGAGATAAGGAAGACATATTTGCTTTTTCGCTTCAGAGCTTGTGATCAATTTGCCCCATTTTTCACCAGAATAGATCTTGTCAGATGATCATAATTTTCTTTTGGATTTGTCTCCTTCAACATGTTAAATGTTAGTGTAAATATTTCCTGTAAAAAGAAAAAGAGACATATCAGCCAGTATTAAAAGGGATAAATTGAAAACGATACTGATTTACCCTTCATCTTGAATGTCTTGCACGAGTCTTTTACCAGTTTTGTTGGATTGAATTTTCCTCGACTTTTGTTGGGCGCCTCACCATTATGGGAAGACTATGGTAAAATACTGACTTTGATATTACTCGTCGAGTATTCCTGTTTGTAAAAAAAAGAAATGCACAAAAAGTTGTTTCATTTATTTATAATACATACAACATTCCCCACCCTTGGGGATCGAACTCGGAATATTTCGGACCTACTGTCATCCCCCATACCATTCGGTCCATTGGACCGTAGGTGTCCATGGGGCTTTCTTTTCAAGGGTTAATCCTTGGGGATAACGCAGCCCTGTTGTATCACCTTGGGCCATGTTACGGTATTTCTCGAGGTAATTTGCAATCCCTGTTAAGAATGGAATAAGACAATTCAAGACTTGAGATGATTATGTGCACATTAGAACGATACAGAATTACCCATTTCTGAGATTGTTCGCGTCTTTCGCTTGTACTTTCCTTTGTCCGAAGCTGTCTATCCCGTGGTAATGCCCATGAGTTGATTTGCCCCCAAATTTTATCCAACCTGTATTCGGATATGATTGCGTTCTCGGGTCGATTTGCAATTTCCTGAGAATAGAAGGGGCTTAATTTTAAAACTTGGAGCAACTGAGGGTAAATTGAAACGATACGGAGTTACCCTTCAGGTTTATCCAGATTTTCACTCGCCATCAATTCGTCGCGAGGTTGGTGAGGTGGCGGATTCGAGCATTTAATAGGGGGAAGTCGGATTATTACTCCTTGCTTTTACACATTCACAAAAGCAGAAAAACACATCACGCAAGGAAATAAAACACATTCACTCATTCAGGATTAGTTCCGCTTCCTCTGCAGGCTCTCCCATGATCAGCTGGCTTCATCCCAAATTAGGTATGCATCGGCTATATTGAAGGTCTCGTGGTCACTGGCTGAACAAGTGCATCACAGTCCCGATGCTTTACCGATATCAAACTGGTTGATTATGGCAAAAAGATCATCGTCAATGTCCGCTTGGTGGTGATCTGTCCCTTCTTCCTCGGGAGGTATTGATGCTGATCCAATATCATTGGTCCTTTTGTACCCTCCTCCAACAGAACTCGATCCTGTTATAAACTGGTCTAACTCACCTCTTAAACGTGCATTTTCGATCCTCAGATCATGCATTTCATCAAGGGTGAGGAGGTGGCTATTGCAGTTGGGGCAGGTGGCGGAGTCAAAAGTCTCTTTATACATCTTGTTTTCCGCTCGGAGGTTTTCATTTTCAACTCTTAGAAACTCGGCTTCGTTGTGCTCATGACGAGTCTTCATTCGGGTTCGTCTATTTTGAAACCAGAACTTGATTTGTGAAGGTTCAAGGCCTAGCTCTTGACTCAGTTCCATTTTTTGTTTGCCGTCTGGCATAGGGCACGTTCTGAAGAAAGCTTCAAGCTTTCGTACTTGCTCCTCAGTATGGCGACGGTAATGCTTCTTTTGACCTTTACCGTTGTTGTCATTGTCCTTACCGGGCTCTTGGACGTCGTCGATGGAAGGGCCGGGCTCCATAGGCTCGATCCCAAATATGGCTTCGAACTCTTCCTCTCCCATATTCAGCAAGTAACGATAACTTTCAAGTGTGTTGGGTTGAGACATCTTCGATTTGGTTAACGATTTCTCAAAGTTTGATATCTCTTCTTGTATTTTCACTCTCTGGATTTTTTTGGGAGACTGCGTATGCTTTAAGAGTCTCTCTTTCGAGCACGAATGAGAATTATCAAGAAGATGCCTCCTTTAAAATTAGACGTGGGTTTAGCAACTGTATTGCCTCTCTCGAGTGTTCTGGCTTTCTCGATTTTCTTTTCATCGTATCTCTCGCCCAGCTCGTCTCCTTCCATCTTTCCGTGGAAGGGGGCCCCTTGTTGCTGTCTCCACCGTCAATTTGCTGGCGAGTTCTTCAATAAAGACGAGTCGTATCTCTTTTCTGCCGAAAATGTCTTTGTCTCCCACTCAACTTATTTTTTATCCTTTCTTTTTCAAAGTAGTGGCGTCTCGTCCAACTTTTCCGTAGAGACGTTGGATTTGCTTGGCTCGAGATTGGAGACGAGTAGCGGAGGTGATACTGATAGGGAATGGTAGACAGGAAAATTTGGCCAGTAGAGACTTCCCCTGCAAAAATGAAAGAGAATGCGGCAGTATATGTTCTTCATATTCTAGAAAAATTGGAACGATACTGTTTTACCCTTGTGTATACTTCCATTGAATTTGAATTGAGGAAGTTCCTTCATTTGGATTGGATTGAATTGTATGTCCCGAGTTGCCCTTCACTTTGAGCTTGCCACATATGTGCTTTGCTTAGTTGGGCCTTGTTTTCTTTCGGGTTGCCTTGGACCATCATCATTTTCCATGCCATTGGGTCCGTGGACCGGAGGGCTCCTTTAATTTGAAGGTTACCTTGAAGGCGAATGAGTCCTATCGCATTCCATTAGGTCATTTCATTTTGTGACACTCTTGAGGCACTTTGCAATCCCCTGGGTGAGAATGGAACAAATCCAATTTAGCATTTTGCAACGATTGAGGGTAAATTGGAACGACACACAGTTACCCATCTTCGAGCTCGCCTGGGCTTTTCACTTCAAATTTCCCTACGTGAGGCCATTCAACATTTCTCATTATGGCAGTCAGCGACGTTGCCACAAATTGATCCGCCCTAAATCTAGCATAAAAAAGGATTCACGCATTCGACGGGATAAATAAATTGCCCAATTGTCCTTGAATTAAATCGAGACACCTAGAAAGCTGGAAAATATCATACGCAGGGGAATTAAGCATGAAATGAAAGGTGCACTTATTCAAGGTCAGTTCTGCCTCTCCTGTGGCTCTTCGATAATCAGCTAGTCTCGTGTTGGTTCGGGTGTGGATAACCGATGTTTGAGAGTCCCTACTCATTGGCTCCTGATCGCGGCTTGGGACATCTGTCAACCCTAAACTGGTTGACCAGGGCAGTAAGCTCATCATCTGGGTAATCTCTTGAACCTTCCAGCAACTGATGCTCGAATTGGGTATTGTTGTTGGCAAATGCTGGCGGTAGATTTCTCATTCTGTCCTCGCCGTGAGCAATTTGACTTCTCATGCTGGAGCCTTCATCATTACTCGAGAAAGTGTGGGGATCACCAACTGTCCTGCTGCCAAAAACTCCTTCCATTCGAGGATTAGAGAAATGGAAGTGCTCAGGATAACTTCTTGTCTGATTCTCTAGCTGCGCAGGCGCGCTGATCATGGGATGAGTTCTACCCACAGGTTGGTGCTCAAACCAAGGAATCTGAATACACTGCTCCTGCGGTCTATACTCTTGAAGAGCATTAGGGTGATTCTGGGGGATACTTTGATTAACGCCTGGGGGATTGATGGCATGGCTACTAGCTTGGTTGATGATGGGAAGTGGCTCGCCCCATGCTAACCTGGGGAACTTATGGTGGCGAGAAGACTCGACGTTCAGGCTTGGATCAGTCCCGCCTTGGTTTTCTTGATTCTGAGCTGCATTGTGTTCTCTCACCCTTTTTCTGTACTTCTGAAGATGACTCGAAACATTTGCTTTAGTGAGTCCCTCTACCTTCATAATTTCCAGTATATGTTGCGGCCGTGCCGAATCTATTCCTAGCTGCTGAACTGCATTAACAAACATACGATGCAGCTCGAGAGACCAACTCATCTTCTTTCTCCAGTTGCTTGGAACAAAATTGAAGGCTTGATGCTTGTTCTCATGGTCGTGCAATTGCTTTCTTACCACGTGCTGCCATATGTTTTGAAGCATCTGAACTCTAACTGGTTTCGTTACAACGTCTTGGGCCCCATTTAAGACAGCCTTCATTAGGGCTTGCTGATCATCGCTTGCCGATATTACGAGGACTGGCATGTTTAATTTAGAATTGATGACTTCCAAGAGAGTGAAAACATCCATGTCAATCCCTACCATGGCGGTGAGGACGATATCAAACGGGTCACTACTCCTCCTTAATATCTCTAAGGCCTCTGTCGCCTTTGCTTGAGCTACAACCTTATACCGGCATTTTCTTAATACGGTGACAAGGATTGACAGAGAGACTGGATTACCGTCAATGGCCATGACCAGTAGACCCTCAGGGTAAGGAACTTCATCAGCTTTGACCAGGGTTGAACATGCGCCCGTTCCCCTAATACTCGACATATTTCTGGATCTAGGACTGCCGATTCGAGACCGCCTCGGGATGTCTTCTCGGACTTAAGGGATCACGAGATCGTTGATGCCTTCTCGTAACAGGCTTTGAAAGCCGATGCTTTGATGGTGAAGGTTTTGAATTCCTCTCCCACGAGAACTCCTTCCTCTCTATCTTTCTCCTGCGAGTTCTTGCGAATGAACTCTGACTATCAAATGGGGACAAGTTCTCTCTCTGGCAATAGCAACGACTTCCCTCTTCACGGGCAGCGCTATTAGATTTTCCGATGGAGAAAATCTGATATTCAGCTTTTGATCAAAGGGGAAATCCTTGTTTCTCGCTCAGTTTATCTTCTTTTTTCTTTTCATGATAGAGGGCCCCTGTCAAGATCTCAACCGTCGATTTACTGGCGGGTCCTCCAATGAAGACAAGTCGTATCTCCTTTTCGCTAACGTTTACCGTGTCTTCCACTCAGCTCATCTTTCCGTCTTCTTTTTCAAAGTGGTGGTGTCTCGTCAAACTTTCTGCGGAGATTTCGGACTCGCTTAGCTCGCAGTCGCCATCTGATGGGAATTCGAGCCAACGAGGGTGGTGCCAATAGAGAATGGTAGATAAGAGAAATCTTGACTGGTTGATACCGTCACTATGAAATCAATATTTACTTCAAAGCAGATTACCATCTTCGCATTCCGCTCATCTGCCTCACCTCTCTCCCCCTTTATTTCGTATTCTGCTTTCAAAAATGGCCAATTCTCCTAACCATACCTTATCCGCCGAAGTCCTAGCTGGGTGGGAGAGACTCTACAATCTTCTTGGTAGAGGTTACGCTCATATAGCCAAAAACTCTACCGTTGAGGCTGAAATCCTCGGTTTATTTAGGACCGTGGACGCTGCTTCTGTTGAGGGTACCCAACTAGGGAAGGAGTACCGGAACTTCTCGACCCTCTTCATCAATTTTCTGGCTGCCTATAACCGTGCTTATGAGACGGTCCTTGTGACCGCCGTCGTGAAAGCCCGTTACCGAGACCGGCACGAGCGTCTGGCAATAGTTACGTTTGTGGCTGATAATCACAAAAAGGCCCTCAAGTTTGCCAACGATAAGCTTTCGTGGCTGGTTCGTGAGAGGGGAAAGTTGGTGGACCGTCTGGCCTTGGTCCAAACTTACGCCGAACAGGAACCAGGCAATATTGTGATGAGGTGTAAATGTGGTTGGCTGCAGGAGAGACTTGATGACATTACGGCAGACATTGCTTTCGAGAGGGCAGCGGTTCCGGACCTGGAGTTTGCCGTTGAGCATTACGAGGCCACTATGGCCCAGGTTAAAGAGAAGTGCGATCGCATCTTCTTTAGGCTCGCGGAGCTTGATCCCGAGAGCGCCCGGTGCATCCAGAGCATCAACTGTTTGGAGAGTCAGTTGAGCTCTTTCGTAATGGTCATTAGGGCCCAGTTTGGCTTTACCTTTCCTCCCCAGTGAGTTGTTGTAATACTCTTTGATGAATGGAATGAAAGAAAAGCTTCACGTGTTTTGTTTTGTTTTTTTTTTTAATTTTCCTGCTATCGTTTCTTCCGCATAGCATAACAGAACGATTTGAGGTACCGAAGATGTCGAGGCTTAATGTTCTTCTTGATGTTCTTGTTTAATTGCTCCAGACGATGATATCGAGAACATTGATGATGGGTTCGGCGGTGGCCCCCACTATCCATCTTGAGATCACGAACAATAACGCTATGACAACTCGATCAGTGCGCTGGTAGTAAATCCGGCCACCTGTTGTGTGCCCACTTTTATCCATATTTTGTTTCTTTCGGCGTCCACTTGCTCGTGTCGGTCGCCTGTAGCGTCGGGAGAAATTCCTGTGGGCCACGTTCATTAATAGAACCTCGGTCCTCTAAAGCCCTCCGCATGTTTCGGATAAGAGGAAATTTTAAAACCGGTCTCTGGTTGATTTGATCAGGTAAAGGTATTTGTTTCATGGGTTCTGATTATATAATCCATATTGTTTTTCAAAAGACGCGGGATCCTCTGCAATACATTAAATATGCCCCCATGTTTAATCAGTATAAATCCACCGTCATATCAGAATATACTGCCCATACAAGTTTACGGATTGACACAACTTTGTCTGTCAAAGATGGACAATGTTCGTTTGCCCCCCAGAATTAACGGTTGAAGCCTCGGTGTTTTTCATCTTTTGGTATTTCTGAAAATGATTCTTGATATATTATTGAACTTAATTTTTACACCCGTCTGGGGTATCTAGGATCTCCCTGCAAAAGAAAAGGATATAATTAGTATGCGACACAAGAAATGTCGGTCCATGACTCCTATATTAGTCCAATTTGATTTTTTTCTATTTTATAGAGAAATCAGAAGAAAGAAAAAAAAAATTTCCTTAGGAAGAAATGGGTTAATTTCTGATACAGAATTTTTTTCAGATTTATTATTCTCTTTTTTTTATTTTTTTTAAAGGAATGTGACAAAGTCTCTTGACGTTTACTAAAATTTTTGAAGGAATTTCCTTTTTATCAAAATAAATTTTCAGAGGTAAATTTGTCAGGAAAATTTTATTTTTATTGAAGCAGGAAAGACATGACAGAAATCCTTTATTGGTTAACGAAATTCCCCCGAGACATTAGTCTAATTTTATTTAGAGAAACTTTTCTTAGAAAAACATGAGCGAATTTCTCGAAAAGAATTTTTGTTGCAAGTTTTTATAATTTGAAAGAATGTGATAAAATCACTTGATGTTTTTTTTAAAGGAATTTTTCTTTTTATCGAAATAAATTTTCAGAGGAAAATTTGTCGGGAAAATTTCATTTTTATTGGAGAGGAAAAAACATGACAAAAATCTCTTATTGGTCAATTAGTCTAATTTTATTTAGAGAAAATTTTCTTAGAAAAACATGATCGAATTTCTCGAGAAGAATTTTCTTGCAAGTTTTTATAATTTGAAAAATGTGATAAAATCACTTGATGTCTACTAGAGTTTTTTTTTAAGGAATTTTTCTTTTTATTGAAATTTTCAGAGGAAAATTTTTTCAAGAAAATTTCATTTTTATTGAAGCAATAAAAATATGACAAAAATCCCTTATTGGTTAATAAAATTCCCATGAAGGGATTTTTTTCCATCATTTTTTCAAAAATTTTTTTTTTAAAAGAATGGTCGTAATATCAAGCTCAAAAACTGACTAACACCTGGCATGGACCGACCGAAAATAAATACAAGATAAAATTAGAGAACTTACTTTTACCTTGGAGAAATGCAAATCACATAGTCATGCGCATGACTCAAGTGAGGAGTGGACTCTAGAAAATAAAAGAAGGAGAGACAAGGTATGGACCTAAAAAGGCTCCCACTATCTGAATTGACAAACTTACCCTCCGCGCAATCAAATCACAATGGGAAGAATTGTCAATTCAGATAATGAGCGGAATAAAATATGGTCAACTCGAGCGCAATCGACGCAAGAGCTTTGCATATTCGATCCCTATCTATGGTTTTCTAGGAAGAATTTCGCGACTTGGGTTTAGACGCTTGTGTGTGCAGGTGTCGTGATCCTCAGAGTATGCAAGACATGCACAACAATTGATATCAAAACAACGCTTCTAAAAATGTGCGAAATTAAACAAATAAACTCAACACCGAGCCTGCAAAACAAAGGGGTTAGCCAAACACTCCGCCCCTTATAACTCCCATCCTGCAAAAACATATAACACATATAGAATGAGTCCCAAACAATATTGCCAGAAGCGAGATATGCATGAAATTTTCATTGGCCTAACTCCACTAAGACTCTTAAAATTTCGAAAAAATTTAAGTATTCCAATTGGTATCTTTTTTCGAAAATATAAAAATCTCTCTCCCCAGTGGAGTCGCCAGTCTGTCGCGACCCTCTAAAAAAATTTTAAATTTTAAAAGGGGTTAACGGATTATTAGGTTAATTAGATTTGACTAACCTAACGCGGACCCTCCCAAGCTCTACCGAATCGCAACTTTGGTTTTTGTTTAAATGATTTTGAAATTTGGAGTCGCCACTAATCGTTCTTGGTAGGTCGATTAGAAACCTAAATAAATTAGCGGGAGAACTAATTTATTCCTGCGAATCAGAGATTATGAGCTCGGGGACTTGGTTACACTAGTTAATTAAAACTAATGCCCTTTCGGTACCTTAATTTCATGGATATCCTAATTCGGCAACTCAGGCTTGGTTTATTCCTAAAGCTCTAGTAGGGTATTCTCTTTTGTGTTTTCACTTTTTAAATAGGATGCATGGATGGTATATATTTTTATTTGTTATATTTTTTTAAGTGTTAAAGATTCCCTGAAGCCGAAAGAGGGAGTGTGTTAACGACTTCTGTGCAGTATTACGACCTACTCATCTTTTGGGTCTGATGATTCAAAAATTAAATTATAGGAAGTACATGACAGTGAATAAACACCTCCAATGGGAGGCCTAGCATTGGCTTGGCTCTTCCCTTTGAGATTTAAGGTACAGGTATTTAAGTTGCAAGTATTTAAACTACTGTAAGTAAAAACCTCCAATGGGAGGCTAAGCATTGGCTTGGCTCTTCCCTTTGGGATTTAAGGTACAGGTATTTAAGTTGCAGGTATTTAACTACTGTAAGTAAAAACCTCCAATGGGAGGCTAAGCATTGGCTTGGCTCTTCCCTTTGGGATTTAAGGTACAGGTATTTAAGTTGCAGGTATTTAACTACTGTAAGTAAAAACCTCCAATGGGAGGCTAAGCATTGGCTTGGCTCTTCCCTTTGGGATTTAAGGTGCAGGTATTTAAGTTGCAGGTATTTAACTACTATAAGTAAAAACCTCCAATGGGAGGCTAAGTATTGGCTTGGCTCTTCCCTTTGGGATTTATGGTGCAGGTATTTAAATTGCGGATGGACTTTGTCCTCTCCATTTTGGGGTATGAATTTTTTAAAATGAAATACAACGAATTGATTCAACAATTTGAAATTTGTGCGCGCTTGAGGACTCCTCCAAGCCGATTTTGTGCTTCCATAGGATTGACCATTGATATAGAGCTGCGGCTTCCTGACATAAAATAGAGTGAAGTGTTAGTATACAAAATATGTGCTAATCTGCACCTAAAACCAGAAGAGTAGAAAGAGTACTTATCTCCCATTTTTTTGGGAGGGATTTCTATAATTGATTTTCGCTCTCTATGTTCCCAATATAGAGAGTTTCTTTTGAATTAAGAGGGACTTTTAGTCACAGATCAGTTGAGAAATCGGTGGACAGCTTAGGAGCTTGTCTGGGCCGATTTTTGCATCTCGACGAGATTTTTGCTGTTGATGTAGAGATATCATTCTCCTGACATAAAATATGGAAGAAAAAGGAGATGGACAAAGTGTATACAATTTGTGCTAATTTGCGAGTAAAACCATAAATAAATGAATAAATAAAAACACTTAGCTTGAATTTGTTTGCTCGTTGATGAGGATGAACTCTTGATTTATATTGATCGATGAAGGAATTTGTGATGATAACCCATAGCTTTAAACTCCCATCATCTTCAAAATTCTCTCTCTTTTGGTATTTTCTTTCTCTCAAAATTTTCTTCAATCTCCCAAAACTCTCTCAAACATCCAAAATTTTCTCTCCAAAAAATTCTCCCAAACACTTCAAATTTTCTCTCTCAAGAATAAAATCTCTCTCAAACACTTCAAATTTTCTCTCCAAAAAAATCTCCCCCTCAAGCTCACTTCTTTCTCCTTTTATAATCTACTCATCTATCTCCCATTCTAATTTTTCCACTAACTCTATCTCCCATTCTCCATCTCTATCTCACATTCTAATCTCTCCACTAACTCTTCTTCATCTTCATCTTCCCTTCTCCATATTTATCTCCCATTCTAATTTCTCCACTAACTCTTCTTCATCTCCATCTTCCCTTCTCTATTCTTATCTTCCATTCTAATTTCTCTACTAACTCTTCTCCATCTTCCATTCTCTATTCTTATCTTATTTTCTCCATCCATTCTTCTCCAACTTCTCTTCTTCATCTCCTCTTCTCCATCTTCCCTTCTCTATTCTAATTTATCCACTAACTCTTCTTTTTGTTATTTGTAAAATAATCCTTCAAGAGTTAAGTATTTGCACTCTAGTCCTTGAATTTTAAGTATTTACAATTTAGTCCCTGAAAAAATATATTTCTTTAAGTCCAAATCTCCTCACAATTTTTGACACACCAAAATTTACCACATGTCAAATTTAAGCTCATTTCTTGCCGTTGAAAATAATGCAGAATTTAATTAAAGCCCTTTTGCAAAATTAAGTCATTCTGGGTATAATTGGGCAAAGATGAAAATTTAAAATATTAGAAGACAATGTCACAACTCATAAAAAGTGAAAATTAAAAATAAGTTGACTCAAATTGAATTTTTTTAGGCCCGATTCAAGATTATACTCGTGAAGGAACACGTGACTCGAATTGGATTTTTCTGAATTTGTGATGGCCAATATGAAAATAGATTTAAAATAAAAATATTAACTATCTTTGTGTATTTTTTTGGCCTCAAATGTTATTTTTCCAAAATTTTCAAGTATTTTTGTATTTTTTTTTAAAAAAATTAAAAATATATATATAATATGAAATTTTATTTTTTGTTCAAAAATGGTTGCCTAGGCTTGGCCGAGGCTTCCAAAGTTGATTTTTCAATTTTCTCATTTTTTCTTCATTTTTTGTTTTATGAATTTTCGAAAAAAAATACCGAAAAATACGGAAAATATGAAAAATCATTTTTTGGTCAAAATTGGTTCCCTAGGCTTGGCTAAGGTCCCCAAAGTTGATTTTTCAATTTTATGAATTTTTATGGATTTTTTATTACTTTAGCAATAGAAAAAATGATTAAAAATCAGGTGTCAACATTAGGGAAAAAAAAACAAAAATAACTATTGTGAGCACTTATCAAGCTATTGTTCTTAAGTTTTGGATGAATTAAGATTAAGATTTGATTTCCTAGAACAAAAAACGCAGACCAATGTAGGGCATTGTAGTGCATTTTCCTTGCAAAAACGAGGATGTTGCTCGTGTGGATTGTCCGCTCACTCGAAAAGTTGGATGAAACTGTAAAATAATGTGACCCACATGATATTATTATTGATGATTTAATGATTTAATAAATGCTAAAATCTGTTGGTTATAAAAGAATATAACCGAAAAGGTGCGAATTTGATTTGCTTTGATGGAAGGCATTTTTTAAGAGGCACCTCTTGGATAATATTAGCTTTTAAAAGGAAATCTGGTCCTCTCTCCAACTGACTAAACGATAACGACGTTTATGAAACAGACGTCAGTTTGAGTTGTTCTCTTCTCCATCAGAGTACAATGTAAAGAACAAAGGGTTAGGGGAGAGAAATCAGATCATTCATCGTCTACATCTTCTGACGTAACAATCAACGTTTGAAGAATCGCGATGGATAAAGGTACGCCTTCATCTTATTGTTCGTGAGAATCATGAAGATCAACGATTACTGTGATGATGAAATTCCGCTTAAATTCTACGTGTTTCCGCATAAATGTATTGCGTGGATTTGCTCACAGTTGGTATCAGAGCCCAGGTTTAGGATCTCATGATTTTTCGATAATGTTTGTATGAAGTTTCTGTGCATATGGGGAGTGCTTGTTGAATATTCGTTGGATGAATTTTAGGGTTTTCTAAATGAATTGATAAATTCGGATCAATTTTGGTCTTAAAGAGAAAACACCAATTTCGACCAAATTCCGTCCACCCACCACCCAAAATTCATCCAGTAGGATCTTATCGCCATGGGCAACAAAAGCCCTAAGTTTGTTCGGCTTTACGGTGATCGCCGGTGGTGAATTGGATGGAGAAAGTTTCAGTGGTTAGGATTTCTGTATGACTTGTTTTTGCTTGACGACAAAGTCAATTTCTTGGCCATATTTGTAAAATAAAGGACCTGTGTGGTCGTGCGGGAATGGTCTTCAAAACCCATCAATTAATTTGGATGGAGAAAGGCTATCAGAGAAGACCCAGGCGAAGGAAGACCCGGCGGAGCGCAAAAAAAAAATCGCGACTGCATTGTTTGTCTTTTTCCCTATTTTGTCTTTTTCTCTGTTTTGTCTTTTCCGAAAATTACAGCTTTGCCCCAGTTTCGTCCTTTTGCGAAAATTACAGTTTTTGTCCCTATTTTGTCCTTTAGTGACCACATTAATATTTTGCCCTTGGGTAGTCAAATTACAATTCTGACATTGGCTAAATTAATTGACTATTTTTATTATTATTATTTATTATTATGTTAATTTACTTCTATACCCTTGGGTGCATAAATTTACTATTTTGCCCTTGAATGTTGAATTTACGATTTTATCCTTGGGCACATGAATTTGATAAAACTTAAAAAAAATTAATTGTTTGTTAGTCACCAAAGTGACCAAACATTAAGTTTCTTGAGTTTTTGAAATTCATAGTATTTTTCATCAATTATCCATGATTATCTGATGCTATGATTGAAATTGATATGTTAAATATCTTATTGGTATCATGGATATATCGAAGTTCATTTATTATAAGAACTTCGGGATTAACCCAAAGGTTAATTAATTTCTTATAATTTATGAATATAATGGTTGGTAATTCATATGTCTTATTATATTTATTTGTATATCCAAAGATAGCAAATAAATTTTAATGAGATATATTTGTAATTCCCAAATAAATGATATTAGCATCATTATGGTTATTATGATTGTGTGTCATAGGATTTCCCAAAGGAGAACTATGATTTACATGTATTGTTTGAATTGAATCTGATTATGTGATGTTCTCAAAGCATTAATGTATGAGTATTTTTTTTTCTTGCATATTTGCAGTATCTGTACTTGTTTCTCTTCATTCGCACGCTTCGTCTGTTCCATTATTCAATGGAATGAATTTCGCTGATTGGAGTGAACAAGTCCAGTTTCACTTAGGTATTCTGGACCTTGATTTAGCACTTCAAGTTGAAAATCCAACTGCTATTACTGACGAGAGTAGCAATGATGAGATATCTTTTCATAAAGCTTGGGAAAGATCGAACAGACTAAGCTTAATGTTCATGCGAATGACAGTAGCAAACAACTTAAAGACCTCTCTTCCCAAAACTGACAATGCTAAGGAATTTATGAAGCTTGTGGAAGAGCGTTTTTAAACAGCTGACAAGTCACTTGCTGGTACATTAATGAGCACTTTGACCACCATGAAATATGATGGTTCTCATACCATGCATGAGCATGTACTTGAGATGACGAACTTAGCAGCAAAGTTAAGGACTTTGGGAATGAATGTGGATGAGTACTTTTTAGTACAATTCATTCTTAATTCCTTGCCTCATGAGCAATATGGGCCATTTCAAATGAATTACAACACTATAAAAGATAAGTGGAATGTAAATGAATTGGGCAGTATGCTTGTTCAAGAAGAAACAAGGATAAAGAATCAAAAGGCTCATTTTGTTCATTTCTTAAGTCATCAAGAGCCTAAAAAGAATTCCAAGAGGAAAGGTGGGAAAGGTAGAAAGAGTAAGAAGAAAGGATTACACATCCTGAACAGGTCTTCTATGACTTCTCAAATTCACAAGAAGGAGCATAATCTTATTAAGTGTCACTTTTGTAATAAAAGTGGATACTTGAAGAAAGATTGTCTAAAGCATAAGGCTTTGTTTGAAAAGAAAGGTAAGCCTTGTGCTTTAGTATGTTTTGAATCAAACTTTACTGAAGTTCCTCGCAATACTTGATGGATTGATTCGGGTGCTACCACCCATGTTTCTAATACGATGCAGGGATTCCTTACGATCCAAGCTTTAAAGCCAAATGAGAACTATGAGTACAGGAAATAGAAACAAAGCTCCAGTTGAAGGCATTGGCACTTATTGTTTACTTTTAGATACTGGGCATTATTTAGATTTGTTTCGAACCCTTTATGTACCTACATTCTCCTGCAATTTAGTGTCTTTGCCAAAACTTGATGTAGCGGGTTTTTCTTTTAAGTTTGGCTGTGGATCTTTCAGTTTGTTTAAGAATGACAATCTTATTGAAAATAGAATTTTATGTGATGGTGTGTACAAGTTTAAACTTGATAATGCATTCGTTGAGACCATAATGACCTTGCATCATAATGTTGGCACTAAACGCAGTTTAGTGAATGAGGATTCTGCTTACTTGTGGCATAAACGTTTAAGTCACATATAAAAAAAAAGGATGCAAAGATTAGTGAAGAATGAAATTCTTCCAAATTTGAATTTCACTGACCTTGGAGTGTGTATTGATTGTATTAAAGGTAAACAAACAAAACACATCAAGAAATGTGCCACAAGAAGCATAGAGCCTCTTGAAATTATACATACTGATATATGTGGTCCTTTTGATGTTCCATCTTTTGATGGAGAAAGTTATTTTATCACCTTTATTGATGATTTTTCACGTTATGGTTACACTTATCTACTGCATGATAAATCTCAATCTGTGAATGCACTCGAGGTGTGTATTAAAGAGGTTGAGAGACAGTTAGATAAAAAGGTGAAAATAGTAAGGTCAGATAGAGGTGGTGAATATTATGGAAAGTATGACGAATCAGGACAATGTCCAGGTCCATTTGCTAAATTCCTTGAAAGACATGGTATTTGTGCTTAATACACAATGCCAGGTACACCACAACAGAATGGTGTAGTAGAAAGGCGTAATCGTAATCTAATGGAAATGGTTAGAAGTATGATGAGTCATTCATCTTTACCCTTATCTTTGTGGATGCATGCATTAAAAACTTTTATGTACTTATTAAACAGGGTTCCTAGTAAAGAAGTTCCAAAGACTCCCTTTGAACTGTGGACGGGTAGGAAACCTAGTTTACGACACCTACATGTTTGGGGTTGTCCAGCAGAAGTACGTATTTACAATCCACATGAAAAGAAATTGGATTTAAGAACGACTAGTGGTTATTTCATTGGTTATGTAGAAAAATCCAAAGAGTATAGATTTTACTGTCCTAATCATGGTACGAGAATTGTTGAATCTGAAAACGCTAGGTTCATTGAGAATGACGACATCAGTGGGAGTGAAAGAATGCGTGATGCTCACATTCAAGAAGTTAGGGTGAATGTTCCTTTACCCAAAACTTCTAAAATTGTTGTTTCTGATATTATTGTTCCACCAAACAATAATCAAGAACAACAAATAAATGATCAAACTCTCCATAATGAACATGTTAACAATGAACCTATTACTACAGTAGTTGAGCCACAAGAAATAGCATTAAGAATACCTCAAAGAAACAGGAAGTCAGCTATTTCTGATGACTACGTGGTTTATCTACAAGAGTCAGAAATTGACTTAGGAATTGGTAATGATCCAGGTTCATTTTCACAGGCCATGGAATGTGGTGATTCTACAAAGTGGTTTGATGCCATAAAAGAAGAGTTAAAAATCTATGGATCAGAATCAAGTCTGGGATATTGTTGAGTTACCTAAAGGATGTAAAAGGGTCGAGTGTAAATGGGTCTTTAAGACCAAACGCGACCCAAAAGGTGATATCGAACGATATAAGGCCAGACTAGTTGCTAAAGGTTTTACTCAAAAGGAAGGCATTGATTATAAGGAGACTTTTTCACCAGTCTCTAAGAAAGACTCACTTAGAATCATTTTGGCTTTGGTGGCTCATTATGATTTAGAGTTACACCAAATGGATGTGAAAACTACCTTTCTTAATGGAAATTTAGAGGAAGAGGTTTATATGGACCAACCCAAAGGCTTTTCAGTTAAAGGAAAGGAACACATGATATGTAAATTAAAGAAATCAATATATGGACTTAAACAAGCTTCCCAACTATGGTATCTCAAGTTCAATGATACCATAACCTCTTTTGGATTTAATGAAAACACCATTGATCGATGTATATATATATATGAAGATCAGTGGGAGCAAGTTTATTTTTCTAGTTCTATATGTTGATGACATTTTACTTGCTGCTAATGATCTTGGTTTGCTACATGAAACCAAGAAATTTCTCTCAAAGAATTTTGAAATGAAAGATATGGGTGAGGCAACATATGTGATAGGAATAGAAATATTCCGTGATAGATCACAAGGATTGTTAGGGTTGTCTCAAAAGGCCTATATTAATAAAATTCTAGAGAGATTCAATATGGACAAATGTTCAGCAGGAATAGTTCCAATCCAGAAAGGGGACAAATTTAGCCTTATGCAATGTCCGAAAACTGAATTGGAACGACAGCAAATGAAAAATATTCCTTACGCATCTGTTGTTGGGAGCTTAATGTATGCTCAGACTTGTACCAGATTAGACATTAGCTTTGCCGTCGGAATGCTGGGCAGGTATCAAAGTAATCCAGGATTGGATCACTGGAAAGCTGCAAAGAAAGTTCTTAGATACTTGCAAGGAACGAAGGATTATATGCTCACTTATAAAAGATCCAATCAGCTTGAGGTAATTGTGTATTCATATTCAGATTTAGCCGGATGTGCCGATATAAGGAAATCAACATTTGGTTATCTGTTCCTTTTGGCTGGAGGCGCAATTTCATGGAAAAGTGCGAAGCAGTCACTTATTGCTGCATCCACTATGGAAGCTGAATTTGTGGCATGCTTTGAGGTCACTGTTCATGGGTTGTGGCTGCGGAACTTTATTTCAGGGCTTGTAATTGTTGACAGTATTGCCAAGCCGCTGAAAATTTATTATGATAATTCTGCAGCAGTTTTCTTCTCTAAGAACGACAAGTATTCTAAGGGTGCTAAGCATATATAAATCAAATACTTGTCTGTCAAAGAAGAAGTTCAGAAACATAGAGTGTCAATTGAGCATATTAGCACTAATCTTATGATTGCAGATCCATTAACAAAAGGACTGTCGCCCAAAACATTTAATGAACATGTTGAAAGAATGGGCATTATTAGACGTTACTGATAATACTGTATTATGACTGTATTAATTTTTATGTATTTGACACTATGAGCTCATTTATGTATGTTTCTGATATCTTGTTTTCTACTTAGTATACATAATGAGAGTAGATGAATGTTTGACAGGATAGTCTCTAATAGAGACATTATAGTTGGAACATTGCTATATTTCTTATTTATGAATCATGATAAGTAGAGAGCTATAGTTGTAGTACATAGAAGGGACTATGTCGATAGATGACACACAACCGTTATGACTCACATTAGTCTTCTTTTACTTTTGGTGATTATTGTATCATAACCAATTGAAGGAAAAGTTTTAGCATAATATTTTGTGCACATTATGATTCTATTAAATCATGAAAGGAATGTCATATGGGTCAAGTGGGAGAATGTAAAATAATGTGACCCACATGATATTATTATTGATGATTTAATGATTTAATAAATGCTAAAATCTGTTGGTTATAAAAGGATATAACCGAAAAGGTGCGAATTTGATTTGCTTTGATGGAAGGCATTTTTTAAGAGGCACCTCTTGGATAATATTATCTTTTAAAAGGAAATATGGTCTTCTCTCCAACTGACTAAATGATAACGATGTTTATGAAACAGATGTCAGTTTGAGTTGTTCTCTTCTCCATCAGAGTACAACGTAAAGAACAGAGGGTTAGGGGAGAGAAATCAGATCCTTCATCGTTTACGTTTTCTGACGCAACAATCAACGTTTGAAGAATCGCGATGGATAAAGGTAGGCCTTCATCTTATTGTTCGTGAGAATCATGAAAATCAACGATTACTGTGATGATGAAATTCCACTTAAATTCTACGTGCTTTCGCATAAATATATTGCGTGGATTTGCTCACAGAAACTCCACAATAAATGGTGAAAATGACTTGTGATGATTCTTGATATTTATTTTCACATTTTAATATGTAATGTGCTGTATAATAGAATCAATACGGATAATCTTTGATTAATTCGAACTTTAGGATGAATTAGCTATTTTATTTGACTTAAATGAGAAAAATTGAGAAGAGAAATTATTTCTGAAGACAAAAAATTATGTGCAGTTATCAAACGTATTTTTGTTTCAAGAACATAAATTTTATATAATTACTAAACGCATTCTGATTTTTTAAAATTCATCCAAAGGATAGAATATAAAAAATTATTTTAATCAAAATTACTTTTCAGGATTAGACAGTTAGGAGCTTTTTCGCTCAGCAGACGTAATAGAGGTTAAGGAAAGAAAACATCGATTGAAAGAACCATAAAACGACATGGTTTGGTGACCAAAGCGACCTCTTTTTGCGGGACACAGAGGCTGACATTTCGTCGAAGGAATAAGGAGGTACACGAGTCATCTTCTCCATGAAGCAACCTAAAGTCCACGGAGGTCTCCTCTCCCTCTTTCCCTTTGCGGGGTTTTCTTGGAAGCCCTCGTTCCGACCAAAGAACTTGAACTTTCCACGATTTCAAAGGTTCGCATGTTCTATGGTTTCGGGTATTCCCAGAAAATTACTTGGACCCTTTTGACGCGATACCCCTTCGTTGTGTGTCGCAGTCTTTCTGGAATCCGGTAAGCTTTCTTGAGCTCGGGGAAGGAGAAAGTCCTTGTCTTGAAGAAGAGGAATTTTCAATCATGTTTCAGAAAATTTTCGCGAAGAAGAAGGGTGAGGCTGTCAGTGCCAGAACGACGATAGATAAATTGAGCGAGGTAGGATTCTGATCGTCTCTCTCTGTTTATTTGTTCTATGTAATTTTGGTTGCCTATAGTATTTTTCTTTATTCCTGTTCTTTTTATTTTGATTTTTCAATTTCTCGTGGGCGGTGTCTAAAGGACCATAGATTTTCTGGAGGGTCATCATGACATCACGACAGGAGTCGGAGATTGATCTGGTTTATTGACCCATTTATCAGTTGATGTCGCTGATATGTTCAACGTCAGTCATCCTCGTTTGGCTTTGTTGGAGGGATTGGCATCGCTGCATGTATTTTATCATCGGCTGGATTATTTTAGTTTATGGAATTTATTTGATGGTTTGATTAGAAATTTCCATCTATTTCTCATTAGCTGGGTGAAGTTAACGAAGCAATAAATTAGATGCAGTTAAAAAAGCTCCTTCTGGAGCCAACAATCTGTTCTTTGCTTTTTTACTAGCTACTCATGTGATACTCGGTTCTTCAAGTTACGAAGTGATGCATTGCGAAGCAGAGCTGCTACCGTGAAGGCTATGCATAAAGCCCTGTTACAGATGCAAAACTGCTTTTGTCTTGATCCCATGTGTAGCATGTTATCATACCCATTTAATTAATCGAAAATCATGCCGAAATTCGCCGGAGAGCTTCTTCAGATTGTTACCTCTGCGACATATCATTGTAGACGCTCGAGATGCTAGAGAAGAAGGAGAACTTTCTTGTGAAAAAGGCTGCTGCGGAGGTTGAAAAGGCCAAGACATATACCAAGGCAAAGAAAAAGAATGGTACTTGCTTCCCTTGTTGTTCTCTTTGGATCATCAATTATGGCAATTCCAAAGGTTTTAATAATTGTCTCATGTAATGGAAAGCAAATGTGGATAGGAATAATGTAGAGTTGGTTCTGGATGACTCAAAAGTGACTTACCTTAGCCATGCAGTATGCTCAAATTTTATATTTTGGATAATGAAACTGTAGCTGGGGATCGTCTGATGCTGAAAGCCAAATCAGTTGACTTGTCCTGCGAATTTTTTTCCTCTCCTTTTGTTTGTACCTTTGGTATCCGGAAACACGCTACTTTGGTGGATGTGCTGTATAGTTCTAATGTTTGAACGGAGACATTGATTCTAATCATGGCTAAGTGTCCTCCTTCTGACAATAATTAGCGTCAGTAGCACCAGATAATTATGAAGTCATTACGTGCTCTGTATAGCATGCTCTTTTTAAATTCTGACATGGTAACGCCTATTGGTCTCGGATTCTTGCTAATTATCACCCGATTTTGGAGATGTAGATTGAGAACTCATTTGTGCTTAAATCACTTGGTGAATGTTCATATTGGTGTCATTTTGCAGCTGCTATTCAATGTTTGAAGAAGAAAAAGATGTACGAAACGCAAATTGAACAACTTGGAAGTTATCAGTTGCGCATACATGATCAGGTATGCTTGCTGTTCGGTCATTTTCCTTCCACTTGGATGCTCTGTCTCTATGCTTATAACGGAAACACCTAAAATCTGAAACCATGGCTCCATTTTAAAAATGTCAGATGATAATGTTAGAAGGTGCCAAAGCCACAACAGAGACTGTTGATGCATTACGAAGTGGAGCCGCTACCATGAAGTCTATGCACAAAGCAACGTATGTACCATTTTCAACTATATCTATTGGTGGAAAAAATGGAGATTCTATGTCTGAACTTCTGTACATTGTTTTGTGTGGTAGATTTTACCATAATGAAAGTAACAAATCTGCTTTGTTTTTGCCAGTATAGTAAAGAATCTGATTGAGACTATTTAGTAATTGGTTGGATAAAATCCAATGCTTAAAATTGAATTACTGATGGATCTACTGCACATACAGTTCTTGAAGTGTAGGGGAAAACTATGAAATGGATTGATGGTAAACCCTGTGAAAGAGATCACATGAAATGAACTGATGGGAGACACTAAAGAGAGTTTTTTTATTTAATGTTCTTTGTACAATAATCAGGCCTTTTTGTCTTTTTCGACGCTAGGAATGTCCTTTTCTTCTCTCGTTCCTTCGTAAGCCCTAACATTGATCTTAAGAATGAGTGCATTTATGTGTAGATGCTGCTTGCATGCTCTCCTTCGTGAAATGTTTTTTCTAAGGTTTAGTGTGATTCCTATTATATATCAGGAACATCGACGACTTAGATAGAACAATGGATGAGGTCAACGAGCAGACTGAAAACATGAAACAGATTCAGGAGGCCTTGTCGACACCGATCGGTGCAGCAGCTGATTTTGATGAAGTAGCAACTCTAAAAGTCACAACTTATTTTTAAAAAACTTCATGATAGAGCATTTGTGGCTAAAGTAAATTCTGACTGCTATATCAGGATGAACTGGAAGCGGAGCTCGAAGAATTGGAAGGGGCTGAGCTGGAGGACCAGCTTCTTGAGCCAGCCACGAGTGCTCCTCCTGCTCCAGTGCACACTCCAGCAGTCAAGCAGCCATCTCGTCCGGTGAAGAACACACCTGAGGATGATGAGCTCGCTGCCTTGCAGGCAGAAATGGCACTGTAGACAGGTGATTCCGTAATATCTCTCTTTCACCTTTCTTGGTTGAGCTTCTTCATGGTCTTCATGTTGTCTTCTTTTCCTGAAGTTGCATGACATCTTGGTGAATGACTGTGCGGCATTTAGTTAACGCTGTCTCTTGATTCTGATTAAGCAATTTTTTAATTCGACATACGAGGTCCACACTTATATGGTTGTTTGCAGAGTCATTTGGTTTGGTTGATCATTTGGGTCTTTGTCATTGTCAATATTGAAAACGATACACACAACATAAGGACCTTGGCACATCCCATAAGCCTCTTTCTTCTTTTCATTGTCTTCAAGAATTTGGTTCTTAAAGTACTTAACTCAACCAAGGGTGATAGACATTTATTCATCCTCTAATCTATTTGTCATTTTGTTTTTGCAGTTACCCATGTTGAGAATAGATTCTGTAAATTATCAGGATGGCGGGAGAAATATCAGTACTTCTTTCTCCGGTAGCATTGACCATCTACCGACACAACTTTTTTCTACTTGAAATGAAGTTTACTTGTTATGACACTGCATAGATGGATTGGTTACATAATACTACATCTGCTTCTAATAATGTAGAACCTCTCTCTCTCTCTCTCTCTCTCTCTCTTTTCTATCTGTGGCCCGGCTGTTGTGCCATACTCTGTATATGAAGGTCTGGCCATTTACTTACCGTATGCATTAACTAAAAAAGACCTTTCTTTTCATCTTTTCAAATGCAAATTGCCAATCTGGGAAGCTTGAGTAACCCATCTCATTTTGATTGCTGTGAAAATTTGGCATTTACACTTGTTCTTGATGAATCCTGCCGAGAAGCATGGTTTTCAGACATTTCGCTTGGAAAAATAAAATAAAATTAGGGATGCAACCTTTTGGTTTAGCTAAAATTTCACCTGTGGACAGGTCATTTTGTTTATATGAGACCGGTAGGATATACAGTTGGTGGGGGAAGCATTTTTTCTGGCCTGGTAAAATGTGAGTCGTATCTCCTTTCTTCTTTCTTTTGGTTTTTGAGTTTTAGGCATCGGAGGCATCTGTCGAGACGTCGTACTTCACATTTTATGACATGCTGGTCATTTTCTTTTTTTGGTCGAAACATGCTGTGTTCATTTAGATCTTACAGAATCACATGGCAAGATTCTGTGTGGCCGCCCTTGTCAAATGGGAAAGACTTGGTCGATGTTGTTGCAGGACGGTGGCATGTATGCGTTAACCTTTAACATTATGCCAAATCAAATTCATGGCGAAAATTACCAACAAGTCTTAAATTTATTAGAATTGCGTCAATTTAGTCATGAATTTTTATGTTTTTGCTGGAACAATAGAGAGGTTGCTTTCGGTTGGTTTCATGAGGGAAGCACTTTGGCTACTTTATCGCAAATGTTTCGATGAAAAAAGCAGTACGCATTGGAGGGACTTTGAGAAGTCTCATCAAAGTCAGTTGAGTGGCATACCAAAAAGAAAAAAAAAGCTACCAATCAAACCTTCGTGAAAGTTTTGTCAAAGATGCCAAAAGAGGACTTCTTTTCCACTATATGAAAAATTTATTCTTTATTCATGCTTATTTCTATTGCTATGTTCCGTTTTTACGCGTTTTTGGGGATCGACCCCACCTTCTTGCTCCCTTCGAAGCTCGTTAGGACTATCGAAGAACCACGCAACGTAATGGGTTATTCCTATAGCACGCCATTCTCTTTATTTCTTGAGCCTATAATGAGTTACAGAGCAGAAACTGTGGCGGTGAAGAAGTTGTATCCTTCCAAATAGGAACTAATCTCTCTTTCTTCTTCAATTGAATTACCTGCTACGCTCCTTTGTGCCAATAGCCGCAGTAATACAGAGGATGCAAGCGTTGTCCAGAATGATTGGACGTAAAGCGTTTGTAGGTTCCCCTTTTGTGAATTAGTTTGTGGTGAGAATCTCTCTTTGATTGATTAATGTGTGGTATTTCAAATTTGACTCGATATATAAATTAGGGGTGAGCAACTTGGACCACCCGAACCGGGACCGCCTAGACCGGACCGGGACCGGTGGTTCGGTTCTCGGCTCTATAGAGGTCCGGTCCAGTTCCCGGTTCCTAAAATTGGGATCGGTGACCGGGTGGTCCGGTTCCCGGTTTCTAGGACCGGAGCGGTCCTTTTTTTTAAATTTTTTTTCTTAATTCGGTCCGTAAATCTCTTTCGGCTTCTTGGGCCTTTTATTTTTTTTTTCTATTGGGAAGTTATTTTATATAGACATTGAGGTTCTATAACGTTATTAATTTCAACAATTAGAGAATAATTTTGGTTACATTTTTTTTATTGGGTCCGGTTCGGTCCATTTGTCGGTCCGGTCCGATTACCGGGATGGTCGGTCCGGTTCTCGGTTCTGACAAATTGGGAATCGAGACCACCGGTCCAGTTCCCGGTTCTTGAGGGGAACTGGACAGGACCGGGAACCGATCACCCTTAATATAGATTGATCCTGACTTTATAGGAGGGTTAACTAGACCAACTCGGATAAGATTTGACTACTAGAAGACAAGGTAGATAATTATAAAGAATGTTCATTTTCCCTTGCGGTCAGATTGTTAGCTCCTTTGAAATCAAACCATTATCATTTCAGCGTCACAAACCTTTTTTGTTTTCACTTGACAAAATTACCCAAGGTTTATGATCCATTTGGCAAAAAAAAAAAAGTTTATGACTGAATTGACGTAATTGCAATAGATTTATGATTTTTTTTTGTACTTCTTCTCAAAATCATGCGGGTCACTTGACTTTTTTTTAGGAGCCGAAACTCCCAAAACTTCCATAACCTTCTCAAAATATTTTGGACTTTGATAAGCAAGCAAAAAGGCCTTCTCTTATTCGTAAGAGGAAACAAACAGGCTATATCATTAAGCCACGTATTTGCAGCAAAATCTGCGGGGAATGGAAGACCTACTGGGGCTTCATTTGGCACACAGCACGGTTCAAAACTATATTACATTCTTCTTAGGACATCCCTCGTTAGGTGCACGACACCCTTGTTGTCTTTTTGAAAGGCAGGTATGATTTTGGTTTATCCAGCTGAACGCCCTGTCGTCTCGATCCCACACTTTCCCCCTCCACAACATGGACCTGTTCGAAAGATCGTGCCAGACTGCATTTCAGTCCCACAAACTTGGTGTCTTTTTTTTTCCCCCCCTCACACACCCATATGAAACACAAAGCCACTTTTCCAACAATTCTAGTCTCAATCTAATGAGTTTGTGGGTGCAAAGTATGTTCATGCATATACTGATGGTTTGCTCAATACCTCTTGTCCTTTTAGGACCAAAATACGATTTCCGTTTGTCTGGAGAGACTTTGCTTTTTTACTTTTTGCTTATCTAAATCCCGTGGCTCGCGCACTTTTGATCGTTTTTAACATGAAGCACTTCAAACTTTACCATTGTCTTACGTAAATTCACATCTATTACAATTCTAGATAACATTTCAAATTCTAACGGGAACGTGGAAATTTGTTTCTTTTGGGGAAAAAAAATGACAAAACAGGCATGACAATCAAGTCGCATTTGGATGAAAGATGTTATACGAGAAAATTACAAAAAAAATCTTAAATTTATTGTAATTATGCTAATTTAGTTTTAAATTTTTTGTATTTGTGCCAATTCAATCATCTGGTCAATTTTGATTGAAAATTACTGACGTGATCAATTCTTAATATTTTTTTGATTTTTTTTATTTTTAATTTATATATATTTTCTTTTTTTCCTCCTCCTCTGGCTGGCCACCGAGTCTCACAACCGGCCAGGAGAGAGGAGGAAGAAAAAGAGGGAAAAAAAAAGGAAATGGAAGAAAATAATAATTTAATAGTACGTGCGGGCCGCACATTTTGACTTTTTTGATGGAGTAGAAACTCCTGAAACTTCCGGAATGTTCTAATAATATTTTAGATGATGATAAGAAAGACAAAGGGGCCTTCTCTTTTTCGTAAGAGTAAAACAAACAGGCCTAGCGCCAGAGGCAAATTCGATTTTGTCACGTAATAGCCACGCAGAGCAACGAAATCTGCAGAGAAATTTGGCACACAGTACTGTTTCAAAAACTATATTATGTATAATTATTTTTAGGGATGCGACCTTTCGGTTTGGCCAAAATTTCACCTGTCAGACAGATTATTTTGTTTTGGCTGGTAAAATGGGTCATGTCTTCTTTGTTTCTTTCTTTTGGTTTTAGAGTTTTAGGCGTCGGAGGCGTCTCTCAAAGCATAGTACTTCGCAATTTATGACTTGCTGGTCATTTAGATCTTACGAAATCACATGGCAAGTTTCTATGTAGCCTGAACTTGTCTAATGGGACAAGACGGTCGGTGTTGTCCCAGGACGATGGCATGTATATGCATGGGTTTACTTTTATCTTTGATCTTATGCTGAATCAAATCATGGATCATATTATCAAAAAAGTTCTAAATTTATCATAACTGCATCAATTCAGTTCTGAATTTTTCAGTTTTTGCTAATGGAGTCCTAAGCCTTTTTTTTTTTAAATAATTGTGCCTATTCAATCCATTTAGCCAGCCGGTGTTTATGTAGATAATTTTAATAATATTTTGGCATTTTAAGGATTTCTTAATAATTTTTTTTCTGTCTTTTTGAAAAGCATTAAAATAACAAAGACGCGAAAATAATAAAATTGAAAAATATTAAAATATCATTAAAAATTGCAGCCGGCTAAATAAACTAAATTGATACAATTGCAAAAGGTTAAGGACCCAAGTGCTAAAATATATATTTAGGATTGAATTGTTACAATTACAATAAATTTAAGATTTTTTTGGGCTTTTTTTCCCAAAAATCATGCGGGTCGCACATTTTTTTTTACTTTCATAATATTCTAATAATATTTTAGATGTTGACAAGAGAGCAAAAAGGCGCCTCCTCTTTTTCATAAGAGTAAAACAAACAGGCCTAGCACCAAAGATTCACTCGATTTTGTGATGTAATAGCCACACAGGCAACCAAATCTGCAGAGAATGGAAGACCTATTAGGGCTTCATTTGGCACACAGTACTGTTCAAAACTATATTATATCCTTCTTAGGACATCCCTCGTTAGGTGCACGAAAACCCAATTTCTTTTTTGAAAGGCAGGTATGATTTTGGTTTATCCAGCTGAACACTCTACCGTCTCGGCCTATCCCACACTTTTTCCCCCGACAACAACATGGACCGGTTCCAAGCTCGTGCCAGACTGCAATTCAGAACCACAAACTTGGGGTCTTTACTTTTTTTTTTTTCCTCACACATGATTTCACCAAACGTGCTCTATGTTTGTCTAACCGAGACTTGTTCCCCCAATGAAACCCAAAACCGCTTTTCCAACAATTCTAGTCTCAATCTAATGAGTTTGTGGGTGCAAAGCATGTTCGTGCATATATTGATAGTCCAAAATACGATTTTCGTATGTCTAGGGAGACTCTGCTTGTTACTTTTTGCTTGTCTAAATATTTTGGCTCGCGCACTTTGATTGTTTTTAACGTGAAACACTTCAAACTATATGGCACGTAAATGCACATATATTAGAATTCTAGATAACATTTCAAATTGTAATGGGAAAGTAGAAATTTGTTTCTTTTAAAAATGGAAGTTGCTTAGCTGATTGTCTCCCATATTTAGACGGTGGGACGGTTAGCTATTGACTACAAATTTCGATTTTGCTGATCCTGTTTCCACAATTTTGACTCCCACTTTCCCTTCCCTTTTTTTTTTTTTTACACTTGTGTCTTTTCATTGAAAGCTCGAATTAGAAAATAAAATTATAAAGGCCCCAACAATCAAGGTTCTAATGAAACATATCCAATTAATAATATTCAAACAATAAGTTGCAACTTTAAAAATAGTAGACATTATTCTCCGGCCAAATAAAAATATCACGTGGATATTGTTCCCAAAATTACAAAAAAAAATCTTAATAACTCCAAAAAAAAAGAGGAACATCATTTTGACTTGATATTGAACCAACATTTGAAATGTTGACTTCGCAACTGATAACGAAATTATTGTGCAATAAAATGGCTTCTCATTCCTTTTGCCGATATCATTGCTCCAAAAGGACTCTCCAGTGACCTAAAACTAAGACCAATAATATCGATTATGCACAAAACAATTGAAATAAATAAAAACACAAAAAGAGAATTATGCATGAGTAGAGAAAAAAATTTACCCCGTTGATCCAAATCTTGTAGATAAAGATGTGCAGGGACCTAAAACATTTACAAAGTCAATCTTAAGATCAAATGAGTCATAGATAAAGTAAAAAAAAAAAAAGATTTCCATCAGTTTTTATACATTACCTATTATAGCTTCAATGTTTGGTTGGTTGAGAATATTCACATGACCTTGAGACACTTGACCCTATTTCATTTCACATAAATAAAAAGTCAATTTATAGTAAGGTACTTTATTTCAAAACAAAATCATAACAAGTACTAGCAATGATTGAAAGTGCTTGATTCTTTCTTGATTGCAAATCAAATTTTGTGCATAGGTACGACGATTTGTTTGATTCAAATTCCTCGTAGTGTGGAAATCAATGAAATTCCTAGTACCCTTGTCCGGACATGTTGTATTAGTTAATTCAAGAGGCAAGCATTAAGATATATGTTTTCAAATGATTCTACATAATTATTGAAAAATAGTTTGGAAACATCATATCGTGTGATTCGGATTCACTCAAGACCCAACGCGCATCAAGTGATCAGGGATTATTTTCTTCTACAAGAAAGTTCAGACGCATTAGTTTAACAAACTACTATGAAATTGAAAAAAATTATGAAAAAATTACATTGTGTTGATTAGAATTATTAGTGAAAAAAGTATTTAACAAACTACTTGATTGTGTGGACCTTTTATGATTTTATCTTCTTATTTGAGCTTTCAATAAAAATACATAAAAGAAAAAAAGAAGAAGAAGGGAAAGTGGGAGTCAAAATTGTGGAAACCGGAACAATAAAAGGGAAAATGATCCAGTTTCCACAAAAGAAATTTGTGGTCAATAGCCGACCGTTCCACCGTCTTAATATGGGGGACACTCATCTTGGCTAAATCATTTGAAAAAACATCAACAAACAAGCATGACAATCAAGTCGCATTCTCATGAAAGATGTTATATGAGAAAATTACCATAAAAAAATCTTAAATCTATTTCAATTGTGCCAATTCAGTCTTAATTTTTTTTTCCAATTCATTCCTAAATCCTTTATATCTGTGCCAATTCAATCATCTAGCCAATTTTGATCAAAAATTACTGATGTGGCTAATTCTTTATATTAATTAATTAATTAATTAATTTTTTATTTTTCTCTTCTTCTTCTTCCTCCTCTGGCTAGCCGTCGAGCCCAATGACCGGCCAAGGAAGGAAGAAGAAGAAGAAGAGAAAAAAATGAAAGAAAAAAAGTAATTTAACAATAATAAATTTTGAAAATATTAAAATATTATTAAAAATTGCCCATGTCAGCCTCAGCCATGCCACATTACCGATTTTCGGTTAAAATTGATCGAAAGAGCTGAATTGGTACAAATGTAAAAGTTTAGGATTAAATTGATATAATTATAATAGGTTTATGGTTTTTTTTGGTAATTTTCCCAATGGTATATTATATGAAATGAGTTTGGGGATGCAAAGTATGTTTATGCTACCTTCGATTCAAGACAAAATAAGTTGTTCAATACCTTTGTCACTTCTTGAGGAGCCGGACCTCGTCTCACAATATAACATGATACGATACGCTAACCTCATCATCTTCTCAGATCTTTGCCTTTATCCTTCCATGTCTTGCACAACTGGTTCCATGCAGAAGTTGTGTGTGTCATTGATGAAACTGCCACAAAACCCATGCAACTTCCATGAACCCCCCAGAATACCCAGAAAGAGGCAGACAACCTTATGTCATTCTCCCCGAGTCATGTTCATCGTACCTTCCTCACAAGTCACAGGTCACAAGCTAAGCAAACAGGACCAAGTCAAGAGAGACCTCACAACACGTGTGTATGCGTGTGAGAGAGAGAAGGATGGATTCACATTGCTTTTTCTTTTGTTTTTGTTTTTTGGTCATACACATTGCTTGAGTTATGGTAGTCTAATTTTGGCATTTTGTGCATGGGGTGCACTTTTATTGCTTTTCCACTCACCTAAAAGCATATCTCCAATGAATCCAATTTAGAGTTAAGTTATCTCTTTTTTCTTTACTTTTCAGATTTTTGCTACCACCCGAGATTCTCTCCTTATCTTCAACATCAAGAGCATACCCAGGAAGAGCAATTTGAGGGGCCAACCAAAGTTTATAACAAATTATTTATGTATTAGTAATTTATTGTGGCCACACAAATGTTTTAGGAAATGTTTAAGGTAAGAATGGCTATACTAACTAGTTTATATGACCGGCAATAGTTAATACAATCGTTTGTTTAACATAATCTCATGAACGAAGAAAGCAGGAGTATACAAGGTTCCAAAATGTGCACCTTTTTATTAAGAAGTCATTCGATTTGCGCATATGAATCTGTCCTCTCCATCTATTAGATTTTATCAAGACAAGCAAATTATTTGAAAAAAAAAATTGCCTAGAGTTCACCCAAAAAAAATAATAATAATGAATGACAAACTGAATCTCCCTATCCAGCTAGAACTCGCCTTCTCTAATACAACAATCCATCTCTCCACATCTGGTTGCAACTCTCTGGTTGTTCTCTTCCTCCAGATATGCTCATCAAAGCCTTACCCTGGTTCACCTCTTGGGGCGCGATGCAATCTCCGTAACCATTTGATTGAGCAGAACTCGGATACAATCTGGCCACCGACAATTCTTCGTCACCAGTTCCTTCATCGAATAATAGCTCGTTCACGATGTCCCACAGATACCCCATCCCGTTATCCGTCAATATGCCGTATTCTACAAAACTATTACTATCTCTGGCGAGCGAACTGAGTTCGCTATCCACTCCCAGAGAAGGCGAACTGTTCGAGATGCCCGAATAATAGTCTAGGGACGACGACGACGACGAAATATTGCTCCCGCCGCTCATTGTGATTCCACTTCCGATTTTGGATGCTACGTTGGACCCCACATCACAATAGTTCAACGATGATCCACATTGAGCATCAGAGAACGCCGGAAATATCGCCGCTGGACCTAGGGATTGCGCAGCTGGGGCGTTGTTAATCTGGTCGGAACGTACATTTTCCGGCACTGGCAACATGTATTGTTTTAGGCCATGATCATCAGGAGTGGCGACAACGTTGGTGCTAGGAACACAACTGACGCTATTCCACATAGGATCGATCTTCTCATATGTATGTAGCTTCTTCTTCAGTTTGGTGTTCCAATAATTCTTGACGTCGTTGTCCGTTCGCCCCGGTAGTTGAGATGCTATGATCGACCATCTGACAAAGTTAAAACAAATGAGGGGGCAGAATGCATTAGTTGATTTATACTAATCAAGGGCCAATTAGCTGGCAGCGAACTAATCCTGATTACCATCTTCTAAGCTAGCAAAGGAAGGAAATCGATGGAAGTTAATTAATGATCCACCAAAAACTTGCCTGCTTCCTATTTCCCTGTAGAGACTGCATATGATCTTGTTCTCCTCCTCTGTGAAACCGCCGTGCTTGACATCGGGTCTTAAGTAATTGAGCCATCGCAAACGGCAACTCTTGCCGCATCGCCGGAGACCTATTTTATAGCGATGATCGATAGGTTAGGTGATTGCGAAATTATGAAGCCATAATACGATTTAAAAGCAAGAAAACTAATGAAATGCAAAACGCCTCAAATAAAAAAAAATATTTTAATATATCTTTTTTGTGTGTGTTAAAACTAGGCATTTCACATTATCTGTGGCAGATATATCGATCTCCATTTTACAGTCTCGAAGTGCCACATGGTACGGATCTAAAGAAAACTAATTGAAATGGTGATTTAAGCTCTGTCTGTATCGTGAAAAATAATTGATTTGACAAATAATTTCCTGAAATTGATCTTTTTATTGCTTACAAAAATGAATTAACAAAAAAAACTTCATCCTTTGTGAAAATATTTACACATAAATTATTGTCGATAATGAGAATATCTTTCACTATCTAATTATTTCAAGCGACATGATAATCATTTTTAAGAAAATATTTTTTGAATCAATTATTTTCTGCAAATCAATGCACCTGGGTTAATTATCTTTTCTCCCGGAACAGGGCACTTCTCAAACCCTAAGGAGATGACTGTATTCCTCACGTTAGTGTGGAAAATCATTAATCTAATTAAGATATTCAAGATCTACATCCCCATTCATCTAGATGCAGGCAATCTAACAAAGACCAAAGATATGGAGATAGACAGAAAACGAACTGAGCTTCACCTTGACACCAAACAAAACAAGGCCAAAACCGAAATGATTTGTTAGGGTTTGTAATGGGGGAATAGGGTAACAAGAAAGAGAGAAGTCGCAGAACGAACCAGCTTTCTTGGGCAAGGCAATCCAGTTGTTGCCGGTGCCGCAAGCCTCCACATAAGACTTGAGAGCGGCGTCTTCCTCAGGCGACCACGGCCCTCTCTTCACGTTGTTCTTGTCGCAGCACGGCGTTCTTCCCATCTCTTCTCAAACTCCTTCTCTCTCTCTTCCCTTTCTTTGCGCCGGAACGATTTTTCACACGCTCTGTGAGATCTCAGAGAGAGAAGGAGAAACTCAGAGACTGGAGAGATATTGAAGGAAAATCCAGTTGGGGCTTGGGCTTGGATGAGAGAGAAAGTGTGTGGAAGTTGGTGGCTATATAGTGCATGAGCTTTGACTCCGTATGAAGCTTCTCTCTCTCTCTCTCTCTCTCTCTCTCTCTCTCTCTCTCTCTCTCTAAATATCAGTAGACCTTTCTTTGTTATCATTTAATGGATTTACTTTCTACATAGAATCAGTCAAAAATGTTACTCGTTCACGCCATGCCAATCTCATCTCTTACGTTTTCTTCGCCTCTTAACTTATATGGTCACCCATACATGATGTACTTGAGAGGCTCTTCCACGGGGTTGTATCGTACGTTTACATTGCTCATATTTTTCGATGGGAATATAAATCTTTCTCAAGCATAAAGTGGGTGTAGGCTTGGCCAGACATACATCCACGGGTTCGTTTTCTTTTGTTTGATGGCACAGGGACATGATCGCGATGAGCCGGTTACATAGAAGGGAACTAGCCCACAAATTGGTAAAGTGTCGTTACCTATCTTGCCTACTTATTGGCATGGCTTGCGGAAGTTATTACCGATTATTGTCGTTATGTGTGTCCACCCATTAATTGTTACATCATTTAATCATCAAATGAGTGCTATTATGTGTTTGTTAAGAAGAATTTACAAATGAAATCATTAAGCACTTTCGGTGAAATAAACGTCAGAAGCACAACCTTATGATATAGCTTGCAAAAATTAATTGTTGCATCGTCGGATGGACTAAAATTGTAGTCACAGATGTCATCTTGTGAGTGGGGATTTTTGGTACCTCGCTTTCTCTTTCTTCATTCATGGAGATGCACGAAGCCAGCCGATTTCTCTCCATAGATGCGAAATTTTGTGTTAAATGGAATGTTGGGTACTTGCTTATTTGAGTAGAAGTGCAATTTGCTCAAAAGCATCTCAGTGGTCCATAAAGACAGCTCGGCAACATTCACTTCCTTTCCAAATTTCTTTGCCTCTTTCCTTTTTTCTTCCAAAGCCCTTGCCTTCTGAGCTGCCTTTCATGATTAATTAATAATGGCGTGGAATTAAACCACGTTAGCTCAACCACAAGGTAGACTTATTGCAAAGTGCTGATGACAGTGTGCCCTGAAAAGTTATACTTGACTTTTCTCAACTTAGTTCAAGTTACCAAACTCCAAAAAAAAAAAAAAAACAAAAGAAAGAAAGAGAGGTGAAGCTGCTATTAGGATTTGGCAAACAATCGTAACAAAGTAAGGCATAAAAGTAAGAAAGAAAAATCGAGCAACGAGATTTTATCTAAGTTTACTCTTAAACTAGGGCTGCGTTTCGTAGAGGATTCCATTTGTATTAGCACATCGCACATCTCGCTACATTCTTTAGTTACAAGAGAAAAATAATATATATATAGCAATAATTATTCACGAGCTAAAGTCAAAACTGTCAATGGAAAAAATATGAATTGACTCCTGTGCTTTCTCGTCGGCGGAGAATATGAACTACACCCCAATAAATATGTCTTGACAAAAAAAATAAAATAAAATGTGTACAATGAAGAAGAAAGTAACTTTTATTTGGTACATTAACGTTGTAAAAAGAATGATTGCATGTAAAAATCAATTATAATAGTTAGAAAAAGTAGATATTAGATCATGTCATTAACTAGCAACAACCCAATAAAAGGTTATCATTACTAGATGTACTCGAAAAGCCGGCTTGATAAGACCCCATATCTAAGTTTTTGCATGTCGTGCCACGGTAAAAATGCGAAATAAGAAATACATACTCCTCGACAAAAGGTCAAGGAAAATGATAAAAGACAACTTTTTAACAATACAACCTGTGTAATTTATTTTCTTCTCTTTTCTTTTTGGCATACAAACCCACATCCATTGCTGATGATTTGGATAGCTAGTCAAATTTTCAAACTATAACTACATTGACCCTATTTGGTTCAGCATTTGAAGTAAGCTTTGGGACTCTAAAGTCCCTTGGCCAAATACAAATGGTGTTTGGTAACTTTTTTGACTCACTTTGGGGAGATGCAATTGCATATCAAATGCTTTCTAAAGGCCTTTAGCTCAAAGTACCTCAAGAGGTACTTTGGGAAGTTGTATTTCCAAAATGCTGTTATAATTTTTTAAATCTTTTTATTTTCTGTTTTTATTTTTATTTTGAGAAAGTAATTAAAAATAAAATAATTAAAAATAAAAATAATTTTTCTAAAAATAAGATAAAATGAAATGAAAATAATTAAAAATAGAAATAATGAAAGTAAAAATAATTAAATAAATTAATTTAAAAATAAAAAAATATTTTTAAAATAAAAATAAAATAATAAAATTTTAAAAAAATATAAATAATAATGAAAATAATAAAAAAAAAATAAAAAAATACATTTTTGAAAAAAAATTAAACATAGAAATAAAAAAATAAATAAAATTAAATAAAGTAATTAAAAAATTAAAAAATTGGAAAGATAAAATAAAATGATGAGAAAATTGAAATAATAAAAATAAAATATAATTAAAGAAGGTAATTAAAAATTAAAAATTTTGGAAAAATAAAATAAAATAATTAAAAAAAATAAAAAAAAATAAAAAAATATAATTACAAATATAATATAATTAAAGAAAGTAATTAAAAATAATTTTTTTGGCAAAATAAAATATAAATAATTTAAAAAAATATAAATAAATAAAAATAAAATATAATTAAAGAAAGTAATTAAAATAACATAATATTTTTTTGAAAGATAAAAAATATTTGAAATAATTAAAAAATCGAATCATTTACAAATGGTAGTTTTTATCAAACAGCATTTACGTCAAAGTTGCATCCAAATGCACTTTTTAATTATAGTTTACCAAACAATCTTTGCATTTCGCCAAACTCCTTTAACTCAAAAGTATTTGTATTTTTCCAAAGTCCCTTGGCCAAATACTGAATCAAACAGGCCCAATAATCAATGGTAACGAAGGTGACTCGGTATGGCAAATGAGTTACTGGTACAAGTTGTGCACTGTACCGTATAAAAAGTCCAACGATAGACGCGTTCGTAAAACATCGTCAGTCGGACGACGTCAATTTCTTGTTCGATTTAGCTTCAGGAATCGAACTCATCGGCCTCATATGACAAAGAAGACGTTGACGTTGGCAACAACATGGTCAAATGGTTGAACCATTCGACAGGGGCATGTTCTCTATTTATCCGCCAAAAAAAGAAAAAGAAAAAGAAAAAGAAAAAGAAAAAGAAAGTATAGTACACTTATACAAGTAACCAAAACATAATATATATTTCAACTTAAAAATATTGGAACCTGGTCAACCTCGTCAGATTACTTAAGCACATGATTACGTGCAAATTGCGACATAACATGGACCTCTTATGCTCGAGGATGCATGGAAGTGTGACATTCACACCGTGGTTAATATTCCATGGATCAATCTCACGTTTAGCTTGACCTACTCAACATATATTCTAGCTAGACCGTTCTCTTGTTTCGTATTCCTTCTTAATTGTTCATCGATTTCTCCTCTCATGAATTGAAAAGAGGGAAATAATGGAGGAATTACAGGTGGTAGAATTAATTGGATATTATTTAGGGAGTGACGATAATGAATATTGCTCGAATATCATATTAAGAAATTCGATAAATGAGGTTATACCATTAGGTAGAGAGGACGTGTGCGTAGGCTCGGACCAGGTATCGAACAAATCTAGGATCCAGTCTTTATAGTTCCCGTCATGGCAATGTATGATGGTTTCCTAGAATTCAGATGGAAACTAGACTAGAGTGAGACGGCATGGAAAGGGTTCAAGATCAAGAGAAGGGGAAGTTGTTTAAGCTAGGATATTAGCCTAGGAGGAACTTACGTGAGTCGATTTGTATTTGGTGCACTGATTGAAGAGCTTCACAGCGTCAAAATTTGGTGAGATTTTGATAATTCGTAGGTGTAGTCATCAATTGATGATGCGGTCAACTGATTTTTGGTACACTAATTAGAGAGTATGACAGAGTCAAAATTGGGAGATTTTGACACTTCCTAAGTTTAGGCATCAATTAATATGGATGCGGTCTTTCTCTCTCTCTCTCCCAACATGTCACATTCGGTATATATTTTTTTTTTTTTTGTGAAAGATAGTTTTATTTCTTACTTAAAGATTCAAACATGAAAGGCCCAAAGTGGCGGCATCAGTACAAAGTAGGACCCAAAGGGGTTGGAGCGGGCCCCATTGGAATGGTCCAATTTCGAACCAGTCAGCCACCAGATTTGCACTTCTTACGTAATGGGCTAGGATGTCTTGGGCTTCATGAATGAGAGCTTCGGCCTGCCATATAGAATCTTCATTTCCTTTGATCGCACGAACGAGGGAAGAGTTGTCTGACTCAATAGAAGCACGAAGCTTCTGGTTCACTCTACTCTCTCTCTCTCTCTCTCTCTCTCTCTCTCTCTCTCTCTCCTCTCAACTAGCCATCTCAAACCGGTGACCAGGGCTCTCACCTTAGCTTAAATCGGTGAGCAAGTTCTGATTTTTCCCCCCAAATCCATCGAGAAGGACGCCTTGTGAATCATGGAGGACTCCCGCAGCAGCTCCGTCCGAGGAATTATCGCCGACAGAAGCGTCGACGTTGAGCTTCAGGTTGTGACATTCGGTAGTTCAACATCGAGTAATGTCATGCACATTAGAGTAGTTCCAAAAATCGGTCGTACAAAATTCTACGGGATCCAAAATCGTTTGTTGCGATAATCAGTCAAACTCGGTCATTTATTTAGAGACAACCGGCGACGGTATCACATAGAGTTTATCACTTTATGTACCGATTCTTTATAAAGACTTTTCTTGTGGCATTACTCCTCTCAATTTTATGTTATCGACTAAAGTAAACTCGTGTTGTCACCCAAACAAAAAAAAAGAAAGAAAGAAAAAAAAAGGACTCCTTACATGAACTCAATCCGGAGGGTCCGAATTCGTGCGACAACTTTTTATAGTAAAAAAAACCTTATTTTTAAATTAACTAAACAAAAATTATATTAAAAATCAGATTCGGACCAAAACGATATTTAGCCACGACGTCATCACCACAAAAGAGAAAGAACATATTTACAAAATAAAAAGCCACGTTCGTATTTTAAGTTAATCAAATTGGTCAAAGTTAATGAAATGACTCGTTTTCACCAGTTTGATAAGTTTAAGAACTCGGTTGCGCTTTTTAAAGTTTTATAACTCAATTACACTTTTGTGACAAGCTTTAAAATTTGTAGTGAATATATGTCTTTCCAAAAAAAAGTTCAATGTTTGAAACATGACATCTTCAATGTCACACGGGCTTAAGCAGCTGCTTTAGAAGAGAGAGCCCAATTTTGTTAGACTCATAGTTAGAACCCGAGAAAATTTGAAATAAGAGCCTAAAAGTGGTTTCATTTTCTCAAATAAGAGCTTGAAAATGCTCAAATTATTTCAAAAAAGGACCTGATCTAAATTTAACTTCAGGTCCTTATTTGAGAAAAATGAGAGCACCTTGGATTCTTATTTGGAATTTTCCTTTGGAACCCAAGTACTTAAATTAGCCAATTCACATTAATAGTTCAGTCCGATGTACAACATTCAACGTGCAAACAGTTCCAATGGCCAATTTTAAGAACGATTGCACGGCTCGCATCGGGTGGTATCCTAGTCAGTTTTCACATGCTAGGCAAGGTTCATCTCTCCTACTAATTTCATCAAAGCTAGGTAATTTATTCCGGAATTGAATGACTTGGTGGAACACGCTTCCGGAAATCAGTCTCTCTTGATCTATAAGTCCAAAGAAGCAATATTGTGCGACAAAAAAAAAAAAGAGGGTGTACAAGTCACGATACTAACTTGAGCAATATTGTATGTCGGAATAACTATATCCTATTTCCCGCGATATCATAATGCAATGCCTATTTTTATTCAGTTGGTACTTAATAATAATTTTGAACCATGCTATACGTGCTACAAACATCGATTTTCAAGAAGTACGATCCTATTGATTCTAAATTTTATATACTAAAAAATAAGAACAGAGGAGAACTGTAAAATTTCCGTGTCTATCGAAACTTCAGAATGAGTACATGAGATGTTTATAGGCATTACAGAATGATCATCTAACGTAACAAGATATAACAATATCAAGTGCGATATACATTTTCTAAGCGCTTTGTTCCTTTGGAATCCACTGCCTTGTCCTTCCTGTCCACGATATTTGAGCACTTTGTTCCTTTGGAATCCAGATTGAGTTCTTGATCTGGAGCCTTAGTCGCGAGCAACGACGGCTCCAGATCTGAAGATGCCATCCATGGACGAGTAAGGTAAACATTAGGGTGACTTCGGCCCAGACGCGAAATAGTGTCGGATTAGATGCGAGGTGGATGACTCTGCTGGTGACAAAGTTGGAAGGACGCTCCGAAGTTGGGTTCAAAGGTGGCCGCAGGAAATTTGACCCAATTTTTATTTTAGATAATGTCACATCAATATATATGTGTACCCATATGTGCGTGTGTAAAAAGAATGACTGCATGTAAAAATCAATTATAATAGTTAGAAAAAGTAGATATTAGATCATGTCATTAACTAGTGACAGCCCAATAAAAGGTTATCATTACTAGATGTACTCGAAAAGGCGGCTTGTAAGACCCCATATCTATGTTTTTGCATGTCGTGCCACGGTAAAAATGCGAAATAAGAAATACATACTCCTCGACAACTTTTTAACAATACAACCTGTGTAATTTATTTTCTTCTCTTTTCTTTTTGGCATACAAACCCACATCCATCGCTGATGATTTGGATGGCTAGTCAAATTTTCAAACTATAACAAAATTATCAATGGTAACGAAGGTGGCTCGATATGGCAAATGAGTTACTGGTACAAGTTGTGCACTGTATCGTATAAAATGTCCAATGATAGACGCGTTCGTAAAGCATCGTCGGTCGGACGACGCCAATTTCTTGTTCGATTTAGCTTCACGAATTGAACTCATCGGCCTCATATGACAAAGAAGACGTTGACGTTGGCAACAACATGGTCAAATGGTTGAACCATTCGACAGGGGCATGTTCTCTATTTATCCGCCAAAAAAAAAAGAAGAAAAAGAAAAAGAAAAAGAAAAAGAAAGTATAGTACACTTATACAAGTAACCAAAACATAATATATATTTCAACTTAAAAATATTGGAACCTGGTCAACCTCGTCAGATTACTTAAGCACATGATTACGTGCAAATTGCGACATAACATGGACCTCTTATGCTCGAGGATGCATGGAAGTGTGACATTCACACCGTGGTTAATATTCCATGGATCAATCTCACGTTTAGCTTGACCTACTCAACATATATTCTAGCTAGACCGTTCTCTTGTTTCGTATTCCTTCTTAATTGTTCATCGATTTCTCCTCTCATGAATTGAAAAGAGGGACATAATGGAGGAATTACAGGTGGTTGAATTAATTGGATATTATTTAGGGAGTGACGATAATAAATATTGCTCGAATATCGTATTAAGAAATTCGATAAATGAGGTTATACCATTAGGTGGAAAGGACGTGCGCGTAGGCTCGGACTAGATATCGAACAAATCCAGGACCCAGTCTTTATAGTTCCCGTCATGGCAATGCATGGTGGTTTCCTAGAATTCAGATGGAAACTAGACTAGAGTGAGATGGAAAGGGTTCAAGATCAAGAGAAGTGGAAGTAGTTTAAGCTAGGATATTAACCTAGGAGGAACTTATGTGAGTCGATTTGTATTTGGTACACTGATTGACGAGTTTCACAGCGCCAAAATTTGGTGAGATTTTGATAATTCATAGGTGTAGTCATCAATTGATGATGCGGTCAATTGATTTTTGGTACACTAATTAAAGAATATTACAGAGTCAAAATTGGGGGATGTTGATACTTCCTAAGTTTACAGAGTCAAAATTGGGAGAGGTTGATACTTCCTAGGTCTAGGCATCAATTAATATGGATGCGGTCTTTCTCTCTCTCTCTCCCAACATGTCACATTCGGTATTTTTTTTTTGGAAAGATAGTTTTATTTCTTACTTAAAAATTAAAACGTGAAAGGTCGAAAGAGGGTGCATTAGGACAAAGTAGGTCCCAAAGGAATTGGGACGGGAAAGAAAGCCAAAAATCCGAAACCCCGTTGGAACGGTTCAATTTCGCGAGCCAGTCAGCCACCGGATTTGCACTTCTTAAGCAATAGGCCACTGAGATATTGTGATGCCGGGCTACGATGTCTTGAGCTTCACGAGTGAGAGCTTCGACCTTCTAGATAGAATCTTCATCTCCTTCGATCGCACGAACAAGAGAAGAGGTTGTCCGACTCAATAGAAACACAAAGCTTCTGGTTCACTCTACTCTTATCTCCTCTCGACTAACCATCTCAAACCGGTGACCGGGGCTCTCGCCTCAGCTCGAATTGGTGAGCAAGTTCTGATTTTGTTTTCTCGCCGAATCCATCGAGAAGGACGGCCTTGTGAATTGCGGAGGACTCCGCAACGGCTCCGTCCGAGGAATTAACATCGACAGAAGCGTCGACGTTAAGCTTCAGGTTGGGACATTCGGTCGTTCAACATCGAGTAATGTCATGTACGTTAGAATAGTTCCAAAAATTGGTTGCAGAAAATTCTACGGGATCCAGAATCGTTTGTTGCGATAATCAGTCAAACTCGGTCATTTATTTAGAGACAACCGGCGACGGTATCACATAGAGTTTATCACTTTATGTACCGATTCTTTATAAAGACTTTTCTTGTGGCATTACTCCTCTCAATTTTATGTTATCGACTAAAGTAAACTCGTGTTGTCACCCAAACAAAAAAAAAGAAAGAAAGAAAAAAAAAGGACTCCTTACATGAACTCAATCCGGAGGGTCCGAATTCGTGCGACAACTTTTTATAGTAAAAAAAACCTTATTTTTAAATTAACTAAACAAAAATTATATTAAAAATCAGATTCGAACCGAGATGATGCTTAGCCACGTCATCACCACATAGGAGAAAGAACATATTTATAAAATAAAAAGCTACGTTAGTATTTTCTGTTAACCAAATTGGTCCAAGTTAATGAAATGACTCGTTTTCATCGATTTGATAAGTTTTAGAACTAGATTATGTCTTTTTAAAGTTTTATAACTCAATTACATATTTGTGACAAGTTTTAAAGCTTTTAATGAATATATCTCTTTCCAAAAAAAAGTTCTATGTTTGAAACATGACATCTTCCATGCCACATGGGCTTAAGCACCTGCTTTAGATGCCACATGGGCTTAAGCACCTGCTTTAGAAGAGAAAGCCCAATTTTGTTGGACTTGTAGTTAGAACTCGGGAAAATTCAAAATAAGAACCTAAAGTAAGGATCTGAAATATTCAAATTGTTTTAAAAAAGGACCCAATCAAAGGGCATTTTCCATCAAATTTTTTTAGTTTTGTTGTTTTCATTTTCTTTCCTTTTTTTTATTTTCCTTTTCACTTTTTCCTCTCCCCTC
The DNA here is from genome assembly GCA_016432845.1 of Psidium guajava. Taxonomy (NCBI): domain Eukaryota; kingdom Viridiplantae; phylum Streptophyta; class Magnoliopsida; order Myrtales; family Myrtaceae; genus Psidium; species Psidium guajava. The sequence continues at coordinate 33,874,083 of CM028229.1, read as the reverse complement.
CCCTCCCCTCCCCACACCGTCGTATCCTCGCATGAATCAGCAGAGCAGAAACCTCACACAAGAACAGACTAAAGAAAAAAGAAATTCTCACACAAGAAAATCGAAACAAAGTAAAAAAAAAAAAAGGCAAAGAAAGAATCGAAACTCAGGCCTACTCAAACCCAGAAACGTGAACAAACTCAACACAAACGAGAAAAAAAAAAAAGAAGGTATTTTGCCATGCTTGGTCGGACACTAAACCGATGTCGGAGGAACGAGGGACCATGGGCTTCAAGAAACCAAAGACGCCCCATCCTCATTTTTCCCAAATCCCACCCATACGCTCTTATGTCTCCGCCTAGCAATAAAGCTCTGCTCTTCTTCTTCCTCTCACTCCTCTTTTCTATCTCCACGGCTGTCGCCAATGGTGGCGCCACCACGACCACCATTGATCTCGTACAATGCAAAGAAGCCTCGGAATTTTACAACTCCCCAACCTGCCCTTCCCTCCTCGATGCCTCCAGTGATAGCAGCAGCTATGATGACAACAACGGTGGCGTTGCCGACGACGATGTCATCTGCTTGGAGACGGCGGTCCACACGGGGGCTCCATGGTGGCCATCCTCTCCATCCTCCAGCACTCCACGTGCCCCCAGAGCGTGATCTTCCACTTCGTCTACTCGGTCACCGCCTCCTACACGTCCCTCCTGCGCGCCACCTTCTCCTCCTCCTTCCCCTACCTCCGCTTCCAACTCCACCCCTTCGACGCCTCCGCCGTCTCTACAAGTAAACAAAAATGAACCATGGTTTCCACTTCCAAGCCTTGGCCCATGGTCCCTCATTCCTCCGGCGTCAGTTTCTTGTCTGACCAAGCATGGCGATAACCAAGCATGGCGATATATATATTGCCTTTTCTCGTTTGTGTTGAGTTTGTTCACATTTCTGGATTTGAATGGACCTAAGTTTCGATTTTTTGATTGCCTTTTTTTAATCTGTTTCGATTTTCTTGTGTGAGAATTTTTTTTTTCTTTTCTTGTGTGAGATTGCTTTCTGCCGATTCTTGCGAGGGCATCCATGTCATGCGGAATGGAGGGGAGCGACGAGGGAAAAGTAAAAAGGAAAAGAAAAAATAAAAGAAAATGAAAACAGAAAAAGAAAAAAAATTAAAAAGTAAATGATGAAAATGCCTTTTGATCGGGTTCTTATCTGGAATAAGTTGAGTACTTTAGACTCTTATTTGACATAAACTCAACTTCAGGCCCTTATTTGAGAAAATGAGAGTATCTCATACTCTTATTTGAAATTTTTCTTTAGAACCCAAGTGCTTAAATAAGCCGGTTCACATTAGTAGTTCAATACGAAACACAACTTTCAACGTGCAAACAATTCCCATGGCCAACTTTAAGAACGATGGCACGGCTTGCATCGGGTGGTACCCTAGTCAATTTTCACATGCTAGGCAAGGTTCATCTCTCCTGCTAATTTCATCGAAGGTAGGTAATTTATTCTGGAATTGAATGCCTTGATGGAACACGCTTCCGGAAATCACTCTCTTCATCCATAAGTCCAAAGAAGCAATATTGTGCTCCTGTAAGACTATACAAGTCACGATACTAACTTGAGCAATATTGTATGTCGGAATAACTATATCCTATTTCCCGCGATATCATAATGCAATGCCTATTTTTATTCAGTTGGTACTTAATAATAATTTTGAACCATGCTATACGTGCTACAAACATCGATTTTCAAGAAGTACGATCCTATTGATTCTAAATTTTATATACTAAAAAATAAGAACAGAGGAGAACTGTAAAATTTCCGTGTCTATCGAAACTTCAGAATGAGTACATGAGATGTTTATAGGCATTACAGAATGATCATCTAACGTAACAAGATATAACAATATCAAGTGCGATATACATTTTCTAAGCGCTTTGTTCCTTTGGAATCCACTGCCTTGTCCTTCCTGTCCACGATATTTGAGCACTTTGTTCCTTTGGAATCCAGATTGAGTTCTTGATCTGGAGCCTTAGTCGCGAGCAACGACGGCTCCAGATCTGAAGATGCCATCCATGGACGAGTAAGGTAAACATTAGGGTGACTTCGGCCCAGACGCGAAATAGTGTCGGATTAGATGCGAGGTGGATGACTCTGCTGGTGACAAAGTTGGAAGGACGCTCCGAAGTTGGGTTCAAAGGTGGCCGCAGGAAATTTGACCCAATTTTTATTTTAGATAATGTCACATCAATATATTTTGTGTGTGTACCCATATGTGCGTGTGTCAATTTGTAATTGATTAGCTTTTAATTTGAAGGTTATTTTTGAAAGAAAAAAGTTTAGAAACGAAAAGAGGAACCTCACATATTTATGTAGTATTTAACATTAGTATTATATTATATTTAGATATGTAAAACTCTCTATTCCATTTTTCACAAGTTAGCCAAAAAAAAAGATAAGAGAAGGGGGGGGGGGTTTCATACAATTCACTACAAGCATAACAGCAGGTGGAGCCCGGTGGTGGCCTAACCTTTTTGGAAATATCATTTCTGAAATAGTTCTCGAAGATGCTGCGCATTTTTGGGCCTTGTGGAAAATGATTGACCAGCCTTATCATATGCTTAAGAAAGAGCAATAGATAAGGAGGTATCCCGAGTTTCAAGAACTGTTGTAAATTGTTCAATTGCCTCGTTCCATATTGTTTTGTTCGAGTCGATCCTTAAAAATATAAAAAGGAGATGTCGGCGCGACATCTTTTGTGACAATTATCATAAAAAAAGTTATTTTCGAAATCTTAAAAAATTGAAAAATCTGAAATAGAAGTATTATTTGAAAGATAAAAAAAAAAATGCATGTTGAAGAAACGCTCGCATTTGTTACTACATTCAACCAAAAGAAAAGTCCAACCTCCAAAAAAAAAAAGGTACATCGTTTAAGAACCTAGTTGCACAAAAAAAAAAGTCGAAAGACTAGTTTAGAGATTTTTCGATAGCTTGGGGCTAGGTGCACAAAAAGAATTTTTCATTGGTGGCCTTTATGGTCTCCCAAAGAGTCTTTTTTTTTTTAAAATTTCGTAACTAATGCAGAACATTAGGTGGGCGATAGACAATTAAATTTGATTTTAAAGTGAGCTGTCCAAGTTTTGTTTGGTATTGGCACTCACTTGCCTTGGAAACCTCCGCTCATTTTTTTTCAGCTAGACCACGGCACGCCATCCTCTTTTCTCTGTAGAGGAGAGTAGCATAAGCTCACTCAGAGGCTGGATCGAGCAGCGACGCTGCACGATAGTTAGGAGGTGAGTACCAGGTGTTGCTGAGTTTCAGAGGGCCCATCACTCGTTGTGGATTCATCTTCTATCACGGCTTGTTAGATGTGGGAGTCCGCGTAGTCAGGGATGAAGAAGAACTCCGCGTTGGCGAAGTGATCGGTGGGAACCTTCTACATGCTATCAACAACTTCATGATCTGCATACCCATCTTCTCTCGAACTTATGCTTTCAGCAAATGGTGCCTCCGTGAGCTTGCACACATGGTAGACAATGCATACCAATCGAAGGATAGAACAAGTATCCTTCCCCTTTTTTTTCCATGCGGAACCTAGGAAACTTGAACTTAAGACTGCACTATATAACGATGCTTTATTGGAACATGCCCATAAGTTTCTCAACGAAGCCGAGGCGTGGAGAAAAGCTCTTCCAGTTGTAGATGAAATTAAGGGATGGAACTTGAAAGAGGACCAAAGGTAATGCTCTTTTAAGACCTCTCTCTATTTCTTTTGTTCTTTTTTTCGTATGGAATACAACGTTGCCTGTCAAATAATTTCTTTTATTCTTTTATTTTGTTTAAAACGGAAGCTATTCAAAACTACGTCCAATTGCTCCTCTCAGTCAACTTTGCATCCTCTGCTTTGCCAAAGATTATACAAGGAAACTAAGAGACGGTGAAGATAAATCATGTCTCAATGTTCAATCAAAGCGAGAGCAAACTGCAGCAGTGTTGAATGTCTACCTCGTCTCGGTTCATGATTCTCCTATCTCGAGTGCTGAAATATTTTCTAAGTGAATTCTACTAAATCAGCCTGTACTGATTGCTCGGCGTGTGTAAATCTCGTTTGTGACGTTCTTCAAACTATTCAAGTTAAAATTTTGACGATCCCACGTGTGATGTGGGAGTATGAAATTAATCTAGTCAAATGATGGAAGCTTTTTGTATATGGAAGCCAAGCAGAAATTATCAAACTGCTTGTTGAAAAGGTTTTGGAGAAGCTGGAGATAAGACAAAAATCAATGACTGAACATTTCGTCGGACTTGAGGACCAGGTAAAGCACTTGAGAGAGTTATTAGATGTCAACCATCGTGATATGCGGCTCATCAAAATTTATGGAATGTGTGGCATTAATAAAACAACGGTTGCCAAAGTTGTCTTCAATGAAATATCTTCCCACTTTGAAAAGTGTTGTAGTTTCCTTGAGAACGTTCGAGAAAGCATGTGACGGAGGATGGCCTAGTCCAATTGCAGAAAAAATACATTGCTGATCCTGAATCTGCAGAAGGAGTCAAGGATAGTGAACAAGAAATGAGAAGGATTGGAGAAACACTCGGCACTAAGGTCTTTATGGTTCTGGATGATACTAATAATAAAGAGCACATTAAGAAATTAATAGGAGATACCTCGTTACATTTGGGATATAGGATAATCATTACAACGAGAAATACAACTATTCTACAAGTTGAGGGATTTAAAGGAAAATTTCTGTTGTATGAGATGCTAAAGATTGATGATGATCTTGCATTTAGCTTTTTTGTCGGCATGCGTTGGGTAGAGACTTTCCTTTGGATGATTATCGTGTGCTTTCCAATGAAGTTGTCTCAAGAACGGGAGCGCTTCCTTTAGCAATTGAAATGATAGGTTCGTTGCTTAATCAGAAAAAAAAAAGCATTTTGGAAAGGGAGGGTGGTAAAGTTAAGGAATGCACCAGAAGAAGAAATTCTAAAGAAGTTGAGGATTAGTTATGATGACTAAGACAAATATCAGCAACAAATTTCTCTTGATGCAGCATGCTTCTTTTTCAATAAGAGTAAGACCGATGCAATTTACTTATGGATTAAGTGTCAATTTTATCCTAAAAGAGGAATCGATGTCCTTATAATCATAAGTTATGGATGCACGATCAATTCATAGACATGGGAAGGCATATTGTCTGTCAAGAAAGTCCAAGTGACTTTGGCAAGTGGAGCAGGCTCTGGATTACAAAAGAGGCTCTCCAAATCATAAGAAGCAAAAAGGTAAGTAAGAAATGCTCAATTTTCCAAAATATATATATATATATATATATAACTTGGAGGATTCTAATTTGATTTAGGGTATTATTTTTTTTCCTTCCCATTCGAATTGTAAAATACAGTGGTTGGAAGTTGACAAACTCTTCACGCCATTGCCAAAATCTCACTTACAGAGGAAGGACAAGGTTCAAGCGCTTTAGATAAATGAATGGGATGGCTCCACAAGGATCACAAAGGAAGAGTTTGAGAGGTTCCAAAACCTAAGATTCCTCAAGTTATGCAATGGAACTTTTGTTGGGGACTTTGCAAAGTGTTGTTCAACGTTGAGATGGATTTCTTGGCGTTCTCCTTGTCAGGATTTTAGGGTGGACAATATGTGTTTGGATCATCTTGTTGTTTTTAAACTTGACAAGAACTGCTTCATGGATGATTCAAAAACATGGGAATTGATCAAGGTAAACTACATGATTTAATTCTAGTCTAATGGTCCTAGTGTTACTATGCATTGGTTTTTACACTTGACATGCCATACATTTTTGCAGAGGGCACAAAATTTGAAAGTTATATCTCTTACCGAGTGTCATGGAATAACGACAATCCTAGACTTCTCTAAATGCTTGGGTTTAGAGAGGTTAACTCTTGCACGTTGAGAAAATCTAAAGAGAATTGAAAGTTTCATCGAGAAACTATAGTCATTGATTGAGTTAAATGGGTGCTTGGGTTTGACAAATTTTCCTGAAGAAGTGGGGGAGCTAGTGAAGCTTACATGCTTCTCATTGCACAGAAATTTTGGGTTGAGAGAGCTTCCGTGCTCAATTGGGAATTTAATCTCATTGATAGAGTTAGATTTGTCGAATATGCAAACAAGGTGAGCTTTCCAATAAAATCATTACGCATCTTGCGTTTCGCAAAATCGATAGTAGTTGTTCATCAGGACGATTGGGTTTGGCAGTTACCTAGTGCCATTAGCACTGTGGTAAATCTTAAAGAGCTGAATCTCTTTGGGTGTTATGAAATGACAAGTGAAAGTCCTTCGAAATTGGATAATTGTCCTCTTTATGAATCCTAAATTTAAAATCCACTGCTATTTGCGTAATTCCAGGGACAATCAACATGCTTTGTCATCTCCAAACACTCAATTTATCAGGTTGTCATGAGATTCAAGAGTTGCTAGAGCTTCCCAAGTTTGACATGTCTGCATCTTGAATCTGAATAATTGCTCTCGGTCCCTAATTTGTCAAACCTTACTAGTTTGGATGAACTACTACTAAGTAATTACAATTTTTTTTGGAAAGAGATCAAAACCACTCACATGATGCGACTAAAGGTGAATTGGGAGGTTATCTGGATTAAAGAAGTTAAAGTCAAATCTACTTAACATCGCTGGACCTCCAGAGTTGGCTGCTCTTTCTCATCTAGAAGAGCTTGCTTTGAGACGCCTAGACTTAAAACCCCTCGTGCAGCATCCGTCCTTCAACTGGAGTTGGAGAAACTTGTCTACTTTGGAGATCGCATGGCATGAAGTGGAAGACATTGCACCCGATGGACTTCCACAACTAGAGGAATTAACTGTTAGAGTTTGTCTACGGCTTCAGACATTATCCATTCCTTTGGGACTAAGGAAGCTACGGCGAGTGGACGTGTTGTATTGTCCAAAGCTAGTTGAGATACAAGTTGTGGGCCTTTCGAATTTATTGGAATCCTTCAGTATTTTCAAGTGCGAATCTCTAACAAGAATAAGCGGGGTTGTCGTACTTGAAGAACCTGGAGAGATTGGAAATCTATGTGCTACAAGGTACTTACTGATGTCGATGGCCGAAATGAGCTAGAGTCTCTAAAAGTTATGGAGATGGAGGGGTGTCGGTCATTGAGAAGCTTGATTGATGCATCTAAAACAAAAATACCAGAGGATTGCTTTGTCGATATGAGGGGGTGTGGAGTGTTGAAGTTATGTATCAGTTCAGCTGCTAATATTTTGTCATTCTGTTATTCATTCAGATTGTTTGTTAGATGGTTAGTTTGTTAGCTATTTTTCAGGAGGTGAAGCAAATCTGTTTCTCTGTTAGCTATTTTCTAGGAAGTGAAAATATTTGTTTTGCACGTTTGAGTCAGGTTCTATTTAAGCTTGTATTTGACACTTTTTTGAAGTATGAATGAAGTTTATTCTGATTTCTTCATCCTCTCTTTCTCTCCGTGAAAACAGATGTTTGTGTGTATTAGCATTCAGATTCAGAAGCAGATTCTGACTTCCTCCTGAAGGATTCAGATTCAGAAGTGTTGACACCTGATTTTTAATCATTTTTTCTATTGCTCAAGTAATAAAAAATCCATAAAAATTCATAAAATTGAAAAATCAACTTTGGGGACCTTAGCCAAGCCTAGGGAACCAATTTTGACCAAAAAACGATTTTTCATATTTTCAGTATTTTTACGTATTTTTTAAAATTAATAGAAAATCTATAAAAATTCATAAAATTGAAAAATCAACTTTGGGGACCTTCACCAAGCCTAGGGAACCAATTTTGACCAAAAAATGATTTTTCATATTTTCGATATTTTTCGGTATTTTTATTTTCGAAAGTTCATAAAACAAAAAATTAAGAAAAATGAGAAAATTTCAAAATCAACTTTGGAAGCCTTGGCCAAGCCTAGGCAACCATTTTTGAACAAAAAATAAATTTTCATATTTTTTATATATTTTTTTCATTTTAAAAAAAATAATACAAAAATACTTGAAAATTTTGGAAAAATAACATTTGAGGCCAAAAAAATACACAAAGATAGTTAATATTTTTATTTTAAATCTATTTTCATATTGGCCATCGCAAATTCAGAAAAATCCAATTCAAGTCATGTGTTCCTTCACGAGTATAATCTCGAATCGGGCCTAAAAAAATTTAATTTTCACTTTTTATGAGTTGTGACATTGTTTTCTAATATTTTAAATTTTCATCTTGGCCCAATTATACCTAGAATGACTCAATTTTATAAAAGGGCTTTAATTAAATTCTGCATTATTTTCAGCGGCAAGAAATGAGCTTAAATTTGACATGTGGTAAATTTCAGTGTGTCAAAAATTGTGAGGAGATTTAGACTCAAAGAAATATATTTTTTCAGGGACTGAATTGTAAATACTTAAAATTCAAGGACTAGAGTGCAAATACCTAACTCTTGAAGGATTATTTTACAAATAACAAAAAGAAGAGTTAGTGGATAAATTAGAATAGAGAAGGGAAAATGGAGATGAAGAAGAGTTAGTGGAGAAATTAGAATGGAAGATAATAGAGAATGGAAGATGGAGATGAAGAAAAGTTAGTGGAGAAATTAGAATGGGAGATAAATATGGAGAGGGGAAGATGAAGATGAAGATGAAGAAGAGTTAGTGGAGAGATTAGAATGTGAGATAGAGATGGAGAATGGAAGATGAAAATGAATAAGAGTTAGTGGAGAAATTAGAATGAGAAATAGAGTTAGTGGAAAAATTAGAATGGGAGATAGATGAGTAGATTATAAAAGGAGGAAGAAGTGAGCTTGAGGGAGGATGAAATTTTTTGGAGAGAAAATTTTAGATGTTTGAGAGAGTTTTGGGAGATTGAAGAAAAATTTGAGAGAAAGAAAATACCAAAAGAGAGAGAATTTGGAAGATGATGGGAGTTTAAAGCTAGGGGTTATCATCACAAATTCCTTCATCGATCAATATAAATCAAGAGTTCATCCTCGTCAACGAGCAAGCAAATTCGAGCTAAGTGTTTTTATTTATTCATTTATTTATGGTTTTACTCGCAAATTAGCACAAATTGTATACACTTTCTCCATCTCCCATTTTTTTTTCCATATTTATGTCAGGAGAAGGATATCTCTATGTCAACAGCAAAAATCTCGTAGAGATGCAAAAATCGGCCCAGACAAGCTCCTAAGCTGTCCATCGATTTCTCAACTAATCTGTGACTAAAAGTCCCTCTTAATTCAAAAGAAACTATTTATATTGGGAACATAGAGAGCGAAAATAAATTATAGAAATCCCTCCAAAAAAAACGGGAGATAAGTACTCTTTCCACTCTTCTAGTTTTAGGTGCAGATTAGCACATATTTTGTATACTGACACTTCACTCTATTTTATGTCAGGAAGCCGCAGCTCTATATCAATGGTTAACCCTATGGAAGCACAAAATCGGCTTGGAGGAGTCCTCAAGCGCGCACAAATTTCAAATTGTTGAATCAATTCGTTGTATTTCATTTTAAAGAATTCATACCCCAAAATGGAGAGGACAAAGTCCATCCGCAATTTAAATACCTGCACCATAAATCCCAAAGGGAAGAGCCAAGCCAATGCTTAGCCTCCAATTGGAGGTTTTTACTTACAGTAGTTAAATACCTGCAACTTAAATACCTGTACCTTAAATCCCAAAGGGAAGAGCCAAGCCAATGCTTAGCCTCCCATTGGAGGTTTTCACTTACAGTAGTTAATATCTGCAACTTAAATACCTGCACCTTAAATCCCAAAGGGAAGAGCCAAGCCAATGCTTAGCCTCCCATTGAAGGTTTTCACTTACAGTAGTTAAATACCTGTAACTTAAATACCTGTACCTTAAATCCCAAAGGGAAGAGCCTCCCATTGGAGGTTTTCACTTACAGTAGTTAAATAACTGCAACTTAAATACCTATACTTTAAATCCCAAAGGGAAGAGCCAAGCCAATGCTTAGCCTCCCATTGGAGGTTTTTACTTACAGTAGTTAAATACCTGCAACTTAAATACCTGTACCTTAAATCCCAAAGGGAAGAGCCAAGCCAATGCTTAGCCTCCCATTGGAGGTTTTTACTTACAGTAGTTTAAATACTTGCAACTTAAATACCTGTACCTTAAATCCCAAAGGGAAGAGCCAAGCCAATGCTAGGCCTCCCATTGGAGGTGTTTATTCACTGTCATGTACTTCCTATAATTTAATTTTTGAATCATCAGACCCAAAAGATGAGTAGGTCGTAATACTGCACAGAAGTCGTTAACACACTCCATCTTTCGGCTTCAGGGAATCTTTAAGACTTAAAAAATATAACAAATAAAAATATATACCATCCACGCATCCTATTTAAAAAGTGAAAACACAAAAGAGAATACCCTGCTAGAGCCTTAGGAATAAACCAAGCCTGAGTTGCCGAATTAGGATATCCATGAAATTAAGGTACTGAAAGGGCATTAGTTTTAATTAACTAGTGTAACCAAATCCCCGAGCTCATAATCTCTGGTTCGCAGGAATAAATTAGTTCTCCCGCTAATTTATTTAGGTTTCTAATCGACCTACCAAGAACGATTAGTGGCGACTCCAAATTTCAAACTCATTTAAACAAAAACTAAAGTTGCGATTCGGTAGGGCTTGGAAGGGTTCGCGTTAGGTTAGTCAAATCTAATTAACCTAATAATCCGTTAACCCCTTTAAAAAAATTAAAATTTTTTTGGAGGGTCGCAACAAGAAGCAACTTCTGATTTCCTTCTGAAAGTTTCAGAAGCAACACTGGTATCAGAGCCCTGCTGATCTTAAGGGACTTGTGAGAGAGTGCTAATTTGAAGAAGAGGAGGAAAGATGGAACAAACTGGTGTACCGGCTGGAGCTCCAACCTTCGATGGAGACAACTACCAGGCATGAGTGTTGACACCTGATTTTTAATCATTTTTTCTATTGCTAAAGTAATAAAAAATCCATAAAAATTCATAAAATTGAAAAATCAACTTTTGGGACCTTAGCCAAGCCTAGGGAACCAATTTTGACAAAAAAAATAATTTTTCATATATTCGAAATTTTTCGGTATTTTTATTTCCGAAAATTCATAAAACAAAAAAATAAAGGAAAATTGAGAAAATTGAAAAATCAACTTTGGAAGCCTTGGCCAAGCCTAGACAACCATTTTTGAACAAAAAATAAATTTTCATATTTTTTATATATATATTTTTAATTTTTTTTAAAAAAAAATACAAAAATACTTGAAAATTTTGGAAAAATAACATTTGAGGCAAAAAAAATACACAAAGATAGTTAATAATTTTATTTTAAATCTATTTTCATATTGGCCATCGTAAATTCAGAAAAATCCAATTCGAGTCACGTGTTCCTTCACGAGTATAATCTCGAATCGGGCCTCAAAAAAATTTAATTTGAGTCAACTTATTTTTAATTTTCACTTTTTATGAGTTGTGACATTGTCTTCTAATATTTTAAATTTTCATCTTGGCCCAATTATACCCAGAATGACTTAATTTTGCAAAAGGGCTTTAATTAAATTCTGCATTATTTTCAACGGCAAGAAATGAGCTTAAATTTGACATGTGGTGAATTTTGGTGTGTCAAAAATTGTGAGGAGATTTGGACTTAAAGAAATATATTTTTTCAGGGACTAAATTGTAAATACTTAAAATTCAAGGACTAGAGTGCAAATACTTAACTCTTGAAGGATTATTTTACAAATAACAAAAAGAAGAGTTAGTGGATAAATTAGAATAGAGAAGGGAAGATGGAGAAGAGGAGATGAAGAAGAGAAGTTGGAGAAGAATAGATGGAGAAAATAAGATAAGAATAGGGAAGGGAAGATAGAGATGAAGAAGAGTTAGTAGAGAAATTAGAATGGAAGATAAGAATAGAGAAGGGAAGATGGAGATGAAGAAGAGTTAGTGGAGAAATTAGAATGGGAGATAAATATGGAGAAGGGAAGATGAAGATGAAGAAGAGTTAGTGGAGAGATTAGAATGTGAGATAGAGATGGAGAATGGAAGATGAAAATGAAGAAGAGTTAGTGGAGAAATTAGAATGGGAGATAGAGTTAGTGGAAAAATTAGAATGGGAGATAGATGAGTAGATTATAAAAGGAGGATGAAATGAGCTTGAGAAGGGATTTGGGGAGAGAAAATTTGAAGTGTTTGGGAGAATTTTTTGAGAGAAAATTTTGGATGTTTGAGAGAGTTTTGGGAGATTGAAGAAAATTTTGAGAGAAAGAAAATACCAAAAGAGAGAGAATTTTGAAGATGATGGGAGTTTAAAGCTAGGGGTTATCATCACAAATTCCTTCATCGATCAATATAAATCAAGAGTTCATCCTCGTCAACGAGTAAACAAATTCAAGCTAAGTGTTTTTATTTATTCATTTATTTATGGTTTTACTCGCAAATTAGCACAAATTGTATACACTTTCTCCCTCTCCTTTTTCTTCCATATTTTATGTCAGGAGAAGGATATCTCTACGTCAACAGCAAAAATCTCGTCGAGATGCAAAAATCGGCCCAGACAAGCTCCTAAGCTGTCCACCGATTTCTCAACTGATCTGTGACTAAAAGTCTCTCTTAATTCAAAAGAAACTCTCTATATTGGGAACATAGAGAGCGAAAATCAATTATAGAAATCCCTCCCAAAAAAATGGGAGATAAGTACTCTTTCTACTCTTCTGGTTTTAGGTGCAGATTAGCACATATTTTGTATACTAACACTTCACTCTATTTTATGTCAGGAAGCCGCAGCTCTATATCAATGGTCAATCTTATGGAAGCACAAAATCGGCTTGGAGGAGTCCTCAAGCGCGCACAAATTTCAAATTGTTGAATCAATTCGTTGTATTTCATTTTAAAAAATTCATACCCCAAAATGGAGAGGACAAAGTTCATCCGTAATTTAAATACCTGCACCATAAATCCCAAAGGGAAGAGCCAAGCCAATGCTTAGCCTCCCATTGGAGGTTTTTACTTATAGTAGTTAAATACCTGCAACTTAAATACCTGCACCTTAAATCCCAAAGGGAAGAGCCAAGCCAATGCTTAGCCTCCCATTGGAGGTTTTTACTTACAGTAGTTAAATACCTGCAACTTAAATACCTGTACCTTAAATCCCAAAGGGAAGAGCCAAGCCAATGCTTAGCCTCCCATTGGAGGTTTTTACTTACAGTAGTTAAATACCTGCAACTTAAATACCTGTACCTTAAATCCCAAAGGGAAGAGCCAAGCCAATGCTTAGCCTCCCATTGGAGGTTTTTACTTACAGTAGTTTAAATACTTGCAACTTAAATACCTATACCTTAAATCCCAAAGGGAAGAGCCAAGCCAATGCTAGGCCTCCCATTGGAGGTGTTTATTCACTGTCATGTACTTCCTATAATTTAATTTTTGAATCATCAGACCCAAAAGATGAGTAGGTCGTAATACTGCACAGAAGTCGTTAACACACTCCCTCTTTCGGCTTCAGGGAATCTTTAACACTTAAAAAAAATATAACAAATAAAAATATATACCATCCATGCATCCTATTTAAAAAGTGAAAACACAAAAGAGAATACCCTACTAGAGCTTTAGGAATAAACCAAGCCTGAGTTGCCGGATTAGGATATCCATGAAATTAAGGTACCGAAAGGGCATTAGTTTTAATTAACTAGTGTAACCAAGTCCCCGAGCTCATAATCTCTGGTTCGCAGGAATAAATTAGTTCTCCCGCTAATTTATTTAGGTTTCTAATCGACCTACCAAGAACGATTAGTGGCGACTCCAAATTTCAAAATCATTTAAACAAAAACCAAAGTTGCGATTCGGTAGGGCTTGGGAGGGTCCGCATTAGGTTAGTCAAATCTAATTAACCTAATAATCCGTTAACCCCTTTTAAAATTTAAAATTTTTTTTAGAGGGTCGCGACAATGAGCAGTAAAGATGCAAGCTTTCATGGAGGGTTCAGACCTTTGGGAAGCTGTAGAAGAAGACTACGAGGTTGCTGATCTACCCAACAACCCAACTATCAATTAAATCAGGTACCATAAAGAGAGGGTGACTCGAAAAGCAAAGGCAAAATCTTGTCTGTTTTCTGCTGTCTCTTCGACTATATTTACTAGAATCATGAAAAAGAATTCAGCGCGTGATATATGGAATTATTTGAAGGAAGACTATATAGGTGTTATATGTTTTTGCAGGATGGGAGTTATAAGGGGCGGAGTGTTTGGCTAACCCATTTGTTTTGCAGGCTCGGTGTTGGGATTATATTTAATTTCACACATTTTTAGAAGCGCTGTTTTGATATCAATTGTTGTGCATGTCTTGCATATTCTGAGGATCACAACACCTGCACACACAAGCGTCTAAACCCAAGTCGCGAAATTTTTCCTATGTAACCATAGATAGGGATCGAATATGCAAAGCTCTTGCGTCGATTACGCTTGGGTTGACCATATTTTATCCTGCTCATTATCTGAATTTACAATTCTTCCCATTGTGATTTGATTGCGCGGAGGGTAAGGTTGTCAATTCAGATAGTGGGGGCCTTTTAGATCCATACCCTGTCTCTCCTTCTTTTATTTTCTAGAGTCCACTCCTCACTTGAGTCATGCGCATGACTATGTGATTTGCATTTCTCCAAGGTAAAAGTAAGTTCTCTAATTTTATCTTGTATTTATTTTCGGTCGGTCCATGCTAGGTGTTAGTCAGTTTTTGAGCTTGATATTACGACCATTCTTTTAAAAGAAAATAAAAATTAAATTTGTCCCTCATTTCTTTTTTTTTTTTTTGAAAAAATGATGTGAAAAAATCCCTTCATGGGAATTTTATTAACCAATGAGAGATTTTTGTCATGTTTTTATTACTTCAATAAAAATGAAATTTTCCTGAAAAAATTTTCCTCTGAAAATTTATTTCAATAAAAAGAAAAATTCCTTAAAAAAAAACTCTAGTAGACATCAAGTGATTTTATCACATTTTTCAAATTATAAAAACTTGCAAGAAAATTCTTCTCGAGAAATTCGCTCATGTTTTTCTAAGAAAAGTTTCTCTAAATAAAATTAGACTAATGTCTCGGGGGAGTTGTATTGACCAATAAGAGATTTTTGTCATGTTTTTTTTGCTTCAATAAAAATGAAATTTTCCTGACAAATTTTCCTCTGAAAATTTATTTCGATAGAAAGAAAAATTCCTTCAAAAAAAACTTTGGTAAACATCAAGTGATTTTATCACATTCTTTCAAATTATAAAAACTTGCAACAAAAATTCTTTTCGAGAAATTCGCTCATGTTTTTCTAAGAAAATTTTCTCTAAATAAAATTAGACTAATGTCTCGGGGGAACTTTGTTAACCAATAAAGGATTTCTGTTATGTCTTTCCTGCTTCAATAAAAATAAAATTTTCCTGATAAATTTACCTCTGAAAATTTATTTTGTTAAAAAGGAAATTCCTTCAAAGATTTTAGTAAACATCAAGAGATTTTGTCACATTCCTTTAAAAAAATAATAAAAAAAAGAGTAAGAAATATGCAAAAAAAAATTCTGTATCAGAAATTAACCCATTTCTTCCTAAAGAAAATTTTTTTTTCTGATTTCTCTATAAAATAGAAAAAATAAAATTGGACTAATATATGAGTCATGGACCGACATTCCTTGTGTCGCATACTAATTATATCCTTTTCTTTTGCAGGGAGATCCTAGATACCCTAGACGGGTGTAAAAATTAAGTTCAATAATATATCAAGAATCATCTTCAGAAATACCAAAAGACGAAAAACACCAAGGCTTCAACCGTTAATTCAGGGAGGCAAACGAACACTGTCCATCTTTGACAGATAGAGTTGTGTCAATCCGTAAACTTGTATGGGCAGTGTATTGTGATATGACGGTGGACTTATACTGATTAAACACGGGGGCATATTTAATGTATTACAGAGGATCCCGCGTCTTTTGAAAGACAATATGGATTATATAATCAGAAACCATGAAATAAGTACCTTAACCTGATTAAATCAACCAGAGACCGGTCTTAAAATTTCCTCGGATCCGAAACACGCGGAGGGTTTTAGAGGACCGAGGTTCTATTAATGAATGTGACCCACAAGTATTTCTCCCAATGCTACAGGCGCCCGACAAGAGCAAGTGGGCACCGAAAGAAACAAAACACGGTTGAAGTGGGGCACGCAACAAATGGCCGAATTTATTGGCACACTAATTAAGTGGTGGTAGCTTTATTAATTTACATGATTGAACGCGGGTCTCTAGGCGGCTGGTGGAAAGCCACACTGAATGCCTCTCTAATGTTCTTGATATCATCGTCTACCGCAACCCGCGAGAGCATCATGAAGAAGATTAAACCTAGACGAATACGTCTACTTAGTTTCATCGCACGTTCTCGCCTTTTGTCGATGTCCAAAATTAATGCACAAGCTAGAAGTAATCATTTCCCTTTCCCCCTATTAAATGCTCGGAGCCGTTAACCGCACCAAACTCGAAAAAATTAATATCGAGACGAAATCTGCGTAAATTTGAAGGGTAAATCCGTATCGTTCCAATTTACCCTTAAATTACTCCGGTTTTAAATTTGATCCCTTCTATTTTCAGGAATTTGCAAAAGCGACTCGAGAATACAGTTGTATCCAAAAACCAAATTTCCTGGTCGGGCTAAATTGGGGGCAAATCAACTCATGGACATTACCACGGGATGGACAGCTTCGGTTAAAGAAAAATACAAGCGAAAGATCCGAACAATCTCAGACATGGGTAATTCTGTATCGTTCTAATTTGCACATAATCATCTCGAGTCCTGAATTTTTTTATTCCATTCTTAACAGGGATTGCAAATTACCTCGAGAAATATCGTAACAAGGCCCAAGGTGATACAACAGGGCCGCGTTATCCCCAAGGATTAACCTTTGAAAAGAAAACCCCATGGACACCTATGGTCCAATGGACCGAATGCAGGAATACTCGACGAGTAATACCGAAGTCAATATTTTGCCACATTCTCGGCTTAATGGTGAAGCATCCAACAAAAGTCGAAGAAAACTCAACCCAGCAAAATTGGTAAAAGACTTGTCCAAGGCATTCAAGATGAAGGGTAAATCAGTATCGTTTCCAATTTATCCCTTTTAATACCGGTTGACATGTCTCCTTTTCTTGTTGCAGGAAATATTTATACTAACATGTAACATGTTGGAGGAGACAAATCCAAAAGAAAATGATGATCATTTGACAAGATCTATTCTGGTGAAAAATGGGGGGCATTTAACTGCTAAACCATGGCGGTCGCTGTCACTAAACAAACCAAAATGCTCCATCACCCATATGCCTCATCGTGTAGGGGCAAAACTTGAGACAAACCGCTCCTCGACATAAGGAGTGGGCTTCCCAATTTGTTCAATCCACCCACATACCAGGGGCAATTCAAATCCGCCCATGTTTGCACATTATATAAATACACATGATGCTAAAAATTGTCACATCGGCATTGTGTTTACACATTTCACGAATTATGTATGATTATTCCGCATGTTTAATTTACCAACTCCAACTTAGAGCATAAACTGCATAGGAGACATCAAATGTGCAAAATGGGGCATAACAGGATGAGGAAAGTTAAACCATTTCTACACACGGGTCTAACATTTTAATCTACAGATAAACAGCCTTTCTCTAGAGTGAGAGAAAGCCCCTTCGGACTAAAGTCCCCCATTCAGATTACATTCGAGGCGTTCATATTATGAGAACCTCATTAAATAGAATTGGTAATGCAAACTTGACAGAATAGTTTTGCATGATCCACATTTTGATTGATTGCATCATGAGTTATCACACAGACTACTTCTAATCATTGCCAACTTAGCTGAACAATTTTGTATGAACCAATGAACGCATTGATGAAAATGCTTGCACATGTTAGCTCTGACATTGCCTGACAGGCAACACATTCCCGGTGTTTGAGTTACCTTCCAAAGTCTTGAAATTCATTTGGCGATTATTGAATGAACAAGCCTGGTTGTCGAGAAGCCACCAAGCATTTCTTCCAAATTCTCAGGTAAGTATATCTTCAACCTGAACCTTTCAAGAGAATGAATTCTGACGGTTGTTGGGGTACTCGAATCCATTGCGGTATATATAGGTATCCACCTTCTTCAATAAAGCATGATTTGTCTTAAGGTCAGAAATGTTCGAGACCTTTTGATCTCTGCCTCTTTGGTTTATTCCTAAAGCGACAGGAGAATATAATTTGGGTTTGAGCTTCCGTAGGATTCCTGGTCTCCCCAGATTTCAGAATGGCACCCTTTGAGGTACACCAAGCCCTTCTTACAGGCAAACCAAGTCCTTCTTACAGGCAAACCAAGTCCTTCTTACAGGCATAAAGTCCTTCTTACAGGCAAATTAGGTCCTTCTTACAAGCATAAAGTCCTTATTACTGGCAAACTAAGTCTTTCTTACAGGCAAACCAAGTCCTTCTTACAGGCACAAAGTCCTTCTTACAGGCAAATCAAGTCCTTCTTACAGGCAAACAAAGTCCTTCTTACAGGCAAAACAAGTCCTTCTTACAGGCAAATCAAGTCCTTCTTACAGGTACAAAGTCCTTTTTACAGGCACAAAGTCCTTCTTACAGGCAAATCAAGTCCTTCTTACAGGCATAAAGTCCTTCTTATAGGCAAATCAAGTCCTTCTTACAGGCAAACCAAGTCCTTCTTACAGGCAAACCAAGTCCTTCTTACAGGCACAAAGTCCTTCTTATAGGCAAATCAAGTCCTTCTTACAGGCAAACTAAGTCCTTCTTACAGGCAAACCAAGTCCTTCTTATAGGCAAATCAAGTCCTTCTTACAGGCACAAAGTCCTTCTTACAAGAAAATCAAGTTCTTCTTACAGGCATAAAGTCCTTCTTACAGGCAAACAAAGTCCTTCTTACAGGTAAACAAAGTCCTTCTTACAGGCAAACAAAGTCCTTCTTACAGGTAAACAAAGTCCTTCTTACAGGCAACGCAAGTCCTTCTTACAGGCACAAAGTCCTTCTTACAGGCAAAGTAAGTCCTTCTTACAGGCAAATCAAGTCCTTGTTACAGGCAAATCAAGTCCTTCTTACAGGCACAAGTCCTTTTTACAGACACCAAGTCCTTTCTACAGGCACCAAGTCCTTCTTACAGGTATCTCCATGGGGTGACCTACCATACGGGTCAAATCTCAATCAAAATTTAATCAGTAGAATCCTTTTATTAGGAATCTACCATGGTACGACCCACCATACGGGTCAAATGGTATGACCCACCATACGGGTCAAATTTTAATTCAATTTTTAATCAGTAGAATCCTTTTATTAGGAATCTACCATGGGTTGATCCACCATACGGGTTCAAGTTCAACCACCCTAAAGTTTTTTTATATAACGAATCCTTAGGTTCTCATTTCATTTTCAGTGGAACATTCATGTCACGACTCTTTTTATTTCCTTGTATTGAGTCGATTAGAATTCAGGTGTCATCTCGTCTTTGAAATGAACCTCTACCGAGCTTCCTTTCAAAGAGAGGCAGCTGTTGACACCTGATTTTTAATCATTTTTTCTATTGCTAAAGTAATAAAAAATCCATAAAAATTCATAAAATTGAAAAATCAACTTTGGGGACCTTAGCCAAGCCTAGGGAACCAATTTTGACCAAAAAACGATTTTTCATATTTTCAGTATTTTTCGGTATTTTTATTTTCGAAAATTCATAAAACAAAAAAATGAAGAAAAAATGAGAAAATTGAAAAATCAACTTTGGAAGCCTTGGCCAAGCCTAGGCAACCATTTTTGAACAAAAAATAAAATTTCATATTATATATATATTTAATTTTTTTAAAAAAAATACAAAAATACTTGAAAATTTTGGAAAAATAACATTTGAGGCCAAAAAAATACACAAAGATAGTTAATATTTTTATTTTAAATCTATTTTCATATTGGCCATCGCAAATTCAGAAAAATCCAATTCGAGTCACGTGTTCCTTCACGAGTATAATCTTGAATCAGGCCTAAAAAAATTTAATTTGAGTCAACTTATTTTTAATTTTCACTTTTTATGAGTTGTGACATTGTCTTCTAATATTTTAAATTTTCATCTTTGCCCAATTATACCCAGAATGACTTAATTTTGCAAAAGGGCTTTAATTAAATTCTGCATTATTTTCAACGGCAAGAAATGAGCTTAAATTTGACATGTGGTGAATTTTGGTGTGTCAAAAATTGTGAGGAGATTTGGACTTAAAGAAATATATTTTTTCAGGGACTAAATTGTAAATACTTAAAATTCAAGGACTAGAGTGCAAATACTTAACTCTTGAAGGATTATTTTACAAATAACAAAAAGAAGAGTTAGTGGATAAATTAGAATAGAGAAGGGAAGATGGAGAAGAGGAGATGAAGAAGAGAAGTTGGAGAAGAATAGATGGAGAAAATAAGATAAGAATAGAGAAGGGAAGATAGAGATGAAGAAGAGTTAGTAGAGAAATTAGAATGGAAGATAAGAATAGAGAAGGGAAGATGGAGATGAAGAAGAGTTAGTGAGAAATTAGAATGGGAGATAAATATGGAGAAGGGAAGATGAAGATGAAGAAGAGTTAGTGGAGAGATTAGAATGTGAGATAGAGATGGAGAATGGAAGATGAAAATGAAGAAGAGTTAGTGGAGAAATTAGAATGGGAGATAGAGTTAGTGGAAAAATTAGAATGGGAGATAGATGAGTAGATTATAAAAGGAGGATGAAGTGAGCTTGAGAGGGGATTCTTGGGGAGAGAAAATTTGAAGTGTTTGGGAGAATTTTTTGGAGAGAAAATTTTGGATGTTTGAGAGAGTTTTGGGAGATTGAAGAAAATTTTGAGAGAAAGAAAATACCAAAAGAGAGAGAATTTTGAAGATGATGGGAGTTTAAAGCTAGGGGTTATCATCACAAATTCCTTCATCGATCAATATAAATCAAGAGTTCATCCTCGTCAACGAGCAAACAAATTCAAGCTAAGTGTTTTTATTTATTCATTTATTTATGGTTTTACTCGCAAATTAGCACAAATTGTATACACTTTCTCCCTCTCCTTTTTCTTCCATATTTTATGTCAGGAGAAGGATATCTCTACGTCAACAGCAAAAATCTCGTCGAGATGCAAAAATCGGCCCAGACAAGCTCCTAAGCTGTCCACTGATTTCTCAACTGATCTGTGACTAAAAGTCCCTCTTAATTCAAAAGAAACTCTCTATATTGGGAACATAGAGAGCGAAAATCAATTATAGAAATCCCTCCCAAAAAAATGGGAGATAAGTACTCTTTCTACTCTTCTGGTTTTAGGTGCAGATTAGCACATATTTTGTATACTAACACTTCACTCTATTTTATGTCAGGAAGCCGCAGCTCTATATCAATGGTCAATCCTATGGAAGCACAAAATCGGCTTGGAGGAGTCCTCAAGCGCGCACAAATTTCAAATTGTTGAATCAATTCGTTGCATTTCATTTTAAAAAATTCATACCCCAAAATGGAGAGGACAAAGTTCATCCGCAATTTAAATACCTGCACCATAAATCCCAAAGGGAAGAGCCAAGCCAATGCTTAGCCTCCCATTGGAGGTTTTTACTTATAGTAGTTAAATACCTGCAACTTAAATACCTGCACCTTAAATCCCAAAGGGAAGAGCCAAGCCAATGCTTAGCCTCCCATTGGAGGTTTTTACTTACAGTAGTTAAATACCTGCAACTTAAATACCTGTACCTTAAATCCCAAAGGGAAGAGCCAAGCCAATGCTTAGCCTCCCATTGGAGGTTTTTACTTACAGTAGTTAAATACTTGCAACTTAAATACCTGTACCTTAAATCCCAAAGGGAAGAGCCAAGCCAATGCTTAGCCTCCCATTGGAGGTTTTTACTTACAGTAGTTTAAATACTTGCAACTTAAATACCTATACCTTAAATCCCAAAGGGAAGAGCCAAGCCAATGCTAGGCCTCCCATTGGAGGTGTTTATTCACTGTCATGTACTTCCTATAATTTAATTTTTGAATCATCAGACCCAAAAGATGAGTAGGTCGTAATACTGCACAGAAGTCGTTAACACACTCCCTCTTTCGGCTTCAGGGAATCTTTAACAGTTAAAAAAAATATAACAAATAAAAATATATACCATCCATGCATCCTATTTAAAAAGTGAAAACACAAAAGAGAATACCCTACTAGAGCTTTAGGAATAAACCAAGCCTGAGTTGCCGGATTAGGATATCCATGAAATTAAGGTACCGAAAGGGCATTAGTTTTAATTAACTAGTGTAACCAAGTCCCCGAGCTCATAATCTCTGGTTCGCAGGAATAAATTAGTTCTCCCGCTAATTTATTTAGGTTTCTAATCGACCTACCAAGAACGATTAGTGGCGACTCCAAATTTCAAAATCATTTAAACAAAAACCAAAGTTGCGATTCGGTAGGGCTTGGGAGGGTCCGCATTAGGTTAGTCAAATCTAATTAACCTAATAATCCGTTAACCCCTTTTAAAATTTAAAATTTTTTTTAGAGGGTCGCGACAATGAGCAGTAAAGATGCAAGCTTTCATGGAGGGTTCAGACCTTTGGGAAGCTGTAGAAGAAGACTACAAGGTTGCTGATCTACCCAACAACCCAACTATCAATCAAATCAGGTACCATAAAGAGAGGGTGACTCGAAAAGCTAAGGCAAAATCTTGTCTGTTTTCTGCTGTCTCTTCGACTATATTTACTAGAATCATGAAAAAGAATTCAGCGCATGATATATGGAATTATTTGAAGGAAGAGTATGAAGGGGATGAGAGAGTGAAAGGGATGAAGGTGCTGAACTTGTTAAGGGAGTTTGAAAGGCAGCAAATGAAAGAAAGTGAGTCTGCAAAAGAGTTTGTTGATAGGCTAGTTGATATAGCCAATAAGGTAAGGGTGCTAGGGACTGATATAGATGATGAAAGGCTGGTTCAGAAGGTTTTGGTTGCAGTGCCTGAAAGGTTTGAAGCAACCATTGCTTCTCTTGAGAACACAAAGGACATTTCATACATCAAGCTTGCTGAAGTCCTAAGTGCTCTACAGGCTCAGGAGCAAAGGAGGCTTATGAGGAAGAATGAGCCTATCGAAGGTGCCATGCTAGCCAAGCTGAAGCTGAATACTACAGAAAAGGGAAGAGGATGGAACCAAAATAGAAGATATGGTGAGACCAGTCATAGTCATAGCGATGGAGGTTCAAGCAGTGGTGGACATGACAAGAAGTGGAATGCAGTTCCATGTAAGCATTGTGGGAAGAAAAATCATCCTCACTTCAAGTGTTGGAGAAGACCAGACGTGAAGTGTAGGAGGTGTCATAAGATGGGCCATTTTGAGGCCATTTGCAAGGAGAAACATCAACAACAGCAAGCTGAAAGTCAAACTGCCGTAGCCAGTGAAGTGGAGCACCTGTTTGTTGCCTCATGCTTCATCTCAAATGCATCTAGAGATGGATGGCTCGTGGATAGTGGTTGCACTAATCACATGATAGGTAATGAAAGGCTATTCAGCAATTTAGATAAATCTGTGAAGTCTAAAGTCAGGATTGGAAATGGAGAACGTATAGAAGTAGAAGGCAAAGGGGATGTAGTGCTTGAAGGTCCCGGTGGTGCTAAGCTTATCACAGAGGTTATGTTTGTGCCAAACATAGATCAGAACCTGCTGAGTGTGGGTCAGTTAGTAGAGAAGGGGTTGAAAGTTGTATTTGAGAAGAGTGAGTGTGCCATAGGAGATGAGAATGGTCATATCTTTTTTAGGATTCCTATGAGGAACAAGTGTTTTACATTTGATCCAGTTGATGAGAATCATGATGCCATGAAGAGTATACAAGATGAGGAGGAGTTATGGCATAGAAGACTGGGTCATTTTCACAACAAGGGGCTGCAATACTTGCAGCAAAATGAAATGGCAGTGGGATTACCTATGTTGCAGAATGAAGTAACCGGCTGTAGAGCATGTTTGCAAGGCAAGCAAGTGAGGACTCCTTTTAAAAGATCAAATTGGAGAGCCAGTGAGAAGCTGCAGCTAATTCACACTGATGTGTGTGGTCCAATGCCAGAGGAATCACTGAATGGCAGCAAATACCTCATCACTTTCATAGATGACTGCACTAGAATGTGTTGGGTATACTTCATGAAGACCAAGGCTGAAGTTGATGAGATTTTTCTAAGGTTTAAAAGAGAAGTAGAGAAAGAGAGTAGCTGTAATATCAAGGCAATCAGGTCAGACAATGGAGGAGAATACACCTCAGGCAGATTCAAGGCCATATGTGATAATGCAGGGATCAAGCATCAGCTCACTATGCCATACACTCCACAGCAAAATGGAGTGAGTGAAAGGAAGAACAGAAGTATTATGGAGATGGTTAGATGCATGCTACATGAGAAAGAACTTCCTAAGAAGTTCTGGGCTGAGGCTGCCAATACTGCAGTCTTCCTTCTGAATAGGCTGCCCACTAAAGCTCTCAACAAGCAAACACCATTTGAAGCATGGCATGGATACAAGCCTAAGGTGAGTAACCTAAAAGTGTTTGGTTGCATTTGCTATTCATTAGTTCCTTCCATTAAGAGGGATAAACTTGATCAAAGAGGAGAAGCATGTATCTTTGTGGGATATAGCTTGCAATCTAAGGCTTATAGAGTTTATCATCCTGCTAGCAACAAGGTTGTGGTGTGTAGAGATGTGAGCTTTATGGAAGATAAGAAGTGGGACTGGTCTGTGGAAGGAAGCAAGGCTGAAAAGAATGCAGTACATCAAGATGATGGGCCATTGCAGGTTGAAACAAATGAAGTAGTGGACAATGATCTAGTTGATCATGCTCCTGCGAGGGGCACTAGGTCTCTTGCTGAGATCTATGAAAGTTGCAATACAGCTATGTTTGAACCAGCTAGCTATGAGAAAGCAAGTGAAGATGTGAAATGGTGTGTTGCAATGGAAGAAGAAATCAGAATGATTGAGAAAAACCAGACATAGGATCTGGTTGAAAGGCCTAGAAGCAGAAAGGTGATTGGAATGAAGTGGGTATTCAGGACAAAGTTGAATCCTGATGGCTCAGTACATAAGCACAAAGCAAGACTTGTTGTCAAAGGCTATGCGCAGGTATGGGGGGTAGACTACTCTGAAACCTTTGCTCCAGTGGCAAGGTTGGATACCATAAGGATGCTGCTGGCAATTGCTGCACAAAAGGGCTGGCAAGTATTTCAGCTGGATGTGAAGTCAGCTTTCCTGAATGGAGAGCTAGTGGATGAGATCTATGTTGAGCAACCTGATGGCTTTGTAGTGAGAGGCAAGGAAGATCATGTGTATAAGTAAAGGAAAGCCTTGTATGGCTTGAAGCAGGCTCCAAGAGCCTGGAATAGTAAAATTGATGAGCATCTGCAGGAACTTGGATTTAAAAGAAGTTTGAGTGAAGTGACTCTATATGTGAAGAAGGGTGCAAAAGGTATAGCAATTTTCTCTCTTTATGTTGATGATCTTCTGGTTACTGGTGACTGTGAGGAACAAATTGCAAAACTGAAGAGAGGGTTGATGAAGCAGTTTGAAATGACTGATCTTGGACTAATGTCCTTCTTTCTGGGAATGGAGGTACAACAGAGGAAAGGTGAGGTGTTCATCTGTCAAAAGAAATATCTAAGATAGATCTTAAAGAGGTTTGAGATGGAGGAATGTAGAAGTGTGAGTACTCCTACGAATCTAAAAGAGAAGCTGCAAAAGACTGAAGGAGTTGAGCCTGCTGATGAAGGATTATACAGAAGTTTAGTCGGCTGCTTAATGTATCTAACTGCAACAAGACCAGATATCTTGTATGCAGTAAGTGTGCTTTTAAGATTCCTAAGTTGTGCTGGTGAAGAGCACTTGGTAGCTGCAAAAAGGGTTATTAGATACCTGAAAGACACTCAGTCATTTGGTGTCAAGTCCACTAAAGTGAATAATTGCAGGTTGCAAGGCTTTGCTGACAGTGATTGGGCTGGTTCAGTCGAAGATATGAGGAGTACAACTGGTTTTTGCTTTACTTTGGGATCTGGATGTTTCACCTGGAGCTCAAAGAAACAAGAAGTGGTTGCTCAGTCCACTACAGAAGCTGAGTTTCTAGCAGCTACAACAGCAGCCAATCATGCAATGTGGTTGAGAAAGCTGATGCAGGACCTGGAGATGGGAGTTGAAGAACCAACCGAGATACTTGTGGACAATCAAGCTGCATTAGCTATATCTCAAAACCCTGTTTTTCATGGGAGAACCAAGCATTTCAAGATTAAGTTTTACTACTTGAGGGAAGTGCAACAGGAAGGTGAAGTGAAGCTACTCTATTGTAAGACAGAAGATCAGGTGGCTGATGTGTTTACTAAGCCACTACAAGCAAGCAGGTTCGAATTACTGAAAAAGAGGGTTGGAATGTGTTCTATTCCTTAAGACAAAGAGGAGTTGTTATTGGAAAAATAAAAGTTTGCAGCAGTAACTGATCCAAGGAGGAATTTGTTGAAGTTATGTATCAGTTCAGCTGCTAATATTTTGTCATTCTGTTATTCATTCAGATTGTTTGTTAGATGGTTAGTTTGTTAGCTATTTTTCAGGAGGTGAAGCAAATCTGTTTCTCTGTTAGCTATTTTCTAGGAAGTGGAAATATTTGTTTTGCACGTTTGAGTCAGGTTCTATTTAAGCTTGTATTTGACACTTTTTTGAAGTATGAATGAAGTTTATTCTGATTTCTTCATCCTCTCTTTCTCTTCGTGAAAACAGAGGTTTGTGTGTATTAGCATTCAGATTCAGAAGCAGATTCTGACTTCCTTCTGAAGGATTCAGATTCAGAAGCAACTTCTGATTTCCTTCTGAAAGTTTCAGAAGCAACATGGAGGACCTACCAAAGATTCTCGGACAATTAAATATGGAATCCGTCTAGGGTAATGCAGAGAGGAAATTCTTTGGATTACATCAAACAAGGTGCGACATCTTCTTCTCAATACGTTTGTTTAATTCCCTTTTTGGCTCTCACAGTGAACTTGTTACATCACAGTCGGAGCGCGCCATCACAATCATATTCCACCTTGGAGTAAAGGAGTTCGAGTTTGTTGGTGAAATAAAGAGGGAAAATGAAAATGTCACTCCTGATTCAGAGACATCTGAGGGATTGATTGCTGACATTAAAGGTTTCAGCTTTCGTTTAGAGCAAATGTGGTACAGGGCCGAATTTGGCTACTGTTTCAGAGAGATCAAGAGTGATAAGCAAGTGAAGGAAATCGTGCAAATAGCACCTAAAAGAGGATCGATTCATCTGTTCGTGGATGGGGATGTCACAGGAGCAATGGGCTACGAAGATTATGTGTGCTCCAACGAGGATGGGGATGAGTGGAAAGTTTGGAGTCCTGATGAAGACTCGGACTCTGCGTCTGTGGGCAAAAGCGAAACTGATGGCACCTCCCTCCATTGATGATTTCCAGTCAGAGCTAGGGCAATGCTGAATATTGAACATCACGAGAGCTCCTGCAAAGCTACAACCGAAGTTGAGACTGATCGAATATTTACAAAAACAGGAAGAGAAATTGGGAACGGACGTGCTTCAAATCCAGGAAGGGATCCTGCGGAAAGAGGCAGAGGAAGGGGTATAACTTCAAGTTCAAGAAACAGCAAAGGTTCGACCGAGGTCAACGAGGGACACAGCTTCTACTTCAGGTAAGGGCAAGGGGTTAAATTCAGGAAGGAGCATAGCTTCAATTTCAAGAAGCAGTGCGACTTTGAGTTTAGCAAGGGGCATAGGTTCAATTTCAGAAGAGGGCACAACTTTGAGCTCAACAAGAAGGGACGCGATCTTGAGTTTAAGACGGGGTAGAGGTTCAAGTTCAAGAAGGAGCACATCTAATGTGGGCGCATGTTCAAGTTCAGGAAGGGGCAGAGGTTCAACTTCAGGAAAGGGCACAACTGTAAGTTGAGGAAAGGGCACAACTAAAATGGGTGCAAGTTTAAGATCAGGGACAGACAAGGATTCAAGCTCAGCCAAGACTGAACCTTAAACACCAAGTTCGTGATAAATTAAATCGAGGTAAAGTTTAAGTTTCCTCGAATGTTCTTCCATGCTTATTGTAGGAAACTCAAAACCAGCATGTGCTTAAGACACTATGCTTGGGTGACTTCTGTTGCAGAAGCAAGGCAGAAACAGTTCACAGTAAATTCAAGGCCGATGCATTGCTAGAAGATCCCCGAACGAAAACATCCACAGGAGTTGTTCTAATTCAGGATTGTAAAGGAGCGATTTGGGACTAGTTTGAATCTCGGGTTTCCTGTTGATGTTCGCTTTTATTTGCTTGTCATAATTTGTTAGCTAAACGAGTACAGAAATTATGAAGCTGCTGCTCTGTTATTAACAAGGATGTCATCGGCAGTTTTTCTATGCTTTCACTGTGTAAAGAATATTTTAATGGAAAATGTCTTCCTTACAAAATTAGTAGTGTTTGTAACTAGTCATTGAAGCTTCAAAGCTTTAGAAAATATCATGCCTGAGATAATTTTCGGTAATGCCGTGAAACCTGCGGCCGTTAACCTTGTGTAAATTGATTGGCGAGCTCTATTATATGCACGACAAAAAGAAAAAGGGAATCGGGTCTTGAAAACCGTTCCAAAATGTTCAATCATATATCTCGACATTTCTCTATGTAATCGAATCCCGAAACCATTTGCTATGTTCCAATTGGTCCTTCCATTAAAGATAGAGGATAATGTGGCATCTTATGCATCAATTACAATATGAAAGGTTGTTGTCAACATTTCAAGAAGTAAAAATCTAGCTAAGGACGAAAAATGTGAGATCTCTCGACATTTCGTCATGTAATCGGACCCCTTGCTTAACGATGCCCTTAAAGCTTAAAATTGCAACACAGCTCGAGGCGGGTCTCACGGTCCCAATTTTTTTGTTTCCTGCATTTTGCTAGCACAATCTTCGCCTCTCTCCTCCTTGTTGCCGGTCTTCGATGCGCTCATCATCCTCGTCGCCTCTTGCTTCGTCCTCTTCGATAAACCAAATTTATACGCGAAATTCATGAGAAATGCATTTACCTCCTTTTCATTCCATTTATAATTAGACAATTGCATTGTTGGCCCATATCTGGGGTGAGGGTTGGCCCCTGCCGAAGATCACAAAGAGGACCACGGCCCTTGTTGCCGCTACACTATTAGGGTTGGCCCCTCCTTTTCTCTCCTGTTAATTATTTTATTTTCAGGTTTTTGGTTTTCGTGAATTATGAAAATAATTTGCTATATTATAATTGCCTCATAAGATACAACATCAGCATTTGATGGCCATGTTAGTATCCCCACTTACAATTTTAACGGAAGGACCAATTCTAGAAAAATAAAAATAAAAATAAAAATAAAAATAAAAATAAACACAATTTAAGTGCCCGGTTTCAAGAAAAGTTGTGAGAACCGGGCAATAATTTATGGTCGCCGAGGTCTCCCAGGGAATCTTTGAATATTTCGAAACTTTTAAAAAACTAAGGGACACCTTCACCGGCGAATAGTTGCCAACGCAGAACCTTAGGTGGGAAACAGACTATTAAATTCGACTTCAGCTGGGACATGCGACCCAACCTTTTTTTTTTCTCTTCTGGGGAGAGTGAGAGATAGATCTGGAAGTGCTAAGCTTCTTAGCTATGGCAAACTCAGAGGCAGGAACGAGCAGTGATGTTGAACGAGCGATAGGAGATGAGTATCAAGTGTTCTTGAGTTTCAGAGGTCCCGATACTCGTTACGGATTCACAGATTTTCTCTATCATGACTTGGTAGATGCGGGAGTCCGTGTATTCAGAGACGAAGATGAGCTCCAAGTCGGCGAAGTGATTGGTGGGAACCTGCTGCGAGCTATCAACAACTCCATGATCTACATACCCATCTTCTCTCGGACCTATGCTTCCAGCAAATGGTGCCTCCGTGAGCTCGCGCACATAGTGGACAAAGTGTCTAAGTCGGAGGGTAGAAAAAGCATCCTTCCCATCTTTTTCCATGTGGAACCTGAGGATGTTAAACTTAAGACTCCGCTGTACAGCAATGCTTTTCTGGAACACGGGATCAAGTTTCCCGACGAAGTCAAGGAATGGAGAAAGGCTCTTGCAGAGGTCGATGAAATCAAGGGATGGAATGTGAAAAGGGACCAAAGGTACATACTCTTTCAAGACTCCTCCCTATTTCTTCTTTTTTCTTTTCGCATGAGAGACAACGTTGCCCTGTCAAATGATTTCTTTTATTATTCTTTTAATGGAAATTATTGGACAGTACCTCCAATTGCTGCTCTCGTTCAAATTTCGGTTCTCTACTTTGTCTAAGAATACACTAGGAAACTAAGATTCGGCGACTGAAAAATCAAGTCTCAATATTCAATAGAAGCGAGAGCAATCTGCAGTGTGGAATGTCTACATTATCTCGATTCGTGATTCTCTATTCCGAGTGCCGAAATATTTTCAGGGCTTAGATATGAATGCCGAAATTCTGTTTATGCACAATATAGTAGCAAGGTAATTTTGGTTACTGTGAAAGCCAATACTATAGTCTTCAGACATTTCTATGATTTTTCCTTTTGTATGAAAAAAATACCAAGTGAATTCTACTTAATTAGCCTATACTAATTGCTCAATGTATTTAGATCTAGTTTGTGATGTACTTCAATCTATACTAATGCAAGCGTTTTTTGTACACTGTAGCCAAGCAGCGATCGTCAAATTGGTCGTTAAAAGGGTTTTAGAGAAACTGGAGCTAAAACAAAAGTCAGTGACTGAACATTTAGTTGGACTAGATCATCGGATGAACCACTTGACGGAGTTATTAGATGTCCACCATCCTGATGTGCGGCTAATTGGAATTTATGGAATGGGTGGCATCGGTAAAACAACCATTGCCAAAATCGTCTTCAATGAGCTATCTTCCCACTTTGGAAAGTGTTGCAGTTTCCTTGAGAACGTTCGAGAAAGCATGTCGACCGAGGACGGCATAGTCCAATTGCAGAAAAAATTACTGTCTGACATTGCTGATTCTAGACACGCAGAAGGAGTCAAGGATAGTGAGCAAGGAATGAGGAAGATTGGAGAAACACTCGGCACTAGGAAGATCCTTGTGGTTCTGGATGGTGTTGATAATAAGGAGCAAATTAAGAAACTAATAGGGAATGAGTGCTTACGTTTAGGTTCTAGGATAATCATTACAGCAAGAAACACAACTATTTTGCAAGTTCAGGGATTCGAAGGTAAAATTATACCGTATGAGATGCTTAAAATGGATGATGATCTTGCACTTCAGCTATTTTGTCGACATGCCTTTGGCAAAGACTTTCCTACGAGGGATTATGAGGGGCTGTCAAGGGAAATTGTCTCAAGTACAGGAGGACTTCCTTTGGCAATTGAAGTGATAGGTTCAGTACTTTATCTAAAAAACAAAGCATTTTGGAAAGAGACTTTGGTCAGATTAAGGAATGTACCAGAGGAAGAGGTTCTAAAAAAGCTGAGAATTAGCTATGATGACCTAGACGTATATCAACAACAAATTTTCCTCGATATTGCATGCTTCTTCGTGAATGAGAGTAGGACTGATGCAATTTACATGTGGACCGATTGTCAATTTTATCCCAAAAGAGGAATTGAAGTCCTTACCAGCAAGTGCTTGATAAAGATATTGGACAATGATAAACTCTGGATGCACGATCAACTCAGAGATATGGGAAGACAAATTGTTCATCAAGAAAGTCCAAGTGACCTTAGCGAGCGGAGCAGGCTGTGGGTTGCAAAAGAGGCCCTTGAAGTAATAAGAACTGAAGAGGTAAGTAAGAAACATTTCATTTTAGAATAGAAGTTGCATTTCTTGAGATAAGGATTCCTATTTGATTTAGGTTTATCATTTTATTCTTTGCCCATTCAATTTATAGAACATAGCGGTTGAAAGTTGACAAACTTCTTCACACCATTGCGAAATTTCATTTGCAGACGAAGAACAAGATTCAGGCGCTTGAGATAAGTGGATCGGATGGCTCCATAGAGATCACTAATGAAGAATTGAAAAGGTTACAAAACCTAAGGTTCATCAAGTTATGCAATGGAACTTATGCTGGGGACTTTGCTAAGTGCTATTCGAAGTTGAGATGGGTTTCTTGGCGGCCTACTCTTCAGGATTTTAAGGCAAACAATATGTATTTGGATCATCTTGTTGTTTTTAAACTAGACAGGAATCACTTTAGGGATGATTCAAAAGCATGGGATTTAATCAAGGTAAACTATATGATTTAATTCTAGTCTAATGGTCCCAGTGTTACTATATATTGGTTCTTACACTTGACATGCCATCCTTCTTTACAGAGGGCACATAATTTGAAAGTTCTATCTCTTACGGAGTGTCATGGCATAACAACAATCCCAAACTTCTCCAAATGCTTGAGTTTAGAGAGGTTGACTCTTGCACACTGCTCCGAGCTAAAGAGAATTGAAAGCTTCATTGGAGATCTACATTCATTGATTAAGTTAGAGATTAATGGGTGCACGGGTCTTACAGATTTGCCTGAAGAAGTGGGGGCACTGGTGCAGCTTGAGCGCTTCTCATTGTCAGGATGTTCTGAGTTGAGAAAGCTTCCTAGCTCACTTGGGAATTTAACCTCGTTGATAGAGTTAAACTTATCGAATACATTAATAAGGGAACTTCCCAGCTCCACTAAAAATTTAAAATCATTACGCATCTTGCGTTTTCCAGTAAGTTTTTTATATTCTTTTCGGAATCATGCTTGGGAGAATTATGATTTGCAGTTTCCTGGTGGCATCAGCACTTTGGTAAATCTTGAAGAGCTGGATCTCTCTGGGCATAAAGAAATGAAAGGTGAAATTCCTGTTGGAATTAGAGAATTGTCATCTTTAAGAATTCTAAATTTAAATTCCACCAGTATTTGTGGAATTTCAAGGACAATCAACAGGCTTCATCACCTCCAAACACTGAATTTAGTGGGTTGCAAGATTCAAGAGTTGCCGGAGCTTCCCACAAGTCTGACCTATCTACATCTTGAATCTAAATCATTACTCTCAGTACCTAATCTGTCGAACCTCACTAATTTGGTTGACCTGCTACTAAGTAATGGCTATTCTTCTGGAGAGAAATCAAAGCTAATCCCAGGATGCAACTTAAGGTGGATTGGGAGGTTATCTAGACTGGAAAAGTTAGAGTTAAACTTGCCAGAGGTCCCTGCACCTCCAGAGCTGGCTTCTCTTTCTCATCTGGAAGGGCTTGTTTTGAGACACCTAGACTTGAGACCTCTCATGCAGCTTCCGTCCTCCGACTGGGGTTTGAGAAACATGTCGACTTTAGAGTTCTATTGGTGTGAAACGGAAGAGATTGCACTTGCGGGACTTCCACGGCTGGAGAAATTCACTGTTTTGTATAGTTCACTGCTTCAGAGATTATCCATTTCTTCGGAATTAAGGATGCTACGGAAACTGAGTGTGTCACATTGTCGAGAGCTAGTTGAGATACAAGTTGTGGGTCTTTCGAGATCATTTGAATATTTGAAAGTTTATGGCTGCGAATCTCTGACCGGAAT
This sequence comes from Psidium guajava, assembly GCA_016432845.1. NCBI lineage: Eukaryota > Viridiplantae > Streptophyta > Magnoliopsida > Myrtales > Myrtaceae > Psidium > Psidium guajava. The sequence continues at coordinate 33,840,506 of CM028229.1, read as the reverse complement.
ACTTGGGTTATCATTCTTGAAGAACCTAGAGACTTTGGAAATCCGAGACTGCTTTGAACTTGCTGACGTTGAGGCCCTAAACGAGCTAGAGTCTCTGAAATCCTTGAGGGTTTTGAGGTGCCCGTCATTGACATGGTTGATTGATGCATCTTACACAAATATACCAGATGATTGCGTCGTCAAAATACATAGGTGTGGAAACTCCATAAAAAATTCTGGATCCCTATATGAAATTGGATTCTCTTTAAAGCATTACAAAGAGGAGATTCTTTTGAATACGTCCAACAAGGTGCGACATCTTCTTCATCAATGTGTGAGACTTTTTCTTACTATCCTCCTGTCTTTAGCCATGCAGTATCCGCCCTTTTAAAATTGTCATCATTTTTTTTTTCTGTTGCACCCTAATTTCTTAGGTGGCTGATTTGTTTCCTTGCATTAGTCACTTATCTCTACTTACCTTTTCGGTGTTGGACAGTCTTAGTTCCTTATATTGCCAGTAAAGTCATTTGATATTATACATATAATAACAGTAACTACGGATTGTTCGATTCGACTGTTGCATTAGTGAGTTCAGGAGAAATTAATGTCCAGTGATTTCACATTTATTTGATGTTTTGCCGGTGCCTACATTCACAGTGGGCTAGTTTTTTGTTTCCGGCCACCGGTGGGCCTGACTAGTTTTTGCATGGTACGTGATTATTTCAAAGTAAATTAAGCCACGTGTTGCTTGAGCAGATAGTCATATGTCACGTCACAAGGTAAATTTTATACAAATGAAGATATAATTTCACTTACAAGTGCAATCTAAAGAGATACTGATTAGTTTTGAAGCATATGACTTCAGAATAATAATAATAAAATCAGCAACATACAGACTTTCTTAAAATGATTTGAAACAAGGTGTTCCGTGGTTTTGGATTTTTCATTCGAAAGTAGAAAATAGAACTCTTTTTTTGGTTACAAAATGCAAAACAATTAGATATATATTTTGTATGTCTTTACATTTTGCGATTTGTAGATTCAACCTTTTTATATCTAGAATTTTTTTTTATCACTAAATCAGGGAAAATTTCTACTCTGTTAATGCATTTATTTCTTGTTTCCAAAGGATTCACTAGCGAATGTGGGATATAGAGAAACAAAACAACGATTCAAAAAATAACTAATGTTTACGTTCATACGGAAAGTGAATAGTTACAATCCTCAGAACAAGTGGTAAAAAATCGCTATTAAATTTACACGGGCGCTCCACTACTTCTTTTTGTCCCTTTAAAAAGAGAATCTCCAATGAGATAGTACTCCTAGGTCGATTATTATTGAACTTATTTGATTTTTACATCACGTACTTATTAAAACTTCACAATCAGTTAATAAAAGAAAAACCGAATAAGTGCTACTGATATCCCATTGACATCTAAGTGCTTAATTCTAGATCTGTCTCTTAACTAATGAGTGATGTCTGTGGCGTATTGGATTTCATATGAGGATGTAGAAAGGTTTAAACACATGTTGTTTGGGGCTCACGTTGAACTTGCTACATCACAGATGGAACATTCCTTCACAATCAGATTCCACCTTGGAGTAAAGAGGTCCAGTGACGGGTTTGAATTTGTTGGTGGGATAAAGAGGGAAAACAAAGATGTTGCCCCAGATTCAGTGACATATAAAGGATTGATTGCAGACGTTAAAGGTTTCGGCTTTCGTTTGAAGAGAATGTGGTATGGGGCTCCTGGTACATACAACAAGATGCTCATAGAGGTCAAGAGTGATGAGCAAGTGAAGGGAATGGTGCAACTTGCATCAAAAAGAGGATCAATTCCTCTGTACGTCGAGGGAGGCGTTGACAGTGAGTGGGAGGGAGAGTACGACGACGAGATGATGGAGATGTTAAGGGAGGAATGGGCAATGAGGACTGATGTGTATTATGACGAGGATGGGGCTGGGTGGGACGTTCCAAATCCTGATGAAGACTCAGACTCTGCACCTGTTGGTGAATGCGAAGCTGACGGCACCTCCTCCATTGATGATTTCCAGTCAGAGCCGGGCAATGCTGAATGTGCTGAGGCCACGGGAAATAGGAGGCAATCAAGGGATGGAAGGATTGCGCACTTTGGCGGTGTCGATGGAGGGAAAGCTATGAGTATGGAAAATAGGAAGGATGAGAATGATGACAGTGGGGAACGAACCGAACAAAATGATGTTGTGCGGTCAAGTTCCCTGAGGTGGTTAGGAGTTGAAAACATCAGGAGAGCTTCTGCAAAGCTACAACTGAAGTTGAGGATGAAGTGGACCTTTCGTCTGTAAGTATTGAATATTCGCATTATCTTTATTGTGCAGTCCTCAAAATTAATGTGCAATTTCGATGTGGTCCAGATGAAGAGAGATAGAACTGTGGAGACTGACCGAATGCCTACAAAAACGGGCAGAGAAAGAGGGACCGGACGTGCTTCAAACCCAGAAAGGGATCCTGCGGAAAGAGGCGGAGGAAGGGGCATAGCTTCAAGTTCAAGAAACAGCAAAGGTTCAAGGCCGGGTAGGGATTCAGCTTCCACTTCAGAAAAGGGCAAGGCATCAAATTCAGGAAGGAGCATATCTTCAATCTCACGAAGCAGCCAGACTTTGAGTTCAGGACGAGGCAGAGGTTCAATTTCAGGAAAGGGCGCAACTTTGAGTACAGCAAGAAGGGACACCATGTTGAGTTTAGGAAGGGGTAGAGGTTCAAGTTCAAGAAGGGGCACAACTAATGTGGGGGTAAGTTCAAGTTCAGGAAGGGGCATAGCATCAAGTTCACAAAGCCGCTCGACTTTGAGTGCAGGACGTGGCAGAGGTGCAACTTCAGGAAAGGGCGCAACTGTGAGTTTAGGAAGGGGCACAGCCAAAATGGGCACTAGTTTAAGATCAGGGATGGACAAGGGTTCAATCTCGGCCAAGACTGAGCCTCAAACATCAAGTTCATGATAAACTAAATCGAGGTAAAGCTCAAGTTTCCTCGAATGTTCTTCCATCTTTCTTCTAGGGAGACTGTTAATCAACATGTGCTTATGAAACTATGTTGGGAAAATTTCTGTGGCAGAAGGTAGTAACACGTTACAGTAAATTCAGAGCAGCGGCATGGTTAGAAGATCACGAACGGAAACATCCACAGGAGTTGTTCTAATTCAGGATTGTAAAGGAGCAATTTTAGGACTAGTTTGAATCTCGGGGTTTCTTGTTGATATTCCTTTTTTGTGTGCTTGTCATAATTTGGTTAGCTGTATGAGCACAGGAGGACGTGAAGTTGCTGCCCTGTTACCAATAAGAATGTTATAGGCTGACTGTTGTAACAAATACGGAAGAACGAACACAGAACACGAGAATTTACGTGGTTCGATCACAAAGTGATCTACGTCCATAGGAGAGACAAAATTCAATTCCACTATAATCAAGAGAGAGAAATGATTACAAAGCACGCGACTCACTTAATTCTCTCAAAACAAGGAAAAACTTACATCAGTGAAAAAAAATATAACGCAGTATAAATAGTGCTCCAAAAATTTTGGTCGGGGGCGTAACCCCCGAACTCCCCGCGACATACGTCGTACCCATTGAAATTTATTCGCTTGCTAGGCCCAACTCTTCGCATCGTGAACTAAATATCTATTTTCAGGTCGTACAAAAAAGCATCGGGTATATTGGGTTGGGTCACCGACCCAATCATAAAAAATTCAAGACATATATAACACCGACGAAACTTCTAGAGAAGCTGGAGAAGGTTGAAAGTCTCATGTTTGAAACATGACATCTTCTTTCGTTCTTTCCTCCCTAAATTGGCAATACAAATCGAAAAGCATGACCATCAACGGAGTCCATTTGAAATACGTATCATAGACCACGTTGTCGACCAGCAGAGCACGGCATGCCGGTTCCGCAGTGGCCGACTTTAAGAACGATGGCATGATGCGATTAGAAGCCCCCCTTCCCCCTCACAAAGAGGTTTGCGTTGAGTTTACATAGTGACACTTCTTTTGTGCATTTGCATCGGGTGGTGGTGTTCCAATTAATTTTCTCATGATAGTGAGATTCATCTCTCCTGCTCTCGATTTCATCAAAGATAGGTAATTAATTTTCAAAATTGAATGACTCGATGAAAAACGCTTCTGGAAATCACTTTCTCTTTGACCTATAGTCCAAAGCGCCAATATTGTTCGCTTTCAAGACATGTGTTCCGATCACAATACAAACCTGAGCAAATATCGCATGTCTGAATAGCCATAAAATCTTCTGAAGATATTATAACATAATGCCTATCTTTCATTCTATTAGCATTCCCTAGTGTGTTTGATTGTGTTATGGGTACGCTAGAAATACAAAGCTACCAAGTCTAGATTTCATTTGCTCAAAGTTGGCTCACAAAATGGTGCCTCGGGCTAGTTGGTTTTCGAAATTTGAACACAACCCATTTGTCGTATCTATCTACTTACGATCATTTGCATATCTTAGCAATCTCGTTTTTTACATGTCAAATTTAATATATTTCGATTCAAAAGGAACACCACCATCCTATCTTAATCCTATCCCATCTCGCTTAATCAAATCAATTCCACGGCTAAGGTCCATTCAAGGCAGGAGTCATTGCAATTTGCAAGGCAAACCACAGACACCACGTGCAAGGCAAAATGATGCATGGGGCCCACTTGATATCTATCCATCGCCCCCCCCCACGTGTAAAATCGATCTGTCTCAATCTATCGTTAGCTTCTTAGTCAAAATCAATCTTTGGGACTCTCTCTCTGATCAAGACGCGCAATCGAGATTTAGATAAAATTGAGATCTCAGAATAGCAAAACTTCAGAACCCCACTCGAGATATTGCTACTGGTATTTGTTGGGTTGGGGGAGCTCCTTGATTCTATCCACATCTCAACCTCAATCTGGAATGTCTGACTACATGCGACAGCTTTTTGTAGTGTAAAAAAAAACTTATTTTAAAAGTAATTAAACAAAAACTATACTAAAAATCATAATTGGACCAAAACCACATCATTTAGCTACGTCGTCATCGCGTAAGAGAGAACATATTTATTTTATATATAAAAAAAGCTATGTTAGTATTTTTGGGGAAAATTTGTTAAAAAAGTCGTAAACCTACTGCACTTTTGCAAATTCAGTCTTAGACCTTTTACTTTTGTCAATTCAATTTTAAACATTTTGCATTTATGTCAATTTAGTTCTAAATCTTTTTTTTTGTGCTAATTCAGTCCTAAACCTTTTGCATTTGTACCGATTCAATTCTTTCGGCCAACTTTGGCTGGCTCGTGCTGACATGGCACTGTTGGAGCAATTTTTAATAATATTTTCATGTTTTTTCAATGCATTTTTTCTCTTTTATTTGTTTTTTTTTCTTTTTATGTTTTTTGGGTCTCCTCCTTCCTCCAACCAACCAGGAGGTCGCCAATGGCTAGAGAATAGGGCCGGCAGGACATTAGCACCGGCATCTCTAGGCATGTCCGAGCAACGCCATAGCTGTGCGAGGCTTGACTTGGCCAAATCTAGGCTCAATACAACCCACTAAACTTTGCACTCCCATTCGGGATACTGTAGATATGCCTCATCATTTTGGTTATTTGACTCCTGGCTTTCCTTTTCGGGCCACACCTAGTGGTGCCAACCCGAGTGGCCCACCGGCCCTTTTCTCTAGCCACTAGCGACCTACTGGTTGGTTGGAGGAAGAAGGAGACCAAAAAAATAGAAACAAAGAAAAGAAAAAAAAAATAAAAAAATATTATTAAAATTGCTCTGGCAGTGCCACGTTAGCGCCGCCAGCCAAAGTGGGCTAAACGAACTGAATTAGCATAAATGTAAAAATTTTAGGACTGAATTGACAAAATTAAAATGTTTAAAACTGAATTAGCGAAAGTGCAATAGATTTAAGATTTTTTTTGATAATTTTCCTGTATTTTCTTTAAGTTAAACTAGACGGAGTTAACGAAATGACTCGTTTGTACCAATTTGATAAGTTTTAGAACTTGGTTGCGTTTTTTAAAAGTTTTAGGACTCAATTACACAAGTGCTTAAATTAGTGAGTTCACATTAATAGTTCAGTCCGATGCACAACGTTCAACGGGCAAACAATTCCCATGGCCAATTTCAAGAACGATGGCCCGGCTTGCATTGGGTGGCATCCTAGTCAATTTTCACGTGCTAGGCAAGGTTCATCTCTTCTACTAATTTCATCAAAGCTAGGTAATTTATTACGGAATTGAATGACTTGATGGAACACGCTTCCAGAAATCACTCTCTTGATCTATGAGTCCAAAGAAGCAATATTGTGCTCTTGCAAGACTGTACAAGTCACGATACTAAGTTGACCAATATTGTATGTCGGAATAACTATGTATCATTTCCCGAGATATCATAATGCAGTGCCTATCTTTTATTCGGTTGGTATTTAATAGTGATTTTGGACTATGTTATATGTGCTACAAACATCGATTTTCAAGAAGCACAATGCTATTCATTCTAAATTTCGTATACTCAAAGATAACAAAAGAGAACTGTATAATTTCCGTGTCTATCAAAATGAATAGATAAGGTATTTATGGGAGTTATAGAATGATCATCTAACGTAACACGATATTATAATATCAAGTACAATAAACATTTTCTTAGCACTTTGTTCCTCTGGAATCCACTGCCTTGTCCTTCCTGTCCGCGATATCTGAGCGCTTTGTTCCTTTTGAATCTAGATTGAATTCCTTATCTAGAGCCTTAGCCGCGAGCGACAACGGTTCCAGATCTGAAGGCATCGGCCATGGACGAGCAAGGTAAACGGAAGGGTGACTCGGTGTCGCGACCCTCTAAAAAAATTTTAAATTTTAAAAGGGGTTAACGGATTATTAGGTTAATTAGATTTGACTAACCTAACGCGGACCCTCCCAAGCCCTACCGAATCGCAACTTTGGTTTTTGTTTAAATGATTTTAAAATTTGGAGTCGCCACTAATCGTTCTTGGTAGGTCGATTAGAAACCTAAATAAATTAGCGGGAGAACTAATTTATTCCTGCGAACCAGAGATTAGGAGCTCGGGGACTTGGTTACACTAGTTAATTAAAACTAATGCCCTTTCGATACCTTAATTTCATGGATATCCTAATTCGGCAACTCAGACTTGGTTTATTCCTAAGACTCTAGTAGGGTATTCTCTTTTGTGTTTCCATAGGGTTGACCATTGATATAGAGCTGCGGCTTCCTGACATAAAATAGAGTGAAGTGTCAGTATACAAAATATGTGCTAATATGCACCTAAAACCAGAAGAGTGGAAAGAGTACTTATCTCCCATTTTTTTGGGAGGGATTTCTATAATTGATTTTCGCTCTCTATGTTCCCAATATAGAGAGTTTCTTTTGAATTAAGAGGGACTTTTAGTCACAGATCAGTTGAGAAATCGGTGGACAGCTTAGGAGCTTGTCTGGGCCGATTTTTGCATCTCTACGAGATTTTTGCTGTTGACATAGAGATATCCTTCTCCGACATAAATATGGGAAAAAAATGAGAGATGGAGAAAGTGTATACAATTTGTGCTAATTTGCGAGTAAAACCATAAATAAATGAATAAATAAAAACACTTAGCTCGAATTTGCTTGCTCGTTGACGAGGATGAACTCTTGATTTACATTTGCTCGATGAAGGAATTTGTGATGATAACCCCTAGCTTTAAACTCCCATCATTTTCAAAATTCTCTCTCTTTTGGTATTTTCTTTCTCTCAAATTTTTCTTCAATCTCCCAAAACTCTCTCAAACATCCAAAATTTTCTCCCCAAAAAATTTCCTCAAACACTTCAAATTTTCTCTCCAAAAAATCCAATCCTCACTCAAGCTCACTTCTTCCTCCTTTTATAATCTACTCATTTATCTCCCATTCTAATTTTTCCACTAACTCTATCTCCCATTCTAATTTCTCCACTAACTCTTCTTCATTTTTATCTTCCATTCTCCATCTCTATCTCACGTTCTAATCTCTCCACTAATTCTTCTTCATCTTCATCTTCCCTTCTCCATATTTATCTCCCATTCTAATTTCTCCACTAACTCTTCTTCATTTCCATCTTCCCTTCTCTATTCTAATTTATCCACTAACTCTTCTTTTTGTTATTTGTAAAATAATCCTTCAAGAGTTAGGTATTTGCACTCTAGTCCTTGAATTTTAAGTATTTACAATTCAGTCCCTGAAAAAATATATTTCTTTGAGTTTAAATCTCCTCACAATTTTTGACACACTAAAATTTACCACATGTCAAATTTAAGCTCATTTCTTGCCGCTGAAAATAATGCAGAATTTAATTAAAGCCCTTTTACAAAATTGAGTCATTCTAGGTATAATTGGGCAAAGATGAAAATTTAAAATATTAGAAGACAATGTCACAACTCATAAAAAGTGAAAATTAAAAATAAGTTGACTCAAATTAAAAATTTTTAGGCCCGATTCGAGATTATACTCGTGAAGGAACACGTGACTCGAATTGAATTTTTCTGAATTTGCGATGGCCAATATAAAAATAGATTTAATAAAAATATTAACTATCTTTGTGTATTTTTTTGGCCTCAAATGTTATTTTTCCAAAATTTTCAAGTATTTTTGTATTATTTATTTTTTTAAAAAAATTAAAAAAATATATAAAAAATATGAAAATTTATTTTTTGTTCAAAAATGGTTACCTAGGCTTGGCCAAGGCTTCCAAAGCTGATTTTACAATTTTATCATTTTTCTTAATTTTTTGTTTTATGAATTTTCGAAAATAAAAATACCGAAAAATATCGAAAATATGAAAAATCATTTTTTGGTCAAAAGTGGTTCCCTAGGCTTGGCTAAGGTCCCCAAAGTTGATTTTTCAATTTTATGAATTTTTATGAATTTTCTATTAATAAAAAATACGTAAAAATACTGAAAATATGAAAAATCGGTTTTTGGTCAAAATTGGTTCCCTAGGCTTGGCTAAGGTCTCCAAAGTTGATTTTTCAAGTTTATGAATTTTTATGGATTTTTTATTACTTTAGCAATAGAAAAAATGATTAAAAATCAGGTGTCAACACTCGGCCCAGGCCAGCCACGGAACAATGTCGGATTGGATGCTAGGCGGACGACTCTGCTGGTGACAACATCGAAAGGATGCTCTAAGGTTGGGCTGAAAGGTGGCCTAAGGTAATTTGGCCCAATTTTTATTTTAGATAATGTCACATCAATAAGTGTGTCTCGATTTGTAATTGATTAGCTTTTAATTTGAAGCTTATTTTTGAGAGAGAAAAGTTTAGAAACAAAAAGAGGAACCTCATATATTTATGTAGTATCTAACATTAGTATTATATTATATTTAGATATGGAAAACTCTCTATTCCATTTTTTCCAAGTTAGCAAATAAAAAAAAAAGTCATACAATTCACTACAAGCATTACGTCAAGGGGAGACCGTGGTGGAATAACCTTTTTGGAAATATCATTTCTGAAATAGTTCTCGAAGATGCCGTGCTTTTTTCGGCCTTGTGGAAGTTGATTGACCAGCCTTATCATAAGCTTAAGAAAGAACAATAGATAAGTTATCACCAATTTCAAGAACTGTTGTAAATTGTTCAATTGCCTCGTTCCGTACGGTTTCGTTCGAGTTGGTCCTTAAAAATATAAAAAGGAGACGTCGACGTGACATCTTGACAATTATCATATAAAAAGTTGTTTTCGGAATTATAAAAATTGAAAAATCTGAAATAGAAGTATTCTTTAAAAGATATATAAAAAAAATTCATGTTGGAGAAACCCTCGCGATTGTTACACATTTGAACAAAAAAAAATCCAACCCCCAAAAAAAAAGTATATCATGTAAGAGCCTAGTTGCACAAAAAAAAAAAGTTGGAAGACTTGATTAGAGATTTTTCGATAGTTTGGAGAATTTTTCATTGGTGGCTTTTGTGGTCTCCCAAGGAGTTCTTTTAAAATTTCGTAACTTTCTTGCAAACCTTCAATGGTGTCTACATGCTAATGCAGAACATTTTTTTTTGCTCGAAAGTAATGCAGAACATTAGGTGGGCGATAGACAATTAAATTTTATTTTAAAGTGAGCTGGCCAAGTTTTGTTAGGTATTGGCACTCACTTGCCTTGGAAACCTCTGCTCATTTTTTAGCTAGGCCACGCCACACCAAGCTCTTTTCTCTGTAGAGGAGAGTAGCACAAGCTTCCTAGCTATGGCAAACTCCGAGGCTGGATCAAGTAGCGACGCTGCACGATCATTAGGAGGTGAGTATCAAGTGTTCTTGAGTTTCAGTGAGCCCAACACTCATCATGGATTCACAAGCCTCCTCTATCGCGGCTTGCTAGATGCAACAGTCCGCGTATTTAGGGACGAAGAAGAACTCTGCATCGGCGAAGTGATGGTGGGAACCTTCTACATGCTATCAATAACTTCATAATCTACATACCCATCTTCTCTTGAATGCATCTCAGTTAGAGGGTAGAAAAAGTATCCTTCCCATTTTTTTCATGTGGAACTTGAAAGAGGACCAAAGGTAATGCTCTTTTAAGACCCCTCTCTATCTCTTTCTTTCCTATGGAAGCTATTGAAAACTACGTCCAATTGCTCCTCTCATTCAACTTTGCATCCTCTCCTTCGTCAAAGATTATACAAGGAAACTACGAGACGGTGAAGAAAAATCATGTCACAATGTTCAATAAAAGCGAGAGCAAACTGCAGCAGTGTTGAATGTCTACCTCGTCTCGGTTCATGATTCTCCTATTTCGAGTGCTGAAATTTTTTGTAAGTGAATTCTACTAAATCAGCCTGTACTGATTGCTCGGCGTGTGTAGATCTCGTTTGTGACGTTCTTCAAACTATTCAAGTTAAAATTTTGACGATCCCACGTGTGATTTGGGAGTATGAAATTAACCTTGTCAAATGAAGGAAGGTTTTTGTACATGGCAGCCAAGCAGCAATTGTCAAATTGGTTGTTGAAAAGGTTTTGGAGAAGCTGGAGATAAGACAAAAATCAGTGATTATCAGGTAAAGCACTTGAGAGAGTTATTAGATATCAACCATCATGACATGCGGCTCATTGGAATTTATGAAATGTGTGGCATTGGTAAAACAATTGTTGCCAAAGTCATATTCAATGAAGTATCTTCCCACTTTGAAAAGTGTTGTAGTTTCCTTGAGAACATTCAAGAAAGCATGTCGAACAAGGATGGTATAATCCAATTGCAGAAAAAAATTACTATTTGACATTGTTGATTCCGAATCTACAGAAGGAGTCAAGGATAGTGAACAAGGAAGAGACGGATTCAAGAAACACTCGGTGCTAAGAAGGTCCTTATGGTTCTGGATGATGCTGATAATAAAGAGCACATTAAGAGACTAATAGGAAATACTTGATTACATTCAGGACTGAATCTAGGATAATCATTACAACAAGAAATATAACTATTCTACAAGTTGAGGGATTTAAAGGTAAAATTCTATCGCATGAGATGCTAAAGATGGATGATGGTCTTGCACTTTAGCTTTTTGTCGGCATGCCTTTGGTAGACTTTCCTTCGGATGATTATCATGTGCTTTCCAGTGAAGTTGTCTCAAGAACAAGAGGGCGTCCTTTGGCAATTGAAGCAATAGGTTCATTATTTAATCAGGAAAACAAAGCATTTTGGAAAGAAACGGTGGTCAGGTTAAGGAATGCACCAGATGAAGAAATCCTAAAGAAGTTGAGGATTAGTTATGATGACCTAGACAAATATCAGCAACAAATTTTTCTCGACATAGCATGCTTCTTTTCAATGAGAGTAAGATTGATGCAATTTACTTGTGGGCTAATTGTCAATTTTTTCCTGAAAGAGGAATTGATGTCCTTACCAATAGTTGCTTGATAAAGATATTGGATAATCATAACTTATGGATGCACGATCAACTCATAGACATGGGAAGGAATATTGTCTACCGAGAACGTCCAAGGGAACTTGGCAATCGGAGCAGGCTCTGGATTGCAAAAGAGCCTCTCCAAATCATAAGAAGCGAAAAGGTAAGTAAGAAATGCTCAATTTTTCAATATATATATATATATATATCTTGGGAGTAAGGATTCTAATTGATTTAGGGTGTTATTTTTTTTCCTACCAATTCAAATTGTAAAATACAGTGGTTGGAAGTTGACAGACTTCTTCACGCAATTGCAAAATTTCACTTTGCAGAGGAAGGACAAGGTTCAAGGGCTTGAGATAAATGAATGGGATGGCTCCATAGAGATCACAAATGAAGAGTTTGAAAGATTACAAAACTTATGATTCCTCAGGTTACGCAATGGAACATTTGTCAGGGACTTTGCAAAGTGTTGTTCAAAGTTGAGATGGGTTTCTTGGCAGCCTACTCTTCAGGATTTTAGGGTGGACAATATGTATTTGGATCATCTTGTTGTTTTTTAAACTTGACAAGAACCGCTTCGTGGATGATTCAAAAGCATGGGACTTGATCAAGATAAACTGCAAGATTTAATTCTAGTCTAATGGTCCTAGTGTTACTATGCATTGGTTCTTACACTAGACATGCCATCCATTTTTACGGGGGCACAAAATTTGAAATTTATATCTCTTATTAAGTGTCATGGAATAACGACAATCCCAGACTTCTCTAAATGCTTGCGTTTAGAAAGGTTGACTCTTGCATGTTGTGACAATCTAAAGAGAATTGAAAGTTTCATCGAGAAACTATAGTCATTTATTGAGTTAGAGATTAATGGGTGCCTGGGTCTAACAGATTTGCTTGAAAAAGTGGGGGAGCCAGTGTAGCTTAAGCGCTTCTCATTGCATGGATGTTTTGGGTTGAGAGACCTTTCACGCTCGATTGGGAATTTAACCTCATTGATATTTATCGAATACGCGGACAAGGGAACTTCCCAACTCCATTGGAAAGCTAAACTCATTACGCGTCTTGCATTTCACAAAACTAATAGTAGTTGTTCATCGAGAGGATCGGTTTGGCGGTTACCTAGTGCCATCAGCATACTGGTAAATCTTAAAGAGCTGAATCTCTTTGGGTGTCATGAAATGACAGGTGAAATTCCTTTCGGAATTGGAGAATTGTCCTCTTGAAGAATCATAAATTTAAAATCCACTGGTATTTGCGAAATTCCAAGTACAATCAACATGCTTCATCACCTCCAAACATTGAATTTATTAGGTTGTTATGAGATTCAAGAGTTACTGGAGAAATCTTGAACTCTTGACTAGAAAGGAAAGCGAAAATAAAAGACATTCCTAAAATTGAAGGAAGAAGGGAAAAGACATTTTTTCTTTCCAGGGCCCTGGTTTGGATTTGCCTTCCCGGTTTTAGCAGTATACGTCTCAATAGTTGGATTCCTTCTCGATACCAATCCTAATTCCTTTATGGCAGTCTCTGTCCCTTAAGCAATCAGATAAGATATTGAATTTGTCTTGCCAGCCCCTTCCTCCTCCTTTTTAGAAGACATCCAATCCAGACTTACGCCGATAATACGCTGCTAGAAAAAGTTGTTTGAGCTTTCCACAAGGTTGACATATTTACATCTTGAATCTGAATCAATGCTTTCGGTCCCTAATTTGTCGAACCTTACTAGTTTGGATGAACTGCTACTAAGTAATTACAATTTTTTTGGAAAGAGATCAAAACCACTCACAGGATGCAACTTAAGGTGGACTTAAAAGTTAAATCTACTTGACGTCCTTGCACCTCCAGAGTTGGCTTCTCTCTCTCATCTGGAAGAGCTTGCTTTGAGACACCTAGACTTAAAACCCCTCGTGCAGCATCCGTCCTTCGACTGGAGTTGGAGAAACTTGTCCACTTTAGAGATCGAATGGCGTGAAGTGGAAGACAATGCACTCGAGGGACTCCAACGACTGGGGGAATTAAGTGTTAGAGGTTATCTACGGCTTTAGAGATTATCCATTCCTTTAGGACTAAGGAAGTTACGGCGAGTGGACAGAGCTAGTTGAGATACTAGTTGTGGGCCTTTCGAATTCATTGGAATCCTTGAGTATTTTCGAGTGCGAATCTCTAACAAGATTAAGCGGGTTGTCGTACTTGAAGAACCTGGAGAGATTGGAAATCTATGCGCTGCAAGGTACTTACTGATGTCGATGGCCCAAGCAAGCTAGAGTCTCTAAAAGTTATGGAGATCGAGGGGTGCCGGTCATTGAGAAGCTTGATTGCTGCATCAAAAACAAAAATACCAGATGATTGCTTCGTCGATATAAAGGGGTGTGGAGACCCTACCAAAGATTCTCGGACAACTAAATATGGAATCCGTCTAGGGTAATATAGAGAGGAGATTCTTTGGATTACATCAAACAAGGTGCGACATCTTCTTCATCAATACGTTCGTTTAATTCCTTTTTTGGCTCTCACATTGAAATTGTTGCATTACAGTTGGAGCGTCCCATCAGAATCATATTCCACCTTGGAGTAAAGGAGTTCGAGTTTGTTGGTGGAATAAAGAGGGAAAACGAAAATGTCACTCCTGATTCAGTGACATACGAAGGATTGATTGCTAACGTTAATGGTTTCGGCTTTCGTTTGGAGCGAATGTGGTACGGGGCCGAATTTGGCTACTGGTTCAGAGAGATCAAGAGTGATAAGCAAGTGAAGGAAATGGTGCAAATAGCATCTAAAAGAGGATCGATTCATCTATTGGTCGATGGGGATGTCACGGGAGCGATGGGCAACGACGATTATGTGTGCTCTGACGAGGTTGGGGATGAGTGGAACATTTCGAGTCCTGATGAAGACTCGGACTCTGCGTCTTTGGGCGAAAGCGAAACTAATGGCATCTCCCTCCATTGATGATTTCCAGTCAGAGCCAGGGGAATGCTGAATGTTGAACATCACGAGAGCCCCTGCAAAGCCACAACTGAAGTTGAGACTGATCGAATACTTAAAAAAAAAAGGAAGCGAAAGTGGGACCGGGCATGCGTCAAACCGAGGAGGGGATCCTGCGGAAAGAGGCAGAGGAAGGGGTATATCTTCAAGTTCAAGAAAAAGCCAAGGTTCGATCGAGGTCAGCGAGAAGACGCAGCTTCCACTTTGATGGGTTTTCGTTCGCGACAGAGTATCAAAATAATCGCGATAAAGAAAAAGAAGAACGATGCACAAGAGATTACCCAGGTTCACCCAAGATTAGGGCTACTCGTTACAATGATCAGAAACGAGAAAAATATATATATATATATATCCCAAAACGGGCCCAAAACCTAAACCTATAATTAATCTCTTAATCTCGCACTAAACGGGCCAGCTTAAATAAAAGCCCAAACCCCGAACCCCCGCATTCCGCACGCAGGGATCACATGTCGTTGGATAACACTTCAGTTTCCTTAAGCTCACGTGGGCGTATCTAATGTGAGAAACAAGGGATTCCGAAGTATTCGCCAACTCCAACACACTTTAGGAAAGGGCAAGGCATCAAATTCAGGAAGGAGCATATTTTCAATTTCACGAAGCAGCGCGACTTTGAGTTTAGCAAGGGGCATAGGTTCAATTTCAGAAGAGGGCACAACTTTGAGCTCAGCAAGAAGGGACACGATCTTGAGTTTAGGAAAGGTAGAGGTTCAAGTTCAAGAAGGGGCACAACTGTGAGTTTAGGAAAGGGCGCAACTAAAATGGGTGCAAGTTTAAGATCAGGGACAGACAAGGATTCAAGCTCGGCCAAGCTGAACCTCAAACATCAAGTTCGTGATAAACTAAATCAAGGTAAAATTTAAGTTTCCTCAAATGTTCTTCCATGTTTATTCTAGGACCAGCATCTGCTTATGACACTATGCTTGGTTAACTTCTGTTGCAGAAGCAAGGCAGAAACAGTTCACAGTAAATTCAAGGTCGAGGCATGGCTAGAAGATCCCGAACGAAAACATCCACAGGAGTTGTTCTAATTCAGGATTGTAAAGGAGCGATTTAGGACTAGTTTGAATCTCGGGTTTCCTGTTGATGTTCGTTTTTGTTTGCTTGTCATAATTTGTTGGCTGAACGTGCACAGAAATTGTGAAGCTACTGCTCTGTTATTAACAAGGATGTCATCGGCATTTTTCTATCCTTTCACTGTGTAAACAATATTTTAATAGAAAATGTCTTCCTTACAAAATTAGTAGTGTTTACAAGTAGCCATTGAAGCTTCGAAGCTATAGAAAATATTATGCCTGAGATAATTTTCTGTAATGCCACGAAATGCCTAGGCCATTAACCTTGTGTGAGTTGATTGACGAGCGTTGTTATATGCACGGAAAAAAGAAAAAGGAAATAAGGTCTCGAAAGTCCCAGAATTGTTTTAAAATGTTCAATAAGATGTCTCGACATTTCTTCATGTAATTGAATTCCTAAATCATTTGCTACATTCGAGTTGGTCCTTCCATTAAAGATAGATGCCGATGTGGCATCTTATGTACCAATTACAATATGAAAGGTTGTTGTCGACATTTGAAGAAGTAAAAATCTAGACAAGGAGGAAAAAGTGAGATCTCTCAACATTTCATCATGTAGTCGGACCCCTCAGTTTGCTTAACAACGCCCTCAAAACTTAAAATTGCAACACAGCTCGAGATGGGTCCCTCAGTCCCCCGTTCATTTGTCTCCTGGATTTTGGAAGCATGATCTCCGCCTCTCTTCTCCTTGCTGCCGGTCTTCGAAGCGCTCGTCATCCTCGCCGCCGCTTGCTTTGCCATCTTCAATAAACCAAATTTATACACGAAATCCAAGAGAAATGGGTTTACCTCCTTTTCATTTCGTTTATAATTAGACGATTGCATTGTTCGCCCAGATCTCGGAGAGAGTTGGGCCCTGCTGAAGATGGGAAAGAGGACCACGGCCCTTGTTGCCGCTAGACTATCCTTCCCTCTCTCCTGTTAATTATTTTATTTCCAGAATTTTAGTTTTTGTGAATTATGAAAATAATTTGATATATTATAATCGCCTCATAAGATACAACAGCAGCATTTGATGGCCATGTTAATATCCCGTTAACAAATTTAACGGAAGGACCAATTCTAAAAAGAAGAAAAATAAAAACAAACACAATTTAAGTAACTGGTTTCGAGAAGAAGTGGAAAGAACCGAGCAATAATTTAAGGGTAGGGTTGCTTTTATCCCAAGGGATAAGGCAAAAGGAGAAACTCTGATTGGCCTTTATGGTCGCCAAGCTCTCCCAGGGAATCTTTGAATATTTCGAAACTTTTAAAAAAGAAAGGGACTCCGTCACGGGTGAATAGTTGCCAACGCAGAACCCTAGGTGCGAAATACATCTGGAAGTGCTAAGCTTCTTAGCTATGGCGAACTCAGAGGCAGGAACGAGCAGGGATGCTGAACGAGTGATAGGAGATGAGTATCAAGTGTTCTTGAGCTTCAGAGGTCCCGATACTCGTTACGGATTCACAGACTTCCTTTACCATGGCTTGGTGGACGCGGGAGTCCGCGTATTCAGGGATGATGATGAGCTCCGCGTCGGCGAAGTGATTGGTGGGAACCTTCTGCGAGCTATCAACAACTCCATGATCTACATACCCATCTTCTCTCAGACCTATGCTTCCAGCAAATGGTGCCTCCGTGAGCTCGCGCACATAGTAGACAACGCCTCTAAGTCGAACGGTAGAAAAAGCATCCTTCCCATCTTTTTCGATGTGGAACCTCAGGATGTTAAACTTAAGACTCCACTATATGGCAATGCCTTCCTGGAACACGAGAAAAAATTTCCCGATGAAGTCAAGGATTGGAGAAAAGCTCTTGCAGAAGTGGATGAAATCAAGGGATGGAATGTGAAAAGGGACCAAAGGTACATACTCTTTCAAGACTCCTCCCTATTTCTTCTTTCTTTCATTTTTTTTTTTTTTGTCGTATGAGATGCAACGTTGCCCTGTCAAGTGATTTCTTTTATTATTCTTTTAATGGAAATTATTGAAGAGTACCTCCAATTGCTGCTCTCGTTCGAATTTCGGTTCTCTGCTTTGTCTAAGAATACACAAGGAAACTAAGATTCGGTGACTAAAAAAATCATGTCTCAATTTTCAATAGAAGCGAGAGCAAGCTGCAGTCTGGAATGTCTACATTATCCCGATTCGTGATTCTCTATTTCGAGTGCTGAAATATTTTCAGGGCTTAGCTATGAATTCTGAAATTCTGTTTATGCACGACATGGTAGCATGGTAATTTTGGTTAGTGTGAAAACCAATATTATAGTCTTCAGACATTTCTATGATTTTTTTTCTTTTGTTTGGAAAACATGCCAAGTGAATTCTACTTTATTAGCCTATACTAATTGCTCAGTGTGTTTAGATCTCGTTTGTGACGTACTTCGACCAATACTAATGCGATTGTTTTTGTACACTGCAGCCAAGCAGAGATTGTCAAATCAGTCGTTAAAATGGTTTCAAAGAAACTGAAGCCAAAACAAAAATCAGTGCCTGAACCTTTAGCTGGACTTGATGATCGGGTGAAGCACTTGATAGAGTTATTAGATGTCCACCATCCTGAAGCGCGGCTCATCGGAATTTATGGAATGGGTGGCATTGGTAAAACAACTGCTGCCAAAGTTGCCTTCAATGAACTATCTTCCCACTTTGGAAAGTATTGTAGTTTCCTTGAGAATGTTCGAGAAATATCGACCAAGGAGGGCATAGTTCAATTGCAAAAAAAATTATTGTCTGACATTGTTGATTCTAAATTTGCAAATGAAGTTGAGGATAGTGAGCAAGGAATGAAAATGATTGACGTAACACTTCACAAGGATAAGGTCCTTGTGGTTCTGGACAATGTTGATGATGAAGATCACATTAGGAAACTAATAGGAAATGAGTCATTATGTCCAGGATCTAGGATAATCATTACAACAAGAAACGCAACTATTCTGCAAGGTCCGGGATTCAAAGATAAAATTATACGGCATGAGATGCCTAAGATGGATGATGAGCTTGCACTTCAGCTTTTTCGTCAGCATGCCTTTGGCGAAGACTTTCCTTGGAGTGATTATCAGGAGCTTTCAAAGGAAATTGTCTCAAGTACGGGAGGACTCCCTTTGGCAATTGAAGTGATAGGTTCGTCACTTCATCAAAAAAGCAAAGCAATTTGGGAAGAGACTTTGGGCAGGTTAAGGAATGACCCTGCGAAAGATATTCTAGAAAACCTAAGGATTAGCTATGATGACCTAAGTGATAAGTCAAAAGAAATTTTCCTCGATATTGCATGCTTCCTTTGTAATGAGAGTAAGAAAGACGCAATTTACATGTGGACCGCTTGCCAGTTTTTTCCCCAAAAAGGAATTGATGACCTTACCAACAAGTGCTTGATAAAGATATTGGACAATGACAAATTCTGGATGCACGATCAACTCATAGAAATGGGAAGGCAAATAGTACGTGAAGAAAGTCTAAAGGACCGTGGCAAGGGGAGCAGGCTGTCGATTACAAAAAAGGAACTTGAAGGAATGAGAACCGAAGAGGTAAGTAAGAAACGTCTAATTTTCAAGTACAAGTTGCATATCTCGAGATAAAGGATTCCTGTTTGATTTAGGATGTTTATCATTTTTTTTCTGCCCATTCAAGTTGTAAAGCACTCAGAACAAACACCACCCCCTACCCCCCCCCCCCCCCGCCCAAAAAAAATATGTAAAGCATAGTGGTTAGAAGTTGACAAAATTCTTCTCGCCACTGCGCAATTTCATTTGCAGAAGAAGCAGAAAATTGAAGCGCTTGATATAAGTGGATCGGATGGACTCATAGGATGGGACGAATGGGATGGCTCCATAGTGATCACTAATGAAGACTTTAAAAGGTTACAAAACCTAAGATTCCTCAGGTTACGCAATGGAACTTTTGCTGGAGACTTTGCAGAGTGTCGTTCGAAGTTGAGATGGATTTCTTGGCAGCCTCCTTTTCTCAGTGAAGCTCCTTTTCTCAGTGAAGCTTTAGCTAGGGACTCTGCAGAGTGTCGTTCGAATTTGAGATGGATTTCTCGGCTGCCTCCTTTTCGGGATTTTGAGGCACATCATATTTATTTGGATCATCTTGTTGTTTTTAAACTTGGCAGCAATCACTTCAGGGATGATTCAAAAGCATGGGACTTAATCAAGGTAAACTACATGATTTAATTCTAGTCTAATGGTCCCAGTGTTACTATGCATTGGTTCTTACACTTCACATGCCATCCATTTTTACAGGGGGCACCAAATTTGAAAGTTATATCTCTTACTGGTTGTCGTGGAATAACAACAATCCCAGACTTCTCTAAATGCTTGGGTTTAGAGAGGTTGACTCTTGCACATTGTCGCAATCTAAAGAGAATTGGAAGTTCCATAGGAAAACTCCAGTCATTAATTGAGTTAGAGATTAATGAGTGCAGCGGCTTGGCAAATTTGCCCGAAGAAGTAGGGGAGCTAGTGAACCTTAAGCGCTTCTCATTGCACCAATGTTTTGGATTGAGAAAGCTTCCAGGCTCACTTGGGAATTTAACTTCATTGATAGAGTTAGATATATTTGAAACAATGATAATGGTACTTCCCAGCTCCATTGGAAAGTTAAAATCACTCCGTATCTTGCGATTTCCATTAGATTTTCAGATATATACTCAGGATTTGCAGTTTACTAGTGGCATCAGTGCTTTGATAAATCTTCAAAAGCTGGATCGCTCTGGGCATAAAGAAATGAAAGGCGAAATCCCTGTTGAATTTGGAGAATTGTCTTCTTTAAGTATCCTATATTTACAATCCATTGGTATTTGCGGAATTCCGAGGACAATCAATAGGCTTCATCACCTCCAAACACTAAACTTAAGAAACTGTCCTGAGATTCAAGAATTGCCCGAGCTTCCCACGAGTTTGACTAGTCTACATCTTGAATCCAAATCATTGCTCTCAGTCCCTAATCTGTCGAACCTCACCAATTTGGTTGACCTGCTACTAAGTAATGGCTATTCTCGTGGAAAGGAATCAAACCTAATCCCAGGATGCAACTTATGGTGGATTTGGAGGTTATCTAGACTGGAAAAGTTGAATTTAAACCTGCCAGGTGTCCCTGCACCTCCATTCCTGGCTTTTCTTTCTCATCTGGAGGGTCTTGTTTTGAGACACCTAGACTTGAGATCCCTCATGGAGCTTCCGTCCTCCAACTGGGATTTGAGAAACTTGTCGACTTTAGAGCTCGATGGGTGTGAAATGCAAGAGATTGCACTCGCGGGACTTCCACGGCTGGAGAAACTCACTGTTGCGAGAAGTTCAGCGCTTCGATTATACATTTCTCCGGAATTAAGGGAGCTACGGAAAGTGAGTGTGTCAGATTGTCAAATGCTAGTTGAGATACAATTTGTGGGTCTTTTGAGATCAATGCAAAATCTGAGTATTTGTGAGTGCGGAGCTCTGACTGGAATAAGTGGGTTATCATACTTGAAGAACCTGAAGACTTTGGAAATCCGACGCTGCTTTGAACTTGCTAACGTTGAGGGCCTAAACGAGCTGGAGTTTCTGAAATACTTGGAGGTTGGTAATTGCAAGGAATTGACATGGTTGATTGATGCATCTTGCACAAAATTACCAGATGAATGCCTCCTCAAGATATATTCATGTGGAGACTTTGTCAGCAATTTTGGATGGTGGATGCCTCTTGGAGAGGGCATGCCTTTGAAGCGTTACAGAGAGGAGATTCTACTGAATACATCAAACAAGGTGAAACATCTTCTTCATCAATGTGTGGTGACTTGTGTGTGATTCGTTTTTTGGCCAAATATCCTCCTTTCTTTAAACACACAAATATCCTTTTTTTGGCCGCACCGTGATTTCTTAGGTGGCTGTTTCGTTTCCTCGCATTAGTCACTTATCTCTACTTGCCTTTTTGGTGTTGGATAGTCTCAGTGCCTTTAATATTGCAGGCAAACCACTCTAAATATTAATTCATCAAAATTGCTTTCACATATAACATGCGAGATAATAGATCGCAGATTATTGATTTCAAAAACATTATATGATTTCTTTGTCACTAATTTCTTTTTTGTTTTGGAGTAGGCATAATTAATGGACCAATTTAATATCGTTACAAATGAAAGTGATTATGGACTATTTGATACAATTATATCATTAATGCGCTATGGAGAAATTAATGTCCAATTAGTAGCTGTACAAAAAAAAACAAAACAACAACTCATTAGATTCTACCAAGTGTCGTGACAAGGGAAAATAAATGATAAAGGGAGATATTTCATTGTGTGTGTGTGTATACATGTTTGTGTATACATATGTGTGTGTTTGATGTTATGATGAATTAGGTCCTGCGAATTTGTTGTTTTCCTCTCGAGTAAACAAAATTAGAATGATTGTTTTGCCTCTTACTTGATTAGTTTCGTTGGACTATTTATGCATTTTAATATACAGATAATCCATCCACTTGCAGACTAAGCAATCTACACGTTTATTTGCTGCTTTGCATACAGTGGACTTGAATATTTATGCAATTTTATCCGAGTGAACATATTATTTCACAAAAAAGGGAAACTTATGATGAATAGAGACACTAATTAATTTTGAAGCATTGCTTTAGATTAAGAAAGAATACAGCAATCTACAGACATTCACGGTAATTTCTTAGGTTGCTGAATTGTTTCCTCGCATTAGTCATTTATCCCTAAAAGTAGAAAATAGAACTCTATTTTAGTTGCAAAATGCAAAACAATTATATTTTATGTCTTTTCATTTAGGGATTTGTAGATTCAACCTTTTTATATTTAGATTTTTTTTATGTATTCATTTAATCAGAGTAAAGTTTCTACTCTGTTAATGCATCTATGTCTTGTCTCCAAAGGATTGTCCAATGAATGTGGCATATGGAAAAAAAAATAATGATTCAAAATTGAACTATTGTTTCCAATCATATAGACAGTGAGTAGTTACAATCCTCACATCAATAGTAGAGAAGCCGCTGCTGGAAAGTTTTATTTACACCAGCGTTCTAGTGCCGCTTTTTTTTTTCTTTAAAAAAAAGGAATATGCGATGAGATAGTGCTCCATGTAGATAATTATGTAACTTATTTGGCGTTTAATTTGAGTATACATCACATACTTATTACAAGTTCGAAAATAGTGTTTTTTTTTTTGGATGATCGAGGTATCTACATGGTCAGCAAGCTTGGGCTCAAACCAGCAGTGAAGCACGACTAGTCCTCAAGAGGACCCACAGACCCCACAACCACGGGTCTTCGGTTAAGTCACCTAACGCCGAGAAGTTTTGAACCCAGGACCTCTCGTGCAAGGAACTAAGTGCAAACCAATTCAGCCACCAGATGGTGGATTCGAAAATAGTTAATAACAAAAAAATAGAATAAGTACTCCTGATTAAATAAATCTGTCCCTAACTATTGGATGGTGTCTGAGTCCTATTGGATTTCAGGTAGATAAGCGAAACGTTTAATATATGTCCAATACATATGTTGTTTGGCTCTCACATTCAACTTGTTACATCACAGGTGGAGTGTCCCTTCACAATCATATTCCACCTTGGAGTAAAGAAGACCTGTGAGGGGTTGGAGTTTTTTGGTGGAATAAAGAGGGAAAAAGAAAATGTCACTCCTGATACAGTGACATATAAAGGATTGATTGCTGATGTTAAAGGTTTCGGCTTTCGTTTCAAGAGAATGTGGTACAAGTACAAGACTCGCGATGACTACTGCGACTTGTTCATAGAGATCAAGAGTGATGATCAAGTGAAGGGGATGGTGCCACTAGCATCTAAAAGAGGATCAATTTATCTGTATATCGAGGGAGGGGTTGACAGTGAGTACGAGGGAGAATACGATGACGAGATGATGGAGATGTTGAGGGAGGAATGGGCAATGAAGACTGATGCATCTTCTAATGAGGATTGGGCCGAGTGGGACGTTCCAAATCCTGATGAAGACTCAGATTCTGCATCTGCGGGTGAAAGCGAAGCTGATGGCACCTCCTCCATCGATGATTTCCGGTCAGAGCCGGGCAATGCTGACTGTTTTGAGGCCATAGGAAATAGGAGGCAGATGTGGGACGGAAGGATTCGGCACTCTGGCAATGTCCACGAAGGGAGAGCGACAAGTACGGAAAATAGAAAGGGGGAGAAGGATGAGAGTGGGGACCTGCCGACCAAAATGATGCTGCTCGGTCAAGGTCCCTGAGGTGCGGAGGAGTTGAACATCAGGAGAGCTCCTGCAAAGCTACAACTGAAGTTGAGGATGAAGGGGACCGTTCTTCTGTAAGCATTGAATTATTTATATTATCTTAATTGTGCAGTCATCAAAACTAATGTGGAATTTCTCCATGGTCCAGGTGAAGAGAGATAGAACTGTGGAGACTGATCGAATAACTACAAAAACAGGCCGAGCAAGTGGGACCGGACGTGCTTCAAACCCAGGAAGGGATACTGCAGAAAGAGGCAGTAGAATGGGTATAGCTTCAAGTTCAAGAAATAGCAAAGATTTGAGGTCGGGTAGGGACGCAGCTTCCGCTTCAGGAAAGGACAAGGCATCAAATCCAGGAAGGAGCATATCTTCAATTTCACGAAGAAGCGCGGCTTTGAGTTTAGGTAGGGGCAGAGGTTCAATTTCAGGAAAGGGCAAAACTTTGAGTTCGGGAAGGGCTTCGAGTTTAGGAATGGGTAGAGGTTCAAGTTCAAGAAGAGGCACAACCAATATGGGCGCAAGTTCTAGTCCAGGAAGGGGTGTAGCGCCGACTTCTGGAAGCAGCTCGACTTTGAGCACTGGAAGGGGCAGAGGTTCAATTTCAGGAAAAGGCACAATTTTGAGTTCGGGAAGGGACACGACTTTGAGTTTAGGAAGGGGTAGAGGTTCAAGTTCAAGAAGAGGCACAACCAATATGGGGGCAAGTTCTAGTCCAGGAAGGGGCGTAGCGCCAACTTCTGGAAGCAGCTCGACTTTGAGCACAGGAAGGGGCAGAGGTTCAACTTCAGGAAAGGGCACAACTGTGAGTTTAGGAAGGGGCACGACTAAACTAGGTGCAAGTTTAAGATCGGGGACAGAGAAGGGTTCAAGCTCGGCAAAGACTGAGCCTCAAGCATTGAGTTCGTGATAAACTAAATTGAGGTAAAGTTCAAGCTTCCTCGAATATTTTACCATCTTTCTTTCAGGAGATTTAAAATCAATTTGCGCTTATGAAACTATGTTTGGCTATTTTCTGTTGCAGAAGCAAGGCAGAAACACAGTTACAAGAATTTCAAGGTTGCGGCATGGCTAGAAATCTTGAACAGAGACACCCACAGGAGTTGTTCTAACTCAGGGCTGTAAAGGATCAATTTTAGGACTAAGTTTGAATCTCGGGTTTCATTATTTGTTAGCAGAATGAACACAGAAGATGTGAAGCTACTGCTCTGGTGTTAATGAGGATGGTTTACGGAAGCTTTTCTATCGTTTCGGTGTATAAAACACATTTTAGTACAAAATGTCTTCCCTACAAAAATCACTAGTGTTTACAAATTACATGTAGTTATTAAAGCTTCATAGTTCTCGATAATGCCGTGAGGTGCAATGCACGAGCTATCAACCTAGTGTGAATTAACGAGGAATTGGGAATCCCTAAACTGTTGCAAGACGTCCAATAATCGTATCCTCAAGTATTTTTATTTTTGAGGTGGTCCTTCAATTAAAAATCGATGCTGGCGTGGCATCTTATGTGCTAGTTATAATGAGAAAGGTTTTTTGTCAAAATTTAGAAAAGGAAGAAAATCTGGAAAAATGAAACAGAGAAATTCATTTTGGAGAAATGCATGCGCCTCCATGTAAACATAGCTTTGAACTGGCTGGGTGGCATTCGTGTTGCCTGATGACGAACTCATCCTAAAATCGGCCAAATTAATCCACCAAATTCATGAGAAATGCATTTGTCTCCCTCTAGTTTTGCCTATAATTAGACAGTTGCATTCTTCGCTCTTGTTGGTCCTCTCCACTCACTTACAAAGCTTCTAGAGAAGCCGAAGATTGTACTCCTTGATTTTTTTTTGACAGACAATCTCGATAGCATATATGATATCATCATTTTATATATTGATGGTATCAATTAACACTTTTACGCGGCATCAATCCTATTCATTTCACGTCATCAACTTATATGAACTCGTTCTTTGAATCAAAGAATAAAAAAAGAAAGAAAAGGAAACTTTTACATAAACTCGATCCGAAGTATCATGATTCATGCAATAACAAATAACTTTTCAGGGTCATAAACATGCCAAGAAAAACTAATCAAGTGAAGGAGAAAATATGAGATGAGGACTGTGAAGAACGATAAGTCAAAACCACCAAAATTACACACACTCTCTATCCTTTATTTTTAAGATGATAAGAGATCTTTTATTGCTTTATTTTGAAAATTGCAGGAGGACAACAAGAAAGAAAGAAAAAAGGCCACGTTTGAAGGATGATATCTTCTATGCTACATGGGCCTGTACAGAGGCTTTAGCGGAGAAAGCCCAATCTTGTTGGACTACTACTAGTAAGAACCCATATGTGCTTCAATTAGCCTGTTCACATGAATAGTTCTTCGGTTCAATGCACAACGCGCAAAAGTTTCCATTTTTCCAACGGTCAACGCCCCGTGTTGCATAAGATCCATACGTCCCTCGTCAGTATATGGATAGCTATCTCTTTAGCACAAGTTCAGGCTCGGCCTCACTAGAAAAATAAAATGAAGAACCTAATAACGAATCTTCACAGATCAAGAATTACGAGATCGCCCCTTTCATTCTTGGGTGATAGAGAGATCATAGCATTTGAGCATTTTTTATTTCATGCTTTTCCCAGAGGTTGGGAGAAAGTTACAATCGAAAGGATTTTCTTAACAATGACATTGTTATTGAGTGTTCGCGTCGAATGGTAGTTTGGTCAATTATCACATGCTAAATGAGGTCCATCTCTCCTACTCTCGATTTCGCAGAAGTTGGGCTATCCATTTCGAAATCGAGCAACTTGGTGGAAAACGCTTTAGGAAATCACTCTCTTTGATCTATAGTCCAAAGGGCCAATATTGTTATCTTTCAAGACGTGCGTTCTTGTCACAATACTAACTTGAGCAAATATGGGATGTTCGAAGATATCATAACATAATGCTTATCTTTCATTCGGTTGGTATTCACTGGTGGTGTTTTGATTGTTTCATGGGTACTTTAGAAAAAACAAAGATATCAAGCCTAAATTTCACATGCTCGAAATCATTTCACAAAAATAATACCTCGAATTAGTTGGATTTCTAAATTTGAACACAGCCCACTTATCTTATCTATCTCCTTGCAATCATTTGCATGTTTTAGTAATCTCATTTTTGACATGTCAAATTTAACAACTTTAACATTTCAATTTGAAAGGAACGTCATCATTCTATCTTAATCCTATCCCCTCTCGCTCGTTCAAAGCAACTCCACGTCTAAGGTCCATTCTAATGAAGTTTATTTGTAAAACAAACAAAAAGCTACCTTTTCCAATCCCACATAGGTTGGAAAGATGAGTGCAAGTCTTTATTAGTTAAAAAGATACTATGATCTTTTAAAATAAAGAAATAGGCAAATGAGCTACACCTCACTATATCCGCGTGTGGATGCGCGATTATTAAGTGTACTTAGCACACTTACTAGTGATAATTGGCATTAATCGACAATCATATTCTTATTCTTATTTCATTTTACTTTTTTCGAAACGAAATTTGCAAAAATTTAATTGTAATGTTCCAGCAAAATAGTGCGACTGTTCGCTTAGGAATTTTAATTAATTAATTATGTCCAATAATTACAACTCTTCAGACTTGACAATTTAAACATAAAGAATTACATCCATTCGAGTTAACAGTTTTAGACCTTTGAAAAGTTACAATCTTTCGTATAAAAAAAATTTGAAAAAAGAAAAGGTATGGTTGAATATATTATTTTATATACGAAAAGTTGCATGAGAATTAACTACTTTTCAGAAGCGAAAATGTGTGTTCATTTCTCGTTATATATTCAAATGCTCTGGTCACTTTGAATATATTTCTTCTTCAATTTTTCGTTATATTTCTTCTTCAATTTTTCGTTATTTCCAAATAAGAGAAGTACAGCCTTCGTTTCCGCTTGTTTCCTAAAGAGTCCTTAGAGAAATATTAAAATTGCTATCTGATATTCTCGTTTGAAACTTTGTTGTATCCTAAAAAAAATTTGCTAGTAATCATTAGCAACGTTGTGGAGCAAATAATTTCTCAAAGAGAGTGTCATTATGCCTCAGAGTATGATTTTCTTTTGTTCATTTCATTCGACCTCATATTATGAACAATTTTAAGAAAGCAATAGATGATGAAATGAAGTCAATTGTGTCAAATAATATTTAGATATTAGCAAACTTACTAAAAGGATCTAAACATATTCGGTGCAAATGGATTTTTAGGAGAAAATACAATTTTGATGGTTCTATTCAAGCTTTTAAGGCTACATTGGTAGCCAATGGTTATAGACAAAAGAATGAATTGATTATTTTGAAAAGAATGAATTGATTATTTTGATACGCATGCTACTGTAGCATGAGCATGTATAATATCTATTCAAATTCTTTTTATTTTAACATCAATTTATAATCTTTTTGTTAATCAAATAGATGTCAAAACTACTCTCTTAAACGAAAATTTAAATGAGAAAATTTACATAGAACAACCAGAGAGTTTTTCTTCTTCCGAGAAATAAGAGGAAAGTATATAGATTAGTTAAATCTCTTCACAGGCATAAGCAAGTAGCAAAACAGTGACATGAGAAATTTGATTCAGTCATATTGTCCAATAGTTTCAAGCATAATAGTACTGATAAGTGTATTTATTCTAAATTCACTAATGACTATGGATTTTTAGTCTACTTAGACGTTGATGATATACTTATCTTTGGAGCTAATATGACTTGAGTAATTGAGAATAGGAAGCATCTAATTTCAAACTTTAAATAAAAGATTTGGGTGAAGTAGATATTATCTTAAGCATTCAAGTTTTAAAAAAAAACATAGTGGGGACTCTTTGAATCAATGTAACTATATTGAAAGGATGTTAAATAAATTTAAACATTTTGGTTTCAAAGAAATGGGTACTCTGGTTAAAACCGGTGTCAAAATAAATTATAATACTGGTAGAATAGTAACACAACTTGAATTTACGAGTGCTATAAGATCTTTAATGTGTGCAATGTATTGTACTAGACATGATATTGCCTTTTACGTGTGTAAGTTGAGTAAATACATTAGTAATCCAAGCATAGCATATTAGAATATCATTACCATTTGATTACTTTAAGAGAACTAAAAATTTGGGATTATTCTATAATAATTATCCAACTATATTAGAAGGATACAACAATAATAGTTTGACTTCTAGTGTGTGAGATAAACATTCCACTTCTTGATGGATCTTTAAGGTAGGTGGATGTACGATTTCTTGGGTGAGCAAAAAAAAACATGTATAACTCACTCAATTATGGAATCCGAATTTATTATTTTAGCAACAATTAGGAAAGAGGCTGAATGGATAAGAAATTTATTGATGAAAATAAAATTTTGGCATAGTCTTATGCCTCCTATTTCTATTCACTGTGACAATCAAGCTACTTTAGCAAATGCTTATAATAATATTTATAATGGTAAGTCTAGACATATTGGTTTAAAACATGAGTATGTAAAATAATTTATTCAAAATGGTACCACAACAATTGTTTACTGAGCTCAAACAAGAATCTGGCGGATCCCTTTATACAGGCTTTTTCAAGAGATATGGTAAAGGTGACCTCAAAAGTAATGAGCTAAAATCCTTTGACTAAAATCACCAGTAATGGTAACCTGACATAATACTAGCATATCAATAGTTATAAGTTTTAATGGTAAAAACAAGTTACTGAAAGTGATTTTTTGATATTGACATTAGCCAAAATATGATAAGTCAGTATCATCTGTTACGTTTTAGAGGCTAATTTATACTCTTAATGAAGTATTTATAGTAATATTTAGTAACGTATTTATTAGTAACAGAAACACATGAAAATACTTCATTTATATGGGCTTAGAAGTGGTACCACTTCTTATGAAAGTTAAGATTACTTCTAGAGAACTCATGAAACAGGACTAAGCACAAAGCCATAATAGTGCTGAGTAATTATGAACTTCTTATTGAAACAAAAGGTCGGTATATGTGTGGTATGTCCGATTTTATTATTTAGAGTAACAAGTTTAAAGCCAAGCTACTTGTAATTTTAATAAAATTTTGAGACACTTATACTAAATAAAGGTTTAACTTGAAAGAGACTTTTATGTAGGTATATTGATCTCATGAAAATGTTGGCTATATTTTTTTAGAAATTTTATTTTTGTGATTTTGTTCTACAAACAAAGTGAGGGATTGTTGAAGTTTATTTGTAAAATAAATAAAGTTGCCTTTTCCAATCCCACATAAGATGGAAAGAGAGTGAAAGTCTCTTTATTAATCTCATGTATATTAATCTCATGGAAATGTTGGCTATATTTTTTTAGAAATTTTATTTTTGTGATTTTGTTCTACAAATAAAGTGAGGGATTGTTGAAGTTTGTTTGTAAAATAAATAAAGTTGCCTTTTCCAGTTTCACATAAAATGGAAAGAAGAGTGAATGTCTCTTTATTACTTAGAAGGTTACTATGGTCTTTCAAAATAAAGAAATGAGTAAGTAGGCTAGATCTCACTATATCCATATGCGGATGCGCGATTATTAAGCACACTCAGCACGCTTGCGTAGCCGGAGTAATAATAGGCATTAATTAACAATCATATTCTTATTTTTTATTTTATTTTGAAATTAAATTTAATAAAATTTAATTATAATATCCTAGCGAAATAGTGCACTATTCACTTAGGAGTTGTGATTATTTTTACTATTGACTTCGAATTTTAATTTATTAATTATGCTCAATAGTCACAACTCTTTAGACTTGACAGTTTAGACATGAAAAATTGCGTCTATCCGAGTTAGCAATTTTAGGCCTTCAAAAAGTTGCAATATTTCACACACACAAAATTATTTTCAAAAAATGAAAAGGCTTAATCGAATAAACTGTTTTGGATACAAATAATTGTACGTGAATTTACTACCTTTTGGATGCGAAAAGATATGTTCATTTCCCATTATATATTCAAATGGTCCGTTCATTTTAAAGATAATTCTTCTCTAATTTTCGTTCTTTCCAAACAAGAGAAGTATAGCCTTTATTTCCGATTATTTCCTATAGAGTTCTTAGAGAAATATTATAATTGCTATCGAATATTCTCGCTTGAGGCTCTAATGTATCCCGAAGGATTTTTACCAGTAATCATTAGCAATGTTGTATGCGAATAATTCTTTAAAGAAAGTGCTAATCACACCTCAAGTCTGATTTCTTTGTCCATCTTATTCGACCATGTTATACCAACACATTCAAGACGGTGATCATTGCAATTTGCAACGCAAACCTCACGCCATCTTCCATCCCCCACCACATTGATGATGGTCCGGCAGAAAATTCATATACCTGGCCCCCCTCCTCCAAGATGCAAACCGCCACCTCTCTCCCCAGTCCTGGAGATAGCCAAAAAAAAATAAAAATAAAATAAAATAAACTAAACAAGAACACACTCTCTCTCTCTCTCCATCACCAATCTTTTTTTTTGTTCCAACATGAACATAAAAATCCAGGCCCCGGTGGACAAAATGATCGTGGGGGCCCACACGATATGGATCGATCGCCCCCACGTGTAACATCGGTCTCGATCTATCGTTAGCTTGTTAGTCCAAATCAATCTTTGGTACTCTCTGATCAAGACGCGCAATCGAGATTTTAGATAAAATTGAGATCTCAGAACAGCGAAACTTCAGAACCCCACTCGAGATATTGCTACTCGTTTTTGGGGGGGTGTTGGTTCTTGATTCTATCCACATCCCAATCTCCCACTCGGTAGTTGAAGGTGCTTTGCTTCAATGGATGGCGACATGGAGAAGGAAAGCTGAGTGGGAATTCAACAAATGGGCACCACAAAATTTCCAAGGAGGAAAACAATAGAAGGGTCCCCAGCAAAATCAATCTATGAAATAAGTAAATTGTACATAGGTTCGACAACACACGCACACGCACTAAAAAAAAAATGATATCGATTGCACTCCTGCAACATTCACCCCTTATTATGATGTAATTCATATTCCGTCCCGTGAGTCTCACTAACTATAGCTAGACGTAATCCTAATTTAAAGTGAATCAGATTAAAACCTTACGTCTCGATTTTTTTTTAATTTTTATGATTAATTTCGTTATGATATTTCTAATTTAATTTCAGAGCCGTGCCACAACTATCCTTATTTTGCATGGGATTTGAGATTTTTTTTTGTGTGTGTAACGTGGCACGGTACACGAGTTTGGCAGTCTTCAGATCGTGAAAATTGATTTTAAATTAATATAATACGAATACATCAATTTGAGATTCTTCGCGACGATAACTTGCTCGCACTTTTTTTTTTTTTGGGTTTAAAATCTCGCGTTCAAATTGCCATCTCTTTGAGAAATTACGACCCACGTCCTACACGTGAAGACAGAAGAGTGGCTTTAGACGGAAATTTGGACGAAGCTAAAAGAAACTGTGATAGCCTGATAGGTATAGGGAAAAGATAATGCCCGTGCGATAAATAAAAAAAAAACGACAAGGCGTTTTTGGGAGCCCCCACGAAAGGGACGGGGGGAGCGAGGTGGGTCGGCTCCAAGGAAAAGTCGCGCGTTCCTTATCCAGATTATGGGCACCCCCAGAGTCGACAGCAACGTTGGATATTGTCGCCTAACCACCGCCCGCAAACGTGCGATGCCCGCGCGATCGGACTCATGCCTCACCGGTGCTCGAATCTTAATTCTTCGGACAGCGACCGGAATAGCCTCCGAATATTTTCGTAAAATTCGAGGGCTAAAATGAACATGCATAAAAAAAAATTAGATATTAAATAAAATAAAATAATAATTCACGGATTACGTTACGCGTTTTTGTCAGATTTCTGAAACTATTTGGCGTTATTTATCCCTTGGGATTCTTTCTCCCTCGAGTTTCTGCTTTCTTGAGAAGGAAAGGTGTGGGAGGAAGACGATGGGACGTGGCGCACTGCGGTCCGATGGTCCTCGTGGAATTCGATGAGGGAGAATAATGCGATTACGGATTAGGGTGTCGCTCTCCGAGCTTACAGGACTCCTCGGCGTAGTACTGTCGATTCAACCGGAGGAATCGCGAATATATCTTCGATTAGACATGGGCGTCCCCCATTTTTTCCCCGCCATGTCCCTCATTTTCTTTGCTAATAATGACAAAGGCGAGGCCGTCGTGGGAAAACAAGCTCATCCGCATCGGCGTATCAAAGAAAGCACAGAATCGAGCACGTCGAGCACGCGAACGTGCCGGCACTTTTCACAGTGTTCTCGAGGGGATCCGATTCTCACGGGACCCGCAATCGTCGGGTCGCGAAAACAAAAAATAATAATAATAATAATAAAATAAAAGCTCGATCCGAATTAAGTTGTAGCGGGACATCTGGACATCGGCATGGGCGCATGTACGTTTTGCTTTACGGGGACTTTGGTTTAGCGGGTTTGATGTGGGGTTAGAAGGATCGGAGACTAAACCCAAAGGGATCTTTGGAACTTCCGTCCTCCCTTGTCGGCCTTTTGCCTTTGCTTGCTTTTATTGAATCTTGGAATTGAAGTGTTCGTCCCCCCGCCACGGCTCGTCTCTCTACCCCCGCTTTGAATGTCGTTAAAAGAGAGAGAGGATGAGAACTGGTGGAGTAGGTCATGCCTTCAACCTTTTACAAGTTTACAAGTTTAGAATACCGACGGCATAAATCCTTTCATAGATGCAACTATGAAAAGAAACGCGGCTCACGTTTTCTTGGAAAAAAAAAAAAGAAGAGAGAGAGAGAGAAATTCCCTCTTCGGGTTCTGTCCCATTGGTCCAAAACTCGGGAAAAAAAAATTAAAGGTGCAGTCGAGTCGAGTCGTGGCATCGAGTTGAGTCGTTCGACAGGCGAACCTTGATTTGAACCTGTAAACGCAAAACTCGGCACTCGGCCCAAGTTGAATTGAGCTATACTTTTCTATGGATTTATTTATATCTACAAGAATATATGGTATTACAATCACGCGTGCTGCTCATATCAAGTACTTTTCACGCTGAATATGAGAATTTTTAGACATGTCAAAATGGGTCTTAAACCCACTTCTTAACTCGAATGTGAAGGATTGAATTTTTACATATGTTAATTCTATTCAATATATGGTTTATGAATGAGTTTAAATATAAAGTGGATGCTAAATAGGCCGTAAATAGATTTACAATATATTAGACACAAAATAGGTGAATTATCAATAGGTTTATTATAAACTCATTTACAACCCACTTAAGAAAACTAAGAGGCCTTTAAACTTTCTCTATCATGTGGGACCTAGCCCATGTAAGATGCCTTTACCTTTCACTAATATGTAGACTTAACCCATTTAAGAGATCCAATAGTTAACAAGATTTTTAATATCAATGGGTCCATTGTAAACTAATTTACAACCCACTTAAGAAAATCCATGTAAGAGACCTTTAACCTTTCACTGTCAAGTGAACTTAGCCCATGTAAGAGGCCTTTATCCATTAACCCATTTAAGAGACCCAACAATTAACAAGAATTTTAATAATTTTTCTATTTTTTAAAATTTTCTCAATTTCTTTATAATTTATTTTATTATTTTCTTCTTCTTTTTCTTTTTCTTTTGACTAGGTTTGGCAAAAGTTGCCAGCTCGTGCAAACCTAGCGAGGGCCGCAAGGCCATTGCAATCGTCGCCTGCAACCAGCAACCCTCATTGGACTTCGTAAAGGAAAAAAAGAAGAAAAGAAAAGAAAGAAAGCAAAAACATAAAATAATTCACTTTTTAAAAATATTTATAAAAGTTATTCACTAAATTTGTATTGCATGTCTAACTTTAAAAAAAAACCATATTGCATGGAAGAGTTTTAGCAATATAATTTAGAAATATATATATATATATATATACGAATCAAGTTTTCTTATATTGGAATGAATACGGAAGCATATTTAACAATGTGAGTCAAAATAAATAGGGTTAATAAATCGATTTAGATTAGATTATGACCCAATCTATCTCTTTAATATGTCTAATACTTTGTCAAATATAATAATATTTTAAAAATATGATTCGAGCGTATGAATCAAATTTAAATTAGATCATTTATGATTCAATCTATCCGATTAATATGTCTGTATTTTGTTAAATATAATATTATTTTAAAAAATATAAACCAAGCATAGATCATTAAATTTGTATTGCATTAAAGTAAATCGATCTATTTTAGTTAGGATATTTTCGACCCGATTGATCGGACTCCAAGGAGCAATCAAATCGAATTCAAACAAAAAGCTTATCTACGACCAGATCTCCCGTGGAAACAAGATAAACGCAGATCTTTGGAGAGGTGGTGAGCCAATGCTCCATGGCTCGCTGCTTGACCAAGTCTGGTCCCACTCCCCCACCAAATTCATTATCAAACAGTACAGTCAAAACACAAGTGGCACGACAAAAAGAAGATCTGCTTACTTTAATTTAATCCCATTTTCAAAATGGGGAGAGCGAGAAAGCTTCGCAGGATAAGGACGGGGATCGCCATCACTCTTATCGAATCAACTCAGCACGTCCACATCACTATCCTCACCCGGTTTTTTTATCCATCAAGTTGAAGATGAAAACTCAGGTGCTGAACCAGTCTGTCTTTCCAGGCGATGGGACAGAATCACAGATCAGATAGATACGTTTCTTAAATTAATCCCTCCTTATCTCACAATCACTGTGTTAATGACGCGACTAATTTCGTCACTGCAGACCGAAGTTAGAGCACAAGGGAACAGAGTGGAACAGAGCAATTGAAAGGAAAATTAACATTCTGATCCGATAAAACATGAGACAATACAGAGAATTTAAGCACTTGACAATACAAGAAAAAAAAAAGGATAATCAAATAATACAAGCACCATGCGCCAACAACCCCACCCAGAACCGACATCACAATCCTTCCAGGTTTTTTGTTTTTCCTGTACAGAATCTGCGTTTTGCATTTGCAAATATTTAAGAATGCTACTAACTTCATTTACAGAGGGAAATCGGAAGTCATCGGACCACAAAAACAGAGACTAAATCTCTCTCCCGCCACCATATTTACATCCCTTGAGAAGAAGGTAATCAACAATGGAAATGAACGAGATATTCACACATCGAGTCGGATTGAATCACACAGGCCACCGATTGCTGAGCCACCCACCCACCAGCCCCAAAAAAAATTCACTTCTTTCGACCCAAAAAATTTGAAGCTGAAAACACTCGGAGAGGACTCAGAAGCTTCTTCGTCTCTACTTGACCAGCTCAGAGACCCATCCCACGTCTGGACCAGAACTGGACCCGAGAAGGTCGGTGCCATCTAGGGAGTTCTCCTTACTGAGTTTGGCGTACATCTTGGCCCTCAAATCTCTCCCGGACTCGACCCTCTCCATTGGGGGCTCCTCCTCGCAGGGATGGTGAGACTCCGACAGATCGAAGAGCCCACCTCCGAGTTGCCCGTACCGCGGGGAAGACTCGGCCCTTGGGGTCGAGGGGGCCGCGTGGTGGCACCCTGGTCGGAGCGGGGACCCGAAGAGGGACCCCATCTGCCCGCGCGGGCTCATCTTCATCTTGGCGATCTGCATGTTCCTCATGCAGGCCACGAGCTCGCTCACCGATCCAGGCGACCCGCAGCAGCCGCGATGTTTAGGGGACAGTGGGGGCGAGCTTGTCGGGGGCGAGATGGAGGGCGAGGTAGAGGTCAGGATCGAGGTGGGCGATGACACGAAGGAGGTAGACCAGGGCTTGGTGAAGTAGGAGTCGAAAACCGCCGCCGCCGCCGCGGAGGGGCGGACCGGGGACCCGAATTCGGAGTCCGTGGCGCTCTTGGGGCTGTGCTGGTGCTGCTGCTGGGTGGGTACGATCCTGAGCTGGTCGGGGGAGTGAGCGAAGAAGCAGACGCGGCGGCGGCAGCTCTGCCCGTCCTTGCACGCCTGAGTCCGGTAGCGCTCCGGGTGGAGCCAGCACTCGAACACGCCATGAGCGAACTCGCACGAGTCTCCCTTCTTACACGCACCTGCAAAATCAAGAAATCCTTCATAATTCACGGCGAAAGTTTTAAAAATGATGCGAACACGATGCAAGGCCCCCGGAATCGGAGCCGACACTTAGCTCAAAAACATCGTCATTCTCGCACAAATTAAATCCGATAAGAAATCAACCAAAAGGCATCATTTGTCTTTATTTGGCAAATCTCCGGATGGCGCAAAACAAACATGAACAACCGAAAATCCAAAAGATAAACCTAAAAGGGTAAATATCCAATCTTCTTTAATCAAATCGCCAAATACCAAAAAATGAGGGCACCCAAGAAGCTCCTGAATCCAAATATAATTTGCAGATCCAAACTAAACTACCCAAGAAAACATATTTTTTTTAATCCCGTATTGTTGTTTTTCTTAGTTTTTTTTTTTTCCTAATCCCATGTTGTTGTTTTTCTTACCTTTGCGGAAATCAGGACATGCAGTGCCGGAGTAGCGGAACCTGCGCGGGTCCCTGCGCCGGGCCTTCTCGCCGGGGTGCGCGTAGGGGCACTCCGTCCAGTCGTGCGACCTCCCCCGGGCGCACTTCCTCACCTTGAACTCGTACATCCGGAACTCGTCGCACCCCAGCACCCCGTCCTCCCCCGGCCCGCGCACGTCCTCCTCCTCCTCGTCGTTCGACGGCAGGTACCGCCTCAGTGCCGTCAGGTCGTAGCGGCACTCCACTCCCGCCCCGGCATTGCCGCCGAACCCGGCGTGGGAGTACGGTGAATACAGGCCGCCGGAGGCGTGGTCGTCGGGGGGGTCCCACGGGGGGATCTGAACGGTCGGGTGGGCGCGATCGTGGTGGTCGCCGGCCATCGTCATCATCATCATCTTTCGTCTCTCTCTTCTTCCTACTCTTATCGATCTTTCTGTTCACTCGCCGGACACGGAGTCCAGTTTTGAGTGCGAGAGGCGCTGCGATTTCCAGAGTTTAGTGGGGATCTTCTTTTTATGAGAGGGGCGTGGGTGGGGATGCTTAACCGTAGTTGGGTTTGATGCTTAACCGTGGTTGGGTCTAAGAAATCTACCGCCTCCACTTCCTTCAGCAGTTAAGATATTGCGGGGGGCGAATGATAGAGTCACCGTGGGGAGCACGGAGTTTGGGGACAGGTGGAGGGACGGGATGGCTTGGAGGTGAGGTAAAGGGGGTGCCGCGCGGGTGAGATTAGATGGAGTCTGTGGATAAGGGAGAAAGGGACTGCTGTCGTGGCACGCTGATTTTAGAGGTAGGTAAGGTGGACCGATGGTTGTCGAAATCACGGGACAAACGGTGGGAGGGAGGCCGGCGAGGCGTGACGTGGATTTTGTGATACAAAGATTTTGAAAAAGAACGTCATTTCGAAAATTAATTCCGTATTTGAATGTAGTAAAACGGTTGTTAGATTAATTACTAGGGAAAACGACATAGAATGTTTCCTGAAATTCGACTCAATATGTAATGTGATTCATGAACTTATAACTTTGCTCAATACGATATTGAACTGCAACTTGACACATAAAATGATCCCTAAAATTTTAATTTTTTTTAATATGGTCCCTAGATTTTTGATGTAACAACATTAAACAGTTTCATATAATTCAGGAGTTAGGTTGAACATGTTCCGAAAATTCAGAGACCATATCAAACAATTTAAAAGTTCAAGGACCATATTGCACATTAAGTTAAAATTCGGAGTCAATATTGAATAAATTAAAAATTCAATGATCGCATTTCGAATTTGGCCTAAGTTTGGGACCCATTTATGTCATTATCCCTAATTATTACTATTCCTTTTTTTATATTTTTCAATTTTCCCCTCATTCAATACCCAATTAGATCTCGTTTGATGTAGCTTGATCTAAGGCTCCATTAGTTTCGCGATAAATTGACTATTTAAAAAATACATTTCTTAAATGCTTAAAATCATGAATGAATGAGAAATATTTATGTCATTCACAAAAATATTTAAACATAAATTTTTAGTAATGATGCAAAATTATGTATTATTTTTTGGAATAATCACCAGCCAGCAATATCATTTTAATGCAAAAAATACTAATTACTTTTATAATAGCAATAAGAATTATATTAACTCCTATATATTTGCAAAGCTTCAACAAGTAGAAGCCTCCTGAAAAAGCTTCAAACCTTTCCCAAACTTGCTTGACAGAAGAAATAGAAGCTTAAGAAGGCATAACAAAACTTAGGGCGCGCATAACAACCATTCTGTTCCAGAATTAATTTCTGCAACAGAAATAGATTTTTCTATTTCTGCCAGAAACAAAAAATTTTTGTTTTTGGTTTTAGACCAAAATCTATTTCTGGAACAGATTTTTGTTCCAGAAATAGAAAAATAGA
This sequence comes from Psidium guajava, assembly GCA_016432845.1. Lineage (NCBI taxonomy): Eukaryota > Viridiplantae > Streptophyta > Magnoliopsida > Myrtales > Myrtaceae > Psidium > Psidium guajava. Next base: position 33,800,976 of record CM028229.1, on the reverse strand, counting down.
TTTGCATTGCCAAACGAGTTTCTGTTCCAAATCTATTTCTGGAATAGGTTTGGAACAGAAACAGAGAAATGGAAACATTGTCATGCGCGCCCTTAGTCCCCTTTCCCCCCCCCCCAAAAAACTCCAAAAACCACAAAAAAAAAATCAAAACCAAAACCTAGCTCAACCTAGCTCACTTGCTAATTTTTTTTGCATTTATGGTTGAACGGTTAAAACTCCCCACATATACCAACCTAATAAAGAGGGGATTGTAGCTGAAAGACCTAGGAGATTAGATAGTATGGAATTGAAGCCAAGAGCTACGTATATGCATGAGTGTACCCTCTAATTATTTCAAGTGATATAGGCAATTATTTAAAAAAATATATTTTCTGAATCTTCAATTTTTGGCAAAAAAGAGGGAGCAAACTTAATGATTTGTACCTTACCAAAAAAAAAACTTAATGATTTGTAAATATTTTTCAAAAAATGATCACTAATATCTCTCACTAAAACGAGTGAACAAATATATTTTATTGTCCATGGTCACACATCAATTAATTTCAATAATGAAAAGAGTTTATTGATTAAAATGTGTTTAATTCAGCATTCCCAAGAGACTTTAGAGCTCTAAAGCTCCTTGGGGAAATGATGGCGCATTTGGCAAGCATTTTCAAGGGGCATTTGGCCAAATGCCAGTTTTTAAAAGGTTGAAAGGCCAATGCTGCTAAGAATTAGCATGGCCTTTTAGCATTTTCGGAATGTTGAAGGCCACATTAATAAAAATAATCAGTTACATATTTTGCTCTTAAAACCTTACTAAAAGTCCATTTTTATGCCTTTTTAAAAGTGAAATCCCATAATCATCTTCTTCTGGAGGATGGTTGGCAACTGTCTAGGGTGGCATGACCCCACGACCACGCTTGGGTCGCACGACTATTGTCGGGGCTCATATGATCCCAAGTGGCCTCAGCCAATGGCCATCAACACCAGATCTAGCTCGTCAACGAAGAGTTTTAAAATATTTTAATAAAAAAAGTAAGAAGAAATAAATAAATATGCAACCAAAAGCCCTCTGCAATTTTTTTTTTGCCAAATACTACTTAACCAAAATTATATTTCAAAGTATTTTACCAAACAGCATTTGCATTTTCACAAAGCCATTTACGCTGAAGACATTCGCATTTGCTCAAAACTCATTTTCAAAGTCGAACCAAACGCACCCTACTTATTTCAAGCAATGGAAGAAAAATCTAATTTAAGAAAATATTTTCTACATCATTCATTTTCTCACTAAACAAACTGTCCCTTATATAGTCAATGAACACATTAATTCTTTATGATGAGTCCCAAACTTTGTAATTTCTTTTTTTGGGCTAGAACAAGCTTTACATTCCAACAGAGGCGGTCAAAACATTACACAAAGGAACTGGTACCAAACAAGACTTCACATCCGGTAATTTTTTTAACTCTAGACTAAAGGTTATTAAAAAGAAAAGAAGATGTGATTTTTATACAATGAAAAGCTCAATTTTCAAGCTTGCGAGCAGTCATTGTTAGTGTCTATGAGTCTTCGTTAAACTCCATCCCGGATTGCTGCGGAGCAGAAGGCCGAATATTCCAAGCGCAAGGACCCTAATCCCCAACTTAGCTTTTAGAAAGCCTATTGAACGTAGGTGATCATCCATATCTAGAGGGTTGAGAATTGGTAAATTTAGATAACGGCAACCAATCGTTTCGCACATTTTGACGATATTTTTTTTATCCTTATTTAGTCTTTTCAAACCAATTGGTGAACGTATAAATATAATTTTACTCAAAATGTGTGATTTAACTCATGAAATTGTCAAAGATATTAACAAGAATTAGAAGTGAAAAATAGGTTGGATGGATCGAGTTTGGGTGGGTCATAAATGGGTTCGACCTAAATTCACTCATTAGGTAGTGAGGAAGATAGTTGGGCCTTGATCGAAAGTATCTCGGGGTGTCCATGGAGGTCCGATGGGCGGTGCGTGACAACTTCAATTATTCATCATCGCCACTTTGCTATCGTCGATTCCACTTCAGTCTAACCTCCATCATGAACTACTTGAACCGAACGTAAAGATTGAGGGCGAAATGGCTTTGAAAAGCAAGGGTGATAATAGATTGAAAATGAATTTGCAAAAGACCTACTAAATCCCAACTTATTTGGATTTGGATTTCTCTTCTTTAAACCCATTTATGACATGTTAATTTAAAGGTGACCTATATATTACTCACTTTTATAAATGTGTGTTAAAATAAGGGTCTAAGGCCCATTTTGACAGCTTTAATAAGAATACAATGTTAGATTAGAAAAAACTCCCATTCAAATGTGAAACACCTAAGGCATGGAGGGAAGGAGATGTAAAAGGAAAGGAGAAGAAAAAGGATAATTAGCCAAGAATTTCACTACAAAAAAAAGTGGTTTTAGCCATGGAATTTGCGACGAAAAATATGACCAAATTCGTCGCTAAACTAATTTGCGACGAAAAAAATTTCGTCGCTAATTCGGCGTCGCAAAATTTGGCGATGGGAAAAATAAATTTTCGTCACTAATTAGCGACGAAATATGTTCGTGGCAAAATTCGTCGCTAATTAGCGACGAAACCAATTCGTGGCAAAATTCGTCGCTAATTATATTCGTAGCACAATTCGTCGCTAATTTGCGACGAAACCAATTCGTGGCAAAATTCGTCGCTAATTAGCGACGAAATATATTCGTGGAAAAATTCATCGCTAATTTGCGACGAAACAAATTCGTGGCCAAACTAAATTAGCGACCAAATATGTTCGTGGCAATAGTCATCGCTAATTTGCGACGCACGGCGTTCGCAGCAAAATTCGTCGCTAAAATGTTCGTTGTTAACTTGCGACGACCGCTCTTCGTGGCAAAATTCGTCGATAATTAGCGACGAAGCTTTTGCATTAGCAACGATATTTGCCACGAATGTTACAATGAAAATTCGCAGAATTTAATGATTTAAATACCGACGAATTGGGACGATTGGGACGAAAATGGAATCCTCAACGTCGGTGACATGGTCACAAAAATTAGCTACGAAAACAAATTCGTTGCTAATTCCTCGCTAATTTTCGACGAACGTTATAGTGAGAGCCGTGGACGCCGATTAGCAATAATATGAATTTAACAAAATTGAGCAACAACATTAATCACGAAAATTTTCGTCACTATTTTACCATGAACGTTGTTCGTTAAGAAAATCGTAAAGAAAAAAATTAGCTTTCATATATTTAAAAAGCCAGGACCTCCCGACGATAACAGAGAGGATTCTTGTTATACTTGCCCTACCACAATTATATCTTTTCTCCACAAAAAAATATCCATAAATATCAAAACCTAACCTAATAGAAATGTCTCCATAATATCTCAAGAAAAATATAATGCTTATGTATAAGTCAATAATGTATTTGTACATACTGATTGTTCTCCTTTTCAACTTAAATGACCAAAGCTAACAATCCATACTAAAAGCGATTAATGCCATAGAAGAAAAGGAGGGAAAGCTCCTTTTGACCTGTCTATATCATGAAGCCTTTAATGTAGACATCCTGCAGTTCTAAACTCCAGTTCGCTCAGAGCATTCACGTGGGGACTAGCTGCTTGTCCATTCCCATTTTCCAAACTTGGAAGAAGTCTCAGACTTGCAACCTGTTGATCTCGCACGGTAGAGCTTGCAAATCCATTGTCTAGCAGAAAAATACCCAGCTGAAATTTTCTATACAAACTTTGAACAAGCTATCTTGCAAGGACTCACAAAATAGCGATATGTGTTTCATGAACAACCAGTAGATGTACCTGATCCAGATGAAATTGAACACGAGTATCAGCAAGAAACCTACTAGCCTGCTTCTCCCATGCATTAGTGCTCCAAACAAACAACTGCAATGATGATAAGGCATTCATCAAAGGGAACTTCTACATTACATATGAAAGAATAAAATTTTGTTTTCATATGGGAACCAAACCGATCGTCTGTTGCAAGCAACAACAGGACATCATAGCTTCTTTTTTCTTGCTTAATGCGATGAGATTAATTTGTCAAAACAAAAGACGAAGTTTTCTAGAAGGATTTATTCTGCCAGAAAAGGATGCCTTCATGAACCGATGTATGCTGAGGACATAAGCATCAATATATCCAGAGCGAACATCAACCCTGTTTTTGTTCGGAGCACTTCAAACTACATTGCTCACTCTACCTAAAACCTAGGCATGTATACATGGAAAGGAAGATGCAGCAGTGGTCTGGTACCTGAGAGTCGACGCCAGAAGACACAAGAACATTTAAGAGCTTAGAGAAGGCGAGGCCTGTAATTCTTTTCTGATGTCCTTTTAGATTTGCCTCGACCTGAGAAAGGGAAACAATCAATATCCAAAACTTTGTCGTAGATGATAACAAGGTTAACTTTCAACACGAAGAAAACAGGTCTCACCACATCAGCTTGAAAATCATAAATTAGAATAGAGGAGTCCTCCATTCCTATTGCAAAAATTTTATTGTCTCGAGGATCGATCGCCAGAAATGTTGTTGCTGATGGTGGGGGCATAAATGTTGTTATCATCTGGATATCAGCAGGCAAGATAGTATTAACAATTTATAAGTAACAGTGGGACATATGTGCCAAGAGGCGCTTACCTCTTGGGAAAGGGAGAGAGCAAGTTCGACCGTTAGACCTCAGGATGGTTGGTTGAAAAAAAGATGGTTCCTTCATTTCTTTGATCAGTAAGAGCAAAAAGATTTCATTGACGACTGGGAAAAGCCTGTCTCACTTAGCAAGTAAAAAGAAAGCCTGTCTCATTACATCTCTTTCCTTGCTTTCTTTAATCAGTAAGGCCAAAAAGATTCCATTGAAGACAGAGCAAAGCACTCTTCCCACTTAGCAAGGAAAAAAGGACACGAAAATCAGAGCAGTTGCTTTCATGGACCTCCTAACAATAGAGCTTAATACTCTCCATACATGATAGTAACGATTAATTTTTGCTAATAGTGCATGCATATTCAGCACAAAGGGGTAGTTCATCGTCTTAAACGTGCATTTGGGAAAATATTCACCTTACGAGTCACAATATTGAACAGGAAGATCTTCCCCCCTGATGTTGATATCACATAAGCATTTCTTCCCCCCGAAGAAAAAGTTATTAAATATTGAGCAAGAGTTGAACCCTTCAGCCTTCTAAAAGCCAACAAATTTGTAAAAACACACAAAGCTGCCACGAATTTCAACAAGTACAAATCCATGTGCAGTAAGTTTGGGTGGGCATGGGTAACTGAAGAAAACCTGTAGTGGCATAGATAATGAATGAACGAACAGATAATGAATGACTAGTACATTAAGACAGCTTAAGGAAAGAGAGAGAAAATAGGAAACTAAAAAAAAAATTCGTGGATAACAGATCACCACCATGAGCAATCGCATTATGCTTCAGTGACATCATTGTCAAACAGAATTACTTTAAGGATTTTCATTCACAGCTTTCCAGATTGCATATTGTTTCATCCTTTTGATTTTTGTGCATCTTTCCTCAGATTATTAATTCGCTAACCCCATGAGCAATCGCATTATATCTCTCTTACATAATCATAGTTAGATGGGATAAGAGATCTAGGCCTAAGTCAACTAAACGTCTTTATAATCGAGTGATGACCATGAAACTCTGTATTGGCCAGCATGCTCTCTGTTTTACAGGTTTCCTGTAACTTTTTCTCAAAAATCGTAATTCTGAGCAATGTCCACTTGCTCTACTTACTTTTCTTAAAGTACATACTTCTTGGTATCAAGCACCAAGTGGAACATCTAACATCCGTGAAACTGCACAGATGACGGAGCAAAGAAAAGATAAACAAACATGACCCGACCCTTACGGTAATCTAAAACTTGACCTTTCAAAATTACAAACATATAATCACGATATGCGAAAAGAGCAAAGCAACAGGGGATAGAATAGCAGTGAAACTTCCATACACAAAATGACAGAACCTAACTACTATCAAGCTGGATCGCAAGCCCTAGTCCACCAATAGGGCTTACAATTCTCTAGACGGCTTATCCACGGAGAGCCATGCCAGTCAACAAACATCCAAAATAACACTGCAACGCCCATAATTCACCAGACATAAGTCATATAACCACATCAAACAAAGGGGAAATCGTTTTCTTTTTCTTTTCTTTGTGGGCTTTGGGGGTACCTGAAGTTGAGGAACTGGCCGAAGAGTAATAGGGGCAAGAAAACCCTAAAATCGAACTCAAAATAAATTCAACACAAACGCGAGGGAGAAAACCCTAACCTCCGCAGATCTGAGTTTTGGGATCAGCGTGCGACGAGGATTGAGGTCGAGCTTCACGGTGGGTCACTTGTACAGAGAGCGAGCGAAGAGAGAGACAGGTGCTCTCGTCACTTTTTGATGACAGTCGAGCTTCGTAGAGACAGACCCTTCGCTTTGTAGATGAGCAAAGAGTCGAGCTTCGCAGACGGCGAGCGAAGACAGACCTTCGCTTTGCAGACGAGCGCAGAGTTGAGAGAGAGACAGAGGAAAATGAAAAAGGGAGGGCGAAAGATTTCACTTCCGAAAATTAGAGACGACAATTAGCGACGAACTTACTTTTTCGTCGCTAATTTAGCGACGAAAAATACATGTTTTAGCGACGACGCGCCTTTTCATCGCTAAATCTAGCGACGACATAACGTTTCGTCGCTACATTTAGCGACGACATAACGTTTCGTCGCTAAATTTAGCGACGACAGGCCTTTTCGTCGCTAAATTAGCGACGACCATGTATTTTTTGTCGCTAACATTAGCGACGAAAAATACTTATTCGTCGCTAAATTTTCTGACGATTTTTTGTTTGTGGCTAATTTTGCGACGAATTTATGAATTCGTCGCTAATTTTGCTACGAATTTCTAAATTCGTCGCTAATTTTGTTTGGGCTAATTAGCGACGAATTTGGAAATTCGTCGCTAATTTTGCTATGAATTTCTAAATTCGTCGCTAATTTTGTTTGGGCTAATTAGCGACGAATTTGGAAATTTGTCGCTAATTTTGCTACGAATTTCTAAATTCGTCGCTAATTTTCTGACGATTTTTTATTTGTGGCTAATTTTGCGACGAATTTCCGAATTCGTCGCTAACTTTGCGACAAATTTCTAAATTCGTCGCGAATTTTCTGACGATTTTTTGTTTGTGGCTAATTTTGCGACGAATTTATGAATTCGTCGCTAATTTTGTTTGGGCTAATTAGCGACGAATTTGTAAATTCGTCGCTAATTTTGCTACGAATTTCTAAATTCGTCGCTAATTTTGTTTGGGCTAATTAGCGACGAATTTGGAAATTCGTCGCTAATTTTGCTATGAATTTCTAAATTCGTCGCTAATTTTGTTTGGGCTAATTAGCGACGAATTTGGAAATTTGTCGCTAATTTTGCTACGAATTTCTAAATTCGTCGCTAATTTTCTGACGATTTTTTATTTGTGGCTAATTTTTGCGACGAATTTCTGAATTTGTCGCTAACTTTGCGACAAATGTCGCGAATTTTCTGACGATTTTTTGTTTGTGGCTAATTTTGCGACAAATTTATGAATTCGTCGCTAATTTTGTTTGGGCTAATTAGCGACGAATTTGTAAATTCGTCGCTAATTTTGCCACGAATTTCTAAATTCGTCGCTAATTTTGCTACGAATTTCTAAATTCGTCGCTAATTTTCTGACGATTTTTTGTTTGTGGCTAATTTTGCGACGAATTTATGAATTCGTCGCTAACTTTGTGACGAATTTCCGTATTCATTGCTAATTTTGCTACAAATTTCTCAATTCGTCGCTAATTTTCTGACGAATTGTGTTTCGTCGCTATTTTATTTCTAATTTCCGGAATTTTAGCCCTGATTAGCAAACGGCCAGAGAAACTTTCGAGTTATGAATCAGGTGTAAAGCCAATGGGCGATGCTTGGTTATAATTTCGAATCCATTATTATATGTTTGCTCTAGTTTTTGTTGTTTTTTATGTTGAAATGGTTTTTCTTTATCCATGGGCAATGAGTTTCGATGTATTGAGAGGTATTCGTATTTATAGTAGCTTTAATTTTTGTGCTTATTCTAATTGTTGGTTTAGTTTATGCATGGTGGAAAGGAGCATTGGAATGGTCTTAGTTCTTGAATATTTAGACAATAAAAAAAGTAAAAAAAAATAACATTGAGACAGTTATGAATTTCATAGAATTTCCCTTGCTTGCTCGAACAACCCAAAATTCAATTATTTCAACTACATCAAATGATCTTTCAAATTGGTCAAGGCTCTCCAGTTTATGGGGGCTTCTTTATGGTACCAGTTATTGTTTCATTGAATTTGCTTCGTTAATAGGTATTTTTCAACGTTGTTGCTAATAATTAGCGATGAAAATCAATTTCGTCGCTAATTTTTCATGGCTAAAAGCCCTTATTTTTGTAGTGCTTGCTTTCAATCAATTTTCGTAGAAATAGCTGACATGACGATCCAGTCATCACCGATTGTCCCACCTAGTGCCTCTCTAGAAGGATCACATTGGAATTTCGTGGCAAAATTCATCGCGAATTAGCAATGAAAGCAAAATTCATTGCGATGAAAGCAATTTTCGTGGCAAAATTCATCGCGAATTAGCGACAAATTATTTTTCGTCGCAAAATTACGAAATTTTTTCCGTCACAAAATTCGTTGCAAATTAGTCATAAATTTTTTTCGTCGCAAAAGTCATCGCTAATTTGCGACGAATAATTTTTCGTGGCAAAATTCGTCGCTAATTAGCCACGAATATTTTTTTGTCGCGAATTAGCGAGGAATATTTTTTCGTCACAAAATTCGTCGCAAATTAGCGACGAATATTTTTTCAGTCGCAAAATTCGTCACAAATTAGCGACGAATTAATTTCGTCGCTAATTTTTCGTGGCTAAATGGCTTTTTTTTTGTAGTGTTTACAAATTTGAAGTCACGTAAAGGAAAGTTAGGAGGAGTCAAACATGAAAGTGATTATAAGGTTTAAATGGTCGGTTTCAAATATTTAATCATATCACGTTGGCCTTAATTGAAGCAATTAATTTTGGTATACACACTACGGTTTAAAAAGTCATAAGCCTATTGTATTTGTGTCAATTCAATCCTAAACCTTTTTTTCATTCTTAAACCTTATGTATTTGTGCCAATTTAATTCATCTGGCTAATTTTGATCAGTCAATACAGATGTGAATAAATTTTAATAATATTTTTATATTTTTTTCAATTATTTTTTCTTTTCTTTCTTTGTCCCTTTTTTTTTTCCTTTTCTTCTTCTTCCAATTGGTCACCAACGATGACTAGACAGAGGCTAGGGTTGGGCAAGGTCGACCTCACAAGTGGCCGAGGAGGGGTCACTTCTTCGTCACTTGGTGAAGCTCACCCTTACCAATTGCCAGCAAAGATGTGCTTTGCCTCAGGTTGGAGAGTTAGCCTTTGGCCGGGAACTAGCTAGATGAAGAAGAAAGGGAGGAAAAAAAAAGGGAAAGAGAAAGAGGAAAAAATAATTCAAAATTTTAAAATATTATTAAAAATTATCTACGTTGGCGTCCGTCGACATATACGCACAACACTGGCTGGTCAAAGTTAAATGGATGGACTAAATTATCACAAATACATTTTTTTTTATAACCGATGGGTCCGCGCAGCCAGCGAGCTTGTGCTCAAACAAGTAGTAAAGTACGACTAGTCCTCAGGAGGACCCACAGACTCCACAACCACAAGCATCCGATTAAATCACCTAGCGCCGAAAATTTTTGAACCCAGGACCTCTCGTGAAAGGAACTGGGCGCAAACCAACTCGACCATCGGATGGTGGGTAAAGTTTATGACTAAATTTGTACAAAAAAAAAAGTTTAAAACTAAATTGGCTAAAATGCCAAACGTTTAGGATTGAATCGGCAAATTTAAAATAATTAGGATGGAATTGACAAAAATGCAACAAATTGAGGAGTTTTTTTTTTATACAAATTTACCAATGAGAAACTCATGAGGGGGCACAACTAGGAGTTATATAGATATTAGTTAATAAGATGCTATGTGCATGAGTTTGCATCGTTCATTTAAGTGAATCTAATCTATATAGGTAGTAAATGCACATACTTTTAATTTCAATGTGATGATCATTTTAATGATGTTGGATTAGCTTGCTAAAACCTTATACACGTCCGTTAAAAAGGAAACATTGAATTAACATTTGGCTAAATGGGTAATGTGATATCCGAGCTTTTTATTTGTTCAATGTTGGCCGTTATCTTTTATTTTGTTCGATATGATTTCTAAAATTTTCGATAAATATTCAATCTAGTTTCTATTTAATTAATGAAATGATAATATTGGATAGTTTCGTTTAGATTAATGAAATGGCAATATTGGATAGTTTTATATAGTTTAGGAGCTATATAGAATATTTATCAAAAGTTTTAAAGTTCAAGGATTATTTGTCTAGTTATTTGTTTTAAAATTATTGTAGAGAAAATCAAGCGCTTTATATAAAAAAAAGATAATATTGGATAATATTGCCGCGGGTCATGTGAAGGAATCTACCCAAGTTGCTCTGGCTTCAATGCTCCATGCTCTGATCTGACGCAAAACGACAACGGAGAGAAGCGGTTAAAAAGAGAGACAAAACACTGGGAGCCGTACGATTTCGTCGGGGGGAGGGCAGAGGTGGGACCCGATCAGCTCCACCATCTCGGGAGCAAAGGGCCGAGATCTTAACTCACCCCACCCCTGCCCATCCGACGTGGCCGCTCCACCCTCGACCCCGGACCCACCGTGGGCCCCGTCCGACGGGGAAACGGGAACTACCCGACAAAAGAGACGGGACGCCCTCGCGGGGGAGCAAATAAAATATCCCCCGGTTCCGGTTGCGGACAATCCGTACGCGACGCCACGTATCGATACGGTCACGTGACGAGATCGACCCGGGGTTCCGCATTGCGCGACACGTGGTTGGACCTGGCGGATAAGATCCCGAACGAGGCCTCCCTCGTTTGCTCCTGCCGACTTTGCTGAGGTGTCGAGAGGGTATCCCGAATCGAATTTTGATCGGCTTGGATATGATTCGATCTATATTGATTTATTTAATATATTTTGATTTTATTTTATGCTATACAAATTTAGTGATTCATTATCTAATGATCACTCATCTAGATTAATATTTTTAAAGTACTTCAATATTAAAATTCAATTTAAAGTTTCTTATATATATATCATTAATTAGGATGAGCAAACTGGATCCATTTGGCTCAAACTGGTCGGGTTGGTCAAATGCTCAAGGGAGCGATAAGGTCTCCGATAGTTCAATCCCCGGTTTCATGATATGTATGTGTGTATGTATGTATGTATACACGCACATACAAATTTACATACACATTAGAAATTCTTGAAGAACTAATTGACCTAATTTTTTAATCTTATACTTGACACTCACTTTTCTCGTTTCTCTGAATGCCCGCATCTCGCTTTCGCAGCGTAGCCTTCGAATGCGTTTGTCGATATACGGTCTCCGACCGTATTTTGTCTTAACTTAATCTATGCTTTGTCTTTACTATATTATTCAAACTCACTATTTTGTTCACACTTTAAGCTTGATTCTTTCCAATTCGAGGAGAATTGTATAGGAACATAATCATGTTTCAATTGTTTTAACTATTGTTCTTCCTAATTTACTTTTTTTCTCATTATTTTAGGATTATAAATACTAATGCGATTGTTGTATGATAATCGTGCATATGTTTATTAGGTTGAATGAAAATTGTTAGTTTAGATTCAATGGTTAGATTTCTATAAGTAGTTAGTGTTAGCAGTCCCACTAGGATCAGATTTGTCTAAAAAATTTGGGGACTAGGACCTAGCCAGCCTAGATCATGCACACCCTTATTGCTAATAATTAACTTATCTATAACCCATTTCAAACTCATTAAGTTTTTACGTTACTAATTTTTGACCCAATTTTAGAACTTAAGTAACCCATTTATGACTCTTCATCATAAAATATAGATCAAATATGAGTCTAGACCCATTTGCCACCTCTACTCATACTCAACTTAGCAATCGTGGGAAGGAACGAGAGAGATCTTTGTTCGGAAAAATGATACAAATGATAAATAATGTGATCTATAAATTTTTAATTTATTCAATACAGTTTTAGTTCAATGTATAATGTGTTCTTTAAACTTTAAATTTCTTCAATGTGGTATCAAAAATGATTTATGAACTTGTAATTTATTCAACGCAGTACCAAAGTTTTGGTACCACAATGCACACCGAATCAAAATTCAAGGATCGTATTGAATAAATTAAAAATTTATGGATCATATTGTATATTGAGCCAAAATTTAGGAATCATATTGAATAAATTAAAAATTTATGAATCACATTGCATGTTAAACCAAAATTTAGGGATCATTTATGTCATTTTTTTGAACAAGAGCAGTGGCATCAAGGTCTCTGTCTTCTCTATGACGTGGCAAGTGGATAGGTATTTCCTCCTTTTTCTTTATTATTTTTGCTTCTCTCTTTTTTTTTTTTCATTTTAAACTCTCTTTATTTTGCATAGGTTTCGCTCGTTGGTTTTCGTTGAGATTCATTTATTAAAAATAATAGTTTGTATTATTTTTAAAATATAATATTTTTTGCATTATTTAAAATTTTATTTAAAAAATTTATTTTTTTGGATTATGTATTTATAATGGAAAAAATGAGATATAAAATGGATTTTTTTTCTTTTCAAGAAAAAAGGTATATGATTATCCCCATGACGTTGTCGGTGTTGTCACCTATTGTGTTCTTTGCTAGTAATCTTTTCGAGTGGTCCTAAGCAAAAGGACACTTTAAGTGTCAAAATTTATGTACGACACTCACCTTGATACTAAAATTTTGCGACAACTCACTTAAGTGCTAAATCGAAAAAGAAAAAAAGATCATTTAAGCGCCAACAACAAGAAATTTTGGCCAAAAAATATACATGATGTTAAAATATTTTAGTGCCACTTCATTTATACTAAAAAAAGTTAAGAAAAATTTTTACTAAAAAAAAATAAGGCCACGTGAAATTTTTATTTAAAAATTCAATCCTAAACTTATAAAAAGTTAAGAAAAATTTTAAAAAAATTCTCACCACTACAGGATTTTTTTTAATATTTGTAATTGTTTTAGCTTATATTTTAATTTTTACTTTTAGATTTTTTTTATTGCCGACTAGGATTTTCTAGCAAGTCACATAATTGCCACATAAGATTCCAACAAAATTCCATGGAGTTAGAATTTAAATAATATTATTTTAAAATAACTGGCATTCAAGTGATTCATAAAATAATTGACATCATAGTGAGGTCTATACACAAATTTTTATACTTTTGGTGTCCTTTTGTTGTGGTCCTCTTATCTCACTGCTCTTTGCCTATTTAGTGGGGACACTTGAATATGAAATACTTGATAGGAATTAGATAAATATGAATTACAAGGAGAGAGAGAGAGAGAGAGAGAGAGAGAGAGAGAGAGAGAGAGAGAGAGAGAGAGAGAGAGAGAGAGAGAGAGAGAGAGAGAGAGAGGGAATAAATAATAATGGGCATGAGCGATTGATATAATGGAGAGAGTTGAGAAGTTGCTAGCTTAATTAATTTGCTTGGGTTTAACCATATATGGTATGGCCCATTTAATATGACAATTGTAGAGTCCCGTTTTTTCGTTTTTCAAAATAAAAATGTTAGATCTGCATTAGAAATTCTACTAACACATTTTATTATTATTATTGAGGCTCCATTTGTTTCTTGAAAAATGAATGATTTAGAATTTTTTTTCAAAATTTGATTTATTATATTATTTAAAATAATTAGTCAATAACAAATATTTGTATTATTGACAACAATTGATGCCTATATATTTTTTTGAACGATGAAAAAGCATTTCGTTTATTCAATTTTATAAGCGATACAACTGACCGTTCTTAGAAAATTATTTTGCAAATCATTTATTTATGATGAAATAAACGGAGTCTAAATGATAGAGTTAGCTGTCTTCAAAAAAAAAAATGAAGAATGTGAGCCTGGGCCTCTATTTCGCACTTTCGGCCTATTTTAATATCTCAGTTAAGCAGTAAAACACTAAGAATTGAGTATATGATGGGATCGAGCGCGTCTCAAATTCTATTTAGCATTGGTTCAAAAGATTCAATCGAGTAAAAAAAAATTCACATAATGCGTTAGCTGAGGGAGGAGTTGATTAATTCTTTTAATATAAATATTAATTAATTAATGATAATTAATAGGCTCGCACTAAATGAAAATTTAATGTAGACCAATCAGTCAATCAATCTAATGAATCTTATCAATCTTTCCTAAAACAATTGTTTATTCTTCTTTCATGTTCAAATCAGAGAAGTTTACGTGTTTGTGCTTTTTTTTATGAGGATCCTCTAAGATTCAAGTATTTGAAAAGAAATTCAATGATCCGGTGTAATTTTAAAATATCTTAATAAAATATATCTGTTTAAAATGTTTCTCTTAAATTCAATATCTAATAATTCCCTGTGATACATAATTTTTTCATTTCAAGCTTGTTTAGGGGAATTATTCGGTTAACCTAGTGAATTGGTATGATTATAATCCATAACATAGGGGAACAAAACACCATTGTTTTGATTAACACGGACAATGTTGTGTTTTTCATGATAATTTGCGGCTCTTGCATTTTCAATAGCTAGCAACTCCCACCCTTTGAACACGGCCTTCGTCCCCAATAAAATTTCTTCTATAATGTTCCACAAGCAATTCGACCCCCTTTTATTCAATTAAACAAGTTGGCCTACTAGTGCGGGAGACATTCTCCTATTGGTGCCCTGCCTAGAAAAACATGCATGAAAAAACATTTTCTTAGCCGACCATTTTTGGGTCCCGTCACTCGATAGGACTCCAAACCCATGTTCTATCCCATGTTAATCGGTTTAAAAAAAAAAATCCATTTCTATGATATAGAAATCGCAAGTTGCAAAAGTTAACGTGACTGATAGAGAGATAAAGGCAAATCAACTAAGCAATTGCTGGTTTAATGCTACTTTAATTTTTAATTTTGGACTTTCAACACACATAGGGAACCTACTTCCCATCATGCCAAAAAAAAAAACACCCTAGTAAAGCTAATCTCTGATTAATCATAATTTATTTGGAGTAATTTATTGAACTTTGAGAACATAATTTCCACCTCTAAAGACTGTTGGAATGCTTAAATGTTAAACCATGCGTTCGTCCAATGCGTTCGTCGTCCAAGGACTTAGCTTGATAGCAGTCTCATGAAATCTTACATAATTTTAAAGCGGTATATCCGAATCCAAATCTTTTCAAGCTCCTTATTCACCTTCCTTACTATATATGTCTTTCGCCCAATACGAGGCCAAAAACCGGCATATTTGTGAAGGGGAACATTATGATTTTTGAATATTTAATCATGCTTTTATCGAACATCTTGAGTTTACTAGAATAGCCGACGATGATCTCACAAAATTACACAAATTATCCTCTAAAAAAAGAATGAAATTTCAGGCTTGCATGACAACTATTCTGTTCCAGAAATTATTTCTGAAACAGAAATATATTTTTCTATTTCTGCTAGTAACGAAAATTTTTTATTTTTGGTTTTGGGCTAAAATCTATTTCTGAAATAGATTTTTGTTTCAGAAATAGAAAAATAGATTTGCATTGCTAAACAAGTTTCTGTTCTAAACATATTTCTGGAATAGCTTTGGAACATAAACAAAGAAATAGAAACGTTGTCATGCACGCCGTTCATCTTAGTCAAAGGCATGGTTTTTTCCGACGAAAAAAAAAGTTGCAAGGTTTTTATTTTATTTTATTTTAAACTGACGCTCTCTAGGGGGTGGGGTTTCTTCTCCCCTAGAAACCTCCACGTCACCTCCTTTGTTTTCTCCCTCGTAACTGCGCTCCCTGGGGGAGAGAGACGGTGCTTCCGGTCTCTCTCCCTCCCTTCACCTCTCCCTCTCCTCTGTCCTCCTTTAGATCTCTCCATCCTTTTATTTTCTGGATTTCTTTGTTAATTTTTGGGCTATAGGTGCTTGCTTCAAGTTATCGAGCACTCCGCAAGTTTTCGAAGTAGTTTTCCTGTCAATTGACTTATGTGAAAGTGATTTTATGATTAATGAGTATCCTTTTACAGTTTTTCCCTCTCAATCTAGAGTTAAAATTGGATTTAGGTGCTATTCTATTCTAATTTAGATATAGATTTGGGATTTATAAGAGATTTTCTATACTTTCTCAACATATTTGTATTGTTCTTGTCTCTGTATGGTGATGATGCTGAGAACGTCGAACTTAGGTGCATATCGCCTTTTGGCAAAGCTGTAGCTGCCAAAGATGGATTTTTCGGTGTATGCTCATTACTGATGAGGAGCGTGATTTGCTGATTCGGTGATTCACCGTCAGTTATGCTTGGATGTAATAACAAATCTGTTCTTGAAGAGTGAGCAAGATTCTTCGTGTTGTGTCAAGTTGATTGATTGATTTTTTAGATTTATTTATTTTGTGAGATTTTTATTTGTATTTTGAAGTGATGTATCTCTATTTAATTTGAAATGACAATCTTTTTTTCAACCAAAAAAAGTGCAAGTTTTTTCGGCCGGAAAAGAAAAGTTGCAAGTTGGACGTACTATTTGTGATTTAATGTTGTTAATGATTGAGACTTTGGAATTGGTTTTTGCTTTCAATTATGAGAGTTATGGTAACTTTCTTTATTTCTTTCTTTTTATTTTATTTTATTTTGGACTCTCTCTCTCTCAAAATCTCTCTCGATCTCGGCAGGGAAGTTTTCAAAACAGTTGACACAGTGATTCCATAATATCTTATTTGGTATCAAAGTATGAGTTCCAAGTCTAAATCTTTCAAGGCTCCTTATTTGCCTCCATAACTACATTTGCACTTAACACGAAGCAAAGTTCGGCATACATGTGAGGGAGAAGGTTATATACTTTAGGGTTAATACCATAAAAATTCCAAACTGGTACAAATAAATTTATCCCAACTAATTTTTTTTTACCACAAAGAACCCAAAATATTACACTTGCGGCAAAATTACCTCAAACTAATATTTTGATCACAAAAAAATTTAAATTGATATACATATGACAAGTCTATCCTTCGATAATTTTCGTTAAATTGGATTAATATTACGAAAATATCAAACTGATACACTTGTGATAAATAAAAGGTAAAAATCTCAAATTAATACACTCGTCAACTGTCACATTTTATCTAACTCAGCAATTTGACGTAAAACTTAATAGAAATCAACGGAGGGTATATTTATTATAGGTGTACCAGTTTGAAATTTTTTGGTGGTAAAAAAAAAACTAATTTGGAGATAAGTTTGTCATAGTTGGAACAATTTAGTGTTTTTGTGGTATTAACCTTAAACTTTAAATGTTTATTCGTACTTTTATCTAACAGTCCAAGTTTCAGAAAAATCGGTGGTGGTCCCATAAGATTTCACGAGGTTTTCGATCACAAGAGAATGAAGTTTCACCTTAATAAAATGCAAGTTGGCAAGTTGGGCATCACACTTATGGCTTACTGCGGTTAATAATTGAGCCTACGGAATTGGTTTTTGCTTTCAATAATGAGGGATATGGTAACTTTACCTTTTTTGATTTTTTTCTCTAAATTTTGGACTTTCTTTCTCTTGTGAGATTAAGAATTTTTAAGGGTGGTCAGTAGTAATCCTGTACGAAATCTTACATAATATCAAAGCATGAGGTCTAAGTTAAAATATTTCCCGTCTCCTTATTCGTGTCTCGCCAAAATCTGGTTTACATGTGTTATAATATTAAAATCTTTCCGGTCTCCTTATTCGCGTCCAAGTTTTTAGAATCGTCGGCAGTGATCTCACAAAGTATCTGGTCAAAAAAAGAATGAAATTTCATCTTCCTAAGGTGCAAGTTGGGCATTACATTGTGATTTAATGTTGTTAATAATTGAGGCCTCGAAAATGATTTTTGCTTTCAATCATTAGAGAAATAGTAACTTCGTTTTTTGTTCAATTTTTTTTTGGAATCTCTTTCCTGATCTCTCGATAAAGGGAAGTTTTCAGCACAACTGATGCTTGTCTTAGGAAATGCACATAGTATCAGAATATGAGATCCGACGCCAAATCATTCCGGGCCCTTTATTTACCTCCCTCATTATATCTTTTTGCCGCTTGGTTCTAGGGCAAAATCCTGCCAACGAGTAGGGGATGCAATAGAACATTTGAATATCCAATCACATTTTCATCTAATTGTTTGAGTTTAAAAACAATCGACAATCGATAAAAATCCCATCAAATTTTACAAGATATCAAAAGAGGTCCTGAGTCCAAAACTTTTCCAACTCGTGGCAACGCTTAATTCTAGGATGAAATCCAATCTAGGCATGGAGGGGTAGCGTTATATTTATTCAATATTTAATGATACCCTTATCTAACCATTTGAATATTTAGATTAGTCGACGGGGATTCCATGGTATTCCACAAAGGTGCCCATCACCTTAAACAAGTGCCAGTTGTGCATTTTACTTTTTTAATCCCCGGCGAGATGATCTTTCTCTTAACTTATCTTGCACGGCTTTACACATTTAATACAAGTGGACGATCGTGGTATTGCCTAAAGCTTGTGGGTTAGGTTGTCTTTGTCTCTAAACAGATATTGGGGGGGGAAAAGTGCTCATGATGATTTTGTTTATGTTAAGGATTTTAATTAACTTAACAATTGATGGAGTTGTTGAACTAGCAAATCTCCTCGGACCGCAAAACCCGCTATCGTGCTCAACCTGTGTCGTCTCTAAGGGCGACACGGTTTGAAAGTCTTTGACAAAAAACCCTAATTTAATTTGAGTACATTAGGGGGGCTATATTGCATAAAGCACGACTTTTTGGCCCGTGAGGTCACGTGACATAGAATATCTTTATGCGAAAATTTGTTCATATTTTATTGTTCTCCATTGGCCTATGAGAATATTTTTTTTTTTGTTGGCATCTAGGATAAACATGAACTCGGAGCATTATCCATAGAGACTAGAGGGTCCCGGCAATTTGGTTTTACAATGATGATTTAATTGAATCATTTGGTGAAACATTTTATACTGATAGTACAATGATCATGACCCGTTTTTCACATTTCTCGTTTTTAAGATGAGAAAACCCGCTTCTCGTGGATCAGCTTAGTCGTGGGTCGAGAACCCGAGAGTAAGTTTGATCCAATTGAAATCAACGGTAACTGATGGTGTGGGGAAATGAATTTATAGCGTAGACGTAAGATTGCATGAATTTCGCCCAATCAATGGATACGATAGAAAATCACTATGTCGTCAAGCAATTGCCACATTTCTTGCGGGATTTTCGTGAATGGACACGAGATTGGATCAATTCTACTTTATATAAACATTTAAATGGGGCAAAAAAAAAAACCTATTACATGTCCCATGAAGCAAGGGCATGTATGACCGCGCTGACCTCAGCCATAGCCTTTGACATTCTTTCAAGTAACGTTAACGACTAGCAATAATTTTAGATGCACAATACGTCGTAATGCTAAATTTTTCAAGGGAACATTCTCTGATTAGTCTATGATTGGTCAAATTAGCATGAATCACTGCGGAAATTCTTCATAATTATTGGCTAATATGTGCAAAGACAAGGAGCAATATCACTATCAACTTATAGGATGCAGCCCGAATTGTCCTGACTCATAAATTTCCACTCTTCTGCATCAAGATTGCCGTTGAACAATGAGAACCCCAATTTTATTGGTTCAAGCAGCTTTTGGAGACTTTGGGGGCAAAGTGAAAACAATGGGCCTTGTTCGCACATGGTATCCAGAAGTGGTGGCCCATTTGGATTCTTGCATTATATGAGAGAGAAAGCCAATTTGGGAAAAAAAGAAAAACATCATTTTTGAACGAATTAAAGAATTGCATGTGTCTTTACTGAACTATAAATGGCTTGAGCAGCTTTAGGGCAACTTTGCCATGTGCACTTCACCATCTGAGCTTAGAAGGGAAGCATTGGATGAAAGGAGAAAGAGGACAGCTTGAGTGAAGGCATCTAGCAAAGAAGAAAAGGGATGGTCAACGTGGAGTTGTGGTGGAGAAGATTGTGAAGAATATTTAGAAGGCTGGTCCTAAAGCTGTTATATCGAGTATAAAGATTAGGAGGGACGACAACCACGATGAAATAGAGCGTGAAAGCGAGAAAGAGAAATTAAGACACGTAGATTGTTCTTGTTTACTCTTAAATTGGGGCTGCATCTAGCAGATAATTTGATTATAATTAGCACACCATATCTTCTTGTTATATCACTCAATTATAAGCAAAAAATAGTATATATATATCATAGCAATAGCTATTCACGAGCCAAAACCCAAACTATTAATAAAAGACGGGCTTAAATTATAAAAGCCCTATGACGTCTAAGGGACGTTGCCCTCTATAACTCCCGTGGGGATGGTTCCCCCTGTGTTTTCATGTCAGTAGGGAGTATGGACCACACTCCAAGATAGAATATCACGTGCGTAAAAAGAAACAATAAAAATATTAGGAGGGTCGTTGACGGAAGAAGACTAAGAACTTGGTTGCATTGTGTTAACTTAATTGTAGTGGATGACTTAGACGGAATGGCAACTTGGATGTGGACTGTGGAGATGAAACAGTCAAAAGCAAAAGAGGAAAACAAGGGAAAAGAAAGCAGTCAACAGTCAAAATCAAGGTGGGGGAAGGCAAAAAAGAAGAAGAGATTATGTTTTGACCTACCATGGACATGGACTCAATATTCTATCATGATCCAAAGACATTGAATTGGCACCAAAGTTCATATCAATGTCATTTCCCAAGAGTGACCCGTTTTTTTTTTTCACCTTTAAACTCAGTCAATAGATTCATGACATGAAAAGCACATCAAAGAAAATAAGTGTCCACAAACATGAATAAGAACACAACTCAATAAAATCGGGAAAATGGCACACTTACTTGTCTGTTGACAAAGAGACTTGAACTTTCCCATCACTAGGGACATAATCGAGCCGAGTCGAGCCAATACATTGCAAGCTCGAGCTCGGCCTAAGCTCGAATTAGCTCGCGTACTCATTGCTCGATCGACTTCTAATTTACATGCTCGAGCTTGACTTGACTAGAAAATCGAGACATTCGAGCTTGACTTAGTCACAATCGATTTACAAATAAAAAACAGAATTTGCACTCAAGCTCGACTTTTATAAGGTTGATTTTTTTTTTTGGTAATCTTAAGCATTTCGTATCTATTTACGAAAATTAGAGTTTTTCCTATAAATAAAAAAAAATCACTGAAAACTTAATTGAGCAAGCCTATTGAGCAGAGTATTAGAAGCTCGAGCTCGGCCCGAAAATCAACTCGAGCAGTTCTAACTTGAGCTCGATTCGAAATTAGACGAGCATATCTCGAGTAGTCACCGAGCCAAACCCGAGCTACTCCCGAGTAGCTTTAACTCGATTTAACCCCTACACGAGCTTGCCCAAATCCGACCATTTTCAGCATTTTCCTTTTTGGAAGAGAATTAGAATCAAGAATGACAATTCCACTAGCTCTTCCTTCTTTCTTTCTATTTCACTAATTTTCTTTGGAAATGAATGAATCAAGGTTACCATGAACCAGCGGATCTGGAACCTTGATGTCTGATCCCTGGGATTGGCCCTGCAAAACTGATTCTGGGCTTGCCTCCCGTCTTCGTTTCACTCTATATCGTGTTTAACTCAGAGCCCGGCCCGTGAGCAGCCCTGGTCCCACTCTTCTGCTTCCTGCAGCCATCACTCCGCTACTGTTTGCTTCTGCGCCTGCGTCAAACTTCGAATCCGGCGACGCCCACCCTCCCTTTCTGTGAAAATGTGAAGGAGCCATCTTTCAAGGTGAAGAAGCAGCAACCCGAAAGTTCCAAGCTTTTCGGTAATGTGCTCTCCCTCATCTTATAGATTCTAATGGTTCGACAGTCTCGGAGACAGAAGGAGAACGAGTTGTCCATGTTCTTTCGACAGAACCCAATACTGAAAACTTATCCAACATGCTGCAATAATCGTTTTAGGAGGACGTTTTGTTGTCCCGGATGATATAGGTATTCATTGGCAATCGTGTGCCGGGTTACTGTAGGAATTTCGAAGATTGCATTCTGCGTGTTTGATGAAATGCTTCTGTGAGAATTGTGGTCTGGCTATATGTTGCTGGTGGTGGAGATAATTTTACAGTGGCTGTGGCGGTGGCGAGGCGAACTATGGCGGGGATGATGGTGGGTGAGGTGATGGACATGGTAGTTGAATCACCATGATCCTGGGGAAAATTGCAGTATATGAAAAGAGTTAGATAGTAGCATCCATTTTCATGCCTGGACGATTTACAGTTCCCTAACGAAATGATGGAAGTTGCTAATATGGAATTCCCAAACTACCATTAATTTTGAAAACTACCAATCACGTCTTTTCCCTGTTTACTTGGATTGCTTGCTGATGGTGGTGTCCTCTTGGTCATTCTATTTTCTTAACACCGTAAGATTGATCCTCTACGTCACTTTTATTTGTGCATAATATTAGAAATATACGGTTAACCAATTAATAGATGACTTGTAGGACGGTACCTCTCTTTAAGCAATTATTAGTGAAGTGGATGTGTCCTTTTCCCTGTTGCTTGCGATATAACATTGAGGAGAAGCTTGTGACCTTGAAGTTTGATCTTTTTTTGTCTGGGAGGAACTTGTCTAGTTATCGACGTACCAAACTCTGTCCCTTCTGTTGCTTGTCATGCACTTGACAAAAATGGGTTTTTCCCCATAGGTGTTACAGTTTCAGAAAACAAGAGATGCTAGGTTTCATTGTTTGATCAAATACACTTGCTGGGGTGCAGCTTCATGAAGTTCAAAGATAGTTGATTGTGTACTAGTGGAAATGGACTTGGCGAAGCTATGTTCTCTGGTGGTGTTGCTCTACACACTCAGCTTTGCAGGCAACAGAGCTTGTTATGCTTTTGAAAACACGTCAGTATAGTCAAAATTCTGTTTGTTTACAAGTGCCCATTGCATGAGTGCGTTGTTGAGCTGAAAGGGCATCCTGTCATCCTGCAGGGTTGAGAAGACAGTGCTAAAAGTTGGTGAGGAGCTATGGAAAGAATCTCTACCACTTCAAAGAGGATCTCGCCTTTATAAGTTGGAGGGCCTCAAACCTTTCACGTGGTATGAAGTGAAGATATCATATCCAGCTTCTGTATGTAAATGTGTTTTCAAGGACTTCCTTTTTCATTCTCTCTATACTTGGTGATATATTATTGTTTCGCGTTGAATGACAGATACCTGCTTGTTTCTCTCTGCAACTAATGAGGGGTGATTCAGACTCAGCAATGACCTTAAATAGAAGATTACTTAACACTGAGAAAATAATATTTAAGACGGACAGCCTTGAATTGATACAGAATCAGGTTCGCACTATCCATGATTATGTCTGCAATGTTAGATACTCGAAAGCCTTATGGACTTTCATTCTGGTCCAGGGTGGAATGCATGTACTGGTTACCGTGGAACCTGAAGGAGTTGTTGCCATGCGAGGTGTAAAGGAGAGAGAATCCATCATCTATAATATAGGTAACTCATAGTAAAATCGGTTCTTGCAATTACCATTTAAATCATTGACAATTAATCAGAAAAGAAAAACGTATTTTAAATGCAGTCACCACGCCATCCTTCATAATGTCATTTTATTGGTTGATATTTAATGCTTTTGCTTGTACTTTCAAATGGCTTGTTGGTTTTACTATTGAAGGACATAATGGAAATTTCACTCTTGCACATATAATATGCTGTAATGAATTGGAAAATATTTTGTTATTAATTGTTGATGCTGTGATTGCCAACTGTGTCATGGTTATCTGACATGTCTATAGTTGAAGAACTAGAAAACAATGGGGGCATACTCAATGACGATGTTTCTCCGTAAATGTTGACTTCTATAGATATCTTGCTAGATAGTAGTTGATTGAGGAGAAGCATACGTAAAGTGTTTGTAGTGGAAGTCCTCCATATATGGTGCATGACATGTTTTCTTGAGCATCTTCGAGCAATCTAAGGAATTCCTAGGTTGTGGAGTTCCCTAATCTTGCGGACAGTGCTTACCAGGCATTTAACGGGCCTGCAATTTTGTGAATGATGCTATAAAGTTTTTGATATCACTGGACTTATGATATCCATCAATCTTGACAAAACAAAACGAACAGACATCTAATGGTTACCAAAAAGACAAGGGAGAACTTCCATAAATTAACAAACTAAAAGAGTTGGAATATAATCTTGAAGAAATCACTTCTACCCTCTATAAATAAAGAAAAGTAAATGGAGTTCGGAAAAGAAACTCTTTCACTGTCAAGAATACGCAAATTAGCTTGCTAGCTATTTCAAAACGAAGTCAATGGCACAAAAAATTATCAATTATGCTTTCATGTTTCTCATTGTTTTATATTACTTTAGCGCTCAAAATATTTCATGTATTATATTATGATTCAACAAACAGTGCAGCTTTATATTTCATGTTTTCTTTCAATCCTAAACCTAGATAGGACTAATATTCACTTTTAAACAATAGTGGAGAATCTTATTGGTTTGACTGTTTACATTATAACAAATTTCTGCTTGTTATTTCTTACTGTTGCTATCGACATTTATTCTTAATACGACAAATAATCTTAGACCTGTGTAGGGCATGGACACCTTGTAGAATAATAAAACAAATGTTAGTGCAACGCACAGGGATCTTGCTGGTTATCATAGAAGTTTGCTTACCTTTTGATCTTGGTAATCATCCTCTACTTTTTTCTGATTTTGTAAAACTTGCTATTGTAGCAAGAACAAACCATCACCTGATGTATTGTTTGCTTGTGGCACAAGCAAAACTTGTATAGTTTCTGATGGAATCCCTTGTGACCCCAATGGCAGTTTGTGATGAACTCTTTCTAGGGATCCCACATAAAGCTTGGCCGGTTGGAATTTTGGTTCTGCTCTGCTTGGTAGTGGCATTCATTGTTCCGTCATTTCTCCCACCGTTTCTACTGGCAAAAAGTCGAACTCAGCAGGCACTTCATGAAGATGTCTCGAAAAATTCTTAGCGTGCGAACTTACGTTTCATGTAAGTTTTTTCCTCATCTATTGAAGTGTCAATGACGTGTAAGAGCTGTCGACCAACTTGGTTCTGCAGCTTCTGCTCTAGCAGGGAGTTTTAGACTAAAGCATCATACATTTCTCTAATGAAGAATATTTACAGCGACTTGATTTCGGTTTCAAATGGAGTAGAGGTTGGCACTTGGTAAATTAATGAAACGAGTGGGGATACACTCCCTGTGCGTCTCTAGTGCGTGATTGCCATTTATGCGCCTTTTGCCGTCGCAGCATGATTTCTGACTACAGGGAAAGAAAGAAAAATTTCGAAGTGACCACAGCATCGGACTCGGCCTCGGTTTCATGATCCACAACATTTGAAAACGAATGCAGTATGGCAAATGCATTGAACGGGCAACACGGCACGAATTCAGGGAATTGCAATGTGTTCATGGGGAGGATTGAGATGAACCAAGTTCCATCTTACCGAATAAGAACAGGATTGTCCAGTGCACAATCAGATGGGGTCGTTCTTGGTTGAACAAAGCGTGTTTCCTAAAAGCGCACAAAAAGCAGGGACAGAGTTCCTGGTGTAAAGTGAACTTGAAAGGCCTTTTGTACAGCATCATGACATTCCACCTTTTCCGTAGGTCCAAATGAGCCGATCTAGACAAAAACTCAAGACCATTTTTTTTTTTGGGAAGGATTTTGCAAAACTCAAGACCATTCATCTCATGCATGACTGATTATTAAAGTTAACGAATATAATAAGAGTTTTCTTGAGAAGGCACTTGATAAGGATCTAAAGATAAAAACAACAATATTCAGTACACATCAAACAATATTGAACATTGAAATTATGGTCTCTTTTTTGAGCAAAATCCATATAATACTTGCGTTTCCAACTCTTTCAGGTCTATATGTGTATATATTTTTTTTCTGAATATTTCAAATTGTCACGTGCGATGGTTCTATACTAAATAGCGAAAGTTAACCAACCTATGCATTTTTTTTTTCTGGAGCACCACGGCTTTCTCGTCGTTTAATCGAAGAATTCTTATTCCTATTGTAGAATCATTAGTATGGTTGATCATCCGAGGTGAAAGAAAATCTTCCGGATAAGAAGGAATTACGGAACTAATTATCTTTACAAGCAGGAGAAGTGCGAGCGAGACATAAGTGTCTTCTCCCCTGGCACGATTCATCAGCATAAGAGAATCGAGTATGATCTTAAATCTTAATGATGCTGTGTGATTTCGTTTTACGGATATTTCGTTCGATGGAATTCAGCTTGGCATTAATAAGACAAAAGGAGTAAACGGCAAAGGCAACATCAAGCTGGGGACGCTCCCTCGTTAAAGAATCGTTTTTTGAAGAGCGAGCGATCTGAAAGATGATTGGTCCACGTGTCCTGCCAGCCGAACTCGACCGTTGCGAGGGTTCGATTCAAAATGACCCCCAATTTGACCCCCTCCTCTTTCCTTCTTCGTCGCCTTAAGCAATTCGTCCATTCCATCTCTCTCTCTCTCTCTCGCTTGCTGCTGCTGCTGCTGCTCTCTCTCTCCAATGGCGATTGCTGCCGAGACTCAGCCCCAGGAGAAGGTAAGCGCCCGGGTTACGTGGACTCGTCGGTGATTCTCTCTCCCCTCTCCCATTTCTGGTGCTGGTCTCTCGAATTTGACCGCGATCGTCCCGATTTTGCGGTCTAGGTTTTTTTTTTCTTTTCTGATGAGGCTGTAGTCGATCGTGTTGGCGTTAGCTTGGTCTCCCCGAGTTTGTTGTATGTTCCCGATGTGCGTGGTATTGTCATTTGTCATTTCTCGGACGGGATGAATCGGCGTGTCTAGGGTTAGCGCCGAGGACGGACCCTGAGCAGTGGAGAGAATATGGGGTTACCTTGCTAGTTTTTGCCGTTGGAAGTTCAGATTTGGAGGTGTTGAGGGGGGAATTGTCCCGTGATCCGTACCCTCCCATGGCGTCTTGAAGGCACGAATATATACTTTCGCAGACGGGGAAAAGCATGCTGGATCTCAGCTGTAGCTATTTTTGAGCGCATTTTTTGTTTAGTTAAAGAAGCAGTTCTTTCTCAGAGTGGACTGTGAATACGGACTTTCTAGATTGCGAACTAGTGTGTGATTAGTTTTGCTTATCAAAATTTAGGCTAGGAATAATCTTGCGTTTTAATTTTTTGGCAGTCTTCTTCAGAAGTTTCAGCAGCTGAGAAGCGGAGGTGGACGCTCAATGACTTTGACATTGGCAAGCCTCTTGGACGAGGGAAATTCGGGCATGTTTACTTGGCAAGAGAGAAAAGGGTTAGTCAGCAATATTCAATTATTCTCGGCTTGTTCCATGGCTTTACATAGTTTAATTTCTGCCACAGATGCCAAGTAAGGATTTTAGCTCCTTTGTACTGGATTATATCCAGCTTTATTATGTGAAGTCTAATTTTAGATGGTTTCTCTGATCAGAGCAATCATATTGTGGCACTGAAAGTTCTCTTCAAGAGCCAGCTGCAGCAGTCTCAGGTTGAGCATCAGCTCCGACGTGAAGTAGAGATACAGAGCCATCTTCGACATCCCAATATTTTACGACTTTATGGGTATTTTTATGATCAGGTGTGATGTGTTGTGAGAGCACTTTTAACACATGTTGCTTCATCAGACATCTGATATGTTTTGGGAGGACAAATGGTTAAGCCGCTAACTTTTGGTTCTTTTTCCTTATCATTAACAATATGGCAGAAACGAGTTTACTTGATACTAGAATATGCAGCCAAAGGCGAACTCTATAAGGAACTCCAAAAGTGTAAATACTTCAGTGAAAGGCGTGCAGCTACTGTAAGTTCTTGCTAGACAACCCTTTAGCATCAGCTTCCTTTTATTTTCCGCTTAATCTGAGCAGCATCTTTCCTACCTGTCATACTTTTATTATGGCATAAATTGGCCTTGGAGAAAATGGGTTGATACATGATGGGTTGATATTCTGTATCTAGCTAAGAATCCTGCTGTCTTCGAGCATGTTTGGCAGAATTTGCTTTTTTATCAGTTGAACTTTGTTTTAAGCTCTGTCCCTAAAAACATAATGGTTGCAGTATGTCGCATCTTTAGCTCGGGCGCTCATTTATTGTCATGGCAAGCATGTCATTCACAGAGATATCAAGCCAGAGAATCTGTTGATTGGAGCTCAGGTGATATATGGTTACCATATTATCTTATACTTGATCGATTATTTATTTATTCAATATCTTCGTAATTCTTTTTTTGGTCTCCTTCATTGTCAGGGTGAACTTAAGATTGCAGATTTTGGGTGGTCGGTACATACATTTAATCGTAGAAGAACCATGTGTGGAACATTAGACTACCTTCCACCGGAAATGGGTGAGCAAAGTATTACTGATATTTTAGTGGGATATGCCTTCAAGCAGATAATCAAGTTTGAGAGGAGGATTGCGCTCAAGTTTGAGAATTTTTGTGTTTGACCAACTTCCATGACTAATATGAGAGTATTTGCAGTTGAGAGTGTAGAGCATGATGCAAATGTAGATATTTGGAGCTTGGGAGTCCTATGCTATGAGTTTCTGTATGGGGTTCCACCATTTGAAGCAAAGGAACATTCGGATACATACAGAAGGTAAACATCAAATTTTCATGAGTAGATAAAATTACCTAGTATGTACTTGTTAATATTGACTGACTGTGTTCTTTTTCATCCTGAACTAGGATTGTGCAAGTGGACCTGAAGTTCCCTTCGAAACCGATCATCTCTTCTGCCGCAAAGGACCTTATTAGTCAGGTAAATTTTTCACATTTAAAGTTGATTTAGCTAGCATATGTAATACTACTGAGCAAATGCCTCAGTCTTTTACAAGTACCTAAGCATTTTTTTGTTTTGTATATTTGTTACTACTGATAACAGATGCTAGTAAAGGATTCATCACAGCGTCTGCCTCTACACAAGCTTCTCGAGCATCCGTGGATTATTCAAAATGCAGAGCCCTCTGGCATCTACAGGGTTTGATTGATTCACTTTCATTGATGTGATTAATGAATCTGATGGGTCCTATTAGTAAATCCCTGCGAAGAATTTTAGGGGGGTTCTAGGAGTGTACTCTGGAGAACTCGGGGTATTTTTATCTTTTTGGATAAATGTATCAGTAACATTTGTGCACAAAACCCCCCATGCGCGGCATATGCTTGTAACAGTTGGCTCATATTCAATTAATTTTTTCTGCTGCTCTTTTCTGTTGCTTTTCTCTGGCAAATCCTGATCTATCTATTAGTTACAACGATAAAAGCTCATGGCTCCCAATTCAGATATAGCCAAAGGGAATTAGCACTGCACTCTCCATAAGGAATGATGCAGTTGGATTCCTGGTTCACCTATGGCTCACAATGGAAAGGGGGATAGTGGAATGGAAAGACGGACTCATCAAGAGCCAAAGCAGGCCAGGATGGCATTCGAGTAATTCCACTGTCAATTCAGCTGCTGTGCGATTCTTAATGCCTTTGGAAAGCCTGGGACATCATCACCCGAGTCCATGCTTTATCCTTAGTAGCTTCTCCTTCTCAACGAAATTGTTTGTGCCTTCACAGAGGCCATCATATAGATTCAGAAGATGGTTATTTTGGTCAAAGTGGATGCCCAAATTACTGGAAATGCAATCCTTTCTGCATCAAGAGTGGTACATTTACCACTGCAAGAACCCATCTTCGCTCTACGCGAAGACCAGTGCTTTCTGCTACAACCCTATCCAGGGCATATGTTTTTGCCATTTCCAGTAGAACATGAGCAGTCAGGAAAACATGCGAGTTCGGTTGCTCTCAGCAGAACCTTTCAAGATGGATTGAAAAAGAAAGACCCAAGAAAGTACTTAAGTTAAGTCGACAATTCAATGCTGTTTTCTGGGATTATACAAGAAGCAACTATTGATTCCATCATACTCAAAAACGAGATTCCATCATATCACACGTACTTTTGTCCCAGAGAGTACAAGAATCCCTGCTTCTCCGGTTATGGAATAACCCGAACATCAACTTCTTTACATGGTCTTCCCATCATTACAGTTCTCTCTGTCTAACAGCTGGGTCGGTGGTTCCTCCTCTTCCTTGGCTTCAGCTACAACTTTGGAACACAAGAAGCTTGGTTGGTTTGTTGACGAAAGAAGTCTGGCCCACATTCTGTCGGTTATGACAACGTTGTTCTGCTTTTCGGTCACTCGCTGCATAAAAAATTTATGAAGTTACATAAGGAAAAGAAAAGGCAACATAACGATGTCCAAAGTCTATAAAGTGAAAAATAAGAGATCGGAGCAAGCAATGCATGAAGTTCTAGTCAAGTTCAGGAGAAGTTGCAGGGTACACAAACAGAGGACGAATACTAAGAAAACAGAACCCCAATGTTTTAGTGTTAGCTTGCTTTTGTTTGAAGGCTCTTTGGGTTAGGATCAACACTGAGGACCCTGTTGTCCACACTCCTACACATTTCAAACGAAAAATGTATGTCCTCATATGTCCTCATTGGTTCTCTTCAGCTCCTCCCGACAAGGGAATGAAGCCAGAAATGATAACGGATGTTTGGTTTCTCAAAGTCCAAGCTCATAAATATGAACCAACAAGAGAGTAGAAATAATATGCCAGGATAAATGGAATCCTGACAAACTTACTTTGAAAGGAATATAAGCATGTCTACCATTGACAGGTCCAACTGTGAAGCCTGTGAAGCCAGCCATTGCTCCATGGAGTGCACTGTGCGCCAGAAGTGTGCAGTAAACATTGTCTGATGCGTTACCTGGGATAGCCCGGATCATGTATGTGGGATCTGCCAAAAGACCAAGTGTGTCAGAATCTACTCTTACATCTTTTGAGACTAAGTAGAGATGATATTATGATGACAAAATCATCCAGAAATTCAAGGCTCTGATCCTGACCTATATATTTAAGGTTAATGGCCATCTTCCGCTGTCTTGCAAAATGGTCCTGAAATGAAATGAACAACAGGTTGTGAATAGTTAAAATAAAGTATTGAAACCACCAAAATACAGCTCTCAGCAAGTCTGCCATAAATTTGCATCCAACTAAATCAAGGGTCAGTGTCCCATCAAAGGAGGATTGCTGATGTTGAAAGGAGAAATGGAGCAACCGAATATTACGTAAAACGATGCAGGAATATGATATCACAGTACATATAATGACCTGAATGTTCACTAAAATGCCACAAAAGTCTACCAACAAATCATGAATATGAGCAACACCTTGATTCCGTGAGATATCCACAGACCGACATCTTGAAGAAGCTTATTCCCTGAAGCATCTTGTTGATCCAGGCTCTTCGTGACTAGGTCTTGCCCTGCTCCTTCGGCTATCACAATCACCATGTGTCCATTTTCTTTAAGCTGTTTTTCAATGTACTCATAGAGTCCACCTTTCCCTTCAAGATAGAAAGGTGATTCTGGAATCAAACAGCAATCCACATCTCGACTGGCTAGGGTAGCATGCATAGCTATAAATCCTGCATGAGCATCCCAAAGAGAATTAGATCAAGAGTTGACATATCCTTGCTTCGATCATATAGGAGTTAACAAAGGTTATGTAAGAGCAGGACGCAGCTGGAAGCTCAACCTTTAGTGGACTAAAGATTTTTAACTTACACATGTTAAGCTTACCACTAAAACGTCCCATCAACTTGACAACGCCTATGCCATTTTCAACACTTTCAGCTTCTACATGAGCTGCATTAATTGCACGTTGAGCCTCCTCAACAGCGGTATCAAATCCAAAAGACTTGTCAATGACCTGGTTCAGTAAAGAAAACAAATGAACAGGTTCAATGAGATTGTTTTTTTTTTTTTTGGGTAAGGAGGTTCAATGAGATTGTTTAAGTTGCTCTATATCAACAAAACACAAGTTCG
Source organism: Psidium guajava (assembly GCA_016432845.1). Taxonomy (NCBI): domain Eukaryota; kingdom Viridiplantae; phylum Streptophyta; class Magnoliopsida; order Myrtales; family Myrtaceae; genus Psidium; species Psidium guajava. Next base: position 33,768,887 of record CM028229.1, on the reverse strand, counting down.
TGGCAAGTACAGGAATGTCATTGTCTATAGTTTTTGGGATGCCAGCAACTGCGACTTTGAGGCCACGCCGTCTAATTTCCTGCATTGTAGAGTGCACGTTACAAAAAAAGGAACAAATAGAAGAGAGCTTAATATTAAGCTATTCAACACTACATATGCGGGTGCAAGTATTAATAGAAACTGCCTTTGGAGATGCTACTTACGAAGCAGTTTCTTCCTCAACCACATAATTGGAATCATGAGGTTTTTAATAAAGAAGAAGAGGACTAATTGGGCAATGGCAGGTAATCTAGAAACTCAAAACAAAGAGCCAGGAAGTATTTTTCCTTTCTGGTTACACAGAGCTATCTGAAGGCAGTTTTCACATACGGCTTGCAAACAAAAGCTTGAAGCAATCAAATACTATGTAATTGCTGACCAAGGAGAGCAACATCCCAGGAAGTTAATAAAATTACCACTGCTAATTATTCTTCGGATAACTCTAGATGGCATTCTAGTAAATGGAAGAGATAATGACACAATCTTTGAACTTTGATCCGAGGACTACGTTCACCATCTTCCTATAATACAGAGATGTTGAACATGTTCCAAAAGTTAGGAGAACATATTGGTCAAATTGAAAGTCCCCGAACCATATTGTACATTGGGCTAAAGTTTAGAGACCTCACTGATCAAATTAAAAGTTCGGGGATCACATTGCACATTTGGCCAAAATTCAAGGACCATTTGCGTCATTTTTGCTAAATGAAATACCCACCACAGGATTAGAGATAAAACATTCTTCAATACGGCATATCACATTACCTGATAAATAACAGCCGCCCCCTTCTGTGTACCATCACCCCCAATTATGTAAACCTGGTTACCAAATGTAGCTATTATTTCTTCTAAATATAGAGATGTGATGCCAAGCTATGACATCTATCCATAATCATGAGAATGAAATGTGCCAAAATATTAAAATTTAGGAAACCCACAATAGTCCCCCAAATTGCACACCTGGTTAATGCCGCGATCTTGAATGCTGTCAACAATCTTCGAAGTATCATGGCCTCCTCGTGATGTCCCAAGAACGGTACCACCACGCTTATGTATGTCATTAACGATCTTTGGGTTCAAAGTTATGGTATTTTTGGAGTAGAATCCCCTATAACCGCCCTAGGAAAGTGCACCAAACATAGTAAGGAAACAGCATTATGGCGTTAGCCGTTCTGTCAAATAAAATATATACAGTGTGCCCACAAAAAAATTCGCAAAACTATGTCACAATTATTGCAAAACTATACGGTGATTGAGTATGCTATATTTGAATCATCATTTGCTAATTACATGCCTAAATATAATCCAGCGAGAGACAGATGAGAAATCAGGAGTGAGAGCATACGCAACTGGAGAGAAATGAAGAATAACATTCATATACCAATAAATGCAGAAAATGGCTACTATGACACATAAGAATATCATTCACTCACATCTATTCCGAGGATCTTGGTGACACCATACATGTGATAAAGGCCACATACAATTTCCCTGATCACAGTGTTCAGCCCTGGGCAAAGACCACCACATGTTACAATACACGCGTGCACTTCGTCTGACTCAAAATACACCTAGTCAGCAGAACGACAAAAGTCAGGAAATTTCAGAGAGTTCAACAAATTCAATAACATGTATGACATACCTTTTGCCGAGGTCCCGCACGTCGAAAATGGGTTCCCCTTGGACCATCCTTGTGAACAACAACCTACAAATATATACAAATGCAGTGCCAAGGACTAGTCAGGAAGGCTATTAAATAGTATAAATCATAGTCTTTACTCCTAAAGCCTTTGTCAATTTCGCAAACTAATGCTCAAACTTCATCTACCATTGCAAATATTGCAGGAGGAGCAAGAAAACAACTATAACGTGCATCATTTCACTCCTGTGTTCGAAAATAATACATAATCACACCAATACTGCACTCAATTTACAGGTAATCAGAATTGCAACAGACCCACCTTTTGAGCTACCGTGTCATCCATGTTGACAAAATATTGCCTGAAAAATAGTAAACAGAAACAGCAAAGAGATCAGCATTTTCCAAGCAACATATATTAACATCACGGCAGTTCTCTGAAAAGTAAACTCTAAAGCTTAGAAGAAAACAATTACTCACTTAACCACCGCATATGCAGGATTAGACCGCAATGGATTTGGATATGTCTGTTGCAAAAAATATAGCAGGGAAAATGAAATTAGTAATGCTACCAACAATAGTAAGTACTTCATGTCTAAATGATCGTAAATATAATAGAAATACAAGCTGGTAGACCACAAATAGCAGTCAGAGTGCACTTAACAAATGTTCCATATATGTTCATATCATACAGTTCACTTTCCTCTATCTATACGCAGGCATTTATAAAGAACAAAGTAGTTTAATCAAACAAACCAGGAAAGGAAAATTGAACGCATGGTTAATCACCTTCAGTGACTCTTTAGGTTGAGCTTTTCCCCTTTTTTATTTCCCCAGTACAATTCTTATAGAAACATTGATTGATTATCAACTGATCTCGCAGCAAAATCGCAATTATCAGGGCAAGGTGGCCCCAATCAAACTATTGCGAGACCACTCTAACAATTAAGGTAGTCCCTGCAGATGGCACACAACACACAATCCAGCTCGCATTCACAAGTTATCATCGCATTATCACTGCAATCCCTTCCATAGTCAGAGACACCACATCACAATCTTTTTGACGAATCAAAACCAGGACTCCGAATCGTCGAAACACACGAAGTTCAAAATAACCAGTAAAGCATGTGAGTTCAACAGTTAAAAAGAGTTCAAAATCTCACTCCACAGACACAGAGACGAGCTCCCACTTGTCAAACACACAACTTGTAAATGCAGAGCTCGACGCCGAGCGATCCGAATATCATCTAGTAACAACAAGCCGCACCATCACACAGGACATTAGCACCCACGATGCACATCAAATCTAGGTGTGTGGGATAGAGAGCGTACAGGGAGGTCCTCAATGTAATCCGACAAGTGAGGCACATCTTCAAGCACATACCCAGCATTCCCATTCACCACCTTCGTCTGGATATCATCAGCACTCGGCAACCCCATCGCGTTCTTTCCACTTCGTCTCTAGGCGAGAACAAGAAGACCCAGATCCAGTCGCTGGCTCGCTCGCTCGCTGGCTCGCTCGTACACACGCGCTCGGTTCGAATCCGGTACGAGGAGAATCTTTCTTGCGCGGTTCTGCGGCAACGAGTGGAATTTCTTCTTTTCACCGATTGGCAGAGAAACGAACAAATGAGAAAACGCGGAGAATAAAGGTTGACGTCTTGAGTCAGAAACGGCGTCGTCGCGACCGGTTTCTGATGCTTCCTGGTTTTTCGAAACGGTTGGCGGGTTTTCACCGGCTACTGCAGGTCACCAGCCTACTTTCATCTCACAGTTAATTTTTCGAGGTTACTTTCACCAAAACTGAAACTACCCCACTAGACCCCACATAGAAATTGGTAAATTTTTTTTTTGGGAAGGGAAATTCGTAAATTTTTTTGGGGTTGGTAAAGCCAAAATTAGAAAAAAATTAGAAAATTTGTACAACATAAGAAATTTTGATGCATTTGCAAACCATAAAAAAAAAGGTTGGCAAATCCAATAATAGTATGGATAAGTTACCAACAAGTTTACTAGAGAATCGGGAGATTGGTAATTTTTACACCAATACATTTTCGCTATTTATCAACTTTTTTAGAAATCTATCAGCATGGAAAAGACAAATCTATTTTTTTTTTTAAAGAATCACGATAGGGTAAAATCGTCACGCTTCCTATAATTGTTCTTATTCCAAATCACATAATTTTCGGTACAACAAACGACAAAATTACAAAACTCGCTTTTTCAAATTTTATTTTATTTTTAAAAAGTTGATTGTCAGTTTTTTTTATTATAAAAAAAATGTGAAAAGTTAAGAAACATTGCATCGAAAAGCTACTAATTCTTGTCCTCGAAAAATTACTAAACACGTGACGAGCTCACAATTACTTGAGGTTGCACATTGTGCAACGTACGTGCTTAATCACTCGGGCGATAGATCGAACATGACGATCGGATCAGGGTTCAATCGGCGAGCCACTGTACCGTGTCTAGCAGATTCGTCTAGGTAGTGTCTTGAGAAATCTTTCATGTATCGCTCAGTATTACGAGTCGGGCCGCCGGCGTGATCTTGTAAACATTGCTCATTTCCGTCGAGTACACGTTGCGCCGTCGAGCAGTGGTCGCGATCAGTCCTGTAACGAGGAGAACTAGTTAGAACTGTGGTGGCTGGGGAGGTAGTGAATTCGCGATCCTTCTGCGAGATGATCCTAGAGGAGTTTCCAGGACTGAGTTTGTTGTCATGCTGCATGCTCGCCCAAACGCGGTTACAGCATGAAAACTCTTCCGTCGCCCTTCGTTTAATCGGTGAGCAGCATCCGCCGTTTGCTTAATTATGGGTTCGGTCCTATAATTCAGCCCAGGTCATTGCCATTTCGTGTAATGCGGACTATCTCTATGAACCGATTGCGCCGTCCTGAGCGGCGCTTCAATGCCAGTGTCCTGGTATCTGTACAAATGGAGGGAAAATTCTTGATGGGATCGGAAGAATCATCACATGCAGAAGCACGAAAACGTGTCCTGGATAGATTCAGCTCCTTCAACAGGCACATATTCTGGCTACTCCCGCTTCGAGTGGCGAGCTTGGTAAACCGAGGCCAGAGAAATGACCAGTTAAAGGACACTAAGAAGCGTTGTTATGTGATGGTTGATCTTTGAGTGAGGCATTACTTCAAAGCAAGAACAAGAGGTCACATGAGAGATCAACCTTGGCTATCATCTCCAGAATTTCATAAGAAGGAATCTGTTCTAGGACAGCCATAGTTACAGATGATACTACCACGAATTGACTGAGAAAGAGATCATTGCTATTATTTACATAGATTGGCCTGTTTCTCGAGAAATCCACATAGCGGCGTCGCTAATGGTTGAAGGCCGTAGCTGCTACTCATATTGGGAATTCCAGGTTTTCTTCAGTTTCTGTATTCTCATCCATCAAGACCCAACTGCGCGAATGCATTGTTTCCAGGCACCTCCAAAGTTCTAACCTCTTCACATTATTTGATACCACCGTTCTGCGTCGTACCGACTACTCGAATTACACACTGTAGATTAAGCTATCATCGGCTTTCTTACTCCGCCTGTAACTGGAAAGATATGTAGCGGTTCCGAGTAAGGGCGTGAAGTCAAACTCGGGCCCGACCTTTTTCCTATCCGAGGAGCTGCATTTCTGGAGGATGTGCAGGACCTCCTTCATGGAAGGCCTCGTGGACGGCGATCTGCTAGTACAGGCAAGGGCGAGCTGGAAAACAGCCGCCATCTCGTCTAAGTTACATGGTTCCTTGATCTCCTCGTCGAGGGCATCAGTGATCGGCTTTCCTTCCCCATAGTGCCGCCACGCCCACTCTGTGAGGCTCATGTTCTCATCCCCGCTATTGGGCGGCCTCCCAGTCACCAGTTCTAGGAGCACGACTCCAAAGCTGTACACATCGATCTTCTCGTTCACTTTCGTGCTGTATGCATATTCTGCAACGCAAAACACAAATTTAATATTTGAGGTATGATTAAGCTAATCGGGGAGCTATTCTCTGGCCAGAAAATTGTCCTGAATAAATTCTTAGCTCTCACCTGGGGCCAAGTAACCGAATGAGCCTGCCACGGCGGACATGGTGTGAGAATTGCCATGCTTGGCCAGCATCTTGGCCAGTCCAAAGTCCGCCACCTTGGCCTGGAACTTGAAATCCAACAAGATGTTGCTCGACTTCACATCGCGGTGTATGATCGGAGGAGAGCAGTCATGATGCATATAGACCAGCCCTTGCGCGGCTCCTTTAGCAATCTGCAGCCTTGTAGGCCAATCCAGCAGGGCCCGGCGTGGGGAGTTCCCTTTCAACATCGATGCTCTCTTGTTCCTGTGAAGCCACTTGTCCAGACTCTGATTCTCCATGTACTCATACACGAGCAGCTTCGAGTTCTCGCTTGAAATGCAGCACAACAACTTTACAATGTTGGAATGGCAGATAGCGCCGAGTATTTCAACTTCTGCTGCAAACTCCTTCTCCTGTCTCCAGTCCAACTTTTGGTTGTTCCAAATCCTTTTGACAGCAACGTAGTCCCCCAAATCGTTAACTGCTACGCGATACACCTTGCCCGAGCCACCGCTTCCTATAATGGTATTGTCCGTTAGATTGGACAAGATGCTTGCTTCTGTGAACCCGAGCCTCTGAAATGAAGTTAACTTCCATGTTGCGAGATCTCGCCTGAGCTTCTTCCGCCAGTACTCTCTGACCACGAACAAGGCGAACAGAACAGCAGCTAGGAATGCGGCGATCGCTAGAACTAGAATCAGGGCGAGATACTTTGAAGGAACCTTGTTGGATTTACTGCTCCTGGTATAGCAGCTTCTGATGTTCGGCATGGGATCCCCAGCACATAGATCAGGATTGCTCAAGAAGCTATTTTCATACACTAGATTATTGAAGGCGTCTGGGATTCTACCAACGAGTTGATTGGACGACAAATTAAGGATAGTAAGCCTCAAGTTGCCCAATTCTGGGGGGATCACGCCTGAGAATTTGTTATCCGATAAGTCGAGATCGAGCAAGTCGGGCAACGAACCTATGGCCGCGGGAATTTGGCCAGAGAGCTTATTCTTTGAGAAATTCAAGCTCGTTAGTGACTTCCAGGAGATGATCTTTGAAGGGAGTTCGCCAGAAAGTAGATTGCCATCCATCGATAGAACGATAAGTCGAGAAAGACTAGTCAATTCTTCAGGGACATCGCCAGAGAACAGATTGTTGCTCGCCTTCAATACGGCTAGACTCGACCATGAAGAGACTCCGGTCGGAATTGGGCCGGAAAATTTGTTGTTGCTGATCTCCACTCTAGACAAATTCCATGCAAGCTTTCTCGGAAGACCACCCGAAAAGGAGTTTTGACTGACCATCAAGCTTGACAAATTGAACAGCGTCCAAATGCCCGAAGGAAGTTCGCCAGAGAAGTTGTTGTTGTAAAGCTGAATTGTCCGCAAAGTGTTGCAGTTCCCGAGTGATTCCGGAACTTGTCCGCTCAGATTATTAAAGTAAGCAACAACACCTTGCAAGACACCATTAGTGCACAGAGTCTTCGGCAACTCACCACTGAGGTTATTATTCGAGATCTCGAAGGCTTCCAGCGGCGAATGTAGGCCAAACTCGGGTGGCAATACACCGCTCAGCTTGTTGCCAAAAACACGGAAATCTATAAGCGAAGGAAGCTGGGCTATACTCACCGGTATGTGGCCTGATAATTGATTCCGATACAGATTCAAAAGGCGGAGACTTTGCAACTTCCCAAAATCTTCCGGGATCGAGCCGGTCAGGTTGTTCATTGCTAGATCAATCTCGATCAAGTTCTTTGACGAAATAGAGGTGGGTAATGCACCAGACAATTGGTTATGGAACAGATACACATAACTTAGGTTCTGTAAAGAAAACAACCAACCAGGGATTCCGCCCGTCAACGCGTTTCCTGACAGATCCAGGTGCTCGAGACTGGACAAGTTCGAGAAGCTCTCTGGAATTCCATCGATCAGATTGCACTGCTTCATCCACAGGAACCTCAGCTTCTTCAGCTGCCCGAATTCCTGTGGTATCATTGCGGGCTCAAACTCGTCGTTATAGGCCATGCGCAGAAATTCAAGATTGGCCAAGTCCCCAATTTCCTTGGGAAACGTGCCATTGAACTCATTCTGGTACAAGTTCAGGGTCTGCAGCCCCGACAACTGCCCTATCTCTGCAGGAATGTCGCCGGAGAAATTGTTCCCGCCGACATCCAAGTAGGTGAGGCCCGAGAGCTGGTCAATGTCACTAGGAATTGGACCCACGAAGTAGTTCTGAGAAAGGTCCAGGATTTGAAGCTTGGAGCAGTTATACAGCGCCCTGGGGAATCCACCGGGAATGTAATTCCATGAAAGGATAAGCTGAGTGAGGTTCTTGAGGTCGCAAATCGAAGGCGGGATTGGCTCGGTGATGTTCATGTCCTTGAGGAGGAGCCCCGTGACTGTGCCGCCGGTGCAGTTGATCTCCGGCCAGCCGCACGGCGTAGGTGACGATGAGGTCCACGATTGGAGAGCAGGTGGATTGCCCCATTGCTGCTTCAGGTTCAGCAGGACCGTGAGCTCATCTGTGGCCTGACCCTGTGAGATTACACAAAAGGGTATGGAGAGAAGAGAGAGGAAGAGGAGGGAGAGGCCGAGCTTTCGGAACGGAGGGGGCAGTTTGGACATTTCAGCGGTTTCGGCCGGTTGATCCGGCGGTTATGTGCCCTTCTCTTTGCCGGGAAAGTTGGTTGGCAAAAAAAAAAACCACCAACGGAAACAAAAGGGAGTAGTTTCAATGTTCCACATTGGCGTGCTTGGTAAGCAAAGAGTAGGGGCTATTTATATCGTTGATATGTTATTGTCTAATAGCAAATGACACTGTCGTTGAGATTATTTACGTTTGTGCCACTGATAGTCATACGGTGTGCTGGTGAGTCAAACTAATAGAGTTTTAATCCATCACGGTTCAACTTAACCTTTGACAAAAGCTACAACATTCCAAGAATAAAATAAAAGGATTACAATATTTTTTTTTATAGGATGGCCACCAAAGTCATCGAGACTATGAGTGAACTGATTAGTCTGAATCAGATTTGGAACATCATGAGGACATTTGAATTTTTAGCTAAGAAAAATAGGGTGGTGATGAATCCAACCGAAGTCAAATTAATGAACTCTTTTTAATTAGCTTGAAGATGAATATTATGTAGTACAATCTTCGTTCTCTCGGTATGTTAAGATAATTCATTAAGGTATATGAATTTAAAATCTATACTCGTTCTATCTCTTGAAAGCACACGAATCATGTGATCTAAATAGTGATTGGTAGAAATTCGAATATCTCTTCATTTGTTTTCGCGACTATTTTCACATGAATTTTCCGATGCATGCTTTTATGCAATTTTTTTTTTCTGGGTTTGGAATCTCTTGTTAAATGTTTAGACATAAGGAAAGATTATCATATTATTTTCTACTCGTGATTTAGAAATGGATCGAAAATTATGTTTGGCCAACCGACTTTGGTAAAAAGGTTTTTTTTTTCCCCAACCTTATGACTTATACCCGAAAATCACATGATTATGTTTAATTTGTGCGTTGGGTTGCTAGCATTAGCTCATGCCTTTTGAAAAATTTTGGCCGAATGCATTAGCTTATTTTGTTAAATAGAATTAAGATTAAATTTAACTTTATTCTTTTTTTCTTTTGGGTGGACCCCTTGTTCTAGAAGGCGTCTCACGTGATGCCGCCATAGAAAAGAAGATGGTTTGACCACTCTGTGTGTGTGGTGGGGTTTTTCTTTGTTTTTTTTTTGGGAGGGGGGGTGTTTTAATTGCCTAGTGAATCTCCAATTTTAAGTCCAATTCCAAATTTGTTCTAAATTTTTTTTCAAAAAAAATCCTCAACTTTATGTATGCTACCAAATCTACCCTGAACTTTTTTTTATCTCAGAAAAAATATTCGATTTTTAATGTAGTCCCAAATGTGCCCCGAATTTTTTTTGTCTTAGAAAATACCCCAAAATTTAGGTTCAATCCCAAATCTATCATGAATATTTTTTTTCTAAGAGAAAATTCTCAAAATTTTTACTCTAATCTCAAATATACCCTATTAGCCTTTTTTCAAAAATTGTCGTTAGTCATCCTTAATTTTAATATCTAAGAATGGTTTCATTTTAGAGAATTTTAACATTTTTATTGGGGTGATTTTTTTTATACGTGAAAATACCACGTTGATTTGTACCTATTGCTTCATTACTTTGTCAATGCGAATTTTTATTTTTATCAATGTGGAAATGCAGCATCAAGTTGGAATTAGATCACGGGATAAATTTGAGAATAAATTGAAATTTTGTGAATTTGTTTAGACAAATCTAGGTGGATTTGGGGATGGACCTAAAGTTTGGGGTTTTTTTCTTAGATAAAAAGGATTTTAGGGGCAGATTTGAGATTAGACCTAGGTTTGAGGTTTTTTTAAGACAAAAAAACATTTGGGGTAGATTGAGGATTGGACCGAAAGTTGAGATTTTTTTTTGAGAAAAAAAAAGTTAGGGTAGATTTGGGACTGGACATAAACATAAGGTTTTTTTTTAGGGAATTAGGCCAATTTGTGAAAAAACAAAAATTTTTTTGTAAAGTTGGACCAAAAAAAGGAAAAAAGAAAAAGAAAAAAAAAACACGTTTTGCAAAGTCACTCTGACAAGAGGCTGGGAGCAGGGCGGCTAACTTTTAAATTGGACTAATACTTGGAAAGTACATACAGTCTTCGAGGCCATTCGCCTTGTGTCAAACACCGCGAAGCGATCGATACATGGTCAGCGTTCTAGATACACAGACGACACGCGATTCTAGCATCCTAACACGCAATTCCGACATTCATGGGATCAATTTTAAATATTTTAATAAATTAGGGGTTAAAATGTAAATATATCCTACCATCCCAATTATTATACCCAACTAGTAAAAAAAAATAATAATAATGAATCCTTAATAGAAGAAGAGGAAACTTGCCGTAGATATTTTTATATATACATCATAATTTATCTTGTATATATTATAGTTAATGTACAATGTATCGGAATTCTCTATCGCATGCCGACATTGGTGCTATTTAGACTACTACTAATAGTGTATTTGCCCATATTAGGCATGTTGAAAATCTCCATTTACTACGTCCGTTTATTGAGAGAAAACTGAGAGAAAACAGTTTTTGAAAGATTATTTTTGGTCTTTCTAGTATTTGGATGACAAAAAATTTATCAATTTGTGAAAAACATTTTCGATGAATTGAAAATGGCAAACTTAGATTGAGGGAGAACCACTTCCTCTTCTGGCAAGAAAGAAATAAATTTCTTAAACCACCAAACAGATGAGAACTAAATAGCTTCTCCAAAAATGATTTTGTTGAAAAATATTTTATTTTTATCACGAAAACTTCAACATTACTCATGCCTAGTAGTGACTATAGCATTGGAATTTAAATAAATTCCTTGCAAAATAATATGTATCGTTAATTATCGGATGATGTAGGGTTGTTTGTCTTGTATATAAATCAACTTTACACTTATCAAATGTTTCGTATGTCCCATTTTATAAAACTAAAATTATCATATATTGCTATCTTTCTTTTTAGCTTAACACTATTATTTTGTAAGTTTTAGAAATCGTCATTTTTTTATGATGTTAAATTCACTCTAATCTTATTTCATTTTTTTATGGGATTGAGCCAAAGCAATTTTACGGTCTATGTTATAGAATCTATTCTTGTCAATAATAAGGGTTAATACCACGAAAAACCCTGAATTAGTACGCCAGTGACAAATTTATCCCAAATTATTTTTTTGACCACGAAAAATCCCAAATTGGTACACATGTGACAAATTTACCCCAAATTATTTTTTTTAACCTCAAAAAACCCCAAACTGGTACATTTGTGACAAATTTATCTCAAACTGATATATTTGCGACAAATTTACTCTTCGTTAATTTTCATTAGATTTAACGTTAAATTACTTAGTTGGATTACATGTGGCACTTCACGGGTATACCAGTTTAGGATTTTTACCCTCCGTTTACCACAGGTTTATCAATTTAGGGTTTTTCATGGTATTAATCCAATTTAATAAAGGGTAAATTTGTCATAGGTATAATAGTTTGGGGTTTTTCGTGGTAAAAAAAAATTAATTTGGGGTAAATTTGTCACAAATGTACCAATTTGGGGTTTTTTATGGTAAAAAAAATAGTTTATGGTAAATTTGTCACAAGTGTACCGGTTTGGGGTTTTTCTCGGTAAAAAAAAAATAGTTTGGGGTAAATTTGTCGCAGGTGTACCAGTTTAGGGTTTTTCGTGGTAAAAAAAATAGTTTGGGGTAAAATTGTCACAAGCGTACCAGTTTAGGGTTTTTCGTGGTATTAACCCCAATAATTATCAAATATCATATATTGGATAACATATTGTGCATTGTATAGTACATCTTATTACTATATATTTTCTTTTTCTATTCTTGATATATTGTTTCACATAGCATCAGTCTACTGTGCTATAATTTTATTTCAAGTAACAAATTTTGGTATGTGGGGGCAGGTTAATATGTGATTTTTTTTTTCTTTTTCTTTCTACCACATATTATAACATGCCTATAACATAAATGTTTTCTCATTCTCATCGACGTAATTCTATGATTTACTAGGTTAAATATAATTATATAGAAAATTTATGACGTTGATATTATGAAATATTCTTCTTTTGAGATTGCTTAAAAAAATGAAAAGGCTTCTTTTTATTGAGTAATTGTTGTACATAGTCAATTTCATTACTCAGGTAAAGTATCTCAAATTAATTTAATATCTATATTTACATTGAGATTGTGAGATATTTTCCTTTAAGCCTTTTCTTTTCTTAAAAGCTCTTAAATTTTTTATTTGGAAAAATCTACATCAATTTGAATTTCTTTAATTTTTTTTATCGAAGTTTCTTTAATGTTCAAAAGTCACTTTTATTGTATCACACACATCTAAAATATCTCAATATTTAGATTGATATTTCAAGAGATTTTCCCTTAAAATTTACTTTTCTTAAATAATCTTAGAATTTTATCGAATGCATTTAATGTCCAAAAACTCACTTTTACTATGATTTATTGGATTAGATTATTCCATACATGTCGGCACAAGATTGAATGGGCTTTGAAGGTGTGACGTCCCAGTCCGCTAAACCTTAAGGCTTACTAATCACGCATTCTTCTTTAATATTTCATTATGTTGATGGTGCATACGGAAGATTAATAAAAACAATCAGGACAACCATACAAAACAAATACATGGAACACAATCAATGCCTTGGCAATTGGCAAGCACGCCTAATAGGATATGTCCATTCAAGGGTTCAACTAACCACATACACTCAATCAACAGAGATATGAACAATATTCAGATTTCAACCTGATCTTTCATTCCATATATTTACGGCTCAATACCATTTAACTCCTAGGGATGCGGGATACCAAAACAACCACCACAACTGATCATCACGCAGATATCTTACATCAAAATTTGCATTGGTCCCTCTAAAATCCACTTCGTTGTACAGTCAAAACACAAAATCCTATCCCTAAGATACTTCCTTCAACTAAGCTTGTCCACCCTCGACATCACCATTGCTGACGTTTGGGTCCATGGGAAGGGGACCCAGGAGTTCGTCATCATCCCCAGCGATGTATAAAGCCACAAAATGGTATAGACTTTGGGGTGATTTGCATCCACATGGGGGTGATTTGGGGTGATTTGCATCCACCCTCGACTACGGCCAACGTACTCACTAGCTTCTTAAACTTGACTTTGGGGTGATTTGCATCCACATGGTCCTCCTAAGAGGAAATACACTCTCAGGGAACACTGTAGTAGAGAGTTGGAGTAGCCGGGCTAACTCGAGGCATTGTTACTATTTGAAAACCATAATTCAGCAACAGTGAGCTAATGCCCCACGAATGTAAATCTAACGCAATAAGATGTATGCATTGAAATCAGAACATATCATTAACAATTCTCAATTCATTGTGCACATGAGAAATAATGAATGAATGAGATTTTTCAAATACTCGTATGCAACACCATCTCACACAGAGATCATTCTCGTGGATAACACAACCATGGCATCTCTTCGCCAAGAGGCATTCCAGTTCGCATGAAGCGCATGAGCATTCTCCAACATTAGTACCATCAAATATATCTAGAATTCCCTTCGGCTCCATGGGGTATCATCAGCAGCAGCATGATGGGGTATTTTTCTCATGATGAAATGCCATAGTTATGCACACGCAATATAATCTCACTTTTGTCGATACCTTTTTTTTTATGATTCATTCAGGAATTCAATATTATCATGCATATCAGGCGACGATCAAGAAAACAATTTATATTTTCAATGATTGATGTATGATTTCAACGTTAATCCAAACAACCTATAAAAGTTAGAAATCTACTCACTTTGATTTCTATGACGAACTGACATTGACGATGGGTGAGTTCAAGACATTTAACAAAGGAACAAGGTTATGGACGGCGGTAGGGTTTGGGCATGATTGGTTATAGAGTCGCGGACGTGGACGACAATAGGGGTGTCTAATAGTAAAGGTTCTGATGATCAAATAACAAAATGAGCTAACCTTAGAGTTTTATATAGTAGAAGCAGCTGAAGACTAGTCAGATTAGGCCGATTAACATGTGTCCTCTGCGAACCACGCATGCGTGACATGTTACACACGTCTCCTACCCAGCCACGTGTCGGCGCATTCTTGTCGTACTTATATGGTCTTAATTTCTCATGTACTTGCCTTAAGCATGGCCTAATACATTGCCCTGACTAGAGGTTTTGGGGGTGTTACAATCCTCCCCATCTCATGAAATTTTGTCCTTGAAATTTAGCCCTTACTCCCTCCTTCAAGCAATTGGGGATGCCTTTGCTTAATGGTTTCCTTGCTTTCCCATATTGCTTCCTTGACATCATGGTATCTCCACAATATCTTAACTAGATGGATAGTTTTATTTCAGAGAACTTGTTCCTTCCGATCTAGTTTGTACAGGTTCTTCAATGTACTTGACCACTTTCTTCAACACCAATAGTCTCAAAATCCAACAAATGACTAGGGTTTGGTTGATAGTTTTTTTTTATTATATTGATACATGAAATGCGTCATGTATCTAAGATAGTTTTGGTGGTATAGGCTAGATCGTCTACTTCCTCAAGTATCTTGAAGGGTCCTATACGTCTTGGGCTCAATTTTTCTTTTCCCCAAATCTTGAGATTCCTTTCATAGGTGACACCTTCAAGAATACATATTCGCCTATCTCAAACCCTAACGGTCTTTGACATCTATCGGCATTACTCTTCTGGCGACTCTAAGTCTATCTCTTATGACCTTAACTGTATCAGTTGTACTTTGAACTAATTCTAGCCCCATCAAATTCCGTTCTCCCACTTCGTTCCAACATATGGAAGTTCTACAAAGTCTACCATACAATGCTTCAAGTGGACCCATGCCTATGCTTTGTTGAAAACTGTGGTTATAGGAAAATTCCACTAAATGTAAGTTTTCTTTCCAACTACCATCGAAATCCATAATATATACTCGTAGCTTGTCTTCTAATATTTGAGTTATCCTTTCAGATTGCCCATCTATTTACGGGTAAAAGGCTATTCTATATTGTAGCTTTGTTCCTAGGGTAGCTTCTAAACTTTTCCAAAAATTTGACGTAAACCTTAGATCTTGATTTGGCATTATATTAACCAGTACCATGTAACCATACTATTTCTTTAACATATAAATTTGCAAGGTAATGTAAATCGTGATCCTTTTTCACTGCTAAGAAGTGAGCACTCTTGGCCAATCGATCCAATATTACCCATATAGAATCATGACATCATGCTGTTCTTGGGAGTCCTTGCGCAAAATTCATCGTTATAGGCTCCCATTTCTACTCAAGAATTTCTAATAGTTTAAGCATTCCTATTAACTTATGATGCTCTACTTTTATCTGTTGACACATCATACATTTCTCAACTTATTTAGTGATATCCTTTTTCATCCCATTCCACCAATAATGTTGGCGGAGTTTGTGATACATTTTTGTATTTTTTAGATGGATATTGTACTGACCTCGATGTGCTTTAGACATAATTGTTTCCCTCAATTCCTTATTGTTTGGTACGCATTATCGTCCTTGGAACCTTACCGTTCCGTCATTGGTTATATGGAATTCATGCCTTTTTTCCTTTTAGCATGTCTTCCTAAGTCTCTAGAATTTCAGGATCTCTTTATTGTCACATTTTCATCCTTTGAACATTGTCAGGTTCTATCCTTAGAGTGGCTAAAATACTTGTGAGGTTTCCTACCTCCACCTTGTGAGATTTCCTACCTCCAACTTGAACTTTGACCATGGCGCTCCTTTTAATAAATTCTACTCTTGGATCATCATGGTTGCCCACTTATGCAGTCTTCCGACTAAGGGCATCTGTAACTTTGTTTGCCTTTATGAGGTGATTTAGTATGTTACAATCATAATTCTTCAATAATTACATCCATCTTCTTTGTCTCATATGTAATTTTTTTGCGAGAATAGATACCTAAGACTCTTTGGGCCTGCATGGTAACCATTCTAATTATCTGATTTTGTTTCCTGCAACAGTAAAAAATGAGAATAATATTTGATAATGCAAATAATTCTAATTCTTAATTCTGTTCCCATAAATAGTTTTAGAGAATCATAATCAATTTTAGAGCAAAATCAAAAACAAAAAAAGTTGGTTCTAAAAAAAGAATCACTTTTGAGAATCACAAAATAGAATAAAATTTCACATCTCTCATTTTTTCTTTTTAGTTCTCTCGTTACTTTTCCCTCTACCTAATAAAAATAAAAATAAAAAATTTTGAAAAAAATTGGAAAATTTTAAAGAAATCATAAAAAATTTAAAAAATTCCTAAAAATAGAAGAAGCTTAGATGATACTAGTTTGACCTCATTTTCATAATTTTGGGCATAAATTTCCTAAATTTAATAGATTTCACTCTTCTATAAAAAAATGTTGCAGAAGATAAGGGCATCCAACGTGCGGATGGTAACATATATAGTTGTAGTCGTGCGTCACAAAATGTGACCATTTGTAGTTGGAGCTGGAGCTAAATATCCACTTGGATTTAGGACAGAAGTTGCAAAATAATAGTGAAGGACTTGTACTTCGTATCAAAAAGGATAATTTGTTTTTTTTCATTGGATAATTTTATTATTCGACTACTATGTTTGTATGCATTTGGACAACGCAACATTTAAAGAAAAAATGAGTCATTAATATGGAAACGTGTCCCGTGCTTCAATCAAACATAAAATGTTATGTATTAAAATTTGTATTTCATTTATGATATGCTAAAAAAATAAATGTATTTTAAATTATTTTAGTGTGCATTGGAGATTAGTCTTCAATTTAGGATGAAATTTTACAAAGTAACTATATAATTATTTCACTTAAATGAAAAAAATTATGAAGAGAAACAATTTTTCGAAATAGAAATTTTGTATAATTATCAAACACGTTTCTGGTACTCTAAAACTAATCCAGTAACAGAATTAGAAAAATTCATTTTAATTAAAATCAGATTTTTGGAATAGAATGGTTATCACGTAGGCTCTGTGGTTTGTGTCTATCTCAAACTTCTCCCCATAAAGGTAATACCTCCATATCTTTAACGTAAAAATGATGCAGCCAATTCTAAGTCACGAGTCAGATAGTTCAACTCATACGACTTCAATTGTCTAGAAGCATACACAACAATCCTCTAGATCCTAATGGAATAGTTAACACCGGTGCTAATGTTAATCTTTCTTTGAGTTCTTGAAAACTCTTTCTGCATTTGTGATCCCATATGAAATTGGCATTCTTCCTAATTAACTTAGTGAAAGGACTTGCGATACGGGAGAATCCATCCACGAATCTCAGGTAATAACCTACTAATCTTAAGAAACTTTAAATTTTGGTTATTGTTGTAGGTCTTGACCATTTGATCACAGCCTTAATCTTAGCTGGGTCCACATATATTCCTTGGCCAGATACAACATGTCCTATGAAGCTTTTTTTTTTGGGTAAGGGTACGAAGCTAACTTCATTTAACCAATTTCTGTTCTCTTAGAGTTTGCAAGACTATCCTCAAATATTCTTCATGCTCTATAGGTTCCTTTGAATAGACTAAGATGTCATCAATGAACACTATCACAAATTGATCTAAGAATGACTTGAGTACCCTATTCATTAAGTCCATGAATGCCGTGGGTGCATTAGTCAACCCAAATGACATGATTAAGAACTCACAGTGTCCATAGCAAGTTCAAAATGCCATTTTAGATATATCCTCATTCTTAATTCTTAACTGATGGTATCCTGATCTCAAATTAATCTTTGAGAACACAGACGCTTCTTATCGATCCTAGGGAGCAGATATTTATTCTTAATGGATACATTATTCAGTTGCCTACAGTCTATACACATTCATAAGGATCCATCCTCTTTTCTTGCGAATAGTACTAGTGCAACCAATGGTGACGCAGTTGGTTGAAAAAATCATCTATCCAATAATTCATGTAATTGTAATTTTAGTTCCTTTAGCTCTGTCAATGCCATTCTATACAAAGCATTTGAGATTAGTTTTGTTCCAGGTGCTAATTCAATCATAAACTCAATCTCACACTCAAGGAGATAATCGTGGTAATTCTTCTAGAAACACATCAGGAGATTTTCTTACTATGGGTATTTCCTCAAATTTGGCACTTTCTTTTCCTTTGTCCTTCACAACTACCAAATAACCCATACATCCATCCTCAAGTAATTGTTGCGCTTCTAGAGCCGATATAAGCATTTTTGTGCAACTTGCACGATTTTTAATAAATTCAAAACTGGGCTGGTTAGGTAAATTTAACTGTATTACTTTTCTATAACAATTTACCTTGGCTCTTTGCCTATGAAGCCAATCTATCATTAAGATAACATCAAAGTCATACATAACCAGAACTACTAGGTCTATTATCATTTCTCATCCGGCTATCTCCATCTCGACGTCTTCACACATTATTGTGGAGAGAGGATAGCGTCCTTCAGAGGCGCAACAAGATTAAGTGGTACGTCCATGAGTTTAGTATTAAATTATTTGTCTGTACTAACGTTAATGAGACAAATGAATATGTTGCACATGTATCAAATAATGCATAAGCTTTGCAATTATTTACAGAGATTGTACCTATAATCACAGCCTCAGAAATTTTCACCTCTTCCTAGGTGACTGTGTAGACCCTTGCCTAAGCTGGCGGTTGTTAGTTACTTCCTTGAGAAGATGTCGCATTAGTCATAGTTTGGGGTTGGTTATTTCTCTATGGTTGGAAATTTTATGGATAGTTTTGCGACAGGTGACCCGTCTATCCACATTGGAAACACGTTTGCCACGTTTGATAGGGCATATTCCCATGTACCCTATATTGACACCTGATTTTTAATCATCTTTTCTCTTTTAAAATTAATATAAAATCCATAAAAATCCATAAAATTAAAAAATCAACTTTAGGGACTTTAGCCAAGCCTAGAGAACCAATTTTGATCAAAAAATAATTTTTCATATTTTTAGTATTTTTCGATATTTTTATTTTCGAAAATTCATAAAACATCAAGAAAAAATGAGAAAATTACAAAATAAACTTTGGAAGCCTTGGCCTAGCTTAGGAAACTATTTTTGAGTAAAAAATAATTTTTCATAATTTTTGTATTTTTTTAAATATATTTTTTAGAAATTAGGAAAATATTTAATAAATAATAGCATTTGAGGCCACAAAAATACATAAAAATAGTCAATATTTTTATTTTAAATCCCTTTTCATGTTGGCCTTCGCAAATTTAAAAAAATCCAATTCGGGGTCATGTATTCCTTCACGAGCATAATCTCGAATCGGGCCTAAAAAATCAATTTGAGTCAATTTATTTTAATTTTTCACTTTTAAGAGTTGTGACATTGTTCTCTAATATTCCAAATTTTCATCTTGGCTCAATTATACCCAAAATAACTCAATTTTACAAAAGGGCTTTAATTAAATGAGCTTAAATTTAACATGCGGTAGGTGTGTCGAAAATTGTGAGAAGATTTGGAAATAAAGAAAGATCTTTTTTAGGGACTAAATTGTAAATATTTAAAATTCAGGGACTAGAGTGTAAATACCTAACTCTTGAAGGATTATCTTGCAAATAACAAAAAGAAGAGTTAGTGGAGAAATTAGAATAGAGAAGGGGAGATGGAGAAGAATGGATGGAGAAAATAAGATAAGAATAGAGAATGGAAGATGAAGAAGAATGGATGGAGAAAATAAGATAAGAATAGAGAAGGGAAGATGGAGATGAAGAAGAGTTAGTGGAGAAATTAGAATGGGAGATAAGAATAGAGAAGGGAAGATGGAGATGAAGAAAAGTTAGTGGAGAGATCAGAATGTGAGATAGAGATGGAGAAAGAAAGATGAAGATGAAAAAGAGTTAGTGAAGGAATTAGAATGTGAGATAGAGTTAGTGGAAAAATTAAAATGGGAGATGGATGAATAGGTTATAAAAGGAGGAAGAAGTGAGTTTGAGAGGGGAATTTTTTGGAGAGAAAATTTTGGATGTTTGAGGGGGTTTTGGGAGATTGAAGAAAAATTTGAGAGAAAAAAATACCAAAAAAAGAGAGAGAATTTTGAAGATGATGGGAGTTTAAAGCTAGAGGGTTATCATCATCAATTTCTTTATCGATCAACATAAATCAAGAATTCATCCCAGATTTGAAGCTAAGTGTCCCTCTACTCTCTTTGATTTTTTAGTATAAACTAGCCCAAATTTTCTACTCTTCTCCCATTTCCCCATATTTGATTTCAAGCAAGAACCAATTATATCCGTCAAGCACTTCTCATAATGCCATTGAAGCTAAGTGCTTCTTTCATTGTTCTAATTTTTAATGTGAATTAAATCATATTTGCTCCATTACTCCATTTCTCCATATTTTTATGTCAGGCAAAGGACAACTCCAAGTCAACGGTAAATCCCATGGAGGTGTAAGATTGGCATTGACGAGCTCTTGAGTGCCCATTAAATTTTCAATTGATCCGTTGATGGATTTCAGCCCGAATTGTCAAATCAATTCGTTTTATTTTAAAGAATTTAAACCCCAGAATGTGAAGGGCAGAGCCCGCTCACTGGAAGTCATTTTAAATTTCTGCAATTTAAATTCTTGCACCTTAAACCCCAAAGGAGAGGGCCAAGCCAAGGCTGAGCTATCCATTGGTGGTATTTATTTATTGTCATTTACTTCATGTAATTTAATTTTTGAATCACTAAACCCCAAAATGAATAGCTCGCAGCACTGCACAGAAGTCGTTAACTTATTCCCTCTTTTGGCTTCAGGGAAATACTTAATATTTTGAAAATGCAAAAAAAAAAATGTCACTTACGTATATTCCATTTAAAAAAGTGAAAATACAAAAAGAGAATACTCCACTAGAGCCTTAGGAATAAACCAAGCCTGAGTTGCCAAATTAAGATATCCATGAAATTAACGTACCAAAAGGGCATTAGTTTTAATTAACTAGTGTAACCAAGTCCCCGAACTCATAAACTTTGGTTCGTAGAAGTAATTTAGTTTTCCCGCTAATTTACTTAGGTTGCTAATCAACCTACCAAAAATGATTAGTGGCGACTCCAAAATTTAAAACCATTTGAACAAAAAACCAAAGTCGCGATTTGGTAGAGCTTGGGAGAGCTTGAACTAGGTTAGTTAATTTAATCAATTAATCTGGTAATCCATTAACCTAAAAAATGAATTTTAGGTCGCGACACCCTACCACTGATATGATAAACTTGATTCGAGTATTGTCTTTCCTCTCCGGGATATCTAGGGTTCACTTCCCTTGAAATTCCACCAGTACTCCTCTTATCAGTAGTGAATGGACGTCCACCAAATGGATTAGGTCTGTTGTTAGGTCGAAAATTATCCTAGGGAATATAGCGACTAAACCTACCCTATGATTCTATTTCTTTCTTTTCCTTCACCAATGCTTGCTCAACTAGTTGAGCTCGTTATAATCTCTTATATCAAGAGGCACTAAGGGTTTTCGGACACCATTTCTCAATCTGTTTATGAATTGTCTAGCCTTGTCCTAAACATTTTCTACCAATCTATGTGCATACCTGGATAATTTTGAATACTTAGGCTCGTACTCATCTACAGACATGCTCCCTTGAGTTAATCTTATAAACTCTTCCATTTTCTGTTTTTGAGTATAGTCTGAGAAAGTACTATTCGTTAAATGCTTCCACAAATTTATTCCAATTACTTTTGTACCAATGGAAAACATAGTTGTTCTCATTGCTCCCCACCAGTTTCCTTCTAATTTGTACTCAGCAAGAGCAACTTTCTCAGCCTCGCTACAATTTAATACTTTGAAAATTCTTTCCGTACCTTTAACCCATCTTTCGACTTTGTCTGGCTTTCCTAATCCAGTAAATCCGCTTGGCTTCAGCTTTAGGAACCATTCCAGCAATTCTTGTGTACGACATTTGCCAGTCTCAGCATTCGTAGTAGTTTGTTGTCGAGTTTGCTCTTGCATTGAGTTCCCTACAGTAGCAAGTGCTTGCAGGATTCCATCTATACGAAGATCATTTCTTGCGCCCTCATCAGTTGTTCTTTGAGTTCCACTTGATCTCACTATTTTCCTGAGTTTTCTGCATGATGGTTAATAGAAATAAATGTTTCACCCTTCATCAGGAGTTAATTTAGTTACTATTAGTCAAAATAAGTAGCATTTGCTACTGCCAATCAGAGACAATCAGAGACAATCATAGACACATGCAATTGTATGTTTCATTGCAAACATGCCTACCAAGTACTTCATCCTCTAGTGTACCTTATCACTCTAAAGTCTTGCTTCGATACCAACTCAATGTGACGTCCTAGTCTGCCATACCTTAAGACTTACTAACCGTGCATTCTTCTTTAATATTTCATTGTATACGGAAGATTAATTAAAAGCATTGGGATGGCCATACAAAAGAAGTGCACGGAATAAAACCAACATCCTAATAATTGGCAGGCACGCCTAATAAGGTATAGCCATTCAAGAGTTCAACTAACCACATACACTTAATCAGCAGAGATACTACCAATATTTAGATTGCAACCCGATCTTTCATTCCATATATTTAGAGCTCAGTACGATTTAACTCCTTGGGATACGGGATACCAAAACAATCCCCACAATTGACCATCACATAGATTTCTTACATCAAAATTTGCGTTAGTCCCTCACAAATCTACTCCATTGTACAATCAAAACACAGAATCCTATCCCTATCACACTACCTTTAGCTGAATGTATCTGCCCTTTTCATCATTGTTACCGATGTTCGGGTCCATGGGAAGGGGACCCAAGAATTCGTCATCATTCCCTGAAGATGTATAAGGCCACAAAACGATATAGAATTGGGGTAGAACACAGGCTTATCTCTATTGCTAATGTACTCACTAGCTTCTTAAACTTGACTTCTAGGTGATCTGCATCCACATGGTCCTCCCAAGAGGAAATACACTCTCGTAGAGAGTTGGAGTAGCCTGACTAATCCAAGGCATTATTACTAATTGAAAACCATAATTCGACAACAGTGAGCTATCGGCTCGTGAATGTAAATCTAACCCAATAGAATGTATTCATTGAAATTAGAACATGGCATCAACAATTCTCAATTCATCATGCACATGAGAGATACTTAATGAATAAGATTCTTTCGAATACTAGTATGCAACATCGGCTCACACAGAGACCATCCTCTTGGATAACAAAACCATAGCATATCTTCGCCAAGAGGCATTCTAGTTCACACAAAGTGCAGGAGCATTCTCCAACATCATTACCATCAAAGGCATCTCGAATTACTTCCGACTCCATCGAGCATCATCAGTAGTAGCATGACGGGATATTTTTCTCATGATGAAATGCCATGTTATGCACACACAATATAATCTCACTTCTATCGACACCCTTTTTTGGGTGAATTCATTTGGGAATTCAATATTATCATGCATATCAAGCGAGGGTCAAGAATACAATTTATATTTTCAATCATTGATGTATAATTCCTATGTCAATCCAAACAAACTATAAAGTTAGAAATCTACTTGTCTTGATTTCTTAACGATGGATTAATGACGAAGGTGGGCGAGTTCAAGGCATCTAATGAAGGCATAAAGATGCGGACGACATTAGGGCTTGGGTGTGATTGGTGGTAGAGGAGCAGACGTGGACGGAAGTAGGGGTGTGTAATAGTAAAGGTTCTGATGATTGAATGATGAAATGAATTGACATTAGAGCTTTATATAGGAGAAGTAGTTGAAGACCTGTCAGCTTAGGCTGGTTGGCATGTGTCCTCCGTGGACCATGCATGCATGACACGTGTCCACCACGTATCACGCGTGCACTGCCATGTGTCCACCATGTATCACGCTTGCCTTGCCACGTGTCACCGCTTGTGTCATGTCCGACATGTGGTCCGCCACATGTCCTTTTTGCTTGGCATGTGTCACCGAGCGGTGACACGTGTCCCCTACTCGGCTGGCCCCTCAAGTGTCGGCGCATTCCTATCGTTCTTATCTGGTCCCAATTTCTCATGTATTTGCATTAATTGGGGCCTAATACATTGCCCTGTCTTCTCGTCGTCAATCTTTAGTTAAACAATACTGGTTCTCACAGTATCTCAAGCTGATCAGAGGTTTTGGGGCGTCACAAAAGAAATGAAATTTGGCATTTGACATCTCATTTTCATAATGATGTGACAAAAATTATGAAAATACGAAAAGAAAAGTAGAGTCTCAAACTTAAGCCATTCTTCCAGGCCAAATGATTTTAGAGCCAGTAAAAGCAGTCAATGGATTTTGGCAGTTGATGCAAAGACAAAGACAAAGATCATTTGAGCTAAAAAGCATAATCTTAAAGTGGTAGGAAGGTTCAATCATTCTCATAGTTTCTAAATTAATTTTTTTTGTGGGCCCAAAATATTTTTAATAATTGAAGGAGGACGGAAAAAGAAAAACAAAGGAGCAGCAGTTGTTTCTCGTGGACTAAATGATCTAATCAACTTTGAATCTCTTTATGCCCTTTTTGAATGCAAGCTGACTTTGGCGGCTGGTTTATGTTTTTAAATGTTGTCCATTCGAACACAGCATGATCTTCTAGGTTTGCTCGTCAATGTCCTCTGCTCTGTGTCAAAGACAGGGATGGAATTATCTACCTCACAAAATTTCTTGTTTCTTTTCCCAAATTTGCTTATCTCAGCATTGAATCTGGTGGGCCTGGCTTTGATTATTAAGAGAAGGGAAGAGTCTTCCCATGAAATCTTGGCGAAAAAATTATCCAAAAAATCCTAAATATATGATACAACGGCCAATTTAGTCATAAACCTTCTAATTGTGCTAATTTAGTTATACACCTTTTAATGATTTTCTAATTCAGCCATAAGTTTTTCAATTATGCCAATTCAGTCATAAACCTTTTGATTATTTGCCAATTTAGTTATAAACTTTCTGATAATTGATCAATGTAATTCTTTCGCCCAATTATCCAATTAATATGTTTAGGACTAAATTTGCAAAACTTCAAAAAGTTTAGGACTAAATTGGCAAATCGTCAAAATATTTAGAATTAATTTGCACAATTGAAAAATTTAGGATTGAATTGGCAAATTATCAAAATGTATAAAATTAAATTTGCACAATTGAAAGATTTATGACTGAATTGTCCGCCATATTAATAGGTTTAAGGTTTTTTGGACAATTATCTCAAATCTTCATCTCCATAATACCATACATTCACCATTGAACAACTCCAGCTTGGATGTGTAACATGTGAAGGAGGAAACTATAGCGGGGCAAGAAATTGTTACTCATGCAATAGAAATCTTTAGTTATCAGAAATTAAACCTTGAAAAATACAAGGAAACAAGAATGGCAGGTGAAATTTTTCCTGCTGACAAAAGGGTTTCTAGAAAGAGAGAGTTAAACACGTGCCTGGGTCAACAAGTGGCCTGGATTTTCTTCTGGAAAAAGTGAATTTCATAAAGAAACTGCCTACTTAGGTTCACCAAACGTCCATGAAAATTCAAAACATGATGGAAGCATCCGTTCTAGGTGGACCATACATTCTAGAATTAACACGAATTGGACCGGAGATGGGATTTGTTATATGCTAAACGCCACAGAATTATCTTTACCGAGGAAAAGCCGAAAAAGAATGGGAATTAACACACGAAACCAAGTTGAGATATAAACAATGAAATCCATTCTGTCAAGTGGAATTTTATTTGTAGCAGATAACAAACTACTTGTAATTACATACATGCTTCAGCTGATAAGTCCCAATAAACTATTGCATCTGCCGTGTCCAAATAGCTGGATAAGAACTAATAACACACGAATATACAGAATAGCTTTACGGATAGTCCAAAAAAAAAAAAAAAAGAAATATACTAGGAAGCATAATATATATGTCCTTGAATTTGTGAACTCCTGATGTTCAGCTCAAGGTCTCCCTCATTTTGCAGTTGTTGCTGCTGAATCAAGAGGTATGTTTTCTTGGTCACTGCTTACAACTGAAAGACAAACAGAAACCATGTTTACCCGAGGAGAACGAAGACACCCCCATTATGGTAAGTTCAAGAAGAACCTGGAAAAGGAACTCACATGGCAGGGAAGCTGTGTGGCCCGAGCTCTTCAAGATGCGCAGCCTCTTGGCAGTAGATACGAACATACTACGAGAGAATAATGAGATTGTCTTGGGAGAGAACTTTTATGTAATTGGGTGATTCTGATGACTACGAAACTAGTTTGAATCATTTTTAGTTTGATGCAAATTCAAGTAAATAGTATGAAGAAACCTGAATTAGGAAAGATGATCATGTTATGAGCAGCTTTGAAGCTTTTCAAAGGTGTTGTTGCTGTATGTTCCTTCGTTGAGTTACCGAACTATGCCCAACAAATACGATGCAGATTATTTGTTGACACGAACACTAAAAAAAAGGAAGAGTGCTTACTTCCACGGCACATCGCCAACAAGCATCCTGTCTCCTTCATTATCCTCATAAATTAGAGTGCATTCCCCATTTTCAGCATTCCTGTCCTCTCTCTCGGCATTACTCTCATCACTTGTAGCGCTATGAGCTGAAAAGTGAGAGGTTAGGACATTAAAAACTTAGCATGACTTGTGTCATGTTCCTCTTCAAGAGCAGAGGACAGATACTCAAGTGGTAACTCATTAACCAAATACCATTCTTCGACTAAGATGCATGGAGTTTGAGGTTTTACCAGCAGGAAGGCCCCTAAAGAGTTCATAAATGGCAACAGAGAGCTCCTCATAACTGTCATAGGCTTTGAGGTTCAGTTTTCTTCCTATTGGGAATCCATCCATGTAGATCTTTACAAACATGTGCTGGTTTGGACCTTCTGATTGATGTTCACCATTGTCCTGCTTCTCAAATTTACTCGATGATAACTGAGGAGTTTGCCTGCACAACAAGTTGTTTGCAATGTTTTTCCTGAAGGAACCTATTGGTGGCCACCCGACGACTGGACCAGGCGGAATTCTGCAAACGAAGGACCAATATACTCAAGTTGGGTCGCCAAAACAGTTCACAGATATGGATATGTTGCATCTTTGGACCCTGGAGAATGTGTCGATTTTGTATGGTACCAAATGAGCTAGTGTCATATTCTTACCCTGGAGAGAGTTCTTTTACACGTTTTCTCACTGATAAATTGCACACTTAATTGCAATCAAATCGTACGACATCCTTTTTATATTTTGGGAGATCCATCTTCATTTTTGCTACATCTTCTCTTGATCCTTTATGAGAGAGACGACCTAAAATACCCTAAGGCATGCTCATTCATTTTTTCTTTCTTTTCAAAACTAAAGTTTTTCCAAATTCCGTGGCCAAGCTACTCCCCATAGTTTTTAGCTTGATAAGAGTAGGAACAAGGGAGAATGATAAGGCAAGCTTAGCAAAATGACCTTTTCGGAGAGTGTCCTGGCAGAATAACAGGACTTGAAAGGGCTTGATTGTTTAGATGGAGAAAGTCTGCTTCATTAAAGACACTCTCTTGTGCAGATTTTGTGACTGTCACATTCAGCGAGGAGGTGAAAGAGACTCGTTTGTATGAAGAACTGGGTTGCATCTTCAGTTCCTGGATCACTCTCCGAAGAGCCAAAGTTGTTTTCTCAGGCCAGCATGTCCTGCTATCAGCAAGTTCCTCAATCTTTCGGTCAGTCAAAGGGGCCTTCGGGCAGGGGTGTTTATGCAAGAGCTTTGTATCTCTTGGTTTATGAATTACAGTGTCTTCAAACACCCTTTTGGCTCCTTGAATAAAATTTTCTCCAGGAGGACCGAGCCTCAGGTCCAAGTTCTTATCGTTTGACCCTCCTGCATCGGTCTTATTGTTTCCTGAGCACCCTTGTTTTTTCTTGGCAGGCATTCTGCATAAATGAGAATGAACATCCATTTGTACTATTTAGATGATGCCAAACCTAACGAACAAAAGAGCATGAGAAATACTATATTTAAGTTTCAGGAACTCAGTTTATCAGGAAAAAATGAATGAAAAGTGAAGTACTCTCACAATCCTTCCGAAAACAATCCGTCATCATCATGGGTTGTGCGAAACACTTGAAACATAAATTAATCAGTTTCAGTCTCAAACCTTTCTCAGTTACTTTGCTTCGGAAATTGACTGAAAGAGAAGCGCGTTGCAGGCATCAGCAAAATCAGATTGACTTTAAGCCTGTGAAGATTCTCCAACTCTGCTACCAATTAAGAGGAAGAACCACTCTATGATACATTGCAAGAAAACCTGGTTTTATCACAACCATGCTTCAGTGGGAATGTACAGCGGATGGGTTCTTTCGGCTTTCACTTCAACTCGAGTGGACCGCGTTGCCAGAGCAGCAAGAGGCAGTGGCAATGGAGATTCTGGATGCTGAGAACTGAAGCCGCATTAGAAAAGGGTAAGCAAGTTTACATGCGCAATTAACAATACGTGGACTACACTCGGTGGTTGTTGTCACATCCCTGATTCATGACTTAGGGACAAGACAGCTTGTTTCTTGTTTAGCTGGGAACCACAACGAATTAATCATGCTTGCTCAAACCCAAAACTTGAACTGAGGAAAATTATTAGGAAGAATCATTCTGTTTATGTACTAGGTATCAATACATGCATACAAACTTCTTGGCCTCACATACCTTCTGACTTTGAATGATTAGAGCTATACAGCTCAACCCAGATATTTATCCTTCCAAGTTGAATGAAAATAAGAGAGGGCAGGTCCGAGGAATGCTCAAACCAAATTTTGCTCTTTCTTCATCTCTAGCAATGGCTCAAATAGGACAGGGCCAGGAGTCCTGATAATGCCATGACAAAGACACTAGATATGTTCTCCATTCTGCATCTGAATTAACAAACGAGCTGTTTAGGCACATACGATGCATCCGAGTTCCAAATGCCTTTGACTTGAGCCGATCCCGGGAGATAGCGTTAATGCTTGGCAGCAATCATTTCAGTTTGTCCATTTTGAGGAATCCGTAAAAGTCGCTTGAAGGGTCCACTTTCTCAACTCTCTTACTTGGTGTCCCGGTGCAAAGCAGGCTGACTTCTGTTTCAACAATTCTAAAAAATGGCGGTCTTTATCCTTTGCAGTTGCCCACTTATGTAGGACATTGGGAGCTTGTTCTCTTTAACAGATTGTAACTATTCTGATGATCTGAAAGTGCTTGAATATTCACTCTTTCCATGCATGCTCGGCAAGTACAGAGTGAGAGCACCATCACACTTTTTTCGTCCTTGAGGCACAGATCAAGACACTCTCTCTCTCTCTCTCTCTCTCTCTCTCTCTCTCTCTCTCTCTCTCTCGATCTCTCGAGAAATCGTGCATGCACATTTTTCGGCGAGCTAAGGGAGTCTGCATCTTTTGGGTAGGTGGGATGCCAGCTTTTTTTCTTTGGTGTGCTGAGCAGCAATGTTGAACAAAGTACTAAACCATAATTCTTCGATGAATTGATACTTTGTTGAAGAGTTCATTGGATATGAAATTCGTCGTTCCCATCATTACTAGCAGAAGTCCATTCCTAAGTGGTAGACCCTCCCGCATGCACTCCATATACACATGATTGATCCTCTCGATAGAACACCATCTTTCACTTTACACTTTTGAGGCCTCCTTTGTGCTTTCTCCCTTTCTCCTTTTTCGCTTTTCATCAGGTTAATGATTATCTTCGCCGTTCTGTATCCTAGCCCAGTTTCTCTGCCTCCTGCATATAGTTTAATTGCACATGCATTCATCGAATGAGAAAGCAACTTTTGAACATAGCCATCTGAGTTTTCGCAAAGGAATTGTGCTCAAATAGTCTAAGACCGCGTATGGTAACGCTCTAGAAAAAGTATTTCTGTTCATAAGGCAAAAGCACTTTTAACAAAAACGCGTACGGTAAAAAAAGTATTCCTAAAGCATCCTGGGAACACCTTTAACAAATAGAAACATTTTTGAAGCAGAAATAAGGAAAAAAAAAAATTACTTGTGTGTTCTCAAAACACTTTTAAGAAATACATTTGAAACATTTTTTAAAAACAATTGGGAACACTTTTTTGAAATAATTTTTTTTGAAAAATAAATAAATAATTTAAAATGAAATGAAATAAAAATAATTAAAAATTGAATTAATAAAAATAAAAATTAATAAAAATAATTTTTAGGAAAAATAAAATAAAATAAAATAATTAAAAATCGAAATAATAAAAATCAAAACAGTTAAAAATAAAAAAAGTTAAAGAAAGCAATTAAAAAATAAAAAATAAAAAAAATTAAAAAATCAAAATAATAAAAATTAATTGAGAAATCGAATCATTCACAAAGAGTAAAATTATGAACATAATTTTTTTGCAATTATCAAAAGCGTTTCTGTTTATTTTTTTTTTCAAAGAATATAAATTTTATGCAGTCACCAAACGCGTTTCTGTTCCAAAATTTCTATTCCAAAAGTTGTTCCGGGAATAGAAACGTTACCTTACGCAACCTAAACTTCTCTTCTATGCGGTCCTAACCACACGACATTCAAATTCCCCACATCTACATCATCATAAAGTCGATGTTAATCTGATTAGGTTATATAATCAACCTAAGAGCTGTATGTGCAAGTGATTGTTTTGTCCCTAAGGCAGGCTGAGTCGATCCAATAAACCGTTTACAATGCATATAGCACTTGGACAACTGGGAATCTGCTCACAACCAGAAAGGTAGAACATTGCGGCAAGAGTTAAATAAAGTTCTTCAATCACAAAAGCTTCATATTTATGAAGAATGACAAGATCCAATGTTATACAACACAGTCGAAAGAGAATTAACAAGAAAATTATGAATGCAAGCAATTTGAACCCACATATTACAAGGATTCACCTTTCCTAGCACATCAATGGATGTATGTCAGCCTTTGCTGGATATATTGCTTTTCCTCAGTCAAGAAATTACTGAAAAGAATCATCTGAAAACTTATGTTGGAAATCATGTAGAAGTGAGCTTGGATGTTATCTACCAAGCGGTGTGCTCATTAAACTTATTAATGTATCAAAGTCTTCTCATCTCCGCAAGAATCCCATTGCTTGATAGACATTACTGAGGGTAGCATCTGCTATTTCTGTTGCTCTTGCAGCGCCTTCTGCCAATACACCATCCAAGTAAGCTGAATCAGATATTAATTCCTCGTAGCGGACCTGTAAATGACCAAGAGAGGATGGACTATCAACTATTTGGCGAGCTTACCATGCAGAGTATACTCAAGCACGACAAAAGTAAGCACTGTCGATTGTCACACGTGAAATTTCAGTTGTCAAATAAGGAAAATCAGAATTTGCCACCACCAAAAATTAATAATGTAAGATTTGTAGTATTCTCCTGAAGTTACCAGGATCATCTAAAAAGACAGATATATGAAATACAAACCTGAATGGGATGCAGATGATCAATTAAGGCATCCGTAATGAGGGGCTTAAACGAGCCCCAATTCATGTCCTGGCATTCTTTTGCAACTTCCTGTGGTATGATACATGATAGTTAAATTTTCTGAAGCAGTGTATCTAAAAGAACTTAAGAGCCACTGTTAAGTCCTCAAGACAATGGAAAATGCAATACCATAGTACACAGCGATGACTGATAAAGTTAACAGTAACATCTCTAATTGCATTACCTCTTTGGCTTTTCCTGAAACGAGCTGGTATATTGAAAGTAGATTATGGCATTCTGGCCTGTCAGGATTGTCAAATTCCAAACTGTATGATAACAAGAAAATGCAGATGGAAAGATCAGCGGACAGAATAATAGGAGGATATCATGATATAGATGAACGACACAAAAACTTGTATGTTTACATTCCAAATTTTGACAACATATATTTCCCCATTTGAGAGCATCAATACAACTGAAATGTTGAAAGTTGAAGGAGTATAGTATCAACCCTGTAAATGAGTCAGTTTTGCAACGTTTGATCTTGTTTGCTACCACCTACAAGACAAATAATTGAACGCAAGGATGGCCAAAAAAAGGTGAGAAACAAACACATCAAATTTATCTTTCAACAACCTGCATTAGCAAACTATGGACATTCAGTTGCCTGACTCAAAAAAAAAAAAATACTAGCATTAAGCTGATATGAATTATTTTACACAAAAGAACGTATTGATAAAAATATAGATGAAAATCAATTTTCCCTAGGTTTCGATAAGCACAGCAAGATGGTTCCTGCGGCAATAAGTTAAAAAGGCAGTGCTCAACAAGATAGCTCTGATGGCAAAAAGTCACAATACACACGCAGTAAGTTAGTTTAATGCAATCTGACATGCCACTTCCCCATCTTAAGGGTGGTAGCTGTTTCGTATGTTCATCACTATGCTTATGTCTAAAAGTGCTACCTCCTCTTCAGATTGATATGCCACATGTGGAAATTGGAAAAAGAAGAAGAAGAAACCCAACCAAATATAAAAAAAAAAGGATAGGAGAATGACCAAAAAATCAATGCACCTTCAAATCTATCTGATCAGAGAACTAAGATGCATAAGGCAGTTACCAGCCACACACAATGTCATCATATGTAGCCAAAACATTAAATTATTGCAACATTATCAAGGGGAAACTCACATCTTTTGAATCAAGAAGATTGATCCGTGACTGATCAGAGGGTGAAGATTTTGACATCTGCAAGAATTAAGCCCATGTATCTGTTATGTTGAGAAGAGTCTTCTTCATTCAATCCCATGAAAAAGATTGTCCATAAATTTATTGTTTAACAAACTGAAAACTATACTGGCAGAAATATTGAATCAAAGGTTCTTTGGAGGATATAGAAGGTTCCATAACCTTGGAAAGACCATCAGTAAGCGACATAACTCTTGCTCCAGCTGGAGGGATAAGGGGCTCTGGAACCTACATGAGGAATAGCAAATACTGCAGGTTGAACCCTCAATATTGAGCTGAGCCTGCTTTCATCATTCAGAATGAAACTTACCTTGAAAATCATTCCTCCTTTCCTGTGACAAACAATGAGGACAATGAAGGATCAAAATCTGAATGGAAAGCACATCCACAATTTCCAAAAGTATCAAGGTGCAAAAATAGAGATCCTCACCCTCCCAATTTCTTCCACTTCCTTCCTCCATATAAGTAGTTAACACGTTCAGCTAGCTCACGGGTCAATTCCAGATGTTGCTTCTGGTCTTCACCAACAGGGACGAAGTCAGACTGCAAAATTGTCCCCCGATTGTGAAGCTTATAAGAATGTTCTGAACTAATGATCACTGACAGTTCTAAAGGCAAACAAACGCCACAAGCACTCAGCAAGATGAGCCATAAAAGAAAATAGAGAAGAAAATAGACACTACTCACAGACAACTGAAAAAAGTTCTATTGAATTGTAATTCATGTAATAAGCAAATAGGAAACAATATAGTCCTTGTTTTTTAACCTGGTATAGGAGAATGTCAGAAGCCATAAGAACTGGATAAGTCAATAGAGCAACACCAACATTTTCGTCACCCTGTAAAGTCAAAATTAAAGTTGAAAATACTTATGTTAACTCATAACACATAAAAGTAGGATACAACAGCAAAAGATTGGATATATGCCAATTAGGTTTCACTGAGTCTGCTTAACATTTATCTCAAAACCTACAAGTTGCTGTCACATGTGTGGTTATTGGGATTTATCTAGGTTTATGAAATTTTACCAATGGAGCTACACCATTACATACATATCATCTAGTAGATGAATCATTATGTATTTCAGGGAATTTATATGTAAAATTGTTGCAAGTGATTGATCTCGTGTCTCAGACTTCAAAGAGATTCCAAGAGCTATAGCCCAAAGGATTAAGGGCTTATACTTGACAAAAGTCAATTAAAGGCACAAAATTTAGTACTTCACTGCAGAAGCTTAACATTAGTTCCTTACAAAAGGGAGAAAAAGATGACACTTTTCCCTCCATTACATTGCATGAAGAACTTCCTTCCTCAATCCTCAAACTTGCCAGTCCTTTGTCAGGCTAATCAACCAGGATGCTCAATGGTTCTTAAGAAGAATGACCATAACATCAGCAATGGACCAGTATAAGTAAAAGACTAGCAAATTCATGCACAACATGCTATGAAGGTAAAAGATAAAGGAGAATATATCGAGGAGGATGAAGCTTCCGTACAATTAAAACGCACCGCCTTGCGAGATTTCTCTTTAAACTGGATCATTCTATTGAGCCAACCAATTGGTGTAGCCGAACTCAGCAACCACATCAACTCCACATGAGCACGGACATGAGATTGCACAAACACAGAAGCCTGTATGCGATGTGACAATTTAAGTCAAATGCTATCAAAAGTACAATGGGTGTGCAGATAATTGATGACCGTTCCTCTAATTCAGAGAATGCTTCAAAGAAGGGAGGGGAGAAAAACTACCTTGGAAGGGTCAACACCACATGCCAAATATATAGCTGCTGTATCTCTAGTGGCCTTATATAGTTCTTGTGTCTCATACGGTAGCGTTATCTGTAAATAACAATGTCCAACAAAGGTACTTAAAGCCAGTCTGAACAGGCATTAGAAGGCATTTTGCGAAACTTTCGGAATATTTATTCCCCATATCTGGTTCTAAGTTTTTGCCTGCCTGAGTAGAAAGCAACTTAGAATTTTCCTTTCCATCCCGTGCATTCTAATTCTTATATTTGGATCTTAAGATATCTCATTAGGATGAAAAGATCGTAAATTGTGCAAAGAAATCAGCATGAACACAATAATTTAGATATGACCAATCGGCAAGCCTATGCAGGTTCTGGCATGATGTTGAGGAATTTCATGTTCACCTAGCCCCAACATGGCCCATGTCCGACCTGACGTTTTTGTCCAACCCCATCCATGTCTGATAAAGAAGCCTGCCCCTTCACCATTGTGTTTTTCTTTATTTTTTTCCCTTCATAGTGTTATTGCACTGCATGAGAATACTTAACCCTATCCCTTGCTCTTGTCCAACAGGGTTAAAGAAAATGGTATAAGACAGGACAAATAATGAAAAGAAATGTCAGGACCAAATATAAATCACTCCAACGGCAATAGCATGTAGTTACATGATAGGCTAGAGGTAAAAACTCCCTCAAGACTCCAATAACAAAGAATTTGAAGTACAAGCACAGGATACACGCCTCTATTAGATTGAGCAGAAATGAAGGGTGAAAAAATGCCTCCAAAAATTTATGCATGTAGAAAAAGCTTAGTCCAAGGACTAGAGCTTGTGGAAAAAACTCAGTCCAAGGGCCAGAGCTTGGCCGACCTAAAAGTTTACGGCGTATGACATGTCCTCATGAATATAGCTTCTGAATTTTTAAGTGTCATTTGCTGATAATTAAATTATAGTCTGTTAGATAGCTTTTTCAGAGGCCTAAAACCAGCTGATAGAGACATCTTCTATTGACCTATAAGGTGAATAAACACACTATATCCATGCCAGCTAAGGAAAAAAAAATTACAAGAAAATCACCTGAAAATTGAGATTTCAATGAAAAACTATCCACGTAAATCCAAAAGCAGGGAGAGTGAAGATCACATTTTTTATACTCCCACTCGAATGGGTAGAAGAGGACATCCTTCATGAAGTAACATGTCTTCCAAATCAATTTCATCGTTTCCAGATGGAGTCTAAAAAAAAATCTCTTTCTATACCAAGTACTTACATGACTCAGATGAAGTAGATATTTCGTAATCACATTGGACGAAGATTGGTGGTAAGAAGGTGGAAGCTTGACATTAATATTAAGTACCTAACGGTTCAGGACTAGGGAGACATGATAAGACTTTCTTAAAAATGATGAAAAAGTGCATTAACTATTTTTAGCTACTTACCAAAGGAATTGATTTTAAGAGTGAATTTGTCAGACACCCGGTGAACAATCAGGAAGAAGCTCCATCAGCACCCTATGTCCACCAGTGAGTTTACTTCACTGCTAACACCAGAAATATAAACACAATGCTGATATCTTGTCTGGAGGAGAATTCTCCTAGATCTAATGTAAACCTGCCCGTGATACTCCATGTCTAACTCCTCCAAGTGAATCACCCACTATCTACCCAATTTCTCCAAATATAACCACAGTCTGTCTGTTCAGCATTGGTCAGCGAGGCAGCATTCATGAACCACTAATGATGTCTTTTTCGGAATATTAAGGTGCACGTTTTGGTCTTGCATGGCATAATGAATCTACATGATCTGGCACGACCTAGTTCACTAACTTATTGGAAAAAGAGCAACTATATCGGTGATCTGATTGAAATGGGACCTTTTCCTGGAACATAAACCTCATGCATATCAGGAAAGATAATGCTGCTGAGGGCTGTCCTTCACAGTCAGTTTTACCACAAGAAAACATCAATTGACTTGCTGTTCTCTCAGTCGCACAAGATGCAAAGAGTAAGAAGGACAAATCACCCAGTACCCTTATATCCTTTAATAATCATCAACTCAAGAAAACTATGAATGAACCAAAAACATACCGCGTGAAGGTCCACAATGAAGAAGAGCGTGTCATATGCATTCTGCAGCATCGAAACCAGGAGTGAGTAAATGAAGAAATAACAACTATAGATCACAACTTTACAGGAAAACCAACATCAACCTGAAGCTCAATCCAATTTTTAATGGCGCCAAGGTAATTCCCGAGGTGAACGGAACCTGTGGGCTGAACTCCAGAAACCATCCTTTTCCTGTAAGGCAACTCAATGAGCATCAATGGGCTACACTACTCTGCACTCAATCACACTCCGAAGTCGAGCCAAATCAAAGCAATGAAGCGAAAACCGCCAAACAAACCTCAAGCAATCAATTAGGCATCAAAGCAATGAAGCCAAAACCGCCAAACGAATCCAAAGAAACCAATTGGGCAATCATTTCAGCACCCAGAGAGAAAAAAGCAGAAAAGAAAAAAAAAAAAACGTACCTCACTGAGCTGGAAGTATCCGGGACCGCGGGTTCGGAGAGCGAGAGGGTACAGAAACATTGAGAACTCGAGGCCTTGGGTCTGACAAAAAGACGCCTTGCGAAGCACTTGCTCGGAGTAATGGCACACGACCTATTCGAAGTAATGCCGCAATGAGAAGCCGCCATCTGTCGGCTTCAAGATTGCAAAGAACCAAACATACACGCTTCTACGTATACACGCACGCTCAAACACGGCATTACACATACATTGCAGTAGTACCCACACCTACCCACCTCCCACAAACACACACACGCACACACGCACAGAGAACCGTACATACAGTCACAAGAGAGAGAGAGAGAGAGAGAGAGAGAGAGAGAGTACAGAGAGGAGGCGAGTGGAGAGGTAGAGTTGGAGAGAATGGGGAAGTGAGAGAGAAAAGAGCGAGCCATCTCTTCTTCTCCAGCTCTGCGGGTGGGATGAGCAGCAGAGCGGATATGACTGCGTGCTCAGTCCGGACTCTCTGTACAAGTGGATTTCTTCTTATTTCTTAAAGGTTCAAAATAAAATAGACAATTTACATGTGATATTATTCCAACTCCTATATTTTCATAATTCTATTTTTTAGTTATTATAAAAATGCAATAAATTAAAAATGCAACCCGTCTAGAAAGAAATTGCATGAAAAATTATATAAAATGACGTTACCTTTTTTGTTTTTTGATCGGATCATGATACAACCTCGAAAGAATACTTAAAAAATAATTTAGCTTAATGCCAAATCTGTCTTCTTTAATAATTTGTATTCTTGAAATTGAGGATCGAAATTGGAACTATCCTCTGACTGTAGTTTATATCTCATCAAAGAGAAAATAATTAATCTTAGCAGATATGTCTAAATTGATAATTGTAATTTCCATGCATATAAAATAGACAACCAAAAAGCAAGGAGATAGATCACGCCTAAAAGCAGCCATTTAGGATGATGGACAGTGAAGTGTAGTTCAAGTAGCATGGTAAAAATGATGGAGAAATTTCATGAAGAGGGAAAATATTAAGATGGGAATTTACATTTTTACTTTATGCTTTCAATATTCATTATTTTATTATGTGCTCAAAATTATTTAGCTGGTTTTTTTCTCCGGGAAAACAAGGGGGCGGATCTTCCTTTTACGTGCTGAAGAGTCCAAAAAAAGGCTCAGGAGACGGTGCCAGCACCCCAGAAACTGGCCTCCGTAAAGGCGCTTCCTTTCCTGGGGGGATTGCATAAAGTTTTAGGGTTTTCGTTTCAATCCCCACCCACCATCTTCTCGCCCAATCAGCAGCAGTCACACCGTAGTCAAGAAGCGACTCCTGTCCATATCCCCATGGAAACAAAGTTGTTGCCGAAATGATTGGCGGAAACTGGGACATCCCAGGTTGACAAAATCCTTGTTCTCGTTTTGGTTGTTCTGAAATGCGCATCTGCTGAAGCGCAAATGGATCGTCTCCGTCCGAGGCGCAGGGAGGTCTTCTCTGGGTTCACAAATGCTGAGGTAAAGATGCAATCTTTTTCGGTTTTTCTTTTTGGGCTCTTGCTTGAGCTATTCATTTTTTCTGGGTTCGGGTCTGTTAGAAGCTTGAATCGTGAACTCCCTAGACGTTGGCTTAGTTCTTCCAAATATGCTGGAAACTTTTGTGGGCTTGCTTGGAATGAGGCTTGCGTGTGTTGTGAATGGAAGTTTCGGTAATGTGGCTATTTCTGATGTCTGTACTGAGTTTGTCCCTCGTGTTTTCGCGTTTTTATGCAGCCGCGGCTGCATATGCTAGTCTGAGTTGTTTATGAAGAAAGATTTGTGAGCTGATCGTAGGGCTTTTGGGGAAGTGGTTGAGGGGCTTATGGTTGAATATTTGAGTTGTTTGGAGGTACTGTTTTCAGTGAAGAACTGGAGAGGAAAGGAGTTGTAGATTGTAATCATTGTCTTGACAAGTGATAATTTGAAATGGGATGGAGAAAGATAACATCTTAAAGTTGAAACCTTTTCATCTCCCTTTATACATATTTTCGAACTTAAAATTTCCACCAAAAGCCAGGTCAGAATGAGGCCCTTGCTTATTTTTTGCATTGGCAATGCAGAGAGCCTGGGAAGGTTGTGAAAGAGAGGAAACGAGTTCTTTGCTATGCTAGTTGAGTGTCCTATGAATGCTTCACCTACGAGGAAGTTGCATACACCCCTGCCCTGGTCTTTATGATTCCCTTTTCGGCTCTTGATATGTCATATAATACACTCCTATTAAGAAGGCTCGTTTGTAGTATGTAGTTTAATCTGATGGAACTTTCTCGGACAGATATTGAGTGGGGTGGGCAGGAGGCAGGTTTAAATTGACTGGAGAGTTTAGGATAGAATGGTTAAAGCAAGGGTACAATAACAGAAACAATGAAATTCACATCTTTTTATGTAATTAGGCCATGTTTTATTTGTGTTAATATCGACTTTAAGATAGTCCTATGATGCTAATAACTTTTGCCAACCCTTTCAAGTAGATCAAGAAAATGGAGAAGTTGCTGGAAAAATCAGGAGAAGAAACATGTAGTAAGGAGTTTTGTCAGAAAATTGCAATCAGTTTCAAGTAAGTTTAAGCTCATCTTCCTCTCTATCTGAAAAATGTAATTGAACAGTTTCCTTTTGTCTACATATGAATGCGGGGTTTCCTAAAAATTTCATCCTTCTGCTTCTCATTTGGTAACTAATTACCTGTCTTGTCCCCGTGTACTCACAGTCGCTCTGCTGGTCGTGCTGGAAAGCCTTTGGTAAAGTGGACGGAGGTACTGAGTTTTTTCACCTGCATTGTGGGTATTCAGCTTCTTTATCCTCACATCTAATTGCTGATTTGGTGCTTGTGTCTCTCTGTGTTTGTGAACATGCTAGGTCCAGTGTTGGTTCCAGAAGTGGCAACAAGAGCACCCCAAACTAATTTTTGCCCCTAATTCTGGCAAAAATGAGTCCGAGATTCCAGCAAATTGCTCTACCGATAGAACAAATGAAAATTCTCAAACGCCTAAAGGTTCTTATTCTCCTGTTATAACATTTAAATGTACATGTCCTTTAGATGAGTTTGTATTCGTGTGTATTTCGGCAGGTTGGACAGTCATTTAATGCTGTCCCAGGTATCTCCAGCTCATATGTAGAGAAGATATTCTCTGTCTGAAGCTACTTTGCTTATACTTGATTATATCGTGAGAATTATAGAAATAACTTACATCACCAGATAAATCTTTCCTTGACTCTAATGTCAAATTGGAAAATTCTGGTAGAAAGGTGAGGATGCTTGGGTGTAGCAATGTAAAGTACTAGACTATGGAACTCATGGTAATTCAGCTTCTTAACTTAACATTGGGACATTGGGTCTTTGATCCACCCAAAAAAAAAAAGGAAGAGGAAAACTTAACATTGGGTCAAACAGGTTAGGATTAACTAAAGTCATGAAACATGTTTAAATTTTAAGCTGAAAATGGGTTTTTTTTTATACTTTTAGTGGCTTCCAAGGATACCACTTAAATAAATCATACTTTATCAAGTTCAGTCTGAACATGTAAATAAATTTGGGAAGTGAATACGCGTACAAATGCATCAATTCATCACTCTTCCTCTCCACTAGGTATTAACTGTCACCCTCACCCTCCACTACTCATGTTTGTCCACATTCCAATAAAAATCTTCCTACTCCCTTTATACTGGAAATGGTTTTCTTTCAATATATATGCCTGTGAATTGTTTTGAGAAAAAATTGCAATGTCTATCTTGCACAAAAGTAACAAAGACAAAACGCACTCTGCATGTGCACAGCTTGTGTGGGGGATCTAGCTATCTCTCAAGTCAGATGCAGAATTTACCTTTTGGGCCCTAGTTTTAGATTTTTCTCTGGCTTGCTAGTGATTACCAGTACAAACATTTTTGTAGTTTTGAAGTTGGCTGGTAAGGGAAGATCTTGTAAATAGGAGTGCCTTATTAGTGTTGCTGTTTCAATAGCAGGGCAAAAGATCGCTGACTTATCAGAACTGGAATTTGAGGCCAAGTCATCAACAGATGGGGCATGGTAATAGCTCAGTCATGTGAAATAAAGGCTCTATAGCTAACATTTTTGTTTCCTTGATTAGATTGTGAATGTATTTTTCGAGGTATAAAGGCTCAACGGATAACTATTTGCTAAAAACTGGAATATTTGGTGTGAGCCTAACAGTACTCTCGTGAACATTATCTGATGAGGTCTAAAGGCTCAGTGAACAGGTATCGCCTAAAAACTTGATTATGTCGTGCGACCCTAACAGTACTCTCATGACAAGGCTGCCTGTTCATTTAATACCATGGCCATCAAAGTTAACCTAATATCTAACAGTACTCTGCCTCTTGTTACGAAATTTATGCTGTTTGATCTCACCCTGAAGCAGCCAACCGCTTGGTGATTCTATACTAAATTTCATTTATGACTAATCCCGTGTCCATGGAATTTGGGGTTAGATTCATATTCCTGGTGTTGTGTATGTTCTAATATATGGAAGTTTCCTTTTCAACTGGACTATGAGAGTCGCTGAAAAACTTTTCTCCATGCAGGTATGATGTCGATACATTTCTTGGCCATAGGTTTCTAGACTCAGATGAAGTCGTAAGTGTTTATACAAGAATCTTAACGAGCAAGCTGTTTATGTTTTGCCCTAGTAGTTGTGTAAATTCATAACAACTTGCCATTTCTTAAAGGAAGTTCTTGTCAGATTTGTTGGGTTTGGGGCCGAGGAGGATGAATGGATTAATGTCAAAAAGGGTATTAGGCAACGCTCAGTCCCCCTGGAAAATTCGGAATGTCACAAGGTTAAAGTTGGAGACCTTCTCCTCTGCTTCCAGGTTTTTATACATGCAACCCATTTATGTTACATTATTTGTATTACTTTACCGTCCTTATTAAGGTACTTATCTGATTTTTTCTTTTTTCATTTTTTGTGTTTTTTTGTTTCGTTTACAATTTCTTTAACTTCAGGAGAGGAGGGATCATGCCATTTACTATGATGCTCATGTCATAGGAATTCAGAGGAGAATGCATGATATTAGGGGCTGCAGGTGCCTCTTCTTGATACGCTATGATCATGATAACACCGAGGCGCGTGTTCATGACGCTTGACATTCTGCTTTTGTATCAGTTATTATGCACCTGTGTCTTTTTTGTGATCTTCATTATGCTGATTTTTCTTTTTTTGGGACCAGGAGAGAGTTCACTTGAGGAGATTGTGCTGGACGTTGATATGACAGATGATGTAATGCCCAAACTTTGTTGTCAGGGCCAGTAGGCTGCTTCTTCTTCTTCTTCTTCTTCTCGGCTTGCTTTCTGTCTATGGTTGCTACGACATGTTATAAAGGGTTGAAGGGGCAAATTTTGTTGGTTTGATGATCTTCTGTTGCCCTTTGAATAATTGGGTTTTGGTAAATAATATATATAGTATAGTATTCGACTTAAGTGCTGCTTTTATCTGCGAATG
Organism: Psidium guajava; assembly: GCA_016432845.1. Classification (NCBI taxonomy): domain Eukaryota; kingdom Viridiplantae; phylum Streptophyta; class Magnoliopsida; order Myrtales; family Myrtaceae; genus Psidium; species Psidium guajava. The sequence continues at coordinate 33,726,117 of CM028229.1, read as the reverse complement.
CATGTGTATTTGCTGTGATGCTGCTTGGTACAACTGACTGGGCAGATGCTAATATGCAACTGTGATAAGGCATGGGTTTTGGTTCTTGTATGAACAGATTTATGGTGATGGGGCTATCCTCGGAAGGGCTAACCAGCACAAAGATGGCTTTTACACTCATTATGCATATCTATGATTAGACTTCATATGTGCCATAGTTTTCCTTCTTCATGACTAAGAATGCGAAACTGAAAGCTGTGATAGACCTTGAGGCGAAATAATCAATGACCCACCTAAATTGGAAATCATATATCTTCAAAAGCAATGTTTGATGCGAACGTGGTTCCTTTTCATCTTATGTATTTTGTCAAGCAAGCAAAGTTCTGACTTTCATTGCAAAGAAGATGGAATAAATTCAATGGTAAAGTAGCGAAGACAGATGGTCTACTCCAACCGCTAGATAATTGAACAAATTGAGAATTCGTAGCCGACTTGCAGTCTTGAAGTTGAAACTGAGTGCTCACAGCTAGTACACATCTATTTGTATCTGTTCAATGGCAAACTTCGTGCACGAGCTGCAATCATAACAAGAAAGTCCATAGAATGTGCCGTGGCAATAGAAGACGACAGTAACATGTTCATTCATCGTGGTGTAGTTGTGGTAATTATACCTTAATTCGTGGACTCTGCGGCCAATTGGTCGAGGACTATACACATGGCAGTATAGAATGGCACCCAGAAACAAAAATGGCAACATTTTAGAGCGGCACTAAAATGATAACTATTCTTCGTAGGGAAACCGACCATCTTGAGTTATATCACTAGTTTCAAAAGATTTTCACTGATTAAGCTTAAACAACACAATGTAGCAAACAAGCAGATGCAAAATCTGCTTGGTATACAGAGAAGGGTTGCTTCTTCTGTATACACTTCTTCAATGACAGCTCCTTCCATTCCTAATGTTCCCGAAATTTCTCCTCTGGCGGCGGATGGTTTCATGTGTCACTAGAAATGATCACCAACTAAATCATTTGACTTTTTCTTATTTCCCTGTTTTGATCAAGTATCAGTAGAGAGAGAACGCACTACTTCTCTAGGAAATTCCTGAACTTTTGTCTAGTTGCTTTTGTGCTTATATAAGGTCCAATCCTAGGTCAACCTCTGGTACAAATTCAATATTTTCGCTGGTTGTTTGGCTGGTCTGGTTTCTAAAACCCCAATCATACAAGATCAACACTCCACTAGATTTGAGTGCTAGTGCGTTCTGAAAATTTTGTCAAGAAATGTTGCATCTCAGGGAGGAAAAGGCAAAATTCACCAAATGTAGGCCTAATTCTTTTTGTCTGTTGTCGTTAAGCTTGAAAAGTTACAAAATGGATGCTAAAATTTCCCTCCACCAAAGTATGGCAAAGAGCTCACCATTAATTCCATATGGTATTAGAGGAAGGGGTTACTATTCAACTCTGTGCAGGATTGATCAATGATTTGTGAATGCAGAGTCGCTGTGTTGCTAACCAAGACATCCTTGATTGCCCGGTATACTTGGTAGCTCAAGCAATGGTTCGATCGTAGCAAAGAGAAGAAATATAGTAATCCCTTGCCTGCATCTCCTGCAGAATACGAGAACAAGTGCTTGGTCAAGCAGAGCTAACACAACCAAAGAGGTGGTGGCAAAAGGGCCAGATTAATCACCTTGATGCCGGTGTCTCTTGCTCTACACTTGTTGCCGGTGCTCGATCTCAAATACTAAGGAAAACAACAACCTCATCTAGATTGGCAGCGACCGAAGTGACATAATAGCCCTGCTTCGACCTTGCCTGAGTGCCTTCAGCTCGATACTGTAAGTCAAATTCTACGGCCTTTAAAGTTCAGCACAAGAAACTGGCTCAGAGAAAAATCTTCCGGTATCCAGACACTTACAAAAGAAGATCTTGAAACGAGGAATAATTGGGCGGTCTCAGAAAAGAAGAAGAAGAAAGAAGAACCTGGTCGGTAAAAGCGGTTCCATTGGACGCAACTATTGCCCACTGGCTCTTTGGAGTGGTCATGGCAGTGATGTGAAAACCTTCTGCCCACTTCTTTTTGATCCAATTGAAAGGAAATGTATCAGTAACACGATAAGCCTGCTGAACCTTCTGGGATCCTATGTGTATATCAAGAAAAACTGGTAAATGTTGAAGTATAACGTTACTACGGAGTCATCAAAATAAAAATTAAGCTGTCCAGGAGCGACCCTTGGACATTATAACTATCTTTGGTCGCCTGCTCCAGCCACTGCAGTGATGTAGAAGTTCTTCGACCATTGTTTCCTAGTCCACTCCTTCAAATACGGAAATAAGCAGTGAAGACAGTCCTAATCAAGAATCCCGCTGTAGGAAGTTGATGTTCCTATGTTCCTAATAAGCTAAATACAGAAGTTCTTCCGGGTATATATTATCAGGGTTGCAGCATGCAACTATTTGGATCTAGTATGCATGAAAGTCCAAAGTAAGCCGCTCAAATGGAACCTTCAGAAGAGAGCCGCATGAAAAAGTATAAATCAGAGCAGTGTAGCTGACGCTATCATCCATTACTAAGGCCCATGACTTGGAGCGAGAACTGTAAGCCAAACTGGTGTTGTACATTCCCTCATCATGTCCCTTCTCAATGTGCAAGGGCAGGTTGTGCTAGTCTAAATTAGAGAAGTACCTGCATGAAAGGGGAAGATTATCCAAAATCTTAAGGCAACCCAGATAAAAAATAACTGAATCCGAGATGTGAAGTCCTTACCTTTGCTTCACGGGTCGATGCGCATCGTAAACGCTTATCCATCGTGTTAGTTTCAACCCCATCCGTATTCTCTGTGATGGCTCATTGTCATCATTTAACAATGCTAGCTGCAGTGGTTTGTCACATGAAAGGAGAAAGACATGGCTGATTAGAGGATGAGCTCGAATCAGAAATTTTGATAACATCTATTGCTTTTCATAGGAATAGGATACTACCACCTGAGCAACATTGGTGTGTACAGGCCAAACGTATAGATTTGGACCAATGATCCCCTGGAAGAGAGAAATGTATCTAGCATAGTTCAGTTTTTCATCGAATTTCAGATTAAGCACAAATGCAGTAAACTGCAGGTATGGGTCCGGACAATTGTTATACAGGGTGAGCGGAGGAGTGGCCATCTTTTGCTTGCAAATGAGGAAAGCCTTATCCTCTTCCTCAAAAAACTGTGGCGTTCTAAAGACCAATACAGGCATATGGTTCAAGAAATCATCTCCGGTTTGCAGGGAGAAAACCTGATGTCTTTGCCATGGCAAACGACCATGCATGTAACTAGAGACTCTAGGTCGTTTCTTATGCTACTTGTTCTACCAAGTTGAGCGTGTGCACTTGCAAAGTGAATTGTTCCTCTGCAGAAATTTTCTTTTGGTTCATGAAACAGTAATTACACAGGTAGGCATGTATTATGTGCATATGAAACATCATTTTGACTGAACCTGACATCATCTGAAGTTTGCTTGTACTTAATGTGCGAACCACCCGAGGGATCTTGCCTTCTCGTAGCTACAAGGTCCCTAGTAAATGATGAGAAGTTCATTTCTGCTTCTCAATCACTAATGCCTAGGCCACAGAAGTATTCATGGAATTGGCAGATACCTAATCCAAGGTCAGTCAGAAACAATCTTTTCTCTTTAGTGGTTCCTGGAGGACCAAACAGAAAGTTATCTGGTTTTATGCCACCATGGATGTACCTGCCTGGAAAAGAAGCATACATGAGAAACATCACAAAAAGTCAGTCCTGGCGTATATTTCCCTTGGTCTGGCTGACCCAAATGCTGATTTCACCAACCGATAAAGGAAATGGAAACAAACATGAGATTGGAAGCTAGTCATCTATTACCCTCTATGGTGCAGCTTCTCAAGCATCGATATTGCTTCAACGGCTATACATGCAATTACTTCCAATGGAATGCTGAAGTAGCAAGGAAAGACCTAATATCAGAAGCTGAAATAGAATTCAAGAATGTTTACAGAGAAGTTGTTGAAATAGAAGAGCACACTGTAAAGGCTGTCAACTTCGAGAGGAAACATATGTCGGGACGTTGTTGACCAAAGGGGCTTCTTCTAAACTAGGTCCTAGCAAATCCATGACCTACATATACAAAGAAAATCATTGAACGCTCCGTATTCTAATATTACAAATCCCGAGTCGAAGGGAATGTACATACTATGACATAATAGTCACCTTGTTTCCCCTTGTAATGTACTTGTGGCAGTGGTATGCTGTGACCTTCACCTGTATCACTGCATAATATGCAGACGGCAGATGCGAGATTCTACACTCAATTCCAAATTCAGATGCAAGGGCAAAGTATAGCCAAATCTAATATGTAATAATCCTAAAGGACTCACTCATAAACTTTCCAGTCGTTAGGGATGCCACCTTCACATCCTTCACTGTCTTTATGCTCGTATTTTAAGGCCACCTGGATATTTCGGCATTAAATCATGCAATGTAATGGTGCAAATGTGACAAAAAATCCGAACTTAAAGAAATTAGAGCTCAAAGCCATACCTCTGCTGCTTCCATGCCAGTTTGATCACTTAAAGTTGAAGGACTGATGGCTCAACCGACATAAACTTGCCCATAGCCTCCCCTTACCAGTTTTCTTTCTATTCTGTAAACTGGAGAACCATCGATCTGACAACGAAAACTTTCAGTACGTATTTGGAACTTGCATGGTGAATTCTTGAACCGTTTGCACTGTATCTAAAAGCTTTACAACTGCCTGTAACTTTTAATCTGACCCTATGGTGCATGGAGTTCTCAAATGGAGCACAAGTAGTCGATGACAGAAAATCTACAGACTTGCATGGTGATTCTTGTTATCTATCTGATTAGCTTAAATCTCCCTTCCCTCTTTGGCCGATAAAATAGCCGAAGATGACTCACGTCAATCTTTGTCATGTTTGACCCTTTAGCTCTTTTTAATTGTTCTGAATCGACACCTCCTTGGAAATGGATTTCTCAAACTGAAAAGCAAGAATGGCCCGGCATTCACGAACTATTGAACAGGGGATTTGACTTGTGCTTTCTCCATTAACTCGGCCATTTTCCAAGAACAACGGAGGAGTGTTGCTTCGGTTTTCATCTTGATGCGCCACCCACCCCACCATCCCAACCCCCCCCCCCCCCCCGGTTGTGATCAAGTATTTGTAGAAAACTTATGCAGACCTTCTCTGGGGAATTCATGAACTTTTCTCTAGGTCAGCCCCTTGAACGAAGTTGATGTTTTTGCCGCAGTTACGCATTAAGACAGTTCCTTGACTGGTCTGGTTTTGAAACCACATCATGTAAGACCAACAATCCACACCATCGAGTCCCAATGAGTACTGAAGTTTTTTGTCAAGAAATGTTGCGTCTCATGTATGGAAGTTGTTACCTCTCGGAAAAATTTACCAAATGTAGGCCTAATTCTTTTTATTTTTTGGGTTGTTGGTAAGCTCAAAAAGTCTCAGAATCAATACTATAACTGTCCTCCAAAAAAATATGAGAAAGAGGTTCCACAATTATTCAACTCTGTACAGGATTGATCAGTGACTTCTTGAACTTGCTTCCTAAGAATTGGGCAATAGACGGCAAAAAATGCATGCGGAGTGGTCGTGTCGGTTGCTAAGATGTCCTTGATTGCACGTATATTTGGTAGCTTAAGCAATGGTTCGACCGTAGCAAAGAGTAGAAACATAGTAATTCCTTGCCCGCTTCTCCTGCAGAAGATGAGAACAAGGGCTTGGTGAAGCAGAGCTAATGCAACCAAATAGATGCTGGTAAAATGGCCAAACTATTCACCTCGACAACATTATAGCCAGGGTACGTGCTAGTCTGGAGCGTCTCCTGCTTTATTGCTGGTACTCCTTCTATCTTACTAAAGATAAAAGCAACCTGATCCGGAGTGGCGGCGACTGAAGTGATGTGATAGCCCTGCTTTGACCTTTCATGAATCCCTTCAGCTGGATACTCGAAATCTAGCTCTACAGCCTTAAAAGTTTAGCGCAAGAAACCGAATCAGAGCAAAATCTTCTGGTTCCAGACACTTCAAAGGAAAATATTCAAGCGAGGATCAAATGGGCAGTCTCAGATCAGAAAAGGAGAAAGAAAGAAGAACCTGGTTGGTATATCTGTATCCACTGGTCAAAACTACTACCCACCGACTCCCGCAAGTGGACATGGCGGTGACATGAAAACCTTCTGCCCACTTCTTCTTGATCCACTTGAAAGGAAATTTACTGGTGACACGATAAGCCTGCTGAACAAACTTGATCCCTATGTGCATATCCAGAAAAACCGGTCAAATGGTAAAGTATAACGTCATTCACTAGTCATCGAAATAGAAATTTAGCATTCAAGGACCGACCCTCGGACATTACAACTAAAAGTCTGCCGTCATCTGCTCCAGCCACTGTAGTGATGTGGTGGTTCTTCGACCAATATTCCTCAATCCACTCCTTCAAATAAGGAAATAAGCAGTGAAGACTCTCCTAACAGGACTAATACAAAAGTTCTTCCTGGTACATGTCATCACGATTTAACCAGCAATGATTGGGATCTACCAAGCATGAAAGTCCAAAGTAAAACCACTCAAATAGAACCTTGGGAAGAAAGCCGTCGGAAAAGTAAAAAGTCTGAGCAGTGAAGCCGGCGCTATCATCCATTATTAAGGCCCAATACTTAGAGAAAGAACTGTAAGCCACACTGGTGACATACAATCCCTCCGAAAATCCCATCTTAATGCGTGAGAGCAGGTCGCCATCATCCAAATATCGGGAGTATCTGCAAGAAAGATGAAGATTATAAATGAACTCAAGGCACCATAAAAGTAAATAAATCCGAAATGCAAGTCCTCACGTTTGATTCATGGGTTGATGCTTATTGTAAACGCTTATCCATTGTGATAATTCCAACCCCATTCGAATTTCCCTTGATGGCTCACCATCATCATTTAACTGCGCTCGATCAGATGACGAGCTCTAATCAGACATTTTTGTTAACATCCGTTGCTTTTCATAAGAATAGGATCCTACCTCCTGAGCAACATCAGTGTGCACCGGCCAAATGTATGGATTTTGACCAATGCCCTCATGGAAGAGAGAAATGTATCCAGCATAGTTTGGTTCTTCATCGAATTTCAGATGAAGAACAAATAAGGTGAGCTGCAGGTAAGGCCCAGTACGGGTGTCCCACAAGGCTTCTGGATTAGTGGCCATCTTTTGCTTGCAAACAAGGAATGACATATCCTCTCCCTGAAAGAACTCTGGCGATCAAAAGGCCGACACAGGTCTATGGATCAAGAAATCTTATCTGGTTATAGGGAATGAAACCTCATGTCCTTGCCAAGGCAAATGACGGCCGCACATAAGATAAACGAGCACATAAACCAGGGACTCTAGGTCGTTTCTTCTGCTACTTGTTCTACCAAGTTGAGCATGCACACTTGCAAATCGAATTGTTCCTCTGCATCAATTGTTGTTTGGTGCATGGAACAGAAAATGCACAGTTAGGGCATGTGGTATGTGCTGTGAAGATGCTAATGATTTAACTGAACCTGAAATCATCTGGAGTTTGGTTGTACTTAATGTGTGAACCAGTGGAGGGATCTCGCCACCTTGAAGCTGCAAGGTCATGAATAAACGGTGAGACGCGTGCATTTCTCCTTTGCACTCACTAATTTCTAGGGCATCAAAGTACTAATGCAATTGGCAGAGACCTAATCCAAGTTCGCACAGAAACAATCTTCTCTCTTCAGGGGTACCAGGAGGACCGAGCAAAAAGTTACCTGGTTTTATGTCATTATGGATGTACCTGCCGGACAAGAGAAGCATACATGAGAAACATCACAAAAGATGAACCTGGCATACATCTTGGATAGTCTGGTCTAGCATAACCTTAATTGACCGCTCGACACAGAAAACGCTAAAGAACATCATGCGGTTGGAAGCTAGTAAGGTATTACCCTGTAGAGTGCAGCTTCTCAAGTATAGAGATCGCTTCAACGGCAATACATGCAACTGCCTTCAATGGCATGCTGAAGTAGTAAGGAAGAGCAAACATCAGAAGCTGAAAGTGAATAAGAGATTGTTTAATAGAACCTGAAGCGTAGACACGGCAAAAGCTGTGAATGAGGAAATTTACGTGGGGAAGGTGTCGGTCAAAGGAGCTTCCAAACTAGGTCCAAGCAAATCCATGACCTGCATATCCGAAGAAGATCATCGAAAACCTTGCATTGTAAAAGCACATAATACATGTCAAAGGGAATGCACATACCATGATATAATAGTCCCCTTGTTGCCCCTGGTAAAGTACTCGTGGCAGTGGTATGCCATGATTTTCACCAAGATCACTGCATAATATACAGAACTCAGATGAGAAATTGAACACCTGAATCCAATTTCACATGCAAGATCATGACATGGCAAAATCGTTCATGCAATCATTCTAAAGGACTCAACTCATAAACTTTCCACTCATGAGGGACCCAATCTTCACATCCTGTGTTGTCTTTATGCTCAAATTTTATGGCCACCTGGATATCGCTGCATTAAATCGTGTAAATATGACCAATTAATTGAAAAGATTGGAGCTCGAAGCCGTACCTCTTCTGCTTCCACACCCATTTGATCACTTGAAGTTGACGGACTGATGGCTCGACCGACATAAACATGCCCGAAACCTCTCTTTCCCAGTTCTCTTCCTATTCTGTACACTGGAGAATCATCGATTTGAACCTGAGACAATCAAACTATCACTAGATATTTGGAGTTGCATGGTGAATCATCGAACCTATCCCACGGTAACAGATAATTTGATGTGGTGATCCGTAGAGTTCTGAAATGGAGCAAAAGTAGATGATGACAGAGACATAATTTATGGAACTTGCATGGGGATTTTAGTTATCAATCTGAACTAGATGAAAATTTCCCCCCCTTTCCCCATCGGCTGAACAAATAACCGAAGACGACCCACCGAAATCTTTGTCATGCTTGACCTTTTTGCTCTGCTTCATTTTGCTGAATCAACTCAAGAACAAGAACAACACTGATCGCTCCTTGGAATATTGAATTTCTCAAACCGAAAAGCAAGAAAGGCCCAAAATTTTGCAAACTATTGAACTTTGGATTCGACTCGCATTTTGTATTCCGTCTCCATTAAACAACCCATTTTCAAAAACAATCCAAGTACCTGTTCTGGGATGGGAGGAGTATTGTTCCTCTGGTTCTCATCTTGAAGCCCCTCGCTGGTTTCATCACTTTGGCTTCCGGACGAATTCATATCTGCCCCTCTCAAGCTTTAATCTGATCTTTGCTCGTTCTGAACCGGGTCTCCCGCACCGGTCTCAACCGAGCTCTGATAATGGAGATCTTCTTCTGAAGAGAAAGGGACGATGATCAAGCAGCAACTGTTCCTTCCAATCTTGTTTCTTCTTTTCTTGTAAGAGATGATGTGCTTGAAGAGAATTAAGTAGGCAGCGCGAGGTGAGTCTGTTAGTTTTTTTGGCGCGAAGAAAGAAGTTTGGAGGGCGAAGATATAAAAAAAATGCCGTTATTTCGGTTGAAGTGTGATTGCTTTAGGGCTGCCAACTTGCATTGTTCCGGACATTAATGACCGTTAGAAATCACGATTCAAATTACTCATCCGCCAATGTAGCATTGCTACGCTTCCCCATCAAAGTGAAATATAGTACTTAATTCTTTTTTCTTTCATTTTATGCCTATTGGAGTTTCAAAAGTACCCTTTCGAAGTCCTAGAGAGGAAGATGCCTCTTGGGTTGATATATAGTGCGACTTGTCAAATATATTGGGTCAGCCCGTCCGCCCTCCACGACTGTGACAACCATGGAAGAGTTTAGATCAACGCCCTCCCGTAGTGTGTGCGTTATGGCCGTCGCGAAGGGATGGTGGTGGGTGGAGAGATGTTAGAGTTTGTGAAGGCGGGATTTTTGAGGAACCAGAATTATGAAATTTGGGGCAAAAATTTGACAGATACGAAGAGTGCAAAGCCGTACAATGTGAAAAATAAGAACGATAATTCCTATTCATTTTCGCTTTTAGGAGTTTAAAATTTGAATCTACGTGATGCAAAGTGCTTAATCTGACATCTATATGCTTCATTGCGGGTGAACCTTTTTGTCTGCAATTGCTTGGTATTCAGAAATTTGTCATGAACTGTCGCTAAGCTAGTCTGGTTTCTGAAACTCCAATCATACAAGATCAACAATCCATATGATCGAGTCCCAACGGGTCTTGCAAAATTTGTCCTGAACTGTTGCATCTCACGGATAAAAGTCGGTTACTTCTTTCGTTTTTATTTTTATTTTTGGTTAAGCTTAAAAAGTTTCAGAATCAATACTAAAGACTTCCTGCACAAAAGTATCGCAAAGAGGTTTCTATTAATTCCTTCGCGGCATTAGAGGAAGTGGCTACTCTTCAACTCTGCACAGGATTGATCAGTGACTTGTTGAAGTTGCTTCCTATGAAATCGGTAATAGATGGCAAAAAATCCAGCAGAGTGGTCATGTCCCTCGTTAAGAAATCCGTGGTTGCAGATATATTTGGTAGCTTAAGCAATGGTTCGACCGTAGCAAAGAGAAGAAATATAGTAATTCCTTGCCTGCTTCTCCTGCAGAAGATGAGAACAAGTGCTTTGTGAAGCAGAGATAATACAACCAAATAGATGCCGGTAAAAGGCCATAATAATCACCTCGAGCATAAACTTAAGCTCACCAGGAAAACTGAAAGTCAGAAGCGTCTCTTGTGCTACACTCGCAGTTGCCGGTACTCCTCCTTGCATGCTAAATATAACAGCAACCTTGTCCGGAGTGGCTGCAACCGAAGTGATGTAATAGCCCTGCTTTGACCTTTCATGAATGCCTTCCTCAGGATACTGGAAGTCTAGCTCTACAGCCTTAAAAGTTTAGTGCAAGAAAGTGAATCAGAGAAAAATCTTCCGGTCCCAGACACTTCATAGGAAAATCTTGAAATGAGGAGTAACCGGGTAGTCTTGTTAAGGAGAAGAAGAAAGAAGAACCTTGTTGGTATATCCGGTTCCATCGGATGAAACTACTGCCCACTGACTCCTGGAGGTGCCCATGGCGGTGACATGAAAACCTTCTGCCCATTGCCGCTTGATCCACTTGAAAGGGATTGTGTTAACAAAATGACAATACTGCTGAACACTCCGGGTACCTATGTGCCTATCAAGAAAAACTGGTAAATGTTAGAGCCTGATGTTACTAAGGAGTCATTGAAATAGAAATTAAGCATTCATGGACCGACCCTTGGACATTACAAATAAAAATCTGCCGTCATCTGCTCCAGCCAGTGCAGTGATGTAGTAGTTCTTCGACACATATTGCCTAATCAAATCCTTCAAATAAGGAAATAAGCAGTCAAGACAGTCCTAATCGAGAATACCACCGTAAAGCCACTAAATTTTCCAGTTATATATGATAAAGATTGTGACTGCAACTAATGAAAATCCAAAGTAAAGCCACTCAAATAAAACCTCAGTAAAAGAGCGATGTGAAAAGCCAAAAAATCTTTGATATCTGGAAGGAGGAAGATTATCAATAAACTCAAGGTGCCACAGAAAAAAACAAATAAGTCTGAAATGCACGTATCTACCTTTGCTTCATGGGTCGAAGCACATTGTAAATACTTATCTATTGTGTTAGTTTCAACCCATAAGTATTTTCTTTGATGGCTCGTTGTCGTCATTTAACTGCACTAGCTTACAAGGTACCTGATAAGTACATATCACATGAAAGAGAAAGACATGGCTCACGAAGAGTGCAGGCTCAAATGAGAAATTTCATGCTCATCTATTGCTTTTTACTGGAATAGGATACTACCTCCCGAATGACAGCGATATATGGATTTTCACGAATGATTTCATGGAAGAGAGAAATGTATCTAGCGTAGTTTGGTCCTTCATCAAATTTCAGATTAAGCGCAAACGTGGTGAACTGCAGGAAAGGCTTAGGGCAAGTGCCACAGCGCTTCTGCAGGAGTGGCCATCTTTTCCTTGCAAACAAGGAAAGCTTTATCCTCTCCCTGAAAAAACTGTGGCAATCAAAAAACCAATACAGGTGCATGGTTCAGGAAATCTTCTCTGGGTATAGGGCATGAAACCTGATCTCCTTGCCAGGGCAAATGTCCGCGGTTAAGATAAACAAGCATGTAAACCAGAGACTTTAGGTCGTTTCTTCTGCTACTTGCTCTACCAAGTTGAGCGTGCACACTTGCATATCGAACTGTTCCTCTGCATCAATTGTTGTTTGGTGCATGGAACAGTAATTACACAGTTAGGGCATGTGGCATGTGCATATGAAGATGCTAATGATTTTAACTGACCCTGAAATCATCTGGAGTTTGGTTGTACTTAACGTGCGAACCAGTGGAGAGATCTAGCCATCTCGTAGCTGCAAGGTCATGAATAAACGACGAGACATGTGCATATGTCCTTCGCAACCACTGGGGCACCAAAGTACTCATGCAATTGGCAGATGCCTAATCTTAGGTCAGTCAGAAAAAATCTTTTCTCTTCACTAGTTCCAGAAGGACCTACCAAAAAGTTACCTGGTTTTATGTCACCATGGATGTGCCTGCCCAGAAAAGAAGCATACACGAGAAGCATCACAAAAAGTCGGACAGGGATATATTTCATGTAGTCTGGTCTGTTAAAACAATGATTAGACTGCCCGTTAAAGAGAACTTAGTCAACTGTTACCCTCTAGAGTGCAGCTTCTCAAGTATAGAAATTGCTTCAACGGCAATACTTGCAATTGCTTCCCATGGAAGGCTGTAGTAGCAAGGAAAGAGCTAACATCAGAAGCTGAAAGAGAATTAAAGACTAAGAGCAGACACTGTAAAAGCTGTCAACTTCACCAGGAAACAGACGTTGGGCAGTCGTTGACCGAAGGGGCTTGTAAACTAGTTCCAAGCAAATTCATGACCTTCATATACAAAGGGGATCATTGGCACTTTGCATTCTAATAGCACGAACTCTGAGTCGAAGGGAATGCACGTACCGTGACATAATAATCACCTTGCTGCCCCCTGTAATGTACCTGTGGCAGTGGTATGCTGTGATTTTTGCCCAAATCATTGCGTGATATGCAGAACACAGATGCGAAATTCAACACCCGAATCCAATTTCACATGCAAGGGCAAGATATAGCAAAATCTAACATACAATAATTCTAAAGTACTCACTCATAAACTTTCCACTCATTAGGGATGCCACCTCCACATCCTTTCCCTTTTTTATGCTCGAATTTTATAGCCACCTAGATAGGCCGGATTAGATCATGTAAAGTCACGGCGCCAATGTAAAATAATTGTTTCAAAATGATAAAATTAGAACTCGAGGCCATACCTCTGCTGCTTCAAAACCAGTTTGATCACTTGAAGTTGAAGTTGAAGGACTGATGGCTCCACCGACAAACTTGCCCAAAACCTGCCTTGCCCAGCTTTCTTTCTATTGTGTACACTGGAGAATCATCGATCTGAACCTGAGACAATTAAATTTTCGGTACATATTTGGAACTTGCATGGTGAAATACTGAACTGATTGCGTCGTACCTAAAAGCTTAACAACCGTGCGCAACACATAATCCCGTACTGTGGTCAACGAAGTTCTCAAAATGGAGCAAAAGTAGTTGATGACAGAAACTCAATTCAAGGAACTTGCATGGGGATTTCAGTTATGAATGTGAACTAGCGGAAAATTTCCCCTTTAATCTCTTCAGCCGATAAAATAGCCGAAGACGACCCGCCAAAATATCTGTCATGTTCAACCCTTTTGCTCTGTTTAATTTTTCTGAATCAACACAGAAACAAGAGCAGCACTGATTGTTCCTTGGAACTGAATTTCTGAAACCTTAAAGAAAGAACGGCTCAACATTTGCGAGGTATTGTACATGGGTCTGGACTTGCATTTTTTTTTATTTATAAATTCCCTACCAAAACCACACATTTCCAAGAACAATGCGAGTACCTGTTCTGGGATGGGAGGAGCGTTGTCTTTACAACTTCGGCTTCTAGGCCGATCCATATCTACCCTCCCAGCCAGCTTTGATCTAATCTTTCAGGGTTCTGAACTCAGTTGGTGTGGAGGAGATCTTCTTTTGAAGAGAAAGGGACGGTCAAAGCAGACTGATTTGGGTTCTTGAAGAGGACAAGAAGCGGGCAGTGCGAGGTTGAGTGTGTTAGTTTGGGCGCCAAGGACTCTTGAAAGCGAAGATGGGCAAAATGCCGTTATTTCGGTTGATGTCTCAATGCTTATTATAATTAAATGGAAAAAAATACACTAATTTGCATGGTTTTAATTAGAAATTGCAAAAAAAAAAAAGTATTTCACGATTTACCTCCCCAAAATCCCCTATTATTATTGCAAGTTCGTATGATTTTTCAAATTGTTCATTTTTTAAAAATAATTTGTTACTATTATTTTTATTTTTCAAATTGTGAACACATACGAATACCGGGACAGTCAAAGCTTCACCCATGATCGACATCTCCAATCCTTAAGCCGTGAATGACTTGTGCTCTGCCATCGGTCACCTCCATCCTCGCCGGACTATTGCTCTCGTCCACCACCAGCCATCCAAAACGCACAAGCCGGATATTAACTCGACACAATATGCAACTGTGATGAAACATTGGCGTTGGTTCTTGTATGAAAAAGATTTATGGATGTGGGCTATCCTCAGAAGGATTGTCCTTTCATTTTGGTCGAAATCATTGGAATGATTAACCAGCCTCTTTGAATAAATGACACAGCAATGTGTCTTAGAAATTTCTATCGAATAAAAAAGGATTAATACCACTCAAAACGCCAAACCGATACACATGTGACAAATTTATCTTAAATTATTTTTTTGATCGCCAAAAATCCCAAATTGATGCACCCGTGACGAATTTACCTCAAACCGATACATCCATGACAAATTTTCGCTCTTTTAATTTTCGTTAATTTTTATTGTCAAATTGCTGAATTTGATGACATATAATAATTATTGGGTGTATACATTACCCTCTATTAGTTACGTGTGTATCGATTTGAAATTTTTCGTAATATTAACATAATTTAAAGAAAATTAATATAGGATAAATCTATCACATGTGTACCAAATTTGAGATTTTTTACAATAAAAGAATTAATTTGTGGTGCAGTTGTATTAGTTTAGGATTTTTGAGGGTCAAAAAATAGTTTAGGATAAATTTATTATAAGTGCACCGATTTAAGGTTTTTGATGATAAAAAAATAATTTCAAATAAATTTATTATAAATATATTAATTTGATATTTTTTTGTGTGATATTAATCCAATAAAAAATCAAGTCGAAGGCATGAGACGCGGTCTGGCCAACGTGACCCTAAAGCCATTTTGAAAATGCTGGTTTTGTAGAAGGCCTGTTGATTTGAAAGCTTCGTTTTACTTTGTCGGTATTATCAGAATTTTTCCTTGCTCGTCCGGCGCATACAGCCATATAGATTCACCTCCTCATCTGAAAAACAATCAGAGTTTGTAGCTCCAACTTCTCCTTCTCCTTAACATGGCTGATCGATCTGTAACACTCGAATAGGTAAGAAGTTCAGTCATGTAAATATTCTCTCAAGAACTTTGCTTAGGGCGCTGATTCAATAGATATTTTCCCCCCCTCGTCGTTCCAATTTTGGTCAATACAGGGACGACGAATAACCATAGCAGCAGTGATGAGATGATTGCGTTGACTCGACCAAGAGATTTTATATTGCATTCACCTCGTTCAAGCTGCTTGTCATCGCAAGTTTCAATTCGCAACATCCTCAGGCATTGAGCCATGTTGTTATACAGTTATATATCATTTGCGAAGCCATATATCTCATAGCACTGATCAAACTGGCCGGATCTGAGAGTCTGAATATGATATATCGATGCTTGTATATCGTTTTCGGCACTCAGGCACTAAATTGCTACCTTGGATGAGCTGGTCTCTAGCCACATGAATGGTCATCAATATGTGCTTGCTATTGTTTGCTTTGGCATCATTCGGTCAGCTCACACCAGGTTCCGACCATTTTCTAGAGATTGTTCAGCTGTTTGGCGACGAGGCACTTTTTGAAGTTGAGTTTGAGTCGTGAAGCTTTAATAATTGTGTTGTACTTGTGTATCGAATTCCTTTACATGTATCTTTACTAAATGCTTCTGCTTGGGGAAAAAAAAAAGAAAGTAATCATATATGTACTTTTGTTTGCTGAATCTTATATTATTCCCATGTTACGTACCCGGTTATTTTTGATTTCATATAACTTTGCTTTTTGCCTTTTTTTTTTAAAGATGTGGCAAATTGGATCAATTACTCATTTTTCTATTTATATTTGTTGGGCAGGGTCTAAAATATGTCACCCCAATTTTTGACATGATGTTAAAATGAATCAGAAGAAATGAAATTAAAAAAAAAAGGATCTAAATGGGCTTGACCTAGACCCCGCCTTTTAAGCTAAGGGCCAGATATGTTTCTATTCTATTTGTCGCACTTTTCTTTTCTTCTTTTCCCCCTTTGACAAACATCTTAAAAATCAGGCGGAGAGCTATTTCAATAATTTTTCTCTATGCCCATGATTTTTTTTAGCTGGATCATATAGACAACGATAAAATAGACAATGGTAAAACCTTCATATTTCCCCTTATAAAGATGGAATGAATCTCAAATTCAAGTAATTCATGGGAAAAATATCACACAGAAAATGTCTGGCAACACGTGGTCATCTAGAATGGAGGGACACTTTGTAAGTTTGATTCCAGCTTAAATCACCCCTAAACCTGGAAAGACATCATGGGCCACTTCATTTCTTTGGTTGCTATAACAGAAACAAATGGGCCGAGTCCCTGTAATCTGGAAGTTCGACTTGGACGGTCCAAGCTGGACTGGACCTATACAATAAGGAAAAGTTGAAAGGCCCATGAATTGTAGCTAATTCAACTGAAAATGGGTTTAGACAGGATTCAATAAGCTCCCCAAACCCGAAGCTCATTCAACTTCCTTCATATATTTCTACGTTGGCTATCTTACTTATTTCGTGCATAGCTTTCGTTCCTCATCACCAAGAATACGAAACCTAAAATTCGAGGGACAGACCCCAAAATAGCTAATCTTATATCTTCACAAGTGTGTTCAATGATGCCTGGTTCTTTTTCATCTCACATTTATGGTAAAAGTAGCAAGAGAGATGCTCATGGTCAAGGAATGTCTCTCCAGCCACTTGATCACTTGAGAAACATGCAGTTGCCGTATCCAACTCTGCTGTCCTGAAGGCGGAGCCCTAGCATGCACAGTCCATAGCAGACGACACTAACATTTTCATCGATCACACTGCAGTTATACTTAACTATGATGATCTAAATTCACGGTCTCTACAGCCAAATCTTGAGTATTATGTACATGGTGGTATGGCACGCTATCCCTAGAAACAAAGTTGTTCTCCATTGCGGATTTGCTTACCAACGTTGCGTCCGGACCCCATCTTGCTACATTATTGGATTGAACTATGAGCAGCCCTAAACCGATAATTATTGTTTGTCGGAAGGCAACCATCTTGGGTTATCTCTCTCTTTTTTCAACAGATTTTTGCCGATTAAGCTCAAACAACTAATGTAGCAAACAAGCAGATACAAAACCGAGCACTCAGATCCTATCTTTGTATGGAATTCGCTTGGAATTCAGAGAAGTGGTCGTTCCTCTCTATTTTTGCTTCCTGATGACAGGTTTATCCAATGGTGATGTTCCTAAATTTCTCCTCCCCTGATTGTATGATGCATCGCTAGAAATGATCACCAACAGTAAGCCGGTTGACTTTGTTATTTTCACCCTTGTTATGATCATCGTATTAGTTGTAAAATGATTTGGCTGGGCATGTTCTGCTCGGTTTGGGTAGGAATGATTATCATCTCATGGCTACTCTTGCCCCGATGGAGATTGGCGCTCGAGTGCAAAGGCAAATGGGAACTCTGGTACAGAGTAGATGTTTCCACTGAAGTTACAATTCTATCACAGTTCCTTGGCTGGTCTGGTTTCTGAAAATCAAATTGTACGAGGCCAACAATCGACAACCTCAAGTCCTAACGCGCACTGAAAATTTTTGTTGAGAAAATGTTTCGTCTCGTGCTGAAGAGTTGGTTACCACTTGGCAAAGAGGTTACAATCAATTCCATTTGGTATTAGAAAAAGTCGCTATTATCCAACTCTGTATTGGATTGTTCAGTAACTTGTTGAACTTGGTAGCTTAAGCAATGGTTCAACCGCAGCAAAGAGAGGAAATGTAGTAATTCCTTGCCCACTTCTCCTGCAGAAAATGAGAACAAGGGCTTGGTGAAGCAGAGGTAATACAGCCAAAGAGATGCCGGTAAAAGGGCCAAGCTTAGTCACCTGGATCTTACTATCATCAGGAAAATTGGTAGTCTGAAGTGTCTCTTGCGCTGCGTTTACGGTTGCTGAAATACTAAGTATTATAGCAACCTCATCCGGAGTGGACCCAACCGAAGTGATGTAATAGCCCTGCTTCGACCTTTCATGAATGCCTTCGGCTGGATACTGAAAGTCTAGCTCTACGGCCTTAAAAGTTTAGTGCAAGAAACTGAATCAGGGCAATTGTCCGGACACTTCAAAGGGAATTCTTGAAGTAAGGCGTAATTGGGTAGTAGTAAAAAAGGAGAAGAAGAAAGAAGAACCTGGTCGGTAAATCTGGTTCCTTTGGAGAAGACTACTGCCCACCGGCTCCCAGAAGTGGTAATGGCAGTGACGTGAAAACGTTCTGCCCACTTCTTCTTGATCCACTCGAAAGGAAATGTACCAGAAACACAACAAGACTGCTGCCGAATACTCTGCGTCCCTTTGTCTATATCAAGAAAGCCGGTAAAAGAAGCATTCATGTACTGACCCTTGGACATTATGACTAGAAATCTGCCGTCATCTGCTCCAGCCACAGCAGTGATCTTGAAGTTATGCGACCATTTTTCCCTCATCCATACCTTCAAATAAGGAAACAAGCAGTCAAGACAGTCCTAATTGAGAATCCCACTGTAAGAGGTTGATGTATATATGTTCCTAATGGGTCTAATACAAAAGTTCTTCCAGTTATGTATTATCAGAATCTTAAAATGCAAACTATTGGGGTCTACTATAGATGAAGGTCCAAAGTAAAGCTGCTCAAGCAGAACCTCAGGAAGAGAGTCCCTTGAAAAAGCATAAATCTGAGCAGTATAGACAGTATTGTCATCCATTACTACGGCCCATGACTTAGAGCGAGAACTGTAGGCCACACTGGTGATGTACATCCCCTCCGCATGTCCCTTCTCAATGTGCATGACGAGCTTGAGAATACTCAAATTAGAGTAGTATCTTCAAGAAAGAGGAAGATTATCAATAAACTCAGGTACCACGGAAGAAGTTAATAAATCTGAAATGCAAGTCCTCACTTCTGCCTCCTGGGTGGTTGCATATCGTAAACGCTTATCCATTGTGCTAGTTTTGGCCCCATTCGTATTTCCTTTGATGGCTTGTCATTGTCGCTACCTGGTACCTGATACGTGTGTATCACATGAAAGTGGAAGGCACGGCTCAATTAGAGGACGCACTCGAATGAGAAATTTGATCAAAATCTATTGCTTTTTAATAGGATAGAAGAGTGCCACCTGAGCGACATCGGTGTGCACAGGCCAAACGTATGGATTCTGACCAATGATCCCATGGAAGAGAGAAATGTATCTACCATAGTTCGGTTCTTGATCGAATTTCAGATTAAGCACAAATGTAGCGAACTGCAGGTAGGGGTCTGGACAATTGTCACACAGGGTGAGTGGAGGAGTGGCCATCTTTTGCTTGCAAACGAGGAAAGCCTTATTCTCTCCCTGAAAAAACTGTCGCCTTCTAAAGACCGATACAGGTGTATGGTTCAAGAAATCTTTACTGGTTTGAGGGGAAAAAAACCTGATGTCTTTGCCAAGGCAAACGACCGCAGATAAGATACACGAGCATGTAAACTAGAGACTCTAGGTCGTTTCTTCTGCTACTTGTTCTACCAAGTTGAGCGTGCACACTTGCAAAATGAATTGTTCCCCTGCAAAAATTTTCTTTTGGTTCATGACACAGTAATTACACGTGTAGGCCATTTAGTAAGTGCATATGAAGATTTTGACATCATTTTTTGACTAAACCTGACATCACCCCAAGTTTGGTTGTACTTAATGTGCGAACCACTGGAGAGATCTTGCCATCTCTTAGCTGCAAGGTCATGAATAAATGATGAGACGTGCATTTCTGCTTCGCAATCATTAATGCCTAGGCCATAGATGTATCCATGCAATTGGCAGATACCTGATCCAAGATCAGTCAGAAACAATCTTTTCTCTTCTGGAGTTCCTGGAGGACCAAGCAAAAGGTTATCTGGTTTTATGTCACCATGGATGTACCTGGCCGGAAAAGAAGCATGCATGAGGAACATCACAAAAAGTCAGAAATGCTAACAAACACGCGATTGGAAGCTAGTCATATATTACCCTCTAGAATGCAGCTTCTCAAGTATCGATATTGCTTCAATGGCTATACATGCAATTGCTTCCAATGGAAGGCTGAAGTAGCAACGAAAGAGCTAACATCAGAAGCCGAAATAGAATTCAAGAATGTTTACAAAGAAGTTGCTGAAATAGAAGAGCGCACTGTAAAAGCTGTTAACTTCACGATGAAACATACATTGGGGCGCTGTTGACCAAAGAGGCTTCTTCTAAACTAGGTCCAAGCAAATCCATGACCTGCATATACAAAGAAGATCATCGAACACCATGCATTGTAGAAGCACAGAATACGAGTGGAAGGGAATGCACATACCATGACATAATAGTCGCCTTGTTGCCCCTTGTAATGTACTCGTGGCAGCGGTATGCCGTGACTTTCGCCCAGATCACTGCACAATATGCAGAAGGCAGATGCGAGATTCAACACCCAGATCCAATTTCACATGCAAGAGCAAGATATAGCCAAATCTAGCATGCAATGATCCTAAAGGACTCACGCATAAACTTTCCACTCATTACGGATGCCACCTTCACATCCTTTGCTATCTTTATGCTCGAATTTTAATGCCACCTGGATATTGGTGCATTAAATCATGTACCGTAAAGTCGTGAATGTGATGAAAAATACAAGACGATAGAATTAGAGCTCAAAGCCATACCTCTGCTGCTTCGACACCAGTTTGATCAGTTGAAGTTGAAGGGCTGATGGCTCGACCAACATAAACATGCCCGTAACCTCCCTTTCCCAGTTCTCTTCCTATTTGGTAAACTGGAGAATCATCGATCTGAACCTGAGACATTCAAATTATCAGTAGACATTTAGTTATCAACCTGAATTGGATGAAAATTTCCCCTTTTTCTCTTCAGCCGATTCAATAGCTGAAGATGAACCACCAAAATCTCTGTCCTGTATGACCCTTTTGCTCCGTTTAATTTTGCTGAATCAACTCAAGAACAAGAACGACACTGATTGCTCCTTGAAAATGAATTTCTCAAACCAAAAAGCAAGAACGGCCCAAAATTTGCAAACTATCGAGCAATGGATTCGACTTGCACTTTTTATTCTGTCTCCATTAAACCACCCATTTTCAAGAACAATCCAGGTACCTGTTCTGGGATGGGAGGAGTGTTCCTTCTTCGGTTCTCATCTTGAAGCCCCTCACCGGCTTCACGACTTTGGCTTCCAGACGGATCCATATCTGCCCTCCCAAGCTTTAAATATAATCTTTGCTCGCTCCAAACCCGTCTCAACTGAGCTCTGATAATCAAAGATATCTTCGAAAGAGAAAGGGACGATCCAGCAGAATTGTTCCTTTCAATCTGATTCCTTCTTTTCTTGGAAAAGATGATGTGGGTTCTTGAAGAGAATAAGTAGGCAGCGCGAAGTGAGTCTGTTAGTTTTTTTGGCGCGAAGAAAGCTTTAAATGCCGTTATTTCGGTTGAAGTGTGATTCCTCATGTTCTACGCCATTATCCACTTTTCACCCTCTATTTACTAAAATTACCAGTTCACCCCCTCAGACGTGCAGTTTTTCTTCAGAAATCACCGTTCACCATTTATCACGATTCAAATTCCTGATCCACCAACATTAGCCATGGCCGCCGTGATGGGAATGTGGTGGGTGGAGGGAGGTCAGAGTTTGTGGTGGCCGGATTTCGTGGGACCAAATTATGATGATCGTAATTCATGGTCTCCGCAGCCAAATTGTTCTCCGTTGCAGATTAGCTTACCCACATGGTGTCTGGACCGCATCTTGCTATACAAACAACTAATGTAGCAAACAAGCAGATACACAATCGGGCACGTGAGATCCTATCTTTATCTGCAATTTGCTTGGTATTCAGAGAAGGGGTCGTTCCTCTCTATGTAAACTTCTTTGATGGCAGGTTTATCCAACGGTAATGTTCCTGAATTTCTCCTCCCCTGATAGATTGATGTATCACTTGAAATGATCACCAACACTAACAGCATGTTCTGTTCGATCCACGTAGGAATGGTGATCATCTCATGGCTATTCTCGGTCCTGATGGAGATTGGCGCTCGAGTGCAAAGGCAGAAGGGACCTTGACTGCATTCAGGGAAATTCATGATATTTCATCTAGTTGCATTTATACATGTATGAAGTTGTCGCGACCCTCTAAAAAAATTTTAAATTTTAAAGGGAGTTAACGGATTATTAGGTTAATTAGATTTGACTAACCTAACGCGGACCCTCCCAAGCCCTACCGAATCGCAACTTTGGTTTTTGTTTAAATGATTTTGAAATTTGGAGTCGCCACTAATCATTCTTGGTAGGTTGATTAGGAACCTAAATAAATTAGCGGGAGAACTAATTTATTCCTGCGAACCAGAGATTATGAGTTCGGGGACTTGGTTACACTAGTTAATTAAAACTAATGCCCTTTCGGTACCTTAATTTCATGGATATCCCAATTCGGCAACTCAGGCTTGGTTTATTCCTAAGGCTCTAGTAGCATTCTCTTTTGTGTTTTCACTTTTTAAATAGGATGCATGGATGGTATATATTTTTATTTGTTATATTTTTTTAAGTGTTAAAGATTCCCTGAAGCCGAAAGAGGGAGTGTGTTAACGACTTCTGTGCAGTATTACGACCTACTCATTTTTTGGGTCTGATGATTCAAAAATTAAATTATAGGAAGTACATGACAGTGAATAAACACCTCCAATGGGAGGCTTAGCATTGGCTTGGCTCTTCCCTTTGGGATTTAAGGTACAGGTATTTAAGTTGCAGGTATTTAAACTACTATAAGTAAAAACCTCCAATGGGAGGCTAAGCATTGGCTTGGCTCTTGCCTTTGGGATTTAAGGTACATGTATTTAAGTTGCAGGTATTTAACTACTGTAAGTAAAAACCTCCAATGGGAGGTTAAGCATTGGCTTGGCTCTTCCCTTTGGGATTTAAGGTACAGGTATTTAAGTTGCAGGTATTTAACTACTGTAAGTAAAAACCTCCAATGGGAGGCTAAGCATTGGCTTGGCTCTTCCCTTTGGGATTTAAGGTGCAAGTATTTAAGTTGCAGGTATTTAACTACTGTAAGTAAAAACCTCCAATGGGAGGCTAAGCATTGGCTTGGCTCTTCCCTTTGGGATTTATGGTGCAGGTATTTAAGTTGCAGGTATTTAACTACTGTAAGTAAAAACCTCCAATGGGAGGCTAAGTATTGGCTTGGCTCTTCTCTTTGCGATTTAAGGTACATGTATTTAAGTTGCAGGTATTTAACTACTGTAAATAAAAACCTCCAATGGGAGGCTAAGCATTGGCTTGGCTCTTCCCTTTGGGATTTATGGTGCAGATATTTAAATTGCGGATGGACTTTGTCCTCTCCATTCTGGGGTATGAATTCTTTAAAATAAAATACAACGAATTGATTCAACAATTTGAAATTTGTGCGCGCTTGAGGACTCATCTAAGCCGATTTTGTGCTTCCATAGGGTTGACCATTGATATAGAGCTGCGGCTTCCTGACATAAAATAGAGTGAAGTGTCAGTATACAAAATATGTGCTAATATGCACCTAAAACCAGAAGAGTGGAAAGAGTATTTATCTTCTGTTTTTTTGGGAGGGATTTCTATAATTGATTTTCGCTCTCTATGTTCCCAATATAGAGAGTTTCTTTTGAATTAAGAGGGACTTTTAGTCACAGATCAGTTGAGAAATCGGTGGACAGCTTAGGAGCTTGTCTGGGCCGATTTTTGCATCTCTACGAGATTTTTGCTGTTGACATAGAGATGCCCTTCTCCTGACATAAATATGGGAAAAAATGGGAGATGGAGAAAGTGTATACAATTTGTGCTAATTTGCGAGTAAAACCATAAATAAATGAATAAATAAAAACACTTAGCTCGAATTTACTTGCTCGTTGACGATGATGAACTCTTGATTTATATTTGATCGATGAAGGAATTTGTGATGATAACCCATAGCTTTAAACTCCCATCATTTTCAAAATTTTCTCTCTTTTGGTATTTTCTTTCTCTCAAATTTTTCTTCAATCTCCCAAAACTCTCTCAAACATCCAAAATTTTCTCCCAAAAAATTTCCTCAAACACTTCAAATTTTCTCTCCAAAAAATTCTCTCAAACGCTTCAAATTTTCTCTCCAAAAAATTCAATCCTCACTCAAGCTCACTTCTTCCTCCTTTTATAATCTACTTATCTATCTCCTATTCTAATTTTTCCACTAACTCTATCTCCCATTCTAATTTATCCACTAACTCTTCTTCATTTTCATCTTCCATTCTCCATCTCTATCTCACATTATAATCTCTCCACTAACTCTTCTTCATCTTCATCTTCCCTTCTCCATATTTATCTCCCATTCTAATTTCTCTACTAACTCTTCTTCATCTCCATCTTACATTCTCTATTCTTATCTTCCATTCTAATTTCTTCACTAACTCTTCTTCATCTCCATCTTCCCTTCTCTTTTCTTATCTTATTTTCTCCATCCATTCTTCTCCAACTTCTCTTCTTCATCTCTTCTTCTCCATCTTCCCTTCTCTATTCTAATTTATCCACTAACTCTTCTTTTTGTTATTTGTAAAATAATCCTTCAAGAGTTAGGTATTTGCACTATAGTCCTTGAATTTTAAGTATTTACAATTCAGACCCTGAAAAAATATATTTCTTTGAGTCTAAATCTCCTCACAATTTTTGACACACTAAAATTTACCACATGTCAAATTTAAGCTCATTTCTTGCCGCTGAAAATAATGCAGAATTTAATTAAAGCCCTTTTACAAAATTGAGTCATTCTGGGTATAATTGGGCCAAGATGAAAATTTAAAATATTAGAAGACAACGTCACAACTCATAAAAAGTGAAAATTAAAAATAAGTTAACTCAAATTAAAAAATTTTTAGGCCCGATTCGAGATTATACTCGTGAAGGAACACGTGACTCGAATTGAATTTTTCTGAATTTGCGATGGCCAATATAAAAATAGATTTAATAAAAATATTAACTATCTTTGTGTATTTTTTTTGGCCTCAAATGTTATTTTTCCAAAATTTTCAAGTATTTTTGTATTATTTATTTTTTAAAAAAAATTAAAAATATATATAAAAAATATGAAAATTTATTTTTTGTTCAAAAATGGTTGCCTAGGCTTGGCCAAGGCTTCCAAAGCTGATTTTACAATTTTCTCATTTTTCTTAATTTTTTGTTTTATGAATTTTCGAAAATAAAAATACCGAAAAATATCGAAAATATGAAAAATCATTTTTTGGTCAAAAGTGGTTCCCTAGGCTTGGCTAAGGTCCCCAAAGTTGATTTTTCAATTTTATGAATTTTTATGAATTTTCTATTAATTTTCAAAAATAAATAAATAAAAAATACGTAAAAATACTGAAAATATGAAAAATCATTTTTTGGTCAAAATTGGTTCCCTAGGCTTGGCTAAGGTCTCCAAAGTTGATTTTTCAATTTTATGAATTTTTATGGATTTTTTATTACTTTAGCAATAGAAAAAATGATTAAAAATCAGGTGTCAACAGAGGTCAACCCTAGGTAACCTCTGGTACAAAGTTGATGTTTTCCACTGAAGTTACAATTCTATCACGGTTCTTTGGCTGGTCTGGTTTCTGGAAATCAAATTGTACATGGGCAACAGTCGACAATATCAAGTCCTAATGGCGTACTGAAAATTTTTCAAGAAATGTTGCGTCTCGTGCAGAAAAGTTGGTTACCATTCAGGCAAAATTTACCAAATGTAGGCCTAACTCTTTTGTTCTGTTGTTGTCGTTATTGTTGTTGTTGTTTAAGCTTGAAAGTTTCAGAATCAATACAAAAATTTTCCTGCACAAAACTATGGCAAAGAGGTTACAATCAATTCCATTCTGTAATGGATTGATGGAAAAAATGCATCCTTGACTGCAATTGTACTTGGTAGCTTAAGCAATGGATCAACCGCAGCAAAGAGAAGAAATGTAGTAATTCCTTGCCCACTTCTCCTGCAGAAAATAAGAGCAAGGGCTTGGTGAAGCAGAGGTAATACAGCCAAATAGATGCTGGTAAAAGGGCCAAGCTAGTCACCTGGATCTTACTATCATCAGGAAAATCGAAAGTCCGAAGCGTCTCTTGCTCTGCATTTACAGTTGCTGGTACTGCTCCAGGAATACTGAAGATAAAGGCAACCTCTTCCGGATTTGCTGTGACCGAAGTGATGTAATAGCCCTGCTTCAACCTTTCATGAATGCCTTCTGCCGGATACTGAAAGTCTAGCTCTACGGCCTTAAAAGTTTAGTGCAAGAAACCGGATCAGGGCAATGATCCGGACACTTCAAAGGGAATTCTTGAAGTGAGGCGCAATGGGGTAGTAGTAAAAAAGGAGAAGAAGAAAGAAGAACCTGGTCAGTAAATCTGGTTCCTTTGGAGCAGACTACTGCCCACCGGCTCTCGGAAGTGGCAATGGCAGTGACGTGAAAGCCTTCTGCCCACTGCTTGTTGATCCACTTGAAAGGAAATGTATCAAGAACACAACAAGACTGCCGAATATTCTGGGTCCCTTTCTGTATATCAAGAAAGCCGGTAAAACAAGAATTCATGGACCAACCCTTCGACATTATAACCAGAAATCTGTCATCATCTGCTCCAGCCACTGCAGTGATGTAGAAGTTCTCCGACCATTTTTGCCTAATCCATGCCTTCAATTAAGGAAACAAGCAGTCAAGACAGTCCTAATTGAGAATCCCACTGTGGGAGGTTGATGTACTTATGTTTGTCTAATAGAAAAATCCTTCCAGTTATGATCAGAATCGTAAAATGCAGTTATTTATCGACGAACGTCCAAAGTAAAGCTGCTCAAAGAGAACCTCATGAAGAGAGCCGCTTGAAAAAGCATAAATCTGAGCAGTGTAGCCAGCTTTATCATCCATTATTATGGCCCATGACTTGGAGCGAGAACTGTAAGCCACACAGGTGATGTACATTCCCTCCGCATGTCCCTTCTCAATGTGTAAGATGAGGTCGATATAATCCAAATTAGACACGTATCTGCAAGAAAGAGGATGATTATCAATAAACTCAGGTACCCCAGAAAAACTAAATAAATCTGTAATGCAAATCCTCACCTTTGCTTCATGGGCGGATACATGTCGTAAACGCTTATCCATTGTGCTACTTTCAAACCAATTTGTATTTCCTTTGACAGCTCGTCATCATCGTTACTTGGTACCTGATACATGATTATAAACTGAAAGAGGCAGCTATGGCTCAATTAGAGGATGAGCTCGAATGAGAAATTACATTGTCATCTATTGCCTTCTATGAGAATAGGATACTACCTCCTGAGCGACATCAGTGAGCACGGGCCAAACATATGGATTTTGACCAATGATCCACTGGAACAGAGAAATATATCTAGCATAGTTCGGTTCTTCATCAAATTTCAGATTAAGCACAGACGTGGTGAGCTGCAGGTAAGGCTCAGGACAAGTGTAACAGAGGGTGTCTGGAGTAGTGGCCATCTTTCGCTTGCAAACAAGGAAAGCTGTATCCTCTCCCTGAAAGAACTTTGTCAATCAAAAGACCAGTACAGGTGTATGCTTCAAGAAATCCTCTAGGCCATAGCTATAGGATCAAAAGACCAGTACCTGATGTCCTTCCCAAGGCAAATGGCCTCGCAAAAGATAAACGAGCATGTAAACCAGAGACTCTAGGTCATTTCTTCTGCTACTTGTTCTACCAAGATGAGTGTGCACACTTGCGAATTGAGCTGTTCCTCTGCAGTAAATTTTTTTTAAGTGCATTGGAACTGTAATTAAACAGGTAGGGCATGTGGAATTTGCATATGAAGATGTTAACACCATTTCGACCGAACCTGAAACCATATGGTGTTTGGTTGTACTTAACATGCGAACCAGTCAAGGGATCTTGCCATCTTGTAGCTGCAAGGGCATGAACAGACAATGAGACGTGCCATGACTAATTTCTAGCATAAAAGTATTCATGCAATTGGCAGATACCTAATCCAAGGTCAATCAGAAACAATCTTTTCTCTTCAGGAGTTCCTGGGGGACCAAGCAAAAAGTTTCCTGGTTTTATGTCACCATGGATGTACCTGCCCAGAAAAGAAGCATATATAAGAAACATCACCAAAAAGTCAGACCTGGCATATATTTCCGATAGTCTGGCCTACCAAAAAACTGATTTGACCAGCCAGTAAAGAAAATTCTAATAAACTTGCGACTGGAAGCTAGTCATCTACTACCCTCTAGAGTGCAGCTTCTCAAGTATAGATATTGCTTCAACGGCAATACATGCAATTGCTTCCAATGGCAGGCTGTGTTAGCAAGGAAAGAGCTAACATCAGAAGCTGAAATAAAATTCAAAAATGTTAAAACTAGGTCCAAACTAGTTCCAAGCTGAAAGATAATTAATGACCTGCCTATATGAAGGTCATCGAAAATTTGCCAGGAAAAGTTGGCCAAAGGGGCTTCTAAACTAGGTCCAACCAAATTCATGACCTGCATATGTGAAGAGTATCATCGAAAATTTGCATTCTAATATTGCAAAATCCTAGTTGAAGGGAATGCACATACCATGACATAATAGTCACCTTGTTGGCCCTTGTAATGTACTTGCGGCAGTGGTATGCCGTGATTTTCACCCAGATCACTGCACAATATGCAGAATGCAGATGCGAAATTCAACGCCCTAGTCCAATTTCACATGCAAGAGCAAGATATAGCCAAATCTAACATTCAATAATCCTAAAGGACTCACTCATAAACTTTCCACTCATTAGGGATGCCCCCTTCACATGCTTTGCTGTCTTTATGTTCGAATTTTATAGCCACCTAGATAGTGCCGGATTAGATCCTGTAAAGTGAGCCAATGTAAAAGAATTGTTTCAAAATGATAAAATGAGAGTTTGAGTTCATACCTCTGCTGCTACTGCAGCAGTTTGATCACTTGAAGTTGAAGGACTGATGGCTCGACCGACATAAACTTGCCCGAAACCTCCCTTTCCCAGTTTTCTTTCTATTCTGTAAACCGGAGAATCATCGATTTGTACCTGAGGCAATCAAATTTTCAGTACATATTACGAACTTGAGTGGTGAATTATTGAACTGTTTTTGTTACAACTGTCGGTAATTTATAATCTGTCACTGTGATGCATGGAGTTCTTGAATGGATCAAAAGTAGTTGATGACAGAAAATTTATGGAGCTTGAATGGGATTCAAGTTATCAATCTGAATTAGATGAATATTCCCCTTTTCTCTTCGGCCAATGAAACAGCCGAAGGTGACCCACCAAAATCTTGGTCATGTATTCCTTCTGCTCTGCTTAACTTTGCTAAATCAACACCAAAACAAGAAGGAGCTGACCGTTCCATAGTAATGAATTTTTCTCAAACCGAAAACTCAAGGACGGCCCAAAATTTTGCGAACTATTCATGATGGGATTGGATTTGTTCTTTCTCTACCAAACCACCCGTTTCGAAGAACAATCCAAGTACCTGTTCTGGGATCAGAAGAGGGTTGCTTTGGTTCTCATTGCCTTGACAACTTCCACTGCTGGACTGATCCATATCTACCTTCCTGGCTTCAATCCAATCTTGATGGTTCTGAACACTGTCGTCTCCGCCGATCTGAATTGAGCGTTGATGTCGAGGAGATCTTCGTTTGAAGAGAAAGGGACGATCAAGCAGAATTCACGATTTTTCAAAAGACGATTTGAGTTCTTGAAGAGAACGAGTGGGCAGGGCGAGGTTGAGGGCGTTAATTTTGGCGCGAAGAAAGAACTTTCGAAAGAGGACATGGGCAAATTGCCGTTAATTCGGTTGACCTCTGATTGCCTATGATAATTTGTTGGGAAAATTGTTAAGTCATCCACATTTCTCACGCTAATATCATTTTTCACCCTCTCTCGCTATTGACCGGTTTACGCACTGAGTTATGGCTACTAATTTGCATTGCACCGGAAATCGGTTATCATTATGGTTTTCTTTAACAATTGTCATTTTCCTCTCCAAAATGCTCTCATTACTAGAAGTGAGCGATTCTAGGTCCTTTACAGGTTTCACCTAGAACCTGAAACCTATCTATCATAATATTTCCTCATTTTTTGAAACCTTAAACCTACCCGTCGTAATTTAAAACCTAGAACCTATCACGTTACAAGTCCTAAAGGTCAGTTCCAGGATACAAGGACACTTGCCCATTTTTTTTTCTTTTTCCATTTTTAGTTAAGCAAAATGAGAGTGAACGCTACAATCGCTAAGGGAAGTAAATTTGAGTGGTTTCATATTCCATGCATGTTACATTGAGAGCCTAAAATCAACCAGTTAGAATAGGTTCCTTATACTTTGGAACCTGAAACTTAAAAATTTGTTTGGCTCTGGATTATACATTCATTATCGGATGCCATAAAACATTGTAGGATCACGTGAAGACATATACAAAAAAAAAAAATCAAAAAATTGTTTTAAGAAGATCTAACGTCCAAGTTTTGGGTAGTGAAACTTGGAACTTTCCCGTTAGAATGGGTTCTTCAATTTTTAGAACTTGAAACATGTACTATATACTTTGGAATCTAGAGCCAGACCGGTTCTCATAGGTTTTGGTTCCAAGTTTCTTATTTTACCTCGAAATCATGCTCACCTCTACTCATCACCATCCTCAATTCCTTGCCCATAGAAATCCCCGGGAAAAAAAAAAAACTAACTTCAATTCAACCACCACCCATATTGCCACCGCATGCCGCTGATGGTTTCTCAGTCGTCGGTGGTCCCTCTCTCTCTCTCTTTAAGGTTGTCCATCCATGAAAATTGGAAGTGGTGGGGCCATGGCCATCATCATGGATGGTGGTGGGTGGCGAGAGGTCGGAGTCTGCGGTGGTGGGAACCATATTATGAAATTTGGGGCAAAAATATGATAGAAGGTCAATGAGAGTCTTCTTACTAGTAAATCTTTATGGTAAGATGTAGAATGACAATTTCCAACGCAGAGAGCACAAAGTGGTATAATATGAAAAAAAATTAGAACGACAACTGCTATCTTTCCTAATCTTATTTTGAATCTACGCACTACAAAATGCTTAATACAACCTCGAGTTAGACGTCCATTTTCATTTCGACCCAAAAGAAAAGAAAAGATCCATTTTCAAAGTTTTAACCTTCATTGCAAGGAAGATAGCACGATTGCAACAGTACAGTAACAAGAGAGATGGTCTCGTCAAGGAACGTCTCTCCAACCACTTGATCGTTCGACAAATGACTAGTGTTTTGCATCTGACTCGAGCCGTCACAGCAAGTGGACATCTATATACTGAGTCTGGTCAATGGCGAACTTCATGGGTGCAGTACAATGATCACACGAAAGTCCATGGCATGCACCGTGCCCACAGTAGACGGCGGTAACATGCTTTAGCTGTAATAACTGTGATCGTTATTCGCGGTCTCTGCAGCCAAATCTTTGAGGACTCCAATAACATGGCAGTATGGTACAGCCCCCCAGAAATGAAACTGGTTTCCATTTGCTCTGAAACTGCTGTTTGTCGCAAAGCGATCGTCTTGGGGTCGTCTATTCCCATTTTCAACAGATCTTTGCTGTTTAAGCTCGAGCAACTTTTGAACCAAAAAACAGAAAAAAATTAGCAAACGACCAGATGCAAAGTCGAGCGCTCTGATCCTAGGTTTGTCTGCAATTGCCTGGTATTCAGAGAATGGGTTGGTCCTCTGAATATATACTTGCTTTGATGCCAGCTCCTTCCGAGCCCGATGTTCTTAAGCCGGTTGACTATTTTTCTTTCTCACTTGCTAAGTAGTAGTATAAAGATAGTGCAGAACTTTTGTCCAGTTGCATTTATGCAAATAAAAAGTCGACGTTAACGTTGAAGTTCCGAACTATATCACTGTTGTTTGGCTGACCTGTTTCTGGAACTCCAATCATCCAAGACCAACAAATCCATAAATCCATTCCCAACGCGTACTGCAAAATTTTTCATGAACTGTTGCGTCTCATGCAGAAAAGGTGGTTAAGCTTTTTATTTTTTCATTTTTTGTGTGTGTTAAGCTTGAAAAGTTTCAGGATCAATACTCTTCCTACACAAAAATATGACAAAGAGGCTGCAGTTAATTCCATATGGTATTAGAGGAAGTGGCTATTATTAAACTCTGTACAGGATTGATCAGTGACTTGTTGAACTTGCTTCCTATGAAATGGGCAATAGAGGGCAAAAAACGCATGCAGAGTGGTCGTGTCCCTCGCCAAGACAGCCTTGATCGGTACATACATTTGGTTGCTTAAGCAATGGTTCGACCATAGCAAAGAGAAGAAATATAGTACTTCCTTGCCCTCTTCTCCTGCAGAAGATGAGAAAAATTGCTTGATGAAGCAGAGCTAATGCAACCGAATAGATGCTTGTAAAAGGGCCATACTAATCACCTTGAACTTTCTTGCACCAGGAAAATCGAAAGTCAGAAGCGTCTCTTGCTCTACACTTGCATTTGCTGGTACTCCTTCTATCTTGCTAAAGATAAAAGCAACCTCATCCGGAGTGGCTGCGACCGAAGTGATATGATAGCCCTGCTTCCACCTCTCACGGATGCCTTCGGCTGGGTACTGTAAGTCCAGCTCTACAGCCTTAAAAGTTCAGCGCAAGAAACCAAATCAGAGCAAAATCTTCAGGTGCCAGACACTTCAAAGGAAAATCTTGAAATGAGGAGTAATCGGCTAATCTCTGCATAGGAGAGTATGAAAGAAGAACCTGGTCAGTAAATACGGTTCCTTTGGACGCAACTACTGCCCAATTCCTCCGGGAAGTGGCCATGGAAGTAACGCGAAGACCTTCTGCCCACTTCTTCTTGATCCAATCGAAAGGAAATGGATGGGTAACACAATAAGCCTGCCAATAACTCTGGGGCCCTATGTGCATATCAACAAAAGAAACTGGTAAATGGTAAAGTAGTCACTAAGGAGTCGTCGAAATAGAAATTAAGCATTCACGGACTGACCCCTGGACATTATAACTAAAAATCTGCTGTCATCTGCTCCAGCCACTGCAGTGATGTGGAAGTCCTCCAACCATTTTTTCCTAATCCATTCCTTCAAAAAAGGAAATAAGCAGTCAAGACAGTCCTAATTAAGAGTCCAACTGTAAGAGGTTGATGTATCTTCGATTCTAATGGGTCTAATGCAAAAAATTCTTCCAGTAATGTATGATCAGAATTGAAACATTATTGCGATCTGCTATCGATGAGAGTCCAAAGTAAAGCCGCTCAAACAGAACCTTGGGAAGAGAGCCACATGAAAAAGTATAAATCTGAGCAGTGTAGCCAGTGCTATCATCCATTACTACGGCCCATGACTTAGAGCGAGAACTGTAAGCCACACTGGTGATGTACATTCCCTCCTCATGTCCCTTCTCAATGTGTAAGAGGAGGTCGGCATAATCCAAATTAGAGAAGTATCTGCAAGGAGGAGGAGGATTATCAATAAACTCAGGTACCACAGAAAAATTGAGTGACTCTGAAATGCAAGTCCTTACCTTTGCCTAATGGTTGGAGGATGCATAGCGTAAACACTTATCCATTGTGTTAGTTTCAACCCCATTCGTAATTTTAATGGCTCTTCATCATCGTTTAACCTCGCTCGCTTACGTGGTGGTACCTGATACACCGTATCGCATGAAAGAGAATGACCTGGCTCAATGAGAAATTTCATTGACGTCTACTGCTTTTTTGCAGGAACAGAATACTACCTCCTGAGAGACACTGGTGTGCACGGGCCAAACATATGGATTGTTATCAATGATCTCATGGAAGAGAGAAATGTATCTAGCATAATCTGGT
Organism: Psidium guajava; assembly: GCA_016432845.1. Classification (NCBI taxonomy): domain Eukaryota; kingdom Viridiplantae; phylum Streptophyta; class Magnoliopsida; order Myrtales; family Myrtaceae; genus Psidium; species Psidium guajava. Next base: position 33,691,724 of record CM028229.1, on the reverse strand, counting down.
CGTTCATTGAATTTCAGATTAAGCACAAGTGTGGCGAACTGCAGGTAAGGCTCAGGACAAGCTCCACACAGGGTGAATGGAGGAGTGGCCATCTTTTCCTTGCAAACAAGGAAAGCTCTATCCTCTCCCTGAAAAAACTGTGGCGATCAAAAGACTGATGCAGGTGTGTGGTTCAAGAAGTCTTCTCTTGGAATAGGAAATAAAACCTGATCTCTTTGCCAAGGCAAATGACCGCTGATAAGATAAACGAGCACGTAAACCAGAGACTCTAGGTCATTTCTTCTGCTACTTGTTCTACCAAGGTGAGTGTGCACACTTGCAAATGGAATTGTTCCCCTGCAACAAATTTTTTTTGTAGTGCACGGAACAGTAATTACACAAGTGGGGCATGTGGTATGTGCATATGAAGATGTTCACATCAATTTGTTTGAACCTGAATTCATCTGGAGTTTGGTTGTACTTAACGTGGGAACTAGTGGAGCGATCTCGCCATCTCGTAGCTGCAAGTTCATGAATAAACAATGAGATGTGCTTTTCTCCTTCGCCATCTCATACCTGCAAGTTTAAGAATTGGCAGATACCCGATCCAAGGCCAGTCAGAAACAATTTTTTTGCTTCGGGAGTTCCTGGAGGACCAAGCAAGAAGTTATCTGGTTTTACATCACCATGGATGTACCTGCCCGGATAAGAAGGATACATGGGAAACATCACAAAATGTCAGACCTGGGAAATATGGGGATTGACCAGTCAATATGGAAGCTAGTCAGCTATTACCCTCTAGAGTGCAGCTTCTGAAGTATGGAGATTGATTCAAGGGCAATACACGCAATTGCTTCCAATGGAAGGCTGAAGTAGTAAGGGAGGAGCTCACATCAGAAGCTGAAAGAGAATCAGATATTTTTTACGAGAACCTGAAGAGCAGACAGTGTAAAAGCTGTTAACATCACCGAAAAATATACTTTTGCCAGCTGACGACCAAAGGGTCTAGTAAACTCGGTCCAAGCAAATCCATGACCTGCATATACGAAGAAGATCATAAAAAACTTGGCATTCTAAGTTACAAAATACAAGTCGAAGGGCATGCACATACCGTGACATAATAGTCACCTTGTTGCCCCTTGTAATGTATTTGCGGCAGTGGTATGCCATGTGTTTTGCCCAGATCTCTGCACAATATGCAGAATGCAGATGCGAAAATCAACACCCTAACCCGATTTCAGATCTAAGGGCACGGTATAGCAACAATACTAAAAGACTCACTCATAAATTTTCCACTCATTAAGGATGCCACCTTCACATCCTTTGTAGTTTTTATGCTTGAATTTTATGGCTACCTAGACAGTGCCGCATTAAATCAGTTTAAGCAACGTGCCAATGCATTTAATTATCTGGAAATAATAGAATTAGAGCTCGAGGCCGTACCTCTGCTGCTTCCACACTAGTTTGATCACTTGAAGTTGGACTGATGGCTCTACCAACATAAACTTGCTGTAAAAATCCCTTTCCCAGTTTTCGCTCTATCCTGTACACTGGAGAATCGTTGATCTGAACCTGAGACAATCATATTTTAGTACATATTTGGAACTTACATGGGGAATTATTGAACCGATTGCATTGTTTCTCAAATTTTACGACCGTTGGTGGTGGGGGATTTTAAATATAAATCTGAAATAGACTAAAGTTTTCCCTTTTTCTGTCCAGCCGATGAAATAGCCGAAGATGACCCACCAAACTCTTTGTCATGTTTGACCCTTTTGCTCTGTTTTATTTTGCTGAATCAACACAAAATCAAGAACGACACTGATTGTTCCCTTGGGATTTGAATTTCTCAGACCTAAAAGCAAGAATAGCCCAAAGTATGGGACCTATTGAACATGGCATCTGACTTGCATTTTCATACTTCCTCTGCTAAACCCCCCCATTTCCAGGAACAATGCAAAGTACCTGGTCTGGGATCGGAGGAGGGTTGCTTTGGTTCTCATCTTGATGCCCCTCATTGACTTGACGACTTCCACTGCTGGACTGATCCATGTCTACCTTTCCGGGTTCAATCCAATCTTGATGGTTCTGAACTGTGGTCGTCTCCACCCGTGTCAGCTTGATTTGATACGGAGGAGATCTTCTTTTGAAGAGAGGCACGATTTAGCAGAGTAATTCCTTTCAGTTCTTGTTTCTTTTTATCTGAAAGAACGATTTGGGTTCTTGAAGAGAATGAGTGGGCAGTGCAAGATGAGTCTGTTTGTTTTGGCGCAAAGAACGAACTTTTGAAAGCGAAGATGAGCAAAATGCTGTTATTTCGGTTGACGTCTGAATGATTATTATAATTATTTGGGAAATATGCGCGAGGAGCGTCCTCATTAAAATGACCGATCTACCCTGAGTCGTGGTTATTATTTTGCATGGTTTCCCCTAGAAATTGCCATTTGGCTTCGTTTGTTTCACGAAAAATGGTCTCCTGGGGGAAAACATTTTCCAAGAAGTCATTTTCCAGGAAAATAACAATATTTTCCGGTGTTTAGCTAATATTTAAGAATAAACTGGAAAACAATTTCCATATTTGGCAAGCAATTGATTTTTCGGCGACCGGCGGGGGCGACTGGCGGAAAATGATTTCCTCTTTTTGAAAAAAGGAAATTATTTTCCATACTTTTCAAAGAGGTTTTTTCATGGGAGGAAAATGTTTTACAGGGTCAGCCTATTTTTCGCCCTCCCAAACACCGGAAAATTCGGAAAAACATTTTCTAGGAAGTCAATTTCCGTGAAACAAACGGAGCTAGTCCTAAATTTTTTCACATTTGTATCGATTAAGTCCATCTAGTCAATTTAGATTGAAAATCACAAACAGGGATATTGGTTGTCATACTTGCCGCGATCGGTATTGACATGGACATTGTTTAGATTTTTTTTCTTCTTTTTTTTTTCGTTCTTTCTTCCCTTTTCTTTTTGTCGGGCCATAGGGCACGGGACAAGCACTCATGAGGCGCCCTTTCTTCCATTAAGCATGCAACTGGAGAGGGTAGTTGCCTGTCTTGCTGTCGAATCGATCTCTATGTTGTCGATGGTGTTCCTATGTGTGTGTTTGCATATATGAAAATAAGGCAAATAGACAAACCTGAATGAAAAGCAAATGAGAAATTGATTAGATGATCGATCCGAGCCCGACGAATTCATGTCGTGTCCTTAAGACGAATTTGTCCCCTCCACGGGTACCCAAGGTTGCGCGGACAATCGCCTCCCAGGATAGAACGGATAACACTTTCGTCGAAGTGGTACTTCGTCGACGAAAATCCTTCAAACTCAACTTCGGAAATTATCGCACAAAATGAGACTGAATGAGATGAGTCTTTTTGAAAACAGAATGAATGAATTCTGTGCGTTCTGTTTGAAAACAATTATATTAAAACAGTCCAAACGAAGAGTCACGAAGTCATAATGCCGAAACAATGCATTTGTTCGATAATTAGCGAACACGAACCAATGGCCGAAAAATTAATTAATTAACTTCGGGAATTATCGCACAAAATGAGAGTGAATGGGATGAGTCTTTTTGAAAACAGAATGAATGAATTCTATGCGTTCTGTTTGAAAACAATTATATTAAAACAGTCCAAACGAAGAGTCACGAAGTCATAATGCCGAAACAATGCATTTGTTCGATAATTAGCGAACACGAACCAATGGCCGAAAAATTAATTAATTAAAAAAAATTTCAACGGATATGTCAATTAACCCGGACCCGGCCCAATCCGAGCCGGCCGATCCGACGGCGGTGGCGCGCGCGCGTGTGGACTGGTCTGACTTTGTCCAAGATGGCAAGACTCCACTATTTAAACTCAATACCCCTCTATCTTCTATCCCATGTGGGACTATTTCTCAACCACATTCTCATTCATTTGGAACCAAAATCCCAACACTCTATACTCGAGAAGCTGCACTCTAGAGGGAAATGGCTGATCCATTTTCCAATCTCATTTCTGTTCTCGATGTTCGTTATCTCTTTCTTTATCGGGGTGTCAAGTTTATGATCTCGCAGAAACCAGAATTTCTGACATTCTTCGCATACTTGGGTGAAGCTTTTGTAAGTCCGCTAGTACCACTTCAGTTTTTGCTTATCCTTGGCCGTTCCTGGCAGCCTGGCGGGTATGCTCACGGGGAGTCAGCGATGTAAGCCTGCCAAATTTTTGCTTGGTCCTCCAGGAACTTCTGAAGAGAGAAAGTTGCTTCTGATTGACCTTGGATTAGGTCAAGACTCATATCCTAATGAATGAAAATGACTAAGAGCAAAGATTACATCTTTGTTTTATCTTTTATGAGTCTCCAGACAAATTCAGGTTGGGTAGATGTGGTTTCTATCATCGATATATGTATGCCCGCCTTGTCTCATAATCACCCACATTCGACAAAACAAAAACAAACTAAAGTTTTTGTTGCAGAGGAATGGCTTGATTTGGAAGCGTGCATGCTCTTGTTAGTAGAACAAATGGCCGAAGAGACGACCTGGAGTCTGCGGTCACGGGATCGTTTTTTCTTCTCCATGGTCGTTTGCCTTGGCAAGGATTTCAGGTCGCAATGTGCTTAGAACCAGAGAAGATGGGTTTTAAAAAACCTTACGCATCGTTATCTGTCACTAAACCACTATGGTCAGTTTCAGGGAGACGGCAGGGCTTTCCTTGTTTGCGACAAAAAGACAGCCGCTCCTCCAGAAACTCCTTCAAGCCTTTGTATTGCTAGTGTTGTCCTCCTACTGATAGATCATTGTATTTGCACTAGTACTGATCACCAATACTTAACAGGTTGGCTTATTTTTCCTCCCTAGTTTTGATCAATAGCACAAAATTGTTTTTCTGGAAAATTCATAAACTTCTGTCCAGTTGCATTTGTGCATTTATAGGTGAGGAGAGGACAAATCCTAGGTCAGCCTCTGGTATGAAATTGATGTCTTTGCTAAGTTATGAGTCATGTTATGGTCCTTTGCTTGGACTGGTTTCTAAAACCCCAAATGTAACGAGATCAACAAGCCAGATCGAGTCCCACTGATTGTAGCATCAACTTTGGCCGTCTCTCAAGATTTTAGACCATAAATCGTAAGATTTTAAGATCCGGTATGGACTTTAACAACCATGTTTTCCAGAACCCCAATCAACTTGACTTTGTGATTATACTCCAAATTTTTCCATATACCATGTCAGTCATTCTATCAGATTACAGCAGATTGTGTCATGTAATGTGATACAAGTCTCAACTAGTAATAAGGTAGTTAATCAGCAGGGCAGTCTCATTGAAGAAAAAGAACCTAGATACAGATTACATTATTCTCATTACAGGGTTTTGGTTTACTCATTCTTAAAATGTTTCAAAAGCGTCACAAATGCGTGAAGCTTTAATGCAAACATGCATGTAAGGAAAGCAAAGAACTGGTCAGTGTTTAGTTCTACACAGTACCAGGGGAAGTGGGTTCATATCTGTACATGATCGATCAGTGGCTTGTGAGTTCTGGCTTCCCGTAAGTCGGGATATAAATGGAAGAAAATGCATGTTAAGCGTGTCAAATCACTCGCAAAGATGCTAGTAAATGCGTGCGCCATACTTGGTGCTTCACGAAACATTTCTGCCGTAGCAAAGAAGGGAAATGTAATAATTCCTAGTCCAACTCTCCTGCAAAAGATGAGAATCAGAACCATATGAATCTCATAGAATCAGAGCAAATAAACTAAAAGTTAGATGCTTCTAAAATGGCCTGAAGTAATCACCGTCACTACTCTTTCGGGAAAATGTGAAGTCTGGACTGCCTCTTGGGATCCTCTTACTGGTACTTCTTCTTCTGGAATGCTGAAGACAAAAGCTACCTGAGCCCGAGTAGCTGCAACCGAAGTGATGAAGTAGCCTTGATTCCACCTTTCGTAAATTCCCTCAAATGGGTACTGAAAATCTAGCTCTACAACCTTAAAGTTCAGTGCAAGAAACCAAATCAGATTGGTTTTTTTTTTTTTTCCATTTCTAGACACTTCGAAAGAGAAATCTTGGAAAGGAGAAGAAAAAGGAACCACAGAAGATGGCAAAAACCTGGTGGACGAATCCAGCGGCAGAGGACATGACCACTACCCAGCTACTTCCCACAGTGGCCATGGCCGTGACATAAGTACCAAGTGCCCATTTCCTCTTAATCCAACCGTAAGGGAATGTATTGGTGATACGATAAGATTGCCGAGAGTTTCGAGACCCTGAATTCAGTATAATGAAGATGTGATATAACCGATGGGGTACATACAACAGCTGTTGCTGGAAATAGAGATTAAAGCATCATTCACTGACTAACCCTCGGACATTATAACCAATAGGCTACCGTTATCTGCTCCAGCAACTGCCGTGATGTTGAAGTTCCTGCTCCACTGTGTCCTAATCCAGCCCTTCAACAACAAAAGTAAGCTGTCGGGTCACGCCTAATAGGGAATCCAAGGATGCATCGTTTCATGATGAAATTCCAATTTAAGGCAGCAGCACGAGTGCAACCTGGGGAAGAAAGTGGGGCGAAACAGTATGAACTTGAGCAGTGAAGCCAGTGCCGGAATCCATCACCACGGTCCACAGACCAAAGTGGGAAGCCACACTGCTGACATACATTCCATCCGCACGTGCCTCCTCGATGCGTAAAGATAGGTCTGCATCGTCCACATTGTAGCAAATCCTACCCAGAAAAGGAAGCGCACTGAGATGATGAGCACTTCATCTTTATCGTCCATAGAACAATTGAAGTCTATATAACTGAGGCGTAATGATCCGAAAACAGACTCCAGGAACCTTTGCGTCATGGGTGGATGTGCATGGAAAATGCTTATCCATCGTGATCTCCTCAACCCCCTTCGCGCTAGCGAGCTCTCTAGTGGCACGTCTCCTTCATTCGACTGCCAAAAACAAGTCAAAACACGGAGAAAGATGTGGCTCAAAAACAGAACGAGTTCCAATTAGAGAATTTAATAAACATCTTGCCTCTTGAGAAGCCGCGAAACGCGCATATTTAGAGGAAGACGATGGTACCTCCTGAGCAGCATCAGCATTCACAGGCCAAACATACGGGTTTTCAGCAATGATCCCATGGAAAAGAGAGATGTATCTTGCATAGTTTGGATCTTCATCGAATCTCAAATTTACTGCAAACTCGGCAAATTGCAGGAAAGGTGGAGGACAAGAGCGACAAAGAGCTTCCAAAGGAGTGGCCATCTTTTTCTTGCATATATTATCCTCTGCCTGAAACAGCCGCAGTGATTAGAAAGGCAGATTCATCTAAAAGGTCGGAAATCATTTTCTCTGGTTTTAAGCACATTGAAACCTGAAATCCAAGCCAGGGCAAATGACCGTGGATAAGGAGAGCGAGCATGTATGCCAGCGACTCCAGGTCATCTCTTCGGCTACTTGTTCTACCGAGATGAGCATGCACGCTCGCGAAATGAGGCGTTCCTCTGCAGCAAATAGTTAGTTTGTTGTATATTTGTGAGCGGAGGGCTCATCAGACTGGGCATTGCGTTTAAAGATGATAAAAACCACTTGAACCGCACCTAAATTGGTCCGGCGATTGATGGTACCTAACATGCGAACCGCTCGAATGATGTTGCCATCTCACAGCTGCGAATGATGAAACAACAATGAGACAGATCGCTTTATATTTTCAGTTTCTTAGGATGTAAATCTGTATATGCAATGGAAGATAACCTAATCCAAGGTCAATCAGGAACAATTTTCTCTCATCAGGAGTCCCTGGAGGACCCAGCAAAAAGTTTTCAGGTTTTATGTCCCCATGAATGTACCTGCCAAGGAAAGACTCTGGTTTTTGATCGACTCGGATACTATGATAAAGGGAACACTTGATGAACATTGAAAAGCAGAAACGGAATAGGAAGATCGCCGTCCATTACCCTCTAGAGTGCAGCTTCTCGAGAATAGAGATCGCCTCAACAGCAACACAAGCAACTGCCGCCGATGGGATGCTGCAATAACGGAAAAGTTCAGAGTTAGGATGACAAAGACGCATAACTTGATACAACGTTCGATTTTCAAAGGGGAACCATAGAGTAGACACTTCACGAGGGAACATACGATGGACGGTTTTTGATCAACCGAACGTGTAAACTGGGCCCAAGCAAATCCATGATCTGCATATGCGAGGCAGATCATTGAAAACTTAAGCATCTGAGAAAAAGTGCGAAATCGTTCTTCAAAGGGAATTGCGCATACCAGGATGTTATAGTCACCTTGTTGCCCTCGGTAATGCACCCGCGGCAGTGGTATGCCGTGATTTTCACCCAATTCACTGCACAACATGCAGTAAAAAATGGATGTTAGATTCGTATAGCTGATGAGATTTCATGTGCTAGAATCCCATGTAAACAATCTAGTGACTCACTCATAAACTTCCCACTCATGAGGAATGTCGGATTCGCTTCGACTGAGATGCTTCCACTGAAACTTTACCGCTACCTAGACAGTGTTGTACTGATCATCTAAGCAAAAAAGCATGAATTGACTTTGCAAAACTTAAAAAAGTGAATTAGAGCTTTAAGGTCGTACCTCTGCCGGATGTGGATCAGTTTGAGCACTCGAAGTCGAAGGACCGATGGGTCGACCGGCACAGACAAGGCCATTACCTCCCCTACCCAGTCGTCTTTCTATTCTGTAAACTGGAGAGTCGTCAATCTGAACCTGAGACAGTAAAACTCTCTCGGTCTGTAGTACACGTCGAAAGGCATAATCGAAGCTTGCAAATGGCGAAATCATCGGCCCAACCGCACTTAAACTATTACAACGGTATGTCGGCGACACAATCTTCAGGTTATGCATGAATCACATAAGGCAAAGTAGTTGATGGCCTAAAGCGTCAATCTGTGATAACTACATCAGAGCATTAATTTCCTGGAAATAGCCAGAGACACCCTTGAAGATTATCCACTAACACACTTCTTTCGAATCGAGTTTCTCATGCAGTCATAAAGAAGGGAAGAAGAACGACCCGAAATGTGCAAACTATCGGACACGACTTCACGGGCCATTTCCTTTTCTTTATCCATCGAAATCGCAGAAAGCATACGCAGAAAGATTCAGTCGAACCAGAAAACAAAATATCCAAACATTTTCAAGAAAAACCACGTACCTCCTCTGGAATCGGGGGACCGTCGCTTTGCCACTCATCTTGAAGTCCCGAAATTCTTATTGGACTTACCTGAGAAATAAAATCATCCATGGCTATCTTGTCTATAAAATATAATCGACCATTCCGAAGCCGCCTTCTTCTTCTCCTCCTTGTTCTTCTTGTCCTTCCAGTGAACAAATGTGAGGACGTGTGCGTGGGGATTTTCCTAGAACTGGGAAGCTGAGAAATCTTTCTCTTCTTGGATGATTCAGCCTTCTTTTTGGTTTCCTTGCAGAGAGAAGATGAAACTGGGAAGTGTGAGCCTGTGAGAGGGGGAGGCTCAGTCCTTTTGACTCCATTTCAACCGTTTATTTTGGGCGCGAAGAAGGTCGATATGCCGTTAATTCGGTTGACTCCCTACATGCTTACGAATATTGTCACGAAATAACCAACCTTTTTTGAGTTTGCAAATTAGCAATTTTTTGCACTAGCTTACCAAATTTTATTTACATCAGTTGCCGACGTTTCAATTTTATTAACTCTTTATATAAAGTTATCAACATAAATTAGAGTGATTTGTTTAGCTTTTGTCGTATCTAATTACCCCCTCTCAACTTCTTTATTGAATTACCACTATGTATTGTCTTGGTCAGCAACATCTTAAATTTACTAACTCTTTATAGTGATTACTAACCTAGATTAACGTGCCTCATCAATTATTCTCCCATTAGATTACCGTTTGGTATTAGACTAACGACTTTCATTCAATTGATAATTTTAAAATTTTAATTGATAATTTTAAAATTTTCCAACTTTTTGTTTTGTTTAATTACTATTTGCATATCTTAGCTTTATGGATTGCTTTAGAAATTACCATCTTTAATTAGAATAATTTACCATTTTTTTAAATTCAATTATCAACTAACTTCCAATTACTAACTCTCATTTGAGTTATTTCAGGTGTGTTTGGCAGCGATTCTGATCTTTCTGATTCTGTTTTCTAGATAAGTTTTAGATAATAAAAAAAATTTGGTAACTGCACAGTATTTTTGTTCTAAAAAATAAATTATGTTCCTTTTTTTTATTTAAGTCAACTAATCTGGTCTTGTTACTATAGAGTCAACCTATATAGCCTCACCAATAAAATGAATACAGACCGTGCATAATCCATAATTAGTCTATTTATTTCGTGGAGCATGAAGACATATGCAAGATCCTTAAGAAAGAGCATAAACTCAACAGGAACACTTATATTTTTGCCACGAATTTGCACTTAAATTAGCTTATGAAAGAAGCTTGAATAACCCTAGACTACTCCACAATGGTGTTGATCATATAGGGACATATTGAACATAAGCTCAATGGTACGGCTCTATGAAGTTTGCACTTAAATTGCTTGCTACGATAAACATAAATGTTGTAAAGTATTTAAAAAGTGGGGATATGTTCACTCAAACTCCTAAAACTTGTCATGAAAGTGCAATTGAGTCCTCAAGCTTGCAAAAAGTGCAATCGAGTCCTAACGCTTGACAAATTGATAAAATCAAATCCTCTTATTAACAACATCAATTTTATTAATGGAAAATGCTAATGTGGCATTTTTAAATTGACTTTTATTTTACATGTGGATTTTTTCTATTTTCATTCATATGTTATTTATATTATATTTAAAATTAGTATTAAATTATTCATTTTAAAAATCATGACTTTTAAAAAAATAAAAAGAAAAAGAAAAACAACTAGAAGAAGGGGGAAAGGCAGGGCTCGTTGGTAGGTGCTGCTGCCCATCGCTGGCCAAATGCCTGAGCCTAAAGTTGTAAACGACCCATGTGAAGATCTCTCTCCTGAGCGAAGGGTCCCTCCATTAGCATCGCCATGGATGTTCTCTTTCCTGACCGAAGAATGCCACCTTGAATCATTTCTTGAACGGTCGCCGACAAATTAATCTGGGGCCGTGCTCTTGTCGTGGGAGGTTTGAAGATTATACAGGTTAGAATGAGAAATGCGGGAGACATTGCCAAAAAGATGAACTGGGAAGAGTCTCCGAAAGATGGGAAGAAGTAAAAAAACAGACACGGTGTAGAAAGACAATCAGGGAACTTTCTTCTTAGAGATCCTGAGGAGTGAGGAGGGTGATGGTCGCCGGCCCTCACCTGGGGCAGGGGACATCCAGATTTGGGCGCCCTCACTTGGGTTTGGCAAGGCCTCTCCTGGCCGGGCGAGGGCTGGCCACCCCCGCCCTTGCATTGCGGAGGTCGCTGGTCCCTCCGGCGATGGGCGGCATCCTCCTACCAGCGATCCCTACCTTAAACCCCCCCTCCTTCCTTTTTTGAGTTTTGTTTTTTAAAATGAAATTTATATCTTCTTATTATTTTCATATATGATATAAACAAAATATTAGTAATAAATAACAAAAAATTCCACCTAGGATAAAAAAAAGGTAATTTAAAAATGTCACGGTAGTATTGAAATTTGAAAAAATTGAGGATGTTAACGGAAGGACTTGATTTTAATGTTCAATTGTACTTTCGTGACGAGTTTTAAAACTTTTAGTGAACATATCCCTAAAAATTAATATTACAAAAGTCGAAAACATGGAGAATTATGGAATTGAACGATGAGTAGATGTGTCAAATGGGTGGAATGAATCAGGTTGAATATAGTCCTATCCATATTGACAAATTTAAACCGTTTTGACTTATTTTCATTTAGTACAAATCTAACTACCCAATTTATACCTATCCCAACCCATATTATTTAAACACTTCTATATTTAATCAAATCATGAAACATTTATTTCTTATAATATGTTAAGAAAAATGATATTCCTAAAACACTTTCATGCAATACAAATATAGTGAAATTTGTTTTTAAATTATTTTTAAATTATTTATTATAATTTTTTAAAAACGTACTTTATATTTTAATTTAATTTTCTATTTTCTTTTCCTTTTTCTCTGGTGGCAATTGGTGGTAGATGGCCGAAACAAAGTGAAAGCCTTCCTTGAGCATTCTTGCTTTGTTTGTCTTGTTTCTTAAAAGTGATTCTAGAACAAAAAATCAACTTTTTTTTATTCTTATTTCTGCTTTAAATCTGTTCCTGAGAACAGAATCAAAGAATTTGAAAATTAGAATAATTTGTGTTACCAAATAAGTTTCTCATCCTTTTCTATTTCGGGGAACAAAATCATATAATTAGAATCATTACCAAACAGGCTCTTAGCAATTCTATTTTTTTTTTCAATTGTCAACTTTTTTATATGGTCATTGACTTTTTGCAAATTGTTCAATCAAGGCTCTTTACCTCTTTTTTTTTTGTGTGTAATTAGGTCTCCAAACTATGTAATATTTTGTTCGACGGTCCTTCAGTTGAAAATATAAATGGAAATGCTGGTCTGGCCGTTATATGCCGGTGTGTTACCTTTCATGGCAATTAGAAAACAATTTTTTTCAATTTATGAAAATAGAAATATGAAAAATCTAAAAAGAGAACAAAAGAAGAATCAAACGCAAGAGAAGGTGAGGGGGTAGCCGCAGTTGACGAGGTGGCAGCCCTCCTCACTAGGACTAGGGGGGTCTAAGCTAGGCTAGGCCCAGGGCCCTAATGGCCCGACTCAGGCCCGAACTGTTTTTTGAGGCCGAATCCAATCCCCGGGCCCATCTCTAACGGGTCAGAGAGAGAGAGAGAGAGAGAGAGAGAGAGAGAGAGAGAGAGTTCTTACATGATTCCCATGTCACTTCAAGAATATGTCTCTTCGCAAACAAACAAGAAATGGTGTCCCTATTTCAACATCCACTAACCAACTGAAGTCAACCTAAGAAGAGCATAGCCCAACGCTTTGATTCCCATGGCAATCCGAAATATACCTTCTCATACCCTGACAATTAATGCTTTCGGTATTTCAATATTGCGCAACTAATGATAAGGCTTCTTTATTTAGCGTAAGATAAGTGATCTGAAAAATATTTTTCTTAAAAACGATCGCTTGTATCGGTTAGAATAACCGGTCAATAGAGACGTCTTCATTATCTGCAACAATTTGTGTCCATACATTTTCGTGGATAATGAAAATTATTTTTCGTTTGTTTTTTTTTTCTGTGAGCGATATACTCGATTTTTTTTAGAAAATTATTTTCTAAATTATTCATTCTCCATGAAATAAACGGAGCCTAAATGCTAATTCGTAAAGTCTGGATTCGTATGGTCAGTGAGTTTAGAAAAAAAAAATTGAGAAGGGAAGGTTAGTGAGAGGCTGTAGTCGTGACCAAATATTGCTGCTTCTGCAGTATTTCTTCAACCTTATTTTAAAAGTGATAAATCAAATAGAAACTTTGATAAATTTAAAAAGGGATAACTAAACATTGGTGTGCAACTCAAATGAAAGTTGGTAACTCAAAACTAGTTAGTAACTTAATTGGAGAAAAGTTCATAAGTGATGCGAAAAAATGGTTGGTAATCTAATTAAATAGTTGATAAATTTAAGACGTTGATAAGAAAAGGAAAACAATATTTGGTGAAAGATATGAGAGGGGTTTTCTGTGAGCAATAAAAAGAAAGTTGGTAATTTGGGGGGAAAAAACAGCGGTGACTAGGTCAAAGCAGAGTTCACGATGCAAACTGGTTGGTGTTTTAAAGGAAACTTGAATTTTCTTGTATGACTTGAAAGACTCACACTAGGAAACTTGAATTTTCTTCATTTTATACTTTATTCAAAATCAAACTGTACCAAATTTTTAACTCGACTAGATATGCTAGGAGATGATGTCCCAATCACCAGACATTCAAAATACAGGCGATACTTCCAGCAAGGTGGGTTTCCTACAAGTTCAAACTCAAGATGTAAATTAGCACTAAATAAGATGATTCACTTTACTTAGAAAAAGAGAAAATTATAGATGTTAATATTGATAATTGTTAGATCACCGTTAGGGTAACAGAACATTTTTTTTTTTGGTGGTCGGAAATGTAACAGAGCTTTTATACACTCACATTCGGATGATTGACATGTAAACACGCGAAAATTTACCTAAAAAAGTCCTAAATCCATTATAATTGTGCCAATTTATTCATAATTTTTTTATACCAATTCAGTCCTAAACCTTTTTGCAATTATGCTAGTTCAGTCCTAATTTTTTTTTATCGATTTAGTCCGAAACCTTTTGCAATTATGTCAATTCATTCCATCCGGGAAATTTTAACTTACCGGCACTAATGGAGATGTCAACTAGCGACATAATATGTTAATGTTCTTTTTGAATTTTCTATTTTTTTGTTCCCCCTCCCTTTTCTTTCTTCAGCCCGGCCAATAAATCGGCTAACCTCACCTTGCCCCACCGTGGTGAGTGTGAGTCTCGCTCGCCAGCCATCCCTCTAGTCGGTCGCCGGAGGAAGAAGAGGAAAGGTGAAGGGGAAAAGGAGAAAAAAAAGAAAAAGGAAATTTTAAATTTTAAAATATTCTCTCATCGCCCGACCAGCATCTACGTTGGTGTGGGCCAGCCTCTATTAGTATCCAATATATAAGTTATTTTGTACCAATTTTTTTTTTTATCATTTATCAAATTTCTTTTCTTCTTCTTTTTTACCTCTTCCTTAAATAGAGTCGCCATAACCACCAGTTGTCGCCGCTAGCCACAATAGACGGGCCTGCATCCACTAACGGCCGACGCAACCACCAGCACTTGCGCTGGCCCTTTTGTCGAGTCTTCTTGCAGTCATCAAAGAACACTCTTACTTCTTGTCTCAAAATGGAAAAAGAAAGAATACAACTTTTCTAAAACCATTTTACTTTAATCAGATCAAAACAAAAGCAAACATTTGAACGCAGAAAGCTAAAACCTGTTGATTGTGTGGTGAAGCCATCAATGATGGAAATATATCAGCAGATAGAGAGAATTCGACTGATGCACGGTATGCTCTGATCGTCCTCCACCTCTTTACCTCGAAAACCCTTTTGAAGATATTTCAATCTGCGAGTGTTGATATTTCCTATAAGAACAGTTTTTAAAAACAAAAGAGATTTCCTAGTTTTTTCCTCTCTTCCTTAACATTCTTTCCCTGCAGTGGGCTCGCACTCCCCCCTTAATTATTTCTTTTCAAATTTGGCCTTACGTTCTTCTTTGTGTGCGTAGTTTTCAGCTTCTTCTGACATGACACTAAGTGAGCACTACATGAGCAACACGTGTAATAGAGTAATATTTATAAGCATCATGTTAATATTCCTGTTACTTAAATTGAACAGAACTGATAAACGTATCCAATTGCACTAATGACATAAAATTTTAGGATTTGATCGACACTTTCGCTGTCAGTTTTAAGAATTTTTCGACACTCATCTCTATTTCTGTTCATGTCTCAAAATGAAGTTAATGCTCAGAAAAATCTGGAGGCTTCATGAGTCCGGGCGAATTTGTAATTGGCATTGTTTTGAGCCCCATTTTTGTTTGGGTTTCTTCACTGACGTCACATGATTCCATACGCACCATTTTATTAAAAAAAAGAAATGAGTATATTTATAGGTTTTAAACTTGGTCGGTCCCCGCACTCAACTCTATTGTTAAAGACAAAAAAAACTGTAAGTTCTAATTAACAAGTAAATGCATCAGATTTTATTCCGTCTATAGTTTTTTTTCCTCCAGTTTTTAACCTTCTTTTTTTTTGTGAAAATCAAAAACATGAAATTATGCCTGCTATTACATAATTACCCTAATTTTTTTTTGTAACACAAAAAACTCCAAACCACATTTACCCTAAACTTGTACCAATATGATATATTTACCTCAAACTTTTTCTTGTGATATCAAAAACTCAAGTTTGGAGTTTTTGATGTCACAAATTATTTCTTAGGTAAATATGTCACGCGGTTATATATTTTGGTTTTCTTGGTGTTAGAAGAAAGAGTTTGAGATAAATGTGTCACACGAGTATAAATTTTGGGTTTTTGGTGTCACAAAAAAAAGCTTGGTGTAAATATGTTACCACATACATAATTTAAGATTTTTGGTGATTTTTTCTCTTTAATATTTAACATTTAAGAGTCGACTTTCCTTCACCACCGAGTATTCCCAATTTTGAAAATGTCTAGGCATGGACAATTGAAGTCACTTGGGCTCTGCACAAAGCCGAATGCTTCTCGCTCTGAGTCACAAAACGATAAAAAGAAAATTTATCCTCGTTCATTTTATTTAGAAGCTTTGTAAACTTCGTCTCCCTCCTTGTTTTACCCTTGTTTGATTGTATACCAAGGCAAAGGGAATCTAGCTACCGCAAGAGAAAGGGAATCTAGCTGCCCCATTTTTGGGCCTCTTCTGATAAATGTCTCCGTCTTTGCTATAAACCCAACAACTCTCTCTCTCTCTCTCTCTCTCTCAATGGCAGAAGAAACCCAACCAAGATGGGAAGCCAAGCTCATTGCTGAGCTGAAAGGGCCGACACCAGACCAAGTGTGGCCATTCTTGGAGGACTTCTGCAACCTCCACAAGTTACTTCCCACCCTCGACACGTGCCACCGAGTCGAGGGTGTCCCAGGCCAGCCTGGCCTTGTCCGGTACGTTGCCTCCACCACGTTTGGCGACAATTCAGACTCGTCGAAGGTCAAGTGGGCCAACGAGCGGCTCCTCATGATGGACCCTAGTGATAAGTGCTTCAGCTATGAGGTCTTGGACAACAATCTTGGGATGAAGTCCTATGTTGCCACAATTAGGGTGATGCCCATGAATGATGAGGATGGTAAGATAGTTGGGTGCATGATTGAGTGGTCTTTTGTGGCTGATCCTGTTGAGGGTTGGGGGTTCCAAGATATGAGATCTTTCTTTGATTTTTGCCTCCAATCCATGACCAAGAAGATCGAAAGTGCAATTCAGGAAACTAGTGGGTGAAGTGAGAAAGATGTGATTCCTCTAGTTGATTGACTATGCATGCTTTCAATAATTTCAGCAAGATTGTGTTTGACATCTTGAGGTTATGTTTTGCATTTCTTGGAGATGTAATCTCAACACGGATTTCCTTTTTCTTTGCTTCATCTTTCCTTCTGAATTGTAATTTACGGACTAATGATTTGAGTCTTTCAATAAATTATGTTTGCTTATCTCTTGTGTAGTTTCTATATATTGATTTTTTTTCCTTTTTCGCATTTTATAATCCGTTGATTAGATTGTGAGTATAGAGGTAGCCGGTCCCCCACCTTATAAGCATCTTATGCCAACCTGATGAAACGATTGTGATCCCATTTGCTCACTATGAGAATTTCACTTCCACAGTCCTTATCAGCTAAGCTGGCTTTTTGCTACTTCAGAAGCCAATTTATTAATATATGCAAATCAAAGTAGTTGTTCACCATCTCATGTTGCTCCAGTTTCCATAATGAATTTGTTCAATGTGTGTAATTGAAGTTAATGAATCTAGTAATTCAAACCTAAAGCGAGAAGAAGAGAGTATTAAAGAAATCAATAAAAAGACAATATTGACACTAGAGCTTTATGTGATTTGGTTGAAATGTCAATGTGTATTTCAAGGAGAGAGTTGTCACAAAGAAAGCCACTTTGAATCTGGAGAGATATAGAATTCCAATTGATCGATCACTCTCAAGTATTTCCCAATCCCATATAGCACTCAATGTAAAATTATTTATGAATAAATTGATCCAATTGAAAGGTTTAGAATTGAATTAATACCAATATAATAATAGGTTTAGAAATTTTTTGATACTTTTCTCCCAACAATGGACCCAACCAAAAAGTAAATGGTAATTTTATTGGGAAAAAGTTCGCTAATCACTCATATGGACGTTTGGTAAATTTACACAAGGTTTGGTAAATTGAAGGCATTGGTAAAAAAGACAAATGAATAATAAAATATTAGAATATTTGATAATTTGCATACTATAAAAGTGAGCCGTTAACTTCATAAAAGTATCACCAAGTTACTGATATGTTACCGGAAAATCAGCGTGTCGCTTTCGCTTTTTACCGATTCTTTTTTACACTTATCAACTACTTTAGAATTCTACTAGAATGGAAAGAAAACCCGCTGGCTCATTCGTCTTATCCTTACAGGCTTCTTGAATCTTCTATTCACCTACTTCTTTTTCTTTGATTTGTTATTTTTTATTTATTTTTTCGTGTGTAATGCAGGTTTACTCTTCTTTTCTTTATTATTTATAGGAATTCCCTTGTTAAGACCCTATGAGTTGATTGAAATCTCATATTCATACTATAACCACAATTATTCAATAAAATTTCAAACTAAGTCTAAAGATTCCCCGAGTAAGAACATTGGATCATTAATTATTCACTGAATAGATATGATGACAAAAAATCCAAAGAAAGCTTTGTGCTTTGATAAAAAGGAAAAAAATGGAATTTTTTGAAAAAGAAAAAAAATATCTTGATTTATAACATTTTGTAAAAAAATTTGGTGTCCAGTCACGGGATCTGAAAATTAGGTATGAATCATAGTTAATATTTTGTGATCTATTTCGTGTTCTAGATATCTGAATGAATATCCGACGAAGTAAAACCATATATATCAAGATGATATACCCATTTCATGTACTATCAATAGGATCAATTGTAACAAGTCACACACTCATATTCCGAAAATATAGAAAGAAAGAATTCCACGATCGAACTACCAACAAAAAAAATAATTTATTGAGATAAAAATCCAAAACCTGAATGCTTTGCTTTGTATTGAAAAGATAAATGGAACGACATTAGTCGTCCTGTTTCGTTTTCCTCGTGTCTTGAATTATGATTCCGTAATACAAAATTGGGTTCTCGGGTCAAGCGGCCAATATCCTGGCCTACCCTCCAGGATCTTTGGTCGTCCTGGGTCTGAGTCCTGGATTCTCGACGTTTAGAGTCAGGCGTCAAAAGAGGGATCGAGGTGCAGAGTTCGGTTAAAAAAACTTTCTTGAGAAAAAATATTGTAACCAACACCTAACTTGATCTATACAACTGAATCCCGCAACTTCTTACGTCGATTTATGTAAATATTCTTACATTCTCATTATTTTCAACATATAAAGTCAACAACCACATCGAAGTTTGAATATTTAGTTCCTAGGTTTCTGTCAAACATTAATATAGCTGTCCAAGATTAATTGATGATCTAAATTGCTTCACCCTCAATGCAGAATTCCCCATGGCCTGTAGAGGGCAAAAGTACACCTCAAGTGTCAAAACTTGTGTACGGCGTGCACTTTGGTGCCAAAACTTTCAAAACGTTCATTTTAGTGCCAAGTTCGGAGAAAATCGTGCACTTCAGTGCCAAGTTTCATCGGAAGCATACGTGGCTTGCCGGAAAGCCTATGTGGAGGACGACGCGGCTTGCTGGAGGCCAACTCAGCAATTTAAAGAGTAAACGACGTCGTTGAAGCTAAATCCATCCAAATATAAACCCTAAATCCCCAAATTACAAACCCTAAACCTAAATCCCCAAATTACAAACCCTAAATCCCCAAATTGAACACCAAATTTCAAACCCTAGCTCGAGTGACGGCGGCTTGCGAGTGATGGCGTACGAACGATGGCGGTGTGCGAGCAACGGCAGTGTGAGAGCGATGGCATGCGAGCAACGGCGGCGTGCGAGTGACAGCGGCGTTCAAGTGATGGCGGCGAGTGAGGGATGGCAGAGAACGAGCAACGGCGGCAAGCGAGGGATGGCTGCGAGTGAGCAAAGGCAGCGAGGGACGACGGTGAGGGAGCGAGGGATGACGGTGAGGGAGCGACGGTGAGGGAGCGAGCAACGACGGACCGGAAACCAACGACGGCGATCGAGCGACGTTGTTTTTCATTTCTACCCTTGCACAAGCCACGTTGGACTTCCACCGTGGCAATTGCTTCTAAAAATTTGCCACATAAGATGATAAAACAAATTGAAAAATACACGTAATTCATTTGGCCGGATTTTGGCCGGATTGGCACTGAAGTGCACGATTTTCTTCGAACTTGGCACTAAAATAAATGTTTTGAAAGTTTTGGTACCAAAGTGCACGCCGTACACAAGTATTGGCACTTGAGGTGTACTTTTGCTGCCTGTAGAGAGATGCCGAAGTTTCACTCAACCCAACCTCAATTGTCGACGCTGCCTTCACGTTGATCGGAAGCTTTGTTAGATGGAATCCCACTTCTAAAATGGAGAGGGTCGGCAGGGAGACCTTACCTGAGCAATGGGTTCCGCCGCCCCGAGGCTTCCTCAAGCTCGACACCGACCGTTCGTGGATAGACGGGCCTTGGAAGCTTCGATCACCCATATTACTCGATACTGGAATGGGACGATGGTGGCTGGCTCTGTGAAAGCAGTAAGCGCTCCATCGCCTCAAATCGCGGAAGCCATAGCTCTGAGGGAGTTAGTTCTGGACTTGCGAGAGAGAACTCATGGGCCATAGGGGATATTATCGAAGGATACCGGGCCATAGGGTATATTATTGAAGAATGCCGGTTTTTTTGTTGTCCCAATTGGATAAGGCACGTGCTGTCGATCTTTCCCAAGAGACTAATCAAGCTGTAGATTGTATCTCCACAACCTCTTTGGAATATTTTGTGTTCAGAAACTCATCTGTCTAGCTCTACTAGAGCCTTTTTTTTTTATGAATGGATGAATGAAACTGTTTTTTCCGAAAAAAAAGATGTTGTCGTCGTCCGCGGAACATAATATAGCTTCTAAAATATTTACTTATAGAAAAGATAAAAAGATCACTGAAGTAATGTCTAAACCCAATAATTCAAGGCAAAGATAAAATATTTTGGAACAATAGAGTCGGCTAATATGAGAGATTTGTCCATGGGTAAAATAGAGAATTTCACGATATATCGACATGTATGTGTATAGAGCCAGAATTTAGAAATGAGCAACAATTTCCTAAATTGAGTTACTCACTTCAACCATCTGGCTCGATGGGGCCACAAATTATAATTTTCAAAGCACGAATTTCTAAAATGAAATGTGTACAAAGAGAGGGAATTTAGCTACCACATGTTTGGGCTTTATCTAATAAATGTCTCCGTCTTTGCCATAAGTCCCCCGGCTCTCTCTCTCTCTCTCCATGGCGGAAGAAACCCAACCAAGATGGGAAGGCAAGGCCATTGCTGAGCTGAAAGGGGCAACACCTGACCAAGCGTGGCCGTTCTTGGCGGATTTTTGCAACATCCACAAGTTGCTTCCCTCCATCGATACGTGCCACCGAGTCGAGGGCACCCAAGGCCAGCCCGGCCTCGTCCGGTATGTCGCCTCCACCACATCTGGTGACGACTCAGACCCATCGAAGGTCAAGTGGGCCACTGAGCGGCTCCTCATGATGGACCCGAGTGACAAGTGCTTCAGCTATGAGGTCGTGGACAACAATATTGGGATCAAGTCCTATGTTGCCACAATTAGAGTGATGCCCATGAATGATGAGGATGGTAAGATGGTTGGGTGCATGATTGAGTGGTCCTTTGTGGCTGAACCAGTTGAGTGTTGGGGGCTCCAAGATATGAGGTCTTACTTTGATTTTTGCCTCCGATCTGTGACCAAGAAGATACAAAGTGCAATTCAAGAAGCTAGTGGGTGAACTGAGAAAGATGCGATATCTCTTGTTGATTGATTATGCAAGCTTTAAATAATTTTACTGAAATTTTGTTTGATTTCTTAAGGTTGTGTTTTGAATTTTCTTGGAGATGTCATCCCAGCATGAATTTGCTTTTTCTTTGCTTCATCTTCTGTATTGCAATTTGCGTAACGTTGATTAGGTTCTCTCAATGAATTGTGTAGGCTTATCTCTTGGCGCAGTTTCTATGAATTGATTTTTGGTTTTTCCCCTTTGGCCTTTCATGATCCATTGATTAGGTTGCTGATGATGAATCGATTTTGTTCCATGGGCTTACCATAATAATTCACTTCCAAAGTCCTTATCAACTAATTTGGCTTTTTGCTCCTTTAGAAGCCATTTGCTTATTTTATGTAAATGAAATCAATCGTTCAAACCTAAATGTTGTAATATGGAAGTCAATAGATCTTGCATTCAAACCTAATGCGAGAAGAAGAAAGTACCAAATAAATCAGTAAAAAATAATGACACCAAAGAATTATATTGTTCAATCTGAATGTAATTACATATACTCCCTAGAGAGAGTTGCCTGCAAAGAAATGCATTTTGAATCTGGAGAATCACTGAATTACAATTGCTAAATAGTTCTCAAGTGTTTCCTAATCTCATATAACACGATAAAATTAGCAAATAAGTTCTAAATCTATTGTAATTATGTCAACTTAGTCTTAAACCTTTTTAATTGTATTAATTGAGTCCTACTTTTCACATTTTCTCAATTGAGTTTATCCGGTCCATTTTGATTAGAAAATGCTGGCACGACGGTCTAGTCAACGCAACTTGTCCTACATGGTGTATCGGTGTTGACGTTGACAACTTCAAAAAAATGAAAATTTTAATTTGTTTACAATTTTTTCCTTTTCTTATTTTTTTTTTACTTTCCTTTTATTGATGGCTGGAGAGGCCTAGGTTAGGTCATCCTCCCTCAATCTGGCAAGCGTTGCCCTCCCCCAACTTGGGCTAGAGGCTGCAATTGATCAAGGACCACTCTCGGCAGCCACAAAAGAGGCTGGCCCTCACTAGATCTAGGGGAGGGATGGCCTTGCCCACGGCCAACAAGGGCAACCCCTCCTAGTGCCAGGTGAGGGTGCTAGCACTCAATAAAAAAACTAAAGAAAAATAAGAAAAACCTAAAAAATTATGAAAAATTCATAAAATTATCAAAATATTGTTTAAAAATGTATATTTCAAAGCCGGTCATGTCATATAGGATGTTTATCATCTATGTCAATAATTTTCAGCCAAAATGACCGGATAGGCTCAATCAGCAAAACGTAAATAAGTGTAGGACTTAATGGCACAGTTGAAAGGTTTACGATTTTTTTAATAACTTTCCCCATATAGCAATTGAAGGAGACTTACAAATACTATCTTACAATTTCTGATAGAGAACTCACTTAAAAAGGAAAAAAGAAAAAAAAAATCCTAACACTCTTCTTGTTTGCGCACCAAGAAGAATTTTGTTCTATACGTTCTTATCTTACTTGGCGACTCAAAGTAGGAAATCCGGATTTTCTTCTTTTTATCTTTAATCCAAAATCAAACTTCACCAGATGATGGACTCCACTAAATTTTCTTAGAGACAATGACCTGTTCAGAAGACATGCAAAGTATGGGCTACACCTTTACCAAGTTGAGTTTTGCATACAAGCTCAAATTCGAGAAATAATTTAACACTAGTGCTTAATTTAACTTAGGAAAAGAAAAATATTAAGATTTTGATATGGATAATGGTTAGATTTGCTGCCAGTGTAACAACACTTTCATACACTCGGAATCGGATTATTGAAATGTGTACTTGAAGTCAAAATTGTAACCAAATTCTTTCACGTGTCAATCATCCAACAAGAAATCTATAAATCAACTCTTACACTGGTCATGGACCTAACAAAATATTAATTGGTAATTTAACTGGGAAAAAGTTGGCAAGTCATTTGAATAGAGATCGGTAAGGCGTTGGCAAAAGAAAAATTGAAAGTTAATCAAAGATCATAATATTTAGTAATTTGCATACCGTGCAAAAAGAGTCATTAACTTCATGAAAGTATCGCTAAGTTAATAATAAGTTACCGAAAAATCAGGTCGTCAGTAATGTCTTTCACCATTATTTTTTTTTTGGCACTTACCAAATCCTTCAAAATTTCATATTTTGAAAATGGAACAATATCAATAGTCCCGCCTCGATTTTTCTCGTTTCTTGATTACGATTTGGATATGTAAGTCAAACTTTACGGCATGGGTTCTCAGGTCCTACAGGCGATGCTTGGGTTCTCGGATCTTTGGTTGTCCCCTGACCGAGCCCTGGGCTCCCGAGGCACCGAAGTCCCGATTGTTGGTGCTAGGCCGACGTCTATTTGTCGAAAACATTTCCTACCCCCTTGCGCTCACCCGAAAAAAAAAAGGGTTAATACCACGAAAAACTCCAAATTGATACGTATGTGATAAATTTACCCTAAATTATTTTTTTGACCTCGAAAAACCTCAAACTAGTACACATGTGACAAATTTACCCGCAAACTATTTTTTTAACCTCAAAAAATCCCAAATTGGTACATTTATGACAAATTTACCCCAAACTGATATATTTGCGATAAATTTACCCTTCGTTAATTTTCGTTAAATTTAACGTTAAATTACTTAGTTGAATGGCATGTGGCACTTCACAGGTATACCGATTTATGATTTTTACCTTCCGTTTACCACAGGTTTATCAATTTAGGGTTTTTCATGGTACTGATCCAATTTAATAAAGGGTAAATTTGTCATAGGTATAATAGTTTGGGGTTTTTTGTGGTAAAAAAAATTAGTTTGGGCTAAATTTGTCACAAATGTACCAGTTTGGGATTTTTTATGGTAAAAAAAAATAGTTTAGGGTAAATTTGTTACGGGTGTACCAGTTTGGGGTTTTTCTTGGTAAAAAAAAAATAGTTTTGGGTAGATTTGTCACATGTGTACCAGTTTAGGGTTTTTCGTGGTAAAAAAAACAGTTTGGGGTAAATTTGTCACAGGCGTACCAGTTTGGGGTTTTTCGTTGTATTAACAAAAAAAAAATGCTGCCATAAAGTTTTATTTTTGGGGAAAAAAATTTCTTGAATAAAAAAAATATTATGACTAATACCTAACTTAAGGTGAACAACTGAATCCCCGCTACTTCTTAAGTCAATTTATATAACTTTTCATACATTCTTACTGTCTGAAGCATGCAAACTCAACAACCCCTCCAAAGCACCCTAGAGATTTCTTGTTTGAATAGCTAATTACTCGATTTCTGTCGAACAATAAAATGGTTGTCCCGGAGAGATTACTCGATGCCCTAAAAAGCTTCCCCTTCAGCACAGAACTTCCCATTGTCTGTAGAGAGATTCCAAAGAAGTTTCACGTGAATTTGTTTGGCATACCGACACCTCGAAAAGTCCTAATACCAAAAGTTTTTTTTTCTACCTACTCCTGCTCATTCAAATTTTTTTAATTGTCTTGTCATACCTGTCATGATTTTCTTGACAATTAAGTGCCACGTGGAGATTCTTGTACATCCCCAAAAGCAAGTATACGTATGTGTGTGGGTGTATAGTGTTAATAAGCTCTCTATTAACTCTCTTCATGCATGTTTTGGCATAAAAAAAAGAGCACCAAAGCATGGATCAAACGGAACCCCGATTAGGTCACAAGTGGGAAGGCAAGGTCTCTACTAGAGTCACAAAGGCCAGCGCAAACCAGATATGGCCGCTCTTCCTGGACTTCTTCAACCTCCACAAATGGTTCCCAGGCCTGTCCGATTGCCACGGCATCTGCGGTAAGAACGGTGAGCCCGGCTGCGTGCGGTATTGCACCGGCTTCTCCCTCTCGTCCAAAGGCACTGTCAACACTGCCAAGAATCCCCCTGTCAGCTGGTCTGAGGAGCGATTGGTCAGTGTAGATCCGATCCAACGAAGGTTAAGCTACGAGATGGTGGACTCCAACATCGGGTTCACTTCATACATGTCGACAGTCAGGGTTGTCCCTAGCGACGGAGACGGCGAAGGTGGGTGCGCAATCGAGTGGTCGTTCACCGTCGATCCAGTGGAAGGGTTGGTGTTGGAGGATTTGGTGAGGAAATATGAGGTGGGGTTACAACGCATGGCTAAGAAGATGGAGGATTCACTTGGGAATAATATTAGCTAACAATTTTGACTTTGTTAATTGTGTTTGATTTTTTATGTATCCTGGTTTCCGCAGTGTGGGTTTTGGGCCCTCCATTACTGTGATGCAACTCCATTTTCCCCGTACTCTGTTTTTCTTATCTCGCACGTCGTTGTAAATGAAGGAAAGCATAATGAGTATGTTCTTTAATGGATAAGTGCATCAAGAATTGTTTGTACTTTGAACAGAGTCACCATCACCGCCCGTCGTCGCCGCCAGACGCCAGTGAATGGCCTCCATAAACTAGGGCCACCGGCACCTGCGTCGGCCCTCTCGTCGGGTCTCCTCGTAGTCACCGAAGAAAACTCTCATTTAATCATTCTTGAAATGGAAAATGGAACTTGTTCAAAAACCCATCCCTTCAGTCAAAATGAGAAACCCGCTTACAGATGTTACAATCTGCAAGTTTTGATTGATGTGTCGGGATCAAGTTAATCCTGACAATAAATGAAAGACTTCGCCGATGCACGAAACTCGTGGGAAATTGAAAATTGACATGTTTTTGCGCCTATCTTTGTTTATGTTTCTTCACTAACTTTACATTGGATTCCGGGCATAGCACCATCATTTTTATTTAAAAAAATTCCTTTGTTTGATGGTGCTTCTAATGGAACATCTCATCATACATGAAACGGACTCATCGAAATTCTTTATTCATGAGATTAGCTTAGTTTATGGAGTCAGAGATGATTACTCCCTTCCAGGTATGTTAAGTCAATGGAGAATGATGTCATGGTGCACATAAGCTTTCATTAATGATTTACAAGAATATATTAGTTTTTTTTTTTGGTCGAACAAGAATATATTAGTTAGCAAAGCAAATTCTACCGCTGGGATCTAGAAATGATAGGCAATTTCCTTAATCTGGTTACTAACTTTAACCATCTTTAAAAGGCAAAAATTTCCAAATGTATTGCACACCAATATAAAGGGAATCTGACTGAATGGGGGAGAAATCATAAATCTTAAAGCACGAATTATTTAAATGTCTCCATCTTTGCCACAAAACCATCCCAATGTAAGATGGTTGGGTGCGAGATTGAGCTGTCCTTTGTGTCTGATCCAGTTGACGGTTGGGGGCTTCAAGATATGAGGTCTTTCCTTGATTTTCGCCTCCAATCTGTGGCCAAGAAGATTGAGAGTGCAATTCAAGAAGCTAGTGGAGGAATTAAGAAAGATGCGATTGCTTGTTGATTGATTAGGCATCCTTTATATAATTTTAATATGATTTTGTTTGATCTCTTAAGGTTGTTCTGTGCAATCCCTGGAGCACCAATATCAGCATGAATTTCCTTTTTCTTTGCTTCATCTTCTCTCCTGAAATTTTAATTTGCGTACGAATGACTAGATTCCTTCGCAGACCCTATCAGCTAAGCTGGTTTTTTGCTCATTCAGAAGCCAGTTCATTAATGTGTGTATCAAGTTAATTATTCACCTCCTCATGTTCGTTAGATGCGTGCAATGCACTAAATTAAGCTACGAGATAGTGGACTCTAACATCAGGTTCCCTTCATACATGTCGACAGTCAGGGTTGTTACTAGCGATGGAGACGGCGAAGGTGGGTACGCGATGGAGTGGTTGCTCGCCATTCATCTGGCGGAAGGGTTGGTATTGGAGGATTTGGTGAGGAAATATGAGGTGGGGTTACAACGCATGGCTAATAATACGGAGGATTCACTTGGGAATAAAATTAGCTAACAATTTTGACTTTATTAGTATTGGGAGCAGCCCAACATGCTTGGGATTTGATTTGAAAAATCCCAATGATTGCTCATGAAGAATACCTAAAAGGAAGGAGTCCTATTATGGTAAGACGCTAAAAAGGAAGAATACCGAGATAGAATTAATTCTGGTGATTATCCAAATTAGAGAAATTCCAATCAATCAAGGACATTTCCAATCAAGAGGCAATTGCAAAATCAATTAGGGGAGATTCTAATTTGGATGGAGATATACCACTATAAATAGAGCGATTTTTTGTGTGCTCCAGAAAATTACTCTAAAGAAATCACAAGAGTTCTCAACAATATATAAACACGAGAGATCTTGATAGTTCATCAAGTGAGGATGTGTTTTGTGACAATTGTGAGAAATTATTATGAGAGACACCGTTAGAGTATCGATTGTAAAGCTTTGGTTATATTGGAGCAGTTCTTGGACTAGCTTCTTATGATTTTTCTCGCATCAGGTTTTCTATGTAAAAACTTCTGGTGCATCACTCTTCTTGCATTCTTTTTATTTATTGTGTTATTTACGTTTTTCTTGAAAGAGAAAATACGACATCATATTGCATGAATCTAATAGTTAGATTTTTGTTGCGATTCAACTTAATTTACAATAAAGTGGTATCAGAGCTAGGTTATGAAAGCAGTCAAAAGATAGGAAAAACATGATCAAGCTCACGGTTACAAATTATGCAATATGGAGATGTAAGATGGAGGATCATCTCTACATCAAGGGCTTGTAAAGGCCAATCAAGACAAGAGTGCCTCCCCCATCAGAAAATAACTTTATCAAATCTAGAGTGAATATACGCGATGAATACATCTCCAAACATAGCAAGCTTGATAAAGAAGGTGTCACGCATGGAGTATGAAGATGGAACAAGTGTCTTTAAACACATAGGCACTAGGGGAGAGTTGATGAATCAAATCAATGCAATGGAGAGGATATTTCCCCTGAAATTGCATGCACGCTTCTTGACGAATTCTATGCCAAAAAGCTAGGACACCTTAGTTGTGTCGGTTCACAATTCTACGCTTGATGGAGCATTGACCATGGAGTTAGTGAAGTTTGCTAAGTGAAGAGCAAAGGCGCAAGAACGAGGGGTACTACAACTATGGTGAAAGAATTCTTGTTATCAATGAACATGAGAAGAAAGTAGATCATGGGAGGAGCAAAAGCCGTGGACCTAAAGGTTGTTCCACCTCAAGGCCAAGAGCTAAGAAGAGAGCTTGTTTTCATTGTGATAAAACTGAGCATCTCATTAGATATTGTCGATTGAAGGTAGTCAAGACGCAAGTTGAAGCGTCATCTGCAAATATCAATATAGTTTATGAAGACATGATGGCTATCTGCACTAATGAGAGCATAAACTTAACATGCCAAGACATCACTTGGCTAGTTGATTATGGAGCCTCCTTTCACGTAGTCCCCAAGAGAGAGTTTTTCTCTTCATTTATGATTGGCTACTTCGATCAAGCTATAAAAGACCTCAAGAAACATGAAGAACATCAAAATGTGGAGGACAAGTAAGTTGACTTGAAGCCCTTAGGCTCATCGAAAAATTCTATTTGTGGGGGAGCACAAGAAGAGGCCAAGAATGACTCTGTTGAGCAAGCACAAACCGAGACAACATCCAATGATGAGGTTCCCGAAGGAGCTGAGGTCGAGACTAATAATGAAAATTGTGAAGATGATGAAGTGGAAGCTCAAGAAGAAGGAGAAGCAGAAGTTGATGATGAGATTTATGGGGAAACAATTCATGTTGATGATATTCCTCAAGAGCAACTAAGGAGATTAATGAGGGAAAGACAACTTAACGAAAAGTACTTTCCAAATGAGTATGTGTTTCTCACTGATGGGGAAGAACCTTAGAATTCCCAAGACGTGGAAATTAAAGCCCACAAGAAGGAATGAATGAAAGCAATGCAAGAAGAGATGCAATCTTTGCATGATAATCACACCATGATTTAGTAAAGCTACCAAAATGTCGAAACCGCTCAACAATAAATGGGTGTTTAGGTTGAAGATCGAAGAAAATAGCCCCAAAACACGTTACAAAGTAAGATTAGTGACAAAAGACTTAGGTCAACAGAAGAGAGTTGATTATGAGGAGATTTTCCCTCCTATTATAAAGATGTCATCCATTTGAGTGGTTCTTGATTTGGAAGCAACCTTGATTTTGCAGGTCAAGTAACTCGACGTGTGTCGCGACTCGAAAATAAGTTAATCGAGGTGAACGGATTATTAGGTTAATTATATTAACTAACCTAACGCGGGCCCTCCCAAGCCTTACCGAATCGCGACTTAGGTGTTTTGTTTAAGTGATTTTAAGATTTGGAGTCGCCACTAATCATTTTATGGTAGGCTGATTAGACACCCAAATAAAGTATTGGGAGAAATACTTTATTCATGCGAACCAGAGATTATGAGTTCAAGGACTTGGTTACGTTAGATTACTATAACGCCATTTTGGTACCAATTTCATGACAAATCATTTGGGATGATATGAAAAGATTTGGATCAGACTGACCAGAAGGGTAAAATAGTCATTTTTCAAGGATCATGGAGTGAAAAGGGGTTAGACCAGTTGAGTGGGGTCATTTCTTACTTTCCACAATTTCTGAGAATTTTCCAAAATTTTTCGAGATAATTTGCCCATAAGGAGCAAAATCATCATTTCGAAAATATCAAGAAGGCAAATCATCCAAAAATAGGATTGGCCAGTTGAAATGGCCCGTTTCTTGGTTTTTGAAAATTTTGAGAATTTTCTAGGATCTTTCGAGACAATTTGTCCATCAGGGGCAAAATCGTCATTTTGAAAATACGAGGAAGGAAATTCATCAAAAATAGGACTGGTAAGTCAAAATGACCCATTTCCTAGTTTTTAAGACTTTTCTGAATTTTTCAGAATTTTTGGAGACGATTTGCCCATAAAGGGCAAAATCGTCATTTTGGAAAGATTGAGTAAGAAATTCGTTAAAAATAGGATTGACCAGCCGGAATGGCCCATTTCCTGATTTTTGAGATTTTTCAGAATTTTTCTGAATTTTTGGAGACGATTTACCCATAAGGGGCAAAATCGTCATTTTGGAAAAATTGGGAAGGAAATTCATCGAAAATAGGATTGACCAGTCGAAATGGTTTGTTTCCTAATTTCTGGGATTTTTCTGAATATTTTAGAAATCTCTATTATTTCTGGATTTTTATTTCTTTTTTATTATTTTTATCATTTTATCATTTTTATTTCTATATTATTATTATTATTATTATTTTATTTTCATTTTTATTGGATTTTTTTATTTATTAATATGTATTTTTTTTTGTATTTTGTGTAACTTTTGAAGTTTATGAAAAGAAAAATGAAGATGGAAGAGTTTCTCTTGATTATCTTGAATATCTTGGGTGGATTCAAAAAGATTATCGAGTAAATCAGACCATCACTATGGCTTCTAATATATATATATATATATATATATATAGCTATATATATTTTAGGAAAATCGCAAATGCGAGTAAAAGATACCTCGCTAGATTTATTCAAAACTTTCGGTTTCTAAATTCAATGAGCCAATCTTCCAATCGTGGTAACCAAATACTCAATCGCACAAGAAAACGAACTATGAAATGTGCAAATCAATCAACAATTCACACGAAATAAACAAGACAAGATTCAAAGTTTTGACTTGGAAAGCATACCCACATTGACAAGATTGCCTTTCCCTAATGAATTTGCCGAACTTAACAACCGAGCTTCGAGTTTTGAACCACCTTGGATGGGGATTCGCCCACACTCAACACAAGGGGAGCTTCGTTTGACTTGATATTGCAGCGCTCACGTTGAAACAGGAAAATTAGAAGTAGCACAGTAGGAAATTAACAGATTCAGTAGGCAAACTTTACCCATTGCAAAGCATAATCAACATTAATTGTCATGTTCACCATCTTATGCATGCACGATAATGAAGAACACTGAAAGTGGGAGGATTATTATAATGTGTAATCATAGTAACCATCAGCATTTAGAGAATTAAACCCATCTTGACGTTACAACTAACTGCTTTTAGATTACTAATTGAGTCGTTGACATGAACATCAAAGTATTTATGCTCTAAAATCTCCCTAGCCGAAACTGCAGACCTAATAAATTGGGTCTCCTTAGAAAAAGTTTGAAGGATGTCATCTTTATTATCCACAAGAGTTTCACCAAACAAATTCTTAAGAGCGATATTCAGGTCTGTGATTCCTTTGCCTCCATCTGATTTGCTCTCAAATAAAATCTTTGCATATACACGAAATGATACGCAACTTACCCACATGGTTATCTTGGTATCCATAGATTTTTCCATCTTCCTCAAAGAAGTGACTCAAATCAATTGGATCAAGGCAGAAGCTTTCTCGAGTTCCCACTTCTTCTTCCTTGGATACCAAATACACTTTGAAGCAACCATTTGGGTCAACTCCAGCATTGATGCTGGAGAAACCGACGCGCAGCCGCTTCTTGGGCTTCGGCTTCATCAGAAATCACTCCTAGAAGGTTTCCCGGTTCGCCTTCTCCCAAAGGCGCATCAGCTCGGGGTATGTGGATGGACCTCTGTTAGACATGAATGTGTTGGATGGTGACGCACAGCAGCTCACTAGTTGTAGGATAGATGAGGTCTGACACATCGCTGATTTCAAGGACATCATCACTGTCTTCCTTATCTGCACGATCCCTCTCTCTTCTCCGCTTCGATGTGTACCCAAATCGGCGCCGCATGTAACTTCTAGCCGAGCACATTACATCGGGTTGTCCCCAATCGCACCCTCCTCCTCTGCTTTCTTGTTGTCAATGAATGACTTCTCACCATATTCTGAAATTGGGCTTTGAAGTCATTTGATTCGCCTCCTTGACAATTTGAACGTCGGGAAATTGTTGATGATGCGGTGGACTTCCAACTCAAGTTGTTCTTAGAGCAAATTCCCCATTTCCTCATGCAATCGACGCTGGAAATTAACCCCCCTTTTTTCGCAAAACTCACCTTGGCCACCGATCCACCAACCGAGAAGTCCCCCCCTGTTCTCTCGGGCAACTCTCCTGGTGGAAAATTCCTAGAAGGGTCCCCAGAAGGTCCTCCCCTTCCGTGATGCTGTCTCCACCGAGAATTTGCCCTGCCCCCACTTCTCAGTGCTCATCCCGCTATCCGAAAGTATTCACCAGTTCGTCTCTTATCTACCTTCTTTTGACCTCTTCTCTTTCTTCTTTTTTTCTTATTTTTCTTTTTTGTTTCCTCCATGTGCTCTCTGTCTGTTGAAGAGTAGATAGCCTCTCTGGATTTTCATTGCAAAAGCAAGAAGTTGTTATTTTTCAACTCTGTTCAATTTACTTTTCAACTCTGTTCAATCCCGCCTTTTCTCGGAACTGTTGCTGCATGCAAGATCCATCTTATCTCCTTGAGTTGGCGGGCTTCAGAACTCTAAATAGCTTGGTGTTGGGTGGTCAATGGTTGCTTCTTACACTCTCCAACTGACCTTCTTT
This sequence comes from Psidium guajava, assembly GCA_016432845.1. Taxonomy (NCBI): domain Eukaryota; kingdom Viridiplantae; phylum Streptophyta; class Magnoliopsida; order Myrtales; family Myrtaceae; genus Psidium; species Psidium guajava. The sequence goes on along the minus strand of CM028229.1, from coordinate 33,658,596 downwards.
GGAAACCAAACTTTAAATGCAATACGAGGGGCATGGCCGTGTCGGTTTGTTCGTTCGTCGACTACCTTTGTCCATGTTTCTGAATCTAACTTCTGTTCCACCTAATCCCCACTCTCGGTCTATCGTTTGCAATTTCGATTTCATGATTACTCTGCAGAATATACGAGCCTGTGAATCAATGACATAAACATCTGAAGCAGAGTAAAGTGAGGCACCACGAGTAGTTGCTGCCGTCCACAGAATGGATCTTGACCAATTTGAATGCACGGAGAGAAACGTCAGGGCTTCTTTCACGTATTGTTCTTTATTGCTTTCAGATCCTGTCACACCCCGAACCTAAAATAACGGGCCATGACATGGCCGTCCTTTACCAAAAGTACGCAGCCTCCACATAGTCAAAAACTCCACCTATAACAATTATGTACATTCATATATATATATATATGTACTTGATAAGGGAATCGTTTTATTACACTACCAGAGCTTTCTACAACCCTCGAGAAGATCCATATCCATATTCAACCAAAAGAGCTATCTCAGAAGCTCAACACAACTAGTTATGCTTCATAACAAAAATCCTCCTACCCAAAAATCCTTCTGCTAACGATACGCTCAATCCTACTCGTGACTTGCTGAACCTGAAAAGCAACGAATGAAAGGAGTGAGCTACCACGGCTCAGTGAAGAATACATTTCTTCTAAACGGATCGAACACTCACTATGCACATTCAAAACACAAATATAACTCTTCCCACAAAAAGAAACAAAGTATTAATGTCATCTCTTAATAAAAACGCCAAAACATAGGTCAATGGTCTATCCATCGACTAATCTCGTGCTCAAATACTCAACCATGGCCACGTGTTACGCCCCGTGACAAAGGCGATCAAGATTCCCCCCTTGATAAGGTCTCCACCTATAATGCCGGTGGCTCGGCCCACAAGGATATCCTAGACCAATATGCGCATACCCACAAATCCCTCAATCGGGTTCACAGCGGTATTGAGCACAACAATCTCAATCTCTAATAGCAAAACAAATCAAATCCAAAATCAACATCACTAAAATCCAATTTCACAAACCAAATCCCCAACCTCCTTCAAAACATATTTCTCAAACAGCATTTTAACTTCACATAAAAAAAAATCATCAACAAACCATATTAATCATCAAATGGGTAGTAAATGCTCGATCCAACGTTATGCACAAATAATGCTAAGAATAACAATTCATTTTCAAGAAAAACCTCCTTAACTCATAAAACGTGTTCATTTTTCAACTCATGAGTTTTACAAATTCATAGGAGAAATAGTATCACTCACCAGAGAAAGACAAAAGGCGAAGTACAACGCTTACTCAGGCCGACGCGTCCGAACTCCTATTCAAAAGTACGAAAAATGAATAAAAAATGAGTAAAATGTCATTCTAACTAACGAATCAACTATTTTACACCAATTTAACAGTAGCACGACGGTTACGCGCCAATGCAAGCCCGTTCGTAGCAAAAAAAGCCAATTTTGCCTACTAGGACAGCTTACATGCCAAACTTGTTAAGGCGGTAACTTCCTCCACCGAGCTCTGTTTTACGTGATCTTATAGTCCAAACGAAGGTTAATTCGACGTACTATAAAAGTCTCAACATGACCAAACCCGAATGACGGTATAGTACGCGCACCAGATTTCAAAATCTCATTCCGAGCAAACCGTAGCATCAATTTACAATCCGTTGAATCCTACGGCTTCACAACATCCTAAAACTTCATTTTCAAGCAAAGATGTAGCCAAACGATGGAGAAATCGGACGCAGAAATTCAGAATTGATCAAAATCCGAAATTTTCCCTAAATCCAAAAATTTCTCTAATTTAAACAAATTAGAGCTTCGATTTTTATCGAGCGTAGTAAAATAACGTAGATTTGGCTTGTTGCGGTGTTTGGATTGTGAAGGCGCCGAGCTTTTCTCTTCTTCTTCTTCTCTCTTTCTCTCTCTCTTTCTCTCTCCCTCTCGGCCGACTCTCCTTCTTCTTCTTCTTCTATTCTTCACTTCTTCATCTCAATAAGAAGGATTGAGGCTGGGCTTGGGTCTAGAGGAAATAAAAAAATTTGGGCTTACTTGGGTTGGACCACATATTACAATCTACCATCCTTACAAAAATTTCGTCCTCAAAATTCGAGTAACTGGTCTTACATCAACTTTCGAATAAGTGAGGATATTTACGTCTCGCCTCCTCCTCGAGTTCCCAAGTTGCTTCTCTTTCAGTGTGGTTCTGCTATTGAATCTTAACATAAGGAATGGTCCTTCGCCATAATATTTGATCCTTTCTATCGACGATGCGGATAGGTTGCTCTTCGTATGTTAGGTTCTCCTTTAACCTCAAAGGTGTGAAGTCTAACATGTGATCAGGATTTGGCAAATATTTTCGCAATAAGGACACATGGAACACGTTATGCACTCCAAATAGTGCTGGTGGTAAGGCTAGTTTGTAAGCAACTTCCCCGATCTTTTCCAATATTAAGAACGGTCCCACGTACCTTGGACTCAATTTTCCACGAGTGCCAAATCTCATAATCCCCTTCATAGGCGACACACTTAAGAGCACATGGTCTCCTTCGCCAAATTCTACCGTGCGTCTTTTGAGGTTTGCATAGCTTTTCTGACGACTTTGAGCCGTTTTGAGATGTTCTTGAATCAACCTGACTTTCTCTTCTGATTGTTGAATAAACTCGGGATCGGTTAGTCTTTTCTTACCAACATCATCCCAACAAACGGGAGTTCTACACTTTCGACCGTACAAAGCTTCGAAATGAGCCATTTTAATACTGGAATGATAGCTGTTATTATAAGAAAACTCTGCTAAATGCAAGTGCTCATCCCACGAGCTACCAAAGTCAATAACATAAGACCTCAACATATCTTCTAATGTTTGAATCATTCTCTCCGACTGTCCATCTGTTTGCGGATGGAAAGCCGTACTAAAGTTATGTTTAGTACCCAATGCAGTCTGTAAACTTTTCCAAAAGTTGGACACAAATCTAGGATCCCTATCCGAAACAATATTCATCGGGACTCCATGCAGCCTGATTATCTCATTCACGTATCGTTTTTCCATGTCCTCCATTGAAAGGCCGAATCGATATGACAAAAAGTGTGCGGATTTAGTCAATCGATCAACTATGACCCATATCGCATTCTTTCCACTCGATGTCCTTGGTAAGCTGACGATAAAATTCATGGTGATATGCTCCCACTTCCATTTAGGTATCTCGAGTGGGTGTAACTGTCCACCTGGCTTTTAATGCTCAATCTTAACTTGTTGACAAACCAAGCATTGCTCGACAAAGTTCACAACATCTTTCTTCATATTGATCTACTAGAAACTTCCTCTCAAATCTCTATACATCTTGGTACTTCCTGGATGGATATAAAATCTTGTACTGTGAGTGTTGACACCTGATTTTTAATCATCCTTTCTGTTTTAAAATTAATAAAAAAATTTTTTTATAAAAAATCATAAAATTGAAAAATCAACTTTGGGGACCTTGGCTAAGCCTAAAGAACCAATTTTGATCAAAAAATGATTTTCCATATTTTTCGTATTTTTCGGTATTTTTTATTTATTTATTTTCGAAAATTAATAGAAAATTCATAAAAATTCATAAAATTGAAAAATCAACTTTGGAAGCCTTGGCCAAGCCTAGGCAACCATTTTTGAACAAAAAATAAATTTTCATATTATATATATTTAATTTTTTTAAAAAAAATAATACAAAAATACTTGAAAATTTTGGAAAATTAACATTTGAGGCCAAAAAAATACACAAAGATAGTTAATATTTTTATTTTAAATCTATTTTCATATTGGCCATCGAAAATTCAGAAAAATCCAATTCGAGTCACGTGTTCCTTCACGAGTATAATCTCGAATCGGGCCTAAAAAAATTTAATTTGAGCCAACTTATTTTTAATTTTCACTTTTTATGAGTTGTGGCATTGTCTTCTAATATTTTAAATTTTCATCTTGGCTCAATTATACCCAGAATGACTCAATTTTGCAAAAGGGCTTTAATTAAATTCTGCATTATTTTCAGCGACAAGAAATGAGCTTAAATTTGACATGTGGTAAATTTTGGTGTGTCAAAAATTATGAGGAGATTTGGACTTAAAGAAATATATTTTTTCATGGACTGAATTGTAAATACTTAAAATTCAAGGACTAGAGTGCAAATACCTAACTCTTGAATGATTATTTTACAATTAACAAAAAGAAGAGTTAGTGGATAAATTAGAATAGAGAAGGGAAGATGGAGAAGAGGAGATGAAGAAGAGAAGTTGGAGAAGGATGGATGGAGAAAATAAGATAAGAATAGAGAAGGGAAGATGGAGATGAAGAAGAGTTAGTGGAGAAATTAGAATGGAAGATAAGAATAGAGAAGGGAAGATGGAGATGAAGAAGAGTTAGTGGAAAAATTAGAATGGAAGATAAATATGGAGAAGGGAAGATGAAGATGAAGAAGAGTTAGTGGAGAGATTAGAATGTGAGATAGAGATGGAGAATGGAAGATGAAAATAAAGAAGAGTTAGTGGAGAAATTAGAATGGGAGATAGAGTTAGTGGAAAAATTAGAATGGGAGATAGATGAGTAGATTATAAAAGGAGGAAGAAGTGAGCTTGAGAGGAGAATTTTTTTGGAGAGAAAATTTGAAGTGTTTGAGAATTTTTTGGGAGAGAAAATTTGAAGTGTTTGGGAGATTTTTTTTTGGAGAGAAAATTTTGGATGTTTGAGAGAGTTTTGGGAGATTGAAGAAAAATTTGAGAGAAAGAAAATACCAAAAGAGAGAGAATTTTGAAGATGATGGAAGTTTAAAGCTAGGGGTTATCATCACAAATTCCTTCATCGATCAATATAAATCAAGAGTTCTTCCTCGTCAACGAGCAAGCAAATTCGAGCTAAGTGTTTTTATTTATTCATTTGTTTATGGTTTTACTTGTAAATTAGCACAAATTGTATACACTTTCTCCATCTCCTCTTTTTTTTTTTTCATATTTTATGTCAGGAGAAGGATATCTCTACGTCAACAGCAAAAATCTCGTAGAGATGCAAAAATCGGCCCAGACAAGCTCCTAAGCTGTCCACCGATTTCTCAACTGATCTGTGACTAAAAGTCCCTCTTAATTCAAAAGAAACTCTCTATATTGGGAACATAGAGAGCGAAAATCAATTATAGAAATCCCTCCAAAAAAAATGGGAGATAAGTACTCTTTCCACTCTTCTGGTTTTAGGTGCAGATTAGCACATATTTTGTATACTGACATTTCACTCTATTTTATGTCAGGAAGCCGCAGCTTTATATCAATGGTCAACCCTATGGAAGCACAAAATCGGCTTGGAGGAGTCCTTAAGCGCGCACAAATTTCAAATTGTTGAATCAATTCGTTGTATTTTATTTTAAAGAATTCATACCCCAGAATGGAGAGGACAAAGTCCATCCGCAATTTAAATACATGCACCATAAATCCCAAAGGGAAGAGCCAAGCCAATGCTTAGCCTCCCATTGGAGGTTTTTACTTACAGTAGTTAAATACCTGTAACTTAAATACTTGTACCTTAAATCCCAAAGGGAAGAGCCAAGCCAATGCTTAGCCTCCCATTGGAGGTTTTTACTTACAGTAGTTAAATACCTGCAACTTAAATACCTATACCTTAAATCCCAAAGGGAAGAGCCAAGCCAATGCTTAGCCTCCCATTGGAGGTTTTTACTTACAGTAGTTAAATACCTGCAACTTAAATACATGTACCTTAAATCCCAAAGGGAAGAGCCAAGCCAATGCTTAGCCTCCCATTGGAGGTTTTTACTTACAGTAGTTAAATACCTGCAACTTAAATACATGTACCTTAAATCCCAAAGGGAAGAGCCAAGCCAATGCTTAGCCTCCCATTGGAGGTTTTTACTTACAGTAGTTTAAATACTTGCAACTTAAATACCTGTACCTTAAATCCCAAAGGGAAGAGCCAAGCCAATGCTAGGCCTCCCATTGGAGGTGTTTATTCACTGTCATGTACTTCCTATAATTTAATTTTTGAATCATCAGACCCAAAAGATAAGTAGGTCGTAATACTGCACAGAAGTCGTTAACACACTCCCTCTTTCGGCTTTAGGGAATCTTTAACACTTAAAAAAATATAACAAATAAAAATATATACCATCCATGCATCCTATTTAAAAAGTGAAAACACAAAAGAGAATACCCTACTAGAGCCTTAGGAATAAACCAAGTCTGAGTTGCCGAATTAGGATATCCATGAAATTAAGGTACCGAAAGGGCATTAGTTTTAATTAACTAGTGTAACCAAGTCCCCGAGCTCCTAATATCTGGTTCGCAGGAATAAATTAGTTCTCCCGCTAATTTATTTAGGTTTCTAATCGACCTACCAAGAATGATTAGTGGCGACTCCAAATTTTAAAATCATTTAAACAAAAACCAAAGTTGCGATTCGGTAGGGCTTGGGAGGGTCCGCGTTAGGTTAGTCAAATCTAATTAACCTAATAATCCGTTAACCCCTTTTAAAATTTAAAATTTTTTTAGAGGGTTGCGACAGACTGGCGACTCCGCTGGGGACAGAGATTTTTAAATTTTCGAAAAAAGATACTAATTGGAATACTTAAATTTTTTCGAAATTTTAAAAGTCTTAGTGGACTTAGGCCAATGAAAATTTCATGCATATCTCGCTTCTGGCGATATTGTTTGGGACTCATTCTATAGGTGTTATATGTTTTTGCAGGATGGGAGTTATAAGGGGCGGAGTGTTTGGCTAACCCCTTTGTTTTGCAGGCTCGGTGTTGGGTTTATTTGTTTAATTTCGCACATTTTTAGAAGCGCTGTTTTGATATCAATTGTTGTGCATGTCTTGCATACTATGAGGATCACGACACCTGCACACACAAGCGTCTAAACCCAATTCGCGAAATTCTTTCTAGAAAACCATAGATAGGGATCAAATATGCAAAGCTCTTGCGTCGATTGCGCTCGGGTTGACTATATTTTATTCCGCTCATTATCTGAATTGACAATTCTCTCCATTGTGATTTGATTGCGCGGAGGGTAAGTTTGTCAATTCAGATAGTGGGAGCCTTTTTAGGTCCATACCTTGTCTCTCATTCTTTTATTTTCTAGAGTCCACTCCTCACTTGAGTCATCCGCATGACTATGTGATTTGCATTTCTCCAAGGTAAAAGTAAGTTCTCTAATTTTATCTTGTATTTATTTTCGGTCGGTCCATGCTAGGTGTTAGTCAGTTTTTGAGCTTGATATTACGACCATTCTTTTTAAAAGAAAATAAAAATTAAATTTGTCCCTCATTTCTTTTAAAAAAATTTTTTGAAAAAATGATGTAAAAAATCCCTTCATGGGAATTTTATTAATCAATAAGGGATTTTTGTCATATTTTTATTGCTTCAATAAAAATGAAATTTTCCTGAAAAATTTTTCCTCTGAAAATTTATTTCAATAAAAAGAAAAATTCCTTCAAAAAAAACTCTAGTAGACATCAAGTGATTTTATCACATTTTTCAAATTATTAAAACTTGCAAGAAAATTTTTCTCGAGAAATTCGCTCATGTCTTTCTAAGAAAATTTTCTCTAAATAAAATTAGACTAATTGACCAATACGAGATTTTTATCATGTTTTTCTTGCTTCAATAAAAATGAAATTTTCCTGACAAATTTTCCTCTGAAAATTTATTTCGATAAAAAGAAACATTCCTTCAAAAAAAAAAACATCAAGTGATTTTATCACATTCTTTCAAATTATAAAAACTTGCAACAAAAATTCTTTTCGAGAAATTCGCTCATGTTTTTCTAAGAAAATTTTCTCTAAATAAAATTAGACTAATGTCTCGGGGGAATTTTGTTAACCAATAAAGGATTTCTGTCAGGTCTTTCCTGCTTCAATAAAAATAAAATTTTCCTGACAAATTTACCTCTGAAAATTTATTTTGATAAAAAGGAAATTCCTTCAAAAATTTTAGTAAACGTCAAGAGATTTTGTCACATTCCTTAAAAAAATAATAATAAAAAAGAGTAATAAATCTGCAAAAAATTCTGTATCAGAAATTAACCCATTTCTTCCTAAGGAAATTTTTTTTCTGATTTCTCTACAAAATAGAAAAAATCAAATTGGACTAATATAGGAGTCATGGACCGACATTCCTTGTGTCGCATACTAATTATATCCTTTTCTTTTGCAGGAAGATCCTAGATACCCCAGACGGGTGTAAAAATTAAGTTCAATAATATATCAAGAATCATCTTTAGAAATACCAAAAGACGAAAAACACCGAGGCTTCAACCGTTAATTCTGGGGGGCAAACGAACACTGTCCATCTTTGACAGACAAAGTTGTGTCAATCCGTAAACTTGTATGGGCAGTGTATTCTGATATGACGGTGGATTTATACTGATTAAACACGGGGGTATATTTAATGTATTACAGAGGATCTCGCGTCTTTTGAAAGACAATATGGATTATATAATCAGAACCCATGAAACAAATACCTTTACCTGATTAAATCAACCAGAGACCGGTCTTAAAATTTCCTCTTATTCGAAACACGCGGAGGGCTTCAGAGGACCGAGGTTCTATTAATGAACGTAGCCCACAGGAATTTCTCCCGACGCTACAGGCGACCGACACGAGCAAGTAGACGCCGAAAGAAACAAAATATGGATAAAAGTGGGCACACAACAGGTGGCCGGATTTACTACCAGCGCACTGATCGAGTTGTCATAGCGTTATTGTTCGTGATCTCAAGATGGATAGTGGGGGCCACCGCCGAACCCATCATCAATGTTCTCGATATCATCGTCTGGAGCAATTAAACAAGAACATCAAGAAGAACATTAAGCCTCGACATCTTTGGTACCTCAAATCGTTTTGTTATGCTATGCGGAAGAAACGATAGCAGGAAAATTAAAAAAAAAAACAAAACACGTGAAGCTTTTCTTTCATTCCATTCATCAAAGAGTATTACAACAACTCACTAGGGAGGAAAGGTAAAGCCAAACTGGGCCCTGATAACCATTACGAAAGAGCTCAACTGACTCTCCAAACAGTTGATGCTCTGGATGCACCGGGCGCTCTCGGGATCAAGCTCCGCGAGCCTAAAGAAGAGGCGATCGCACTTCTCTTTAACCTGGGCCATAGTGGCCTCGTAATGCTCAACGGCAAACTCCAGGTCCGGAATCGCTGCCCTCTCAAAAGCAATGTCTGCCGTAATGTCATCAAGTCTCTCCTGCAGCCAACCGCATTTGCACCTCATCACAATGTTGCCTGGCTCCTGTTCGGCGTAAGTTCGGACAAAGGCCAAACGGTCCACCAACTTTCCCCTCTCACGAATCAGCCACGAAAGCTAATTGTTGGCAAACTTGAGGGCCTTTTTGTGATTATCAGCCACAAACGTAACAGTTGCCAGACGCTCGTGCCGGTCTCGGTAACGGGCTTTCACGACGGCGGTCACAAGGACCGTCTCATAAGCGCGATTATAGGCAGCTAGAAAATTGATGAAGAGGGTCGAGAAGTTCCGATACTCCTTTCCCAGTTGGGTACCCTCAACAGAAGCAGCGTCCACGGTCCTGAATAAACCGAGGATTTCAGCCTCAACGGTAGAGTTTTTGGCTACATGAGCGTAACCTCTACCAAGAAGATTGTAGAGTCTCTCCCACCCAGCCAGGACTTCGGTGGATAATGTGTGGTTAGGAGAATTGGCCATTTTTGAAAGCAGAATACGAAAGAAAGGGGGAGAGAGGTGAGGCAGATGAGCAGAATGCGAAGATGGTAAGCTGCTTCAATTTAAATACTGATTTCATAGGGGCAGTCCTTATAGGTTTTCCTATCTACCAATCTCTGTCGGCAATACCCCCGGTGGCTCAAATTCCAGCCAAGTGGCAACCTCGAGCCGAACAAACCCGACGTCTCTGTGGAAAAGCTGGATGGGACTCCACCGCTTTGAAAAAAGAAAGAACGAAAAGACGAGCTGAGTGGGGGACAAAGAAATTTTCGGCAGAAAGAGAGATATTACTCGTCTTCATTGGAGGACCCGCCAGTAAATCGACTGTGGAAATCTTGACAGGGGTCCTCTACCGCGAAAAGAAAGAAGAAGACAAACTGAGCGATAAACGAGGATTTCCCCTTTAATCAAAAGCTGAATGTCAGATTTTCCCCTCGGTAAATCTAATAGCACTGCCCGTGAAGGGGGAAGTCGTTGCTATTGCCAGAGAGAGAATTTGTCCTCATTTGATAGTGAGGGTTCATCTGCACGAACTCGCAGGAGAAAGATAGAGAGGAAGGAGTTCTCGTGGGAGAGGAATTCAAAACCTTCACCATCAAAGCATTGGCTTTCAAAGCCTGTTACGAGAAGCCATCAACGATCCCGTGATCCCTCAAGTCCGAGAAGACATCCTGAGGCGGTCTTGAATCGGCAGTCCTAGATCCAGAAATATGTCAAGCATTAGGGGAACGGGCGCATGTTCAACCCTGGTCGAAGCTGATGAAGTTCCTTACCCTGAGGGTCTACTGGTCATGGCCATTGACGGTAATCCAGTCTCTCTGTCAATCCTTGTTACCGTATTAAGAAAATGCCGGTATAAGGTTGTAGCTCAAGCAAAGGCGACAGAGGCCTTAGAGATATTAAGGAGGAGTAGTGACCCGTTTGATATCGTCCTCACCGCCATGGTAGGGATTGACATGGATGTTTTCACTCTCTTGGAAGTCATCAATTCTAAATTAAACATGCCAGTCCTCGTAATATCGGCAAGCGATGATCAGCAAGCCATAATGAAGGCTGTCTTAAATGGGGCCCAAGACGTCGTAACGAAACCAGTTAGGGTTCAGATGCTTCAAAACATATGGCAGCACGTGGTAAGGAAGCAATTGCACGACCATGAGAACAAGCATCAAGCCTTCAATTTTGTTCCAAGCAACTGGAGAAAGAAGATGAGTTGGTCTCCCGAGCTGCATCGTATGTTTGTTAATGCAGTTCAGCAGCTAGGAATCGATTCGGCACGGCCGCAACATATACTGGAAATTATGAAGGTAGAGGGACTCACTAAAGCAAATGTTTCGAGTCATCTTCAGAAGTACAGAAAAAGGGTGAGAGAACACAATGCAGCTCAGAATCAAGAAAACCAAGGCGGGACTGATCCAAGCCTGAACGTCGAGTCTCCTCGCCACCATAAGTTCCGCAGGTTAGCATGGGGGGAGCCACTTCCCATCATCAACCAAACTAGTAGCCGTGCCATCAATCTTCCAGGCGTTAATCAAAGTATCCCCCAGAATTACCCTAATGCTCTTCAAGAGTATAGACCGCAAGGGCAGTGTATTCAGACTCCTTGGTTTGAGCACCAACCCGTGGCTATAATTCATCCCATGATCAGCGCGCCTGCGCAGCCAGAGAATCAGACAAGAAGTTATCCTGAGCACTTCCACTTCTCTAATCCTCAAATGGAATGAGTTTTTAGCAGCAGGACAGTTGGTGATCCCCACACTTTCTCGAGTAATAATGAAGGATCCAGCACGAGAAGTCAAATTGCTCATGGCGATGATAGAATGAGAAATCTACCGCCAGCATTTGCCAATAACAATGCCCAATTCGAGTATCAGTTGCTGGAAGGTTCAAGAGATTACCCAGATGATGAGCTTACTGCCCTGGTCAACTAGTTTAGGGTTGACAGACGTCCCAAGCCGCGATCAGGAACTAGTGAGTAAGGACTCTCAAACATCGGTCATCCACACCCGAACCAACACGAGACTAGCTGATTATCGAAGAGCCACAGGAGAGGCAGAACTGACCTTGAATAAGTGCACCTTTCATTTCATGCTTAATTCCCCTGCGTATGATATTTCCAGCTTTCTAGGTGACTAGATTTAATTCAGGGGCAAGGGAGTAATTTGTTTTTTTTATCTCGTCGAATGCGTGAATCCCTTTTTTATGCTAGATTTAGGGCGGATCAATTTGTGGCAACGTCGCTTACTGCCATAATGAGAAATGTTGAATGGCCTCACGTAGGGAAATTTCCAGTGAAAAACCCAGGCGAGCTCGAAGACGGGTAACTGTGTGTCGTTCCAATTTACCCTCAATCGTTGCAAAATGCTAAATTGGATTTGTTCCATTCTCACCCAGGGGATTGCAAAGTGCCTCAAGAGTGTCGCAAAATGAAATGACCCAATGGAATGCGATAGGACTCATTCGCCTTCAAGGTAACCTTCAAATTAAAGGAGCCCTCCGGTCCACGGACCCGATGGCATGGAAAATGATGATGGTCCAAGGCAACCCGAAAGAAAACAAGGTCCAACTAAGCAAAGCACATATGTGGCAAGCTCAAAGTGAAGGGCAACTCGGGACATACAATTCAATCCAATCCAAATGAAGGAACTTCCTCAATTCAAATTCAATGGAAGTATACACAAGGGTAAAACAGTATCGTTCCAATTTTTCTAGAATATGAAGAACATATACTGCCGCATTCTCTTTCATTTTTGCAGGGGAAGTCTCTACTGGCCAGATTTTCCTGTCTACCATTCCCTATCAGTATCACCTCCGCTACTCGTCTCCAATCACGAGCCAAGCAAATCCGACGTCTCTACGGAAAAGTTGGACGGGACGCCACTACTTTGAAAAAGAAAGGATAAAAAATAAGCTGAGTGGGAGACAAAGACATTTTCGGCAGAAAAGAGATACGACTCGTCTTTATTGAAGAACTCGCCAGCAAATTGACGGTGGAGACAGCAACAAGGGGCCCCCTTCCACGGAAAGATGGAAGGAGACGAGCTGGGCAAGAGATACGATGAAAAGAAAATCGAGAAAGCCAGAACACTCGAGAGAGGCAATACAGTTGCTAAACCCACGTCTAATTTTAAAGGAGGCATCTTCTTGATAATTCTCATTCGTGCTCGAAAGAGAGACTCTTAAAGCATACGCAGTCTCCCAGAAAAATCCAGAGAGTGAAAATACAAGAAGAGATATCAAACTTTGAGAAATCGTTAACCAAATCGAAGATGTCTCAACCCAACACACTTGAAAGTTATCGTTACTTGCTGAATATGGGAGAGGAAGAGTTCGAAGCCATATTTGGGATCAAGCCTATGGAGCCCGGCCCTTCCACCGACGACGTCCAAGAGCCCGGTAAGGACAATGACAACAACGGTAAAGGTCAAAAGAAGCGTTACCGTCGCCATACTGAGGAGCAAGTACGAAAGCTTGAAGCTTTCTTCAGAACGTGCCCTATGCCAGACGGCAAACAAAAAATGGAACTGAGTCAAGAGCTAGGACTTGAACCTTCGCAAATCAAGTTCTGGTTTCAAAATAGACGAACCCGAATGAAGACTCGTCATGAGCACAACGAAGCCGAGTTTCTAAGAGTTGAAAATGAAAACCTCCGAGCGGAAAACAAGATGTATAAAGAGACTTTTGACTCCGCCACCTGCCCCAACTGCAATAGCCTCCTCCTCACCCTCGATGAAATGTATGATCTGAGGATCGAAAATGCACGTTTAAGAGGTGAGTTAGACCAATTTATAACAGGATCGAGTTCTGTTAGAGCATGGTACAAAAGGACCAATGATACTGGATCAGTATCAATACCTCCCGAGGAAGAAGGGACAGATCACCACCAAGCGGACATTGACGATGATCTTTTCGCCATAATCAACCAGTTTGATATCGGTAAAGCATCGGGACTGTGATGCACTTGTTCAGCCAGTGACCACCAGACTTTCGATATGGCCGATGCATACCTAATTTGGGATGAAGCCAGTTGATCATGGGAGAGCCTGTAGAGTAAGCAGAACTGATCGTGAATGAGTGAATGTGTTTTATTTCCTTGCGTGATATGTTTTTCTGCTTTTGTGAATGTGTAAAAGCAAGGAGTAATAATCCGACTTCCCCCTATTAAATGCTTGAATCCGCCACTTCACCAACCTCGCGACGAATTGATGGCGAGTAAAAATCTGGATAAACCTGAAGGGTAACTCCGTATCGTTTCAATTTACCCTCAGTTGCTCCAAGTTTTAAAATTAAGCCCCTTCTATTCTCAGGAAATTGCAAATCGACCCGAGAACGCAATCATATCCGAATACAAGTTGAACAAAATTTGGGGGCAAATCGACTCATGGGCATTACCACGGGATGGACAGCTTCGGACAAAGGAAAGTACAAGCGAAAGACGCGAACAATCTCAGAAATGGGTAATTCTGTATCGTTCTAATGTGCACATAATCATCTCAAGTCTTGAATTGTCTTATTCTATTCTTAACAGGGATTGCAAATTACCTCGAGAAATACCGTAACATGGCCCAAGGTGATATAACAAGGCTGCTTTATCCCCAAAGATTAACCTTTGAAAGGATAGCCACATGGACACCTATGGTCCAATGGACCGAATGGTATGGGGAATGACAGTAGGTCCGAAATATCCCGAGTTCGATCCTCGAGGGTGGGGAATGTTGTATGTATTATAAATAAATGAAACAACTTTTTGTACATTTCTTTTTGCAAGCAGGAATACTCGACGAGTAATACCGAAGTCAATATTTTGCCACATTCTCGGCTTAATGGTGAAGCATCCAACAAAAGTCGAAGAAAACTCAATCCAGCAAAATTGGTAAAAGACTTGTCCAAGGCATTCAGGATGAAGGGTAAATCAGTATCGTTTCCAATTTATCCCTTTTAATACTGGTTGACATGTCTCCTTTTCTTTTCACAGGAAATATTTATACTAACATTTAACATGTTGAAGGAGACAAATCCAAAAGAAAATTATGATCACATGACAAGATCTATTCTGGTGAAAAATGGGGCAAATTGATCGCAAGCTCTGAAACGAAAAAGCAAATATGTCTTCCTTATCTCGTTTGATTTCAAGAATAATTTCTCTACTTCTTGCAGGGGCATTAAACAAACCAAAATGCTCCCTCGCCCATATGCTTCATCGCGCAGGGGTAAAGTTTGAGACAAACCACCCCTCGACATAAGGAGTAGGCTTCCTAATTTGTTCGGTCCGCCCACATACCAGGGGCAATTTAAATTCGCCCATATTTGCACATTATATAAACACACGTGATGCTAAAAAATTGTCACATCTGCATTGTGCTTACACAGTTCATGAATTATGTATGACTATTCCGTGTGTTTAACTTACCAACTCCAACTTAGAGCATAAACTGCACAGGAGATATCAAATGTGCAGAATGGGGCATGACAGGATGAGGAAAGGCAAACCATTTCCACACAGGTCTAACATTTTGATCTACAGATAAACAGCCTTTCTCCAGAGTGAGAAAAAGCCATTTCGGAATGAAGTCCCCCATTCAGATTACATTCGAGGTGTTCATACTATAAGAACCTCCTTAAACAGAAGTGGTAATGCAATACATGATTTATATGTTGATCGATTGCATCATGAGTTATTACATAGACTGCCTTTAATCATGGCAAACTTAGCTGAACAATTTTGTATGAACCAATGAACGCATTGATGAAAATGCATGCACATGTTAGCTCTGACATTGCCCGACAGGCAACACATTCCCGGTGTTTGAGTTACCTTCCAAAGTCTTGAAATTCATTCGGCGATTATTGAATGAACAAGCCTGGTTGTCGAGAAGCCACCAAGCATTTCTTCCAAATTCTCAGGGAAGTATATCTTCAACCAGAACCTTTCAAGAGAATGAATTCTGACGATTGTTGGGATACTCGAATCCATTGCGGTATATACAGGTATCCACATTCTTCAATAAAGCATGATTTGTCTCAAGGACAGAAATGTTCAAGACCTTTTGATCTCTGCCTCTTTGGTTTATTCCTAAAACGACAGGAGAATATAATTTGGGTTTGAGCTTCTGCAGGATTCCTGGTCTCCCCAGATTTCAGAATGGCACCCTTTGAGGTACATAAAGTCCTTCTTACAGGCAAATCAAGTCCTTCTTACAGGCATAAAGTCCTTCTTACAGGCAAACCAAGTCCTTCTTATAGGCAAATCAAGTCCTTCTTACAGGCAAACCAAGTCCTTCTTACAGGCACCAAGTCCTTCTTACAGGCAAACCAAGTCCTTCTTACAGGCAAATCAAGTCCTTCTTACAGGCAAACCAAGTCCTTCTTATAGGCACAAAGTCCTTCTTACAGGCAAATCAAGTCCTTCTTACAGGCACAAAGTCCTTCTTACAGGCAAATCAAGTCCTTCTTACAAGCAAACTAAGTCCTTCTTACAGGCAAACAAAGTCCTTCTTACAGGCACAAAGTCCTTCTTACAGGCAAACCAAGTCCTTCTTACAGGCAAATCAAGTCCTGCTTACAGGCAAATAAAGTCCTTCTTACGGGCAAAGCAAGTCTTTCTTACAGGCAAATCAAATCCTTCTTACAGGTACAAAGTCCTTCTTATAGGCAAATCAAGTCCTTCTTACAGGCACGAAGTCCTTCTTACAGGCAAACAAAGTCCTTCTTACAGGCAAAGCAAGTCCTTCTTACAGGCAAATCAAGTCCTTATTACAGGCAAAGCAAGTCCTTCTTACAGGCACAAAGTCCTTCTTACAGGCAAAGTAAGTCCTTCTTACAGGCAAATTAAGTCCTTCTTACAGGCAAATTAAGTCATTTTACATGGCATAAAGTCCTTTTTACAGGCACCAAGTCCTTTTTACATGCACCAAAGTCCTTTTTAGAGGTACCAAGTCCTTTCTACAAGCGCAAAGTCCTTCTTACAGGCAGTTTCATGGGATAACCTACCATACAGGTCAAATTTCAATCGAATTTTAATCAGTAGAATCCTTTCATTAGGAATCTACCATAGGGTGACCTACCATACGGGTCAAAATTTAAATCAGTAGAATCCTTTTATTAGGAATCTACTATGGTACAACCCACCATACGGGTCAAATTTTAATTCAATTTTTAATCAGTAGAATCCTTTTATTAGGAATATACCATGGGTTAACCTACCATACGGGTTCAAGTTCAACTACTCTAAGGTTTTCTTATAACGAATCTTTAGGTTCTCATTTCATTTTTAGTGGAACATTCATGTCACGACTCTTTTTATTTTATTGTGTTGAGTTTATTAGAACTTAGGTGTCATCTCGTCTTGAAATGAACCTCTACCGAGCTTCCTTTCAAAGAGGGGCAGCTGTTGACACCTGATTTTTAATCATCCTTTCTGTTTTAAAATTAATAAAAAAATTTTTTTTTATAAAAACTCATAAAATTGAAAAATCAACTTTGGGGACCTTGGCTAAGCCTAAAGAACCAATTTTGATCAAAAAATGATTTTCCATATTTTTCGTATTTTTCTGTATTTTTTATTTATTTATTTTCGAAAATTAATAGAAAATTCATAAAAATTCATAAAATTGAAAAATCAACTTTGGAAGCCTTGGCCAAGCCTAGGCAACCATTTTTGAACAAAAAATAAATTTTCATATTATATATATTTAATTTTTTTTTAAAAAAATAATACAAAAATACTTGAAAATTTTGGAAAATTAACATTTGAGGCCAAAAAAATACACAAAGATAGTTAATATTTTTATTTTAAATCTATTTTCATATTGGCCATCGCAAATTCAGAAAAATCCAATTCGAGTCACGTGTTCCTTCACGAGTATAATCTCGAATCGGGCCTAAAAAAATTTAATTTGAGCCAACTTATTTTTAATTTTCACTTTTTATGAGTTGTGGCATTGTCTTCTAATATTTTAAATTTTCATCTTGGCTCAATTATACCCAGAATGACTCAATTTTGCAAAAGGGCTTTAATTAAATTCTGCATTATTTTCAGCGACAAGAAATGAGCTTAAATTTGACATGTGGTAAATTTTGGTGTGTCAAAAATTATGAGGAGATTTGGACTTAAAGAAATATATTTTTTCATGGACTGAATTGTAAATACTTAAAATTCAAGGACTAGAGTGCAAATACCTAACTCTTGAATGATTATTTTACAATTAACAAAAAGAAGAGTTAGTGGATAAATTAGAATAGAGAAGGGAAGATGGAGAAGAGGAGATGAAGAAGAGAAGTTGGAGAAGGATGGATGGAGAAAATAAGATAAGAATAGAGAAGGGAAGATGGAGATGAAGAAGAGTTAGTGGAGAAATTAGAATGGAAGATAAGAATAGAGAAGGGAAGATAAAAATGGAGAAGGGAAGATGGAGATGAAGAAGAGTTAGTGGAAAAATTAGAATGGAAGATAAATATGGAGAAGGGAAGATGAAGATGAAGAAGAGTTAGTGGAGAGATTAGAATGTGAGATAGAGATGGAGAATGGAAGATGAAAATAAAGAAGAGTTAGTGGAGAAATTAGAATGGGAGATAGAGTTAGTGGAAAAATTAGAATGGGAGATAGATGAGTAGATTATAAAAGGAGGAAGAAGTGAGCTTGAGAGGGGAATTTTTTTGGAGAGAAAATTTGAAGTGTTTGAGAATTTTTTGGGAGAGAAAATTTGAAGTGTTTGGGAGATTTTTTTTTGGAGAGAAAATTTTGGATGTTTGAGAGAGTTTTGGGAGATTGAAGAAAAATTTGAGAAAAAGAAAATACCAAAAGAGAGAGAATTTTGAAGATGATGGAAGTTTAAAGCTAGGGGTTATCATCACAAATTCCTTCATCGATCAATATAAATCAAGAGTTCTTCCTCGTCAACGAGCAAGCAAATTCGAGCTAAGTGTTTTTATTTATTCATTTGTTTATGGTTTTACTTGCAAATTAGCACAAATTGTATACACTTTCTCCATCTCCTCTTTTTTTTCATATTTTATGTTAGGAGAAGGATATCTCTACATCAACAGCAAAAATCTCGTAGAGATGCAAAAATCGGCCCAAACAAGCTCCTAAGCTGTCCACCGATTTCTCAACTGATCTGTGACTAAAAGTCCCTCTTAATTCAAAAGAAACTCTCTATATTGGGAACATAGAGAGCGAAAATCAATTATAGAAATCCCTCCCAAAAAATGGGAGATAAGTACTCTTTCCACTCTTCTGGTTTTAGGTGCAGATTAGCACATATTTTGTATACTGACATTTCACTCTATTTTATGTCAGGAAGCCGCAGCTTTATATCAATGGTCAACCCTATGGAAGCACAAAATCGGCTTGGAGGAGTCCTTAAGCGCGCACAAATTTCAAATTGTTGAATCAATTCGTTGTATTTTATTTTAAAGAATTCATACCCCAGAATGGAGAGGACAAAGTCCATCCGCAATTTAAATACATGCACCATAAATCCCAAAGGGAAGAGCCAAGCCAATGCTTAGCCTCCAATTGGAGGTTTTTACTTACAGTAGTTAAATACCTGCAACTTAAATACTTGTACCTTAAATCCCAGAGGGAAGAGCCAAGCCAATGCTTAGCCTCCCATTGGAGGTTTTTACTTACAGTAGTTAAATACCTGCAACTTAAATACATGTACCTTAAATCCCAAAGGGAAGAGCCAAGCCAATGCTTAGCCTCCCATTGGAGGTTTTTACTTACAGTAGTTAAATACCTACAACTTAAATACATGTACCGTAAATCCCAAAGGGAAGAGCCAAGCCAATGCTTAGCCTCCCATTGGAGGTTTTTACTTACAGTAGTTTAAATACTTGCAACTTAAATACCTGTACCTAAAATCCCAAAGGGAAGAGCCAAGCCAATGCTAGGCCTCCCATTGGAGGTGTTTATTCACTGTCATGTACTTCCTATAATTTAATTTTTGAATCATCAAACCCAAAAGATAAGTAGGTCGTAATACTGCACAGAAGTCGTTAACACACTCCCTCTTTCGGCTTCAGGGAATCTTTAACACTTAAAAAAATATAACAAATAAAAATATATACCATCCATGCATCCTATTTAAAAAGTGAAAACACAAAAGAGAATACCCTACTAGAGCCTTAGGAATAAACCAAGTCTGAGTTGCCGAATTAGGATATCCATGAAATTAAGGTACCGAAAGGGCATTAGTTTTAATTAACTAGTGTAACCAAGTCCCCGAGCTCCTAATCTCTGGTTCGCAGGAATAAATTAGTTCTCCCGCTAATTTATTTAGGTTTCTAATCGACCTACGAAGAATGATTAGTGGCGACTCCAAATTTTAAAATCATTTAAACAAAAACCAAAGTTGCGATTCGGTAGGGCTTGGGAGGGTCCGCGTTAGGTTAGTCAAATCTAATTAACCTAATAATCCGTTAACCCCTTTTAAAATTTAAAATTTTTTTAGAGGGTCGCGACAGTGAGCTTCTTGTAGTATCTCCTTTTTCAATTCTGAGTCATTGGGAACACATAGTCGACCACGGTATCTCAATGACCCATCTACATGAATACTGAAATCTTCTTGTTTTCCAGCCTCTATGCTTTCTCTGATCTTCTCCAATTGAGGATCCTCATTTTGTTTAACCTTGATTCTATCGATTAGGGTTGGCTGTACTCGAAGATTGGTTAATTGAGCACCAATCTGATGAACCAATACCTCTAAATCTAGCTTTCTCATATCTTCAAGAATAGACTTCTGAGAAGTGAATAATGCTGCCATGTTTCCGAAAGTTTTATGACTTAAGGCATCCGCTACTACATTGGCCTTACCTGAATGGTAATGGATAGATAAGTCATAGTCCTTAAGGAGTTCAAGCCATCTTCTTTGTCTCATGTTCAATTCTTTTTTACTAAAAATATACTTCAAACTCTTGTGATCTGTAAAGACTTTACACTTTTCACCATACAAGTAATGCCACCATATTTTTAAAGCAAAGACAACCGCTGCTAACTCCAAATCATGAGTGGGATAATTTTTCTCATGAGTTTTCAGTTGTCTAGAGGCATAGGCTACAACTCTAGCATTCTGCATCAGAACACAACCTAAACCTTCCTTAGATGCATCGCAGTAGATTGTGAATTCGCCAGTTCCTGAAGGTATGGTTAGAATAGGTGTTGACACCAACCGTCTCTTCAACTCCTGAAAGCTACGCTCGCATTGATCTGACCATATAAATTTAACTCTCTTATGAGTTAAATGAGTAAGTGGACCAGCAATCTTAGAGAATCCCTCCACAAATCGCCTATAGTAGCCAGCTAGGCCAAGGAAACTTCTCGCTTCCGTTACATTTGTAGGGCGATTCCATTGAACAATTGCTTCAATTTTCTTCGGATCAACTAATATACCATCTTTAGAAATTACATGGCCCAAGAACTCAATATGATCAAGCCAGAAATCACATTTACTAAATTTTGCATATAATTTCCTCTATCGTAAAGTTTGCAAAACAACCCTCAAGTGTTCTTCATGCTCTCCTAAACTTCTCGAATACACGAGGATATCATCAATGAACACAACAATAAATCTATCAAGATACTGCCTAAATACCTTGTTCATCAAATCCATGAAAGCAGCAAGTGTATTCGTTAACCCAAAAGGCATCACAAGGAACTCATAATGCCCATACCTTATTCTAAAGGCAGTTTTAGGTATATCCTCTGCTTTTATCTTCAGCTGATGATACCCAGAATGAAGGTCAATCTTAGAGAACACTTGAGCTCCCTGAAGTTGATCAAATAGATCATCAATCCGAGGCAAGAGATATTTGTTCTTGATCGTCACCTTGTTAAGTTCCCGGTAGTCTATACAAAGACGCATGCTACCATCCTTCTTTTTCACAAATAAAACCGGAGCTCCCCAAGGTGAAACACTGGGTCTAATAAAACCCTTATCCAACAACTCATGTAACTGTGTTTTCAATTCTTTTAGTTCAGATGGTGCCATTCCATATGGTGCTTTTGAAATGGGTGTCGTATTAGGCATCAAATCAATGCTGAACTCAATCTCTCTATCAGGAGGCAAACCAGTTAGATCATCGGGAAAAACATCCGGAAACTTTCTGATAACAGGAATATTTTCCAGCTTTACAAGTTCCTTTGCGGTGTCTTTTACACATGCCAAATAACCACAACAACCCTTCCTCAAAAGCTTCCTTGGTTGCATTACTGAAATCAATCTTGGAAAATTGCCTTTACAACTTCCCGAAAAAGAGAACTCGGTTTGATTCGAAAGTTGAAAGACAACTTTCTTAGAATAGCAATCAACAGTTGCATGATATGTTGACAGCCAATCCATCCCTAGGATAATGTCGAAATCCCGTATATTTAATACCACCAAATCCCCAGGCATTTCAACATTATCAATTTGAAGCATACATCTCTTGAACACATGGTCAGCAATCAGGAAATCACCAGTAGGAGTATCGACACGCAATTCATATTCAAGAAGTTGAGGTAGCACATCAAGTTTCTTTGTAAACTCCATAGAAATAAAGGAATGCGTAGCACCAGAGTCAAATAATGCATAAGCATTTTGCAAAGCAATAGAGATATTACCAGCAACTACGGTGTTTGACGCTGCCGCATCCTCCTTTATCATCGCATAAACTTTCCCAGTTGTCCTTTGACTTTGTTGACTTTCGTGGGGTCTACTTGTTGAAGAGATAATTTTTCTCATAGAGCAAGTACGTGTTACATCCAGGTTGTCCACATGTAAAACATATTCGGCTATCTCCTCGAGCATTCTTCTGTGTAGGACAGTCGCGTGCTATATGCCCTATGTTTCCACATATAAAGCATGCTCCTGTATTGCTATGACAAGGGCCACTATGGCGTTTCCCACATGTGGTACAAGGACCTTGATTACTTTGAATTCTAAACTTCCCTAACTGATTAAAACCTCTTTGCTTTCCGCTACTATTTATACGACTCTCTTGGAAATTAGCAAACTTTGGCCTCTTATGTTGAGAGATCACCTGTGTTCCGTACTCCAAAATTCCTTGTTCAACCTTTATCGCTCGTTCCAACACATCTTGATAAGTTGTTAGAAGAAGAGGCGCAAGTGTGGAATGAATTTCAGGTCGAAGTCCCCTTTGAAAATGTTCAGCTTTATCTCTCTCATCGGCCACAAAACGTTCTGCGAATCTACTCAACTGGTTAAAATGACCTGCATATTCCAGAACTGTAGAGTCATCCTGAGATATATGGATAAAATCGGGTTTCATTTTCGTTTGGAATGACTGTGGAAAGAATTGGGCGTTAAAAGCCTTCACAAAGTTCTTCTATGTTACTATAGCATCCCCGCCTTCAAGTGCAGGCCTCATCCCTTCCCACCAATAATCAGCTTCGCCCTCCAAACAGTGGGTGGCAAAGCCGACCTTTCGATCATCTGGAACTCCTTCAACTCTGAAGGTCTTTTCTATTTTTCTAATCCAATGCTCGGCTGCGAGAGGATCAGCTTTTCCATCATAAGACGGTGGTTTTGTATCTCTGAATTAAGCAAATGTGTAATCTCTATTATCTCCAGTTTCAACTAATCCAGATGTGCCCATTTCTTTCAACTGACGATGAAAATCAAGCACCACTTGACAAGCTTCAGATATATTGCTTTGCGTCCTTGGCTGTTGGCGTGCCTCTCTTATCTCTTGAGAGTCCAGGCTACTTTCATCTTACCTTCTTATTGAAGGCCTACTTCTAAAACTTCGAGGCACATCTCTAGAATTCAAGTTAATAGCTCTCTTGCCGCGATCTTTGCGAAGAGAGATAAGTGGCTGATTTGAGTCAGAACTCATGATTACCTGGGTTCAAAATGAAAGATAACCTTAATATTTAAATAACTAATGCATTTAAGTCTATCACACAACCTCACATCGTCCCAAAATCTACTCCCAAAACATTATAACCTTGCTCTGATACCAACAAATGTCACACCCCGAACCTAAAATAACGGGGCCATGACACAGCTGTCCTTTACCAAAAGCACGCAGCCTCCACATAGTCAAAAACTCCACCTATAACAATTATGTACATTCATATATATATGTACTTGATAAGGGAACCCTTTTATTACACTACCAGAGCTTTCTACAACTCTCGAAAAGATCCATATCCATATTCAACCAAAAGAGCTATCTCAGAAGCTCAAAACAACTAATTATACTTCATAACAAAAATTCTCCTACCCAAAAATCCTTTTGCTAACGATACGCTCAGTCCTACTCGCGACTTGCTGAACTTGAAAAGCAATGAATGAAAGGAGTGAGCTACCATGGCTCAGTGAGGAATACATTTCTTCTAAACGGATCGAACACTCACTATGCACATTCAAAACACAAATATAACTCTTTCCACAAAAAGAAACAAAGTATTAATGTCATCTCTTAATAAAGACGTCAAAACATAGGTCAATGGTCTATCCATCGACTAATCTCGTGCTCAAATACTCAACCATGGCCACGTGTTACGCCCCGTGACAAAGGCGATCAAGATTCTCCCCTTGATAAGGTCTCCACCTATAATGCCGGTGGCTCGGCCCACAAGGATATCTTAAACCAGTATGCGCATACCCACAAACCCCTCAACCGGGTTCACAGCGATATTGAGCACAACAATCTCAATCTCTAATATCAAAACAAATCAAATCCAATATCAACATCACTAAAATCCAATTTCACAAACCAAATCCTCAACCTTCTTCAAAACATATTTCTCAAACAGCATTTTAACTTCACATAAAAAAATCTTCAGCAAACCATATTAATCATCAAATGGGTAGTAAATGCTCGATCCAACGTTATGCACAAATAATGCTAAGAATAACAATTCATTTTCAAGAAAAACCTCCTTAACTCATAAAACGTCTTCATTTTTCAAGTCATGAGTTTTACAAATTCATAGGAGAAATAGTATCACTCACCAGAGAAAGACAAAAGGCGAAGTACAACGCTTACTCAGGCCGATGCGTCCGAACTCCTATTCAAAAGTACGAAAAATGAATCAAAAATGAGTAAAATGTCATTCTAACTAACGAATCAACTATTTTACACCTATTTAACAGTAGAACGACAGTTACGTGCCAATGCAAGCCCATTCATAGCAAAAAAAAGCCAATTTTGCCTACTAGGACAGCTTGCATGCCAAACTTGTTAAGGCGGTAACTTCCTCCACCAAGCTCTGTTTTACGTAATCTTATAGTCCAAACGAAGGTTAATTCGACGTACTACAAAAGTCTCAACATGACCAAACCCGAATGACAAGCAAAAACCAAAGAAATGAGCCCTCTAAGTTCACTGTTCGCTCGGTACAGTACGCGCACCAGATTTCAAAATCTCATTCTGGGCAAACCGTAGCATCAATTTACAATCCGTTGAATCCTACGGCTTCACAACATCCTAAAGTTTCATTTTCAAGCAAAGATGTAGCCAAACGATGGAGAAATCGGACGCAGAAATTCAGAATCGATTAAAATCTGAAATTTGCCCTAAATCCAAAAATTTCTCTAATTTAAACAAACTAGAGCTTCGATTCTCACCGAGTGTAGTAAAATAACGTGGATTTGGCTTGTTGCGATATTTGGATCGGGAAGGTGCCGAGCTTTTCTCTTCTTCTCCTCTCTTTCTCTCTCTCTCTCTCTTTTTCTTTCTCCCTCTCGGCCGACTCTCCTACTTCTTCTTCTATTCTTCACTTCTTCATCTTAATAAGAAGGATTGAGGCTGGGCTTGGGCCTAGAGGAAATAAAAAAATTTGAACTTACTTGGGTTGGACCACATATTACAGATCCAACTGGTCCAACGAGCACTTTCAGTACCTGATGTGGCTTACTTTCACTATCGGACGATGTTCTTCTTCTTCGAACGATGTGTATAGAGCTTAAAGCACCTATCCCATGCTCTTGGTCCATAATTATACGGTTCCTGAAACAATGCTCCCAAATGACTCTTTACAGTGGAGTTCAATTCCTCCTGGGCCTTGCCAAGTCCTGCAGGGTCAACTCAAGGTTTGGGATTGCACCTACCTTATCCAGCTTCTTCTCATATGGATCACGCGAACGTCAAGAACGTAAGCAAGCATGATCATATTTTGATCGGACAAATTCTCGAAGCTACTGTAGTTTGTTTTTGCGACCACGCTCGGGTCATGACCACGACAGCGGATAGGCGAGAAGAGAGAGAATCCTATAGACTAATCCTTCCCACCATTGGTAAGCAACCAAACTATTTATTTCATCTACAAATCTGTTAAATACATCCTCGAAAACAATCTCTATAATGTCTTCAGGAGGAGAGTGAGGTAAATACCAAGGTTGACTAAAGGTGTTTGCCTCTATGAAGTACATTCTGTAAACGTGGCTTTGAGATTCCTCAATCCCATTTGTTTCCATAACCTCATTTAGTGACTTCAGAACAGGGAAAGAGTGATCTATTCGAGAACTATGCCTAGGAGGAATAATGGCCGGCGATTCTTCCACCAACATACTTCATTCGTGCAACACTAAGGACTAGAGCTAACAGGATGAGGACAGTCGGGAGTATTAGACTAGATAACCATGGCCCTCTAAAAGTGTCTATTAGCTCTTCAAGTGTAGTATAACAATTTGGCATATGAAATCATTCGGAAACGCATTTGTATGGGCAAGGAGTTTCTATCACGCAACTTCTCACCGCCATGTATATTGCACAATGGGGAAGTTCATGAAATGGGCAATCCTGACTTGATTGTGACAAAATTTCATCAAACTTTTGCTGCTCAGCGAAATGCAATTCAAAATAAATAAATAAATAAATATGCCTGGAGAAACGCTTCCACTGATAAACTGAATTCGGAGAACCGAACGCAATAACGAAAAATGTACCATCGACCCATTGAAAAATTGGGAATATTAGAGAATAACGTCACGACTCTAAAAATGCACAAATTGAAAATTTCAGAGTTAAAATAAATTTTAATTATTATTTTTTTAATTAATCTAAAAATGAGATTAACAAAGTAATTCTCGATTTCAGATTAATTTTTTCAGATTTTCTTTGGTTAAAATGAATAGAAAATTAAAAGAAAAATACTGACTATTTTTTGATATTTTTGTGGCTTCAAATGCTATTATTTATTAAATATTTTCCTAATTTCTGAAAAATATTAAAAAATGAAAAAAAACATGGAAAATTATTTTTTGTTCAAAAATGGTTCCCTAGGCTTGGTGAAGGTTCCCAAAGTTGATTTTTTTAATGTTATGAATTTTTATGGATTTGTTTTATTAATTTTCGAAAATAAAAATACCGAAAAATACTGAAAATATGAAAAATCATTTTTTGGTCAAAATTAGTTCTCTTGGCTTGGCCAAGGTCCCCAAAGTTGATTTTTTAATTTTATGAAATTTTATGGATTTTCTATTAATTTTTGAAAATAAAAATAAAAATAAAAATACCGAAAAATATTGAAAATATGAAAAATCATTTTTTGGTCAAAATTGGTTCCGTAGGCTTGGCCAAGGTCCCCAAAGTTGATTTTTTTTTAATTTTATAAATTTTTATGGATTTATTTTATTAATTTTAAAAGAGAAAAGGTAATTATAAATCAGGTGTCAACAACGTGAAAACTACATTCTTTCATGGTGATCTTGATGAGGACACACACACACACAGACACATATGGAGTAATATGAAGTTTTTGTGACCAAGGGGAAGGAAAATCTTGTATACAAGTTGAAGAAAAGTCTCTATAGGCTTAAACAAGCTCCAAGGCAATGGTACAAGAAGTTTGATTCATTCATGAAGAGGAATGAATACAAAAGGAGACAAGAAATTATTACATGTTCATCAAGAAGTTTGATGAGGGTGATTTTCTGATTCTTTTATTATATGTTGATGATATGTTAATTGTAGGGTATGATGTCAGAAAAATCACGAAGCTAATAAGGAGTTGAGCAAGAAATTTTCCATGAAGGACCTTTGACCAGTAAGGCTGATGCTTGGGATGAGGGTATCACGCGATAGAGCTTGTGGAAAGATGTGGTTATCCCAAGAGAGATATAGAAAAAGTTATGCAAAGATTTAACATAAGCAATGCCAAAGCAATCAGCTCACCTTTGACTAGTCATTTTCAACTTAGCATGAGGCAGTCCCTAAAGTGAAAGGAAGAAGGAAGAGATGTTGAAGATTCCTTATGTCTCTACCGTCGAAAGTCTCATGTATGGGATGGTGTGCACACGACCAGATATTTGACATGTTGTTGGAATCGTTAGCCGGTACATGTCAAACCCTAGCAAACAACATTAGAAGGCTATCAAGTGGATACTTCGGTATCTTAGAGGTACTTCTACTTAGTGTTTGTGTTTTGGTGACGAAAAATCGATATTTAAGGGGTTCGCCGATGCAAACATGGTGGGAGATGTGGATTCCAGACGGCCTACATCTGGTTATTTAATAACTTTTGGAGGTGGAGATGTCTCTTGGCAATCATGATTGCAAAAGTGCATTGTATTGTTCACAACAGAGGTTGAGTACATAGCCACCATAGAAGCTAGCAAAGAGATGTTGTGGATGAAGAGATTTTTCCAAGAGTTAGGGCACAAGCAAGATGAATATGTTGTGCATTGTGCTAGCCAAAGTGCTATTCATCTCAATAAAACTCCACATTTCATTCGAGGACAAAGCATATTGATATCATTGGATATGAGAAATGTTGGAAGAGAGGCAACTGAAGATCCACATAGACAGAAATGGTGCCAATATGTTAACAAAGTCTCTACCTACAGAGAAACAAAAGTTCTATAGGAAGGAGGCTGGGTTATCAACACAATAAGGAAGTTTGAGACCCTCCATGATGGGTTGGGAGAGATTTGTTGGGAGTAGCCCAACATGTTCGGGGATTTGATTTGAAAAATCCTAATGATTACTCATCAAGAATACCTAATAAGAAGTTCTATTATGGTAGGACGCTGAAAGGGAAGAATACCAAGATAGAATCAATTCTAGTGATTATCCAAATTAGAAGAATTCCAATCAATCAAGGAAATTTCCAATAAAGAGGCGTTTGTGAAATCAATTAAGGTAGATTCTAATTTGGATGGAGATATACCACTATAAATAGAGCACTTGAGTAGAGGATTTTTCGTGTGCACTAGAAAATTACTCCAGAAAGATCACAAAGTTCTCAACAATGTGTAAACACAAGAGATCTTGAGAATTCATCAAGTGAGATTGTGTTTTGTGACAATTGTGAGAATTTATTGTGAGAAAGACTTCGTTAGAGTATCAATTGTAATCCTTTGATTATAATATAGCAGTTCCTCGACTAGCATCTCGTGATTTTTCCCACATTAGGTTTTTCACGTAAAAACTTCTGGTGTATCGCTCTTCTTGTCTTCTTTTTATTTTGCTATGTTATTTATGTTCTTCTCGAAGAGAAAATGTGGTATCACATTGTGCTAATTTGACAATTAGAATTCCGCTACGATCCGACTTAATTTACAACAGTTAATTGTATTTGATTTTTATATATATCCTGGTTTTGATAGTGCTGGTTTTGGGCCCTCCATTACTGTCAGGGGTGTCAAAACCAAACCGAAAAATCGAACCGAACCATTAACCGAACCGAACCGAACCGAAAATCCTATGCATTTTGATTCGGTTTGGTTTTCGGTTTGGGTAATGAATAAAAATCATTCTTTTTTTTTTTGGTTCGAGATACTTAGGATGGATTTGGTTCGGTATTCGGATAACCGAACTGAAACTAGTCCATCTTCTTTTTCGCGATCTCCCCCTCTCAAAAAGAAACCCTAAACTCTACCACGGCTAAGACGACAAAAACGAATATTGAAGTGGCGGACACCATCATCTACTCCTTGAGCGCGTACGTGGTGAAGCTCGGATTAGGCGGCGACTGGACCACGAAGCAAAGGGCCTCCAAGAGGCAGCCCAGGAGCCACTACGGCAAAGAGGCGGGGCCAAAGAAGGCATAAACGAACTCCTCGAAGAAGACGAGGAGGGAGTGCTTGAGGGCGAGGGGGAGGTCATTCGTCTCTATTGCATGTGGCTGCTTAATCGCCTCATGATCTGCTCAATGGACGAATCTTCTGCTGCTTCGGCTCCTTCAGAAGTACAAACCCAAACAGAAGACACTGTAAGTCCCGACTCTACGACTACTTCATTTTTCTTTGTATTTTGGCTGGGTTTTGCTGTGGCGATTATGAATAGATTCCACGAACGCTTTTGGAAGTTGTCATCGTCTTTACCCTCTTGGATCATCTAATTAGGAGCGGCTGCATTTCCATGGATGTCTTTTTTTCTCACGCCCTTAATTATACAGTAAAAGAAATTACCGAGACCTTAGTTAAAAAATAATGCTCATTTGAGTTGGCCATTTGAAGGGTCTAAATATGCAGCGGGTAGTTCAACTTATCGAAGTTGCGGAAGGCCTCATGGCGAGAATGTATAGACTAAACCAGATTCTTGACTATCCGGATCCTTTTAATCATCTGTACTCAGAATCAATCTGGAAAGCAGGCTTGTTCCCCAATCATCTGAGAATATGTTTGTTGCTCTCGAAGAAATTTCCAGAACATCTCAGCAAATTACAACTTGAGCGTGTAAGACGTGGCTTCTTTCTTTTTAACTTTCCCTAAATGCTGCAGGTCAGTCCATTCAAATCAAAAAGTTTAGCAAATGATTGGAGAACATGAATGTAGGTTGACAAAGTTGCCTTGGATGCCTTGCATGATGATGCCAAAGTTCATCTGCAAAATTTGGAACCATGGATTCAAGTCGGACACTACATACTTCGTTTCATGTTTGAGTTCAACACCTGATATTGGGAAGATAAAGATGTTTTTCTTATTGCAACTAAGATAGCTTTTATACCCACTATACCTTATGCTTTATCCATTTTGTTTGTGATGTCTAACAATCAACCCTTCTCTGCACTGAGTTTGTTAAGCTTGTTTCCCTGATCTCTCCACTAAACCATGATGCAAGGTCTTGCCACTGTACATTGTTCTATGAAGAGCTTGAGCTCTACTATTGATTGCTGCGGAATTGCTACCAACACACTGTTGAAAGATCTGTTACTTTGTTATTATACTATGATGTATAGATAGCTCACCTAGCAATTTTATGGGTCAGCTCCTTCTGGACTTGATGGCATATTGGGAACAAGCTCTGCGACTTATTCTGGATCTCAGCAGTACAGTCATTACCTTGCTGGTATGGTACTAAGTTGGTTCTTTAATCCATATTTCCCAAATATTTTGTTGGGTTTGGCTTAACGGTGGCCTTTGCAGGCTCATCCGGAGTCTAGTTGCCTGATTTCTCACATATGGTAGTTTCTATAAAATAGAATGACGGCTGATGGGTAACAAAGTCTGGTTTCTTTGTTTTGTCTCTGAAATCTCTGATAACTTAAGACAGTCTTTTGCAGCCACATCAGAACTCACTTATTTTGCATGCTTTTATGGATCTCTTTTGTTCATTTGTCTGTGTCAATCTCTTCTCTGAGAAGGCAAGTTTTCTTTTTGATACCTACTAGCATTCTCTGCTTGATCTACTTTACTTGACCATATATTGTGAAGTTATATGCATTTCTTCCTGGAATGTCCTTTCTCACATGAATCTCATTCTCATCTCATTACAGGTACCTAGAAAAATGATGCTACAAACATACAACCTTGTACACTCATTGGCAAGAAATGAGCGAGACTGTGACTTTTACTATAGGTTGGAACCTTCACTAATTGTTCACTCCTATAGAATGTGATTTTACCAAAGTCACCATGGATACATGATTGATTTGAATTTGATACTTGCCTGATTCCTTACTTAGCAAAAGCTAATTTGTTGCCTGACTCTCACAAAGGGATGAAGGTAATCATAATTGTGTGAAGGGAAGTAGGAATTAGTGCAGGACTTGTGAATTTGTTATTATTAATTTTTGTAGGGTCCTGACTGGCGTAAGGCACTTAGGCACTATATTCAGGTTAATATTGAAAGATTTTCTTTAATCTAATCATTGAAGTTCACAATTTTCCAACATATATTTTGTCGTTTCTTTGTCAATGTGACTTCAGGATGATTTGGTAAAAGACATCAGTATCTGATGGAAACAAAACGTAGGGAAATATATTTTGTTGCTGACTATTTTGTCTACTCTACCTGTACTGGATATGTTGTATCTGCTATATATCTAGGAAAGATATACATACATAGCAGAAGCAACGCCCATCTTTGAATGTAGTTAATGAGTAATTAGCTTACTTTTTTGGCTCTATTTATGCTTAGTTCATCTGGAGCTATATTAAGACTATTGTTGACTGCGCTTTTTTTTGGATGTTGACTCGAGTTTAATGTAATATGTAATTCTCTCATTCAGATGTTTGCTAGGGGCGATTTGATGGAAGCTAAAAGTCTCTTACTTGAAATGGAAAGACTTGGCTCTAAACCCCAAACTATGACTTATTCTACTGTGATTGCCTACTATGCTCGCCTAGGCCTACTTTCTGATGCATCTGACATGTATGATGAAATGGAAAATGCAGGGGTTAAACCAAATGAAGTTGTGTATGGTTCTCTAATAAATGGATTTGCTGAAGCTGGAAGAGTTGAAGAAGCTCTTCATTATGTCCGTAAGATGGAACGATGTGGAATTCTAGCAGATAAGATAGTTTTGACTTCTCTCATCAAGGCTTACAGCAAAGTAGGATGCCTCTTGCAAGATCATATGAAGTATAGCAAACACAGGCCAAACATTTTCTTCTGATTTTACGTAGTTTATGTTTCTTCCTACGTTTTCTGCAACAGATTTGGCCGGCATCTCCATGGCTTTGTGTGATATAATTGATGCCCACAACTTCTTTTATAAAAGGATGATTCATTTGTGTTCTGGGTTTTGGAAGAATAGGTATGTATGGAATGGAAAAATTATGCTATCTTAATATAAGTAATTCAGCTACAAAAAGAGGAAAACCGAAAAACCGAACCGAACCGAACCAAGGTTCGGTTCGGTACGTATTCGGTTTGGGTCGAGGTTCGGTTCGGTTCGGTTCATTCGTTTACCATGACAGTTCGGTTTGGTTCGGTTATTAAACAAAACCGAACCGAACCGTACCATTGACACCCCTAATTACTGTGATGCAACTCCATTTTCTCCCCCATCACTCTGTTTTTTTATCAGGCACTTCGCTGTAATCGAAGGACATCATAATGTAAGAGATGGCCTCCATCAACTACGGCCACCACCACCTGCATCGGCCCTCTGATTTGATCATCTTGAAATGGACAAAAGAAGAATGGAACTTGTTCAAGATCCTATCCCTTGAGTCAAAATGAGAAACCCATTAACAGATGTTTCAATTTGCAGGTTTCGATTTATGTGTCAGAGAGCAGTTAATTCTCACAATAAACTAAAGACTTCACCGATGCACGAACTTGTGGGAAATTGAAATTGACATGGTTTTGTGCCCCATCTTTGTTTGTGTTTCTTCACTGATTTTACATTGGTTCCGGGTGCAGCACCACCATTTTTATTTAAAAAAATCCCGTTGTTTGATTGTGCTTCTAATTGAACATCTCATCATACCATGAAATTGTTGGAATAAAAAGCTATCAGGCAAATACGTAACACTGTTTATTGTAATCAGAAAAATAATAACACGAAGAAGAGAATAATAATATTTGATACCAATCAAGCCAACGTATAATCTTTACAAATAAAGATTACAAATAAATAAATTTGCTAAATTTTGTAAACTCAAAAAAGAAATTGAACAATAAGTAAGGTACGACTAACCGAATTTCTATAAGGCAATTAGTTCTTGCCAACAGTGCTAAGTTCACAAACTATGCAATACAACACCTCAAATCTGTTTGTTCAACACTATATGAATAGGACTTTGTCAAACACCTCTCGAAACCGGCATACTTAGAGGACGACTATGAGAAAACTAAATGAATGTGCTTCGAATTGTGAGTCATTTGTTGTGATTATGAACTACTGAAATACGTCTATTTATAGACCGAAAAAAATATCGGTTACACCAGCATTAATCTACGTCGATTACTCCGACATAAGTATATGTCGGTTACGATCCCATTAAATCATGCCTGTTACGCCAACATAAATACACGTCGGTTACATGTTATGTTCTCATTAAATCATGTTGGCTATGCAAACATAAATTGAGTCATTAACTCATAAATTGGCTGATCCAAATTCTTTAATCATGCGATTAGCTTAGCTCTTGGAGTTAGAGATAATTACTCCCTTCGAGATATGTTAAGTCAATGGAGAATGACATCATGCTGCACATAAGCTTCCACTAATGACTAACAAGAATATATTAGTCAGCAAAGCAATTTCAACCGCTAGGATCTAAAAAAGATAGGCAATTTCCTTAATCTGGTTACTCACTTTTAACCTTCTTTAAAAAGGAAAAATTTCTAAATGTATTGCATACCAATATAAAGAGAATCTGACTGAATGGGGGCAGGAATAAAAAATTTCAAAGCACGAATTTCGAAAATGAATTGTAGACAAAGAAAAAGGGAATTTGGCTACCACATAGTCGAGTTTTATTTAATAAACGTCTCCATCTTTGCCACAAACTCAACGACTCTCTCTCTCTCTCTCTCTCTCTCTCTCTCTCTCTCTCTCTCTCTCTCACACACACACACACACACACAATGGCAGAAGAAACCCAACCAAGATGGGAAGGCAAGGCCATTGCTGAGCTGAAAGGGCCAACACCAGACCAAGTATGGCCATTCTTGGCGGACTTTTGCAACCTCCACAAGTTGCTTCCCACCATCGACATGTGCCGCCGAGTCGAGGGCGTCCAGGGCCAGCCCGGCCTCGTTCGGTACTGCGCCTCCACCGTGTCCGGCGAAGACTCGGAACCATCAAAGATCAAGTGGGCCAACGAGAGGCTCCTCATGATGGACCCCAGTAACAAGTGCTTCAGCTATGAGGTCTTGGATAACAATGTCGGGTTCAAGAACTATGCTGCCACAGTTCGAGTGATGCCCATGAGTGATGGGGATGGAAAGATGGCTGGGTGCATGATTGAGTGGTCTTTTGTGTCTGATCCAGTTGAGGGTTGGGGGCTCCAAGATTTGAGCTCCTACGTTGATTTTTGCCTCCAATCCATGGCCAAGAAGATAGGAAGCGCAATTCAAGAAGCCAGTGGGTGAAGGGAGAAACGTGTGAGAATCTGTTTGATCTCTAATGGTTGAGCTTTGCATTTTCAATTAAATAATGGAGGTTTATTCATTGTGAAGTCCCCCTGTGTTTATTATTATTATTATTATTATTATTATTTGTTCTTGTTATAATCCATTGACTATGTTAATAGGTATAGAGATGGCTAGTCCTTCCTTTTTCGAAATATCTTATGCCAACCCGAAGAAGCGATTTTGATCCCATGTGCTCACTGTAAGCATTGACTTCCGCTGTCCTCGGGTTAAATCGTGTCTCGAGTTTAAATCCATCTAAGATGTTTTCGTCTTGAATTTAATTGCGGTCGCGATGGAGAACAAAATAAAAGGACAAAAGCTTTCTATCACTACAAGACAAAAGAAAAAAAAAAGGGGGGGGGGATGCACTTATTTTCTTGCGTGTTTATCCGCACGGTCCAACTTTCAGAAGAAAGTGTGGCTCTCGTTTTTTGGTCGTACAAAAAAAAAAAAAGATTGGGGGCCCCAAGAGCAATTGGAGGAAAGAAAAAGGAGAGTAAGAAGCAAGGATTCTGGCCTTCTGTTCTACAGAAGCCTGCAGAAGCCGAGAAGAGCAGTAGAGTGCCGCAGAAAAGACAGACGGAAGCCGCACAAGAAAAAAGGCCGAGAACTTGGGAAGAACGGCCGCACGAAAGGAAAAGAGAAAAGAACGTGCAAGACGTTCTGATTTTCGGCCGTGCGTGCGCGATTTGTTTGGGCTTGAACTCGGCGATTTGCTGTTTATTTATAAATACTTTAAATTTAGATATAATTTAAATACAAAAGGCACAAGGGTTTTAAATGATTGTAACTTTGATTCTCTGATTATAATAAATTATTTGTACCGATTCTCTTCCTAGATATAAGTATTGATTTTCGGATCGAATCACATAATTTCTGATATCCTTTATCATTCATCGTTATTTTTCTGAACTTTTCGCATTGACTTAATTTATAAGATCCTGATGTTCCGCATTAATATTACAACACCTTCCACGCTAAGTTGGCTTTTGCACCTTCGGAAGTGAGTCTATTTATTAACATTGAAATCAAGTTAATTGTTGACCATCTCAAGTTGCTCTGATTGTCATAATGATTTTGTCAGATGTGGGTACTTGACTAAATGTTGTAATATAACGTGGAAGTTAACCAATCTTACGATTTAAGAAGAAATTAACAGGAAAATTACTAATGTACAATAAAATGACTATAAATGTATGTGATTCGGTCTGTACAACAAAATGATTATAGATTTATGTTATTCGGTTTGTGTGTCGGTACCTAATTAGGAAGAGAGCCGGCCACAAGAAATTCACTACAAATCTGGAGTTATAATTGCTTAATTGTCAAGTGTTTCCCAAGCCAATATTACACTCAAAGCAAACAAAAGTGTTAACGCATAATCTCGTAGAGGAAATTTATTCATAGAATTATTGGAAGCCTGGGTTAATGGATCAATAAAAATAAGAGATCATGTCCTTCCTTTTTTTTTTTTTTGCGGCATTTCTCTTTGTCGTTAAGAGACATGTCTCATCCGATGA
Source organism: Psidium guajava (assembly GCA_016432845.1). Taxonomy (NCBI): domain Eukaryota; kingdom Viridiplantae; phylum Streptophyta; class Magnoliopsida; order Myrtales; family Myrtaceae; genus Psidium; species Psidium guajava. The sequence goes on along the minus strand of CM028229.1, from coordinate 33,622,036 downwards.
TGTCCTTTCAGTTTTCTGCAACGATTATCTTTTTCTTTAAAAGACATGTCTCTTCAGATCGCATCCTTTCATTATCTATAATTTGAAATCAATTATTCGCCCATCATAGAAAAGCATACACATTGTTCTGTGCTTAGAAAATTATTTCTCTAAGTGTGCCAGTTCAAGGAAAAGTTCGATCGTGTCATATTAGCATATTGCTAATACAAACACTTTTGACATGTCTCGTGGGAGACTTAGTTCGTAAATCTACAAAACACTATTGACATGAACTAATCATCTTAAGGAGATTCAGTAATTCATGCCTCACCTCCTGTATAATTTGGTTACTAGCAATTTTGCAAGACTATATTTGATTTGTAGCTCGGTCCTCTTTACTTGTTTATAAAATTTCCAATATATTTATTCACTGACTTGATCATTATTAAATGTGTTATCGTTTTATCATAATTATCATTTCAGTTTTATTTTATGGGTTACAACAAACAATATTTGTATTACTTCCCCTACAAAGAAAACCCAAACAGTTCTCTTATTTGCCATAACATACAATAATAACCAGGTAGAATTCCGTTTTTCTAGTTCTAATGTGACTTTCTACTCTAACAAAAAAAAAACCTCGATTTTCTTCATTTTTATCTTTAATCCAAAGATCAAACTCTGCCAAATTTGGATTCCACTATGTTGCTTGAACATGAAGTCCCACAAGGGGGACGTAATGTGGCAAGACATCTACCAAATAACTCAAATAAGAGTCGGTAGTCAAAACTAGTTGGTAATTTAACCGAAAAAAGTTGGTGAGTCACTCAAATAAAATTTGGTAAAATAATGCAAGAGTTGGTAAATTTAAGACATATAAAAGATGAGAAAAGTTGGTAATTTGCACCCCATAGGAAAAAGTTGGTAACTTCATAAAAGTGTCCGGTGAGTTACCAATAAATTACCAAAGAATCAAGTGATCAATAACTTTTTTTTTTACCAATATTTTTTTAACAGTTACCAAATCCTTTAGAAATTTACCAGCACGTAAAAAAAATCTGCTTTTTGAAAGTGTAATAACAGAACTGTTCTTGTTTCACATCTCTCGTACTTTAATCATAATTTGGAAATTTACATTTAGCTTTATGGGATAGATTCTCAGGTTAGGTGGCCAGTGTCTCAGGAGTTGAGCATAATTTCCATAATCGGGAGATAAGTATTGTAAGTATTAAAACTTTTGTATGGTGCTTGCTTAAGTTCTATAATTTTCTTTTTCCATTTACTTGAGTGCCATAATTTTTAAAAATTGACCACTTATGTATTATCGCTTACGTAGACGCCGAAAAAGTTGACATGACAGCCAAAAAAGCTGAAGTGAAAGCAAAAAAAAAAAACTGACGTGACAGTCGGAAAAAACTGACATGGCAGCTGAAAAAGTTGAAGTGGCACTCAAGTGAATAATTTTAAAAGTTATGGTACTCAAGTAAACGAAAAAAAAAAGTTATGACATTCAAATGAGTATTGTGCAAAAATTATGGTACTTACAATATGTTTATCCCTCATAATCTTTGATTATTCCGTGTCCAAGCCTTGGGTTATCCAAACTCAGGGGTCAGGAGTCAAGGAGGCATCAAGGTGCCGAGTTTCCGCGCCGGAGTCCCGATTGCCGGGGGTTAGGCCCGCGTCTATCTGTTATAGCTCCTTATTCTCACAAAAAAAAAACAAAAAACAAAAATGAATGAACATATAAATGATGTAACACCAGAAAGTTGACTTTCTGTGAAAACAACTTCCTTGAAAATCACTAGAACCTGCTCGAAGAAGACGGACCAGCAGCATGCAGAAATCTTAGCACTAGGAACCATGTGACTGCGGCAACTGTGCTATGTGCGGTTAAGCCGCACGAGTACTGTAACAATCTCAGGTTTGGACACGTGGTTTTGTGCAGTGGGAAAGTGATGGAAGAGACAGGTCGTCCTCCCACTTCTTCCTGTGATTGCAGCAGTTGTCGTGCCTCTCTTAGTGCCAAGATGCTCCTCGGACAGTCCTACCATTTCAAACAGGGTCATAAAAAAGGAAAACAGGGGATCTGGCAAAGCTTGGAGCTTGTCTGGATATTGGCTGCATTTGGAAAAAAAAAATGCAAAGGCATTTAAATTAAAGAAATTTAATGAAATGCAAATGCTATTTGGTAAATACAAATTTTAAAATGCAAAGGCAGCTTTCAACCTACCTTGGGCTTTCAGTATTCTCAATGCTGACTTTGAGCCAAGGATCTTTGAAAAATATTTGTCAAACACTCAATATTTAGGCCAAAGGATTTGGAGGCCCAAAGGTACTTGGGGAAGTGGTTCCCAAACGCACCCATTGTCACCTTTTACTCGTGGAAGAACCTCAAACGCTGTCCAATCATCTCGTCTCGACGGAAATCGGGAGAAGAAGTTGCCACTCCAGGTCGATATATTTCGATTGGAGCTGTACGCAAGCGGTGGGAATTGCCTAATGGTGCGGACGTCTCCCCGTAGTCTTACGCATCTTTTGGTGTTGGCGAAGAAATTTTCGTCCGAACGAGAAAGTCCGAGGCATTGCTCTTTCTCCATTTCGTTTTTGTTCCTTTGTCCTGGAATGGAACGACGGGACCTTGCCGGCTAAAGGAAGAACATGGGAGTGTATCTCGTTTTGAGCAAACACTGCTTGACGTTCTTATTATCTTTAATAATATCAAGTCAACCATCACACCAAATCACACCAGAGGTTTCTTGGTCGAACAACTAATCACCGATTGCTGTTAAACATTAAAATAATTGTCCGAAAGAGATCAGTGGGTGCGCTGGAAAGCTTCACGGAGCGTTGTAATTTATCAATTGTCTTACTGTATGCCTTTCATGATTTATTGCCTGAGAGTTGTGATTCCCCAAGCCACAATTGACAATGAGGGTTTTGTGCTAAAAAAAGGGCAGTAATCTATCCCGAACTTCCGAGCAAAATCTACACTTGATAATTAGCGGAAACGCTGGAAAAAAAGAAACAAGGGTGCAGTTTTTGGCCTCGAATGGACCGAACAGCAACAAAGATTACTCCCTAGACAGCAGTGCGAACTTGCTTGAATAACACCTTGACGACGACCTTGAACAGCAGCCACATTTCGCCTATACTGCAACAGGACAGTGGCGTATAATCCGCAACACGAGCAGCCCTGTGGATGGCAATCTCACCAAGATTGATGGACAGCACTTCGGGTGGATCAAAAGAAGATGGGAAAATGATGGTTGGTGACTGGGACTCGGCCGGTCTTGGGATTATTAGCCGACAACTAGGAAAGCGCCACTTCAATAGGGACCTCCAAAAAGAATCGGAATTATGGCACGAGCAAAGACGGGCGGCACTCGGCAGACAGCCGTCGGGGCCAGGACAGAACCACGTAGGGGGTCGGGGAGCAAGCCTTGATCTTCTGATTTTTATGTGGTAAGACATCACAAACCCTAATCACAGCCGCACAAGTTGGGTACCACCTTTGGAGGCGCACAGGGCCGGTGCCCCTCTAAATTCGTAAATAATTTTTTTTTTTTAAATCGCCTAAATTTGTATTAAAAAAATTTACCATATTTTTAAAAAAGCCCCTTTATATAGGCTTCACTTTTGGGGTTTGTCTTAAGATAGAATATTAAAAATATAAAACCCCGATATCAAATAAAAAAATTCTAATAATCGGACTTAACATTTTTCAACTTGGGCTTCACTCAATTAAATTTCGGCCATTTAACGCATCCAATGGGCCTTGCTGAAGTTGTGCCTTGTGGGCTCACTCCAGATAATTCAATTAAGCTTAGAACCTTGAATTAAGTCCATTCATTGTCGGTCCAAACAAGATTAAATATAAATGTTGAATTTATTTTTGGTAGGAATTAAAATTTAACTCCTGATTTTTATGCAAAATAAGTAATTAAGAAAAAAATCAAAACTTTGATATCAACAATAGCCATTGAATATAAATGACACAATCACCAGGAGATTTGGCCGCTCAGACAATCAAATCTTTCGAGTAATAGCTCGATTTTCACAAAAAGAGTCACATATATTTGGAAATAACCTTTCCACCAATTTGATTGTCAATTGATTGGATTCTCTTACATGTATCATTTTCCAGTGTTCCAAACCTGGACTTGCAGTCAATTTTCCTTGAGACTTAGATTGATAAACACCAGAATATCTGAGTTTCCAAATCATAACGTGTAATCATATGATACACATGTTTCTCACGTAATATAGGGATGTGCTTCTATCAGCAACGTGGGAGTCTATCAAGGGTACCCTCCAAATGGTTGACTTATGTACAGCTTTCCCCTTCATCTTCCTGAGTATGACCACCACCATATAAGTATGACCACCACAATATCAGTTGTTCACCTTGGCACGGTACCTTCAAGTCCTCATGAACTTCCTAGTCTCTGACTTGTTCATCTCCACTTTGGTCCTTCAAACCACAGCCAAGTCTGTCACTTCATACGAGTTTTTGTCGCAACCTTCCTAGAGGAGAACCACCAAGAGAAAGCTAATGGGTTACTAAGCATACACTTAGCACGGACTTTCCTAAGCTCATATGAATATCAATTTTTGGGGTTTAAATTTAGTCATGTAAATATGCACTTCAATTTATTTTAGAGTCACTACTAATATATTACGGGTCGATAATAGAAATCAAAGATTTCATGGATACGGGGATTTGGATATGCTAAATAGATCTAATGCCCTTTCGATACATTGTTTCGTTCTGTCAAAATTACTTTGCTAGAAATCTTGGTCGATTGTAGTTCTAAACTACTAACATAGGATTGGGGATCATGTGGGTGTGTAAAGAGTAATTTAATACTCAATACTCAATAACATACGATTGCTAGAAATAAATTGCTTGAAGAGATAGGAAAAACCTTGATGCACTTGTTTTGCGAAAAACAACTTTCAGAAAAATATTTTCAAACTTCTAGTATTTGGTTGTGGAAAATAAGTTTGTCTAAGAAAATATTTTCCACCCATGAAAAAAATCCCTTCAAAAGTGAAGAAAATGTTTCCCTCTTTTTGAGGAGAGAAAAATATTTTCCTCATCTTTCCTTCCTCCTTTCTTTCACATTTCTTTTATTTATAATTAATTTTTTACTTTCTTTTCCTTTTATTTATTTTTAAAAATTCTAAAAAAAATTTCAAGTTTTTTCTTTTCATTTTTTGTATTTTCTTTTTAGTATATTTTTTTTTCTTTTCTCCTCCTTCCTCCTTCATCGTTATGCCATTGCCTCCTTCTCCCTTCGCTGACCGCAAACCTTGAAGACAATTGGCAACGCAGCGATCGGCCATGATGCGGGCCGGCGAGCTTCAAGCTTGGGTGATGCCAAGTCGGACATCGCCAAATCCGACGAATCTCAACCTATGTTTGCCGACCTAGGGCGAGGCTCAACCTATGCTCGCCAGCCTCGGGCATGGCCTCATCTCACCAATGCCGGCAACCTGTTGAAACTAGAAGAACTAGAACCAAAATAAAAAAAGAAAAAAGAAAAAAGAAAAAAATAAATAATTAAGTTAGATTAAAAAAGATAAAATTATAGATTTAAAACTATGATTTAAAAATATTAAAAATGAAAATAAAAAAATTATTGAAAGGAGTGCATGGAGGAAAGTCAAATCTGATTTTTCATACCAAACGGGAGAAAATGTTTTTCGATTCTTTTTCATATTTCAACTAAACATCGGAAATATTGTCATTTTTTTTGGAAAGATATTTTTTGAAAAATATTTTCTAAAAATGTCGCATTTTTCGCTAAACAAATGGAGTCTAAGTGAATAAAAAACTGAACTCCATTTGTCCAATGCAACAAAGACTCTGCAACTGGGTTTTTCTTACTTTAAAATGAACACGATTCAGTTTAAATGCTATAAGTGTATGTGTTCTAATTAAATTTCTTGATTCATCCTATCATTGTATTTTTTATTCAACCTATCATTGCACTTGTTCAACCTGAGATAAAACAACATCTGCATTTATCTAATACTAAAATACACAGAAGGTTTTGTCAACTTGAAAGTATCATGTTCTAAAATTTTCAGTACAAGTGCAATTGATCTTAAAATTAGTAAAATTGTGCAGTCAAATTTTTATCAGGTCGTTAATTTTGAGCAACTGAAAAATCTTCCACCTGCGTTTGCCCTGTCCTCGAGTATCCTCGTACTCATCAGAAGAATCTCTAAATTTATCATCGTAAAATGGGAAAAGGAGAATGCAACTTCTTCAAAATCCTTTTCCATCAATCAGATGCAAACAAAAGCAAAATTTTGAAAGGATAATGCTAAAACCTGTTGATTATGTGGTGAAGCCATCAACGATGGATGGGAGCACCATCGTGATGCTCCGATCGTCCTCCAACTCTCCTCCTCCAAAAACCCTTCTGAAGATGTTTCAATCTTCCAGTTGTGATTTTTCCTGTAAGAACATCTTCTTCTTTTATGTCGAATTTTTCCTTTCTTCCTTAACATTCTTTCGCTATTGCGGCGGCGTGCCTCCTCCTCCGTCCCCTATTTTTTTTTTCGTTTTTATTTCAAACTTCGCTTTCTTTTTTGTATTATTTTTCAGCTTCTTTTATAACATAGCACTATGTAGATAACCCATCAGCATCGCATGTCACAAATAATCATTTAAAAGTTTCACGTTAAATCGAACGGAGCTAGTGGAAGTATCTGATTACACTAAAAATAAAGTTTAATACGTGATTGCACTTTCACAATTAGTTTTAAGAATTTTAGTGCATTTATCACTATTTTTCTTTATATCTTAAAACGAAGTTAATGTTTAGAATAATCTAAGGACTCAGGCCGATATACGAACCCATGTGAATTTGAAATTGGCATGGTTTTGAACCCTCTCTTTGTTTGTGTTCCTCTACTGACTTTAGAAAATTCTAGATAGAGAAATATTACGCCATACTTTTTCCACTACTCTTATGACTGAGACACTCTTTTTTTTTTGTGTTTTGACCATCTTATCCCTTGTATGACCCACCATTTCCGCACAATTTTATATGATCCCTTTTGTTATTATTTGGTCTGGATTTGTGGATGAGAAATGAGTTCCATGCACTCACACGCATGGTGGAGAAAATTGGTGAGAATGAGGGCTTCAGCTTTGATGGCCAGAGTGGAGTTGATATGAATTTCGAGGGTGTCGGAGTCTGGTCGCAATTTTTAGGGCGAAAAGCTTGACCATTTAAAGGTAAATTCAAGTGAAGCTGAAGTATTTCATAATTCAAAACCAGTACTAAAATCAGAAACGAAAGACCCTGTGAAATCAAGGGATCTACCCACTACAAGTAACCACCATATTATAGCGGTGGAGAAAATTGTGATCATTCTATGAGGTCTGAAAGGTCGTTCAAAGCAAGAAATAGCCAACGAGGACCCTTTTGAGTATATTATCCACAGGGTAAAAGATTTCCTTTCAATCATAAAAGACATCGAGCACAAATTCTTCAAGGCCTCTGAGTCTGGTAAGGAGGTCTCCAGAACGCTTGAGGGAAACAAAATCAGAGTGCCATATATAGACGAGAAAGGTACATTGATGATCACTTAGCTTGATATCTTTTTGTATTCCCTGGTTGATAAGATTTATCGGAATCGTCTTCTTGCGCAATATGCGTGAATCCAGTCGTGTGACTTTCTTGAAATAACTAAATCCTTGTAGGTCAGTCATCCTCGCTGGCTTTGTTGGGAGCTTTTCAACATGAATGCTGCCGCTAGAAGCCTCCACTAATAAACAGAGGACGACGGGGTTTGTGGGAGACGGAGTAGTTGGGAGGCGTCGAAGGAAGAGAATGGCATGGCCTGCAGAGAGAAGACAGGGAGACAGGAGGCATGGAAATAAAGAGGAAGAAAAGTGGACCCTTAGGGTAAAAGTGATGCGATTTATCTAATCGAATAGAAAGAATGATAGAGATAAGAAAAAACGAACAATGCGATTTACCTAGGTTCATCCAGAAAAGGTTTACGTCTTGCAGTCTATATTATTAAGTTTTCAGTTGTACGGTTACAATGAACGAAAAAACAACATATATATAGTTCAAAATGAGCCCCACAAGTAATGGACCAACTTAAATAAAAGTTTAAAATCGATATTATCTCGGGGGCGCTGCCCCCACACCCCTGCCAGCTCACCAGCAATCAGGCAGCCATTCGCTCACCGAGGAGAGGAATTCCCGCCCGCCGACCGGCCAGCAGGACCTTGGTGTTGGGAGCGTTGCCCACAAACCCTCGTATTCTCTGCATAGGAATCACATGTCGTTGGTTCATACTTTTGTTTTCTTAAATTCACGCGGACATACCCGATGTGAGAAACAAGGGTTTCCGAAGCATTCGCCAACTCTAACATTAAGAAGAAGAAGAAACAAAATAAAAAGAGTAGACCAAATTTAAAAAAAAAAAGAACCATAAAAAAATTGTTCATGAAGTGTGGGCCATATAAGGGATAAAATGATAAAAACACATAAAAAAAAGGGAGTGTCTAAGCTATAAGGGAAGCGGAAAAAGTCTGATTCATAGCATTTCATAAAATTAAAGGAAGAAGTATGATTTTAGTTTCTAAATTTCATCGTTCCCCACGCTCTACACTATTGTTAGAGAGAGAAAAACTATAAGTTCACATTAACAAATAAATTGCATAAGATTTAGTCTCTCTAGAATTATTTTTACTTTTTAAACTTTTAATATTTAACACTTAAGATTTGACTTTTCTTCAGCACTGAGTATACCCAGTTTTGAAAACGTTTACGCATGGAACACTTGAGCTCTTAAAGCAAAAGAAAAATCTATTTCTGACCAGAATGACTATCATTCACGCCTTTAGATTACTTGGGCTTTGCAAAAAGCCGAATGCCTCTCGCTCAGTCGCAGAATGTAATAAAGAAAAATTGCTCCCCCACTTCGACGGTGGTTCTCTGCTTGACTTGATTAATGGTAGTGATAGTACAATCATAAAGTTTGATTGTATACCAAGAGAAAGGGAATCTAGATTGTTCGGCTTTATCTTATAAATTTCTCCATCTTTGCGACAAACCCAACATCCGCCAACATCTCTCTCTCTTTCTCTCTCAATGGCAGAAGAAACCCAACCAAGATGGGGAGGCAAGGTCGTTGCTGAGCTCAAAGGGCCAACACCAGACCAAGTGTGGCCATTCTTGGCGGACTTTTGCAACCTCCACAAGTACCTTCCCACACTCGACACGTGCCACCGAGTGGAGGGCGTCCCGGGCCAGCCTGGCCTAGTCCGGTACGCCGCTGCCACCACGAATGGCAATGGCTCAGACCCGCCAAAGCTCAGGTGGGTCAATGAGCGGCTCCTCACGATGGAACCTAGTGACAAGTGCTTCAGCTATGAGGTCTTGGACAACAATCTTGGGTTCAAGTCCTATGTTGCCACGACTAGAGTGATGCCTATGAATGGCGGCGGGGATGGTAAGATGGTTGGCTGCGTGATTGAGTTGTCCTTTGTTTCTGATCCAGTTGACGGTTGGGGGCTCCAAGATATGAGGTCTTTCCTTGATTTTCGCCTACAATCTGTGGCCAAGAAGATAACAAGTGCAATCCAAGAAGCTAGTGGGTGAAGTGAGAAACATGCGATCTCTTGTTGAGTGTTGATGCATGCTTTATATAATTTTAATATGCTAGTGTTTGATCTCTTAAGGTTGTGTTGTGCATATCCTGGCGCTTCAATCTCAGCAAGAATTTCCTTTTTCTTTGCTTCATCTTCTCTTCTGAATTTTAATTTGCGTACTAATGACTCGATTCTTTCAGAGTCCTTATCAGCTAAGCCGGTTTTTTGCTCCTTCATAAGCCAGTTCATTAATGTACGTATCAAGTACTTATTCACCACCTCATGTTTCCACAATGACTTCGTTAGGTATGTGTAATGTCTAAATTTTGCCAAATAATACGGAAGTTAATAGATCTTGCAATTCAAACCTGATGCAAGAAGAAGATTGTATCAAAGAAATCAATAAAGGACAGTAATAACATCAGAGATTTGTGTGGTTCAGTTGGACCATGAGTACAAACTCCTCAGAGAGAGTCATCTGCATATAAATCTACTATGACTTCGGAAAATTACAAAATTGCTACTGCTCAATCGCTATCAAGTTTTTCCCAACCCATTTTACTCAAAGCAAACATACAAGTAATATTTTACAATCCCTCATGGGGAACTCACTAAAAAATTCAGAGAGAAAAAAACCCAAACACTCTTCTCATTTGCTCTGATGTGTAATAGATTTGCTTGATGTGAGACTTCACAACTAAAATTACGAAACCTCGATTTTCATTGTTTTCTCTTAAATCCAAGATCAAACTTCACCAAATTTTGGACCCCACTAAATTTCCTTGGAGATAATGTCCCAATCAGAATACATTCAAAATACGGGTGATACTTCTACCAGGTTGAGTTTCGTACACAAGCTCAAACTTCAAACATAAATTAGCATAATTTTACTTACGAAAAGGAAAAAAAAAATAAATTTTGATATGGATGGTTGTTAGATCCACCATCGGTGTAACAAAAATTTCATACGCTCACAATCAGATTATTGACATATATACCTGAAGGCAAATATGTGACCGTACTCTTTCTCATGCTAATCATCCAACGGTGAATCTGTAAGTCAATTCTTGCATTGGCCATGGACCTTTCCAAAAATTAGTTAGTATAATTGGGAAAAAGTTGGCATGTCACTCAAATAAAGTGTGTAAAATTCATATAAGAGTTAGTAAATTTAAAGCGTTGGTAGAATAGATAAATGAAATTTAATAAAAGATCAGAATATTGGGTAATTCGCATATCGTAAAAAAGAGTCACTTACTTTATAAAAGTATCAAAAGTTACTCATAAGTTATTGAAATATCAGCTTATCGGTAACATCTTTACCAATATTTTTTCACACTTATCAAATCCACAATTTTATTAGCGTGGAAATAAAACCCGCTTTTGAAAATGGAACAATATTGGTCATCTTGCTTCGTTTTTCTCGTATCTTGATTATGACTTGGGAATATAAATCTAGCTTTATGGGATGGGTTATCGGGTCGGGACCAATGCCTGGGACTACCCTCCAGGATCTTTGGTCATCCAAGGTCGTAGCCTAGGTTCTCAAGGCCTAGGGTCGAGAGTCAAAGAGGCATCAAGGTGCTGAGTTTGTGTGCCAGAGTCCTTCAAATTGTTGTCCCGGTGATATTCATAGGTGCTTTTAATTGTATCTCCAGTTTAAGCCTGTATCGATATCCAATCTGCACGCGCAACATTTATGAATACGCTGAAAGGGAGAAGCATGTTTGCTGAGCATCTAATGAGAAATAGTGTGTGCAATGAAGAATTGCATTAAATGAAGAAGCAAAGTCTCCTCTACGAATGGAAGATGAGTTGGCTGTATTTGTCTTTTGTGTACATGGGAAACTACAAGTGTTTGATTTTCTCTCTCCTCCATTAATGTACTCTCATTAGGGGTGAGTGCCTCCCGATTCGGTTCAATTCCTAACCGGTCCAATGTAGCCGATAAATTGGAGCTAAAGTTGCACATCTAGCTTGGACTATGAGTAATGTTTTACAGCATATCCAAATTACATCCTTTGTCTTGTTTTTTTTTTAGGGACTTTCTTCGTTTTGTTGATGGCTCTATCTTTCCTTGCAAGATTTTCAGGTACTTATTGGTGCTTGGCTAGTTCTGCCTTGTAGGATCAATGAGAATGATCTATTCAAGCATGATTAGAGGCCAAGGGGAAAGAGGGCTGGGAAAGAAAGAAGGGAAACATTATTAGATCTAAGGTTACATTTAAAAAATTTAAAAAAATTAAAATTACCGATTTAGTCCGGAAGGTTTTGTCTAGATAATCCAATCAGGTCCTATACTCCATGGAATCGTGAATCGGAATGCTACCCTCTGGAACTAGGAACCGACCCCTAATTGGGTCTGATCCGGTCCGGGCATTTCTCGATTCGGTCAGTCCAACTTGCTCACTCCTAAGTCCCATGGCTTCTGCTTGGTCCTTTGGACTGGAACGTCCTCTTCTTCACCTCATTAATGCATGCACGTTGTGTGCATGCATGCATGCCGATTTTCTCTTTTATGTAATTCTCCGATTTATTAGTGGATTTTCTGTTGACCCTCTTTATTAAAATATGTTCCGATATTCAGATCGAACCACATAAATTTCTATGTCCGTTTATTGTTCTTTATTTTATTTTTCTACCAATTTTTATAGCTCCCAATTTAATTGTACAAGTGACAATCTGCTTTCACTATGATACCGATTACAATAGATACCAAATGTGCTTTCTCTACTGATTAATTCCAAAGGCCACAATCCGCTTCCACTATTATTCCGATTACAAAAGATGCCAAATGTGCTTTCTCTACCTACTTCTGCTCATTCAGAATTTTATTAGTACATACATACATGTTTATATATATATAAATATGTATATATAGAGGTATGTATTATACCTTTCATTTTAGTTTGATTAATATCATTTAACAGGAATTTCCTTTTGTAATTTGTACTACCCAAATTTCTTGAGATTTTTCTTACACCCATTTTCATTTTATAAATTGCTACATGTAAGTCTCACCTGCGAATTTGTACGTAATTAATTAAACGAGCGTGTACTTGAGTTAAATGCTACTAAAGGTTATTAGGGAGTCTCGATTAGAGTTCTTATATCTATATTCGGTATGTATGGAAGTGATTGGATGATGAATAGTAATTGGATGGCGAGGCCCTCTGAGAGCTTTTCAAACTATGTTCATTATGACAAATTTATTCTGAACTCTTTTTGTGACATCAAAAACCTCAAATTTATGCGCATTATAACACATCTACCCTAAAATTTTTCTTGTGAAACTAAAAACTCTAAACTTGTACCCTTGTGACACATTTCCATCAAGGTTCGGTACGATAATTTTCCAGCCAAATCAATAGTGTATGTGGAAATCACATCAATACTATTTGCCTTCTGTTATCCATGTCGGTAGATTTTTAAATGTGTTCATTGGCGAAACTTTGATAGAGGGTACATGTATCACGAGGCTACAAATTTGAGATTTTTTGTGTCATAAAAAAATTAAAGTAAATGTGTTGGGCATAATTTGAGGTTTTTGATGTCTTTTTCCCTTCTTTCTTTTGCACCTAACCTAACAACTACCATTTGCATGCATTAGATGGATTGAATAGTAAAGATGAGTATTGATGATGTTCTCTAGAGGACTTCTAATCATGTTTATTGTCTTCCAAACTCACATTTCTATGGATTCTTATTTTCCAAATGTAGTCAAATAATCAGAAAGTACAAAAAAAATGAATGGCAAAGATATAACAAAGTTGCTTGAGAATTTCTTAATTGGATGTTTATTTCCCTCAAAATTCAAACTTTTTTTTTTGTATTCTTACACTTGATTTAACCTAGAGGTGTTAAATAGGTGAGTTGGATCGGTTTTAGGACGGGTCGAATATGGCCGACCCATATAGACACATTTAACCTATTTTTGACCTATTTTCATGCAGTACAAATCTAATGACCCATACCCGACTCAATCCATACCCGACACGTATCTAGCTCAACTTGTGTTACTAAACATTTTCATATTTAATCTAATTTAGTAAAATTTATAAATACTTAAGAAATCATATTATTAAAACATTGTGAACTATTTTTACATTTTTTAAAAATATCAAGAATGAAAAAAATTCCGACTCAGTGGACTTGTTGGGAAAAAAAAGAAAAATTCAAATTAAAATAATATAAAAATAATATAAAATATAAAATAAAGAAATTAGGAAACCTTTTAATGATTAATTTAAGATAGTTAGGTAACCAATTTATGACACATTTGAAACCTATTTAAGACCCATTAAATTATTAAGCGATCCATTGATGACTCACTTAATACTTAAGCAATTCATTTGTGACCCAAACTCTTAAATGTGGATTTTGCCACCTCTAATTTAACCTCAGTTTTTTTTTATCTAAACTTATGTGTTAGAAAAGTCCATCATTAAAGAAAATTTAATTTAATAAGTGTGCATATTTTTTTTTATAAATAGAAGTGAATTTGAATTGTTGACATGGTCATTGCAATTTAACCCTTTTTTTTTTAAAGATTGGCTAAAACTTACTAATCTCAACATCGATGAATCGACATATCAATATACGATTGTTATTTTCAGTGATGTTTGAATATCTAAAGGTGTTTCACGTTTCTATTGTTTTAAATTCTTCATGTAATATGCGAGTGAATTATTCCATTTCTTGAAATGAATTCCAATACAAAAGATGGGGATGAGTAAAATCGAATTGGTCCCGCGCATCCGCAAGGTTTAGATGCAAAAGAAAGAAGCGAAAAAGCCACCGAAGTGTGCCTGCCAAAGTACTCATCACCTCACCCCAATGAGACACACTTTTAGAAATCTCACGTTTATAATTTGGAACACATGAAAAGTATGACCCAAAAATGTACTTTTCATGGTACATCATTCAAAATGTTTACAGCTCCACCACCAAAAACAAAAGAGCATAACCGGTTCGATCTACTTAGGTTTAATGAATGCACATTTTTAATGTGCAACAGAAATTTGCGTTTTCACGCCAGGGAATGGATTATGTTTTATTGAAGAAGATGGAAATAATTAAGTTGACAATGTACAAATTTTGTGCCCCATGGGACAACAAGTATATGCAATGAACAAGTCATCTTATTTCTTCAATCCTCAATAGCATTTTCCATTTCATGGTAATTTGGGCTTGCACTCATAAATAGCTATCGTCAAATACAATCTCTTTCAATTGTGACCGAAAGTGGTGATAGAGAAGCAAGAGGTGCTAATTATAGCGAGATCTTTTTGTTAAATATAGTTCTAATTTAATGATAAATGTGAATAAATCTTATGTCTCGATATCTCTTTCTCGCCTTTACTATTCGTTGTGGTTAAGCGCTTAATCCTAATAGTCACTTCCCCGTTTTCTAGGCAGCTCTCACATGGAAATGACATGGGAAAATTGCTAACTAAATGTATCCGTCTCTTTCTTAGCATAATCATCCTATATGTTTCATTCCAATATTTGATCGTAGACCTTCAACTTCTCGGGGTTCTTTGCGGCACCTAAGAAATCGTATTGATTTTGCGCTTATCCAGCACGTGCTCGATACAATTCTTTTGCCCCAATTAACTGATTTTGCTGTTCTTGGCGGCCATCTTTTTCCCTTGATTTGTTTTTAGAATCTGAATATTTTGAAGACTCAGTTTGGCGATGGTAGTATGTTCCAAAAGTTGGAATTGCCAAAAGCGCGCATGGCAACACTTCTATTTTAAAAAATCAACTTTTGATTTGAAGTTGATATATTTACTTTTACGTCTGAGCAGAAATTGATTTTTTTTATTTCTAGAGAGAAGTAAAATTTTTTACTTCTTAAAATCTCCAAAACTACTTCTTAAATAAAAAAAATACTTTAGAATTAAAAAAATAAAATTACATAACTAAATAAATTTGTACCCCTAGAAATTATGTTATCGGACCAACTTTTGCTCTAGAAGTATCGTTAGGCGCGTCCTATTGTCAATTTGTCATGTGTCAATATTGCCTTAGCACGTGGTTCGTACTGTCTTTCTCAGGCATCGTGTCATGTGGCAGGGACGTTGACTGCAATTATTTATTATCCACCGAGTGGCCTCCCTCGGTGCACATGAAAATCGTTCAACCTTTATTTCTTCAAAAGCGTGACATCCACATCTGAAACTCTGGCTCCATTCACAGGTTGGTTCATAAAAAGAGAAGAAACGAGAGAACAGAGTATGACCTCGGCTGCGACCTGCTCACCACAAAAAATAGTCAACGATTTGTAATAGACAAATAATGGAATTTGATCGGTTAATAAGATTGTTTTAGCTAAACTCAATATGGAGAGAATCGACGATCATAAGACTTGTCAAAAACAGGTCTTACACCCCTTCGTCAACCCAAAATTATTGGGATAATTGCCAAAAAGTCTTAAATCTATTACAATTGTATCAATTCAATCCTAAATATTTATTTTGATCAATTGAGTCCTAAATTTTTGGTAATTATGCCATTTCAGTCCATTTGACCAGTCGTTGTCGGCGCTGAGGTGGCAATTTTTAAAAATATTTTAATAATTTTTGAATTTTTTAAAAATATAGTTTTAATAACTTTTTTCTGTCTTTTTTTTATGGGTTGGCCGATAGCCCTCTCGACCGCCTAGGCGAGGGTCCCTCACCTAGGAAGCCGACGACCTCATCGACCCTTGGCCAATGGCTAGCACGGCTACTAGGCAAACCCTAAAAAATAATAATAATAATAAGGGTTAATACCACGAAAAACTATAAACTAGTATATTTATGACAAATTTATCCCAAACTATTTTTTTGACTACAAAAGATTTCAAATTGGTTTACCCGTGCCGAATTTACTCAAAACTATTTTTTTGACTATCAAAAATCTTAAACTAGTAAATTTGTGACAAATTTACCATAAATTAATTTTTTTATCATTAAAAATCCTAAAATATTATACCTGTGATAAATTTACCATTCGTTAAATTAAGTTAAGACCATGAAAAATCTCAAATTGATACACCTATCATAAATAGAGGGTAAAAATCCTAAATTGGTAAATCCGTGAACATCACGTTTCATCCAACTCAGTAATTTCACATTAAATTTAACGAAAACTAACGAAGAGTAAATTTATCATAAATATATTAGTTTAGGGTAATTTTGTTATAAGTGTACTAGTTTGGAGTATTTTGTAGTCAAAAATAGCTCGGGGTAAATTTGTCACATACGTACAAATTTGGAATTTTCATGGTATTAACCCAAAAAATAAAGATAGAAAAAAGTTACTAAAGAATAATTAAAAATTCAAAAAATTATTAAAAAATTATTAGAATTGTCACGTCAGTACTAGCTAGCCAAATAGATTTTTTTTTGTTAATTTTTCCCAAATTTGTTTGAATAGATCATATGTGGATCACTTCATAGTGGGAAAGTGCAATTTGAAAGGGCCAATACAAGGCAACTCCATAAAAATATTCCCCTAAATAAGCAAATCATAAAAATATAATCTTTCCATTTTTGTTTCAAATATGCGTGGCTAGTGTTTCAAAATAATGTTTTTTGCTTGTGGTTGGATAATATCAACCCCTGCTCTGATATCGTTGTACTAAATGATACAAGGGTAGAAAAGAGGGAACAAGGAAGGACGCTGTTTATGTCCTTCAAGAAAACACTCGTGGGAGCAAAAATTTCCGAGACGAGGCAAGTTTGACCCATGATCTTGACGGCAGACTTCGTGTCTGGATCCGTCGTGACTCAAAAATTGAATAGAGGGACATATTAGAGAACTCCGATAATGAAATCCGCTGGACTTTTCATATGTACTGGTGCCCATTGGGCCGTTTGTGACAATAGCTTAGAGATAGGGGATAATTATCCAAAAATCCTATGGCTATGTTTAATTGCCAAGATAAAAATCAGGATATGATATGTTTTTATCCTATCTTGTGTTTGGCAGATGTCTAGAATAGGATAAAAGGGGATATGGAAAGAATATAGCATGGATAAAAATATCATAGGGAAGAAGGTGGGATAGACCCAGATAGGATTTCTCAAGAAAGCAGATATTATGATAATCGAGTTTTTTTTTTTTTCACAACTACTACCTCTCCTCTGCATAGGGACACCTCTCCGGTAGGGGGTCGCTTCTCCGGTAGCGGTGACAATCAAGTGTGGTCGCCTCTGTGGCAGCATCAAGCTAGGGTCTCTAACAGTAAAGCCAAGTACTTTCATGACCTCGTTCTTTAATATATCGTTTGGCATGATATGAGATCATGTCTCTCATTCTTTAATCGCGCGAACTTTTTCGACATTTGAAAGGATTCTCGACATTTCATGAAGAATTAGGTTGATGTAGTCTTTTGCCGCCAATACGAACGAATTTAAAATTTTCCAAACCCTTGTTTGGCCACGTATAAATTTAGGACTTGTGGAGAATTTTCCTCGAGATGGACTTTATTTTTGAATCAGCTGTCAAATGAAAATGGTCGGGACGTGCAGCAAAAGCCTAATACTTCCACTTGAGAAGATCACAAAAATGGAACTCAAATGCTAACGTCTTGCTTAGCTCTACTAAAACGTTTATCCCAATTAGCTACTTCCAATTACGATATATTGGTTTATCACATTACATCGTATTCCCGATGTGAGACTTCTTTCCCCTAGCACACTATTGCCACTAAAATGTTTTTGCTTAACAATATGTCAATCATTGATAAGGAACGAATTTAAGCCCTAAACAAAACCTTGGTTCGCCTAATTTTGCATTGGCATTTTTTGTCACTTCCTCCCATTTAGATACCACACAAATTCATGCTTAGAAATAAAACATTTGCATTGAATAACGCCTAGGTACGCTTATGAGTTTCATCTGAATAAGGCCGATGTGCGATCTGATCTTGAATTTGGCCTCCAAATCATTGGGATTATCAACATTAAGGCCAAACCAACTAGGGCCCAATGACATTCAGCCAACCCACTAATGTCCCTTGTTTGGCCCAATTTATATTATTCAATGTAGGGGTGAGCAAAAACAATCATGATTCACCCAAACTTGACCAAGCTATACTCAACTAATTGATTTTGGATGGAACTGGCAAGTTTCGGTTAGGTTTCCAATTTCAATTTTCTGAAACCGGTGGTTACCGATTAGATTTTCAATTTTAGGTGGAAACCATCCAACCGAACTAGTCCCTTTATATAATACAAATGTATATTCTTTTAATTAAAGCCAACTTCCTCAAAGTGCCAGAGTCCAAACCTATCCATAAAAAAAAAAAAGATCCAGGCCTAATTTATTTTCATGTGGGATATATCTTATACAATATGGATGCATTTGAAAACCTACATTAATTAATTGATCAATTGCTATTGCATGTCCCACGATGTTGATTTTATTGCTGACAATAATATAGTCAACTGCATAGACATTGTCTTTAAATTTTTTATGTGATAAGAATACTGAATGCAAACATGGAAAATGCATTGCCAAGCTCTCATTCTTCAATCGTTAGGGATTGGTTCCATCTTTTTTTTATAATTGATGTTGGTACTTAGTATAACTGTAATGGGGATCCAATCGGGAACTGGACCAAATCGATGGTTTAGTTCTTGGGTGAATCCATGGAACGAGCAGTGGTTCGCAGTTTACATTTTGCGGAATCGGTCTCTAGTGAACGGTTCTTGGTTCTAGGATAGGAATCACCTATCTTGGAACCGATCACCCATAGTTCAATGCAAGTGATGTTCTAAATTAGGAAAGTATACCACTATAGATATGAAAGCAAGGAAAAATCAACTGCAAATGAAATAAGGAAGGCGAGAATTAGGCAAAAGTATACCGTGATTGCTAAAATTTGTGTATGACATACATTTTAATGTCAAAACTTTCAAAACATTCACTTAAGTGCCAAGCTAAGAGAAAATCGTTCACTTCAATGCCAAGTTCAATGTAAAGCACACTTGGCATGCCATAAAGTCTACATGGATTTTTTACATTAAAAATTTCGGACAATGTTTTTGGCCGATGGGCGACTCAACAATTTGAAAATCAAACGACACCGTTCAAGGTCAATTAGCTTAATCATAACCCTGAATCCCCAATTGAACCTCAAATTACAAACCCTAATCTATTGAAATGAAATCAAGTCCCTATTCCAGTTTGGCCTCAAACCGGACAAAGAATGAAAACAATGATTTTCTACGAATGGTGGTCAGACGAAGGAGTGAAGGTCTTGGAAGTATCAATGTCAAAGATCAGGGCCAGTGAAGGAAGAACAAACCAGCTTTAAGTACTTCGAGTACTCCGACCTGGGCCAATGAAAGAATCAAAAGCACAGCTGCGAGCGTTGGAGGTATGACAATGGCTTTTTGTACGAGTTTTTCTCCTTTTACTTTATTTGCAAACTTGAGGTGGCTAGCGATGGAGGTTCGACGACGGCTGAAGGTAACCAAAGATGGCGCAAGAAGCTTCTTCATCGCTGATCGACGCTATTTCTTGGATAGGGGCAAGTCATTTGGCCAGAAGACGCATATCTCATAAGGGTGAGTGGGCGACGGCATTGGCCGACCGAAGACCAACAAGAGCAAGCGAGCGAAGACAATGACTCCACAAGCGACCTTGCGTCTAGATTTCCACGGGATGCACGAGAGACACACTCCTTAACACAAGAGAGGGATGACAAAGCGACATCATTTTTTTCATTTTTGCCCTTGTACAATCCATATCGGATTTCCACCTTGGCAGCCGCTTGTAAAAATTTGCCACACAAGATAATGAAATAAATTGTAAATTTCACATAATTCATTTGGCCGGATTTTAGCCAGGTTGGCACTAAAGTTCACAATATTATTCAAATTTGAAACTTAAGTGAACGTTTTAAAAGTTTTAGCACTAAAGTACACGTCGAACACAAGTTTTGGTACTTGCAGTATACTTTTGCTGTGAGAATTATTTCAATTTTATGGATGCACAAGATTGGGCAATAGGAGCTTGCTAATTCATAGATGAAAGCAACTCCCCCTAGAAAGCGGTCCCATGACGCATCATGAATAATACAATTATCAAATGCCTCAGGGTGCCAGGTGTCAACACTATATAACAGATTAACATGTTTACAAATAATGTTTAACATGCATACACGATAAACACGTAACAAACTATACACACAATAACTTGTGTTACTAGTTTGAACACGTTTCTAGATAATATGACTAATTTTGCTTCACATTGATTTAAAGTTTCCTATTAAGTTATTTCTTTTTATATTAAATGACTTTTGCATACCTAAATATTTTTTTTAAATTTTTCCGTCTACTTCTTTTGACATAGCATTATTTTTATTGTGAAAAACAAATGATCAAATAATAAAATAAACATAATAAGAAAAATCGGGCGCTAGATTTACTAAGGTCGGTTGGTGAGAGATACTCTACGAGAAAGTAGTGTCAGGATTTTACAATAGGTAAAGCGATATACAACCACATTTGCGTCATTCAAACCACTCTCAAACACTTCCATTATTTCCCGTTCCTCAATTTCGCCCAATGATTGATTAGTCATCAGAATTGCTTGGGAAACAATATCGCAATCTCATAATAACTCATAAATCTTCCCTCAAGAATTTGAAGGCAATCACTAGTTTAAGAGACGTGTGATTGGTCGTGGACGGGTCACGTTTGTATTTTTCATAGGTATGCGCATCAAAAACTCTAAACTTTGTAGGACTGTGCCATCAAGTTCTATCAGATCCGGCTGACTGAAAAATTTTGCATGACTTGCAATGGGAAAAGAAGAATGGAACTTCTTCAAAATCCTTTTCCTTATAATGAAATCAACACAACAGCAAACCTTTGAGCGCACAAAGGTAGAACCCATCATGTGGCGAAGCCAGCGATGGTAGGAAGATACCAGCAGATGGAGAGCATTCGGATGATGTATGGCCTTCCACCTCTTCTCCTTTATGTTTACAATACGATTTTTTGCATTAAGTGACTACCCGGAAACCCATTTACAGATATTTCAACCAGCAAGTTTTGATCTCTGTGTTGAAAACAAAGATGAGGGGATTTTATCCTCCAAAAGAGTCGCTACTAACTATTTAAGGGCCAAGTCCAGTACTCGGCCTTGAAGGATCTAAAGACAGGCACCGAGATCTCAATTTTCTAGCTCGATAGGCCCGGCTCGGGGCGTGGGAAATCCGGACACTGCTACTAGGGTCTCGGGCTGATCCTTAATGAACAACGGCTCGAATATTGGGGGCTCGAGCCGTAGCACTAAGAACACGGGCACGGGCACTGGGGTCTCATGCTCGGTCTTGTGGACCAGAGCCTAGGTGCGAAGGATCCGAACACAAACACTAGGGCCTTGGGCCCACCCTTTGTGGACTCAGGCTTGGGCTTCCGAGAGCCGGACATAGATATCGAGTTCTTGACCCTTACTTTTGTAGAACTGGGATCCAAATGCCCGTGACTGGGTGTGCAATGCTCAAGTCCTAGTCCGTCAAGGTTGAACCTGTCAACCCCGATGCCCCGTACCTTGTTCCTTGACTACGTGTGTGCAAATTTCTTTAAGAAAATCACAACATATTTTCTCTTTCAAAAGATGGAAAATATTTTTCAATTCTTTTTCAAGTCTCTGTCAAACATACAAAATTATTATCATTTTTTCGTAAAACGACTTCATGGAAAATAATTTTCGTAAAGCAAAGGCAACTTAAAACACAAAGACGAAGGAGAAAAGAGAGATGAGGAAAGAATAGCTGGGCTTTTTCTTTCATTCTTGGAGTTTGGGCTTTTGGGCCCTAATTGAACTTATTTCTCATGGGTTTGACTAAAGCTGCCTGAGCCGAGGGGCTCCATTCTTTCTAGGCCTTGGACGAATTGCCGAGAAGAAAATTCCTTGGGCTCATTATTTCTTGCGCTCCCTTTATTTATTTATCTGTTTATTTTTATTATATATTTCTGCTCATTTTACTATTTTATTTTTACTAAAACATATTCTTGATTTGCCAGCAAAAATTCAGGTATCAACAAATATCACGATGCACATAAGCTTCCGCTAACTAGGTAATTGATGTGTATTTGTATGCAGCTAGAATTTATAAATGATCAATAATTTCCTAAATCTACTTGCTCATTTTAATCATCCTACTCTTTGTAACTTTTCAATAATATAAAAATTTCGCAAATGTTCTATGCCAACAAAAAGGGAATCTAGCTACCACATGTTTGGGCCTTATCTAATAAATGTCTCCATCTTTGTCATAACCCTATCGAACAACTCTCCCTCGCCCCCTCCCTTCCACAAACAATGGCAGAAGAAACCCCATCAAGATGGGAAGGCAAGGCCATTGCTGAGCTGAAAGGTCCAACACCAGATCAAGTTTGGCCATTCTTGGCGGATTTTTGCAGCATCCACAAGGTGCTTCCCCCGGTCGACACTTGCCACCGAGTAGAGGGCGTCCCCGGCCAGCCCGGCCTTGTCCGGTACTGCACCTCCACCACAATCGGCAAGGACTCGGACCCGTCGAAGCTCAAGTGGGCCAACGAGCGGCTCCTCATGATGGACCCTAGTGACAAGTGCTTCAGCTATGAGGTTTTGGACAACAATGTTGGGTTCAAGAACTATGTTGCCACAGTCAGAGTGATGTCCATGAAAGATGGGGATGGTAAGATGGGCGGGTGCATGATTGAGTGGTCATTTGTGTCTGATCCAGTTGAAGGTTGGGGGCTCCAAGAATTGTGTTCTTTCATTGATTTTTGCCTCCAATCTATGGCCAATAAGATAGCAAGTGCTATTCAAGAAGCTAGTGAGTGAAGGGAGAAAGATGTGGTCTCTCTTCTTGATAGATTATGTATGCTCTAATAGTTTCCATACAATTGTGTTTGACCTCTTATGATTGTGCTTTGCATTTCTTGGAGAACTAATCGCAGAATGAATAACCGATTTATTTGCTTTATCCTCATTTCCGACTTTTAATTAAAGAGAATTAATAATTAGAATTTTTCGATTGATTATAGGACTTGACTAGCATAACCGCATTATTATAGGCTACTAGTAACGGTGCAAGTAGAACTGCACGCTCTATTTTGCACAGGACGGGCAACTCGAGCACAAACATCAAAATCTATCGTTGGACAATCGAGTGGGCAGAAAACTTTGGATACTTGAGCCCAACCATCGATTGCCACTTATACACAACTGAAATATTGACTGCTCTCATCATGCATGCCACATAAGTCATACACCAGTGCATTCAGCAATCACGCTATGGCTGTACGGGGCGTGGGCTTTACTCACCACCGCTGCAACAGGCGACAAGCGATGCTCCGATGGCGGCAGGTTCATTTCGCTTGAGGAAACGATTGGCCGGCATTCGTTTTTCCCATTAATTTCTGCTGTTCGTTTCTTAGTTCTTGTTGAGGTATTCAAGCTAGGGGAAATACATATGGTTTCTTCTTTCTGGGATCATACGAAGTCCGTCAGAATTAGATTTCTCAGTTGGGAAATCAAGAAGGTAAGAAGCTCTGTGGATTCTTCCTGACTTCCCAGGGAAATCGGATAAACAAGTGGTCCGGTTGCACGTCACTCTCCCAAGAATAATGCTGCAGTCTGCTTCTCATTTCCCTTAATTATGTAGGCTTATCCCCTGTGAAGTTTCTGTATGTTGATATGTTTCTGTTTGCAATCCATAAATTAGGTTAGTAGGTATAGATGTGGCTACTCCTTCCTTTTCGTAGAATCTTATGCCAACCTGATGAATCGATCTTGGTCCCATGTGCTTACTATAAGCATTGGCTTTCACAGTCGTAATCAGCTAAGCTGGCTTTTGCTCCTTCAGAAGCCAATCTCTTTACTAACATGCAACTGAAGTTAATTGTTAACCATCTCCAGTTGCTCTAATTCTCATAATGATCCTGTTATATGTGTGTGCTTTACTAAATATTGTAAAATAACGTGAAAAATAATCAACCTTATAATTTGAATCGAATGCAAGAAGAAGAAATTTCCGGACAAATGAATAAGGAATAAAAAGGACATTGTAGAATTATGTGATTTGGTCCGTGTGTACCTAATCATGGAGAGAGCCACCTACAAGAAATGCACTATGACTACAGAGATTTACAAAATTACAATCACTCACTTGCGGAGAGAAACTTCAGATACTTTTCTTAGTTTCCATAATGCATAATACATTAGTAGAGTTCTGTTTTTTACATGTTCTCACTTGACTTTCGACTCACACTAAGAAACCTTGATTTTATACATTAATTTCTACAATGTATAATAAATGAGCGGTAGGTGAGGAACACTACCCTCGCCGAATGGCCAACGGAGGTTGTTGGGCCTTGGCCTCGTGCCGGCTGTTAACGAAAAAAAAAAGAGAGACAAAAAAAAAGACATAAAATTAAAAATATATATATAATTTTAGAAAAAAAGATCAAGCATAGACAGTGCCACGTAGGATGGCTAGTGGACAGCTGACATTCATATCATCAATTTTGAGTTAAAATTGATCAAAATGACTAAATTAGTACGAATACAAAAGATTTAGATCTCAATTGGCGCAAAAAAATAGTTTTGGACTTAATTCACACAATTACAATACGTATAGAACCTTTTTTTTTTTGGTCTTTTTGTAAGTTTCCCTCTCTTTATTTGCATATACTGGAATTAACCACAGAGGTTTAAAATGGTTCTCGTCTAATTAAATCTACTTTGATTTTTAGTTACTAGTTTTCTAGCTTCCAAAGAGTTGAAGAGGTCAAAAAAAAAAAAAAAATACAAGATCTATAATGAGAAGGATGTCTAAGAGATAGAATTAACAATGATGCGTTAGAGGCCACTCGTCATGGACAAAAATAACAAATGAAATCTGACATTGGAGCAATCAAAATTTGATAATGTAAGCAATCTCGATGATGCAATTCCATACGGTAACGCTGTGGTCCACCAAAGAATCGTGATTCATGCTTTTGCTAGAAGTCCACGAAACAATAAAAATAGATCAAGGTAGGTATTCCCCGAAATTTTCAACCAAGTCTCTCAGCTTCTCCTATACAATTAAATCTCTACATTATGTATGTTTTTTTTATTCAAGTTGGTCCTCCCGATGAATAAAGAAACGGAAATACGGACGTGATCGTCAAATGTCATGGTGCGTCTTAACTCAATTTAAAGAGATTTAAAAGCATATTAAAAATAGAATTAAAAAAATAAGAGAAAACAAATTGGAAAAATAGTTCTCAAGTGGTGGTGGCGGCAGCCATTGGGTGGTCGCCTGAGGCTGGCGAGCACTCGGCGGCCGTCATGTGTCTCAGTGACGCCGCTACCATTGTCGCGCGTCTAAGGCCTCCTTCTCTACGGTTATGCATAAATGCATGTTAGGAGTAGGCGTTCTTAATGTTTTGCGATTTCATTTTCTCTTATCTGTGCTGGCAGATCCCAGTTATTTTAGTCTAACCAATGATAATGATGTGACACTCCACCTCATAATTCCATGTGTTTGTATATTTGTATCTATATAAAATAGGTATCTATATACATACACACACACATATATATATATATATATACATATAACCAAAGAGACCAGTTCTTTGATATGGTTACATTATACAACCAGGAAAAATTACTAGAAGAGTTATAAATATATTGCAATTATACCAATTCAATCTTAAACTTTTTTTTTTGCCAATTGAATTCTAAACATTTTGAAATTATGTCAATTCAGTCCATTTGGCCGGCCAATGCAGACGTGACGAATTTTTAATAATACTTTAATATTTTTAATTTTAATTACTTTTTATTTTAAATAATTTTCTGTCTTTTTTTTTTTTTTGCTTTGGGCCAACAGGAGGCAACCCTCACCCAGGGGCCAGCGGAGGTTGCCGGCCCCTGACAGGTGGCCGGGAGGAGGCTTTAAGGCTTTGTCCTTTCGTTTTCTTTTGGCCACAAAGAGAGGTAGAACAGGGGCTAATATAGATATTCTTCAAATTTGACGTGAGTAATTTTTCTATTTGGAGGTAACATGTTATGTGATTATGGGAGAAATTGTCTAATTAGTCATAAACCTATTATATAGATGTCAATTTATTCTTAAATATTTGCATGAAATTTTAATGTAGTCTTTTCGGCCATTTTTAGCCAGAAAATACCAACGTGGCGTTGTGCCGCGTAAGACAGCCGACGATGACTGGACATATTTACTATTTAGTACATATGCGACATAACTTTTGAGATCATATCATATTCAGCACAGATGCATCTTATCACTCGTTTATTTTTTAGATCAAAGTGTCATATTCAGTTAAGATATTTGAGAGTTGAGAATCGGTGCACTTCCACGCACGCCAATGATATACTTTTTCTGAAGAATGGTAAACTGAAAATTTCTTTATAAATATCCCCATCTTTGCCATGTAACGAACAAAACTATCCCCCAAACCCCCAAATCGCTAGATTCGGATCCCCTAACATAGTAAAACTATGTTAGGAGTGACATAAACGATCTGGGCCGTCCAATTCAAAAATGGACGGCCCAGATTGATTAATTCAAAATTTTAAAATTCTCGCCAAAACTTTTTCCCCCTTTGAAAAAATTGATGTAGATCAATCTAGACCGTTCATTTTGAATTGGATGGCACGGATTGGACAATGTCACCCCTAACATTATGTTGGGGGATTCAAATCCCAAATCGCTCCCCCCCAAACGAACCACCACCACCACCCACAATGGCAGAAGAAACCCATCCAAAATGGGAAGGCAAGGCCCTTGTTGAGCTGAAAGGGTCAACACCGGACCAAGTGTGGCCATTCCTGGAGGACTTTTGCAGCCTTCACAAATTGATTCCCTCCGTTGACACGTGCCACCGAGTTGAGGGCACCCCAGGCCAGCCGGGCCTCGTCCGGTACTGCACCTCCACCTTCCTTGATGGCGGCTCGGACCCGTCGAAGCTCAAGTGGGCCAACGAGCGGCTCCTTATGATGGACCTTAGTGATAAGTGCTTTAGCTATGAGGCCTTGGACAACAATATGGGGCTGAAATCCTATGTTGCCACAGTTAGAGTGATGCCCGTGAATGATGGGGATGGTACGAATGGGGGGTGCATGATTGAGTGGTCTTTTGTGTGTGATCCAGTTGAGGGTTGGGGGCTCCAAGATTTGAGCTCTTTCATTGATTTTTGCCTCCAATCTATGGCCAAGAAGATCGAAAGTGCAATTCAAGAAGCTAGAGGGTGAAGTGAGACAGATGTGATCTCTCTTGTTAATTATTATGTATGTGTTAAATAATCTTGGTATGATAATGTTTGATCTCTTACGTTTGCATTTTGCATTTGTTTCACTGAAAAGGGGATTTTCACTCGGAATGTGAAAATCTTTCCCCAAAAAAAGAGTTGATTTTGGTTTTTCTATGAAATAGGTTTTGTGTTGATCTCGGACAGAAAATTGTTTGGCTTGGAATTGAAAAGAAACGGACGACGACCAATTTGGGAAATTAGAGTACTGGGAAAATAAATGTGCAAAGAACGAGATAAATAGAAATAATGAACTTCATTGACTTATTGTTTGGAAAAGAGTAGACTTTTGGAGCTATTAGTTGTGTCGCTCGAGACAGCAATGGAGTATTGATGGATGGTTCTGCGCGAACGGTGCGGACCTCTTAGCTGAATTGGTGGAAGCTTTGGCTTTGGTCGAAACCCTAAGATTTCTTCTTCTGACCGCACGAATGGAAGAAACCCTCTTACTTGACTCTGAGTGTAAGGTACGTATAAAGAGTCTTCAAGGCACAAGTCAGTTCACGTGGAAAGCGGGTGCGCTTATCACCAGAGCCAAGGACTTAATTATGGGCTTCCAAAAACCAACTTTGGCCCACTATAGCAGAGACACAAATCAGGTAGCGGACTGGATTGCAAAATCTTATTGTGGATCCTTACTTACCTCACAATTGATTGTCCAATCCTCCCCCATGTCTTATAGGCTTTTACTATGTTCGGAATCTCGTTTTTTTGTACTCGAACTTCTAATAAAAAAAAATGTTTGGAAAAGAGATAAATCTCTCCATATATGCTTACTGTGGACATCTATAGCCCACTAATTACAACTACTCACAAAGAGTTACGACTCTAAGTATGATTACAACTGCACATTTTCGGAGATTTCAAGCTTTCTATTTGCACGTTAATCAAGCTTATCCATAAGCGGTCACAACTTCCATGACCATTGGGACATTCGACCAAGAAGATAGCAAGTGCTATTCAAGAAGCTAGTGAGTGAAGGGAGAAAGATGTGATCTCTCTTCTTGATAGATTATGTATGCTTTAATAGTTTCCATATAATTGTGTTTGACCTCGTATGATTGTGCTTTGCATTTCTTGGAGAAATAATCTCAGCATGAATAACGGATTTATTTGCTTTATCCTCCTTTCCGACTCTTAATTAAAGAGAATTAATAATTAGAATTTTTCGATTGATTATAGGACTCGACTAGCATAATGGCATCATTATAGGCAACGTGTAATAGTGCAAGTAGGACCCCGCACATTCTATTTTGCACAGGACAGGCAACTCGAGCACAAAGATCAAATCCATTGTTGGGCAATCGAGTGGGCAGAAAATTTTGGATACTCGAGCCCAATCATCGATTACCACTTATACACAACTGAAATATTGGCTGCTCTCGTCGTGCCACATAGGTCATACACCAATGCATTCAGCAATCACGCTGTGGCTACACGAGGCATGGGCTTTACTCACCACCGGTGCAACAGAAGACAGGTGATGCTCCGACGGCGGCAGGTTCACTACGCTTGAGGAAACGATTGGCCAGCATTCATTTTTCCCATTAATTTCTGCTGTTCTTTTCTGCTGTTCTTGTCGAGGTGTTCAAGCCAGGGGAAATACATAAGGTTTCTTCTATCTGGGATCACACGAAGTCCGGTAGACTTAGGTTTCTCAGTTGGGAAATCAAGAAGGAAAGAAGCTCTGTGGATTCTTCCTGAATTCCCGGGGAGATCGGATAAACAAGTGGTCCGGTTGCACGTCACTCTCCCAAGAATAATGCTGCAGTCAGCTTCTCATTTCCCTTAATTATGTAGGCTTATTCCATGTGAAGTTTCTGTATGTTGATATGTTTCTGTTTGCAATTCATTAATTAGGTTAATAGGTATAGAGGTGGCTAGTCCTTCCTTTTCGTAGAATCTTATGCCAACCCGATGAATCGATTTTGATCCCATGTGCTTACTTTAAGCATTGGCTTTCACTGTCCTTATCAGCTAAGCTGGCTTTTGCTCCTTCAGAAGCCAATCTCTTTACTAACATGTAAATGAACTTAATTGTTATCCATCTCAAGTTGCTCTAATTCTCATAATGATCTTGTTATATGAGTGTACTTTACTAAATATTGGGCAAAAGTACACATGGAGTGCTAATATTTGTATACTGCGCTCACCTTGGTATCAATATTTTTTTTTTATGACTTAAGTACCAAATCGGAGAAAGAATGATTACTTAAGTGTCAATTCTGACAAAAAAAAATGATTACTTAGGGCCTGTTTGATTAGTATTTAGAAGAGGCTTTGGGGCTCTAAAGTCCATTGGCCAAATAAAAATAGCATTTGGTTCATTTTTTACTTAACTTTGGGGAAATGCAATTACATTTTCAAAGGCCTCTAGCTCAAAGTAGCTCTAGAGGTACTTTGAAAAGTTGCACTTACAAAATGCGATTACAATTTTTTTTATTTTTAATCTTTTAATTTCTTTGTTCTTTTCTTTTTTGTTTTCTCCTTCTTTCTCCTTTCTCCACTTACTATTTCTTCCTTTGCCAACCGCTAACCTCATCAATGGTGGCCGCCCGATGATGGAACATGACACATGGGCTAGCGAGCTTGAGACTCAATGACGCGAGCCTTGGTCTCAGCTTGCCGACCACTAACGAGCTCGAGGCGAGGCTGAACCTAACCTATGGCTAATCATCGACAACCGTTGTGGCCAGCTGTAGGCTGAGAAGAAATTAACGAAGAGAGAAGGAAAAAAAAAGAAAAAAAATTAAATAAAGTACTTTTAAAAATTAAAATATTAAAACTAAAATCATTAAAAAAATTGAATTTTTTACAAAGGCATTTTTTACTGAACGGCATTTAGGTCAAAGTTGCTTTCTAATGTATTTTTAAAATGTACTTTATCAAACAATACTTGCATTTCTAAAATCCTTTTTAGCCCAAAAGTATTTACATTTTCCCAACGACATTTCTCCAAAGTTGAACCAAACAAGCCCTTAAGTGCCAATTCCGACCAAACAGTATACGTGACATTTTTTTATTAATTACGTGGTGATTTTTTTTCAAACAAAAATGCCACGTGTACTTTTAAATTTAAAAATGAGTTAATTTTTTAAATTAAAAAGACATAGAAAAATAACCTAAAAAATTAAAAGAAAAAAGGTTGTAGTTGCAGCGGCGAGGACCCTCGTAGCTGTCACTTCGCCAAAGGTCGGTGAGGCTTGGTCGCGGCTGGTCGACACCTTGTAGACCCTTGGCGAGGCAGACCTTGCCCAGATCTGGACGAGGCCTTGGCTAGCCATGGCCAGGCCTCATCAACCCTTAGTGCAGCGATGGAGAGGACTTATAGCCCTCACCATTATAACAGCATTTATTTATTTATTTTTAGCTTATTTTTAGTTTTTAAGTTTATTTTTATTTGTTTATATTAGCGGATTCTTTATTGATTTTTTATTTTTATTTTTACTAACTAGCATCCTCCGGTGGCCGACGTAGATGCCATGTACACTTTTCGGCTAAGCTCACTAAAGTTGGCATTGAAATAATTATTTTTTTAAAAAAAAAGTGGCACTTAAGTGATAAAAAAAAATATTGACAATAAAGTGAGTATTATATATCTGAGATTTTTCTGAATTTTTCTGAATTGTTCGAGACAATTTACCTATAAAAGGCAAAATCGTCATTTTGAAAAGATCGGCGTGGAAATTCACCAAAATAACACTTCAGGTGTACTTTTGTCCTAAATGTTGTAAAATAATGTGAAAAATAATTGATACTATAATTTGAATCAAATGTGAGAAGAAAAAATTGCCGGACAAATGAATAAGGAATAAGGACATTGTAAAATTATGTGATTTGGTCCGTGTGTCTGTACCTAATCATGGAGAGAGCCGCCTACAAGAAATGCACTATGAATACAGAGAATCACAAAATTATAATCACTCAAGTATTTTCACTTACTCGTGGAGAGAAAATTCATATACTTTTCTTATTTTCCATAATGCATAATAAATTAGTAGTGTTCTGTTTTTTACATGTTCTCATTTGACTTTTGACTCACCCTAAGGAACCTTGATTTTACATAGTAATTTCTGCAAAGTATAATAAATTAGCAGCAGACAAGGGCCGCTACCCTCACCGAATGGCCAACGGAGGTTGCCATGCCTCGGTCTCCTTCCAGCCATTAACAAAAAAAAAAAGGAGAAGCAAACCTAAAATTTAAAAAAATATATAATTTTAGAAAAAAAAAATCAATATCAATATAGACAATGCTATATAGGACGGCTGGTGGATGGCTAGAATCCATGTCATCAATTTTCAACTAAAATTGATCAGAAGAACTAAATTGGCACGAATACAAAAGACTTAGATCTCAATTGGCCAAAATAAAGTTTTGGACTGAATTCACAAAATTGCAATAAGTATAGGAATTTTTTTTTTGTAATTTTCCCTCTCTTTATTTGCATATGCTGGAATTAACCACCGAGATTTAAAATTGTTCTCGTCTAATTAAATCTACTTTGACTTCTAGTTAGTAGTTTTCTAGCTTCCAAAGAGTTGAAGAGGTAAAAAAAAAAAAATTACAAGAACTATAATGAGAAAAATGTCTAGTAGATAGAATTAGCAATGGTGCGTTAGAGGCCACTCATCATGTACAGAAATGACAAAATGAAATCTGACATCGGAGCAATCAAAATTTGATAATGTAAGCAATCTCAACGGTGCAATTCCATACGGTAATGCTCTGGTCCACCAAAGAAACGTGATTCATGCTTTGCTAGTAGTTCACGAGACAATAAAAAATACAATAAGGTAGGTAGTCCCTGAAATTTTCAATCAAGTCTCTCAGCTTTTCTTATACAATTAAATCTCTACATTATATATGTTTTTTTTATTCAAGTTGGTCCTTCTGATGAATAAAGGAACGGAAATAGAAACGTGATCGTTAAATGTCATGGTACCTATAGGTATGTATACACACAAATATAAGTAGAGAAACCAGTTCTTTAATATGGTTACATTATATAACAAGAGAGAATTACCAAAAAAAAAATCATAAACATATTACAATTGTGCCAATTCAGTCCTAAATATTTTTGTGCTAACTGAGTCCTAAAATTTTTGTAATTATGCCAATTCGGTCCATTTGGCCGACCGATGCTAACGTGATGAATTTTTAATAATTTTTTAATTTTTTAATTACTTTTTTTATTTCTTTATAATTTTATATGTCTTTTTTTTTTGCCGATAGGTGGCTGCCCTCACTCAGGGGCCAAGGGAGGTCGTCGAGCTTCAATAGTTGGCCAGCAAGAGGCTTTGAGGCTTTGGCCTCTGGTTTTCTTTTGGCCACAAAGAGAGGCAAAAGAGGGGCTAATATAGGTATTCTTCAAATTTGAGGTGAGTAATTTTTCTATTTGGAGGTGACATGCACGGCAATTGTGGAAGAAATTATCTAATTAAACCTATTATATGGATGTCAATTTAGTTCTAAGCATTTGCACGAAATTCCAATATAGTTACTTCAGCCATTTTTAGCGAAAAAACACCAATGTGGCATTGTGCCACGTAAGATAGTCAATAATGACTGGACACATTCAATACACATGCAACATAACTTTTGAGATCATATCATACTCAGTACACATGTATCTTATCACTCATTTATTTTTCAGAGTGAAGTGTAATATTTAGTTAAAACACTTGAGAGAAAATCCATAAACCCAACAAAACACACACACACTCTCTCTCTCTCTCTCTCTCTCCCAAATAAAATAAAATAAAATAAAATCAATGGCAGAAGAAACCCAATCATAATGGGAAGGCAAGGCCATTACTGAGTTGAAAGGGCCAACATCAGACCAAGTGTGCCCATTCTTGGAGGACTTTTGCAGCCTTCACAAGTTGCTTCCCTCTATTGACACGTGCCATCGAGTTGAGGGTGTCCCAGGCAAGCTACCCCGCTACTAGCCACTAACCACCTCCACATGCGTTTGTGCTCTCCTCAAGTATCCTTGTACTCATCAAGCAAAATGATGAACCATTTTTGGTTCTGAGGCCACATCTAATGATAGATTTGTCATGAGAATTTTATTATTATGAGATGGATCATTTGAGGATGAGTCATTTGAGAAGTGCGAATCGGATGGATCAGGATTAGAATTAGATGATTCAATCTCAGAAGAGTCTAGTGGATTTATGGCAGCTATGGTAGGAATTTGAATTTAGTACTTGAGGAAATTCTCAATTGGATTTGAGACCATACATGTGCAAGATGGTTTTGTGAGTGGAGGTGGAGGTGGAAAGGATGGAGATGATAAAGGTTCTGGAGGTGCTGTAGGTACATGAGCTTTTTCTTTCTCTTTTGCTTGATTATGGAGGATGTGGATTTGATGCCTGAGTATTTCAATTTCAGGGGTTTGATCTTCTAGATAATGATAAGGGATTTGCATGGTTTCTAGCAGATGAAGTCTCCCCTAAAAATCTTCTAGCTTTTTTTTAGACATATTAGTGCTCTGGTCTACTCATTCAATATGAGTAGCAACAATATTTAAAATAACATTTTGTGCAAGGCAATTTCTGTCTGCCAGTCTCAAACAGCTTCAATTGGAATAGATCCCTCGTCTTATCCGCGAGAATTCATATCATGAGGAGAGGAGTTGGTATTATAAGAATACCTTTGCTGTGGATCCGAAAAACTTTCTAGTGGAGGAAATTTGGTGCCACTACTACCACCACCAGATGGTGCTTGAAGTGGAGAGAAATCTTTGGGTCAAAACATATAAATACTAGGTCAGATTGGAGATAGTTCAGGTGTTGAGGTGCAAATATATGGTCCATGAAGTTCAATGTGATAAGAATGTTTCTTTACCCATTTCTAGATGAGTTTGTAGAATGGAGAGACGACAGATTTCTTTGGTGATGAAAGTGGAGGTGTTGGAGATCTTTATGGATCCGAACAAGGAGGTGGAGGTCAAATAATACAAGGTTGTTTGGGAGTGCCATATCCGACCATGAATTGAAAAGTTCCACCATCTTCTTCAAGTGGTCCTATTGTAGGATTACCACCAAGATACCTTTACTAAAAGGAATCTTTCTTCTTTTTTTCTTTTTCTTGGACGAAGATTTGTTGTTCTCTTCTTCTTGGGTTTAGAAACACAACGGACAGGCAAAATCAATATCCCAAAAATTGTGTCCTATAGGATGTTTGAAATAATGGACAAATTGCCCATTTGAGTTGAAGGACTAGACGAACTGTTTGGGGTCTGGACATTCCATGCTCAGTAGGTCAGTTGGACATGGAGTAAAACACAGAATGGTAGGAATAGAAGGGAAAATAGAAGTAAAGTCTTCCTTTTCTTTGACAAATTTTATAATAATAGTATCATCTTTCTTTTTGGTAAACTGGGGTTCAGAGGATGGAATAGGTCATGTGTTTTGGTTAAGTTTCTCATATTTGGTCACCCAATTATTAGGAAGAAGTTTACCAATTTGGTCTTTGGGAATTTGTCTTGGCACATGAACACAAGAAGTCTGATTATGATGAATAGAGATAAACAAGGCGTCTTCCAAACTTGGAAGATTAAGATCAATAGCATGATTTTGGACTTTGTAGATCATTTGGTAATGCAAAGTAGCGGCTATAAATCTAAAAGTGTGAGGAGCTTTGGTCATTTGTAAATGTACTTTGAGGGCGAACAAAAAGCTGGGATTAGCAAGGGCCCATGTTGAAATTTAGAAAGAGGGTAACAAAAATTGTGTTAGCATTCAAAGTAGCCTGAATTGTTTCAATGTAGGCATGTTGATAGTCTATAAAACGAGTATCAAGCAGTGCTACTCATGCAAAAACTTGTAATCCCTTACATCCATGGACGGAAAGAGCAAGATAAATTGTTCCAAAATGAAGAAGTATGTAATCCTGTTGAGCCCACTGAAGAGGGAACTCCTGAGGAATACTAAGAGTGATGAATTGTTCTTGTTGAGTGGACATAATCAAATGTTGATCAAACTTTGAAGAGTGGGCATACTCCTTGACAGGATGAGGGTCTGTTTGATAAGGTATTTGATGGATTGATAGAGGAGAAGGACAAAGGTTTGGAAAAGGTGGAATATGGGTTCAAAGAGGAAGTTAGATCTCGGAGGTCTTCCTTTCTTCGTTAAGATAGGCTTCTTCATAAAGATAGTCCATCTTGGATACTGTAGATGTACGAAGTTTTGGTGGAAAGGACAAAGAAATAGGAAAGTTCATATGAACAAGTAAAATATCTAGGGGAGTTTCTAAAAGATTTGAAGGTTTTTCCCATCATACAGGTTCTAAATTAGAAAAACTCGATTGCGATGGTGAATGGCTCTAATACTAGAAAGGAAGCAGATATAAGTTTGAATATGTGAAAAGGCATATGCTATCCCCAATGCCAGACTCTCTCTACAGGCAACATCTGGTGCAATATCTTTGTGCAATATGGTATTTGGCGCTCCTTAGAGGGATGGAATGAGGAAATTTCATAGATGATTAGGGCAATAACCGGCAAAGATTTGGTGGCGAGACTCCTAAAGATATTTTCTTCGCAACCATATATTGTATTTGGATAAAACGCAATTAGAGATGATTCCAAAACAAGTCAATTGACATTCATATTACTTTGACCAAGGTGCATAAAAATATAAGAGGTAGAACTTCACTTTACCAAAAAAAATTCTGCCTTCCCAGAAAAATGTAGTTTTGGCTACTACGTTGAGACTTTTTGCATCCAACTTTTTGAATTATTAGCTCTATTTACATTCTCAAAGAAAAAAAAAAAGAGGAGCTGAGTTAGATACCCATTAAGATCAAGAACAGGGCTGGATCAACCTCGAGAACGGGCTGATCAGCAGTCCAGAAACCGCTCGACCAGCAGCAGCTTAATTATTCGTAGTCAGAAACCACAACAGCAAAAGGGAGGAAAGAAAAGGTGGGAGAAGCAGAGATAGTAACCGAGGCAGACAGAGACCACCGCCTGAACCACTCTTTTTGACTTTTCCTCTTTTCTTCTTTGCACATGCAGAACACGAGGGCCTTTTTCTGTGGCGTGAAAGGCCTCCCTTTTTGTCTGCTTCGTCCTCTTCAATGTGGTGGGACCTCGTCCATCAAACACTGGTTCTTGGATTCATGGGTGATATGGGCAGAGGAAAAAGGGTCTCTATCCTTACGATTTTTTTTTTTTTGGGGTTGGCGCCGGCCCCCTGATGGCCGCGTGACAACACGCCGTTATATGGAGCCAGATGAAGCAACTCCAAAAAAAAAAAAGGCTTAATCATTCTATAAATTTTGAATGAAAAAATGAACTTTGATATTTTAATTATAATTTTCGGCCCCTAATGATAATCATGGACTTTGGCAGATTCATGAGCGTTTGTGCGCTCAATTTAAATAATTCAATCGAGCTTGAAACCTTAAAAATGTCAATTCACCGCCGGTCCAATAAATATGCAAATGCAATGCAAATTAAATTAAATATAAAAATGATTTAATTATTTTTGGCTAGAACTAAGATTAGTTCTAATTTTTATGCCAATAAAATGATTTATAAAAAATCAAAAATTAGGTGTCAATGGTAATAAAAAAAATTTAATCGCCCAACTTCGACGTTGGTTCTCTGCTTGACTTGGTCAATGGTAATGACAGTACAATCATACTTATTTCATTTTGCAAACTTTGTCTCACTCCTTTTTTCTTAAGTTTGATTGCATACCAACAGAAAGGGAATCTAGGTGCCCCATGTTCGGGCTTTATCTTATAAATTTCTCCATCTTTGCCACAAACCCAACATCCCCCAACATCTTTCGCTCTTTCTCTCTCAATGGCAGAAGAAAGCCAATCAAGATGGGAAGGCAAGGTCATTGCCGAGCTCAAAGGGCCAACACCAGACCAAGTGTGGCCATACTTGGCGGACTTTTGCAACCTCCACAAGTACCTTCCCACACTCGACACGTGCTACCGAGTCGAGGGCATCCCGGGCCAGCCTGGATTAGTTCGGTACGCCGCTGCCACCACGAATGGCAATGGCTCAGACCCGCCGAAGCTCAAGTGGGTCAATGAGCGACTCCTCAAGATGGAACCTAGTCACAAGTGCTTCAGTTATGAGGTCTTGGACAACAATCTTGGGTTCAAGTCCTATGTTGCCACGATTAGAGTGATGCCCATGAATGACGGCGGGGTTGGTAAGATGGTTGGTTGCGTGATTGAGTTGTCCTTTGTGTCTGATCCAGTTGACGGCTGGGGACTCCAAGATATGAGATCTTTCCTTGATTTTCGCCTCCAATCTGTGGCCAAGAAGATAGAAAGTGCGATTCAAGAAGCTGGTGGATGAAGTGAGAAAGATGTGATCTCTTGTTGATTGATTATGCATGCTTTATATAATTTTAATAAGACAGTGCTTGATCTCTTAAGTTCGTGGTGTGCATTTCCTGGCGCTTCAATCTCAGCAAGTATTTCCTTTTTCCTCGCTTAATCTTCTCTTTCTGAATTTTAATTTGCGCATAATGACTAGATTTCCCTATCAGCTAAGCTGGTTTTTTGCTTCTTCAAAAGCCAGTTCATTAATGCACGTATCAAGTTATTTATTCACCACCACATGTTTCCATAATGACTTCGTCAGATCTGTGTAAGGTACTAAATTTTGCCAAATGACACGGGAGTTAATAGATCTTGCAATTCAAACCTGATGCAAGAAGAAGATTGTATCAAAGAAATCAATAAAGAATGGTAAGAACATTGGAGATTTATGTGGTTCAGTTAGAATGCAAATAAATCTTCTATGACTGTAGAAAATTACAAAATTACTACTGCTCAGTCGCTATCAAGTTTTTTCCCAAGCCCATTTCACTCAAAGCAAATTTACAAGTAATATTTTACAATCCCTTGTAGGGAACTCACTCAAAAATTCAGAGAGAAAAAACCCAAGCACTCTTCTCGTTTGCTCTGATGTGTAATAAATTTGCTTGTTGTGAACTTGACAACTCAAACTATGAAACCTAGATTTTCATCCTTTTATCTTAAATCCAAGATCAGACCTCACCAAATTTTGGACTCCACTAAATTTGCTTGGAGATAATGTCCCAATCAGAATAGATTCAAAATACGAGTGATACTTCTACTAGGTTGAGTTTCGTACAAAATCTCAAACTTGAAAAATAAATTAGCACCATATAAGGTACTTAATTTTACTTAAGAAAAGGGAAAAAAACATAGATTTTGATATGAATGGTTGTTAGATACGCCATCAGTGCAACAAAAATTTCATACGCTCACAATCAGATTATTGACATGTATACCTAAAGGCAAATATGCGACCATATTCTTTCACATGTTAATCATTCAATGGTGAATCTGTAAGTCAATTCTTACATTGGGCATGGACCTTTCCAAAATCTAGTTAGTAATTTAATTGGGAAAAAGTTGGCAAGTTACTCAAATAGAGAGTGTTAAATTCATATAAGAGTAAGTAAATTTAAACCATCGGTAGAATAGAGAAATGAAATTTAATAAAAGATCATAATATTGGGTAATTTGCATATCGTAAAAAAGAGACACTGACTTCATAAATCTATCAAAAGCTACTAATAAGTCATTGAAAAATTAGGTTATCGTTAACATCTTTACCGATACTTTTCACACTTATCAACTCCACAATTTTGTTAGTACGGAAAGAAAACCCACTTTTGAAAATGGAACAGTATTGATCACCTTGCTTCATTTTTCTCGTGTCATGATTATTATTTGGGAACATAAATTTAGCTTTATGGGATGGGCTCTCGGGTCGGGGCCAATGCCTGGGACTACCCTCTGGGACCTTTGGTTGTCCGAAGTCATAACCCTAGGTTCTCAAGGCTTAGGGTCAAGAGTCAAAGAGGCATCAAGGTGCTGAGTCTGCATGCCAGAGTCCTTTCAATTGTTTCCCCGGTGAGATTCATCAATATTGTTAAATTATATCTCGAGTTTAAGCTCGTATAGATATCCAATCTGAACGTGCAATATTTATTAATATACTGAAAGGGAGTAGCATGTCCTCTAAGCATCCAATGAGAAATGACACGTGCAAGGAAGAATTGTCCAATTTTCAATTCTTTGGCCATCATGAAGCATTAAATGAAGAAGCAAAGTCTTCTCTATGCATGGAAGAAGAGTTGGCATAATTTGTCTTTTGCGTACATGGGAAACTTACAAGTGTTTCATTTTCTCTCTCCTCCATTAATGTGCTCCCATTAGAGGTGAATAGTTCTCGATCTGATCCAGTTTCCCTTAAGAATCAGGAACCGAACCGGTAGTCCCGATTTTTCTAATTTTTAGAATGGGGGACCAAATTGCCACTCTGGTCAGTTCCCGGGAAATCCGATGGAGCTGATATATTGGAGTTAAAGTTGGACATATAACTTGGATTATGAGTAGGTTTTTTTAAAGTAGATCCAAATTACATCCTTTTTATTTTTTTGAGAGGGAGACTTTCTCCGTTTTGTTGATTGCTCTATCTTTCCTTGCAAGACTTTCATCTACATATTTGTGCTTAGTGGGTTTTGCTTTGCAAGATCAATGAGAATGATCTATTCATGCATGATTGGAGGAAAAAGTAAAAACGGGTGGGAAAGAAAGAAGGGAAACATTATGAGATCTACGGTTATGTTTAAAAAAAATTTAAAAAAAATTAAAGCTAGCTGGTTTGGTCTAGGTTATCCGGTCCAGTCCTATACCCTCTAGAACCCGGAATTAGATAGCCGGCCTCTGGAACTAGGAACCAAACCACTTGTCAAGTCTAGTCCAGGCAATTCCCAGTTTGGTTGATGTAACTTGCTCACCCCTAACTCCCATGGCTTCTGCTTGGTCCTTTAGAGTGGAATGTCCACTTCTTCACCTCATTAAATCCATGTACATCATGTACATGCGTGCCCATTTTCTCTTTTTTGTAACAGTCTAATTTATTAGTAGATTATTTGTTGACCCAGCCCACAAACGTAGGTTCTATGGCGTGTACAATCGGATCGAATTACCCAGAACTCAGATTGGACCACCTGGAAAATAGGTTTGGGGACCAATTCACATTCAAACCAATCTAGGAATCGGTTTTAAATTTTGGGAACTGATTAGTACTAGTTAGTTCTTGATTCCAAGTACCTAAGAATCAGACCAGTTTTGGAATCGTCTTTTGGCAACTGTTAAAAAAAATAGTCTCGCTCGCCTCACATCATCTGTTTTGGTTTATTGTAATTGCTATTATTATTTTTTTGGTAAGGTGTAATTGCTATTATTCATATTAGGGATTATTACTTTTACTGGATAATGAGTTTTATTATTCATCTTTTACTTTGAATCGTTTCATTCCTACTCATATTATTTTTTCTAAAAAAATTAACTAAAAAAGAAAAGAAAAAATATGTTCTCTAGTAGACCTTGGAACTGGACCGGAAAAAAAAAAGAATAGCTTCCAAAATAGGTTCTAGGGCAAACATGGTAGGTTTTATGTTCCAAAAATTTGAAACTAATTTTAACAGGGTTGGTTTTAGGGTCTGGGTCCAGAAACTACCCATCCAACCCATGCTTACTCCTAGTAGGTTCCTATGTGTAGATTGAACCACCTAAATTTCTTGTGTCAATTTATTATTCCTCGCTTTATTTCTCTATTGCTTTCTATAGCTCCAATTTAATTGTACAAGTCACGAACGGTTTATTAAGTTATTGACATGTATTCGAATGTAGCTAGAATCTATAAATGATCAAAAATTTCGTAAATCTACTTACTCATTTTAGGCCTCCTACTCTTTGCAATTTTTAATAAAATAAAAATTTTGATAATGTTTAATACCAAAAGAAAGGGAATCTTAATTATGTAGGCTTATTCCCCGTGAAGTTTCTGTATGTTGATGAGGAACCCGGCAAAATAGCCACGTAACTTCAAGAGAAGGGGTGTATTGGAAAAACAAGAATGAAACAGAAGGAGAAAAGATGAAGGGAACAAAACAGGAATAAGAGGGATCCACCAAACAATTATACCATTTGATCCCTTTATTAGCCAAAAAAATTGTAATAAAAATGTATTATATCACGAGAGAGATTTGACAATGAATCCACTGATTTGAGATGACTTATTTACACCATTTTACTTTATTCTTACTTTATTCTTTATTCGGACATGAAGTTGTGGGTAAGAGGAAGAAGTCGAGCTACAAGAAAAATGCCTGTCTGTTTGTAATCCATTAATTAGGTTAATAGGTATAGAGGTGGAGAGTCCTTCCTTTTCGTAGAATCTTATGCCAACCCGATGAATCGATTTTGATCCCATGTGCTTACCATAAGCATTGGCTTTCACAGTCCTTATCAGCTAAGCTGGCTTTTGCTTCTTCAGAAGCCAATCTCTTTACTAACATGTAAATGAGGTTAATTGTTAACCATCTCAAATTGCTCTAATTCTCATAATGATCTTGTTATATGTGTGTACTTCACTAAATATTGTAAAAATAACGTGAAAAATAATCGATCTTATAATTTGATTCGAATGCAAGATGAACAATTGCGGGGCAAATGAATAAGGAATAAGAAGGGCGTTACAAAATTACGTGATTTGGTCCGTGTGTCTATACCGAATCATGGAGAGAGCTGGGTACAAGAAATGACCTATGAATACAGAGAATTATAGAATTACAATACCTCAAGTATTTTCACTTACTCGAGGAAAGAAAATTCAGATACTTTTCTTATTTCCCATAATGCATAATAAATTAGTAGAGTTCTGTTTTTTTACGTGTTCTCATTTGACTTTTAACTCACGCTGGGAAACCTTGATTTTATATACTAATTTCCACAATGTATAATAAATTATCGGCAGGCGAGGGCCGCTACCCTCGCCAAATGGCCGAAAGAGGTCATTAGGCCTCAGCCTCCTGTCGGCCAATAATCGAAAAAAAAAAAAGAGAGACAAGTAAAGATAGAAAATTCAAAAAGAAAATAGAATTTTAGAAGAGGATCAATATCAGCACAGGCAATGCCATATGGGACAGCTGGTGGACAACTAGCATCTATATCATCAATTATCAACTAAAATTGATGGGAAGGACTAAATTGGCACGAATGCGAAAAGATTTGGATCTCAATTGACCAAGAATGAATTCACACAATTGCAATAAGTTAATGACTTTTTTTTGTTGTAATTTTCCCTCTCTTTATTTGCATATGCTGGAATTAACCATGGAGATTTAAAATTGTTCTCGTCTAATTAAATCTACTTTGATTTTTTAGTTACTAGTTTTCTAGCTTCCAAAGAGTTGAAGAGGTAATATATACACAC
This sequence comes from Psidium guajava, assembly GCA_016432845.1. Taxonomy (NCBI): domain Eukaryota; kingdom Viridiplantae; phylum Streptophyta; class Magnoliopsida; order Myrtales; family Myrtaceae; genus Psidium; species Psidium guajava. The sequence continues at coordinate 33,578,819 of CM028229.1, read as the reverse complement.
ACAAAAGATCTATAATGAGAAGGATGTCTAAGGGATAGAATTAACAATGATGCGTTAGGGGCCACTCGTCATGGACAGAAATGACAAATGAAATCTGACATTGGAGCAATCAAAATTTAATAAGGTAAGCAATCTCAATGGTGCAATTCCATACGATAATGCTCTGGTCCACCAAAGAGTCGTGATTCATGCTTTGCTAGTAGTCCACAAAACAATAAAAATAGTTTAAGGTAGGTAGTCCCTGAAATTTTCGATCAAATCTCTCTGCTTTTCTTATACAATTAAATCTCTACATTATATATATATATATATATACACACACATATTAATTGAAGCTGGTCCTTCCGATGAATAAAGAAACGGAAATATGGACCTGATCGTTAAATGCCATGGTGCGTCTTAACTGAATTTAAACAAATTTAAAGGCACATCAAAAAAAGAATTTAAAAAAAAAAGAGAAAATAAATTGGAAAAATTATTCTCAAGTGGAGGTGGCCGGCCACTGGGTGGTCACCTGAGGTTGGCGAGCACTCAATGGCCGTCTCGAGCCTCCTCTACTGGTATGCGTAAATACACGTTAGGGTTACGCTTTCTTAATGTTTTTAATTTTCATTTTCTCTTATCCATGTCAACACATCCCAATTATTCTTAGTCTAATCAATGATAATTACGTGACAATACACCTCATAATTCCGTGTGCAAGTATATGTACACATAGGTAACACATCACCAAAGAAACCAGTTCTTTGACATGGTTATATTATACAAGAAGAGAGAAATACCAAAAAAGTCATAAACATATTGCAATTGTGCTAATTTGATCTTAAATTTTTTTTTTGTGTCAATTGAGTTATAAACCTTTTACAATTATACCAATTCAGTCCTATACTTTTTTTGTGCGTTAGGCTGAAGGAGGCTACCCTCATCTAGGGGCCAGCAGAGGTCACCGGTCCTCGATATGTGGCCAACAGAAGGCTCTGAGGCCTTGGCCTTTGGTTTTCTTTTGGCCACAAAGATAGGTAGAAGAGGGGTTAACTAGGTATTTTTCCAATTTGAGGTGAGTAATTTTTCTATTTAGAGGTGACATGTTAGGTGATTGTGGGAGAAATTATCTAATTGTCATAAACCTATTGTATAAATGTTAATTTAATCCACCTTACCAAAAAAAATGTTAATTTAATCCTAAGAATTTGCATAAAATTTCCATGTAGTCCCTTCAGACTTTTTTAGCGAGAAAACGTTAACATGGCATCGTTCCACGTAAGACAGTTGACGATGACTGGACATATTAAGTACACATCATCCCTTCAGACATTTTTCTATTCACTCGTTTATTTTTCAGGGCGAAGTGTCATATTCAATTAAAATACTTGAGAGTCGAGAATTCGCACACTTCCACGCGCGCCATTGCCATAGTTTCTGTGAAAAATGGAGAGCTGAAGATTTTTTTAGGAGTGTCTCCATCTTCGCCATAAACCCAACATCTCTCTCTCTCTAGAGCTGAAGATTTCTTTATAAGTGTCCCCATCTTCGCCATAAACCCAACATATCTCTCTCTCTCTCTCTCTCTCTCTCTCTCTCTCTCTCTCTCTCTCAACATCAATGGCAGAAGAAACCCAACCAAAATGGGAAGGCAAGGCCATTGCTAAGCTGAAAGGGCCAACATCGGACCAAGTGTGGCCATTCCTGGAGGACTTTTGCAGCCTTCACAAGTTGCTTCCCTCCATCGACACGTGCCACCGAGTTGAGGGTGTCCCAGGCCAGCCCGGCCTTGTCCGGTACTGTGCCTCTGCCTCCCTTGGCGGGGACTCGGATCCGTCGAAGCTCAAGTGGGCCAATGAGCGGCTCCTCATGATGGACCCTAGTGACAAGTGCTTCAGCTATGAGGTCTTGGACAACAATATGGGGCTGAAGTACTATGTTTCCACAGTTAGAGTGATGGCCGTGAATGATGGGGATGGTAAGAATGGTGGGTGCATGATTGAGTGGTCTTTTGTGTCTGATCCTGTTGAGGGTTGGGGGCTCCAAGATTTGAGCTCTTACATTGATTTTTGCCTCCAATCTATGGCCAAGAAGATCGAAAGTACAATTCAAGAAGCTAGAGGGTAAAGTGAGAAAGATGTTGATCTCTCTTGTTAATTATTATGTATGTGTTAAATAATCTTGGTATGGTAATGTTTGATCTCTTACGGTTGCATTTTGCATTTGTTTCACTCAAAAGGGGATTTTCACACAGAATGTGAAAATCTTTCACCAAAAAAATAGTTGATTTGGTTTTGTTTTGTTTTGTTTTTTTGTGAAATAAGTTTTGTGTTGATCTTGGACAGAAAATTGCTTGGCTTGGAATTGACAAGAAATGAATGATCAATTTGGAAAATTAGAGTACTGGGAAAATAAATGTGCGAAGAACGAGATAAATAGAAAAAATGAACTTCATCGACTTAATGTTTGGAAAAGAGTCGACTTTTGGAGCTATCGGTTGTGTCATTCGAGATAGCAATGGAGTATTGATGGATAGTTTTGGGCGAACAGTGCGGACGAACTCGGCTGAATAGGTGGAAGCTTCGGCTTTGGTAGAAACCCTAAGATTTCTTCTTCTGACCGCCCGAATGGAAGAAACCCTCTTACTTGAGTCTGACTGTGAGGTACTGATAAAGAGTCTTCAAGGCACATATCAGTTCACGTGAGAAGCAAGTCCGCTCGTCACCAAAGTCAGAGACTTAATTATGGGCTTCAAAAATCTGACTTTGGCCCACTATAACACAGACACAAACAAGGTAGCGAACTAGATTGCAAAATCTTATCGATGTGGATCCTTACCTCACAATTGATTGTCCAATCCTCCCCATGCCTTATAGGCTTTACTATGTTCGGAATCTCATTTTATGTAGTGGAACTTGTTGAGTTACTAATGCAAATCGTATTTCTGATTAAAAAATGTTTCGAAAAGAGATAAATCTCTCTATGTACGCTTACTGTGGACATCTATAGCCCACTAATTACAACTACCCACAAACAGTTACTACTCTAATTACGATTACAACTGCACATTTTTGGAGATTTCAAGCTTTCTATTCGCACGTTAATCAAGCTTAACCATAAGCGGTCACAACTTCCATGACCATTGGGACATTCGACCATCACTTCGCATTTGTGCCTGCATTCAACATGTTTGACCAACCCATTATACTGTCTTGTGTCCAACACTTGGCAAAATTGTACGGTAATTGTCTCCGTATGCTTCGTGGATGAGTTATGGTACTTGTCGATCGTCCTTCCCCTGTTGTCAATTGCTCTTATATGTAGTTGTCCATCCACCTTGTCCTCCGAGTCACTTTTTAACCAAATCTCTCAATTATGCAATCAAATCTCTCCATTTATCGATTATAAGAGGCTGGTTACTGTTTTTTTTAACTGTAAACAACATTTCTTGGAGATGTAATCTAATCATGGATTACTTTTTCTTTGCTTCATCTTCCTTTCTGTCTTTAATTTGAGCCAGCCTAGGTGATATGTGTAGTTTTTAACTAGAGAGCAAAAAGTCTTTGATGTGGTTACATGTTATAACAATCATAAGTAGGAAAAGTTCCAATTTGCTTTCTGTGTTGTAATAAATGAAAAGGAAGATCATTCTAGGGAACGAAATAAATCACGTGATTGACTAAGAGGCTTGGCGGGTTTCACCAGTGCCATAATTTTGCCGTTCAAATTGCTTCACATGCTAACGAACAAGTAAATTGTTGGAAATATGGGATAAATTAATAGGTGAATGAAAAATTGATACTCAAAAAACACTCTTGAGATGAAAGTGTGAAGTGAAAAATATAAATAGCACATTGTAAAGAAAGAAGACTTTAGAGTGTCTTAAATAGAGTTACACTCTTTTTGAGTGGTAATTATCATAACACAAGCACTATACCTTACGCCCAGGCATAGGGGTGCAAATCTTAGGCTCGACATGCTGAAGTTTGGGCATGAATGCACGAATGCAGGATCAGAAAGTGGGCCTCACGACAAGCCTATTTTTGCCTTCTAGTTTATTTTTTTGTTTTAACTCAAACTATTACATCTATAACAGCTACTGAATCAATAGAGAAATGACGGGTTAATGATAGATTATATAGTGGCTATTGAATCAATTGGGTAATGGCAAATTTAATCCGTCAGTATCATTCTTATTCCCGAAATTCCCCATTTACCTAATAAATAGATGGTTTCCCGTTTCAATTTAACTGAGCACAAAAATAAAAATCTCTTTCTTTCTTTTTTTCTATTCTCTGCATTTACACTAGTTTTTTTATAAGTGTTCAATTCGAGTTAGTTTAGGTTTGCTACAAGCTCTGAGGTGCTGCGCTCACTTCTTTGCTACCGACCATTGTATAGTGAGGAGACAGACATTCACAAAACCTCAAGCACGTACTAAAGGGAACGAATCTGTTTTGAGGAAATTTTGTCAAAAACAAGCCTTAGTATTCATTGTATCAATTCCATTCATTTTGATTCTGTTATTGCAATTCCATTTCTTTTATCAGTTTATATATTATTTACAGCATTTATGCTAAAGCCATTTTGAAATCTCACAACAATCTTAAAACAAATTCGTTATTTAAAATTCAAATGGCTACTGAAAACAAAGTTGTTGATGTAGTTGCTAACAACATCATCTAATTCTTTGCCCCTGCTGCAGTTTCTGTCCACCATGGCGAGAAACCTGAAAGGTTCAACGAATCAAACTTTAAAAGGTGGCAGCAAAAGATGTTATTTTACTTAACAACGTTGAATCTTGCAAGATTCTTGATCGAGGAAGCTCCTAAGTTATCTAATGGAGAAATGGATAAGCAAGCCTTCAATGCTGTCGAAGCCTAGAAGAACTCCAACTTCCTGTGTAGGAACTATGTCATGAAAGGATTACATGACTCCTTGTATAATGTACAATAAAGATGGCAGAGGAGTTATGGGAATCCTTAGACTAGAAATATAAAATAGAGGATGCCGGGGCAACGAAATTTATTGTCGATCAATTCCTTGATTATAGAATGTTGGATTCTAAGATTTTGATTAGTCAAGTGCAAGAAATCCAAGTGATCTTGTATGAGATTCAGGCACAAGGAATGAACGTGAGTGAAACCTTCAAAGTGGCTGCTATTACTAAGAAGCTACCTCCTGGGTGGAAATATTTCAAGAACTACCTTAAGCACAAGTGAAAGGAAATGAACCTGGAGGAGTTGATTGTTAGATTTCGAGTCGAAGAAGACAACAAAGGTTCTGAACGCAAAAAGTTCAACTCTACTATAACTAAGGCAAATATTGTGGAGCATAAGCAAGGCCAAAAGAACAGGAAGATTGCTAAGCCAAAGTTGGGACCAAAAAGACGATTTTTCAAGAACAAGTTTCAAGGAAAATGCTTCAATTGTGACAAGATGGGTCATTGATTGATGGATTACAGACTTCTGAAGAAGAAGAATTATGAGAGAAATATGGTAAATAACATCACTCGAGATATGTCAGACATAAACCTCTCTGCAATGGTTTTCGAAGTGAACTTAGTGGGGTCCAAAACGAAGGAATGGTGGATTGACAATAGTGCCACTAGGTACATATGTTCTAATAAGGACATGTTCACAACTCTCAAACCAATTAATGGGGAGAAACTTTTCATGGGAAACTTTGCCCCTTCTACTGGCGAAGGCTAAGGCAAGGTATTACTAAAGATGACATTTGGAAAAGAGCTCGCTTTGAACAATGTCCTATATTGCCAAAAATCCAAAAGAACCTGGTCTCTAGGTCTCTGTTAAACAAGCATGAATTTCGTATGATGTTCAAGTCAGACAAAGTTTTTTTATCTAAATTTGGAATGTATATGGGGAAAGGATATGTGTCTAATAAGTATTCTGTTTATTTGCTTGAGTCTTCCAATTTATGGTATGATAGACTAAGACACGTTAATTATGGTACATTGCGTAGATTAATCAGCTTAGAACATATTCCCTCATTTCAAGTTGATTCAAAAACATAAATGTGAAATTTGTGTTGAGGTAAAATTAGTGAGATTATCATTTCAAACAATTGAAAGAAACATCGAATCCCTTAAATTAATTCATAGTGATGTTTCCAATTTGAAATTCATACAAACAAGGGGTGGTAATAAATATTTTATTACTTTTATCGATGATAACACTAAATACTGCTATGTATATTTGCTTAAAAGCAAAAATGAAATCTTAGAGAAATTTGTTCTTTATAAGAATGAAGTTGAAAATTAACTCAACAAGAAAATCAAAAGATTGAGAAGTGATAAAGGTGGTGAGTATGAATAATCAATTGGTGAATTTTGTACACAACACGAAATTATACATGAAGTAATTGCGCCTTACTCACCTCAATCAAATGGTGTAGCTAAAGATAAAAATCGTACATTGAAAGAGATGATGAGCACGATGCTACTAAGTTTAGATTTACCTCAAAATATGTGGGGTGAAGCTATTTTGTCAAATAATTACCTTTTTAAATAAGGTACCTAGAAAGAAAAGTGTTAAAACCCCTTATGAATTATGGAAAGGTATAAGACCATCCTACAAATATTTACAAGTGTGGGGGTATCTTGCAAAAGTATCTATTCCAAAGAAAATAAAGATAGATCCTAAAATGGTTAACTATATCTTTATAGGCTATGTACATAACAGTAGTGCATAACGTTTTCTTGTACATGAATAAAAAATTTTAGATATACACAAGAATGTGATCATGGAATCTAGAAACGCATCATTCTTCGAAGATGTATTTCCTTGTAAATCCAATGATGATCAAGTTCATCTAAACGAATGATTGAAACTATAAACGATGAAAGTCATAATTCATATCATGAATTAGAACCGAAATGTAGCAAAAGCAAGAGTGAAAAAATCGTTTGGAAATTATTTTTTAACTTATTTGTTAGAAAAGAAACCATTGAATTATGCAAAAGTTATAAATTCTTTTGAGGGACTTCTATGGAAAGAAGTAATAAAAAGTAAAGTTGATTCTATTTTACATAATCATACTTTGGAGCTAGTGGATCCTCCTGTAAACCTGGGTCAAAATGGATTTTGAAAAGAAAAATGAAAGTAAATGGTTCTATTGATAAGTATAAAACCAGACTTGTAATCAAATGATACAGACAACGAGAAGGCTTAGATTACTTTGATATTTATTCTCTTGTAATGAGAATAAACTCCATTAGGATGATACTTGCAATTGCAGCATTGCAAAATCTAGAGGTACATCAAATGGATATAAAAATAGCTTTCCTAAATTGCGATTTGGATAAAGAAATCTATATGGAATAACCTAAGGGTTGTATATTTTCACGACAAGAAAAGGATAAGAAAGAAAAGTCTATAAATTGGTGGAATCATTGTATGGTCTAAAACAAGCACCAAAATAGTGGCATGAAAATTTTGATAATGCAATGATTATCAATGGATTTAAGATCAATAAATATGATAAATGTGTCTAAATTAAAGAAACAGAAAATATCTACGTCATTTTGTGTCTTTACGCAGATAACATACCCATTATTAGTAGTGATGACAAAATGATCAAATCTACTAAGAATATGTTGAATTCAATTTTTGATATGAAAGATATGGAATCTACTGATGTGATTTTAGGAATTAAAATCACAAAAACATCAAAATATCTTATTTTAAACTAATCACATTATATGGGCAAGATTCTTGGAAAAATTCAACAAGAATGATTCTAGTATTACTAGAACATCACTGACAATAATCTTCATCTATCTAAAAATACAGGAGAGTGTATTTCTCAAGTAGAGTACTCTAGAGTTGTTAAAAGTCTAATGTACTTAATGAGTTGTACTAGATAAGATATTGCATATATGATGAATAAATTGAGTAGATATATGAGCAATTCAAGTGCTGGCCATTGAAAAGTGATAGTGAGAATATACTTATGGTATACACGGAATTATGGTTGGCATTATACCAGATACCTGGCTATTCTAGAAAGATATAGTGATGTAAACAAGTAGAGTACTCTAGAGTTATTGGAAGTCTAATGTATTTAATGAGTTGTACTATACAAGATATTACCTATACGATTAATAAATTGAGTAGATATATGAGCAATTCAAGTGCTGACCATTGAAAAGTGATGGTGAGAGTATACTTAAGGTATACACGGAATTATGGTTGGCATTATACCAGATACCTGGCTATTCTAGAAGATATAGTGATTTAAATTGGATATCTAATATAAAAGACTCAAAGTCTACTAGTAGATATATCTTTACACTCGTAGATGCAACCATATCTTGGAAATCTTGTAAACAAACTATTATTGCCAGATCCACAATGAAATCTGAATTTATAACATTGGATAAATGTGGTGAAGAGGTTGAATGGTTACGCCATTCTCAAAGGATATTCCAAAATGGCAAAAACTTGTGTCGTCAATCTATATTCATTGTGATAGTCAATCTGCGATTGGAAGAGTACATAGTAACATGTATAATGATAAGTCTAGACATATATGTCATAGATATAATACCACTAGACAACTACTCTCAACTGGAATTATATCTATTGACTACATAAAGTCAAAGGATAATATTGTGGATTCGCTAACAAAAGAATTAAACAGAGAGTTAGTTGAAAATTTGACAAAAGAAATGGGACTAAAGCCCATGAAAGAATAAGTTGATATAAAGGAAACTCAAGCTAGTTGACTACAGATCCCAAGATTTAGGTTCAAAGGGACAACATAATTATATAAACTTAATGATGTCACTGTGGGGTTTATCCCTAAAATCATTTCTACAAAAATATCAATGATATTGTAAGAAAAAGAATAGCAAAATCATTCTTAAGTGAAGTAAACAAATTACTCAAAATTAAGTAAGCACCTATATGAGAGAGAAGTAAGGCTGCTTCAAAGGAGAATTATTTAGGGCTAAATTCTTTAGAAACTCTTGCAAAACTAAGTGGATGTTCATGGCCAAAATGAACATAATCATGAGAACTAAACAAATGTTTAGATGATTTCTATGTGAAGTGTATGATTCATTTACATAAGAAAACAAGACAGTTCAAGGATATCATGTCCACTAGATAGCTAGTAAAATAAATATATTTTTACAAGGGAAGGTTCAAAGGGTAATACCTGTTGGATAGAACTCAATCGCATACGTTAACGTATCGGGGAAAATACGTAACACTGTTTTTTGTAATCAGAAAAACAATAATATGGAGAAGGAGATAATAATATTTGATACAGAGCCAATGTACAATCTTTACAAATAAATATTACAATCAAATAAACTTGCTAAATTCTATAAAATCGAAACAGAATTAGACAGGAGGTGAGGTACGGCTAAGCGAATCTCCTTAAGGCGATTAATTCCTGCCAACGGTGCTAAGCAGCTTCACAAACTATGCCTCCCAAGATACAACACCTCGAACCTGTTGGTATCAGCACTGTACGTACAGGACTCTGTCGAACACTTATCGAAACCGGCACACCTGGAGGAGGACTATGAGAAAACTAGAGGAATGCAATTGGAGTTGTGAACTTTTTGTTCTACTTCTGAACTTCTGAAATACGTCTATTTATAGACTGGAAAAATGTCGGTTACACCAACATTAATTCACATTGTAACCAACGGCATTTATTCATGTGGTAACCGACGATATTAATCCATCTCGTAACCGACGTAACCGACGACATTAATTCACGTCAGTTATGATTACATTAATTGAGCCATTAACCTATCAATTACAGCAATCTCCCACATAATGGCTCAATAAAACTAAGACTAGAGGAATTCCAAGTGTGCTTGTGGAAATACACTGCATCAAGATAGGTAGCTTTCGCTTTGAATCTTCTTTAGTGAAAGCCTATCGGACATACTTAACCAGTCGGTGAACTTAGTCTTGAACTGCCAGTTGTTGGTGTAAGCCCAGACAATAGACCTCACACAGAATATCTCCGAATCAAGATTGGTTCTCGGTTGCGTTCATTCTTTCGGCCATGAACCTCTCAGGATTCATGCATGCTTTAGAAAATCCAGCCTTTAAAGATTTTCATAGAGTCGGCCAGCTCCATGCATATAGGTGCATTCCTTATTCAAGGTATCCTACCATACCTTACTAGGATATTAAAATCCAAGCTATAGGAATCATTAAACGCATAGCGTATCCTTAAAACGCTGTAGGAAGCACTGTTGCATCATAGGAATGGGAGACAGTGCTCACTCTAGAGTTTCCGAAATTTACGTTGTCCTGTTGAACCTATTCCATGGGATCTCCAATCACATAGGTTAGGTTTCCACCTCGGAAGCTCTTTATTGGGTTAAGGCTTTTAATCCCATTCCCCTCGATGCGCAGTTTACTTGCTCTCTCGACAAACCTTTTGTCAGTGGATCCGTAATATTTTCCTTTAACTTCACAAAGTCCAAAGAAATTATTCCATGCGAGAGCAACTGCCTTACGATATTATGTCTATGACGAATATGCCTAGACTTACTGTTATATATCACATTATGTGCCCTTGCAATAGCTGCTTGATTGTCACAATGAATGCATATTGCAGGCATAGGTTTTGGCCACAACGGAATATCCTCTAAAAACTGTCGAAGCCACTCTGCCTCTTCAGCAGCTTTATCTAAAGCAATAAACTCTGATTCCATAGTGGAGTGCGCTATTAGAGTTTGCTTTGAGGATTTCCATGATACTACGGCACCTCCTAGCGTGAACACATATCCGCTAGTCGATTTCGATTCATCAAAATCCGAAATCCAATTGGCATCACTATAACCTTCTAACACAGCTGGATATTGACCATATTGTAGAATATAGTCTTTGGTATTTTTCAAATACCCTAATACTCTTAACAAAACATTCCAATGCTCGTGACCAGGATTGCTTGTATATCTACTCAATTTTCCTACTGAGTATGCAATGTCCGGTCTAGTACAATTCATGATGTACATGAGACTGCCGACTACTTGAGAGTATTCCAACTATCTAATACTGCTTCTAGTATTTTTCCTTAAAGTTAGGTGCAGTAGAAAAGGATTATTTGCATTTTTAATGCCAAATCCTTTAAACCTCTCAATTACCTTTTCAATGTAATGAGATTGTGTTAAACCTAAACTATCAGAATTCCTGAGAATTTTGATGTCGAGTATAACATTCGCAACACCTAAATCTTTCATCTCAAAGTTCTTCTTGAGAATATTCTTGGTAATTTTGATAACCTCAACGTTATCTCCAAGAATAAGCAAGTCATCGACATACAGACAAATAAGTACACATCCAATGGACGTGGATTTGGTATACACATATTTGTCACATTCATTGATTCTGTACCCATTTTGGATCATCACATGGTCAAACTTTTCATGCCATTGTTTAGGAGTTTGTTTAAGTCCATACAATGATTTGACAAGCCTACAAACTTTGTGTTCTTGTCCTTTGACATTGAATCCTTCAGGTTGTTCCATATAAATCTCCTCATCGAGATCACCATTCAAGAATGCAGTTTTCACATCCATCTGATGTACCTGCAAATTGTATAGCGAAGCTATAGCAATCAACATCCTAACCGATGTTATTCTTGTTACTGGTGAATAAGTATCAAAGTAGTCTAGACCCTCTTTTTGTCTAAACCGTTTGGCAACAAGCCGTGCTTTATACTTATCAATGGAACCATCAGCTTTGTGCTTCTTCTTGAAAATTCATTTACATCCAATTGGTTTACTTCCAGATGGAAGATCAACCAATTCCCAAGTATGGTTACTTAAGATAGAATCAATTTCATTGTCAATAGCTTCTTTCCAGAAAGGAGCATCTGGAGATGACATTGTCTCTTTGAACGTTTGAGGCTCACCTTCTAACATATATGTTAGAAAGTCAAGTCCAAAAGATTTTGCAATCCGCGACCTCTTACTCCTTCGAAGTTCAACATCTTCAGCTTCAATTTCATCATTCTCAGATTCTGAATATCTGAATCTCTTTTGAGAATGTTCACCCTGATTTCTTTTCACAGGAAATATATCCTCAAAGAATTCAGCATTCCTTGATTCTAGGATAGTATTGGCATGGATTTTCGCATTTTCAGATTTGTGAACCAAAAATCTGTATGCGCTACTATTTTGAGCATATCCAATGAATATACAATCCACTGTTTTAGGTCCTAATCGAGTTTGTTTAGGATGAGGAATCGCCACCTTGGCTAGGCACCCCCACACTTTCAAAAAATTGTAAGATGGTAGCCTTCCATTCCATAGTTCATATGGACTCTTACCCGTTTTCTTGTGGGGTATTTTATTAAGAATATAGTTCGCAGTTAGAACTGCCTCCCCCCACAAGTTTTGAGGCAAACCAGAACTTAAGAGCATGGCATTAGCCATCTCCTTTGGAGTTCTATTCTTCCGTTCAGCAATTCCATTTTGCTGGGGAGTATAAGATGCAGTTGTTTGAAGAATTATTCCCAAACTTACACACAACTCCTTTAAATTGGAAGAACTATATTCTCCTCCTCTATGAGACCTAAGTACTTTGATTCGTCTATCAAGTTGGTTCTCAACCTCATTTTTATACTTGATAAACATGCTCGTAGCCTCATCTTTGCTAGTTAACAGATAAACATAGCAAAATCGAGTACAGTCATCCACAAAAATGATAAAGTACATCTTTCCACCTCTACTTTCTACAAATTTTAAATCACATAGATCACTATGGATTAGTTGTAGAGGTTCACTAGTTCTTTCAATAGAATTGAAAGATTTCTTAGCAAACTTTGCTTCAACACAAGTCTCACACTTATAACGGGCATCCAACTCAAACTTTGGAATTAGCCCTAAGTTTGCTATCTTCTTCATTGTACCATAGTTTACATGTCCTAATCTACCATGCCATAGATAAGGAGACACAACAATGTAAATGAAGACTTCTCTTTATTAATTGTTTTTGGGTACAAGGATTGCGAGTTTACATCAATGACAGCCACATTGGTTTTAAACAGATCATTACTCAAGTACCATTTCCCCACATACATTCCCCCTTTAGAAAGTACAAACTTGTCGGATTCAAATACAATTTTGAAACCCTTCTTAACAAGTATGGGGCCAAAAATGATATTCTTCCGGATCTCTGGTACATGCAGCACATTCAGCAGGGCAATCTCCTTGCCATAGGTGAACTTCAAGATCACCTTTCCTTTCCCGACAATTTTTCCTGATGTAGAATTAGCCATATAAAGCATTTCATCTTCGTCAGCCTTCTCATATGATGAGAATAGGTGTTTGTCCACACAAATGTGATTTATGGCACCTGTGTCTAACCACCAATCGATTTTGTTTGACACCAAAGATACCTCAGATACCACCACAGCAGTCAATCTCTCCTTATCTTCCTGCTCTGCCAGATTTAGCTGCTTGGCTGCACCACCGCCCTTAGCTCTGTTCGGACGTTTCTTGCAATCCTTAGCACGATGGCCAGGCTTATTGCAAATAAAACATATCCCTTGAAATTTATGGGATTGTACCTTCTGCTTGCCTTGTCCTTGAAAAGACTTCTTCCTTTTTCCTAATTGCTTGGAATTGGAAGACTCGATAATGTTAGCCTTTGGTTCAATAGAAGGGTTTGCATTCCTCCTGTTGTCCTCCTCGATTCTAAGGCACAGAATGAGGTCTTCAAGGCTCATCTCTTTCCGTTTGTGCTTCAAATAGTTTTTGAAGTCTGATCAGCCCGGAGGTAGCTTCTCAATAACAGCTGCTACTTGGAATGATTCACTGAGTGACATTCCCTCAGCAAAGATATCATTCAGAATTATTTGCAATTCCTGAACCTGAATCATGACAGATTTAGAATCATCATCTTGAAGTCTAGGAATTTGGCAACCACAAATTTCTTTGTGCCCGCGTCCTCAGTCTTGTATTTTTTTCTCCAATGACTCCCATAACTGTTTGGCAGTTTCAATGTTACAATAAACATTATAAAGAGAATCTACCAAACAGTTAAGGATATAATTTCGGCATAGGAAGTCTCCATGCTTCCAAGCCTACAACGCCCCAAGCGTCGTGACATCTTGCTCATCTGGATTAATTATCGGGCACACCTCCGATAAGTACTTGACCAGATTCAACGTGGTCAAATTGAACAACATTTTCTTCTGCCATTGCTTAAAGCCCACTGTCGCGACCCTCTAAAAAAATTTTATTTTAAAGGGTTAACGGATTATTAGGTTAATTAGATTTGACTAACCTAACGCGGACCCTCCCAAGCCCTACCGAATCGCAACTTTGGTTTTTGTTTATATGATTTTGAAATTTGGAGTCGCCACTAATCGTTCTTGGTAGGTCGATTAGAAACCTAAATAAATTAGCGGGAGAACTAATTTATTCCTGCGAACCAGAGATTATGAGCTCGGGGACTTGGTTACACTAGTTAATTAAAACTAATGCCCTTTCGGTACCTTAATTTCATGGATATCCTAATTCGGCAACTCAGGCTTGGTTTATTCCTAAGGCTCTAGTAGGGTATTCTCTTTTGTGTTTTCACTTTTTAAATAGGATGCATGGATGGTATATATTTTTTATTTGTTATATTTTTTTAAGTGTTAAAGATTCCCTGAAGCCGAAAGAGGGAGTGTGTTAACGACTTCTGTGCAGTATTACGACCTACTCATCCTTTGGGTTTGATGATTCAAAAATTAAATTATAGGAAGTACGTGACAGTGAATAAACACCTCCAATGGGAGGCCTAGCATTGGCTTGGCTCTTTCCTTTGGGATTTAAGGTGTAGGTATTTAAGTTGCAAGTATTTAAACTACTGTAAGTAAAAACCTCCAATGGGAGGCTAAGCATTGGCTTGGCTCTTCCCTTTGGGATTTAAGGTACAGGTATTTAAGTTGCAGGTATTTAACTACTGTAAGTAAAAACCTCCAATGGGAGGCTAAGCATTGGCTTGGCTCTTCCCTTTGGGATTTAAGGCACAGGTATTTAAGTTGCAGGTATTTAACTACTGTAAGTAAAAACCTCCAATGGGAGGCTAAGCATTGGCTTGGCTCTTCCCTTTGGGATTTAAGATACAGGTATTTAAGTTGCAGGTATTTAACTACTGTAAGTAAAAACCTCCAATGGGAGGCTAAGCATTGGCTTGGCTCTTCCCTTTGGGATTTATGGTGCAGGTATTTAAGTTGCAGGTATTTAACTACTGTAAGTAAAAACCTCCAATGGGAGGCTAAGCATTGGCTTGGCTCTTCCCTTTGGGATTTATGGTGCAGGTATTTAAGTTGCAGGTATTTAACTACTGTAAGTAAAAACCTCCAATGGGAGGCTAAGCATTGGCTTGGCTCTTCCCTTTGGGATTTATGGTGCAGGTATTTAAGTTGCGGATGGACTTTGTCCTCTCCATTCTGGGGTATGAATTCTTCAAAATGAAATACAAAGAATTGATTCAACAATTTGAAATTTGTGCGCGCTTGAGGACTCCTCCAAGCCGATTTTGTGCTTCCATAGGGTTGACCATTGATATAGAGCTGCGTCTTCCTGACATAAAATAGAGTGAAGTGTCAGTATACAGAATATGTACTGATCTGCACCTAAAACCAGAAGAATGAAAAGAGTACTTATCTCCCATTTTTTGGGAGGGATTTCTAGAATTGATTTTTGCTTTCTCTGTTCTCATCCTCATGAATGTCCCCTTTGATCACCATGCTGGAACATTGTTTTGATACATCCAATATTTGGGGCATACACTTACTCAAAATAAGTAGTTAGCGAAGTTCAGCAAATTAAAGGACAGAGTAAACATTTCGAATTAAACTCTAATAGCCAGGTTAATTCATTTGTTGAGACACGTGATGCGAAATGAATTATTCGAATGTTCACATGCTAAAGACTAAATCTTGCAAGCCAAATAAAATAAAAAAACAATTGATAAGTAAACCTATGAAGCATAATTAAACACGGTAGGTGCATAGAGACATTTCCTACGTATTTCTTTCATTATTATCATTATCCTTTCTCTCGATTCCACAACTAATCATCAATCCTAAACAAGCATAAAAAGAATTAGGAATTGGAAGTGCGAGGTAAAGTATACTAGTCTGTACCCGTAATAATTATGAGCACCAGATATTTAATCAAACAAATAGTCAAGGCGCTCATCTTTGTCATCTCTCAAAAGTTAAGAAGAACAAGTCTAAGCTCCCTACAAATTATACGAATCTCAGAAATCTCTAGGTTTCCTAGCTCAGATTTAGAATCAATTGCCTTAAAAAAAAAAGGAATTTTCATTGGGTACAGTAAGACTCGTCAATTCAGTCCAATTAAAGAATATTGGGAAATGATTTTCTATTTTTCTAAGGTGTGTTCCGCTACATTCAAATAAACTGTCTTACCTATTTTCGAAAGATAAAGCACTGCTTATATGAAGACAACATATAGATGGTTATGGCTGAGGTTGATTATCTTTAATTTCTATATTACTGAAGAGAAGCTTCACGCTGAATGAATAATGAACGTTCGTCTAAGACTTTTCTTTGCCTTAAAAAAAAAACATTTCATCTGGAAATAAATATCTTCTGGAAATAAGTATGCATCCACTATTGGTTTTAACTAGCTGATGCTTACTGATGTTGCATAATTAAATTACATGCAAAAGATCATGAAAGAAAAAAGAAAAAAAAAACTGAAACCGATGGATATATTGACACTTTTTAATTCGTGGGTAGCCAAGTAGCATCCAAACATATTGAAGTAAACAAATCTCACTTTCACGTGAGAAACATTCAAATGAATCAAACAAAATCTGATCAATTTTGCTAGTGATGAAATAAATTATAAATAAACGAATCCAAGCAGCAAATATATCAAGCTTAGAAGGAACCAAGAAACCTATTGATGAGCACAAAAGACACAAGTTTTACGTATACAGATTCGTGATACATCTAAGTCCAAGGACCCGAGCATATTTGAATTTTTGCTATCTCTTTCTATCTCATGCAAGCTTACGAGGATGATACGAGATATGACAATCAGAGAATTGTCCTACTACCCTCGACTTAGACAGCACAGCAAAATTATCTGTTCAAAGGGCAAGTCAAAATATTATAGCGCATACCCTCTTGGAAATCCATTCAGGTTTCCGAAAGAAACGTTTGAAACGACAGAAGCAGCAGCAGGAGTCGAGATGTTTGTTCCCACGATCTCTATTTTCATTGGCTTCCCATCAAGCTGAACATTGTTGTATCTCTTAACAGATGCCAAGGCATCCGTACGGCGTGAAAAGACAACTTCTGCCGTTCCCTTGGACCTTCCACTCCTATCGTAATGTGTTGTATGGCGTTTCAAGTCACCGACTTCAGAAAATAGTTCCTCGATATCTTTGGCCTCCGTCCGCTGGGAGACGAGGACGACTTGAAGGACCGAGAAAACGATAATGAAACAGGAGGACTTGCGAAGGAGGTAGGCGAAGGAACGGAGCGTCTTTAGGATTCCGACCGCTTCACCCCGTTCGCCGCCCTCATCCTCGATGACTTACGAGATGAATTCCTTTGATTTCCTTCGTGCCGTCCGATCTTCAACGGGAGGAGTTTTACTCCACTCTCCTCTTGGCCCCCTCCTCTCACCCTTTTTTTTTCTACTCACTGGTTTGAACCTTTTCTCTTCTCCCCAGATCCCCCCACGCGAAGTTGGCACCTTTCTTTTCGCGTGAATGGAGTCTCCTTTTTTTTTTGTAATTTTTTGGTATATATTCCTTCCCTAGCTATCAGTTCAATGACAGCTCCTAATAGGAGAAAGGCCCGTTGAATGATAGATCCCTTTTTTTTCATCTTTAATCTTCATCTTTCTTTTGGCCTCGTCATGCTTCTCTTCTTTTCATTTTTTTAATTCATTTACTTGGCACACTTTGTTGACCAAGTCCTCTCTGGCGTTCTTCCCTTTCTTTAGCCTTTAATATGCAGCCCATGAGGTGTCCACAATCGCGACTGCTTTCGCTTGGCCTTCATTCCTTTTGCACTTCGAAGCAACAAAAATTTTCACTTCCTTCTCTACATCGTTTTTTTATTCTCCTCCCCACTAGTGCATGTTAGGCATTCTTTTTTTTTCTTCGGTGAATAGACTCCAGAGAAAGACAATTTGCTCCCTCTTTCCATGTGTGGTGGGTCCGCCAAAACTGGTTTTTATGACATCTGATATTTTTGTGACAAATGAAGAATGGGTGTCTTTGTGAACGTAGAATCCTTCAACTCCAGAATGATTTCATCCACTTAATTCGAGAGAAGTCTTGATCATTTCTATATCATGCGTAATAATTCTCACTGTCGATACATCAATTGATTTTCCCCAGCTAATGGACTTTGCGCATATGAATAACTGTTGCGACCGTCTGAATTGGGCTAAGATAAAAAGAAACTCGATTATTAGGGGACCAAGTCACGACTTCAAAAATGAAAAAATCGAAAATTACAAAGCTAAAATAAATTTTCTTAATTTTTTTCAAATGACCTAAAAATGAAGCTAATAAAGAAAATCTCGATTTTAGATTGAAATTTTATTTTTGAATTTGTTCGGCCAAAATGAAGGGAAAATAAAAATAAAAATATTAAATATATATTCACATTTTCATGGCCTCCAATACAATCTTTTAGCAATTTAATTTTATGAATTTTTATGAATTTTTTTATTAATTTAAAAATAAATAAATAAATAAAAAATACCGAAAAATGCTGAAAATATGGAAAATTATTTTTTGGTCAAAATTGGTTCTCTAGGCTTGGCCAAGATCCCCAAAGTTGAATGTTTCAATTTTATGAATTTTTATGAATTTTCTATTAATTTTAGAAAATAAATAAATAAATAAAATACCGAAAAATACTAAAAATACGAAAAATTCTTTTTTGGTGAAAATTGGTTCCGTAGGCTTGGCCAAGGTCCCCAAAGTTGATTTTTTGAATTTTATGAATTTTTATGGATTTTTTTATTAATTTTAATTTTAAAAAAAGATGATTAAAAATCAGGTGTCAACACCCACACCGGAGAATTTTTGTGGTTTCTCATTCAGTGTATGAGATGGAATCATCAAGGAAGGCAAAGCCTGTTGATGGATACTCACACCACCATAAATGGTCTCAGCCCGAAGGCTCGCAGCATTTGCTGCCATCGAAGCACCTCTCGATGGGTGAACGATTCCATCGGCCACAATCTCATCGACCAAAGGAATGTCTCCAGCATTATCGAGTACTTAATTGTTATCAGCCATCACGATTTTTTCTGATAAACCCAAACAAACAGTTAGTAGGAGACTAATCGCCTTAAGATTGTTGGATAGAACTCAATCGCATACGTTAACGTATCGGAGAAAATACGTAACACTGTTTGTTGTAATCAGAAAAACAATAATATGGAGAAGACGATAATAATATTTGATACAAAACAAGCCAATGTACAATCTTTACAAATAAATATTACAATCAAATAAACTTGCTAAATTCTATAAAATCGAAACAAGATTGAGAGGAGGTGAGGTACAGCTAACCAAATCTCCTTAAGGCTATTAGTTCCTGCCAACGATGCTAAGTAGCTTCACAAATTATGCCTCCCAAAATACAACACCTCGAACCTGTTGGTATCAGCACTATACGTACAGGATTCTGTCGAACACTTATCGAAATCGGCACATCTGGAAGAGGACTATGAGAGAACTAGAGGAATGCAATTGGAGTTGTGAACTTTTTGTTCTACTTCTGAACTTCTGAAATACGTCTATTTATAGACTGGAAAAATGTCAGTTACACCAACATTAATTCACATCGTAACCGACGACATTTATTCATGTCGTAACCGACGACATTGATCCATCTCGTAACCGACAACATTAATTCACGTCGGTTATGATTACATTAATTGAGCCATTAACCTATCAATTACAACAATACCTACCTATCCTATGCAAGTTTCTATTGTTGAACACTATCACATAGTCAAAACTAAAATAATTTTCATTCATGTGGGGGATTGTTGAAAATATGGGATAAATTGATGGGTGAATGAAAAATTGATACTCAAAAACCACTCTTGAGTTGGAAGTGGGAAGCGGAAAACACAAATCCATATTGAAAAGAAAGAGGGCTTTAGAGTGCTTTATATAGAATTACACTCCTTTGGAGTGGTAACTATCATAACATAAGTACTATGTCTCATGCGCAAGTGCAAGGGGCGCAAATCCTAGGCCCGACGAGCTGAAGTTTAGGCGTGAATGCATGATCTGCGTACACGAATGCAGGACCGAAAAGTGGGCCTCACGACATATTTTTTTCCTTATGGTTTATTTTTTAACTCAAATTGTTACATCTTTAACGACTGCTGAATTAATTGAGAAACGACAAGTTAATGGCAAATTATGTGACAGCTGTTGAATCAATTGAGTAACAGCAGGTTAATGGCAGATTATGTGGCTGCCATTGAATCAATTGAGTAGTGGCAGATTAATGGCACATAAAGTCTGCTATTACGAAATAAATTTTATAACGACAAATTTAATGAGCTATTATCATCCTTATTCCTGAAATGCCCCAGTTGCCTTATAAATAGATGGCTTCCCATTTTAATTTAATCGAGCAGAAAAATAAAACTCTCTTTCTTTTCTATTCTCTGCATTTACATTAGTTTTTTTTATAAGCATTAAGTTTGAGTTTGTTTAGGTTCATTAAAAGCTCTGAGGTACTATGCTCACTTCTTTGCTGCCAATCGTTATATCCTAGGAGATAGACATTCACGAAACCTCAAGCACAAATTAGAGGGAATGAATTTGTTTTAAGGAAATTGTGTCAAACATAGGCCTTGGTATTCACTGTATCGATTCCATTTGTTTTGATTTTGTTATTGCAATTCCATTTCTTTTATCAATTTATATATTATTTGCAACATTTATGAAAAAGCCATTTTGAAATCTCGCAACATAAATATCATTCCTAAGAGTGTGTTCGCGACGGTAATTGCCAAAAGAGCTTCTTTCGTCACTTCTACTAGCTCCTAGCTTGGAAGACATGCTCTTAGTTGCCCTCTCGCGAGCAGAGAAAGACAAAGGCCATCATCAGTTTCTGAGGTAAGTACTGAGTATATATATGGGGGCCTAAGAGAGTGAATGAGTGAGATTTACTCAAGAAGACCGAGATCAAAGAGATTAATCGTGACCAGCGAATCCAACTGCAATTCCTAATTTCAACAGGCGAAAGAAGATGAGCAAGTCAACGGCGAAAAGTGTTGTTTTTAGATTTTTGTGGCTTTAACCTTTCAACTTATTAGGTTTTTGTAACTTAACTAGTGTCTTGGAAACATTTATTAACTAGTCAAAGGATTTATTTTAGAAATCTATTATTAATTTAAAATAATAAAAAATGATTTGCCCTCACTGAAATAATCGAGGTTCATCACCACGTGCAATATGATAGAATGACTTGAGATATCCTAATTTGTATAAACTTTTCATATTCATGTTCAAGGAACACAATCTAAATATGAAGAGAAGTTCAAATGGAGAAGACTAACAAATGAAAACACTGGCGTCTTTTAAAAGACGCACAATCTTATTCAAGGCAAATAAGCAATGCAAGTTAGAATATCATAGCATGATTATTTACTTTTTGACTCATAATTAATTGAAAATGTTTAAAATTGACTTGTGTGTGTCAACATGGCCTATCAAAATGCTATACTCGTGTATCGCTGGCGTGCTCGAAGTGCTAACCACTTGTCGGATGTTTGACACTTATTGACAACGTGTCAATCACGTGCCGGAGAGTGTCAAAGTGTATGTGCTTCCCAGGTGATATGTATGGTTTCTAACTAGAGAACAAAAAGTCTTTAACATGATTACATGTTATGACAATCATAAGTAGGAAAACTGCTAATTTGCTTTCTGTGTTATAATAAATAAAAAGGAAGATCAGTCTAGAAAAGGAAACAAATCATGTAATGACCAAGTCTTAAAACTTATCAAACTAGTGAAATCAAGTCTGTTGACACATGATTTTTAATCATCTTTTCTCCCTTCAAATAAATAAAAAAAATCTTAAAAAATTCATAAAATTAAAAAAAAATCAACTTTGGGGACCTTGGCCAAGCTTAAGGAGCCAAATTTGACCAAAACATAATTTTTCATATTTTCAGCATTTTTCAGCACTTTTATTTTTGAAAATTCATAGAAAATAAAAAAATGAGAAAAATGGAAAAATAAATCAACTTTAGAAGCCTTGGCCAAGCCTAGGGAGTCATTTTTGAATAAAAAATAAATTTTCATATTTTTTTATATTTTTAATATTTTTCTAAAAATACAAAAATACTTAAAAATTCGGGAAAAATAACATTTGAGGCCACAAAAATACATAAAAATAGTCAATATTTTTCTTTTAAATCTCTTTTCATGTTAGCCATCGCAAATTTGAAAAATCCAATTGGGGGTCATGTATTCCTTCACGAGCATAATCTCGAATCCAGCTTTAAAAAATTCAATTTGAGTCAATTTATTTTTATTTTTTACTTTTAGGATTTGTGACATTGTTCTCTAATATTTCAAATTTTCATCTTGGCCCAGTTATACCAAGAATGACTCAATTTTGCAAAAGGGCTTTAATTAAATTTTGTATTATTTTCAGCGGCAAGAAATGAGCTTAAATTTGACAAGCGATTGAACTAGACATGCGGTGAATTTCGACCAAGCATAGGGGAGGTGTGTCGAAAATTGTGAAGAGATTTAGATTTAAAGAAATATTTCTCCGAGGAATGAATTGCAAATACTTAAAATCTCAAGGACTAGGGTGCAAATACATAATACTTGAGGGATTATTTTATAAATAACAAAAAAGAAAAGTTAGTGGAGAAATTAGAATAGAGAAGGAAAGATGGAAAAGAGAAGATGGAAAAGGGAAGATGGAGAAGAGGAGATGAAGAAAATAAGATAAGAATAGAAAAGAGAAGATGAGATGAAAAAAAGTTAGTGAAAAAATTAGAATGGGAGATGGATGAATAGACTATAAAAGGAGGAAGAAGTGAACTTAAGATGGGGGATTTTTTTGGAGAGAAAATTTGAAATGTTTGAGAAGGCTTTGAGAGATCGAAGAAAAATTAGAGAGAAAAAAAAACGAGAGAGAATTCTTTTCAAAAAGAGAGTCTTGAAGATGGTGGGAGTTTAAATCTAGGTGTTACCATCACCAATTTCTCTACCGATCAACACAAGTCACGAGTTCATTCTCGTCATTTGAGCCGCAATCTTGATCCATAAGGTGATACGAGGTCCGAATTCAGCAATCAAATCCGTCAAATCATGTAACGATCCTAACCATTAAAATCTTCGAGAATGTCATTACCTCAATGGATTGATTTAAATTTCGATTATGCCGTGTCATATTCACATATCGTATTCGTATTGTAATTTTTTGTATTTTTCGCTTAAAAGATCCAAATCCCAAATTGCAGCAAATTCTGCCCCATACTTAGTGGTGTAAAGATCTCTTGTACTTTACTTTTTGCAATTTAATTCTATACCGTCAAACCCTAGAATTGGAAAGCTGACCCACCCGTTGGAGGTTCTTTATTTACTGCCATTTACTTTCTGCAATTTAATTTCTGCACCATCAAACCCCAGAAAGGGAAGGTCAAGCTAAGGCCGAGCCATCCATTAGAGGTTCTTCATTTACTACATTTTACTTCTTGCAAATTAATTTCTGTACATCAAACCTCAAAATGGGAAGGCTGACCCACCTGTTGGAGGTTTTTTATTTACTATATTTACTTCTTGCAATTTAATTTCCGTACCATCAAACCCCAAATGGAAGGCCAAGCCACACATTGGAAGTCCTTATTTACTACCCTTTACTTTTTGTAATTTGATTTTTACACCATTAAACCCCAGAATGGGTAAGCCGAGCTAATGCCAAATCCCTTGTTAGAGGTCCTTTATTTATTACTGTTAAATATGTCTTGAATTTTTTGACATATTATTTGAATGGGCCGTAGGCCCAAACCCAGAGAAATTAGGTTTTCCTTTTTTTTTTAGACACAATATATATATTGTGATTAGGGTTTCATTGTACTTGTACTCTCCTTTTGATATAGTGGAATTTCGTTTTGCCTCGCCCGTGGACGTAGATCAATCTGATCGAACCACGTAAATCTCGTTGTTCCGCTTTTGTTCTTCGTTTGATTTCCGCAACAAATTGGTATCAGAGCGAAGGTTCGACATCGCGGTCGTCCCTTGTGCTTACTGTTGCATCTGCTGCGGAGAGATCTCCGTCCACCCTTGCTCGTCAACGGTTCCAGGTTTCCTGCGGTGACAAAACCACTTTTCGTCGTTGTTGTGATAGGGGATAAAGCTCCGGAGCCACGAAAATTCTGACCTAGGGTTCCAAGTTTTGGTCGAAGTACAAGGCGCGGTCCCCCCCCCTTCTCCTGTGACGTGGTCACAAAACCTGGAGCCCAAGTTTTGGTCGTGGTCAAAGATTGTGGCTGATTTTTGTCTTGAAGCGTGGTGGACCTTCGTGGAAGATTTTTTGACCTTGGGCATCTCTTCTTGGAAGTTTTCCTTTTTGCAGTGGAAGTGGTCCCCAAGTTTTGCTGCCTTTTTCTCTTTGCTTCGAAGAAGAAGACCTTTTGGTGCAGGTTGACTTTTTGGTCTTTTTTTGGTGCTTGAAGACTTTCGGTGCAGAGGAACTTCTTCGTGTGCAGAGAACAAGACATTCGGTGCAGCAAAATTTTTTGATCGAAAGATTTTTGGTCGCAAGTTTTTTGGGTTTTTCGGTCCAAACCGAAAAAGGGAGAAATCTGCTACTTTGTGTCGAAGAGAAAATTTTTGGGAGCAAATCCAAGGGCTCTTTTAGATGGCATCTTTAAAGTTTCAGATTTCATCTTTTGATGGACAGAATAATTTTGGATTATGGAGAATAAAGATGAAAGCTTTATTGAGGCGAGAGGGTACGGTTAGGGCGCTGGACGGAAATTATCCAGACGACATGACCTCGGCGGAAATAGAAGAGATGGATGAGAAGGCGCATAGTGCGATTCAGTTGTCTCTGGATGACAAGGTTCTGCGAGAAGTCGCCGATGAGGAAACAGCTGCGGGTCTCTGGAGCAAACTGGAAAGTCTCTACATGAAGAAATCTTTGACGTCGAGACTTTATTTGAAGCAGCGTCTTTATACTCTAAAGATGCGCGAAGGTACGCCTGTTCAGGAACACTTGGATGAATTTAATAAAATTGTTCTTGATATGAAGAATTTAGATATTAAACTTGATGATGAAGATCAAGCTTTGATTGTGTTATGTTCACTGCCTGCTTCATATGAGAATTTTGTGAACTCGATGCTTTATGGACGTGAATCCATAACCTTGGAGGATGTTAAAGCATCTTTGAATTCTGCTGAATTGAGAACGAAACTGAATGGGAATACTAGTGAAAATAAAGCAGATGGTTTATTTGTGAGAGGCAGGAACAAGAACAGGGATAAAGCTCCTCGAGGGAAATCTGTTGGTCGATCAAAATCTAGGCCACCTGCCGATAAGACAAACGTGGAGTGCTATTATTGTCACAAAAGAGGACATTACAAGTCAGATTGTCCTGTGCTCAAGAGAAAAGGTAAGCAGCATGCTCAAAGACAAGATGTGGTGAATGTTGCTAGCGAAGATGAGTCTAAGGCGTCAGACAGTGTTCTTACTGCATGCTCTGTTGTTAGTTTGTCCGATGATGTTTGGATATTGGACTCTGGAGCATCATTTCATATGTGCCCAAATAGGGAATGGTTTACCACGTATGAAAAAATAAATGGTGGATCAGTCTTGATGGGTAATGATGTTGTATGCAGAGTTATGGGTATTGGTACTGTTCGGATTAAATGTCATGACAAAGTAGTAAGAACCTTAACTGAAGTTAGACATATACCAGACTTGAAGAGAAACCTTATCTCGTTGAGCAGTTTGGATTCCATTGGGCGTATGTACTCAGGTGGAGGTGGAGTTCTCAAAGTCTCCAAAGGCAATCTAGTTGTGATGAAAGGATGCAAGGTGAACCACTTGTATCATCTACAGGGTAGCATGGTTATGGGTCCTTCGATTGGCACATCTAATTCTGTTTCTGATAATGATAAAACAAAACTGTGGCATATGCGTTTGGGCCACATGAGTGAGCGTGGCATGACGGTTTTAAGTAAACGTGGTTTACTTTGTGGAGAGCAGACGACCTCGCTAGATTTCTGTGAACATTGTGTTCTTGGCAAGCAGTGCAGAGTCAGCTTTAGTACTGGCACACATTCAACAAAGGGCACACTTGACTACATCCACTCTGATTTATGGGGACCAGCACAGGTTCCATCTAAGGGTGGTGCTCTTTACTTTGTGACGTTCATTGATGATTATTCCAGGAAGGTTTGGGTTTATTTTCTGAAGAAGAAAAGTGATGTATTTGAAACCTTCAAAAAGTGGAAAACCCTTGTTGAGAATCAGACTGGAAAGAAGATCAAACGTCTTAGGACTGATAATGGTCTTGAGTTTTGCAGTGGCGATTTTAATGAATTCTGTGCAGATGCTGGTATCGTTCGACACCGTACAGTTAGACACACTCCTCAGCAGAATGGGGTGGCAGAACGTATGAACAGAACCCTTTTGGAGAGAGCAAGATGCATGCTCTCTAATGCTGGCATGGAAAAAGACTTTTGGGCTGAAGCTGTTAACACAGCCTGTTATCTGGTTAATCGCTCTCCTTCAACAGCAATAGACTGCAAGACTCCCTTTGAGAAGTGGTCAGGTAAGCCTTGCGATTACTCTAATCTAAAGGTTTTTGGATGCCCTGCTTATTATCATGTTAAGGATGGTAAGTTAGAACCTAGAGCAAGAAAATGCATCTTTGTTGGATATGCTGATGGTGTAAAAGGGTATCGTTTGTGGTGTCAGGAATCCAACTCGCATAAGTTCATTATTAGTAGGGATGTTACTTTTAATGAAATGCTTATGCTTGATCAAAGAAAGGTTGTTGATGATCATGCAGGAAAGCCTGAGAGCAATATGAATAAGGTGGAGGTTCAGGTGGAGCTTCCAGAGAAAACCTCTCGAGATGATTTAAGCGAACAAAGTGTTACTGTTGATTCAAGTTCAGATGAGGAAGTTGTAGATGAGGTGGAGCAGCCATATTCTATTGCTACTGGCAGAGAAAGGAGGCAGACTCGACCTCCTCAAAAATATGGATACTCTGATCTAGTGGCTTATGCTCTCACGACAGCAGAAGGTATGAGTATTCATGAACCCTCTACTTATACTGAAGCCGTTACTTGCGTAGAATCAGAAAAATGGGCTATTACTATGGTTGAGGAACTTGAATCACTTCACAAGGACCAGGCTTGGGACTTAGTGTCGTTGCCTAAAGGAAAAAAAGGCCATTGGGTGTAAATGGGTCTTCAAGAAAAAGGAAGGAATTCCAAGTGTTGAAGATGCTAGATGCAAGGCACGACTTGTAGTCAAAGGCTACAATCAAAAGGAGGGAACTGATTATACTTAGGTATTCTCTCCTGTGGTTAAGCACACTTACATCCGTGTGTTATTAGCTTTAGTTACTAAATTAGACTTTAAGCTTGAGTAACTTAATGTGAAGACTGCTTTTTTGCATGGTGACCTTGATGAGACCATATATATAGCCCAGCCTGAGGGCTATTATGTAAAATGCAAGGAAGACCATGTTTGCAGATTGAAGAAATCCTTGTATGGTTTAAAGCAGTCTCTAAGACAGTGGTATAAGAGATTTGGTAGCTTTATGATAGGAAGTGGTTATCATAGGAGAAGCTATGATAGTTGTGTCTACTTCAGGAATGGTTCAGATGGATCCTTTGTCTATCTCCTCTTATATGTTGATGATATGCTCATTGCTGCAAAGAACATATCAAATGCATTGATCTTGAAGAAACGGCTCAGTGAGGAGTTCGAGATGAAAGATCTGGGTCCTGCCAAGAAAATCTTAGGGATGGAAATTCGAAGGGACAGACAAGCAGGAAAGTTATATCTATCACAGAGGAGCTATATTGAGAAGGTACTTGAGAAGTTTGGCATGCAGAACGCAAAACCTATTACTACACCATTAGCACCTCATTTTAGACTCTCAGCTCTACATTCACCTCAGTCAGAAGATGAGGAGGCTGCAATGTCTCATGTCCCATACTCCAGTGCAGTTGGCAACTTGATGTATGCTATGGTATGTACTCGTCCCGACATTGCTCATGTAGTTAGTGTGGTAAGTAGATATATGGCTCACCTTGAAAAGGAGCATTGGCAGGCAGTAAAATGGGTACTTAGATATCTTAGAGGTTCCGCAGATTTGGGCTTGGTGTTTGATAGAAATAGTTTAAGTAGTACCTCAGTTGTGGGATTTGTGGATTCTGACTATGCAGGTGATTTTGATAAAAGAAAATCTTTAACTGGCTATCTTTTCACGCTATCTGGCTCAGCTATTAGTTGGAGGTCAACCTTACAGTCGACAATCGCTTTATCTTCTACAGAGGCAGAGTATATGGCAGCAGCAGAAGCAGTGAAAGAAGCTATTTGGTTAAGGAATCTTGTTCAGGAACTTGGCCTCCAGCAGGAAGACAATTCAGTTGTCTTTTGTGATAATCAGAGTGCTATACACTTAGTTAAAAATCAAGCATATCATGAAAGGACTAAGCACATTGATGTCAGATATCACTTTATTCGAGATGCAGTTGCTGAGAGAAATATGATGGTAAAGAAGATTGGCACTGCTGACAATCCTGCTGATATGTTGACCAAGTCAATCCCCGCCAACAAGTTTAAGCACTGCTTGAACTTGATTGGCATGCCTGTTTGAGGTTTGCCCCTTTCTAGGGCTTGGTGGCGAGGTGAAGGAAATTCTACCTTGTTTGAAGATGACATATTCTTTCCTTTGTTACATCCCTTGTTTCCTACACCGAGTTAGCTCACGTAGGCTTAGGGATGCTGGAAGAACATGTTCGACTTCTTGATGATTAAATTCAAGCCAAGGTGGAGAATTGTTAAATATGTCTTGAATTTTTTGACATATTATTTGAATGGGCCGTAGGCCCAAACCCAGAGGAATTAGGTTTTCCTTTTTTTTAAGACACAATATATATATTGTGATTAGGGTTTCATTGTACTTGTACTCTCCTTTTGATATAGTGGAATTTCGTTTTGCCTCGCCCGTGGACGTAGATCAATCTGATCGAACCACGTAAATCTCGTTGTTCCGCTTTTGTTCTTCGTTTGATTTCCGCAACAATTACCTTTAATTTCTACGATTTATATTTCACACCATCAAACCCCAGAAATAGAAGGCTAAGTCAAAGCCGAGCTATCCATTGGAAGTTCTTTATTTACTGCTCTTTACTTCCCGTAATTTAATTTCCGCAACATCAAACTCCAGAATAGGTTGGCCAAATAACCCATTGGAGGTCCTTTATTTATTGCCCTTTGCTTTCTGTAGTTTAATTTCTGCATCATCAAACTCCAGAATGAGTAGGCTAAGCCACCTGCTAAATGTCATAACACTGCACAAAAGTCGTTAGCTCACTCCTCTTTCGGTTTTAAGGAATTTTTAATACTTTGAAAATACCAAAAAATGTCATTCACATATATTCCATCTAAAAAATGAAAATACAAAAAGAGAACACCCCACTAGAGCCTTAAGAGTAAACCAAGCCTGAGTTGCTAAAATTAGGATATCCATGGAATTAAGTGCCAAAATGACATTAGTTTTAATTAACTGGTGTAATGAAGTCCTCAAACTCATAATCTCTTGTTTGTATAAGTAATTTAGTTCTTCCGCTAATTTACTTAGGTTTCTAATCGACCTACCAAAAATGATTAGTGGCGACTTCAAATTCTAAAATCATTCGAACAAAAACCAAAGTTGCAATTCTATAGGGCTTGGGAGTGTCCATATTAGGTTAGTCAATTTAATTAACCTGATAATCCATTAACTTGGGAATTTTTCACCGATAAAAAATTTTTAGGGTCATGACAAAGTCCTTCAATGATTGTCTTTCTTGAAATTTTTAGAATTTGATTGTACTTTCGTGACAAGTTTTAAGATTTCATCAGATCTTTTTAAATTTTTAGGACTCAAGTGTACTTTCATGGCAAGTTTAGGACTTAATAGCATATTTTGAAAGTTTTGAAACTCGATTATACTATAGCGATAAATCTTAAGATTTTCAATGCATTTATTCCTTTTTTTTACCATGAAAAAAAAAACACACACATATATATATGCGTACGAAAACCCTGCACATCATCAAGGACGTTTCTAATTGCCTCGTTACCTTTATTTCCCCTTTTGAACCCCATGGAAAACTTCTCCATCGCCACCACATCGTCCACATTTCTCGACGACTGGTCGTCACCTTCGAACTTAACTACGAAGAGTCGGAAAGCAATTAATGCATCGAGAGTGTCCTTTTCAATTTCATCGTGCAAAAGAGGGGCCTTAGAAAACCCCCCCTATCGCTATCCGGATGAGAAAGCATGCAATCCTTGTGATGTCTCGCTCGGTGTTCATATGGCTTCCTTATTTCTTTGGTCTCGGCTCATTAGCATGGGAGAGGGAGTAATAGCGAGGGGGACCAAGCTAGCGTTTCTCTCCCGCGATTTGCATGCGATCACTCAACTTTATCGCTCCCTTTTCATCGGAACGTCGCCGTCAACCAATTGATCCATTAAATCTCCACATAATGAACACCATGTGGCTCCGTTCTCATCTCCAGAAGTTTGATTCATCAACTTCCTCTATTGAAAAGAACTTCATAGCTAGAACACCATCTAATCATTTAGGTATAGGGCCCTCTAAGTAGTTCCTTTGAATTCACACTGTCTTAGCTTTATCAGCATAGTGGGTAAAGTTTCTTGATAGCCACCAAAATGTTGTTAGAATTTTCCATAAGATCTTCGGTGTGGAATGTAATCATTTTATGCACTAAACTTTTGTTTTGTTAGGAACAATGCGTTGTCAACATTTTCAGATCAATTTTATTTTTTAGAGAACCTAAAGTGAGATATGCTATGTGTTTCATCGACGTGACATTGATGTTGCAACATCTAGATGCCATCTTGTTATAACTGAAAAAACTTTTAAAAAGAAGAAGAAGAAGAAGAAGAAGAAGAAGAAGAAGAAGAAGAAGTTTCAAATAGGTGTTTAAGGCACTCTATTTTCTTCTTTGACTTTCATTTCTGTTTTGTTATTTTGTTTTACTATTATTGCTTATGTGGCTCCGATATGGCACCAAATCGGTGTTGCAGATGTGCGAGGAAAGGCTATATTTGGCTAGAAATTTGGTCCAAAGATGGTTAGAGTGCATTAACATGAAAAACTGAGAGTTTATGGTAATGAGCGATTGAAATTAACATTCGAAAAACTTATTGGAAAATAGCATCAAAGGTCAATGACCGCCAATGTGAAAAGGATTGTCCGCAATGTTGGAATTTCCGAATTGGACGCCCTTCACGGTTGGGGTGTGCCTAGATGAAAAACATGAATGGAAATAAACCACACCGCGTATGTCATCGGTAAAACAGTGGATGGAATCAAGAGAGAATGGTATAGAAGCTGACCATGAATTGTATGACACCCGTCCGCTTTTGGCTAGGTATGAAACATTGGACTCGAATCAAGGGAGAGTCATGCATGCATGCATGCATTACTATGTGAAGCTGCACGTGAATGCTCACGAGTGCAAACCCTAAAAGCGAAATTCTTCGCTTCTCTTTTGAACTTAATCCTCCTCCTCTGGTAAGCTTTCGGTGGAGATCCGAGGTCTCGCGACAAAAAGTTTCTGCAAATTGCAAAGAGCAAAATTGACTCGTTGGTGGTGCAATTGGATCATTGAATATCACACCAAGAAATCAACCCCTCATCTGCTAAAGCGTCCAGATATTTTTTAGCCTGTAAAGGTTCAAATTATGAAAGGAGTTTATATAAAAAGAAAAACAGAGAGATAAAAAAAAAAAAAAAAGACAAACGATCAATGTCACACTTTCAACTTTCATGACCATCTTTTCGTCTGTTGATGTAATCTCCCTTGGACATTCAATCCACAGGAAGATGAGAACCTTGTATATAAAACCCTCCTTTCTCTTCGTAGAAAAAATCACAAGCTCATCGCCACTGATTCTGATAAAACCACAGATGAATTCTGCTTAGCACGAGTACTCGAGAACGAGAAGTAGCGTAGAAAGACCCGAGGAGAAGAAGAGCAGGCCAATAATCCTTCATCATGGTATTGTAGCTTCGAGCTGTTGCACTGGTTCATTGCTATCCCTCAGATTACGATGCTGAAATAAGACTTGAAATTATATGGATTGACTTACAGTACGGGCATGAGCAAGAGGCTCTGCGTAGAACACTTTTGTCACGTCATTTGTTTTTCCATCTAAAACCCTTTGCAGGTTCGCTGCTCGGGCCATATTCTGAACCATACTTGATGAAGATGTTTCATGCATACACAAAAGAAATCACCCATTACTTTGCTTTACAATCTCTAGGGCATAAGTTCCACGAGAATCAATACTAAACACATTGTTGTAGGTTTGAGGTCTGGGTTCCAGATGTGGATACCGATTCCTTGTAATTCTATGCTTGTGCTTTCAAGATTTGTCTCGATAAAAGATTTTATAGATAGTCAAGCTCGATCTAGCCGAATCTTGAATTTAAAACCCTACAGAACACACTTTGAAACCTAATCTTGCGTTACTAATGCATGTTGATCGTGTCTATTATGCACATTATATGTAAAAGTTGCATTTTATATATGCATTGCCTGTGTGTAAACTACAAGGTTTGCATTTTCGTGGATTTGACTTGTGCATGTTTCAGATAGAAGATCTATTGCATTTGTAATGAATACTCTAGCGGCATTGGCGCAAAAATCCATATATAATTAGAAAATTTATCTCTCTCCGAGATGTGTGTGTATGTATACGTGTGTGTTTGGGAAATGCTTTCCTAAAATAATTGTTAGGGATGGTACAATCTCAACTGTAGATCAACACACTATCACCGAGTGCTTTGCATAAAGCACTTATTAATCGGAGATCGTGTGGTAAAAAATAACTAATACTACTATCAGACTGTCAGGTTAGTAGCTCCCTATGTGCTTACTATGTTAGGCTCAACTATCATATTAATTTCTTCTTCTCTTTCTCTTCGTAGGACGAAAAAAGGCTACGAAAGGCAATTTCGGATACATCGATCCAAATAGACAACTTTTACGGGAGTGAATTAGACTTTACCATGGGAAAGATCGATGAAGTTGAGCAAGTGACTTGTGAATGCTGTGGCCTAAAAGAGGATTGCACTCAAACTTACATATCCCAGGTTAAGGATTGTTGTTCAGGCAAATGGGTTTGTGGCCTTTGCTCGGAAGCAGTCAAAGAAAAGCTAGCACAAGCACCAACTGTAGCAATACAAGAAGCCGTGAGCTCTCACAGGGAGTTTTGCCAAAAGTTTAACAGCACAACTAGATCAAATCCACAGCTTTCCTTGACGTTTGCCCTGAGGAACATTGCAAAAAGAAGCTTGGAAAATAGAAACTCAAGGACTTTGCCCACGTCCAAGATTGCTCGAAGCACGAGTTGTGTCCCGAGGATCAATCTCAACTAGTAGGCTTCTTGCCGAGATGATTGATCGTGAACGCAGAACATTGCTTGAATGCAAAAATTGCACCTGCGTGGTCGAGGAGAAGAGTTGTGACTTCATATAGGTTTTCTGTATACCTACGTTATGACTTATGACTGACCGAAATTCGCCGTCTCGTAGAAGCTGAATATTCAGAAAGTAGGGATTTTGTTTCTTTTTTAGCATTTAGTAAAACCTTTAGACATTTTGAACTAGATTTATTGTGTATATGACTAAAATTATACTAGTTTGCTGTTATAGTGAATCAGTAACACTTCACCTTTTATGCTAGCCATGCCATCCGCTCCTTTGATTTTTATTTATGGTTTGTTTATTCCACATATTCTTCAAAAGGTTTTGTTTGTTTTGATTTCCCTTGAATACCGGAGTTCCAGTATATGTATGCATACATTGGAACTAAAATACGATAAAGTAAATCCAACATTTTCTAAGTCTCTGTTTAATCAAATAATCCGAACTTTTTATTCTATATTTCATGTATAATACGATCGATTTTGATTTTTAAAAAAAACATGCGAAGCACGACAAGAGCACTAGGATGTAATATATTCTACGGTTTCGCATCTTAACAACTATGTTTTTTACAAATGGATATGATCATTGAACAATTGAACCATTTCGTTATCATCAGATGCTGTAGCTTAGTATATGGCAAGCATAATAGGTTTTCGAGGCCATGGGGTGTTACCGCATGAATGATGAAGAGAACTTGATAAAGTCTGTCTTTTTGTCTTCAAGCACGCAAAGGACATAAGAGAGATCAAGAGTTGGTCCCGGCTACATAGCCTCTAACCCTTAGTTGGACAATTATATTTCCATTCAAATCTCACAATCTCTTCAGCTCACGGAACATGGACGAATTAGTTTGGATGTTTTTATATACTTGCTATTGGGGGTGAAATTGCATTAGAGTATACCGAAAGAACGAATCTCGCTAAGAATGTTGCTAATGACATGCCATTGGATGTTGAAACACATCGAATTGGTATGTGTGCAAGAGTTAATTTGAACAACCCCGTGAAGTTAGTTCAACGTTAGAAAAAAAAATTGATTGATATCAATATAAAAATTACGTGCATATAATGAATAAATGACAAATATTTGACAAAAGGGTGGATTAATATTTTAATGGAAAGTTAAATGGGAAAGCAAAGGGGGGAAATCAAAACAACCATGACCCTTTAACAATAATCACCCATTAAAGGTGAAGATAGACGAGGCTATATGGCCATACACATATTGCTTGTGGTCCAAAGGCTTTCCACTAGGGTTCATCTTTATCCTTGAAACGCAATAATTGCCCTACAATGGTCCCAAAGTTCTCAGATCCCCATGCACATTCACTGTTCCAATTCCTATTTTAACCAAAGGCAAAACCCTAGTTGGTCCAAAATCTCACATAGCACGTGAACTCCCACACGTGCAGCACTCTTTAAACTCAAAAGATTTCAAAAGGCATGGACCCGTTGGTCCATCCTTTTGGCCTACAAAATGTCACGCGAATCAAAAGAGGCCCGTTTGATTGGATCGCAGTGTCTCAACATTCAACCCAATCAAAGCGAGGAGGATAAGGGGCAGAATCACTAATGAAACCCAAATAACAATACCAGTAAATTCATTAATATGCATTTTGAAGATAATGGATGAACTACTCATTCTAATTGAGAGAGAGAGAACACCCGAGAACTGCAACTGGGGGAGAGGAAGAGAGACCATGCACTGCACCCCGTGTGAGAGGAGGGAGAGGAGAAGAGGCAGACCAGTGAAGCGCCAAGAGCAACCACCGGAGAACGAAAATAATTTAGTAATCATCAAAACCCAATGTATTCCAACAAATTCACTATATATTTTCTATATATTTCGTATTTCCACTTCTTGGCCGCCTTTTCCTGATTTTTAACTGAATGTGGTGTTTACAATAGTATTCAATGGCTATTATATTTGTCGTTTACATCGGAGCTTCTTAATATTGCGACGACAGTGAATAGCCATTCCCGCATACCTACTCTAGGAAGGTGGACTCCATATGAATCTACCCCTCTCCATAGAATTTCGTATCAATCAAACAAGGCCGGCCCCTCCCAGCTTGGCCCCCGATAAAATAGTGAAAAAAAAAAACCGCTGCATGGTATTGCTCTCATCCATCTCCCATATGGAGACCGATGAATCTTTAGTCAGTGCCGGCGCCATTAGAGCAGCCACCGCCACCGATGATGAATTCCACACCACCGGAGCTGCCACCATGTCTGGACAAAACTCTTGGCAATAAACATTGATGGTAGTTTTCTACAGTAAAAATATTCAGAAAATAGTTAAGGATTTTGTATGAAAAAAATTTTAGCTGGTGCAACGGCCATGTTACTCAGATGATTAATAAGCTCAGTATTTTTTTTATCTCGTGCAACGGGCATTCAACTCGTATGCAAAGTACATGGATGAATACACTTTTACCATGTCCCACCCGTAGCCATATGATCTTGCGGCGTTTTAACTATGGTTCACTTGTTAGTATCATAATGTACAGTATTGCTTATTTTATTGTGCAAAAAAGATTACAATATACCAATAAAAAAAATCATATCTCTTCTCTCGATTACCACTACCGTGTTGTCGGTTCTGGCAACGGAAGTTTTGGCAGTTCTGGTGATGACCGCTCCTGTGCCAGCAGTTGTGGTGCCGGTGCCCTCGTGGGATATCGATAGCCATGCAATTCAATGATTTCCTTTTTTTTTTCCTTTTTTAATTAAATCTCTTTCTTTTAGATTTGACTGTGGATATAATACTGGCAACAACTGGATAATGGGTATTTGTAACAAGAAGGGTTAAATTTTTTTTTCCACCGAAATTGACTGGAATCGTGGGAAATGAATAAGATTAGACCAAACTTTCAATTTTAATCCAAATATAATTTACTGGCTTATATTTTTTTTTTCTCAGAACTCGGTGTAAGATCAAAAAGTCGTGCATCTTGCCAGGGGACACGGATGCGGGATTAGATCTTCATCTGCATAATAGTTTTAATAATTATTTCCATTTTTTTCTTATTTTAAATATCCAGTCCCCATAAATGTTAAGAAGGTGGATTTGGAGGTACAAATATATACGAAATATCTACACTAACAGTGTCTGCTGGAATTACTGATTTACCTTGTGGATCGATTCTATAAACCCAAACTTTTATATATATAACTTTTTATGATAAATTTTGTGGGTAAAATTTTATTGGCGGTGAATATACTTTAATGGCATTTTTGCTCAAGTCATTAAATTTTTCTCGTACACTAGAGTTTTTTAAGGAGTGAACGGTTTTGCCACTGCCGCTGGAGCCGCCTCCATGTGTGTACAAAACTCTTGGCAACAAATATTAATGGTAGTATTCTACGATAAAAATATTAGGAAAATAGTTAAGGATTTTGTATGAAAAAAATTTCATAAGAATGTCATTTATACAATTTAATCTCATTTAATTATACAAGTTGCTTAATAAGCTCAATATTTTTTTTATCTCATGCAATGGGGCGTGCAACTCTCACGCAAAGTACTTGGATGAATACACTTCTATTATGTGGCTAAAAATGTTTTTCGGGGTTTGAGTTTGTTTTACACTAGAGTTTGCTAAGGAGTGAATTGTTTTGCCACGTCATGGGTAGTCATAAATTGGAAATTTAGGTTAAGTGCCTATTTTACATTAGATGGACTATTTTCATTTTTATGTTTTCTGAGATATTTTCCTATAACTATCTCCTTTTATGATTAATCCTAGTATCACTCCCTACAATTCAAAATGTGCGAGAGAGAGAGAGAGAGAGAGAGAGAGAGAGAGAGAGAGAGAGAGAGAGAGAGAGAGAGAGAGAGAGAGAGAGAGAGAGAGAGAGAAGGAAGGGTGGGAATCTGTGATTTCACATCTTAATTTAAGCTAGAGGAATGATCGGTGTGGATGACACCATAGATTACGCCATGTGAGGCACTCAATGCATTAAGATCCATTAATTGTTCCTATCACGACGGACCCTCAAGCCCGACATTCATAGATCATAGTGCACTTCTAATTGGCTCTTTTTAAAAGGGGGTGAATATAAACATGTAAGGCAGTGCTTTCGTTTTTTTCTTTTTTTTTTCCTTAACTTTCCTTAATTTAATCAACAATATATTATTAGAACATTAATATAAATGATAAAGGGCATTTGTAACAAGAAGGGTTTATTTTTCCAAAGAAATTGACTGATATCTTGGGAAATCAATAAGATAAGACCAAACTTCCAAATTTAATCAAAATATAATTTATTGGCTTATAATATTTTTTTATTTGAACTCAGTGCGGATCAAAAATCATGCATCTTCCCGGAGGGACACGCATGCAAGAGTGGATCTTCATCGGCACAATAATTTTAAGAGTTTTAGCTATAAAGGCGATAATTATTGCCATTTGTTTTTATTTTAAATATCCAGTCCCCATAAAAGTTAAGAAAGCGGATTTGGTGGTACAAATAGCCAGCTAGAAAATATATAGGAAACAAATCGATTTTTCCATTTCTCCACGCTGTCAAGTAGTAACTGTAGTAGAACTGGGGTGGCCCCACGGGTTTGGACAATTCATTAGAGCCAAATCCTACCCACCATATTTAATGACAAACATGAATTTAAATTTAAATAAATAAGATTTCTAAACATTTCCTAATAATGGAGAGCTTTCCGTTTAATGATCTTATTCTTTCAGAATTCTGAAATCTATATCATCTTATTTGTATATGTATCATATAAATGTATATAGCCCGTGTT
Source organism: Psidium guajava (assembly GCA_016432845.1). Taxonomy (NCBI): domain Eukaryota; kingdom Viridiplantae; phylum Streptophyta; class Magnoliopsida; order Myrtales; family Myrtaceae; genus Psidium; species Psidium guajava. The sequence goes on along the minus strand of CM028229.1, from coordinate 33,540,334 downwards.
GGAAAGACGGGGTTGTCCATGCATTCTCCCCAGTCAAGCCAATTTTAATGCAAAAATAATTTACTAGCTTATAATATCTTTTTTTCTAAGAGACACGGATGCGGGAGTCAATACTCATCTGCATAATAATTTTAATAGTTTTTGTTATAGTGGCAATAATTATTGCCATTTGTTTTATTGCAACTATCTGATCCCCGTAAAAGTTAAACAAGGGATTTGGAGATAGAAATAGCCAACTAAGAAATATATAGGAAATATTTATATATCCGTTGTTTACACTAACGGTGTGTGCTATCATTACTCGTTTGCTTTGTAGATCTACTCTCTATAAATCCAAATTTTGTATCTAAAGTTTTTTTTATGACAAATATTGTGGGTAAAATTTTATTGGCAGTGAGTAGGCATTAATGGCCTTTTTAACTCATCAGGCCATTAATATTTTGTCCTGCACTTAAGATTTTCAAGGAGTGAATTATTTTGCCACCTCCGCCGGAGCCGCCTTCATGTGTGGACAAAACTGTCAACAGTAAAATTGACAGTACCATTCTATGATAATAATATTAAGAAAAATAGTTAAGGATTTTGTAGGAAAAAATTTCATTAAATGTCAGTTATACGATTTAATGCTCATTTAACTATTTAAGATGCTTAATAAACTCGTTTTTTTTTATCATGTGCAACGGGCATGCAAATCACATGCAAAGTACATGGATAATACGCTTTTATTATTGTTTGACTGAAAATATTTTTTGGGCTTTGGATTTCTTTTACACTAGAATTTTTTAAGGAGTCAATTGTTTTGCCCAGTGATCAGGATACATAGTTTAAAATCGTATCAGTGACTTCTAATTGGTGATTGTAATTTCTTAAACACAACAATGGTTCCATGGTTATTTGTAACAAGAAGGGTTAATTTTTTTCCACTTAAATGGACGGTTTGAATTGAATAAGATAAGACCAAACTTCCAATTTTAATCCAAATATAATTTACTAGCTTATAATATATTTTTCTCTGAGTGACATGGATGGGAGAGTGGATCTCCCTAGAGAGACACAGATGCGGGAGCGGATCTTCATCTACGTAATAATTTTGATAGTTTTGGTTATATTGGCAATAATTATTGCCTTTGGTTTTTATTTAAAAATCCTGTCCCCATAAAATTTAAACAGGGAATTTGGAGGTAGAAATAGCCAACTAAGAAATATATAGGAAATATTTAAATATCCATTATTTACCCTAGTGGTGTCTGCTATAATTACTCGTTTGCTTTGTAGTTCTATTCTGTGAACCATAATATTTATCTAAAGCTTTTTTATGATAAACATTGAGGGTAAAGTTTTATTGACAATGAGTAGACTTTAATGGCTTTTGAACTCAGGTCCCTAAATTTTTGTCGTGCACTAAAGTTTTTCAAGGGTTCAATTGTTTTCCCACCGCCGCCGGAGCCACCTTCATGTGTAGACAAAACTCTCGGCTATAAATATTGATGGTAGTATTCTATGACAAGAATATTAAGCAAATAGTTAAGTATTTTGTAGGTAAGAATTTCATAAAAATGTTATTTTTACGATTTAATGCTTATTTAATTATATAAAATTTTAATAAGCTTGTTATTTTTTTTATACCATGCTGCGGCGTGCAAATCATGTGCAAAGCACATGGATGAATGCACTTTTTATTATTACGTGATTGAAAACAATTTTTGGTGCATGGATTTGTTTTAAACTAGTTTTTTTTTAAGGAGTAAATTGTTTGCCTCGTCATGGGTAGTCATTAAATTGGAATTTTAGGTTCAGTGCCCATTTTACATTACACGGACTATTTTCTTTTTATGTTTCCTAATTTATTTTCATGCAAGTATCTACTTATAGGATTAATTCTAGTATCACTCCCCTACAATTCAGAATGAGTTTGGAGAGAGAGAGAGACTTAGAGGAATAATCAGCGGATGCATGACACCATAGATTACGCTAGGAGATGCACTCAGTGCATGAAGATCCATTAATTGTTCCTATCACAGTGGACCCTCAAGCCCAACATTCATAGATCACAGTGCACTTCTAATTCGCTCTTTTTAAAGGGGGTGAACGTGAACATGTTAGGCAGTGCCTGCCATTTTTCTTTTTCTTTTTTCTTTTTTTCCCTAACTTTCCTTAAATTAATCAACATGATACCATTACAATATTAATCTAAATGATGGACCTTTATCGATTCAAGAGCACGGATCCCCAAAAAAGCGATGGATAAATAAATCCTCAAACGCTTATTTTGGGGAAATTGGTTTGCTCCACGTCAATGGAGAGCTCACTAAGACGGTGACAGGGTATAATTTATGGTGAAAAGGGCAGAATTTATTAGTATAAAGTAGAAGTGGAGCACTCAACCTTGTTTTGCATGTTAATGCTTTTCACAGCATATTGGCGTGAATCGACTTTTTGCTAGGGTTGCTAAGAGATTCTGTGGACAAGAAAGGGATATGATACATTTACATTCAGGAGTCAGGAAGCTTCGAACAATTTGATAAAAGAGAAATTATTCCCCTAAAGAAATAGTTTTTCAAGGTAATTAGCAAGATTCATTTTTCCTTTCTCCCGTTTTGTGCCCATAAAGAAAAAGACGGAAAGAATGCATTTGTATCCTCCTACTCAATTCCTTTACGAGCTTAACACTTGAGCATTCTTATGAAGACTTATACGATGTGCTTCGGATTGGGTTTCCACCAATGGAATCGCGGCACATACCCCGGCAAGATATAGCCCAGCTAGGATGTGCAGATCATCTTAGGCTTGAGATCAGTGGCAGTATGCATGCTAGGTCCACTGTCCTCCTACACAACGCCCATGGCAGTTGGTTGTCATATGTAGATGGTGTTCTAGTTTGTTCTTGGTCCTTTAAACTGATTTGGAGGGTGTTGAATTAGTCAAAAAGCATGTGTTTGATTTTTTCAATAAAACCTAGTCAATAGAGTTGTCCTAGTTTATAGGAATCTGTTGCAACAAGTTGCTCCACACACATTCAGTATAGTGGGTCAAAAGTAGTCGCTATTTTTCTGGGTTTATCTGTTGGTATTTGGCCTATTTAAAGGCTAAGTTGTTAGTTCAATAAAGAATGAATGCAGTAAGCATTTTTCACTGCATAGTACTCTCTTTTCTCTTTTTAGTGCTTGCAAAGCACAGCTAGCTTCCGCAAGAATTCTGTAACAGATGGATGTAAACGATAAAATTTATACAGAAATTTATGTGAACATCATATGGTATGACGCAGCGAAGGGATAGACAAGCACGGATTTGGTTTATCCACAAAACACACTAATAGGCAACACTTAACAAAGAAATATCTTTTCTGTATTGTCAGAAGCAATAACTATCTTTTCAAATGAGGAAACACATAACATTAAATATAAATAAGATAAATCATAGCCTAAATTAGTAAATTCCAAATCAAAATAAATAATATCTCTGAAATCTTAAAAATTTTAAAGATAAGATAATAAAATAAAAACCCCAAATTAGTATACTAGTGTCAAATTTATTACAAATTAATTTTTAGATCTTTAAAAATTCCAAACTGATACATTTGTGATAAATTTAGTTTGAATCACCTAAAATCTCAAATTGGTACGTTTAACACACTTATCACTATTAGTTTTTGTCAATTTTTACTTTGAACATGACAATAACTCAGCTGACATAATAGGTAGAATGGTAAATCTATTTGGTCACATGTGTTTTTGATGAAGGAAGGGTAACATTCGTTCGGTCATTAGTCTCTATGAATCAAACTTCACCACCAGTAGAAGATCTTCTTTATTATCCCTAAAAATCTATATACACATCTCTCGAATTTCCACGTGGACTTGTTGGGTCAATTAGTTATTGCCATGTGTCATCCAACTCAATAATTTCATGATAAAATTTAACTGGAAGCTAACGAATGGTAAAAATGTAACGCATTCACTAGTTTGGTGCTTTCGGTGACCAAAATTAGTTTAGGGTAAATATATTATAAGTGTACTAGTTTGGGATTTTCGATGGTCTAAAAATTAGATTGAGATAAATTTGTCATAGATACATCAATTTAGGATTTCGCACTCACTACTAAATGTTCAGATTGAATCTCTTTAATCTACTTGTAGTTATACGACCCTTCACCCCCATGCCACCAATTGGTAGGAGGTCCATAAACCCATTCACTAGCACAATAATTTCACACGGGTAATATTAATATGTTACCACTACGCTAGCACCACCATGGTCGCTGACCTTTACATTGGTTTGATATTAAGAAAGCATTTCTGCTAATGACTTGCATAAGTATGTTGTAAGGAAAAGCACAAAAAAAGCCCTAAATCCCTTGCATTAGTATCAATTGAGTCCTAAACCTTTTAATTGATCAATTTAGTCTTAAAAATATTCCATTGCTATTAATTGAGTTCATTTAGCTAATTTCGAACAAAAATCGCTAATTTAAACATCGTCGTCTTATGCAGCATGGCCAATGCAGATATGAACATTTTTAATGATATTTTAATAATTTTGAAAAAAAATTTATAGATTTTTATCATTTTTTGGGTTCTCTCTCTCTCTCTCTCTCTCTCTCTCTCTCTCTCTCTCTCTCTCTCTCTCTCTCTCTCTCTCTCTCTCTCTCTCTCTCTCTCTCTCTCTCTCTCTCTCTCTCTCTCTCTCTCTCTCTCTCTCTCTCTCTCTCTCTCTCTCGTGTGCACGCGCGCGGCGCAAGAGCTATCGGTAAACCCTCATTAGCTAGGGACGAGGGCCTAGATGCTCTCGCTAGCCAAAGGCGAGGGCTAGGACGCCCTCACGGAACTGGGCAAGGGGCACGATGGCCTCACCCAGACCAGCACCCTTGCTCAGCCCAAATCTAGTGAGGGCATTGTAGCCCTTGTTGGCCCTCTATGAGAGAGAGAGAGAGAGGAACATAAGAGAAAAGAAAAACCAATTTTTTAGAATATATAAAATGTCATGAAAATATCATTAAAAAATAGTCAAATTAGCTTTGATTGTGTCACGTAAGATGGTTAGTATCCATGTCAGCGATTCTCCCATCAAAATTGGTTAGATGGACTCAGTTAGTAGTAATGCAAAAAGATTTAGAACTAAATTAGTACCAATGTAATAGATTTATGACTTTTTTGGTACTTTTTTCATAAGTCATAATGAGCAACCACACAGATCCGTTGCTCATAGAGAGTAATTTAGGACTCTCCTTCCTAATTGAGAATTATTAATTTGCACATGTGAAAGAGTTAATACAGAAGTTCCCCATAAGATAATGTTCAGATTTAATGTTGGAATTAAGACACTAAGTTGGTTTTTACTTGATGTTTTAAGTTCTAAAGCAATTATTAATCTAGCTAGGCATTTTAGTAAGTTCGGACTTAGACTACTTCTCAAATATTCTATTTAGATAAGTATACAGACTTTTACTACTATTCGCATTGAATCATGTAAAAAGCAACGACTGATTATGTGCCTCTTGACATGTATCGTGTTATCTTTTATGAACATAGTAAGGAAGAAACTTCATAGATGGACTGGCAAAACAATTACAAGGTTGTTGCGGCAAAAAGAACCTCGCGGTGAATAATTAACGCGGTGTTATATGTATAACTACTTAATTAACTCTAGCGGGTACTGACTTGACCGAACAAAATAATATAATGCTAGCTTTTCAAAGGAACATTGAACCAGATATGGACTTAACGCACCATAGATAAGAGCTTAAGTAAGCGATGCTATTTTTTGTGTGATTTTGCTGTAGTCAACCGCATGTTTGAATTGTATGAACATGTGATATGATCCTCTCTCTCTATACTTGCTTTTCTTCATAGCTAGCGTACTGTTCAATTAGACTTGTTCACGGGCCTGGTCGCCAAAAGTAAATCTAGACTTGGTCCAAGTCACAAGTGCCAAAAGGCATCTTTCAACGAGTTTAGACTTGTCATGAAAGTACAATTGCATTCTCAAACTTTTAAAAGTACAATCAAATTCTAAAATTTGTCAAATTTGTGCAATCGAGTCCTTCGTTAAATCCACTCTAGCTAACAAAAAAAAACTGACGTGGTACTTTTTATTATTTTCCCTATTCTACATGGTGATAATATAGTTAAAACGAAGTCATTCTATTCCAAATCTAATTTTTAGTACCAATTTTATTTAAATTAAACTAAAAAATTAAGGTAAATTAACACAAAAGAAAGGGACGAAGGGACGGAGGTGAGAACCAAACAACGAGTGCAGCCCCTTGCTGTCGTTGCCTCCTAACCATCATCGAGAAGGACTAACGAGTGTAGGGGTGAGCAAAATAACATGATCGAAACAAATCGGCCAGTTCTAGGCCATTCTTGTGGGAATCGGTCCAATTCTTAGTTTCTAAAAATTTGAACCGATAAATATCGATCCGGTTCCCAATTCTAAGTATGAATTCTATAATAATAAATTCTAATGACTAATTACCCTCTTCACAGTTTGCTCTCACTGAAAAGTGAAAACCCAAGTGTTTCTCTCTCTCTTTGCTTACATTGGACTTTTAGTCACGCCTCTCGCAACCTCACTTACGATGCTCATTGCTCAGTTTCAGTCACACTCGTTCTCAAACTCTCTCTTCCTGAACATTTGAAGAAAATCGACGGTCTTTTAGGTAACATTTCGTTTCTATAAATTACAGGATTGCTGGGTTTTGTTTTCTGCGGCGCGTCTCTGAGTTTTTATTTTTTCATTATGCACTCTGGTTACTTGTATCAACTTCATTGGATCTTGGCCCGAGGAATTGGTTTTATTTTTTTTTTCTTTGGGTATTTTGCTATAGCTTGTCGAAGTTTTACGTGTACGATTATTTGTGGTTGAATGTTTTGAACATTTTTAGGGCATAGAAACCTTATCACAGCCGGTTCCTGAACCCACCTCGGAACTAAACTAGACCAATCGGTCTAGTTCCCAAGTTGGTCTAGGACTAGGTGAACCGGTTCTCAATTCCACAAACTAGTAACCGGCTCATCATAGAACCGATCACCTAAGGCAACGATGAGGAATGACCAATGGGGGTTATTGGCCCTAGCCAGTGGTCGATGACCCTCACTTGCAATCGGCTGCAACCAACAGCGGCCATCCCCCACCCTCATCTACCCTTCAATAGAGAGAGCTACTAATTTAGCTTAATTTTTAATTTAATTTCAATAAATGTTGTAATAAAATCATATTCGGACCAAAACAACGTCATTTTAGCCTTATTTTTTCATGTTTTAGTTATGCCATCACCACATATGAGAGAGAAAAATATTTAAAAAGTTACGTCAACTTTTTTCGTTAACCAAGTTGGACGGAGTTAACGGAAAGACTCAATTGCCAATTTGATAAGTTTTAGAAGTTGATTCCACTTTTTGTAACTTTTAAAACTAAATTGTACTTTCATGACAAATCGTAAGAGAGTACCACTATAGTTATCCCTTTTTTTTATAATCTAAGAGAACGAGTATAGCATGATTACTCAGGAATCAGGGATCAACGCATGATTGATAACAGTTGCCTACCCAATTTTAGTTGGAGTCTATAGCTATAGCTCTGCAAGCGATGACTAATATCTTCACCCAACCAGCTAGTTACTCAGGAATCAGGGATCAACGCATGATTGATAACAAACAACTATATCTATATCGATAGTTATGACATAGACACATCTATTGTTGTCTGATTATTATCTATAAATCACAACATATTTATTGTCACATAACCTTCTTATCTTTTATGTCAGTATGTGTAATCCTCCAAAGCTTTGTCCAACTAGGGTTTCCTTTTCCCTGGTTTCTCACATCTCATGGACCAATTCATGTTATTTAGTGTTTGCAGCGTAGAGTGATAAGGCTCCTAAAGTGCTCGTTATGTGGCACAACAACACAAATCAGGAAAAAAAAAAAAGCTAGCATATACCTCTCAAAGTGGGTTGTCCAAACTTCTATATAATACCAGCTATGCACCTATTTACCAAATAAAAGATCGTGAGATACACCAGCTATTCATTCTATCTTGGATCAACTTTTCTTTATGGGCATTATACTTAGAATTTAGTTGGGGGGAGAAGGCAAAGACTTTTCGCGAGGAGCTGTGGGGGATCCTGAGGGGGATGGGCGTGGTGGAGGTGCAAAACCCTAGAAAATGGAGGATGAAGAAAGCATGCGGGAAGTGACAAAGACCACTCACTGTATATTCCTTCGAGAAAGACGATCGGGGTAGGTCCCCTTCACATGAAGGGAGAGAAAGATGCGCACGAGAGCACTTTCAATTTTTTACCCCAAAGTTTTGGCAAAAATAAATATCTTTTGGTAGCCCAAAGGCCTTCCACTTTTTTCCATTTTCTTTCTAAATTATGCTTTTCTCTGCTACTTTTAAAATGAGCAGAAAAAGTTATGTGCATGGCCTGGGTGAAATTCTGTCTGGAAATAATATCGTTGATGAGTTTAGTTATACACACTCTAAAGGTGCGCTCGTTTCACGGAAAATTCAAAATTTGAAAAATATTTTCTAAAAAATTATTCAATAAGAAATATTTTCATAAACGATAACAATGCTTAATTATCTTGGTTAGTGATTAAAAAAATATGTATATATTTTATATTTATTTATTTTTATAAGCAATACATGCAATTTTTTTGAAACATATTTTTTAAATCTTGAGTTTTTTCGTGAAATAAACACGTCCTAAGTTAAGAAAAATGATTACTTGGAGGACAACACACGTTGAATCTCATAAATGCTTCATTGGATAAAAAGATGACGAGTTTTTTCACCAAAAAAAAAAAGAGAAAGCTTATCACCGAGCCTCGCTGGTTTTTAAGTATGTTTGACTCGATTTAATTGACTCAATTTGAAAGACAGTCTTTTTTCATGTTCCTTTCGTGTCAACTTACTTTTACTTTTTCTAAACCTTCTGTACTCCACCATTATTCTCATTCCCCTTTGCCTCCCCCCCCCCCCCCCTTCTCTCTCTCTCTCCTCAGTATGTACTGCGTGTGAAAACTGAGGGGAGAATCCAAGATCAATCATGTAAGTCCAAGCAAAAGGGTCTCAAGAAAGATTGCTTTTTTGACATGCAGAGAAGAACTTCATCCTTACAAGCTTTGCGCTATTCACTAATAAGAAAGCTGCATGTAGATGCTCTGTAAAAGTGGCCTGCAAAAAATAATCAGACCCTCAAAATCTTTTTGTCATCATTTTCTTTTATTGGTCAAGAGCTCATTATCAGAAACATTCGATGGCCACACTGATCTCATTCATCCGCTTTGGTCAAAGAAACAAGGAGACATTCCAGCTAATTAGCCGCCTAGTAAGAGAATGAAGTCTGTATTTTGTGTACGGATTCTTTCCAACCAGCCAATAATTGCTGTAAAGCACTACAGGATGCACCCATTATTTAGACGTGCCTTCATCGATTATTGCCTGTCCATGCTCCAAAATAAATAGCTCGGAAATGCACATCTTTAACCAAACAAAGCCAAATCTTTTTCGTATCGTGTTTTCTACGATCCCCTTCTCTAATCACTTTTTTCATTGATGAGCTACCGAAACGGATAGTGTTCACATGTTTTCTAGGTTAAAATTTGTTGTAATTATTGTAAATTAATGGCTCAACATTAGTTATGTGTCCCTTCAATTATGTGACTCTTGCTCCGCTATAGTTTCAATTTTTAATACTTAACTTATTGTCAGTGTAATCGACGTGCATTTATATCCTCGTAACCGACAAGGGTTAATGGAAATGAGCCTAACTAACATGACTTTTGACTTACCGATGTGACTGTCGAGTTCACGTCGTTTCAGTTGTCGTCAGCTTTCTCTCGATCTATAAATAGAACATGTACAACTAATAACTTGAATCCACTCCTCTAGTTTTCTCGTAGTCATCCTCCAAGTATGCCGATCTCAAGCATTATTCAACGGAGTCCTATTCATATAGTGCTGATACAAACAAGTTTAAGGTGTTATATCTTGAGAAGTATAGTTCGTAAAGCTACTTAGCACCGTTGGCAGAAATTAATTGCCTTAAAGAGATTCAGTTAGTCGTGTCTCACCTCTTTTTCAATTCCTTTTTGAGTTTACATTAGCTAGCAATTTAATTTGCTTTGTAATCTTTATGTGTAAAGATTAATTAAAAAAATTATTGGCTTAGTTATTGTTATTAAAGTTATTATCACCTTCTTTGTCTTATTATTTTTTTCGGATCACAACAAACAGCATTACGTATTTTCCCGATACGTTAACGTGTGCACTTATTTCTCCAACGAAATTTACATGTTGGTGTCGTCCATAATTTGCACTCACCAAAACGACGACCTCGCTAGAAAATATTTTTTTCAACAGGGAGGAAGGAAAATATAGCCCACGTCTTTATGTTACCTAAGTTCCAGACAATCAAAATATGCTTAACAAGACCGAACGCGAGTCCGTATCCTATATATATCTATTGGGGTGTCGCTGAGCGAAAATATACCGCGGTAAATTATGGTATATAACCACCATCAATGGTTGGTCCTAGTGTTGTCCACTTGGGAGATTTGGAATCCAAATCCTAGAATTAAGGAAGGAAACTTCGTATCACATATATGGGTCGCGTTTAGCATACGCTCAACAATACCCATATATTACAAAGAAGTTAGTATCGAGTTCAATTCTTCGAAGAACGTTTCAAGGTACAAACAGAGTCAATGTTAAATACTCAATTATCACAAGTCATATAACATTATTATAATTGCCATTAATTTGATTTTTATCTTACGTTACTTGCCGGAAAGGACATGACCAAGGCACAAAAACTTCCTTTGTCGCCATCCCAATTACACGACGGTCACGCCAGTCAAAAAAGAGAAGGTGAGAACACACATCCGACAAAACCAGCGACTTTTCCCCCAACATCTGTCCCCTGTTTCTCTTTCGGACCGTTCGTGTTCGAAAAGAGAACCGTAGAGTCAAAAGGCGGGTCAAGGTGCATTTTCGTAATTACTCACCGACTCCCCGCTCCTTTTTCCGAATCCAACACCCCTCCACCACAAACCCTCGCAATCTATTTAAACACTCTATTCCTCACTGCCCTTTTTACACCCTACACTCTCCACCATCTCTGTAGTTCTCACCAGCAACCTTGAACATGTCGTCTTCTTCTTCTTCTTCTTCTTCTTCACTCAGTTATCTCTCTGAAGTACTCTTCTCCTGCACACTGTGGTCTAATTACAGTTCTGCTCAGGTGAGTCAGGAGCCTTTGACCTAATCTTTACGTTTAAGCCTCAAATTTTCTTTTAAGTTTTCACCCTCCAGCAATCATTTGGTCCCGTCTGTAGTTTTGCATTGACTTGTCACTGTTGTATGTGTTCGCAGCTTTTAAAGTTATAGCTACTTGCTTCAATCATTGCAGTTTCCTCCTTCACACTGAGTTGGAAGAATACAACGGCAATAAGCGGTTCGATTCGGCTGTTGTTTAATTAGCGTTCTCTTTCTCTCTCTGGTCTTTCTTCTTTCTCAGCTCAATCTGCAAAAGCTCTCGAGTTGCTGATCAGCTGAAAGGGTTCTTGGGGTTCTTGAAATAGCTCAGTTCGTGGTTCGTCTCTTTACATACCACTAGAGATGGCCAAGAACAGTGCGATTTCGATGTTGCCCATCTTGTCGCTAGTCCTCTTCCTCAGCGCGCATGCTTCCGAGGGATCAGATGAATATGTTGATCGAGGGCTTCTCTTGTCCTTCAGGGCCTCCATTGATGACCCGCTGAGGTCTCTATCCAACTGGGTCAATTCATCAGTTTCTTATTCTTCCACTGGTTTCTGCAAGTGGAGCGGCGTGACCTGCGACAATTCATCATCTCATGTGGCCAAGATCGAGCTCTCTGGGAAGAACATATCTGGCAAGATTGAGGCATCCATCTTTCAGATGGGTTACATACAAGAAATTGATCTCTCCAACAACAAGCTCTCCGGCGAGATCCCCCGCAATGTCTTCTCTTGCTCCTCCCTTAAGCACCTCAACCTCAGCAACAACAATCTCACCGGCCCGATCCCAAGCGGCTCGATCGCCCACCTGGAGACCTTGGACCTATCAAACAACATGTTGTCAGGGAAGATCCCTGAAGATATTGGCCTGTTTTTCAGCCTCAAGTTCCTTGATCTTGGAGGCAATGTCCTGACGGGTCGAATCCCCTCAGGGATATCGAATATCTCGTTCTTGGAGGTCTTGACTTTGGCCTCGAACCAGCTGGAGGGTGAAATCCCAAGAGAGTTAGGACAACTGAAGAGATTGAAGTGGATATATCTAGGGTACAACAACCTCTCTGGCCAAATCCCGAGTGAGATCGGTGACTTGTCCTCTCTGAACCATCTTGACCTTGTTACCAACAACCTCACTGGTCCAATCCCACCATCACTAGGAAACCTCAGTGTCCTTGAGTACCTCTTCTTGTACCGGAACAAGCTCACTGGTCCAATTCCTAGACCCATCTTTGGCCTCCAGAAGCTGATCTCTCTTGACCTGAGTCAAAACTCTCTCTCCGGTGAAATCCCTGATCTCATAATCCACATGCAAAGCCTGGAGATTCTCCATCTTTTCTCAAACAACATCACGGGGAAGATACCCAATGCTTTGTCCTCCTTGCCTAAGCTTCAAGTCCTCCAACTCTGGTCAAATGGTTTGTCCGGCCCAATTCCTGAAGGCCTAGGGAAGCAGAACAACCTGAGTGTGCTTGACCTCTCCACTAATTACCTTACAGGGATGATCCCAGAAAGCCTCTGTGGTTCAGGCAGTCTCTTCAAGCTCATCCTCTTCTCAAACTCACTTGAAGGAGAGATCCCCATGTCTTTGAGCTCCTGCAAGAGCCTCCGGCGAGTCCGGCTCCAGAACAACCACCTCAACGGCGAACTGCCCCCTGCGTTCACCAGACTGCCGCTTGTGTACTACCTCGATGTATCAAGCAACAACCTGTCAGGAAAGATTGGGGAGCAGAGATGGGACATGCCCTCGCTTCAGATGCTGAATTTGGCAAGGAATGGATTTTCAGGGAATTTGCCTGGGGGCTTTGGGAGTGAAAATCTCGAGAATCTGGACTTGTCTGAAAATGGGTTCTCAGGGACAATTCCTAGGAGTTATGGGACAATATCAGAGTTGATGCAACTGAAGCTGAATAACAACAAGCTCTTGGGCAATATCCCTGAAGAGTTGTCCTCATGCAAGAAGCTTGTAACCGTAGACTTGAGCTCCAACCAACTCGGCGGCCCAATCCCTATAAGCTTCTCCGACATGCCGGTCCTCGGCAACCTCGACCTCTCGGAGAACAAATTGTCCGGTGAGATCCCATCAAACTTAGGGAATGTCCAGTCACTTGTTCAGGTAAATATATCCCACAATCGCTTGCATGGCAGCTTACCACCCACCGGAGCATTTCTCGCCATCAACGCGAGTGCTGTTGCAGGCAATAACCTCTGCAGCAGAGATGTGGCCAGCGGCCTGCCGCCATGCAAAGGTGCAAAGGGTTCTGCGCGGTGGTTCCTGGTTGTTTGCTCACTCGCAGCCTTAACGGCAGCGGCTCTCTCTTCATTTGCATTCGTGGCCATCCGACGGAATAGGCGGTTCGAGCCAAAGAGAGTGGAGAGCCAGGACGGGGCGTGGGAAATGCACTGCTTTGACCCTGAGCTCTCGAGGTCGATAACGTTGGACGACATCTTGAACTCGGCCAAGGAAGAGAACATCATCTCCAGAGGGAAAGAGGGGATCTCCTACCAAGGCAGATCAATGGCAAAGGACATAAAGTTCTTCATGGAGGAAGTTAATGACATCAGCATGTTGGACTCACCGAGTGCGAAGATGGAGGTTTTTGAATTGGGGAAGCTCAAGCATCCCAATATAGTGAAGCTCATGGGACTGTGCGTGTCACATAAAAATGGCTTCTTCATCTTCGAGTATGTCGATGGCAAGAGCTTGAGCGAAGCCCTGCGAGGACTGAGTTGGGAGAGGAGGGGTAAGATCGCGATTGGGGTGGCGAAAGCGCTACGCTTCTTGCACCGTGACCGCTCGCCGTGCATCATCGGCGGTGACTTGCGGCCGGAGAAGATTATGGTGGACAAGAAGGACGAGCCACGCCTGAGGTTGAGCTATCCGAGGGTGCTTTGTACGGACAAATATAAGTGCTTCATTTCCACTGTCTATGTTGCCCCAGGTACATTTTATTACGTTTCATTCAAGAGTTTTCTGGTAAATTATCGTGAATTTCATTAGTTTAAGGTCGCATGAAAATGTTCGCAAAATTCCAAAACGCGCTGTCGCATGTCGACGTACTACATGACAGCTTTAGTGTGAGTCGTTTCAGAAGAATCATTCATCACATGACAAGAGATTTCACATGCATGGGTCAACATAATTATTATTCCAAGAAATATAACAAGCTATACTAGTTTATCATTGGCTTAGCTTAGGTAATAACTAAATGTCATCGAACTGAATCCACATGGTAACTAAGAAAACTCGTGAAATCTTTTTGCAGAAGCTGGAGAAACCAAGGAAATCACTGAGAAGAGTGACATCTATGCCTTTGGTCTGGTCCTCATCGAGATGTTGACCGGAAAATCACCGGCCGACGCCGAACTAGGTGTGCACGAGAGCATCGTAGAGTGGGCTAGGTATTGCTACTCGGACTGTCATCTCGACGTGTGGACCGACCCCGCGATCAGAGGGACTGCGTTGCACCGTCCAAACGAGATGGTGGAGACCATGAACCTGGCTCTTCAATGCACCGCGAGCGATCCCTCGGCAAGGCCGTGCGCCAGTGACGTATACAGAACCCTAGCGTCCGTGCTGAGGAGGAGTTCTTGTGTTTCAGCCCTAAAATTTTCTTCACTTGCTTAGGGTTTCTTTTTCGTTTTTCTTTTTTTGTTCTTGCCTACATGATTTTGGGTTCTTTTTCTTTTTATTTGTAAAATTTTGGAAGTTGTCTTCCTTTTCTTGTTTTTTTTTCTTTTTCTTTTTGCGTCCGAACTAGGGGAAGGGTTTGAGTATAGTTCTCATGACTCAAATGCTTTGTTTGATGGGATGTATTGACATGCACTACCGAGTGTAAAGGTGTAGATAGACTGATGCAATGCAATGTTATAGACTATAGTTTTTCCTCTACGTGATGCCGAATTAGATCTATGTCCATTCTCCCTCCATAATTCACTAGTTATAGCTGAGAAAGGATGGTCCGCAAGCTTCATTCCTAGTCTAGCTTCTAACTTTCTTCTTCCCATGCCCGAAATAAACAAAGTAAAGGGGGAAAAGAGAGAAATAAAAAGAAGACATGAAGAGTTATCATAGTTGAGGACTTAATCATGGCGCTAGACCGCTAGTGACAGATCCATAGTACTTACTAAAATAGTTACGCCGAGCACCGAATGATCAGGAAGAGCGACGGCCGCCGCTAGCCCCGCCCCCCCCCCCCCCCCCCCCCAAAAAAAATCCATCATTTATCGAACCATGACGAGGACGACCTTTTTCTTCATTCAAAGGTTTAAGCGAAAGGAGGATTTTTAAAAGGTTCATCAGTAGAAGCTATAGATCATCCCCCTTTGTAAGTTGTGCTGATGCTATTCATCCTACTTTAAACAATTGTGGAAAGAAATCCACGTTATTCCAAATGGCCTTGCCTATTCGTATGCAATATACATATTGGTTTTGAAAGATATGTCTTCGTTGTTCAATAAAAATCAAATCTTAAGTGTCAAAAATCAAATCAAAAAACGCAAAAGTTCAACTCAACCTCTGGAAATCTCTCTCTCTCTCTCTCTCTCTTGAACTATAGCCATATATAGAAGAAGAGAAAAGAGACGCTGAGGACTGACTGAATTGTCCAGTGTCAAAGGCCTTATGGCCAACACAAACCTGATATTGGAGGGGACCAATGTCCTAAACCTGCTGCTTTAAATGATATTCCATGTTCCAGTACTGTCGGTTGCTCTTTAGAATCTGAAAGAAACCAAAAAAGAAAAAGAATATATAGAATACAGCAACCAAAGTCCCAGCATGAAAAGGCTTTTAGCCAGACAGTAAATGAAAATTCTAATTCCTTTTCGTGGCTCAGCCTCACCTACTTCAAGAAAAATCTTTCCTTTTAACAAAGGCTGAATGCAGAACGGCAGATGAGTGGTCAAAGGATTTTTATACTTTTTTTGGTCTTTTCGAGGATTATGTCTTCAACCGGTCGGAGCATTGAAGTATCCGACCATGCTTGCATTCATCTACAAAGTTTAGAGACGGGTGGATATTATAAAAAGGAAAAATACTTTTCTAACAGTATTGTCATAAACTTTACAATCTCAATTGTAGGTCCATATATCATCACCGTATGTTTTGCATAAAATATTTATTAATTAGGAGATTGGGTGCTTATAAATAATCAACAATACTGTTGGACTGTCAAACTAACCGCTTTCTTATAAAAATAAGGTGCATGGCTTGAATTTTTCTACTTGCTATATATGTTCAATTGTGAGACTTCCTCAAATTCATGATCGCTTCATTAGACAACATTTTAGATCACTATATAACCTAATCAATACAGCGTTTAAGCTTTTCGATGATGCGAGGATATAGAATCGGTCATAAATGGACTAACTCTAATGTGTAAAAACTTTTTTTTTTCTTTATATTCAACCTTCAA
This sequence comes from Psidium guajava, assembly GCA_016432845.1. Lineage (NCBI taxonomy): Eukaryota > Viridiplantae > Streptophyta > Magnoliopsida > Myrtales > Myrtaceae > Psidium > Psidium guajava. Next base: position 33,523,656 of record CM028229.1, on the reverse strand, counting down.
CCTTTCGTGTACATATATGAGCTTTCACATTTCGGTCTTTGCCTTCTCCTTGTCATTATACCATATTGATTGTAGTTTATATTAGGGGTGATTTCCACCCTAGAACCAAAAACTGCCCATTACGGAACGATTTCACGAAATGTGAACCGTGAACCACTCGCTCGTTTTATGGATCCACCCGAAAAACGAATTATCTGTCTGGTCCGGTTCTAGGTTGAATCCCGATTATGGTCCTACCAAGCACCAACATCAATTAAAAAAAATGGAACCAATCCCTAGCAATTGAGGAGGTGGGCTCAATTTGAAACTTTCGCAGTACATTCCCTATGTTTGCATTCAAAATTAACTAGTTGAATATGGTCCGGTCTGATTTTGGTGGATCATGGTTTTTTGCTCACCCCTTATTTATATTAGGGCAGAGTTAGGGTAAATCTTTAGGGACAAAAGCCCTCCAAACGACAAGCTGCTAGACATTGTTAACGTAACATTAACAAGCTTCACATGAGGAGAACCGATGCTTCTGAGACTACAAGAGGCCGTTTGATGCGTAAGAAAACAGACAATGTTCCTATACTTTATCAAGGTTAGCTGGGTAAAATGGCCAGGAAAGAAACAAAAACATGTTCAAAACTCAAACTCTTCACCCAAACCCTTGAACACCATGTCTAACTTTTTACTATTGACCGTCAAAAAAAGGCACCCAAATGTATATAATAACATAAAATCATTGACATTATGTACTAATATGAAGGAGGCACTAATGGGAATTAATACCATCATCATCATGAAGGTCAAAAGAACGAGAAACGTTTCAACGGCTTGCCCCTTGTGCCCACGATCTTTAAAGTGGCCTTCAAATTCATGATGACAGTCCAATATCCTTTTTCTGTCATAAGGTTCCCTTCTTTTTCCCCCGCTTCCATTCTCTTGTGCAATGATGGGTTTTGAAAGAGAAACCCTTTTCTTTCTTTTTCAAAATCCTCTTTGCCTCATCAGCGCATCATGGGGCTTTTGCACAGTTAGAAGATTCCTCCACTCGAGATCGAAACAGCCTTCCTTGTCTGTATGAACATGATATTATCAGACGACTCGATGCTTGAACAGCTCATTTCTGCTGTCAATCAGATGTGCTCCCCCTCCATCTTGAACCTCTCAAGATATCAATTATGGTTCTCGGAGACCATGCAGAAAAGGATCTCGGGTTCTCTTTGGTGACCTTGCTTTGGCAACGTATAGAGGTGAACGGTTTTCAAGTTTTGTACAAATTCTACTTAAAACCTACCGGTCGGAATAGGTTTCTAAATTTTTAAAACCTGAAATATATCTTACATACCAAAACCTAGAACCTACCTTATTATAGGTTTTAGGGTTCACTCAAGTTCCAGTTATATTCTTATTTCAACAATTGCAGAGAATCATGATTTTTAATTACCACCACTTGCTACTACAATTTCACTTATTACAACTCACATTTAGACACACGAATAAATATAAAACATTAGCAAAATAAGCATCTCAATTATAAATATTGATGGAAATAGAATCTCAAACTAGTGATTTTAGATTGCACACTCATTTAAAGACGCTACGGAATATTGCACGATCGAGCGCAGATATATAAAAAAAAAATACAAACATGTGTTTTAATTTTAGGTTTCACCTATTTGGAATCTGTCCATCGCAAATAGTTGCCAACTTTTAAAATCCGAAATCTATTATGTATGTCCTAAAATCATCCTTACCCCTAGTCATGCAGGCTTCAAGAATCAAAAGAGAGCAGTGTGAAAAGTGTTCTTTCCTTCATGATGGCTCTCCAATTTCTTTGTCGATGGCTTTTTTTGGATTGCTTTTTTTAGATCACATTGCAGACATTTCTCATGGATGTTTCTTTAAAGCTGCTGTTTTTTTTTTCCCTGGTCAATCTCAATGCAGAGAATTGTAATTGGCTACACGTGCATCCCATTCGCATTTTGATATCGTGACATGACCAAACCACTTTCATAGTTCATAATCAATGCATCGCTTTGACCACTCATTTGAAAAATTACATCTTCAGATTGTATTACTTTGATTAGGAAGCAGTATAGTGATCAGATAGACAGCAGCCATATTGCTATAAAATTTAAGTTATCCGGACAAACGACTACGGAATTAGTTCGATTAATATAAAGATAGAAGGGAAAATTACCCAAAAATCCAAAACGCATTGTACGGATGTCAATTTTAATCCTAAATCGTTCAACTTGATCAATTTAGTTCTAAACCTTCTGAGAATTTTTCGATGTAATCCTTTCGACTAATTTAGGTCCGGATTAGCTAGCGTAGCAATCCAGTCATTGTTATGTCAGATTCTTTTTTTTTTTTTGCATGGTATAACGATGTGGCGGTCCAACCGCTGACGTGGTAGTCCAACTGCTAACGTGGCAATCCAATTATAGTCTCAAATATTAAGCAAAACAATGCCATTTTGGAATGAAGTTATCCATGTTAGATCGCCAGCATGCCACATAGACAATTGACGATAACTGGACCGCCACGTCAGCGATTCACAATCTAAATCGACCGAAACATTGGAATATTCTCAAAAGATCTTTGAATAAATTGATCATACTTGAAAGTTTATGGCTGAATTGGCATCCGTATCATAAGCTTAAAGACTTTTTGATTAATTTCTTAGTAGATGGAATAGCCACGGAGGGGGTGTCATGGAGTGGATGAATAGAAAAGATTAGTGTAGAGAAAAATAAATAAAAAATAAAAAGGTAAGATCGCACAACGTTGTTAATCGAATTCAACCGTTAAGTTAGATGCCGACGCTTTGTAAATTGATTATTGTTATTATCATAATTTCAAAGTGGTGACTAGCTCAGCTTAGAGAGCATGATTGAAGTGCACTTAGAAGATTGAGAAAGAGGGGGTCCAGAAAGAGAATTTTGTCGTTCAAAGTACACGATCTTGGACCAACATCAAATAAGTACAAACGCAAAGAAATCATTAGATCCCCCCTCCCCCCCCCCCTCTAACTTTATTTTTTTGATGGGCATGAGTGCACGAGTTATAATCATAATTTTTAATCTTTGTATGCTCATGTATGGACGGTGTTCGATGTTGCCAAAAAGACCATTGGCAAATTTGATTGATGTTGCCATCTTTTCTATGGCCTTTGATTGGGTGAGGAGTAGTGCTTCGCTTGATCCATATCTCTCAAACCTATATTTTATCTTAATTCAAAAGACAGAGTGGAGAGGAAAAGAGGAATGTGGGCAAGGTTGAAGAGACCCAAAAGTAGTTTCGTTAAACTTTATTTTTATTTTTATTTTTTCCTCCTTTTTATCGTGCTTGAGCCATGTCGCACAATTACTTTTCACGTGTCGAGTTAGATCTAATATCTATGTCTTGTGTCTGGCCGAAAGTGGCCACTTTATGCTAGAAATACTGAGACATTTAACTAGCGAGTGAATAATGCCGCCTTGCCTCGTTCCTCTACATCATCACACGACACTGGTCGAAAGATGTGATTTTTGGATGGTTTTAAATTTTAGCATGGTTTTTTTTTTATAATCTTCAACGCATATTATGCCTGATTTTTGTTGTTGTTATCTTTTTTTTTCTTTTTTGGTAAAGTAAGAATAATATTAACCAACCAAAACGCGGATCACAAGCAGAACCCGACAACACTAGGGGATGATTTTTGTTGTTGCTCATGATATATTAAAATTAGATTTATTTTTTGTAATATTTAATTTTTTAATATTTAAACTTTTTTGTCAATATCTTAAACTTAAAACATAATATATTTCACTGTTTTGAAGTATTTTGATGTTATTTTTGTATTTAGGTTAAGAAAATCCGCTTCTCCTCTCCAAACTTGAGACTCCTTTGTCAAAGATTTTTTTTTTTTGGGGTCGAAAATGATTTACAAAGTGAATGCCATGATTGAAATATGCAACGCAATCCAACCAAGGGTGGCCAACAGGCCGCGGCGGCCCAGGAAATACAAGGCCGGGTCCTCATTGTGATGGGCCGGACCCATCAGCAAAAAGGATCGTATCCAACCCGGCTCCTCTGCTTTCGGGCCCATTAGCAGAAAGGGCCCGGAAGAAGGATGGCTAGTGCAACGGGCCACAACAGCAGCCCGTTCAAGTAAAGGATTGAGGAGGAGCCAATACATGCTTTTTGGTTTAAAGCGTTTCCACAGAGCATGTTCATTGAAAGGAAGAACTTGTCATATCTCATTTTCTTGTCAATTTCTAACCAACAAGTGGACGTTTCATGTCTGACTGATCTTTACAGAAAGTAATGTGCAGAACCGAATGGTATGGACTGATGGAAGTTATAGCAAAGACTCTGTACTATCACGACCCGTGCCGAAATGCGGCCTGGATCAGAGGCCTCAAGACCGCGATGGAGCGACGATCGAATCCGCCAATGAGTTAGAGACTTAGCTGTCCACGCTTCCTTTCTTCGATTGAGGATAAAAAGGCATGGAACTATGATACGCGACTTCCGCTCCCCACGCCTATGTCCAAACCAGCAGCCGTATTTGAAGGTAGCCAGATTCAGCAGCCGAGCTACATAGCCCTAAAATATTGCTCATCAGTTTCACAGGACTAGGAAATTTGAATGAGATATTATTCTACTTGAGAAACCATCAACAAACAAAATGGAATGGAAACTATCGAACAATACGACTGCAGTAGTACAATCCTTTTTAGTATGTCCTGCGATCTGTGAAATTAAGGTAACTCACGAGCGCGCATTGAGATGCATCTTTTCCTGGTCCCATCTTCAGATCTTGCCTCACCACCAAAACCTGCCACAAGCATTTCAACCGAATTAGAGCAGACTGTGTATAGAGCAATCTCTGAGCCAAGAGTAGTTTCCCCTTTTTTATCCGGCTTTTCTTTCCCTTCTTTGATTAACGAAGAAGGAGCAACTCCCTCCACCCCCCAAAACAAAAACAAAAAAACTCAGCAAGTTCTGTGAATGAATCTAAATGTAAAGTAGCAATTCTATATCTTTCAAGCTTGGTGAATCTCCTTAATCGACTTCCAGACATATCAGAGACTTTGAGAGACTAAATTACTAACTTTTACCAGCTGAAGCAAGAGAAAAGCTGTTGCAACAATGGCTGATCACCAGAAGACCCAAAATTACTACCATTTTAAGCTCTTTGCTCACCGCCATTCGAGACCAAAGACACCATCTTGTGCTTTCCGGGCAAAACATTTCTCCTTCTAACGGGGTTTTTTTGGCAGGCTTTGTCAAATCCATGAGCCACCCAAGAATGAAAACAAATCACAATGCCTGGAATGTAATTCTGGGGTCTGAAACTCAATCCCACCCATTCTTGCTCTTGCTTCGGTTGCTGCTCCAATGTGACAAATCTAGAGTCATCAATCAGATACGCCCAAGAAAAAACCAAATAATAAGACAAAAAAAAAAAAGGTGAAAGCTTTGTCCAATTTGCTAAAGATGTGCACGAGACCCAATCCAGTCTTGTTCAAACAAAGATTAACCCAAAACGACCTGCCAACGGGTCGCTTTTTGGTATTTCTACATGCCGCCAAGGAGTACAACGGGCGCCCGACAAGGGTTGGACAGTTCTTTTAAGCCCAGGCCCAGCTAACCACATTTTATGACAAATATGAATTTTCTTTTAAATAAATAGGGTTCCTCACCATTTTCCAAATAGATTGCTTTCCATTTATATTTCAATATTTACGTATCATTATTTATATCATGTGTTGAAAGTCCTTAAACTCATCACAAATCTGAGTTTAAATCCTAAAACTTTCAAAAAGTGCAATTGAAAATTGAAATTTGTCAGTAAAGTGCAATTGACTGCTAAAACTTTCAAAAAAAAAAACGTGCAATCAAGTCCTTTCGACTCAAAATTGGCAACTCGTCCACCACTTCAAGGATCCCACAAAACATTATTTTTGGGATATTGTCTCAAGTCCTTTTATAATTGAACTTTCATGATAAATTTTAAAATTTGATTGCACTTTTTGAAAATTTAAAAATTCAATTGCACTTTCGTAATAAATTTTAAGACTCTCAACGCACTTCTCCCGAAAATGTATATTGCCCATATTGGCAATATGGGTCTGCCCATGCTTTCTCCCTAGGTAAAACCAAGAAGGCCATGCAAATTTCGAGGCTTAAGTGTGTTCGAAGAAACTCGCCTAACAATAAGATTGGCATAGTTCAAATTTGTATGTAAAAAAAAAATAATTGATAGGCGATTGTAAATTTTTCCAAGTATGGTTCCACGCTAATAAATTACATTATTCGTTGGGCAACTTTTCAAACTTACTAATACAAATTAGTCGATCCTCAACTTCGAAGGTCCTTGATATGTCTGAGTTTAGAGAATTTGATTCCACCTAGTGTTCCTGTATCAATTCACATTTGACTATCTTCTCCATTCCACTAACACTTATAAAAGCCACTCTCATGACATAAGTTGCACACAAGTTCCACAACCAGCCGTTTAACATAGACAATTACACAAACGTGAATGATGTCTTCAGCCTTGGCAAATACAGGAGCCAAACTGCACTTAAGTTCATTGTTGGGATCCTCACCTGAAGAAGATGAATTCACATCGAGTAGGAATTAAAATACTTGGAAATTGGAGCTAAATCAACGTGAAATTTCATTCTTTTCTAACATTTAAATAATCACACACAAAATACAACCAAGACAGCATATACCAATGACATTTGAGCATTAATCTGAAAACAGAAGCATTCATATTTACCAATACCGAGTAAAATGTTTCTAGTCTTCCCATCAAGGATACTCAAAAGCTGCTTTACATACATGTCAGTAACAAACATCTCCACCCTAATCCATACACGTCTTCATCTTATACAGGTAAATTGGCTTAACAAAGAACATAAATGCTAAAATGGAGTAGGCTAGATAGAAAGGGGCACCAAGTCTTTTTACTTTTTTAATTTAACTTATACAAAAATGAATAATAAAGAATAATCCACCCCCACCTTCCATGAGTAGCCTCCCTCAGGTCAGTCCTCAGTCCTCCCGGTTGAATTCAGCAAAACAGCCACTGCACCTGAACAAGCGCACTTCATTTCTAACATACATAGCTAACTTCAGAATATAACTCATCTGCTTGCTCAAGCACAACGGGTGGGACTCAAGCCACAGTCGAGCGAAGCCATGATGGCAGCAACAGAGTCAGGCTCTTCTGTCTGCCATTTGTTCAAAGAAAGACAGGGCCTTGATACCTTGCATTGGATTTTTGGTGACTAGAGTTTTGTTGGAAGATTATAGGTTTTCTTCAGAAACTTGGCAGCTGCTTCATCGTTTCGGTAACACAGAACACGAAGAATTGTGTTTGGTTCAGTGGGGTTCCACTGCCCTGAAGTTGCTGGTAGCGGAAGCCTAGACCTAGCAGAAGACCCATATGCCTCAAGAGTGGCACGCCTGAAACGCTCAATAAGACTCTCTGTATCTGTTCGGAGAAGAGGTAGAATGCTTCTTGCAGTGGCGGAAGCCTTATCAATCAATTCAGCTGGTAAACCATCCCCATTTGCCCAGAACAAGTCCTTCAGAGCTTTGAAATCGTCCTCTATTATTGGAGACTCCTGCTTAGAGAAAGCACGAGATGGGCCTCCAGCAAGCAATACTAACAAGAACCCATCAAAAGAAGCTTTCATAACGCATGTTATAATGCGTACCCGAACTCTTTCATGCACTGTGTCTGAGATAAGCATCAAGTATTTCTCCAGCTCCTGAAGGAATGGCTCGATTCTAGAAGATGATACTTCACCAATATAAAGACCATCCCAAAGCACATTGCTTAGATCATGGAATACAATTTTGTAGGCAAGCGCTTCACAAAGCTGTTGGATACCCTCCAGACAGGCAGGAGGCGAGACTTCGAATTTCTTCCCTAGACCATTTGAAAAATCCTCTGTATTAGCAGACTCAGAGTTCCTTAGATGGGTTATTACTCTTTTTTCCACAATCTCCAACTGTAACCATATTTGCTGCAAGGTGCTTACACGGAGACATAGCTGAGAAACTCCAAAAGAATTGTCACCATTCATTGTCGCGACCTGAGAGTTCCTCTTCGGGATACTTGGTGACTTGTCTTTCTTCTTCCCAAATCCTTGAAACTTGGATCCCACACTACATCTGGTTAGCGCTGGCATTGTGGGAACATATGTATTTCTCGATCCTAAGAAAAAACAAAAGACAAAAGTCATGTTATGACATATCCTAAAAATAAAGAACAAGTTATTTGTGAACTAGAGTTCTACTGACCACATCCAGATTTTGCCTTGGTTACATAATACTGAAGACATCTGTCCAGGCCAGTCATCAAGTCAGGAAGCAGTGCTGGATGCATCGGTATCGGAAGCTGGAAATATGCATCTAAAGTTTCGTCTATTATCCGCAGCACTTCAACAGCAGACGGAGCAAATCCCTCTTTATTTTCTTGGGAAGTCCATGTCTATATCACCATCAGAAAGCAAGGGAAAAAAATGACATTAGAAGATGAAAAATGCACAAGAACGACAGAATGCCAACTTTGAAATTTCAGTGTCTAGCAGGAAGCAACGAGTAGGGGAAAACTCTAATGCACATATATGAGGTTTAAAATGCTTCTGATAAATCCACAATAACAAATCACATGATCCTAACAGTGAAATAGACACATATCCATCAACACTCTCCTTGTTTCCCCTGTTATGGGTACCAGACGGGGAGGTAGGCAAGGGACATAGGTTCATCACTTTTACTTGGAAAACTCTACATGCACATATATAAGGTTCAAAATGCTCATGATAAATCTCCGATAATAGATCAGATGATCCTAACAGTAACTGGACGCATCCATCATCACTCCCTGTTTCCCCTTTTATGGGTAACAGAGGGAAGGGTAGGGAAGGGACTTAAGTTCATAACTTATTTACCTAATTGCTCTAAAGTTGTGATAACTTGGCAGTTAAAACACATTTACACTTCCAAGAGATAATACAGCACATCAAATTTAACCGCTCATACCAGACTGACAAATACCCAGGCAACAGCAAAGCACCATTGCATGAGACACTCAAACGAGATTGACAAAACGTATTAAAATTAACCTATAAATAGTAGGAGAAACATTAATGAAGTGCTGCTTCACATAGCAACAGCATGTCATTATCTTCTACCAAGCAGTGATCTTACAAGATTGCAGTAATATTGAAGTAAGCAATATCTTGTCATTCAAATGAACATTTTAAAGTCAATATTCACTGTTACTGATAGTAGACCTGGCATGTGACAATATTGATAGAAACTGCAAAGCATACCTCTTGTTGCAAATTCCTATCCACCCAGTCCTTCAATCTGTCTATTCTTATCTTGATCCATGCTTTGACCAGATTGGCTATTGCAGCTTCAGCCTCAAAAGGAGGCATCTCTCGGATTATTGCCTTCCCACCATCGTCACAGTCGACAGAATCTTCAACAGCAATTTGCACCAGATCCTTTTCCAGTTTATCTGCTGCTCTCAGCACTAGAACGGCATCTGGTGTCAACTCAGTTAAACCAGATATGAATTGCTTTAGCTCATTTCCATAACAAGCATGAAGTGTGGCAACCGCAACCCCTGCTGCAAAAGGATGCCACTTTTTCAGCATGGGACTGAAAATCTCCTTCTCATTAAGTGCCAGTTCACCCACATCTTTTGCGAGGATAGCAAGCACTGGAGGAGGATTAGAATGGCCCTTTGAGGCTCTCCTGCTTGAATCTGCTTTCTCCATTTTCTGTAACGGAATCAAAACAATCCATGTCACAGATGCACAAGAATACAGCCCTCCAAGTCAGATTAAATATAAAGCTATACGAAGATTTTCTTTTGTCTGATTCTTTTTTTTAGCAATCAATATCTATTGCTTCCAGGGGACGGTACAATTAGATTCTGTATAACTTCCACTTACAATTGATATAGATTATTTGATCAATATCAAAGAGCCAGCATCTCAAGCATCTGTGGTAAAAGTATCTTGAACTTAAGTCCAAGGTCTCCATGCCATGTCAGGTGACAACATAGAGCAATGGAAGATGATAGATTTTAATCAAGTATCAGCCTTCTATAAGAAATGCCCCAAAGCAGATTATAATTTATGAAACTTGCCTGAGCAAAAGCAGTGCGCAATGATGACCTAATGTAAGTATCGATCCTGCTGCGAGCTACATCAACTTCAGCTTTCCTCCTCCGGCGATACTCATTTGAAATATCTTCAACCAAAATTCTAGCTGCCATGACACCAAGAGAAACAATACCCTGCATCGTCTCAATGTTACCACTATCAAATGTGTCGTGATAAGCAAGAAGTCTTTTCTCTGCCCAGCCTAACATTGATGTCAATGTAGAGCTCAAAATCTTGGAATACTCCGGATCCTTTGTTGCTTTGGCATCTTTAGCAACTTCGGCAAGTTCACTATCAGCAGCATAAAGCAGGTCCATTTCCACCTGTCCAGTTGCTACAAAACGGTGAAACAAAACCCATGTAAAGCAAATATTGTGCAGCATTTGATTGATTCCAAGGATAACCCATGTCTTTTTTATCTGCTCCATAAGCTCATCAACTTCCTCAATGATAGAAGTTTCATCATTGACATCAAAGCAGGCTTCTAGAAGCATTTCATACAGTCGAAGATTCAGAGGAATCCCATCTGCCCAGTGACAAGAATCAAGAGATCCATCGAGGGTTCTTGCAGCAAGAGAAGTAACAGCGCTACGAAGAACTTGCATAGATTCATTATTCCTCCCTGTTTCCAAGGGCCTATCAAATGCTGCATTAATTATTTGTCGAAGACGCTGTGCAGTCATGTTTGACTTGTCCAGAGGAACACGGGGATAAATAAGGAGACCAGCCTCAAGAACTTTAAGGGTTCTCTTCTGCCACGCATCATATTCTTGTTGATCAGTAAAATCCGAATTCTTGAGCTGCTGCAATAATTCTAATGGTACAACCACTGATTCAATTCGTCGTCCGACCTGTAACAGAAAATTGATACTTCAACATATGAGAACGTCGCTGGTCACATCGAAATATGGATGGACAAGAGTTGTCCCATATGTCATTTGAAGAATGCGCCCTGCGGTCACAGATATGCATGTGCATGCACATCCCTCCAAGAAAAGGAAATGAGATGAAGAGGATGGATAATATAAATCATGGCCAAGTAACCACAATTTATGGGCAACTATAATGCCCACAGAATCACACCATAACAGCCAAAGCAACAAAGATAAACAATTGATCAATCACCAAAGGAGCACGTGTGATGCAACTTATCTTCCGATTAAAAAACCAGGACAAAATTATGACAGACTAGAAGCAACCAAGAAGGCATTTGGTAAAACGCTGTCGTGTAGGACAAGAATTTTCAACTGTTATTCCGTTAAACTATGTTTCTTCTTCCTTGGAACGGTAGCTAAGCCTACGTTACACGAAACAGTAATTAGTACCAAAGTAAATCAAAAGGTAAGCAAGAATCTTCAAAGAAAACTGACAATACACAAATTCACAGTGAGAGAAAAAAATCTGGTTTTCTAGTTTGTCAAAAAAGGATGCTTGCTGAAACCGGAATATAGAAGCAAGCCCTCCCACATTCTGTCTCGCCCAACGCAAAATCGAGTCTTTCTGCAAAATTTTTGGATTCCAATCCACAGATCAGAGTGCAAAAACGATCACAATCAAAACTGATGGACTCTAAACCAACACCGGATCATCACATTCAATATTCCACAACTACATAAGTAGCATGAGATAACTACCGACGATCTCCATTACGCTGAATTCGCTTATTCAAGATAATCGCTAAAGACGCAGAACACTAGATCAGCCCAATTACGCACAATCACACTCAAATCAGCCGCCCAGAAACACAATTTACACATCATCATCACCCACAAGCACGCATTTAGTAAACATTTCTGAAATTTCGCAAAATCCAAATTCACCTGCCCAGCTGATATCCTCAGAAGCGCTCTCCGAACTCTAGAGTCCACACTCTCCGGGACCCTCATCTGATTCCTCATTAGCTCGCCCACCGTCACCGCCTTCCTCGGCTTCCCGAGGCCCGAGCCCGAGCCCGACCCGGGGCTCCTCCTAGAGCCCGAGCCCGGGGATTTCAGCCCCAGCGCCTTCTTCATCTTGCTCGCGGCGGCCGAAGTGAGCGATCGCTGCAGCGCCGGGGAGCTCGGCGAGTTGTTCGACGGCGAGTTGTTGTGGGTCGGCGGCGAATCGGAGTGGGCCGAGGAGGCAGAGGCGTAGGTGAGGGGCTTGGAGGAGGAGGTGCGGCACGCGGCGGCGAAGATCTCGAAGGCGGTGAGGCGGAGGTCGGCGTCCGTGAGCTGCGCGGCGTCGAGCTGGCCGAACGGGGAGGGCAATGCGGCGGGGGTGGCCATGGGAGTGGCGGCGGGGGTGGTGGAGAGGGGAGGGGGTTTGGAGTGCTCTCTCTTGGACTGGCCAAGAGAGAGATCTCTGAAGAGGTGAGCCATTGCAGGCGTGTCGAGAGAGAGAGAGAGAGTGAAGGAAAGTGGAGTATTTACACAGAGAGAGTAAACAGGTGTGGAGAGAGAGAGAGAGAGGGGGGAAGATGAAGATGAGCGAGGGTGTTTTCGTAATTTCATGCAGTGGAACTCTAAGTTATTTTAATAACTCTTTCCTTTCCTTTTCTTTTTTTTTTTTGTGGTAGGATAGGATAGATCGAATCATACAGGAATTTATTCATAAATAGTCGCATCAAAATTACATAAACATGGATTAAGTCCCGTTTTAAGGATATAAGATACTTGATTTTTTTTATCTTTTACTTTTCCTTTCAAATGTCACATTTTTCCGATTTGACTTTTATTTGATGCCAAACATCTAAAACTATCCGATATTAAAAAGGGATACGTAAAACAGTAGATTACTTTTTTATAATTATCATTATAATTTTATATCATGATATAGATTTCACTGGAAAGTCGATAATTTGAGTCTCAAAATTTCCTTTTCATTTTGTGTTCAAATTCTTCGCTCTCTCTTCTTTTGCTATTTTTAATTTCGTTAAATTGCTGAAATTGCAATTCTATTGTGTCAAATTTCAACATTTGATGTTGATTTAATGCCTATTTACCAACTAAGCCCCACCTCAATAAAGCAAAACGAAAGGGCAATAGCAAAACGAAGTTGCTTCTAAGTTTGTCCAACTAGTTTGGAAACTATTTAAATGAAATTCCTTTTCCTAAGTGTTGGAAATTGAAGAAAAATTTAGTGATTTAACAAGGTAAAATGACTCCCACAAACTTATTTTAAGCTTTGATTTGTGCAAGTAAATTTTATATTTGTCAAAATCTATATCCTACTTAATTTCCAACCAAAAAAATACCCTATTTAAGCCTCTTTAATAGCATGAAGTATCGCATAATTAAAGTCAAGGCTAAAAACAATGTAATCCACAAGCAAACCTCCTTACTTTATCAAGAACAAAAGCACCTCTCTTGACTCATCATCACACTTGAGTAGGTGATAAATCATAGTCAAAACACATCTTAATTGCTTAATTTTCCCTAAACGCTTGTCTTTGTCAAGGCATTGTCATCACCTCACCGAACACCTCCTATGGAAAATATAAGTTAATAGTCACATCATGGAGAGATAGAGCTGCTTGAGACAGAAGGAAACAAGAGCCCATTAGACAATTCATGTCCCTAAATTCGCCTAACTGCCAAAAGTTCATGTCAAGTGTGTGAAAGTTTGGCACGCAATAGTCTATCAAGCATCGGAGAATATAAACATCCCGATCTGATGTTCGATCAAATGAGATTATGTCCATCGTTGAGACTCGCTCGAGGAACGATTAACGATTTCCACACCAGAAGCAGACTGGGCAGTTCTCAAGCTTCATGTTCGGCCAAACACCCGTGGCTAGAGCACGAGAGAACACATGACTCGAGATCCAAAATCAAACTCGGAGAATTCTTATTTCACTTATTGAAAGGGAATTTGTCACTAATGGTGGTAAGGCGAAGGGCACGAGAGGAGTCACCAACTAAAACACTCTCACGTGCCAAAGACTTGTGGGCATCAAGAGTGGGAATGAAAGCTGGAAAATCAAAGCTTTAGGCTGGCTTGGCAGTTGTAAAAACTCCTTGGTTGGTGGGGACCAAGAGCAAGAATATTAGAGCAGGTTCTAAATTACACACTAATTAGTGTAATTAAGAGACTAATTAAAAGATTAAAGAACGCGTTAAGAAGGTCAAGAGCCTTCAGCTATAAGCCAAGTGGCTGTATTTTTAAGATTAGGTCAAAAGCATGGAGAGGAAATTTTCTTGGCGCTTGTGCTGTGTGAAAGAAGCAAGAAACAGTCAATTTCATGGGAAATCATAAGCTCCTGCTTTTTCTGATTTTTGCGTAAAGGGAAGGTAAATCATTATTAATTTATTTTTAATGATTTTAAATTAAATAAAAAAAAATCGCACGACTTTGTTTGGGAACGCTTGTCTTGTTGGATGAAATAAGAGAGAATCAGTCGCGACAAAGAAGAGATGGGAAGCTTCCCCTTTCACTGTATTGTCGGCTCTCTTTTTGCCAATAAAGTTCATGGGTTAAAGCAAACGGGGTGATAAAATTTAAAAAATAATAATAATAATCCTAAAATAACACTTCATAACACATTTATCTTGAACTAATTTTCATCTCATAGAAAAACTTAAACCGATTCTTCAGAACCCATTTAACCCGGATGAATTTTCTTTTCACAAATATTCTTAAGCTAGTACCCATGGCCCCTTTGCCCAATTCGTTTTTTGTTTCACCAAAAAAAAAATTTCAAACGAGTACCTCACTCTCCACTAAAATACATATATTTCCATCGTCTTTCACATCATGTTGTATTCGTTTTACAATCGTCTACTACGTGTATTGACTCAATTTGGGTTGGAATAGCATTTTTGAGCATTTTAGTGAGAACGAAAAAAAGTTCAATATAAATATATCATAAGGTACTGGGTTGGAGATTTGTACGAGAAGAAAATTAGCTTGGAAAAATGTATTATGGAGGTGCCAATTTTGGTTTTTTTTTAGACATAAATTAAGTGTTGGGAAAAATTTTTTAATGAGAGCACTGGCTTCAAATTTTTAATGGTATTAACTCTAGAACAATATTTTTTTTTACAATGAGAAGAGGGTAATCTTTTATTTTTTCGATTAGTCAGAACTTCGGATTAAAAAAAGGGTCCCCCATTTTTGGACTTAGAGAATGCGGATAGTGTTTTTTGGTCGAAACGAAAATTCATTTCATGTAAAAGAAGGGTGTATAATTTCAAGACAAAGATGCGAAATCCACAAAAAAAAAATAAAAATAAATTTGAAAAGTGAATCAATTTGATACGGTCCATAGAGACTCGTCATTCCACAAAGACGGGTATAATGTAGTATCAAAGTATAAACGGTGCCCGATCATCGGATCTCACATCAACAGGCCAGTAGTTTTACTTGTTCAATGACAATTAAACATCAACTAAACGGAACTTTCCACATGTTGACGATTTCCGTGTTCTTTCTGGAATTCAAGATCGGTGACACGCTAATACTTCTAGATGAAGAGACTTTACTATTGGTGCAATTAGCCATTGCAAACTACACGAGAAACAAAAAGGCAAAAAAAAAATGCAAGATTAATAAAATTAATTAAGGAATAAGTACATGCTCAATTTACTATTATACCACTGAGCATGTGTATCAACTCAAATGGAAATTTTTACTTAAATTTTTTATGCCAGCCCCTCGAGCCAGTGGGTGTACAATTATTATATAAATGTTATATAAATTGACATTATTGGTGTAGATAGTTTTGCAAACGACAGTTGAATGATTTGGACAGCTGACTTTAGGCGTTGTATCATTTAATGTTGGAGATAGCGAAATCGAAGGCGAACATACCCACATGGGTCGTGTGACGACATACGTACTGGCCAAACTCAAAGGCGCATGTCGTTTCTGCCCCGATTTTATTTGATTTGTCATTTTGGGATTTTCCTCTGCCTGTCGTATAAGAGATGGCAACTTGTGTTCGGACTCGGGCTGGCGATGGAGTGTGGCGGTGCGATCGGGTGCCTCTGCATCTGGTCCATCACAATCCCGCGTACCTAAGTGAGTGCTCGATGTGAGACTCACTTAATCAAAAAGATTGTGTCGGTCCGTATTAGCTTAACTCAAAGCACGTGTCATTTTTTCCCTCGGTTTTGTTTGATTCTCATTTTTGGGGTTTCCATTTATCATATGGAAGATGGCAACCTACGTTCGGATTCGATTGGCAATGGAGAGAGTAGTCGTGAGATCGGGTGCCTCTACATCCGGTCCATTGCAATCCCGTGCACCTAAGTGCTCGATGTGAGACTCATTTAGTTGAAAAATACTGTATCATTTCGTATTGATCAAACCCAAGGAGCCTGTCGTTCGTTGACCTGATTTGGTTGAATTATCATTTCCAGGTTTCCCTAAGACGACAGATATATTCAAACTCGGTCGGCTATGGAGATTGGCGTGCAATCGGATGCCTCTGCATCCAATCCGTTGCAATCCTATGCACCTAAACAAGTGCTCGATGCGAGACTCACTTAGTCAACAAAGATTGTGCCGATCATCGGTTCCATTTGACAGATGAGGAGTTTTTTTATGTATTAATACGGAGTCAATTTAGTTTTGGCCGAGCAAATCTCAATCAATTTTGGAGTGATTGTACCGAATAAGCTCTTATGATCTAATATTTCATTTGTAGACCAATCCATAACAAAATATTCTTCTCGAGATAATAAATAATTCAGATGAGTTAAGCTTCCTATATTGCTCAGTATGGCTAAATTTTCTTTTTCTTTTTTTTCTTTTTCTGTTTATTTCCTGTTTTGGTTGTAGTCAAATCAATGGTAAGCTGAGTCAACTTCTCTCGTCAGGTTAAGCCGATCAACAAGGCAGACCATCTATATAGGGGATTCACAAGGACTTATTTCATAAAAGTTGAGCTAGAAGGGGTATGTCAAATTGGTGCTTATCTATAAGATCCATTTGAATTTTCGATATTTGGATGATGGAAAACTTATCAATTTATGGAATTTCTCATGGACCGAAGATAATAAATTTAGCTTATGGGAAAATGACTTCTCCTTCTAGCAAGAAGGAAATCAGCCTCTCTAAACCACCGAACAAATGAAAACTAATAATTTTCTTTGAGAACGCTTTTCATGAAACATTATTTTCTCTTATCATGAAGTTTTCAATGAAATATGAGGTGTTTGTTTCAAGAAAAACTCTATGACAAAGGAAAAATAATTTTGGATAAATCATTTTCCAAGAAAATGTTTTTCTCTTTTTAGGTCATGGAATTTATTTTCCTAATTTTAACTTTGCACATTTTTTTTAACCGTAAATGGTTTTTCGTGGACTCATCATTTTCAAAAATCCAAATGCTAACTAATTCGGGAAAATTCTTTCACTTAAACAAACACACCCACTAATATGGTTTTTCAGGTTCAACACCCCGTCGTTTTATTCAATTATTCTTGGAATTAGAGACAATAGCTCCTCACTATAATCCAAGGGTACGTGTCGCGACCCTCTAAAAAAAAATTTAAAATTTTAAAAGGGGTTAACGGATTATTAGGTTAATTAGATTTGACTAACCTAATGCGGACCCTCCCAAGCCCTACCGAATCGCAACTTTGGTTTTTGTTTAAATGATTTTGAAATTTGGAGTCGCCACTAATCGTTCTTGGTAGGTCGATTAGAAACCTAAATAAATTAGCGGGAGAACTAATTTATTCCTGCGAACCAGAGATTATGAGCTCGGGGACTTGGTTACACTAGTTAATTAAAACTAATGCCCTTTCGGTACCTTAATTTCATGGATATCCTAATTCGGCAACTCAGGCTTGGTTTATTCCTAAGGCTATAGTAGGGTATTCTCTTTTGTGTTTTCACTTTTTAAATAGGATGCATGGATGGTATATATTTTTATTTGTTATATTTTTTTAAGTGTTAAAGATTCCCTGAAGCCGAAAGAAGGAGTGTGTTAACGACTTCTGTGCAGTATTACAACCTACTTATCTTTTGGATCTGATGATTCAAAAATTAAATTATAGGAAGTACATGACAGTGAATAAACACCTCCAATGGGAGGCCTAGCATTGGCTTGGCTCTTCCCTTTGGGATTTAAGGTACAGGTATTTAAGTTGCAAGTATTTAAACTACTGTAAGTAAAAACCTCCAATGGGAGGCTAAGCATTGGCTTGGCTCTTCCCTTTGGGATTTAAGGTACATGTATTTAAGTTGCAGGTATTTAACTACTGTAAGTAAAAACCTCCAATGGGAGGCTAAGCATTGGCTTGGCTCTTCCCTTTGGGATTTAAGGTACATGTATTTAAATTGCAAGTATTTAACTACTGTAAGTAAAAACCTCCAATGGGAGGCTAAGCATTGGCTTGGCTCTTCCCTTTGGGATTTAAGGTATAGGTATTTAAGTTGCAGGTATTTAACTACTGTAAGTAAAAACCTCCAATGGGAGGCTAAGCATTGGCTTGGCTCTTCCCTTTGGGATTTAAGGTACAGGTATTTAAGTTGCAGGTATTTAACTACTGTAAGTAAAAACCTCCAATGGGAGGCTAAGCATTGGCTTGGCTCTTCCCTTTGGGATTTATGGTGCAGGTATTTAAATTGCGGATGGACTTTGTCCTCTCCATTCTGGGGTATGAATTCTTTAAAATAAAATACAACGAATTGATTCAACAATTTGAAATTTGTACGCGCTTGAGGACTCCTCCAAGCCGATTTTGTGCTTCCATAGGATTGACCATTGATATAGAGCTGCGGCTTCCTGACATAAAATAGAGTGAAGTGTTAGTATACAAAATATGTGCTAATCTGCATCTAAAACCAGAAGAGTAGAAAGAGTACTTATCTCCCATTTTTTTGGGAGGGATTTCTATAATTGATTTTCGCTCTCTATGTTCCCAATATAGAGAGTTTCTTTTGAATTAAGAGGGACTTTTAGTCACAGATCAGTTGAGAAATCGGTGGACAGCTTAGGAGCTTGTCTGGGCCGATTTTTGTATCTCGACGAGATTTTTGCTGTTGACGTAGAGATATCCTTCTCCTGACATAAAATATGGAAGAAAAAGGAGATGGAGAAAGTGTATACAATTTGTGCTAATTTGCGAGTAAAACCATAAATAAATGAATAAATAAAAACACTTAGCTTGAATTTGTTTGCTCGTTGACGAGGATGAACTCTTGATTTATATTGATCGATGAAGGAATTTGTGATGATAACCCCTAGCTTTAAACTCCCATCATCTTCAAAATTCTCTCTCTTTTGGTATTTTCTTTCTCTCAAAATTTTCTTCAATCTCCCAAAACTCTCTCAAACATCCAAAATTTTCTCTCAAAAAAATTCTCCCAAACACTTCAAATTTTCTCTCTCAAGAATCCTTTCTCAAGCTCACTTCTTCCTCCTTTTATAACCTACTCATCTATCTCCCATTCTAATTTTTCCACTAACTCTATCTCCCATTCTAATTTCTCCACTAACTCTTCTTCATTTTCATCTTCCATTCTCCATCTCTATCTCACATTCTAATCTCTCCACTAACTCTTCTTCATCTTCATCTTCCCTTCTCCATATTTATCTCCCATTCTAATTTCTCCACTAACTCTTCTTAATCTCCATCTTCCCTTCTCTATTCTTATCTTCCATTCTAATTTCTCTACTAACTCTTCTTCATCTCCATCTTCCCTTCTCTATTCTTATCTTATTTTCTCCATCCATTCTTCTCCAACTTCTCTTCTTCATCTCCTCTTCTTCATCTTCCCTTCTCTATTCTAATTTATCCACTAACTCTTCTTTTTATTATTTGTAAAATAATCCTTCAAGAGTTAGGTATTTGCACTCTAGTCCTTGAATTTTAAGTATTTACAATTTAGTCCCTGAAAAAATATTTCTTTAAGTCCAAATCTCCTTACAATTTATGACATACCTTCCCTATACTTAGTCAAAATTCACCACATGTCAAATTTAAGCTCATTTCTTGCCACTGAAAATAATGCAGAATTTAATTAAAGCCCTTTTGCACAATTGAGTCATTCTGAGTATAATTTGGGCCAATATAAAAATTTGAAATATTAGAGAACAATGTCATAACTCCTAAAAGTGAAAAAATGAAAATAAATTGACTCAAATTGAATTTTTTAGACCCGGTTCGAGATTAGGCTCATGAAGGAATACACGACCCCGAATTGGATTTTTTAAATTTGTGATAACCAACATGAAAAGGGATTTAAAATAAAAATATTGACTATTTTTATATATTTTTGTAACCTCAAATGCTATTATTTATTAAATATTCTCATAATTTCTAAAATATATAAACAATATATATAAATACAAAAAATTATTTTTTTTGTTCGAAAATATTTGCCTAAGCTTGGCCAAGGCTCCAAACTTGATTTTTTAATTTTCTCATTTTTCTTAATTTTTTGTTTTTATGAATTTTCGAAAATAAAAATATCGAAAAATATCGAAAATATGAAAAATTATTTTTTGGTCAAAATTGGTTCCCTAGGCTTGGCTAAGGTTCCCAAAGTTGATTTTTCAATTTTATGAATTTTTATGGATTTTCTATTAATTTTTGAAAATAAATAAATAAAAAATACGTAAAAATACTAAAAATATGAAAAATCGTTTTTTGGTCAAAATTGGTTCCCTAGGCTTGGCTAAGGTCCTCAAAGTTGATTTTTCAATTTTATGAATTTTTATGAATTTTTTTATTACTTTAGCAATAGAAAAAATGATTAAAAATCAGGTGTCAACAGCTGCCCCTCTTTGAAAGGAAGCTTGGTAGAGGTTCATTTCAAAGACGAGATGACACCTGAATTCTAATTGACTCAATACATGGAAATAAAAAGAGTCGTGACATGAATGTTCCACTGAAAATGAAATGAGAACCTAAGGATTCGTTATATAAAAAAACTTTAGGGTGGTTGAACTTGAACCCATATGGTGGATCAACCCATGGTAGATTCCTAATAAAAAGATTCTACTGATTAAAAATTGAATTAAAATTTGACCCGTATGGTGGGTCATACCATTTGACCCGTATGGTGGGTCGTACCATGGTAGATTCCTAATAAAAGGATTCTACTGATTAAATTTTGATTGAGATTTGACCCGTATGGTAGGTCACCCCATGGAGATACCTGTAAGAGGGACTTGGTGCCTGTAGAAAGGACTTGGTGCCTGTAAAAAGGACTTGTGCCTGTAAAAAGGACTTAATGCCTGTAAAAAGGACTTAATTTGCCTGTAAGAAGGACTTGATTTGCCTGTAAAAAGGACTTGATTTGCCTGTAAGAAGAACTTGATTTGCCTGTAAGAAGGACTTACTTTACCTGTAAGAAGGACTTTGTGCCTGTAAGAAGGACTTAATTTGCCTATAAGAAGGACTTTGTTTGCCTGTAAGAAGGACTTTATGCCTGTAAGAAGGACTTGATTTGCCTGTAAGAAGTACTTTGTGCCTGTAA
Source organism: Psidium guajava (assembly GCA_016432845.1). NCBI lineage: Eukaryota > Viridiplantae > Streptophyta > Magnoliopsida > Myrtales > Myrtaceae > Psidium > Psidium guajava. The sequence goes on along the minus strand of CM028229.1, from coordinate 33,502,063 downwards.
GAAGGACTTTGTGCCTATAAGAAGGACTTGATTTGCCTCTAAGAAGGACTTTGTGCCTATAAGAAGGACTTGGTTTGCCTGTAAGAAGGACTTAGTTTGCCTGTAAGAAGGACTTGATTTCCCTGTAAGAAGGACTTTATGCCTGTAAGAATGACTTGATTTGTCTGTAAGAAGGACTTTGTGCTTGTAAGAAGGACTTAATTTACCTGTAAGAAGGACTTGATTTGCCTGTAAGAAGGACTTACTTTGCCTGTAAGAAGGACTTTGTGCCTGTAAGAAGGACTTGCTTTACCTGTAAGAATGACTTAATTTGCCTGTAAGAAGGACTTGGTTTGCCTGTAAGAAGGACTTTGTTTGCATGTAAGAAGGACTTTATTTGCCTGTAAGAAGGACTTGATTTGCCTGTAAGAAAGACTTTGTGCCTGTAAGAAGGACTTGATTTGCCTGTAAGAAGGACTTTATGCCTGTAAGAAGGACTTTGTGCCTATAAGAAGGACTTGATTTGCCTGTAAGAAGGACTTTATGCCTGTAAGAAGGACTTGATTTGCCTGTAAGAAGGACTTTGTGCCTGTAAGAAGGACTTGATTTGCCTATAAGAAGGACTTGCTTTGCCTGTAGGAAGGACTTTGTTTGCCTGTAAGCAGGACTTGATTTGCCTGTAAGAAGGACTTTATGCCTGTAAGAAGGACTTGGTTTGCCTGTAAGAAGGACTTTGTGCCTGTAAGAAGGACTTGATTTGCCTGTAAGAAGGACTTGATTTGCCTGTACAAAGGACTTGCTTTGCCTGTAGGAAGGACTTAATTTGCCTGTAAGAAGGTCTTGGTTTGCCTGTAAGAAGGACTTTGTTTGCATGTAAGAAGGACTCTGTTTGCCTGTAAGAAGGACTTTATGCTTGTAAGAAGGACTTGATTTGCCTGTAAGAAGGACTTTGTGCCTGTAAGAAGGACTTGATTTGCCTGTAAGAAGGACTTTGTGCCTGTAAGAAGGACTTTGTGCCTATAAGAAGGACTTGATTTGCCTGTAAGAAGGACTTTATGCCTGTAAGAAGGACTTGATTTGCCTGTAGGAAGGACTTTGTTTGCCTGTAAGCAGGACTTGATTTACCTGTAAGAAAGACTTTATGCCTGTAAGAAGGACTTGGTTTGCCTTTAAGAAGGGCTTGGTGTACCTCAAAGGGTGCCATTCTGAAATCTGGGGAGACCAGGAATCCTGTGGAAGCTCAAACCCAAATTATATTCTCTTGTCGCTTTAGGAATAAATCAAAGAGGCAGAGATCAAAAGGTCTCGAACAATTCTGTCCTTGAGACAAATCATGCTTTATTGAATAAGGTGGATACCTGTATATACCGCAATGGATTCGAGTACCCCAACAACCGTCAGAATTCATTCTCTTGAAAGGTTCAGGTTGAAGATATACTTACCTGAGAATTTGGAAGAAATGCTTGGTGTCTTCTCGACAACCAGACTTGTTCATTCAATAATCGCCGAATGAATTTCAAGACTTTTGAAGGTAACTCAAACACCGGGAATGTGTTGCCTGTCAGGCAATGTTAGAGCTAACATGTGCAAGCATTTTCATCAATGCGTTCATTGGTTCATACAAAATTGTTCAGCTAAGTTGGCAATGATTAAAAGTAGTCTGTGTGATAACTCATGATGCAATCAATCAAAATGTGGATCATGCAAAACTATTCTGTCAAGTTTGCATTACCAATTCTATTTAAGGAGGTTCTCATAATATGAACGCCTCGAATGTAATCTGAATGGGGGACTTTAGTTCGAAGGGGCTTTCTCTCACTCTGGGGAAATGATGTTTATCCGTAGATTAAAATGTTAGACTTGTGTGGAAATAGTTTGCATTTCCTCATCCTGTCATGCCCCATTCTGCACATTTGATGTCTCCTGTGCAGTTTATGCTCTAAGTTGGAGTTGGTAAATTAAACACGCGGAATGGTCATGCATAATTCATGAACTGTGTAAACACAATGCGGATGTGACAATTTTTTAGCATAATGTGTGTTTATATAATGTGCAAATATAGGCGGATTTGAATTGCCCCTGGTATGTGGGCGGACCGAACAAATTGGGAAGCTTACTCCTTATGTCGAGGGGCGGTTCATCTCAACTTTGCCCCTGTGCGATGAAGCATATGGGTGATGGAGCATTTCGGTTTGCTTAATAACAGCGACTGCCGTGGTTTAGCGGTTGAATGCCCCTGCAAAAAGCAGAGAAATTATTCTTGAAATCAAATGAGATAAGGAAGACGTATTTGCTTTTTTTGCTTCAGAACTTGTGATTAATTTGCTCCATTTTTCACCAAAATAGATCTTGTCAGATGATCATAATTTTCTTTTGGGATTTGTCTCCTTCAACATGTTAAATGTTAGTATAAATATTTCCTGTAAAAAGAAAAGGAGACATGTCAGCCAGTATTAAAAGGGATAAATTGGAAACGATACTGATTTATCCTTCGTCTTGAATGCCTTGCACGAGTCTTTTACCAATTTTGCTAGATTAAATTTTCCTCGACTTTTGTTGGGCGCCTCACCATTATGGCAAGACTATGGTAAAATACTGACTTTGATATTACTTGTCGAGTATTCCTGTTTGCAAAAAGAAATGCACAAAAAGTTGTTTCATTTATTTATAATACTTACAACATTCCCCACCCTTGGGGATCGAACTCGGGACATTTCGGACCTACTGTCATCCCCTCATACCATTCGGTCCATTGGACCGTAGGTGTCCATGGGGCTTTCCTTTCAAAGGTTAATCCTTGTGGATAACGCAGCCTTGTTGTATCACCTTGGGCCATGTTACGGTATTTTCTCGAGGTAATTTGCAATCCCTGTTAAGAATGGAATAAAACAATTCGAGACTTGAGATGATTATGTGTAAATTAGAACGATACAGAATTACCCATGTCTGAGATTGTTCGGATCTTTCGCTTGTATTTTTCTTTAACCGAAGCTGTCCATCCCGTGGTAATGTCCATGAGTTGATTTGCCCCCAATTTAGCCCGACCAGGAAATTTGGTTTTTGAATACGACTGTATTCTCGAGTCGCTTTTGCAAATTCCTGAAAATAGAAGGGATCAAATTTAAAACCAGAGCAATTTAAGGGTAAATTGGAACGATACGGATTTACCCTTCATATTTACGCGGATTTCGTCTCGATATTAATTTTTTCGAGTTTGGTGCGGTTAACGGCTCCGAGCATTTAATATGGGGGAAAGGGAAATGATTACTTCTAGCTTGTGCATTAATTTTGGACATCGACAAAAAGCGAGAACGTGCGATGAAATTAAGTAGACGTATTCGTCTAGGTTTAATCTTCTTCATGATGCTCTCGTGGGTTGCGGTAGACGATGATATCAAGAACATTAGAGAGGCATTCAGTGTGGCTTTCCACCAGCCGCCTAGAGACCCGCGTTCAATCATGTAAATTAATAAAGCTGCCACCACTCGATCAATGTGCCAATAAATTCGGCCATTTGTTGCGTGCTCCACTTCAACCGTGTTTTGTTGCTTTCGGCGTCCACTCGTATGTATAGGGCACCTGTAGCATCGGGGGAGTGTCCGTGGGCCACATTCATTAATAAAACCTCGGTCCTCTAAAACCCTCCACGTGTTTCGGATCCGAGAAAATTTTAAGACCGGTCTCTGGTTGATTTAATCAGGTTAAGGTACTTATTTCATGGTTTCTGATTATATAATCCATATTGTCTTTCAAAAGACGCGGGATCCCCTGCAATACATTAAATATACCCCCATGTTTAATCAGTATAAATCCACCGTCATATCAGAATACACTGCCCATACAAGTTTACGGATTGACACAACTCTGTCTGTCAAAGATGGACAGTGTTCGTTTGCCCCCCTGAATTAACGGTTGAAGCCTTGGTATTTTTCGTCTTTTGGTATTTCTGAAGATGATTCTTGATATATTATTGAACTTAATTTTTACACCCGTCTGGGGTATCTAGGATCTCCCTGCAAAAGAAAAGGATATAATTAGTATGCGACACAAGGAATGTCGGTCTATGACTCCTATATTAGTCCAATTTGATTTTTTCTACTTTATAGAGAAATCAGAGAAAAAAAAAATTTCTTAGGAAGAAATGGGTTAATTTCTGATGCAGAATTTTTTTGCAGATTTATTACTCTTTTTATTTTTATTTTTTTTAGAGGAATGTGACAAAATCTCTTGACGTTTACTAAAATTTTTGAAGGAATTTCCTTTTTATCAAAATAAATTTTCAGAGGTAAATTTGTCAGGAAAATTTTATTTTTATTGAAGCAGGAAAGACATGACAGAAATCCTTCATTGGTTAACAAAATTCCCCCAAGACATTAGTCTAATTTTATTTAGAGAAAATTTTCTTAGAAAAACATGAGCGAATTTCTCGAAAAGATTTTTGTTGCAAGTTTTTATAATTTGAAAGAATGTGATAAAATCACTTGATGTTTATCAAAGTTTTTTTTTAAGGAATTTTTCTTTTTATCGAAATAAATTTTCAGAGGAAAATTTGTCAAGAAAATTTCATTTTTATTGAAGTAAGAAAAACATGACAAAAATCTCTTATTGGTCAATACAATTCCCCCGAGACATTAGTCTAATTTTATTTAGAGAAAATTTTCTTAGAAAAACATGAGCGAATTTCTCGAGAAGAATTTTCTTGTAAGTTTTTATAATTTGAAAAATGTGATAAAATCACTTGATGTCTACTAGAGTTTTTTTTGAAGGAATTTTTCTTTTTATTGAAATAAATTTTCGGAGGAAAATTTTTTTCAGGAAAATTTCATTTTTATTGAAGTAAGAAAAACATGACAAAAATCTCTTATTGGTCAATACAATTCCCCCGAGACATTAGTCTAATTTTATTTAGAGAAAATTTTCTTAGAAAAACATGAGCGAATTTCTCGAGAAGAATTTTCTTGCAAGTTTTTATAATTTGAAAAATGTGATAAAATCACTTGATGTCTACTAGAGTTTTTTTTGAAGGAATTTTTCTTTTTATTGAAATAAATTTTCGGAGGAAAATTTTTTCAGGAAAATTTCATTTTTATTGAAGCAATAAAAACATGACAAAAATGCCTTATTGGTTAATAAAATTCCCATGAAGGGATTTTTTCACATCATTTTTTCAAAATTTTTTTTAAAGAAATGAGGGACAAATTTAATTTTTATTTTCTTTTAAAAGAATGGTCGTAATATCAAACTCAAAAACTGACTAACACCTAGCATGGACCGACCGAAAATAAATACAAGATAAAATTAGAGAATTTACTTTTACTTTGGAGAAATGCAAATCACATAGTCATGCGCATGACTCAAGTGAGGAGTGGACTCTAGAAAATAAAAGAAGGAGAGACAAGGTATGGACCTAAAAAGGCCCCCACTATCTGAATTGACAAACTTACCCTCCGCGCAATCAAATCACAATGGGAAGAATTGTCAATTCAGATAATGAGCGGGATAAAATATGGTCAACCCGAGCGCAATCGACGCAAGAGCTTTGCATATTCGATCCCTATCTATGGTTTTCTAGGAAGAATTTCGCGACTTGGGTTTAGACGCTTGTGTGTGCAGGTGTCGTGATCCTCAGAGTATGCAAGACATGCACAACAATTGATATCAAAACAGCGCTTCTAAAAATGTGCGAAATTAAACAAATAAACCCAACACCAGCCTGCAAAACAAAGGGGTTAGCCAAACACTCCGCCCCTTATAACTCCCATCCTGCAAAAACATATAACACCTATAGAATGAGTCCCAAACAAGATCGCCAGAAGCGGAATATCCATGAAATTTTCATTGGCCTAAGTCCACTAAGACTTTTAAAATTTCGAAAAAAATTCAAGTATTCCAATTGTTATCTTTTTTCGAAAATTTAAAAATCCCGTCCCCAGTGGAGTCGCCAGTCTGTCGCGACCCTCTAAAAAAAAATTTAAAATTTTAAAAGGGGTTAACGGATTATTAGGTTAATTAGATTTGACTAACCTAATGCGGACCCTCCCAAGCCCTACCGAATCGCAACTTTGGTTTTTGTTTAAATGATTTTGAAATTTGGAGTCGCCACTAATCGTTCTTGGTAGGTCGATTAGAAACCTAAATAAATTAGCGGGAGAACTAATTTATTCCTGCGAACCAGAGATTATGAGCTCGGGGACTTGGTTACACTAGTTAATTAAAACTAATGCCCTTTCGGTACCTTAATTTCATGGATATCCTAATTCGGCAACTCAGGCTTGGTTTATTCCTAAGGCTATAGTAGGGTATTCTCTTTTGTGTTTTCACTTTTTAAATAGGATGCATGGATGGTATATATTTTTATTTGTTATATTTTTTTAAGTGTTAAAGATTCCCTGAAGCCGAAAGAAGGAGTGTGTTAACGACTTCTGTGCAGTATTACAACCTACTTATCTTTTGGGTCTGATGATTCAAAAATTAAATTATAGGAAGTACATGACAGTGAATAAACACCTCCAATGGGAGGCCTAGCATTGGCTTGGCTCTTCCCTTTGGGATTTAAGGTACAGGTATTTAAGTTGCAAGTATTTAAACTACTGTAAGTAAAAACCTCCAATGGGAGGCTAAGCATTGGCTTGGCTCTTCCCTTTGGGATTTAAGGTACATGTATTTAAGTTGCAGGTATTTAACTACTGTAAGTAAAAACCTCCAATGGGAGGCTAAGCATTGGCTTGGCTCTTCCCTTTGGGATTTAAGGTACATGTATTTAAATTGCAAGTATTTAACTACTGTAAGTAAAAACCTCCAATGGGAGGCTAAGCATTGGCTTGGCTCTTCCCTTTGGGATTTAAGGTATAGGTATTTAAGTTGCAGGTATTTAACTACTGTAAGTAAAAACCTCCAATGGGAGGCTAAGCATTGGCTTGGCTCTTCCCTTTGGGATTTAAGGTACAGGTATTTAAGTTGCAGGTATTTAACTACTGTAAGTAAAAACCTCCAATGGGAGGCTAAGCATTGGCTTGGCTCTTCCCTTTGGGATTTATGGTGCAGGTATTTAAATTGCGGATGGACTTTGTCCTCTCCATTCTGGGGTATGAATTCTTTAAAATAAAATACAACGAATTAATTCAACAATTTGAAATTTGTACGCGCTTGAGGACTCCTCCAAGCCGATTTTGTGCTTCCATAGGATTGACCATTGATATAGAGCTGCGGCTTCCTGACATAAAATAGAGTGAAGTGTTAGTATACAAAATATGTGCTAATCTGCATCTAAAACCAGAAGAGTAGAAAGAGTACTTATCTCCCATTTTTTTGGGAGGGATTTCTATAATTGATTTTCGCTCTCTATGTTCCCAATATAGAGAGTTTCTTTTGAATTAAGAGGGACTTTTAGTCACAGATCAGTTGAGAAATCGGTGGACAGCTTAGGAGCTTGTCTGGGCCGATTTTTGTATCTCGACGAGATTTTTGCTGTTGACGTAGAGATATCCTTCTCCTGACATAAAATATGGAAGAAAAAGGAGATGGAGAAAGTGTATACAATTTGTGCTAATTTGCGAGTAAAACCATAAATAAATGAATAAATAAAAACACTTAGCTTGAATTTGTTTGCTCGTTGACGAGGATGAACTCTTGATTTATATTGATCGATGAAGGAATTTGTGATGATAACCTCTAGCTTTAAACTCCCATCATCTTCAAAATTCTCTCTCTTTTGGTATTTTCTTTCTCTCAAAATTTTCTTCAATCTCCCAAAACTCTCTCAAACATCCAAAATTTTCTCTTAAAAAAATTCTCCCAAACACTTCAAATTTTCTCTCTCAAGAATCCTTTCTCAAGCTCACTTCTTCCTCCTTTTATAACCTACTCATCTATCTCCCATTCTAATTTTTCCACTAACTCTATCTCCCATTCTAATTTCTCCACTAACTCTTCTTCATTTTCATCTTCCATTCTCCATCTCTATCTCACATTCTAATCTCTCCACTAACTCTTCTTCATCTTCATCTTCCCTTCTCCATATTTATCTCCCATTCTAATTTCTCCACTAACTCTTCTTAATCTCCATCTTCCCTTCTCTATTCTTATCTTCCATTCTAATTTCTCTACTAACTCTTCTTCATCTCCATCTTCCCTTCTCTATTCTTATCTTATTTTCTCCATCCATTCTTCTCCAACTTCTCTTCTTCATCTCCTCTTCTTCATCTTCCCTTCTCTATTCTAATTTATCCACTAACTCTTCTTTTTATTATTTGTAAAATAATCCTTCAAGAGTTAGGTATTTGCACTCTAGTCCTTGAATTTTAAGTATTTACAATTTAGTCCCTGAAAAAATATTTCTTTAAGTCCAAATCTCCTTACAATTTATGACATACCTTCCCTATACTTAGTCAAAATTCACCACATGTCAAATTTAAGCTCATTTCTTGCCACTGAAAATAATGCAGAATTTAATTAAAGCCCTTTTGCACAATTGAGTCATTCTGAGTATAATTTGGGCCAATATAAAAATTTGAAATATTAGAGAACAATGTCATAACTCCTAAAAGTGAAAAAATGAAAATAAATTGACTCAAATTGAATTTTTTAGACCCGGTTCGAGATTAGGCTCATGAAGGAATACACGACCCCGAATTGGATTTTTTAAATTTGTGATAACCAACATGAAAAGGGATTTAAAATAAAAATATTGACTATTTTTATATATTTTTGTAACCTCAAATGCTATTATTTATTAAATATTCTCATAATTTCTAAAATATATAAACAATATATATAAATACAAAAAATTATTTTTTTTGTTCGAAAATATTTGCCTAAGCTTGGCCAAGGCTCCAAACTTGATTTTTTAATTTTCTCATTTTTCTTAATTTTTTGTTTTTATGAATTTTCGAAAATAAAAATATCGAAAAATATCGAAAATATGAAAAATTATTTTTTGGTCAAAATTGGTTCCCTAGGCTTGGCTAAGGTTCCCAAAGTTGATTTTTCAATTTTATGAATTTTTATGGATTTTCTATTAATTTTTGAAAATAAATAAATAAAAAATACGTAAAAATACTAAAAATATGAAAAATCGTTTTTTGGTCAAAATTGGTTCCCTAGGCTTGGCTAAGGTCCCCAAAGTTGATTTTTCAATTTTATGAATTTTTATGAATTTTTTTATTACTTTAGCAATAGAAAAAATGATTAAAAATCAGGTGTCAACAGTACGTTTTGTAACATTTATGTTCTCGGGAATAATTTCTATTTAGAAATATTTTTTTCCTATTTTAATTGCCTAGATGATTTTTTGAGTAGAAAAACACATTTGGTAACTGTACAAATTTTCTATTTATAAAAAATAAAATAAAAAACAGAAATGCGTTTAGTACGATCCTAAAAATTTCCATTCTCGATTTTTTCATCTAATTAAAAAATATTAGTTGAGAATTAACAATTCATGTTTGGATAAAACTAGACTTTTGTAAGAACTTAATTGATCAAGACATTCTAAGATGACCACAAAAAATCCAACGTAATAGTTAGTTTAGGTACTTCAACATTCACGTCCCAATTATAATTGATTATGTAAAGTTCTTAAGAGAGGATGGTGGAATTGGAATCCTAAACTCTTGCTTTTTGAATTTAAAAAATATATCCTGTCATTGGCTCGTTATGAAAGAGTAGCGGTGAGCTAAACATAGACTCCAATAACACTAATCTGGACACGAGCAAGCATATTTATTCTTCATCATAATAGAATGTAATAGAGTAGAAGGCATGACTACTGAATTGATAAAGCTAACGCTAGTCACAATTGGTAGTAATATACATTTCTCTATAAGAAGATGAACATGACAATCCGGGTCAAAGATTTGCCAAAGCAAGGAAGCTATTTAACTCAAATCATGTGTAAAAATTGGAAAGTCCTAGACACTTCTTGTGTAGATTGGTGAGGGTGGCCCCTGCCTAGATTCGCGATTCAGCATATTTGCAATAAAAATATGTAATTTCACTCACCTCAATGCCATACCCATGCGGTTGAAGCTTGATTCAATGATGGTGATGAAGAAGAGTGTTGATCTCAGTCACGCCTACGCTCCGCTTGTTGTGAAGAAAGCATCTTTTCTCAATTAGGTTATGCTAAACTTGTTTCGCTCTATTTGTGAATAAAGCTTCTTTTCTCAATTGGGTTACGCTGAACTTGTTTCTCTAAAATGACATTATTTATATTTTTGTTCTCTAAAAAAAAAAGATTTTTTTTAAAATTTTTTATTTCTGTTGCAAATCTATTCTCGAACACTGATCTATTCTGAGTAATAGGAAAAATTAAGTACACAAATAGATTTCTGTTCCGAAAACAAAACAATAGAAAAACAGAAAAATGGGCCAGTTACCAAATAGGCCTTAAGTATAAGGTAGAAGAGGCCTGTTGATCAGAACCGGCCGCATGAAGGTTGGATATTTGGTGCTTTGGGCCAAATCTCCCTCCAGCTAATAGTGATCAGGCCCCAGACCAACCTCTGCCTAATCCCACCTTGACCTTCTCGAAAAGTTCTAAAGCCCTGCCCTTCATAATCCGAATCCACCGTTCCCATCTTTAAAAAATTGAGCTTTTGAATGTCTTCCATCCTCCTCTGGTGCTGCAGCTGTCCACCATTCTTCTCATCCAGTCCCCTCGACGTCACTAAAATCTCCAAAAGGATCTCCACTTGTTAGTCACTATTCCACCAAAGGACCAATCCTCGACTCCGCCCAACAGGATCAGCATAAAACATAGCAGGGAATCTCATCTCATTCTCCCTTTTTTTTTTACTTGCTTATACTTCCGTTTCCAGCGAGCAAATGATGCTGGGTTGATGTGTTTTGTTGAGGTTGAAAAGGTACCAAAACTGCTGAGGACGTCCCCGCTTCTTCAGGGATGGTCTTTGCATAGCTTTGGTGGATGGAACAACGTCTCTCTCCCCCTTATCCTCCACTCCACCAATTTCTTCCTTAGGCGGGAACTCTGCAATATGCACTTGACCTGCACTCTTCATGCCCGCAGAACAGAGAAGAACATGGGGAACCCACTTTTCATCCGAGATATGAACCCACTTTTCAATGGAGCCATGCGCGAAGGAGGCGGTTCAGACAGGGCGCCAGGAGGCAAACTTCCCATGCTAGAGAGAGAGAGGCGCTCTCAGTCTCAGGTAGAGAGAGACACGGGGTCAATAGGCAGTCCTGAACACACTGTTTTCCATTCGTAGTCTGGCTAGGTAAGGTGGATTGCTTTTCAGAAAGATGTAACCTTTCTTGATGATGGTGGCAAGCTTTGGTTTTTTAGGCCCAATGCGGCGGCGCTTAATCGAGAAGCTAAAATAGAAAAAGGGAAAGCCATAAATTTTTTCGGTAATTGTTCAAATTACTGGGAACAGGGAAAAGGCACCCATATAAGTACCTTTCCGAGCGCTCAATTCCCTTACCCTTCAGCTCTCGATCACTTCCATCAAGAATCCGGGAAAAGCTCCCGGCACCCAAAAAGCAAGAATGTCCGTACTGGGTTTGGATGAGTTGAGCCAGATTCTTCGATGGGTCCCCGACCCCAACGATCGGAAATCGTTCTCTGAAGTCTGTAAGCAGTGGCTGAGAGTCGAAGGCCTGAACCGGTTCGCGATTAGGGTTCTTGAGCCCGATCTCATACCTCGCTTCTTGCCCAGGTTCCCGAATTTAGTACAGTTCGAGTGTTCAAAGCTAATCACGGATTCTGACGCCGATTTCGTTTCGAAGACGTGCTCAAAGATCGAATCTTTACACCTCAACTGCAAGCAGCCACGCGACGCGTGCTGTGATTTCGGCGAGGCTTCGTGTGTTGATGATTTTGGGAGTGATGGGCTGTGTGCGTTGGCGAATGGCTGTCCGAGGATCTTGAAGGTTTTGTTGAGGAGGAGAAAGAACGTTGAGGACTTGGGGGTTATGTCACTAGTTGAACGTGCGAAGAATTTGAGGACTTTGGATTTGGGTTGGTGTTGTTTGATTACTGATCAATCTCTAGAAGCGATTGGCCGAGCGAATTGTATTTGCACCTTGAATTTGGAAGGTTGTTCTATGATTTCGGATTCCGGGTTGGCTTCTTTGGCGAAGGGGTCTTTGGCAAGAACTCTGAAGAAGTTGGTTCTTGCAGAATGTGACCAGATCACGGACAGTGGGGCTTCAGTGTTGCCACTGTTGTGCTGTTTGGAGGAGTTGAATATCGCAGAATGCGGGCCGAAGGTCACCGATGATGGAGGAATTGCAATTGCTGCTATTAAATCCTTGAGGAAGCTAAATTTGGCCTGGCTGATAAATGTATCTGACATCACTCTCTTTGCACTTGCTGAGAACTGTGAAAATTTGGTGTCCATTGATTTAACTGGCTGTGAGCTGATTAGTGGAGCTGGAATTCGCGCCTTTGAGAATCATTCTTGTTTGGAATCTCTAGTTTTGGCTAATTGTTATGGTGTTAATGTGCATGACATAGAGCAGACGGTGCTTGGGTGCCAGTCTCTGCAGTATATTGTGCTTCAAAAAGGATTGAGAATGTGGATGCCGGAAGAAATGCGAGAGAACATCTGTAGACTATGCACAGTTGACTGGAAATGATGGATATCTCATGATTCCGTAGGTTAGCATAGTTGAATTGCTAATTTGCTAGTTCAAATAGATGCTGATTTCTTTTTTGGACTATGCGAGCAAGCAACTGTAGCATATGCCAGACTTTTCCTTGTTGTCTGCAATATACGTGCATAAAGCGATAGTAGATGTTAGTGCCCTCTGTCTTTTTGTGTTCTTGGGTTGTATGAATTGTTCTCTGCAGGATAATGAAATGCTCCAATACTTTGCAGAGTTGATAATTAGGTTCAGAAAAATTCTATATTGAGCATCACATGGTTGAATTGCTAAAAGAAGATTAGCTGTTTGTCTTTTCAGTTACATGAGGAGTTTGAACATATGCCAGCTCTTTCTTATTTTTCACCGAATTTCACTGGTTTGTCTCTAGGAACAAGGTGGGAATTTTAAGTGTTCTTGTAGTATGATCTTAGCCCTTTTAAGAGTTCTATTCGGAGAGTGGATAACTAACTTTGATGAATTTCTTCCTCAAGTTTTCAGGGAACTTCTATCATTTCTTTACTTAAGCGTTCAGTCCATTCCTATCAACCAGATCAAGCATGTTACATCATGCTGCTACATTTCATCTCTGATTCAACTGTGGAAACAATGACTCAACGATACTATCGATTGTGTCAGAAAAATTCCTGAGTTTTCGTTGTTCGCAGACGTTATTATGTATCTGGATCCTTTGAACAATAAATCCTAGAAAGCAGATTGGTAAATGTATAATGTCTGTTTGTCTACCACTTCGGACAGTTTGTTGATCTCTACAGATGTCCTTATATGTCATTACATGTTGGCTCTTTTGTCCGGTAAAGCTGTTGTAAATTGGTTATTTCTTATCTTCGTTTGATCAGTTCTTGTTTCCCCTCTTTCTGGTTGTGCACTAAGCGAAATAGTTCCTCAGAACACTTCGTAAATTCAAATTAGGAAAGAGTGCAACGTATGGAGAGCCTTGTGATTTGTCATCGACATGCTTACATGTGCCGTTTATGAACCAAAGCACAAGCAATTGACTGTATACTTTTTTCAGATGGCAATAAGTTTTCTTGCCTCTGCCATGTGATAATTCTATGAGAATTATTGCGAATCGTAAGTTTGTTTTTTTGTGCTCTGTACTGCCTTAAGTTTTTCTAGAGCATCTCAAAATCGCCCCAGATCTAATGAAATTATGATGTACTTTGACATGTATGTCGGCCGGAAGAATTTTCTCTCTTTTTCCTTCTTCTTATGTTGAACATAACAAGATTGATGATGTTAGCACCAAAAGTTTTCACCTGCCATAAGATGGTTATGGTTATGGATCGGTAAGCATTAGGGTTGAGAAATGATTTGTTAATCATTGAAGGTATGGATGAAAACCGAGGATGGCAATTTCAGTCTGATGTCTAAGTTTCATTCATGTTGTTAAACAGTAACCATGATCGAGCTGATTACAGTTGCTTCAATTCATACAATGGCGCTGAAGATGTTGTGGAACCTTCTCCAATCTGAAGTTGGAGTCTGAAGATGGCAGAAGTTGACCAATATTCAAGCTGCTCCTGTAATGATACTTCACGTTCACTCGAAGGCGCTGGCTTGATTTTGTCGTAGCTTTTCGTGTTGTAATGCTGACTGATGTACAATTCTTCCTGCTATTCTAGTAGAGTCTCTCATGGATATGAGCTTTTCCTATCAATCTGATCCTTTGGCTTTGAAGATGCAATTTATTGTATTCTTTTAAAGGAATATGAAGTTGGAACTGAAGGAGAGAATCACCGGACAATTCAATCAGAGCAGCGGGAGGAGAGAAGAATGACTGTAATAATGGTGTAGGTGAGTTAAGTTTATATTGTATTTCCAGGTTTTCTTTTCAGTTTCCTCTGCCTTTGGTGACTCCTTGCTTTAATTATTGTGCTTTTTGGATTGTCGCCTGGACCCTGAGCTTGTTGTGACTTCGGATTATCCGCCTTCATCAATTTACTTTGGACTGCCAGATCAAGCATTGACATATTGGTGAATATGACACAAGTTGTTGTGGTTGATAACCTCAAGAATTTTGTTTTGCGAAATGATTAGTGAAGAGTCTAATTAGCTAAGGGGTCTCTGGATTGAAAAATCTGAGGCATGGTCAAATCAGGCACTTGCTAAATCGAGCACCAAGTAGACCGACCTCTTAGGGTCAACTTGGCTCCCCTTAAAAGCAGGGAACTTTGCCAGATGAAACAGTGCCTTTTTTTGTTTTTGTTGGGGGGGGGGGCTGTTTGGGGTTTGCCTTTCGTTGTGTTGTACCATTTTTTAGTAGAATATCACGATGTGAGTACTGTTGGGTTTTGGTGCAGGCGAGCGACTCCAACAATGAAGTCATGTCCGGATTTTCCTTGAATGAGATGATGCCAGTTCGTGGATCATGGACTAGAAGAGATTAAATCTGCATTTTCTCATCAGCTCCTGGAGATTCATAGCATTAAATGGAGGATTTTTGCGGGCGCAAAACTATTCTCATATGCTCCGTATCATGCTCAAGCCATCCATGCTGGATCCACGCCCACTCTCATGAATGAAACTGAGGCTGGAAATTCAACAGTGGAACTCAGCGTAAGCTGGCCTACTTGAAGGTGTGCTCAAACTGCTGCATCTCAATTGGCAAAGTCGTTACTGTTCTACAGTAGCATAGTGTGGTATCAGCGACAGCAGTAACAACAATCGTCGTGCAACTATAATCTTGTGTACCAGAGAGAGAGAGAGACTCGGCATGTTTTAGAGTGAAGACATTTTGTGCCTCATGCCCTATCCTCTGTGTGATTTAGATCTTTGGCACCAAGTAAGTTACGATGTAGCAGTGTCTTTCTTAATTCTTCTGCGATATTATGTCCATGCGAGGAGATCTCGCAGGTGAAATTTGCTGGAGACAAGATGCTAGGAGTTGGCTCTTTTCATTGACAAGAACATGAGTCTCTAGGTGTTCAAAGGATCATATACGCCTGACTCGGTCTGGATCATGAAAGAATTTCACAAGGTTTCTATGTTTTGCCTGGTTCATCGAGGTTGCCTAATTTTTTTCCAAATGGATTTCTACTTCAGAAGGAGAGTAGAAATTTATTTTTTGAAGTGTTACCGTAAGTACCCTTGGAATGAGCCGATTACAAGTTGTGAAACGAACAGAGAGAGCTGCTATCACAAGTGAGTACCACTTCAGATCATAAACTCTGATGTTGCAACCGAAGCAGCTTAAAATCTGAAAAAGAACAAAAAATTTGCAGTGCTGGACTTGCGAATTGAAAGACCCAACTGATGATATCACTCCCTCGAAAACCATGTTAGCTTCAGAACCCCAGAAAAAGAAAGGAAAAGGAGGATGGTGTGACAGCAGAGAGGGAAAGAAGAGGTGTTAATTAACATTAGGTTTACGATTAGGTTTAAAAAATTAAAGTAAGAAAAGAAATTATTCGGTCATGGTCTGGGTGGTCCAGTTTCGCTTTGAAATCGGGAACTAGACCGCTCAAATAGCGGTTAAAATCTATTTTGAGGAATTGGGAGCTGGACTGGTGCCCTTTAGAACCGGATCAAACCGATGTTTTCAATTCGGTTTGATTCATCTTGCTTGCTCCCAGTTGAAATCAGTGATTCTTCAAAGCATAATTTAGCTTTTCTTATAAGTAAAAAAAAAAAAATTAAAACCCGAATAGATTGAAGTGATTTATCAGGGTAAGTATGTACCATAAACATTATTATCCCATCTTTAAATGTTTGCTAACTCTTTTTTATATGGTTTAGTTGGCACTCAAAATTGAACGTGGAAAATTAGAAAAAAAAATGGGAAATGAATAGAAGCGGGAAGGTAATCTGCCCGAGGTTTACGTTTTTTTGTTTTTCTTTTTTTCTCTTCAGGATGTTTTATCTCATGGATAAGTTAATCATAATTATAATTATACAAATTAGATGTTAGTGATTTTGATGAGTGAGGATATCTCATCTGAGTCCTCGTTAGTACATCCAATGACATTTTTATTTTATCTGATGCTGTTAATTTTGTCTTGCCTCATCATAATCTTGAGATATATCGAATATAAATGATTTTTTTTTGTCTTTTTATCTCGACAACTAAATGCAACCTACCGAAACGTAAGTGGACATATCGAGGTCTTCCATTCTAAGGAATAGAATTCCTCAACGAATTCAATTCGCATCGCAGCACTTACGGGCATTATACCACTAACTCATCTCGATTCATAAATCAAATTCATAAATCAATACATTTCATCAAAAAGAATTCATTTCATGTAGAACTGCTAAAATAATTCCAAATAATCAACTTGCACGGCATTTCAAGAGATGTTTCACGTAACAAAAATGGTAGTTAATGCTCTAAATGCTGCTTTCTCTTTTTAATAAACATCATGCCATGTTGTTCGTCTTTTTTAAGTTATAACATATTTAATTCCTATAATTTTCAAGCATGAGTGTCTAAATCATAAAAAAAAGATAAGCGCCACTCACTCAACAATACGAACCAAACAATGAGAGCTCCTTCGAGCCGAAAACTCGAAATCCAATTAATTAAGTGAAAAAAAAAAAATCGAAGTCAAGCACAAAACTTCCAATTCCTCTTGGATTAAAACAAAATACCAAATCGACTTCTTCAAAATTTCATGGTTCCACGACACCATAAAGTTCCTTTACAACATGATTTTATAGCTCTGCAACCTTTAGAAGCAATCCAGCATCCAACATAATCCTAAATTACAGCTTCACTAAGAAATTTTCTCTGATTAAAAGAAGGTTTTGGGCACTTTGAAAGCAAGTTGATTCAGCGTGTCGAGACATCCAACTGTTACAATTCTTGCCATTCGTTTCCCGGGTGTTCTTATTGATTAAGCATTGTTATTTTCCTTTTCTTTTTTTTTTCTTGGAAAATGCCCATTTTGATTGAGTTTTAGTCATTTGTCCTTCCCCAAACAAGACCACGATGTTCATATGACTAGGCTTGAAGTATTTAAAAATCAACCGATGTCTTTCTGACTCAGAACTGCGTTTTCTCTCGATGCTTGATTGATAACAACTACGCTTCTGTTTATGCACTGAACACGTACTTCTTCAAAACTGCAGGTTTACTGGATTAAAGTGAATTGGCACGTGAAGATCATATTTGACAAACTTAACTGCATCAAAACGTAGCATCCAATGGTAATTTTTTAGCACCGTCTGTAGATTTTACAAACTCGTATCGAAAACGTGTTTTGCGGTCTCGTTAGAGGAATGTCAAGTGAGCGCTGTAACTAGTACAAGGATTAGTTAACAGTGGGCGAGAGGTGATAACCTTCGCTCCGATCAACCTTTGCCGATCTTTCATGCCAGTCTGTTTTAAAGCCCCGATTTAGAATTCATATCTGATAGCGAAATACCCACGAGAGAATTTCCAAAGCCGCAAGTAATGTGATGGTCCAGCTCACCATGTGCAACAACCTCCACGATATGCAAATTATCAAGAGAATCATCCTATTAAAAAGCAAATCTTTCAACCCAATTCTTACCACAACTCCTACGTTTGGATGGTCAAATGATAATGCTCTTAAAGCAACACCTAGAATTAGATGTAGGAGCCAATTCCAACAAATTATTCTATGGGCCGGGCCGAGATGATGTAGCGTTCAGCTAAGATTCTGTTTATGTTTATGTACTGAACACGAACTTCGTCGAAACTGCCGGTTACTAGTTTAAAGTGAATTGACACACGAGGATCATATTTGACAACTTAAATGCTCCAAGACATAAAATTCATTGCTCCAACCTTATGAGACAAATGACGCCATCTAGCTAACATTCCTTCATCGATTGGATTAACTAGTACAAGGACCGAATGACGGGCGAGAAGTGATAACCTTCGCTTCGATCAATCTTTGCTGGTTTTTTCAGGCCATTCTGTTTAAAATCCTGATTTAGGATGCATATCTGATGGTGCAATACCCACAAGAACAGGCTCAAAGCTACAAGCAATATGACGGTCCAACTCACCGTATACTCATCAGTGCAACAGCCTCCCACCATTTGCAAACAAGGAAAACACTGAGAATCAATTCATCCTATTAAAAGCAGATCCAATTCTTGCCGCTACTCCTACATTTAGATGGTCAGATGATAATGCTCTTAAGCAACTCCTGGAATTAGACACAGAAGCCACTTCCAACAGATTAATCTGTGCGCCCCGCTGAGAAGATGTAGTTCTCAGCTGACCGGATGCGCACAAGCCGGCCGTATCCCCATCCCAGTTTCTGTATAAATAGACCCTTCGGCTAGTCGCTGAACACCAACCATAGCCTTTCCAATACTTGAATCCGCGTTCTAGACTAAGACCACCAATGGCTTTCATTCATCTCCTCTGCCTAATTGCTCTATTTTCCAGTGTCAGGGTCTCTCCTGCCAATGGCCAGTCATCTCCGGCTCAATCAAAGAGCAGTGAATTGAAAACCTACATTGTCCACCTGACTCCCCCCGACGGCCATCACCTTTCTGAATTGAAGGATCTTGAGTCCTGGTATTACTCGTTTTTGCCTGCGAATTCTACTGCCTCGGAGAACCAGAGGCGCGTGCTTTACTCCTATCAAAACGTGATGATCGGCTTTGCAGCAAGGCTGACTCCTGATGAAGTTGCCGCGATGCATGGTAAGCCTGGATTTGTGGCGGCTCACCCGGAGCAAATATATAGGCTCCAGACAACGCACAGCCCCCAGTTTTTGGGCTTACCACTGCGTCAGGGATCTTCCAATGGTTCGACTATGGGAAAAGGAATTATCATCGGCGTTATGGATACGGGTGTGACGCCAGACCACCCTTCATTCAGCGGAGATGGAATGCCGCCTCCACCGGCCAAATGGAAAGGGAGGTGCGACTTCGAGCCTTTCCGATGTAATAACAAATTGATAGGCGCAAGGGCCTTCAACGCCTCGGCTAAGAAAAGTGTGACCATGCCACCGATCGATGATGTCGGACATGGCACTCACACAGCCAGCACTGCAGCTGGCGCTACTGTGCAGCGAGCCAACACGCTTGGCATGGCCGAAGGCACAGCAGGTGGCATGGCTCCGTATGCTCACCTGGCGATGTATAAAGTGTGCTTTGAAATATATTGTTCTCTCGGCGACATACTTGCTGGACTTGATGCTGCCCTGGCTGACGGCGTTGACGTAATCTCGATGTCCCTTGGCAGTGCCTCCTCTCCATTTTATACGGATGGCGTTGCGGTAGCGGCTTTTGCAGCCATTCAAAGAGGGATCTTCGTGAGCTGCTCTGCTGGGAATTCCGGCCCTACCCCAGGCTCGCTATCTAACGAGGCTCCATGGATTCTCACTGTGGGGGCGAGCACCATCGATAGGAACATTGTCTCTGTTGTAAGACTCGGGAATGGAGTGGAGTATGAAGGTGAGACAGTATACCAACCCTCCTTTACTTCTACTTTACTGCCGCTAGTGTATCCTGGAATCGACGGTACGGAAGAGTCCATCTACTGTGTGCCGGGATATTTAAAAAGCAGTCAAGTGAAGGGGAAGGTTGTCTTGTGCGAAGAAGGATTCGTCAACGGGTTTTCCAAAGCGGAAGAGGTGAAAAGAGCAGGTGGGGCAGCTATGATTATGATGAACCAAGAAATAGATGGATTCAGTACCTTGGCCGATGCTTTTGTCCTCCCTGCGTCTCATGTCAGCTACTTCGCCGGTAAGAAGATCAAAGCCTACATCAATGCGACTAAAGCTCCTACTGCTGCCATCCTGTTCAAAGGAACGGTGCTTGGAAATCCAACTGCTCCCGCGCTTACTTCTTTCTCTTCGAGAGGCCCGAGCTTGGTTAGCCCGGGAATTCTGAAGCCAGACATTATTGGTCCTGGTGTGAACATATTAGCAGCTTGGCCGTTTCCCATCAGAAATGACACAAAAGCGAAGTATTACTTCAACATAATTTCTGGTACTTCCATGTCTTGCCCTCACCTCAGTGGCATTGCGGCTTTGATAAAGGGCGCTCATCCAGACTGGTCCCCAGCAGCTATCAAATCGGCTATCATGACTTCGGCTAAGCAGCTGAACATCAAGCAAAACCCAATCCTGGATGAAAGGCTTCAACCTGCGGATGTCTTTGCCATCGGATCAGGCCATGTTGATCCGGTAAAGGCCATTGACCCTGGATTTGTTTACGACATTCAGCCCGATGACTACATCCCTTATCTCTGCGGTCTGGGATACACCGATGAGCAGGTGGGTACAATTGCTCACAAAACAGTCAAATGCTCGGGAGTATCTAGCATTCCTGAGGGAGAGCTGAACTATCCCTCATTTTCGGTCACCCTCGGACCTCCACAGACATTTACCAGGACTGTGACTAATGTCGGAACAGACTATTCGCCTTATGTTGTCACGGTGGTTCCACCAGTGGGCGTGTATGTCACCGTGAAGCCCAACAAACTCAACTTCTCAAAATTGGAACAGAAAGCAACATACTCAATCACACTCAGCCGTGCCAATTCCACTCACGAGGTCGCCAAGTTTGCCGAAGGATATTTGAGGTGGGATTCCAAGATGTACTCTGTTAGGAGTCCAATTTCGGTTAAGTTCAATTAAAAAAGCAGTTGCGAGCAGAAATAAAGTGAAAATATTAGCTCGTCGGCCTGTACTTTCGTCTTGCCACAATCCCCTGATGAACAAAAAAGCATAGATATTGTGATGTAATTTCCCTTTGTCCGTGTGAAAATTAATGGAAATGCTTTGCTTACGTAAGTGCTACGCATTGGTATCGGTTTCTTCTCAGGAGTTTTTCTATCACCATGATATACCCTTCAAATTTAGTAAGTGAGGGAAAGCAAAGATGAAGATTCAGACACATCAACGCGGGTTTTTGTTGGTGGATGAATCAAGAATTTAATAATTAATACAGTAGTTGATACCAAAGTTGACTCGTGAGTAATTGCAGTTAAACTTAACATGCCCGTTTCCTCATGAAACTGATCAATTGGACAGCAAAAGTAATATCCCCATCAAGGGAGCTAGTGAATTTATTAGTTCTAACCAAGTGCTCGGCCTCTGTTTGGACAGAGGAGATAAAACAGGGGAGTGGAATTGAGCGTGGGAAATGAGTGAGGTTTTCTAATTTTCGTGATTACTTGAGTTTAGTCATCAAATTCTTGATTCATCTGCTCACAAAAGCCTATGTTGATTGCTTGAGTTGGTGAAAACCTTTTGTCCCGTGTAATTGCTAATAGAGCTATTGTTGGGCGAAAGGAAAATTTGATAAATATTGATTCTCTCTTAGTGGAGTTGCAATATTTCGAATGGTTTGATCGAAGAACAGAGAAAACGAGAGCTTTCAAAGGAGAGGAAATACTACTAGTACTAACCACATTGAACACTTCAAATTTACAGACATAAGAGAAGAAGTCAAAAAGCCAAAACCCCGCAGATGAACCCAGCGAAGCGCTCTCGTTTAACTAGCTGGCCCTTCTCCTAGTAAGGAAATTTTTTGGGATCATTCGTCCCAGGATACGATCCGGAAACCGTTTGTCTCTCCATTGGGGGGCACCAACTCCGGCCGTTTACCACATCTCCTATCACCATACCATCAGTCTCTGGCCACCACTGATATCAGGAGAAAACAGAGCATCAATTTTGGGGTTTTGGTGTTGCAGAGAATTCCTAGAAAGCTCTTGCTGGTTGGTTTATTTGACTTTTGCAGAGAGTTCCTGCTCGTCCCTGTTGTTGGAGGGAGGGCGATTGTTGATGGGTTCGAACTGTGGCCGCGATATATTCCACTGTGGGTTCAAGCCCTCTGGACCCATGACTATTTTATTCAAGGACGATGGCCCGTTGCCCCAGGTAAATGAGCTTTTTGCTAGATCAAAATATTTTCAAGAACATAAACTCACATTTATTACACTATGATAGAAAAGACCGACGTGCATGATTTCTGAGCGTAGAGACGTATATCTAAAAATTCGCAAGAAAAGTCATTAACATGTAATTTTAAGGGTTAGTTTATTCAACAAAGGAAACACCTTTGCAAGATTATTGGCATGCTCCCATTTGTAAAGCTGGTAATTCTAATTTATAGGTTATCTCACATTAAGTTCGTAAAAAAAAAATAGTGATAAAAAGAGGTAGTCCATGTATCATTAGCCATTTGATTGATTCTAAAGCAAGATTCGGCAAATAAGAAACCCCGAAAAAAGAGAACGCTCGATCAATAAGACCTTGAAATAATTCACGCATGCCGTTGAGTGCACATAAGAAATAATTTCGACTCTATCAAAATATCAAATAACAAATATGGAGTGATAGTCAGAATATTTAGATTAGATGATCGTGAAATGATTCAGTATATGCAAATACCTGCGCTCTCTCTTTACATGTGTTGTGGGTGTAAATGTCTTTTTTCTTTTATTTATAATGTCATATAGTTTAGGATGTTATCTTTTGCTAGGCTTACAGCTCTTCTTGAGATTAAAATAATAAAAAACAACAGTTGGCATTTATAAATAATCGTTGGCATTTATGTTAGATATACTTTCAGGAAGAGTTCATCCATAGTTTTTAATATCATTACTGAAGATCTTTAGTAGGAGATTTCTCGCAGTCAAAATTCAACTTCGACTTCAATTTTAGGGCCTTAGCTCACGGATTCATGTCCCGAGGTTATTTTACGCACTTTATTTCTTACTTAACTTTGATCACCGTCTTTGATTTTGTTGGTTTCGGCTATTTCATGCTGGTTACTTGACCGTGATTCGATTATGTCAGTTCGTTAGTCGGGTAGTTAGGTCAGACACAAGGATCATAATATGCATAAATGTATTGCATGTACGCCCCGTGGAAAAGAAATTTCAGGATTCATAATTGGATAAAAAGACCGCATGTGATACTTAGTTGATACTCAATCGAGTTAAGGTACCGATAGGGCACTAGTTACTAAGGGTGAGCAAAAAAATCACGATCCAACCAAACCGGATCGGAGCGTACCCAATCAACTGATTTTGGATCGTAACTAGCGGGTACAATTTGATTTTCAGTTTCAATTTTCTAGAACCGACGGGTATTGGTTCGGTTCTCGGTTTCGGATGAAAACCATCTAATCGATCCAACCGGTCCGATTTTTATATACTACGAATAGGCAATTTTTTAAAATGAAATCATCTTTCAAAGGCCCAATCCATCATTCAAAAAAAAAAAAACTAGACTCGCAAAATAAAAAAAAAGACTCTATCTAAATATGATAATATCTGCTCACTTCGCTCAACTTGTGAAAAAAAAAGCCTCGGTTGTACGTTTTGCTTTTTGTCTATTTCTTGGGTAAGGTGAATTGGGAAGAAGGCATGATATGTCAATACTTGCAGGAGCTTCTTCATACACTAATTTTTTTTGTAGTCTTTCATTTATCATACAAATTTAAAGAAGTTTCTTTAATTTTTAGTGTTAGATCAGCTTTATATAAATTAGTCAAATGTATAGCTTTTATTGAGTCATATTTGTGAGATTAGTATTTTTTATAAAACGAGCGAGTGACATTAAATCGTAACCAGGATCCAACCGGAAATCGGACAGGACCGGACCGGTGGTTCGATTCTTGAGTGGAACAATGGAATGAACAAGTGGTTCACGGTTCGCATTTTATAAAACCAGTCTCTAGCGGGCAATTCTCGGTTCTAGGGTGGAACCATCCATCTTGTGAACCGATTATCCTTACTAGTTACATAACTAGTGCAACCAAATCCCCAAATTTGAAGCACCTGTATCTCTACTAATACCCTTTCCATACGGTGAATCAAATCTTTTGTAACTTAATTATGCTGCAAAAATAATAGTAGTTAGCTTATATCTAAGTCATTGTACCTTTTTTTTTTCATCTATCTTTTATTACTGATGAAAATGATAAATGTATCGCCAGTGGTCACTTTTTTAATGTATAAGAAAAAAATTTTTTAAAAAAAGAATACTTATTTTCTGATAACATCATCAACTTTTTTCACTTTTTTTTTAGCAAAGCAGTTTAATTTCGGATAAAGTTCATCGTACTATTATTTTTTTTTATCGTTCTAATCTTACAATAAGGGCCATCTTCTTCATCGGATCCTTCCTCATGGGCTTTGTCCCCAAATACGACTCCTTCCTGTTGCACCCTCATGATCGCCGTCTATATCGCTGAGTCTTCCCTGCCTTCCGTCGCATCTTCCTAGCCTCCTTTCTTGAGATGCTCCATCATTTTCTTTCCCTAATTTTGCAGCAATTTTTTCATTTTTTTTCAGTTGTTGTCATATTTTTGTCTTTTTCATGGTAAACGTGCATTCTTCTTGTAATTGGAAAAATTAAAATTAGCAAGATGGTTGCCTTTTTACATAATCGTATAAAGAAGCAAGCACCTTTCTAACTTTAATTTTTCTCATAACAAGAAGAATGCCCGTTCAACATGACAAAAAAGACACAAAAAATGATGACAAATAAAAAGGTGGAAAAGATGCTATAAAATTAGGAAAATGAAAAGAAAAGGAGTGAGTACCTCAAGGAAGCAGGTTAGTAAGCCACGGTATGAGGCTGGGAAGACCTCCGGCGATGTAGAAGGCGATCATGAGGGTATAGCTGACATCGATACTGGTGACACAGCCCAATAGGAAGGAGTCATAGTTGAGAATGAAGCCCATGAGGACGGGCTAGAGAAGGAGATGGCCCTCGTCAACACGATTGTGCAGCGGCATTGCCAGTCTGCCCTATCGTCGCCAATCTGAGGAGCAAGAACACGATTTTAGAAACTAGATCGTAGCATGAATGATTAATCGTTTGCGAACATTATCTTTGAATGAGATGTATACCCACCGGCTTCCTTGGCTAGTCTTGACACTCCAACGGAAGGGGATGATCCACTATGATATTGTACCTAAATGAGGTGAGCAAGTTTTGATCTCAAACTTGCACGTCAGGAAAAAAATAATAATATGGGAAGGATTATGAAGAAGAAAACTGGAAGAAAATAGTTTTACATAGAAATTTGCCTATACACAATTTTTCTCCTTGAAATGAGTAGAGAGAGAGGAAAAAAAAAGAGGAAAAACAGATCCGGAAAATACATACTTATCGGACATGCGTGTATCATGGCCCAACAAATGGGATCAGCCCCTTAGATCGTGAAACGACCCACGAATCAATTTATGGATTGAGCGGGATAAGGAAGAAAAGCCTAATATGGCCCGAACCTGTCATGCATTCTTCAAGACGACCGGGTACCCGAATAGAGGAGATTCCTCCAGCATGAATAATGATGCGAGTCCCTTTTGTGAGTTAATGTGCCGGCTAGTTAATGCATTGTCGGATAGTAAATGTGTATGGTCGGGTGATGATTGCACCGACCCCACTCGGAATGAAGCTCTCTTGAGCTTGTATAAAAGGGGATGAACCCTAACACTTGTAAATAGGCAAGAAGCCATGAACATAAGAACTAATATAATTAGAATTCTCTCCACTCTCTCATGCAATCTCGTGTCTTTCAATTCGGTTCTCGCAACCCGACCCTCAAGTGAGTGTGAGTGATCGTGAAGGCTGACTTGGGATTATATCCTAAGGCCGCACGATTCGTGTAATCGGTTGATCGACTCTTGGTTCACGACGCATGTATATAGTTCTTTTAACAAGGCTTGTAAAGAAAATGTTACCACCTTTCTGTCACCCCCATCTTATGGCTAAGGACACTTTTGTCTAATTTGACATCGATCTTGTGAAGAAGCTCCTTTCCATTAGTTGAAAATAGACCAATTAGGTTCATCTGCCAAATTTAACTAGAAGTAGTGAATGTGGATACTCATCATTCTATTTGGCACAGTCTACACTAAAGTGAAGAATTTTTAATAATATTTTAATATTTTTTTGAGTTTTTTTCCTTTTCTTCACTTTTCCTTCTTTAATTTTTTTTTAAACTATGGTCGGCGAGGTTTGCCCAACCTAGGCGAGGGTCGCCGGGCACTCACCTGTTGTAAATAAGGGTCAAGACGCCCTCGTCGACCATAGGCAAGGCCATTGCGGCTGCGAGAGAGGCTATGCTCGCCTATATTTGGGCAAAATGATGTTACCGGTGGACTCAATGATCTATCAAATACAATGGGATTTCACACCTGGCAAATCTTTCACTCTACCTCCTCAGGTCTTGCATCCATCAAGAACATTTCTTTCCTTGAGCGTAAAAGTTCAAATTGTAAGGCGTTTCCGCTAAATAAGAAAAAACTTGCTTCATTGCCTTGACCTAGTGACTGATGAGCGCTCAAGGGCCTGACGACCTCACTGGCCACAGTCAAAAGGCAAAAAAAAAAAAAAGGAAAAGAGAAGAAAATAAAAAACAAAAAAAATTTGAAAAATGTTAAAAATTAAAAAATTGTCCTCACGTAAGACGACTAGGGTCCCATCAACGATTTCCAGTCAAAATTTTCCAAATGAACTCAATTGACAATAATTGAAAAGGTTTAGAGCTCAATTAGCATAGTTAAAAGGTTTAGGACTCAATTGGTAAGTACAATAAGTTTATGATTTTTTTTTAATTTTTCCCTAGTTTATTAAATAACCCTTACTCTGGTTAGCTATCGATGTTTGTATGATTTTCTTTTTAAATTACTAACTTCTTTTATCTTTGTAAAAAAAATTGTCGTATCTTTTACCTATGTTTACTTTCTTATCAAAATATTAATGTTACTTACTATTGTATGAAAATACTCACACTTATTTGAGTGTCTTACCATCTTTTCAATGACAAGTTACCAACTAGTTTTGAACTACCAATTTTTATTTGAGTTAAAACATTTATTTGGTCTTCTGTAATTGACCAACTTTCTGATCGTTTACCATCTTCAATTGGCTTTGCTTACCAAATTATTTAAATACTGTCAATCTTAATTTCAGTGATTACCAAATTTTATTATTTCAAATCAGTTTTGCATAATCAACTTTTATGTTACTAACCAACCTTTGTTTTGTTTTCTAAATAACAAACTTCTCTTATCTCTAACAAGAAAAATATCTCCAAAGTTTACAGCTTTTATTTCCATTTCTCATCAATTCGGTACATTTATCAACTATTCTAAGGTATTGTCAAGCCGATGTTTATTTCACTTAAAAATCTTTCTCATTTTAAGTTATCAAATGGTTTTGGGCTAGCAACGCTCCTTTGAGTTGCTCACCTTTTTTTTTTTCGGATTCAAGTTTGCCAACTTTTTTTTTATTGAGTTGCCAATTTTTATTTGACTTACTTTAGCAACCCGTTACATCTAATAATTATTCTTGGGGATTAGCAATCTTAACTAGAGTGATGGCCAATCTTTTCAATAGTTACCAACTGGTTTTGCATTGCCTAATCTTATTTGAATTAATTACCATTATTTATTTGGTATTTTTTTTTTGAAAAATTAACAACTTTCTTCTCTTTGACATTTTACCAATGACTTCAATTTACGAACTATATTATACGATATTACTGATCTTTATTTTAAGCGACTTACCAACTTTTCTCCAACTAAGTAACCAACCTCTTTTATATTACGAACTCTTATTTCAATTAGTCATCAATGCTTATTCCACGAGTTGGCGTCACATGGCCGTGGGTCAAGGAGGATCTTGGGAAGTAATCTTTAAAGGTTGGTCATATTCCCTTCTTATTTCTCAAGAATCGAATCTTTTAGGACAAGAATGGGAGTCACGTGTTCAAAGAACAAGTTTAGAACTTCGCACGAGGTTTCCATATGGTTTGTTTAGGCTACGTGAATGGGTTTGAGCTTGCATCTTATATAGTTTAGGGTATTCTATGATTCGAGAATAATCTATTTAAGTAGGACATCCTCATTGTAAAGAAGAATATAATAGATATATTCAAGCTTGAACCATGAAGAAAGATTTCCGGGCTTCACAAAATCATTCAATTTTTCTTTTAGCCCCAACAGGAAAAACAACCACAAGTAAGTTCCATTTTTATTCGCAGGTGAATTTATCTGTATGAACCCACTACTTCACAGCTGGTATAAGCAGGGTTTGAAACATTGAAAGCTATGAAAATCATCATAGCACTAGCAATAATCATTTCACAGATCTCAAGTTCTACATGCATAGAATGAATTTCGACTTCCTTCACCACTCAGCAAAATTCTACATAAACATATAAGAACATTGATCACCACTTCATCCATGGTATTCACTATATTTTCATGATACATATCCTCCAACTTTGTACACACAGAGGGTAGAATTCAAATGATCGACTCTAGTGAAACTAATAGGCGGATCAAAATCTTTTGATACCAATACCCTCTTGGAGATATCTTTACTTCTTAGGGACCCAGCAACCATGGAGGCCATAAGGGAGGCCATAGGGGAACTTTGCCCTTGCAATCTCCTCGAAAGTGGAGCCATCAAGCAGCAATGCATACCCATCTCCATTTTTCGCACTAATCATTGAGATCACCACACCTGCATGTGCAACCGCACCACGCAATTCTTCACAACGGAGAAGGAGAGACCAAAACGGGGGGAAATTTCTTTTTTTCTTTTTATGGAAAAAATTTGCAAAATGGTAGAGTCAACCAAAATTGTGAGGGACTAGAATGTAAATTATTCAAGAAAATAATGTTTTAGATTCGGGTACTTCAAATGTACATGTAAATATTTCAAGCAAGAGGGATAAATCACGTCTCATCATATGATACGAATGATCATGTTGAATGTTTTTTTTTCCCATCAAATAAGGCATGATGAGCATATGTTTCGATTTAAGATTTCCTATATTCTTACCATCATCTTCCTCGGTGGCCCCTGGCCTAGCCACGAAGAGTGGCTCTGAGGGCACGGCGCCATCCTCGTGCCAATTCTTTGCCTTCTTCTCCACTAGATCAATCTGCCAAAACCTCTAACTTCATCAACTTCTCATCGACAAAATCACCGGGAAAAACTTCTACTTGCTAGTGAATGATTATGCTATAAAAGCATTAATTTTGAGGGACTTGAATATATTACCTTGGTGAGGGTGTTGGGGAAATGGCAAGGGCGTTTTGCCCCGCAAGCATAGGCAAATCTGTATTTTTTGCCCACAAAGGCAGGGTTGATGCTGCACATGTCCATGCCCCTCCCATGTTCATCTGGGTTCAATGCTGCCTCCAACTTCCCATACGGACTCCCATCTAGAGGTATTATGAACCTCCCGACCCTGCCCAAATTTACCGTCGACATTGTCATCGTTGAGGCTTGCTTGAAAATGGAAATTTTTCATGTATTTAAAAATCTTGGCCTTAATTTACCTCTCTCTCTCTCTCTCTCTTCGTTTTTGTAAAGTAATTGGCATTTTGCAAATTGGAATTTTCACAGTAAAAAAGAGAACCACTTAGTTTCGGCTAGAGAATGATTTTGAAGGTGATGGTGCAATTTGAGATTTGTTCTTTTTGTGAGCAATAATTCTCGGTCCCTATAATTTTCGTATATTTGAGCAATAATTCTATGCTCTTTCTTGCGTGGAGCAGGCGTTTACAATCATTTTGATGAATATAACTACCTGTTTTTGCAACTTTAATGTCTAGCTCAACTTAGAAAATGCTCATTGCTTTCCCCTCAAAATTTTGAAAGCAAATATATATATATGAAGTTCTAATTTCTCTATTTATATGCATTTCAACATTTGTCTGTAGTAAAAAAAAATTCAAGTTAAATGGAAGTTTAACTTATTAAGCTACAGAAAAAGTCGGCAAAAAACAAAGCAGGTAAAGCCAGTACCCAACAACAAAGAACAAAAGGGCCATCATTGAATCTCATCATATCGAAACGAGAACGGGGAACAAAAGATTTTAATCAGCAAAGAGACTCAGCATGATGCCATTCTACTACTTTTCGTATCGATTAAGGATTTTGTCTGCCATTATACCCTTTAAAAGATAATGGAAGTTAATAATTATGTTTTGTTTTTTCCATCAATGTCGTAATTAGAAAGTTCGAGGACAACGCCGGTCTTTGTACGAAGGTATGATCTCAAGAGTTTCAAGAGGGGGACGTAAATGACCACCAAGGAGAAGCCCCAAGTCTTCAAAAGGGACAAAAAAGAATACATTATTTTTGAAACGATAGAAGTTAAATTATGCTAACAAAGACTCAATTATTTTTAGATGACCTCAAATTAAAGGTAATTAATTAATGGAAGAAGAAGACAAAAAGTCGGAACTCGTGTCAGGTTTCTCCGGACTTCGCATAAGATGCTAGCCAAATAGGTAAACCCTTAAACCGTGGGAGAAGTAATTTAATAGGAGATAAGAGTTACTCACAACATGCAGTTAATAAAAAATTGCTGCACATGATATGCATTGGTGAATTCACGATCCGTGTATGTTCTAAAGAAAAGAGAGTTCCTTCTTCTAAAGAACTACTGTACTGTTTTCTTATGCATTGGAACATATTATATGTGCATGAACAAGTGTTACGAAGGAGTAAAAATTGGCCCGGAAAATCGGAGTGATCACATATCTAATTGACTGCTGATTTCCGTTTCTCAACTTCTATTTCTCTAGCACGTTCGATCTCCATGCGACGATCGGTATCTCGACAAAGTGGACGAAGATGAGTTAAGTGCGCATCCGTTCGAATTTGTGCGTTTTCTAAAGGAGTGTATGGGAAAACACACCTAGCATCGGGAAGTACGTCTTGGCCAGCGAAGGAGCGGAGGTTTTGGAGCCGGAGCTTCTCGAGGATGGTTGTGTCGGCGTTATGCTCGCAGCAATCAGCGATCACGGCCACGACTCGCCCGTCCTCGTCCGTCTCTTCGTACGCGTTGATGAAGTGAAACGTCACGTACAAAGGAACCTCCACACTTGCCACCTTAAGAGAAAAGGTAAAAACTTGTCATTTTTCGTACACTTGTGGAAATTACATACAAAAAGGCAAAGTTAGCTGGTAAAATTAGTAAAAATGCATGTCGATGATAAGTAGAAAAGGAACCTACTTCTAAAAAGTTACATAAGTAGAAATATCCAATTTCTTTCTAAAGCATAATAACGATCCTTTCCTCATTTAGTTTCTTAGGAGCACTCTTTGAAATTTTCCTACACAATGAATTTCGAGGGAGATAGAATTCTCACGATCTTGCCACTGGATTTGCACATGATATGCACGAACCCTTTGGAGTCGGGGTGCCACTCGAACTTGTACAACGGAGTTGGCTCGGCCCTAAGGAGGTTCCGCACACAGTACCTCAGGGGCATCTCCGGCACGACGACGTAGTGCTCGGTCATGGAGAATGAGTGGACCCAACCGGGCGCCGGGCCGCCCCGGCAATCCACCCTCCCGATCACCTTTCTCTCGTTCGACCCCGGCTCCATCCTCACCACCAAGTAGCCTGGGTTGATAAGGTCGGGAAGCAATGTCAGGAACTCAGTCTCGGTCACGATCGGATGGGCTGAGTGGATCAGACCCCCTAGGGAGTCGGTATACTCGAACTTCCCTAAGGTATCCAGCGTGTCAGGGTTGACCATGATCGACCCCTTCTGCGTCTCGGTAAGGCAAACCACCCGTCCATCCCCAAGCCTGATGACGCCCGTGTTGGCGTTATCAGTCAGCGACGCCCCGGAGAACAAGCTGGCGAGCTCGCCAACATAGGACAGGAAATTGGCCGCCTTAGGGACCTCGGAGAACTCCCGGTAACACAACTTATCGTTCTTCATCGCGGCCTTGTACGCCTCAGACTCAATCTGGCGGTGCCCGGCGGTCAACCGCCCGTTCTCGAACTGCAGCTTCACCAACATGGCGTAGCCGTCGAAGA
Organism: Psidium guajava; assembly: GCA_016432845.1. NCBI lineage: Eukaryota > Viridiplantae > Streptophyta > Magnoliopsida > Myrtales > Myrtaceae > Psidium > Psidium guajava. The sequence goes on along the minus strand of CM028229.1, from coordinate 33,469,705 downwards.
GGTGCCGGAAGTCGTAGTCTCCGACGTGCCATAGGCCTGGACCGTTCCTCAGATAAATCCCACTCTGTGTTATCATCGAAATCAATCAATCAATCAATCAGATTCCGTAGCCAATACAAAACACCGGAGCTAATTCCAATGTATTTTGTCCGGTATGACACGATACTATTATGCCAATGAATTTTTAACTACGTACTGTCCAAATTATTTTATAGGGTGCAACAGCTGAGAGAAGAATAATTTCCATAGATGTAAGATCATACAAAATCTTCATCTGTCGGTAACACTACAGGGGATATCCTTCGTCGCATCGAAACTTTAATATATCGCACATTTTGGTGTTTGCAAGGTATCTAGGGGACGTCGAGATAAAACCCCGAAAATTTGTAAGTATGCGACTTTTTTGACATTATTATTTTGTCTTTTGCTAGATAAGTTTCTGGCTTCTATTCTTCCACACTGTCGACAGTGTTATTTAATCTTCAACGTATGAGAAGTACAAATCCTTTACGCTTCGACAAACCTCTCTTCTAGTGATCTTCGATTAATTGAGCAGTGATGTTTAGTAATAAAAAATGTAAAATTACAGTAATTTGGATTAGTGCAACATGAACAGAAAAAACAGCATATGCATTTGTAGTTAGCGCTGGAGAGACAAAATGGCCTTGAGCTATACACGCACAGCCACAGTAAAGAAGAGATTGGTGGAAAAATCTAAGCATTATAAAGCAAATGAAGCATAATAGAGCTAGTAGTTTGTAAAAATGGAGGTAGATAGTCTCCACATAGTAGCCGAAAATAATATAGATATCAGTTGACTTATTACGGTTATTTTCCATTCAAATGTCATATATGATTGCTAAAGTGACATTATGACCGGGGCGTTCCATTATTTAGTTTTTATTTGTATGGGGTTGAAACAAAAGGAATTTTAATAAGGCTGCCCGGATCTTTAGCTAGACTTCAAAAAATATATATATGGCAAGATGAGCAACCAAATGTGACTCTGATCACATGCATGCGAGAACACGATCGAGAGAGATGAGAAAAATCAAGCACTGGCTCACCAGCCAGAGAGGTATCTCTCCTTGGACATCCAACTCGCCCTCCCACCGGTGCTGCCGGACGCTCGTCCAGGCAACGTGGTCTCGGTCGCTGCCGGGGAGCCCTTTCCCCAGCAACGGCGGAGAGATGACCGGCGCCTGGCTGGCGACGTTTGCAACGGTGAGTTCGCGGGGGTCGCCTCGTGACTTCCTCCCGGGCAAGTTCTTGTTTCCAACAGGAAACCCGTCTTTCGGATGATCGGAGCTCTTGGAAGATGCTTTGATGGAGTGGGAAACATAGGTTGGACTCGCTAGGAAGTTGATCGAAGCCATAGCAGCAGAACAAACAGAGAGCAGGAGGAGTTGAAGGATGTAGATAGAAATAGAGAGAGATTACCGAATGGCTTATCGAAGAGAAGGGAGTGCTGAGACATATATATGGAGTGAGGGACTGTGTACGCACATATTGATGTGGTATCTTGAGAGGCCGAATACCATTCCACTAGAGGACATGAACTTAATAGATGTAAACATATCATTGGTATAATTCATAAATTTTATATACGTATTGCTTCAGTACGTCTAGGTTTGTGCCATTTCCCTTCTTTTTATAAACTATCTAGCCAGCCAACTACCATCTCCACTAGGAGGTCAATCTAGGAAATTGGTTTTCCTCATTTCTATGTAGGATTAATAGTATGAAAAATACTAAATTGGTACATATGTGATAATTTTTTACTCCAAATTAATATTTTAACCACAAAAAATCTCAAATTAGTACATTTGTGTCAAATTTACCCTTTGCTAGTTTTCCTTAAATTGAGTTTTTCTGGGTAAATTAAGAAGTGTATTGAATAAAAAAGTGCGGATTACAAGACGAACCTTGACCACACACCACAATGTGTCAATAAAAGTGCAAGGGCAGTCCGATAGAGCAAAATATATACAATTAAGAAGGGCCAAAACAAATGGCCAAAACGACAAGGACTAGCAAAACCAAAGAATCAGCCAATTGTTAGTTGAAAATAGATGCAATAATGCCCAAGTTGGCTTGCAGCCTGCGGTTTCAATGAGTGCATGGACATGTTTGAAGGTTAATGCTTTGTCCCTAATCACTTTTTCAAGGTGTGCTTTAATAGTTGGTAGGATAAATCTCTTATTGTGGAAGAGAATATGATTCATTTCGGTCTAGATGATGTGACAAAAAGCACCAAACGAAAATCTAGCCCTGCATTGGTGGAAAGCTTGGCCACGTATATTTTGCAGCATCCGTTAGAGGTTATCACGCCAAGTAAGGTTATGCCAAGCCAGGTTGCATCTAGCAGCCCAAAATAAAGCAAGCCCTTAAATTGAGTTAATATCACGAAAAAAAAAATCCCAAATTGATATAACTGTGACAAACGGAGGGTAAAAACCTCAAACAAATACACCCATCAACTGTCACGTATTATCTGACTTAGTAATTTAATGGTAAAATTTAATGAAACTAACAGTGAGTAAATTTATTACAAATGTATTGGTTTGGGATTTTTCCTCATATTAAACCTTCTGTATTTAGCCCGTGAGAACATGTTTTTTTACCTCCCTTTACTGTGCTTAAAAAATAAACGTATATATGAACATATCATATGTTGTCCGGTGCCAAATATTTAATGGAAGGCATATCTAAAATTGAGTCTGATAGACGTACCTTTTCTTTTTTTTGTTTTTCTTTTTTTTCGTATATGATTGATTATCCGAAACTCTCCTAAATGAAGTGTTAGAACGACCATCCATGAAGTCAGATGGAAAATATGACCTCGGAAGATGCCAATCTTTATTTTGTGTTTAATGTACAATGAGCTGTATTGAGGACTATTTCACATTTGGAGTTCGAGCCCTGTTGCTATCTTTATTATTGAATTAGTTATTTATTTTAATTGTTTTAGCTATTTAGAACAGTTCAGTCAACTTGATACATGACGCTGGAGCTCATAAATTTTAAAATACTACCATAAAGAATCCAAGCCTCCACTTGTTTTTGTAAAAGATGAGTGATCTAGAAAATATTTTCCTAAAATGATTCTATATATTGCTTGAAATAATTTATTAATGAAAATATTTTCATTTCTAATAACAATTTGTACCCAAACATTTTCATAGACAATGAAAATATTTTTCATTCACTCACTTATGTAACTGATATAAGCAATCATTTTTCAAGAAATATTTTTCGAATCACTCTTTTTTACAAAACAAATAGAACCTAAATTTTGAAGCTTTCATATTTGAACTGCTTGAAGCTAATTTAGCAACCTCTACTTGACATTTTTGTTAAAAGGGTTTATCAATAGATGACCGAATCGACAATCAATTTTGCACAAAAAATGCTCATTGAAGCATTATGTGATTTCAAGAAGAGAAACTTTAAAAAGGCATCAATCTTTCATTTAAAGCCTTTTTCACTATTACGATCAGAGATTATATGAAATTGGCAGCGAGACTCCTCAAGGTATCTCTTCCTCACAACCATATATTGTATTTAAATGGAGCACAACCATAAACAGTTTCAAAATAAGTCATCTGACATTCTTATTATTTTGACCAATGTGTATAAAAATATAAGAGGTAGCTTCACTTTACCAAAAAATTAGACCTTCCTAGACTATTGTAGTATTGGCTACTATGTGGGGACTTCTTACCTCCTTCTTTTTGAATTATTAGCTCTATTTATAATGCGGGAGTCCCCCTAAGCTACCGTACTTCATATGCTCTATATTACTCATATATTCAAAAAGAAGAAGATTAGAACAGGGGAAGAATCTTTTCGACATAGTTGCATGAGTAAGCGTGCATTTGGATTGACCATTGAGGAAAGCCCATAGGAAAATGCCAAAATCTTTAGATTAAAGGGATTTTGTGAAATACAAAGACTATTTGGTAAATTGTAATTGAAAAATGCCTTGAAATGTAGCTTTGGAAAAATGTTCTTTGATAAACATAAATTTGAAAAGTTTTTTGATGGGTTGGCGACTGAATATTTTAATATTTTATGATTTTTTTTGTGATTTTTATTCTTTTCTTTTCTTTTCTTTTCCCCTTCCGCAACCCATCCCCTACCTCTAGCCAGCATAGCGATTGGCTAGAGGCGTTGCCGATGAGGCAAAGCCTTACTGTCGCCAGGCGAGGCAATGACAGCAAGGTCGAGCCTCACCATGGCCAAGTGAGGCTCAACCTTGCAAGCCCATATTTGGGCTTGCGACGCCTCGCCATCACCATGGCCATGGCAAGGCAATAGGAGGGAGGAGGATGTATGCAGAGGGCATAGCAGCAATGGTGCTAGCGGCGGTGGTCTTGCGTGCGTAACGGTGGCACCAAAGAAGAAGAGAAAAAGAGATGCAAAATAGTAGGGTTTCTATTTTGATGAAAGGGCTAAACTTGAAATAGAAAAAAACATATGAGGACAATAAGGATAAGACAAAAAAAAAATTTAATCATTTTCAGCAAATGTTGAGAATGCTGGAATGCTCAAGACAGCCTTGAGGCTATCTTAGGCTTTTGATCTTGGGGATGCTCACTGGTGCTTACAAATTTTTTTACCAATCACCTAACATTTGGCAGAAAGACTTTTGGTGCCCAAAATCCCTTCTCAAAGTTAATTCCAAATGCATCCTAAGTAGGTAAGAACTCAATGATAATGGTCTGAATATTCCCATCTGACAAGGAAGGATAAGGGTCATTTAGCTAAGGGTTAATTTCACTAATAACTCAAACTGGTACACATGTGACAAGTTTACTTCAAACTGTTTTTTTCCACAAAAAACTCCAAAGTGGTACAACTATGATATATTTACTCCAAATTAATTTTTTGACCGCCAAAAATCTCAAATCAATATACTTGTGACAAATTTACCCTCTATTAATTTATGTTAAATTTTATTATCAAATTACTAAATTAGATTACACATGACAGTTAACGGATGTACCAATTTGAGATTTTTACCCTCTATATGTGACATGTGTATCAATTCGGGATTTTTATTCTATTAATCAATTTAACAAAAACTAATGGAGGATAGATATGTCAATTTGAAATTTTTTGTGGTCACAAAATTAGTTTGGGATAAATTTATCACAAGTATACTAATTTGGGGCATTTTATAATAAATTTTAGAGATGGCAAAATGAGTCTAGAGTCCATATTTGACCCATATTTAATGGTTTTGGGTCACAAATGGATTATTAAAACAAGTTGAGTGGATCGTAAATGAGTTATTTAGAAACTTAATGGTCCTAAATAGATTTTAAATAAGTCATAAATTGGTTAGCTAAAATAATTATTTTAAGATAGTCGGAATTTTTTTAAAAAACTATAAGAATTTGTTGGCAATTTATATATCTTTAAAAATGTATAAAAAAAAATACTTTTCTGTAAACTGAATTTTAATATTGAAGTGTTTTAATAATATGAGTCGAGTCAAGTATGGATTGCTAAATTTGCATAGCATGAAAATGGGTTAAGATGAGTTAAATAGGTCAATATAGGTCGCACCATTTTCGACCCAATCCGATTCACCTATTTGGTGGCTCTAGTAAATTTGTCATTGATATACTAGGTTGGAGTTTTTGTGATATTAACCTTTTAGCTAAACCATGAGTTCCAGATGACATGACAACGTCCGAGGATCATGCGAAGGAATTTCACTTGATTTCCAACCAGCAAATGGTCAATCGTTTGGGCCACTTGTGCATACCAAATCACCCAGAAAGAGTTGCATACAGATGTGCCCAAGAAACTAGAAACGTATGTTTCCGGACAATCTTTTCTGCAGCTCAACTCTTTTATCCCTTCTTCCTAAAGTTTCCGAATGGAAGACATTTCCCTTTCAGGGTCGCCGTGACCTCCCACTCTCAAAACCTATCTCTTTTTTGTTAGATTTTTGCAACTCTGAGGAGAAGTGACACTAACTTGTTATCATCCCTTTCCCGTGCTAGTCGAAAGCCGGATACTTTTCAAGATGTCCATGAAAACACCCAGACTGTTTGCGGAAAGATTAACGTTGCATGATGTAGCTGCACAAAATGATGTTTCCTATGAAGATAGAGACTATGCATAGCGACGATATTTACAAAGCGAAGACAGGAGAAACTAAAGTCGTCACGACTGGTTGAGAATCTTTTCCTCCTTGGCAAGTTCCTCAGGTTTCCTGAATCCCTTTTCAAAATGGTATCGAGTCATTGGAAGACGAAGCATGGGAAAGCTGATGGAGGGATGATCAGGCGTCCAAGTCCTCGTCATTGACATCTAAGCCAGTCCAGCTCTTAGCAATTGCTATGCCTCCACCAAGTTTCTTGAGCGAGAATAGGAGGTTGCAAGATTTAAAAAGTGTCTTAACTGAATTGGGATGATCCTTTCATCTACATTTCTCAACACTCCTGCAACTGCCCATTGAATTGAAGGGGAAAAAGCGAGATACTAGAGTCCTTCACTAGTAGGGAATCCATCCATTAATTCTTAGTAAACATTGTGAATTTTGGGCTCCGTTCATTTCGCGAAAAATGAAGTATTAATAATATTTTCTGGTACTCAATTGAAACCTGAAAATGAATTAGAAAATATTTTTCATGGTTCGGTATGGAAAATCCAATTTAATTTTCCACCATGCACTCCTTTTAATTATTTATTATTTATTATTTTTTAAGAAAATTCCAAGTTTTTTTAATTTTTAATTTATATTTTTTTTCTTTTTCTTTTTTTAATTTTAATTTTAATTTTACTTTTTTGTTCTTTTGCATGCCAAGCCTCGCTATAGGCCATCAAGCACAAGCCTCGCTAGTCTCGCTTGCATACAACCAGTCGATTGCCATAACAGTGGTTGGCTACCAACCAAAGAAGAAGGGAAAAATAAAATAAAAATAAAAGAAAACATTGAAATACAAGTTTAGAACTTTGAATTTTTTGGAAAGAATAAAAAAAGAAACAAGAAAATGAAAGTGAAAAAAAATAAAAAGGAAAGGAATGTGAAAAAGTGGAGGAAAGAAAGATGAGAGAAAATGTTTTCCTTTTCTCCCAAAAAAAATCATTTTCCCCACTTTTGAATACGCTTTTATTTTCATGGGTGGAACATGTTTTTCTTGACTCATTTTTTTTTCATGAACCGAATGCTAGAACATCCGGAAAACATTTTCTTGAAAGTTATTTTCCAAAGGAAATATTTCTTGGAAGTTGTTTTCTACGAATCAAATCGTTCATTTTCTAAAAAACAACATCTAGAGAAAATTTTTTAGCATTCAGTTAAAAAGAATAAACGAGTCAATGAAAATATTTTTCGCCAATGAAAAAAAAAATTACCTTCGAAAGTGGGGAAAGTGATTCTCTTTTTGAGAAGAGAAAAGCATTTTCCCCCTTCTTTCTTTCCTCAACTCCTTTACATTCCTTTTCTTTTTAATTTTTTTTAATTTTCTCAGTTCTTTATTTTTTTTTCAAAGAATTGAAATTCTAATTTTTTTTTATTTTTTTCTTTTTCTTTATTTTTTTCCCTTCTTCTTTAGCCGGTCACCAGCCACAGCAACAACCAACGATTAATTGTAGGCAAGCGAGGCTTGAGCTAATCGGCCTATGGCTAGCCCAGCCACAAGCAAGCAAGACATTGCCTCGCCTCAATAGACTTGGCGAGGCCTTACCACAGGAGAGCGAGATGAGCCTCGCTTGTAGCTAGTCGCTAAGGTTGGTTACCATCCGATGAAGAAGGGAAAATGAAAAAAAAAAGGAAGATAAAGATAAATATAAGAGAATAATTAAAATAAAAAATAAAAATTTTGAAATGTTCTAAAAATTATTTTTTTAAATTAAATAAATATGAAAATAATAATAAAAAGAAAGGAGTACATGGAGAAGAATCAAATCCGATATTTCATACTAAATGGTAGAAAATATTGTTTAGTTCATTTTTAGGTTTTAGCTGAACACCGAAAGATATTATCACTTTTTTTTTTTAAGAAAATGACTTCTTGAAAAATATTTTCTAAAAACATATCATTTTTCGCTAAACAAATGAAGTGTTAATACTAGCATGTCCTTGTGCACTCTTTATTTAGAAGTGCTCCATAGGTGTAAGTCTTTACATCTTGAACTATGGTTGCTAGAAAACCGAGAACTAATTTGGGTGCCATATTTGTAATGAATTGTTTTGCAGGCAAAACCCACAGAATTCAAAACCTAGATGGAAATTTCTATGCAAAATAACATAAATAATTCATAAACTTTAACCCAATATGTAATATAGTCCCTAAAATTTTTATTTGACCAATATGGTCCCTAAACTTTAACCTAGTATGCAATGTGGTCCATGAATTTTTAATTTGACCAATGTATTCCATGAACTTTTGTAACATATTAAATTTAGTATCTAAACTTGAATCAATGGAAGGACTATATTGAGTATCATCCTATAATTCAAGGACTAAGTTGAACATATTCCAAAAGTTCATGAACCATATTCGTCAAATTAAAAGTCTAGAGATCATATTGCGTATTGGGTTCAAGTTCAGGGATCATATTAGTCAAATTAAAAGTTTATGGACTACATTGCACATCGGGTCAAAGTTCATGGACTATTTGGATCATTATCCCAAATTTCTAAGGTAAATTAACGTGTCATATTAACCTCATTTATGATTCTTTTGCAATCGGTAAAAGTGAAGCATCATTGCATCGTAAAATAATATCACAATGTGTTGCGATGCTTGGTTTTGTACTTAATTATGACCACACACCTTAATACTGTATGGTACAACCGGAATACCTTAGCAGTGTCCCACCCTAGATTAGCAAAGTTTTGGATAGACCAGAGGAGAAAGCTAAAACCAAAATCAACGTACAAATCTTTTAACTATTTCAAGAAGGAGCAGATATTTCAAGATGCATTCACTGAAAGTCCAAAAGATTGATAAAGTATTTCAAACGAGGTTATGTTAATAATGCTGAAGGACACCCCCCCCCCCCCACAGACATATGTCTCTGTGGATTGGAAACTCGATTGCTATATCCTATGCACTACATCTTCTTTTAGGCTTATGTTATTTGCATAATAATTCATATTAGCCATTCCGCAAAGAGTTCTGACTTTACATCAAAGCATATTCTTGGACGGGTAATAACGCTACTCTACGTGAAATACGGTCCAAAACACTTTTGTTTTTCATGTACATACATCCTCGACTAAAATAATCAAAGCAAAGGTCAGAAAGCATACCTGAGAAAATTAAAAAAAGGTTACACTGGCATGGCAAATTTAGCCGTCCAAAGTGGAGGAGACACAAGGCGTCCTTGGTTCGTCCATTGCTATTCCAAGGCAATAATGACGTTTTCCATCGAGAGAATGCTTTTCATGATGAGCTTTGTTTTGTCCACCGAAGTTCTTAGTCCATACTCCTTTGGGAAAGTGGGGAGCCCCTAATTGATTCTGAATTCCCCACTTTGAAATATTTTATTTGTTTATTTACGATTTTTTTAGGGCCACTAAATAACTTATAGTACTCTTTTGGGTCCACCTTGTTTGCCACATATAGCACCTTTCTTTTCAAATTGATTTCGTCGATTTAATTTTTGCCTCCACATAGTGAACCGAAGTTATTACAATTTTTGTCCACTCAAAATTACAAGTTTTTCAGATGATTTTTGCCCTTGCCATGTCTAACGAGGCTTTACTAGTATAACAGTTTTTAGGCGATTATAAGAATAACCTCATGTCATAGGATACAAATTCTTAAATGAGTGAAACTCATAATAATTATTTATTTATTCATTTTTCCAAAACAGATAGTTAATATCACAATAGGAAAAAAACTCATAATAAATTAAGAATAATCACATAATCATTTCTCTTTCTAGTAATACAAGTTGCTTATGTGTTCTCGCTTTTACTTCATCCCATTGCAGTCTATTTTTCCCCAAAATTTCTAAATTTCAATCAACAATGAAAAAAAAAAAAAAAGAAGGGCAGCAAAATATTATTCGATTATCAAATCCCTAGAAAGTCAATATAATTCATATGACAGTACCGATTAAAGAGATACGAAGTCTCAGCTTCTCAACATCGATTCTTGTTCGATGCATGTACTCTTCTAGGGTTAAATCAAGAGTCTTGTAGTAATGGCATCGAATGGGCGGCCCTTTGATCGGATGGAGAGTACAGAGCCAGCTCAAATCCGATCCCCGAATGCTAATTCAGAAATGTTACCCGGTCGGAAAAAACAAACAAAAACAAAAACAAAACCGTACGAAGAAAAGCACGAAGCATGGTGGAGTATTCTTTTGACTATATGCTATCGTGCGAGTGGCAAGCAACGTTGTTTATTCTAAACAAAGATTCTAAAAAATGAGGGAAGCGATATCATGAAAGCCCAACTTCCATGATGAAAAATTTGTCCATAAACAAACATTAAATTCGTCCCATTGATCTCTCAGTGGCCAAGGTCGGTGACGACTGCCTAGACATTTGTCCAAAGAAATCACACCCCTCGTAGTTGCTCCGGTCTCTTCATGCCTTGCTTAATTCCGACAAAATACAAACCTAATGGTTTGGATATGGCGGACAAAATTAGGGTTTCCCACAACAAGGCGACCGTTTCCCTAATGTAATCAGTTGTCCAATCCCATCATTCAGAATGTGAATTGTGATAGGAAACGCTGATATGCTCCTCACGTGTAACTTTTGCCACTTGGGCAATTGGTCATTGGGACGTACATGCCGCAATTTGCTTAGTTTCAACGTGATGGAGATGGCGAAGAAATTCAAGGTGATGTTTCCTAGAAGATCCAAGTCGGCAAAGCAGCCGATTAATTTCATTTCATTTCCTTTTTATCAATTCAGAAGGGTTCTTTAAAACTCAAAAATCCTAGAAGAATACAAAATAGCTCATGGTTTTTCGGAGAACTGTCCAACCACTAAATGATGCTCTTAGGACTCATTTCCCTATTCACTTCTCGAACTCTCGTTGGACTCTCTCAAGCTATTGCCCTAGCTGTGATTATTCAAATTCGAGTGATTATGATGACGGGGTTGAATTATTTGGCTAAGGTTTAACTTTGCTGACTCGATGATAAGACCGTAATGCTCTTTTTTTAATCAAGTCATTATGTGGAGGAGTTGGTGAGTGACTCGCAGTTAATTAGCATTATAAGGGAGTGGATTGATTCTAGATTCGATGGGATGAATTTCATTACGTGAAACAAGACTAACGTGTAGAAAAAACATTGATAATGGCGAGGAGGTGGTGACTCTGTTCATTCTTTGAAATCATGTTCTATTCCTTCCATAACAAGTGATAGAAGTTTCAAGTTTCTGGGGCACTAGGGCCCTTATATGATTTTCTTTTATATATTAATTAAGTATCAATCAAAACATATGACTAAATAGGAAGGTACTTTTTAACTTGGCATAGTACTATTCCTATTTTTACTTTTAGTGAAAATTGATAAAAAGTCTTAAACTTATTGTGCAGCGGCAAATTCAGTCATGAACATTTTAATTTGACTAATTTAGTTCTCAATATTTTGACTATTTTTCAATATAGTCTTTTTGAAAATTTTGACTAGATATCACAAAAGTGGACCTTCGGACAATTTTTCATTTTTTTTTCAATTTTTTCCATTCCTTTTTTTTTAATTGTTGCATATTTCCTCTACCAGCCTGGGCAATGGCCATCAAAGGGAACTAGAGAAAAAGAAAAAATAAACATAGGAAATAAAGGAAAGGTAAAAAATAGAAGATATAAAAAAAATTACAAAAGCTATCTATGTCAATGCTAGCCACACCACGTAGGATAGCCGGCATTGACCAAATCGCCACATCAATAATTTCCCTCCAAAATTAGTTAAAAGGATTGAATTGGCAAATCATTAAAATGTTTATGAATTAGGCAGAGAAGACTTTAGGGCTAAATTAACTTTTATACCAAAGGTTTAAGACTTTTTGGATAACTTCTCTCTATTTTTCACCTCTTTGAATCTTACTATGCTTAGAATATGAGGTTTATCATTTTAATGCACACTCGAGACATTCTAAAATCTAAAAGTATTGAAATATAGAATCATGCATTATACTGCAAATTATAAACTACTCTAAATCATGACTACCTACGTAGGGGAAAAGCTTGATCTTTACCGATTTGTGGGGTTTTCAGGGTTTTTCCAGAGCTACCAGGCAGCAAAGCCACTACACTAGTGACTATATTATTTATATAAAAAACGATTATCATATGTCATTGGCACATCTTCATGGGGCCACATCGTTCTTCTTAAGTTCACGAGTTGGAGATAAGCAGACTTGAACTATTGACATCTGCCATAGGACAAACTAGTGCCTCTCCATTCCATATTATGCAGAGAGAAGAAGAAAATAGAAAGAAAACTTGTCCTATGAATTTAACATTGCATGTAAAAGAAATCCGAGTCCCTTTTTTGTTTTTTTTTTCTCAAAATATCATTCCGACTAGGAAGCTTGAATCCCTATCCAATATATACTGTTTTCTGCAAGATTCTTGGAGCTTGAATCTGCGTTTACAGAACAACCTAAAATTTAACCACATCACAATGACACAAGCAAATGCACATTCCCTATTCGTAGAGAAGAAAGAAAAGAAGATGAGGACGAAGCTAGGGTTTCCCCGCGGGCATCAATAGGCAGAACATCAACGTCAGTAGGATATTTCAGATTAGGAAATTGCGTAAGTTTTCTCGACCTTCACGAAGCGGACAAAGTCTACAAAGTCGACTCTCACGTCCTATTACATGGAGAATGTCTTCAACACAATATGCCCATTGAACGTAGTTTCGAGAGCATTTGCTGGAGTTGAAATGAAGTCCATCTAGTCATTTGTCTCTTAATTGTTTGAGATCCTTGGACTTATTCGTACAGGGCGTTCTGCCTGAACTTGTTAAGACCCAGATGCTAATACCAGGTAGCTTTTTGCAGTAAAATGGATGAGGATGATGGATCGTCCCCTTCCTGATGGTCAAATGGGATGGAAAGAATCAAACTGACGCTGCTTTCCCTTGTCTAGACTCAGTTCTGTTGGATCGATTCTTCGTGCAGATCAATCGTGCAGAAGAGTTATATATTGCGGCATTATTGCTGCATGGTGATTAGTCTCGTCTGCTGTACTATACATCTACTAAACTCTTCACAAAAACATCTTCCTTTTCTTATTTTTTAAAGTAGCACATATGCTGTCGGCAGAAAGGTTTTGGCCTAGAAAGCTCGAAAACAGAAAAAGAAGGCGGAAGAAAACAGAATAGGCTCCGGACGAGAGCCGGTGGGCACCACAGATGAATCTATAATAAGACATCGAGAATGTGGGAAAGCATCCTAGGAAAATGTCCCAAGGGGCATTCAAAAGATTCTGTGCCAGATTTATTATTCAAGAACTGAACATTCACCACGTAAGTAGCATTCTAACATAAATAAGATCAGTATGGAATGATTTAAAACCTTTTTTTAGGGCTTCTAGGGTTTTTCTTTTCTCTTTTCAGCTATGCCTTTTTTCGATTTAAATATAGCTCTTTCATTTTTTAGAAAATGACACAAATAGTCAACGAAATTTGATCCAGTATATAATATGGCTTATGAACTTTTAATCTATTCAATGGAGTCCGTGAACTTAATCTAATATACAATATTATCCATGAACTTTTAATATGTTCAATATGGTCTCTGAACTTTTTGTGTTTATTCAATTTAGTTCTTGAATTATGTGAAAATGTTTATTATTGTTCATGAACCTAAAAGAATGAAAGGATAACATTAGGCATTTTTATATAGTTTAGCGATTAGATTGAATATTTATCAACAATTTAGACACTACATTGGACACTTAAAAGTGCAAGGACCACTTTGTACATCAAGTTAAAGTTCTGGGACCACATTGAATACATTAAAGGTTCATGGACAAATTGTACATTGGGTCAAAATTCAAGAACCATTCCTATGCAATTATCCCTTCACTTTTTTTTTTCCCTTCTTAATTGTGATCGACTTTTTGATAAATGCAGTGTTCGACTTTATGATAATTGCCACCCAAAAAGGGAATAGACATCATAATAAAAGTTTGAACGACTCTGTATAAATGCTAAAATTGATGTTGTAGGTTTTCGAAAATTTGGACAGTTGAGGGCAATATAAAGTCGCTAGCATAATGCCAATGTCATGATGCGTGGCCGTAAGGCGTCATAACTTGAGTTTCACAAATTAATCAGTCATATTAGCGTTACTTCTGTTAAATAAGCCCATTGAAAATTGTAGTGTTTTGTTGTTTTGTTGCTTAGCAAGTCATTGAGCATCAAAGCATTTCAAAGCCGAATCAAATGCATATACAGCCTATTGTATTAAGATTCGATTGCGTAAAAACGAAGTGTGTTTATACTTTGTAGCGTTCTTTTCTTGGTGTCTTTTGCGTGATTGCCGCCCTGGGAGGGCAGGTGGTCTAAGCATTTGAGATTAGGCAGTCATTGTCTCGGAGACAAATGAACCAAATAAGTGATAGCTACGGTTTTTTGATGATTTTGCGCTACAGTATCATAATCATCACTTGATAATTAATTGAAGTTTTGAGTCGAATTCCTAGGCACCTTTTTCTATTGGAGATATAACATTTCCTTTTTCTTTTTGTTGCTTATCAAGTCATTCAAACTATCAAAACATTTCAAAGCTGAATCGAACACATATCAATCATACTGTGTATTTAGATTCGATGCTTCTTTAACGAAGTGTGTTCAGACTTTGTGGTGTTCTTTTGTTGGTGTCTTTTGCTTGATTCAGCCTCTTGGAGTAGGAGGGAAATTGTCCAAAAAGACTTATACCTATTTCAATTTTATCAATTCAATGCTAGGCCTTTTAATTTTGTCAATCGAGTCTTAAACCTTTCATATTTTATCAATTGAGTCTATTCGATCAATTTTTTAGCTAGAAGATCACTAATGTCAATGATGGTCATCTTACGTGACACAATGCACAGTCGGTACCGACGTATATAATTTTTAATATTATTTTAGTAATTATTTTGATTTTGCTTTTTTCTATTTTCCTTCTTTAATTTTTTTTCCTTTTTTTTTCTTTTTCCCACCACTGGACCTCGTCGATGAATGGTGGAGGACACTGGCCTTAGGTGAGGACTGCCCTCGCCTACCTCAGGTGAGGGACACCTGAGCTTGGGCTAATGAGGTCCACCCTTGTCGGATCAAGCAAGGGCTACCCTCGCGCCCATGCATCCCTTGTCGAATCGAACGAGGGTAGAACTCGTCTGCCTAGGCATCCCTCACCTGAGGCCAGTGATTGCTGGCAAAGAAAAAATAATAATAATTGAAAAAATATTTGAGTATTATTAAAATTTTCCACGTCAGATGGGTAGTGTTCACTTCAGCAATTTTCGGTCAAAATTGATTGGATATAGCAAAATATGAAAAGGTTTAGGACCATTTGGTAAATTAAAGGGTTTAGTACTAAGTCGGCAAAAGTACAACAAATTTAAGACATTTTAAATAAAAATTTTAGCGACAAGGCAGTCATTGTCTCAGAGACAAATGAAAGGTTTTTAAGATGATTATTGTGTACTATGATATGATAACCATCACTTAATCAATAATTGAAGGAGAGTCAAATTTCCTGACCCCTTTTTGTCATTTATCGCATTCAGGAGCGTTTTTTTATTTTTGAATTTGGTGAAGATACATTAACCTTATTTTCCATTGTTTTGTGTCTTGATATGACGAAGGTTATTGAATGTCCGCATAGAACAGACGTGCACAATTGGACACCTTTAACCTTTCTTTAAGTGTCTCGTTTGCTTAATTTAGCAATGCCTTTTCCAGTCATTTTTTGTTCCCCGGATGATGTTTCTATTAAATTTGCATCATTTATCGTACATTCTAGTTTGTCCAACTTTTTGTTGGATTTTACTAACTCTACTAGAAGTTTAGCCAGGCATTGCGGGAATTGTCGTGCAAAAATAGAATTAAAAATGGAGCGCAGACCGTTTTTTTTTTGGCGTAAGTAAAGTATTGTTTTACCGTATCATTATTTGTAAAAGATACTTTTAGCTATATTATCAAAGTACAAAGAAATTAATTAGTGCAAACTAGAGATTGACAAACATAAAATAAACATATTATGGGTCATAAATGTCAAACTCACTGTTAAAGAACTCATCTCCCTCTCCCCTTTCTCTTCACCGTTTCCTTATTTTAATTAAATTGATTTTATCTTCACTGTAAGGATGTTTGCAAAATTGTATAAAAATCCGGTCACGATGCTATGTCTGCCAATTTATTTGTTTAACTTCTTTCGAGTGCTTAAGTTCATCTCGTAATTGCTATGACTTAATCATAGGCCAATATTAAGTTGTCTTTACACTAATATATCGTTTGTCATAAGTTTATTGAATAATCCGTGCAAAGCATGAGTTACACCTAGTACTCATATACGTACGGGTGAGCATGGTCCGGATTGATCCAATTGCCTCAAAATTGGGGACCGCACCAGTGATTTCGATTCACAATTTCTAGACTGGTCCAGTCCCGGGCAATCCAATGGAATATTATGACCATTTAATACAAACAATATTAAGAATTAAACATGCACATTTTGATCCTCTGCTTGTAATTAGAAAGTTACAAAAGCTAAACGGAACCAAAGTTAAAAAAAAAAAAGTTTTTCGTGCTGCACATGGAAAGGAGTAATGAAAAGTACTGAATGAAAAAAGGTGCAGTTAGGAAATAATTCCATACAGATAAACCTTTTAAGCATTATGGCATGGCCATCTCTGAAAAAAACAAATTGTACAACACACAAACCCGTATGAATAATCAAGTTGTGTATTTAAAAAAATTAAAAATTTGTAAGTCCAGTGGGCGGTCTATCGATTCGATTCCCGCTATAATTAGGAATTGAAAAGGATCAAACCTATCAATCCAATCCGACCGGTCCATCTTGCTAACTCCTAAATATATCGCGTTAAAGAAAGACCAACAAAGACTCCAATCAAGAATTTTATTTTTTGCTTTTTGGCACGATTGACCATTAGATAAACATTGGGCCAGTTGCGAGTTTGGCAATTTATATTGAGGCTGAACCAATATAAATGTAGGTTAAAAGAAAATGACTATGGGCTTATTTCATTTTCTTCTCTGGTGGGTCGGACCAAAGACAATTAGACTAAAACCCAAAATTGGAAATTTCAGTATGGGCTTTTCCCATCCAGCATAGCGAGATAGATTGATGGTGGCCCTTCAAATTCTCGTGAATTGCCGAGATAATCCGGTCCAGTCATGAGGTCCCCTAGAAAAATACGTGGGAAGAATTTCGGCATTATCAAATTAATTTTTTTTCTTTTTTCCTTTTTGTTCGAATATCATGATGGTTTTCCAAACTTGTGTTTTCATGAGTTTACACGAATTAAGGTCATAGGATTGATTTACGTTTACAATAATCTCATAGAGCTAAATTGGAAGCAATCCTTTTATGCATCCCTTACTTTAGGAAAATTCCATTTGTGGTGATTGAACTTTAGTGGAATTGGGCAATCGAACATTGTTCACCTTAATTTCAAACACCAGAGGCACTAAATTTTCAGTTTATCTTTTTACATTTAAGCTTGGCATCCTTTGACTGAAACCCAACCGATTTTTTATTGACGTACATGCGACCGATATTCCACGCACCACAACACCCCCCCCCCCCCATGCGGGTTGCCCGAACGCCGATCGAAGTGCATCAACTGCAAAAGTTAGGAAAATTCAGTGCATTGGTCAATCGAAATCAAAGATCACTATCCCGATTGCAAATTTCACTAAAGCTGTTGACCACTATCGAAACTTAACCTCATAATCTTTACATGAACGCCTCGCCTTTGAAGGCACCAAGATTAGGGTTTCGGCCTGAACGCAAGAACCTGGCTTAAGATTTTAACACTCCGACTCGCGCATCCGTCCAGACTTACGCGTAAATGAACGAACAAATAGCCAAGATCAACCCCCGTACACACAGGAGAAACGATCGCCTAGCTATGTTTCTCATCGACTCCTCCCCTTCACCCCCCGTGCGTCGTGATTGGAGCTAGGAAGCTTCCTTCTTGGTGAAACGGAAGTCGACAACTCGTGCGTGGTCTCGATTCTGGCGTGGCGAACTGATGGTAATGGCCGGACTTTGTCTCCCTACGATCGCTCTCAGCTTCATAGGTTCAAGACCCACACGTAGAGTCCCCACGAATTAACCCTAGCCCTACTGATAACTTGACAACGCATAGGTGGTTACGTTTGCGGGTGGTGGTCGGCTGGTGGGGTTGTGTCAATCTCACCGTAGTTTATAATTTATCAGCGCGTTGAGGAATTTATGTCTCGCCTATACGGATCAGAGATCAGAGAGAGAGAGAGAGAGAGAGAAGGGTGAAATTATTGAGTCTCTGGCAAACACGAGAGAGAGAGAGAGAGAGAGAGAGAGAGAGAGAGAGAGGAGGTTGAAATTATTGAATCTCTAGCAAACACAAGCGACAAAAGTGAAGCAATTAGATGAGGCGTATGTGGAAGGTGGGAGAGATTTGAGGGCTATTTGACAACGATTCTGATGAAAAAAAAAAGGACTTCGATTAGAATTACATTTTTTGATTTGATTTTATGATTTTTAGAAAATCAAAATGCGTTTGGTAACTATATAAAATTTGTGTTCCCGAATAGAAATGCGTTTAGTAACTTCACAAAATTTTTATTCCCAGAAATAACCAAGTGGTGAGAATTCTTTTTAATTTTTAAATTTTTTTTAAAAAATTACATTTTAAAATTTCTCGCCAATTTTTTAAAACATTTTTAATTTTTTGGAATTTTTTATAATTTTGATTTTCCCCTTTATGTAAATATTTTGAATTTTTTTGTTAAATCTTAAAGCTTATTTTTAAATTTAATTAAAAAAAATATGCTTAAAAATTAGGAGTTAAAAATTTTTCAAATGTAATTTGAATTTTTTTAAAAGTTCAAAAATTCACGTGGACTTATTCTTTTTGAAAAACTCAAACTTCATTATTTTTTTGTGATTCTCAAAAGTTCTTTTTTTTTAAGAAACATATATGTTTTTGTTTCTAATTTTTTGTCTAAAATTTTTCCCAGGACAGAATCAAAATCAAAATCAAAATCATTTGTGTTACCAAATATGTTTCTAATCTTTTTTCATTTCGAAAAATAAAATTAGAGGAACAAAAAAGTTACGAAATAGGTCCTTGGTCACTCAAAATGTGAGTGGTGTTCTCAAAATGTGAGTGGTGTTCATTTGCTGTCATTTGCTGCTATGAGATCTTTGGTCCAATGGTGACAACATTTTCCAGTAAGCTATGGAAAATGTGACTTCATCTCCAACACCCGAACAAAGAAAGAGTATTTGCAAGTGTAATTGAAAGTTTTGAAACTAACATGACATCGAACGCAATTGCGAGGCCATGCGAGCCTAGCTTGAGCGAGCAGCTTGTAGTAGTCGTGACATGCCAGGACGGCTTCATGCCTCGGCAATAGGCTCTCGACCCACGCTATCTCTATAGCAGAGCTCAGCCATGGCTGCTATGTCCGATCTACTTCGATCTAGCCTTTGAGCTGACATGACAAATTGCCGTTGGGTTTTGGGCTTTTTGGATAAGGTAATGGGGAATAAAATGGTAATTTGATAAAGTGTGTATAGGTGAAAGACATAATATGAAATTTATTGTAAAAAACAATGATGGTAATTATGAATTTTGAAATGTGATCAAGGTATTTGGAGAAGTAAAACTGTAGATAATTTCCGGAATCTTCTCAATTAATAATCAATTTTTCAATACCAGACATAATAAAGAGTGAATGCATCTTATTCCAAAAATCTGCATGGGGGATGACTGACGAATGATGATGTGTGTGTACGGCATCTCGAGAAGAGAGGACACATCATCATCTGCAAAAAGTCATAGACTAAGCCAATTCATGATCTAACGGCTAATATATATATATATGAGTAACAGGTAAGCACCAGTTTAGGTTTGGCGTGAAAAATCAAGATGATTATGTCTAATTCCAAGCGAGTGTACTTCCTTTGTTTTCTTTCTTGGAAAGTTTGATCTACAAGAAGCCTATTTTGTTTGCTGATTTGGCTAAACTCCAATTTTTCCTACTCTATAGAGGGTTTAGCAACACTGAAACTATTATCCTACGCAACACTAAAGCAAATTTCAATAATCAAAAATAGATTTTCGTACGTTTCATAACATAACCACTTTATCAGATAGGGGTTAGTTTTCTGCTGTTTGTCATTGACATTGGAAGCAACACTAGGATGAGTAGCAAGGAAATTGACAGGGATTGAAAAGACCCAGAAAGCAAAACATGTGGGCTTCACTTATTGTGTTGATAAAAACACATGGAGGAGACGGCAGACTTTTCATAGCTAACCCAAGTAATTTACTTTATTAAATCTTTCCTTGGAAAACAGACTAAGGTCATTTGATGTGTAATTGGATGTGTTCGTTTGTCCACCCCAAGTGCTGCTAGCTCTCTAGCTGCTAGCTAGGAAGCGACGACAAAAAAAAAAAAAAAGTAGGGTATCCGAAGGAGTGCTTCAAGCGGGCCGCTCGTGTACAATTTCATGGTGATACTTTTGGCTTCCTCGCTTTGGATACCTACTATTGAGAAGCTTCTAACTAGGGTTCAAAACACGGAACAACTCACTCATTTTTCAACGTAACTGAGCGACAACTCACGTCGTCCTCGGGTAAGCTCCCCCGCAGGGATACAGGTGGGCCCCCACCATTTTACTCATAATAGACATGCCGAATAAGTGGATCGGGTCATAAATGGCTTCATCTAAATTGACTCATATAATCTGTTTATGATCTATTTACTGTAATATGAATTTCCTAGTCAATATCTAGCACGATTCATACTGCTAAAATACTCTCATATTTAATCCACATAAGGAAAATTTGTTTCTTATAAAATTTTTTAAAAATTATATTGCTAAAATACTGTGGAAAATTTTGATAATCTTTTAAAAGAATCTTTTTTTTTTCCTTCAAAGTCCGATGAGGGCCAACAACCATCGCTTCAGATTAATATCTCCTTTATGGAATTACCAACCATACTTAGAATGGTTTATTGACTTTTATTGAACTAAATTATCAATTAACTTTGGGTTACCAAATTTTATATGACTTACTTATTGACATTAAATTATACTTTCCTTTTTTTTTAATCTTACTAGCATTTATGAAGAAATACCCAAAAAGAAATTCGACTTTTTTGTTTGAGCTTTATGATTTTTTTTTTCTCTTTTCTTTTTGTTCTATGGACAGTCTCGGAGATAGCTACAACACCCAAGCCATCGTCAAGATTAGCCATAGGAGGAAAGGGTCAAAAGAGGACAAATAAATTAAAATATTCAAAAAAATTTATAAAATTTTACACAAATCGTCCACGTCAATGCCGGTGTGCTACGTAGATACGCTGATTAGATTGCCATGATAGTCATTTTCGGTCAACTATATAGCACGGACACCGACACCGACATGCGACACGACACGACACGGCGACACGGCATTTCTCAAAAATAAAAAATTTTGACACGTCAAGGACACGTTATATTAAATATATTTTTAAATATAAAAATAATAAACGAAGCCAAAACATGTGTCATATACATTAATTTCAACCGAAGAGTGCAAGTATGTCAAGTTTGATAAACTCAGGAGCTTTTTTTTTTGTCAAAAAGGTCATTTGATTCATATTATAAAGTCAAAAAGAATATCGTATTATAAAGTCAAAAAGAATATCATATGTGCTTCTGAGCATAACAAATTTCAAAGGGCTTGAGGTGGGTTAAAAACCTAGTCAGGTGGGAGAGTATTATGAAATTGCGGTTTAACAACTCAATCTGCAATCTTATTTTGGGTCCGTGCACAATGGGTTAACCGTAGCTTTTCACTTTTGAAAACAAGTTTGAGCACTCCTTAATCAACGTTTGTATTTTCCATGAGACTATATCTATGCCTTAGAGCATTTTGACCAAATATATACTGTCTGACTCCAAATCTATCTCTTCAAGCACTCTGTCTGTAAATCCACGTGAGTTCAAACACTTCAAAGCATCTAACAAAGCTAGGGTTTCGACATGAAGGGAAAATTGGACATTCACAATCCTCACTAGTCCTCACTGCTCCTTCAACTAATAGCCCAAAGGAGTCTCTGCATACCCATGTCACTGCGCCATCAGCTTCTCCCTCCATGAACGCTCCATCGACGTTAATTTTCAAAGCTTCCGAGCGCAATAGAAACCAAAAAGTCTATGAGATCTCCTTATTTTATCTTTTTTCTATGGATTTCGAGATTTATCTAATGAACTTCTCCTTATTACACACACTTCCGTGATCACTTCAAAACCGGCAAAGTTCCAAAAGTTTTTTTTTAATGGTCATGTCCCCTGCATGTTGGACGAGTGTTGGTGTCCGACACCGACATGCACACCTAAGAGAAGTGTCGGTGCTACATAGTCGGTCAAGATTACTCGCTTTAATTATAAGTGGTTTTTCAACTTTTCTCTAATCAAGTTATCAATTAATTGTGGATTACTAACTCTCATTTAAGTTAGTTATCAACGTTTATTTCTTCTTTTTAATTACAAAAATTTCTATTGGGTTATGTAATCGGTTATCACCAAAGAAAAGTTGACAATTTTTTTTTTATAGTAGATGGCACTTTAAGGTGTTCATAAAGAAAGTATAACAAAAATCCGTAAAATATAAGATTTTTTTTTCTATTAGTGATAAAAAGAAGTTGGTTATATAAAAGAAGACAGATAAACATTGATAACTTCCTACCCACCATCTGGTGACTGAGTTGGTTTGCGCTCAGCTCCTTTCACAAGAGGTCCTGGGTTCAAAACTTCTCGACGCCAGGTGACTTAACCGGGGACCCGTGGTTGTGGGGTCTGCGAGTCCTCCCGAGAACTAATCGTGCTTCACCGCCGGTTTGAGCACAAGCTCGCTACCCGCGCGGACACCTTGGTTATAAAAAAAAAACATTGATAACTTCCTCAAATATTAATTGATAACGCAAAGTCATATGGTAATTAATCGTAGAAAGGGGCTTGTAAGTAATGAAAACAAAGTAACTTAATAGAAAGTTCGGAAGTTAAAAAAATGTTGACAAGCAACTCAAATGAGAGTTGATGACCCAAATTTAGTTGAAAATCATTCGGCCACAGCTTTTCTTTTACTAACAATTTTTTTTTATGCTTATCAACTCTTTCAGAAATTTACCAACAGAGGACTAGGTTTTTCAGAAACTAAATAATAAAATCGTCCCTTACACAGAAATCATCGCCAAAGAAAAGGAGGGGGGGGGGACTCATGCCCTAAACCGTTAAAACATAGATTGTTAAAAGTACAAATTATGGACATTGAAAAATATTCATGCTCCTCTATTTACCAAGCTTGGACAATTAGGGGTTATTAATTCCCCCTAATCAATTAATTCTAACCATGTCTCGTTTCTACTCTTAAATCTTGGGATAATTATCTAAAAAGTTCTATACCTATTGTACGACGGTCAATTCGGTCCTAAACATTTCAATTGTGCCAAATTATTCCTAAACCAAGCTTTAAGAACTACAATTTTTTTTCCCAAGCAACATCATGAAATGACCTCACGAATGAAGAATCTCAAAATCTCCTTCCTATATTATACAAGGAAGCATTGGCTTTGTGAATTGACCTAATTTGATGGATCGTTGATGTAATTATCATCCCGACTCCAATTAATTTCCTCCAAGAAATGTTAGACACATTTTCTCAAACATGTGAGACATTGAAGAAGACCATGAAAGTGAAACAGTTTCTCCGTGTTTAAAACCTGAAACAAAGGGAAAAGTTAATGAAACATCACGAAAAAATTACCAAAAAAATCATAAGTGTATTGCAATTTTACCAATCCAATCATAAATTCTCTTTTTTTTTTGCTAGTTGAGTTTTAAATCTATTGAATTTATGTAAATTTAGGTCATGCAGCCAATTTTGACCAAAAATCACTGACGTGGCACAGCTAGCGCTAACGTAAATAATTTTTAATGATATTTTAATATTTTTTGAATTTTATATGTATTTTTTTTCCTTCAGCCAATCACCGGCCTCGCTGGCCTCTGGCAAAGCTCACCCTACTAGCCATTGGCGAGGGTGAGCTTCGCCGCCCCTGGCGTGGTGACTGGTTAGGAAGTGAACAAGCAGAGAAAGACATGGAAGCAAATTAAAGAAACCCCAGCTATGTTTTAAATTAACTGGGGCATGCCGATGCCGACCTGTTCTAGGGCAAAATCTCGTCTCAGAATAAGATATATATATATATATATATATTAGAAATCTGGGTGTACGAAAGGACTAAGTTTCGACACGTCGCATGAACATTATCTTGGATTTAAAAGTTATATAAACCCTATTAGTGCATGGATTACATGAGGTTTGCCAGCAGGAATGTCCCACATCGAGGGACAAATAAAAAAGATGATGACCCGGATTGGGGCAAGTAATCATTAATGATAATGGCCTACACCATGGACGTTAGGGCAACTCAAGAAATATTAATTTATATGAACAAGACGTCAAGACAAATATCACTAGTAAACCCCCACCATCCCATTAACTAGAAATATATAGTCCGAAATTTTTTTTATTACGTAGTAAAGAGATTGTGGTTTTGTTAGAACTCCTCTTCGTTGCGAGGACCGAAGCGATAGCACACCGACATATGTGAATTTTGTATTGAATTTTAGGTCAATGTCATAAAAAAATCCAAAATTATTCACATTGTGACAAAAATACACTGAACTTTTCTGTGTCATTGAAAACACTAAACTTTCCTATTGTGACACAAATACCCAAAATTTTTTTGTGTCATGAAAAAACTTCCGGAACTTAGAACGGCGTAACAAATATACCCCGAATAGAATTGAAAAAGAGGATGTGTGTGTGTGTCACACATGTATAGGTTTGGATTTTTTTGTATCACATAGAAAAAAGATGGGGATATTTGTATTATAGTGGGAAAGCTTAGGGTTTTTGATAACATAAGAAAATTTCAAAGTATTTTTATCATAGTAGACATAGTTTGAGATTTTTTATGGTATTTGTCATTGTATATTTGACAAACTTGCGGAATACTCAACTAAATGGAGCAAGCATTGGAGCTAGAGCAAGCGAGCAAATCCAAAATAACAAATTCTTTCAAAGTGCTCGCCTTTCGAACTTTTGAGGTCATGCGATAAAACTCTCCATGTGGAGGAAGTCGACGGCATCATCTGGGAAATCAACGAAACAATCTTGAAGATGAGGAGATATAGAAATAATAAAAATATATATAGAGAGAGAGAGGGGGGGAAGTTGTGCCAATCCAGTCTTAAATCTTTTGAATTTTTTTTCAATTAGTTCTAAATTTATTATTTGGGTAATTGACCAATAGAATTACATTTTCAAATTATCAAAATATTTAGGAGTTAATTGGCACAATTAAGAGGTTTGGGATTATATTAGCACAATTGAAATATTTAGGATTGAATTGGCCGCCGTACAATATATTTAGGGCTTTTTGGATAATTTGCCCGTTAAACCTTTAATTCTAGATTGGTCACCTCTATACCTCTTAAATTTCAACTTTCATTGAAGAGCTCGTTTTGGCTCCCTAGCTATGAACGTTGCGCTCTAGCTCATTAGCTCCTTTCTTTTCCACTCACGATGAGTGCACTAATGACTCACTGAAAGGAATTAATTCATTTTGAACCTTTCACCTCTCTTCACAAACACCTTTCGTGGATTGGGCGCTCCTTCGAAAAAAATAATTTGGTGAGTGCGTACGACTTTGCCAGGTTTATAGCCATGATGCATCTGAAAGTTCGTTCGTTCACAGAGGGAAACCAACTCTCTCGCTGAACCCTAAGGAGGCTTTCCTATGAGCCAATTAGACATATTTCCAGAAGAGGAAAGATAACATTGTATATATTTGACTGCAATGACAATCATCATGAGAGGGAGAATCACCACCACCACGCCCTTGTCTGTTCACGAACTAATCGTGATTTTTATTTTGTTCACAGTTGGTGAAAAGGTAAAAATTCTCGCACACGGTATCAAGTTATCAATTTTGTGCTTGCCAGACACCTATCGACCGGGATACTAACTTTGCATGCAATTTAGATCTACAAGACATGTTATGATTTCACGTTATGTCACTATCCTTATGCCGAAAGTGGGAGTTAATTTCTCTTTTTCATTAAAGGAATATACAAAATGAAAATCTATCGACACAATAATGTCTCTTTCTTCAAAATGACAATTCCTCTTGGTATGACTTTTTAATTTTTCCTTTTCAAAATAATGCAACCAAATTCTTCCACAATATAGCTATCATTGGTTGTGGAATTATGTACATTTTGAATAGAATCAACTAGGTGATCCTTTTTTTACCTTAAAAAAAATGAGGTCATCCTTTTCAATTGTTAAATAATTGAGAAGTACACGTATACATTTCGTCCTTATTCGATAATAATGTTGACTTTTAGCGGCGATTACCTTATGATGACCGCAGGGCCACAGCCACTTCAAGCAGCTGCATCGCCTTTATTTTCTTAGTTAACATTTGTCAAAAATACAAGGGCAAATATCACATAGAATCACAAATTACACCCGCTATTACAAAAATACCCTGAATTTTTATTATGTCACCAAAAATCCTAAACTTTCTCATTGTAACAGTAATATTCTTAATTTTTTTTTGTGTGACGAAAAAACTCAAACCTATACATGTGATATATATATATATATCATCTCTTTCAATTCCATCCTAAATATATTTGTCACATTGGTATATATTCTGGGTTTTTTATGACAACAACCAAAAAAAAAAAGAATTGGGTTTTCGTGTCAAAATGGGGAAGGTTAGGGTTATTACTAACACAGAAAAAAGCTCGATATATTTCTATTACAACAAGGATAATTTTGAGTTTTTTTTGTGATATTAACCTAAAATATAATAACAAATGCACATATGTCGGTGCGCTATCGCTTCTGTCTTTGCAACGAATAGGAGTTCTAACAAAAGCACAACCCCGTTTACTACTTAAAGAAAGACGTTATATATATTTCTAGTTAATGTGATGGTGGGGTTTAGCAATGATTACTTTTCTTGACGCCTAGTTCATATAAACTAATATTCTTGAGTTGCCCTAACGTCAGTGACGGAGGCCATTATCATTAATGATTTCTTGCCCTAATCCGGCTCGTCATCTTTTCTTTTTTTTTATTTGTCCCTCGATGTAGAACATTCCTGCCGGCAAACGGCATGTAATCCATTCAACAATAGGGTTTACAAAACTTTGAAATCCAAGATAATGCTCATGCGACGTGTCAAAATTTAGTCGTTTCGTACACCCAGTTTTCTAATAGCTCTCTCTCTCTCTCTCTCTCTCTCTCTCTCTCTCTCTCTCTCTCTCTCTCTCTCTCAGATGAGATTTTTGCCCTCTGCGAGAACAGGTCGGCATTGGCATGTCGCAGTTAATTTAATATGTAGCTGGTGTTTCATTAATTTATTGCCCTTTCTCTTTCTCCGCTTGTTCACTTCCTAACCAGTTGCCTCGCTAGGCGTGCGAGAGCCAGTGACGGGTAGGGGCGAGCTTCGCCAGAGGCCAACAGATGAGTGTTCGATTGGAGGAAAAAGGAAAAATACATATAAAATTTAAAATATAGTTAAAAATTATTCAAGTCGATGCTGATCACACTACATTAGCGATTTTTTTTTGTTAGAATTGGCTGAATGGCCTAAATTTGTACAAATATAAAAAGTTTATAACTCAATTGGTAAAAAAAATTATAATTAAATGACACAATTACAATAGATTTATGACTTTTTTAGTAATTTTTTTTTCATGATGTTTCGTTAATTTTTCCCTTTGTTTCAAGTTTTAAACACGGGAGAAACCGCTACACTTTCATGATTTTCTTCAATGTCTCACACATTTGAGAAAATGTGTGAAACATTCTTGGAGGACATTAATTAAAATCGGGATGATAATTACACCAAGGACCGATCAAATTAGCTCACATTCACAAAGCCAATGCTTCCTTGTATAATATAGGAAGAGTAGGAGATTTTCAGATCCTTCATTCGTGAGGTCATTTCATGATGTTGCTTGGAAAAAAAAAACCTGTAGTTCTTGAAAGCTTGGTTTTCAGTGTCTACAGAATGCGTGTCAAGTATTTGTCGAGGGGTCCTTTTTTTAAGCCACTTTTTACTTTTACAAATTGTGAATTCTATTTGAACTATTTCAATTTTTAAAATTTTACGAGAAATAATGGTATAAAACCCTACAAACCGATAATAGTAGGGAAAATTACCAAAAAGTCTTAAATTTGTTACAATTGCAACAATTCATTCTTAACTTTTTTAATTGAGTCATAAATTTTTTGTATTTGTGCCAATTTAGTCAATCTAGTCAATTTTGGCTAGTCGACACTAAAGTGAACACCGGTGCTGAAGTCGACAATTTTGACTAATATGTTTAACATTTTTTCGAATTATTTTTTGCATTTTTTTTCTTTTTGTTTCATTTTCCTTTCTTTTTTTTTTCATTCTTCCTCCCCATTGACCAACCGGAAGCGAGGGTTTGTGGGGGCAAGACCTCACCCAGTCATGGTAAGGTCAAGCTCGCCCAATGAAGAAAATAATTGATTCTACTGCAAAATGAAGAAATTAATTGGATAATGAGAGATAATTAATCAACTAAAGTTATCAAGTGGCTCGTGGTTGAGAGTACGTGGCATTATGCTCGGATGCCGACAGTCGTTATCAGCTCCCACCATCAGTTTTCTTTCATTTTTATTACCTCCTAAGATACGGCAAAACGAAGTTGGTTGACCCGACCTGCTTCCATGTTCGCCCGATCCGTTTATCCGACTGATCCAACTTTTTCGTTTAATCACCCAAAATTAACCAATTTAAATACGTCCTTCCCGTGGGATTGGTTACTTTGAAAAATATACTTGTGAGATCCATAGTTATAACGCTTTTCGAAATGTAAATTAGCGGAAAGACTTTTCAAATTAAGGACCTCCTAAAAGATGAAACAAGAGTATTTTTTTTTTCTTTAAATAGTTGAACGGGTAGACTAACGTGACTTGGTTTTCTCATCCGTAAAATATACATAACCATATTGTCAAGAGACAAAGTATAGTCTGTGCAATGCTCTAACAAAATATGTGCTTGCCGGGTTTAAGACCATTTCCTACCGGTTTAAGCGTTTATGAAAGATGTAATAAGTACTATTACAAACAGTGGCAATATACTGGACGTTGAGATGATTAAAGAATCCAGTTGCATACTTTGTTTTATCATGATATAAACCTTATTTTTCATTAGGGCTCCATTATTTCGTAGAAATCTACGAATGATCAATTGTATCACTTACAAAAATGAATAAACGAAAAACATTTCAATTGTCTATGCAAATATTTATAAAGCAACACATGTATCTTTTTTTCCGAAATAAAAGCAATTTTACTTCCAAGCCGTTTTCAATCCCCATGAGATATTAACGAAATGATGCTCCGGTAATGGGATGCATAGACATAAAAGAGAATAATTAGAAATTTTCTTCGTCGAAATATTTCGTCCCTCGAAAAATGACATCACGAAGGGGGCAAAAAAGGCCAAAATCTCATAATAATTACGCTTTCATTACATCCTATGGTGCCATCTAATCAAACCCCTAACAACTCAACTTTCCATGTCACTGAGGAAAGCAATGTCTAGTTCAAAATTGTCAAATAAGAATCTTGTTATTGTGACAAAAAGTGAGGTGCCCATGTACATGATAACTTTGCCAGATGCTCCACTCCAGTTGGATTATGCTTTGCAATAAGGAATTCCACATACTTGGGGTCCACATCAAATAAAGAGACAAATTAGTAACACCCCTAATTAACCACATAGTTAGATTATTAATGCTTTTCGAATGTGTAGAGTCCTGGGGGGAAGATTTGCTCGGGTTTCAGTGGAATTAGTGTCCAAGAAGCCTTAATCAAATTATACGGTGGTCAATTCAGCCATAAAATTTTTAATCGTGCCAATTTAGTCATAAACATTTTTAACAACTTGTCAAACTAGTTCTAAATCTTTCGATTTGTCAATTCACTCCTAAATATTTTGATAAATTTTCATTTCAATCACAAACTTCTTGTTTAGATAATTGGCCCAAAAGACTACATTAGCAAATTGTCAAGAGATTTTGAACTAAATTAGTACAATTAAAAAATTTAAGACTAAATTGGCACTATTAAAAATAGAACTAAAGTGATCGCCATATAATAGGTTTAGGACTTTCTAGATGATTTTCCCGAGCCAAACTTGCCAACTGCCATCTGGCTTAGTTTCATGAGGCATGAATGGTAAGGTGGTGCTTTCCTCGATCCTATTTATAGGTTGAAAAAGCGCGAAAGAAGAGGACACATCATTCTCATGCAATAATTCGTCACTCGTTCGATGTCCATTTCCTATATAGATTAATTCATGTTCGCTGTATTCCTCGTTTTACCGACTGTTCGAGCCGTCGTTGTTCGTCTAGTTCGTGCACGAGACGGGCCATGAATGCTGGTACGATACGAATGAATGTGAAAAGGGACCATCCTATTAGGAGTCGATAGATCAAATCTCTCTTTCAATGGCTTTAAATTTTTTCATGGGACCGATTTGAGCGACGTGTGAACCGCTGGGGGCATAAAATGGGGTTAATATGGGCCAATGTACATCAATAAAGGCAGAAGAAACTTGCGTGTACATTTCAAGGGCTTGACTGCATAGAATCCACTTATAAGAGAGAAGGGACAGAATCCAATAATGGAGATTTTCGGCTTCGTTAATTGATTGCTTTTCGCCAGCCACAGGCGATGCTGCGATGCCCTTGCCAGACTTGCTCGACCTCAACAAGATCTGAGCAAGGCAAACTCACTCGTGGCAAGGGCTGCGATGCCCTCGCCTAGCCCAGATCTGACAAGGACATCGTGGCCCTCGCCAAGTCTAGGAAAGGGGTCGCGCGAGCCCTCTCCTAACGACCAGTGGCCCTTGCTGGCTCTCAACATAAAAAAAAAAAAACAGTAAAGGGCATAAAAGAAAAAGTAATCAACAATAAAATAACAATAAATTTAAAAAGTATTTGAAAATGTCCATGGCGATGCCGACCGTGCCACATAGGAAGTCCGATATCCACGTTAGTGATTCCTAGTTAAAATTGATAAAATGAACGTAATTGGTATCAATATAAAAATTTGTATGATTAAATTGGCTGAATTAAAAGATTTACGATTGAGTTGGTCCAATGCAATAGGTTTAGGATTTTTTTTTTTTGTTCATTTCTCCTTTTTTTTTCCTTTAAAACAAGTGCCAAAGTTTGTAACTTTGTGTATGGCTCACGCTTTAGTACTAGATTTTTTTTTTGTTCATTTCTTCGTTTTTTCTTTAAAAACAAGTGCCAAAGTTCGTAACTTTGTGTATGGCTCACACTTTAGTACTAGAATTTTTTGTCAGCTAACTTAAGTTCCAACTAAAAAAATAAATGATTGCTTAAGTTCCAACGGTGAGAAATCCCAAACAAACGGATTACGTAGCATTTATTATAAAATCTTTAATATTAAGTGGGAATTTTTTCTTCATAAAATTCAATCCACACAAACTTTTAAACTTAAAAATAAGCCAATTTTTTAAATAAATTAAAAATAAATTTTAAAATAAGCCTAAAAAACTAAAAGGGATGGTGGGTGAGGGTGGTTGCCTAGCCCTTACTTGTGGCAACCCAGCTGACCTCAGGTGAGGGTTGTGTAAGCCCTCGCAGCTGCAAGTCCTTTTTTTCACTTTTATTTTAGTTTCTTAGCTTATTTTTCTTTTTCTTTCTGTCTTTCACTATGTTTATTAACTTTTAGCTTTTTTTTTATTACCAATTGGATTTTTGGCAAGTCACATAGGCTTAAGTTATCAATAAAAGTTTTCGCATAGGATTTTCGGCCAAGCAGACAGGAGTTGGTACTCAATAATCTTTTTTTTAAATGGTACTTAAGTAACAAAAAAAAAAGTAACACTAAAGCAAACACTATACATAAATTTTGACATTTTTATGTCCTTTTACCCTCGAAAAAGTACATTATATTAGATTGTATCACTAGACGACAATGATATCATTAGGTAACTACGAAATCTTCAATGCGGCTTATTATTTCATAATCAAAACATGATTATTTAAAAGAGGATCACTTTTTTGGGGGTAAGACGAGACACATTGATATGCTGCTTCTCTTAAAATATGATGCAAATTGGCGAGTTGCCATGAAAAGATTCTTTGTGATGTCCTATTAGAGCACATGTTTTTTTTTTTGGTCAGATATTAGTGCACATGTCGGGTTAATCAAGAAAAGAATGTGCCTAAATTAGGACCCATTAATCATCCCACCAAGCAGCCAAGATCACTAGTTAATTAATTAAACATGTGTGGCATCACATCTTCTTTCATCATCGACTAAACTAATCCAATTCTTAATTTAATAAAACTAAACTATTCCAATTAATGACCTTACCAAAAAAAAAAACCTATTCCAATTAGTGACAAATTCGAATCAATTTGGATTAATAAACAAGTTTACTTTGAATGCCCATTTGCCCAAGTGGGACGATGGGTCCCACAATAATAATGAATGACGTCGCGGCCTCAAAAGGCACGCCTTAAGCCTCAAAATCATCATATGAAGTAAGGCACCTCAACCATCAAAACTCGAAAGCTGTCAAGTCAATATGTCCGAGAAATCAAAATGTGATTAAACTCACCTCAGAAGCTATGATAAAAAGAAGGCAAAGCGTGATTAACGATTTGTTATGTGGAGATAACGTGATTATAAGCTTTTCCAATCAATCTTGTCCTGATTAGTGACAACATTATTAGTTAGCCATAACCAATGATTCCGAAAAAAAAATTAGTATTTTGTTTGATTCGTGGGATTAATGATCATGCCATTGAATAATACATTGAAGTTTAAAAAGAATATTACCCATCACATGGCTTTAAAAAAAAATTTCTCTAGGATAAGAGAAACAAAAGCATTTTATTGGAACGTACTATACCGTCTACATCATGAATGGCAAAGCTTTTTTTGTGAAAATCACTGGGTAACCATACCACAACCATATATTGTATTTGGATGGAGTGCAATTAAAAACGGTTCAAAAACAAGTCAACGGATATCTATATTATCCTCGCCAAGGTGCATAAAAAAATAAAAGGTAAAGCTTCACTTTACAAAAAAAATTCGACGTTCCAAAGGCAAATGTAGTTTTGGCTATTATATGGAGACTTCCTACCTCCGTCTTTTTAAATTATTAGCTCTATGTGTAATGCTAGAGATGCCCCTAAGCTACCGTACTTCATCTGCTCTATAATATTTACATCTTCAACCAAAAAAATTCAAAAAATTATCTAAAAAAAAATCATAAATCTATTACATTTTTATCAATTTAGTTCTAAACATTTTTATTTTGTAATTGAGTCCCAAGCGTTTTCACATTTTGTCAATTAAATTCATCCAATCAATTTTGATTTACTGGCAAATACACTGATCATCATACATGTCACAATTGTGTATACTTTTAATAATTTTTTGATAATTTTTTTTATTTATTGTTAATAATATTTCAAAAATATATTAAAATATTATTTAAAATTATCCACGTCAACGATGACCATGCCAAGTAGGATGTCGACGTCTATATTGGTAATTTCTGGCTAAAATTGACTAGATGAACTTAATTTGTGAAACATAAAAAGTTTAGGATTAAATTGACAAATTCAAAAGGTTTAGTATAAATTGGCAAAAATGTAAAAGATTTAGGGCTTTTTGGATAATTTTCCCTACAAATTTCTCTCCGTGCAATCCTATCCATCTTTATCCGAATCTAATTCTTCTAGGAGGACTTGATTTTTTTTTTTGTTAACCCCCAGAACTGGTGGTTTGGTAGGAAAAGGTTGACTCGATGATCCATTAGATACCTCAATTTTCGTGAGTAACATTCACGCACCCATAAGAGAAATCGCAGACGAAAAAGACCAAATTGATTAATTTTGTAAATATATTCTAGCACCTCGTATAAGGTTTAGGTGGTTTGGCTTTGACATTTTGGGTGGGCGTGCAAATTTAGGTTTGAGGATAGGCAATTTTGGAAAGAATACGATTCTTTCCGTAAATAGGGATACAGGGAAGATCCACGTGCACTCGCAAAGTAGTATCCAAAACTAAAACTTAGCTATGTATTTGGTATTCTTAGAAGTAGAATATGCAAGTGACGGATTGCCCAAAAAGTTATAAGCCTATTGTAAATTCCATTCGGTCAATTTAATCATAACGTTTTATAAAACTCTTGGACCCCCGAATTTGAAGTATTCTACTTTCACGCAATTCACAGGGTTCAACAAGCAATCGATATTTCACTATCAAGGGTGTAGTACTATTTGTAGTAGCGATCCTTGGTCGTTATGGTCGGATTCTATTATGGATTTCTGACCACATTTTCCATAGGGCCCTCTTATCTCTTCCTTCTCCAAGTTCGGGTTATGGAAGAAGGAGAAGAAAGAATCGAGAAGAAGTCTTTTTACGATTTGCGAAAAAAATTTTGTCAAAAATTAATGATATGGACGTCGACTGTCCTATATGGTAATGCCATATCTGATGTGGATAATTTTTAAATTTTTTAAAGATGTTAATGTGTTATTTATTTAATGTTCTTTTTTTCTTTCCATTGTGGCCAATGAGGGTTGTCGAGGCTCATTTGCTGCTACAAGGGTCACAGCCCTTGTCTAGCCTCGCCTAAATCTAGATGTTGCCACTGCGGCCAACGAGGCCATGGAAAGGCCAAGCTAGCTAGTAGCCGATCACAAAGGGAAAAAAAGAAAATAAAGAATAGAAAAAGATAGGACAAGGAAAAAATAATAAAATAAATTAATAGATAATTCAGAATTTTTAAAAAAAAATTATTCACACCAATGTCAGTCATGCCAAGTAAGATGGTTGGTGTCTATGTGGACGATTTCCGAGCATAATTGACTAGAATAACTTTATTGGTAGATTATCAAAAGGTTTCGGACTAAATCAGTAAAATTGAAAGATTTAGAAATGAATGGATATTTGTTCAACAAATCTAGAACTTATCTGTTTGTTGTAATTCGTTCAAACTTTTTTGGTAGATGGTATTTTTCCAATATGGAATGCATGTCTTTGCCCGATTGCACCATCTTGAAGCGGCCGTATTAAACTATTCATGAATTAGAGAGTCCAAACTGGGATTTTATCCTCCGTTTCCGCGGGAACAGCTAAGAAAAGTTGAAAACGAACATCTTTCCAACTTTGCAGGTCTTCTCAAATAAAGAAGGAAAAAGCTGGGAAAGCAATAGTAAAAAAAAAAAAAATCTCACGAAAAATCTCAAATTAATATATTTACGATAAATTTACCTTAAACTATTTTTTTATCACAAAAAATCCTAAATTAGTATTTATATGACAAATTTACCACAAACTATATTTTTAACTATAATAAACCCCAAACTAGTACACATGTGATAAATTTATCTCAAATTATTTTTTGACCACCAAAAATCTAAATTGATATTTTTATAATCAATTTATCCCACACTAAATTTTTGAGTTAATATTACGAAAAACCCTAAAATGTTACATTTGTAACAAATTTACCCCCAAACTATTTTTTTTACTACAAAAATTTCAAACCGGTGCATCTATGATAAATCTACCATAAAATATTTTTTTAACCATCAAAAACTGTAAACTAGCATTTGTGATAAATTTGCTCTAAATTAATTATTTTGGCCATTAAAAATTTTAAACTGGTACACACATGACAAATTTACCTTTTGTTGATTTTCGTTTAATTAGATTAATATCACGAAAAATCTAAAATTAAACATATGTGACAAATAGAGAGTAAAAATCCTAAACATGTATATTCAGCAATTGTCACGTGATATCCAAATCAACAATTTAACGATAAAATTTAACGAAAATTAATGAAGAATAAATTTGTCATAGGTGTATTAATTGGAAGTAAATTTGTTAAAGATGTAACGGTTTAGGATTTTTAGTGGTTAAAAAACATTTTATGGTAAATTTATCATAGGTGTATCAATTTGGGATTTTTCGTGGCATTAACCTTTAATTTTTTTACCATTAAAAATTTTAAACCAATATACATGTGACAAGTTTACTCTTAATTAGTTTTTGATAATTCCACAAAAAATCCTAAATTGATACATATTTAACAAAAAGAGTGTAAAATTCTCAAATTAATACACCCATCAATTGACACGTGTCATCCAACTCAATAATTTAATGATAAAATTTAACGAAAACTAATGGATGATAAATTTATCATAAATGCATTAGTTTACGGTAAACTTATTATAGATGTATCTGTCACGACTCGAAAAATTTTCAATTCGTGAAAATTTTCCAGGTTAACGGATTATCAAGTTAATTAAATTAACTAACCTAATACGGACCCTCCCAAGCCCTACTAAATCGCAATTTTGGTTTTTTTTCAAACGATTTTAGAATTTGGAATCGCCACTAATCATTTTTGGAAATTTAAGTAATTAGCGGGAGAACTAAACCAGAGATTATGAGTTCGGGAAATTAGTTACACCAGTTAATTAAAACTAATGCCTTTTCGGTACCTTAATTCTATGGATATTCTAATTTCGGCAACTCGGGCTTGGTTTACTTCTAAGACTCTAGCAGAGTATTTTTTTTTTATTTTTTTATTTTTACTATTTAGATGGAATGCATATGAGTGATTTTTTTTGGTATTTTTAAAGTATTAAAAATTTCCTAAAGCCGAAAAAAAGAGTGAGCTAACAACTTCTGTGCAGTGTTGCGACCTCCAACAGGAGGCTCGACCTACTCATTCTGAAGTATGATGATTCAG
The DNA here is from genome assembly GCA_016432845.1 of Psidium guajava. Classification (NCBI taxonomy): domain Eukaryota; kingdom Viridiplantae; phylum Streptophyta; class Magnoliopsida; order Myrtales; family Myrtaceae; genus Psidium; species Psidium guajava. The sequence continues at coordinate 33,432,613 of CM028229.1, read as the reverse complement.
AAATTAAATTGTAGAAAGTAAATGCAGCAAATAAATGACCTCCAATGAGGGGCTCGGTCTACCCATTATGGGGTTTGATGGTGCAAAAAATTAAATTGCAAGAAATTGAATTGCGGTAAATAAAGAACCTCCAATGAGGGGTTCGGCCTTGGCTTGACCTACCCATTCTAGGGTTTAATGATACAGAAATTAAATTGCAGTAAATAAAGAATCCCCAACGAGAGACTCGGCCTTGGCTTGGCCTACCCATTCTGGGGTTTGATGGTACAGAAATTAAATTGTAGTAAATAAAGAACCTCCAACGATGGGCTCGGCCTTAACTCGGCCTTAGCTTGGCCTTAGCTCGGCCTACCCATTCTGGGGTTTAATGGTACATAAATTAACTTGCAGGAAATTAAATTGCAATAAATAAAAAACCTTCAACGAGGGGCTCGACCTTAGCGCGGCCTACCCATTTTGGGGTTTGATGGTACATAATTAAATTGCAGTAAATAAAGAACCTCCAACGAGGGGCTCGGCCTTAACTCGGCCTACCCATTCTGGATTTTAATGGTATAGAAATTAAATTGCAGGAAATTAAATTACAATAAATAAAGAACCTCTAACGGGCGGGTCAACCTTCCCATTCTGGGATTTAACAGTGCAGAAATTAAATTACAGAAATTAAATACAAGAGATTTTTACACCACCAAATATGGGGCAGAATCTGCTGTAATTTGGGATTCGGATCTTTTAAGCGAAAAATACAGAAAATTGCAATACGAATACGACATGTGAATATGACACGGCATGTTAGGTAATAACGACTCCGTACTAATGGTGATTTCATGAAGGTACAAACAAAATTGGTCCATACATGCCCAGAATGTCCATCAAATTCTCACCCGACTGTCGCGACCCTAATAATTTTTTTCGATCGGGTTAACGGATTATTAGATTTATTAGATGAATTAACCTAATACGGACCCTCCCAAGTCCTACTGAATCGCAACTTTGGTTTTTATTCAAATGGTTTTAAAATTTGGAGTCGCCACTAATCATTTTTGGTAGGTTAATTAGATACCTAAGTAAATTAGCGGGAGAACTAAATTACTTCTACGAACCAGAGATTATGAGTTCGGGGACTTGGTTACACTAGTTAATTAAAATTAATGCCCTTTCGGTACCTTAATTTCATAGATATCCTAATTTGGCAACTTAAGCTTGGTTTATTCCTAAGACTTTAGTGAGGTGTTCTCTTTTTGTATTTTCACTTTTTAGATGGGATGATAGGTGGTATTTTTTTTATTTTCAAAGTGTTAAAAATTCCCTAAAGCCGAAAGAGGGAGTGTGTTAACGACTTCTGTGCAGTGTTACAGTCTACTCACTTTGGGGTCTGGTGATTCAAAAATTAAACGACAGGAAGTCAATGACAGTAAATAAAGACCTCCAATGGATGGCCCAGCCTTATCTTGGCTCTCCCCTTTTGGGTTTAATGGTGCAGGAATTAAATTGCGGGAATTTAAATGATGGTAAGTAAAAACCTCCAATGGGCGGCCTAGCATTGGCTTTGCTCTTCCCTTTGGGGTTTAATGATGCATGAATTTAAATTGCAGTAAGTAAAAACCTCCAATGGGCGGCCTAGCATTAGCTTGGCTTTTCCCTTTGGAGTTTGATGGTACATGAATTTAAATTACAAGAAATAAATGACCTCCAGTGGATGCGCTTTGCCTCTCCATTCTGGAGTTTTAATTCTTTAAAATAAAATATAACAAATTGTTTCAACAATTTGAACTAAAATCCGTTGACAGGTCTACTGCAAATTTGATGGGCACCTTAGAATTTGTTTGGGCTCACTTTGCACCTCCATGGAATTTATCGTTGATACGGAGTTGTCCCTTTTTTTTACCTACCATAAAATATGGGAAAAAAGGGAGATAGAGAAAGTATATATAATTTGTGCTAATTTGAGACTAAAACCACAAATAAATGAATAAATAAAAAAACTTAGCTCGAATTTGCTTGCTCGTTAACGAGGATGAACTCTTAATTTATGTCGATCGATGAAGAAATTGGTGATGATAACTCCTAACTTTAAACTCCCACCATCTTCAAAATTTTCTCTCTCTCTTTTTGGTATTTTCTTTCTCTCCAATTTTTTTTCAATCTCCCAAAACCCTCTCAAACATCCAAAATTTTCTCCCCAAAAAAATTCCCCCTCCCAAACTCACTTCTTTCTCCTTTTATAGCCTATTCTTCCATCTCCCATTCTAATTTTTCCACTAACTCTATCTCCCATTCTAATTCCTCTACTAACTCTTCTTCATCTTCGTCTTCTTTTCTCCATCTCTATCTCACATTCTAATTTTTCCACTAACTCTTCTTCATATTCATCTTTCCTTCTCCATATCTATCTCCCATTCTACTAACTCTTTCTCATCTCCATCTTCCATTTTCTATTCTCATCTTATTTTTTTTTATCTTTTCTTCTCCTTCTCCTCTTCTCCATCTTCCCATCTTCATCTCCTCTACTCCATCTTCTTTTCTCCATCTTCCCTTCTCTATTCTAATTTCTCCACTAACTCTTCTTTTTGTTATTTACAAAATAATCCATCAAGTGTTAGGTATTTGTACTCTAGTCCATGAGATTTTAAGTATTTGCAATTCAGTCCCTGAAAAAATATTTCTTTAAGTCCAAATCTCCTCACAATTTTCGACACACCTACCGCATGTTGAATTTAAGCTCATTTCTTGCTATTGAAAATAATACAAAATTTAATTAAAACCTTTTTTGTAAAATTGAGTCATTCTGGGTATGATTGGGTCAAGATGAAAATTTAGAATAGAAGAGACTAATCTCACAACTCCTAAAAGTGAAAAATGAAAATAAATTGACTCAAATTGAATTTTTTTTTTGCCCGATTCGAGATTATGCTCAAGAAGGAATATACGACCCCGAATTGGATTTTTTAAATTTGCGATGGCCAACATGAAAAGGGATTTAAAAGAAAAATATTAACTATTTTTATGTATTTTTGTGGCCTAAAAAAATGCTATTATTTATTAAATATTTTCCTAATTTATAAAAAAATATATTTTTAAAAAATACAAAATATGAAATATTATTTTTTACTAAAAAATGGTTGCCTAAGCTTGGCCAAGGCTTCCAAAGTTGATTTTGCAATTTTCTCATTTTTTCTTGATTTTGTTTTATGAATTTTCAAAAATAAAAATATCGAAAAATATTAAAAATATGAAAAATTATTTTTTGGTCAAAATTGGTTCTCTAGGCTTGGCCAAGGTCCCCCAAAGTTGATTTTTTAATTTTATAAATTTTTATAAATTTGTTTTATTAATTTTAAAAGAAAAAAGATGATTAAAAAAAGGTGTCAACACCGACCCGTCGATGGATTTTAGCTCAAATTGTTGAATCAATTTGTTGTGTTTTATTTTAAAGAATTTAAACCCCAGAATGAAGAGGGCAAAGCCCATCTACTGGAAGTCGCCTAATTCCTACAATTTAATTTCTGCACTTTAAACCCCAAAAAAGAGGGCCAAGCCAAGGCTGGGCCGTCTATTGAAGTTTTTATTTACTGCAATTTAAATTTTTGCACCTGAAACCCCAAAAGAGAGGGCCAAGCCAAAGCTGGGTCGTCCATTGGAGGTCTTTACTTATCGTCATTTAAATTCCTGCAATTTAATTCCTGCACCATTAAACCCCAAAAGGAAGAGCCAAGCCAATGCTAGGCCACTCATTGGAGGTTTTTACTTACTGTCATTTAAATTCTTACAATTTAATTCATGCACCATTAAATCACAAAGGGAAGAACCAAGCCAATGCTAGGTCTTCCATTGGAGGTTTTTACTTAATGTCATTTAAATTCCTACAATTTAATTCATGCACCGTTAGACCTTAAAAGGAAGAGCCAAGCCAAGCCAATGCTAGGTCGCCCATTAGGGGTTTTTACTTACTGTCATTTAAATTCTTGCAATTTAATTCCTGCACCATTAAATCCCAAAGGAAAGAGCCAAGCTAATGCTAGGCCGCCTATTGGAGGTTTTTACTTACTGTCATTTAAATTCCTGCAATTTAATTTCTACACCATTAAACTCCAAAGGGAAGAGCCAAGCTAATGCTAGACCGTCCATTGAAGGTTTTTACTTACCGTCATTTAAATTCCTACAATTTAATTTCCGCACCATTAAACCTCAAAGGGAAGAGCCAAGCCAATGCTAGGCCGCCCATTAGAGGTTTTTACTTACTATCATTTAAATTCCTGTAATTTAATTTCCGCACCATTAAACCCCAAAGAGGGGAGCCAAGCCAATGCTAGGCCATCCATTAGCGGTTTTTATTTATTGTCATTTACTTCCTGTAATTAGATTCTCGAATCATCGACCCCAAAATAAGTTGGTCGAGCCATCTGTTAGAGATCGTAACACTGCACAGAAGTCGTTAACACACTCCCTCTTTCGGTTTTAGGGAATTTTAATACTTTGAAAATACCAAAAAAATACCAACCATGCATCCTATTTAAAAAGTGAAAACACAAAAATAGAACACTATACTAGAGTTTTAAGAGTAAACCAAGCCTGAGTTGTCAAATTAGGATATTCATGAAATTAAGGTACCGAAAGGGCATTAGTTTTAATTAACTAGTGTAACCAAGTCCCCGAACTCATAATTTCTGGTTCGTAAAAGTAATTTAATTCTCCCACTAATTTACTTAGGTTTTTGATCGACCCACCAAAAATGATTAGTGGGGACTCCAAACTTTAAAATCATTTAAACAAAAAACCAAAGTTGCGATTCGGTAGGACTTGAAAGGGTCCGTATTAGATCAATTAATTTAATCAACTTGATAATCTGTTAACCTGGAAATTTTTCTACCAAAAGAAAAATTTTTAGGGTCGTGACAACAATGGATTAAAAACAGTCACATAATCATTTCTAAAAGGATTTTGCTAGTATAATCAATCTTTGAGCGACTATAAGAGTAATAAGAAGTTGTATGCTACAAATTATAGAAAGAGTAGACCCACAAACTTTTTTTTAATTATTTATTATTTAAAGAATTCTTTGTGACTTAGAATAAGCTATTAATCTCACAATAAATTAAGGACGAGCACATAATCATCTATAAAAAAAATTATTTTGCCAAAAAAGACTAATGATTGATGAAGAACGGAAACATATACTAAATACCTACCTAAAATTGTAGAAAGAATGGGAAAACAGTAACTTAAGTAGAGGCGAAAAAGCGATATTCTAATCCGGACAAGAAAAGAGAAGCGGCCAATAGATCACGTCCAATAATTAAATCATCGTCCGTGCTCCCGGAATAATGATCAAGGCCCAAAGGACTAATATAAAGAATTAGCAAGGTGATTGAGAGACTCATGTCATACGTCAACATCACATCTCCAGTAGCCTTTTAAACAACTTCTAGGAGAAGTGAAGGTACAAACACACTTGAATGTGCAAGCGACAAAAGAAAATGAGAATATCATCGAAGTTTTTACAACTTATAAAATATCTTTATGCAAATTTCTATGTGTTGATATTCTTATATATATATATATTTTTCATATGTTTCGGGTATTCCATATTAAACAAGCATAAGATTTTGAAAGTCGAAGAAAAGAAATAAAAAGTAAGTAAACAAAAACTGAAAGTTAATAATAAAAAAAAAGTAGGCCATTGAAACATGGGAAAATTTCAAATGAAGATTTGAAGTGCTCATATTTTTTCAAATAAGGATATAAAGTGAATCTTATTTCAAATAAGGATATGAAATGGCCACATCGGTCTCAAAAAATGGCATTTTCTCAATAAAGGCTTAAAGTGCTCTCATTTTCATTATTTATTGATTTATTTTTCTTTCTTTTTTCCTTTTAAAAAAGACAAAGAAATCCAAAACTAAGGAACCAAACTAGGTGGGAGGCCAGTCCTTCGCCTCTGGCCACCACCCCATCGCTGGTGGGGTATCGATGATGGCCGACGCCTCATCGACCAAAGGCGAGGATCATGGCCCTCTCCCGATTTTGGCAAAGGCTAGCAAGGGCAAGGTGCCAGAGGCCCTATCGACGCGCTACCATTGATGGGGTGGCGGCCACAAGCGAAGGGCCTAGCTTTGTTTTTATCTTTTTGTTTTTTCCAAAAAAGGAAAAAGAAAAAAATGCGATAAAATAAAATAAAAGGACGAAAAGGCCATTTCAAACCCCTTTTTAAGATTAACGTTGTCACTTTACGCCTTATTTAAAACTATTGTGGCCACTTTAGACTCCTATTTAAAGTAAGATCAATTTCAGGCAATTGAGCAAATGTGAGCACTTCAAGCCTTTATTCGGAATTTTTACTTAAAACATCACAAAATAAATTTAACTAGAGATCACCAGCGTCTATATTATTGGACGGTTACATCCCGTGTCATTAACACACCGAAAAATGACACATCGAAAAACAAGCGAGTATCATGTAGATCTTTGTCACGATTTATAATCAGGACTAAGCTTCTCTTGTCGCCCTCGGTCACTGCATGAAATAAGAGTGGCTAATGTGTGCTTACCGCGGAAGCAATGACATGTTCGGATAATATATTTTTGCTCTTTTGTCATTGACATGCCTATAGAAAAGAAGATCAAATTTGAGAAAGCAAAAGCGGAAAATGAAAGAAAAGGATGGGAAGATCAGAGATGGGGTCCCGAAGGAGAGATTTCCCGTACAAATGGATGTCAACACTCAACAGGAGCAAAAATACCGACGTTTAAACAGAGAGATATAACAAAGGGGGGCTATGAAATCTTCTGGTGTAATTTATTCATGTATTCATTTTTTTTTTCTTTCTGCGGTCTAGAACTCAAGTTGGAATGCTCAGTGTGCTCTCATGGTGTTCTTTTTTCTTTTGGTAATAGGAAATATATTTGTAATGCATTTAAACTATAGCTTGTTTCTAGGTGAAAGCAAAAGCATGATATTTTTGAATTAACTCATTTGAGGTATCGTTCGCTTTGATTCGTCCCTTATTTGATATGTATCTCATGAACTCTCTCTCCTTATTTGATGTGCATTTCAATTTATTTCTACTCCTTTCACCATCCTAAAAACTTGTGAGTAGTCACTCTTTGTCCAATCCCTTTTTTCCCGAGTCACTCTTGGCCATCACTGGATTGGGTCGTCACAAAAAGCTTCCAAGGCCGTTGCTAGATTGCCCTACCCGAAAGTTTTGGCGTTCCCCTTGTTCTTGAAGCGTCCACTGAATCAAAAATTAAGAGTTTCATTCAATAAAGCATAGATTATGTTTTTGGGCGTGTCACTCATTGCATCAGCCCCAGCATGAATCTGATTTTCTCTTTCATCAAATGAGGAAAAGAAAATATAAAATTGGTTTTATGCATACTAAATTTGGTAATGCACCCACAAAGGTAACATCATAATTAACTCCTGAAATTCATTTTAAAAACCTCGGGTCAAGATTAATTAAAAAAAGATCGCAATCTTTTTTCGCATAACCTATATACAGTTTCTTATTAGGGAGGGCTTTCATTGGTAAACAATTGCCAAACCATTTTTCAATTTTTCTTTAGCTAACAGACAATGTGTGGATATGCTGTCACATCACGAAGGTTTTGTCTGGTGCTGCTGTAGCACAAATGGCCAACCGCAAAATAAAATAAAATAAAATAAAATAAATTTCTGTTAACTGCCGTGTGCTCATAAAATATTTAACCCAACAATAAGACGAGGGAGACCTTGAGTGACACCTAAACATCCAAATTATAAATTCCATTGGAAAAATCAAGGTGTGGAATTATTATATTAAGTAGAGATAAAGAAATCTAGAAGAGGCCCCGTGGTCCCTTTTTCAACCATACGTTTATACTCCATGACCAGATGCTCAGAATGCGTTTGGTTCGAGTTTGTCAAAAAAAATTTGGAGCTCCAAATTCCCTTGGATAGATACAAATAGTGTTTGACAAATATTTCGAAAGCTTTGGAGAAGTGCGAATGCATTTCCAAAGTTTATGAAGGCTTTTAATTAAGCTCAAGGCATATCCGGAGGTTTTCTGAGCTTTGATCAGTTTTGGAATGCAAATAAAATTTCATTTGAGCATTGCTCATATAAATTCAAGTATTCACTCTTCTATCAAAAGATTATTCCTTATACTAAACACGTAGCGCCATGAGCTCCAAATTACTTAGTTTTTTTTTTTTTGCTAAAAATAGTGGGGGCGATAAAGAAGAATGCCTTTTTGTAGGCTGTCGCGTGGAAAGTTAAACAAGAAAAAAGAGCACGAGAAGTCGTAAAGCAAGGAAAGGGAATCAAGAGAGAGGGGGGGGATATCTTTGTTGCAAAGCTTCTTTGGTTGAACTAATGAAGAAAATGATTGAACAAGTGTATCCCCTAGTCGAAAAAGCCCTACGATCTCTTCTCCTTGTCTCTAACAATTATCTTCTTCTCTGTTCTCTCTTTTATAAATAGGTTAACACATGATATTTTCGTTTTTCTCTCTTTGTTTGTCTTTTAATTCCATACATTAGCTCCAAAAAGGACCATGGCGATATAGCCATTCACATAATTCAGCCTTTAGACATAACTTTTCCTCGGGTCACCATCAATACCCGAACTTTTCGGACAAAACGAGACTCTTTATCATCTCGTGAAGTTATAGCATGGCCATCATAAGGGTTGAGTACAACTGACCGACCAAACTAGAATTGCTTGGATCAAACCAAATCAGCCGATTGGATCTAGTTCCCAAGGGCTCCAATTCTCAAGGTTACGGTCGATCCAATTCTGTTTCATAAAAAATGTAGTGATCAAAGATCTTTTACCGAAAGCATAGAGCCTTCAAATTTATTATTTGAACAGATTCTTCTAATGATTCCGGATAGTAAGTGAAGTAAATGGAAAAAAGATAAATATGACGATAAAAGTAAAGTACAATTTAAAGGTAAAGATGAGTAAGATAAATTGCAGAGGAAAAGATAAGTGTATTTGATTGATGATCAATCGATCCCTCTACAAATAGCAGTCTCCGACTATCTATGCCTAACACAAAGTATAACTATTGGTTGCAATTACTTCCATGCACTCTATCCTAAATTCCCAAACTGGCTTCGATAACTGCTCTTCTTGTCTTTTAGACAGTTTGAAGAGTTAACTTATCTACTCCATGTGACCGTCGGTGTGACCTACCAAATTTATGGTGTCATTGACATTTTACTTAATCGGGTATCGGCTTGCCACATTTTTGGCTATCAACACATTCTTCCTCATGGGCTCTTGTGTGACATAACATCCCCACGGGTCTTATGACCTGAGGACTAGGCCGACTTTCGGTGTCAACAGGTTTTAAAGGGAGCCATTTTGCTCGAATTGGATCGAATAATATTTTTTTTCTAAAAAATTCCTAAATGTACACCAAAATCTAAACCTAAGATGCATAGGACCAAGCGGTGGTCTAGTGAACATATTATTAATGAGAAAAATTTAATGACAAATCACAAAAAAAAAGCGACCCATCCAATGATTGGACCGCCTAGGAACAAAACCGTTTTGGTCCTTGAAACTAGGAACCAATTCCCTTGGTCCGATTCCTAGTTCCATGGTGGGATTGGACTGAAAACTAATCAGCCCTAGCTCTCATACTTTTGGGATTTAATCTTTGGCATGTCACACATATTTATAGGTCTCTTTCACATTATCAAAATTTTCGTACGCACCCGAAATTAGTTTCGGCAAAAATTGTCCAGATGGGTGCTTTTTCTTTGGAAGTGCTAGCTTTTGTAAAGCGCTTGACAATCCCTTAAAAGTATAGCAAATGTCGGAACACCGAAAAAGATGATGTCTGAGAAGAGTTGGCGAATCGGTCTTTAGGCGACGGTGAAGGTCCAAGTGGGGGAATTATTATTATTTTTTTTTTGAGATAGTATCGTGCGCAAAAAAACTTCTTATGCCTATAACTACATTAAATCATTATGATTTCGAAAAACTATCCCGATTTTTCTTGTCGAATGAACTATGCTATAATTCTTATTTAAACACATTGAACATGTCAAGATGATTCAAATGTAGCCAAGTTAACATATTTTTCCCCAAAAGTCACAGGAACACAGAGAATCTGTACACAGCAAAAATTAGTGGATCGAGCGTGCGAGAGGGACACCACACCATGACGGGCCCTTTCAAAGAAAATAGCAAAAGGACTCGGTAAGAATTAAACAAAAAAAAAAAAAACACACCAGAATTCATTGAAAAAATATAAGGAAAATGTTTTATTTTCTTTTTCACACAAATTCACAAACTCTCCCCAACACTAAATCCCATGCTTGCTCAGTAATAATCCCACAGCAACGATCCGCCGCTCCCGGAGGACACCGCCACAGTCTGATGGCCATATTCATACGGCCCGCAATCCTCGAGGCGCTCCAGCCACGTCGACTGGTAGTTGTCGTAGTAGCCGTTGCCCCACTCGGCGCCGACCGAGTCAACGAAGGCGAACTCGCGCCCCAGCTCGTCGCAGCTGGCCCCGAGGCTCGGCAGCTCGACGATCTCGCTCAGCTCCACCGTCGCCGCGGATATGTCCATCGCGGAGACCATGGAGGACAGGGACCTCGAGGGCGATGAGGAGTGTTGAGCGTCGAGCTCTGCCGTCGGCCGCAAGGTCTCGGCCGTTCCTGTCAATTTATGGTTACGCGTCAGATTTCGGAAACATATCGACGAGTTCTTAAATGTGATATGCTTTGAGCTTTGACTGGACAGAGTTTCAGTCCAAGCTTTGATGAGCACTGGGGAAGTGATCGTACCTTGGTGGTCGGGCATATGGGCGGCGAGGGAGGCCGCGGCCTGGACGTCGCGTGGGGAGAGGGAGGAGGGGCGGGGGAGGGAGGGGGCGAGGTGGGGGAAGTTGAGGAAGGCGGAGGAGCCCTTGAGGTGGAGGGCGGCGACGTCGTGGGCGCGGGCGGCCATCTCTGGTGTGGGGAAGGTGCCGAGCCAGATGCGAGACTTCTTGCGGGGCTCCCGGATCTCCGACACCCACTTGCCCCAGTTCCTCATCCGGACCCCGCGGTAGACGGGGTGCTTGCTCCGCTTGGAGGAGGACCTCGGCGGGTCCCGGGCCGCGGCGGGCGAGTTGGGTGAGGACGAGGAGGAAGACGAGGACGAGGAGGAGCACGTCTCCGGGTCTGACGAGCTCAATCTTTCCGCCATTTTCACCAATTTGAGAAAAGCTGGGGAGAAAAAGAGATCTTGGTCAACCCGAACGGAGAGACAACATCTGCGAGAGCCAGACGAAGACGATGAAGAGAGAGAGAGAGAGAGAGAGAGAGAGGAGACTAATATATCTGTTTCAATCTCCTTCCATCATCTCCATGCGAGCGGCTCGAGGCTTTTATAACAGGTGGAGAGGGAGGAGAGGTTCACTGAGACAAGAACACTGTTCAAAAAAAGAGCGGCCAGCGGCCACGTAATCTACACGACTCCAACGAAGCGTTTCACTTGTCTTTGGGTTCTTCCGCATTTCAACCCTACTGTTTCTTTATCCCCATCCTTTCCTTTCTATTTTGTTCATTTGCTCATTGTTCATCGTTACTAAAACTGTGTTATTTCATCCCATATGATTCGACGCCGGGGAGCCAATCATTACCGCCCCGACCCTTCTTGATTAGTAAAAAGGAACGGAAGGACGACCCTAGGGAAAAAACTAAACCCTAGGAATGGTTTTCACACGGCACGATCTTATCTTTGAGAAGTCCGAACTTTCCGGAGTTACAGCTGGCAAGATTAAAGACTTCACTACAGGGTTTTCCACGATCGGGGTCGAAATGTTTAGGTCTTAGTAGTATTTCGTGCCGACCATAGATGTAGAGGAGTTGGTAAGCCGTACATACGAGAACGGAGTTTCATTCCATAGGCGGAGGGTAGAATAGAAAAAGCACAAATGAAGTTATTTATATTTCATTTTTTGTTGGTAGATGAATGTTTTCATGTGAAGAATTAATTTATATTTTTTTTTCAAGGGAATAGCTGTACTTTTTTGGATTGATTTGATGTGAAAAATAGAATTTGCTTGTTGGGGCAAGGAGTCGAGAGCCACAGAATCAAATATTTATGAGGTAGGTTTGGTGAATGATGTTTTGTGTTTTTGCATGATTTGTCTCTAGCAAGGTTTTAATTTAAATTGGGATTTACTTGGAACTTGAGGCCCATACTCGTCCGGTCCCATCTCGGGGTGGTAGAAATTTCCTTGAGGGGCCACCCTTCCATTATCACATTCAATGCATAGTAACAATTTTGTAATTTTTATTTTGGGGCTTTTTTTTTCGCTGAGTGCGTACACTCTTATTTGCAGGGTTTCGCTTTCCTCGGATTTCTTTAGCGTACAAGTTCAGTTTCAAAGGAGATCGAAAGTGCTTCATAAAAGTTTTACTCTTATTATCGGATGTGTGTTCATTTAGCCTTTTTTATTCTGCGTGACAATGATGCTGGGGATGCCGAACATAAGCACGCATCGTCGAAGGAAAAAACCATGGCAATGAATGAAGATCTCGGTGTGTGCTCATTACTGGATCAATTTTGGTTTAAAAAAAGTCATAAATTTATTTTTGAAGTGTGTGAGCCTTATCTTTGTTCTGGTGATTCATCTTGTTATTTGGAATTTATTTTGTTTTGAAGTTATAGTAGTTGGACTACGATGTTTCACTCTGTTCTTTTGTGAATATGAATGAAATGTCACTTTGACAAAAAAAAAAAGACTATGTTAAATCTTGAGGTCATTTCGTAAATTATGAATTTTAGTTGGATTTCTCTTCGTATTAAAACCCTGTCAGTATTCATCGTATCAAACATGAGAATGCTACTCAAAATTAGAAATTAGCCTCATTAATTTTTAAATTTTGACCGATCGAAAAGTATGAATATGAAAATTATCATGGTATCCCAACGCGAAAGTACAGGCCATCTCGAACAGATTTTTGTTGTTAAGAGGAAAATTTGAGGAGAATAGAAACAATAAATTGAAATAGACGGAAGAATCTTCCCGAGGATATACTATCTAGGGTTTACCTATAACAAAAGTTGATGATGTGATGCAATTCTTCTGCGCTAAGGTCATGATTTGTTGGCGCATAAATGCAAGCCATTTTCCTTACTTCAAATCAGAAAATAACGTACTTAGGATATATATATATATATATATATCCAAAAAATCACAACTTTAACAACTTTAACATCTATTCAATTATATTCAAGAAAAAAAAGTAGTATCATAAAAAAAAACCTCAACTTTTACTTTTGTGTCAATTTTATCTGCCTAATGTCAAAAAACCCCTAATTTAGCACTTGCTCCAATTATGTCTAATTTTTTTTGGTCTAATAAAAATTTTGTCTTAATTTTTGTGACATCCCGAGTTTCAATCCATTTTTCCAGAATTTGAATACAGAATGGTTATTTCATGAAGGCATTATAAATGAATCTTACTTGGAGTTGGCACTCTGAGATGACTAACCAAAGGGGAAAGGCTAACTAGGAATATAAGCACGTAGACCAAATGGTTAATATGCGTAACTCCCAAAAGCTACCCGTTAGTTTGAGAATTTATTTAAAGATCTTGCCCCCGTCTTGTGCTATAATCCATGGCTAGAGAGTATTAGCAATTTTAATGGCTAGAGAGTATTAGTAATTTTAGTGAGGCTAGAAAATTTGTTAGGCAGTACTCCGAGTGATTTTCCAATCGCGATTAAGCCAAATCAGAACCGATTGAACCCTTACCAGTCTTGAAATTTCACGAAGTTCGAAAAATGTCTCATCGGTAATCTTTTTGACCAATATGACCAGCTTTGATCGAAAATAATTGAAACCCAAGTTTTATCAGTCCAAATTTTACTGATAGTCCAAAAATCAATCCATTCGTTCAGCTTTAAGTCTCTTTCAATGAATAGTAACCTCAATAATTTCCCCAAGGATAATATCTACTCTCTCTCTTCTCTTTTTTTTTTCTCTCTCACATCACCAGAATCTCTCTTTTCTCTCTCTCTCTCTCTCTAAAATTTTCGGATTTTCTCTCTCTCCCTGCTGGTTTTAATTTTATGTCATTAACTTCAACTGGCCGTCGACGGAAATCCGACCGTTGGATTTTCATGATTTTTGGATATGTTGTATTCCTATCTAAGATGAGTTCATAGAACTTTAAATTACTTCGATCTGATGTCGTTTGACCTTCCAAATCTGCTTTGCCGTTTTGGTCGACGAACCAATTTTTTGCTAGCGGAATTTGATCTAGGGCTCATGTTGATATGTTGACCCTATCGACCCATAGAGCTCATTTTTATATGAAAATATTTATTTTTAGCTTGAGAACTAGCCCGTTCAGCCCTTGATTAGCCCCGATTTGGAGGAAATCCATCGAAATCCGTCGTGCTCTTTTCATCGTCATCGTGCGCTGCCGCTTCCACTATTTTCTCAGCTCTGTTTTAGCCTTAATTAGATAAGTTAAACCTCTACTTCTTGATTAGAATATTATGCATGCCATGGACTAGCTCTAGGGTATGATTCGAGGTAAATCGGTTTAGAAAATTTACCATAATCGACGTATTTGGAGGAAATTAAATTCTGTGGGGCTGTGAATGTGTTGTGAATTGTGAAAGGTTATTGTCCATGCTGGATATATGCTGTTGGTGGTGGTTGATGTGAGTTCCGTGAGGTTTGAGTACAAAAAAATGGATTTTTGGAAGATTTAGAGTAAAAACGAACCAAATAGTTTTTTGAAATCGCTATTCATGAACCTCCAAATACTGTTCATGTGCTGCCCAATTTAATTTTTGATTTGAAAATGACAAGTTTTGTGGGTCTCGCACGGTTCGAATACCAAAAATTATATTTTGGAACATTTTATGCAAAATCATGGCTGAGCAATATTTTATGCTACTATTTCAAATATTTGAGGCCCGTGTTTGTATTCAAAATAATAAATTGAGGATTACCCATGTATACTTGAAATTAATTATTTGGGTCATTTTGGGTCTCACGTGAGAAATTGAGCATTTTTAATAAAATGAAGCACATGAAAGAGATTGATTGGCTTGGCCATTGTGTCAGCCATGTGAATTGAAATATTTGGGCACGTGTTTTAAGTTGTGGCCTAACATACTTGGCTGATGATTTCTGTCCAAATGAATTTAAAGAATTTTATTGCCTGAAAGGCGA
The DNA here is from genome assembly GCA_016432845.1 of Psidium guajava. Classification (NCBI taxonomy): domain Eukaryota; kingdom Viridiplantae; phylum Streptophyta; class Magnoliopsida; order Myrtales; family Myrtaceae; genus Psidium; species Psidium guajava. The sequence continues at coordinate 33,417,427 of CM028229.1, read as the reverse complement.
GTGCGGCCATTTTAGTTCGCAAAACGAGTTGATTGATTTGGCTATTTGGTCGGATATGTAGATTGAATATTTGGACTCGTATTTGAAATGTGGCGTAACGTACTTGGCCGATGATTTTTTTCCAAATGAATTTCAAGGATTTTATTAGTCTGAAGAGCTAAAACGATGGATTTCGCGTGTAAAACGTAGCCATGGAGGATGGCCCCGAGATGCCTATATGACACGGGGAATTAGAGGGATATGTGTGCCGACCTGATGTGCCTATATGACACGAGTCGATGATGGCCTTGAGATGCCTATATGACATGGGGAATTGAAGAGATAAGTGTGTCGACCTGAGGTACTTATATGACATGGGTCGAGGCATTGCGCACCTTGATGCGTTTGACGCGAGGTAGCTGGAGCGATAAGGTGCCAACCTGAGGTGTCCCTCAACGCAGGTTGAGGTACGGACCTGAGGCATCCACGACACGGGTCAACCTGATGCGCCTACATAACGCGGATCAAATTGGCTATTAATGCGAGGCTTAAGATTGAATGTGCTTGCATATGTATTTGCATTAATTATCTTGGATTGGACTCGTTTGTTTTATAACTTGGCCATTTGTGGTGAACCATTGGTTGACTGTTTTATATGATATTCTGATTTTATAGTCTTGAATTAGACATGAGCTGTGTCTTTTTATAAATGGCCATTTATGGCGAGTTTTCATTTGGGCATTGCCCTTGATTTTGGCCCTACGATTTTGAAATTTAACGCTATGGTTTGAGGGCCTGGATGAGGCGTAGAGTTGGGTCTGAGGGTGTCTGGTATTCTGAGAAGGGATTTAGAGATTAACTTGTTGAGATTTGTTCTTATAGTTGATTGCCCTTATTTTTCAGACCCCCGTCTCCAACAGTGAATGCAATACAGGTAAGATAGGGGATCCTAGAGGAAATTGGTTCAGAGACTCAGTTCTTCCACTGACTAAATGGTGGGACGGAGGATGATGAGTAGGGTTGAGGACCTTGTCGACCTATAGCGTTTTGTTGTAAATGTCAAGTAATGGGTTGTAATGAGGTGACAAGAACTTTGAACTGTGTATATGATGTCATTTTGACAGTTGTATAAAAAGGCATGTAATATAAAGTGTGATTTGGTGCATTGATTGATCTGTCTCTCTTTCTACCCATTTTATGTGTATGCATTGGAGGAGCTCGTTTCCGTTGTTACAAGAACTCTAAGGTCGTTTGGTTACGACAAGTTTCCCATGCCGTCATAATTGTCAATCATTTGACCGTACAAGTACGATAAAGATGTTGCGTGGCTCGCGGGTTCGGGACGTGACAATTCTATTACTGTCAACCTTCTATCCATAATAACCGTTAGTTAATTCTATGTTGCTCTAATTTTCTCTTTTATTAATGAATCTTCAAAATTCAAAAAGAACAAGTTTCATAAACTATTCTTTAGGCTATTGAATGTTGAGAGAATTCAAAACGCGCCTTCTTGAGTGATTATGTATCTCCCAACAATGTGTACGAGAAGGACACAATAGAAGAGAAGTTTGAGGTTTTTACATGTCAGCTTTGATGAGGTAGGATTCATTCACTACATGGAAATGTCATGTAAGATTAACTAAGGGTGATCATGGCAGGAATGCTAAGGGTGTTGGAATTGACATAAAAGTAAAAGTTGATGGTTTAAAAGTTTTAGATGCAATTGGAATAGATGTTAAAGTTGGGAGGTTTTTTTTTATTATGTCGGTAGAATTATAATAAAAGTAAAAGTTAAGAATTTTTTATGAGACAAAAAAAAATTTGGATACAATCGAGACAATATTAAAGTTTGAATTTTTTTTTTTTTGGATATTGGGCCTATATATGTATGTGTAGGTTTTTATATTTTTTTTTACGGACTTTTTCGGAGCCCTAGTGTCCTTTGGTTCGGTTTCTCGACCACATGATAAGCCTGCCAAGGGACAACTTACGAAAACATATTATAATTAAATAAAAGTCCCATTTTGCAAAAATAATAATAAAAGATAAAAGCCATATCAAAAGAATTCTACCTAATCTTTTTCACCAGATGGTCTCGAGGAGCTTTTTATTTTTTGTTTTTCCATCTATTCTCGTCACTGGATTTGTAATTCTCTCCGAACGTGGGGTTGCAATCCAAGTCCAAAAACCGCACATGAAAACATCATCGGTGCTCATTCCAACTCTGTCTACTTCTCCATTTTCTTGACATTCGTTCTCTTGTTCGGTCTTCACTTCCCTCAATAGTAACTTCAACCATACGGAAACTCTTCACCAAGATAGGCAGGTAGCCGCTATTGTATGCAAGCATTCCTCCCCATATCATAATGGATGGAGGCCCAACTCTATATGTTCCACGAGCTTCCCCTCCATACTTTGAAAATTGCAGAAAATCGCTCACGTCAATGCTGGTCATCGAGGTTCTCATGTAAGGCGGCCGGGCGTTCACACCAGTTATTTCAAGCCAAAATTGATAAAAAAAAGAATTATATTGACAAATCGCCAAAAGGTTCGTAACTAAATTGGCATGATGGTTGGATCCTCCCAAACCCTGGTGACCTACCTCCTTCCTTTTCTCCTCTCTACACATTTTTCTTCTTCAAACTCCATAGAAGGGAGAGTTTGAGATGGATCTCTCACTAGCCTCCCATTTTCTTTAACTGATTTGGTTTCTTTCTTCTTCTTCTTCTTTTTCTCTTGCTTTCCTCTTCATCTATATTCTAATGATTAATTTTGTTATCTATAACTTGTTTTGTTTTAAATTTGTTTGGAAATGAATGAAATGTTGATTTTACAAAAAAAAAATGACATGATCGAAAGGTTTAGGACTGAATTTGCTACCATACGATAGGTTTAAAAAATTTCAGACAATTCTATTCTATATGCTCCATGAGCTTCCCTACTAGTTGCACATATTATGATTTGAGTATTGCTCCATAAGCTTCATCTGTCTGGCGGTAGTTGCAAATATTATGATCTATTCTCTCTCTCTCTCTCTCTCTCTCTCTCTCTCTCTCTCTCTCTCTCTCTCTCTCTCTCTCTCTCACCAAACATTGCTCTCACAACTCATCAATGGGGTCCAATCTTATTGGTGGCTCCAAAACCCTAGTCCTTCGATTTGTATTTCGATTGAATTTTCATTAAACCTTATTCTTGAGCGTTGATAGAATTACACAATTGGGTCGTCTGACGAGCGACATAAACTTGATTTCGACGTTGCTCATCCACTAGAGATTTTACGATAAGATCCTAATAGGAAATGTGAAGTAAATCGACTCAAATAAATCACGGATCTCACACAAAGTTTTAAAGTAATTTCGAGCCGTCTCAAAGTTTATTGATTGGAGTCACGAGCTGAAGCAGTGAAAAAACGAATTACTTCCCGTCAACGCGTACGAGGGGACTCGAAACAACCTACGAAAAAGCTTCTTTCGACGGAGGGTTACAATTTTGCTTCGTTGTTGATAGGTGGAGCACTTCAATCTTTTAATTGGTCGGTCATAAACATAGACATCGCTAGTATTAAAGGGCTAGTTCGGAAGAATCAAGGACGAAGGAAAACACAACCTTTTAACATGATAAAAACCGAGGAAATTTCTCCCAAAAAAAAAAATCGTAACTTCATAACAATGGTTCAACTTCAAGAACTAGGCTTTTTAATTTTATCAAAAGTTGTTCGGCCTTTCCCTAGACAAATAGGTCGAGTTTGAGGGCTTGCTTGCTTGCCGAATTGAGGGAGAGAGGAGGGTTTGGAAATTGGAAGGGGGGGGACACCTTCTCGTGAGGTCGAAACTTGGCGTCGTACCAATCATATTTCCCTCCCTTCCGGTTGTCTCTTTCCCAGTTCCGTGAGTAGATTGAACTTACTCTTCCGAAAGCGTCGCTATTTTCACCTTTTCTGATTGGTCCAGAGTTGATCGTGAAGGACATGAATGCCCTAGAAACCAAGAGCTTGGCGCATAAAATAATATGACCCGAGGTTACACCGTTGACACGAGGGGGCTCCTTAGAAAGAAATTGATGGAACTTGACATGCATGTTCGTGATTTACTTGGTTCATTCGGCTGACACGTGGCGTGCTTGATTAGGACAAGTGAAAATCTCATGTGTTTAAGTCAGCTTGATCTCTGATGGTCCACCTAATTGTGATGGAAATGGAGATGTCGACCAAATGCGGTCCTGGTGTTCTTGGTGTGGGAATTGATTGATTAGCGGGCAAAGTTGGAATTACCGCATCTATATGGATCTGTTTCAATTTTTCCGACATTTTATTGAGATTTCTTCGGTTCGTTAGCGATCCGCAGCAACTTAAGGTGCTTAATTTGAAGTTACGGTTTGTGAAATACAAATTTTTATGCCGAGAGATACGCGCTAGCGAACGGTATCGTGCGACTCATTTTTTTGGGGGATGATCCTTTTCGTTCGACGTGTCGTCTTATTTTCCAATGAGACTGGCCTGACTTGAATCGGTAATTTATACTTTGACAAGCGAGCAATTGAGAAGTGTACATGCAATTGGATATAAATGTATATGGTGGGGGTTGTATTGTGTTTTATATTTTATAACATGAACAAGAACGTATATATCTTATATGTTTGATCCGAAGTAATGCATATGATATGACTTGTTATGACATGGTCCACGTTTTTATATGATACGAGCTCTAGTCATAGCCTATTCCGCTTTTGAGTTGGGCAGTAGTGAGGCACAGAAATTTCTACGAAGAAATTCCATTGGGCAAGAAGCCCAACGTCCTTTATGTCTATGCAATGTGATTGGAAAGCAACATTAATCGTTGCTAATACAAAAATATTTACAATGACAGGAGAAAACAGATCGAATCGAAACATAATATCATAAAGCAGCTGCTGAAGCAAGAAATTTTATGGATCGATCATGTGAAGTCATAAGTGGATATGGCCAGTCCTTTGAGTGAACCTTTGGGAAGGAAACAAATAATTAAAGCATTGAGGGGAATGTGACTTATGCAAATATTTTTTAGTGATGATGGCGGTAATCCAACCTAAGTGATTGGAGATCCGATGAAGTAGGTTTATATGAATATAACAAGATATTTTGTTAATTCCACAGCACCAAAAATGAGATTAGGTTCCCTCCTATACAGCATGGTTGATTGGTGCTAAACTACATATTAAGTGACGGCGAGTTAAGCTTCTAACAAGCTCCATGCCCTTACGGTTGGTGTGTTTATTTACAGGGCACGCTTGATTTATTTACAGAGTAACGCCTGATGGAATCATCCATTTGAGGACGGCGCTCGCATGCCCATATAAAAGGTAGGGGTGTGTATGGTCCGGGCCGGTCCGGTCCCGATATAGAATTAGGGACCGGACCGTAGCTTCGATCACCAAATTTTCAGGACCAAGGACCGGACTAGGACCGACGGTCCGGTCCCAATGAGACCACTAATACTAGCTTTTTATAGAACATAGATAACAAAAAACCTCAATCGATCATTAATTTTCGTCAATATAAGTGTTCATGTCAACATAATTAAGGTCCATAGTGCCACATTAGGTGGAAAAAATAGGACGAAATGAAGAAAAAAGAGTGAAAGTGCTGAAAAAAATATATAACCATAACTGAATGATAAGTGTATGAGGTAAAGAGAGCCCAGACCATTTGTTCACTTTCTTTAGCAATATCCTTAGGAATAGAGTTGTGCTAACATTTCTAATTCTTTCTTTTAATTATATATTCTAATGGTCCGATCCGGACGGTTCGGTCCTCGGTCCCCGGGAATGGAATCGAGGACCGGACCGCCCAGTCCTCGGTCCCATTTATTGGGACCAAGGACCGGACCAACTCCCTCAAGGACCGGACCAACCCGGCCGGTCCGGTCCGGTCTAGTTTGCACACCACTAATAAAAGGGATGAAGGTTGCTTGAATCTTTACGGAAATCCGCACTCTGAGAACGTCGCTTGCACGCCCCGGAAAATTTTAAATTAACATTTTCTTTGGCTTGCAGTTCTCCACGTTTGGCAACAGTTATCTCCGGATGCAGGTCGTCGGTGATTTACAGAGATTATTATAGAAGCTCCGAGGACGGTTTTCATTTGGTAAGTCCAGAGAGCAGGCGTTTTCTTATCTCTTTTTTCCAGAATACCTAGATTGGAATAAGGATTGATAGCCCTAAAGTTATTCTCTTCCAACATGTAAATGGGAGCTTGCGGGTAGAAAAGAATCCTATGCAAGCGCATGACCATTACTGCCTTCACGTTCAGCCGATGGTGGGGGAACCCCAGCAAGAAGATCCAAAGATTTTCCCTTGGTAAAATGACCTGCATCCCAAGATCGACGTTTCTGTGGCAGAGAACTAAAGCAGTAAAGTATCGCAGTCATTTCAACGCGACAGAGGGAGAGCCGTACGGTAAAAGATGAAGCTGCCTTTTACTACTTTCGGGGCTGTCGAATTCGTGTCCATGCAAATTCCATGCAGATAAAAGGGGAAGCACTCGGACACATAATTTTCGACAGAGACAGCTGGTTCCTCTTTGACTGTCACTGAAAAGACACTGTAAAACTGTATTTAAAGGGTTAATAGCGCGAAACCCGTAAACGGGTGTTGCTATGATAAATTTATCTGAAATTAAAATTTCTCATCACAAAAAATTTCAACGCAATAAATTTACTTCAAAATAATTTTTTAATCATAAAAAAATTATAAAATAATATATTTATGATAAATTTACCTTTAATTAGTTTTCATTAAATTTGATTAATACTATTAAAAATTTCAAATTCGTGTACTCGTCAACTGTCATGTGTTATTTGGCTCAGCAATTTGATGGTAGACCTTAATAGAAATTGAAGAACGGTAAATTTTTCACTCATAATTTAATATAAATTTATTGTAGATTTATCGATTTTTTGACTTTTTTTTTTATATTGATCAGTTTCCTCTTTAGACAATGACCTCCTCTGACCAGGTCAAGAATCTCTCCCTCAATAGTTATCCATAGCATATTGAAGGACGCTGTGCCGGATTTGAGTCCATAAGAGAGGAAACAGTACGAATTTACTACTGTTTTTGGACAAAAGCGAGCTGCATATACGGCTTTTTTGAGACTCTGATAAGTTAGTATTTTGGATTTTTTTTTAAAGAAGGTACAAGTTGATGGAGATGATGATCAGGGAATAAAAGTTTCAGCTCAGACACGTGATGGAGCCAGAAGGGATGAATTTTATTATGTTGACAGCATGGTGTCTCCATTTGCCACTGAGTAAAAGGCACATTGTCCGAAGATGACCTGCTTGATAATTTAACACGTACTATTGGATGCAAGTAACGAAGTGTACTGCCTTAAATTTATCCCGAATTTTATTTTCTCTTAAAAAAAATAATAACTTTAAATCTATTCTCAAATTTATCGTGACATTTTGGCTTTAACAACAAATTCACATCAAACAAGGTGATTTGAAAATTTATTTCAAAATATAACCATTTAAGAATAAGAGAATTATAGACGGCTAATGATGATTTTTCTATAGAAGGCTAATAGGGGCAAATTTATAATTAGAGTAAAAATTAGTCATTTTTGTTTTGACAGGAATAAAATTTGAGATATTTTTGGGATTGAACTTAAAATTTTAAACAAAGAAAAGTTCGGATCATAATTGGACTAGACCTCAAGTTTGAGATTTTTTTTTAGATAAAAAATAAAATTATGTTAGGATTAAGACTAGACGTAAAGTTTTGGGTATTTTAGGGAATTAGGCCCCCAAATCATGGGTCCATTTCAGAGTTCCTTATTTTTTTTCCCAATTTTTTGCTTATAGCATTTGAAATTTGACTTTTACCTATCAAACAATACTTGATATTTCCGAAACACACAAAAACTGAATGATGGTCATCTCCTTTTCCAAACATGATCAGCAGTTAGAAGGAAGTCTAAGAAAGGCTCCTCGTTCCGAGTTTGGACAAGATGTTTTCCGTATTAGCTTTGCATTTGGAGGAGCATTCACGGCAATCCAAATTATCTGAAGTCATCCGAGATCCATTGAAACATGCTTCTCCAGCATGTTTTTTGACCGCTCGAAAAGAAAAAAATCGGACCGGCCAACCTCTTTTGGACCTCACATGACATTGTGTCATAAACAGAACAAAACGTGTGATTTTCTCTTTTTCCTCTTCTTTTTTGCATTGGAAGCTGGTATGTCCTGAAGAAGTAAATTGGGCTTTCATCACTTCAGTTCTGACGATCCAACCAACCTAACATTGTCCAATCCTTTGACATTCTTCAACAGGTAAAATTGGTTAGAAGAGATCAACTGGATTCATCGCAATAAGGGCTCAGCATTGGGTCCCCAAAGTGTAGTAAATTAGGTTTGACCATCCCCCATTATGTGTGTTCTGTACATCATTTCTCCTGAATATTCAATGCACCGTCAAGCTTCAATAGACTCCATCCCTTGATTAAATTTGACCAAACCCACATGAAAAAGAAAAGTGCAAAATAAGAATAAATAAAATTTGCCAGCATGCATACACAATTTTGAGCAGTCACAACCATCTGATGCAGACATGTTTCAATGAGGTTTTCTTGAATTCCATCCCCATTTTGTATTCTGCATAACACTTCTCCTGAACATTATTCAATGCACTGTCGACCTTCAACATGCTCCATCCCTTGACAAAATTTGACCAAACCCACATGAAAAAGGGAAAAAAATTCAAAATTAAAAAGAAAAGAAGAGGAAAAGATTGGTAACAGACACACACAACTTGAGCAGTCACAACCATATGATGTAGACATTTTTCATTGAGCTTTCTTGAATTTAAGATGGACATGGAGGTGTTGAGAGATGGTTCCACTGAATCATGCGGATTCGCCGCTTGTGTCTGTCACATGGGTTGCCCATACAATGGAGGGAAACCAACATGAGAGACGCTTGAGAGTCTTCACATTAATCTGGTGCATCTAAACATGAGGTGGGTCCAAACCAGGAATTGCCTCTCACTTTTTGTTTTATAATGTTTTAATTTTCCCCCTCCCTTTTTCTCTGATAAATCACGTTCTCATTTAATGAGTATGTGTAGGTTTTCTTCTGTCTATTCACATGTAATTTCATGTGGCAGACCCTGCTCTTGTTGTTTCCACTGTTTTATTTTCCTGCTGCTGAAAGGTGTAACATTCAAGTAAGCATGGCATCACAAGATATAGTAATGGGAAGGAACGACTTGTACCCGTGAGATTTTCCGCAAATTAGTTCTCCTCTCTTGGCAAATTGTATTATTGATTTACTACTGCTAATGATTCGTATTTAGTCGAAAAATTATTCTATAATTCTGGATCATGCAGATGTGTCTGATAGTGAGTATGTGCATAAGGATGTGAATGAACGTCTGAGATTTCGTTATAGACGATAATGTTTGGTTCAGAAGCTCGTGTCTTTTCTTTTCCTGGAAGAGCTACTACACAAAGATGTTTCATAATGGAAAGTTGATTCCTCCCTTTGAATGTGGCTGCCACTTGTTCTTTCTGAATCATGAAGGCACATATAGACTGTATTTTGCAGGGACATGGTCAGAAAATAATATTATGCTGGGGCCTATCATTAAATGGCTCATCCATTCACCAAGACGATCGCGACGATTCTCTGTTTTTCACCAAGGGGGTAATCTACTATCTTACTGCATCAGTCTCTGATGGTCTAGCAGCACTTGAAGAAACAAGATAGAACTCAGTGATCTCACCCTAGAGTTTGGTCGGGAGCAAACAAGTACAGCTTTACCCTTGTCTGATGCATCATGTGTCTGAGGTGCCTTGTGGTACATAGACGTGTTCTATATAACACCATAAAAAAATTTCAGTGATCTGAGAGAGAGAGGCAAAAGTTGATTCAAATCATGGAGAAACAAAGATTAATATTAGGAGATAAGATTTGTGTGGACTGCTGTCTTCCGAAGAACCATCAAGGCAGTGTGTTCCCTAGTCCGAGTTCCCAAAGAGTGCTATGAGGATCAACTTCGATCGGCCCTCCAGCTTTGTTGCTTGGTATTGCCTTATCCACAGACTTTCTGCTACAAGATCTTAGGTAGTGTGTTGATGGTTCTGCGCGACTTTGCAAGTCTTCATAAGGACGCTGGCCTTTAGCACAATTAGGGATGGTGCACAGTCTAATAAGGCAACCCACATACCATATATAAGCACTGGGACAGGAATTTTCAAGTGCACTGACACTTGATAGGGACTTTACTAGGGTCTACAGTCTTTACCAGATTCAGGCTTTTTTTTTTTTCCTCTTTTCCTCCCTAACCTTGAGGTCGTTCGGATCGTCTGAGAATCTGACTAATCCCTACCAGGTGTGACGCTCGTGCACATCAGTCAATTGGGGGAGAGCACACATTGAAGCTCTTGAGGCCACAATGACGAGTCCATGTCTAGACAAGCCCATCACTGTTGATGCCACGATAACGGGCTCTCCGGCTTGTGCCATCACAGCACCCTAACATTTGGAGAGTCACCGTGTCTTTGGACCCTTGTAATCCCTTTCTTCTGTCAAATTTTCCCCTGCTACAATTAGAATTTCCATGCAAATCCATTCTTCATGTTCCCGCTCTTACCTCGGTTTTGCTTATTAATCACAGTATCACGGCAAAAATATCATGAAATAGCAATCTCCCTCATACATCAATTGATGCATCTGACTACTGTTTTAAACAGGAAATATATAAGAAAAGGCATTGGTTTCATACCGACATTGAAGATTCAATGAGACTTGAATATTCGTTCTACAAAATTCAGCACCTTATGAATAAAGATTAGACATACCTCAAGGGAAGCAGAAAAGCAGAATGAATGGTAATCCTCAGTTAAAAAGATGTTGGCATGATGTACAGTACACTTGGCGTCTGTGTTTATATTCTGTTAAAGCTTTCTGTGTTTGCTTATTTGAGCTCCGGAATTCTAAAGATAAACTTTTACCTGCAGACCAATCACAAACTTGCCTGAGAGTTACAATTTCCCTGTCAACTATTATACCATCGAAGAGCAAGAAATTCCTGGTCGTATCCAAGTTTCCATTATAATGGTTATTGTCCTCATAAATTAAAAAAGAATGTACTTTTTTTTTTTATCGCAGCATTGATTGCTTCACTAGCCCTGCCTTGCAGTCCAATGTTCTCAATAAGTAAATGAGGCTATGTCTAAAGAAAGATTTTACGGTATCTCCTACACTTTCCTTCTCTTATGACTTAAAATTAAGTCGTCGTCGTCATCACTGTCCTGGATGATTCTTCTCTTGGACTTTAAGTCGCCATTTTTGGAGGCTTGCTGTTTCTGCGAACTCTCGGTTTTGCTAGGTGTATATGGTGACTTAATGGGGGTTCCCGTGCGCATTTGCTTTTGCTTCCTCTGTTTCTTCTCATATGCTCTTTTTGCTCTTTCGGGGGACAACAAGCCATGTTCCATCATCCTGTTGATCATAAGTGTGAGCAACCTTCTCAGTCATCATCAAATTGAAAATTGAACAAGTTTAAGAAGACTATTAATACATAGCATCATTTATTAACCAAGGATACGAAATAATAAACTTCTCCAATATGAAAAAAGCGTTAATTATAGTGCTGCGGCAAAATCCAAGCTTGTTTCTTAATAGAATGCCTCATTGCTCGTGACTGCCAACAGTTAGCCTGTTCCAAGCTAGTTCACATCTCTATAATGCAATTGAAATCCTGGTATGGCAATAAAACTAGAGAACCCTTTCCCCTGAATTTCTTCTCCTTGATAAATCCAGGGGAGAGTTTGCTCACAAAAGAGTGTTATTCCTCTGGAACTATAGATTTTATTGCAACCTGTAAGCTTTTAGGTTGATGAATCGCATTTGCCTGAGCAGAATTTGATGTACATGCATACCAAGCGGGAGAGAGAGAACTATAGGTGTAGAGTTAATTGTGTCAAATATAGAAATTGAAAAGCAAATTCTGCCAAGATTCTACAAGACCATTCCTTCACGTGTTAGTTCCGTCAATTATCGTAACATTCTCACCTAGCTGTCCCCAAATTAATCCTCATGGCCACCAGCTCAGAAAATGTTCTCAAGATAATTAGCATCTAAGCGAGGATAGAATCCAACATCTCCTCAATTTGAGCGGTCAAAGTTCAGCTCTGGCAACAAAAAAAGATTTTCTCTACATTCATCCCTCTAAGAAATCTTGAAAATTCATATCCAAAGTAACTCAACTTCATCAGACTCAATACTTGGATTAAGGGTATACATTCCGAACCATGAGTTCTCTGGATCCATTGAGTTCCAGGAAAGTTGGCCGGTGCAGATAATCTATCCACCACCTAAGTACAACCAGTTATAACAATTATATGACATACCACACCTACCCCTAACTTTCTCAATTTGTGTTTATGTGGGTTTGGGGTGGGGTGGGGGTTGTTGAATGGAAGGTTATCCATTGAAGTTTTCCTGCATATCATCTCATCCCAAGCCAATGCTCCAGTTCCCTGATTAGCCGCTCAAGCTAACTCCATTAACTCTGCTTTGACAAACTTCACCTAGTTTGTAAACACGAACCTTTTGGAACTACGTAGAGTGATTGCTGATAAGCATTACCTCCGGCAATGAAGCAAAGAAGAAACACGATTCTTCCTTGTTCACCTCTTCAAAGTCACCTCCAGCTGGCTAATATAAGCTGAAGACCATGAACCTCTTTACCAGAAGTCACCAAATATATAGCCTACATTTTCAATTGAATTACTAATTGGGTAATTACACAACACTGATCCTAACGCAGGATAAATCCAAATTCACTCAAATAACGGTTGATAATTAGAAATAACAAGAAAAAATGACAATCTCAACCACCAAACAAGGATCATAAACAGATGGAACATGTCTGCTACTCACCTATCCTCATTGGTAAAATCAGAATTGAATCTAAGAATGAGGTCCTTGGGTAAAATTGGTTTATCTACTTCTAGATGCAGATGGCTTTGGGTGTCTCGAATGGTCGCCAAGTTAACAGTTTTTATTTCTTGAGTAATTAGAAGCAAGTTTATCGATGGATAATTTACTCTTTGATGAAGAAATTGTATCCAGAATATAAAACATTGAACAGCAATTATCGATGTGTTTGCTTATATCCAATACAGCAACTTACAATTGAACTCCAGCAGTTAACGCTAGAGCCCATAGCACCGATAAGAAAAACACCAACCACAAGCATTCTATTCAGAAGTCCTAAAACCCATTACCGTCTCATCTAAACAAGATTGACTATACTCACCAGAACTCTGCCATTTCACTCGTCGGGATTTGTTTCGACAATGACTCGTAAAATATCCTCAAGGGTTCTCTCTGACAAAAGTGAACAAAACAAAAAGGAGAAATGAATTTCATTCCAACACCAGATGGCTTTACGAACAAGAGTTGCTTGGCAGAAGATGAGGAACCTCTTCAGGAGGATCAAATTTCTGGCCAGGCAAACTGAACACTTTCTTCTCTCTCGCTTTAGCGGTCGTTGTTCTGGTCGTGGTTTTCGATGAGCTCGGCGTCGTTTTAGACTTCACCTTCAAACATGGACCAAACCCTGTCATTCTCAAATTCGCATCACATTCAAAAAGCGAGAGAACGTAAATTGCATTTGAGGAACCAGATAAAACTCGATTTCACTTCAATTTCAATCGCGGAATCCATCAAATGAGCTCAACTCAATCGATCCAACCGCGGCCGATCAATCAGAACACAAATCAAAGGCGCATTTCAGCCGCAATCCAGCTCCAACCGCGATTCCCCACTCGGAAACCGACTCCCATTTTCAAAGCAAGCCGAATCCGACAAAACCAGGAAAATCCAAATGACCGCCAACTGCACAAGTACCTCGGTTTTCGCCATGGACGAAGCGGATTTGTGCTTCCAGGCGGCGGAATCTCGACTCGAGGAGCTCTCGATCTTCTTGCCCTGAGCTGAGCTGTCGAATCTCACCTTCATCACTCCGGATTTGCTCTCCATCGCCACGACCGACCGAATTCCCGCAAAAACCGATCCGCCGATCGAATCTCCTCGCCGGCGATTTATGCGATCGTAACCCCGTCGAATCGCCAAACGGAGATTTTCGATTCAAGAACGCGGAGAAGAAGATCGAAGTTGCATTGGAGGTTAAAAGTCCGTTTCCTTAACTGCCTTTCCTACGAGCGAGCTTTTCAGCTGGGCCTAGCTGGTGAGACTAGGTGTGGGTGAAATGACCCGAATGCCCCTCGCCATCTGACGTGGACGGTTCGACGGTTAATCCGTCACGTGTGATCGGACGGCCTGAAGGAGTCTTGCCCTCGCTTCGATAAATCTTGTCCGTGTGATGCGGCGGCTGAGATTAGGTTCTCAGGCCCCTGGTGGATTGGATCTTGAGGATTCTATTAGCGGAAGGGGAATTTTCCGAGAAATATCGTTAATTACGAGGAGAGTTAGTTTTGACTTTTGAGGTGGATTTTTTTTTTGTTTATCATGAAAAAGAAAAAAATCTAAATAATTTTTGTTATTCGCTCAATATGTTTGGTTGGTGGAAAGTCACTTATATTTTACCAACAATTTTGAGAAAAAGAGAGAGATTTTTCTGGCAATTTCCAAACACGTTATTTTAAGCCAAGAAGAACTAGAGAAGAGCAAATTGGATCAACTGGACGAGGATCGATGGTCCAATTCCTGATTCTAAAGGGCAACAATTCGGTTCATGATTTCATAAAATTGAAATCGGTGGCTGGAAGGTCCAGTTCTCAGTTTTTGGAGCCCAGGACTAGGTCGGACCGGTTAAAAATTTTGTTTTATTTTTTTTATTTTACAAAATTTTTGGGTTCATACTGTGCTGCGTGCCTAGTGTTGGATAACTGGCTTCGATGCGGTGACTTGCGAGATTGTGCATAATTAATTAGCACGAGCATGTAACCACCAATCTCTCTACCTCTTTGCGCAATGGAAGATGGGAGCTTATTAGTGAGGGGATTCCCGTGGCTTGATGAGAAAAGTGGAAGCAAGGATTGAGTTTGAAAAGTAGTGAAGGTTTATGATGTAGAGTTCAATATGGATCTGAATGTCCTCATTTCGTGACGACACAAGCCTTTTTTTTCTTTTCTTTTTAGTTCTCTTCGTGTTTATTATGATGATTGTCTATTGCAAAATGCCATTTTGAATTACTTAATTTTGATCTCTTACAGAAAGGTCAAATGGAGCGGTTGTGATGTACCAATTCTTTTATTTTGTAATCAAGTGAAAAAAAAAAAAAGGGAACGGTGCATGTTTCCTGTCCAATGGAACCATCCAGGAATAAGGATTGTTGATCCAATTTCCGGTTCTTGAGAGGAACCGGATCGGATTGAAAACCAATCACCTCTAAGAACTTCGAGGAAAAAAAAATAATTTTTGTGAAAATCCGTTACTATGATTTGGAGAGTAAATTTTCTTATTTTGATTTCGTGCCCGCTTTTCGAAGTTTATCCCGTTGCTTTGTTTGAATTGTGTTCACGGTCGAGCGAAAATGAAAGTCGAAAAAAACCGGGCAATTTCACGAACCAAACGTGCCCATACTTCTATTTTTCCTTGCCCTGCACTAAACTAGTATAATTACAACACGATGTGTCTACATGAAATTTGAAAAAATGTAACTATTTCTCATGAAGGTTTTTTCTAAGGAGTGTTACATTCATTACAAAATTGTCCAAAAGTGCAACGTGCATCTTACGAAATGTTTAAAGATGCAACATCATCGGTTGGGAATCTTTACTGGTGGATCGGCGAAAAGGAGGCGTGGGACGATTCCTTTTTTGCATGAGAATCGAAGTAAAGCAAAATAGACAGGATAAAGCAAAGAATAAAGCTTCCTCGACTCTCCTCCGTGCTTCTTTTCTTTGTCCTTCTAAGGAACAGATCACTACCTTGGCACTAAATCACACCGCTTCTTTTGCTTCTCACAACAAGACACATGACCAGAATGCTCCTCCTGTATCTTTCCTCGTGTCACTCTGCTCTCATCGATCCCATTCCGATTTTGCCGCCCGCGGTTCTTTCGTCATTAACTTGATCCGATACCCGCACAGGCATGTATCAACAGGAGAAACCCTTCAGTGTTTACAATGGACGACATGAAAATATACAATCTTTATTTGTGGTTGCTCCATCGGTATCGACAACTCTTGCCGCATGTGAATGGCTCTTAGATGTGCAGCACGAGTGCAGCTAATAATTGAAATGGAGTATGGGTGTCTGTACAATGTACAAAATCCACTACCTGAACCACTTATCTACATCTCTTTCAATCTACCATATCTACCTGGGGTTAATTTGAAATACTCTGTTGAACCAAATCGAGTGGAGTATCATATGAAAGATGTCGTACTTAACCGGCCTACTGTGCCAAAGAAAATGCTGCTGTACCTTCTTGACCCGCATCTGCATCCGACGGAATCTTTTCTCAGGGATGGAGAGGAGTATGTCCTTCAAGTTTGGGATATCCCTCTCCAGTACAAAAACCGCAAAGGATTCCCAGTTCAGAGTCTCGAAAAACGGGGGCACGAAATTGTCAGATATAATCACAGGCACACACTCATGGAAGATGGCTTCCACAACTCGAGGACTGTTTACTTCATAACCTTTCGCACATATGCAGTATTTGCTACTTCTCATGTGCTGAATGTAGTTCATCTTACCCTTGACGTTGGGCATGGGACCAAATATCCTCATGTCTGGATCTTTGTTGCCCCAGTGCTGTAATAGAATCGGCCTGACGTATCCATGCATGTTTCCAGCAAAGAAAGCTAGGATTGACCTCTTAGAAGGAGGTTTGCCTCCAAGATTTCTGAGAGGTTTCTGAGGTGACTGCACATAGGTTTCTGGTAGCGAGACATCCTTACCGAAAACAAAGCCTTCTTTAACATCAGAATTGCAGAGCGCTCTTATGCAACTGGCCATTATTCTCCTTGTTTCAGATGGGGCCTGAGGAAGTTTTTGAAGTAAGTCAGAAAATGGTGGCAATAAATACAGCTCGTAGTTACAGTGGACAAGCTAATGTTATTTGCATGCATACGCATCTGCTGAGAGTAAAACTTGAAGCATACCCAGTCATGGCAAGCTACAAGAAAATGGTCTGCTCCTCCAGTTCTATTCCAGAATGGGTGCTTTCCCTTGACAACATCCAAATAATTCCGCAAAAATTGTATAAGGTTCTTATGACTGTGGGAATTGGGGACATACAAGGTTTCCTCGAGCATTCGAGAGCTAAATGGCAAGTAAAATAGGTGGGCCTTTCTAGCATTCCTAGTAACAAATTTCTTGTTCTTTTCCAGTAGATTCATAAACCATCCTTCAGAAGCGTATATTCCTTTGAGCACTGGCTGATGTAAAATTGGCTTTTGTCCCTCCTTGTAAATGTATACTTTGAGCATCTCCTCCATTAATTCATAGCTCCTGCATTTTTTACATATGATTTTAGAGCAAAGAATTGCAATACATCCTTTATGCAGACATCATCTAGGGTGTGAACGAACTTGCATTTCTTTTATGGACATAGTATAGGTTGTGAACCTACCGTCTTTTCTTGTCCAGAATAACCTACATTATGAACAGTAAATTTGTTGCCACCGAATTGGAATTAAGCTGACTAGCTGAGCCACTGATTTAACTCAATGATTCTTGAACCTCATAAGGAGCACCTCCAACTCAAGTATACAATTTTTAAGCCCAGTCATGAAGATAAAGCTACTATAAATGATATCTCACATTAAATTCACTCAGCTCGATCCCCCATGCATTTTATGTACATAATGATTAGAATGTTTTAATAGAAAGAGTGCTGATAAAAGAAAAAAGAAGTTAATGATGCAGTCTCCCGTGTATATATTCACACAACAGCGCAAATTACCAAAACCCACCAGAAAGAAAAGGGAAAAAAGGATCTAGTGTGTATAATTGGTGATCGATCCAAGCATTACCTTTTGAACATGGAAGCATTTCGATAAAGAGGGGCATACAGGCTCGGGTCACTCACAATGGGAGCATTCTCAATTTGCAATTTCGCTTTTAACAATTCCCGATCAACTACTGAAGACCACCGTGGCTTCTGCAACCACAATGCAAACATGTGAATTTCTACAAAAATGGAGTTCATGATACCATGGTCCAATAAATAAAAAGTGCAGCTCTTACCACTGACCGGTACACAACACGGCTTTGAAGCAACAAAGCATTCATCTCTGCTATAGTAATTACTGTTGATGTTGGTGCCTGAGGTGTTTTATTCCTATCATGAATGGAAGCCCTAGGAGAACTGTGACTTAATGAGGAGACGTCACCCTTCATTTGGTTAGACTTAACGTCTTCCTTATGAGTTGGAGTCCAATATACTTCTGTCGAAGAATTATTGGAAACAAATGATGGAATGGAAATTGTTGAACGGGGGCCTTCTTTTATCAAAGAGCTGGAGTTTGGAGATGAATCTACAGGTGGAATTGCAGGTGAGGGAGGTATATAACTGACTGTGTTTTCACCATGTTCAGATATTTTGATGTTGTTCTCCTTATTGGCAGCTGTGGAGTCGCTGTCCATAGTAGAGCTATTAAGAGAAAGCCTCGCATTACTCTCAGGCGCCGTAGCTTCCTCTGGTGCATATCCACCAATTGATTTATTGGAAATGGGAGGCGTGGTAGTTCCATTTACCTCCACTTGATTTTCTGTAGACGACTTCTCATGACCACTCGTATAATTATTTAAACCATAAGGTTCATCGAAGATTGTGTTACTCTTTGGTACAGTGCCATTGTAAAAAACTGAGCCTCTCTCTTCAAGGCCATCGTCATCCACTCTTTCGTGAATGGTAGAAGCAGTAGTTGTGTCCGAGTCATTTGAAAGTGTCTTGTTACTTGACATATATGATTCAGATGGCGAATCTTCCACATCAACAATATCCCCTTCCATTGGAACCTTGACTGGAGAAAATAGAGATCCCAGGACGTTCCCACGTGGAAGTTCGATAAACTGAAGCAAAATGACCATTGCAAATGAAGTTCCCAGGAGCCATAGCAACTTTCTCGTCTCCAGTTGACAAATTGAATGTAATTTATGATCCATTGGAGAGCAAATCATTTGCTCTTAGCCTCTAAGCTCAACATAAAACCATGCAGGCCCTCAACCCTGCACATTTTTCCAACTGCAAGAGTCAGAATTCCCAAAATACTGAAACAAAATGTACAAGATCTCCATTACTTCCACGTAACCTACAAGTACATGTTGCTGATATTGCTAATAGAGTTCCAGATGCAAGGAAAACAGAGCAACTCCAGTTCCACAAAGTTAATGTTACACAAAACAACAGCAATTTTTTGTACACGGAGCAACTTTGTTTCCCTGGGTTCTTCCATTGAAGTATGAGAGCGAAAAGAAGTGACTAAAATGAAAGATTGAAGCAGTCCAAGCAGTTTCAATGAGGAAAGCATAAAAATTTGCAGCTGCACCTGCATGCTCAACCAACAATTAGGAGATTTCAAAAGAATGCTAGAGTCCTCTCCATTGCTTCATAAGTTGGCACAGCCAATTTGTCATGCATCTACACATAACGCATGGGCATAGCATACTTAAAGTGGGGAACTCAGCCAATTGGTCCATTACCTGGGATTTGCATCAATCTCGTAATGCCCACGCAAAGTTACATGCACAATGAGTGCAGCGTTCCAATGGCAATACGGTTGAGTCTTCTTCGTTCATTTCAACCTCTTCCCATTTACTTCTTCAGAAAACAAACAAAGGGACGCCTGAGCTAGGCTTTTCAGTTCATAAACAGTGCATGAATCATATTGAATGGGAATGAAACAAAAGCTCAAGCCTCACACGAGCCATTAGTCAAAATTCGAAGCGAAAACGCATAACAGCAAAGCAACCGGACCACTAACAATCTTCTTCTATTGAGGTCAATGCTGAACTCCACTTGACCATGTCTAATCCCAACTTCATCTTCCTGCTAAAGTCCCCGATTCCATTCGCCGTCCCTTCGCCATTCCCAGAGCCACAACGATTCACGCGGCCAAAATGCGACTCAACTCGACACGCCGCAGCAAGCACCAAGAACACCAACTCGGTGTCCACTCATCGTCAACGAAGCTAACAATCGGCAACTCAGGCTTCGAACTAGAAACTTCAAAACGATACTTTCACGCCTCCGAATCAACCACCAGATCACTTGAAAAGACACGGAGACGAAAAATCTCGAACCGCGAAATTAGCAACAGGAAAAGGCGATCGGAACGCGATACTTACCAGCGCTCGACTCCTTCAGAGCAAAGTCAAACATCGATTCCCCGGAGCTGTTCGAGCACGCAAAGCATCGTCATCGTCACTTCCCTCGGCGACTTCTTCGTTACATGAAGGAATGACAGAGAGAAAGCTATTTGAACGTGAGCTTTCCGGAATTCCGAGAGCTTCTCTTTTCTCGCGACGAAAGCAAAGCGAGCAGTCAATCAGGAGCCGAGCCTGCGGTGGACGAGATACGGAAAAGGGCTTGGCTTGCAGGGTATTTACGCGAATGCCACTCGTCATTGTCGGTTTGATAACACACGACCGCGGGATTCTCACTGGGTTAGCCTACGCGCATACCGGCGCGTGTCGCGGGGTGGATTCTTTTCTTAGTGAGCCTCTCTAGAGAAATTTGTGCTTTAATTTTTCAATAATGCAAGCTAAAATATATTTCAGAATGTTCTAATATCAGTACGCAAAACCATACTAGATTTCAAGAAATCAGTTTTGTCGAAGAAGGGAAATTTCAAGAAACCTAATTATTTTCTACATTGTTGAGCAAATTCATTAGTACTGGTCAAATAAAATCCGGGAAAATTTTAACATAGACAATTCTTTAGCATATTCACTTGATTATTTTCAATTCCTTTTAGCAAAAATTTTATAAAACAAAATTCACGGTTTATGCTTCATCATTCTTATAACAACTTCTCTGTTTTTCATCCTTTTTATAGCACAAGGTCACTTTCTTGGTGATTTCCTTTTTATCTTTTAGTGTCATTAGTCTTATACATACACACATATATATATATATATAATGTTTCAAAGAATTTGTCTTCTTCCCTTACTACTAGTGAAATACTTTTACATGGAGCAGGTAGAGCCGTCAATATGGGTCATAGACCCATATTTGACCTTTTTTTTTATATAAAATGGGTCTAATATGGGTCATTATTTTTTAGAGGGCCTCTAAAAATGAGTTCAAAATATTGAAATAAAATTAAATGGGTCAAATACGGGCCACACGTCAAACCCATTTTGAACCCACTTTTTACCCATTTTTGACCCACACGGTGAAACAGGTCAAGGTAAAATGCTCAGAATGGTTCCTCTCCTTTTCTCTCCTCCGCGCCCCCCCCCCTCCCCCTTCTTTTTTTCTTCTTGGCTTTCGTCGTTGGACGCCATTGGGTTTCTTCTTCTTGCATCGCCTCTCAGTCTTCGTGTGGAATTCGTTTCAAGAGGGGAATGACTGGGTTTCTGTTCGTTCTCCCTCTGGAGGGTGTAGGTGACTTTCCAAGATCCTGACAGCGCTGGGAGAGCATGTGCTGATCTGGCTCCAATTATCGATGGCAGGCAGACAAACTGCAATTTGGCATCTCTAGGACGGCCTCAACTGCCTCTCTTTTATGGTATTTGTCTTTCCCATGGCTTGTCATTCTAAAGCTCTGAATTATTATGCAAGTATATTGATTGTTGTTCTCAGTCTTCAATCTTGATCCATAGTATCTTCATTCCACTGGTTTTATGTTTTTTTTTTTTTGGTTTTTTTGGGGGGGGGAGGAGGAGGAGGTCTTCACAGTTCAATGATAGTTACAGAAAGTAGGATAAATCGATCTCTCTCTGCATTTAACTAATGGGATGCCTTTTCTGTTAGTCTATGAATCCTTATTAAGCATATTGTGTCTATTTATAGGACATTTGAGACCAGCAATAGCTTATGGTGGAAGTGTACATGGCACTGGAGGAACTCATCTCTGAAGTTTCGGCTACCAACAACTGATTCTTTCCAGTTTCCTACAAGGACATTTATATCCTCCTCATGGGTGAGTTCTCGAAGCCATACAAGTACTTTGGGGCTTCACCTGGAGGCTTCTTTCATCTGGGTCAGGATGTTGAAGTCTAGGGAAGTTAGCGTTCGCATGTGGCCTTATTTGGTTGCATTGCGTTCTCCCCCTATTGGAACTCCGACAATGATATCTTGGTGCATGTATGATTTTCTGAATGACACACGTATTCTTTCTCTATCTGTATTGTTAATTTACACCGAAACAGACTTGCTTATCTACTGAAGCAGAGATGCTAGGCTCGTTTTCAGTCAGCAAAATAGTATTGGTATGCTAGGCTCATTCCACTTGAAGAAGATTTCGATGATGAGTCTCCCATTGTCAACTTTGAAGACTATTTGCATTAGGTACTTTTTTTTTATTATCTCATTCTCCTCTTGGTTTACTCACTTGATTTAATGCACTTATTCTTTAGTTTTGTCAAACGAGCTCTAGGTTGAAGTTCCAAATTTGCTTTGTAGGAAGATTTGTGGAAAGCTGTCTTTCCTGTGGGAACAAAAGTTTGTAATGGAATGGATTTACTCTTTGGTTTTATCTGTGTGGTATTTCTTCGTTGATGACATGTACTGATATTCTTATGGCAATGGGATCAATTAGAGTCCAAGATTTTTGTTACTGCAGCTCAGCTAGTCTTTTTTAAGGGCGAGTCCAAGATTAGAAGGTCCAAAAGACTTGAGAGGCGTGGAGTTCTTCTCAATTTGTATTCGGCCAAAACTTGCTCTTGTAACTAGAGATTATATATGTGGGAAACTAGTCAATCTTTTATTCCATATGGATCAATTACAAATAAGGTTGCAATTGTTTTGTTTTGTTTTATCACTACCATCTTATTTTAGCATTTTTCCCTTACATAGATTGGATCGATTTATAAGTATTTAGTCATCCTTTTTTTTTATTTATAAGTATTTCAATTTACAAATTTTTTTACATTTTTTTTATTTTTTAATTTTTTATTGTTTAATTTGCCTTTTGTGTGTGTGAAGTTTTTAGCCAGGTAATATACACATGTGAAGAGACTAAAATAGGTTAAATAAGATATTATGGGTCAAGATGGGTCGGGTTGGGTATAGGTCAATTGTAGGTCGGGTCGGGTATAGGTCAAGACGGGTTAGATGGGTCAATATGGGTCGGACCTTATTCGACCCGACCCAAACCCGACCCGACCCACCCGTTTGACACCTCTAGGAGCAGGTAAGACTAAAATCATCGACCATGCATAATGAGCCACCATCTTGATATTTTTCCGTAATCACTTCATGGGCTATATTAAATTTTGTCAATCCAAAATAATGAGATTTCACCATTTTTTTTTACTTTCTTGTTCTAAGCAAATTTTTCACTTGATAAATTTTTTTAGTTTGGAAAAATTTTCAAAGGATTTTTTTTTGTTTCACCCGATCATTCCATAATAATGCATATGAATCTAAAAGACAACTAATGATGATATGCACCACGAAAAAGTAGAAGTTACGTTGATGTTATAATTTTTTTTTTTTGCAGATTTTACTTGACTATTGATGATAAATTTGCTTGATAATCCTGAAAAGAATCAGATGTCTTGGAAATTTCTTATTTGAAAAAATCTTATTTCTATAGAATACTCACAATAAAAAAAAACAAAGGAGGTGAAATGCTTAGTTATGACAACTGGATCTTTAAGTAGAAATGAAAAATATAAAAATAAAGGAAAGTAAATAAATTTGGAGGCCACTATTTTAAATTGCAATTGAAAGATTCCGGGCAATTTTGTAACTTTTAATGAAAATGTGGTGGATTTAATCATATTGAGGGTGAAAATAATGGCGCACTTATTTTTACCACCATTTGAATTCTTTTCTAGAAAGAAAACACTCAATAATGTTATCTGTTGCACTATAATGGACAGTCAAAGAGATAGTAAATGAATTTCATCAATTGAATTTTTCAATGAAAAGTGGGGGAGGAAGGGGTGGGTAAACTTTCGCCTTTAATCATCTTATTAATTTCTCTTTAGGCAAATCTTTCTTTAACATTGGCTTAAGCTGAATCTTTTATCGCTGAATCAGATTTAGTAATGGCTGGCCTCTCATAAAGTTACGGGGTGATGGCCCTAGATTCACGCGACCCGCCAACCGCCATATTTAGCCTCACCAATGCCATTCCTTGATAAGGGAATTTTTGAAATTTCTAAAGTTTAGCGATGACAAAATTGAAAGGAAAAAAAAATATATTTAGCTTAGAACTCTTGCGAATCTACCTTGGGTCATGAGAAAATTTAACAAGTAGCTTAAACTTTTGCTCCAAAGACCCCGAAAAATTGTGGATCGGAACATGTGAAAAGGCTGAAATCCGTATATAATTCTTGGCTATGGGGGGCGGGGGGGGGGAAACAGTTTCCGAAGAGGACTTGAAATTCCAAACATGTTTTCCCCCTCCTAAAATAAATATTGGGTAGCTTCATTCACCAACAAGAAAAGTGGTTATCACGCGCCTTCAACGAGCGTGGGCACGTAAGTCCCACGCAATTGTCCGGCTTGGGCTACTTTTGCGGGCCCCCCACATGCATAGGCCCAGATGTGACCTCGATGAGCTTCATTTTCCCGAATCATGGCGTCGCCTGTCGTCATCACCCTCGCCGTAAAACTACATGCACGCTGATCAACAATAGAGACCTGCCAAACTCGTGTAAGTAAACCAAACCCCCTGCTTTTCTATGCTTTATCATAATATAATATTTATATTAACTTATTTTTAATTAATAATTGGCAGATAAATCTCTCTCACCGGTCCTTATTAGAGAAGACAGGCCATGTGACGATTTACCGACAAGGAATGTGACAGGCGAGGAAAATCGAACAATTCAATTCAGACGGAACTAGATGGAGATGAATTGTGCCGAAATTTAATGAATGACGGAACTTGAAAACATAAAGACGCGATAGCGATAATGTTATGACTTTTCTTGGCGCCTTTCATATGTCTGGCCTTCATTCGGCATCTCATTCGATTAACTTGATCGTTCCTTTTTCCGTTGGTAATCATCGGCCATGTGCCGTCGCATATCAAGCCCTAATTTTATTATCGGTCAACGGTGGCTCGCATGTACTGTGTTGATAACAATTTGTCCTTTAGCCAAGTATTTATTCATGTTGACAATGTGGCCAAATTTTGGAGCAAACAATATTAAAATGAGTTAACATTACGAAAAAATTCAAAATTAGTACGTTTGTGATCAATTTACTTCAAATTATTTTTTGACTATGAAAAATCTCAAGCTATGATAAATTTACGCCAAACTATTTTTTTAACTACAAAAAACCTCAAATTGGCACACGCGAGACAAATTTACTCATAAACTATTTTTTAACACAAAAAATCCAAAATTGATATATTTGTGACAAATTTATCCTCTGTTAGTTTTTATTAAATTAGATTAATACATCAAAAAAATGATAAACTAATACACTTACGACAAATAAAAGGTAAAAAAAAAATCAAAATTATACACCCATCAACTATCATTTATCATTTAAATCAATAATTTGAAGGTAAAATTTAACAAAAAAACAGATACACTTACGACAAATAAAAGGTAAAAAATCCAAATTGACACACTTGTCAACTATCATTTATCATTTATATTAGTAATTTGAAGGTAAAATTTAACAAAAACTAGCAAAAGATAAATTTATCGTAGGTGTATCAATTTAGGATTTTTCGTGATCCCTGTTAAAATATATTGATAGATAGTTTTCGCATCCAACTTTTAATAACATGATACATTAAAAATCCCTATATTTTACACAATAATACGACACTTAAATAAGTACATACTCGCAATTCAAAGGTAAATGAAGCATTAAATTTTCCTCAATGAGCCAAGTCTCGTATTTTCCTTCTCTTTTTTTTTTTTCCCCTTCCTTCTTTTTCGAAAAAACCGCGCAACGGGCCTGCATCTCGGCGAAGTCCTAAAACCCTAAGTCCAAAGCCGCTCTGGTTCTGCTGATCCTGCAGCGGAGATGGAGATGGACAGAGCCGATGGCCGTAACCCTAACCAGCTGAGGCCTCTCTCTTGTTCGCGGGGCGTCCTCAACCGAGCTCATGGTTCTGCGAGCTGGGCTCAAGGTACGACCCTGCTCTTGCTCTTGCTTTTGCGTTTGCATTGTGTTTTTCTCGAATCGAGGGATTCAGCTTGTTTGGGAGGAGCTGTTCGAAGTGTTGGGTTCCTCTCCCTTCTTTTCGATGAAAGGTGTTTTTTTTTTTCCGGTTCAAATCATTTGAAATTGAAGTGGGTTATGTTCAGGGAATACCCAGGTTCTTGCTGCAGTTTATGGACCGAAGGCGGGGACGAAGAAGGGCGAAAACCCGGAAAAAGCTTCCATTGAGGTCATCTGGAAGCCCAAAACAGGGCAGATTGGTGAGAATTCTTTTGCCTTTTTTTGGCATATTTTTTGCTGTGAAGAAGTGCAATTTGCATCAATTCCCGCGTGATTGCAGGAAAGCAGGAAAAGGAATATGAGATGGTACTGAAGAGGACGTTGCAGAGCATCTGCATCTTGACTATGCATCCGAATACCACGACCTCAGTGATTGTTCAGGTTAGTTGCTCGCGTTATGCTCGAGTCTCTGTTTTTCCATGTGCTGGCATGCTAGATGGGACATCTTGGTTGTTGTCCTTAATCGAGCTTCACACCTACCGTAAGAGTTTAGTGTCACTAACTGGTCTATCAATCTTCACCTTATTTTGGCAGCTAGATGTAACCTGTAGGCGAACTGTGTTTAATCAGCACTACATCTGTTAGCTTCTTTATTAGTCTTGAGCTTTGACATTCGTTCTTGCTGAATTTAGCTCAGCTGGGAAATTTTGGTGGCTTGAGAGTTCTAGACTCCGAAACAAACACCCACCATGGTTTCTTTATTGCGTTGTTGACACCAATGGAAACTTCAGAAGGTTCCTTTTAGCTGGATTTTGCTTGATTCCTCGTCCAGCTGCTATTTATGATGCGAGCCAAGCTTGTTATTCTGATGAGTTTGCTATTCATGATGCAAGGTGGTCAGACACAATGACTTGAGTCTGTTACTAGTTTCCTTATGCTGGGTGGTCTATTCTATTTTGCAGGTTGTCCATGATGACGGTGCCGTATCCATGATGACTGTGAATAATATATGCTAGTGGTTTCTGCAGTCTTTCAAGATTTGTCATCATTTCTGTGTTACCTGGGTACAGAAGTTAACGAAGGCAGAGAAATCTAAGATGAAGAATTAGTTAGAGGTAGTTCACATGGAGATAGGTCTTGTAAGCTTAGTCTGTATAGTTGTGCATGACCCATGAGTGCGTTCTCTGTTTATTGTCAGACATTGTAGTGCTAACTAGAGGCTTTTTGATGATCGAAAAATTTTAGATGGTGGTTTGCCTTAGATGCTTGTGATGGCGGAGATCAATATTAAAGAATGTAATTTGATCTTGGGAAATATTATTACATCAGATATTGCCTATAGGTACTGATATTGGATGGAGAAAGCATAAGCAGCTTTGCAAGTTTCTTGTGTATGAGTTTGTCAACTTCGGGATTTATGTCATATATTGGACATTGCATAGCTTGAATGGTGGTTTTTATTTCTGTTCTTGCCTAGGAAAACAACTGATACTAAGAGAAGACGATATGTGTCATGCTTCACTCTCAAGTACTTCAATAAAAGGCTTTATTAGTTGTGACTCATTCGTTGCGACTGTTCTAGATGTTGGATTTATCATGTATTGACAAATGGAGTAAGAGAGCATTTTTGACTTTCTTGACATACATATTTGAGCAAATATTGCATGTGAAATATCAATTCTGTTCCTTATGAGTTGTTACAATGAAGCTTCCTTGACTTAATTTTGGTAGCTTCTCCCTTGTGCCATAAATGCATCATGTGCTGCTCTTGTAGACGCTGGCATTCCTTTGAAGCATCTTGCTGGTAATTGAAGCTATTTGTTCTTTGTATAGCTTTTCATGTCTTGCGGCGACATCAAATGAAATTTCTACTGATACTTTCATTGGTTTATGCAGTTGCAATATGTTGTTGTTTGGCTGAAAGTGGGCTAGTGATGTTGGACCCCACTAAGTTAGAGGAAGAGGTGACTTTTACATCATGGATTGTTATCTCTACAGTGAACAGTTTGATTTTCTAAATTGCATTAGGTGATAAGAGCAACCCTTTCCTTTGCCCACTAAACATCTGGATGTATGTGATGAATAGCTTTATTTGTAGAGATACTTTATGATTTGTGGATGGTGAAACAAGGTTCCATCTGTTTTTACCTAAACAGACGAGATACCATAGCTTGAAGTTTCATTGATATGGGCAGTTTACTTAAACAGTGAACATTTTCTCTCAACAATATTTCTTTGTTTTGTAAAGAATAACCGGAAAATATGCATTTTTGTTGGAGTCTGAAGTATTTATTCTTTTCCCAAAATAGCCATGTATGGGGGAATGCATATTTGCATAGAGGGAATGCATATTTGCATAGAGTCACGGAACCAATTACCTATGTTTTCTGTTGAATAATTTGGCAGAAAATGAAGGCATTTGTATATCTGGTTTTCCCGAACTCAATCCTCTCTGTCCTTCCTGAAGAATCATCATCAATAAAAGGTGAACAAATGGAACATGGGCTTATCACATCCGTCACCCATGGTGTCATGCCAGGTATTAAATGCAGATGATTAAGTTTCATGCCAGGTATTAAATACAGATGATTAAGTTTATCATCAAACGTTTTCTATGTTAAACAGACTTTTTCCACGCAAGAATTTAAGATAGCTGAAGTTTCGGCCTTTGAGAGGATAATGTACTTCTGTCTTAAGAAATTGTTCCTGATTTTGGTTTCATGTATCTCTGTGCAACCTAATTCTGAAATTTCGTTTGCTTCTCATTCTTCAAGTGGATGATTATCTTCACTGCTTAGAACGCGGTCGTGCGGCAACATCCAAAATGTCTGATTTCCTTCGGAGAAATTTACAACCACAGCTTTCTAGTGACTCATCCAAGGCAGGATGAATTCACCGCTGCAATCCATATAGCTCATGCTTGACATTGACTCTTGTAATTCTTGACAAATTTTTTTGTGAAAATTTCCTGTATTTTAAGGTAGATCTTTCAATGATGCTGCAGATAGGGGTAAGTATGTGGCTGACTTTCACAGAGTTGTTCGAGACATCTATTGATAAGCAGTTATCCACACATAAAATATATATTTTGGTGATCTTGCTGCGTTCTTTCTTTTGGAGTCCGTGTTTGGTTGCGAACGACAAGTTTCAGGTAATGAATCATGTATAATTGCTCTCATCCACTCGAGTTCACAAACGTGCGTGCTCCTTTATACAATGTAGTTATCAACTTAGTTTTGGTCCCCAAGGCGCACTGCTTTCATTTTGACTTAGGTTTTGGTCGTGGATGGATGGCTACATACTCGCACGTGTTAAAACTGTGTAGATATATCCTATTCTTCGTGCATGTGCACCTTTCTGCTATAAACGTGGTCTTAGCAGATGGACATCTGACCATCCCTGTTCTGTTGGCCACATGAATTCCAAAATTACTCTAGGAATTTCATGCAGCTGCATTCACAGAGGACATACTAATAACAGGGTTTATATATATTTTTTCGAAGTGAAAAATGGGTGATGAATTCGCTGTGGCTGAGTTTTCACCTTGAATTTGAGATGGCAAGAGGTTGAGGACAAGTAATTTGAATCAGCTATAGGTGTATGATTGTGGATGAGGGATGGTCAACAACAACACATCAATGGAAGATTCTCACTGAAGGAAGAGATGTAGAACTTCATGTTGACATTTTACCATAGGTTACAACCTTCGGAGTTTCTGTTCTTCCAACTATCTGTTGGCGGGTGTGTTTCTTCCAGTTTAGACCGTCTATTTTCGTTCTCCTCCTCCAGTGGTTACCCATTTGAGCATGTGAGTGAGTTCAAAAGAGGCATATTCCTCTGACCCTCCAATCTAGCAATAAAGCCAAAACAGCCGTCCCCCAACATAATTTCTATCAGGCAGCGACTCCACCAACTAGCTATTGAATATGAAGCATATGTACGCAAAAAGATACTCTGTGAGAACGACAAAGAACTTCCAAATCCAACCTAAGCCAGCAAAAAACGGAAGTTCCCTTTTTCCCCAATGGTGCTCAACCTAGTGAGCTTAAGGTAATTGACATTAACACCATCAGTCAACTAATCATGACTTTTCGCCGTTATCATTGGTCTCGTAAAAGTGAATGTTTTCTGGTCACCCATGATGTCGAACTGGACATTCTCAAGAAAATAATCCGGTGAGAGTCTCGTAACGCATGAAATCATCGTAGGCGACACAACCACCAGAGCGTGCCAAACATGATTGTAGCGTCAGCTCGTTTTAGAGATCACAGAGAGAAGTGGAGATAAATACTGTAGGGAGTATTAGCATGTCGCAACAACTAATGTCGTCCTTGGTTAACTCCGGCGTCCTTGTCCAATGTGGACCAACCTAACCAAGTGCCCTCCCTTGTCGTACGCAAACTAAGGGGCGATATTCGCAGAGCGTAATTTTCAAATGGTACAATAATCCTTGATTCTGTGTGGAAAAATTAAGGCACATAATTGCATTGCACTGACTCAGTAAGTACCGAGTATATGAACCTTTGTCGACCCTTCAGGCAGAAGGAGAGACCGAGAGATGTTGTCTTCACTTCACATATGGCGCTTCTAGTTAACTGCTCTGTGCAGAGGCCCTCCATTTGCATCAACTTTGATCACTTCAAATGCAGTCTCTCTCATGTTCTCAAAGTAGCTCTCTCTCTCTCTCTCTCTCTCTCTCTCTGTTGCACGCATGCATATTAGAGTTGACAAAGTTGATCCTTCTTTAGTCGAGACCCCAAAACGATGTCTGCAGTCATGTCTATGTGGTGATCATTGGATTTTCCCTTGAATGGAAATTGGTTACTGTCACAAGTTTCTCAATTCATTATATGCCTATGTAAATGGAGTCCATGATTAGGCGAATTGGAGTCATACATTCGAATCTCGCAGGGAGATATAAGCTGCTAAGCTGACTGAATGTTGCATCTCCATGAGCAGCCATTGTCGAAAGATTTGCAGCAAGGCCCTATCCGAGTTGACTTTCCGAGTGCAATCAAGAATCTGTGCGTGAACGCATTGGATGCATTCGTCAGTTCAGCGTTCGAGTTCGTGGACCAACCGTTGCTCCCATCTCAGGTTTAACTTTTTTCCAGACTGCACTTCTTTTACGACTATTTAAAACATGATGAAGTTCATATTTTGAAGATACTGTGCAAGGCTAACCGATGTTCCATTCCTACTTTGTGTGGTCATCTGAGTTGTGCAGAGAAATTTCGCTCCAGTCAGTGAATTAGGGGATGCTGTTAATGTCGACGACATTGAAGGGACAATTCCGGATGATTTTCCGGGGGGCGTTTACGTTAGAAACGGTAACGACACGCACCATGCCAAAATTGTGTCTTGTAGTGAATGGTTTCATCTCAATCTTTTGCACACAGAGGCCGGACATAAAAATGATAGGCCTATAATAAAACAGATAACGGAGGCATGATATAGTGAGCTATGCTTTTTCATTGGGATACTTTTTATGAATAGTCGAATGCGATGCGAGTGCTCGTCATAAATCATCGCACAACGATACAATATGCAAAACAAAATTAGCCTAGTCGTACAGATTTGAATATGGCCATGGATAATGAGGAAATAACAAAATACAAGACTCGTTCTTCTGCTGTATTTATCTAAACTTCCTAGCTGATAAATCGAAAAAGGGTAATGTTCATATGAGATGCGGAGAAATCAAATACGATTTTGTTTGTGACTCATTCCAAGATGTGTGGCTTTCACGGATGCTTTTCATAATAATGAAATTTTACTTAGCCTGCAATGTCAATCCATGTCTGTTTCTTATGGATCGCAGGGCCAAATCCTCTATTTGGAGGGTTAAAATCAACCAGATCCATATTTGGACGGTCGAGTCACACTTTGATTGATGGAGAAGGGATGCTTCATGCCGTGTACATCGACAAAGATAGTGATGGGAGATGGATTGTCCACTACAACAACAAACATGTCGAAACCGAAACGTACAAACTAGAAAAACAAAGGAACAGACCATCCTTTTTACCTGCCATAGAGGGTGATTCGCCGGCCATTTTGTCAGCTTACCTACTGAATTGGGTGCTTTCACTGATCTACTTATGTTCCTCATTTATAGTTAGCTTGTTTATTGATACATGCAGTCTGGGCAATTTAATTTTGCAGTACCGGAAGAGCAGTAGTAGTAGTACATCATGTACATGTCATATTTTACAAAGCATTACTAACCGAGAATTCTGCCCATTTTAAACTTCTTCTTTCCAGTTGAGATTTGGGACAGTGAACAAACTGATTAGTAACACTAATGTGTTTGAGCACGGAGGGAAATTTTACTCTATTGCGGAGAATCACATGCCTCAAGAGATCAACATTTTCACACTAGAAACTCTAGGCAATTGGAATGTAGATAGAGATTGGAAGCGACCGTTCACGAGCCATCCAAAGGTCTGTCTCCATGACCCTGCACAGACATAAGCATTGCGCATTGCTTGAATATGATTAATAAAAGCAATCTCCCTTGTGTTTTTCTTCATGTGGCAGAAAGCTCCAGGTACAGGAGAATTAGTTATAATGGGGGTTGATGCAGTGAAGCCTTTCATGGAACTCGGTATCATCTCAGGTATCTTTCAGGAAACTTATTAAGGGGACCTTTATGCAGTTTCATTGTCAAAACTGGTGGTATCCTAATGGCCTTTTTTCAAATTCAGCTGATGGGAAGAAATTACTTCATAAAACTGATCTCAAACTTGACCGATGTAGCCTCTGCCACGAGATTGGGGTCACTCAGAGGTTAGCAATTTGTAGAGTGATTATTTTCCTAATCGTATCAGATATTTGATATGTACACATCATGGTTCCGACATCTATATAAGCTTGCAATTATAACTGTAGACACCAGCTCTGCAGGTACAATGTGATCATGGATTTCCCGCTTACGATAGACATAAACCGACTTGTCAGAGGAGGACCGTGAGTTACCTGCTGTCCTTATTAGAACATCCTTCCGAAAATGAACATTTTCTTGCCAATTCCCGTTCTTTCGCACAGAGAAAAAACTGAAACAATGTTTGAGTAGTGGCAATATTTTCATTCCTTGTGCAGATTGATACGATTCAACAAGAAAGAGTATGCAAGGATCGGGGTAATGCCTCGCTATGGTGATGGAAACTCCATGCAATGGTTCGACGTCAAAACAAGTTGCACGTTTCACATTCTGAACTGTTTTGAGGAGGGTGATGAGGTGAAGTACTCCGGAATTAAGCATTTCCTTTTTCTCCGCAGATCATTTCTCAAAAGCTAATGACTTCTTTCATGAAACTGAATTACAGGTTATAGTGTGGGCGTGCAGGGCTGTCGAATCAATCATCCCGGGCCCTGATTTTGGGTTAGACAAATTCCAATGGTTCTCCAAGAGATTCAAGCCAATCAGATCAGCTGAAGAAAATGTCTCTGTGACAACTGAAGAAGAAGAAGAAGAAGAAGGGTCATTGTTTTCGCGTGCATATGAATGGAGATTAAACATGAAAACAGGAGAAGCTAAGGAGAGAAATCTCACAGGGACAAAATATTCGATGGACCTCCCTATGATAAACAGTAACTTCGCAGGCCTTAAAAACAGATATGGATACACCCAAGTTGTAGATTCCTCAGCAAGCTCAATCTCAGGTGACTACAGAATACCATCTTCCTCTGAATTTACAGGTCTCTTTCGCAAATTGCTCTCGATATCTATTCTGATATGTTATTGGGATGAGTCCAGGCATGCCCAAGTATGGTGGCCTAGCCAAGTTATACCTCGACCAACCAAGAACCGGAGTTTCCTCGGTAAACAAAGGCTTTCCCCCCTCTGATCTTGTCACCTTTTTCTTTCATCACAGTAACGTCATTAACGTGCAATTTATTCCTGTATGCACTAGAAAGAGAACCGGTCTGAAGATGCGATCATGTTGGATTATCATGAATTCGGAGAGAGCATCTTCTGCACTGGTGCTGCCTTTGTTCCTAACGAAAACAGATTCGAAGAGGACGATGGCTGGATAATCACTTTCGTTCACAATGAATCAACTGATGCCTCCCAGGTACATGAATAACCACAGTGCTTATAATCTTTATTCATAATTTTATTTTATGTTGCATCTAGATTGAGGCATTTCCGTCATTGAATGGCAGGTATATTTAATAGACTGCAAGAAATTTTCTGGTGAGCCCGTCGCCAAGATTACACTACCCTGCCGAGTTCCATATGGTTTCCATGGAGCTTTTATTTCCCAAACGAAGCATATCGATCTGCAGGCATAGTCAGTATACTCTGTACATATAGATGCGAAGTTGCAAATCAAACCAGCTAAATGTCGTATCTACAATGGATGTTGATTTCGCAAGCCTATACATGCGTACTTGTGCTCGATCTTCTCAGTTGATGTTCCAAGAAAATCATGTTTTTTTTTTTGTGTAGGGGGGAGGTGAAATTTTGCAATCTATGATGTCCCACCTATAAAATTAATTGGAATTGGAGGGAGCCAATTATCTTTCATTCTATCCTCTTAATTATCTATCTAATTCTCTGCATAATTGAGAATCTTACGGCACAGTGTGGGCGGCCGCTTCTGGGCAAACCTCCTGGCTGTTTCTGCAACCCTACCTCCTTTGAGGACGAAACATACTCGACTGTATCAAGTTGCAAAAATGAGTTCTGTATAACATGCTTCCTTTTGATTACTCTTTTGTCAACTAAAAGAAGCATCTTCCAATAGCCTACGATCTCTCAAATAAAGCCAGAACAAGTCGTCACTCAACGAATGTCAACTCCTATCGGCACGACTGGGGGGCGAAGGCATTGGCAGACTGAAGATGCCATGTTTAAGGATCACCAGAGTTTCCAATTCAATCAAACCATCTATAACACAAAGGAAGTATATTGCTGTGACTTCGTCATACCTTTAATAAAGTTTTCATGAACGGGGTCATGCCAACTCCGACGAGCTCAAACTATGATACAAATGAGTCATGTCATGAGCCCCCATTTACATCATAATTTTATATAAGGTGAATCCTAACCAAGTCTTAGTTTGAAGATATAAATGGGGACAAATCTCAGTTAGCAACTTAGCATGATGTTTTCCCCTACTGATCATTGCCTGTGAAACAGTTTCAGTAGTCACTGTTACGTCATACTTTAGATAATTGAAATGCACGCAATTAGGATTTAGGAAGTCAGCAAAAATCATCATGCAACCAAATACCAGCTAAACAGAACTGCAATACACGAAGCAGTTTGAAGACATGTTCAAGGTCGAGTACCAAAAATTCGGAGAGAACAGCTTCCGCAGATGAGCAGCCTTTGGTCCTAAAGAGAGTGGATTCGAAGAGGACGGTGGTTGGATAATCACTTTCGCTCGCGACGACGAATTGACCGACGTCTCCCCAGTAGGTGAATGATCGCGAAATGTAATTAGCCCACAAGGTGTAGACAACTCATGTCCGCCATCAGGTTTCTCTAGGCTTGACTAGTATTGGCATGTCTTATGTCTATGTCATTATATAGGTCGTTATGATTTTCTCAGTGGGATGTACTGGTCGGCTTCTGGTGTGTTTATGGATGTCTAGACATACTTGGGATTATTAAAATTGTCCATATCAAATGATGAATGTGCCATGTATGTAGGACGGCTAGCATCTATAAATAGACTCAATTAGCAAAAAGTGAAAAGGTTTAAGACTCAATTAGTATAATTTAAAGGTTTATAACTAAAATAGCAAACGTGTATAGATTTATGACGTTCTTGATGACTTACCCATCGGAAAAAACCAGAGGCCCCACCGAAGTCCGTTTGGCGGAAACACAGCAACTTAAAAAACATCTGATCCTAATCATAAAAATTAGTCGGTGGAACTCTTTGATTATTATTAGGACCTTGCTGGGCTGACGGCCACCGTTGTTATCAAGAATAACGGTGACCTTCCAGCCACATATTCCCAATTCAAAGAGAGGGGCAACCAAAAGGGTCCTTCTGTCTTATTTTAGCTTTTTTTATTTTATAACAATATTAGGGAAGCATTATCCTTTTACGAAATAGGAAAATGAAAATTTTATTTAACTTAACAAATTAATTTCGATATAAAATCTATTTCATATTAGACAACTTCAAGTCCACGTAATAAATTTAGAAAGTAATTTCTTGTTCTCAAATAAAACTTGCAAAATCCCAGGAAGCCGGACGAATAAGTCATCCGGTCTCCTTGGGATAATACTTGGTCCGGTGCGATCATCTAATCTTTTTCCTCATTATTAATAATCTATGCCTAAACGAGCTTGTCGACTAATATCTACAAATGGCATCTTTCTTTTCTGCAGGCCCATCGAAACATTTCCAATTTTCAGAAACAAAACACAAGCATTGTGACATTCTGTATAGTTATGGAGGAAAATCTCTCTGTTCTTTAGGATCAAGATGAAAACGTTTGACACGGCAATTGTTCAAATTTATCATGCTTGAAAATTAAAAAGAGGTGAGAATTGCATGTCCAGAAATATGGTGCTCAAATTTGTGTATATTCATATTATTCCTTCCTTTTCCTTTCGTAAGAAGGATCAAAAGTTGGCTATGTTTCTTTCACAAAAAATGAACGATTTGAAAAAATATTTTCCCAAAAATGATTACTTATATCTCTTGAAATAAATCAGTCAATGAAAGAAATTTTTACTATCAACAACAGTTTAGATCTAGATATTTTCATACATTTTCATGGACACTGAAAATATTTTTCATTCATTAATTTTATAAGCAATACAAGTGATCATTTTTAAGTTTTTTTTTTCTAAATCATTCATTTTTCGCGATATAAATGCACCATGTATTTGAATGAACATAATACGAGAGTTCACGAACAATAAGTAAGAGTTCAACGTGCATCGCTCCTTACCTATATAAGAATAGCGCCAATGGCATATCCGCTTACATTTCATCGCAATGAAACATATGATAGCCTATTCATGATTGGTCAAGGGCTGATTTCTTGCCAACCATGAGTGCCAAATATTTGGTTGGCTTATCACTAATGCTAATCCTCCGAAGTGAATGCTTTCTATATATTTATGCAAAAATGGTTTGCCTATGGAGTTAGTGAATAAATGCAAGTACTTATGAACTGAGTTTAATATCATGTTTTTTAAGTGTTGTCTTAAACTTTTTACTAGGAGTGAGTGGTTCCAAGTTCCACTAAAAACTCAAAACCTATCGATCGAAATCGGTTTTCTATTTTTTAAAACCTAGAACCTACCCTACATAATTTAGAACTTAGAACGTATCCTATCACAGGTTCGAGGGTCAGTTTCAAGGTCTAACCAAGTTCCACCTATATTATTTACTAAACGATTGTAGTGAATTAGCACATCTAATGATCATCATTTGATGCTAACAATCCACTAACCATAATTCATATTTAGTCACACAAAGAATATAAAATGTTAACAAAGTAAAAGTCTCAGTCATAAATATCAAAGGAAATGGAAGCTCAGACTAATAATTTTAGATTGCAAACTCATAATCAAATACCATTGAATATCGCAGGATCGCGAAAAGATATAGAACAAGAAAACATAAAGTCTTGTTCTAGATTTCAGGTTTCACCTCTTGAAACCTACTTCTCAAGGCATATTCCCTAATTTTTGGAACTTGTAACCTACCTTGCATATCATAAAACTTAGAACCTACCATATTTCTACCAATTCGATTCTCCAGTTCTAGGTTCTACCCTGAATCCACGTTCACCCCCCAAAACTTGCCATCCAGGATTGTGAACAGGCACATCTTCGTTGCAACAAAATCACATTTCTCCGTAAAGCCGCCATTAGACATTGATGCGTTGCATTGCGTCTATGTTAGGAATGCGAATTTTGAAGAGGAAAAAAAAATAGAGAACAAAAATGAATTTTTATGTTAAAAACCCTTTCAAATCAGGAAAAAAATTACGATGCCAAACTAGGCAATCTTGCACCGTTTGTTTGAGTTACAAGCTTCGGCGTTACAAGTACAAAAGATATTGCTCCATTAAATAGTGGGAGTTCAGGCATACACATATATGATGAATATTACATGTTTGTCATTTTCCAATGTCTATGTACATATTTAGATGTTTAAGTGATTCGTTACAATTATCTAGGCATTTGTACAGACAGTAGGATGGATAAAATACCAATTTATCTTTCGAGTCAATCTAGCCATTTAGAGGTATGCTATAGAGACTTGAAAGTTCATTTTCTTTCAATTTTCGAAAGTATTGTCGAATCTAGAACGAGGATGTAAACATACTAGCATATACAGTCGGGTATAATCCTTACTATTCTTCATTCAAAGTTTTGCCAATTATTGAGTTGTCTTCTTCATATTAGAGTTTGAATATCGATATTATGTTCCATTTATCGAGGAGTTCATTTTTTTTTTAATTTATTGTTGGATGACAAAGAATTGGTTTTTCGTTTTACATATGTACATTTCCAGAAAGATCTGGAATAATGAATATTTGGATTTCCTTTCCATTTACGCCAATTGAATGAATTCTTTATGTACATGTTTCTACTTCTGAATTTTCCAAATAAATATTAAAAATCTAGCGTAATACGGGGAAAAACGTCTAGTTACTAATCAAACATGAGAGTCGAGACCCGCTCAAAATGCTTAAAATTTATACATTTGACGTGACCTTATCAAATGTGATTGATTTATTACATTGAAGATATCACGGAGGGTGCATCCATTAGATGCAGTCATCCATTTCCAGAGACATGAATAGTTAATTTCTTTGTTTTATTTTTATTTTTTAAATTTCCTATCGCTATTTTAATCTTTTATTTTGTCAAGAGCCGAAGAGATGTATTAGACCACTGATAAGGACTGAAGCATTGTCATCTCTCGCTGTCCTCCCACTCAAATGCCAAAGCTACAGGCATCTTTCAACAACAAGAGACTCGGGGATTGTATTTGACTAATCAAAAGCAATGAGACAAATAAATAGTTTAAATTAAATTGAGTCACACATGACGGAACTCGTCCCTATAATAAAAACTTTTGAGCATAGACTGGAAACTAATCAGATTGCAATGGTATGCTCCACATTTTCGAAGCTGAAACACAGGATCATCTTTGTAAGAAGACATCTTCCATGAAGAACTTGGGAGCTTTTATGGTAATTTTTCTCTTGTTGCAACCTGCCAGAGCTCAAAACACAGCAGGCTCCGACCTCGACCAAGAAATGATCCATCCTGTACATCCTAGCATGGCAGTCATAGTGGGCGTACTGGCCATGGTGTTATCTCTAACATTCCTCGTCCTTGCGTACGCGAAATTCTGTCACCGGAGCCCAACCGGTCCTCCATATTCCGACACCCAAAACGACCAAGGCCTCAATGGGTGGAGGCCCCGGTTCTCCGGGATCGACCAGAATGTCATTGACTCGCTCCCTCTCTTCAGGTTCTCCTCGCTGAGGGGCTCAAAAGAAGGCCTAGAGTGTGCTGTTTGCATCAACAAGTTCGAGGACTCGGAGACCCTACGTCTGTTGCCGCGGTGCAAGCACGCCTTCCACTCCAACTGCATCGACCAGTGGCTCAAGAGCCACTGTAGCTGTCCACTTTGCCGGGACAAGTTCAATCCTAGGGACCTCACGAGCTTCGCTTATTCATTGAGCCTGAGATTCTCACAGCAGATTCCGTCGAGTTTGTTGGAGGATGCAAATCTCGAGTTCATCGTGCAGAGAGAAGCGGATAACAACCACGGGTCATCCCGATA
The DNA here is from genome assembly GCA_016432845.1 of Psidium guajava. Taxonomy (NCBI): domain Eukaryota; kingdom Viridiplantae; phylum Streptophyta; class Magnoliopsida; order Myrtales; family Myrtaceae; genus Psidium; species Psidium guajava. The sequence goes on along the minus strand of CM028229.1, from coordinate 33,377,399 downwards.
TAGTGACAGAATCAGCTTCCAGTATTCAGAAAAGGGACCGAATCTCGGAGAAGAATGCTTGAATGAGGAGAGTGGAAACTGTAGGAGCGATCAGAAGCTACTCCACAAGTTCAAGCACAAGATCATCGTCTCTGATGTCGTTACCAAGAGCCGGTGGAGCGACGTCAATTCTTCAGACTTGCTCTTCTTGAACTCCGAAATGATCAATGTCTTCTCGAGCAGAAGATTCGCGGACTCGGAATCTAGGAGCGGGAGATTCATTGGTGATTTCACAGCGAACAAGCAACTGGCCAAGATTAAGGAGGACATAGAGCGGAAGAGGTTGTTTCAGTCCAAGGTTGGCACAATGGCTAGTTCAAGCAATGTGCTTGCCAATCCTGGAGAGAATTCATCAGAGCTGATGAACAATCCTGCTGAGAAACGATCCATGTCCGAAATTGTCAACCTTTCAAGGTTCGCATTCAGTTCGAAGCACAGAAATAAACAAGTTCTGGGAAATAATAATGGAAGGGAAGAGAGAATCAGACAGCTTTGGTTGCCGATGGTATGCCGGACGGTTCAGTGGTTAGCCGGTCGAGAAAGAGGCTCGCGAGAGGTGGAGGAGAAAGCTCGCAGATCCAACGTCGAAGATATTTGGTAAATTCTTTTGCCTAATTGTTACAAGTTATGTAGTATTAAGCATTTGTGAATCATGCATATGGTTTCATAGATTATTGCATTATGCATTTCTCATGCCCTTTCAACATACCAAATGTTACATTATCACAAAAACCTCCAACTAGATACTATTCCTGGACTGTGCTTCTGACTATGAAAAGATGATTGGCTATCCCTTTCTTGTATAATTCATTTATAAGCTATAGTTGCAAATAGACTAACGATCGATTTTGGACCAAGACGGCCAGGCCTAAAACCAACTTTGATAAAAACAAATGCAACTTTCGGACGAGACGAAATTAGGTGATGTAATGGGCGGTACATGCACATTAGAAAAAGAGAAAGATCCGACAAATCCATAACGCCAATACAAAACAATTAAGTTGTTGTCACTGTCTGAAAATGAAAGGCCATAGGACATCGCGTGATTAAAGACATCACATTACAAATACAGACATTGAACATGGCAATATATTCTTGCTCTTGCATACATAATCAAAGTTGACTTTGTTTATAGTGGCTGCATCTGATCTGGGTGATGTCTAATGATTCTTGTGCTTATGTATGTTTGTCGTGCATGTTTGTCGCTACGAAAAACGGTAACCAACATTCAAGCCAATTTACTTGGATCAAATAGGGTCTACGAACCAAATCACTTGAGCAAGAAGTGAAATGCAAAAGTAAAACCTCAACACGGTCTATTTACGTTATTTGGCGATGTGCCTACTCCATATAAAGAGACCGAAGAAAATAGTTTCGCTATAAAACGAGATTATAATCGCTCACCACACTTACTAACAAGTATTTCTTGATCCTAATTTAAGCACAAATGGACAAGAATCGATCACGAGAAATGAGTTCTCTCATGCTTTGAAGAGCTTTCTATGTCTCCCACAAAATTTGAACGTTTGAAAAGCACAATCACAATGTGCTAGATATCAAACTCACCAGCGATCCTATTGGCAAGAGTTTAAATCAAACTTTCCTAATACGGGTCGAGTGTCCTTGTGATTAAAATACTGATTTGAAAAGCTGATAGTGTAACAGTATAACAGTATAATCTTAATTGCAAGTATTATGAATGACAAAAAATATATAGAAATAACAATTGGATCAACTTCTAATCTTATACTTAGCATTCTATTGTTATATTATCATACTGTCATGCTAACAGGACCTGTTAAAATACAGATCAGATTTCATATCAATTGGGATTAACTTTGAGCGACAATCAACACGATGTTAATAATAATGTGCCCTTCAACTAATGTTATCTTTATGTACCTAGGGGTAATCGGTTTCATTTTCACATGATTTAAAATCTAACTTCTATCACTTCCACCGGCAATTAAAATTTGATAATTAAATAAGCTATCGTTGGCCTAATGAGATTGAGCTCATTAACCTAAGTACGGTCCTCTTTATACGATGGAGACCTACGTAGCACCGACCCCCCTCTTAGGTGTTGGACGCTTGTCGGACATGGACACACGTTCGACACACGGGGACACGCGTCTGACACGTGTCGACCGCTTGTCGGGATTTCGACATGCGACCGACACGCGTGTCCAACATGTCGGACATGTCCATTAAAAAAAAAGAAAAAATTTTGGAACCTTGTAGGCTTTGAAGTGGTTATAGAAGTGTGTGCAATGAAGAAAAAGTTCATTAAGTGGAGCTCGAAATCCATAGAAAAAAGGACAAACAAGGGGATCTCACAGACTTCGCCGGCTGCCCTCACCGCATCTGCCAAGTCTCCATCTCCAACTGTTGTAGTAAAAAATAAATAATATTTTTAATAATAAAATTTATTCTTTAAAGAAATTTAAAAAAATTTAAAATGAAGTAGAAATTCTTTGGCTCTCAACAATAATTCGTTGTAGAAGATTTTATGTTAATAATATTTTAGAAGCAGAAATTTTCAATTGTTACCAAACCAATTTATCTAATCAGAAATAACTTATGGAGTAGAAATAGAAAAATTAGCTTATGCTTTTGAGTAAAAGTAGAAAAATCAACTTCTGGTTAGAAGTTTATTTCTAAAATAAACGTATTGCCATGCGTACCCTAAGTTGCTAACAAATTGGGTTGATTGTTGGTCATAAACTTTTGAAGGACTAGACTCCACAATACCCCAAAATAGGTATGATGTCTTGATCCTTAAGCTCTTTTAGGGGCAATTGATCAAGGGACTGCTTGTTTCTAGGATTCATTCTCAAAGCTCAACCCTCAAGAGACTAGATATTTTTGATTTATAAGTTCCACAATGTGGCGAGTGAAGAGCATATTGGACCATATTATCATTGAATCAACAAGAAAACTCTAAAAATCAAAGAAGCATCTTAATTGAGAAGAAGGAGAAAGGTTTAGGAACTCATATCTAGAAATTTCACAATGATATTCAAAGATAAGGCTTCTCAGGAGGATCCGAGTTCTGCCCAATACATATTACATGGGTGTCTTATATAAGCACTAGATTACACAAGATAATAAACAACGACTAATTGGATTTGCAAATCTAATAATTAAAGTTCCAACAAACCTTTTGGAGGGTGGTTTGAGCCATCAGAGCACGATCTTGGGTCCTTATAGTGTTGGTACACTTTCCATCAAAATAGCTAGTCTTCATCAAGGTTGTCATCAGTTTGAGAGTGGGAGGTAGATGAGACATCTCAGGAGATTGAGGGTACGTCTGTTCGTGAAGTTCCATAATTAAGCTAAGTAACCAAGGTATATAAGGGTTTGTAAAAGGGGTCCATCCATGGATCTTGAGAATCTATGTCCATAGGGCCATTAGTAGTGTTGGTAGACTAATTACTGTGGTGGAATTGGGTTAGAGTATGCTAGATTTCTTCTTTGACTATCCATGAATTGAGGGAATCCCAAGAAATTGGAATGCTTGGATCTAAAGGCCATACCTCTAGGGGTATAATATGATTTTCCTGGCATAGGATCTTTTGAAGTTCTTTGTACTTTGTGGGAAGTGATGAGATACATTTGGGAAAAGTGTAGTGGACACAAGATACTTCCGTGTTTCCTTAAGCCTTGTACGTAGTTGTTCCATACAAGCATGGTTTTGATCGTATATCTCTAGTAAGACTGATGAATGCTAACAGGACCCATTAAAATACGGATCAGATTTCACATCAGTTGGGATTAACTTTGAGCGACAATTTACATGATGTTAATAATAATGCGCCATTCAACTAATGTTACCTTTATGTACCTAGAGGTAATCGGTTTCATTTTCACATGATTTAAAATATAACTTCTATTACTTCCACTGGCAATTAAACTTTGATGATAAAATAAGCTACCGTTGGCCTAATGAGATTGAGCTCATTAACCTAACTAAGGTCCTCTTTATATGGTGGAGACCTATGTAGCATCGACCCCCCTCATAGGTGTGCATGTCAGTGTCGAACGCATGTCGGACACAGACACACGTCCGACACAGTGGGACATGATACACATCCATTAGAAAAAGGAAAACTTTTGGAACCTTATAGGTTTTGAAGTGGTCATGGAAACATGTGTAATGAAGGAGAAGTTCATTAGATGGAGCTCGAAATCCATAGAAAAAAGGACAAACAAGGAGATCTCACAGACTTCCTGGTTTTCACTGCGCTCAAGAGCTTTGAAAATTAACATCGATGGAGCGTTCATGGAGGGAGAAGTTAATGGCGCGGTGGCGTGGGTATGCAAAGACTCATCTAGGCTGTTGGTTGAAGGAGCAGTGATGTTTATGAATGTCCGATCTCCCTTTCATGCCGAACTCTAGCTCTGTTAGATGCTTTGAAGTGCTTGAACTCACGTGGGTTTGCAAACATAGTGGTTGAAGAAATAGATTTAGAGTCAGACAGTATCTATTCAGTCAAAATGCTCCAAGGCATAGATCTAGTCTCATAGGAAGTACAAGCGTTGATCAAGGAGTGCTCAGACCCGTTTTTAAAAGTGAAATGCTACGGCTGACTCATTATGCACGGACCCAAAACAAGATTGCATATTGGATTGTTGAAGCCCAATTTCATAGTACTCTCCCATCTGACTGGGTTTTTAACCCGCCTCAAGCCTTTTGGAATTTATTTTGCTCATATAAGCACATATGATGTTCTTTTCGACTTTATAATACAAATGAAATGACTTCTTCGACCAAAAAAGAAAAAAAAAACTCAAGAGTTTATTAAACTTGACATAAATCGAAGCTTGTCCTCTATGGTTCAAATTAGTGTATATGACACATGTTTTGGCTTTGTTTATTATTTTTATATTTAAAAATATATTTTATACAATGTGTCCTCAACGTGTCGAAGTTTTTTATTTTTGAGAAATGTGTCGCCATGTCATGTAATGTCACGTGTCGGTGTCGGTGTCCGCGCTACATAGGTGGAGACAATGCCATCCCTTCACAACCAACAACATCAAGAGTACCGAGTGCATTGTACTTGTTAAAAGCTCTATGCGTACACTCCAGGGCGCGCATGGCAACTGTATTGTTCTTGTTAAAAGTTGATTTTTTGACTTTTACTTTTGAGTAGAAATTGATTTTTCTACTTAAAGAAAAGTAATTTTTTTTTACTTTTTCAAGTGGCTTCCAAACTACTTTTGGAGTAAAAAAATTGCACCGGAAGTAGAAAAATAAAATTGCATAACCAAACAAATTTTTGTTCTAGAAATTATATTATTAAACAGATTTCTGCTCTAAAAGCAGTAATTCTAATTTAGAAGTATTGTCAAGCACGCCCTAAAACCCACATTCAAGTCACAGATGATCCTTCCCTTTCTCGATATAATAATCGCTAAATAAGTAGGACCTTATTCTAACAAAAAAATTCAAGATTTATGCCAATTTAGTTATAAATATTTTATCTTATTAATTTAATCTTAAAAATTTTCATATTTTCCCAATTGATTCCATTCATTTAATTTTGGTTGGAAATCTCTAATGTAAATGCCAACGTGGATTATTTTAATAATATTTTAAATATTTATAATTTTTTTTATTTTTTCTTTTCTTCTCTTTACTTTTTTTTTTTGGATTGAAGCCGGCAAGGGTCGATGGCCAACCCTCGTTGGCCATAGTCTAGGGCTGCAACACCATCACCTAATCTTGGCATTGGGGCCTCGCTCAGGGCTGCGTGCCCTTGTTGTGGCCAATGAGGGCATTGACAAGGGCCACAACATCCTTGTCCAATGTTGGTGAGGGTCAATCAGCGACCCTTGCCAACCTCAATCCAAAATAAAAAGTAAAGAGAAGAAAAGAAACAAACAAAAAAATTATAAAAAATTCAAAGAATTATTTAAAAATACTTAGGTCAGTGTCAATCGTGCCACATAGGACATTAGCATTCAAGTCAGCAATTCCCAATCAAAATTATCCAAATGGAATCAATTGACAAAACGTGAAAAGATTTAGGATTAAATTTTGTACAATTGAAAGATTGGGAACTAAATTGACGTAATGTGAGAAGTTTATCATATTTTTTGGGGGTAATTATCCCCTAAAAATCATGCAGTAGCCTCCGCTAACGATGAAAATTTTCACTATGTTTGTAAATTTTTAGCAACAGATGCTTACCTCAAATAATATCTACTGCAGGAGATCCTTTTTTTCCTGTTTAACGTTGGGTACAAGTGATATCTCGGATATTAGCAAAGACTGACATTTCGGATCACCCTTTGCTGCTATATTAAATCCCCCTATCAAAGGCAACTCACTCCCACCCAACATGGACATTCGAGAGCAATAAATGATTTTCTCAAGGCATATGGGACTCAGTAATCAGAATCAAACAGCTCGTCGAGTACTTTGGATTTCCTTATTAGTTAAAAATCATTAAGTAAATTAATTAAGACTCGGTTTATTTCATGAAAATAAATAACCGAAAAAATATTTTTCTAAAAATAATCATTTGTACCGTTCGAAATAATTAATCGCCGGAACATATTTTCATTATCATCAACAATATATGTTTTAAATATTTTCGTGGATGATAAAAATATTTTTTGTTCATTTTTTTAAGCGATATAAGCGATCATTCTTAGGATAATATTTTTCAAATCATTTCATTTTTCAAACAACCAAATGGAGCTTAAGTCAATTACATATTGAGATATAATTAGACCTACACCAGATTCTAAGAAAAGAAACTTTTTTATAGATCCTGCTTAACTCTATGCAACATATTATTGTCCCAAAAATATGATAACATGCAATTTTTTTTTATTCATTCAATTGTAGCACTCATTGGGCCTCCCAAGCAAATGAAAATGCCGACATAGAGCCATGCCCATGATTTTTAATTTCGATGGATATGGACAGAACCATGTGTCTTCCTGAACTTCAAATCGTGTACTTTCTTTTTTGGGCCACATCGTGAAATTGGACTAAAGATTGGAGAAGCTTTTTCTCAACTACTAGATGAGTGACCAAAAGCCCTACCAACTGAGCAGCCCTTGCTATAAAGCCAGTGCTTGTGCAGATATCCACTGTCAAAAGTGACATTTAAAGAACATTACATTCCTCACCTAATTCGCATTGTACAATTTTGTAACTTATTCATTCTTCGTTGACAATTTAAATTAGCTGCGCTACTTAAAGTTCTTTAATAAAACTCATACCTACTAGACCCACCTTTCCAAAATGTATTAATTTCTTTTTACCACCTTGGGTGATTTTTTTTTTCTCTTTCCAGAAAGAAAGTAAATATTTGCATCATTTTCTCAAAAAAAGGAAAAAATGGGTCCTAGGAGATCAGTAAACGCGAATGGTCACCAGTCGCTTTCGAGAAATGTCTGTGTAGAGCAAGATAATGGTTTTCCGAAATGTCTCGATTATTCTTTATGCACGCCTCCTGTTCCATACATTACTGTCTCCAACACAATCAACTTTGCTGAAAGACATTGAAGAAATGTTTGTTGTTTATTTAGGTTCCGTCCGTTTTACGGAAATAAATTCTAGAAAAATGGTTTTTTTTTTTTAGATTTTCTGATATTCGGTTCACCAAAAATAAATGAGTCAAGAAAAACATTTTCCATCTATAAAAAGAGCACATTCAAAAGTAGGGAAAATGGTTTCATCTTTTTTAAGAATAGAAAAATATTTTCCCTAATCTTTTCTCTATCCACTCATTATCATTCCTCTTTTATTGTTTTATAATTTTATAATTTCTCCTTTTAATTTATTTAATATTTTTTATTTTCTTTCAAATTATTTTTTCCTTCTTCTCGGTTGGGTGCCAACCCCGGTGACGGTTGGCACTCCAGACCGACAAGCTCGGGTTCGCACAGGTTAGCAACATCGCATAGGCAAGCAAGCCTCGAGTGAGGTGACCCTTGCCAGTCTGTGGCGAGGCTCAACCTAACCTGAAATCAATAAGAAAAAGAAAATAAAAAATAAAAAAATAAAAAAATGACAACTTGATTTAAAAAGAAAAAAGAAAAAGAAGATAAATAATAGATAAAAACTAAAATAAAAAAAATTATTAAAGGTAGTGCACAGAGGAACGATTTTTAATAGCTAACATCGAAAAATATTTAGCAATTTATTTTTCAAGTTTCAATCGAATAGCAGAAAATGTTATCATTTTTCTTGAAAACGATTTTTCAGAAATATCTCTTTTCTCTCCAAAGCCTTAATTTAATAACACGGAAACTGGGTTTCTACTCCCGATCCACCACGTAAAGCTACACCACAGACCGTAGAACAATTGGTTCCTGGGGAATCCCCGTATCCCTTCCAATTAAAGAAAGTGATTGCAGCATGTCGAGAAATGGGTCTATTGATCAGGAATTAACGTTTTCAATTCACGCATAACTTATCACCATTCTAATTATCATCGCTTGTTGAAATTAATGCCTCTTCATGCCGGTTTATACAATAGAGTTCTGCCATAAAGGAACATTTTTATACATATACGAGCCCAATCGCTTATCTTCCCATAGAGCTCTCCCTCTTCTCCCCAATGGAACCGAATGGAAGGAGAAACGTCTTTAGGTTCACCAACGACGATGACGAAGATAGGATGGAGACAACACACTGTTCTCTGCAACAAAACCACCAAGAAACACCTGACCGAGACCTCCACTTTAGCCCTTCAAGACCTTCATATACATGCACAGCCATGGTGAGCATGAACAACCTAATAATCCCGCCTCCGATGATCCCGGGATCGCCGTGGACGCTCTCTCCTCTCCGAACACCATCTCCTTCCCTCCTCTACACCTGCATCGCCTCGCTCCACCGGTCCGAGGGCCAGATCCACGCGGTTGCTGCCTCGAAAGACCTCATCTTCACTGGATCCAACAGCTGCCGGATCCGGGCATGGAGAAAGCCCGACTGCACAGAGCGCGGGTGCCTCAAGGCCGGCTCAGGTGAGGTCCGCTCAATGCTGGCCCACGGCGACATGCTCTTCTCCTCACACAAGGATCACAAGATAAGGACGTGGAAGTTCAGCGCTTCCGATGATTTTTTGTCCAAAAGAGTCTCAACGCTACCCAAGAGAAGAAGCTCATTTCCATGGTTCTCTAGGGCAAATAATCCCAGCCAACAACACAAGGATTGCATCTCTTGCATGGCTTACTACCGTGCGGACGGGCTATTGTACACCGGCTCACATGACAAGAGCGTCAAGGTTTGGCGAGTTTCTGACAACCGATGCGTCGACTCATTCGTGGCGCATGACGACCCCGTGAATGCCGTGGTGGCAAACCAAGATGACGGGTGCGTGTTCACTTGCTCCTCTGACGGGTCAATAAAGATATGGAGGAGGGTGTACAAAGAAAGCTCTCACACCCTAACCATGACCCTGAGGTTCCAACCGTCACCGGTCAATGCACTAGCCCTAAGATCGTGTTCAGACACTGGCATTCTCTATTCGGGTTCATCGGATGGGGTCATAAACTTCTGGGAAAAGGAGAGGATGTCTTATCGGTTCAACCATGGAGGTTTCTTGCAAGGCCACCGCTTTGCCATCCTTTGCTTGACGTCGGCCCAAAGGCTCATATTCAGCGGCTCGGCAGACGCAACGATCAGGGTTTGGAGGAGGGAGGAAGGGAGTTGCTTCCACGACTGTCTAGCTGTGATAGATGGGCGTGGAGGGCCTGTGAAGTGCCTAGCTGCTTGCTTGGAGATGGACAAGGTTAATGTGCAGGGTTACTTGGTGTATAGTGCGAGCTTGGACCAGGTTTTTAAGGTTTGGAGGGTTAAGGTACTTCCTGAGGAGGACAATGAGGCTTCTTTGGATGACGATAACAATTCCGAGCACGGTAGCAATAGTAATGGAAGGAGTAATTTAAGGATAGGAGAGAGGGAATCGTATGGGATGAGCCCTGTCTTGTCTCCTTCATGGGTAGAGAAGAAGAGGCAAAGCAGCTTCTCTCAGTAGGTGTTGAAAGGACATGGTGGAGGTGAATTTATGCGTTGCATCTCATTTCTCATGGATGTTTTTTTAATAATTCTCTCTTTTGTGATGCATTCTTGAGGGATTTCCTTCGATTTCTTTGTCTTTTTGGGTTATATTGTTGTCGAGCAACTGTATTAATAGAGGTGATCTAATCTTGATGGCACGTCTGCAATTAATCCAAAAAAGTAAAATCCTATATGATTTTGAAATAATTTGCACGCACATCATCACAATCTAAACACCGCATATTATCATGTCTATGATTTCAATAAAGATTTATACTAAACAAAGATCCCCGATGAGATGCTTAACATACATAATTAAAATAAAGTTGTTAGCCTAACAGTCTGATAATACCATTAGATATTTCTAACCACACGATCTCCAAAACAATGAGTGATTTATAGCAATGGTGTGTGAGTCTTTGATTGAGATTGTAAATCCCTAACAATACTGTCAGGAAAGCATTCCCCTAACAAAAATGAGCCTAATGTAGGAAAACTATCAATTCAGTACTGAACGGACGCATTGTATATCGCTAGCGTGGCAATCCACAAGTACTCTATGTTAGCGTACCACATAGGATAGCTGACAATGAGTGGACGCCACATCAACTATCTTTAATAGTAATTAGCCAGAATGACTATATTATAATTTCAAGTAATTATTTACAAATAAAATGGAAAAATTGAAAATTTTAAAACTAGGAAAATTATCCAAAAAGACCTAAACCTATTGCAACCGTGTCAACTCAATTCTAATTTTTTTGTTTTACCGATTCAGTCCTAAACCTTTTACAATTATTTCAATTTAGTCAATTTGATCAATTTTGACTAATTAGGGTTGGCTGTCCAGCAACATAATATATATATTTTATTTTCTTTTCCTTTATTTGTTTTTTTTTTCCATTCTTCTTCTTCCTCCAGACAGCAAGTTTGGGCAAAGGTCACCCTCGCCTCGACCTCACCAGATCTAGGTTGGTGAGGCTTAGCCTCATGTAGCCACGACGAGGTCAGCCTTGCTCAATCATCGCGTCTGGCAGGTCGTTCGCCAAAGGAAGAAGAAGAGGGAAGAAGAAAAGAAAGAAAAACATAATAATGAAAAGGGAAAAAAAAATAGAACAATTGCAGTAGCCTTAGAATTTTTTTTTGGTAATTTTCCATTTAAAATTGAATTGGGATCCATACGGTAGGTTTAGGAATAATCTGACAATTATCCTACACAACGCTGGAATAAACATGAACATACTAGGCCTAAACCACACTAATACTCTTCGATAACTTCGACTATATGTGCGTGGCTCATTCAACATCACCAATGGCATGTCCATTATCCAATATATAAGTCCACAAGGGTTCTCCAGAAATTATAAGGACCTTGAGGAAAACTTCTAGAGTATCACGTGGAACACTTTCCCATCCATCATTGTACTATCAGATTCCTTCTTTATTTATTGGGTCCTTTGGCTTTCAAGGAAGTGATGAAAGTTGTGTCTGTGATAGGACATATTTAGGCGAGAGAGAAGAAACGATGGAGTTCCAACCAGCATTAACGGCAACCCAAGACTTGGTACTAGTCTTAGCTTCGATATGCAGTGATGATAGTAGTTAGTGCACACACAAGAAAATGTTTCGTCACTGGAAGTTTGGTAAAAAAGAAATAAAAGGTTCCTCTTTATTTAAGGCGAACATGGACACCGATCAATGTTTACCTAGAAAGGATTATTATATTAACTTCCCTTGGAAATTTTAATGATGACTCAACAATTTTTACTCATCTATTTCACTAAAATTTTGAAATATGTAAAATGGAACAGTTTCCCTTGAAACCGGAGGATGCAAGCCAGCATCTCTGCTTCAATTTTTGATTGATCTTCGGTTGCTTTTTCCACCCTTGTTTACCTATGTTCTTTGGGTGTCTGTTTTGGCTGTCTTTTACTTCTTGTGTTTATTCTCTTTTTCTACTCAAGCAGCATTTGCACTTCTAGTGACACTTTGTGGTGTGTGGTCGGGATTCGTTTTGTTATCTGCGCATTTTTGATCAATATACTTCTTACATTATAAAAAACAAACAGTTTCCCTTGAATATCTTAAGGACTAATGACGATTTTGTGAATTATCGATAGCTAATTGGAAATAGACCTTATGAAATATCCTTCATTGAGCATCCTAGAGACATACGGTTTTACATAAGCTGAGCTGGACTACCGGAGTAATTTTCAATGCACATCATAATTCATACATGAGTCCAATCACAAGCATCACTTAGAATTAGAAAGCCTATTCCATAGTCGGAAGAATGGCGTGAGATCTGCAGATGAAGAAGTTCTCGTAGACCAACCCGGCGAAGCCGCCGCCGATGAGGGGTCCGACCCAGTAGACCCAGTGGTCGGTCCAATCCCAGCTCGCCACAGCTGGTCCGAAGGAGCGGGCCGGGTTCATCGAGGCCCCCGAGAAGGCTCCTCCAGCCAAGATGTTGGCCCCGACGACGAGCCCGGTGAGGATCGGGCCTTGGGCCCCCTGTGCGCTCTTCCTGGGGTCCACGATGGTGGCGTAGACGGTGAACAACAGGGAAAACGTCAGGACAATCTCCCATAATATTCCTTGGAGATAGGTCATTCCACTTGCAAGTGTATGTACTGGTGTAGCCTGCACAAATTCAGACGAAAGGTCATAAAGTCTTGTGAAAAAAGCGAAGTGAGGACAAGAACATACAGCTTGGAGACCCGTCATACGATTGACGTTTTCTTACTTTTCTCTTACTTCAATCACAAAGGTGCCATTAAGAAATTGATTAGATCGTCAAGTTTCTGATCGTTAAGGGAAGAAAACAGATTATGAAACACAATGCTCGTCGCAAGGCACGAAGTAAGTGCAGCGATAGAACCTCAGATTGCTCCAACACGAGTTAAAAATCGATGTAATGTACAAATAATCTTGTCATCTGAAAGCTAAACTTCTAGTGTAGTACGGCGTAGTTCATGGTCTACTGTTCGTGATACGTGTGTATCGATCTTTCGTAAGGCTGAAGAGCGAATGACTTACTAGTCCTCCGGTGAGATACTGCAGAAGAAAACAAGCCGCTGCGGAGGCGAGCAACTGGTCGATCATGTACAGAATGGACCGGAAGACCGTGATGTGACCGCCGAAAAGGAGGCCAAGCGTCACGGCGGGGTTGAGGTGGCCGCCGGAGATGTGGCCGGCGGATATCATCACGGCCACCACGAGCGCATGCGCCATGGCCACGCCAAATAGCCCCACGAAAGCATCTGCAGCTAGCTTCCCTGATCATGTATAGATTCACCAACAATTCTCGTCATCGATATGGTCTAACCCTAGTTTCGTGACCAAAGAAAGAAATACATTCCCAGACTTTCGAAGTTCAAACTCTAGGCAGGCTATAAGCAAAATCTTGTTACCAACATCATCATGATGAGACGTGCTCCTTAATGACTAAGACGATAAAAACCATCAATTCTTTTATCAAGACGACCGCGAGTTATTACCGACGGCCATGGCGGATCCGACTCCGGCGAAGACGAAAAGGAAGGTGGCGACGAACTCGATGACGAGGGCCTTGATGCAGTCCGGCTGAGTGGCCTCACGGCTGTTTCCTAATGCGATTTTCGCCATTTCTACGGCTGATGACGACGGTGATGACCTCTCTCTCTCTCTCTCTCTCTCTCTCTCTCTTGTGTTTATAAGGAGGATGAGTTAATCAAGTTAGAATGAGAGGCCTCCCCGAGAAATTCAAAGGAGTAGTGGCCTTTTCAAGTTCAATGACACTCCACTTTATAACGCTCGCGAGTCGCCCTTTTGTCCAAGCGCCAAGAATTATGAGGGGCATACCTGTAATTTTATTTGAAAGGAAATTACATAAACACCCAGATACCTAAATCGCATTTTCCCTATCTCTTACCACTTTTTTTTTTCTTTTTAATAATCGGTATCCTTTATGTTATAAATATTAAATCAATAACTTATTCTAACGTGCATACGCGGAAATACCGAAATTCAAATTCATGTAACATGTCAAATCTCCGAAAGGATCACTAACCATTGAAAGAAAATAGACAAAAGAAAAGTCATTAGAGTGACCTCAACTTAAATTATTTGCTTGTAACAGACGAGAGAGGTGGCACGAATTGTGAGAAAATTATTCTACTTGGAACTTGAAGAAAAACTACAAAGAAAATGATTTCGTCGAAGCACTCATCAACCTATTGAGAAAGTTTTGTAGTTTCCAATACACCGACAACATCATGTCATACGTAAGCACTACTTTGAAGAGTGAACCGGCTCATCAATTAATACGCTTTTCAAGTGATCCCAAAATGCTCATTAAGGAGATTCTAAAGAAAATCCTATGGTCCATGACATCGTTCATCGAGTTGTTCAATCGCTACTTATAAAAGTAGTCTAAAGAAAAGTGTATAAATGACTTGATCCAAATTCAAGAGTGAGGAATATATTCCACCTACCACTTGATCAATCCGAAATTTATACATTAAACCTATAATGTGCTTCTAACATTTTCCTTTGAACTTCTGACACCAGTTGCACAACTGATGCCAATGTCCAGACAGGGGCATATTTGTCAATAACGAGGTGATTCCTGAGAGATCAAACTACGACTTTCTCTGGTCAATCGTTCATGAAATAGAAATTAACGTCGATAATATAATATATCTTTTATCAATATTCGATCACCATCAGTCCATAACGATCACAACATACACCCACAACAACTCAAAAGCCGAGATGATAGTGCCCGTTCCTCGGCTGCTTAAACAATTGTCTTAATTGACGGCCTTAAAAAAAAACAATTGTCTTAATCAACTAATTAGGTTACTTTACATTTATTTTTGTGTTAAAGCTTCTTTTTATTTACTTATTATGCTGTGTTAAAGCTTCTTTTTCGAGTGTGGTGTTTGGTGTCGTCTCCTTCATCGAACCTCTTTCATTATGCTTTTGCTTATGTGGCGTTGACATTAAAATAGTGAAAACCTCAATCCACCAATTAACCAATGGCTTTATGGATTCAAGTCTCTGTCTCAACTTTGAAAGGTGAAACAAACGAAAGAGAAACGAAGAATGGCGGATTGAGCATCGGACGTCGGAACAAGCCCGATTCTTCAGCTCCGATCAGAGACGGGTCGATCCTTGTCCATGGCCTCGGAGATTTGTGAGGATGAGACCTCATGTTCCTCGCTGATTAAGAGAATTGCTCCATCAACCCTTTTTCCGCTCAGTCTCTTTGCTCTTTCTTTTCATTTCTTTTCTTTTAACTCCGGTCAAAGCATCCGCGTGTATTCCGATGAGATGTTTGCTTTCATTAAAGCCTTCATCCGCCTGTAGAACCTACCGAAGTGGGACCAAAAATGGATGGATGGCCACTAGTTTACATTATTGAAAAGAGGCAATCGATGAATTTGTCATCTGGTTCATGATGACTCCCCCCATTTGCCCCTAGAGCAATAATTGAAGTTGAGGAAGAGGAAGAGGACAAAAGAAATCTATTTTCACGAGTCAATGAACAGACTCAGGAGCTTAGCTGGGCCGCACATGCAAACTGCAGAAGATTCCCTACATAAGTTGACGAAAGTTTGTAGGCAGGGTACTGATTATGGACCTATGCGGGGTTGCTGCGCTTTTAGTGCTGGCTATTGAATTTTCTTTCTTCCTTTTTTTTTTTCTCTTGAGAAGATAAGGGTATACATAATGACGCTTCTGAAAGTGAATTTCTACTTCAAAATTACTTCTGAAGTAGAAATCTAGTTGGTAATGCAACCTCTGAAACATAAATCCATTAGGTAAAAATTTTTAATTTTGAAGTGAATTTTCACTTCTAAAATTATTTTTCCCCAAATTTAAGAAGTTAAAAAAATTACTTCTTAACTCAAAAAGTACTTCCTACATTACTATCTTTCCATTACGCCTCTCTTACCCAATCACGCCTTCGCTATTGTTGCTCACCATCGCCAACCTTCGCCTATCGCCATTGACCACCGGCCCCACCGTCCACCGCCAACCATTGTCGCCACCCCCCTCGCCCTTATCGCCTTTGTCAAGTCTTCAACTTCGACCGTCGTAGTAAAAAATACAGCATATTTTTTATTTTTAAAAAGTAAATAATATTTTTAATAATAAAAATTATTCTTTAAAGAAATTTTAAAAAATTAAAATTAAAGTAAAAAACTTTTTTGGCCCTTGACAATAATTCAATGTAGAAGATTTTATGTTAATAATATTTCAGAATTAGAAAATTCAATCGTTATCAAATAATTTCTATAATCAGAAATAACTTCTAAAGCAGAAATAGAAAAAATAACTTTTGCTTTTGAGTAAAAGTAAAAGAATCAACTTATGATCAGAATTTCATTTCTAAAATAGCAGTATTGCCATGCGCCCCTAAGCTAACAACAATATTGGGGTGATTGTCGTTCATAAACTTTCGAAGGAGTAGAGTCCACAATAATTGTTACAATTATTACTTTTTTTTTTGACCTAGAGCAGAGTATTAATCTCACAGAAGGTTAAGAATAGTCACATGATTATTTCTCAATGTGATACATACGTCAAGCAGATCTTTGAAGCGGGTGAACTGTTGATGGATCAAGTCTTACCACGTGAATGTTGCCTCATCCAAATGCTTGATACATGCGTCGATTATCATGAGTCGACACATGTTGCAGGGTAACTTCGAGTCATGAGCAATCAAGTCAACAGATCAAATATTATTAAGATTACTGTAGCTCGAAGCTCAAAATATTGCGATTTAAATAGTGAGAATTATAGACCATTTAGGATGCAACATTTCTAATGTCGTGGAATTCGAGAAAGATGGTTAAATAATATTGCTGCAAATACTTTCACGGGTTGCTTCCTCGAACCACTTGATCAACTGCTTTTGGGACTTTTGCATCGTAAATTAGGCCATGCATCTCTACTTTCACGACTTCTATTTAGCCTGCCTATTTGTTAAATAAGTTCTAACCACAAATCTATAAAATAAAATATATACGTAGCTGAAAAGTTTAAACAAACTCATCGACAATGTCAAAATAGCATAAAACTAAGGAAAATGTTGTTTAAATTAAGATTTAGATAAAGTTTCTCTTTGTCTTGTGAAAAATAAACGATTTGGAAAATATTTTCATGAAAATGATCGCTTGAATGGCTTGAAATACTTAGTCGATGAAAAATGTTTACATTGTTGGCAATAATTTATGTTGGCATATTTTCGTGGACGATGATAATATTTTTCGTTCACTAATTTTTGTAATGATATGAGCCCTCATTTTAGAAAAATATTTTTTAAATCGTTTATTTTTCGATTAAAAGGTGGACCCAAAGTTAAACGCCATCTTCACTTTGTTTACATATTACCTCTGGTTCTTGACTTTGAGTCCAAGCTCAAACGTGATATGAGTAAAGTCAAATCTATAAATATTCAGTGTCTCATTTAAGCCAAGTTAAGTGTGAGTAAAGCATTTCGAATCACCAAACCCTCGTGGCGTTGATAGTTTATTACCACGACAGGATTTACAGCAAGGAAATGTGAAAAATTCAGGCAGAGGGTTCATGTTGCTACACAGATAGACACAAACGCAATCGATCATTGCGTAATAATTGGACATGGGAGATTATCCCATGGCTTTCCACCTTGCTACTGAATAATGCCGGAGGAAAGCTGCTTTATAAACTCCACCACGGCTTCGACTGCATTGCCTGCGGTGAGGTTGCCGAAAGTGCCGGCCTCATTCGACCCGGCAGACTGCTGCCGGCCAAGTCTGAGAGTGCCCTGATGGCGGTGAAAGGCGTGTTCTGTTGGTAACAAATTAGGCCAACCAACGCACTTTCCATGCCCACAGGGCTCGAGTTGAACTTGCCGTAGATGAACTCCAGTAAGCAGCGTTGTCGACGTAGATGCCGGCATTGACGTCTCTTTCGACAGTGATTCCCTCCGGCGTGTAGTTTAAGCACGTAGTCACATTCACATAATATTCCAATTTCAAACCCTAGCCTAGTAACATAAATCAAATAAATGTGTACGAATCAAAACCTCCCCCTCCCCCCGCCTGCCCCCGGGTCTGTTCTTCGTCGCAAAATGAAGTATTGACTCAGGAAGCTCCGTGCCGCCGTAGTGTCTTTCTCTTTCAAATAATGGTTCGAACTATTCGAAGCGGTATTATTCAAGTAATAGCAAGAATGAGAAATGCTAATCCATTTTTGCTGAAGTCATTTACTTACTTTCAATGTAAATAATGTCTTTCTATCTACTGATCTCACCTAAGTTTCTTCTGGTTGAGTAAAACTCTTCCCAAAACTTTAGAGGCCCCGGCACACTTTTTTCAGGTAAAATAACAAAAAAGTTTTAAACCTACTACATGGATACCGGTTCGGTCTTAAATGTTTCAATTGAACCATTTTAGTTCGAAATCTTTTCTCGTGCCACATAGAAAGACCAATGTCCACGTCAGCCATTTTCAACTAAAATTGATCGAATGAATTGAATTGACATAAATACAAAAGGTTTTATATTAAATTAGCCCAATTAAAAAGTTTATGACTGAATAGATACCGATGTTATAGAACTATGATTTTTCGGATACTTTTCTCCACTTTCTTTTTTTTGCCGAGATTCACGATATATTCAACTTTATAAATCAATTATGGTAAAGTTTTCTCAACAGATGTAGATATGACACCAAACCCTAACAAGAAATCGAGTACCTGGCCAGTGCAAAGTAGGTGGAGTCGACAGGGACGCAGAACTCGTGCTGTCTTTCCTCAGGAGCTCCAGCAACAGGAAACACTTCCCGTGGTTGGTACCAAATGTTGCTCAGGAGATTGTCGGCTCAAGGGCAACCCGTCACGTTTATGGTGTAATTTGCAAACTTCAAGTACCCAATCCCTCTCGTCTAGTCTCCGTTTGATTCTAGTGCAAGCTCGTCTTCTGGACCCTGCCCATATCTCTGCGTGCACACGCCATTGTATTGATCTAATCAGCGTGGATGACCATATTACTTGTAACCATCTTTTGATAGGGACAACGATGAAATATTTAGACATATCTAAGTCGCGAAAAGAAACACAAATTTCGTGCCGTACTACGCTAGTCTTTCGATGGATGACAGAATAGAACTGATCACCATTGAAAACATGTTGAATTGTTTGTTCTTTTGTTTTTTCTTTCGGTGAGAATCGGCTATCTTGAAAAGTCATTGGTTTGATGTACTCCTCTTTGTACTTCGATGTTCACTAATAACATAAAGTTTGCATGTTTATTTTACTTTGATGGGATTCATGTAGGCCGCATGGAGAAAATTATTCAAAGAATCCTAAACTTATTGTATGGTGACAATTTAATTCTAAACTTTTGTATTTAGCCAATTTGATCCTAAACATTTGGATGATTTCCCAATCTAGTCCTTGCAACCAAGTTTGGTGGGAGATTGCTAATGTTGTTGTCCAATTAGCGTCAGTCATACGTGGATGGCTTTTGAAATGGTTTTCTTAATTTTCAGAGTCTGTTCTTATTTTTTTTTTCTTTTATTCGTTTCTCTTTTTCTTTTCCGCTTGATTTTCCTTTTCACATGTGGCTAATTGCTAGCCATTGTCGAGACCGGCCATGGTCAAGAAAGGGAAAAAAACAAGGAAAGAAAATAAAAAAATGTAGGAAATGGAAAAAAAAAAGTTGCAAAAATCATCCAAGCTAGTACTATCTTACTAGAATTGATTAGATAGACTATATTGGAAAATCGTAAAAACGTTTATGACTAAATTGGCCAAATTATCAAAAGGTTTTAGGAGTTAAGTTGGCCGCTATACAATAGGTTTATGATTACTCACACAACTTTCCTAGTGCGTGCATGGTATGAAAGCTGACCTCTTACTATTATTTTCCTTGAATGTACCAAAGAGCACGCTAGAATGTGCTGCCTTTTTTACTTATATTGAGTCCTACTGGCATAATAGGTTTTGGGTGAAAGTAACAGCATATCGTGAGCTACAAATTCTTGAAGGAGTGTACCCTATAATAATTTTTAATTATATTTTGCTGAGACCAAGATCAAGCTGTCAAGAGTAGGGTAGATTAATGACGGTCACTTAAGCGTCTTCCGGTAAGGAAGGACGAAATGCATTTCCATTTTCCCTCTTACGTACTTTGAGAACGACTCAGTGTTTTCCCCCACAGTTTCAACGTCAGAAAAAAGTCACATCATCGTCTTCGAAATTTACATGTCTTAACCATATTTCGTTAAGACTTGGATTAAACTAAAACCTGGGTTGATGATAAGTAAAAAAACCTGCCAATTCCAAAGATCGGTATGTGCCCAGTATTGGCGAATAGCGACGTCTCCGATGCCCAAAGCAGGGTTCGCGTTCCCAGCAATTCCATAATGAACAACGCCCTCCACATCGAAGAAGCTCAACAGAAGCTGTGTAGTGATGGCTGCGTTTATCTGCACCAAATTCATACGTACTTTCCCTCAACGTCGCGACGTACGAGCGCGTTAGTCGCAACCGGATTAGGCCACTGTCGAACGATATTTCGAACATTTTACAGAACGGGCATTAAATCATAAGAAAGATTAGAGAGAAACTAAAATTGGAGTAGAGAAAGATTAGAGAGAAATTAAAATTAGAGTAGCGGGATACGTACCACGCTCAATCCGGTCATGACCTGCATGACTTTCCTCTCTTCGACCGTCCCGAACCGAAATCTTCTCCCCTGGAGTCCGTGGAGGCGTAGAGAGGTATTAGGGTTTAAGTAAAAAGACTATTCGTTGCTAGGAAACTCACATTTAATGCCCGTGAAATAGTTGGCACTTCGTATCGAATTGCGTCGGTTTTTACACTCTCATTGTCAATCGACATCTCTTTGCTCCCATCCTTCGTTGTTTTGTGCACTTTCAGTGAAACTTTTTGGGGTCACACATGGCCGAAAATTTTTGCGGCGATGTCTACTTTTTCCCACAAGTCATTAAGAGTCGATAGTTAACTAATGGTATGCAAAGTGCTACCCGAAAATTAAAGTGTATAGTGCAACTTTACTTACTAATTTGAGTCAAAGAGCTTTATCGAAATCTTGATGTGCCTAGCATTGCTTCCATCGAAGCTCATGAGATGACTGACTGATCCACGCATTCATATCGGTACACAACGAGCCCATGTGGTCCAACTCCGACCAAGAAAGCATTTTCCAATGTCTTCTAGGAAACTCGGTAAGTCGAGACATAGTGCCATCGTTACCTGCGAAATCTATGATTCCAGTAGCGTGGGAGCTGAGGGAGCTAAGAAGCCGGCCCATTGTAAAGGTTAGGAATGACGATGCCGATGTAAGGGCCGTTCGCATTAGCTTCTGCTACCGCTTTTAAGAGGTAATGACGAGCTTGGTCCTCCGAGCAGGAGCAGATATCAAGCATCGAATTCCACCATGCAAGATGTGAATATGTCCCAATCATGTTGTCCTTTTGTGCACCACTGGAACCGGCCACAGATCTGATCCGTCTTGAGGCCCCATCCTCCCCGCAAGATCGATTAATCTTCTTCGGCGCTGCTCAACAATCTCCCAACAGTGTCAAGTTAATCTTCCATGGTGAAATAATCTCCAGACAATCTCGGTGTTTTATGACAGTGAGATGGTACTCCGAGACAACAATGAGAGGAAAATCTAGAGAAGTATTGTTTATAGATCGTCTTTAATCTCAACCTGTCCTTCTAAATTAGAGAAGGTATTCTCTATAAAAGCGAAAAGTTTCTTAACAGCTCTTCCTGCGAACCTCAATGGCATTCAGTGTTCAATTCGCTCAACAGAAGTGGAGGTGCTATCAACTATAGACCAGGGGGTTTGAGGAATGGAGCCAAACCGAAGAACCTATCCACATCAACAGGAATGCTTAAAGCACGACTCAGAAGCTCCGGTGTGGAGGTCTTGCCCTTCCAAGTGTTGAACCACGGCCCTCCTCCGACTTCCACAGCCGCCATATTGCTCGTCACATCCAAGATCACCTGCAGATCATATCTTCAGATTGGAAAAAGGAAAACAAATCGTATAATACGGGATCAAGAGCTGGAATACCCAAGTTGACAAAATAAATTTTATGAAAGGAGATATAGGAATGATCAATATAACCATACAGAACAATGGTTCTAATTGCAATCTTTCCCGAATTCATTTTCTCCATCTTTTGGCATTAACTTGCGTTTCTAGTGGACATTGAACTATGACGAATGTCATTTTTCCGGTGGTTTTCAATGCTCTTCACCTTACCGAGTTGGGTCTTATTACAACTGAAACAAGGACACCACCAACAGTTATCACCAAGAGTTCATATGTTCACAGCTCTTATTTTTTTTCCAATAGCAAGGACATCAAACGGGGAGATGATAGCCCTAGCCCTGCCAATTCTTAGGATGATGAAATTGACAGACATGGTAATTGGACTAATACACCAGGATTTATTTTTTATCCTTTCCGTACTGTAATCCAAGATCTTATGCCACTTACCATAAACTTCTCGATTAAACAAGAGAATTTGCAGATATGCAAAACTTACAGGTAACTGTCCATAACTATTGGTGTTGGAGACTTTCAAATGCGAGGAGGTCCTAGAATCAGTTAGTAATGCAAAATTCATCTTCTAGAACAAAGTAAAAAGTTAACGCAATTGCGATTGCAGTTGAGAATGATAA
Source organism: Psidium guajava (assembly GCA_016432845.1). Taxonomy (NCBI): domain Eukaryota; kingdom Viridiplantae; phylum Streptophyta; class Magnoliopsida; order Myrtales; family Myrtaceae; genus Psidium; species Psidium guajava. The sequence goes on along the minus strand of CM028229.1, from coordinate 33,354,637 downwards.
GTCCACAGTATCGCACACACCTTTCCCTTACTCCCATTGGATCTCCGTTCCCATATCTGCAGCTTTAGATCACCAAAACAAGAATCCTTACAAGCTGGAGCAAGGCCAGCCTCCGCAGTTGGAGCACGCAATGTCGTACCAGGATCTTTCGTTGTCGCCTCCACTACAACCTGCAAACAATCAACAAATTCTGCTTGCTGAGAAGGTCTAAAGCCAATTTTTGAAATAGGCACATACTGTTATACAGCATTGTGCTGCCAGACGACACAAACCAATTTATGCATAAAGTTTAGGACTATACACAAGACGGCAACTATACCAGCCTCCCACACCTTTCATGGTCATGGTTGTGGCAAGAGACTCCATACAGTTGTATGAGCTATAACAGGAAGCTATAGTTACCTTGTGAGTCTCATTTTCTGCTTCCATGTACCAGGAGCCCCATGGAGCAACTTCCCAGTTGACAACACCATTCCAAGGCACAAATTCATAGAAAATACCATCATAGTGAACTCCAATCTGCAACAGGAGAAAGAAGGATGATACATCATGAGAAGAGATCTATCAATGTGAAGTTAACTACCTAACAGAACCCATACCAAAAACATATCGTGGGACAACACTCTAAAAGAGAAAATGGGAATTGATAAAACCAGATTTTCTCCATCACCATCCCAACTCTCTTATGTGTAGATCCAAGAAAGCTCTAGTGAAAATAGAATCTAAGCTATGAAACCCGCTATTGCCATGGGTTCATTGCTACTGTCATCGCCTCACCTTTTACAAACTAAAAGGCCATTATAGTAGAATATTTATCAGGGCCTTTTTCCCAAGACTGCTGTTCTTGTATTTTCACTCTAGTAAGTGATTCGTATTCTTTCTTTTTTTTTCTTTTTCTCCAGTTAACCATACCGGCATTTAAGAACAGAAGTGTGTTATCGAGAACACAATATGAAGAAAGGACAAGGTCGGCCGAAACTTACTTGGGGGAAAGTAGTAAAACAAGATTTAATGGAGTGGGAAATAGATTGACATACAATCTATCTTAGGACGAAGTGGAGGAAAGCTATCCGCATTATAGAGGGGGGGATTTCCTATGTTCCAGAGTGTCCTGTTTAATCATTTATATTTATATTTATTTCTTATTTATATTTTTTTTATTCTTTTATTTATTTTTCATTATTACTATTATTATTATTTTCTTTTTGGTACCTATATTTTTGCTTTTTTAGTATATTTTAAGCTTTTCACTTCGGGTTCATCGACCGCCGACCCTAACTAGTTTGGGATAAAGGTGATGTTGATGTTGATGTTGAACCATACCGGCATTTAAACAGATTCCAAATCATGGGGGAAAAGTACCAGCGCAGCATTTTCAAATGTCTCAGTTAGTCCAGGTAGCTGCCTCAAACCACCAGCAGCCGTCAGAGCAACTTCACCACTTGCACCTTCAAAGACGTTACATTGAACCTGTATTAAGAGGCCAATAAAAGAAGCTCAAAATTAAAGTAATTAGGCAGACCACATGACGACATCACTTCAGTGCCACAATAAAGTGCCACAATAAGAAGCAGCATCTAGTCAAAGCCTAAGGTGGAAGGTCCCCATTTAGAAACTACAATATCAGTTAATACAGATCCATTTTGCAATTAGCTCAATGAGGAAGTGAGTTTTATCACCAAGAGAATTTCTACAGCGCTATTTATTGACATACAACTGCCAGCTGATATATCTCTGCGTCTTGTTTCCCCTTGCAGCCGTAAACTTCATAAGAAAATAGGGATGCTCCCAAAGACAGTTCCATGATTAGGAAAATACAGCCTAAGCCTAACTTATGCCCATAGTCCATCTATGCCACGGGGACAGGAAAAATAATCAACTAAACAAGCTGACCTCTCCTCTATTTTTGGCTCCAGTCAAAAGGAGGATATGCAACACTTACCCAAAACCACTTCCTTGGGAAGGCCCCACCCCAATTTTTTTCTGAATAAGAAGGCGCATCTTGGAACTCGAATCTTTCTCCTTCCCATTCTATCCAACCTACAAATAGAAAAGGAAAGGTTTGAAGGAAGATGTAAGTGAAACGCATGTCCCAGAACCAGGATACTGAACAAATTCCAAACATATACTAAAATAATCATTGCCAAATCAGATAAAGAGCTCAGTTTTATGACATTTTATGAGCTAGGGGTGGTCAAGGAGAAAGTAACATAATATAAATGAATCTACCATTCCGATGGTACTACATGAAAAATAGAATAATATATGCAAAAAAGAGAACTATTTTATTGCTATAGTTAGTTATAGTTTATAGTGCAACAAAATGAAGAACGTCCCAAGGATAAAGAATCACATTATGCATGGTCAAAATATTGTTCAACCATTCATATATCCCTCTGATAACCAAGGGAGGGTTCATTATTTTTATGACAAGGAACTGCTTCAACACCATGAACAACTTAAAAAAACTGAAATAAACATAGAATGAGGATAGCATGATAATCACATCCATATCACTTTTCATCATTAAGTTTCTAGAAGCTCTTCTCTGACATAGTTATTGATCCTTCTACTTAAAGGATCAATCATCGTGATTAAATCATGAAATTGTGTTTTATCAGAACAACAGAGCATAAAACTCTTTCCAAACTTGCTGGTTCTATTACTCAATTCTGCTCCTACAACTTCCCACATGCCTATCATAAAAGAAATGGCGCTTGAATCAGATTCATAGTCAAGGTAGAGCCCGTTCCTTCCTGACAGAAGTTTAACATGGTAATCCCTCATTGTTGAAACTACAGATTGTTCATTTGGAAATTTCATGAAAAGATAACCATAATCGCAACGACCCAATTGCAAGAGCGGAGCTTTTGCACATTTTCGTTAGTCCATGAACAGAGAGTCCTGAATTAAGAACTGGATGGATGAACTTAGCCACAAAAGACAACTTCTGATTCAGTCAGTACAAACAGAAAACCATTAGAACAACACTTGAGTTTAAACATTTATTAGAACAACAAAAAACAACATAAAGAGAATGGGCTGATCTATCAAACAAATCAACTTTAAAAGGTAAAAGACCAGATTCTAACCGGTTGACAGCCCGCCTGCCATGCAAATTTGCCAATGGGGTTCGAATACAGGAAAAGCTGCTAACCAACCTGCGGTAGACTTCTGCTGTGATCCAACATTGCCCCATCCATAGACAGGACGGGTACTATACTCCCAACGTGCAGTTTTCACAGTTTCCACATAGTTTGACCTGTCATTAGAATCTAGGTCCTGTGAGAAAGAAAGATATTAGGCAAACGGCGAAACTAATAAAGAACAGTCATAGTCAAGACTAAAGTACTATCTAGCAACTATGTAGCACCGACACTCTCCGGAGGCTCCTGTGTCGTATCCGACCCTCTTCGACATGCAACCAACATGTGGTCAGTGCTCCATACACACCAGCAACACGCGAGTCTAGTATCCCCACATGCCATTTCGACACAGACAAGGTCAATTTTAAGCATTTTTAATAAATTAGATATCAAAATGTAAATTTATCAAAAATATATATACTAAAGTCCTATACCCAGCCACCTCAAATTTAATACACCCACCCCAAAATTAATATATCCAGCCAATCCAAAAAAAAAATAATCATGAATCCCTAACAGAAGAAGAAGAAAAAACTCACCGTTGATATTTTTAAATATACATAGTAAATTATCATGTATATATAAAAATATACACTTAATATATGTGTTCCAACGTATCAGAATTCTCTATTTTTTTAGAAATCATGTGTCAGTATACGTGTCGTGTGGGTGCTACATAGTCTAGCAGATTGAATCCCTAACCTTTCTCTTTGTTTTTAAACAATAAACCTACATTGATTGAGACATAGAAAGATACCGATGAAACAAGTCAAGAACAAATTGCTATATAGAACATGGAATAGTACAAAAACTGCAAAAACCATATGCTAACCATTTCCTCTGATCATTCTATAATTGCTCCGTCCTTTACAGATTGCTATAACAATCACTTTCTATCAACGTAGCCAGAATGATGGAAAGCTCGTGGGAATTCTGTTTTGGAACCCCAAAAAGGTAAATTGCATTCCACGTGATATGAGGGTTCTGCTCCAATGCATGATGGACATTTCAACATGCAGCTGGATTTAAACGAGTAAACATCAAGACAAAAGGCATTGGAAAAGAAGAATAAAAACCTGCCATCATCACGTATGAAACCTTGATGCCAAAGTGGGCTGACTTGAAACCCTTCTGCCACCCTTCTATTAAATTCCTGGGCAAAGCAAAAATATTACGTGCCCTACGTACTATGAAGATATCCATTTCACTCAACTTTTCATCAGCATTTTTCTCTAGGATCATCACTCATCAGAGCCAGTAAAGAGGGAAGCTAGAAGAAGACAATACTAGAGGAATAGAGGAAAGGGGCAAAGATAAGAGATGGTTTCGCTTGACATTCAATCTTTTTTCCTTTCTCAGTTTTGCTTCTTTTTTTAGTATCTATGAGCGGCCTTATAATCGAATTAAGAACAAAAGTGAAAGAAATACTCAAAAAAGTAAAAAGGTAAAAGAAAGATGAAGATGGAAAAATCTACTTCCAGCGTCTTCTTTTCAACTGTCACTACAAACAAAGAGAGTGTAAACAATATTAATTAATTTTTCGCAAACTTGAGGAATTTCATCAAACAACAGTGCCCTAGCAAGAACCTCCTATATCAGTAATATTGGAAGACTAAAATGTCATAGTACAATGGCAAAGTCAATATGATAAATTGGCCTTCAAATAAATTGGAAAAAAGGAAAACTAAATAACAAAGAAAGTCCCGACATCCTCTTTTAACTTGTCATGAAACCTCAAATGGAGGATAAATCACAGATGATAGAAGCTCTGCAGAATCAACGAACCCCAACGACAAAAGAGTACCTGAGGAGGAATCTCCTTGTTCAGAGGCTTCACATCTTTTTCAGCCATAAAAGTATTCCCCAATATAAGCTCATGCCTACCTAAGCATTGAAAGGAAACCATTAGAAATAGTTTGTATAACACATGACATCATTGCCTGAAGAGTGAAGAAGATAATCAATTCAACCCAGAAAAATAAGATAATCCCAAACAGAGAAGTAGAATAGACTTCAAACATAACGAAATTAAAATAACAGCAATGTTTCAAAGAAGATAGTGTGATATAACAAAAGACAGTGCACGCAGACCACGTGTGAGATACAGAAAGTCCAAATTTAAAGGAAGACTACTTAAAATTATAATCTTTGTCTGGCTAGATGGAAAGGCCAAGCATAGGATCACCCTTGAACCAACAGCAAGGGTCCAAAGTGCGATTCCTTTTTCTCCAGTATTCACATACTTTGTACACTATTAAGAAGCTCACAGCCAGTTCAAGCAGAGTGCTGCTTACATTTTGTTGCGAATGGGGTTTGTCTATGTGTCAAGTCAGCAGGAGATCCTAGCCAGTTTTATCTGCGTAAGACCCCAAGTTTACTGGCCAACAGCAGGTCCAAAGGGCTCAACCTAGGTGCATTATGGGTTATCACAACGAAACAGGCCAAGGTTGTTCCCTATAGTAAAGTTACTCTATTCTTCATCCAAAAACCGTGTTGAGCGTTTACATAGCTCCCCACCTAGTAGTTGAAAAAAACACAGTTTACTACCTTGCCAATTTCCACTCTTTTTGACCCCCCCTCAAAAAAAAATTCCCTCTTTATTGAGTATAAGATGTCTATATTTTAAGAGCATATACGCTAAAGACAGATCTTAACAAAGTTGACAGCAACAGTACTGCTTTAGATGGGTGAGCGTACACTATTTACACATACTTCGCATCAAGAATTACTGTATGAAACATCAAAGACTTACTTCCCCAAAAGTTGGCAGATTCCTCAGAGTACTGGCAAATATACTTGTCATCAGCACCAAGAATTTGTGCACCAACTCCAGTAAATCGAGGTCCATACTGTGCCACTTCCAAAGCACTCAACTTCTTGGGAAATGCAGGATTTTCCACAGAGTACATGAAGCAGAAGCTCTGTCTCCTCTCAGGAATAGACACTTTAAAGTACCATCCCTCAAAAAATTTCCGAGTACTTCCATCAAAATGGTACCTAATTCAATAACTGACAGGTTCAGCAAATTACATCTCAACAAAGCAATGCTTATGAATTGCTCAAATCATTCACGAGAACCCTGAAAACCAATATACTGGAGGTTCTACAGCAGAAAGAGACACTCCCTGATTATCAAACATTTGAGCTTGAGGAAGCAAACGCATATTTTGATATCTACGACTGCGAGATGCTGGTTCAATCAAAAGCGGCATCTAAACCAGAAACAAACCTCAGCCAGATTTTACCGTAATCCCCTCCAGCACAAACAAGTACCTTACACCCCAACTGCAACTTTGACCACGAAATGCAACAACAAAAAGACACAACCCTAGTGTCACACGATTTACCCGCTGTGAGGAGTTCGTAACTCCCGATTCGGCGGCGTAGGCACGTAAACGGGGCTGGCACTCGCAGAGGAGGAGGAAGATGCAGATGAACCCGTCTTGTCGCTTTCCGCCTCTCCCCTGTCGAGCGTTGAAGAAGCGTAGGAATCGCCCACGGATGCCGAGCTGAGAGCAATGACACTGGAGCTTCTCCGAGGTCCCAGCTTGAGCGAGCCCTGCCTTGGCGATCGACATCGACTCCGGTAGAAACTAGGCCTGATTGCCCGCACACCGCGCTGCGGCGCGAGATGGTGGACTTCGCAGAGCGCCATCGGGCTCGCTTCCATCGGGAGGTTGGTCGAGGAGTGATCGATACGAGAGACAAAAGGAGTCGGGGAATCCGCAGTTCCCGGGAGCTTCTTTGCGGGGGCGTGGAGCGTTTCAGGCCTGCAAGTAACAAGTGGACGGGACGTGGCGGTAAAATTGAGGAAAAGACGACTGGTCCAACTCGCATGCACCGTTAGATGAAAGAGCCCACCCATCTATCGGTGCAGGTGAATTGGACGCATATACACCGACAGCATGCGAAAATTCTCTTTGAATTTATTTTTGTCCACGTAGGAAAATCAAACTTCCGTAATTGGCAGAATTGGGAAAAAAAAAATTATTGAATGGGCCGAGAGGATGTGTCTATGGGCCTCGGCTAATTACGAGAGGACACCTATCCTCTCTTCCCCCTCTCCTCTGTCTCTATCTCTCTCCTCTGTTACAGCAGGTGATTGGTTGAAGAGCACGAAGACATGTTGGTTGCGTCCCATCCAATTCTTTTTTGGTACTTGTATTACGGTAATTGGCAGCTAGTCATGAAGGTCGGATTGCCGGCAAAACCGTCTCTGCAATGCGAGGGAGCAACGGCGTGGTCCACGCTTCTCATTGCCAAGGCAGTTGCTCTCAATTCACCTTCACCAATCGCAAGGTTCGGCCCCTCTCTCTCTCTCTCTCTCTCTCTCTCTCTCTCTCCTATGGCGGCCGGCGGTTGTTTCCGAATGGTTGTGTTGATCTTGCCACGTTTCCGATTTGGGCGTGTTCGTTCGAGCTAGAGTCTTGCCGGTTGGTGTTTCGTCGAGCTTCTGTGCGGGTGAATTGAGCCTTTCACGATCTCGGATGACATGGTGAAAAGTACATCTTCACGGGTGTGCAGCATCGTTGCCGTAGATGTGGAGGCTTGTTCTGCAACAGCTGCACACTGCAAAGGTTGTTTGTGAGGTTCGGATTTGTGACCCGTGTAAGAAAATGGAGGAGGCCGCAATATTCGGGCGGCAACACGCCCACAGAAGCAAACCCGGGAAAGGGGCTGCTGGCTCAGCCTCGTTTCGTGAGGCATTGGCTTCTCGAACTCACGCCCGATCAGCCTTTCAACTAGTAGGTATGCCATGGTTCTGATTGACAGGCTATGCTTTGGCTACTTTCAATGCCCGGCGTTCCTGCCCTCAGGCCTCTGAGGGTTTAGGGGTAAGGAACAAGCTTCGACACTAGTACTATCTCTGGATGCAGAGAAAAGTCTGGTCGCACGATGCTTCCGGTTATATACTGTTAGTAGTTGAAGCCTCCTTGCTAAAGCTATTGCGACATAAAAAGATGGACTGTTGCATGTCTTCTCCAGTTTGCCTCTTTCCTTTCTTGCTAAATTCTGTCTTTTGTGTCCTTTTGTTTTGTTATGTAGTGTTGAACTTAGAAAGCAGTCGGCTAGACTTCAGAAGTGTAGGCTAGGCTTCAGAAGCGTCGGAAAGGTTCGGGTGTCAGTAACTCTCAACGCAAGAAGAACACTCAAGGAAAGAGACAAATGTGCTTTTTTTTTCCTTATTACACCATTCACTTAACCATTACTACAAGACTAGCCTTTGTATGGGCATAATACATGACACTTGACTTACCTCATAAATGACTGAAAAATCTACCTAACATTCCAAGGAGGTTAAATCTTGGGAAATGACAAAATACGAAACACGAATAGTCACATTAACTAGACATTGAAAAAACAAATAATTAAAGATAGATCTAGAAACAAGAGAGATAGGTGGTAATTTCTTTAAGATGTTGGTGTTTTTTGTCCCTCTAAATAGAACTAAACATGAAAATGGGCTTATAGGTGCTAACTATATAGGTGCTAACTAACTTATGACATAGTACTCATGAGGATCGTGACAAAAGTGCGCTCATTATTTAAAAAAAATCAATAGCATTTTCATCATTTACCTTTTTTGAATTTTCTTTTTTTTTTTAGTTTTCTTTCTTTTGTTGCGGTTAGTGAGGCAACCCTAGCCTAGGTGAGGTTGTCCCTCATGGCCATCGAGGGTGGCCTTGTCTAACCCTCATCGATGGTCGTTGGCCGTCACCTGAGACCAGCCCTAGCTAAAAGAACGGGGAAAGAAAATAAAAGAAGCAATCGATAAAAATACCCTTGGTTAGACTCTTCTTTAAAACAATAAAGGCATTTAAGAATTTTATTTAAAATAAGGTTCACTTCATATGTTTATATAAAAAAATGACGACACTTCGGGTCTTTATTTGAAATTTTGCTCATTTACAATGCATTCATATGTAATTTGTCTATTTAATTTGATTTGGTTTACTCATAAGATCCACTTTTTTTTTTTGTCGAAAGAAAGATGTGGATCGACTTGATTTGCTTGATTTGGGGATTTTGATGGGTTTTGGGGCCACTAGGGGTGAGGAATCGGGCTGATTTAATTCGGGAATCGACACGGATTAGGCTTACCAATCAGGTTTTAAGCTAGTTCACATGACGTTTGGTTCGATTCCCGAATTAAAAGAAAAAATGGGAACAAGTCTTGGCCGGTTTGGTGGCTGTTTCGAGATTAAGAACCGGTTTTTAGTCCGATTCATGAATAGAACTGGTTTTGAACCAATTCAAAATCAAGTCCTGCAAGCCTCTCAATTGAGAATTTTTTCCAAAGGATAACGCGACTGAGAACTCCCATACCAGCGAATCACTATGATGTCCTAATGGAGAAATTTTCTCAAAATAATACAAATGACAGAGCAATCTAATAGAAAAATGAAACGAAAAAGGAGATGATAAAGTCGATTCCTAAGTCAACCTTAGAATCTCGAACTGACCAGCTTCAAATATTGAGAATCAAATATGACAGGTAGGTTTTAGGTTTGAAATTTGGAATGTAAGAACCATAACAGTCATGTAATTTGTCGGGGACTGTTTAGTCCAAAATAAGATAATGCCAATTTAAATAGCGTCAATCGGGTTTTTTACATAAATGGATTAAAAAATTTACGTTTTTACCGATTTAGGTTTTCGTAAATATTATTTACGAAACCGGGGGTTGCTCGGAGGAAGAAGCGTCGAACAAGAGCTTGTTCGGCACTTCATATGCCCGAACAAATGTATAAAATCAAAACCCCCCCCTTTGTCGCGACCCTCTAAAAAAATTTTAAATTTTAAAAGGGGTTAACGGATTATTAGGTTAATTAGATTTGACTAACCTAACGCGGACCCTCCCAAGCCCTACCGAATCGCAACTTTGGTTTTTGTTTAAATGATTTTAAAATTTGGAGTCGCCACTAATCGTTCTTGGTAGGTCGATTAGAAACCTAAATAAATTAGCGGGAGAACTAATTTATTCCTGCGAACCAGAGATTAGGAGCTCGGGGACTTGGTTACACTAGTTAATTAAAACTAATGCCCTTTCGGTACCTTAATTTCATGGATATCCTAATTTGGCAACTCGGGCTTGATTTATTCCTAAGACTCTAGTAGGGTATTCTCTTTTGTGTTTTCACTTTTTAAATAGGATGCATGGATGGTATATATTTTTATTTGTTATATTTTTTTAAGTGTTAAAGATTCCCTGAAGCCGAAAGAAGGAGTGTGTTAACGACTTCTGTGCAGTATTACAACCTACTTATCTTTTGGGTCTGATGATTCAAAAATTAAATTATAGGAAGTACATGACAGTGAATAAACACCTCCAATGGGAGGCCTAGCATTGGCTTGGCTCTTCCCTTTGGGATTTAAGGTACAGGTATTTAAGTTGCAAGTATTTAAACTACTGTAAGTAAAAACCTCCAATGGGAGGCTAAGCATTGGCTTGGCTCTTCCCTTTGGGATTTAAGGTACATGTATTTAAGTTGCAGGTATTTAACTACTGTAAGTAAAAACCTCCAATGGGAGGCTAAGCATTGGCTTGGCTCTTCCCTTTGGGATTTAAGGTACATGTATTTAAGTTGCAAGTATTTAACTACTGTAAGTAAAAACCTCTAATGGGAGGCTAAGCATTGGCTTGGCTCTTCCCTTTGGGATTTAAGGTACATGTATTTAAGTTGCAGGTATTTAACTACTGTAAGTAAAAACCTCCAATGGGAGGCTAAGCATTGGCTTGGCTCTTCCCTTTGGGATTTAAGGTACAGGTATTTAAGTTGCAGGTATTTAACTACTGTAAGTAAAAACCTCCAATGGGAGGCTAAGCATTGGCTTGGCTCTTCCCTTTGGGATTTATGGTGCAGGTATTTAAATTGCGGATGGACTTTGTCCTCTCCATTCTGGGGTATGAATTCTTTAAAATAAAATACAACGAATTGATTCAACAATTTGAAATTTGTGCGCGCTTGAGGACTTCTCCAAGCCGATTTTGTGCTTCCATAGGGTTGACCATTGATATAAAGCTGCGGCTTCCTGACATAAAATAGAGTGAAATGTCAGTATACAAAATATGTGCTAATCTGCACCTAAAACCAGAAGAGTGGAAAGAGTACTTATCTCCCATTTTTTTGGGAGGGATTTCTATAATTGATTTTCGCTCTCTATGTTCCCAATATAGATAGTTTCTTTTGAATTAAGAGAGACTTTTAGTCACAGATCAGTTGAGAAATCGGTGGACAGCTTAGGAGCTTGTCTGGGCCGATTTTTGCATATCTACTAGATTTTTGCTATTGACGTAGAGATATCCTTCTCCTGACATAAAATATGGAAAAAAAAGAGGAGATGGAGAAAGTGTATACAATTTGTGCTAATTTGCAAGTAAAACCATAAACAAATGAATAAATAAAAACACTTAGCTCGAATTTGCTTGCTCGTTGACGAGGATGTGTCGCGACCCTCTAAAAAATTTTTAAATTTTAAAGGGAGTTAACGGATTATTAGGTTAATTAGATTTGACTAACCTAACGCGGACCCTCCCAAGCCCTACCGAATCGCAACTTTGGTTTTTGTTTAAATGATTTTGAAATTTGGAGTCGCCACTAATCGTTCTTGGTAGGTCGATTAGAAACCTAAATAAATTAGCGGGAGAACTAATTTATTCCTGCGAACCAGAGATTATGAGTTCGGGGACTTGGTTACACTAGTTAATTAAAACTAATGCCCTTTCGGTACCTTAATTTCATGGATATCCTAATTCGGCAACTCAGGCTTGGTTTATTCCTAAGGCTCTAGTAGCATTCTCTTTTGTGTTTTCACTTTTTAAATAGGATGCATGGATGGTATATATTTTTATTTGTTATATTTTTTTAAGTGTTAAAGATTCCCTGAAGCCGAAAGAGGGAGTGTGTTAACGACTTCTGTGCAGTATTACGACCTACTCATCTTTTGGGTCTGATGATTCAAAAATTAAATTATAGGAAGTACATGACAGTGAATAAACACCTCCAATGGGAGGCTTAGCATTGGCTTGGCTCTTCCCTTTGGGATTTAAGGTACAGGTATTTAAGTTGCAGGTATTTAAACTACTGTAAGTAAAAACCTCCAATGGGAGGCTAAGCATTGGCTTGGCTCTTCCCTTTGGGATTTAAGGTACATGTATTTAAGTTGCAGGTATTTAACTACTGTAAGTAAAAACCTCCAATGGGAGGCTAAGCATTGGCTTGGCTCTTCCTTTTGGGATTTAAGGTGCAAGTATTTAAGTTGCAGGTATTTAACTACTGTAAGTAAAAACCTCCAATGGGAGGCTAAGCATTGGCTTGGCTCTTCCCTTTGGGATTTATGGTGCAGGTATTTAAGTTGCAGGTATTTAACTACTGTAAGTAAAAACCTCCAATGGGAGGCTAAGCATTGGCTTGGCTCTTCCCTTTGGGATTTAAGGTACATGTATTTAAGTTGCAGGTATTTAACTACTGTAAGTAAAAACCTCCAATGAGAGGCTAAGCATTGGCTTGGCTCTTCTCTTTGGGATTTATGGTGCAGATATTTAAATTGCGGATGGACTTTGTCCTCTCCATTCTGGGGTATGAATTCTTTAAAATGAAATACAACGAATTGATTCAACAATTTGAAATTTGTGCGCGCTTGAGGACTCATCTAAGCCGATTTTGTGCTTCCATAGGGTTGACCATTGATATAGAGCTGCGGCTTCCTGACATAAAATAGAGTGAAGTGTCAGTATACAAAATATGTGCTAATATGCACCTAAAACCAGAAGAGTGGAAAGAGTACTTATCTCCCGTTTTTTTGGGAGGGATTTCTATAATTGATTTTCGCTCTCTATGTTCCCAATATAGAGAGTTTCTTTTGAATTAAGAGGGACTTTTAGTCACAGATCAGTTGAGAAATCGGTGGACAACTTAGGAGCTTGTCTGGGCCGATTTTTGCATTTCTACGAGATTTTTGCTGTTGAGATAGAGATGTCCTTCTCCTGACATAAATATGAGAAAAAATGGGAGATGGAGAAAGTGTATACAATTTGTGCTAATTTGCGAGTAAAACCATAAATAAATGAATAAATAAAAACACTTAGCTCGAATTTGCTTGCTCGTTGACGATGATGAACTCTTGATTTATATTTGATCGATGAAGGAATTTGTGATGATAACCCCTAGCTTTAAACTCCCATCATCTTCAAAATTCTCTCTCTTTTGGTATTTTCTTTCTCTCAAAATTTTCTTCAATCTCCCAAAACTCTCTCAAACATCCAAAATTTTCTCTCCAAAAAATTCTCCCAAACACTTCAAATTTTCTCTCTCAAGAATCCCTTCTTAAACTCACTTCTTCCTCCTTTTATAACCTACTCATCTATCTCCCATTCTAATTTTTCCACTAACTCTATCTCCCATTCTAATTTCTCCACTAACTCTTCTTCATTTTCATCTTCCATTCTCCATCTCTATCTCACATTCTAATCTCTCCACTAACTCTTCTTCATCTTCATCTTCCTTTCTCCATATTTATCTCCCATTCTAATTTCTCCACTAACTCTTCTTAATCTCCATCTTCCCTTCTCTATTCTTATCTTCCATTCTAATTTCTCTACTAACTCTTCTTCATCTCCATCTTCCCTTCTCTATTCTTATCTTATTTTCTCCATCCATTCTTCTCCAACTTCTCTTCTTCATCTCCTCTTCTTCATCTTCCCTTCTCTATTCTAATTTATCCACTAACTCTTCTTTTTATTATTTGTAAAATAATCCTTCAAGAGTTAGGTATTTGCACTCTAGTCCTTGAATTTTAAGTATTTACAATTCAGTCCCTGAAAAAAATATATTTCTTTAAGTCCAAATCTCCTCACAATTTTTGACACACCAAAATTTACCACATGTCAAATTTAAGCTCATTTCTTGTCGCTGAAAATAATGCATAATTTAATTAAAGCCCTTTTGCAAAATTAAGTCATTCTGGGTATAATTGGGCCAAGATGAAAATTTAAAATATTAGAAGACAATGTCACAACTCATAAAAAGTGAAAGTTAAAAATAAGTTGACTCAAATTAAATTTTTTAGGCCCGATTCGAGATTATACTCGTGAAGGAACACGTGACTCGAATTGGATTTTTCTGAATTTGCGATGGCCAATATGAAAATAGATTTAAAATAAAAATATTAACTATCTTTGTGTATTTTTTGGCCTCAAATGTTATTTTTCCAAAATTTTCAAATATTTTTGTATTTTTTTTAAAAAAAAATTAAAATATATATAATATGAAAAATTATTTTTTGGTCAAAATTCGTTCCCTAGGCTTGGCTAAGGTTCCCAAAGTTGATTTTTCAATTTTATGAATTTTTATGGATTTTCTATTAATTTTCGAAAATAAATAAATAAAAAATACGTAAAAATACTGAAAATATGAAAAATCGTTTTTTGGTCAAAATTGGTTCCCTAGGCTTGGCTAAGGTCCCCAAAGTTGATTTTTCAATTTTATGAATTTTTATGGATTTTTTATTACTTTAGCAATAGAAAAAATGATTAAAAATCAGGTGTCAACAGCTGCCCCTCTTTGAAAGGAAGCTCGGTAGAGGTTCATTTCAAAGACGAGATGACACCTGGATTCTTATCGACTCAATACAAGTAAATAAAAAGAGTCGTGACATGATTGTTCCACTGAAAATGAAATGAGAACCTAAGGATTCGTTATATAAAAAAACTTTAGGGTGGTTGAACTTGAACCCGTATGGTGGATCAACCCATGGTAGATTCCTAATAAAAGGATTCTACTGATTAAAAATTGAATTAAAATTTGACCCGTATGGTGGGTCATACCATTTGACCCGTATGGTGGGTCGTACCATGGTAGATTCCTAATAAAAGGATTCTACTGATTAAATTTTGATTGAGATTTGACCCGTATGGTAGGTCACCACATGGAGATACCTGTAAGAAGGACTTGGTGCCTGTAGAAAGGACTTGGTGCCAGTAAAAAGGACTTGGTGCTTTGCCTGTAAGAAGAACTTTGTGCCTGTAAGAAGGACTTGCTTTGCCTGTGAGAAGGACTTGATTTGCCTGTAAGAAGGACTTTGTTTGCCTGTAAGAAGGACTTACTTTGCCTGTAAGAAGGACTTTGTGCCTGTAAGAAGGACTTGATTTGCCTGTAAGAAGGATTTTGTTTGCCTGTAAGAAGGACTTTATGCCTGTAAGAAGGACTTGATTTGCCTGTAAGAAGGACTTTATGCCTGTAAGAAGGACTTTGTGCCTGTAAGAAGGACTTGATTTGCCTGTAAGAAGGACTTTGTGCCTGTAAGAAGGACTTGATTTGCCTGTAAGAAGGACTTTGTGCCTGTAAGAAGGACTTGGTTTGCCTGTAAGAAGGACTTAGTTTGCCTATAAGAAGGACTTGGTGCCTATAAGAAGGACTTGGTTTGCCTGTAAGAAGGACTTTATGCCTGTAAGAAGAACTTGGTGCCTGTAAGAAGAACTTGGTTTGCCTATAAGAAGGACTTTATGCCTGTAAGAAGGACTTGATTTGCCTGTAAGAAGGACTTGTTTTGCCTGTAAGAAGGACTTGTTTTGCCTGTAAGAAGGACTTGATTTGCCTGTAAGAAGGACTTTGTGCCTGTAAGAAGGACTTGTTTTGCCTGTAAGAAGGACTTGGTTTGCCTGTAAGAAGGACTTGGTTTGCCTGTAAGAAGGACTTGATTTGCCTGTAAGAAGGACTTTGTGCCTGTAAGAAGGACTTTGTGCCTGTAAGAAGGACTTGTTTTGCCTGTAAGAAGGACTTGATTTGCCTGTAAGAAGGACTTTGTGCCTATAAGAAGGACTTGATTTGCCTGTAAGAAGGACTTGGTTTGCCTGTAAGAAGGACTTATTTTGCATGTAAGAAGGACTTGGTGTACCTCAAAGGGTGCCATTCTGGAATCTGGAAAGATCAGGAATCCTGCAGAAGCTCAAACCCAAATTATATTATCCTGTCGCTTTAGGAATAAACCAAAGAGGCAGAGATCAAAAGGTCTCGAACATTTTTGTCCTTGAGACAAATCATGCTTTATTGAAGAAGGTGGATACCTGTATGTACCGCAATGGATTCGAGTACCCCAACAACCGTCAGAATTCATTCTCTTGAAAGGTTCAGGTTGAAGATATACTTACCTGAGAATTTGGAAGAAATGCTTGGTGGCTTCTCGACAACCAGGCTTGTTCATTCAATAATCGCTGAATGAATTTCAAGACTTTGGAAGGTAGTTTGAACATTGGGAATGTGTTGCCTGTCAGGCAGTATCAGAGGTAACATGTGCAAGCATTTTCATCAATGAGTTGATCGGTTCATGTAAAACTATTCAACCAAGTCGGCAATGATTAGAAGTAGTCTGTGTGATAACTCATGATGCAATCAATCCAAATATGGATCATGCAAAACTATTCTGTCAAGCTTGCATTACCAATTCTGTTTAAGGAGGTTCTCATAGTATGAACGCCTCGAATGTAATCTGAATAGGGGACTTCAATCCGAAAGGGCCTTCTCTCACTCTGGGGAAAGGCTGTTTATCTGTAAATTAAAATGTTAGACTTGCGTGGAAATGGTTTGCCTTTCCTCATCCTGTCATGCCCCATTCTGCACATTTGATGTCTCCTGTGCAGTTTATGCTCTAAGTTGGAGTTGGTAAGTTAAACACACGGAATAGTCATACATAATTCATGAACTGTGTAAGCACAATGCAGATGTGACAATTTTTTAGCATTACGTGTGTTTATATAATGTGCAAATATGGGCGGATTTGAATTGCCCCTGGTATGTGGGCGGACCGAACAAATTGGGAAGCCTACTCCTTATGTCGAGGGGTGGTTCGTCTCAAACTTTGTCTCTACGTGATGAAGCATATGGGTGAGGGAGCATTTCGGTTTGTTAAATGACAGCGACCGCCACGGTTTAGCGGTTGAATGCCCCTGTAAAAAGCAGAGAAATTATTCTTGAAATCAAACGAGATAAGGAAGACATATTTGCTTTTTCGCTTCAGAGCTTGTGATCAATTTGCCCCATTTTTCACCAGAATAGATCTTGTCAGATGATCATAATTTTCTTTTGGATTTGTCTCCTTCAACATGTTAAATGTTAGTGTAAATATTTCCTGTAAAAAAAAAAAGAGACATATCAGCCAGTATTAAAAGGGATAAATTGAAAACGATACTGATTTACCCTTCATCTTGAATGTCTTGCACGAGTCTTTTACCAGTTTTGTTGGATTGAATTTTCCTCGACTTTTGTTGGGCGCCTCACCATTATGGGAAGACTATGGTAAAATACTGACTTTGATATTACTCGTCGAGTATTCCTGTTTGTAAAAAAAAGAAATGCACAAAAAGTTGTTTCATTTATTTATAATACATACAACATTCCCCACCCTTGGGGATCGAACTCGGAATATTTCGGACCTACTGTCATCCCCCATACCATTCGGTCCATTGGACCGTAGGTGTTCATGGGGCTTTCTTTTCAAGGGTTAATCCTTGGGGATAACGCAGCCCTGTTGTATCACCTTGGGCCATGTTACGGTATTTCTCGAGGTAATTTGCAATCCCTGTTAAGAATGGAATAAGACAATTCAAGACTTGAGATGATTTTGTGCACATTAGAACGATACAGAATTACCCATTTCTGAGATTGTTCGCGTCTTTCGCTTGTACTTTCCTTTGTCCGAAGCTGTCTATCCCGTGGTAATGCCCATGAGTTGATTTGCCCCCAAATTTTATCCAACCTGTATTCGGATATGATTGCGTTCTCGGGTCGATTTGCAATTTCCTGAGAATAGAAGGGGCTTAATTTTAAAACTTGGAGCAACTGAGGGTAAATTGAAACGATACGGAGTTACCCTTCAGGTTTATGCAGATTTTCACTCGCCATCAATTCGTCGCGAGGTTGGTGAGGTGGCGGATTCGAGCATTTAATAGGGGGAAGTCGGATTATTACTCCTTGCTTTTACACATTCACAAAAGCAGAAAAACACATCACGCAAGGAAATAAAACACATTCACTCATTCAGGATTAGTTCCGCTTCCTCTGCAGGCTCTCCCATGATCAGCTAGCTTCATCCCAAATTAGGTATGCATCGGCCATATAGAAGGTCTGGTGGTCACTGGCTAAACAAGTGCATCACAGTCCCGATGCTTTACCGATATCAAACTGGTTGATTATGGCGAAAAGATCATCGTCAATGTCCGCTTGGTGGTGATCTGTCCCTTCTTCCTCGGGAGGTATTGATACTGATCCAGTATCATTGGTCCTTTTGTACCCTGCTCCAACAGAACTCGATCCTGTTATAAATTGGTCTAACTCACCTCTTAAACGTGCATTTTCGATCCTCAGATCATACATTTCATCGAGGGTGAGGAGGAGGCTATTGCAGTTGGGGCAGGTGGCGGAGTCAAAAGTCTCTTTATACATCTTGTTTTCCGCTAGGAGGTTTTCATTTTCAACTCTTAGAAACTCGGCTTCGTTGTGCTCATGACGAGTCTTCATTCGGGTTCGTCTATTTTGAAACCAGAACTTGATTTGCGAAGGTTCAAGGCCTAGCTCTTGACTCAGTTCCATTTTTTGTTTGCCGTCTGGCATAGGGCACGTTCTGAAGAAAGCTTCAAGCTTTCGTACTTGCTCCTCAGTATGGCGACGGTAACGCTTCTTTTGACCTTTACCGTTGTTGTCATTGTCCTTACCGGGCTCTTGGACGTCGTCGGTGGAAGGGCCGGGCTCCATAGGCTCGATCCCAAATATGGCTTCAAACTCTTCCTCTCCCATATTCAGCAAGTAACAATAACTTTCAAGTGTGTTGGGTTGAGACATCTTCGATTTGGTTAACGATTTCTCAAAGTTTGATATCTCTTCTTGTATTTTCACTCTCTGGATTTTTCTGGGAGACTGCGTATGCTTTAAGAGTCTCTCTTTCGAGCACGAATGAGAATTATCAAGAAGATGCCTCCTTTAAAATTAGACGTGGGTTTAGCAACTGTATTGCCTCTCTCGAGTGTTCTGGCTTTCTCGATTTTCTTTTCATCGTATCTCTCGCCCAGCTCGTCTCCTTCCATCTTTCCGTGGAAGGGGGCCCCTTGTTGCTGTCTCCACTGTCAATTTGCTGGCGAGTTCTTCAATAAAGACGAGTCGTATCTCTTTTCTGCCGAAAATGTCTTTGTCTCCCACTCAGCTTATTTTTTATCCTTTCTTTTTCAAAGTAGTGGCGTCTCGTCCAACTTTTCCGTAGAGACGTCGGATTTGCTTGGCTCGAGATTGGAGACGAGTAGCGGAGGTGATACTGATAGGGAATGGTAGACAGGAAAATTTGGCCAGTAGAGACTTCCCCTGCAAAAATGAAAGAGAATGCGGCAGTATATGTTCTTCATATTCTAGAAAAATTGGAACGATACTGTTTTACCCTTGTGTATACTTCCATTGAATTTGAATTGAAGAAGTTCCTTCATTTGGATTGGATTGAATTGTATGTCCCGAGTTGCCCTTCACTTTGAGCTTGCCACATATGTGCTTTGCTTAGTTGGGCCTTGTTTTCTTTCGGGTTGCCTTGGACCATCATCATTTTCCATGCCATTGGGTCCGTGGACCGGAGGGCTCCTTTAATTTGAAGGTTACCTTGAAGGCGAATGAGTCCTATCGCATTCCATTGGGTCATTTCATTTTGCGACACTCTTGAGGCACTTTGCAATCCCCTGGGTGAGAATGGAACAAATCCAATTTAGCATTTTGCAACGATTGAGGGTAAATTGGAACGACACACAGTTACCCGTCTTCGAGTTCGCCTGGGCTTTTCACTTGAAATTTCCCTACGTGAGGCCATTCAACATTTCTCATTATGGCAGTCAGCGACGTTGCCACAAATTGATCCGCCCTAAATCTAGCATAAAAAGGGATTCACGCATTCGACGGGATAAATAAATTGCCCCCTTGCCCTTGAATTAAATCGAGACACCTAGAAAGCTGGAAAATATCATACGTAGGGGAATTAAGCATGAAATGAAAGGTGCACTTATTCAAGGTCAGTTCTGCCTCTCCTGTGGCTCTTCGATAATCAGCTAGTCTCGTGTTGGTTCGGGTGTGGATAACCGATGTTTGAGAGTCCCTACTCACTGGCTCCTGATCGCGGCTTGGGACGTCTGTCAACCCTAAACTGGTTGACCAGGGCAGTAAGCTCATCATCTGGGTAATCTCTTGAACCTTCCAGCAACTGATGCTCGAATTGGGCATTGTTGTTGGCAAATGCTGGCGGTAGATTTCTCATTCTGTCCTCGCCATGAGCAATTTGACTTCTCATGCTGGAGCCTTCATCATTACTCGAGAAAGTGTGGGGATCACCAACTGTCCTGCTGCCAAAAACTCCTTCCATTCGAGGATTAGAGAAGTGGAAGTGCTCAGGATAACTTCTTGTCTGATTCTCTAGCTGCGCAGGCGCGCTGATCATGGGATGAGTTCTAGCCACAGGTTGGTGCTCAGACCAAGGAATCTGAATACACTGCTCTTGCGGTCTATACTCTTGAAGAGCATTAGGGTGATTCTGGGGGATACTTTGATTAACGCCTGGGGGATTGATGGCATGGCTACTAGCTTGGTTGATGATGGGAAGTGGCTCGCCCCATGCTAACCTGGGGAACTTATAGTGGCGAGGAGACTCGACGTTCAGGCTTAGATTAGTCCCGCCTTGGTTTTCTTGATTCTGAGCTGCATTGTGTTCTCTCACCCTTTTTCTGTACTTCTAAAGATGACTCGAAACATTTGCTTTAGTGAGTCCCTCTACCTTCATAATTTCCAGTATATGTTGCGGCCGTGCCGAATCTATTCCTAGCTGCTGAACTGCATTAACAAACATACGATACAGCTCGGGAGACCAACTCATCTTCTTTCTCCAGTTGCTTGGAACAAAATTGAAGGCTTGATGCTTGTTCTCATGGTCGTGCAATTGCTTCCTTACCACGTGCTGCCATATGTTTTGAAGCATCTGAACTCTAACTGGTTTCGTTACGACGTCTTGGGCCCCATTTAAGACAGCCTTCATTAGGGCTTGCTGATCATCGCTTGCCGATATTACGAGGACTGGCATGTTTAATTTAGAATTGATAACTTCCAAGAGAGTGAAAACATCCATGTCAATCCCTACCATGGCGGTGAGGACGATATCAAACGGGTCACTACTCCTCCTTAATATCTCTAAGGCCTCTGTCGCCTTTACTTGAGCTACAACCTTATACTGGCATTTTCTTAATACGGTAACAAGGATTGACAGAGAGACTGGATTACCATCAATGGCCATGACCAGTAGACCCTCAGGGTAAGGAACTTCATCAGCTTTGACCAGGGTTGAACATGCGCCCGTTCCCCTAATACTCGACATATTTCTGGATCTAGGACTGCCGATTCGAGACCGCCTCGGGATGTCTTCTCGGACTTGAGGGATCACGAGATCGTTGATGCCTTCTCGTAACAGGCTTTGAAAGTCGATGCTTTGATGGTGAAGGTTTTGAATTCCTCTCCCACGAGAACTCCTTCCTCTCTATCTTTCTCCTGCGAGTTCTTGCGAATGAACTCTGACTATCAAATGGGGACAAGTTCTCTCTCTGGCAATAGCAACGATTTCCCTCTTCACGGGCAGCGCTATTAGATTTTCCGAGGGAGAAAATCTGATATTCATCTTTTGATCAAAGGGGAAATCCTTGTTTCTCGCTCAGTTTGTCTTCTTTTTTCTTTTCGTGATAGAGGGCCCCTGTCAAGATCTCCACCGTCGATTTACTGGCGGGTCCTCCAATGAAGACAAGTCGTATCTCCTTTTCGCTAACGTTTGCCGTGTCTTCCACTCAGCTCATCTTTCCGTCTTCTTTTTCAAAGTGGCGGTGTCTCGTCAAACTTTCTGCGGAGACTTCGGACTCGCTTAGCTCGCAGTCGCCATCTGATGGGAATTCGAGCCAACGAGGGTGGTGCCAATAGAGAATGGTAGAGAAGAGAAATCTTGACTGGTTGATACAGTCACTATGAAATCAATATTTACTTCAAAGCAGATTACCATCTTCGCATTCCGCTCATCTGCCTCACCTCTCTCCCCCTTTCTTTCGTATTCTGCTTTCAAAAATGGCCAATTCTCCTAACCATACCTTATCCGCTGAAGTCCTAGCTGGGTGGGAGAGACTCTACAATCTTCTTGGTAGAGGTTACGCTCATATAGCCAAAAATTCTACCGTTGAGGCTGAAATCCTCGGTTTATTTAGGACCGTGGACGCTGCTTCTGTTGAGGGTACCCAACTAGAGAAGGAGTACCGGAACTTCTCGACCCTCTTCATCAATTTTCTGGCTGCCTATAACCGTGCTTATGAGATGGTCCTTGTGACCGCCGTCGTGAAAGCCCGTTACCGAGACCGGCACGAGCGTCTGGCAACAGTTACGTTTGTGGCTGATAATCACAAAAAGGCCCTCAAGTTTGCCAACGATCAGCTTTCGTGGCTGGTTCGTGAGAGGGGAAAGTTGGTGGACCGTCTGGCCTTGGTCCGAACTTACGCCGAACAGGAGCCAGGCAATATTGTGATGAGGTGTAAATGTGGTTGGCTGCAGGAGAGACTTGATGACATTACGACAGACATTGCTTTCGAGAGGGCAGCGGTTCCGGACCTGGAGTTTGCCGTTGAGCATTACGAGGCCACTATGGCCCAGGTTAAAGAGAAGTGCGATCGCCTCTTCTTTAGGCTCGCGGAGCTTGATCCCGAGAGCGCCCGGTGCATCCAGAGCATCAACTGTTTGGAGAGTCAGTTGAGCTCTTTCGTAATGGTCATCAGGGCCCAGTTTGGCTTTACCTTTCCTCCCCAGTGAGTTGTTGTAATACTCTTTGATGAATGGAATGAAAGAAAAGCTTCACGTGTTTTGTTTTGTTTTTTTTTTTAATTTTCCTGCTATCGTTTCTTCCGCATAGCATAACAGAACGATTTGAGATACCGAAGATGTCGAGGCTTAATGTTCTTCTTGATGTTCTTGTTTAATTGCTCCAGACGATGATATCGAGAACATTGATGATGGGTTCGGCGGTGGCCCCCACTATCCATCTTGAGATCACGAACAATAACGCTATGACAACTCGATCAGTGCGCTGGTAGTAAATCCGGCCACCTGTTGTGTGCCCACTTTTATCCATATTTTGTTTCTTTCGGCGTCCACTTGCTCGTGTCGGTCGCCTGTAGCGTCGGGAGAAATTCCTGTGGGCCACGTTCATTAATAGAACCTCGGTCCTCTAAAGCCCTCCGCATGTTTCGGATAAGAGGAAATTTTAAGACCGGTCTCTGGTTGATTTGATCAGGTAAAGGTATTTGTTTCATGGGTTCTGATTATATAATCCATATTATTTTTCAAAAGACGCGGGATCCTCTGCAATACATTAAATATGCCCCCATGTTTAATCAGTATAAATCCACCGTCATATCAGAATACACTGCCCATACAAGTTTACGGATTGACATAACTTTGTCTGTCAAAGATGGACAATGTTCGTTTGCCCCCCAGAATTAACGGTTGAAGCCTCGGTGTTTTTCGTCTTTTGGTATTTCTGAAGATGATTCTTGATATATTATTGAACTTAATTTTTACACCCGTCTGGGGTATCTAGGATCTCCCTGCAAAAGAAAAGGATATAATTAGTATGCGACACAAGAAATGTCGGTCCATGACTCCTATATTATTCCAATTTGATTTTTTCTATTTTATAGAGAAATCAGAAGAAAGAAAAAAAAATTTCCTTAGGAAGAAATGGGTTAATTTCTGATACAGAATTTTTTTCAGATTTATTATTCTTTTTTTTTATTTTTTTAAAGGAATGTGACAAAGTCTCTTGACATTTACTAAAATTTTTGAAGGAATTTCCTTTTTATCAAAATAAATTTTCAGAGGTAAATTTGTCAGGAAAATTTTATTTTTATTGAAGCAGGAAAGACATGACAGAAATCCTTTATTGGTTAACGAAATTCCCCCGAGACATTAGTCTAATTTTATTTAGAGAAACTTTTCTTAGAAAAACATGAGCGAATTTCTCGAAAAGAATTTTTGTTGCAAGTTTTTATAATTTGAAAGAATGTGATAAAATCACTTGATGTTTTTTTAAAGGAATTTTTCTTTTTATCGAAATAAATTTTCAGAGGAAAATTTGTCGGGAAAATTTCATTTTTATTGGAGAGAAAAAAACATGACAAAAATCTCTTATTGGTCAATTAGTCGAATTTTATTTAGAGAAAATTTTCTTAGAAAAACATGAGCGAATTTCTCGAGAAGAATTTTCTTGCAAGTTTTTATAATTTGAAAAATGTGATAAAATCACTTGATGTCTACTAGAGTTTTTTTTTAAGGAATTTTTCTTTTTATTGAAATTTTCAGAGGAAAATTTTTTCAGGAAAATTTCATTTTTATTGAAGCAATAAAAATATGACAAAAATCCCTTATTGGTTAATAAAATTCCCATGAAGGGATTTTTTTACATCATTTTTTCAAAAAAAAAAATTTAAAAGAAATGAGGGACAAATTTAATTTTTATTTTCTTTTAAAAAGAATGCTCGTAATATCAAGCTTAAAAATTGACTAACACCTAGCATGGACCGACCGAAAATAAATACAAGATAAAATTAGAGAACTTACTTTTACCTTGGAGAAATGCAAATCACATAGTCATGCGCATGACTCAAGTGAGGAGTGGACTCTAGAAAATAAAAGAAGGAGAGACAAGGTATGGACCTAAAAAGGCTCCCACTATCTGAATTGACAAACTTACCCTCCGCGCAATCAAATCACAATGGGAAGAATTGTCAATTCAGATAATGAGCGGAATAAAATATGGTCAACCCGAGCGCAATCGACGCAAGAGCTTGGCATATTCGATCCCTATCTATGGTTTTCTAGGAAGAATTTCGCGACTTGGGTTTAGACGCTTGTGTGTGCAGGTGTCGTGATCCTCAGAGTATGCAAGACATGCACAACAATTGATATCAAAACAGCGCTTCTAAAAATGTGCGAAATTAAACAAATAAACCCAACACCAACCTGCAAAACAAAGGGGTTAGCCAAACACTCCGCCCCTTATAACTCCCATCCTGCAAAAACATATAACACCTATAGAATGAGTCCCAAACAATATCGCCAGAAGCGAGATATGCATGAAATTTTCATTGGCCTAAGTCCACTAAGACTCTTAAAATTTCGAAAAAATTTAAGTATTCCAATTGGTATCTTTTTTCGAAAATTTAAAAATCTCTCTCCCCAGTGGAGTCGCCAGTTTGTCGCGACCCTCTAAAAAATTTTTAAATTTTAAAGGGAGTTAACGGATTATTAGGTTAATTAGATTTGACTAACCTAACGCGGACCCTCCCAAGCCCTACCGAATCGCAACTTTGGTTTTTGTTTAAATGATTTTGAAATTTGGAGTCGCCACTAATCGTTCTTGGTAGGTCGATTAGAAACCTAAATAAATTAGCGGGAGAACTAATTTATTCCTGCGAACCAGAGATTATGAGTTCGGGGACTTGGTTACACTAGTTAATTAAAACTAATGCCCTTTCGGTACCTTAATTTCATGGATATCCTAATTCGGCAACTCAGGCTTGGTTTATTCCTAAGGCTCTAGTAGCATTCTCTTTTGTGTTTTCACTTTTTAAATAGGATGCATGGATGATATATATTTTTATTTGTTATATTTTTTTAAGTGTTAAAGATTCCCTAAAGCCGAAAGAGGGAGTGTGTTAACGACTTCTGTGCAGTATTACGACCTACTCATCTTTTGGGTCTGATGATTCAAAAATTAAATTATAGGAAGTACATGACAATGAATAAACACCTCCAATGGGAGGCCTAGCATTGGCTTGGCTCTTCCCTTTGGGATTTAAGGTACAGGTATTTAAGTTGCAGGTATTTAAACTACTGTAAGTAAAAACCTCCAATGGGAGGCTAAGCATTGGCTTGGCTCTTCCCTTTGGAATTTAAGGTACATGTATTTAAGTTGCAAGTATTTAAACTACTGTAAGTAAAAACCTCTAATGGGAGGCTAAGCATTGGCTTGGCTCTTCCCTTTGGGATTTAAGGTACAGGTATTTAAGCTGCAGGTGTCGCGACCCTCTAAAAAAATTTAAAATTTTAAAGGGGTTAACGGATTATTAGGTTAATTAGATTTGACTAACCTAACGCGGACCCTCCCAAGCCCTACCGAATCGCAACTTTGGTTTTTGTTTAAATGATTTTGAAATTTGGAGTCGCCACTAATCGTTCTTGGTAGGTTGATTAGAAACCTAAATAAATTAGCGGGAGAACTAATTTATTCTTGCGAACCAGAGATTATGAGCTCGGGGACTTGGTTACACTAGTAAAACTAATGCCCTTTCGGTACCTTAATTTCATGGATATCCTAATTCGGCAACTCAGACTTGGTTTATTCCTAAGGCTCTAGTAGGGTATTCTCTTTTGTGTTTTCACTTTTTAAATAGGATGCATGGATGTTATATATTTTTATTTGTTATATTTTTTTAAGTGTTAAAGATTCCCTGAAGCCGAAAGAGGGAGTGTGTTAACGACTTCTGTGCAGTATTACGACATACTTATCTTTTGGGTCTGATGATTCAAAAATTAAATTATAGGAAGTACATGACAGTGAATAAACACCTCCAATGGGAGGCCTAGCATTGGCTTGGCTCTTCCCTTTGGGATTTAAGGTACAAGTATTTAAGTTGCAAGTATTTAAACTACTGTAAGTAAAAACCTCCAATGGGAGGCTAAGCATTGGCTTGGCTCTTCCCTTTGGGATTTAAGGTACAGGTATTTAAGTTGCAGGTATTTAACTACTGTAAGTAAAAACCTCCAATGGGAGGCTAAGCATTGGCTTGGCTCTTCCCTTTGGGATTTAAGGTACATGTATTTAAGTTGCAGGTATTTAACTACTGTAAGTAAAAACCTCCAATGGGAGGCTAAGCATTGGCTTGGTTCTTCCCTTTGGGATTTAAGGTATAGGTATTTAAGTTGCAGGTATTTAACTACTGTAAGTAAAAACCTCCAATGGGAGGCTAAGCATTGGCTTGGCTCTTCCCTTTGGGATTTAAGGTGCAGATATTTGAATTGCGGATAGATTTTGTCCTCTCCATTCTAGGATATGAATTCTTTAAAATGAAATACAACGAATTGATTCAACAATTCAAAATTTGTGCGCGCTTGAGGATTCCTCCAAGCCGATTTTGTGCTTCCATAGGGTTGACCATTGATATAGAGCTGCGGCTTCCTGACATAAAATAGAGTGAAGTGTCAGTATACAATATATGTGCTAATCTGCACCTAAAACCAGAAGAGTGGAAAGATTACTTATCTCCCATTTTCTGGGAGGGATTTCTATAATTGATTTTCGCTCTCTATGTTCCCAATATAGAGAGTTTCTTTTGAATTTAGAGGGACTTTTAATCACAGATCAACTGAGAAATCGGTGGACAGCTTAGGAGCTTGTCTGGGCCGATTTTTGCACCTCCATAGAATTTGTCGTCGGTATGAAATTGTCCTTTACCTGAAACAAAAATAAAAGGAAATGGGAGAAGAAATCTGCGCTTATTTACATCTAAAATTAGGAAAATGACGAAGGTCACTTATCTTCGTGGTGATGACCATTGATCGACACATTGGAATATCAGTGTGATGAGTTGAGCGTTTAGAACACGTTCTCAATCAAAGTAGATAGGTAACGAAGCTCGGCAAATAATAAAAATAAAATAAAATAAAACGAACATTGAGAATTAAACTCTAATCGCTCTAATTATTCATCTATCGAGACATGTAATATGAAACAAATTACTCAGGAATTTACATCGAACTAAAATGAGTCATATGAATTGAACATGAGAAAAAAAAATTCATACTCAAGCACATATAAGTTTTACTTAGAAAGCTAAAACCAAGCAAGATAAATGTTAATTTCAAATTGATGGCGTCACTTGAAGGAGTTGACCATCGATCCACTCAAAAGAGAAATGTAAATCTATTGATGATATCTTTATGAAGTTACGATGTTAAACCAACATCAAATTAACCAAAATGAAGAGCAATCAGGGAATTATTTAATTGGGCAATCGAGCAAAAAAAAAAAAAAAACGCAGCATGGGAGGAGAACTTCACCTGAGCTAACGTGGCAAGTATAATATATATATTAATTACCTGTCACAACAAATTAACAATACGCACCAAAGCTTCATGCAGCAATCAACTTCGACTTCAATTTTATATCATCTCCTTAGTTATGTATGACCAAACACACGACGAAGTAGTTTTGCCATTTAGAACTTAATAGTTTAATCTAACTATTCGTTGTAAGAGAAAATATAATCTTACGTATCAACTTTAAGCTCTAACTTTAATAAGATCTACGATCACGCGTAAAGCAGAAAAGAACCAACATCACCGATGAATAGCCCATAACGCTAATGGAGCGAAACCTGATGTGGACTTTCTGACTGCTATCTTCCATTGCATAAGACCGCGGGAAGCTGCAGACTTGCCCCACGTACGCTGTCGAAGAATCGAGAGGTGCCGTTCAAGGGTGGGAGTCTGACATTTGCGAAACTCGGGTGCGCTGGGTTGATCCCAGTGTCAACGAAACCTGGGACGACGCTAAAACATGCATCTCTCGGCCCAGTCCAGCACCTCCAAGCTCTCTAGCCTCGTTCGACTCCATTGAATGCGTCCTTAGGAACTTCCAGTTGTTGCACCTCAATGGTCAGCTTGCCACAATTTTCATCCTTTGCTGAGAACAGAATTCGCCACATCCTCCTCTACAATATGAATCTTGCTTCCCACTGTTAGGTAATGGTCCGTCAATGTAGATGCAAGTCTTTAAGGTAAGGCATTGGGCGACACGAAGTCGGGATAGGGCTTTGGTTCTCCAGCGAGGATCCTCAACTTCTGAAGCTCCTCATGGAGCTCGATGTCGGCGTCGGCTCAAAGTTCAAGCTGCTTGGGCTACTTGAAGCAAGTTTCGGTATTTTTCTTGAAGTCACCCTCTAAGACGAGGATCAGCTTCTTCAAGGTTTTGAAGTCGAGGACCTCCGTGATACCCTGGGGTCTCTCCGCGGCCTCCGAAGACATCAATCCCCCCGGAGGAGAAGAAAAACCCCCCCTCTTTTTTATCCTTCAATGGAGTCGTCCCTCCTCTCCAGATTTTTCTTTTTTTTTCTTTTATTCCTTTCTCCTCACTTTTCTTCACATGCAGACCCCTTTTCTTTAGTCCAAGTTTTTTTCATCAGGTGACCATTCGATGCCTTTTTTGAAAGTTGTTTGGCTTCTGGTCATTTTTTATTATCATTAAGTTCCCACCGAGCGGTCTCTTGACCTTTCAATCTTGCCGACACCTCCATCTGTATTTTTGTTATCTAAGTTAAAAGATTGCGCGATCACTTTATACCATACAGTTAGGTACATCCGCAGATCCCCTGATTCAATTCCTCTATGGAACCAGGAATATCACTTCCTTTTCGCATTCTGCAGATTAGGCTGTGCCTCTGAATTCCTCCTTATATGAATTCAAGACCATTCTAAGATCAGATCTCTCTCTTTCTACCGAAGCTTGCATGCCTCCGTAGTTTCGCAAAAGGACCAGAAATCTAACTACAGAAGGCTGGTCTCAGTTGCCTCTGCAGTAGGTTCCGTGAGAGCTGATCCCTATTATCTCTACTTGCCAGTTAACTGGTTCCCAGGAAGATCCTGGCTTATGATGAACTGAGGCCAATTCACATCAAGAAACAGCAAGCTCGATATTTCTGTCTTACTTTTAACACCTAGGATCCATCGGTGGGCGTCAGGTGTTGCTTCATTCTTCTCCATCGGTTGCGCACTTGTATTTTTTCAATAGCATAGAACTTGATTCCATTCGAAGATGGGTACATCCGAAGAGAAGAAGGACTCTGTTGTGCCTCCTTTGACTCAGGTCTTCCACCCAACTAACGATCAAACATGAAACCTTTTCCACACATCCAACGGTCAAGCATCTGCTGTTCTCGTCCTCATAATGTACATGTTTTATCGCCACTTTCAGCGCCTTCTCTCTCATCATGGAAGGTGATTGGTGCTTCAATGCTAGCTCGTGGTGAAGGAATCCCTATAGTATATCTTGTACTGGAGGACGAGGGTATTATAAATCCTCCTTTGCGACAGTATCCCTTGCCATGTTCTAATTTATTTCATTATAAGGCTCAGTGTAGTGCTCTTGTTCCGACGGAATCTGGGACTTAGCAACTAGATTCTTTAAGGCATCTACTACCATGTCAACACTTGATCCTTATATAAGGAATCACGAAGCAGAATCTTGGGACCATAATTATCGAGGGCACATATATTCCAGTCGCTTGATGAAGCCTTACCTAAAAAAAAAACGACCGAGGGAAAGATCCACGGTTTCTTGAGGCTTCAAAGACTTGATTAGTCTCCAGAAGAATGCACGAACTTCGAAGGCTCGAAATGATCTCCCCATTACGAATTTCGGATTGGGTCTTCGTTATTTCGGGAATCAAGAAATCAGGAATGACTCCTTTAAGTAGTTGTAGACACTAACGATCAAGTTGTCATTAGTCGCCGCATCAATTTGAAATCCAGGAAACTGCCCATTAATCAAAATGCCCCACTGCTTAACATCAAGAAGGTAAATGTCACCATAAGCGACCTTCCACATCAGGAACCTAGCGATGTGAAAGGGTGTTGAGTTGACTTGCCAATGCGTTCACATGAGTACGTGGAATTCCTTTCTTTCTTTATTCTTCTTCTTTGTCTTTTTTTTTTCTGTTCTCTCTTCTCTATCTCACATTCTAATCTCTTCACTAACTCTTCTTCATCTTCATCTTCCCTTCTCCATATTTATCTCCCATTCTAATTTCTCCACTAACTCTTCTTCATCTCCATCTTCCCTTCTCTATTCTTATCTTCCATTCTAATTTCTCTACTAACTCTTCTCTATCTTCCATTCTCTATTCTTATCTTATTTTCTCCATCCATTCTTCTCCAACTTTTCTTCTTCATCTCCTCTTCTCCATCTTCCCTTCTCTATTCTAATTTATCCACTAACTCTTCTTTTTGTTATTTGTAAAATAATCCTTCAAGAGTTAAGTATTTGCACTCTAGTCCTTGAATTTTAAGTATTTACAATTTAGTCCCTGAAAAAATATATTTCTTTAAGTCCAAATCTCCTCACAATTTTTGACACACCAAAATTTACCACATGTCAAATTTAAGCTCATTTCTTGCCGTTGAAAATAATGCAGAATTTAATTAAAGCCCTTTTGCAAAATTAAGTCATTCTGGGTATAATTGGGCCAAGATGAAAATTTAAAATATTAGGAGACAATGTCACAACTCATAAAAGGTGAAAATTAAAAATAAGTTGACTCAAATTAAATTTTTTTAGGCCCGATTCAAGATTATACTCGTGAAGGAACACGTGATTCGAATTGGATTTTTCTGAATTTGCGATGGCCAATATGAAAATAGATTTAAAATAAAAATATTAACTATCTTTGTGTATTTGTTTTGGCCTCAAATGTTATTTTTCCAAAAATTTCAAGAATTTTTGTATTTTTTTTTTAAATTAAAAATATATATAATATGAAATTTTATTTTTTGTTCAAAAATGGTTGCCTAGGCTTGGCCGAGGCTTCCAAAGTTGATTTTTCAATTTTCTCATTTTTTCTTCATTTTTTGTTTTATGAATTTTCGAAAATAAAAATACCGAAAAATACTGAAAATATGAAAAAATCGTTTTTTTGGTCAAAATTGGTTCCCTAGGCTTGGGTAAGGTCCCCAAAGTTGATTTTTTAATTTTATGAATTTTTATGGATTTTTTATTACTTTAGCAATAGAAAAAAAATGATTAAAAATCAGGTGTCAACAGCAGGTATTTAACTACTGTAAGTAAAAACCTCCAATGGGAGGCTAAGCATTGGCTTGGCTCTTCCCTTTGGGATTTATGGTGCAGGTATTTAAGTTGCAGGTATTTAACTACTGTAAGTAAAAACCTCCAATGGGAGGCTAAGCATTGGCTTGGCTCTTCCCTTTGGGATTTAAGGTACATGTATTTAAGTTGCAGGTATTTAACTACTGTAAGTAAAAACCTCCAATGAGAGGCTAAGCATTGGCTTGGCTCTTCTCTTTGGGATTTATGGTGCAGATATTTAAATTGCGGATGGACTTTGTCCTCTCCATTCTGGGGTATGAATTCTTTAAAATGAAATACAACGAATTGATTCAACAATTTGAAATTTGTGCGCGCTTGAGGACTCATCTAAGCCGATTTTGTGCTTCCATAGGGTTGACCATTGATATAGAGCTGCGGCTTCCTGACATAAAATAGAGTGAAGTGTCAGTATACAAAATATGTGCTAATATGCACCTAAAACCAGAAGAGTGAAAAGAGTACTTATCTCTCGTTTTTTTGGGAGGGATTTCTATAATTGATTTTCGCTCTCTATGTTCCCAATATAGAGAGTTTCTTTTGAATTAAGAGGGACTTTTAGTCACAGATCAGTTGAGAAATCGGTGGACAACTTAGGAGCTTGTCTGGGCCGATTTTTGCATTTATACGAGATTTTTGCTGTTGAGATAGAGATGTCCTTCTCCTGACATAAATATGAGAAAAAATGGGAGATGGAGAAAGTGTATACAATTTGTGCTAATTTGCGAGTAAAACCATAAATAAATGAATAAATAAAAACACTTAGCTCGAATTTGCTTGCTCGTTGACGATGATGAACTCTTGATTTATATTTGATCGATGAAGGAATTTGTGATGATAACCCCTAGCTTTAAACTCCCATCATCTTCAAAATTCTCTCTCTTTTGGTATTTTCTTTCTCTCAAAATTTTCTTCAATCTCCCAAAACTCTCTCAAACATCCAAAATTTTCTCTCCAAAAAATTCTCCCAAACACTTCAAATTTTCTCTCTCAAGAATCCCTTCTCAAGCTCACTTCTTCCTCCTTTTATAACCTACTCATCTATCTCCCATTCTAATTTTTCCACTAACTCTATCTCCCATTCTAATTTCTCCACTAACTCTTCTTCATTTTCATCTTCCATTCTCCATCTCTATCTCACATTCTAATCTCTCCACTAACTCTTCTTCATCTTCATCTTCCCTTCTCCATATTTATCTCCCATTCTAATTTCTCCACTAACTCTTCTTCATCTCCATCTTCCCTTCTCTATTCTTATCTTCCATTCTAATTTCTCTACTAACTCTTCTTCATCTCCATCTTCCCTTCTCTATTCTTATCTTATTTTCTCCATCCATTCTTCTCCAACTTCTCTTCTTCATCTCCTCTTCTTCATCTTCCCTTCTCTATTCTAATTTATCCACTAACTCTTCTTTTTATTATTTGTAAAATAATCCTTCAAGAGTTAGGTATTTGCACTCTAGTCCTTGAATTTTAAGTATTTACAATTCAGTCCCTGAAAAAAATATATTTCTTTAAGTCCAAATCTCCTCACAATTTTTGACACACCAAAATTTACCACATGTCAAATTTAAGCTCATTTCTTGTCGCTGAAAATAATGCATAATTTAATTAAAGCCCTTTTGCAAAATTAAGTCATTCTGGGTATAATTGGGCCAAGATGAAAATTTAAAATATTAGAAGACAATGTCACAACTCATAAAAAGTGAAAGTTAAAAATAAGTTGACTCAAATTAAATTTTTTAGGCCCGATTCGAGATTATACTCGTGAAGGAACACGTGACTCGAATTGGATTTTTCTGAATTTGCGATGGCCAATATGAAAATAGATTTAAAATAAAAATATTAACTATCTTTGTGTATTTTTTGGCCTCAAATGTTATTTTTCCAAAATTTTCAAATATTTTTGTATTTTTTTTAAAAAAAATTAAAATATATATAATATGAAAAATTATTTTTTGGTCAAAATTCGTTCCCTAGGCTTGGCTAAGGTTCCCAAAGTTGATTTTTCAATTTTATGAATTTTTATGGATTTTCTATTAATTTTCGAAAATAAATAAATAAAAAATACGTAAAAATACTAAAAATATGAAAAATCGTTTTTTGGTCAAAATTGGTTCCCTAGGCTTGGCTAAGGTCCCCAAAGTTGATTTTTCAATTTTATGAATTTTTATGGATTTTTTATTACTTTAGCAATAGAAAAAATGATTAAAAATCAGGTGTCAACAGGATGAACTCTTGATTTATATTGATCGATGAAGGAATTTGTGATGATAATCCCTAGCTTTGAACTCCCATCATCTTCAAAATTCTCTCTCTTTTGGTATTTTCTTTCTCTCAAATTTTTCTTCAATCTCCAAAAACTCTCTCAAACATCCAAAATTTTCTCTCAAAAAAAAATCCTCCCAAACACTTCAAATTTTCTCTCTCTAGAATCCTTTCTCAAGCTCACTTCTTTCTCCTTTTATAACCTACTCATCTATCTCCCATTCTAATTTTTCCACTAACTCTATCTCCCATTCTAATTTCTCCACTAACTCTTTTTCATTTTCATCTTCCATTCTCCATCTCTATCTCACATTCTAATCTCTCCACTAACTCTTCTTCATCTTCATCTTCCCTTCTCCATATTTATCTCCCATTCTAATTTCTCCACTAACTCTTCTTCATCTCCATCTTCCCTTCTCTATTCTTATCTTCCATTCTAATTTCTCTACTAACTCTTCTTCATCTCCATCTTCCCTTCTCTATTCTTATCTTATTTTCTCCATCCATTCTTCTCCAACTTCTCTTCTTCATCTCCTCCTCTTCATCTTCCCTTCTCTATTCTAATTTATCCACTAACTTTTCTTTTTATTATTTGTAAAATAATCCTTCAAGAGTTAGGTATTTGCACTTTAGTCCTTGAATTTTAAGTATTTACAATTCAGTCCCTGAAAAAATATATTTCTTTAAGTCCAAATCTCCTCACAATTTTTGACACACCAAAATTTACCACATGTCAAATTTAAGCTCATTTCTTGTCGCTGAAAATAATGTATAATTTAATTAAAGCCCTTTTGCAAAATTAAGTCATTTTGGGTATAATTGGGCCAAGATGAAAATTTAAAATATTAGAAGACAATGTCACAACTCATAAAAAGTGAAAGTTAAAAATAAGTTGACTCAAATTAAATTTTTTTAGGCCCGATTCGAGATTATACTCGTGAAGGAACACGTGACTCGAATTGGATTTTTCTGAATTTGCGATAGCCAATATGAAAATAGATTTAAAATAAAAATATTAACTATCTTTGTGTATTTTTTGGCCTCAAATGTTATTTTTTCAAAAATTTCAAATATTTTTGTATTTTTTTTAAAAAAATTAAAATATATATAATATGAAAAATTATTTTTTGGTCAAAATTCATTCCCTAGGCTTGGCTAAGGTTTCCAAAGTTGATTTTTCAATTTTATGAATTTTTATGGATTTTTTATTACTTTAGCAATAGAAAAAATGATTAAAGATCAGGTGTCAACACCCTTGGCACTTCATGTGCCGAACAAATGTGTAAAACCATAAACAAATCAAACCCCCCCAACCCCCACCCCCCTCCCTTCTTGGAAAGTGCCGAACAAGTGTTTAAAAACCATACACAAATAAATATTGAAAAAATAATAACAACATTCGTAAAATATGAACAAAAAAATCATAAACAAAAAAAAATGCACAAAACTCTATCGTGAAAGTCCCAGTTCAAACCCGAGTGGGTTTGGGCTCGCTCTTCAGTTTTGTGAGTTGGGTCAAACCGACCCAGTCTAGAAAATGAATAGGGAAAAGAAAGAAAAAAAATAAAAGGAAAAAAAAATTTTAAAAGGAAAATAATAATAATAGATAATATTAAAAATGGAAGCGTCGCCGTTATTTGCATCAAACTCCTGGGTGCCCGTGTCTAGTTGATCTAGTTGATCAAACCAAAAAAATAATAAAAAGAATAAAAATAAAAAATAAAAAATGTTGATCCAAATCATAAAATTTTCTAAAAAAAAAAGGAAACATTTCACAAAGAAAATTTCAAAAATATTAAAAAATGATGATCCAAATCGTCCTTGCCTTCCATGCGAAAGAGGCCGAAATAACATCTACTCAATAACATCTACTCAATTAATTGATGAAATTTTAATTTTTAATAGTTTTGAAATTTTCTTTATGGAATGTTTCCTTTTTTTTAAAGAAAATTTTATGATTTGGATCATCATTTTTTATTTTTTATTTTTTTTATTTTTTTATTATTTTCTAGTCTGATCTAGTATTTTAAGAAAATTTTATGATTTGGATCATCATTTTTTCTTTTTATTTTTTTTTATTATTTTCTAGTCTGATCAACTAGATTAACCAAACACGGGCACCCAGGAGTTTGATGCAAATAACGGCGACGCTTCCATTTTTAATATTATCTATTATTATTATTTTCCTTTTAAAATTTACTTTTTCCTTTTCTTTTTTTTCTTTCTTTTCCCTATTCATTTTCCAGACCGGGTCGGTTCAACCCAACTCACAAAACTGAAGAGCGGGCCCAAACCCACTCGGGTTTGAACTGGAACTTTCACGATAGAGTTTTGTGCATTTTTTTTGTTTATGGTTTTTTTTGTTCATATTTTACGAATGTTGTTATTATTTTTTTCAATATATTTTTGTTTATGGTTTTTACACACTTGTTCGGCACATGAAGTGCTGAACAAGTATTTGCTCCAAGAAGTGAGGGGGGGGTTGGGGGTTGATTTATTTGTGATTTTGTTCGGCGCTTCCCCCTCCGAACAAACCCCGAATTTCGTAAATAATATTTACAAAAATCTAAATCGGTAAAAAAACGTAAATATTTTAACCCATTTATGTAAAAAGCCCGCGTCAATCCAAATCTTAATTTGAGCACATGCTTATCGGCCTTCAAGGAGCCTCTCCATGTTTGGTGGTTCTATAATAACCATAAATCTTGAACCCGATTGCCTGAGGAAGACCGGTTCACCCTGCAGTCAACCCATTTTGTGGTTGCAAAGGCAAAACACAGCCTATCTTAAGGCTATCAAAAAGACTCGCACCGCGCCGCGTCAGCCCGACCCAAAACGGAAAAGAAATAGGTCCTATCTGATGGACGGATATCTCAATTGTCGGCTTTATTGATTTTTTTTTAGGGTTAATACCATGAAAAACCCTAAACTGGTACGCGTGTGACAAATTTACCCCAAACTATTTTTTTGATACGTGTGACAAATTTACCCCAAACTATTTTTTTGACACATGGGTAAATACTATTTCTTTTACCACGAAAAACCCCAAACTGGTACACCCGTGACAAATTTACCCTAAACTATTTTTTTTGACCATAAAAGACCCCAAACTGGTACATTTGTGACAAATTTACTCCAAACTAATTTTTTTTACCACGAAAAACCCCAAACTATTATACCTATGACAAATTTACCATTTATTAAATTGAATCAGTACCATGAAAAATCCTAAATTGATAAATCTGTGGTAAATTGAGGGTAAAAATCCTAAACCGGTATACCTGTGAAGTGCCACATGCCATCCAACTAAGTAATTTAAGGTTAAATTTAACGAAAATTAACAGAGGGTAAATTTATCGCAAATATATCAGTCTGAGGTAAATTTGTCACAAATGTACCAGTTTGGGGTTTTTTTAGGTTAAAAAATAGTTTGGGGAAAATTTGTCACATGTGTACTAGTTTAGGGTTTTTTGTGGTAAAAAAAATAGTTTAGGGTAAATTTGTCACAGGCGTATTAGTTTGGGGTTTTTCGTGGTATTAACCGTTTTGTAATTTGTAAGTAGATATGGGTGCCCTCTTTTCTTACCTACCTCTAAAACCCTACACCCTCGTTCGCTTTTATCCGTCCCTCTCCTCTTATTAAACCCTATAAACCCCATAAAACACGCACATACGCGTCTCTCTCTCTCTCTCTCTCTCTCTCTCTCTCTCTCTCTCTCTCTCTCAAACTATTGAGAAATGGGCTCCTCTTCCATTCTTCACCGATTGGCCTCCTCTTTTGCAACTATCGCAGTCCGTGCCCTCCGGAGGTAGCGGAATTGCCACTCTACCATCTTCACCGCTCTTAACCAGATGAGGATCATCCTCTTTTGCACCTCTCGCAGTCCGTGCCCTCCGGAGCCAGCGGAATTGCCACTCTGCCATTTTCACCGCTCTTAACCAGATGAGGATTGTTTATAGCGAGCCTCGTCTCAGTGCGTTTCTGCCTTCTCGTAGCTACTCCATGAAGAGGCCGAGCTCCGACGACAATCTCCTGCGACTCCTCGACTCGAAGATCCAGTGTGCCAAGGAAATACCAATGGTGGGCTGCTTAGTCTTGTCTTGTTTCGGCGGGATAATTAAGTTAATATATGCTGATGAACACATGAATTCTGGGTCGAGACTCACCCGAAATATTAATGATTGTTCGGCTTAAGTTGCCGAGTCTTAGCTTTTATTATAAAAAAAAGGTGCTAATCTAGCTGAGGCTTGTCCTTCTGGATATGTGCACCTCTTTATTTGGGATCATGAGAAAAAGAGGTAAACAATAGCTGAGAACCGGGCAAAGAAAACGAGGATGAAATAGCTTAAGGAAGAGACGTTTCTAAATCCAGCTGGATTTTAATTCGCTATTAAGGATCATGCCATTAAATATGCTTTCGCTCCTATTTTGGTTATGCGGAACTGTGTAGGATGTGCTAGCCTCATAGGGGAGAAAAGCTAATTATAACAATTTTGAATTTCGTCTCCTCGATAAACTCTCCATTTGTCCAGGGAGACCAACTGATCTCCTATGATTAAGGGTCCAAAGCAAAAAAAAAAAAATACAATTCAAATAAATATTATGAAAAATATGAAATGAAAGGTTATTCCTATGGGTGATTCACATGTTCTTTTGAATTCATGGTGCGGTTTATAGGTTGAAGAGGCACCGGGTGGATTCCCATTTAAAATTGAAGACAAGCCTGGATTGGAAACCATTGCACTGTCAAGGGAGTATCAGGGTGAAGAGATAAAAGTTAAAGTCATCACGCTTGTGACCGGAGAAGATGGTGGTGATGACAACCGGGACGACGGCGATAAGGATAATCAATCGAGCATTGATGTGGTCGTAAGTGTTGCCAAGGGGAACGGACAGTATACTAAAATTAACTACATTGCTTACCGTGATGGAAATTTTAATTGACAGCTTGGCCGAATTTAGAAAACTCTAAGGACCAAATTCTTGACGGAGGCCTTAATTTTTCAGTAAGCTCCTTTTGTTTTTGTTTTTTCCTCGTCTGTAAGATACACAATTCGTATATGGTCTTATTACTCTCCTACACGGTCCCTCGACCCAACTATTTCATTTTCTCTCGTGCTTTCCCTCTTCTCCAGGAATTTGGATGAGAACTTGCAGAAAGCAATACACGAGTATTCAGAGATTAGAAGAATCAAGCCTAGCATGAACAATTTCTTGCATGAATATAAGATCAACATAGAGAGGAGAGAGTGCTTGATGTGGTTGAAGAATCTCAAGAAGTTTGTGAGGCATAATTTTATTGGAGATACCGTCGCTTGGCAGGTGTCGCGACCCTCTAAAAAAATTTTAAATTTTAAAAGGAGTTAACGGATTATTAGGTTAATTAGATTTGACTAACCTAACGCGGACCCTCCCAAGCCCTACCGAATCGCAACTTTGGTTTTTGTTTAAATGATTTTGAAATTTGAAGTCGCCACTAATCATTCTTGGTAGGTTGATTAGGAACCTAAATAAATTAGCAGGAGAACTAATTTATTCCTGCGAACCAGAGATTATGAGTTCGGGGACTTGGTTACACTAGTTAATTAAAACTAATGCCCTTTCGGTACCTTAATTTCATGGATATCCTAATTCGGCAACTCAGGCTTGGTTTATTCCTAAGGCTCTAGTAGGGTATTCTCTTTTGTGTTTTCACTTTTTAAATAGGATGCATGGATGGTATATATTTTTATTTGTTATATTTTTTTAAGTGTTAAAGATTCCCTGAAGCCGAAAGAGGGAGTGTGTTAACGACTTCTGTGCAGTATTACGACCTACTCATCTTTTGGGTCTGATAATTCAAAAATTAAATTATAGGAAGTACATGACAGTGAATAAACACCTCCAATGGGAGGCTTAGCATTGGCTTGGCTCTTCCCTTTGGGATTTAAGGTATATGTATTTAAGTTGCAGGTATTTAAACTACTGTAAGCAAAAACCTCCAATGGGAGGCTAAGCATTGGCTTGGCTTTTCCCTTTGGGATTTAAGGTACATGTATTTAAGTTGCAGGTATTTAACTACTGTAAGTAAAAACCTCCAATGGGAGGTTAAGCATTGGCTTGGCTCTTCCCTTTGGGATTTAAGGTACAGGTATTTAAGTTGCAGGTATTTAACTACTGTAAGTAAAAACCTCCAATGGGAGGCTAAGCATTGGCTTGGCTCTTCCCTTTGGGATTTAAGGTGCAGGTATATAAGTTGCAGGTATTTAACTACTGTAAGTAAAAACCTCCAATGGGAGGCTAAGCATTGGCTTGGCTCTTCCCTTTGGGATTTATGGTGCAGGTATTTAAGTTGCAGGTATTTAACTACTGTAAGTAAAAACCTCCAATGGGAGGCTAAGCATTGGCTTGGCTCTTCCCTTTGGGATTTATGGTGCAGGTATTTAAATTGCGGATGGACTTTGTCCTTTCCATTCTGGGGTATGAATTCTTTAAAATAAAATACAACGAATTGATTCAACAATTTGAAATTTG
Source organism: Psidium guajava (assembly GCA_016432845.1). NCBI lineage: Eukaryota > Viridiplantae > Streptophyta > Magnoliopsida > Myrtales > Myrtaceae > Psidium > Psidium guajava. Next base: position 33,313,735 of record CM028229.1, on the reverse strand, counting down.
TGCGTGCTTCAGGACTCCTCCAAGCCGATTTTGTGCTTCCATAGGGTTGACCATTGATATAAAGTCGCGGCTTTCTGACATAAAATAGAGTGAAATGTCAGTATACAAAATATGTGCTAATCTGCACCTAAAACCAGAAGAGTGGAAAGAGTACTTATCTCCCATTTTTTTGGGAGGGATTTCTATAATTGATTTTCGCTCTCTATGTTCCCAATATAGAGAGTTTCTTTTGAATTAAGAGGGACTTTTAGTCACAAATCAGTTGAGAAATCGGTGGACAGCTTAGGAGCTTGTCTGGGCCGATTTTTGCATCTCTACGAGATTTTTACTGTTGACGTAGAGATATCCTTCTCCTGACATAAAATATGGAAAAAAAAGGAGATGGAGAGAGTGTATACAATTTGTGCTAATTTGCAAGTAAAACCATAAACAAATGAATAAATAAAAACACTTAGCTCGAATTTGCTTGCTCGTTGACGAGGAAGAACTCTTGATTTATATTGATCGATGAAGGAATTTGTGATGATAACCCCTAGCTTTAAACTTCCATCATCTTCAAAATTCTCTCTCTTTTGGTATTTTCTTTCTCTCAAATTTTTCTTCAATCTCCCAAAACTCTCTCAAACATCCAAAATTTTCTCTCCAAAAAATTCTCCCAAACACTTCCAATTTTCTCTCTAAAAAATTCCCCCCTCAAGTTCACTTCTTCCTCCTTTTATAATCTACTAATCTATCTCCCATTCTAATTTTTCCACTAACTCTATCTCCCATTCTAATTTCTCCACTAACTCTTCTTCATTTTCATCTTCCATTCTCCATCTCTATCTCACATTCTAATCTCTCCACTAACTCTTCTTCATCTTCATCTTCCCTTCTCCATATTTATCTCCCATTCTAATTTCTCCACTAACTCTTCTTCATCTCCATCTTCCCTTCTCTATTCTTATCTTCCATTCTAATTTCTTTACTATCTCTTCTTCATCTCCATCTTCCATTCTCTATTCTTATCTTATTTTCTCCATCCATTCTTCTCCAACTTCTCTTCTTTATCTCCTCTTCTCCATCTTCCCTTCTTTATTCTAATTTATCCACTAACTCTTCTTTTTGTTATTTGTAAAATAATCCTTCAAGAGTTAAGTATTTGCACTCTAGTCCTTGAATTTTAAGTATTTACAATTTAGTCCCTGAAAAAATATATTTCTTTAAGTCCAAATCTCCTCATAATTTTTGACACTCCAAAATTTACCACATGTCAAATTTAAGCTCATTTCTTGCCGCTGAAAATAATGCAGAATTTAATTAAAGCCCTTTTGCAAAATTAAGTCATTCTGGGTATAATTGGGCCAAGATGAAAATTTAAAATATTAGAAGACAATGTCACAACTCATAAAAAGTGAAAATTAAAAATAAGTTGACTCAAATTAAATTTTTTTAGGCCCGATTCAAGATTATACTCGTGAAGGAACACGTGACTCGAATTGGATTTTTATGAATTTGCGATGGCCAATATGAAAATAGATTTAAAATAAAAATATTAACTATCTTTGTGTATTTTTTTGGCCTCAAATGTTATTTTTCCAAAATTTTCAACTATTTTTATATTTTTTTTTAAAAAATTAAAAATATATATAATATGAAATTTTATTTTTTGTTCAAAAATGGTTGCCTAGGCTTGGCCAAGGCTTCCAAAGTTGATTTTTCAATTTTATGAATTTTTATGAATTTTCTATTAATTTTCGAAAATAAATAAATAAAAAATACCGAAAAATACGAAAAATATGGAAAATCATTTTTTGATCAAAATTGGTTCTTTAGGCTTAGCCAAGGTCCCCAAAGTTGATTTTTCAATTTTATGAGTTTTTATAAAAAAAATTTTTTTTATTAATTTTAAAACAGAAAGGATGATTAAAAATCAGGTGTCAACAGCTGCCCCTCTTTGAAAGGAAGCTCGGTAGAGGTTCATTTCAAAGACGAGATGACACCTAAGTTCTAATAAACTCAACACAATAAAATAAAAAGGGTCGTGACATGAATGTTCCACTAAAAATGAAATGAGAACCTAAAGATTCGTTATAAAAAAAAACCTTAGGGTGGTTGAATTTGAACCCGTATGGCAAGTCAACCCATGGTAGATTCCTAATGAAAGGATTCTACTAATTAAATTTTGACCCGTATGGTAGGTCACCCCATGGTAGATTCCTAATGAAAGGATTCTACTGATTAAAAATTTCGTTAAGATTCGACCTGTATGGTAGGTCACCCCTTGAAAATGCCTGTAAGAAGGACTTTGTGCCTGTAGAAAGGACTTGATGCCTGTAAAAAGGACTTTAGTGCCTATAAAAAGGACTTTGTGCTTGTAGAAAGGACTTGATGCCTGTAAAAAGGACTTGGTGCCTGTAAGAAGGACTTGGTGCCTGTAAGGAGGACTTGATTTGCCTGTAAGAAGGACTTGGTGCCTGTAATAAGGACTTATTTTGCCTGTAAGAAGGACTTGGTTTGCTTGTAAGAAGGACTTGATTTGCCTGTAAGAAGGACTTGGATTGCCTGTAAGACAGGACTTGGTTTGCCTGTAAGAAGGACTTTACGCCTGTAATAAGGACTTGATTTGCCTGTAAGAAGGACTTTATGCCTGTAAGAAGGACTTGGTTTGCCTGTAAGAAGGACTTGATTTGCTTGTAATAAGGACTTGATTTACCTGTAAGAAGGACTTTATGCCTGTAATAAGGACTTGATTTGCCTGTAAGAAGGACTTTATGCCTGTAAGAAGGACTTGGTTTGCCTGTAATAAGGACTTGATTTGCCTGTAATAAGGACTTGGTTTGCCTGTAATAAGGACTTGATTCGCCTGTAAGAAGGACTTTGTGCCTGTAATAAGGACTTGATTTGCCTATAAGAAGGACTTGATGCCTGTAAGAAGGACTTGGTTTGCCTGTAAGAAGGACTTGATTTGCCTGTAATAAGGACTTGATTTGCCTGTAAGAAGGACTTTGTGACTCAAAGGGTGCCATTCTGGAATCTGGTGAGACCAGGAATCCTGCAGAAGCTCAAACCCAATTTATATTCTCTTATCGCTCAAGCATAAGTCAGAGAGGCAGAAATCAAAATATCTTAGACATTTCCGTATTCGAGACGAATCATGCTTCATTAGAGAAGTTGGATATCTGTATGTGCCGCAATGGATTCGAGCACTCCAACAATTGTTAGAATTCATTCCCTTGGAAAGTCTAGGTTGAAGATATACTTACCTGAGAATTTGGAAGACAGCCTAGTGATTTCTTGACAACTAGGCTTGTTCATTCCATAATCGCTAAATGGATTTCCAGACCGTGAGAGTTAACTCGAACATCCAAAATGTGTTACATGTCAGGCAGTGTTAGAGATAACATGTGCAGGCATTTTCATTAATGCGTTCATTGGTTCATGCAAAACTGTTCAGCTAAGTTTGCCATGATTAAAGGCAGTCTGTGTAATAACTCAGGATGCAATCGATCAACATGTGGATCATGCAAAACTATTATGTCAAGTTTGCATTACCAATTCTGTTTAAAGAGGTTCTCATAGTATGAACGCCTCGAATGTAATCTGAATGAGGGGACTTCAGTCCGAAAGGGTTTTCTCTCACTATGGAGAAAGGCTGTTTATCTGTAGATTAAAATGTTAGACCTGTGTGGAAATGGTTTGTCTTTCCTCATCCTGTCATGCCCCATTCTGCACATTTGATGTCTCATGTGTAGTTTATGCTCTAAGTTGGAGTTAGTAAGTTAAACACGCAGAATAACCATGCGTAATTCATGAACTGTGTAAACACAATGCAGATGTGACAATTTTTAGCATCATGTGTGTTTATATAACGTGCAAATATGAGCGGATTTGAATTGCCCCTAGTATGTGGGCGGACCGAACAAATTGGGAAGCCTACTCCTTATGTTGAGGGGCGGTTCGTCTCAAACTTTGCCCCTGCACGATGAAGCATATAGGTGAGGGAGCATTTTGATTGGTTTAATGACAGCGACCGCCGTGGTTTAGCGATTGAATGCCCCTGCAAAAAGCAGAGAAATTATTCTTGAAATCAAGCGAGATAAGGAAGACGTATTTGCTTTTTTTTTCAGAACTTATGATTAATTTGCCCCTTTTTTCACCAAAATAGATCTTGTCAGATAATCATAATTTTCTTTTGGATTTGTCTCCTTCAACATGTTAAATGTTAGTATAAATATTTCCTGTAAAAAGAAAAGGAGACATGTCAGCCAGTATTAAAAGGGATAAATTGGAAACGATACTGATTTATCCTTCGTCTTGAATACCTTGCACGAGTCTTTTACCAGTTTTGCTGGATCGAATTTTCCTCGACTTTTGTTGGGCGCCTCACCATTATGGCAAGACTATGGTAAACTACTGACTTTGATATTACTCGTCGAGTATTCCTGTTTGCAAAAAGAAATGCACAAAAAGTTGTTTTATTTATTTATAATACATACAACATTCCCCACCTTCGGGGATCGAACTCGGGATATTTCGGACCTACTGTCATCCCCCATACCATTCGGTCCATTGAACCATAGGTGTCCATGGGGCTATCCTTTCAAAGGTTAATCTTTGGGGATAAAGCAGCCTTGTTGTATCACCTTGGGCCATGTTACGGTATTTCTCGAGGTAATTTGCAATCCCTGTTAAGAATGGAATAAGACAATTCAAGACTTGAGATGATTATGTGCACATTAGAACGATATAGAATTACCCATTTCTGAGATTGTTCGCGTCTTTCGCTTGTACTTTCCTTTGTCCGAAGCTGTCCATCTCATGGTAATGCCCATGAGTCGATTTGCCCCCAAATTTTGTTCAACTTGTATTCGGATATGATTGCGTTCTCGGGTCGATTTGTAATTTCCTGAGAATAAAAGGGGCTTAATTTTAAAACTTGGAGCAAGTGAGGGTAAATTGAAACGATACGGAGTTACCCTTCAGGTTTATGCAGATTTTTACTCGCCATCAATTCGTCGCGAGGTTGGTGAGGTGGCGGATTCGAGCATTTAATAGGGGGAAGTCGGATTATTAATCATTGCTTTTACATATTTACAAAAGCAGAAAAACATATCACGCAAGGAAATAAAACACATTCACTCATTCAGGATCAGTTCTGCTTCCTCTACAGGCTCTCCCATGATCAGCTGGCTTCATCCCAAATTAGGTATGCATCGGCCATATCGAAGGTCTGGTGGTCACTGGCTGAACAAGTGCATCACAGTCCCGATGCTTTACCGATATTAAACTGGTTGATTATGGTGAGAAGATCATCGTCAATGTCCGCTTGGTGGTGATCTGTCCCTTCTTCCTCAGGAGGTATTGATACTGATCCAGTATCATTGGTCCTTTTGTACCCTGCTCCAACAGAACTCGATCCTGTTATAAATTGGTCTAACTCACCTCTTAAACGTGTATTTTCGATCCTCAGATCATACATTTCATCGAGGGTGAGGAGGAGGCTATTGCAGTTGGGGCAGGTGGCGGAGTCAAAAGTCTCTTTATACATCTTGTTTTCCGCTCGAAGGTTTTCATTTTCAACTCTTAGAAACTCGGCTTCGTTGTGCTCATGACGAGTCTTCATTCGGGTTCGTCTATTTTGAAACCAGAACTTGATTTGCGAAGGTTCAAGTCCTAGCTCTTGACTCAGTTCCATTTTTTGTTTGCCGTCTGGCATAGGGCACGTTCTGAAGAAAGCTTCAAGCTTTCGTACTTGCTCCTCAGTATGGCGACGGTAACGCTTCTTTTGACCTTTACCGTTGTTGTCATTGTCCTTACCGGGCTCTTGGACGTCGTCGGTGGAAGGGCCGGGTTCCATAGGCTCGATCCCAAATATGGCTTCGAACTCTTCCTCTCCCATATTCAGCAAGTAACGATAACTTCCAAGTGTGTTGGGTTGAGGTATCTTCGATTTGGTTGATGATTTCTCAAGATTTGCTACTCGCTTCCGGTGTTTTCACTCTGTTTGAATTTTTCTGAGCGATTGCCTATGCCTTAAGACCCTCTTCCGAGCATGGCGTCTCTTTTAAAATTAAACGTGGGTTTAGCAACTGTATTGCTTCTCCCGAGGGTCCGGCCTTTCTCAATCCTCTTTTCTTATCGTGTCTCTTGCTCGGCTCGTCTCCTTCCATCTTTTCGTGATAGGGGGCCCCTATTGTTATCTCCACCGTTGATTTTGCTGGGTGAGAATGAAACAAATCCAATTTAGCATTTTGCAACGATTGAGGGTAAATTGGAACGACACACAGTTACCCGTCTTCGAGCTCGCCTGGGCTTTTCGCTTGAAATTTCCCTACGTGAGACCATTCAACATTTCTCATTATGGCAGTCAGCGACGCTGCCACAAATTGATCCGCCCTGAGTCTAGCATAAAAAGGGATTCACGCATTCGACGGGATAAAAAAAACAAATTACCCCCTTGCCCCTGAATTAAATCTAGACACCTAGAAAGCTGGAAATATCACACGCAGGGGAATTAAGCATGAAAGGTGCACTTGTTCAAGGTCAGTTCTGCCTCTCCTGCGGCTCTTCGATAATCAGCTAGTCTCGTGCTGGTTCAGGCATGGATGACCAATGTTTGAGAGTCCCTAATCGCTGGCTTCCGATCATGGCTTCGGATGTCTGCCAACCTTAAAGTGGTTGACCAGGGCAGCAAGCTCATCATCTGGGTAATCTCTTGAACCTTCCAGCAACTGATACTCGAATTGGGCATTGTTGTTGGCAAATGCTGGCGGTAGATTTCTCATTCTGTCATCGCCATGAGCAATTTGACTTCTCGTGCTGGAGCCTTCATCATTACTCGAGAAAGTGTGGGGATCACCAATTGTCCTGCTGCCAAAAACTCCTTCCATTCGAGGATTAGAGAAGTGGAAGTGCTCAGGATAACTTCTTGTCTGATTCTCTGGCTACGCAAGCGCGCTGATCATGGGATGAATTCTAGCCACAGGTTGGTGTTCAAACCAAGGAATCTGAATACACTGCTCCTGCGGTCTATACTCTTGAAGAGCATTAGGGTGATTCTGGGGGATACTTTGATTAACGCCTGGGGGATTGATGGCACGGCTACTAGCTTGGTTGATGATGGGAAGTGGCTCGCCCCATGCTAACCTAGGGAACTTATGGTGGCGAGGAGACTCGACGTTCAGGCTTGGATCAGTTCCGCCTTGGTTTTCTTGATTCTGAGCTGCATTGTGTTCTCTCACCCTTTTTCTGTACTTCTGAAGATGACTCGAAACATTTGCTTTAGTGAGTCCCTCTACCTTCATAATTTCCAGTATATGTTGCGGCCGTGTCGAATCGATTCCTAGCTGCTGAACTGCATTAACAAACATACGATGCAGCTCGGGAGACCAACTCATTTTCTTTCTCCAGTTGCTTGGAACAAAATTGAAGGCTTGATGCTTGTTCTCATGGTCGTGCAATTGCTTCCTTACTACGTGCTGCCATATGTTTTGAAGCATCTGAACCCTAACTGGTTTCGTTACGACGTCTTGGGCCCCATTTAAGACAGCCTTCATTATGGCTTGCTGATCATCGCTTGCCGATATTACAAGGACTGGCATGTTTAATTTAGAATTGATGACTTCCAAGAGAGTGAAAACATCCATGTCAATCCCTACCATAGCGGTGAGGACGATATCAAACGGGTCACTACTCCTCCTTAATATCTCTAAGGCCTCTATCGCCTTTGCTTGAGCTACAACCTTATACCGGTATTTTCTTAATACGGTAACAAGGATTGACAGAGAGACTGGATTACCGTCAATGGCCATGACCAGTAGACCCTCAAGGTAAGGAACTTCATCAGCTTTGACCAGGGTTGAACATGCGCCCGTTCCCCTAATACTCGACATATTTCTGGATCTAGGACTGCCGATTCGAGACCGCCTCGGGATGTCTTCTCGGACTTGAGGGATCACGAGATCGTTGATGGCTTCTCGTAACAGGCTTTGAAAGCCGATGCTTTGATGGTGAAGGTTTTGAATTCCTCTCCCACGAGAACTCCTTCCTCTCTATCTTTCTCCTGCGAGTTCTTGCGAATGAACTCTGACTATCAAATGGGGACAAATTCTCTCTTTGGCAATAGCAACGACTTCCCTCTTCACGGGCAGCGCTATTAGATTTTCCAAGGGAGAAAATCTGATATTCAGCTTTTGATCAAAGGGGAAATCCTTGTTTCTCGCTCAGTTTGTCTTCTTTTTTCTTTTCGTGATAGAGGGCCCCTGTCAAGATCTCCACCGTCGATTTACTGGCGGGTCCTCCAATGAAGACAAGTCGTGTCTCCTTTTCGCTAACGTTTGCCGTGTCTTCCACTCAGCTCATCTTTCCGTCTTCTTTTTCAAAGTGGCGGTGTCTCGTCAAACTTTCTGCGGAGATTTTGGACTCGCTTAGCTCGCAGTCGCCATCTGATGGGAATTCGAGCCAACGAGGATGGTGCCAATAGAGAATGGTAGATAAGAGAAATCTTGACTGGTTGATACCGTCACTATGAAATCAATATTTACTTCAAAGCAGATTACCATCTTCGCATTCCGCTCATCTGCCTCACCTCTCTCCCCCTTTCTTTCGTATTCTGCTTTCAAAAATGGCCAATTCTCCTAACCATACCTTATCCGCCGAAGTCCTAGCTGGGTGGGAGAGACTCTACAATCTTCTTGGTAGAGGTTACGCTCATATAGCCAAAAACTCTACCGTTGAGGCTGAAATCCTCGGTTTATTTAGGACCGTGGACGCTGCTTCTGTTGAGGGTACCCAACTAGGGAAGGAGTACCGGAACTTCTCGACCCTCTTCATCAATTTTCTGGCTGCCTATAACCGTGCTTATGAGACGGTCCTTGTGACCGCCGTCGTGAAAGCCCGTTACCGAGACCGGCACGAGCGTCTGGCAACAGTTACGTTTGTGGCTGATAATCACAAAAAGGCCCTCAAGTTTGCCAACGATCAGCTTTCGTGGCTGGTTCGTGAGAGGGGAAAGTTGGTGGACCGTCTGGCCTTGGTCCGAACTTACGCCGAACAGGAGCCAGGCAATATTGTGATGAGGTGCAAATGTGGTTGGCTGCAGGAGAGACTTCATGACATTACGGCAGACATTGCTTTCGAGAGGGCAGCGGTTCCGGACCTAGAGTTGCCGTTGAGCATTACGAGGCCACTATGGCCCAGGTTAAAGAGAAGTGCGATCGCCTCTTCTTTAGGCTCGCGGAGCTTGATCCGGAGAGCGCCCGGTGCATCCAGAGCATCAACTGTTTGGAGAGTCAGTTGAGCTCTTTCGTAATGGTAATCAGGGCCCAGTTTAGCTTTACCTTTCCTCCCCAGTGAGTTGTTGTAATACTCTTTGATGAATGGAATGAAAGAAAAGCTTCACGTGTTTTGTTTTGTTTTTTTTTTTTAATTTTCCTGCTATCGTTTCTTCCGCATAGCATAACAGAACGATTTGAGGTACCGAAGATGTCGAGGCTTAATGTTCTTCTTGATGTTCTTGTTTAATTGCTCCAGACGATGATATCGAGAACATTGATGATGGGTTCGGCGGTGGCCCCCACTATCCATCTTGAGATCACGAACAATAACGCTATGACAACTCGATCAGTGCGCTGGTAGTAAATCCGGCCACCTGTTGTGTGCCCACTTTTATCCATATTTTGTTTCTTTCGGCGTCCACTTGCTCGTGTCGGTCGCCTGTAGCGTCGGGAGAAATTCCTGTGGGCCACGTTCATTAATAGAACCTCGGTCCTCTAAAGCCCTCCGCATGTTTCGGATAAGAGGAAATTTTAAGACCGGTCTCTGGTTGATTTGATCAAGTAAAGGTATTTGTTTCATGGGTTCTGATTATATAATCCATATTGTTTTTCAAAAGACGCGGGATCCTCTGCAATACATTAAATATGCCCCCATGTTTAATCAGTATAAATCCACCGTCATATCAGAATACACTGCCCATACAAGTTTACGGATTGACACAACTTTGTCTGTCAAAGATGGACAATGTTCGTTTGCCCCCCAGAATTAACGGTTGAAGCCTCGGTGTTTTTCGTCTTTTGGTATTTCTGAAGATGATTCTTGATATATTATTGAACTTAATTTTTACACCCGTCTGGGGTATCTAGGATCTCCCTGCAAAAGAAAAGGATATAATTAGTATGCGACACAAGAAATGTCGGTCCATGACTCCTATATTAGTCCAATTTGATTTTTTCTATTTTATAGAGAAATCAGAAGAAAGAAAAAAAAATTTCCTTAGGAAGAAATGGGTTAATTTCTGATACAGAATTTTTTTCAGATTTATTATTCTTTTTTTTTATTTTTTTAAAGGAATGTGACAAAGTCTCTTGACGTTTACTAAAATTTTTGAAGGAATTTCCTTTTTATCAAAATAAATTTTCAGAGGTGAATTTGTCAGGAAAATTTTATTTTTATTGAAGCAGGAAAAATATGACAAAAATCCCTTATTGGTTAATAAAATTCCCATGAAGGGATTTTTTTACATCATTTTTTCAAAAAAAAATTTTTTTAAAGAAATGAGGGACAAATTTAATTTTTATTTTCTTTTAAAAAGAATGGTCGTAATATCAAGCTCAAAAACTGACTAACACCTAGCATGGACCGACCGAAAATAAATACAAGATAAAATTAGAGAACTTACTTTTACCTTGGAAAAATGCAAATTACATAGTCATGCGCATGACTCAAGTGAGGAGTGGACTCTAGAAAATAAAAGAAGGAGAGACAAGGTATGGACCTAAAAAGGCTCCCACTATCTGAATTGACAAACTTACCCTCCGCGCAATCAAATCACAATGGGAAGAATTGTTAATTCAGATAATGAGCGGAATAAAATATGGTCAACCCGAGCGCAATCGACGCAAGAGCTTTGCATATTCGATCCCTATCTATGGTTTTCTAGGAAGAATTTCGCGACTTGGGTTTAGACGCTTGTGTGTGCAGGTGTCGTGATCCTCAGAGTATGCAAGACATGCACAACAATTGATATCAAAACAGCGCTTCTAAAAATGTGCGAAATTAAACAAATAAACCCAACACCGAGCCTGCAAAACAAAGGGGTTAGCCAAACACTCCGCCCCTTATAACTCCCATCCTGCAAAAACATATAACACCTATAGAATGAGTCCCAAACAATATCGCCAGAAGCGAGATATGCATGAAATTTTCATTGGCCTAAGTCCACTAAGACTTTTAAAATTTCGAAAAAATTCAAGTATTCCAATTGGTATCTTTTTTTGAAAATTTAAAAATCCCGTCCCCAGTGAAGTCGCCAGTCTGTCGCGACCCTCTAAAAAAATTTTAAATTTTAAAAGGAGTTAACGGATTATTAGGTTAATTAGATTTGACTAACCTAACGCGGACCCTCCCAAGCCCTACCGAATCGCAACTTTGGTTTTTGTTTAAATGATTTTGAAATTTGAAGTCGCCACTAATCATTCTTGGTAGGTTGATTAGGAACCTAAATAAATTAGCGGGAGAACTAATTTATTCCTGCGAACCAGAGATTATGAGTTCGGGGACTTGGTTACACTAGTTAATTAAAACTAATGCCCTTTCGGTACCTTAATTTCATGGATATCCTAATTCGGCAACTCAGGCTTGGTTTATTCCTAAGGCTCTAGTAGGGTATTCTCTTTTGTGTTTTCACTTTTTAAATAGGATGCATGGATGGTATATATTTTTATTTGTTATATTTTTTTAAGTGTTAAAGATTCCCTGAAGCCGAAAGAGGGAGTGTGTTAACGACTTCTGTGCAGTATTACGACCTACTCATCTTTTGGGTCTGATGATTCAAAAATTAAATTATAGGAAGTACATGACAGTGAATAAACACCTCCAATGGGAGGCTTAGCATTGGCTTGGCTCTTCCCTTTGGGATTTAAGGTACAGGTATTTAAGTTGCAGGTATTTAAACTACTGTAAGTAAAAACCTCCAATGGGAGGCTAAGCATTGGCTTGGCTCTTCCCTTTGGGATTTAAGGTACATGTATTTAAGTTGCAGGTATTTAACTACTGTAAGTAAAAACCTCCAATGGGAGGTTAAGCATTGGCTTGGCTCTTCCCTTTGGGATTTAAGGTACAGGTATTTAAGTTGCAGGTATTTAACTACTGTAAGTAAAAACCTCAAATGGGAGGCTAAGCATTGGCTTGGCTCTTCCCTTTGGGATTTAAGGTGCAGGTATATAAGTTGCAGGTATTTAACTACTGTAAGTAAAAACCTCCAATGGGAGGCTAAGCATTGGCTTGGCTCTTCCCTTTGGGATTTATGGTGCAGGTATTTAAGTTGCAGGTATTTAACTACTGTAAGTAAAAACCTCCAATGGGAGGCTAAGCATTGGCTTGGCTCTTCCCTTTGGGATTTATGGTGCAGGTATTTAAATTGCGGATGGACTTTGTCCTTTCCATTCTTGGGTATGAATTCTTTAAAATAAAATACAACGAATTGATTCAACAATTTGAAATTTGTGCGCGCTTAAGGACTCCTCCAAGCCAATTTTGTGCTTTCATAGGGTTAACCATTGATATAAAGCTGCGACTTCCTGACATAAAATAGAGTGAAGTGTCAGTATACAAAATATGTGCTAATCTGCACCTAAAACCAGAAGAGTGGAAAGAGTACTTATCTCCCATTTTTTTGGGAGGGATTTCTATAATTGATTTTCGCTCTCTATGTTCCCAATATAGAGAGTTTCTTTTGAATTAAGGGGGACTTTTAGTCACAGATCAGTTGAGAAATCGGTAGACAGCTTAAGAGCTTGTTTGGGCCGATTTTTGCATCTCTACGAGATTTTTACTGTTGACGTAGAGATATCCTTCTCCTGACATAAAATATGGAAAAAAAAAGGAGATGGAGAAAGTGTATACAATTTGTGCTAATTTGCAAGTAAAACCATAAACAAATGAATAAATAAAAACACTTAGCTCGAATTTGCTTGCTCGTTGACGAGGAAGAACTCTTGATTTATATTGATCGATGAAGGAATTTGTGATGATAACCCCTAGCTTTAAACTTCCATCATCTTCAAAATTCTCTCTCTTTTGGTATTTTCTTTCTCTCAAATTTTTCTTCAATCTCCCAAAACTCTCTCAAACATCCAAAATTTTCTCTCCAAAAAATTCTCCCAAACACTTCCAATTTTCTCTCTAAAAAATTCCCCCCTCAAGCTCACTTCTTCCTCCTTTTATAATCTACTAATCTATCTCCCATTCTAATTTTTCCACTAACTCTATCTCCCATTCTAATTTCTCCACTAACTCTTCTTCATTTTCATCTTCCATTCTCCATCTCTATCTCACATTCTAATCTCTCCACTAACTCTTCTTCATCTTCATCTTCCCTTCTCCATATTTATCTCCCATTCTAATTTCTCCACTAACTCTTCTTCATCTCCATCTTCCCTTCTCTATTCTTATCTTCCATTCTAATTTCTCTACTATCTCTTCTTCATTTCCATCTTCCATTATCTATTCTTATCTTATTTTCTCCATCCATTCTTCTCCAACTTCTCTTCTTTATCTCCTCTTTTCCATCTTCCCTTCTTTATTCTAATTTATCCACTAACTCTTCTTTTTGTTATTTGTAAAATAATCCTTCAAGAGTTAAGTATTTGCACTCTAGTCCTTGAATTTTAAGTATTTACAATTTAGTCCCTGAAAAAATATATTTCTTTAAGTCCAAATCTCCTCATAATTTTTGACACTCCAAAATTTACCACATGTCAAATTTAAGCTCATTTCTTGCCGCTGAAAATAATGCAGAATTTAATTAAAGCCCTTTTGCAAAATTAAGTTATTCTGGGTATAATTGGGCCAAGATGAAAATTTAAAATATTAGAAGACAATGTCACAACTCATAAAAAGTGAAAATTAAAAATAAGTTGACTCAAATTAAATTTTTTTAGGCCCGATTCAAGATTATACTCGTGAAGGAACACGTGACTCGAATTGGATTTTTATGAATTTGCGATGGCCAATATGAAAATAGATTTAAAATAAAAATATTAACTATCTTTGTGTATTTTTTTGGCCTCAAATGTTATTTTTCCAAAATTTTCAAGTATTTTTGTATTTTTTTTAAAAAAAAATTAAAAATATATATAATATGAAATTTTATTTTTTGTTCAAAAATGGTTGCCTAGGCTTGGCCAAGGCTTCCAAAGTTGATTTTTCAATTTTATGAATTTTTATGAATTTTCTATTAATTTTCGAAAATAAATAAATAAAAAATACCAAAAAATACGAAAAATATGGAAAATCATTTTTTGATCAAAATTGGTTCTTTAGGCTTAGCCAAGGTCCCCAAAGTTGATTTTTCAATTTTATGAGTTTTTATAAAAAAAAATTTTTTATTAATTTTAAAACAGAAAGGATGATTAAAAATCAGGTGTCAACAGCAGGGTTTCGATTTTCAGTTCTGGTTGGAGAACCTCCATTGCAACAGCTTATTCCGTTTGAATATTAGACCACCAAGCGTTATCCACTAGAGAGCTAAAATTATTATTGATAAAATGACAACTCTAGTTTCTCAATTCACTTGTTTCTTTAAATGCTGTTGGCCTATATGCAGACATTTTGTTGTTGATTATGGTTAGCTGCGAATTACAGTAATAGAAGTGCCTAGTCCAATTCTGCCAATAGCAAAAATTTGATTTTGCAAATTTCTGTCGAGGAAAAGTGTTCGCTTTCATCAAATTATTATCGACAATCTCCTATAGAATAATCACGATATTTGGTATAGATTTTTAGGAAATTGTTTAACTATGCTTGGAAACCACCCGCGTAGGAATCCTGAGTTTGCAAATCCAAATCTGGTGAGGAAACAGAAGATCAAATCCACTAGAGAGTACAGAAAATGGTAGTGACTACTGTGGTTGGGAAGATTACAACCTCATTTTCTTTGGCTTTTCAAGCCATCCATATGCCTCGGGGGAGCATGTGATTTCCAAGACATTCAGGAAAGTGGGATGCGAATCCTGTTTCGCTGTTTGCTTTTGCACGCAAACAGGAGGAACAAGGAAAAAGGAAAAATGGAATTAATGAAACGAAGCAGCAAAACTTTGCAGCAATGCACAATCTTTGCTGCAGTCAGAGAAGAATGGGAAGATGTCAACCGCAATGAGTGGCCAGAAAGCTCAAGGAAGGGGAAAAAAAAAAAATCGTAAGAAGACTCTAGGATACTTGCAGTAACATATTGGGAACTTAAACCCTAGCGGACCTCGGATCCCTCAAATTAAAAAGCAGAGAGAGGTTATTCCCAAAGAAAAAGATATAACATACAGGCCATTAGGGAAAGAAAAAGATATGATAAATAGGAATAGTGGGCTCCACATATGCGTTGCTCATTTTAACCCTATAAACCACATAAACTCTCTTTCTCCTCTGAAACTATTGAGAGATGGCGTTCTCTTCTATTTTTCGCCGCTTAGCCTCCTCTTTCAAGCCTCTCGCGGTCCGTGCTCTCCAGAGCCAGCAGAATTGCCAGTCTGCCATCTTCACCGCTCTTAACCAGACGAGGATCATTTCCAGTGAGCCTTGCCTCAGTCCGTTTCTGCCTCCTCATAGGTACTCCACGAAGAGGCCGAGCGCCGACGAGAATCTCCTCCTATTCCTCGAATCAGAGATCCATTATGTCGAGAGAACCAACGACCACAATCGGGTGAGCTGATGATACGCGTTGTTGTTGCTTGATTATGCCTTTTGAATGGTGTTTGCTAGCTAGAAAATGAGAGGAAGGAAGAACTTTGTTGGCGTGTTTGATGTGACTATGACAGGAATGGAGATCATTTCTCAATGTTCGGCTGCTCAGTATTGCTTTCGCGTTTAAATTAATGTATACTAATGAACGCATAAATTCCGGGCCGAGACTCACCGGAAAGACTTATGATAGCTATGATAGCAGAGGTTTTTTCCTTCTGGATATATGTAGCTCTTAATTTGGAATAAAGAGAAAAAAAAGAGGATCATGGAGAAATTTTTGTAATATAGTTAAACAGTAGCCGAGATCAAATTCTTTTCGGCAAATCATTAAACCTTCTCTGTTTTTGCAGAAGAGTTGACATAGCTTAAGGAAGAGACATGTTTCTAAATACATCCGGCTTTTAATTTTGTCTGGAAAATCATGCCATTAAATATGCTTTTGCCCTGTTTTTGTCATGCTAAGGGGAGAAAAACTACTGTAATAATTTTGAGTTTCTACTTTTTACAAAACTCTCCATCTGCGCAGAGAGACCAACCGATCTCCTCATTTAGGGTTTGAAGAAAAAAAATGCAATTCAAATAAGAACTGCGAAAAGTATGAAATGGAGGGTTACTCCTATATGAGATTCACATTTACTCCTATATGAGATTCACATTTTCTTTTGAACTGATGATGTGGTCTATAGGTAAAAGAGACACCAGGTGGATTTCCCTTTAAAATTGAAGACAAGCTTGGATTTGAAACCATTACACTATCAAGGGAGTATCAAGGTGAAGAGATAAAAGTTATAGTCAGAATGCATGATGTCATGACCGGAGAAGATGGTGGTGATGACAACCAGGACGCCGATGAAGAGAAGGCTAATCAGTGGAGCATTCCTCTAGTCGTAAGCATTGCCAAAGGGATCGAACAGTATATTGAATTCAAATGCACTGCTAATCCCAATAAACTCCTTATTGCGCGCTTGGCTACTAAGAATCCAGAATACTCTAAGGAAGAAATTGTTTATGAAGGGCCTTATGTTCTGTAAGATACGCAGTTCGTATTTCGTCTAATTATTGTCACACACAGTCCCTCGACCTAATCATTTCACTTTCTCGTGCTTTCTCTCTTCTCCAGGGATTCAGATGACCTACAGAAAGCATTTCGCAATTATTTAGAGATTAGAGGAATCAAGCCCAGCATGACCAATTTCTTGCGTGAATACATGATCAACAAAGGCAGAAAACGTTTCTTCTTGTTTTTGAAGAACCTCAAGAAATTTGTCGAGGCGTAATTTTGTTGGCAGCGGCGTCACTTGGTATGTAGTGATTTCAGTCTTCAGTTGTAGTTTGAGAACCTTCACTGCAATAGCTTATTTTGTCTGAATGTAGACTGCCAAGCGTTGTCCACTACTTGAATGGAACATCTTTAATCGAGAGAGCTGAAATTATCGATAAAATAACAACTCCAGTTTTTCAATGCACTTATTTCTTTAAATGCCGCTGGTCTACATGTAGACATTTTGTTGTTGATTATGACTAGTTCCCAATTACCGTAATAGAAATGCTCAGGTCTATTATGCCAATTTCAGAAGTTTGTTTTACAAATTTCCATAGAGCAAAAGGGGTTATTCACAACGAATTATCATTGACAGTCTCCTAGCTACAACCGAAAGAATAATGACGAAATTTGGGACAGATTTTAGGAAATTGTTTGACTATGCTTGGGAATTACTGGCGAGGAAATCCTCAGTTTGCAAATCCGAGGCTGGTGAGGAAATAGGAGATCAAATCCACTAGAGTACAGAGAACCGAAGTGACTGCTGTAGTTGGGAAGATTGCAATCTAGCTATCTTGGGCTTTTCAAGCCATCTATGCCTCGGGGGAGCGATTTCTGAGACATTCAGGAAAATGGGATGCGATTCCTATTTCGCTGTTTGCTTATGTGCGTAAACAAGAGGAAGAAGGAATAAAGAACAAAGAAAGATTGGAATAAACGAAACGAAGAAGCAAAACTTGTCACCACTGGCACAATCTTTGCTGCAATTAGAGAAGAATGGGAAGAAGTCAACCGCAATGAGTGACCATAAATGTTGAGGAAGGAAAAAAATAGTGTGATTAAATTCAATCGGTCAGTGATCACATTCTTCTCTCTGACCACCCCCCCCTCTAAACTTGATCCAAGCTTTAAAAAAATATCAATATTTGCAAACCTGCACATGCCATATTAGTATATGGGAAATTACATTGCTTCTATAAGCAGCTCTAAGTAGAAATCCCTTTAGTAATTTGTGCAGAATAGGAATACTTAATCACACATAAGATAGTCAGGATTAAGTCACCAAACCAAATACAAATCTCACATGACATGTGTTATGGTTCTGCACTTCTGCCAACCTAGAACCAAAAAAAAAAAAACTACATGTTTTAATACTCACTCCGAAATAAATTTTTTCATTAAAAAAATAAATAGATTTAGCATACAATCCGCAGATTGTGATTTGATAATTGTTTTAAAGTCATCTCATGCTTAGGATTCAAGATATGTAAGTCCAATGTAGACAATGTTTATACACTTACTAGCATCATATATGAGGTTAGACTCTAGCCTATTTTTAGTAAGATAAACTTCACAAATGAAAATAAGAAAAAATGAATGCAAAGGGCGCCTTAGCTACTCAAAGAATCCAAATCGCTATCAATCTGACTCCATGGAAAGTAGTTTTGCTTTGTATGTTTTTTAAAATCAGTGATAAATTTTTTAAAGTGTTATCTATGTTAGACAATTTTTTATTTTTGTGGAAAGAAAGAAGCTATTCTGGCTAAGATACTCCTTTTTCTAGGTAACTTAGCAAAATACCCTCCTCTTTCTTCAATTAAATGTTTCTTTTCTTTATTAGGATAATCCACAAATCTACCTTTACTTTAAGTCGATCTTCGTAAAAACGGAAAAGTAAAATTGATCACAAAATGAAAAAGATTAATTTGTTAAAAGCATAATAAAATGTCAAACATATTTGTATTTAGATATGAATTGACAAAGGATAAACACATAAAGGAAAAAAAACATGAAATTTCGTGCTGTTCAACTCTTGATATAAAGAAAGGAATTAATATCGATTGTAAATTCAATCTCATAGCACGTGGATCAAAATTTTAAAATATGCTTAAAATTTTCCCCTAAAAAAAATCTTACACAAGTTTGAAAGTGTAAAATGTGTAAACAAATTTTCAACCTCATCTTGGAATTCTTATTAAAATGTGAAAAGCTAAAAAAAAAGAGCATAAATAAGTGATTTGTAACTTTAGAAGCCTACAAGTCTATTTGAAAATTACCCACAAGGTCAAAATCTACTTGATAATTATAATGGATTTTAAATTTCAACTTTGAAATAAGGTTTTCCTCAAACTATTTCATAAAAAATAGATAGTTAATTATGTGTTCATAAGCCATTATAATTAGAAATTTCTAACATTTTATATAACGTTTCTAATTAAAAGCATGAGATCATAAATTAAGAATAATGAACTTCTCTAGGAAAGGTGATAACATGATGCATTATAGAATGATATTTTATTGGATGAAATTTGACATTTATATTGTGAATTTGATATTTAAAAGGTAAAATAGAAATAAAGGCGATTATGTTGGTTAGATTGATAAAAAAAAAAAAGAAACAATAACGTGAAGAGGGATAAGGGTAGTTTGATCTATTGATTGAAAAGAGGAGTGCCTTAGCCAAAATAGGACTAGAAATAGCGCCACCCATCATATATTATAATAATACTAAAAAGTAAGATAGATTTTCATCAAATGCTTATTATCAGACCTTGATGTTTCATCATTAATTCAAAATTTTCAGTTATCCATTGAAAATCTATTCTTTTCATTTTTGGATTGCGGAAATTGTTTAAGTTTCAATATTGAAGGCCCAACACCCAAAAAAACCTCAAACTTTAACCTTTGTCCCAATTATACCCAAATTTTTTTTTGTCTCATAAAAAAATCCTAAACTTTTATTTTTTGTCCCAATTCTACCAGCCTAACACCCAAAAAAACCCATAACTTTAGCTTTGTCCCAATTCTACCAATCTAATACAAAAAAAAAAATCATAACTTTAGCATCTGTCTCAATTATATCCAAAACTTCTTTTTTTTTTGGTAAGGATCCAAAACTTCTTTTTGTCTCATAAAAAATCCAAAAAAAATTATTTTTACCCAAATTATTCTACAGTTACTCTTCTGTTCATAATAACCATTAGTTAATCATATACAGCATTACCACATTATTAAATAATTAGCCCTCAGCAAAGTTAACATGAAAAAATCTATTAACTTCTTTTATATTGTATGCTTCTCCTACACATTGTCGGGAGATGCAGAGCCACTTAAGGTGATGTGTTTCAGATTATACCCAGCACTCAACAGCCCAAAAATGGCTAGTCGTGGAGATTTGATTATCTAAATAAATAATCTCAAATCTTGCTATTCTTGAAATCTACTGATCTTGCTATCCTTGAAACCTGCTGTTTTTGAATTTTAAAAATTTATTGGTAAGTTTGACAAAAAAATTCAAGCCACGTAAAATTAACTAATAGTAATTATAAACAGAACGCTGGTGGTGGTAGAATTGGGTCAAAAGTAAAAATTTGAAATTTTTTTATGTGATAATTTTTTTGGATATAATTGGGACAAATGCTAAAGTTGATGATTTTTTGAGTATCAGATCGGTAGAATTGGGACAAAAGTAAAAGTTGTGGATTTTTTATGAGATAAAAAAAAGTTTTGGATATAATTTGGACTAAGGCCAAAGTTGGGGGTTTTTTATGAGACAAAAAAAAGTTTTGGGTATAATTGGGACAAAGGCTAAAGTTTGAGGTTTTTTTGGGTATTAGGCCTATCATTGAACCAACAACTCTTTTTCGCCTTCTTTTTTCTCAAAAACGCACAAAAAAATTTAAAAAGCATAATAGAGTGTGATTTGACTCGTTAGGAAATAAATCTAAACTACTCAGGATCAGGAAATTTTGATTTGACTTTGAAATACGCAAGAGACCTTTGTGATTCTAATATTACCTCGCTGGTGGATATTATTGAAATCTAATTATAATTGGACATCTACTTTTATATTACAGAGACATCGTATCTTGGCAATTTCTTCTCGAGGTGCTTGCAATATAAGGATGGAAATTATTCGACTTGATATACGTATATGTATATTCGTTAAAAGAATGTTTAGAAGATTTCACGTCACTGCCAACAAATTTTAAAATGAATTTATTGTAACATTACATCTAGCTTATAACACAAAATACATATAATAAAACTATTCAAACAACAAGATCACATAAAAGAAAAATGATATCTGTTTATTGAATTTTGCGTAAGTTTATTGATCGATCGTTCACAATTGCAGTACTTTTGGTTGACAATGATACAATATGTGTCTTATAATCGTACAATTTAGCTTATTCCGAAAGATCGGGCATCTTTTCGCAAGTTGAAGAAAAGCATGAAACATGAAAAAAATAATTACACGGATGTATGTATAAATGTAATGCGTAAGTTTAATGTAGTTATAGTAATTTTCAAGTGTTAGTTATTCTTATTATCTACATTGCGCATATATATATGTGTGTGTGTGTAATATATAGGCAATGTTACTTTGTAATTTGTAAATAGATATGGGTGCCCTCTTTTCTTACCTACCTCTAAAGCCCTACATTCTCATTCGCCTTTGTCTGTCCCTCTCCCCTTATAGAAAACCTACAAACCCCATAATCTCTCTCTCTCTCTCTGAAACTACTGAGAAATGGGCTTCTCTTCTATTCGTCACCGCTCGGCCTCCTCTTTCGTGCCTCTCGCGATCCTTGCACTCCGGAGTCAGCGGAATTGCCACTCTGCCATCTTCACCGCTCTTAACCAGATGAGGATCGGTGGGCTGCTTAGTCTTGTTTCGGCAGGATAAGTTAATATATGCTGATGAACACATAAATTATGGGTCGAGACTCACCCAAAATATTAATGATTGTTCGGCTTAAGAAGTCTTAGCTTTTATTATAAAAAAAAGGTGCTAATCCATCTGAGGCTTGTCCTTTCGGATATGTGCACCTCTTTATTTGGGATCATGAGAAAAAGAGGTAAACAGTAACTGAGAACCGGGCAGAGAAAACGAGGACGAAATAGCTTAAGGAAGAGAAGTTTCTAAATCCAACTGGATTTTAATTTGCTATTAAGGATCATGCCATTAAATATGCTTTCGCTCCTGTTTTGGTTATGCGGAACTATTTAGGATGTGCTAGCCTGCTAGGGGAGAAAAAATAATTATAACAATTTTGAATTTCGTCTCCTCGATAAACTCTCCATTTGTCCAGAGAGACCAACCGATCTCCTATAATTAAGGGTTCAAAGCAAAAAAATACAATTCAAATAAGTATTATGAAAAACATGAAATGAAAGGTTATTCCTATGGGAGATTCACATGTTCTTTTGAATTCATGGTGCGGTGTATAGGTTGAAGAGGCACCAGGTGGATTCCCCTTTAAAATTGAAGACAAGCCTGGATTGGAAACCATTGCACTGTCAAGGGAGTATCAGGTTGAAGAGATAAAAGTTAAAGTCATCACGCTTGTGACTGGAGAAGATGGTGGTGATGACAACTGGGATGACGATGATAAGGCTAATCAATCGAGCATTGATGTGGTCGTAAGTGTTGCCAAGGGGAACGGACAGTTTACTAAAATTAACTACATTGCTTACCACGATGAAATTTTAATTGACAGCTTGGCCGTTAAGAATCTAGAAAACTCTAAGGACCAAATTCTTGATGGAGGCCTTAATTTTTCAGTAAGCTCCTTTTGTTTTTGTTTTTCCTCATCTGTAAGATACACAATTCGTATATGGTCTTATTATTCTCCTACACGGTCCCTCGACCCAACTATTTCATTTTCTCTCGTGCTTTCCCTCTTCTCCAGGAATTTGGATGAGAACTTGCAGAAAGCATTACACGAGTAATCAGAGATTAGAATAATCAATCCTAGCATGACCAATTTCTTGCATGAATATAAGATCAACATGGAGAGGAGAGAGTGCTTGATGTGGTTGAAGAATCTCAAGAAGTTTGTGAGGCATAATTTTATTAGAGATAGCGTCGCTAGGGTTTTGGTTTTCAGTTCTGGTTGGAGAACCTTCATTGCAACAGCTTATTCCGTTTGAATATTAGACCACCAAGCTTTATCCACTAGAGAGCTGAAATTATTATTGATAAAATGACAACTCTAGTTTCTCAATTCACTTGTTTCTTTAAATGTTGTTGGCCTATATGCAGACATTTTGTTGTTGATTATGGTTAGCTGCGAATTACAGTAATAGAAGTGCCTAGTCCAATTCTGCCAATAGCAAAAATTTGATTTTGCAAATTTCTGTCGAGGAAAAGTGTTCGCTTTCATCAAATTATTATCGACAATCTCCTATAGAATAATCACGATATTTGGTATAGATTTTAGGAAATTGTTTAACTATGCTTGGAAACCACCCGCGTAGGAATCCTGAGTTTGCAAATCCAAATCTGGTGAGGAAACAGAAGATCAAATCCACTAGAGAGTACAGAAAACGGTAGTGACTACTGTGGTTGGGAAGATTACAACCTCATTTTCTTTGGCTTTTCAAGCCTTCCATATGCCTCGGGGGAGCATGTGATTTCCAAGACATTCAGGAAAGTGGGATGCCATTCCTGTTCCGCTAAATGGAATTAACACAACGAAGCAGCAAAACTTTGCACGAATGCACAATCATTTCTGCAATTAGAGAAGAATGGGAAGAAGTCAACCGCAATGAGTGGCCAGAAATCTCGAGGAAGGAAAAAAATCCGTAACATATTGGGAACTTAAAGCCTAACGGACCTCGGATCCCTCAAACATAAAGTAGAGTGAGGGTATTCCCCGCCATCAGGAGAGAAAAAGATATGATGTAGGCTCTACAGATGCGTTCCTTGTTTTAAACCTAGAAAACCCCAAAAACTCTCTTTGTCTATCTCTCCCCCCGCCCTCTCCTAAAACTACTGAGAAATGGCCAATCGGGCTCCTCTTTCATGCCTCTCACAGTCCGAAATTGCCACTCTGCCGTCTTCACCGCTCTTAGCCAGATGAGGATCGTTTCCAGTGATGTTTCTGCCTTCTCATAGATACTCCAGGAAGAGGCCAAGCTTCGACAAGAATCTCCTCCGAATTCTCGACTTGGAGATCCATCGCGCTGAGGAAACCGATGACCATGAGCGGGTGAGCTGATGATACACGTCGTTGTTGCTTGATTATGCCTTCTGAATGGTGTTTGCTATCTAGAAAATGAGAGTTAGGAAGAAATTTGTTGGTGCGTCGATGTGACTATGACAGGAATGAAGATCATTTCGTAATGGTAGGCTGCTTTGTATTGTTTTGGCGGCATAAATTAATGTATGCTGATGAACACATTTACTCCGGGCGAGACTCACCCGAAAGTCATATGATTGTTCAGCATAAGCTGCTGAGTCGTATTGCAGTCACAATGCGCGTTTATTATCAAATGATTCTTGTAGGTGCTAATGTAGCTGAGGTTTTTCCTTCCGGATATGTATTCCTCTTAATTTGGAATCATTAGAAAAAAAAGAGGATCATGGAGAAATTTTTGTCATCCAATGAAACAGTAGCCGCGAACCGGGCAGAGAATACAAGGCTGAAATTATTTTAGGCAAATGATTAAACCGTCTCTGTTTTTTGTAGAAGGATAGACATAGCTTAAGGAAGAGGCGTGTTTCTAAACACAACTAGCTTTTAATTTTCTATCAAGGATCATGCCATTAAATATGCTTTCACCCCTGTTTTCGTTATGCAAAACTGTGTAGGATGTGTTAGCCTGTTAGGGGAGAAAAACTACTACACTGATTTTGAATTTCCTCTTTTTGAGAAACTCTCCATCTGCGCGGAGAGATTGACCGATCTCATTCAGGGTTTGAAGCAAAAAATACAATTCAAATAAGAACTGCAAAAAAATATGAAATGGAGGGTAATTCCTATAGGAGATTCACATTTTCTTTTGAACTCATGATGTGGCTTATAAGTTCAATAGGCACCAGGTGGATTCCCCTTTACAATTGAAGACAAGCTTGGATTTGAAACCATTACACTGTCAAGGGAGTATCAGTGTTAAGAGATAAAAGTTGAAGTCAGCATGCATGATCTCGTGAACAGAGAAGATGGTGGTGATGACAACCAGGACGATGAGGATGAGAAGGCTAATCAGTCGAGCCTTCCTCTGTTCGTAAGCATTGCCAAGTACGGATAGTTTATTGAATTCTACTGCACCATTTACCGGGATGAAATGGTTATTGACCGGTTGGATGTTAAGAATGTAGAATACTTTGAGAACCAAATTGCTTATGAAGGGCTTGATTTTGAGTAAGCTCTTTTTGTTTTCATTTCCTCCCTTATCTGTAAGATACACAATTCGTATCTGGTCTAATTACTACCCCACACAGTCCCTCGCCCTAACCATTTCACTTTCTCTCGTGCTTTCCCTCTTGTCCAGGTATTTGGATTAGAACCTGCAGAAAGCATTTCACAAGTATTTAGCAATTAGAGGAATCAGAACCAGCACGGCCAGTTTCTTGTATAAATACATGACCAACAAAAACAATGGAGAGTACTTGATGTTTTTGAAGAGCCTCAAGAATTTTGTCGAGGCGTAATTTTGTTGGTGGCGGCGGTGCTTGGCAGGTAGGGATTTCAGTCTTCAATTCTAGTTCGAGAACCTTCATTGCAACAGCTTATTCCGTTTGAATGTAGACTACCAAGCGTTATCCGCTTGTTGAATGGAACATCTTTAATCGAGAGAGCTGAACTTATTGATAAAATAACTAACTCTAGTTTTTCAATGCACTCGTTTCTTTAAATGCCACTGGTCTACATTTAGACATTTTGTTGTTGATTATGACTGGCTGCCAATTACCGTAACAGAAGTGCCCAGGTCCAATTATGCCAATTACAGAAGTTTGTTTTACCAAATTTCTATAGAACCAAAAGGGTTATCCGTGTCGAATTATCATTGACTCTCCTAGTTGCGACCCAGAGAATAATGACAAAATTTGGGACAGATTTTAGGAAATTGTTTAACTATGCTTGGAAATTACTGGCACGGAAATCCTCAATTTGCAAATCCAATGCTGGTGAGGAAACAGGAGGTCAAATCCACTAGAGTACAGAGAATGGAAGTGACTGCGGTAGTCGGGAAGATTGCAATCTTAACTGTTTTCGGCTTTTCAAGCCATCCATACCCTCAGGGAAGCAGGCGATTTCTAAGACATTCAGGAAAGTGGGATGCGATTCCTGTTTCGCTATTTGTTTATGCGCGTAAACAGGAGGAAGAAGGAACAAGGAAACAAAGAAAAATTGGAATAAACGAGACGAAGAAGCGAAACTTCACACCAATGCAAAATCTTTGCTGCAATTAGAGAAGAATGGGAAGAAGTCAACCGCAATGAGTGACCAGAAATCTCGAGGAAGAAAAAAAAGTCTAGAAGAAGACTCTAGAATACTCGCAGACTTGCGGAAACATATGGGAACTAAAAAAAGCTGCAACTGCCAAGACCAGAATCTTCAGAGGCGAACAATTCTTCTTCTCTCGATAGCTTGGTAAACAAGTGAACTCCGAACTACGCTTTACAACGATAGCGGCAGCCATAAATCAGCTGCACTTGCCTGCCCCTTTACAAGGGGGTGAATAAATTATAAGCAGCAGCAGCAGCAGCAACAGTTGTTGCAACCCACCGGAAACAACTTAAGACTGGATGGGAAGGTCTCTGTAGGTGTAAGTGACCCCTTTATCACCATTCACCACTTGTCCATTCCCTCTGAGAATTCTGCAATTAAAGAGAGAAAAGCCAATTCAACCACTCAAATGAAACCAGAATACCCAAAACAAAAGCAACAACATCCGGCATCATATAGGCATTGCTGCGTGGTTTGACTTGCTATATTTCATTTAGGAACGTGCTTGTAATTTAAGTCATGTGGGTATTCAATATCAATGGTTGCACACTTATTGGGGGAATGGGTCAAACGATTTTGTTCCTCTTCTTGTTTCAGATAACCAGAACTGAAAAAACTAGTTGAGAATCCTACCATCCTTCAACTCTAATTGGACCTCAAGCATGGATTCTACTTGTACTTATCCCAACCTATTGAGGCCATTTGAAAGTGCTCTTCAGAAGAAAATATTCATGATCCAATTGATTAAAATTCAAAATTGATGAAAAATAAGACAAGTACCACAGCACCCAGTCCAAATCGTGCTTTTTTTTTTGGTCGAAGGAGATGCTTTTCATTCATCCAAAGTCAGAATTACAGACGCGAGGAGAATTCGCTTTGCAACAAATTAGATCCCAAAATGATTGGGGGATATTGACAAGCCAATTTGATGGAAGCGCTTTTCGTCTGTGTGCCTTGGCGATCCAATCAGCTGCTCCATTTGCCTCACGGGGGATGACTTTCACTTTGACATCTTGGAGTTGGCCCAGCATCAGCTTGCATTCTAAAATAAGGTGCCAAATAGCCCATGGGCTATCTTCAGGTTTCTCAAGCCATGCACACAGTGAAGTATAGTCTGATTGTACTTCCACCTTTTTCCCCCGAAGACTTCGAGAACTCTTTTCACTTTGAAGTCTCCCTTCTCTCTCCTCTAGCAAACGTGAAAGAGCAGTTCTCAAAGCTAGAGTTTCGCATTCCATGGCTGATAGGGCGTGAACTGATCTCGCAAAGCCATCAACAACGACGCCATCTTCATCTCTGTACAGGCTAGCCACCGATCCTTCCATTTCGCCCTCGATCCACGAACCATCAATGTTTACTTTCACGCAATCGGGCATCGGGGTGGACTAGCGAGTCGGTAAGCCGTTGTAAGCTTTGTTCCTTTTTCTCTTCCATTGTAGACCAAAATCTGAGGTTCCTCTGATCAACTCTGCCTCTTCAATAACCATGTCTGGATTCGGTTGGCGCCGCTCAAAGATGAACCCATTCCTGCCTTTCCAGATTATCCATAGGACATTCGCCACTAGTTCAGGTTCAGGGAGGTTTGGATCTGAGGTAAGGACTGAGTTTAGCCACTTATCAAGCCTCTGAATATTTGCTGGTGTGATCTGCATGTTAAGTCTCGAGTCTGACCAGATTCTTCTTGTCAATTTGCACAGCAATAGGGTGTGTTCAACCATCTCGGGAGCTTCGCGACAGATTGGACATAGCGGCTTAGGTACTATATTTCGCTTGTATAGATTTTCTGTTGTTGGGATCACATTGTGACATATATACCATATGAAGTTTTGGATCTTGGGGGGGGGTTAGGTAGTTGTCAAATAGCTTACCAAAGACTGCGGGGTGGTTGATACGATGCTGATGCTTGTGGTTGCTTGATTTGCTGCATATTTGAGAAGATTTTCTAGTAGCCGCATTTAATGGAATACTTCCCCTATTTGTTGCCTGCCCAGATCAGCTTGTCATCCTTAGAGTTAGGACATAGAGGCGTAGCCATAATCTCATGCACTGTAGTTTCCGGGAATAGGTCCCTTAACTTCTGCTCACTCCACCTTGCATTTTCACTGTCAATGAGATCAGCGACAACTTTTGGATCATCTCTATTAGCTGGACCTCCTATCACTCCAAACTCTAGCCATTTATCTTCCCGAACCTTAATGTTCTGCCCATTTCCCACAACCCAATGAGTTTCCCAGCTGATCACATCTCTGCCTATTAGAATGCTTTGCCAACCCCATGATAGTCTATTCCCTTTCTTTGCTTTCTATATGTCTGTTTTTTGAAAGTAAATCCCTTTAAAAACTTTGCTCCATAGCGATGAAGGATTTTGAGCAAGTCTCCATGCTTGTTTACCTAACATGGCCTTGTTAAAAGCAATAAGGTCTTTGAATCCCAACCCGTCATCTATCTTTCTTCGTTTCAGCACATCCCAGTTCTTCCAATGCATTCCAGCTTTTGACGGGTTGATTTTTTAATTTTCTCATTTTTTCTTGATTTTTTATGAATTATTGAAAATAAAATGCAGGAAAAAACTAGAAATATGAAAATTTATTTTTTATTCAAAATTGGTTCCCTAGGCTAGGCCAAGGTCTCCAAAGTTGATTTTTCAATTTTGTGAATTTTTATGAATTTTATAAAATTTTTTAAAAATAAAATTGGCCAAAAATCAAGTGTCAACACTAGCTAACCAAGTTCTTTTTCCCTACAAAATGTACATCCACCATAGTTTCCACCAATAGAAAATGGTGCACATCCACCATAATTTCCTGCAGTGCACATGCACAAAAACTATTGAAGGCTTGAACATGGAAAAGAACACCAAATGAAGCAAATTAGTCCAACAATCATTGTGGCACAAGAAAACAAGGGAAAACCAGAATTTAGTCATTTGCCCAATGTCCAAACTCTAAAACTCAACAACATTTCATGTCGTAGACTCCAAGTGCCCACGATCCAAACTTTCAAATTCAACAACAATTCAATGCATCCCCATATTCATATGATCATCAAAAGCACATTGAAAGACAACCAAAAGGGGAAAAAAAGTACACATGATCACCGAACATTAACCAAAATGATAGTGCAACTTCATTTAGTGACGAATTTTGTTAAAGTTTTCATTGCAAATTTCGTTGCTAAAACCTTGTTTTATTATAGTGAAAGTTCTTGATTGTATGATTAAGGGAAAATGGTCAAAGCAATGGCGTAAGTGAACAAGAAAAAGATGGGTGGATCGAATCCTTGTCATGGGTAGTATTGCCATGATTGCTTTGAATGAATTATTAGACCAAAGAAAATATTGCCTTGCAAACTACTAGGGCTGCAACTCTCATCATGTTTTCCTTCTCCCTTGCCTTTATTTCTTCCCATGCCCACATGGTCAAAACTCTTGGCTCTTTCATCATAGGAACATAGATGTCCACATGAAATGGTCAATAATAATAGGACTTGGTCGCCTAATTGTCGAAGATTCGATACATCTAGGACTGCTAATTTAATTATGATGTCAGTTCGGATGATATATTACACCCATCAACTAAAACTTCAGCTCAAACAAACATAGATCTATCAATTTTGCTCATGCAAAGTAGACTAAACAAACAAATTCCTATCACAGAATCCTTTGGAGCCGACTACTTCCAGATAAAAAAAAAAGCAAAGAAACTAAATCGCATCGCTCGACAACCCAGATCCCAAACAAAAACGCGCAAATCAGCACGATCCAACACAAAGCAAACTGATATATGTAATGCAATCACCAGTTTTTGAGCTTCGTATGATCTCCATTAGGAGACATTTCTAGACATTGAGCAACTTCAACCACACCGAAACAACTAGACTAAGCACGAAGCATACCCAAAAACAAAAAACTGCACATAAAGATGGTAATCTGAAACTAATAAAAGTGAAGCTGAAACGCACCTGTATTAGTCAAACTCATCAAGAAACCTTCTTCCGAAGAGGAAAATGCGCAGATCTCAGACGAAGAAGTAGAGGGAA
Organism: Psidium guajava; assembly: GCA_016432845.1. Classification (NCBI taxonomy): domain Eukaryota; kingdom Viridiplantae; phylum Streptophyta; class Magnoliopsida; order Myrtales; family Myrtaceae; genus Psidium; species Psidium guajava. The sequence continues at coordinate 33,283,477 of CM028229.1, read as the reverse complement.
GAGAGCCGAGTGCGAGAGGAGAAAGGGCGAGCAAGCACAACCCCAAAAGCTTGGACTTGGTTGACGAGCAAAAGCGAAACGAGACTCTGTGTGCTGTTTACTTACTCTCTCTCTCTCTCTCTCTTCCCTTTCTCGGCTATTTTATAGAGTCGAAAGAATGGGAAATGGAAAAGAAAAAGAAAAAAGGAGTGTGGGTAATTAGCGATAAACTTAGCGATGAAAAGGAGTGTCGTCGCTAATTAGTGACAACTAGAAGTTATCGCCGCTAATTTTGGGACGAAATTAGCGACGACCCCAATTAGTGACGATCAATTATAATAAAAATTCACCAAACAAAAAAAGTCACCAATATCGTCAACAATTAGCGACGAAAAAGAGTCTCATTGCTAATTAGCGACGACCAGAAGTTGCCGTCGCTAATTAGTGACGACGAGGAATTGTCATACCTAATTAGCGATGACCAGAAGTTATTATTGCTAATTTTGTGATGAAATTAGTGACAATCCCAATTCATAATGAAATTAGCGATGACCAATTATAATAAAAATTCATCAAACAAAAAAGGTCACCAATATCGTGAACAATTAGTGACAAAAAGGAGTTGCCGTCGCTAATTAGCGGTGATCAGGAGTTGCCATCGCTAATGAGCGATGACGAGGAAATCCTGAGTTTGCAAATCCAAAGCTGATGAGAAAATAGGAGATCAAATCCACTAGAGTATAGAGAACGGAAGTGACTGCTGTAGTCGGGAAGATTGCAATCTAACTATCTTTGGCTTTTCAAGCCGTCCATACGCCTCGAGGGAGCAAGCTATTTCTGAGACATTCCGGAAAGTGGGATGCAATTCTTGTTTCACTGTTTGCTTATGCACGTGAATAGGAGGAATAAATAACATGGAAACAAAGAAAAATTGGAATAAATGAAACGAAGAAGCAAAACTTGGCACCAATGCACAATCTTTGCTGCAATTAGAGAAGTATTGGAAGAAGTCAACCGCAATGAGTGACCAGAATTCTTGAGGAAGAAAAAAAAATAGTGTGATTAAATTCAATTGGTCGATGATCACATTCTTCTCGTAAGAGATAAAATGAAATGTAAACTTATTATGTATGTTCTTTCCCATCGGAATGACCAAGAATAGGTATTTTAGTTGATTCCTTGATTTGGGAAAGGAGCTTGTTCCTCCCCCCTTAAATTGCTTCAATGTTTAAAAAAACATCAATATTCGCAAACCTGCACATGCCATATTAGTATATGGACAAATACATTGCCTAAAAAAAAAGAGATATAGAATACAATCTGCATATTGTGATTTACAAATTGTTTTTAAGTCATTTCATGCTTAGGATTCAAGATATGTAAGTCCAATGTAAACAATGTTTATACATTTACTTGCAACATATATTAGGTTAGACTTCACAAATGAAGATAAGATTAAATGTATGCAAAGGGCACCGTAGCTACTCAAACAATGCAAATCGCTATCAATCTGGGTTGATGGAAAGTAGTTTTGCTTTGTAAATTTTTTAAAATCAGTGAAAAAAATTTTAAAGGTGATTTTAGTTTTTATCTTTATTAGTCAATTTTTATTTTTGTGGAAAAAAAGCTATTTATATATCAGAATAATATCAAAAAGCAACATAGAATTTCATCAAATGCTTATTATCTTACCATATTTCATCCTTAATTCAAAATTTTCAGTTATTCATTGAAAATCTATTCTTTTCATTTTTGGAATGCGGGAATTATTTAAGTTTCAATATCATTGAAAGAAGTGTCGCTTTTTCTCTCTCTCTCTCCTTTTTCTCAGAAGCGTAAAAATTTAAAAAGCTTAATAGAGTATGATTTGACTTGTTAAGCCCACCAGCTGGCACCAAATCTTTATGGAGGAGAAGTGTTTCCTGGAAGTGGAGAAATTACTTTTATCCACATTACACCTGTCCTTGCCTCAAATTTTTTTTTTTGAATCTTGAATTTATTATAGATGAATTTTTGACACAAATCTCTTCGTGTACTAATTGTCCAATGAAATACAACATCACACATTTTTCAATCGACTAGAACCTTTATAATTTATTGTGAACACATTTTGTAATATATCCAAAATGACCTTTATATAGAAAAATGAACTTCCTACTCACTACGTAGATTTTGCCATAGCAATACGAGATAATTGGTCTCGAAAATGGAATTTATCTAAGAAGTCACATCCATCTCAATTTACACCTAACTGTACTCATAATCGACATTGTGTTCAAAATAACTTTCACTTAAGGAGGTAAATTTTCAAGATGCTACATATTCTGCACATATTAGTAGAGGGATTTCTACTAAGAGCTGCTCAGAGAAACAATATATTTGTCCATATACTAATATGGCATGTGCAGGTTTGCGAATTGATGTTTTTTTTAAACATTGGATCAATTTAAGTGGGGAGGAACAAGCTATTTTACCAAATCAAGGAATCAACTAAAATACCTGTTCTTGGTCATTCTGACGGGAAAGAATAAACATGATAAGTTTACATTTCATTTTATCTCTTACGAGAAGAACGTGATCATCGACCAATTGAATTTAATCACACTATTTTTTTTTCTTCCTCAAGAATTCTGGTCACTCATTGCGGTTGACTTCTTCCAATACTTCTCTAATTGCAGCAAAGATTGTGCATTGGTGCCAAGTTTTGCTTCTTCGTTTCATTTATTCCAATTTTTCTTTGTTTCCATGTTATTTATTTCTCCTATTCACGTGCATAAGCAAACAGTGAAACAAGAATTGCATCCCACTTTCCGGAATGTCTCGGAAATAGCTTGCTCCCTCGAGGCGTATGGACAGCTTGAAAAGCCAAAGACAGTTAGATTGCAATATTCCTGACTACAGCACTCACCTCCGTTCTCTATACTCTAGTGGATTTGATCTCCTGCTTCCTCATTAGCTTTGGATTTGCAAACTCAGGATTTCCGCGCTGGAAATTTCCAAGCATAATTAAACAATTTCCTAAAATCTGTCCCAAATCTTATCATTATTCTCTGGGTCACAGCTAGGAGATAAGTCAATGATAATTCGACTCAAATAACCCCTTTTGCTCTATGGAAAGTTACAAAAGCAAACTTATGTAATTGGCAGATTTGGACCTGCGCACTTCTATTACTGTAATTGGCAACTAGTCATAATCAAGTGCATTGAAAAACTAGAGTTATTATTTTATCAATAATTTCACCTCTCTCGATTAAAGATGTTCCATTCAAGAAGTGGAGAACACTTGGTAGTCTACATTAATAAGCTGTTGCAATGGAGGATCTCGAACCAGAACTGAAGACTGAAACCCCTACATTCCAATCGATGCCAACTCCAACAAAATTACGCATCGACAAACTTCTTGAGGTTCTTCAACCATGTCAAGTTCTCTTCGTTGTCTTTGTTGGTCATGTGTTCATACAAGAAATTGGCCATGCTGGCTTTGATTCCTCTAATCGCTATGTACTTGTGAAATGCTTTCTGTAGGTTCCCATTTAATTGCCTGGAGAAGATGGAAAGCACGAGAAAGTGAAATGGTTAGGTCGAGGGACTGTGTGTGACAGTAATTAGACTAGATACGAACTCTGTATCTTACAGATAAGGGGAAACATGAAAACAAAACGAGCTTACCCAAAATCAATCCCTTTATAAGTGTTCGAGAATTCTGGATTCTTAAATTCCATCCAGCCAATAACCGTTTCATCACGGTAAAAAGTGCAGGCGAATTCAATAAACTGTCCATTCCCCTTGACAATGCTTACCAGCAGAGGAAGGCACGGCTGGTTAGCCTTCTCATCATCATCGTCCCATTTGTCATCGCCACTATCTTCTTCGGTCTCGGAATCATGCACGCCTACTTCAACTTTTATCTCTTCACCCCGATACTCCCTTGATAGTGTAATAATGATTTCAAATCCAAAACAGCCATGTCCAAGCTTGTCTTCAGTTTTAAAGGGGAATCCACCTGGTGCCTCTTCAAGCTATAAACCACATCATGAGTTTAGAAGAAAATGTGAACTCCTACGGGAATAACCCTCCATTTCATATTTTTCGCAATTCTTATTTGAATTGTATTTTTTGCTTGAACCCTGAATGAGGAGATTGGTTGGTCTCTCCGCGTAGATGGAGAGTTTCTAAAAAGAAAAAGGAAATTCAAAATTAGTACAGTAGTTTTTCTCCCCTAGTAGGCTAGCACATCCTACATAGTTTCACATAACGAAAACAGGAGCGAAAGCATATTTGATGGCAGGAAGGTCGAAAATTAAAAGCCAATCATGTTAAAAATTAAAAGCCAATTGTGTTTAGAAACACGTCTCTTCCTTACGCTATGTCTGCAAAAAAGCAGAGAAGGTTTAATGATTTGCCTAAAAGAATTTCATCCTTTTTGTCTCTGCCCCATTCTCGGCTACTGTTTACCTAGATGACAAAAATTTCTCTATGATCCTCTTTTTTTTTTTAAATTTTTTTCCTCATGATTCTAAATTAAGAGGTACACGTATCCGTAAGGAAAAACCTCAGCTACATTAGCACCTACAAGAATCATTTGACAATAAGACTCGGCAGCTTATGCTGAGCAATCGTAAGTCTTTCGGGTGAGTCTTCACCTGGAATTTATGCATTAATCAGCATACATTAATTTATCCCGCCAAAATAAAGCAGCCTACCTTTACGAAATGATCTTCGTTCCTGTCATAGTCTTATCGAACACGCCAACAAATTTCTTCCTACATTGCATTTTCTAGATAGCATACACCATTCAAAAGGCATTATCAAGCAACAGCATTGCGTATCGTCAGCTCACCTGATCGTGGTCGTCGGTTTGCTCAGCGCACTGGATCATCGAGCTGAGGGATCGGATGAGATTCGCCGTGGACAAATCCGTGCTCTCGTCGGTTTCCTCGGCACCCTGGATCTCTGAGTCAGGGAATTGGGAGAGATTCTCGTCGGAGCTCGGCCTCTTCGTGGAGTAGCTATGAGGAGGCAAAAACTGACTGAGACGAGGCTCGCTGGAAATGATCCTCGTCTGGTTAAGAGCAGTGAAGATGGCAAAGTGGCAATTCCGCTGGCTTCGGAGAGCACGGACCGCGAGAGGTGCGAAAGAGGACGCCGAGCGGCAAAGAATAGAAGAGAACGCCATTTCTCAGTAGTTTCGGAGGAGAGAGAGAGAGGGAGGGAGGGAAAGGGGCGAGGGTTTAAGGGGAAGAGGGATGGACAGAAGCGAATGAGAATGTAGGGTTTTAGAACAAGTTGGTGAAAGGAGGGTGGAGACGTCAAAGCCGAAGCATACGAGAACGTAGGGTTTTAGAAGGGCAATGCTTGGATGACGGTACGGTTACTATACACTAGCCTACAACACTGATCATAGAATGAGAGTTGCGGAAGATGGGCGACTAGAATCATGATTAGCGATAGTTTGTTACATTTAAGGAAACAAATCCCAAGATATTATTCAAGCCATAAAATTTCATGGAAGATTCATGTGTCTTTCTCAAGTGAAGAATATTATCCAAAATCAAATGTATATTACGCACTTTATTTGTAATATATGCATAAAGATTACGTAGTACGTGATTCATAATGATTTATCGTTATTATCCTTACAATATGTGAAAAACTTTATTGTTCATTGTACCACATTTCATTAAGTTATTTACACAATTACATAGGCTAATTAAAGAATTCCTACTTTAATTCGTCATGTTGGAATAACCAATTAGAACAAAAAGTATTTATTATCTAGTAATTTATTCGGCAATGTTGAAATTTCATTTTATTAAATTGTACATGCGGGTTACTTTAGCTGCTATTCTTAACATGTTTGAGATATATTCTTCATAATTTGTCTCCAACTACAAAAGCTATATGAGTTATTTGGAGATTTCATAAAATTTTGTACAATTGGGTCAATGGCTGAAAAACAGACATGCTTATACTACATACAGCAAAATTTTAGTGTGTTATTATATTGTGTCATAAATTCTTAAATAAATAATAGAGGAAGATATGAATAGTACATGCAAATCACTCTAGCGTCTGTTCTTAACATGTTTGAGATACATTCACTATAATTTGTCTCCAAAGAAAAAAGTTATGTGAGTTATTGGGAGACTTTAGAAAATTTTGTACAATTGGGTCAATGGCTGAAAAACAGACATGCTTGTATTAGATACATATAGCAAAATTTAGTGTGTTCTCATATCATGTCATAACTTCTTAAATAAATAATGGAGGAAGATATGAATTATATATTGTTTACACCGATCGCTACATAATAAGTTTATTGAAAAGGCTTTAAGTTAATAAAAGAACAAAGATAGCAATAATTTGAACTCAAATAAAAAAGAGAAGTATCTTGCAACACATAAATAAAGAGGGAAAGCCCTTTTTGTATTGGTTTTTCTTGAGGCTTTTTAAATCCTCCAAATAATTAATTAAAGTAAGGAAACAAGGAAAGCCATAAAAAAAAAATTGATGCCGAGCCATTTTCTTTGGTTAGGTGAACAATAGTCCATGTCTAGCTGACTTTTTTTTTCCTTATGTTTAAGGGCAATTGTCTTTGGTTAAGTCAACAATTGTCCGTGTGTAGATGACCTTTTCCCTTAATGAATTGAATAGGTAACTTTATATGGTGCTATGCAAAAAAAGGGAGGATACCATTCTAGTTGTCAAAAAAAAAAAAAAGTTATAGCAAAAGAGAAACCGGTAAAGCAAGTTATCTAGTTTCCCTTGCATTATTGATGGAGGAGAACAGACCGTCAATTTGCCTCCAACTAACCACTCCGTCACGTACTCATTCTCTGTTTTAGAGCAAGTTGGTGAAGAAGAGTGGAGACGTGAAAGTCGAAGCTGGCCAATATTAGAGGTGTCAAATAGGTGGGTCGGATCGAATTTGGGTTGGGTCGAATATGATCCGACTCATATTGACCTATCTAACCCGTTTTAACCCATATTCAATGACCCATATGTCGCGACCCGAAAGAAATTTATTCGGACGAACGGATTATTATGTTAATTAGATCAACTAACCTAACACGGGCCCTCCCAAGCCCTACCGAATCGCGACTTTGATGTTTTTGTTTTAATGATTTTTAAGATTTAGAGTCGCCACTAATCATTTTATGGTAGGCTGATTAGACACCCAAATAAAATATCGGGAGAAATACGTTATTCCTGCGAACCAGAGATTATGAGTTCAGGGACTTGGTTACATTAGTTAATTAAAACTAATGCCCTTTCGATACCTTAATTTTATGGATATCCTAATTTGATAACTCATGCTTGGTTTACTCTTAAGGTTCTTGTGAGGTGATCTCTTTTTTGTATTTTCACTTTTTAAATGGAATGCATGCGAACAACATTTTTTTGGTATTTTTTTCAAAGCATTAAAAATTCCCTGAAGCCGAAAGAGGGAGTGGGTTAACGACTTATGTGCAGTGTTACAACCTCCAGCACGTGGCCCAGCCTACTCATTCTGGGGTTTAATGGTACAGAAATTAAATTGCATAAAGATAAATTGCGATAAATAAAAGACCTCCAATAAATGGATCAGCCTCGGCTCGGCCTACCCATTTTGGGGTTTTATGGTACAGAAATTAAATTACAAGAAATTAAATTGCGATAAATAAAAGACCTCCAATAAAGGGATCAACCTTGGTTCGGCCTACCCATTTTGGGATTTTATGGTACCGGAATTAAATTGTAGGAATTTAAATGACGGTAAGTAAAAACCTCCGATGAATGACTCAGCATTGGCTTGGCTTTCCCCTTTGGGGTTTGATGGTGCAGGAATTAAATTACAGGAATTTAAATGATGGTAAGTAAAGACCTCCAATGGATGTCCCAGCATTGGCTTGGATCTCTCCTTTGGGGTTTAATGGTGCAAAAATTAAATTACAAGAATTTAAATGACGGTAAGTAAAAACCTCCAATAGATGGATCAGCCTGGGCTCGGCCTACCCATTTTGGGGTTTTATGGTACAGAAATTAAATTATAGGAAATTAAATTGCGATAAATAAAAGACCTCCAATAAAGGGATCAACCATGGTTCGGCCTACCCATTTTGGGGTTTTATGGTACAGGAATTAAATTGTAGGAATTTAAATGACGGTAAGTAAAGACCTCCAATGGATGGCCCAGCATTGGCTTGGCTCTCTCCTTTGGGGTTTAATGGTGCAAGAATTAAATTATAAGAATTTAAATGACGATAAGTAAAGACCTCCAATGGATGGCCCAGCATTGGTTTGATGGTACTGAAATTAAATTGCAAGAATTTAAAGAACCTCAAATGAGAGATTCAGCCTTGATTCGGCCTACTGATTCTGGGCTTTGGTGGTACAGAAATTAAATTATAGGAAATTAAATTGGAGAAAATTAAAGGACCTCCAGTGGGTGGGTCAGCCTTCCCATTCTGGGGTTTAATGGTGCAAGAATTAAAGAAGAAAAGTGGAGACGTCAGAGCGGAAGTCTTCAGGGCGTCATATTTTGCTGGGGGACTGGGCTGTCAAGTGGGACCACAGGGGCCCATTAGAGAAGTGCGTGGATTCTTTCACAATAAAGATGACTGACTCGCATGCTTTATATTTAGAAAATTTCGGACAAGCGCCTCTAGACATCGGGGCCTCTTGACATTGGGGCCGTTTTCTCAGAAGAGTCTGAGGAGTGGATATTGTTGCAAATTATCCTTTGAAAGGAACAGCTAAGTCTCGAATATGATGACCTTTAGCTCGTTTGGCTTGCACGTGCAAATCAGCTAGCAAAAGAAAAAAAAAAAAAAGAAGAGAGGGATACTTGTATGGTGGGCAGACTCTCTGTTCAAGTAGGGAGCGTCTAAAAATGATGAAGCAATTAGCCGATCAAAAAACACATAATGAAAGGATTATGATTTTATAATATAGTTTTTAAAATGAGTTTTGCATAACTGAGATTTGTGACGAAAGTATAATTGACTCTTAAAATTTTCTATAAGTGCAATTAAGTCTTAAATCTTGTCATGAAAATGTATTTGAATCCTAAAATTTTTTTAAAAAATACAATCAAGTCCTAAAATTTATCATATCAATCTAATCAAGTCCTTTCATTGGTTTCATTTTTAAAATTTTGTCATATCGGTCCAACCAAGGCCTTTCTGCAGAATTGCAACGGGCACTTCCTTTTCCTATTACCTTCATCGCGTTCATATGATTGAGAATATTCATTTTTTCATTTTTAACTTTTTCCCCATTACATATTTTTTGGTATCATAAATTAATGCATCTCATTGTCAAACCAATTGGAAATAGTAATGGTTCATTAGACTTCACCAGAGAGAAGAAACTTTCGCACTATTAACAAACAATTTGAAAGAAACCAGAAATTAAAGATCGAAGAAAAATAACACAAACCTTGCAGGAAAAAAAATCCTCCTAGATTTCTTCTTAGTCAATGCTTAACCTCAGCATCAAGAAACAGTTCCCACAACATAACCATTGAAAGAAACCTATAGTTAGCTTAGACATTGATTATTATTTTTTTTTTTTTTTGAGAATCAAACTAAGAAAGAAACCATCAAGGATTTTCACTGTTGCAATCAAAACCACGTGAAGGATCTCCTCATATTCGAGATTTAGGGATCGAACTTGTTAGTCAAGTTCAGGCTTGATAACAACAAGGACGACCGCAGCCTACTCAATGAGAATCAATGGTGATGGGCTGTGGCGGAGGCGACGACTGTGGTTGAGGGATCCACGTGCTATGGCCATCTTTTTCACTTTCTGCCTCGTTGCTGCGCTTGTATCGTACGTGAGCCGCTTCCAGGTGGCGGCAGAAATGGCCGGATTTTACATGATGAGACATCCAAGGTTCTGTCACCGGCTACCTTCGGCATCGCTCAACTTCTTCAGACGCCTGCCAGCTAGTACTGATAGCATGCTGTAAAAAATGTAAATCCGATGTTCTGGCCTGTCTAAATCTGAATTTTTCCTAGTTTTCTTTCTGGTGTGAATCTTGTATTGTGGTCTTGCGGTCCTGAGTTCTGTTATTAGAGTAATTGACTTTACATTGTTACTGGACTCAGCTGTTTTAGGCGGACCATGAAAAATATAAGGCAAGTCTTACAATTTAAGTCTAAAAACTGGTTAAATTTGTTCATTTACGCTGTGACAAATTTTAGGTCTTTTTTGAAATCTTCCACCTTATCTCCCCCTAACGAAGTCAGAGATTGAACATATGACCATCTCTTCTCTCCGAACTCTGGCCTCTAACATAATGTTAGGGGTGACATTATTCAATCCGGGCCGTTCAATTCAAAATGGATGGTCCAGATTGATCCACATCATTTTTGTAAGAGGGGAAAAAAATTTTGGCGGGAAGTTTAAAATTTTGAATTGATCAATATGGGCCGTCTATTTTCGAATCGGACGGCCCAGATCTACTATGTCACCCCTAACATAGATCCACTATGTTAGGGGATCCGGATCCGCAGCGGATACTTATGTTTATGGTGAATTAGCCTAGTGGATATTTTACACATCGGAGGATATCACAAGTTGTGTCTAAAGAGAACATGGAAAAAAAAATACAGAATTAAACAAGACCTCACCACGATAAATGTATACTAGAGTTTCCAAACTTGATGATACTAATGTTTCTATATGGTTGGGAGCTATCCAAACTCAATGCATTTTCAAGTGGCCTCAAAACAAAATTTACGCAAATAATACTGGAATTAATCATTCAGCTAAACGGCAGAATTAACCTGTTTAATATTCTTCTCGGCATTCTATAATGGTGCTTTCGACAACCTAGTCAGGAAATATTTTTCTTTTTGTTCCACGACGACGTTCTTTAGAAAACGTGCGTGCAGCTTCAAATCCCTCAATGAGGACGTGCTCACCATGTTCAGGATCACTGGCTAGAGACAGAGCAGCCTCAATTCACTAGAAAAACGACAGCCAAAGAAAGCCCAGGAAAGCTATGCAACACCATCTTGTCCCCTCAAGAAAACAATGGCAATCTCAGTGTCGAAAGAAAAAGCCAGAGCAACCAAAAAAAAGGCCGAAGAGAGACAAGATTCTTGATGTTGCTTCTTCAGCACCCATTTGCCCAGAGTCATTTTCAGAGTCCCTGCCGTGATTCTCCTCTTCATCCTCATCTTCATGTGGTTCTCCTCGACCACTGTCAAATCGGGAAACGTGGTCCATCTGTACTCTCTGGAGCCAATTTTTCACTCCAGAGTTCTGAAACAGCATGAGGCAAAGCTTTTCCATGTCCATTCTATGGTGGCTTGGAGCTCATGACGTGAAGGACACATTGGCATTGGAGCTCATGATGTGGCTTCAGCAACAGCGGCCATGGCTCAATAACTTTGGCAAATATCATGTTTTTGTGCTGGGCAAGATCTAATGGGATTTCAGGAGAAACAGAGGCTCCAAATGGGGGAATCAGCTCCTAGAGCTGGGTCAAACGCAGAACCCGATCAGGATCCTGCTCGAGCAGCAACCTTGGCATGCAAACGACTTCAGCGTCCCCCACCCCACCAGCTTCCATCCGCACTCCAATCACGGCATTGTCTCCTAGCAGCAGAGGATCATTGGTTCGCACCGCAATAATCTCGTGAGCTTCGCTGGGGCCACAAGGCCTGAATTGCCCGACAACATGAGAAAGTTGCTGATTGACTGTTGACACTTGATTTTTATCATATCTTCTTTTTTAAAATTAATATAAAATTCATAAAAATTCATAAAATTAAAAAATCAACTTTGGGGACCTTGGCCAAGCCGAGGAAACCAATTTTGAGCAAAAAATAATTTTTCATATTTTCAATATTTTTCGGTATTGTTATTTTCGAAAATTAATAGAAAATTCATAAAAATTCATAAAATTAAAAAAATCAACTTTGGGGATCTCGGCCAAGCCTAGGGAATCAGTTTTGAGCAAAAAAATAATTTTTTGTATTTTTAGTTTTTTAAATGTTTTTCAGAAATTAGGAAAATATTTGAAAGTAAAATTGCATTTGAGGCTACAAAAATAAAAAAAAATATAATAATAGTCGGTATTCTTCTTTTAACTTTCTCTTCATTTTGGCCAAAGAAAATCTACAAAAATCAATCTAAAATCAGGAATTACTTTGTTAATCTCAATTTTAGATTAATTGTAAAAATTGTAAAAAAATTTATTTTAGCCCTATAATTTTTTATTTTTTGAAGTCGTGACATTGTCCTTTAATAGTCCAAATTTTTTCAATGGCCTGATGATGCATTTTTCGTCGTTGCGCTCGATTTTTCGAATTTAATTTATTATTTGGAGCGTTTCTGCATGCCACGTTGTCGCATTCGCAAGACTTACCGACCGAACATACATAATCGATTTCGTGAGATATTCTTGAGAATTAGCTAGTTTGAACGTGGTGTCGGGGTCGACTGATCAGCTTGCCCGAGGAGGGGCCAAATGGAACTCGAGAGACATCCTAGAAGTCTTGGAAAATGCCTTTCCAAATGCAGCCACACAACCATCCTTGATGATCGTTTCTTTTGACGGAAATGACTCAAGGCGGCCTCACACATCTGGTCTTGGCCATCATGTACCACTTCCCAAGAGTATTGAGAACATGAAGAAGATTGCCTGGGGACAGTGTTATTAAGATATTAATGCAAAAGCAAAGATGCAATTCTCTGGAGAGAGCTGTGGAGCTAGAATTTTTTGCGGCAACGGATTGATTCGATTGAAAAATCAATGGAGCGTCATTCCAGGAAAATGGAGTTGAAAGGGATGACTGGTGACCGTTCTGGGGTAATGGCACAAAATTGCAAATACCAATTCATATCGGTTCTAGCTTCATGTGTGAATCCTCGATCCACAATTGCTTTGGATGGAAAGAAAATGCAGATATTCATATGTCGGTGTTTCCACGAGCTCAATAGAATGCGCCATTGGGATCAATCCTAGAGAATCATTCTGGGGAGGAAGAGTCGTGCTGTGTTTATGTCCCCACAAATCATCTTTACATTGGCGATATTATCCTCTTTAATTCCAGGGACGTCATGTGGCGAAAGATTTTTGTCTACGAAGGGGTTGAAATCGTCGTTTCCAAAGGAATGCCAATGCCTTAGATCCTCTCTGTGCTGGACTCGCGTATTATGCCAGTCGAAAGAAGTGGACCTGATAGAAGCCAGCACTAGTAGCTTGCCATCTTCCACATCTGATCGGTTGAACACATCAATTGATTCGTGGAATGAAGATTGCGGGGCATTTCAGTTTTTAGTAGCCGAAGCAACAAGGGTTGGATGGCACCTTTGGGCTCAACTACATCATTCGCAGGCAAGATTTCAAAAGGGCCATCATCATGGTTGGGGACCGGATGATCAGATGGTGTTTTGCCTTTATCATGAGAAAGATGAGATGTTTTCTCCAGATCTAGAGATATCTAGGAGTAAGAAGTTCTTGCTTGTGGCATCCGAGAGCAAAAACACAACATTTGCTTTCTATCTAGACATTTTAAAGCCAGAAGATGGTCTTCGGGTTCTGACTCCTTGCATATACAGAGTGGATACTCGTGTTAGCCGTCGGGGAAAGCATTTTACAACTCTAAACTTTTCCCCACCCCATGATGTGTCGAACATAATTGTTCTTATCCTTCAGAGGAAAGGTGTAAAAATCAAAGACATGCATCATTTTGCTGATCATCTCATTCTCTTTGAACGTGAAAATGGTCCGCTAAAGTTACTGTGTATCGCCTTCCAGCTCTTGGGGGAACCACTCACACAGCTTCAGGGTGGTTGTTCTGTTGATTGTGTCGATCCGGTGTTTTCAATGGGTCAATCAGAGTCACAGCTTTCATTGGAAATATTAAGGTTCACTTATAGCTCCATGAGAACATTTCTCTCTGTCTATGGTCACGATAAAGACGCTGGCATACCTGTTGTGAAGAAAATTGAAACAGCATCAGGAACTTTGGTTGAGTCAAACTATGTTAGTGAAAGGAATTGGGCCACAGCTCCTGATGGAACTCAGATTCCTGTGTCAATAGTCTACAGGAAGAATATGGCGAAACTAGATGCATCTGATCCCTTGTTGCTTTATGGATATGGTTCATATGAGGTGCGCATTGATTTGAGTTTCAAGGTATCAAGGCTCTCATTGTTGGATCGAGGATTCATTTATGCCCACATTCGAGGCAGAGAAAAAGAAAGACACCATGATTTGGTGGAGACCGCCCGACGAAATCTTCTTGGACGCCTGGACCGATTCCTCCTCAAAGGCTCTCTTTTGGTGATAGTGGAGAATGGAATAATGGCAAAAACAGCCCATATGCTTTTCTTTCTAAAAAGCATGAGGAGCTTTTGTCTGCAAAAGAAAAAATGCTAGTGGATACTCCACTGAAGAAAGAAGGAACGATAGAGCTTTCGACGCTAAGAGAAAAAAATGGACTAGTGATGTTCGATAGGAAAAAATTACGAGGGCAAGGAGGATTCTAGTCACAACTAGCATCAGTCACGTGGATTGATCGGGCACTCCTTCATCGCCAACCGGACGAGGAAGCTGCTATGAGAGAACTTGATCCATCCTAAAACTCGAAGTATTTTGGTGAAGGCCTGAGTGACAGAGATGGAGGAGATGGCAAATCAGGGGAACTCTCTTTTCAGGGGCATCTCACAATCTGCCTATCTATTGATAATCTTCAAGCCAGACCACTTGGATGTGTTTACATTGTCTAGCGCACAGATATCTCTGCATCAAGGGTTCAATGGGCGCTGCAATGCTTCAATGGCATTAAGAAAACATATTGGATTACTTGCATTATTAACCTCGACATACAGCGATTATCTCTGGATAGGAGAAGATACCCAAGCAATTTTGTAGGGAGACCTCATGATCTAGACAGATTGCTTGCAAATTTTTAGTCATCCCTTCAGGAAATTACTGTCATTGCAACATAATGCAACTCCAATCTTTCTGATGCCGCAAGTGAATTTGATGAGAAAGCTGTTGAGTTTCGAAGCTACATTGATCCTACCAAAGCTGTGGATAAACCCTTCAAAAGAGTTGGTGCGATATGCTCATAATGGCAACCCAGCAGATGAGACTTTTGTTGTCAAAAAGTTAAAGGAGGCACTTTCTCTGATAAAAAGAAAAGGAATGGAGATCCATTCAATGAAAAGACACGGCAATTGAAGGTCAAGGACCACTTGATGAGCACGATGGAAAGCAAGAGAAAAGAGAAGGGGCATGATCGTGTTTTCAGGGTTGGCACTGAGAGGAAATAGAGAAAAAAAAAGTTGAAGTGGAGGAAAAAGCACAGAAAACTTCCGACAGTGGAGGATTTTCGGCGGGGGCGGATCCTCCACAAGAATAGAAAAAAGGGAAAGATAGCAAAGGGCACTCGGGGGGCGTGTTGAGTGGAGACAAAAAGAAAAGGAGACGTTGGCTTGACTTCTCTAGAGGTTGATCGCCTTCTGATAATAAGGGGGACGATCATTTGGGGAAAGAGGAGAGAAACCTTCACACAAGAGAGAGAGAGAGAGTCTGCAGAGAGCAAGGGAGGAAGAGGCCGGAATATTTTTCCCTTCGTCGCACCATTGTCTCGGGTTCATCGTCAACGCGACTCACTACGCCACGATAGGTAGTTTTCTCAAACCTAGTAGTCGCATGTATGGCAAGGATTGCGAATGGATGATTATTTGAGCTTAAATGAGAAGAGTTTGGGAGTGACCAGTGATCATTTGCTGATGTAGTTGAATGTATATGCTATAGATGTGTTGAACTTGTACGTTTATTGATGATGGTTGATGTTGAGATGCAAGTTCATAGACTTTTATTTTCGGATCAGCACGCCCAGTGGTTTTGTAACTAGCTTTTCCATGTCTAGATGACGAAATCTCGAAAACAAATATACTGAACATTCGTAGATGACTTCGAGATCTTCGATTTGATATATTATGGTGCGAAAATGGATGTCGTTTGCTATGTCAAAAAGGTCCCGAAATTGAGAGCAGAATCTGGAAATATGGTGATCAGAACCTGAGATGGAATTTTTCTGATCTGACCTTTCACGCTAAATTATTTTCCATGGGTTATTCTAGACTTCGTTTCATAAAGACCTCTTCATGACATTTGTTCATAAGATCTTAATGCATAACATATAAAAAATAAAAAAACATTCATGCACGTTTCATATTTTCAACGCATTTAATGAAATCATGTAAATCTGGGGAGGACTTTGCATTTGGGTATTGTTCTGAGTGTTGTCATTTTAAGTCGTAGTTATCTCATGTTTAGAGTCTTTTTTGAAACTTCACAAAAAATAAAAGTTGTTCATTGGGGTCTTCTTTAGTAGACTGGAAAGTTTGGTGCATTAATTTTAAGATTTAAGTGTCCATTTGAGCTTAATCCTAAAGTATGTCTGTTCTGTGAAATTTGTTTGTTTGTTGCTGAGCTCTCATGAAAGACCATTTTCTACACCAAAATGAGTCTCTTCAATAAGGATGTAAAACATGAAAGTTGTCAATAACACATTTTCCCATCCACATAAAAAAAAATCTCAGAAATTTTGCATACATTTCATTATTTCTTTTGTATTTTATGGTTACTGCTTTCTCCCTAAGCATGTTCATGGACCGTACGGTTTAATTTGTATTTTTTGTGTTAATGTATTGGAAAATGTTAAAAAAATGGTCTCAATGAAGTTTAATCAGCACGTGTTAAACTTTCTTTGAGCGTTTGAATTGTCTTAACTCATTGGTGATTGTGCATGTCCGATTGGATAGTTCATTATTTTCATTTGGTTTTCGACCCGATGCTTTGAAGACTGGAGGATGACCGATGTCCATTCCGGTCCGTTTTGTTGTACTCCCGACCCACAAGGCTTGGTGACGGGTGTTTGACCGATGTCCATTCCGGTCCATTTTTGTTGTATTCCTGATCACGTCTCGGGTTTTACTTAATTGGTCTGTAATTATTCACCCGACGAGTTGCGGGTTTTATTTTCACTATCCTTAGGGGTAGTTTTACTTTACCTGCTCTCTCTTCACATCTTTGTTTGCTTTGGGTGATTTTGCATTCTTTTATAATACATCCAAAATCTTAAAAAAATCATAAAAAAAATACCCAAAAAAAAGTCATTCATTTTGCATTTCATATAGTACAGCTCATGCATATTCTGCCATGTTATTAATCCATGCATATTCATTCAGAAAAAATCAAAACTTTTCAAAAATGAGGGTTTTATCCCCTCATAGACAAATTGTCCTAAAAAATCCCAAAAAATAAGGAGACGGGCCATTCTGACTGGCCAATCCTGATACTTTCAAAATGACGACTTTGCCCTTCATGGGCAAAATCGAAACGTACATATTTACATACGCATATCACTATGCATGTCACATGTATATGTCACGTATTTGTATGGTGTATGTACGCATGTTACATACGTATGTTCACGTATGCGCATATTGTATTCGTACATCTTCATACCTGCATGTCATGTATGTATTCGTATTCGTCCATCCCCATATGCATGTCGTATTCATACCACGTCATATTCATACGCATGTCATGTATGCTTACGCGTGTCATGTACGTATGTCATTCGCATGTCACGTACGTTTTCGTATTCGCATATCTACATATTCGTATATTCGCGTTTGTATGCCATATTTGCATGTCATATTTGCATATCCTTGCATTTTATTTAAAAAGTGAAAAACATAAAAATGAGCACCTCATCAGCGCCTTAGGAATAAACCAAGCTTGGGTTGCCAAAAATAGGATATCCATGGAATTAAGGTACCGAAAGGGCATTAGTTTTAATCAACTAGTGTAACAAAGTCCCCGAACTTATAATCTCTGGTTCGTAGAAGTAATTTAATTCTCTCGCTATGTTACTTAGGTTCCTAATCGACCTATCAAAAATAATTAGTGGCGGCTACTATTGAAAATCTTCGCATGTTAAATATTGAACCAAAGTCGCGATTTGGTAGAGCTTGGGAGGGTTCGCGTTAGGTTAGTTAATTTAATTAACCTAATAATCCGTTCACCTAAAACTTATTATTTTTAGGTCGCGACATCGACCAGTGCAATTCAGCCAGGGAAGGGAAGTGCCACTTCCTGTACTTCCGCTCTGGCTAGTGCACCGGGCCCGAGAATGTCATCTAACTCTTCATGGAGTCCGAATTCTGTGCATAGCCCCTTGGGGACAGCTCAACAAGGAAGTCACTATTCGACTGGCTTGTGGCGGGCTGCATACCAGTGCTGTCTGACCCTTTCATGGCGTATTACCAGTACCCACGGCATTTGCTGGAGGACCGTGGCGAGTTCTTGGTGTTCGTGGATCAGGAGGAACTGAGGCAGATGAAGGTGAATGTGGTGGACAGGTTGATGAAGGTCTCGGTGCAGGAGAGGGAGGACACGAGGAGCTACATTTCGTATGAACTCGCGCCAGGTTTGGTGTATGGTGATTCAGACTCAAGGTTTAGTAAGTTTCGGGATGCTTTTACCATAACAATGACCAATCTGCTTGAGAGGATGAGAAGACAATAGTTTATTCCGTTGACATGTTACACATTATAAAGTGATTGTTTTTCTTTCTTGTTTGTAAAAGACAAGATCCTGCAAATGCAAAGGAAAATGAGACTATTTCATGAGCTGACTACAACATCCTTCCTCTCTTATTAGCTAAACTAATATTCTTCATCTGTGTAGAAAGATATGCATTCAAATTGATAAATTCATTGCTCAAAGAAGAAATTTATACTAAATTGGAGAAACGAACTTCTCCTAAAATTATGGATTGCAGAAACCAATTTCTCCTAAAAATATGGATAAAAAAACAGCTATATTTAGTTCTGTTACAGCAAATCAAAAAACAATCTTGAATAAGTCTTCTGCAACAGCTTCATGCAACGTCAGTATGCATCAAAAGATGCAATCTTCAACACTCCTCCTTGCCTCTTTTGATGCAAACTCCAATCTTCTCTCTCAAGTATCCAAATCTGCCGTTCGGCAGAGCCTTAGTTAAAATATCAGCTAGTTGATCTTCAGTCTTGCAATGAACTAAGACAATTTCCTTGCTGCATTAGACTTCTCTCAGGAAATAGTATTTAATCTTGAAATGTATAGTCTTCCCATGAAACACGGGATTGTTAGAGATTGCAATGGCAACTTGATTGTCAACATTGTTCACAGACGCATTCTTTTGATCAAACTTCAAATCTGTCAGTAATTTCCTAATCCACAAGGCTTGATTAACAGCAACAATAGAAGCTATATATTCTGCTTCAGCTGTGGACTGAGCCACCACTTCTTGCTTCTTCGAATTCCAAGAGAAATAACTCGAACCAAGACTAAACAGATAACCTGTAGTACTTCTCATATCATCACAAGAACCTGCCCAGTCACTGTCAGAAAAACCATGCAGAATCACCTCTTCTGATCTCCTGAACATGACTCCATAATTTGTGGTTCCTTTGATATATCTCAGTACTCTTTTCGCAGCCTTGAAGTATAACTCACTTGCACAATGCATAAATCTGGATAATAGACTCACCGCATACAGAATATCGGGTCTTGTTGCAGTGAGATGCATCAAACAGCCTATTAAGCTTATGTACAAGTGTTCATTCACTTCATCAGCGCCATCATCCTTGCAAAGCTTCTCATTCTGCATCAGTGGAATGCTTATCGCTTGCACCTTTCCATATTGAACTTCCTCAGCACTCCTCTCGCATATTTCTGCTGTCCAATGAAGATGCCTTCTGCAAATTGATGTATCTCCATCCCCAGAAAGTAAGACATTTCTCCTAAGTCTACCATCTCAAAGGTTTCCAGCATCTGATCTTTGAATTGCTTAACAAGATCAAAGTTGCTTCCTGTCACAAGCAAATCGTCAACGTACAAAGAGATAACAATTATATCATAATTTTGGATCCTTACATACAGAGTCAACTCACTAAGACTCTTATTGAATCCTATCTTCAGCAGAAAGTCATCAATTCTGCTATATCAGGCTCTAGGTGCCTGTTTAAGGCCATACAAAGCCTTTTTTAGTCGCAGGACCTTAGCTTCTTCTCCTTTTACAGCAAATCCTTCAGGCTGTTGCACATAAATCTCCTCCTCCAGAAATCCATTCAGAAAAGCAGACTTCACATCGAGCTGATACACTCTCTAGTTTTTTTGAGTTGAAAGCGCAAGCAGCATCCTGATTGTGTCAAGTCTAGCTACTGGTGCAAAGGTATCAAAGAAATCTACTCCAAATTATTGAGCATATCCTTTTACCACCAGCTGTGCTTTGTGTCTGTTGACAGAGCCATCAGCATTATACTTGATTTTGAAGGCCCACTTAATACCAATAGTCTTCTTGTTGAATGGCTTATCCACTAGACTCCATGTCTCATTTTTCTCAATCATTTTTAGCTCTTCCTCCATTGCTGCGACCCAGCTTGGATCTCTTGCAGCTTCCTCATAATCTGCAGGCTCAAGAACAGCCACATTGCATCTTTGATATATATCGGTTAAGGATCTAATACCTCTAACAGGACGGTCATCCAGAGTTTCTTCAGGAACCTCCTGCTCAGCTGTTTCTGGGACAACGTTTGAGACCTCAAACTCCTTTTCTGCTTTATCCCAGTTCTAAGCAGTAGATTCATCGAAGCTGAAATCTCCTCTTACTATCATTTTACCTGTCAAAGGCTGATAGATCCTGTATCCTTTGGTGATGCTGCTGTATCCCATCAGAATCCCTACTTCAGCTTTTTGATCAACCTTCGCTCTCTTCTCCTTGGGTACATGGGAATAGCATACACAACCAAACACCTTGAGATGTTGCACCGAAGGCTTGTATCCTCTCCAGGCTTCAAATGGAGTTTTATTCTTCAATGTTTTGGTTGGCAATCAGTTCAGCAAGTAAGTGGTAATATTTACAGCCTCAGTCCAAAATTTCTTGGGCAACTTCTTTTCAAATAGCAGATACCTCACCATCTCCATGATTGTTCTATTTTTTCTTTCACTTACACCATTCTGTTGTGGAGTGTAGACTGCTGTAAACTGATGCTCAATCTCTGCATCTACATAGAACTCCTTGAATTTATCAGAGGTATACTCAGTACCATTATCTGATCTGATCACCCTAATCCTTTTATCACACTGATTCTCAACCCATTTCTTAAATGTGTCGAATAGAGTAGCCACTTCAGATTTTTGCCTCATAAAATATATCCAACAAAATCTGCTAAAATCATCAATGAAGAGTATATAATACTTGTTGCCATTGAGTGATTCAGTCTTCATTGGTCCGCAGACATCTGTGTGAATGAGTTGCAACACCATTTCCGCTCTCCCGGCTTTATTTTGAGGAAAAGGCTTCCTAGACTACTTCCCGAGTTGACAAACTCCATAGATTTCATCTCTAGCTTCAACATAAGGTAAGTTCTGCATTAACTCATTTCTATTCATGAAGTTAAGTGCAAAATAGTGAAAATGTCCCAACCTTTTATGCCAAATCTGTCTCGAATCAACCATAGAAGAGTAAGCTAAGTCTGTTTGCATGTTTGCCGAGAAGCTTTTGCCCCTCATCTTCACTTACAACAACTTAGTGCCAGTAGTATAAAAAATTTCGTAGGTTTTATCCTTAAACACCACAGCATAGTCTTTCTCTAAAAGCTGTCCGACACTTAGCAGATTTTGATCAATCTCAGGAACATACAAAACATTAGAGGTTATTCTTGTACCTGAGCCAGAATCAAAGGCAATATCACCTGTGCCTTTGACCTCAATATAGTCTCCATTCCTAATTCTGACTTTCAAAAAGTGTGTTCTGTCCAGTTTCACAAACATGCCTTCATCATGAGTCATGTGATGGGTGCATCCACTGTCAATCAACCATGTTTCACTAGTGATGTCACTAGCAAAGCAAGTCGCCACAAAGAGTTGCTCCTCCTGCTGTTGATCGGCTACTTGAGCAGCTTTCGCTCCTTGTTGCTTCTTTTTGCACACCTTTTCCACATGACCCTTATGATTACAGGACCTACACACTACTTCGGGTCTGAACCAGCATCTCCAATGTGGATGAGATGCTTTTTTACAATGTTGACATGGCGGGTACTTCTCCTTCTTGTCTTTGACACCTTCACCATTCTTCTTATTCTTATTCCAGCTTTGCTTCCTTGCATTATTGCCCGACTGCTCTTTTTCTTTTGCTTGAAAAGCGCCTTTAGTACTCGGTTCTTGTCTCAACACTCTTCTCTGCTCTTGAGTTTGCAGGGAGTTCATCAACTCTATCAGAGAAATCTGCGTGAGATCTCTAGAGTCTTCAAGGGATGAGATCTTTGCTTCAAACCTCTCTGGTAAGCTCATCAACACTTTTTCTACAATCCTTTTATCAAGTAAGTCTTCACGCAACAACCTGATTTTATTAACCACAACCAAGAGCCTATCAAAGTACTCTTTGATGGTTTCGGCTTCTTTCATTCTCAGTAGCTCAAATTCTCTTCTGAGATTGAGAACTCGCATCTGCCAAGTTCTCTCATTTCTTTGAAACGCCTCTTGAAGAGTATCCCAAGCTTGTTTAGCTGTTTCACAGGCCATAATCCTAGTGAATACAGCATCAGAGACAGCAGAGTGAATACAGGTCTTGGCCTTCGATCTTCTTCTTGCTTCATCATTGTGATCTCTGATTTGAGCTACAGTTGGATCTTCTTGTAGCGGCTGGATTTCAGACATCACAACATCCCACAAACCACTCACCTCTAGGTAAGACTTCATTTTGACAGCCCATATCTGATAGTTTTCTCCTAAGAAAACCGGAGGTGCTGCCATGAAGTTTCCGGCCATGGGTGAATTTTTTTTTTTTGAAAGGTTCCTCACTATCTTCACTTGCACTCACACACACGCAGGCCCTTAAGAACTAACTTGGCTCTGATACCAATGTGTAGAAAGATATGGATTCAAATTGATAAATTCATTGATCAAAGAAAAAATTTATACAGAATTGGAGAAACCAACTTCTCCTAAAAATATGGATTGCAGAAACCAACTTCTCCTAAAAATATGGATAAAAAACGGCTATATTTAGTTCTGTTACAGCAAATCAAAAAACAATCTTGAATAAGTCTTCTGCAACAGCTTCATGCAACGTCAGTATGCATCAAAAGATGCAATCTTCAACAATCTGTCATTTTCCCAATTGACAAAGTCCACGAGAGGTTCAAGCTACTCTACGGGAGCTTGGGAAAAACCGTGCATCATCATGGATAATTGGATTTCTCGTATTGTTTCCCTTTTGCTTATGATTCTCAACACGCGACGGACAGTTCTGACGAGCACTTTCAATTCCCATTATCGGTCTACACACAAGTATATGCACTCAAAGATCAAAGACACTCGTGAATGCTTTTCTACACATTTGAAACTATTCTTCCTCATTTTCCCCTCAATATAATCACCATCTTGACTGCAATTTCAATATAACAATTTCTCAAAGCAAGTGGCCAAACAAGCTTGACCTTTGTTCCAAAGCATTGGATTGACAAGAGATCTGAAGTGGGTTGTCCCAAGCACCATTAGACTAATATCCACTTTCCATATTTCAGCTTCAACCATCCAAGTCTGTAATATTGTGCAGCTACTAGAAAGATTCCACCTGCTTCTGGACGGTTTTCAAGAGGCGCCATGTCAAACCGCTTCGACGTTCTGCATTAGTCCAAGGACCAATCGCCAACTTAGAGGTCTCCACCACATGCCATGCACAGCACGTTGGCTAGTTCACATCTTCTTTCTGAGTCAATTTGCTGTTAGACCCTCATTCTTTATCTTTTTTTTTTAACTTTTGGCTCATCTGTGACCACACTTTCTCTGTAATAGTTTATGCAGTCTGCAATGGTAGTCGAGTCGGGGAACAGCGTGGAGGAGATAACGCATGGAGTTGTCTATAGGCGAATCTCCAACTTACGCCATTTCAATTTCTTAAAGCTATTAAGTCTTGCAGTCACAAACTCCTGGGCATAAAATATTGCAGCTGTACTTCACCATTCAGCTACGCAAGGCCGACTGGAATTGTACCCAGGAACACGTTTTATATCGCCATATACTTTTCAGAGTCCACGACAAAGTTTATCAAACACCCACGCACGCTCTTGTGTTTTTTGTTCATCATGTGCAGATACTCCACGTTGAATTTCTACATTACTGGTTATTAACCCGTGCCTTCCACAATTTGAACGGCAACCAATATAACTATTCTAGCTCCTAAAATGGACATTCCCCAACCCAATTGACAGCGCAAGCCCAGAGAGTTACTGTAATGTCGTTTTTCTAAGATTGAAAAGTGTTTAGAAATACTTTGGATTTCATTTACTTAATGTGTAATGAACGTCTTGCACTCGATGGAAATCGACAAATCACGTATTAGATTTGACAATAGCCTAGTTTTTAAGGCGAAATGCAAGGCCTTCTCATTTTGAAATTTGGGGTGCCAAACAAAATCGAAAGAGACTAAATTAGTAAATATAAGTGTGTAACGCAAATCCTTATATTATGTGTATTAGTTGCGTAATTTATATCTCGTTATTATGTATTTTCTTAAAGTAGGAAAGGGAAAAAGCTAACCAACCCACTTAATTTGCCATCATGTATCACAACTTTCCTAATAAGATTTCAAGGGAAAATTGTCAAAAAAAAAAAGTCCTAAGCCTATTACACTTTCACCAATTTAATCTTAAACATTTTAACTTTATAAATTCGATCCTAAACCTTTCCCTTTTGGCGAATTAAGTCTTGTTGACCAAAAATCGCTAACGTAGACGCTAGTCATCCTACATGGCACGACCAACGCTGATGCGAACAACGATGTGTTTTTTTTAAATATTATTAAAAATTATCTACGTCAACCGCAGTGCCAGCCATGCCATGTAGGAAACCGACATCCACGTTAGTGATTTTCTGCTTAACTTAATGAATGCTTGGAATGTTATAGCACTAAAGTGAATTATGGCACTACTGGTATTTTTTGTTTTCCTAATGAAAGCTTAGCACTAGTATGGATTAATTAAAATATGCTTAATACAAGTTCGGATTTGATTGTGCCAACCAACTAACAAGTTAAGCACTCAACGCATTTCGTACAATTTTAGGGCTAATTAAATACTTTTCCCAACACAGAAATAGCCTATTAAACTACAGACACCACAACCATAGAACTTGGATTAAAAAAATACATATAACTTGATATTGACATGGTATAACTTGCATAACATTATATACATTTAGGTTGTGTTTTCCTCATCCAATCTTGGTTTCCGGTTAATGAATTACTGTTGACACCTAAATTTTGATTTAATCATTTATGTCATAAAAAAAAATTAAAGACTAACTTTAGTTTCTAACCAAAAAATATTTAAATCATTTTAGTGTAGTTTCATATGTAGTAGTTTTTTCTACATGCATTGCATTTTTTCTTTTTATTTTATTTTAATTGGTCTAACTGTGGCACACGTGGTTCAAGTGAGCAGTTTCGAGTTTAATTGACAAAATAGATTCTGAGGCTTCATTTGCCGGACATCAGGGTGTTCTGGGGACCAGATCATTGGCAAGAAAGCTGTCGCGCGGCAGTTGGCAGCCAGTTGTGCCATCATGGGAGAAGCAATTCTGCAAATCGGTTGGCTCAGTTCCCTGGCGCTGGATCGTGGGAGCGAAGAAGTACACACACGTACATGACAAAGTAGTTAAATGGAATGACTCTGCGTTCGACTCAGCAAAATGTCATGACATTGCAAAATCAGTTCGTCACACTGACAGATAAGTACAATAGATAAGTTCGTGTTTTAAACCGTCCAAAAGATAAAAAGAGCAGCTAACGAAGCCAACCAGAGAACGGTTACACTTTGTACTCGGCTATCGAAGATGACTCTTTGTAAGGGATCCAATTATTCAACAATCAATAACACTTACTTTTGCTTTGCAATTTATCTTATCTGTCTTTACCTTTTATTACACTTTATGTTCATCGTATTAACTAATCTTTCAGCCATATTAATCTTTACTTCATGTCCAGAATCTTTACAAGAACTTGTATAATCATCAAATTTGAAGGCTCCACGCATTCTATGAAAGATCTTTCGTTGCGGACGTTTCTAGCGAGACATCTTATTAGTATGCCTGGGAGGACAATTTGTGGTTCGTTTTGAGGAAGTGCCATGGCTATAATTAGGAACCAAGGTGGCGTCACTGATCAGAATCGGTCTCCTCAGCGATTGTCGAACGATGATCAGGTTAATGTCAACGTTGTCCCGAGTGGAGTTTTGGATGACATAGCTAGGGAACTCACTAACAACGAAAGGAAAGAGTTGGCCCTATACCCTGTTTTGGTGGCCACCATGTGGAGGATGTTTGAGGAATGTCAAAATGAGTTTGCCAACCATGTGGTCAACCAGCTTTCTAATGTCCTCAAACCGATGACTACTAATATGGTAACCGGATTGACGTCCAAACCCAGTTCGTCCAACTAACCATTATCAAGAGAAGGAGTGTGTCAGCCTACGGTTATTGTGCCGAGTAGTTAGATAAAGCATTTCAGTCATAAAAAGTAAAAGGAAAAATTTTAAAAAAAAAATTGATCCATGAGACATGAGGTACAAGAGGACGTACAACTTTGCATAATCTCTATTTTCCCTTTCTCAATTATCTTCTCATTGTCATTCAAAATTACAGTTGGTAGATTTACAAGTGTCTTTATTATTATTATTATTATTATTATTATTATTATTATTATTATTATTATTATTATTGAAGTACAGGAAAATATGGGAATTATCGGTTCGTGATTTTCTTGAGGAACAAAGTACATGGGATTAGGAATCTTAAATTTACGGTTGCTCCCGATTGACCCTAAAGATCACTCGATGGTTCCCCGATGTTCCCCCAGATTCTGTACCCTTCTTCCACCAATTGTCTCCTTATATCTGATTTAAATATTATTGCACTTTGTCCTTTACAAGCTAGGGTCCTTGTTATAATTGGTTGACATATTGTGGGTGTGGATACACGCCCTCTATTTCAACAAATCCAAGATGTAATATGGTTTTCAAGGATGATGCGGATTGTGATTTTGGAGTAGCTTGATAAAAAGGAAATCAAATTTAAGGTTTTACTTTCTAGATTATGGTGTGTCATCGATGGAAAATGGCACATACATTGTTCTTAATTCTAAAATAAGTCGATTTGAAAAGGATTTGTAGGGGCTCCCAGGGTACTATGTGGTTTACACGACCAACAACTAACGAAGCACTAAATTTGACTGTTTGAATCCGTCAAAGAACATAATTTGGATAATAATTCATACTTTGTGACTGATTGAGCGGAGGGGCGACGTGACACCCTAAACCGCATACACAAAAAGAATTCTGATATTCCCAATTATTTAGAACCTCCAAATTTCAAGTTGTTGGTTAAATCGTATATTTTGACGACAAAATACGCATAGATGTGCCTTAATTAAAAAAAAAAAAAAGGGTATCATGTTAGCATGTCAACCGTTATTTTTTTAATAAAGAAAATTATCCTAGCTATTAAAAAAATCTAATGTGGCTATCATGAGAATCGTGGATTAGAACTATAGATAGTTAATGAACCCATCGCATATGTCTGCGTTTCTAATTAAAGCGTCAAATGTCTTTTTTTAGGACAACGCTAGGATGATGGTACGGTTATTGTACACTAGTGACGGTGCAACACTGAGCACAGATTGAGATTTGTGGAAGATGGGCAACCGAAATATTGATTAGGGATAGTTTGTTACACTTAAGGAAACGAATCACGCGATATTATTCAAGACATAAAATTTCATGGAGGATTCAAGTGTTTTTATCAGGCAATATTATCCAACGTCAAATGTATATTACACACTTCTGTTGACACCTAAATTTTGATTTTCCTCATTTTATCATTTATTTCATAAAAATATTAGAGACTAACCTTAGTCTCCATAAAAAAAAAATTTAAATCATTTTAGTATAGTTTCATGTGCACTAGTTTAATTTTCTGCATTGCATTGCGTTATATCTTTTCAAGAAATTGTGCAAAAATATAACAGCGCTACCGACAGAGTGAGAGGAACAAATCGAGTATGTAGACGAGCTACTCAATCACAACCCAATAAGAAGGAATACCCATTCAATGAGGCCATTTCTTGATTTTTTTTCAAAGCTAGGCGGAGCGGTGATTAAAAGTCACGAGGAGACTGTTGTAATATTAACTCGGAATGACAGGATCTTGCAATTATGTCAATGCGAAAAGCTCAGAAAAATAACGAGGAACGATAAAGCACACCAGAGATTACGTGGTTCGATCCGAATATCGGTGCCTACATCCACGGTGAGAGCCAACAACAATAATCACTATAATTGGAGAATCGAAATTACAATCGCTCAATATGCTCGTGTTTCCCGCACCTAGATTATACCCAAACCCAAAGTGTTTACAAGTAAACGATTTAATTGGATATGAATAAACTCACGGAGCACAATCGAAAAAACCAGGACGACGTGCGTTCCCTTTTCTCTCGTTGTTCTTTACGGTGCTCTTCGCTGATGGTTCTTCGCGGTGCGGCTCTCACTTTTTGGAAGAAAAAAAATTCGCTTTTATGTGGCTGTTGCAGGGCTTACGTTTAAACCCCACGCCCTAGTCCTTTCATGGATAGAAGTCAACAAAAAAAAGATTTCTTTCTTTTGACTTGGGCCCACCATATATTCATGTTTCCTTTTATATGTGCCTTTTACGCAGAGACTTCTTCAAGAGCCTATATGTGAACCAATCTCCTTTCATATATGGTAAAAGATGTCTCCACCTCCAGATTGTTCTATAAAAATTAAATCCTTCATAATACGGCTTAAACTCGAGCCACAATTTAACAATTCTCCACCTTGGCTCGATGTTTAAAACCAAGTTAATAGTGCTCATCATTCATGCTGCTCTCCCAAAGCCTCGAAGGGCGCTTACTCTCCACAGACGCCAATTGTGCTCAAGCAGAGCTTGAGCTTTGCTAAAGGAACAGGCTTAGTCATCATGTCCGCAGGGTTCTTTGCTGTAGCAACCTTTTCCACAATAATCTTACCCTTCGCTAAGACATCTCGGATGAAGTGGTACCTGATATTGATATGTTTCGTTCGCTCGTGATAAACCGGATTATATGCCAGATATATCGCACCTTGGTTATCACAGTATATATCAACACTTTTCTGTTCTAACCCAAAGTCCAAGAGCAAACCCTGTAACCATATCGCTTCCTTCGCTATAAAGGTAAGTGTCATGTACTCTGCCTCAGTCGAAGACAAGGCCACGTGATCCTGTAAGGATGCCTTCCAACTAACTGCACCACCTGCAAGCGTAAATAAGTACCCTGCTAAAGACCTGCATTCATCCAAGTCCCCTGTATGATCAGAATCTACATAACCAGTGGTCTCACTGCCATTACTGTTCCTCCGGTATACTATACCAACGTCTGCTGTCCCCTTTAAATATCTGAGGATCCATTTCACTGCTTCCCAATGAGCTTTACCAGGACGCTTCATATAACGACTAACTACGCTCACAGCCTGTGAAATATCAGGTCTAGTGCATACCATAGCATACATAATACTACCCACTGCACTAGAATAAGGAACACGAGACATATGCTCCTCCTCCTCCTTAGTCTGCGGTGATAACTTATTTGAAAGTTTAAAGTGCTTCGCCTAATGGTGTACTCACAGATTTCGCTGACTGCATATTAAAATGTGCTATAATCTTTTCAATGTATTTCTTTTGAGACAAACGTAATACTCCTGCAGTCCTATCATGCAAAATCTCCATTCCCAAAATTTTCTTTGCAGCACCTAGATCTTTCATCTCAAATTCAGCACTCAACTGCCTCTTTAGCACATCAATATCAGACATATTCTTAGCTGCTATTAGCATATCATCAACATATAATAGCAGATATATCAAAGACCCATCATCCAATCTCCTAAAGTAAACACAGCTATCCATCTGACTTTTTGAATAATCCTGACTAACCATGAATATGTCAAAATGTAGGAGACTGTTTTAGCCCATACAAAGATTTCTTTAATAAGCAAACATGGTCTTCCTTACCTGGAATAGCAAATCCCTCTGGCTGCCTCATGTAAATCTGCTCCTCCAACTCACCATGAAGAAACGCCGTTTTCACATCAAGCTGCTCTAACTCGAGATCCTATGCAGCAACTAAGGCAAGTAAAACACGTATAGAAGTATGTCTTACCACAGGAGAAAACACTTCATTATAGTCAATGCCTTCCCTCTGTGTATATCCCTTCGCAACAAGTCTCGCCTTATACCTCGCTGCCTCGACACCGGGAATGCCCTCTTTCCGTTTGTAGACCCATTTACTTCCAACAATCTTCTGGCTCTTGGGTACTTTAACTAGCTCCTATGTCTGAGTTCGATGGAGTGATTCCATCTCTTCACTCATAGCCCCTAGCCACTGCGACGACTCACTACTAGCCATTGCCTCAGAGTAAGACGAAGGCTCATCTATCTCCACCTCATCACCTACAGTCAAAGCAAAAGCAATATCTGTATAAGCATAACGTACCGGTGGTTTAATTTGCCTTCTCTGTCTATCTGCAGCTGTGCTGGTTGTTCAGTATCACCAACTTCAGGAATTGCGGCCTCATCTGCAGTATCAACCTCTGTTACCTCCGAGGTCTCTGGAGTCTCCACCTGAAGCTCCACCTCGCTACTAACACCATGATCTGTCTGCTCTATTGGTAGTGTCTCAGGACTCCTCTGTCGAAGCATTTCAGTCTCGTCAAAGATCACATCTCTGCTGATTAGAAAACCGGGTGATCTGGGATCAGTGCACCACAGCCGGTAGCCTTTCACCCCATGTGCATAACCCAGAAATATGCACTTCTTTGACCTCGGCTCAAGCTTACCATCACTCCCATGAGCATACGCAGGACATCCGAATACTCGTAATCCGAAGTAATCAACAGGTTTCCCCGACCATACTTCCTCTGGAGTTTTCCACTCGATAGCAGATGATGGAGATCGATTAATCAGGTAACAGGCCATGTTCACTGCTTCGGCCCAAAATTCCTTACCTATTCCAGCATGCGAAAGCATGCTCCGAGCCCACTCAAGTAAGGTTCTGTTCTTCCGTTCTGCCACGCCATTCTGCTGTGGTGTCCCAGGTACTGTGCGGTGTCTCACAATTCCTTCTCTCTCGCAGAACTCGGTAAAATTTTTACCACAAAACTCCATGCCGTTATCAGTTCTCAGGCACTTGATTTGTTTATCTGACTGCTTTTCAATCAATGCCTTAAATTTCTTGAACCGATCGAACACATCAGATTTGTGCTTCAGAAAATATATCCATACCTTTCTAGAATAGTCGTCGATAAAAGTCAGCATATATCGAGCACCTCCTTTTGAAGGAACCGGAGACGGGCCCCAGACGTCTGAATGAATATATTCAACCGGTTGCTTGGTCGAATGAATACCTGTAGCAAACTTAATCCGGCGCTGCTTCCCAAAGATAGAGTGCTCACATAAGTCTAAGTTACTTGTTTTCTGACCGTTTAACAACCCCCTATCACTCAGCATCGTCATACCTGCCTCACTCATGTGCCCCAAATACATATGCCATAACTGAGTTAAATTAGAATTTGACTCACCTGATGAAACTGCAGCAGCTCCTGTCACGGTCTCTCCTAGTAGATGATAGAGAGAACTCACTTTCTTCCCTTTCATCACCGTCATGGCACCTCGAGAGATCTTCATCACTCCACCTTCAGCGGTGTACTTACACCCGATATCATCGAGTGTCCCCAGAGAAATAAGGTTCTTCTTGAGCTCAGGTACATGCCTCACGTCTGTCAATGTGCGCACCACATTATCGTGCATCCGTATCTGAACTGTCCTTATCCCCACAACCTTGCAGGCTGCGTTATTCCCCATCAGAACTCTACCACCATCTGTAGTCTGGTAAGTAGTAAACCAGTCCCTATGAGGTGTCATATGATAAGAACACCCTGAATCTAGCACCCATTCGTCTCCTGACGAACCTGTAGTTACACATAGAACAGCTTCTGCATCACTAGTGCTCTCCTCAGCAACATTTGCCACACTGCTTGTGGCTTTCTGCTTATCACCCCTATTTCTCAACTTAGGACAATCTCTCCTGATGTGCCCCTCCTCGTGACACTCAAAGCACTTCACGCGTCCCTTGGACTTTCTATGGCGTGATTTAGATCTGCTTTTACCTCTGCTGCTACTGGACCCTTAATATTGCTCTCTACCTCGAATCATCAGTCCCTGCGTTACACCCTGCGCTAGACTGTCATCTCGCAACTTTCTCTGCCATTCCTTAGAAAACAAGGCGGACTTTACCTCTTCCGAAGTAATTGTAGTACGCCCCTGCAGTAATGAATCAGTAAAGTGCTCCCATGACTCTGGTAAAGAAGCTAACAACATCATGCCCTGTTCTTCATCATCAAGTGTTTTACCAACGTTCTTCAAATCCATAATGAGTTTATTAAATTCATCTAGGTGGGATTTGATAGACGTACCTTCTGTATATCTAAACTGAAACATCCTCTTCAGCATATACAAGCGATTATTCAAACCTTTCGTTACATAGAGGGCTTGAAGTTTTGCCCACAAGGATGCAGCATCTTTCTCCTCGACCACCTCTATTAACACCTCATCCGATAAATTCAATAGTATTATGCTCTTTGCTTTCTCCAATAACTCTACCTTATCAGCCTCTTTCATCGAAATCGGCAACTCATCTTTGCCATCCAATGCTTTGGCTAAACCTTGAGTTGTCAATAGTGCACGCATCTTAACACTCCACAACCCAAAGTTGTTCCTCCCATTAAACTTCTCAATTTCTGCTTTTACTCCAAAC
The DNA here is from genome assembly GCA_016432845.1 of Psidium guajava. Taxonomy (NCBI): domain Eukaryota; kingdom Viridiplantae; phylum Streptophyta; class Magnoliopsida; order Myrtales; family Myrtaceae; genus Psidium; species Psidium guajava. The sequence continues at coordinate 33,250,568 of CM028229.1, read as the reverse complement.
ATAATTGCAATAAACAGAATATCCAGAAAATAATTAGACAAGCAACAAGCCCCAAATCACAATCCAGAAATCCAAACCTGGCTCTGATACCAATGTTCTTAATATTAACGCGGAATGACAGGATCTTGCAATTATGTCAATGTGAAAAGCTCAGAAAAATAACGAGGAACGATAAAGCACACCAGAGATTACGTGGTTCGGTCCGAATATCGGTACCTACATCCACGGTGAGAGCCAGCATCAATAATCACTATAATCGGAGAATCGGAATTACAATCGCTCAATATGCTCGTGTTTCCCGCATCTAGATTATACCCAAATCCAAAGTGTTTACAAGTAAACGATTTAATTGGATATGAATAAACTCACGGAGCACAACCGAAAAAACCAGGACGACGTGCGTTCCCTTTTCTCTCGTTGTACTTCACGGCGCTCTTCGCTGATAGTTCTTCGCGGTGCGGCTCTCACTTTTTGGAAGAAAAAAAAATTCGCTTTTATGTGGCTGTTGCAAGGCTTACGTTTAAACCCCACGCCCTAGTTCTTTCATGGATAGAAGTCAACAAAAAAAAAGATTTCTTTCTTTTGACTTGGGCCCACCATATATTCATGTTTCCTTTTTCTTCAAGAGCCTATATGTGAACCAATCTCCTTTCATATATGGTAAAAGATGTCTCCACCTCCAGATTGTTCTATAAAAATTAAATCCTTCACAATACGGCTTAAACTCGAGCCACAATTTAACAAAGACATCATCATTCTCCACCGAAATTAAACGAAGAAAAAGAAAGTGGAGAATGGACGTCGGTGTGGGGGACATCTCCAAGAGCATGGACATCTCCACAAACCACCATGTGCTCTTGGAGATGTTGCTTTAGCTTTCCATTATGCAAGAGCGGTAATACCCATTAAGAAGCTTGCTTCTGCACCACACTTTATTGGCTTTGATGCAAGACATGACTTGTATAAATGTTGAAATGGCTTACTCCTTTTGCTCATTACACGATCAAGTGACCGTCTGAACGAAATAGTGAGGAGCAGCATGAGGTCTCTGGAACAAAGATACTACAGACTCTTTTCTTTGCCAATAAAGCAAACTGCAGCTGCCATTGGTTGGGATCTCTTGCCTGGTAGTACATCAGCCCGTAGAAAATTGATCGCGAGTGATTGGTCTGGAAGAATCAACCCTTTGTGGCAGTCAATCGGATGAGGTATCTTACATGGAAAATCATTGCGATTTATTATGTTATCAGCTTGATCTCGCTTCATTTATTGCTTGTGTGAATTCTGGTCGTACATGGAGCTCAAAATCCTCATTACCGTTGTCTGGAAAAGAAGATGGTATAAGTATTACAAGGGAAAGTTCTTCTCGTCCAAATAGAGTCAATGATTGGCACCAACAGACAAAAGAAAATGGATCTCTCGGTGGAGTTTTCTTTGGGCCAAAAAGAATGTAAAGGAGACCAACATCTGTGGGATAGTGGAAGATACGTTTTCATCCAATGGAGATGCAATGATCAAAGTGTGTAAGGCATGATGAGGGAATTTTTGCTTTCGGTGGAAAAAGAAGGCACGAAGGCAATAAGAGGGGAGCTGGAGAGTGAGACGAAGCAGTGGAAAATACCCACCAAAGCTAGCACCTCAAAACAATTTTCCTCAAACTCGAAACGAGTTCCATGACTGTTGCTCGCTGATTAGCCTTGCTTTTGCTTTATTTTTCTTTCGTTTTTTTTTTTGCTACCGTTCAGATTTTGTTTGCTGTAATCTGACAAAGTGATTCGCTGCTGTCCAGAGTTTAACGTTGCTACAAATCAATATGTAAACAGCACGTTTACATGCTGTTTTAGGGATTAGTTTAGCTGTTGGACCAGTGGTGTTGGTTCCTCTATTCACGTTTTGGGTTCACGATCAAGGCAAAAATCCAATAGCTGCTGTCTGGCGCCTCCTTACCAGCTGTCCAGCTGCTGTTCAGTAGCTAATCCTTTTGTTTTTGGGTCCCTAAATCGATATCTAGGTCAGCTATATCGTTGCGCTAGACTCCTTTGGGCTTGACATTCGTTTTCTTAAATATATATATATATATATATGCAATTTCATGCGAAACAGGGGACTCTGCTCATTCTTCTTGGGAGGGAGCCCTAAAAATTTTTGTTGGGAGATTTGTCTTCGCTCTTCAACTTGTTGTATCAGCTTGGCTGGATTTTCCTGGAAGAGAAAGATTATAGAGAGAGAGAGGTTCTCGTGCTTGGTCATTAGGAGTCTTTGTCGAAAGCGCTGATAGCCGTTGTCTGAAAATAATCCACTACTATTCGGGTTCCATTGGTGCTCCTGATTTGCGTCGTTTTTCAAGCTGTTGCTTGGGACCAAATCCTCAGTTGTTCAGGCTATTTCGAAGCTGCTCCATAGACGATTTGCAACTGCTGTTCCGGACGCGCTCTCGTTGTGATTTGGCACATAAAGAGACAACTGTTGTTGCACATTCAGCTGCTGTTTTGGTGGTTTCAATGCTGTTTCAACCCCAAAGCAGCTCTTTCTTTTTGGGGGGGTATTTTTCACTCGCTGTGATGCACATTTAGCTGTTGTTCGCTGTGATTTTTCTGCTGTTTCAACCCCAAAACCGGCCCGTTTTGGGGTATTTTCACTCGCTGATTTGGTACAGGTTTTGGCACGTTAACTAAGTTGACTGTCACATTCTTTTGGCTCAAAATATCTGCTGCCTAGGGTGCTAAAAATTGTGAATTTGTGGCTGCACATCTTGGTTTGATCGAGTTCGTTTTCGCGTGTGAACTCCTTCGAGCAATTAGCCTTAGAGTTTTCAACTCAAGTCCCAAATCAGATTGTTTGGTGAAAACTTGAGCTCGAAAAAGCACTAGTTTGGGGCGAAATTTCCAGCTTGTACACGTGCGGATTTTTTGGGAGCGGAACAAGGTAAATTTTTATTCTTTAAGGGTTTAATTTGAATTTTTTAGTGTAGTTTAAAGATTTTTAGTATTGTTTTGCATGGTTTAGCCATTTGTTTCTGTTCGAAATAGAACACCTTTTCCTATTGATACTTTGCTAAAGAGGGAAGAATTTTACGAGAGCTCGGGAGTAAATCAAAGAAAAAGGATTTGAATCTAAATTAGAAAATATTTCCTAATGGGCAAATAAAATTTTTCCAAATTTGGGTGACTCTTCCCATAGCCATTCAGGAACGGTCCTCCAGTTTTAGAAAAGTGGGGAAATGATCAACTCGATCTATCGTCAATTAGATCCAGTTCGTCATCTTTTCCAGAAGTTGATTTAAAGCGAGAGAGATAATTGATTTGCTTGGGTTTGTTATTTTTGATTCACTCAATTGATATTTTGTTTGACTGTGAAAATTTCCCAAGATTTTTTATTTTATTTTATTTTTTAAAAATTTAGGAAGAGGTAGTTTTTTTTTAGAACATATACCTAATTAAATCTTAAGGAATCGAGTTTAATTTGGAAATGAGAATCAAAATAAAAAAAAACGTCCTTATGTGGCTAAAATAAAAAACGCCTTCATCTAATTTTTTTTTTAAAAAAATCACAAAAAATAAGAAAAGGAAGTCAATCAATGTCGAGTTTGTCCGAGCGTAATTTTCATGGAATCAAGGTACCGAAAGGGCGTTAGTCTCGATTAACTGGCGTAATTAAGTCCCCGTACACTTAATCTTTGGTTGGCAGGAATAAAATAGTTCCTCCCGCTATTTTATTTAGGTATCCAACCAACCTGCCAAAAAATGATTAGTGGCGACTCCTGAATTTTAAAATCGTTTGAACAAATCAAAGTTGCGAATTGGTAAGGCTTGGGAGAGCATGTATTAGGTTAATCACTTAATTAGCCTGATAATCCATTAACCTAATATCTTTATCGATTTTTAGGTCGCGACAGCTTGGCGACTCCACTGGGGAATTTGTTCTTAATATTTGAAAAAACTTAAGAACCTAGTGGACTCAGGCCTGAAAAATTTCATGAAAACTCATTTGATTTGACAATTGGTTGGATCCTAATTTTTAGGTGTTAAATGGTTTTGCAGAATGGGAGTTATAAGGGGTGGAGTTGATTGTTAACCCATTATTTTGCAGGTCAGAGTTTGGAATAAATGTCTTAGGTTATATTGAAGCGTTGATTGAGTATAAACTCTTGTGCATGTCCTTTACTGCTCTTGCATTTACACTTAGCACACACAACCCGCCATTGAACCCAAATGGCTAGGCTTAGGATGGTATTTGATTGGGGACACACCGGCCATCACCATTTGGCCCAAGTCACCCTTCTCAAGTCCTGAACTTTTCAAATTGGTGCTAAGAGTTACCACCCCCATCATTGACCATTATGATGCGGGTCGTTACTTGGCTAAGCCGGATGTCTACGGGGATTTCATGTGTATGTCTATGTGATTTGTGTTTTTTTCAAGGTAAAGTAAGTTCTCTAACTTTATCTTGTATTTATTTTTGGTCGGTCCATGTCAGGTGTCAGTCAAATTTTGAACTTAATATCGTGGTTATTTATTTTCAAAGAAAATAAAAAAAATCAAATTGGTGTGCTATTTCTGAAAGGAGAATGCAGAAAAATCCCTTCGGGGAATTTTGTTGACCATTAAAAGATTTTGTCACATCTTTCCTTCTTCAATGGATACAAGATTTTCTTGACAAATTTACTCTTGAAAATTCATTGTGATAAAAGAAGAAAATTCCTTCGGGAAATTTGCTAAATGTCAAAAGACTTTATCATATTTTTTTCTTCTAAGTTATGAAATCTGCAAGAAAATCATTTCTGAGAAATTCACTCATGTCCTTCTAAGAAAATTTTCTCCAATTTCTCATAAAAAAAATTGGACCAATGCAGGAGTCATGGACCGACCTCTCTTGGGTCACATGCTCATTATTTCCTCTATTTTTGCAGGAAATCATGGGTACCCCAGACGAGCGCAAAATTGTGCTCATTGATGATAACAACATGCCAGATCTAATTGACAACTTGATCGTTGGCACAATTATTAGAAAACCCTCAAAGGAAGTAGGCACAGGCCCAAATCAGTAAAATTTCATTTCACATAATCTCTTGTGGGAACAGTTCCTGCTCTCCAGTATCTAGTTTGCATTAATAGAATTTGATTGTTATCATTGAATTTCCTCATTTGGGGGATTATTTGCATCTTCAATTCAATAAGATGTACTTAATTGATTTTATCAATGAAATTACAGATTTGTTTTATTAAATTTGTTTTGAGGGCATAGTGGGTATTTCAAACTGGCCCGGTGATGATCTCCATCAAATAAAAAAAATCATTTCATCCATGGAGAATCCTGAGAGTCGACCTTAATTATGTACTTCAAAAAAAGGTTTTTTCAAAAAAAAAATAGCATAGGGTTTAACCTTGTCTTGTCTCTTTGATCCCTTTACTTTGTGTTTCAGGAATGATTTTAAGGAATATGGAAGGACGGAAAATTGCCGATGTCTTAACTAATAACCCTAGGGGCAAGCGAAGAAGTCTCTCCTCCCGGAGACGGAATTACGTCAATCAGTGAGCATGTATGAGCTATGTATTTTGATGAGGCAGTGAATGTATCCGTCAGGCCTGGGGGCATATTTAATGTATTGAGAGGGGTTCTTGTATTTTTGTTGAAAAAAAAAGGCATACACGGTGTAATTAGAACCCATGAAGCAAGTTTATTAACCTAACCTCGCAACGCATTTCTGGTTAAATCAACCAAAGCTTTGCCTTTTGACTTCCTCATATTCGAATCGCGTGGAGGACTTTAGGGGACCGGTGTTTCATTATTGTACATGACACGTAGGCATTTTTGCCAACGCTATAGGCGACCGACACCAACAAGTGGGTGCCGAAAGAAACAAGATATGAGTGAAGTAAGGCACGTAACAGGTGGCTTGGTTCATTTATTGGAATATTGATCGAGTGGCCATAGCTGTAATTATTTAAATCGTTCGTCACGAGTCTCAAATGTGGCTGGTGGGAGCCGCCGCCAAATCCTTTTCCGTGTCCTCGGTGTCATCATCAGAGAGGAGTGATGGGGTTTCGCCTTTGTCTGCTAGACTGTAGGCCATCATTTTATGGCCACCATCTGTCGAACTTCGGAAGTACAATTGACAGTAGCGGATTGAATGTAGCAAAAATGGACGACATTGTCCTGCGAAGGTTGCTGTGACAGATAAGTTTACTCTGGACTATGGCGACCCATATGTAGTGAAGAAGGTGCTCCCAAGAGATGCTCTGATCCTAACTGAGATGGGTGTGAGAAATACCTTAAGTCATTCATGCTATGCGGAAGAAGAGATGACAGGAAGATAAAAGCACCAACAGGTGAAACTTTTCTCTAATTCCATTCATTAAGAGGTATTATAACAGCTCACTGTGGAGGAAAGGTAAACCCAAATACAACCCTAATAAGCAACACAAAGGAGCTCAGCTGACTCTCCATAAAACCAATGCTCTGTTGACATTGAGCAGTCTGAGATTCGAGATCTGCAAGCTTAAAAAACAAGCGAGCGAGAATGATAAGTCGACAGTATCGAACACACGTTTCCCTTACTCGCATCATATCTCCGTTTCCATATTTGCGGCTTTAGATCACCAAGACAAGGATCCTTGCAAGCCGAGGCAAAGGCCAGCCTCTACAGTTGGAGCACACAACATCATACCAGGATCTTTCGTTGTTGCCTCCACCACAACCTACAAACAATCAACAAATTCTGCTTGCCAGAAGCTCTAAAGCCAATTTTTGAAATAGGCACATACTGTTATACAGGCTTGAACTGCCAGACAACAAACCAATTTATGCATAGTTTAGGACTATACACAAGATGGTGACTATACCAACCTTCAACACACCTTTGGCCCTCTTAAGTGGCTTAGTCATGGTTGTGGCAAGAGACTCTCCATCCAGTTGTATGAGCTATAACAGGAAGCTACATTTACCTTCTGAGTCTCATTTTCCGCTTCCATGTACCAGGAGTTCCATGGAGCAAACTTCCTAGTTGAAAACACCATTCCAAGGCACAAATTCATAGAAAATCCCATCATAGTGAAGTCCAATCTGCAACAGGAGAAAGAAGGATGATACATCATGAGAGGAGAACTATCAATGTGAAGTTAACTGCCTAACAGAATCCATATCCAAAAACATATTGTGGGACAACACTCTAAACTAAAAAATAGGAATTGATAAAACTGGATTTTCTCCATCACCATCCCAACTCTCTTATGTGTAGATCCAAGAAAGCTCTGGTGAAAATAGAATTTAAGGGATGAAACACGCGCTATTACCATGGGTTCATTGCTATCATCATCCCTCGATCTTTTACAAACTAAAAGGCCATTATAGGAAAATATTTATCAGGTCCATTTCCCCAAGACTGACGTTCTTGTATTTTCATTCTAGTAAGTGATTCCTACTCTTTCTTCTTCTTTTTTTCCTTTTTCTCCAATTAACCATACTAACATTTAAACGGATTCCAAATCATGGCGGAAAAGTACCAGCGCAGCATTTTCAAATGTCTCGGTTAGTCCAGGTAGTTACCTCAAACCACCACCAGCCGTCAGAGCAACTTCAACACTTGCACCTTCAAAGACGTTACATTGAACTTGTATTAAGAGGCCAAAAAAGGAGCTCAAAATTAAGAGGCCAAAAAAGGAGCTCAAAATTAAAGCAATTAGGCAAACCACATGATGACATCACTTTAGTGCCACAATAAGAAGCAGCATCTAGTTGAAGCCTAAGATGGAAGGCACCTATTTAGAAGCTTACAATATTAGTTAATACAGATCCATTCTGCAATTAGCTCAATGAGGAAGTGAGTTTTATCACCAAGAGAATTTCTACAGCGCTATTCATCGACATACAACTGCCAGCAGATATCTCTCTGCGTCTTGTTTTTCCTTGCAGCTGTAAACTTCATAAGAAAATAGGGATACTCCCGAAGCCAGTTCCATGATTAGGAAAATACAACCTAAGCCTAACTTACGCATAGAGGTGTCAAACGGGTGGATTGAGTTGGGTTTGGGTCGGGTCGAATATGGTCCGACCCATATTGACCCATTTAACCCGTTTTAACCCATTTTCATACTGTACAAATTTTATTAACCATACTCGACCCGTATTATTTAAATACTTATATATTTAACCAAATTATGAAATATTAGTCAAATAAAATTGAAAAATATAAAAAAAAAATATTTCGCCTACTTCTGCCGCCGCCGCAGCCTACTCGCTGCCGTGGCCCGTCCACCGCTACTGTGGCCTGCTCTCTGCCGTCGCCAGCCCACTCCCAATTTGATCATCATATTTCCCAACCTACTTTACATTTTCGCCAACCTGGTGTTTCGCGAGCACATGGGAATGGGAGCAGGTGGAAATTGACCATCATTTGGTTCGTGAGTGAGCGAATTTAAGACGATTCCAGAGTCACTGGCTTGTGGCTATGTTCCGTCCTACGGCATATCTATTTATTTTTCTAGTAAAGCACTTGGATACCATCACTTTCTCTCTTTATTGGTCAGGCTCAATGGCTCACCATATAAAAGAATTCTCCCCTTCACGTATAAATTGTTTCATTGGGAACGAGAATGGTAAGTTGCCCACAAGATGGAGGAGCTACTGGAGAATTCAAACTCATGATTAAGAGAGCTCCATTCTTATCTAACTGGGCCAACCAAGAGTTGGGGCAAACTAGAGAATTCAAATGTAAACGTGCCCAAGGAAGAAGCCCGAGGCCAAGAGGGTGGAGATCCACTGATGAGAGAGATGAGAGTGTAGTGACTATGCTTGTCCGTGTGCATTAGGAATAGTTTATTGAATTTGCATTTTGAGATCCATTGATGAGTTGGCGGCGGTGGGAGCGCGGGCGGTGGCAAGTAGCAGCGGTGGGGTGGGTAGCGGTGGCGGCAGCGAGTGGGCAATGGGGAAGGGGTGCTTGGAAAATTATAGCTCATTTACAATGAGTGTTTGAAAAGCTATAGCCCATGGGTCAAAAATAGGTTGAAAATGAGTTGAGCTAAAACCCATTACAACCCATATTTGAATAGGTTTTATAAGTTTAGACTCATATTTGACCCATTTTTAAAACTCATTGAGTGAGTTAAAAAGTGGGTTAATAACCTATATTAACACCTCTACTTACGCACATAGCCCATCTATGCCATGGAGACTGGAAAAATAATCAACTAAATCAGCTGAACTCTCCTCTCTTTTTGTATCCAGTTAGAAGGAGGATATGCAACACTTACCGAAAACCACTTCGTTGGGAAGGCCGCACTCCAATTTTTTTCTGAATAAGAAGGCACATCTTAGAACTCAAATCTTCCTCCTTCCCATTCTATCCAACCTACAAATACACAAGGAAAGGTTTGAAGGAAAATGTAAGTGAAACACGTGTCCCAGAACAAGGATACTAAACAAATTCATACTAAAAAATTCAGTGCCAAATCAGATTAAGAGCTCAGTTTTATGACATGTTTATATGAGCTAGGGGTGTTTAAGGAGAAAGTAACATAATATAAATGAATCTACTATTCCAACACTGTTACATGACAAATAGAATAATATATGCAAAAAAAGAGAACTATTTGATTGCTATAGTTAGTTACAGTTTATAGTGGAACAAAATGAAGAACGTCCCAAGGATAAAGAATCACATTATGCACAGTCAAAAGATTGTTCAACCGTTCATATATCCCTCTAATAACCAAGGGAGGGTTCATTTTTTTATGACAAGGAACTGCTTCAACACCATGAACAACTTAAAAAAATCAAAATAAACATAGAATGATGATAGCATGATAATCACATCCATATCACTTTTCATTATAAAGTTTCTAGAAGCTCCTCTGACATGGTTATTGATCATTCTACTTAAAGGATCAATCACCATGATTAAATTATAAAATTGTGTTTTATCAAAACAGAACGTAAAACTCTTTCCAAACTTGCTGGTTCTATTACTCAATACTGCTCCTACAACTTCCCACATGCCTATCAGAAAAGAAATGGCTCTTGAATCAGATTCATGGTCAAGGTACATATAGAGCCTGTTCCTTTCTGACAAAAGTTCAACACGGTAATCCCTCATCGTTGAAACTACAGATTCGAGAGTCCTGAATTAAGGACTGGATGGATGAATATAGCCACAAAAGACGACTTTTGATGCAGTCCGTACAAACAGAAAACCATTAAAACAACACTTGAGTTTAAACATTTATTAGAATAAAAAACAACATCAACAGAATGGACCGATCAATCAAACAAATGAACTTTAAAAGGTGAAAACTAGATTCTAACCAGTTGACGGCCCGCCTGCCATGCAAATTTGCCAATGGGGTTCTAATATAGGAAAAGCAGCTAACCAACCCATAGTAGACTTCTGCTGTGATCCAACATTGCCCCATCCATAGACCAGGCAAGTGCTATACTCTCGATGTGCAGTTTTCACTACTTCTGCCACGCCCCGGATCCTTCGGACGCGCAACATCCCTTCACCTGATCCTTTCACTTATCGCCTGGCCAGTTCTAGCGACGGCCCAGGACTCGTCGTGGCCAAATGACGGCTAAATAATGCGACAGCGAAAACGCACAACCCCTGACAAACACACATGTGAGATAGAGAGATATAGAAAATTTAATTTACATAGCTTAACATATAACAGTAGAGGTTTTTTATGCAACCTGGAGAGAGGCTATCAGCTGAACCTAAAAAAAAAAAAAAGCAAACCTAAGTTAGCCAAAGTCAAAAAGTCACTAAGTTTCATCCATGCATCCCCGGGGAACTACTCCTCCTCCTTAGACAAGGGGAATCAGTCTCCTTAGATATCGGAGATCCAAGCTCGCCATCTACCTGCTCGACGAACACATCATCTGCTCCCTCGATCTTCATAACTACATCCCATCTACATCCAGGACATCCATCGGCTCAGGGTCTACGACCTTGCCTCCAAAAGTGGTCGCATTCATTGGGCATGTCGGCCCCATCAAAAAGACTGATATATCCAAACCTTGCAGAAGGCCCTGCCACAACTCCTTATCCCTCCGACTGTACCATCCCTCAGATCTATAAGGGACCAAAACGTCATATCCCTCTTTTACCTATACGGTGCAACTATTCTGCTCATGCAAAACTCCGTCCAAAGCAAGGTACAAAAATACCTGTGTCTCGATCTCCTGAGAGATCCTGTGATGGACTCGGGGAATACGAATATTCATACCTATGGTCGAGGGTCTGAAATGGCGATTAACTAAAAATATGTGAGTAGAAACTCAGTGAACACACGCCTAAACTCAATATAGAATGAAGCATTTGTCCCAAACTAGAACGTAAACAATCACACGTGTACTGTGACTTCAGATCACACAGATGGAAATGCAGATACTCAATGATTCACTTAGGGTCCCCGGTAGCTCACTAGCACTTCTAGACTGAACCCCATCGGTGGCTCAATAACACTTCTGGTCGCAGACATGTTATAGACATCTCAGGCCTGTGCTTCAACCCGTGTCTAATCACACTGAAGTTGGCACCCTTGTCTCTCCAGCTACCACATGTCGAGCACGTTCAGGCGCAAGTGCAATGATCTTGGCTTAATTAGCACTGCAATCAGCACCTTCTCATTTCCCCGCATTCCCGATGGCCCCCTAGACACTGCCGAGCCGTCCCGCATGGTTCTACACACTCCGCCGGACGCACATGTCTCATGCCAGTATGCAGATTAATGATGAGCATCACAAAATTCTCAATTGGTCCATCCCATAAACACTCGTGCAAGTCAGCTTTGCCACATGTATTTCCCTCGATTATTCACCAGAGCGCACAATTCAACTCCAAATAAATCAAATATAATAACCAGGCATTTCACGTTGCCAAAACTCGCATTCCAAGACCAGATTTCCATTGTAAATCACCTAGCTTTAAAGGTAAGCAATCTAGCATACAGGGCAATTTCTAGAGCCCACAAAAATTAACAATATTACTCCTATGGCTAACAGCAATATATCGATACTCTACGTTCAAGAAATTTAATATTTTTCATCATAAAATTTTCCCTACTAGTCTCTAGCATATCCAACATTCTAAGTCAAGTTTAGAAATGTGCTCACCTAAAAATTCAGTTTGAGCTCGAGGACGATGAAATAATCGTGACTCGACTAAACGGTGAACTTGGGCGAGCGACGGTGACGAGATTGAGCCACGGACGACAATCGAGCTCAGGAATGACGAACGAGCTCTGAGCAATCGAGACGAAGACACAGCAGTAATTTCAAGCACATCCATGGAAGAGGAAGACGTAACAGTAACAACGGCCAAGAAATTTCAGCCGAGATGATGAGGAACCAGATGCAAACAAACAAGGGCAGAATAAGGTCAGCTTTGATTTAAAACTGGAAATTTTCTAGGAGGAGATAGGCAGATCAGCCGCAAATTTGGCCAAGGAAAAGATTCCAGCTCAAATTTCTAAAGAGCAAAAGCATAAAAACATTTAAGAGGCACGTGGGTTGATTTGCCAGCAGAAAGAAGAGGGGAAGAGACAGAGAAAGGGAGTCCACGATTTCTTAAAATTTTTGTCCGATAGTCATCAATTTAGGGGACGTCACAACTCTCCCCTCCTTACAGGAATTTCGTCCTCGAAATTATCATTCTACTAACACTGCTAATTACATAAACAAGTGCTGTTGCTTGCGCTTCATTTCGTCCTCGTTTTTCCACGCTGCGCCTTCTGTTCCATGATGCTCCCAAGTTACTTTGACCAGGGGCATTATCTTGTTCTGTAGGACGTGTTCTCTTCGGTCCACTATTCGAACGAGCCTCTCTACGTACGAGACTCGGTCATCCACTTCAATGACTTCATGGTTGAGAATATGGCTCGGGTCCAACTCGTACTTCCTCAGCATCGAAACATGGAACACATTATACACTTGAGACAAATTTGGCGACAAAACAAGACGATACGCCAATGTTCTAATTCTTTCCAAGATCTCGAATGGGCCTACAAATCTCAGGCTTAGCTTTCCCTTTTCCCAAATCGAGATAGACCTTTCATTGGCGACACCTTCAAAAATACATGATCGCCTACTTGAAATTCCAATGGTCTACGTCGCCTATCTGCATAGCTTTTCTGGTGACTCTGAGCTATTTTCAGCGTGTCCCTTTTCACTTTCACTGCCTCAACGGACTGCTGAACCAGTTCTGGGCCTGTTATGCTCCTTTCACCAATCTCGCCCTAGCAGATTGGAGTTCTACAAGCTCTTTCATATAGAGCCGCAAATGGAGCCATCATGATGCTCTGCTGATAGCTGTTATTGTACGCAAACTCCACCAAGTGCAATTGTTCTTCCCATCCACCTTTGAAGTCTATTACGCAGGCTCTCAACATGTCCTCCAATGTCTGAATTGTGCTTTTTATTTGTCCATCGATCTACGGATGATATGTTGTACTATATCTCAACTCAGTTCCTAGCATGATCTGCAGACTTTTCCAAAATGTCGCAGTAAATCAAGGGTCACGGTCTGACGTGACAGTAATTGGTACTCCATGCAGACAAATGATTTGATGCACATATAATTCAATCAGCTTTTCCAGAGTAAAGTCCTTTCGCACTGCTATGAATTGAGCAGATTTGGTCAGCCTATCGACCACAACCCAAATCGAATCATTGCCCCTTTGACTCCTTGGTAAACTAGTCACGAAGTACATCATGACATGTTCCCATTTCCATTCCCATTCCCATTCTAGAATCTCCAATGGCTGTAGCAATCCTCCAGGTTTGCAATGCGATGCTTTCACCTGCTGACAGGTCAGGCACTTTGCCACGTGTTTGGCCACATCCACCTTCATTCCGTTCCACCAATAGTGCTGATGCAAGTTCTGATACATCTTCGTACCACCTGGATGAATGCTATAACTGCTACGATGCGCTTCTGTCAAAATCTCTTCCTTTAATTCTTCATTATTTGGCACGCACAAACGTCCTTTGAACTTTAGGATTCCATCCATTGTCACCTGAAACTCTGATTTTCTCTTTGCCACATTCATTGTCAAGATCTTCTGAATATCAGGGTCCGTAGACTGTAGTTCCTTAATTCGAGGGTGAATTTTCGGTTCAACTCTTAAGGTGGCCGTTAGACTCGAGAGGTGTCCTATCTCTATCTTGAATTTCGAGTCTCTTATCCCTTCTAATAACGTCTATTCCTTAACCATCATATGCGCTATGCTCGACTTTCGACTAAGCGCATCCGCTACTCTGTTCGCCTTCCCAGGGTGATACAGAATGTCACAATCATAATCCTTCAATAATTCCATCCAGCAACGTTGCCTCATATTTAGCTCCTTCTGAGAGAATAAATACTTCAGACTCTGGTGATCCGTATAAATCTGAAATTTTTCTCCAACCAGATAATGTCTCCAAATCTTCAATGCGAACACTATCGCTGCCAGTTCCAGATCATGCGTCGGATAGTTCATCTCATGTGGCCTCAGTTGTCGAGATGCGTATGCTACAACCCGTCCATGTTGCATCAAGACACATCCCAGACCTCTTAACGATGCATCACTGTAAATTTCAAATCCTCCAGATCCTGACGGTATAGTTAATACTGGTGCAGTTGTTAGTTTACCTTTAAGCTCTTGAAAGCTTTATTCGCATTTGTCTATCCATTCGAACTTCATCTCCTTTTTCAATAGATGCGTTAAGGGTCCAGCTATCGTAGAAAACTTTTCCACGAAACGTCTATAGTAACTTGCCAGTCCTAAGAAACTTCTCACTTCCGTTACGGTGGTCGGTCTAAGCCTCTTTTCAACTGCTTCAATCTTTAATAGATCCACAACAATTCCTTCTCCAGAAATCATATGTCCAAGAAATGCCACTCGATTAAGCCAAAATTCACACTTACTCAACTTGACGTAAAGCGAGTGCTCTCTTAAGGTCTGTACAATTATACTCAAGTGATGTTCATGGTCCTTAGAGCTTCTCGAGTACACCAGTATGTCGTCAATGAATACTATTATGAACCAGTCTAGGAACTCCTTGAATATCCTATTCATCATATCCATAAAGGCGGCGAGGGCATTGGTTAATCCGAATGGCATAACCGTAAATTCATAGTGTCTATACCTTGTCCTGAACGCCGTTTTCGGTATGTCCTCCTTTTTTATCCTTAACTGGTGAAAGCCTATCCTCAAGTCTATCTTAGAGAACACAAATGCTCCTTGCAGTTGATCAAATAAATCATTCATCCTAGGCAACAGGTATTTATTCTTGACCGTTGCTTGATTCAAGTGCCGATAGTCAATGCACAGACGCAATGACCCGTCTTTCTTCCTTACGAACAATAGTGGAGCATCCCATGGCGAAGCACTTGGGCGAATAAATCCTTTATCCAGTAGTTCCTGCAATTGGACCTTTAATTTCTTCAATTCCAATAATGACATCCTGTAAGGTGCCTTAGATATTGGCTTTGCCCCAGGAGCCAATTCAATTGCAAACTCTACTTTCTCTTTCAAGTGGCAGTCCTGGCAACTCTTGTGGGAAGACATCCAGAAAATCACGCACTACAGGCAAGTCTTTAAGCCTTACTTTCTCAACTGATGAATCAGTTACAGAGGCTAGGTATCCTTAGCATCCTTCATCAATCAATTTAGTCACTTCCAACGATGATATCCAAGGAATTGAGGTTCCTCCTCGATTTCCTCGAAATTCAAATCTAAGGTGACCAGTTGGGTTAAACTGAATCACCTTACTTCTACAGTCAATTACTGCCCCATGTTTAACTAACCAGTCCATCCCTACTATCACATCAAAGTCAAATATGGGTAGGACAGCTAGATCAATTAGTTCCTCTCTACTACCCAAACATATCTTACACCCTTGACATACTAACGAGATGATCATTTTATCCTTCAGTGGGGTGACCACATGCAATGGCATTTCTAATGGTCTTACATCCATACCAGCCAATGCAACAAATTGCTTAGATACAAACGAATGTGATACTCCCGGATCAAATAAAGCATACGCAGCATGATCATACAAGGAAATGGTACCTGTGATCACGCCAGGCGCGTTCTCAGCTTCTCCTCGTGCCATCGCATACACTCTTCCTTGTGCTGGTGATCGATTCAGATTTTCTTGGGGAGCAACTATCGCTTGTGGTCCAGCTGGCGGTCTTTGCTGTTGAAACTGTATTCCCCAATTCTTCCTCGGGTAGTGTCTCGCAATATGCCCAATTTACCCGCATTCGAAGCATGTTTTTATCTTTCTTGTGCACAAACCAATTGTATGTCTATCCACAATCGCGACACCTTGCACTACTAGGAGGTGTCGGTTTTCCCAAAGTCCTTCGGGGTGGAGGGACAAACCTTCTATTGTCCATCATTGGCCTTTTTTCAAAACTCCTATCGTCTCGTCTGGGCATGAATCGCGACGCAGATACGGCGGCTCTTTCATTTATATCTCTTTCGAACTCCTGTGCTCTTTCAGACATTGCACCATAATTCCTCAATCCTGCGGTGATCAATCAACTGTGGAGTTCCGGCCTCAATCCTTCACGGAATCTCCTTGCCTTGTCCTAGGTATTCTCAATCATTCTCGGAGCAAACTTGGATAACCTTGCGAATTCTACTTCGTACTGGTCCATTGTCATTTGACCTTGACGGAGCCGCAGGAATTCTTCCATCTTTCTTTCTTGCGCGGCTTCCGAAAAATATTTCCCGTTGAACGCTTCACAAAAAGCCGTCTAGTCCGGCACGGTACCTTCAGCGAAGACTCTATCTCTGGTGGCCTTCCACCAATCATCTACAGTGCCTTGGAGTTGGTAGACGGCTAATGAAACCCTTTCTTCCCCAGTACAGCCCAGCACTTCAAATGCTTTCTCCAGTTGCTCTGTCCAAAGGGAGGCTGCTTCAGGTCCTCCCGTCCCATCGAATTTCAGTGGATGCAACTTCAGGAATTGTTCCACGAGATGAGATGTCTGCCGACCTCTATTGCCCTGGGCATTATTCACATTGGATCCATGCACGGCAGCTAAAGCGGTCTCAGCAGCTTGGGCTACAGTAGTAGCTCTTTCTTCAGCCTGCCTACCCATCAAGGTACCAACTTCTGCCAATTCCCTCATAATATCTCCAACACTTGAGTTTCCTGGAGCTTGAGCTCCTGCAACTGGAGTACCGACAGCTTGAGCTCCTGTAGCTGAAGAACTTGCAGCTTGAGCTCTTACAGTTGAAGCACCTGAGCAGACACACTTGTATACTTTCTCGATCTATTTCCATTGCTCATTTTCCTTGGTCTGACTCACTTATACCTGCTATAATTCCATCAATGAATTAAGACCCAAACCACCAATTAGGGTCTAGCAGCAAGTAACAGCAGACTAGAATATATAATTTGATTACTGGCAATAGTCACAGAAAAACACTCCCAATTCCAGCAATCACATGCACCAATCAAGAACAGACATACGTACCCAATCCCTAGTCCAACTTAGGGGTCTTTCTAAATCGAACTATCCCACAATCGTCAATCTTATCACTCCAAGTCTCGAATAAGTTATTATCGAGCTGACCTTGCTTTGATACCACTCCGAACGGGGATGCCACGCCCCGGATCTGTCGAACGCGCAACATCCCTTCACCTGATCCTTTCACTTATCGCCTAACCAGCTCTAGCGATGGCTCAGAACTCGTCGCGACCAAATGACGGCTAAATAATATGACAGCGAAAACGCACAACTCCTGATAAACACACATATAGGATAGAGAGATATAGAAAATTTAATTTACATAGATTAACAAATAACAGTAGAGGTTTTTTATACAACCTGGAGAGAGGCTATCAGTTGAACCTCAAAAAAAAAAACAAACCTAAGTTAGCCAAAGTCAAAAAGTCACTAAGTCTCGTCCATGCATCCCGGGGGAACTACTTCTCCTCCTCAGACAAGGGGAACTCCTCCGGATCAGTCTTCTCAGATATCAGAGATCCAAGGTCGCCATCTGCTTGCTCGACGAACACATCGTCTGCTCCTTCGATCTTCATAAGTACATGCCCATCTACATCCAGGACATCCATCGGCTCAGGGTCTACGACCTCACCTTCAAAAGTGGCCGCATTCATCAGGCCTGTCGGCCTCACCAAAAAGACTGGTATATCTAAACCCTGCAGAGGGCCCTACCACAACTTCTGACCCCTCCGACTGTACCATCCCTCGTATCTATGAGGGATCAAAATGTCATATCCTTCGTCAACCCATACGGTGCAACTATTCTGCTCATGCAAAACTCCATCCATAGCAGGGCCGCGACGGACTCGGGAAATACGAATATTTATACCTATGGTCGAGGGTCTGAAATGGCGATCAACCAAAAATATGTGAGTCCAAACTCAGTAAACACACGCCTAAATTCAATATAGAATGAAGCATATGTCCCAAACTAGAACGTAAACAATCACATGCATATTATGACTTTAGATCACACAGATGCAAATACAGATGCTCAATGATTCACTTGGGGTCCCCAGTGGCTCACCAGCACTTCTGGATCGAACCCCATCGGTAGCTCAATAGCACTTCCAGTCCCAGGCACGTCATAGACGTCTCAGGCTTTTACCTTAACCCGTGTCTAATCACACTGAAGTTAGCACCCTTGTCTCTCCAGGTACCCCGTGCCGAGCACGTTCAGGCGCAAGTGCAACGACCGTGGCTTAATTAGCATTGCGATCGGCACCTCCTTATTTTCCCACATTCTCGATGGCCCCCTAGACACTGTCGGGCCGTCCCGCACGGTTCTACACACTTCGTTAAAGGCACGTTTCATGCCAGTATGCAGATTAATGATGAGCATCACAGAATTCTCAATTGGTCCACCCCATCAACACTCATGCAAGTCAGCTTTGCCACATACATTTCCCTCGATTATTCACCAGAGCACACAATTCAACTCCAAATAAATCAAATATAATAACCAGGCATTTCACGTTGTAAAAACTCACATTCCAGGATCAGGTTTTCATTCTAAATCACCTAGGTTCAAAGGCAAGCAATTTAGCACACAAGGCAATTTCTAGAGTCCACAAAAATTAATAATATTACTCATATGGCTAGCAGCAATTTATCGATACTCTACGTTCAAGAAATTTAATAATTTTCATTATAAAATTTTCCCTACTAGTCCCTAGCATACCCGACATTCTAAGTCAAGTTTACAAATGTGCTCACCTAAAAATCTAGTTCGAGCTCAAGGACGGTGAAACGATCGTGGCTCGGCTAAACGGTTTACTTAGGCAAGCGACGGTGATGAGATTGAGCCACGGACGACGATCGAGCTCAAGAATGACGAACGCGCTTTGAGCAATCAAGATTAGGAAGATGCAGCAGCAATTTCAAGTGCAACCGTGGAAGAGGAAGATGTAGCAGCAACAACGGCCAAGAAATTTCAGCCAAGATGATGAGGAACCAGCTGCAAACAGACACGGGCAGAATAGGGTCAATTTTGATTTAAAACTGGGAATTTTTTAGGAGGCTTTTGGCCAATCTATTTTCAGAATATCGAAGTTTGAGGTCTTACGAGGACACAAGCGAAAACGGAGCTTGATTTGGACATCAGACGATCTTGAACAAGTCGATTTCCTCCGGCTGCATGTGTAGGGACTTGAGGACCCAAGAAGAAGTTCAAGAGAGAGAGAGATGGCCGAGAGGTGAAGTCTACAGCAGCAAAAGTTCCAGTAGAAGATACAAGGAGCAAAAGTTCCAGTAGAAGATACGAGGAAGTGGAGCAGCTCACGGCGGACAGATTAAAAGGAAGAAGTAGTTGCGGTAAGAAAAAATTCCGGCAATCGAAAATCAAAAGACAAGCTGCAGCACCAACAGTCCAGCCGAGAGGAACCAACCAAGAAAGAAGAAGAAGGTGCAGGAGGAGTGGACCCTCATAGCTAAGAAGAAAAGTTGCAGTAACTTGGTCAAGAGAAAGGAACGCAGCAGCAACATCGAAGATTGGAGCAGCTGCAGTAGGAAGTTAAGCCGAGAGAGTGGACCAAGAAGAAAGAAGAAAGAAAGGCCAGCTGCACCTCCCCTCATTCTCACGTGAATAGTCAAGAGTTTTTTTTTTTTTGGTAAAGGTAAGAATATATTAGGCTAATCAAAAGCACATACAAAAGAAACCAAAGCACAAGTACCCGTACAAAAACAACCCTCCACCACAAACGACATTAATGTTATAGGGGGTGCAAGGTTGACGGGGGAATTGCGACAACGGGAAACAGGACAAGCCACAAAGATGCCAACAACAGACTGAGCAACGGCCAACCAGAAGCTAACAACAATACAGCCTAGCAATACATATCAAACAAGAACCGACAGAGAGCACTCCCAAGAAGCTAATATACGCCGATTACGATCATCATCAGCACCTTCCATGGTAAGCGCTTTGTCCTAGTCAACTTTCGATAGATGCTTCTTCATCACCATGATATCTTGAGTCTTGTTCCTAAAGATAATGTGGTTACGTTCAGATGATAAAGGGCTACAAAAGCAAATCTGGCAATGCATTGATGAGGTTGCTGGCCACCACAATATTTGATGGCTCGATGAAGGTTTTCTAGCCACGTTCTGTTCATCCAAGGTATGCTGCACTTAGCCGCCCAAGACTGCACCGGAGAAGCCGTGATATTGCAACCAAAGAAAAGATGATCAATAGAGTCCGGTCTGCATCGGCAAAATGGGCAAAACCCTTCATTAATACGACGATAGTTCAGCAGCAACACTTGCGTGGGTAATTTATTCAGCGTAACCAGCCACAGAAGGAAGGAGAAGGAAGGAATAACGCGGGGTGATATGCCTATCCCATATAAAACGATGCCATGAAACTTGCCTTCCCTTGCATCGGATATCATCCCAAACTGAAGAGATGGAGAAGGTCCCCGAAGAGTGATAGCTCTAGACTAGGTTGTCACGCCTATTAGGAATAAGGACAGGTGGGAAATCCGCCATAGAATTCAACCGAGATAGAGTTGCCGAAGGAGCAAAATTCCCTTCACAAAAGTCGTGAACCGAGGCTTTGCGAGGGATTCTAGAAAGATAAATGTCCCTAGCTGAGAAATGCAAGAAGAGTGGTCCCCTCATGTGCCAAGGATCAAACCAGAATGAAACATCTCCCTCATCGATCCTCCATTTAGTCCGAGCAAGGAGCAACGATCTGAGCTTGAAGATTTTCTTCCAAGACCAAGAATAAAAGGTCGGCACCTTTGTCATCCAAAAGTTCTTGTTCTTGAGAAATGTGGAGTGAATCCATTTGCACCATATGGATTCTTTATCCGAAAATAACATGAAGTTTTTGACCCATTTGCATGGGAATGAGGAAATGGGCAGATCAGCCGCAAATTTGGCCAAGGAAAAGATTCCAGCTCAAATTTCTAAAGAGCAAAAGCAGAGAAACATTTAAGAGGCACGTGAGTTGATTTACTAGCAGAAAGAAGAGGAGAAGAGATAGAGAAAAGGAGTCCATGATTTCTTAAAATTTTTGTTCGATAGTCATCAATTTAGGGGACATCACAGCTTCCACATAGTTTGACCTGTCATTAGGATCTAGGTCCTGTGAGAAAGATAGATATTAGGCAAACGGTGAAACTAATAAAGAACAGTCATAGTCAAGACTAAAGTACTATCTAGCAAATATGTAGCGTCCCCGACATGCAACTGATATGTGGTCTACGCTCCATACACACCAACGATACGCAAGTCCAGCATCCCCACACACCATTTCGACAAGCACAAGGTCAATTTTAAGCATGTTTAATAAATTAGGGGTCAAAATGTAAATTTATCGAAAATATATATACTTAAGTTATATACCTAGCTATGCCAAAATTAATATACCCACTTCAAAATTAATATATTTAGCCAGTCCAAAACAAAAAAAATAATAATAATCGTGAATCCTTAACAGAAAAAGAAGAAGAAACTCACCTAATGTGTATATAAAAATATACACAATATATGTGTCCCAATGTGTTGGGATTCTCAATTTTTTTAGAAATCATGTGTCGTCTCGTGTCGTGCCGTGTCACATGTCACGTGTCGTGTGGGTGCTACATAGACTAGCAGATTAAATACCTAACCTTTCTTTTCATTTTTGAACAATAAACCTACGTTGATTGAGACATAGAAAGAAACCGATGAAAAAAGTCAAGAACAAATTGCTATATAGAACATGGAATAGTACAAAAACTGCTACAACCATATGCCAACCATTTCCTCTGATCATTCTATAATTACTCCGTCCCTTACAGATAGCTATAACAATCAATTTCTATCAACGTAGCCAGAATGATCGAAAGCTCATGGAAATTCTGTTTTGGAAGCCCAAAAATGTAAATCGCATTCCACGCAATATGAGGGTCTTGCTCCGATGCGTGATGGACTATTCAACAAGCAGCTGGATTTAAACCAGTAAACATCAAGACAAAAAGCATTGGAAAAGCAGAATAATAACCTGCCATCATCACGTATGAAGCCTTGATGGCAAAGTGGGCTGACTTGAAACCCTTCCGCCACCCCTCTATCAAATTCCTGGGCAAAGCAAAAATATTAAGCGCCCTATGTACTACGAAGATATCCATTTCGCTCAACTTTTCACCAGCATTTTTCTCTAGGATCATCACTCATCAGATCCAGTAAAGAGGGAAGCTAGAAGAAGACAATACTAGAGGAATAGAGGAAAGGGGCAAAGATAAGAGATGGTTTCTCTTGACATTCTTTTTTTTTTTTTTTCTTTTCTCAGTCTTGCTTCTTTTTTTAGTATCTATAAGTGGCCTTATAATCGAATTAAGAACAAAGGTGAAAGAAATACTCAAAAAGGAAAAGGTAAAAGAAAGATGAGGATGGAAAAATCTACTTCCAGCGTCCTCTTTTCAGTTGTTACTACAAACTAAGAGAGTATAAACAACATTAATTAATTTTTTGCAAACTCGAGGAATTTCATCGAACAACAGTGCCTTAGCAAGAACCTCCTATATCAGAAATATTGCATAGTACAATGACAAAGTCAATATGATAAATTGGCCGTGAACTAAATTGGAGAAAAAGAAAACTAAATAACAAAGAAAGTCCCAACGTCCTCTTTTAACTTGTCATGAAACCTCAAAGCGAGAATAAATCACAAATGATAGAAGTTCTGCAGAATCAATGAACCCCAATGACCAAAGAGTACCTGAGGAGGAACATCTATGTTCAGAGGCTTCACTTCTCTTTCAGCCCTAAAAGTATTCCCCAATACAAGCTCATGCCTACCTAAGCATTGAAAGCAAGCCATTAGAAAATAGTTTGTATAACACATGACATCATTGCCTGTAGAGTGAAGAAGATAATCAATTCAACCCAGGAAAATAAGACAATCCCAAACGGATAAGTTAAATAGACTTGAAATATAACGGAATTAAAATAACAGCAATGTTTCAAAGAAGATAGTGCGATATAACAAAAGACAGTGCACGCAGACCATGTGTGAGATACAGAAAGTCCAAATTTAAAGGAAGACTACTTAAAGTTATAATCTTTGTCTTGCTAGATGGAAAGGCCAAGCATAGGATCACCCTTGAACCAACAGCAAAGGTCCAAACTGCGATTCCTTTTTCTACAGTATTCACATACTTTGTGCACTATCAAGAAGCTCACAGTCAGCTCAAGCAGAGCGCTGCTTACATTTTATTGCGAATGGGGTTTGTCTATGTGTCAAGTCAGCAGGAGATCCTAGCCAGTTTTATCTGCGTAAGACCCCAAGTTTACTGGCTAACAGCAGGTCCAAAGGGCTCAACCTAGGTGAACTATGGCTTATCACAACGAAACAGGCCAAGGCTGTTCCCTATATTAAAGTTACTCTATTTTTCATCCAAAAACCGTGTCGAGAGTTTACATAGCTCCCCATCTAGTAGTTGAAAAAACACAGTTTACTACCTTGCCAATTTCCACTCTTTTTGACCCCCCCTCAAAAAAAAATTCCCTCTTTATTGAGTATAAGATGTCTATATTTTAAGAGCATATACGCTAAAGACAGATCTTAACAAAGTTGACAGCAACAGTACTGCTTTAGATGGGTGAGCGTACACTATTTACACATACTTCGCATCAAGAATTACTGTATGAAACATCAAAGACTTACTTCCCCAAAAGTTGGCAGATTCCTCAGAGTACTGGCAAATATACTTGTCATCAGCACCAAGAATTTGGGCACCAACTCCAGTATATCGAGGTCCATACTGTGCCACTTCCAAAGCACTCAGCTTCTTGGGAAATGTAGGATTTTCCACAGAGTACATGAAGCAGAAGCTCTGTCTCTTCTCTGGAATAGACACTTTAAGGTACCATCCCTCAAAAAATTTCCGAGTACTTCCATCGAAATGGTACCTAATTCAATAACTGACAGGTTCATCAAATTACATCTCAACAAAGCAATGCTTATATTCACGAGAATCCTGAAAACCAATATACTGGAGGCTCTACCACAGAAAGAGACGCTCTCTGATTATCAAACCTTTGAGCTTGAGGAAGCAAACGCATATTTTGATATCTAGGACCGCGAGATGCAAGTTCAATCAAAAGCAGCATCAAAAGCAGAAACAAACCTCAGCCAGATTTTACCGTAATCCCCTCCAACACAAACAAGTACCTTACACACCAACTACAACTTTGACCACGAAATGCAACAACAACCTGACACGATTTACCCGCTGTGAGGAGTTCGTGACTCCCGATTCGGCGGCGTAGGCACATCAACGGGACTGGGAGTCGCAGAGGAGGAGGAAGATGCAGATGAAGTCGTCTTGTCGCTTTCCACCTCTCGCTCGTGAATGATCGACTTTCTTCTTGAAAACAATGTGGAGTGTTCGCCACGTGGCCACTAGAGCTGGACCCCGGATCCCAGCGTGATGAGAACCAGGACGGGGCATGGCTAGAGAAACAAACCCCCCGGGGTTAAAAAAGAAGTCCCACAGCCCAAAACGACGAAAAGTCAAAGAACAAATGAAATGAGATTTTCACCAGGTATTAAGAACAGGACTGAAATTGATACGGAGGGTTGGTGGCGGCCCTCTGTCCATCATCATCAACACCGCCACCATCACCACCATCAAATGATACATCTCTTATGATAAGCTCCCCCCTCCCCCCCCCCCCCACACACACACACACAAAACACACACACACACAGTTTTTTCCAGAGCAAGACACCTCTCAAGGAAAGACCCATTTCGTACGCAACAAGGTAAAAGCTTTTGGCTGGTGGAAAAGTCTTAAAAACAACATAATGCATATGAGCCTCATGTGAATCCATCACACCACGAGATCAGGTCAGGCCCAGTTTTATCTTTGAAATCCAGACCCCCTCCTTAACGGGTGATCCCCTCTTTTATCTCTAACTGCATCCCATAAAAAAAAAATTCTAAAAAACAAAGAGGGAGAGGGAAAGAGAGAAAGCGAGAAAAGACGCTACGCGAGCAGATCACAGTCCACAAGGCCGACCCCCCCCCCCCCAAAAAAAAAAAAACAAACAAAAAATAATAATAATAAGGAGTCAATATAAAAATGTTGTGCTAAGAAAAGAAAACAAGATCATCATATCAAAACGGTAGATCTGCACACACCAAAATGTTGGGGATCCTAAACAAAGACGTTTTTTTTTATGCACATCTACACACTTACTTGCGCCTCCCGATTTGGGGCCAAACAACCGGAATCTACGACACGATCGATCTTTGCTCGTGTGTGCACACGTGCAGAATTGGTTCCTGATAGACATGGCCATGGGCCGGTTCCGGCCCGGGACTGGACCGGAACCGGCCCGTGAAAACCGCCGAACCGGCCCGTACGGAACGGGCCGGTTCCGGTTCGCGGTTCGGAACCGGCGGTTCCGAACCGCCGGCCCAACGGCTGGGCCCAACGGCTACTAGCCGTTGGGTGCCGTTGCCCCCTTTTTTATTTTTTTTTTGTTTTTTTTAAATTAAATTTAATATCAAAAATTTTCTTATAAATACCCCCTCTCCCCCATTCATTTTATTCACAATTTCTCTCATTCTTCTTCTCTCAATTTCTCAAATTCTCAATCTCAAATTCTCTCAAATCGTGATACTCGATCCACTTTCATTTCTCTCGAAATTCTTCATTTCTTTTTTGTTGGAAATTCTCGAAAAATGGCAAGTGGAAGCCATGGCGAGAGGGGTAAGAGCCCGATGGCGCCGGTGGGATCGTCCAATTATCCTCAATCTCATAATCCTCAAGATTATGCATATTATGGCTTCGACGACGACGAAATTGAAATCGACAATATTCCAAATGTCGAGCGGCCCGTTCCAACACAAGGTAGCATGAATCTTCCCACCGAAGAAGCGTCAATAACGATGGAACGAGAGGGGTCATCCGTTTCCTCGATATGGGAGCACTTCACGAAGACGCACGTTGAAGAAAACAAATATCAACTTACTTGCAAACATTGTGGAAAAAATTACAAATTCGTAAGTGGTCAAGGCTATGGAAAATATCAATGGCATTTGAGGTCAAAACATCCAACGCTAGCTGGGATCGACACTCGTCAACAACAAATTTTCGGGTACGCTAAAACTAACGCTCCTCCTTTATTCCGTTATAGCGAAAATGTTTATAAAGAAGAATTAGTTAGATTTACGGCCGTAGAACATTTATCATTTAATTTTGGTGAGAAATTTGGTTTTAATAATTTTATACAAAATGCATGTGCTCCACAAGCAAAACCCGTTTCTAGAAATACCGTTAAACGTCAAATTTATAATTTGTATAAAAAAGGAAAAGAAGAATTAAAAATATTTTTTATGAATTATAATGGACGTGTGCATATAGGTAACGATATTTGGACCGATCCTTGGCAAATTCATTCTTATATGGGTATTACGTGTCATTGGATAGATGACGATTGGAATATTCAAAAAAGAATTATTGCATTTCGAGTTTTTGAGGATAGACATACGGCAATTAATATTTATAGATTAATTAGACAAGTTTTAGAAGAATATTGTTTGGTTGAAAAAGTTTTTTCTATTGGTTTTGATAATGCCGCGGCAAATACCGCTTCTATTGAAGACTTGGAAAAACTTTGTAAACCCACTTTTGGTGGAGAATTTTTTCATGTTAGATGTGCTTGTCATGTTTAAAACTTAAGTGTACAAGAAGGTTTACAAACTCTTAACGTTTTTCTCGACCCAATAAAAATCGCAATTCAATATTTATGGAGACATCCCCAAATTATGAAAGATTGGTGTAAATTTTGTAAACAAAATGGAAAAAGGCCAAGAAGATTTTCAAGAGATGTTCCAACTCGTTGGAATTCCACGTACGAATTGCTTAATCAATCGTTTGAATATAAAGATTTATTATGTGCATTTATTTCGACTAATATTCCTCAACTTGAGTTATTACCACAACATTGGAATATTTGCCAAAGAATTTTAGATTGTTTAAAATTTTTCAATGATGCAACTTATACTTTATCCGGTGTTTATTATCCTACGACTCATTTATTTATAATAGAGTGTATTGCTGGTATTTTTGAAGAATATGAAGACGATGAACAATTAGGTGCAACTACTAACGCAATGAAATTAAAATGGCTAACTTATTATAAACATATTCCTTTTATTTATTTGGTTGCTTCTGTTTTCGATCCACGTACGAAATTAGAAGGCGTAAAAGATTTTTTGACTATGTATTATGGATGTCTTCATATAGAAATAGATTTAGATATTAATTTATTAAAAGGGATGGTTAGCAACTCAATAGTAGCATTATATAATGATTATTATAATAGATATAATACCACTGATATTGGATCTTCTTCTCAATTTAGTCGCGTAGAAAACGAGAGTGGAGGTAAAATGAGTAGAGGGTATAAAATGCTAATGAGCAGGCAAAAAAGACAAAGGGGGCACACGGATATTTCCGAATTTGATCACTATTTAAGCACTAACTTTGAGACTAACTCATTTGCAAGTGGCACAGATTTTCAAATTTTAGAGTGGTGAAAGGAGCATTCGAGTCAATATCGAATTCTCTCTATCATCGCTAGACAGGTTTTAGCAACTCCTTGTTTAACAGTTGCGGTTGAACAAGCTTTTAGCGCTGGAGGCAACATTTTGGACGATCACCGTTCAAGATTATCTCCGCAGTCTGTGGAGGCTCAAGCTTGTGTCGATGATTGGACGAAGGCTCAATATCGACAACAAGAGATGGATCGCAACGTAGAAGGACAATTTTTCGATGATGGAGCGAGCACCATAACGGGAACCACCGCCGGAAGCGACGATTGACGATGAGGTAAGTATGGGGTTATCAAAGGTAAAAGAACTACATGGGCTTTGATTCTTCTATCCCCAAGAAGATATGTAGGCACTTAATGATAATTCATTAAGTCAAGCCCTTTCTCTCTCCCTTTTTTTTTTTACTCTAAGTTTGATTACAATTTTATAAAATTTTACTTGAAATTTTATTACTTAAAAATTTGATTTGATTTTGAAAATCAAAATTCCCAAAGTTTTTTTTAAAAAAAAAATCGGGCCGGTTCAGGGTTCCGGTTCCGGTTCGGAACCGGGTCGGTTCGGAACCGGAACCGGCCCAGAACCGGCGGTTCCGAACCGGAACCGGAACCGGTGGCCACGGTTCCGGTTCCGGTTCGGTCTCGGGGCCGAGCCGGAACCGCCGGTTCCGAACTGGAACCGTCCGGTTCGGAACCGTGGCCATGTCTAGTTCCAGAGCTCAAGAAATGATCCCTCCCTTGGCCGTATGTATCGTATCGTATGTAAATACATCTTCTCTCTCTCTCTCTCTCTCTCTCTCTCTAGCCTATCCATCTAACGGTGCAGGTGAATTGGATGCATATACACCGATAGCATGCGAAACTTCTGCAATTGGCAGAATTGGACCTCGGCAATCCTATTATGATAATTGGCAGCTAGCCATAACCAACGACAAAATGTCTACACGTAGATAAGCGGCATTTAAAGAAACAAGCGCATTCAAAAACTAGAATTGTCATTTTATCAGTAATTTCAACTCTCTTGATTAAAGATGTTCCATTCAAACAGTGGACAATGCCTGGTTGTCTACATTCATACGAAATAAGCGGTTACAATGGAGCATCAAAACTGAAGCCCTATGCAATGGAGGATCTCGAACTAGAACTGAACACGACGCCGCCTCTAACAAAATTACGCCTCGACAAACTTCTTGAGCTTCTTCAAATCCATCAAGTAATCTGTGCTGTCTTTGTTGATCATGTATTCATGCAAGAAATCGGTCATGCTGGGCCTGATTCCTCTAATCTCTAAATACTTGCGAAATGCTCTCAGCACGTCGACCGAATCACTGGAGAAGAGGAAAAGCATGAGAGAAAGTGAAATGGTTAGGTTGAGGGACTCTATGTGACAGTAATTAGACTAAATACCAGCGGTGCGGTCTTACGAAAACGAAAAGAGCTTACAGAAATGCAGTCCCTTCAAAAGCAATTACGTCAGCCGAATCCCTAGAGAAGATGGAAAGCATGAGAGAAAGTGAAATAGTTAGTCGAGGGATTGTGTGCGACAGTAATTAGACCTGATATCAATTGGGTATCTTACGAAAACAAAAGGAGCTTACTGAAAAGTAGTCCCTTCATAAGCTATTTCGTCCTCTCGATTCTTAACAGCCAAGCTGTTAATAACGAGTACTTTGGGGTGGTAAGCAGTGCAGTAGATTTTGATAAACTGTCCGTTTCCCTTGGCAATGCTTACAACCAAAGGCATGCTCCACTGATTAGCCTTCTCATCATCATCGTCCTGGTTGTCATCACCACCATTATCTCCGTGGATGACATCATGCATGCAGGCTTCAACTTTTATCTCTTCACCCCGATATTCCCTTGACAGTGTAATGGTTCGATATCCAGGCTTGCCTTCAATTTTGAAGGGGAATCTACTTGGCGCCTCTTCAGCCTATAAACCACATCATCAGTTCAGTTCAGTTCAGAAGAAAATGTGAATCTCTCCTTTAGGAATAGCCCTCTACTTCATATTTTCCGCAATTCTTATTTATTGTTTTGGTTGAAATGTAATTCTTATTTGAATTGTACTTTTTGCTTCGAACCCTGAATGAGGAGATTGGTTGGTCTCTCCGTGCAGATGGAGAGTTTCTCAAAAAGAGGAAATTCAAAATTTAGTATAGTAGTTTTTCTCCCCTAGCAGGCCAGCACATCCTACACAGTTTCGCATGAGAAAAACAGGCGGCGAAAGCATATTTAATGGCATGATTGTCAATAGAAAATTAAAAGCCTGTCGTGTTTAGAAACATGCCTCTTCCTTAAAGCTATGTCTACTCTTCTGCCAAGAAATAGAGAAGGTTTAATGATTTGCCTAAAAGAATTTCCTCGTTTTCTCTGCCCGGTTCTTGGCTACTGCTTAAGTAGATGACAAAAATTTCTCGATGATCCTCTTATTTCCTCATGATTCCAAATTAACGAGGTACACATATCCAGAAGGAAAAACCTCAGCTACGTTAGCACCTACAAGAATCATTTGATAATAAACACGCACTGCGACTGTAATAAGACTCAGCAGATTATGCTGAACAATCATAAGTCTTTCCGGTGAGTCTCGACCCGGAATTTATGTTCATCAGTATACATTAATTTGTCCTGCCAAAACAATACTAAGCAGCCTACCATTACCAAATGATCTTCATTCCTGCCATAGTCACATCGAACACGCCAACAAGTTTCTTCCTACTTTTCATTTTCTAGATAGCAAAAACCACTCAAAAACAAACGGAGACGAGGCTCACTTGACCGTGGTCGTCAGTTTCCTCGGCGCGCTGGATCTCCAAGTCAAGGAATCGGAGGAGATTCTCGTCGGAGCTCGGCCTCTTCGTGGAGTAGCTATGAGGAGGCGGAAACGGACAGAGACAAGGCTCGTTAGAAATTATACTCGTCTGGTTAAGAGTGGTGAAGATGGCAGAGCAATTCCGCTGGCTCCGAGGAGCATGGATCGCGAGAGGTGCGAAAGAGGAGGCCGAGCGGCGAAGAATAGAAGAGAACGCCATTTCTTAGTAGTTTTAAGAGGGGGCGAGGTGGGGGCGGGCAGAGGGAGAGAGGGGGAGAGAGATAAGTGGGGAGGGTTTAAGGGGAAGAGGGATGGACAGAAGCGAATGAGAATGTAGGGTTTTAGAACAAGTTGGTGAAAGGAGGGTGGAGACGTCAAAGCCGAAGCATACGAGAACGTAGGGTTTTAGAAGGGCAATGCTTGGATGACGGTACGGTTACTATACACTAGCCTACAACACTGATCATAGAATGAGAGTTGCGGAAGATGGGCGACTAGAATCATGATTAGCGATAGTTTGTTACATTTAAGGAAACAAATCCCAAGATATTATTCAAGCCATAAAATTTCATGAAAGATTCATGTGTCTTGAAGAATATTATCCAAAATCAAATGTATATTACACGCTTTATTTGTAATATATGCATAAAGATTACGAAGTATGTGATTCACAACGATATATCATTATTATCCTTAAAATATGTGAAAAACTTTCTTGTTCGTGGTTCCCCATTTCATTAAGTTATTTACACAATTACATAGGCTAATTAAAGAATTCCTACTTTAATTTGTCATGTTGGAATAACATTTTAGAACAAAAAGTATTTATTATCTAGTAACTAATCTGGCAATGTTGAAATTTCATTTTATTAAATAGTACATACATGTTACTTTAGCTGTTGTTCTTAACATGTTTGAGATATATTCTTCATAATTTGTCTCCAAATACAAAAGTTATAAAAATTTTGTACAATTGGGTCAATGGCTGAAAAACAGACATGCTTATATTACATACAACAAAATTTTAGTGTGTTATTATATTGTGTCATAAATTCTTAAATAAATAATAGAGGAAGATATGAGTAGTACATGCAAGTCACTCTAGCCTCTGTTCTTAACATGTTTGAGATACATTCACTATAATTTGTCTCCAAAGAAAAAAGTTATGTGAGTTATTGGGAGGCTCTAGAAAATTTTGTACAATCGGGTCAATGGTAGAAAAACAGACATGCTTGTATTAGATACATATAGCAAAATTTAGTGTGTTCTCATATCATGTCGTAACTTCTTAAATAAATAATGGAGGAAGATATGAATTATATACTGTTTACACCGATAGCTATATAATAAGTCTATTGAAAAGGCTTTAAGTTAATAAAAGAACAAAGATAGCAATAATTTGAACTCAAATAAAAAAGAGAAGTATCATGGCACACATAAATAAAGAGGGAAACCCCTCTTTGTATTGGTTTTTCTTGAGGCTTTTTAAATCCTACAAATAATTAATTAAAGTAAGGAAACAAGCAAACAAGGAAAGCCATAAAAAAAAACAGAAAGAAATTGAAGCCGAGCCATTTTCTTTGGTTAGGTGAACAATAGTCCACGTCTAGATGACTTTTTTTTTTTCCTTATGTTTAAGGGCAATTGGCTTTGGTTAAGTCAACAATTGTCCGTGTGTAGATGACCTTTTTCCTTAATGAATTGAATAGGTAACTTTATATGGTGCTATGCAAAAAAATGGAGGATACCATTCTAGTTGTCAAAAAAAAAAAGGCTATAATGAAAGAGAAACCGGTAAAGCAAGTTATCTAGTTTCTCTTGCATTATTGATGGAGGACAGCAGACCGTCAATTTGCCTCCAACTAACCACCCCGTCACGTACTCATTCTCTGTTTTAGAGCAAGTCGGTGAAGAAGAGTGGAGACGTCAAAGTCGAAGCTGGCCGATACGGCTTGTCATATTTCGTTGGGGGGATTGGGCTGCATGTGGGCCCATAAAGGCCTCTGGATATCGATCATGTAGGCCCATTAAAAAGTGTTCGGGGTTCTTTCAGAATAGAAACGACTCGCTTGCTTTTTATTTAGGAAAATTTCGAACAAGCGCCTTCTGACATTGGCCCATTTTCTCAAAAGAGTCCCGAGAGTGGATATTATTTAAAATAATCATTTGAAATGAACAATTATGTCTCAAATAGGGCCTTTAGCTCGTCCGCATGTGCAAATCAACTAACTTAAGTGCTTAAATCGATCATAAATGTATTATCTAGAAATTTAATGAATCATAAATGGATTTTAAATGGGTCATAAATGGATTATCTAAGACAACTATGATAAATAGATTTTGTGAATATTTTTTAAAAATTGATTTTTATTAATTTATCATTTAATATTATTTATTTTATTTTAATATTATTTATTGCTTTTATCTTTCTTTCTTTTTTTTCTCCTGCCTTGGCCGTCGCCCTACCCTAGAAAAAGAAAATAGGAAGAAAAGAAAAAAAAATAATATTAAAAAAATCTTTTTCCTCATGCCTTGGTGGCCACCGACCCACTCGCTTGACACTTCTACTGAGCTGTAATCTAGCTAATAACATGTATGAATAATTGTCGTTTTCTTAAATTTTCCAGTGTTGTGACAAATAGCTTCATTATCTTTTCGAAGTGGGGATGGGCTACTCTTGAAACGGGGTAAAGAGGCCAAGCGATCAAACGCCATCTACACAAGGTTTGATTTATATAAGCTTATCTATTACAATTATTTTGGTAGAGTCTGGTTAGCAATGAAATTACTGCATCACGTTTCTCATATTCTCTCAAATCCTAAGGTCATTACCGATGTTATTCCCGACAGCATTGATGGGAGACTAATTGGACTTTTAACTCGGAGAGCGGAGATACCGGACTTGCTTAAGGTGAGTAAATGTGTAAGGAACATCTATCTAATGTCTTGGCTTCTATTACGGGATCAGCAATCTCCATATTTACTTATTCTCTTAGTTGTATATTTGTAACGTTTCTACAATATTAGGTAGGTTTTTATTCTTTTCTTTCTTTAGTTGCACATGCCTAAATTAAGCGATTGTAATATCCCTATTTATGTAACCTTCTTCATCAGAATAACATATCCTTTTGAGTTTCGTTCATATCGTTTTTATCATGGTATCAGAACGCCTTCGTTCTGGGACCGCCTATTCATTTGGTCATTGAGTATGTTGATCATCGGAGATGACGGACGCAACTGATTCCGTGAGCGAGACGCCTGGAAAGCTGAAGGGGATGGAGACGGGAGATGCTCCGGTTAAACCATCGGTGATACCGGCGGTATATCGACTCAATTCATCTGACAATCCGGGCAATGTCATCATTGTGTGTCGCCTAAAAGGCGATAATTATTTGACGTGGTCGAGGGCCATGAGGACGGCATTGAAGGCGAAAAACAAATTGCCGTTCATTGACGGGACTCTGACGAAGCCCGATGATGAAGATCCTGCTAGAGAATGGTGGGAGACATGCAACTCCATGCTAATAGCGTGGATTTTCAACACCATGGACGAAGAGTTACAAGCCGGCGTTGCGTGTGCGGTGGATGTGAAAACACTTGTTGACACCTAAATTTTTTATTTTTTCTCGTTTAGTCATTTATTCCATAAACCAATTTTTTTTTAAGTCCTCTTAACGTAGTTTCATGAGCATTAATTTAATGGTTTGCATGCATGGTAGTTTTTCTTCTTGTTGGTTTAGATGGAGTGAAGGAGCATTAAATAGGAGGTCGGCGTTTGATCGGATGCTTAGAGAAGCAAAGCCAAATGACATGACATTTACATCTTTGTTGAATGGTTGCAGCCACTCTGGCCTCCTTGATGAGGGCCATCGTTTTTTCCATGATCTGCAAGTTGTGTATGGCATAAGACCTAAAGTGGAACACTACGCATGTGACACGGACCGGGAGTTCCGTGGCCCAGGTGGGCAAGTTCTCCCGCACTGGTGTCCCATTGAGGGTGAAGCTTGTGGGGGTTATCACGATGAGTGAGCGGTGTAGGGGGGGAGAGGTAGCTGGGTCGTGTGAGTGGCGTCAGGTGGGTTTGTACTAGGGGTTCTTGGCTAAGTAGATATATCCTTAGGAACTCTGAAGGCGGGGTTGGCCTCCCATGTACAAACTGGTCGAGAGCTGATGCCGCTCTCCTGATGATGGCCTTGGCAGGCCGAAACCAGTTGTGGTGCCTAAAGTGTCCTACGCGTCTTACTCGATGTAACGGATGCCCGAGCTGAGCTGGGCGTGGTATGATCCAATACGGGAAAGATATTCGCCTAAGTGTTCTATGGAACAATTATATGGGGAAAGGCTGGTCTAGCTTGGCTTGCTAGACGCCGCACGGGTTAATTCCGCGGACAGAATCTGTCGGCCCGTGACACATGCATGGTGGACCTTCTAGGTAGGGCTGGTCAAATAAAGGATGCAGAAATGATTATAAAGACCATGCTTGTCCCCTCAAACGGAGTTGGTTTTGGGGATCTATTTTGGGTTCGTGTCATGTCCATGGAAAACTCCAGCTTGGCGAAACATATTATAGAATACCATGCATTGCTTGTTGTTCTCACATAGCAAGAAGATGGCATGTGCCGTTTGAAGAGCCCTTTCGGTGGTGGTGGAAGAAAATGATTATGCCATTCTAAGTGGAGGGTAAGATGCGTTTGGTGGAATAATTAAAGAAGAAGGAAAGGAGAAAATGAGCTTTCGGTCAAAGCGTTGAAACGTTCAAAAGAGGCCAAGGAGGGACCACTCTATGATGGCCATTCTCCTACCAAGGTGTCGTGAGACAAGCAAGAAGGCATTTTTTGGGTGCGTGCAATAATAATAAAAGGTGAGCATGATGGAAGAGGGGACTCTCCTACAGAGAGGGGGCATCCAATGCTCAAGAAAAATTGATATATAGGAGAGAGCTCTGGGGAGAGAAAAAAAAATTTCAGAAGAAATTCCAGCCCAAAGTTGAGAGAAAAAATCGTGAGAGAGTGCATGAGAGAGGAATTTTTTCTCAAAAAAAAAAAAGTGGAGAGAGGTCAGAGAGTTTGTGAGGCATTCACTCTTTGATATTGCCAGTTACTAGGAAAGAAGACAAAAAAGGTTCACGTGGTAGGTTCAAGATCAAAGCAAAAAAAAAAAAAAAAAGATCCAAGAGCTGCTGTGGACGCCGAATTTGCTGCATGTCTGGCGCCTTTTTTCCTGTTGTCTAGCTGCTGTTCAGTAGCTAATCTCTTTGTTTTTGGTCCCTAAATCGATATCTAGTTCAGCTATATCATTGTGTCAGGTTTCTTTGGGTTGGACGTTCGTTTTTTTTATACAATTTTATGCGAAACAGTGGCTGTTTTTGAGTAAAAAGAAAAATTAAAAAAAAAAGAGCTCGGTCGAATCTCACCTCGTGAGCGCGTCTCCTCTATTTGGAGTTGTCCCCAACATGCTCTTGTGCTGTCTTGGTCTGTTTGATTGTTGCTAGAGGGTGAAAACTACGAGTTCAAAAAAAAAAAGCAGCCTCAACGTTCCCACGCTAAACCAAGCCATTGTCAAACGCACGGTGCCACAGTCTGCTTCGGTTCAGCCATCGCTTGCTCCCGTTCAGCCTATATTGAGTTGGATCGGTCATAGTTTGACATTACTTGAAGCTTATGTGCGTGCTGGAAGTTCAGCGTGGGAAAGTACGGGTTTTTGTTTTGGAAAAGATTGGATTTTGTCACCATTCGGTGTCAAAAATACCTACTGTTTGGTGCCCAGAATTCTCGCCGTTCCTTCCTTCAATTTGTTGTTATTCGAGGTCGATTTTATTGTAATTTGGAGGCTAAAATGGCTGTTGCCTAGTCCTCTCGACTAGTTGCTTGGCGTCTGTTTGTTTGCTATTTGGGAGATTTGATCCACCGCAATTTGGTTTGGGCCTCACACTGTTTGGTGTTCCATTTCATTGCTGATCAATTTTGCCGTCTGTTGTCATCTGGGTGCAATTACCACCGGAGTTTCCGTGGCCGTCGAAGACCACCTGAGTTCTACGACAAGCAAGAGCCGACGTCAATCCTAATCGTCGTGATTCGTAATTCCGATTGGCTCAAATTCGAGGCATTATTCACAATTCAGGTAACAAAGTCTATTCCGATTTTTTTTTAGATATCATGTTACCTAGATTGAATGAGTTAAATTCTAAGTGTATCCCTTTGAATATTGCATACCTTTTGAATTTGGCTTAGGGACATGCTGATTTAATTTTATATATATATATATATATCGTAGCTCGATTTTTCCGAAAGGGTTTAAATTTTTATCGAAACACATTTTTCAGAATATTCAAAGAAAAAAAAATCTGAATCCAACCCAGTGTTGTCCGGGCGACTCTTCCCCTTACCATTCGGGAACGGTCCTCCAATTGTTTTTTTTTTTAAATATAGGAAGATAACTTGCCCGATCTATTGCCATTTAGATCCGGTTTGTTATTTTCGCAAAAGCTGATTTTTTGGACGACTTTCCCCGTCGCCATTTGGGAACGGTCCTCCATTTAAAAAAATGGAAAAATGGAAAAATGACCAACTCGATCTATTGATATTTAGATCCGGTTCGTTATTTAAAAAAAAAAGGTTCAGAGCGAAATAGAGATTTGGTGTGCTGGGGTCTGTTATTTCAGATTTGCTCCATTTATATTTTTGTTTGATTGAAAAATTGTCCCAAGATTGTTTTAAAATTTTAGGAGTAGTTTTTTTTTGAATTTATACCTAATTAATTCTTTAAAGAATCGAATTTAATTTGGAAATAAGAGTCAAATAAAAATAAAAATCGAAATAAAAAATGTCCTCACATGATTAAAAAAAAAACATAATAAAAAATAGTAATAAAAATACCAAAAAAATATATACATGTAAAAAAAATCCCATGTATCGCATACCATATCATGCATTCCATATTTTTTTAAAATGATATATCACATTCTTTGCATCATTTCTCATGCCATTCATAATTGTGAGCATCATTTAGCCTGTCATCCATTTTTTTAAAAAAAATCATGCATATCATATTATGACGTTGTCATTTCATATATCCCATATCTTGTACGTTCACATCATATTTTATTTCATTATGCCATTTAGCATGTCATTAGCACCATATTTAGTATACTCATAATTTAAACTGTACGTTTTTTTTTATTTAAAAAAAAAAGAGAAGAAACTCGTGCCACTTAGTTTAGTAGATTTTTTTTACATACTATGTAAAAATGTCCGCGTGTTTATTTTATTCAGAGTTGTATGAATTTTGCAAATTTGCTTTGAGCATTGCCTTATTTCAAAATAAATCTCGCATATTTAATTTACCCATATGGATTCGGCATACATGTTAGTCTTTCACGCATCATGCATTGCATCCCTTCCAAAAAGTAAAAAAAAAGTAGTAAACGGGCCTTAATTAATTTTTTTTTCTTTCAAAAAAAAATATAAAAAATAAATAAAAAATAAAAAATATAAGAATAAAAAATCATAAAAAATCATAAAAATAAGAAAGGGGAGTAAATCAATGTCGAACTGTTGAGCAAAGTTTTCTTCATGGAATCATGGTGCCGAAAGGGCGCTAATTTCAGTCGATTAGCGTAATCAAGTCCCCGAACACTTAATCTTTGGTTCGTAGAAATAAAATAGATCCTTCCGCTATTTTATTTAGGTATCTAACCAACCTACCAAAAATGGTTACTGGCGACTCCAGAATTCTAAATTGTTTGAACAAATCAAAGTTGCGAATTGGTAAGGCGTGGGAGGGCCTGTATTAGGTTAATCACTTAATTAGCCTGATAATCCATTAACTTAAGGTCTTGAATGATTTTTTAGGTCGCGACAACACTGTGGGATGATTTGAAGGAAAGATACTCGCAAGGCAATCTAACACGGATTTTCGAGCTGAAATCCGACATTTGCCTACACAAACAAAATGGGCAAAGTGTGCAGAGGTATTATTCGAAATTGAAGGACTTATGGGATGAGCTCGAAAATTATCTCGATAATCCGAACTGTACTTGTGTCGCGGCGGAGAAAGGGTTCCAATTCCTTATGGGACTTGATGCTGAATATGCTATGGTGAGGTCAAATATCCTAAGTATAGAGCCGATGCCATCATTGAATAAAATTTATTCAATGGTAATACATGAGGAGAGGCAAAAGACAGTTACACGAGCTCGCGAAAACAAACCGGAGGCGACTGCTTTCCTGGCCAAATCAGACAATTTGATGGAAGGTTCAGGACTCGAAAAACAGCCACGGGTTGCGTCAGAGACAAGGTTGAGTTGTGAATTTTGTGGGAAATTGGGTCACACCCGTAATAATTGTTGGGCCTTACATGGTTTTCCAATTGATTTGGGAAAAGCCAAGGAGAGGAGATTGCTGATCCCGATGAGACGTACTTGAGGATTCTATCGAAGTGAGTTGTTGCGAGGGGGGGATGCATTGTGCTGTGTGAACCACATAATCCTTCAGGTACCCAGGCGTTTTCTTAATCCGACCTGATTTTTTATCGTTCCCTATTTCTAATACCGAAACTGCAGGCTCGATATTGGATTCACCTCCAGCCGGTCGTCTAGACGACATGAACTGCACTATCTCTCTTGTAGACGATACAGACGGCGGTTCATTCAATGAAGCAAGTGTAGATCTTGACTGTTGACACCTGATTTTTAATCATCTTTTTCCTTTTAAAAATAAAAAAAATCTATAAAAATTCATAAAATTGAAAAATCAACTTTGGAGACCTTGGCCAAGCCTAGGAAACCAATTTTGACCAAAAAATGATTTTTTGTATTTTTTTTGTAAATATAAATATTTATAAATCAGGAAAATATTTGAAAATAAAATTGCATTCGAGGCCACAAAAATATGAAAAAGAGTCAGTATTTTTCTTTAATTTTCTCTTCATTTTGGCCAAAGAAAATCAGCAAAAAATTAATTTGAAATCAGGAATTATTTTGTTAATCTCATTTTTCAGATTAAATAAATAAAAATATATATATAATTCATTTTAGCTCCGCGATTTTCTATTTTTACATTTTTAGTCGTTATATTGTTTTCTAATAGTTCAAATTTTTCGATGAACTAATAGTGTGTTCTTCGTTATTGCACTCGATCTTCCAGATATCATTTGAAGTGTTCTTATGTGATGCATTGCCACAGTCGCTAGACTTGCCGGTCAAACACGTAAAATCAATTTCGCAAAATGTTCTTGAGAATTGTCGTGTTTGAGACTTTTGTCCCTGCATATCAAAATCCCGTTGGTTGGTTTGCAAATATTTATGGTTCCGAGGGATTTCATGATTTAATTGAGAATCTCGTGCCTATTGACATTTTCAGGGAAATCTTGCAGGACAAGAAGCCATAGAGTATGGAATCGCTGACAAGATCATCGACTCGAGGGACACCGCATTTGAGAAGAGGAATCATGAAGAAATGTTTCCTCAATCGAAAGCCATGAAAAGAGAAGCTGGAATTGGGCCCTTTTTGTGCCAAATGCAAGAGGAGAGGACACTTTGACATCGGAGAGCTCATCACCTTTATAGCCGAAGAGAAATGAGTCTCATGAGGGGAAAAGCTTGGAGTACGAATTCGGAACCTGGGGCTTCACATATCCTTCATCTTTGATGCGAAGAGATCAGAAGGGACATGCTTGGAGACATATTAACCAAGACAGAAATTGCGCAAGTAAAAAGCGGTGCAGGCCTTTTGATGATAAATGATGAAGAACTTTTTAAGATGGCTTGCCTTGAAAATGGTACTGCTCTGAGCATATCAATTCCTCTCATTATGATGTCGAAGTCTACTGGAGGTATTCTGAGGCCTATGCTAGTTAATGGAAGAGTCGAGAAATTATTGTACTCCACAGTTCGCCCACTAGTTCATTTCTCTGCTGTCTTTCTATGGATCGTGGCTATTGGGACGATTGTCTGTGCTTGACTTTGGTCTGATTTCACTGTTGCCGAGCGGATTGACGAACGATATAGTGAGCTATCACTAAAGGTATATTCAAATGGTGGAAATAGCCACAAGGATTCTGGACTCTTGCTAAAGATTTAGGGCGACTCTTGCTAAAGATTTAGGGCGCGCATGAGAACGTTTCTGTTTCGCTATTTTTATTTCAAACCTATTTCAGAAATAGGTTTGGAACAGAAACTCGTTTGCCAACACAAATCTGTTTTTCTATTTCTGGGACAGAAAACTATTCCAGAAATAGATTTTGGCCCAAAACCAGAAACAAAAAATTTTTGTTTCTGACAGAAATAGAAAAATCTATTTCTGTTTCAAAAATTATTTCTGGAATAGAATGGTTGTCATACGCGCCCTTAGTGGGTTACTTCTGGCTGCACTCCTTCTTGAAGGCATGTGTGCAAGGGTCCCCTATCATCATTCCAACGACGCTGCCCTCCTACTTTGATTGAACCCTACAAGCAACGACAATAATCACCGGTTCCCTATTTTGCTTGACAGCACCGCATCATGACCTGAATGCTGAAGCTGTTCTCTCTGCCAGGAGCCATCAAGCTCTCTGCAAGTGAAATTTCTCAAGACTAACATGTGAAGGTTGATGTTGGTAATCCTACTGCGATCTCAACCGAATATCCAACCAGACCATCTAAACAAATCAGACATGAGAAGAATTTTGGAAAGGATCTAGCTGGACATAGGTCCGTTAGATCCGGAACTGTTGGTTCCTCGGGGCCCAAACGCGGCTTCTTAGTCTTGAAAGGGAAAAGGAACTTCTAAGATCTCAAGTTCAATCAGCACATGATGAGCCTAGAGCTAAGAAAAGTGACAGTTTGGACCCAACCATTATCCTTGAGAATTCTTTGAGTGCCAAAGAGACGATTATTTCCGAGCTGAATATGGAACTTCACAATATCGAGACCACTTTGCCAGCTGACCGTGAACAGTACATGAATGAGATTAAGAAATTGAATGTAGCTCTAATTGAAAAGGTTCAAGCTCTTGAGGAGATGAAGAGAGAGCTTGATGCGGGGCCAGCAGGAAAGTTGGTTGATGGTTTACGTAAAAAGTGAAGATTTTACAGGCAGTGGGTTATAATTCAATTGAGGCTGAGGATTAGGAAGTAGCTACTAGCGGGAAAGAGATGAGCAAAATGGAGTCTCTTCTTCTTGACAAAAACAAGAAGATGGAACATGAACTTACGCGGTTAAAGGTTAAACTTTCGAAGAGAACGTCTTCGCTAGAAGCTGCTGAAAGCAAAGTCGCAGAACTTGCAGCGAAGGTTAATGAGCAACCTAAATTAATCCAGAAGTTGGAGGATGATATTTTGAAGGGTTATAGTTCCAGAGATCGTAAGGGCTCTTTATTTAGTGATTGGGATCTTTCAGAGGCAAGTGCAAGTCAACAATCTGAAGTGGCTACCCCAGATGACCTTGATGTGATAGACGATATAGAGACCTACAGACGGAGCCTTGGGGACGTTGCCAAGGAAGTCAAAGTCGAAGACCAGGTTATTGAAGTGCTCAATTTCTTTTGACCGAAAGAATCCTGTGCTTAGGCACCTTCATGGACTTAGAAGCATTCTCCCCGTTGGCTGTACAATTCATGGAAGGCTGGTTTGGGTCCAACGATGAGCTTGGCTTATTTGAAATGGCAATGGGGACTTGAAGCTGTCTTGAATCCCGGTGAGATCGTATTAAGTGAAGAGCATTCTGGATGGGAAGTCATGGCTGGATTAGTTGCTGCTGTCGTGATGGATGGATCTCGAACCTTTCTTCTCGAAAGTCAG
Source organism: Psidium guajava (assembly GCA_016432845.1). NCBI lineage: Eukaryota > Viridiplantae > Streptophyta > Magnoliopsida > Myrtales > Myrtaceae > Psidium > Psidium guajava. Next base: position 33,207,926 of record CM028229.1, on the reverse strand, counting down.
GCCTTATGTTTATCAAACTCTACAGTTTCAAGGTAGGTTGACGGCATCCAATGAAGCGGAGCGGACTTGATTATTTCGGTCGCGAGGCCTACTTTCGAACCAAGTCCGTGTGAAGGAAGGAAGGAACAAACGCCATGCCAGACCAGTGGTCATTGTTGATGATCTAAATGGGACTCCATGGTCCAACATTGGATCTAACGGCGCGGAAGTAACAGCTCGACCGCCCAAAGACTTATACTCCTTGAATTGTGTTTCAATTGAACATTGAGACAAAAGTGGAGAGGGACGGGTCAAAAAGAAAAAGTAAAGCATGGGAAGTGGAGAAACTGGCACGCGCATTGGAGCTGAAACTCAACAAAGTGGCAAGTGAGGGGCTGTTTCTCCATGATTGCTGTCCAAAGGGCAACAACAGATGTCTCTCAGCCAAATAAAGAAACAATTGGAATAAAGAAGGAGGGGATCCACCGACGGGGGGCAATATCATTTGCTTTTCTCCACTGATCCTCTCGACCGAAAGAGAGAGAGGAGACGATTTAAATAAAGGTAAGTGGGAGACAAGGGGGAGGAGGTCTTTCGGTGGAAAAGAAAGTCAGGAATGAGACGACAAGATCAACTGGAGAGGGGGACGGTATCTAAAGGCTGGCGGTGGCTAAGGAGTGGAGAGGACTCTGATTTTTTGGGGCCTTGATTGTTCCAAAATCTAGGGGAGAGGAAAAATTCTGGAGGCTTGGATTTTCCGAGCAAGGGGCTCGATTCCATGGGGTTTTTAAAAAAAGGTCGTATGTCACGAGACGATTCCCGTTTTAGAGAGTTCGCTTGTACTAATGTGGAAGACATCAAGAAATCTATTCGCTGGATGAATCAACGAGCGGATACATCAAGGGACTATACGAGAAGATCAACTCGAGATAAACCCGATGAGCCCGTGGAGATAGAGAAGATAATCATAGGTTCTTTATATTATAAGAGTGGACTTGTGCATTTCTACTTATCTCAGTTTGTTTATCTGCAGCATCTACATGCAATATCGTGTCGCCATGGACGCCGTCGAAGCGATCGGCCGAAAAACTTTGAGAGATACGTTGAAGTTCTCGACGTAAAAATAAACTCCAAGATTGCTCCTGCGAGCTTCGTGAAGCCACATGAGAAGTCTATTTTTTGTCCAGAAGATAGTTAACGTCACATGCAATCGTGGTACTTTCTAACTTCTCCATATTCTTGTCAGAATAAGAGGTAATATTCCATTGGTGGTTTTCAATTTCCTTCATGCATATTTTTTTAAGATTCCTTCCCATGCGTAGTAGTTTTTTAACATGCTTCATGGTCCAATAAGTGGTGAATATGATCCATGAGAGTTTTAAGGTAATTCTGATCCTTAGCAATTCGTGAGCTGCTGTGCGTCATCGTCCAACATGTTCGTGTCGAACGGAGGTCCACCCACGACCCGTCGGTTTGGAGATCCTGAGTTGATTTTTTTTTAGTTCAAATTTGGAAGGCTATCCGCAAAATTGCTTCGACCGACTGGTCCCGCATTGACATCCGTCCATCCATCTTGCCTATGACGTTGTGCCCTTGGTGACGATGTCCTTGTGACAAGTTCAGTCCGCCTCGATTCCAATTCTAGCACCTTGAGCCTTTTGTTTTTGCAGGTTTTCATTGAGGCTTCGTCAACGTTGCCACCGTTTCGGATAGAGATGAAACCCAACGTTAATAAGCTCTCTCTACTGTTGGAATTATCTTTGCAAATACTTGAACTTTGTCATTACTGACGTTCGTGTAATTAACAGATTTTTGTCGGTCTCAACAGTTCATATCTCGTTCATATATAGGGCTCATGAAAGAAAGCAATTTCACAGGTAAGCTTTAAAGAGAGACTAGAGAAGGCTAATTGATGGAAGACACGGTATACTCTCCCCCACGCACTGATCATGCCTCAGAATTAAGTTTAATCAAGTTTGTTCCCTCACTTGGAGGTCAAAGTCAAAGTGACGGTCAAAGAAAGAATGAATTTTTCTTTTTTTAATTATCACCCAAGTTTCACTATCCCCTGATCACAAACATCAAATTAACGAGTCCTTGAGTATTCTATATTGGTTGACCAAGAGCACTTTTTGCTAGCATCCAGAAACTTGTCTGATAGCCACCGTTGAGCTCGCGGTTACTCATCACCGTCAATCCAAGAGCGCTAATCGCAAGTTCGCCGTCCATGATCCCAAATCGATTCGATATCGATTCGAACTTTGAGAGTTCATTCGCAAATCAGGTAAATTTCTCATCTTTAGCAATTTATATATTTGATTTGCACGTCTGATTGGTTGACTTTTAATATTTGAACTGATCGAATTGTTAACTATTTTGCAATATTTGAATGCATATTTAGGTAAATAATTATGCTTGAAATAGTCTATCTTTAATGGGTTAGGGCTTAGGTCAAATTAAACTCTAAAATATGTCAGATAACTATCTTTTAAGGCACAATTATTTTAGAGCTATAATTAAATCCGAAAATACAAAAAAAATCAAAAATAAAAAAAACAAAAAATTAAAAAAATCATTTTTGCATATAAATTATCTTTCATGTCAATAAAGAAAATAATAATAATAAAAAATGATAATGAAAATGAAAAATTCCTAGAAAATTTAAAAAAAAAAAAGAGAAAAGAAAAAATTCAAAAAATTCTCAGAAATTCGGAAACATGTCATTTCGATTGACCAATCCTATTCTTGGTAAATTTCCACCTCGATCTTTTTTAAAATGACGATTTTGCCCCTTATGGGTACATTGTCTCGGAAAATTTCAAAAATTCTCAAAAATTGTGGAAAATAAGGAATGACCACATTCAATTGGTTTAACCTATTTCCACTTCCCGAGCCTTGAAAAATGACCATTTTTCCCATGTGGTCAGTTTGACCCCAAATGATTCTAAATCATCCCAAATGAATTTTCATGAAATTGGTACCGAAAGGGCGTTAGAGTAATCTAACGTAACCAAGTCCCCGAACTCATAATTTCTGGTTCGTAGAAATAAATTAGTTCTCCCGCTAATTTATTTAGGTTTCTAATCGACCTACCAAGAACGATTAGTGGCGACTCCAAATCTTAAAATCATTTAAACAAAAAAAAAAACCAAAGTTGCGATTCGATAGTGTCGTGACCCTCTAAAAAATATTTTTATTTGATTTCTAAAGGGTTAACGGATTATTAGGTTAATTAGATTTGACTAACCTAATGCAGACCCTTCCAAGCCCTACCGAATCGCAATTTTGGTTTTTGTTTAAATGATTTTGAAATTTGGAGTCGCCACTAATCGTTCTTGGTAGGTCGATTAGAAACCTAAATAAATTAGCGGGAGAACTAATTTATTCCTGCGAACCAGAGATTATGAGCTCGGGGACTTGGTTACACTAGTTAATTAAAACTAATGCCCTTTCGGTACCTTAATTTCATGGATATCCTAATTCGGCAACTCAGGCTTGGTTTATTCCTAAGGCTCTAGTAGGGTATTCTCTTTTGTGTTTTCACTTTTTAAATAGGATGCATGGATGGTATATATTTTTATTTGTTATATTTTTAAGTGTTAAAGATTCCCTGAAGCCGAAAGAGGGAGTGTGTTAACGACTTCTGTGCAGTATTACGACCTACTCATCTTTTGGGTTTGATGATCAAAAATTAAATTATAGGAAGTACATGACAGTGAATAAACACCTCCAATGGGAGGCCTTGCATTGGCTTGGCTCTTCCCTTTGGGATTTAAGGTACAGGTATCTAAGTTGCAGGTATTTAACTACTGTAAGTAAAAACCTCCAATGGGAGGCTAAGCATTGGCTTGGCTCTTCCCTTTGGGATTTAAGGTACATGTATTTAAGTTGCAGGTATTTAACTACTGTAAGTAAAAACCTCCAATGGGAGGCTAAGCATTAGCTTGGCTCTTCCCTTTGGGATTTAAGATACATGTATTTAAGTTGCAGGTATTTAACTACTGTAAGTAAAAACCTCCAATGGGAGGCTAAGCATTGGCTTGGCTCTTCCCTTTGGGATTTAAGGCACGGGTATTTAAGTTGCAGGTATTTAACTACTGTAAGTAAAAACCTCCAATGGGAGGCTAAGCATTGGCTTGGCTCTTTCCTTTGGGATTTATGGTGCATGTATTTAAATTGCGGATGGACTTTGTCCTCTCCATTCTGGGGTATGAATTCTTTAAAATGAAATACAACGAATTAATTCAACAATTTGAAATTTGTGCGCTCTTGAGGACTCCTCCAAGCCGATTTTGTGCTTCCATAGGGTTGACCATTGATATAGAGCAGCGGCTTCTTGACATAAAATAGAGTGAAGTGTCAGTATACAAAATATGTGCTAATCTGCACCTAAAACCAGAAGAGTGGAAAGAGTACTTAACTCCCGTTTTTTTTTAGGGATTTCTATAATTGATTTTCGCTCTCTATGTTCCCAATATAGAGAGTTTCTTTTGAATTAAGAGAGACTTTTAGTCATAGATCAGCTGAGAAATCGGTGGGCAACTTAGAAGCTTGTCTGGGCCGATTTTACACCTCTGTGGGCTTCGCCCTTAATATGGAATTGTTCTTTTGCCTGACATAAAAAAAAACTATGGGGAAAATAGAAGTGATCAGTGTGAAAAATCTATACTTAATAATAATAATAATAATAATAATAATAATAATAGTAATGATAATGATAATGCAAACAGAATAAATAAATAAAATAAGATAAAAATAAATATGAATATAAATAAAATAAAACAAAATAAAGATAATAAATAAAAAAAGTAGGAGAGCACTTAGCTTCCAAAGACTGCTTTCCCTTTCGAATGACCAAGTTCGGGCCGGTTTGATGGACATTCCTCGGGAACAACTCGCATGGATAAAGCCCAATTCGCCGTTTTAACAAGATTGTCGAATTTGTATTTCGCGTGACCTTGTTCATTGGGCTTTTCTCGGCAAAGTATGTTTAAAATGAGGTTGGGCCATTGAAGAAGGCTCATGCTCACGAATGGACGTTGTTAGCCACTTTGGATAACAACATCGAGCAAATCTTTGATTGACAGCTAGAGGGGGAAATGCCACACAATAGGGAATTGCCAGCAAAAGAAGAGGCGTTGAAGAAAGAGAATTGTCCCGACTCTAGAAGTTTACCAGAGAAATCATTGAAGGAGAAATTTGCCGTTATGGAACCAAGTTACTAACTAAACCTTGAATATTTTGTTCGCAATCAGCTTCCCCGGACTAGTATCCTCAGCAGAATAATTTACAAACAACAACTCTAGAATAACAAACGAAGAACCAGCCTCGCGTGCGATCTTCTTGTCTCGAGTTTAGCTCTTGCGGAATATCCTCAAGTATTCATTTTCAATACAATCTCCCATGTTTTCAAATTCTCAGAAAGCAGAAAATGATTATGTAGAAAAGCCATGTTAAAAAAAAATTGTTTAGGAACTTAAAATAAAAAGACAATTGTTTCAGGGAAGATTTTAGGTCTTCAACCCGTTTCACACCATAAGTGGAAGAACGTATGACAAGACTTCATGAAAATTGGAAATTGGATACCAAAGAATTTTCCAGATAACAAAAAATGAAATATGTTTCTCGAAACCAAATACAAGTTTGGTTTTCTTTCTCTTTGTTCTCGAGAATATTTGATATGCTTCCACCGTCTATAACTTTATACATTTATTCATCATGTCTTATTGTATTTAACTGTAATGGCTTCTTTCTTACTTTCCTCTTTTGATACATTCCACTATTATTCTATAATAAAGCAAGGCAGAATATAAAGGAAAAAAAAAAGCACACAATTGATGGATGGAATTCCAATAAGGAAGGATCAGTCATCTGCTCATAGCATGTTTAGTTAGTCAAGGAAACAAGAGAACTTGAGTCCCTGGATTGGACGAGAACCAGACTTTAGATACTTCCGAGGTCAAACTAACGGGGGAACCACACAGTATTCTTCTATTTTAGTCTAAACAGAAAGTAAAAGAAGTGCTCTCGGCAAGTGAATCGTAGGGGAGAGATGGTACTTGACATTTTAGACAGCAAGCAGACAACTAAAAAATCGAGAGGGGATGAGCTTTAATAGGTCCTTAAACCATATGGATTTGGCCGAATTGCACAGTTTTCATGCTACTATTTTGTTGATAAACCTTTTAAGATTATCAAAACCTTCTTCACGGAATTTTAGTCCAAAACAGTACGGGTACCGCTGTAAGATTTTCAGAGGGCAAGCCTTGGCGTAGCAGTAAAGAAAAAAGTTGCTCCATCATGGCTCGAATTCATGGGGTCAAAATCAGGAAAACAACCTCTCTGAAAACCATGTTAAGGTTGTGCACGTCAACATGATCAGATCTGTATAATGCTATGACTCATACACTACATTGTCTCAAGATGGCTTAAAACAAATAAGGCTTACTTGGTCCGATGGCATCACAACTCTTCATGATCCGAAGTCTCTTGCATATGTTCAAAAAAAAAAAATCTCCCAAGGAACATCACCAACGAGCATCCAGTCACCATCTTTATCCTCATATGTCAAAACATGCTCTGTTCCACCTAAAAGATCTTTCAGCTTACTCTCCCTTAGCATCTCTCGGCTCCGAACGCCCGCAGCCTCCTTTTTGAACCCCAACAGACGGCCTATTCCCCCGAAGCTCAGCTGTCCTTCCCTCAGCTGAAAGTCCAAGATCTCCACCTTCCTTTTTTTTTGTCATTTATTTTAATGCCCCCTATCAACATGAAAGAGCTCCGCATGAAAAGCCCTCCTTCTAACAAATCTGCCGTTTCCCCTTTTTTATGTCTTTCGGTCCCTCCTCATTTTGCAGCCATCTCCATCATCAAATAGTCTAAAAAATGGCCCCCAACAGACGTGCTTCCAAATAAACCAATAAAAAATTATTCCACCCCCCTCCATTTATTTTATTCTCCACTCACTTCTCATTAGCCAACACCATTATCATTTCGAGAATTCTTGTTGCGGAGAATCTGTCAAGTTGCTTTTAATCCTTCATATCTTTTTTCTTTCCATCATCTCGGGACGCATGCCTTGCGTCTCTTCCGGCGTTGAGAGATTTGCTAAGTACTTTCCTTTGACTGCACCTGCGAAATCCCGTCTCTTCAAGGAAGGGAACATCTCTACACCGCCAGAACCGATGGCGATTATTGTGGAAACCTACCTAGTTTTTCTTCCATTGCGCAACAGCTTGTGAAGCACCAAATATCGCCATTTGTTCTGAACGTTGTTTCTCTTATCTACGAAAAAGAAATGGGCATACCGCCAAATTGGTTTTTGTGTGATCATGTTCGGTTCTCGAGGATGTCGTTCGAGAGTTTTGGAGGACAGAACATGGCTTGTGTCGTCCAAGAGAAAGATTACAATCATAAAAGGTCAAAAGGCAGCTTGGGTTGAGCCTTAGGCTAGGTGGGAAATTACTTTTTTTTTTAACAAGATTAGTAAGACAACCCTAGGGACTGTCTTTTTATGTGTGAAAAGTCGAGCCCAATATACCTCATTCACTGTAATTTGGAAGATCTACCGAAAGAACAGTTGCAAAAACACATAATTCTACACTTCTCTCCTTAGTTATTTCAAATCACTTGCTTCTGAAGATCAAAGAAATGTGGTATGGCTGACAAATCATGCCGATCGAATCTATCTTAGTAATTGATCATGTCAGACCCATATAATTAATGATTATGATGATTTTAATCCATTTGATTTATAAATCAAGCAATAACTTCTCTCTATCATAAGGTTTTTGATTTGGCAAATTAAAACATTTTCCTAAATGTACTCGAGGCTCTTAGTTTTCTCCAGTTTTTTTTCAAATGGATAAGGTCGTGTATCGCATAACCATTATTCTTAGTTATGACGAACAATGGACTTGAAGGCTGTTTAAAAGAGACGAAAGTTTATGAGAAGTGAGACCTTTTTGTAATCTTAATCTTTTTGTTTTGGTTATGAATTTTCTATGCAAGATGTTGGATGATGCCGACTCGAACCATGCCCAACTCATACCCAATCCATATTGCTAATACACTTCAATAATTATCCAAATCTAAGAAAACATGCTTATTAATTTGATAAATATTTATATTGTTAAAACAATTCAATGGAATACAAATTTAGTGTAGACAACTTTTATAATTTGTTTTTTTATAAATAATTTCTTATTTTTTTATTTTTTTATTCAAAAATGGCAGTCTAAGCTGGGCAAAGGCTTCCAAACTTGATTTTGCAATTTTCTCATTTTTTCATGATTTCCTATGGATTTTTGAAAATAAATAAATAAAAAAATACGTAAAAATATTGAAAATATGAAGAATCATTTTTTTAATCAAAAATTGGTTTCCTAGGCTCGGCTAAGGTCCCCGAAGTTAATTTTTTCAATTTTTTTTTTTGAATTTTTATGAACCCAAGATAATTGAAAATCAGGTGTCAACAGATAGGGCTTGGGAGGGTCCGTGTTAGGCTAATTAATCTAATTAACTTAATAATCTGCTCTGATACCAATTTATTTTTAGGATCGCGATATTGACCCACTCACATCTTTCCGTTTCTCTGCAACCTCGTCCATGAGCACTCCGTCATCAGGTCCGTGGTTGGTCCCCAACGAAGCCCCGATTTGCTCCCCATGAGCTAAGGTAAGAAGCTTCGTTTGCTCCCCCAGCTAGGGTACTCCCCCCGGCCCAAGGAATATTGATCAGAAAATGTCTCCTCATCATTATCATCAAATCCCCCAAAGTCCCTAAACATCGGTGGGGATAAAATAGAAGCATCTGTGCCCGATTTTTCTGCTGAAAATGGGAAAACATCCTCGCAAAACTGTACGTCGCGTGAAACAAAAATTTCTCGTGTCTTCAAGTCAAACAAACGCCATCCCTTCTTACCATGAGGATAATCAATGAATACGCATTTTCGGGATCTCTCCTCAAACTTATCTTTTGTACGGGATTTATTATGAGCATAACACAATGAACCGAAAACTCTTAAATTAAAGTAATCGGGCGGTTTACCAAATAGGACTTCATAGGGACTTTTGTTATCCAATGTCGCGACCCTCCCGAGATTTTCTGAATCCCGAGGGGGTTAATGGATTGCTAGGCCCATTGGGTATTTGGGCTTAGCTCGGACTCTCCCAGGCCCATACCAAATCGCGTAAGGAAAATTTAAATCGAGGTCGACCTTAGTGTGGTCGGGTGACATGTGCATAGTGTGCATGCCATAAGAGTCGCCACCAGTCATTTATTGGAGGGTATGACTAGAAACCCCATCGAGCGATTGGGAGAGATCGCTCGATCCTACGAGAACCAAATATCTAGATTCGGGGACTTTGTTACGTCAATACTACTATCGACGCCCTTTCGGTACCTAGGTTGAGTGATTTCCTAATCTAAGGAGTTCATGCAGGCGAGATTGGGTAAGGTAAGCTCTAAAAGTCTAAGGAATTAATGCAAGTGGGATTATCTGCTCTATCAATCACAATCAAGGAAGTAAATATGCAATCAAGAAATCAAATCAGGAAGCAAACATATCACATCAAGTCAATTGCAAACAAAGGGGAGTCCTAGGAGTCTGGAAAATACCTCAATTAGGTTTGAAGGTGGTTTAGGATGGTCTGGAATGATTTGGGTCAAATTGACCAGAAGGGCAAAATGGTCATTTTAGGAGGTTCGGGAAGTTAAAAGCCGTGAAAATAGGTCAAACCAGTTGAATGTGGTTTCTCAAAAAAAGAACACTTTTGGAGCAAAAATCAGAAACAAAAAAAAGTTGTTTCTCAAAAAAAGAACACTTTTTTAGGATCACTTTTCAAAGATGGACTTCTCAGCCTCTTCCCATGACACTTTTTTAGGATCAATTTTTTAGGATCACTTTTGGACCAAACGCATTCTGATTCTCTAAAAGAACATAATAAAAAAAGTGTTTTTAATCAGAATCACTTTTTTGGAACAGAAACGTTACCAAATAGGCCCTTATTTGTTGTAACGGGACGAGATGACGTGGCTTTTGACGTGTGCGCCATGTCGGAGCCACGTCGACCCTGACTGGTCAACGAGCTGACGTGGCGAAGCCATATCAGCTTCGTCTTCTTCCTTGCGCCAAAGCCCGACGAACGGCCGTAGTATGCCGGTGACGATCCAACGGTGGAACCGACTCCGATCAGCCTGTTTTCGACGCGAATCGACTCGAACTTCACCCTAGATTAACATATACAAGCACGAACGAGATCTGACGGTCAAAATGCCCTAATCGAAGCATTCACAGAGAGCATCCATGGAGATCATATCATACAATTCAGAGCATAACCATGAAATTCAATCACGAGGAAGCATCATAGAGAGTTCAGGAAGCTTATCTGGGGTCCTGATCGAGCTCTAGATTGCCAAGTTTTCTTAACCAACTTACGACAGGATGGGCTAGGGTTTATGGCTCAAATCGGGGTTTTCGCGCAGCGACAATGCAAAATGAAGGTACGAATTGGATCAGGAAGGCATGAGGAGTAAAACGCATACGAAAAAAGGGAAAATTATAGTCTAATCAGAGTTCTGCCATTAGAGGGCAGAGCTCAAGCTCGAGCTTATGACTTACCGTTTCAGGCAACGACGAACGCCAAAATTGGTGCGAGTCGAATCTCCTGGACTCCAGAAATCCTCTCGAACCTGTTTCCAACTTTGGTCCACTCTCAATCGCTCGAATTTTCAGTTGCAGCCCGATTTTTCTCCCGGCCAAAAGGTCCCCGAAAATGATCTCTTCTCCTCCTTTTAAACTCGATTTTTTTGCATCTTCAAACTCCCCGAGATCGTCTCATTCTAGTTCAGCTCAAATCTTCACTCAACTTCCCTCAAATCTCTCACAATCACCTTCGATCATTCGGTTCGGATTTCCCCTCATTTTGAACTCCATTCGCGCGAAGGAGAAGGACCAGATTTGGTCCTGTTGACTTCAGGTTGGTTGACCGGGTCATCGGGTCGGATCCGACCCGACCCGACTGACCCGGTTGACCAAATTTCCTCAAATTAACCCTCCAAAGGCCAAAATTAGGAGAATTAAATCCCAAAATTGAATTCTATGGCATCAAATACATTAGGAAACTGACATTTCATGTCAATTAACCCAAAGATTATTGTAAAAACCCAATTTCTAAATTCGACCCGATTACCCATTTTGCAAAATCCAAAGTCTTAGGGCCTTTCTTTGCAAAAATTGTTGCCACCATTAAATTCAGAGGGTCAAAAACTAGGGGGTGACGTCGCCCTATTTTCAATTCAGTCCCTGGAAAATTTTTAATTGCATTTTTAGTGATTTTAGGGACTAAATTGAAAAATCAGAAATTGCATTTTGGTCCTTTTTAGCGAAATTGGGCGATTCTGAGGGCTTTTGGACTCAATTTTAATTTTGAAAAATAGAGGAGGATGGCACGACCCTAAAAATGTAAAAATAGAAAATTAAAAAGCTAAAATGGAATTTCTATAATTATTTGAATATTCAAAAAATTGAAAATGACAAATAAACCCTAGATTCCAGACTTCATTTTTCAAACTTTATTCATCCAAAATGTATAAAAAAATTAAATAAAAAATATTGACTATTTTTTGGTAATTTTCTGACTTGAAATGCTATTTTTTATTAATGTTTTTTTATTATTTTCCTATTTTATGAAAATATTAAAAATGCGAAAAATAAGGAAAATTGTTTTTTGCTCAAAATTGGTTCCCTAGGCTATGCTGAGGTTCCCAAAGCTGATTTTTCAATTGTTTCACTTTTTATGGATTTTTTTATGAATTTTTGAAAATAAAATGCAGAAAAATACAAAAAATAAGGAAAATTATTTTTTACTCAAAATTGGTTCCCTAGGCTATGCTGAGGTTCTCAAAGTTGATTTTGCAATTTGTTTCACTTTTTATGGATTTTTTTATGAATTTTTGAAAATAAAATGCAGAAAAATACAAAAAAATAAGGAAAATTATTTTTTGCTCAAAATTGGTTCCTTAGGCTATGCTGAGGTTCCCAAAGTTGGTTTTTCAATTTTCTGACTTTTTATGGATTTTCTAAAAATTTTGAAAATAAAATTAGCCAAAAATCGAGTGTCGACATCCAAGAGCGGAGTTGGTGTCACATTGATGAGATGCGCTGCCGTGGACACGCACTCTCCCCAAAAATCGATCGGGAGGGATCCTTGAAACATTAATGCTCGTGCAATGTTCAGTATATGCCGATGTTTCCGCTCAACTCGACCGTTCTGTTGTGGAGTTTGCGTACATGACATCTGGTGTATTATTCCATGCTGAGAAAAATATTCCTGCAAATCTCCGGACAAAAACTCCATACCGTTGTCACTACGCACCACTTTGACCGTGCGATCAAATTGATTTTTGATTAAATTGCAAAAATCGACAAGAAAGCGTCGCGCATCTGATTTTTCTCGTAATAAATATAACCAAACTCCCCTACTAAAATCATCCACAATAGTCAGGAAGTAACTGGCTCTAGAATGAGACTTTTGTTGACACCTGATCTTTAATCATTTTTTCTATTGCTAAAGTAATAAAAAATCCATAAAAATTCATAAAATTGAAAAATCAACTTTGGGGACCTTAGCCAAGTCTAGGGAACCAATTTTGACCAAAAAACGATTTTTTATATTTTCAGTATTTTTACGTATTTTTTATTTATTTATTTTCAAAAATTAATAGAAAATCCATAAAAATTCATAAAATTGAAAAATCAACTTTAGGAACCTTAGCCAAGCCTAGGGAACGAATTTTGACCAAAAAATAATTTTTCATATTATATATATTTTAATTTTTAAAAAAAAAAATACAAAAATATTTGAAAATTTTGAAAAAATAACATTTGAGGCCAAAAAATACACAAAGATAGTTAATATTTTTATTTTAAATCTATTTTCATATTGGCCATCGCAAATTCAGAAAAATCCAATTCGAGTCACGTGTTCCTTCACGAGTATAATCTCGAATCGGGCCTAAAAAAATTTAATTTGAGTCAACTTATTTTTAACTTTCACTTTTTATGAGTTGTGACATTGTCTTCTAATATTTTAAATTTTCATCTTGGCCCAATTATACCCAGAATGACTTAATTTTGCAAAAGGGTTTTAATTAAATTATGCATTATTTTCAGCGACAAGAAATGAGCTTAAATTTGACATGTGGTAAATTTTGGTGTGTCAAAAATTGTGAGGAGATTTGGACTTAAAGAAATATATTTTTTCAGGGACTGAATTGTAAATACTTAAAATTCAAGGACTAAAGTGCAAATACCTAACTCTTGAAGGATTATTTTACAAATAATAAAAAGAAAAGTTAGTGGATAAATTAGAATAGAGAAGGGAAGATGAAGAAGAGGATATGAAGAAGAGAAGTTGGAGAAGAATGGATGGAGAAAATAAGATAAGAATAGAGAAGGGAAGATGGAGATGAAGAAGAGTTAGTAGAGAAATTAGAATGTAAGATAAGAATAGAGAAGGGAAGATGGAGATTAAGAAGAGTTAGTGGAGAAATTAGAATGGGAGATAAATATGGAGAAGGGAAGATGAAGATGAAGAAGAGTTAGTGGAGAGATTAGAATGTGAGATAGAGATGGAGAATGGAAGATGAAAATGAAGAAGAGTTAGTGGAGAAATTAGAATGGGAGATAGAGTTAGTGGAAAAATTAGAATGGGAGATAGATGAGTAGGTTATAAAAGGAGAAAGAAGTGAGCTTGAGAAGGGATTCTTGGGAGAGAAAATTTGAAGTGTTTGGGAGAATTTTTTGGAGAGAAAATTTTGGATGTTTGAGAGAGTTTTGGGAGATTGAAGAAAATTTTGAGAGAAAGAAAATACCAAAAGAGAGAGAATTTTGAAGATGATGGGAGTTTAAAGCTAGGGGTTATCATCACAAATTCCTTCATCGATCAATATAAATCAAGAGTTCATCCTCGTCAACGAGCAAACAAATTCAAGCTAAGTGTTTTTATTTATTCATTTATTTATGGTTTTACTCGCAAATTAGCACAAATTGTATACACTTTCTCCATCTCCTTTTTCTTCCATATTTTATGTCAGGAGAAGGATATCTTTACGTCAACAGCAAAAATCTCGTCGAGATGCAAAAATCGGCCCAGACAAGCTCCTAAGCTGTCCACCGATTTCTCAACTGATCTGTGACTAAAAGTCCCTCTTAATTCAAAAGAAACTCTCTATATTGGGAACATAGAGAGCGAAAATCAATTATAGAAATCCCTCCCAAAAAAATGGGAGATAAGTACTCTTTCTACTCTTCTGGTTTTAGGTGCAGATTAGCACATATTTTGTATACTAACACTTCACTCTATTTTATGTCAGGAAGCCGCAGCTCTATATCAATGGTCAATCCTATGGAAGCCCAAAATCGGCTTGGAGGAGTCCTCAAGCGCGCACAAATTTCAAATTGTTGAATCAATTCGTTGTATTTCATTTTAAAAAATTCATACCCCAAAATGGAGAGGACAAAGTCCATCCGCAATTTAAATACCTGCACCATAAATCCCAAAGGGAAGAGCCAAGCCAATGCTTAGCCTCCCATTGGAGGTTTTTACTTATAGTAGTTAAATACCTGCAACTTAAATACCTGCACCTTAAATCCCAAAGGGAAGAGCCAAGCCAATGCTTAGCCTCCCATTGGAGGTTTTTACTTACAGTAGTTAAATACCTGCACCTTAAATCCCAAAGGGAAGAGCCAAGCCAATGCTTAGCCTCCCATTGGAGGTTTTTACTTACAGTAGTTAAATACCTGCAACTTAAATACCTGCACCTTAAATCCCAAAGGGAAGAGCCAAGCCAATGCTTAGCCTACCATTGGAGGTTTTTACTTACAGTAGTTAAATACCTGCACCATAAATCCCAAAGGGAAGAGCCAAGCCAATGCTTAGCCTCCCATTGGAGGTTTTTACTTACAGTAGTTAAATACCTGCAACTTAAATACCTGTACCTTAAATCCCAAAGGGAAGAGCCAAGCCAATGCTTAGCCTCCCATTGGAGGTTTTTACTTACAGTAGTTAAATACTTGTAACTTAAATACATGTACCTTAAATCCCAAAGGGAAGAGCCAAGCCAATGCTTAGCCTCCCATTGGAGGTTTTTACTTACAGTAGTTAAATACCTGCAACTTAAATACATGTACCTTAAATCCCAAAGGGAAGAGCCAAGCCAATGCTTAGCCTCCCATTGGAGGTTTTTACTTACAGTAGTTTAAATACTTGCAACTTAAATACCTGTACCTTAAATCCCAAAGGGAAGAGCCAAGCCAATGCTAGGCCTCCCATTGGAGGTGTTTATTCACTGTCATGTACTTCCTATAATTTAATTTTTGAATCATCAGACCCAAAAGATAAGTAGGTTGTAATACTGCACAGAAGTCGTTAACACGCTCCTTCTTTCGGCTTCAGGGAATCTTTAACACTTAAAAAAATATAACAAATAAAAATATATACCATCCATGCATCCTATTTAAAAAGTGAAAACACAAAAGAGAATACCCTACTATAGCCTTAGGAATAAACCAAGCCTGAGTTGCCGAATTAGGATATCCATGAAATTAAGGTACCGAAAGGGCATTAGTTTTAATTAACTAGTGTAACCAAGTCCCCGAGCTCATAATCTCTGGTTCGCAGGAATAAATTAGTTCTCCCGCTAATTTATTTAGGTTTCTAATCGACCTACCAAGAACGATTAGTGGCGACTCCAAATTTTAAAATCATTTAAACAAAAACCAAAGTTGCGATTCGGTAGGGCTTGGGAGGGTCCGCGTTAGGTTAGTCAAATCTAATTAACCTAATAATCCGTTAACCCCTTTTAAAATTTAAAATTTTTTTTAGAGGGTCGCGACAAACTGGCGACTCCACTGGGGACAGAGATTTTTAAATTTTCGAAAAACGATACCAATTGGAATACTTAAATTTTTTCGAAATTTTAAAAGTCTTAGTGGACTTAGGCCAATGAAAATTTCATGCATATCTCGCTTCTGGCGATATTGTTTGGGACTCATTCTATAGGTGTTATATGTTTTTGCAGGATGGGAGTTATAAGGGGCGGAGTGTTTGGCTAACCCATTTGTTTTGCAGGCTCGGTGTTGGGTTTATTTGTTTAATTTCGCACATTTTTAGAAGCGCTGTTTTGATATCAATTGTTGTGCATGTCTTGCATACTCTGAGGATCACGACACCTGCACACACAAGCGTCTAAACCCAAGTCGCGAAATTCTTCCTAGAAAACCATAGATAGGGATCGAATATGCAAAGCTCTTGCGTCGATTGCGCTCGGGTTGACCATATTTTATTCCGCTCATTATCTGAATTGACAATTCTTCCCATTGTGATTTGATTGCGCGGAGGGTAAGTTTGTCAATTCAGATAGTGGGAGCCTTTTTAGGTCCATACCCTGTCTCTCCTTCTTTTATTTTCTAGAGTTCACTCCTCACTTGAGTCATGCGCATGACTATGTGATTTGCATTTCTCCAAGGTAAAAGTAAGTTCTCTAATTTTATTTTGTATTTATTTTCGGTCGGTTCATGCTAGGTGTTAGTCAGTTTTTGAGCTTGATATTACGACCATTCTTTTAAAAGAAAATAAAAATTAAATTTGTCCCTCATTTCTTTTAAAAAAATTTTGAAAAAATGATGTGAAAAATCCCTTCATGGGAATTTTATTAACCCATAAGGGATTTTTGTCATGTTTTTATTGCTTCAATAAAAATGAAATTTTCCTGAAAAAATTTTCCTCTGAAAATTTATTTCAATAAAAAGAAAAATTCCCTAAAAAAAAAAACTCTAGTAGACATCAAGTGATTTTATCACATTTTTCAAATTATAAAAACTTGCAAGAAAATTCTTCTCGAGAAATTCGCTCATGTTTTTCTAAGAAAATTTTCTCTAAATAAAATTAGACTAATGTCTCGGGGGAATTGTATTGACCAATAAGAGATTTTTGTCATGTTTTTCTTGCTTCAATAAAAATGAAATTTTCCTGACAAATTTTCCTTTAAAATTTTATTTCGATAAAAGAAAAATTCCTTCAAAAAAAAAAACTTTGGTAAACATCAAGTGATTTTATCACATTCTTTCAAATTATAAAAACTTGCAACAAAAATTCTTTTCGAGAAATTTGCTCATGTTTTTCTAAGAAAATTTTCTCTAAATAAAATTAGACTAATGTCTCGGGGGAATTTTGTTAACCAATAAAGGATTTCTGTCATGTCTTTCCTGCTTCAATAAAAATAAAATTTTCCTGACAAATTTACCTCTGAAAATTTATTCTGATAAAAAGGAAATTCCTTCAAAAATTTTAGTAAACGTCAAGAGATTTTGTCACATTCCTTAAAAAAAATAATAAAAAAGAGTAATAAATCTGCAAAAAAATTCTGTATTAACCCATTTCTTCCTAAGGGAATTTTTTTTTCTGATTTCTCTATAAAATAGAAAAAATCAAATTGGACTAATATAGGAGTCATGGATCGACATTCCTTGTGTCGCATACTAATTATATCATTTTCTTTTGCAGGGAGATCCTAGATACCCTAGACGGGTGTAAAAATTAAGTTCAAAATATATCAAGAATCATCTCCAGAAATACCAAAAGACGAAAAACACCGAGGCTTCAACCGTTAATTCCGGGGGGCAAACGAACACTGTCCATCTTTGACAGACAGAGTTATGTCAATCCGTAAACTTGTATGGGCAGTGTATTCTGATATGACGGTGGATTTATACTGATTAAACACGGGGGCATATTTAATGTATTGCAGAGGATCCCGCGTCTTTTGAAAGACAATATGGATTATATAATCAGAACCCATGAAACAAATACCTTTACCTGATTAAATCAACCAGAGACCGATCTTAAAATTTCCTCTTATCCGAAACATGCGGAGGGCTTTAGAGGACCGAGGTTCTATTAATGAACGTGGCCCACAGGAATTTCTCCCGACGCTACAGGCGACCGACACGAGCAAGTGGACGCCGAAAGAAATAAAATATGGATAAAAGTGGGCACACAACAGGTGGCCGGATTTATTACCAGCGCACTGATCGAGTTGTCATAGTGTTATTGTTTGTGATCTCAAGATGGATAGTGGGGGCCACCGCCGAACCCTTCATCAATGTTCTCGATATCATCGTCTGGAGCAATTAAACAAGAACATCAAGAAAAACATTAAGCCTCGACATCTTTGGTACCTCAAATCGTTCTTTTATGCTATGCGGAAGAAACGATAGCAGGAAAATTAAACAAAAAAAAAAACACGTGAAGCTTTTCTTTCATTCCATTCATCAAAGAGCATTACAACAGCTCACTGGGGAGGAAAAGTAAAGCCAAACTGAGCCCTGATAACCATTACGAAGGAGCTCAACTGACTCTCCAAACAGTTGATGCTCCGGGTGCACCGGGCGTTCTCAGGATCAAGCTCCGCGAGCCTAAAGAAGAGGCGATCGCGCTTCTCCTTAGCCTGGGCCATACTGGCCTCGTAATGCTCGACAGCAAACTCCAAGTCCGAAATCGCCGCCCTCTCGAAAGCAATATCTGCCGTAATGTCATCAAGTCTCTCCTGCAGTCAACCGCATTTGCACCTCATCATAATATTGCTCGGCTCCTGTTCGGCGTAAGTTCGGACCAAGGCCAGACGGTCCACCAACTTTCCCCTCTCACGAACTAGCCACGAAAGCTGATCATTGGCAAACTTGAAGGCTTTCTTGTGATTATCAGCCATAAATGTGACTATTTCCAGACGCTCGTGCCGGTCTCGGTAACGAGCTTTCACGACGGCAGTCACAATGACCGTCTCATAAGCGCGGTTATAGGCAGCCAGAAAATTAATGAAGAGGGTCGGGAAGTTCCGATACTCCCTCCCCAGTTGGGTACCCTCAACAGAAGCAGCGTCTAGGGTCCTGAATAAACCGAGGATTTCAGCCTCAACGGTAGAGTTTTGGGCTATATGAGCGTAACCTCTACCAAGAAGATTGTAGAGTCTCTCCCACCCAGCCAGGATTTCGGCGGAGAAGGTATGGTTAGGAGAATTGGCCATTTTTGAAAGCAGATCACGAAAGAAAGGAGGAGAGAGGCGAGGCAGATGATCGAAATGCGAAGGTGATAATCTGCTTCAATTTAAATAATGATTTCACAGGGGCAGTCCTTATTGGTCGAGTTTTTTCTATCTACCATTCTCTGTCGGCAACACCCCCGCTGGCTCGAATTCCAGTCAAGCGGCAACCTCAAGCTGAGCAGACCCGACGTCTCTGCAGAAAAGTTGGACGGGCTGCCACTACTTTGAAAAAGAAAGAATAAAAAACGAGCTGAGTGGGAGACAAAGAAATTTTCGGCAGAAAAAGAGATACGACTCGTCTTTATTGGAGGACCCGCCAGTAAATCGACGGTGGAGATCTTGACAAGGGCCCTCTACCACGAAAAAAAAAAAGGAAGACGAACTGAGCGAGAAACAAGGATTTCCCCTTTGATCAAAAGCTGAATATCAGATTTTCTCCCTCGAAAAATCTAATAGCACTGCCCGTGAAGAGGGAAGTCGTTGCTATTGCCAGAGAGAGAACTTGTCCTCATTTGATAGTGAGAGTTCATTCGCAAGAACTCGCAGGAGAAAGATAGAGAGGAAGGAGTTCTCGTGGGAGAGGAATTCAAAACCTTCACCATCAAAGCATCGGCTTTCAAAGCCTGTTACGAGAAACCATCGACGATCCCGTGATCCCTCAAGTCCAAGAAGACATCCTGAGGCGGTCTCGAGTCGGCAGTCCTAGATCCAGAAATATGTCGAGCATTAGGGAAACGGGCGCATGTTCAACCCTGGTCGAAGCTAATGAAGTTCCTTACCCTGAGGGTCTACTAGTCATGGCCATTGACGGTAATCCAGTCTCTCTGTCAATCCTTGTTACCGTATTGAGAAAATGCCGGTATAAGGTTGTAGCTCAAGCAAAGGCGACAGAAGCCTTAGAGATATTAAGGATGAGTAATGACCAGTTTGATATCGTCCTCACCGCCATGGTAGGGATTGACATGGATGTTTTCACTCTCTTGGAAGTCATCAATTCTAAATTAAACATGCCAGTCCTCGTAATATCGGCAAGCGATGATCAGCAAGCCATAATGAAGGCTGTCTTAAATGGGGCCCAAGACGTCGTAACGAAACCAGTTAGAGTTCAGATGCTTCAAAACATATGGCAGCACGTGGTAAGGAAGCAATTGCACGACCATGAGAACAAGCATCAAGCCTTCAATTTTGTTCCAAGCAACTGGAGAAAGAAGATGAGTTGGTCTCCCGAGCTGCATCGTATGTTTGTTAATGCTGTTCAGCAGCTAGGAATAGATTCGGCACGGCCGCAACATATACTGGAAATTATGAAGGTAGAGGGACTCACTAAAGCAAATGTTTCGAGTCATCTTCAGAAGTACAGAAAAAGGGTGAGAGAACACAATGCAGCTCAGAATCAAGAAAACCAAGGCGGGACTGATCCAAGCCTGAACGTCGAGTCTCCTCGCCACCATAAGTTCCCCAGGTTAGCATGGGGCGAGCCACTTCCCATCATCAACCAAGCTAGTAGCCATGCCATCAATCCCCCAGGCGTTAATCAAAGTATCCCCCAGAATCACCCTAATGCTCTTCAAGAGTATAGACTGCAGGAGCAGTGTATTCAGATTCCTTGGTTTGAGCACCAACCTGTGGCTAGAACTCATCCCATGATCAGCGCGCCTGCGCAGCCAGAGAATCAGACAAGAAGTTATCCTGAGCACTTCTACTTCTCTAATCCTCGAATGGAAGGAGTTTTTGGCAGTAGGACAGTTGGTGATCCCCACACTTTCTCGAGTAATGATGAAGGCTCCAGCATGAGAAGTCAAATTGCTCATGGCGAGGACAGAATGAGAAATCCATCGCCAGCATTTGCCAACAACAATGCCCAATTCGAGCATCAGTTGCTGGAAGGTTCAAGAGATTACCCAGATGATGAGCTTACTGCCCTGGTCAACCAGTTTAGGGTTGACAGACGTCCCAAGCCGCAATCAGGAGCCAGTGAGTAGGGACTCTCAAACATCGGTTATCCACACCCGAACCAACACGAGACTAGCTGATTATCGAAGAGCCACAGGAGAGGCAGAACTGACCTTGAATAAGTGCACATTTCATTTCATGCTTAATTCCCCTGCGTATGATATTTTCCAGCTTTCTAGGTGTCTCGATTTAATTCAAGGACAAGGGGGCAATTTATTTATCCCGTCGAATGCGTGAATCCCTTTTTATGCTAGATTTAGGGCGGATCAATTTGTGGCAACGTCGCTGACTGCCATAATGAGAAATGTTGAATGGCATCACGTAGGGAAATTTCAAGTGAAAAGCCCAGGCGAGCTCGAAGACGGGTAACTGTGTGTCGTTCCAATTTACCCTCAATCGTTGCAAAATGCTAAATTGGATTTGTTCCATTCTCACCCAGGGGATTGCAAAGTGCCTCAAGAGTGTCGCAAAATGAAATGACCCAATGGAATGCGATAGGACTCATTCGCCTTCAAGGTAACCTTCAAATTAAAGGAGCCCTCCGGTCCGCGAACCCGATGGCATGGAAAATGATGATGGTCCAAGGCAACTTGAAAGAAAACAAGGCCCAACTAAGCAAAACACATATGTGGCAAGCTCAAAGTGAAGGGCAACTCGGGACATACAATTCAATCGAATCCAAATGAAGGAACTTCCTCAATTCAAATTCAATGGAAGTATACACAAGGGTAAAACAGTATCGTTCCAATTTTTCTAGAATATGAAGAACATATACTGCCGCATTCTCTTTCATTTTTGCAGGGGAAGTCTCTACTGGCCAAATTTTCCTGTCTACCATTCCCTATCAGTATCACCTCCGCTACTCGTCTCCAATCTCGAGCCAAGCAAATCCGACGTCTCTACGGAAAAGTTGGACGAGACGCCACTACTTTGAAAAAGAAAGGATAAAAAATAAGCTGAGTGGGAGACAAAGACATTTTCGGCAGAAAAGAGATACGACTCATCTTTATTGAAGAACTCGCCAGCAAATTGACGGTGGAGACAGCAACAAGGGGCCCCCTTCCACGGAAAGATGGAAGGAGACGAGCTGGGCGAGAGATACGATGAAAAGAAAATCGAGAAAGCCAGAACACTCAAGAGAGGCAATACAGTTGCTAAACCCACGTCTAATTTTAAAGGAGGCATCTTCTTGATAATTCTCATTCGTGCTCGAAAGAGAGACTCTTAAAGCATACGCAGTCTCCCAGAAAAATCCAGAGAGTGAAAATACAAGAAGAGATATCAAACTTTGAGAAATCGTTAACCAAATCGAAGATGTCTCAACCCAACACACTTGAAAGTTATCGTTACTTGCTGAATATGGGAGAGGAAGAGTTCGAAGCCATATTTGGGATCGAGCCTATGGAGCCCGGCCCTTCCACCGACGACGTCCAAGAGCCCGGTAAGGACAATGACAACAACGGTAAAGGTCAAAAGAAGCGTTACCGTCGCCATACTGAGGAGCAAGTATGAAAGCTTGAAGCTTTCTTCAGAACGTGCCCTATGCCAGACGGCAAACAAAAAATGGAACTGAGTCAAGAGCTAGGCCTTGAACCTTCGCAAATCAAATTCTGGTTTCAAAATAGGCGAACCCGAATGAAGACTCGTCATGAGCACAACGAAGCCGAGTTTCTAAGAGTTGAAAATGAAAACCTCCGAGCGGAGAACAAGATATATAAAGAGGCTTTTGACTCCGCCACCTGCCCCAACTGCAATACTCTCCTCACCCTCGATGAAATGCATTATCTGAGGATCGAGAATGCACGTTTAAGAGGTGAGTTAGATCAGTTCATAGCAGGATCAAGTTCTGTTGGAGCAAGGTACGAAAAAATTGAGACTATGGGGCCAGCATGGATGCCTTCTGAGGAGGAAGAGAGGTATCACTACCAGGCAAGTGGCATTGACGACGAACTCGCCGCCATGATCAGGCAATTTGATGCTAATGAAGCACTAGGGTTTTAATGTGCATACGGATCCTGTATTTTAAAACTAGTGACACGGGACCTGCAACACGGCCGACACGTACCTGATCCAGAACAACGCTAGCTGATCGCTCAAGAGCCTACAAAGGGAAGAAGATCAAACCTAGACGAATACGTCTACTTAGTTTCATCGAACGTTCTCGCCTTTTATCGATGTCCAAAATTAATGCACAAGCTAGAAGTAATCATTTCCCTTTCCCCCTATTAAATGCTCGAAGCCGTTAACCGCACCAAACTCGAAAAAATTAATATCGAGAAGAAATCCGCGTAAATCTGAAGGGTAAATCCGTATCGTTCCAAATTACCCTCGAACTACCCAGGTTTTAAATTTAATCCTTTCTATTTTCAGGAGTTTGCAAATCGACCCAAGAATGCAATCATACCCAAATACAAGTTGAACAAAATTTGGGGCAAATCAACTCATGGATATTACCACAGAGTGGACAGCTTCAGATAAAGCAAAATGCGAACGAGGGACCCGAACAATCTCAGACATGGGTAATTCTGTATCGTTCTAATTTGCTCATAATCATCGCAAGTCCTGAATTGTTTTATTCCATTCTTAACAGGGATTGCAAATTACCTCGAGAAATATTGTAACATGGCTCAAGTTGATACAACAGGGCCACGTTATCCCCAAGGATTAACCTTTGAAAAGAAAGCCCCATGGACACCTACGGTCCAATGGACCGAATGGTATGGGGGATGACAGTAGGTCCGAAATATCCCGAGTTCGATCCCCAAGGGTGGGGAATGTTGTATGTATTATAAATAAATGAAACAACTTTTTATGCATTTTTTTTTACAAACAGGAATACTCGACGAGTAATATCAAAGTCAGTATTTTACCATAGTCTTCCCATAATGGTGAGGCGCCCAACAAAAGTCGAGGAAAATTCAATCCAACAAAACTGGTAAAAGACTCGTGCAAGACATTCAAGATGAAGGGTAAATCAGTATCGTTTTCAATTTATCCCTTTTAATACTGGCTGATATGTCTCTTTTTCTTTTTACAGGAAATATTTACACTAACATTTAACATGTTGAAGGAGACAAATCCAAAAGAAAATTATGATCATCTGACAAGATCTATTCTGGTGAAAAACGGGGCAAATTGATCGCAAGCTCTGAAACGAAAAAGCAAATATGTCTTCCTTATCTCGTTTGGTTTCAAGAATAATTTCTCTGCTTCTTGCAGGGGCATTAAACAAACCAAAATGCTCCCTCGCCCATATGCTTCATCGCGCAGGGGTAAAGTTTGAGACAAACCACCCCTCGACATAAGGAGTAGGCTTCCCAATTTGTTCGGTCCACCCACATACCAGGGGCAATTTAAATTCGCCCATATTTGCACATTATATAAACACACGTGATGCTAAAAAATTGTCACATCTACATTGTGCTTACACAGTTCATGAATTATGTATGACTATTCCATGTGTTTAACTTACCAACTCCAACTTAGAGCATAAACTGCACAGGAGATATCAAATGTGCAGAATGGGGCATGACAGGATGAGGAAAGGCAAACCATTTCCACACAGGTCTAACATTTTGATCTACAGATAAACAGCCTTTCTCCAGAGTGAGAAAAAGCCATTTCGGAATGAAGTCCCCCATTCAGATTACATTCGAGGTGTTCATACTATAAGAACCTCCTTAAACAGAAGTGGTAATGCAATACATGATCTATATGTTGATCGATTGCATCATGAGTTATTACATAGACTGCCTTTAATCATGGCAAACTTAGCTGAACAATTTTGTATGAACCAATGAACGCATTGATGAAAATGCTTGCACATGTTAGCTCTGACATTGCCCGACAAGCAACACATTCCCGGTGTTTGAGTTACCTTCCAAAGTCTTGAAATTCATTCGGCGATTATTGAATGAACAAGCCTGGTTGTCCAGAAGCCACCAAGCATTTCTTCCAAATTCTCAGGTAAGTATATCTTCAACCAGAACCTTTCAAGAGAATGAATTTTGACGGTTGTTGGGATACTCGAATCCATTGCGGTATATACAGGTATCCACATTCTTCAATAAAGCATGATTTGTCTCAAGGACAATAATGTTCGAGACTTTTTGATCTCTGCCTCTTTGGTTTATTCCTAAAACGACAGGAGAATATAATTTGGGTTTGAGCTTCTGCAGGATCCCTAGTCTCCCCAGATTTCATAATGGCACCCTTGAGGTACACCAAACCCTTCTTACAGGCAAACCAAGTCCTTCTTACAGGCACAAAGTCCTTCTTACAGGCAAACAAAATCCTTCTTACAAGCAAATCAAGTCCTTCTTAAAGGCATAAAGTCCTTCTTACAGGCAAATCAAGTCCTTCTTATAGGCAAACTAAGTCCTTCTTACAGGCAAACTAAGTCCTTCTTACAGGCAAACCAAGTCCTTCTTACAGGCACAAAGTCCTTCTTACAGGCAAAGCAAGTCCTTCTTACAAGCACAAAGTCCTTCTTACAGGCAAATCAAGTCCTTCTTACAGGCACAAAGTCCTTCTTACAGGCACAAAGTCCTTCTTACAGGCAAATCAAGTCCTTCTTACAGGCACAAAGTCCTTCTTACAGGCATAAAGTCCTTCTTACAGGCAAATCAAGTCCTTCTTACAGGCAAACAAAGTCCTTCTTACAGGCAAATCAAGTCATTCTTACAGGCACAAAGTCCTTCTTACAGGCAAAGTAAGTCCTTTTTACAGGCAAACAAAGTCCTTCTTACAGGCAAATCAAGTCCTTCTTACAGGCAAAGCAAGTCCTTCTTACAGGCACAAAGTTCTTCTTACAGGCAAAGCACCAAGTCCTTTTTACTGGCACCAAGTCCTTTCTACAGGCACCAAGTCCTTCTTACAGGTATCTCCATGTGGTGATCTACCATACGGGTCAAATCTCAATCAAAATTTAATCAGTAGAATCCTTTTATTAGGAATCTACCATGGTACGACCCACCATACGGGTCAAATGGTATGACCCACCATACGGGTCAAATTTTAATTCAATTTTTAATCAGTAGAATCCTTTTATTAGGAATCTACCATGGGTTGATCCACCATACGGGTTCAAGTTCAACCACCCTAAAGTTTTTTTATATAACGAATCCTTAG
The DNA here is from genome assembly GCA_016432845.1 of Psidium guajava. Lineage (NCBI taxonomy): Eukaryota > Viridiplantae > Streptophyta > Magnoliopsida > Myrtales > Myrtaceae > Psidium > Psidium guajava. The sequence continues at coordinate 33,181,760 of CM028229.1, read as the reverse complement.
GTTCTCATTTCATTTTCAGTGGAACAATCATGTCACGACTCTTTTTATTTCCTTGTATTGAGTCGATAAGAATCCAGGTGTCATCTCGTCTTTGAAATGAACCTCTACCGAGCTTCCTTTCAAAGAGGGGCAGCTGTTGACACCTGATCTTTAATCATTTTTTCTATTGCTAAAGTAATAAAAAATCCATAAAAATTCATAAAATTGAAAAATCAACTTTGGGGACCTTAGCCAAGCCTAGGGAACCAATTTTGACCAAAAAACGATTTTTTATATTTTCAGTATTTTTACGTATTTTTTATTTATTTATTTTCAAAAATTAATAGAAAATCCATAAAAATTCATAAAATTGAAAAATCAACTTTAGGAACCTTAGCCAAGCCTAGGGAACGAATTTTGACCAAAAAATAATTTTTCATATTATATATATTTTAATTTTTAAAAAAAAAAATACAAAAATATTTGAAAATTTTGAAAAAATAACATTTGAGGCCAAAAAATACACAAAGATAGTTAATATTTTTATTTTAAATCTATTTTCATATTGGCCATCGCAAATTCAGAAAAATCCAATTCGAGTCACGTGTTCCTTCACGAGTATAATCTCGAATCGGGCCTAAAAAAATTTAATTTGAGTCAACTTATTTTTAACTTTCACTTTTTATGAGTTGTGACATTGTCTTCTAATATTTTAAATTTTCATCTTGGCCCAATTATACCCAGAATGACTTAATTTTGCAAAAGGGCTTTAATTAAATTATGCATTATTTTCAGCGACAAGAAATGAGCTTAAATTTGACATGTGGTAAATTTTGGTGTGTCAAAAATTGTGAGGAGATTTGGACTTAAAGAAATATATTTTTTCAGGGACTGAATTGTAAATACTTAAAATTCAAGGACTAAAGTGCAAATACCTAACTCTTGAAGGATTATTTTACAAATAATAAAAAGAAAAGTTAGTGGATAAATTAGAATAGAGAAGGGAAGATGAAGAAGAGGATATGAAGAAGAGAAGTTGGAGAAGAATGGATGGAGAAAATAAGATAAGAATAGAGAAGGGAAGATGGAGATGAAGAAGAGTTAGTAGAGAAATTAGAATGTAAGATAAGAATAGAGAAGGGAAGATGGAGATTAAGAAGAGTTAGTGGAGAAATTAGAATGGGAGATAAATATGGAGAAGGGAAGATGAAGATGAAGAAGAGTTAGTGGAGAGATTAGAATGTGAGATAGAGATGGAGAATGGAAGATGAAAATGAAGAAGAGTTAGTGGAGAAATTAGAATGGGAGATAGAGTTAGTGGAAAAATTAGAATGGGAGATAGATGAGTAGGTTATAAAAGGAGAAAGAAGTGAGCTTGAGAAGGGATTCTTGGGAGAGAAAATTTGAAGTGTTTGGGAGAATTTTTTGGAGAGAAAATTTTGGATGTTTGAGAGAGTTTTGGGAGATTGAAGAAAATTTTGAGAGAAAGAAAATACCAAAAGAGAGAAAATTTTGAAGATGATGGGAGTTTAAAGCTAGGGGTTATCATCACAAATTCCTTCATCGATCAATATAAATCAAGTGTTCATCCTCGTCAACGAGCAAACAAATTCAAGCTAAGTGTTTTTATTTATTCATTTATTTATGGTTTTACTCGCAAATTAGCACAAATTGTATACACTTTCTCCATCTCCTTTTTCTTCCATATTTTATGTCAGGAGAAGGATATCTCTACGTCAACAGCAAAAATCTCGTCGAGATGCAAAAATCGGCCCAGACAAGCTCTTAAGCTGTCCACCGATTTCTCAACTGATCTGTGACTAAAAGTCCCTCTTAATTCAAAAGAAACTCTCTATATTGGGAACATAGAGAGCGAAAATCAATTATAGAAATCCCTCCCAAAAAAATGGGAGATAAGTACTCTTTCTACTCTTCTGGTTTTAGGTGCAGATTAGCACATATTTTGTATACTAACACTTCACTCTATTTTATGTCAGGAAGCCGCAGCTCTATATCAATGGTCAATCCTATGGAAGCCCAAAATCGGCTTGGAGGAGTCCTCAAGCGCGCACAAATTTCAAATTGTTGAATCAATTCGTTGTATTTCATTTTAAAAAATTCATACCCCAAAATGGAGAGGACAAAGTCCATCCGCAATTTAAATACCTGCACCATAAATCCCAAAGGGAAGAGCCAAGCCAATGCTTAGCCTCCCATTGGAGGTTTTTACTTATAGTAGTTAAATACCTGCAACTTAAATACCTGCACCTTAAATCCCAAAGGGAAGAGCCAAGCCAATGCTTAGCCTCCCATTGGAGGTTTTTACTTACAGTAGTTAAATACCTGCACCTTAAATCCCAAAGGGAAGAGCCAAGCCAATGCTTAGCCTCCCATTGGAGGTTTTTACTTACAGTAGTTAAATACCTGCAACTTAAATACCTGCACCTTAAATCCCAAAGGGAAGAGCCAAGCCAATGCTTAGCCTCCCATTGGAGGTTTTTACTTACAGTAGTTAAATACCTGCACCATAAATCCCAAAGGGAAGAGCCAAGCCAATGCTTAGCCTCCCATTGGAGGTTTTTACTTACAGTAGTTAAATACCTGCAACTTAAATACCTGTACCTTAAATCCCAAAGGGAAGAGCCAAGCCAATGCTTAGCCTCCCATTGGAGGTTTTTACTTACAGTAGTTAAATACCTGCAACTTAAATACCTATACCTTAAATCCCAAAGGGAAGAGCCAAGCCAATGCTTAGCCTCCCATTGGAGGTTTTTACTTACAGTAGTTAAATACTTGTAACTTAAATACATGTACCTTAAATCCGAAAGGGAAGAGCCAAGCCAATGCTTAGCCTCCCATTGGAGGTTTTTACTTACAGTAGTTAAATACCTGCAACTTAAATACATGTACCTTAAATCCCAAAGGGAAGAGCCAAGCCAATGCTTAGCCTCCCATTGGAGGTTTTTACTTACAGTAGTTTAAATACTTGCAACTTAAATACCTGTACCTTAAATCCCAAAGGGAAGAGCCAAGCCAATGCTAGGCCTCCCATTGGAGGTGTTTATTCACTGTCATGTACTTCCTATAATTTAATTTTTGAATCATCAGACCCAAAAGATAAGTAGGTTGTAATACTGCACAGAAGTCGTTAACACACTCCTTCTTTCGGCTTCAGGGAATCTTTAACACTTAAAAAAATATAACAAATAAAAATATATACCATCCATGCATCCTATTTAAAAAGTGAAAACACAAAAGAGAATACCCTACTATAGCCTTAGGAATAAACCAAGCCTGAGTTGCCGAATTAGGATATCCATGAAATTAAGGTACCGAAAGGGCATTAGTTTTAATTAACTAGTGTAACTAAGTCCCCGAGCTCATAATCTATGGTTCGCAGGAATAAATTAGTTCTCCCGCTAATTTATTTAGGTTTCTAATCGACCTACCAAGAACGATTAGTGGCGACTCCAAATTTTAAAATCATTTAAACAAAAACCAAAGTTGCGATTCGGTAGGGCTTGGGAGGGTCCGCGTTAGGTTAGTCAAATCTAATTAACCTAATAATCCGTTAACCCCTTTTAAAATTTAAAATTTTTTTTAGAGGGTCGCGACAACTTTACTCTATAAGGACCCCATAAATCGTAATGAACAAGCTGAAATGGAGAATCGCTTTTATTCAAGCTGGAATGAAATTGTGATCTTGTCTGTTTAGCTCTAAGGCAAATATCACAATCCTTATTGTGATCTTCTCCGAAATACAAATCAATGCCACTTATCTTAATATTGCGTGATGGATGGCCAAGTCTCCGGTGCCAGACGTCTGCAGATGCTCACCATAAAGCCTGACCCGCAATTGAAACTGCTTCCACACATCGCAAATAGTAGACCCCCCCTCGGAGTTCACCCACTCCAAACATCATCCTCGTAGTGCGGTCCTGAATCACGCAGAGATTCGAACAAAAAATCACATTACAATTCCAATCCTTTGATAATTGTGCAATTGACAACAAATTACAATTAAATGTTGGAACAAATAACACGTCAGAAAGGGTAAGATTTCGCGTAATTTGCACTGTCCCAATGCGAGCTGCCTGCATAATGCCACCATTAGGTATATGTACGGGTGAAGAACCCGTAATAGGAAAAGATTCCGAGAAATAATCGAGTCGGCCCGTCATATGTCTTGAAGCCCCAGTGTCCAAAATCCATTCTCCATTTACAGTTGTAAATAAAAATTTATTACCGGTGAGTGCATCCGCATCGTTATCCTCTGTCCCGATCATGTTCAGTAATTTCTGGAATTGTGCATCCGTTAACCCTGTGATCGAATGTGCATTTTGAGCAGTTTGAACCGCGTTAGCCCTGTTGAACCTAGGATACTGTGGCGATTTGTTGGAGCCGGTGCCAGAATGCTGCGGGCCGCTCTGCTGCCTCCAGCGAGACCCTCCTTGTTGTTGCCCAGATTGCCGCGGTCCAGCGCTTCCTTTTCCAGTCGGTCCAGCAGATCTCCTCTTGAGCTTAGAGCTTATTGCGATTCAGATTGGGCCAGCTGTCCCTTAACCCGAAGGTCAGTTACCGGTTAATTTATTACCTTAGGAGGTTGTCCCATTTCTTGGAAAACCAAGAAGCAAACGACCGTCTCTCGATCGTCAGCAGAAGCAGAATATCGTGCTATGGCAGCCGCGGTCAGTGAGATTATTTGGCTTCGTAGCCTGCTTATGACTCTAGGAGTCACGTGTCCTCAGCCAATTTCTCTTTTCTGCGACAATCAAGCGGCGATACATATTGCCGCGAATCTTGTGTTTCACGAGCGCTAGAAACATATTGAGATAGACTGTCATTTCGTTCGTGAGCACATTCAGAAGGGAATCATTGCCACCTCTCACGTGTCTACGCAACTTCAATTGGCGGACATCTTCACAAAGGCACTGGGACGAAATCGTTTCGCTTTTATTCTCGGCAAGTTGGGAGTTCGGAATCCTCACTCTCCAACTTGAGGGGGAGTATTACGGGATCAGCAATCTCCATATTTACTTATTCTCTTAGTTGTACATTTGTAACGTTTCTACAGTATTAGGTAGGTTTTTATTCTTTTCTTTCTTTAGTTGCACATGCCTAAATTAAGCGATTGTAATATCTCTATTTATGTAACCTTCTTCATCAGAATAACATATCCTTTTGAGTTTCGTTCATATCGTTTTTATCGGCTTCTATTATCATGATCAGTTGGGGAAATCAAGTCTCTGAGGAATTTCTGTGTATCAGCTTGATGATGTTATTGATCTCGTAATACCAAGGGGGAGTAACAAGCTGGTTTTGCCAAATCAAGGAATCAACTAAAGTACCTATTCTTGGTCATTCCAGTGAGGAAGAATGTGGTCATTGACCGATGTCATTTGATCTCACTATTTGGTTGCTAGATGGAATGGAATATGCCACGTTTATGTGGACAAGTCTGCGAACATGGAAATGGCAAACCGCATCATTGTTGATGCAAAGGTAGATTATCCAACAGCATACAACGCAATGGTATGTAGCATAGGTGTGTTATCTTAAACTTTAGTTGAAATCCTGGAAGGGCTCGCTAACTTGCCACAATTGTTTGGGTTACTCTATGATTCTGTGATCCTTATTATATCTTCTTGGAAAGATATAGCCCCATGTTTTACTACACATTGTGAGAAAATTAGTACAATTGAGAAGGATACTGTTACAGGATACCGTTAGGTGTTTTTCCTTTTGCCAGATTACTGTAGATGTGCTGCATTCCTCTCTAATTGCGGCAAAGATTGTGCATACCTGCCACGTTTTCCTTCTTTGTTTCATTTATTCCAATTTTTCTTTGTTTCCTTGTTCCTTAATCCTCCTGTTTACGTGCATAAGCAAACAGCGAAACAAGAAACGCATCTCACTTTCATGAATGTCTCAGAAATAGCCTGCTCCCCCTAGGCTCATGGATGGCTTAAAAAGCCAAAGATAGTTAGATTGCAATCTTCTCGACTACAACAGTCACTTCCGTTATCTGTACTCTAGTGGATTTGATCTCCCATTTCCACACCAGCTTTCGATTCACAAACTAAGGATTTCCGTGCCGGTAATTTCATAGTTAAACAATTTCCTAAAATATATCCCAAATTTTGTCATTATTCTCTAGGTCACAGCTAGGAGATAGTCGATGATCATTCGACTCAAATAACCCCTTTTGCTCTATGGAAATTTACAAAAACAAACTTCTATAATTGGCAGATTTGGACCTGCGCACTTCTATTACTGTAATTGGCAGCTAGTCATAATCAAGTGCATTGAAAAACTAGAGTTGTTATTTTATCAATAATTTCACCTCTCTCTCGATTAAAGATGTTCCATTCAAGAAGTGGAGAACACTTGGTAGTCTACATTAATAAGCTATTGCAATGGAGGATCTTGATCAGGTTCTGCATTTGATCTAGCTCTAGGAGCTGATTCCCCCATTTGGAGACTCTGTTTCTCCTGAAATCCCATTAGATCTTGCCCAGCATAAAAATATGATATTTCCCAAAGCTATTGAGCCATGGCCGCTGTTGCTGAAGCCACATCATGAGCTCCAATGCCAATGTGTCCTTCACGTCATGAGCTCCAAACCACCATAGAATGGCACATGGAAAAGCTTTGCCTCATGCTGTTTCAGAACTCTGGAGTGAAAAATTGGCTCCAGAGAGTACTGATGGACCACGCTTCCCGATTTGACAGTGGTCGAGGAGAACCACAAGAAGATGAGGATAAAGAGGAGAATCACAGCAGGGACTCTGAAAATGACTCTGCGCAATAGGGTGCTGAAGAAGCAACAGCAAGAATCTTGTCTCTCTTCCGCCTTTTTGGTTGCTCTAGCTTTTTTCTTCGACACTGAGATTGCCATTGTTTTCCTGGGCTTTCTTTGGCTATCGTTTTTCTAGTGAATTGAGGCTGCTCTGTCTCTAACCAGTGATCCCGAACATGGTGAGCACGTCTTCATTGAGGGATTTGAAACTGCACGCACGTTTTCAAAAGAACGTTGTCGTGGAACAAAAAGAAAAATGCTTCCTGACTAGGTTGTCGAAAGTGTTGCTTCTTAATCTTTTAGAAGGAAATCAGAAGTTACTTCTGAATGTGTTCAGAAGCAGAAAGCGCTAATACACTCAAACTTTGGTTTTTTTTCACCGAGAGAAAGAGAGAATGAAGAAATCAGAAAAACTTTATTCATAAGCAAAATCTGTCAAGTACAAGCTTAAAAGGAACTTGACTCAAACGTGCAAAACAAATATCTCCACTTCCTAGAAAATAGCTAACAGAGAAACAGATTTGTTCTACCTCCTGAAAAATAGCTAGCAAACTAACCATCTAACAAACAATTTGAATGAATAACAGAATGACAGAACATTAGTAGCTGAACTGATACATAACTTCAACAAACTCCTCCTTGGATCAATTGCTGCTGCAAACTTTTATTTTTCCTTAAGGAGTAGAACACATTCCAACCTTCTTTTTCAGTAATTCAAACCTGCTTGCTTGCAGTGGCTTAGTAAATACATCAGCCACCTGATCTTCTGTATTGCAATAGAGTAGCTTCACTTCACTTTCTTGTCGCACTTCCCTCAGATAGTAAAACTTAATCTTGAAATGCTTGATTCTCCCATGAAAAACAGGGTTTTGAGATATAGCTAATGCAGCTTGGTTGTCACAAGTATCTCGATTGGTTCTTCAACTCCCATCTCCAGGTCCTGCATCAGCTTTCTCAACCATATTGCATGATTGGCTGCTGCTGTAGCTGCTAGAAACTCAGCTTCTGCAGTGGACTGAGCAACTACTTCTTGTCTCTTTGAGCTCCAGGTGAAACATTCAGATCCCAAAGTAAAGCAAAAACCAGTTGTACTCTTCATATCCTCAGCCGAACCAGCCCAATCACTGTCAACAAAGCCTTGCAACCTGCAATTGTTCACTTTAGTAAACTTGACACCAGATGACCGAGTGCCTTTCAGGTATCTAATCACCCTTTTTGTAGCTATTAAGTGCTCTTCACCAGCACAACTTAGAAATCTTGAAAGCACACCTATTGCATACAAGATATCTCGTCTTGTTGCAGTTAAATACATCAAGCAGCCGACTAAACTTCTGTACAATCCTTCATCAGCAGGCTCAACTCCTTCAGTCTTCTACAGTTTCTCCTTTAGATTCATAGGAGTGCTCACACTTTTGCATTCCTCCATCCCAAACCTCTTTAAGATCTCTCTTAGGTATTTCTTTTGACAGATGAATACCTCACCTTTTCTCTGCTGCACTTCCATTCCTAGAAAGAAGGACATTAATCCAAGATCAGTCATTTCAAACTGCTTCATCAGCCCTCTCTTCAGTTCTGCAACCTATTCCTCGCAGTCACCAGTAACTAAAAGGTCATCAACATAAAGAGAGACAATTGTTACACCTTTTACACCCTTCTTCACATATAAAGTCACTTCACTCAAACTTCTTTTAAACCCAAGTTCCTGTAGATACTCATCAATTTTACTATACCAGGCTCTTGGAGCCTACTTCAAGCCATACAAGGCTTTCCTCAACTTATACACATGATCTTCCTTGCCTCTCACTACAAAATCATCAGGCTGCTCAACATATATCTCCTCCTCTAACTCTCCATTCAGGAAGGCTGACTTCACATCCAGCTGAAATACTTGCCAGCCCTTTTGTGCAGCAATTGCCAGCAGCATCCTTATGGTATCCAACCTTGCCACTGGAGCAAAGGTTTCAGAGTAGTCTACCCCCCCATACCTGTGCATAGCCTTTGACAATAAGCCTTGCTTTGTGCTTATGTACTGAGCCATCATGATTCAACTTTGTCCTGAATACCCACTTCATTCCAATCACCTTTCTGCTTCTAGGCCTTTCAACTGGATCCCATGTCTGGTTTTTCTCAATCATTCTGATTTCTTCTTCCATTGCAGCACACCATTTCACATCTTCACTTGCTTTCTCATAGCTAGCTGGTTCAAATATAGCTGTATTGCATCTCTCATAGATCTCAGCAAGAGACCTAGTGCCCCTCGCAGGAGCATGATCAATTAGATCATCGTCCACTACTTCATTTGGTTCAACCTGCAATGACCCATCATCTTGATAAAATGCACGTTCTTCAGCCTTGCTCCCTTTTGCAGACCAGTTCCACTTTTTATCTTCCATAAAACTCACATCTCTACACACCACAACCTTGTTGCTAGTAGGATGATAAACTCTATAAGCCTTAGATTGCAAGCTATATCCCACAAAGATACATGCTTCTCCTCTTTGATCAAGTTTATCCCTCTTAATAGAAGGGACCAATGAATAGCAAATACAACCAAACACTTTTATGTTACTCACCTTAGGCTTGTATCCATGCCATGCTTCAAATGGTGTCTACTTGTTGAGAGCTTTAGTGGGCAGCCTGTTCAGAAGGAAGACTGCAGTATTGGCAGCCTCAGCCCAGAACTTCTTAGGAAGTTCTTTCTCTTGTAGCATGCATCTAGCCATCTCCATAATACTTCTGTTCTTCCTTTCACTCACTCTATTTTGCCGTGGAGTGTATGGCACAGTGAGCTGATGCTTGATCCCTGCATTATCACATATGGCCTTGAATCTGCCTGAGGTGTATTCTCCTCCATTGTTTGACCTGATTGCCTTGATATTACAACTACTCTCCTTCTCTACTTCTCTTTTGAACCTTAGAAAAATCTCATCAATTTCAGCCTTGGTATTTATGAAGTATACCCAGCACATTCTAGTACAGTCATCTATGAAAGTGATGAGGTATTTGCTGCTATTCAATTATTCCTTTGGCATTGGACCACACACATCAGTGTGAATTAGCTACAGCTTCTCACTGGCCCTCTAATTTGATCTTTTAGAAGGGATCCTCACTTGCTTGCCTTGCAAACATGCTCTATAGCCGGTTACTTCCTTCTGCAACATAGGTAATCCCACTGCCATTTCATTTTGCTGCAAGTATTGCAGCCCCTTGCTGTGGAAATGACCCAGTCTTCTATGCCATAACTCCTCCTCATCTTGTATACTCTTCATGGCGTCATGATTCTCATCAACTGGATCGAATGTAAAACACTTGTTCCTCATAGGAATCCTAAACAAGATGTGACCATTCTCATCTCCTATGGCACACTCACTCTTCTCAAATACAACTTTCAACCCATTCTCTACTAACTGACCCACACTCAACAGGTTCTGATCTATCTTTGGCACAAACAAAACCTCTGTGATAAGCTTAGCACCACCGGGACCTTCAAGCACTATATCACCTTTGCCTTCTACTTCTATACGTTCCCCATTGCCAAGCCTGACTTTAGACTTCACAGATTTGTCTAAATTGCTGAATAGCCCTTCATCACCTGTCATATGATTGGTGTAACCACTGTCCACGAGCCATCCATCTCTAGATGCATTTGAGATGAAGCAGGAGGCAACAAACAGGTGCTCCACTTCACTGGCTACTGCAGTTTGACCTTCAGCTTGCTGTTGTTGATGCTTCTCCTTGCAAATGGCCTCAATATGGCCCATCTTATGACACCTCCTACACTTCACGTCTGGTCTCCTCCAACACTTGAAGTGAGGATGATTTTTCTTCCCACAATGCTTACAAGGAACTGCATTACACTTCCTGTCATGTCCACCACTACTTGAACCTCCATGGCTATGACTATGACTGGACTCACCATATCTTCTATTCTGGTTCCATCCTCTTCCCTTTTCTGTAGTATTCAGCTTCAGCTTGGCTAGTAGGGCACCTTCGATAGGCTCATTCTTCCTCATAAGCCTCCTTTGCTCCTGAGCTTGTAGAGCACTTAGGGCTTCAGCAAGCTTGATGTCTGAAATGTCCTTTGTGTTCTCAAGGGAAGCAATGGTTGCTTCAAACCTTTCAGGCACTGCAACTAAAATCTTCTGAACTAGCCTTTTATCATCCATATCAGTCCCTAGCACCCTTATTTTATTGGCTATATCAACTAGCCTATCAACAAACTCTTTCGCAGACTCACTTTCCTTCATCTGCTGCCTTTCAAACTCCCTTAACAAGTTCAGCACCTTTCACTCTCTCATCCCCTTCATAGTCTTCCTTCAAATAATTCCATTTATGATGTGCTGAATTCTTTTTCATGATTCTAGTAAATATAGTCGAAGAGACAGCAAAAAACAGACAAGATTTTGCCTTTGCTTTTCGAGTCACACTCTCTTTATGGTACCTGATTTGATTGATAGTTTGGTTGTTGGGTAGATCAGCAACCTCGTAGTCTTCTTCTACAGCTTCCCAAAGGTCTGCACCCTCCATGAAAGCTTGCATCTTCACTGCCCATCCCTGGTAGTTGTCTCCATCGAAGGTTGGAGCTCCAGCCGATACACCAGTTTGTTCCATCTTTCTTTCTCTTCTTCAAATTAGCACTCTCTCACAAGTCCCTTAAGATCAATAGGGCTCTGATACAACTGTTGCTTCTTAATCTTTCAGAAGGAAATCAGAAGTTGCTTCTGAATGTGTTCAGAAGCAGAAAATGCTAGTACACTCAAACTTTGATTTTTTTTTCACCGAGAGAAAGAGAGAATGAAGAAATCAGAAAAACTTCATTCATAATCAAAATCTGTCAAGTACAAGCTTAAAAGAAACCTGACTCAAACGTGCAAAATAAATATTTCCACTTCCTAGAAAATAGCTAACAGAGAAACAGACTTGCTCCACCTCCTGAAAAATAGCTAGCAAACTAACCATCTAACAAACAATTTGAATGAATAACAGAATGACAGAACATTAGCAGCTGAATTGATACATAACTTCAACAGAAAGCACCATTAATGAATATCGAGAAGAATATTAAACAGGTTAATTTTGCCGTTTAGCTAAATGATTAATTCCAGTATTATTTGCATAAATTTTGTTTTGAAGCCACTTGAAAATGAATTGAGTTTGGATAGCTCCCAACCATATAGAAACATTAGTATCATCAAGTTTGGAAACTCTGGTATACATTTCTTGTAGTGAGGTCTTGTTTAATTCTGTAATTTTTTTTTCCTGTTCTCTATAGACAACTTGTGATATCCTCCGACATGTAAAATATCCACTAGGCTAATTCACCAAAAACATAAGGATCTGTTGCCAGAGTTCGGAGAGAAGAGATGGTCATATGTTCAATCTCTGACTTCGTTAGGGGGAGATAAGGTTGAAGATTTCAAAAAAGACCTAAAATTTGTGACAGCGTAAACGAACAAAGTTAACCAGTTTTTCGGACTTAAATTGTAAGACTTGCTTTATATTTTTCATGGTCCGCCTAAAACAGCTGAGTCCAGTAACAGTGTAAAGTCAAGTACTCTAATAACAGAATTCAGGACCGCAAGACCACAATACAAGATTCACACCAGAAAGAAAACTAGGAAAAATTCAGATTTAGACAAGCCAGAACATCGGATTTACATTTTTTACAGCATGGTATCAGTACTGGCTGGCAGGCGTCTGAAGAAGTTGAGCGATGCCGAAGGTAGCCGGTGACAGAACCTTGGATGTCTCATCATGTAAAATCCCGCCATTTCTGCCGCCACCTAGAAGGGGCTCACGTACGATACAAGCGCAGCAACGAGGCAGAAAGTGAAAAAGATGGCCATAGCACGTGGATCCCGCCACCTCAGAATTTTGCTGTTATTTTTACTTGTAGATTGTTCATCTTGCTGCTGCCAGGTAATTGGCCTTCCTCCCGTAGAATTTGTACCAGTAATTCTGTGATTAAATTACTTAGTCATTCTTATCTTATTTGAAGTAGAATTTCACTGTGGGAAACATTGGTACTCTTTTGCAAATGTCTAGTTCAACTTGTATCTCATTCTGCACAACTCCAAGCCATGTTAGAACTATTGTGATGTTCCACGTCTAGCCTGTAATGTTCTTTCTCATTGGACTCACTGCAGCATATATGCATCTGTTAGACTGTTACTAGTAGGACAGAGGCCATAAAGAGCAAAACAGTTGCTGTGATGGAAAAAGAGAAGTTGTACTTACAACTCAATCAGTTTGAAAAGGTGGTTCCATATATTTTAGTTTCTTTCACATGTTTAAAAGGAACATCTCTGAACTTTTGTGTTCAGCTTTCTGCAGAATATTCTCATTATGATAGTAATGAAGGCAATCGGAACGGAAAGCAATCAAGAGCTTGTCGAGATGATAGGCAGAGATCCTAGATATAGTGCCCCTCTTCTTCGATCGACTGAGGTACGTGTCCTCATTGAGGAGTTTTTTTTTTTTTTTATGCTTGTCAGGATCGATCAATTTTCATATGACAATTCTATATGCATTAAAATGAATCTTTTAGTGACAGATTCTCTCTAATGCTTGTGATTATGCGCATGTAATATCTATCTTGTTTTATGATCTTCTGGAGCATTATTTTTCTCATGCTATCATGAAATGGTTAGTTGCAAATGATGATCATCTTGCTGGAAAATGGAATTATGGAAACCTTTGCAGTCCTGGATAAATTTAGCAAAGTCATAATGGAAGCGGATAAGCATGACCCAATTTACTTATCGGTACCATATAGGAAGGATATGAAGTCATCTGGCTACATGTTTCTAATGTTGTGTAGCTTGGGTCATGTCTTTTCAGTCTCACAAATTGCTTTAATCTCAGCAATGTGCAAGCCTCGGTACATTCACCGACAACAAGCTCTTGACTTTTCTATTGCGTTTCTGTTCTGCAAGAGTGCAACTAGTTCCTTAAACTTGTAGTAAAGTCCCCCTCGGCTCTACTCTTTAAAATGAAAAGAGGAACCGCTATATCATCAAAAGCACCTTGCCAATGACCTATGATTTTTGTCCAAGAATTCAGCAACTCAGATTGCCATGCATTTGAGCCATTGCCAGAATTTTAGCCACGGGATACAATGTTCTATGAGGACTCTATAAAAAATTATCCTAAATCAACATGTTCAGGGCGCCTCTTGTATAGGACGTATTACCCACAATGCCCCGGGGGCATCTGTTAATAATCTTATCAACCCTTTCTTGTGGTCAACCTCATTGTTATCCTAATAGAATTATAGTTATGTGGAATATCTTCTAAAGCCTTTCCTGCATGATACCGTTAGCACTTGCAAATTGTAGGTAACTAATCTACGGTATTAGTCCAATAAGGTACAATAGCCATGTTAGATGACATCGAATTTTTTTTTTTTTTTTGGTAAGGTTGACATCGAAAAAGTTAGAGACAGCTAATTTCTATTGTGACTATTGTATGCTAAGTAAATGGGAGTTTTAGTTGCCTTTTGAACCGTTTGTATATTTGGTTTGCTTTATGGTGATGGCATGGTGTTTCAGCTCATCTTCTCACACATTGATTTCGGCGGCAGGTGAAGAATTTGCCATATGCAAATCTTTTGACGGGAAAGGTTGTGCTTTGCTCAAGAACATACTATTAGAAATTAATTGAATTTGCCCTAGGATCGAGTACTTATTAGCACTTTTTGAGTGGCACTTACTTTGTTTGTATGACTTGCTCAGGAAGGCAGAGCTATGTTTATACTTCGAGATGTATTTCTTGCAAACGTGCCGGCAATTTTTGTTATATTTTCTTTGTCCTAAACATCATTAGCATAAACCAACTCTTATTTATTTATGTATTTGCTTATCTATTTATTTATTTATTCATTTATTTATCTATTCATGTTTTTTATGCATAAGGTGATCGAGAATAACTTTGGCCCAAAGTGTACACGTACGTGTTGCTGTAATGTTACAACACATGATGGAAGCAAGTTTGAATAAGGATGCGATGGATGATAATGTAAATGAGCCAAACCCTAGCACGAAGAACTTCTTTCTTTTGTGGCAATATTTTGGTGTGTGAACAGGAGTACATTACATTGAAGTGTTAATTGATTCATCCTGGATAACCATGCTTTAGTTGGGATGGTTAAGGTCAAATTTTTGGAGCGTGGAAAAACTATTCTGCTGCTTGATTGCTTCTCAAAATTTCTTCCCTCCAATAGAAGGTTTTTGGCATTATCCCTAACTCGTCATAAGATGCTAATCATCAACCGCAGGACTGGCTAGTGATATGCCAAAGTAATAATTAGTGATGTTAGCATATTGTCGGTGCATTAGGATGATGGTACGGTTATTATACATTAGTGATGGTGCAATACTGACCATAGATTGAGATTTGCGGAAGATGGGCAATCGGAATCTTGATTAGCGACACTTTGTTACACTTAAGGAAAAAATCCCAGGATATTATTCAAGCCATAAAATTTCATGGAAGATTCAAATGTTTTTATCAGGCGAAGAATATTATCCAAAATCAAATGTATATTACACATTTTATTTGTAATATATGTATAAGAATTACGTAGCACGTGATTCACAACAATATATCATTATTATCCTTAAAATATGTGAAAAAAATTTCTTTTTCATGGGTCCACCTTTTATTAAGTTATTTACAAAATTACATAGTCTAATTAAAGAATTCCCACTATAATTCGTCATGTTGGAATAATCAATTAGATCAGAATATATTTATTATCTAGTAACTAATCCGGTAATGTTGAAATTTCATCTTATTAAATAGTCCATGTGGGTTAGCCATTGTTCTTAACATGTTTGGGAGACTTCATAACATTTTGCGCAATTGGGTCAATGGCTGAAAAGCAGACAGGCTTGCATTACATACATATAACAAAGTTTTAGTGTGTTATTATATATATTGTGTCATAAATTCTTAAATAAATAATGGAGGAAGATATGAATAGTACATGCCACTTCGTCACCTACTCATTCTCCGTTTTAGAACAAGTTGGTGAAGAAAAGTGAGACGTCAAAAGTTGAAGTCGGCCGATATGGCTTGTCGTATTTCGCTGGGGGACTGAGCTGTCATGTGGACTGTGGAGGCCTCTAGGTATCGATCATGTAAGTCCATTAAAAAGTGTTTGGGTTCCTTCATAATAGAAACAAGTCGCATGCTTTTTATTTAGGAAAATTTTGGACAAGCGCCTTTCGACATCAGGCCGTTTTCTCAAAAGAGCCTCAACAGTAGAAATTGTTTCAAATAACCTTTGAAACGAATAATCGAATAAGGCCTTTAGCTCGTCCAGCTCGCACTTGCAAATCAACAGGCTTAAGTGGTTAAGTGGGTCACAAATAAGTTACCTAGAAATTTAATGAGTCCTAAATAGATTTTAAATGAGTCATAAATTGGTTGGTTAAGACAACTATGATAAATAGATTTTGTTAATATTTAAAAAAAAGTGATTTATTTTATTATTTTAATATTATATATTTTATTTTTATATTAATTTTTTTCTTTTCATTTTTTTCCTCCTACCTTGGCCGTTGCCATGCCGTGGCCGTAATCTAAATAAAAAAAATTTAAAAATGAAAAATATTAAAAATATATTTTTCCTCATATCTTGGCGGCCATCGACCTACGCTTTAGATACCTCTGCTAAGCTATAATCTAGCTAATAACGTGTATAAATAATTGTCTATTTTCTTAAATTTCCAATGTTGTGACAGATAGCTTCATTATCTGCTCGAAGTGGGGGTGGGCTAGTATTGAAATGGGGTAAAGAGGCCAAGCGATCAAGCGCCATTGTTCTGCACAAGGTTTGATGTATATAAGCTTGTCGATTCCCATTTTATTTTGAGAGAGTTTTTATGGGATTTCTAGGGTTAAAATAAGAAACGAATCTATGGAGCCGCCGCTCATGTACATCATTTCTTTTTCTTTCTCGATAGCGGAAAATACTCTCTCTACTTACATTTGAGGAATACCCTCTCTCTACTTTACGTTTGAGAGGGATCCAAGGGCCACTAGGGTTTAAGTTCCCAATATGTTACTGCAAGTATACCAGAGTCTTCTTATGGACTTTTTTTTTTTCCGCATCCCAGTTTCCTGAATGTCTCAGAAATGACACGCTCCCCCAAGGCGTATGGATGGCTTGAAAAGCCAAAGAGTATAAGGTTGTAATCTTCCCAACCACAGCAGTCACTACCGTTCTTCGTACTCTCTGGTGGATTTGATCTTTTGTTTCCTCACCAGATTTGGATTTGCAAACTTAGGATTCCTGCGCCAATAGTTTCCTCGGATAGTTAAACAATTTCCTAAAATCTGCGTCCCAAGTATCATGATTATTCTCTCGGTCATAGCTATAGGATACTGTCGATGATAATTTGACGCAAGCAAGCAAGCAAACACTTCTCCTCGATGGAAATTTGCAAGATCAAATTTCTGCAATTGGCGGAATTGGACCTGCACACTTCTATTATTGTAATTGGCAGCTAATCATAATCAACAACAAAATGTCTACATGTAGACCAACGGCATTTAAAGAAACCAGTGAATTGAACAACTAGAGTTGTCATTTTATCAATAATAGTTTCGGGTTTCTAGTGGACAACGCTTGGTGGTCTAAATTCAAACGGAATAAGCTGTTGCAATGGAGGTTCTCCAACCAGAACTGAAAACTAAAACTACTACCACGTGACGCCGCCTCCAACAAAATTATTCGTCGACGAACTTCTTAAGGTTCTTCAACCACGTCAAGTACTCTCTCCTCTCTTTGTTGATCATATATGCATGCAAGAAATTGTTCATGCTGCACTCGATTCCTCTAATCTCTAAATACTCGTGTAATGCTTTCTGCAAGTTCTCATCCAAATTCCTGGAGAAGAGGGAAAGCACAAGAGAAAATGAAATAGTTAGGTCGAGGGACTGTATAGGATGGTAACAAGACCGGATACGAATTGTGTATCTTACAGATGAGGAAAAATGGAAAAAAAAAAGAAAAAGAAAAAGAAAAAGAAAAAGAGCTTACTGAAAATTAAGGCCTCCATCAAGAATTTGGTCCTCAGAGTTTTTTGGACTCCTAACGGCCAAGCAGTTAATTATGATTTCATCGCGGCAAGCAGTGTAGTTAATTTTAATAAACTGTCCATTCTCCTTGGCAACGCTTGCGACCACATCAATGCTCGACCTATTAGCCTTATCGTCGTTGTCATCGTGGTCGTCATCACCACCATCTTCTCTGGTCACAAGCATGATAACTTTTATCTCTTCACCCTGATACTCCCTTGAGAGTGCAATGGTTTCCAATCCAGGCTTTTCTTCAATTTTAAAGGGGAATCCACCTGGTGCCTTTTCAACCTATAAACCGCACCATGAATTCAAAAGAACATGTGAATCTCCCATAGGAATAACCTTTCATTTCATATTTTTCATAATACTTATTTGAATTGTATTTTTTTGCTTTGAGCCCTCTGTCATAGGAGATCGGTTGGTCTCTCTGGACAAATGGAGAGTTTCTCAAGGAGACGAAATTCAAAATTGTTATAATTAGTTTTTCTCCCCTAGCAGGCTAACACATCCTACATAGTTCCACATAACCAAAACAGGAGCCAAAGCATTTTTAATGGCATGATCCTTAATAGCAAATTAAAATCCAGTTGGATTTAGAAACGTCTCTTCCTCAAGCTATTTCATCCTCGTTTCCTCTGCCCGGTTCTCAGCTATTGTTTACCTCTTTTTCTCATGATCCCAAATAAAGAGTTTCACATATCCGGAAGGACAAGCCTCAGCTAGATTAGCACCTTTTTTTATAATAAAAGATAAGACTTGGCAGCTTAAGCCGAACGGGAAAATTGTCAAAAAAAATCCTAAACCTATTTTACTTTTGCCGATTCAATCCTAAACCTTTTAATTTTGCCAATTCAGTCCTAAACCTTTTATATTTATGCCAATTCAGTCCTAAACCTTTTTTTTCCGCCGATTCAGTCCTAAACCTTTTGTAATTATATCAATTTAGTCCATCCGGTGAATTTTCACCGGCCGGTATTGACGTGGACACCGGCCGGTGCTGACGTGGACACCGGCCGACCGTCGACCTGATATTTTAATATTTTTTTAAAATTTTTTAAAAAAATTTCTTTTTTTCCTTTTTCTTTTCTTTTTTTCTCCTCCCATCTTCTTCCTTCCTCTGCCTCTTCGTCTTCCTGTGCTTCGGTCGTCTTCTTCCTCAACTCCGGCGACGGACCAGAGGACGGCTGGCGAGGCTTGCGCGGCCTCGCCATGGCCGGGTGAGCCCCGACCTCGCCGTGGCTAGGCGAAGCCGAGCCTCGCGACGGTCGTGTGTCGAGGGATTTCCTCGGGGGTTTTTCCAAATGGTGGAGAGATTTTGTGGATGAATGATAGAGAAACTGTGAAATGGCCAACAATTCATCGGAGATGCTAGAAGAGCTGAGCAATCCTCGAGGCAAGTTCCTCTTTGACTACGATGACCCAAAGCTTTGGGTCCGCAAAAAAATCGACTCGAAACCCGCCGCCGACAATAACAACCCCTCCTCCATCAAGAACCAGCGAGGCAAAATTTGCATCCTCGCCGTCAATGGCGGCGGCATGCAGAGCATCCTTCTCGGCAAAGCCCTCGCTCGGCCATGGCGATAAACCAGAACCTTGTCCCCGCCCAAATCTGGGTTGGCGAGGTGAGCCTCCCCCAACCGTCGCGACGCTCGGCCTCGCCCAGCTACGACGAGGTCGGGCCTCGCCCAGCCATGGCGAGGTCGGCGAACCTCGCCGGCCATCCTCTAGTTCGTCGCTGGAATTGAGGAAGAAGATGATCGGAGCACAGGAAGCCGAAGAGGTGGAAGAAGAAGATGGGAGGAGGAAAAAAGAAAAGAAAAAGAAAAAGAAAAAAATAATTTAAAAAATACTAAAAATTCAAAAAATATTAAAATATTAGGTCGCCGGTCAGCCGGTGTCCACATCAATGCCAGCCGGCGTCCATGTCAACATCGGCCGGCAAAAATTCACCATATGGACTAAATTGATATAATTACAAAAGGTTTAAGACTGAATCGGCGGAAAAAAAAAGGTTTAGGACTGAATTGGCACAAATACAAAAGGTTTAGGACTAAATTGGCAAAATCAAAAGGTTTAGGACTGAATCGGCAAAAGTAAAATAGGTTTAGGACTTTTTTGACAATTTTCCCTAAGCCGAACAATCATTAATATTTCGGGTGAGTCTCGACCCAGAATTTATGTGTTCGTCAGCATATATTAACTTAATTATCCCGCCAAAACAAGACTAAGCAGCCCACCATTGGTATTTCCTTGGCACACTGGATCTTCGAGTCGAGGAGTCGCAGGAGATTGTCGTCGGAGCTTGGCCTCTTCGTGGAGTAGCTACGAGAAAGCAGAAACGGACTGAGACGAGGCTCACTATAAACGATCCTCATCTGGTTAAGAGCGGTGAAGATGGCAGAGTGGCAATTCCGCTGACTCCGGAGTGCAAGGATCGCGAGAGGCACGAAAGAGGAGGCCGAGCGGTGACGAATAGAAGAGAAGCCCATTTCTCAGTAGTTTCAGAGAGAGAGAGATTATGGGGTTTGTAGGTTTTCTATAAGGGGAGAGGGACGGACAAAGGCGAATGAGAATGTAGGGCTTTAGAGGTAGGTAAGAAAAGAGGGCACCCATATCTATTTACAAATTACAAAGTAACATTGCCTATATATTACACACACATATATATATATGCGCAATGTAGATAATAAGAATAACTAACACTTGAAAATTACTATAACTACATTAAACTTACGCATTACATTTATACATACATCCGTGTAATTATTTTTTTCATGTTTCATGCTTTTCTTCAACTTGCGAAAAGATGCCCGATCTTTCGAAATAAGCTAAATTGTACGATTATAAGACACATATTGTATCATTGTCAACCAAAAGTACTGCAATTGTGAACGATCGATCAATAAACTTACGCAAAATTCAATAAACAGATATCATTTTTCTTTTATGTGATCTTGTTGTTTGAATAGTTTTATTATATGTATTTTGTGTTATAAGCTAGATGTAATGTTACAATAAATTCATTTTAAAATTTGTTGGCAGTGACGTGAAATCTTCTAAACATTCTTTTAACAAAATAACGAATATACATATACGTATATCAAGTCGAATAATTTCCATCCTTATATTGCAAGCACCTCGAGAAGAAATTGCCAAGATACGATGTCTCTGTAATATAAAAGTAGATGTCCAATTATAATTAGATTTCAATAATATCCACCAGCGAGGTAATATTAGAATCACAAAGGTCTCTTGCGTATTTCAAAGTCAAATCAAAATTTCCTGATCCTGAGTAGTTTAGATTTATTTCCTAACGAGTCAAATCACACTCTATTATGCTTTTTAAATTTTTTTGTGCGTTTTTGAGAAAAAAGAAGGCGAAAAAGAGTTGTTGGTTCAATGATAGGCCTAATACCCAAAAAAACCTCAAACTTTAGCCTTTGTCCCAATTATACCCAAAACTTTTTTTTGTCTCATAAAAAACCCCCAACTTTGGCCTTAGTCCAAATTATATCCAAAACTTTTTTTTTATCTCATAAAAAATCCACAACTTTTACTTTTGTCCCAATTCTACCGATCTGATACTCAAAAAATCATCAACTTTAGCATTTGTCCCAATTATATCCAAAAAAATTATCACATAAAAAAATTTCAAATTTTTACTTTTGACCCAATTCTACCACCACCAGCGTTCTGTTTATAATTACTATTAGTTAATTTTACGTGGCTTGAATTTTTTGTCAAACTTACCAATAAATTTTTAAAATTCAAAAACAGCAGGTTTCAAGGATAGCAAGATCAGTAGATTTCAAGAATAGCAAGATTTGAGATTATTTATTTAGATAATCAAATCTCCACGACTAGCCATTTTTGGGCTGTTGAGTGCTGGGTATAATCTGAAACACATCACCTTAAGTGGCTCTGCATCTCCCGACAATGTGTAGGAGAAGCATACAATATAAAAGAAGTTAATAGATTTTTTCATGTTAACTTTGCTGAGGGCTAATTATTTAATAATGTGGTAATGCTGTATATGATTAACTAATGGTTATTATGAACAGAAGAGTAACTGTAGAATAAT
Organism: Psidium guajava; assembly: GCA_016432845.1. Lineage (NCBI taxonomy): Eukaryota > Viridiplantae > Streptophyta > Magnoliopsida > Myrtales > Myrtaceae > Psidium > Psidium guajava. The sequence continues at coordinate 33,159,813 of CM028229.1, read as the reverse complement.
TTGGGTAAAAATAATTTTTTTTGGATTTTTTATGAGACAAAAAGAAGTTTTGGATCCTTACCAAAAAAAAAAGAAGTTTTGGATATAATTGAGACAGATGCTAAAGTTATGATTTTTTTTTGTATTAGATTGGTAGAATTGGGACAAAACTAAAGTTATGGGTTTTTTTGGGTGTTAGGCTGATACAATTGGGACAAAAATGAAAGTTTAGGATTTTTTTATGAGACAAAAAAAAATTTGGGTATAATTGGGACAAAGGTTAAAGTTTGAGGTTTTTTTGGGTGTTGGGCCTTCAATATTGAAACTTAAACAATTTCCGCAATCCAAAAATGAAAAGAATAGATTTTCAATGGATAACTGAAAATTTTGAATTAATGATGAAACATCAAGGTCTGATAATAAGCATTTGATGAAAATCTATCTTACTTTTTAGTATTATTATAATATATGATGGGTGGCGCTATTTCTAGTCCTATTTTGGCTAAGGCACTCCTCTTTTCAATCAATAGATCAAACTACCCTTATCCCTCTTCACGTTATTGTTTCTTTTTTTTTTTTATCAATCTAACCAACATAACAGCCTTTATTTCTATTTTACCTTTTAAATATCAAATTCACAATATAAATGTCAAATTTCATCCAATAAAATATCATTCTATAATGCATCATGTTATCACCTTTCCTAGAGAAGTTCATTATTCTTAATTTATGATCTCATGCTTTTAATTAGAAACGTTATATAAAATGTTAGAAATTTCTAATTATAATGGCTTATGAACACATAATTAACTATCTATTTTTTATGAAATAGTTTGAGGAAAACCTTATTTCAAAGTTGAAATTTAAAATCCATTATAATTATCAAGTAGATTTTGACCTTGTGGGTAATTTTCAAATAGACTTGTAGGCTTCTAAAGTTACAAATCACTTATTTATGCTCTTTTTTTTTAGCTTTTCACATTTTAATATGAATTCCAAGATGAGGTTGAAAATTTGTTTACACATTTTACACTTTCAAACTTGTGTAAGATTTTTTTTAGGGGAAAATTTTAAGCATATTTTAAAATTTTGATCCACGTGCTATGAGATTGAATTTACAATCGATATTAATTCCTTTCTTTATATCAAGAGTTGAACAGCACGAAATTTCATGTTTTTTTTCCTTTATGTGTTTATCCTTTGTCAATTCATATCTAAATACAAATATGTTTGACATTTTATTATGCTTTTAACAAATTAATCTTTTTCATTTTGTGATCAATTTTACTTTTCCGTTTTTACGAAGATCGACTTAAAGTAAAGGTAGATTTGTGGATTATCCTAATAAAGAAAAGAAACATTTAATTGAAGAAAGAGGAGGGTATTTTGCTAAGTTACCTAGAAAAAGGAGTATCTTAGCCAGAATAGCTTCTTTCTTTCCACAAAAATAAAAAATTGTCTAACATAGATAACACTTTAAAAAATTTATCACTGATTTTAAAAAACATACAAAGCAAAACTACTTTCCATGGAGTCAGATTGATAGCGATTTGGATTCTTTGAGTAGCTAAGGCGCCCTTTGCATTCATTTTTTCTTATTTTCATTTGTGAAGTTTATCTTACTAAAAATAGGCTAGAGTCTAACCTCATATATGATGCTAGTAAGTGTATAAACATTGTCTACATTGGACTTACATATCTTGAATCCTAAGCATGAGATGACTTTAAAACAATTATCAAATCACAATCTGCGGATTGTATGCTAAATCTATTTATTTTTTTAATGAAAAAATTTATTTCGGAGTGAGTATTAAAACATGTAGTTTTTTTTTTTTGGTTCTAGGTTGGCAGAAGTGCAGAACCATAACACATGTCATGTGAGATTTGTATTTGGTTTGGTGACTTAATCCTGACTATCTTATGTGTGATTAAGTATTCCTATTCTGCACAAATTACTAAAGGGATTTCTACTTAGAGCTGCTTATAGAAGCAATGTAATTTCCCATATACTAATATGGCATGTGCAGGTTTGCAAATATTGATATTTTTTTAAAGCTTGGATCAAGTTTAGAGGGGGGGGTGGTCAGAGAGAAGAATGTGATCACTGACCGATTGAATTTAATCACACTATTTTTTTCCTTCCTCAACATTTATGGTCACTCATTGCGGTTGACTTCTTCCCATTCTTCTCTAATTGCAGCAAAGATTGTGCCAGTGGTGACAAGTTTTGCTTCTTCGTTTCGTTTATTCCAATCTTTCTTTGTTCTTTATTCCTTCTTCCTCTTGTTTACGCACATAAGCAAACAGCGAAATAGGAATCGCATCCCATTTTCCTGAATGTCTCAGAAATCGCTCCCCCGAGGCATAGATGGCTTGAAAAGCCCAAGATAGCTAGATTGCAATCTTCCCAACTACAGCAGTCACTTCGGTTCTCTGTACTCTAGTGGATTTGATCTCCTATTTCCTCACCAGCCTCGGATTTGCAAACTGAGGATTTCCTCGCCAGTAATTCCCAAGCATAGTCAAACAATTTCCTAAAATCTGTCCCAAATTTCGTCATTATTCTTTCGGTTGTAGCTAGGAGACTGTCAATGATAATTCGTTGTGAATAACCCCTTTTGCTCTATGGAAATTTGTAAAACAAACTTCTGAAATTGGCATAATAGACCTGAGCATTTCTATTACGGTAATTGGGAACTAGTCATAATCAACAACAAAATGTCTACATGTAGACCAGCGGCATTTAAAGAAATAAGTGCATTGAAAAACTGGAGTTGTTATTTTATCGATAATTTCAGCTCTCTCGATTAAAGATGTTCCATTCAAGTAGTGGACAACGCTTGGCAGTCTACATTCAGACAAAATAAGCTATTGCAGTGAAGGTTCTCAAACTACAACTGAAGACTGAAATCACTACATACCAAGTGACGCCGCTGCCAACAAAATTACGCCTCGACAAATTTCTTGAGGTTCTTCAAAAACAAGAAGAAACGTTTTCTGCCTTTGTTGATCATGTATTCACGCAAGAAATTGGTCATGCTGGGCTTGATTCCTCTAATCTCTAAATAATTGCGAAATGCTTTCTGTAGGTCATCTGAATCCCTGGAGAAGAGAGAAAGCACGAGAAAGTGAAATGATTAGGTCGAGGGACTGTGTGTGACAATAATTAGACGAAATACGAACTGCGTATCTTACAGAACATAAGGCCCTTCATAAACAATTTCTTCCTTAGAGTATTCTGGATTCTTAGTAGCCAAGCGCGCAATAAGGAGTTTATTGGGATTAGCAGTGCATTTGAATTCAATATACTGTTCGATCCCTTTGGCAATGCTTACGACTAGAGGAATGCTCCACTGATTAGCCTTCTCTTCATCGGCGTCCTGGTTGTCATCACCACCATCTTCTCCGGTCATGACATCATGCATTCTGACTATAACTTTTATCTCTTCACCTTGATACTCCCTTGATAGTGTAATGGTTTCAAATCCAAGCTTGTCTTCAATTTTAAAGGGAAATCCACCTGGTGTCTCTTTTACCTATAGACCACATCATCAGTTCAAAAGAAAATGTGAATCTCATATAGGAGTAAATGTGAATCTCATATAGGAGTAACCCTCCATTTCATACTTTTCGCAGTTCTTATTTGAATTGCATTTTTTTTCTTCAAACCCTAAATGAGGAGATCGGTTGGTCTCTCTGCGCAGATGGAGAGTTTTGTAAAAAGAGGAAACTCAAAATTATTACAGTAGTTTTTCTCCCCTAATAGGCTAGCACATCCTCCACAGTTTAGCATGACAAAAACAGGGCAAAAGCATATTTAATGGCATGATTTTCCAGACAAAATTAAAAGCCGGATGTATTTAGAAACATGTCTCTTCCTTAAGCTATGTCAACTCTTCTGCAAAAACAGAGAAGGTTTAATGATTTGCCGAAAAGAATTTGATCTCGGCTACTGTTTAACTATATTACAAAAATTTCTCCATGATCCTCTTTTTTTTCTCTTTATTCCAAATTAAGAGCTACATATATCCAGAAGGAAAAAACCTCTGCTATCATAGCTATCATAAGTCTTTCCGGTGAGTCTCGGCCCGGAATTTATGCGTTCATTAGTATACATTAATTTAAACGCGAAAGCAATACTGAGCAGCCGAACATTGAGAAATGATCTCCATTCCTGTCATAGTCACATCAAACACGCCAACAAAGTTCTTCCTTCCTCTCATTTTCTAGCTAGCAAACACCATTCAAAAGGCATAATCAAGCAACAACAACGCGTATCATCAGCTCACCCGATTGTGGTCGTTGGTTCTCTCGACATAATGGATCTCTGATTCGAGGAATAGGAGGAGATTCTCGTCGGCGCTCGGCCTCTTCGTGGAGTACCTATGAGGAGGCAGAAACGGACTGAGGCAAGGCTCACTGGAAATGATCCTCGTCTGGTTAAGAGCGGTGAAGATGGCAGACTGGCAATTCTGCTGGCTCTGGAGAGCACGGACCGCGAGAGGCTTGAAAGAGGAGGCTAAGCGGCGAAAAATAGAAGAGAACGCCATCTCTCAATAGTTTCAGAGGAGAAAGAGAGTTTATGTGGTTTATAGGGTTAAAATGAGCAACGCATATGTGGAGCCCACTATTCCTATTTATCATATCTTTTTCTTTCCCTAATGGCCTGTATGTTATATCTTTTTCTTTGGGAATAACCTCTCTCTGCTTTTTAATTTGAGGGATCCGAGGTCCGCTAGGGTTTAAGTTCCCAATATGTTACTGCAAGTATCCTAGAGTCTTCTTACGATTTTTTTTTTTTCCCCTTCCTTGAGCTTTCTGGCCACTCATTGCGGTTGACATCTTCCCATTCTTCTCTGACTGCAGCAAAGATTGTGCATTGCTGCAAAGTTTTGCTGCTTCGTTTCATTAATTCCATTTTTCCTTTTTCCTTGTTCCTCCTGTTTGCGTGCAAAAGCAAACAGCGAAACAGGATTCGCATCCCACTTTCCTGAATGTCTTGGAAATCACATGCTCCCCCGAGGCATATGGATGGCTTGAAAAGCCAAAGAAAATGAGGTTGTAATCTTCCCAACCACAGTAGTCACTACCATTTTCTGTACTCTCTAGTGGATTTGATCTTCTGTTTCCTCACCAGATTTGGATTTGCAAACTCAGGATTCCTACGCGGGTGGTTTCCAAGCATAGTTAAACAATTTCCTAAAAATCTATACCAAATATCGTGATTATTCTATAGGAGATTGTCGATAATAATTTGATGAAAGCGAACACTTTTCCTCGACAGAAATTTGCAAAATCAAATTTTTGCTATTGGCAGAATTGGACTAGGCACTTCTATTACTGTAATTCGCAGCTAACCATAATCAACAACAAAATGTCTGCATATAGGCCAACAGCATTTAAAGAAACAAGTGAATTGAGAAACTAGAGTTGTCATTTTATCAATAATAATTTTAGCTCTCTAGTGGATAACGCTTGGTGGTCTAATATTCAAACGGAATAAGCTGTTGCAATGGAGGTTCTCCAACCAGAACTGAAAATCGAAACCCTGCCAAGCGACGCTATCTCCAATAAAATTATGCCTCACAAACTTCTTGAGATTCTTCAACCACATCAAGCACTCTCTCCTCTCTATGTTGATCTTATATTCATGCAAGAAATTGTTCATGCTAGGCTTGATTCTTCTAATCTCTGAATACTCGTGTATTGCTTTCTGCAAGTTCTCATCCAAATTCCTGGAGAAGAGGGAAAGCACGAGAGAAAATGAAATAGTTGGGTCGAGGGACCGTGTAGGAGAGTAATAAGACCATATACGAATTGTGTATCTTACAGACGAGGAAAAAACAAAAACAAAAGGAGCTTACTGAAAAATTAAGGCCTCCGTCAAGAATTTGGTCCTTAGAGTTTTCTAAATTCGGCCAAGCTGTCAATTAAAATTTCCATCACGGTAAGCAATGTAGTTAATTTTAGTATACTGTCCGTTCCCCTTGGCAACACTTACGACCACATCAATGCTCGATTGATTATCCTTATCGCCGTCGTCCCGGTTGTCATCACCACCATCTTCTCCGGTCACAAGCGTGATGACTTTAACTTTTATCTCTTCACCCTGATACTCCCTTGACAGTGCAATGGTTTCCAATCCAGGCTTGTCTTCAATTTTAAATGGGAATCCACCCGGTGCCTCTTCAACCTATAAACCGCACCATGAATTCAAAAGAACATGTGAATCACCCATAGGAATAACCTTTCATTTCATATTTTTCATAATACTTATTTGAATTGTATTTTTTTTTTTTTGCTTTGGACCCTTAATCATAGGAGATCAGTTGGTCTCCCTGGACAAATGGAGAGTTTATCGAGGAGACGAAATTCAAAATTGTTATAATTAGCTTTTCTCCCCTATGAGGCTAGCACATCCTACACAGTTCCGCATAACCAAAATAGGAGCGAAAGCATATTTAATGGCATGATCCTTAATAGCGAATTAAAATCCAGCTGGATTTAGAAACGTCTCTTCCTTAAGCTATTTCATCCTCGTTTTCTTTGCCCGGTTCTCAGCTATTGTTTACCTCTTTTTCTCATGATCCCAAATAAAGAGGTGCACATATCCGGAAGGACAAGCCTCAGCTAGATTAGCACCTTTTTTTTTATAATAAAAGCTAAGACTCGGCAACTTAAGCCGAACAATCATTAATATTTCGGGTGAGTCTCGACCCAGAATTCATGTGTTCATCAGCATATATTAACTTAATTATCCCGCCGAAACAAGACAAGACTAAGCAGCCCACCATTGGTATTTCCTTGGCACACTGGATCTTCGAGTCGAGGAGTCGCAGGAGATTGTCGTCGGAGCTCGGCCTCTTCATGGAGTAGCTACGAGAAGGCAGAAACGCACTGAGACGAGGCTCGCTATAAACAATCCTCATCTGGTTAAGAGCGGTGAAAATGGCAGAGTGGCAATTCCGCTGGCTCCGGAGGGCACGGACTGCGAGAGGTGCAAAAGAGGATGATCCTCATCTGGTTAAGAGCGGTGAAGATGGTAGAGTGGCAATTCCGCTACCTCCGGAGGGCACGGACTGCGATAGTTGCAAAAGAGGAGGCCAATCGGTGAAGAATGGAAGAGGAGCCCATTTCTCAATAGTTTCAGAGAGAGAGAGAGAGAGTGTGTGTACGCGCACGCGCGCATATGCGTGTTTTATGGGGTTTATTGGGTTTAATAAGAGGAGGGGGGACGAATAAAAGCGAACGAGGGTGTAGGGTTTTAGAGGTAGGTGAGAAAAGAGGGCACCCATATCTACTTACAAATTACAAAAGGGTTAATACCACGAAAAACCCCAAATTGATACGCCTGTGATAAATTTACCCCAAACTATTTTTTTTTACCACAAAAAACCCTAAACTAGTACACATGTGATAAATTTTCCCCAAACTATTTCTTAACCTAAAAAAACCCCAAACTGATACATTTGTGACAAATTTACCCCAAACTGATATATTTGCGATAAATTTACCCTCTGTTAATTTTCGTTAAATTTAACCTTAAATTACTTAGTTGGATGGCATGTGGCACTTCACAGGTATACCGATTTAGGATTTTTACCCTCCGTTTACCACAGGTTTATCAATTTAGGATTTTTCATGGTACTGATTCAATTTAATAAATGGTAAATTTGTCATAGGTATAATAGTTTGGGGTTTTTCGTGGTAAAAAAAATTAGTTTGGAGTAAATTTGTCACAAATGTACCAGTTTGGGGTTTTTTATGGTAAAAAAAAATAGTTTAGGGTAAATTTGTCACGGGTGTACCAATTTGGGGTTTTTCATAATACCCATGTGTCAAAAAAATAGTTTGGGGTAAATTTGTCACACGTGTCAAAAAAATAGTTTGGGGTAAATTTGTCACACGCGTACCAGTTTGGGGTTTTTCGTGGTATTAACCCTAAAAAACAATCAATAAAGCCGACAATTGAGATATCCATCCATTAGATAGGATATATTTCTTTTCTGTTTTGGGTCGGGCCGACGCGGCACGGTGCGAGTCTTTTTGATAGCCTTAAGATAGGTTGTGTTTTGCCTTTGCAACCACAAAATGGGTTGACTGCAGGGTGAACCGGTCTTCCTCAGACAATCGGGTTCACGATTTATGGTTATTATAGAACCACCAAACATGGGGAGGCTCCTTGAAGGCCGATAAGCATGTGCTCAAATTAAGATTTGGATTGACGCGGGCTTTTTACATAAATGGGTTAAAAAATTTACATTTTTTACCGATTTAGATTTTTGTAAATATTATTTATGAAATTCGGGGCTTGTTCGGAGGGGGAAGCGCCGAACAAGCTTGTTCGGTGCTTGAACTGCCGAACAAATGTGTAAAAATCACAAATAAATCAACCCCCCACCCCCCCTCACTTCTTGGAACAAATACTTGTTCGACACTTCATGTGCCGAACAAGTGTGTAAAAACCATAAACAAAAATATATTGAAAAAAATAATAACAACATTCGTAAAATATGAACAAAAAAAACCATAAACAAAAAAAAATACACAAAACTCTATCGTGAAAGCTCCAGTTCAAACCCGAGTGGGTTTGGGCCCGCTCTTCAGTTTTGTGAGTTGGGTCGAACCGACCCGGTCTGGAAAATGAATAGGGAAAAGAAAGAAAAAAAAAAGAAAAGGAAAAAGTAAATTTTAAAAGGAAAATACTAATAATAGATAATATTAAAAATGGAAGTGTCGCCGTTATTTGCATCAAACTCCTGGGTGCCCGTGTTTGGTTGATCTAGTTGATCAGACTAGAAAATAAAAAAAAAAAGAAAAAATGATGATCCAAATCATAAAATTTTCTTAAAATACTAGATCAGACTAGAAAATAATAAAATAATAAAATAATAAAAATAACAAATAACAAATAAAAAATGATGATCGAAATCCTAAAATTTTCTTTAAAAAAAGGAAACATTCCATAAAGAAAATTTCAAAACTATTAAAAATTAAAATTTCATCAATTAATTGAGTAGATGTTATTGAGTAGATGTTATTTCGGCCTCTTTCGCATGAAAGGCAAGGATGATTTGGATCATCATTTTTTAATATTTTTGAAATTTTCTTTGTGGGATGTTTCCTTTTTTTTATAGAAAATTTTATGATTTGGATCAACATTTTTTATTTTTTATTTTTTATTTTTATTCTTTTATTATTTTCTGGTTTGATCAACTAGATCAACTAGACACGGGCACCCAAGAGTTTGATGCAAATAACGGCGACGCTTCCATTTTTAATATTATCTATTATTATTATTTTCCTTTTACAATTTTCTTTTTCCTTTTCTTTTTTTCATTCTTTTCCCTATTCATTTTCTAGATTGGGTCGGTTTGACCCAACTCACAAAACTGAAGAGCAGGCCCAAACCCACTCGGGTTTGAACTGGGATTTTCACGATAGAGTTTTGTGCATTTTTTTTGTTTATGGTTTTTTTTTCATATTTTACGAATGTTATTATTTTTTCAATATTTATTTGTGTATGGTTTTTAAACACTTGTTCGGCACTTTCCAAGAAGGGAGGGGGGTGGGGATTGGGGGGGTTTGATTTGTTTATGGTTTTACACATTTGTTCGGCACATGAAGTGGCAAACAAGGGGGGAGGGAGGTGGGGGGTTTGATTTTACACATTTGTTTGGCACATGAAGTGCCGAACAAGCTCTTGTTCGGCGCTTCTTCCTCCGAACTAGCCCCAATTTCGTAAATAATATTTACGAAAACCTAAATTGGTAAAAACGTAAATTTTTTAATCCATTTATGTAAAAAGCCCGATTGACGCTATTTAAATTGGCATTATCTTATTTTGGACTAAACAGTCCCCGACAAATTACGTGACTGCTATGGTTCTTACATTCCAAATTTCAAACCTAAAACCTACCTGTCATATTTGATTCTCAATATTTGAAGCTGGTCAGTTCGAGATTCTAGGGTTGACTTAGGAATCGACTTTATCATCTCCTTCTTCGTTTCATTTTTCTATTAGATTGCTCTGTCATTTGTATTATTTTGAGAAAATTTCTCCGTTAGGACATCATAGTGATTCGCTGGTATGGGAGTTCTCAGTCGCGTTATCCTTTGGAGAAAAATTCTCAATTGAGAGGCTTGCAGGACTTGATTTTGAATTGGTTCAAAACCAGTTCTATTCAAGAATCGGACTAAAAACCGGTTCTTAATCTCGAAACAGCTACCAGACTGGCCAAGACTTGTTCCCATTCTTTCTTTTCTTTTCTTTTTTTAATTCGAGAATCGAACCAGACATCATGTGAACTAGCTTAAAACCTAATTGGTAAGCCTGGTCCGTTTCGATTCTCGAATTAAATCAGCCCGATTCCTCACCCCTAGTGGCCCCAAAACCCATCAAAATCCCCAAATCAAGCAAATCAAGTCGATCCACATCCTTCTTTAAACAAAAAAAAAGTGGATCTTATGAGTAAATCAAATCGAATTAAATAGACAAATTACATATGGATGCATTGTAAATGAGCAAAATTTCAAATAAAGACCCGAAGTGTCGTCATTTATATAAAGATATGAAGTGAACCTTATTTCAAATAAAATTCTTAAATGCCTTTATTGTTTTAAAGAAGAGTCTAACCAAGAGTATTTTTATCTATTGTTTCTTTTATTTTTTTCCCCGTTCTTTTAGCTAGGGCTGGTCTCAGGCGACGGCCAACGACCATCGATGAGGGTTAGACAAGGCCACCCTCGACGGCCATGAGGGATAACCTCACCTAGGCTAGGGTTGCCTCACTGACCGCAACAAAAGAAAGAAAACTAAAAAAAAGAAAATTCAAAGAAGATAAATGATGAAAATGCTATTGATTTCTTTTAAATAATGAGGGCACTTTTGTCACGATCCTCATTAGTACTATGTCATAAGTTAGTTAGCATCTATATAGTTAGCACCTATAAGCCCCTTTTCATGTTTAGTTCTATTTAGAGGGACAAAAAACACCAACATCTTAAAGAAATTACCACCTATCTCTCTTGTTTCTAGATCTATCTTTAATTATTTGTTTTTTCAATGTCTAGTTAATGTGACTATTCGTGTTTCGTATTTTGTCATTTCCCAAGATTTAACCTCCTTGGAATGTTAGGTAGATTTTTGAGTCATTTATGAGGTAAGTCAAGTGTCATGTATTATGCCCATATAAAGGCTAGTCTTGTAGTAATGGTTAAGTGAATGGTGTAATAAGGAAAAAAAAAATAGCACATTTGTCTCCTTCCTTGAGTGTTCTTCTTGTGTTGAGAGTTATCGACACCCGAACCTTTCGGACGCTTCTGAAGCCTAGCCTACACTTCTGAAGTCTAGCCGACTGCTTTCTAAGTTCAACACTACATAATAAAACAAAAGGACACAAAAGACAGAATTTAGCAAAGAAAGGAAAGAGGCAAACTGGAGAAGATATGCAACAGTCCATCTTTTTATGTCGCAATAGCTTTAGCAAGGAGGCTTCAACTACTAACAGTATATAACCGGAAGCATCGTGCGACCAGACTTTTCTCTGCATCCAGAGATAGTACTAGTGTCGAAGCTTGTTCCTTACCCCTAAACCCTCAGAGGCCTGAGGGCAGGAACGCCGGGCATTGAAAGTAGCCAAAGCATAGCCTGTCAATCAGAACCATGGCATACCTACTAGTTGAAAGGCTGATCGGGCGTGAGTTCGAGAAGCCAATGCCTCACGAAACGAGGCTGAGCCAGCAGCCCCTTTCCCGGGTTTGCTTCTGTGGGCGTGTTGCCGCCCGAATATTGCGGCCTCCTCCATTTTCTTACACGGGTCACAAATCCGAACCTCACAAACAACCTTTGCAGTGTGCAGCTGTTGCAGAACAAGCCTCCACATCTACGGCAACGATGCTGCACACCCGTGAAGATGTACTTTTCACCATGTCATCCGAGATCGTAAAAGGCTCTATTCACACGCACAGAAGCTCGACGAAACCCCAACCGGCAAGACTCTAGCTCGAACGAACACGCCCAAATCGGACACGTGGCAAGATCAACACAACCATTCGGAAACAACCGCCCGCCGCCATAGGAGAGAGAGAGAGGTGGTGGGGGGGGGGTGCCGAATCTTGCGATTGGTGAAGGTGAATTGAGAGCAACTGCGTTGGCAATGAGAAGCGTGGACCACCCAGTTGCTCCCTCGCTTCGCAGAGACGGCTTCGCCGGCAATCCGACCTTCATGACTAGCTGCCAATTACCGTAATACAAGTACCAAGAAAGAATTGGATGGGACGCAACCAACATGTGTTCGTACTCTTCAATCAATCACCTGTTGTGATAGAGGAGAGGAGGAAGAGAGGATAGGTGTCCTCTCGTGATTGGCCGAGGCCCGTAGACACATGTCAGCCTCGACCCACTCAATATTTTTTTCTTCTCAATTCTGCCAATTACGGAAGTTTGATTTTCCTACGTGGACAAAAATAAATTCAAAGAGAATTTTCGCATGCTGTCGGTGTATATGCGTCCAATTCACCTGCACCAATAGATGGATGGGCTCTTTCATCTAACGGTGCATGCGAGTTGGACCAGTCGTCTTCTTCCTCAATTTTACCGCCACGTCCCGTCCACTTGTTACTTGCAGGCCTGAAACGCTCCACGCCCCCGCAAAGAAGCTCCCGGGAACTGCGGATTCCCCGACTCCTTTTGTCTCTCGTATCGATCACTCCTCGACCAACCTCCCGATGGAAGCGAGCCCGATGGCGCTCTGCGAAGTCCACCATCTCGCGCCGCAGCGCGGTGTGCGGGCAATCAGGCCTAGTTTCTACCGGAGTCGATGTTGATCGCCGAGGCAGGGCTCGCTCAAGCTGGGACCTCGGAGAAGCTCCAGTGTCATTGCTCTCAGCTCGGCTTCTGTGGGCGATTCCTACGCTTCTTCAACGCTCGACACGGCAGAGGCGGAAAGCGACAAGACGGGTTCATCTGCATCTTCCTCCTCCTCTGCGAGTGCCAGCCCCGTTTACGTGCCTACGCCGCCGAATCGGGAGTTACGAACTCCTCACAGCGGGTAAATCGTGTGACACTAGGGTTGTGTCTTTTTGTTGTTGCATTTCGTGGTCAAAGTTGTAGTTGGAGTGTAAGGTACTTGTTTGTGCTGGAGGGGATTACGGTAAAATCTGGCTGAGGTTTGTTTCTGGTTTAGATGCCGCTTTTGATTGAACCAGCATCTCGCAGTCGTAGATATCAAAATATGCGTTTGCTTCCTCAAGCTCAAATGTTTGATAATCAGGGAGTGTCTCTTTCTGCTGTAGAACCTCCAGTATATTGGTTTTCAGGGTTCTCGTGAATGATTTGAGCAATTCATAAGCATTGCTTTGTTGAGATGTAATTTGCTGAACCTGTCAGTTATTGAATTAGGTACCATTTTGATGGAAGTACTCGGAAATTTTTTGAGGGATGGTACTTTAAAGTGTCTATTCCTGAGAGGAGACAGAGCTTCTGCTTCATGTACTCTGTGGAAAATCCTGCATTTCCCAAGAAGTTGAGTGCTTTGGAAGTGGCACAGTATGGACCTCGATTTACTGGAGTTGGTGCACAAATTCTTGGTGCTGATGACAAGTATATTTGCCAGTACTCTGAGGAATCTGCCAACTTTTGGGGAAGTAAGTCTTTGATGTTTCATACAGTAATTCTTGATGCGAAGTATGTGTAAATAGTGTACGCTCACCCATCTAAAGCAGTACTGTTGCTGTCAACTTTGTTAAGATCTGTCTTTAGCGTATATGCCCTTAAAATATAGACATCTTATACTAAATAAAGAGGGGAATTTTTTTTTTTTTGGGGGTCAAAAAGAGTGGAAATTGGCAAGGTAGTAAACTGTGTTTTTTTCAACCACTAGGTGGGGAGCTATGTAAACTCTCAACACGGTTTTTGGATGAAGAATAGAGTAACTTTACTATAGGGAACAACCTTGGCCTGTTTCGTTGTGATAACCCATAATGCACCTAGGTTGAGCCCTTTGGACCTGCTGTTGGCCAGTAAACTTGGGGTCTTACGCAGATAAAACTGGCTAGGATCTCCTGCTGACTTGACACATAGACAAACCCCATTCGCAACAAAATGTAAGCAGCACTCTGCTTGAACTGGCTGTGAGCTTCTTAATAGTGTACAAAGTATGTGAATACTGGAGAAAAAGGAATCGCACTTTGGACCCTTGCTGTTGGTTCAAGGGTGATCCTATGCTTGGCCTTTCCATCTAGCCAGACAAAGATTATAATTTTAAGTAGTCTTCCTTTAAATTTTGACTTTCTATATCTCACACTTGGTCTGCGTGCACTGTCTTTTGTTATATCGCACTATCTTCTTTGAAACATTGCTGTTATTTTAATTTCGTTATGTTTGAAGTCTATTCTACTTCTCTGTTTGGGATTATCTTATTTTTCTGGGTTGAATTGATTATCTTCTTCACTCTTCAGGCAATGATGTCATGTGTTATACAAACTATTTCTAATGGTTTGCTTTCAATGCTTAGGTAGGCATGAGCTTATATTGGGGAATACTTTTATGGCTGAAAAAGATGTGAAGCCTCTGAACAAGGAGGTTCCTCCTCAGGTACTCTTTTGTCATTGGGGTTCGTTGATTCTGCAGAGCTTCTATCATATGTGATTTATCCTCCATTTGAGGTTTCATGACAAGTTAAAAGAGGATGTCGGGACTTTCTTTGTTATTTAGTTTTCCTTTTCTCCAATTTATTTGAAGGCCAATTTATCATATTGACTTTGCCATTGTACTATGACATTTTAGTCTTCCAATATTACTGATATAGGAGGTTCTTGCTAGGGCACTGTTGTTTGATGAAATTCCTCAAGTTTGCGAAAAATTAATTAATATTGTTTGCACTCTCTTTGTTTGTAGTGACAGTTGAAAAGAGGACGCTGGAAGTAGATTTTTCCATCTTCATCTTTCTTTTACCTTTTTACTTTTTTGAGTATTTCTTTCACTTTTGTTCTTAATTCGATTATAAGGCCGCTCATAGATACTAAAAAAAGAAGCAAGACTGAGAAAGGAAAAAAGATTGAATGTCAAGCGAAACCGTCTCTTATCTTTGCCCCTTTCCTCTATTCCTCTAGTATTGTCTTCTTCTAGCTTCCCTCTTTACTGGCTCTGATGAGTGATGATCCTAGAGAAAAATGCTGATGAAAAGTTGAGTGAAATGGATATCTTCATAGTACGTAGGGCACGTAATATTTTTGCTTTGCCCAGGAATTTAATAGAAGGGTGGCAGAAGGGTTTCAAGTCAGCCCACTTTGGCATCAAGGTTTCATACGTGATGATGGCAGGTTTTTATTCTTCTTTTCCAATGCCTTTTGTCTTGATGTTTACTCATTTAAATCCAGCTGCATGTTGAAATGTCCATCATGCATTGGAGCAGAACCCTCATATTACGTGGAATGCAATTTACCTTTTTGGGGTTCCAAAACAGAATTTCCACGAGCTTTCCATCATTCTGGCTACGTTGATAGAAAGTGATTGTTATAGCAATCTGTAAAGGACGGAGCAATTATAGAATGATCAGAGGAAATGGTTAGCATATGGTTGTTGCAGTTTTTGTACTATTCCATGTTCTATATAGCAATTTGTTCTTGACTTGTTTCATCGGTATCTTTCTATGTCTCAATCAATGTAGGTTTATTGTTTAAAAACAAAAAGAAAGGTTAGGGATTCAATCTGCTAGACTATGTAGCACCCACACGACACGTATACTGACACATGATTTCTAAAAAAATAGAGAATTCCGACACGTTGGAACACATATATTAAGTGTATATTTTTATATATACATGATAATTTACTATGTATATTTAAAAATATCAACGGTGAGTTTTTTCTTCTTCTTCTTCTTCTTCTTCTTCTGTTAGAGATTCATGATTAGTTTTTTTTTTTTTTGGATTGGCTGGATATATTAATTTTGGGGTTGGTGTATTAATTTTGAGGTGGCTGGGTACAGGACTTTAGTATATATATTTTTGATAAATTTACATTTTGATCTCTAATTTATTAAAAATGCTTAAAATTGACCTTGTCTGTGTCGAAATGGCATGTGGGGATACTAGACTCGCGTGTTACTGGTGTGTATGGAGCACTGACCACATGTTGGTTGCATGTCGAAGAGGGTCGGATACGACACAGGGGCCTCCGGAGAGTGTCGGTGCTACATAGTTTCTAGATAGTACTTTAGTCTTGACTATGACTGTTCTTTATTAGTTTCGCTGTTTGCCTAATATCTTTCTTTCTCACAGGACCTAGATTCTAATGACAGGTCAAACTATGTGGAAACTGTGAAAACGGCACGTTGGGAGTATAGTACCCGTCCTGTCTATGGATGGGGCAATGTTGGATCACAGCAGAAGTCTACCGCAGGTTGGTTAGCAGCTTTTCCTGTATTCGAACCCCATTGGCAAATTTGCATGGCAGGCGGGCTGTCAACCGGTTAGAATCTGGTCTTTTACCTTTTAAAGTTGATTTGTTTGATAGATCAGCCCATTCTCTTTATGTTGTTTTTTGTTGTTCTAATAAATGTTTAAACTCAAGTGTTGTTCTAATGGTTTTCTGTTTGTACTGACTGAATCAGAAGTTGTCTTTTGTGGCTAAGTTCATCCATCCAGTTCTTAATTCAGGACTCTCTGTTCATGGACTAACGAAAATGTGCAAAAGCTCCGCTCTTGCAATTGGGTCGTTGCAATTATGGTTATCTTTTCATGAAATTTCCAAATGAACAATCTGTAGTTTCAACAATGAGGGATTACCATGTTAAACTTCTGTCAGAAAGGAACGGGCTCTACCTTGACTATGAATCTGATTCAAGCGCCATTTCTTTTATGATAGGCATGTGGGAAGTTGTAGGAGCAGAATTGAGTAATAGAACCAGCAAGTTTGGAAAGAGTTTTATGCTCTGTTGTTCTGATAAAACACAATTTCATGATTTAATCACGATGATTGATCCTTTAAGTAGAAGGATCAATAACTATGTCAGAGAAGAGCTTCTAGAAACTTAATGATGAAAAGTGATATGGATGTGATTATCATGCTATCCTCATTCTATGTTTATTTCAGTTTTTTTAAGTTGTTCATGGTGTTGAAGCAGTTCCTTGTCATAAAAATAATGAACCCTCCCTTGGTTATCAGAGGGATATATGAATGGTTGAACAATCTTTTGACCATGCATAATGTGATTCTTTATCCTTGGGACGTTCTTCATTTTTTTTTTTTTTGGTAAAGATGGGACGTTCTTCATTTTGTTGCACTATAAACTATAACTAACTATAGCAATAAAATAGTTCTCTTTTTTGCATATATTATTCTATTTTTCATGTAGTACCATCGGAATGGTAGATTCATTTATATTATGTTACTTTCTCCTTGACCACCCCTAGCTCATAAAATGTCATAAAACTGAGCTCTTAATCTGATTTGGCAATGATTATTTTAGTATATGTTTGGAATTTGTTCAGTATCCTGGTTCTGGGACATGCGTTTCACTTACATCTTCCTTCAAACCTTTCCTTTTCTATTTGTAGGTTGGATAGAATGGGAAGGAGAAAGATTCGAGTTCCAAGATGCGCCTTCTTATTCAGAAAAAAAATTGGGGTGGGGCCTTCCCAAGGAAGTGGTTTTGGGTAAGTGTTGCATATCCTCCTTTTGACTGGAGCCAAAAATAGAGGAGAGGTCAGCTTGTTTAGTTGATTATTTTTCCTGTCCCCGTGGCATAGATGGACTATGGGCATAAGTTAGGCTTAGGCTGTATTTTCCTAATCATGGAACTGTCTTTGGGAGCATCCCTATTTTCTTATGAAGTTTACAGCTGCAAGGGGAAACAAGACGCAGAGATATATCAGCTGGCAGTTGTATGTCAATAAATAGCGCTGTAGAAATTCTCTTGGTGATAAAACTCACTTCCTCATTGAGCTAATTGCAAAATGGATCTGTATTAACTGATATTGTAGTTTCTAAATGGGGACCTTCCACCTTAGGCTTTGACTAGATGCTGCTTCTTATTGTGGCACTTTATTGTGGCACTGAAGTGATGTTGTCATGTGGTCTGCCTAATTACTTTAATTTTGAGCTTCTTTTATTGGCCTCTTAATACAGGTTCAATGTAACATCTTTGAAGGTGCAAGTGGTGAAGTTGCTCTGACGGCTGCTGGTGGTTTGAGGCAGCTACCTGGACTAACTGAGACATTTGAAAATGCTGCGCTGGTACTTTTCCCGCATGATTTGGAATCTATTTAAATGCCGGTATGGTTCAACATCAACATCAACATCACCTTTATCCCAAACTAGTTGGGGTCGACGGTTGATGAACGCGAAGTGAAAAGCTTAAAATATACTAAAAAAGAAAAAATATAGGTACCAAAAAGAAAATAATACTAATAGTAATAATGAAAAATAAAATAAAAGAATAAAAAATATAAATAAGAAATAAATATAAATATAAATATAAATGACTAAACAGGGCACTCTGGAACATAGGAAATCCCCCCCTCTATAATGCGGATAGCTTTCCTTCACTCTGTCCTAAGATAGATTGTATGCCAATTTATTTCCCACTCCATTAAATCTTGTTTTACTACCTTCCCCCAAGTAAGTTTCGGCAGACTTCGTCCTTTCTTCATATTGTGTTCTCGATAAAACACTTCTGTTCTTAAATGCCGGTATGGTTAACTGGAGAAAAAGAAAAAAAGAAAGAATACGAATCACTTACTAGAATGAAAATACAAGAACAGCAGTCTTGGGAAAAAGGCCCTGATAAATATTCTACTATAATGGCCTTTTAGTTTGTAAAAGGTGAGGCGATGACAGTAGCAATGAACCCATGGTAATAGCGGGTTTCATAGCTTAGATTCTATTTCCACTAGAGCTTTCTTGGATCTACACATAAGAGAGTTGGGATGGTGATGGAGAAAATCTGGTTTTATCAATTCCCATTTTCTCTTTTAGAGTGTTGTCCCACAATATGTTTTTGGTATGGGTTCTGTTAGGTAGTTAACTTCACATTGATAGATCTCTTCTCATGATGTATCATCCTTCTTTCTCCTGTTGCAGATTGGAGTTCACTATGATGGGATTTTCTATGAATTTGTGCCTTGGAATGGTGTTGTCAACTGGGAAGTTGCTCCATGGGGCTCCTGGTACATGGAAGCAGAAAATGAGACTCACAAGGTAACTATAGCTTCCTGTTATAGCTCATACAACTGTATGGAGTCTCTTGCCACAACCATGGCCATGAAAGGTGTGGGAGGCTGGTATAGTTGCCGTCTTGTGTACAGTCCTAAACTTTATGCATAAATTAGTTTGTGTCGTCTGGCAGCACAATGCTGTATAACAGTATGTGCCTATTTCAAAAATTGGCTTTAGACCTTCTCGGCAAGCAGAATTTGTTGATTGTTTGCAGGTTGTAGTGGAGGCGACAACGAAAGATCCTGGTACGACATTGCGTGCTCCAACTGCAGAGGCTGGCCTTGCTCCGGCTTGTAAGGATTCTTGTTTTGGTGATCTAAAGCTGCAGATATGGGAATGGAGATCCAATGGGAGTAAGGGAAAGGTGTGTGCGATACTGTGGACTTATCATTCTCAACTGCAATTGCAATTGCGTTAACTTTTTACTTTGTTCTAGAAGATGAATTTTGCATTACTAACTGATTCTAGGACCTCCTCGCATTTGAAAGTCTCCAACACCAATAGTTATGGACAGTTACCTGTAAGTTTTGCATATCTGCAAATTCTCTTGTTTAATCGAGAAGTTTATTGTAAGTGGCATAAGATCTTGGATTACAGTACGGAAAGGATAAAAAATAAATCCTGGTGTATTAGTCCAATTACCATGTCTGTCAATTTTATCATCCTAAGAATTGGCAGGGCTAGGGCTATCATCTCCCCGTTTGATGTCCTTGCTGTTGGAAAAAAAAAAAATAAGAGCTGTGAACATATGAACTCTTGGTGATAACTGTTGGTGGTGTCCTTGTTTCAGTTGTAATAAGACCCAACTCAGTAAGGTGAAGAGCATTGAAAACCACCGGAAAAATGACATTCGTCATAGTTCAATGTCCACTAGAAACGCAAGTTAATGCCAAAAGATGGAGAAATTGAATTCGGGAAAGATTGCAATTAGAACCTTTGTTCTGTATGGTTATATTAATCATTCCTATATCTCCTTTCATAAAATTTATTTTGTCAACTTGGGTATTCCAGCTCTTGATCCCGTATTATACGATTTGTTTTCCTTTTTCCAATCTGAAGATATGATCTGCAGGTGATCTTGGATGTGACGAGCAATATGGCGGCTGTGGAAGTCGGAGGAGGGCCGTGGTTCAACACTTGGAAGGGCAAGACCTCCACACCGGAGCTTCTGAGTCGTGCTTTAAGCATTCCTGTTGATGTGGATAGGTTCTTCGGTTTGGCTCCATTCCTCAAACCCCCTGGTCTATAGTTGATAGCACCTCCACTTCTGTTGAGCAAATTGAACACTGAATGCCATTGAGGTTCGCAGGAAGAGCTGTTAAGAAACTTTTCGCTTTTATAGAGAATACCTTCTCTAATTTAGAAGGACAGGTTGAGATTAAAGACAATCTATAAACAATACTTCTCTAGATTTTCCTCTCATTGTTGTCTCGGAGTACCATCTCACTGTCATAAAACACCGAGATTGTCTGGAGATTATTTCACCACGGAAGATTAACTTCGTTGGGAGATTGTTGAGCAGCGCCGAAGAAGATTAATCGATCTTGCAGGGAGGATGGGTCCTCAAGACGGATCAGATCTGTGGCCGGTTCCAGTGGTGCACAAAAGGACAACATGATTGGGACATATTCACATCTTGCATGGTGGAATTCGATGCTTGATATCTGCTCCTGCTCGGAGGACCAAGCTCGTGGCTCTAGACCTTTTGGTTCCTATTCAAGCTTTTATTGCTGGGCACCATGTCCTATTCATCTGCTGGAGACATGAATCGAGCATTGCCGAAACGATCGGAAGTGATAGCGTGGGAGACAAGAAGCCCTTAGATTCCTTTGAATACAAAGCTTGAAGGAAGCTTTTCGAGCATGTGAAGATCAGCCGGCTGAACTCCTCCTTTGGAACAATCAAATATGACCTGTTCACATGAACACTTAATATAAGCCAAAATTATTTAGCAGACTAATCTTACAGTTGGTAGCTCCAACATCTACTCAAGCCTCTATTGAGTTGGTTCTGGAAATGTAGAAGAGATGTAAGTAGTGCATGCAATTCACTTGCCATTACTGGCCACTTCTGGCAACTACGGCCAGCTTTGCAAACTCTGAGACACTAATTATTTTATTTCTCTATTTCTGCTTCAAGCCTATTTTTGAAACACCTTAAATAGAAATTCATTTAGTAATGTAGATTCATTTTTGTATTTCTGGAACAAAAATTTGTTTTATAAATGGATTTGGAAAAGAAATGATAAGTTAAAATTTTTAGCTTTGTGTTTTTGAAACAAAAATGAAAAATAAGAATTCTTCTCTCTCTCTCTCTCTCTCTTGTGTATCTATAGCCGGTTGCTGATCGCCGGCCATTGGTCGGCCCTCCGTTGGCCGTCGATCGCTTGTAACACTAGAAATTTTATGTCGTTATCAAACGAATTTTTGTTCCTGAAAATAGAAATTCTATGTTGTCAAGAAACGCGTTTTTCTAATTTAGATACAAAATGGTTATCATCCATGCCCTAAATATTTATCTAATCTAAGTTTTCCAATCGGTTTTCTCTACTAGGATTCATCTCTTTGAGGGCATGCATGGGTCTCCAAATTTCTCTGATTATGCCGACTATTATATACAAGCGCTAGATTGCATTTTCCTTTCCTAGAAAGTATCTGAAAATGATGTTACGGTCGAGCTTCAGTTTTGGTATGATTTCCGTCATGTTATCCTTCATCTTTGGTCGGATGAAACTTTCTTAGGGGTAAGTTACAAGAATGAACATTACTCATAGTTATCTTCAATTGGGTTTGCGTGTAGTTGGTGTTCATAACATGTAACTCACAAATCATAAGCATGATCTTTGACGAGGAATGAAGCAAAATACAAGCGTGAAAAATGAATGGTTTGAAAAATATTTCACTTCCAATGACTGTAAGATAATTGCATTACCCTCACGAGCAAGATCACATCCCTCTTTACAAGTTTGTGCGAATGCTTCCAGAGCTACTCAATTAGCTATGACACCTGGTGCATTTCCCCAAGGGTGTCGAGACAAACTGTGAATACTAGATATAACTACCAAATAATAAGGGTCAAGGTTGGCCACTGAGACAATGTGGGATAAAGTTTATCGTCAAAAGGGAAACAACCCAAATCACTAGCTAAGACCCCTAAATTAGTCACTGATTTTTTTTTTTTTGAATTATAACATTTTCTTGGACAATAGATTTTTGGTCGTACATTCATTTTTTTTTGTAAGCGATACAAATAATTATTTTAAGAAAATATTTTCTAAATCATTCAATTTTTAATGGAACAACAAACACACCATACAATTGCTTCTCTTTGCTCACTTCATGTATGTTCATTTTTCAAGTGGCACTACTTTACAACCTCAGATCAAAGTTTCTTATGCAACTGCATAATTTGAACTCGCTCTTCCTTTCTTCTTCTGATGAATCCTTCGTCGGATTGCCCTATTCACCAAAGCATGAAACACGTGCATGCGTGATAAACTGGCAAAAATTTCACCAAAATCACTTCAAAAGACTCGCGGAACTCATCAGTTAAATCTCAAGTCTATCGATATTTGTTCCCACCTCCTGATCTTCCTTTCCCTCGTGTAGTTGATGGGTTCAGAGACACTGCATCCAATTCCACGTCCAGCATTTTCTGTTCCACATAAAGTGATGGTTCTCCTATGTTCTCCCCATCAACTCCGCCTGTTTTCTTCCTCCAAGAACTTAACAAGTCAACACAGAGAAGCAAAAATGGGGGTTACTCCTTGGCTGGTTCTTTGCGTTGTGGTAATCATGGCGAGCAATTCATGGGACGCAGATGGCGCATTACCAGCTGAAACCCTAAAAGCGGTAGCAGAAGCTAATGCGAACGGCCCTTACATCGGCATCGTCATTCCTAACCTTTACGATGGGCCGGCTTCTTAGCTCCCTCAGCTCCCACGCTACTGGAATCATAGATTTCGCAGGTAACGATGGCACTATGTCTCGACTTACCGAGTTTCCTAGAAGACATGGAAAATGCTTTCTTGGTCGGAGTTGGACCACATGGGCTCGTTGTGTACCGATATGAATGCGTGGATCAGTCAGTCATCTCATGAGCTTTGATGGAGCAATGTTATGCACATCAAGATTTCAATAAAGCTCTTTGACTCAAATTAGTAAGTAAAGTTGCACTAAACACTTTAATTTTCGGGTAGCACTTTGCATACCATTAGTTAACTATCGACTCTTAATGACTTGTGGGAAAAAGTAGACATCGCCGCAAAAATTTTCGGCCATGTGTGACCCCAAAAAGTTTCACTGAAAGTGCACAAAGCAACGAAGGATGGGAGCAAAGAGATGTCGATTGACAATGAGAGTGTAAAAACCGACGCAATTCGATACGAAGTGCCAACTATTTCACGGGCATTAAATGTGAGTTTCCTAGCAACGAATAGTCTTTTACTTAAACCCTAATACCTCTCTACGCCTCCACGGACTCCAGGGGAGAAGATTTCGGTTCTGGACGGTGGAAGAGAGGAAAGTCATGCAGGTCATGACCGGATTGAGCGTGGTACGTATCCCGCTACTCTAATTTTAATTTCTCTCTAATCTTTCTCTACTCCAATTTTAATTTCTCTCTTATCTTTCTTATGATTTAATGCCCGTTCTGTAAAATGTTCGAAATATCGTTCGACAGCCGCCTAATCTGGTTGCGACTAACGCGCTCGTGCGTCGCGACGTTGAGGGAAAGTACGTATGAATTTGGTGCAGATAAACGCAGCCATCACTACACAGCTTCTGTTGAGCTTCTTCGATGTGGAGGGCGTTGTTCATTATGGAATTGCTGGGAACGCGAACCCTGTCAAAATTCCGCGTTCCAGCCATCGGTCTTCCCTTATGTTAATCGATTTCCCGTTGCCAATAATCTACTTCTCTAATCCCGATATCATCTCCCTTCCATTCAGTATACTCTGCTACCCCCATGAAGGTCTAGACCCTTTCTCAGCCTAAAAAAAGCTTATGTTAGGGAAATAGATCCCTTTTAGGATTCTGCCCCATAAGGAACCCTTATTTTGGACTAGTCTCCAAGCTTGCTTGCCAAGTAGCGCCCTGTTAAAAGTTGCCATATCCTTGAAACCCAAGCCCCCGGCATCTTTCCTAGTTTTCAAAACCTCCCAACGTCGCCAATGCAATCCAGCTTCAGACTCGCTGTTCTTCCACCAAAAATGTGATATTCTCTTTTCTATTGACTTGCAAATTGAGATTGGGACTTTAAAAATAGACATGGCGTATTGGGGAATACCTTGAACCACCGCTTTGATCAACGTTTCTTTCCTAGCCTTTGAGAAACGATTTTCCTTCCAACCTTCGAGTTTCGTGTCTACTCTAGCGTTGATCCATGAGAACATCTATTTTTTAGTGTCACCCCAATCCGATGGCAGCCCTAAATACTTCCCTGTCTTCCCCATTATCGGCACTCTGAGAACACTTGCAAGGATGTTCTGTAGTTGATGTGGACAGTTCGGCCCCATGAAAATTCCTGACTTGTTGAGGTTTATCTCTTGCCCCGTGGCATAACAGTATTAGTTCAAAATCATGGCCAGATTCTGGCATTCCACCAACTTCCCATCCAAAAAGAAAATGGAGTCGTCAGCGAATAGCAGGTGTGAAAGAGTAGGGCATTGCCTAGATAGCTGAATCCCTTTGATTGTCCCTTCGTTCACAGCCTTTCCCATCAGCGAAGATAGAGTGTTTGCCATTAGAATAAACAGATACGGGGAAATAGGGTCTCCTTGTCTGAGACCCCTTGAGGGTTTGAAGGAAGGGAGAGGTTCGCCATTGAATTTTACACTCAAGGATGCCGTTCTAACGCAGATCATCACTCTATCCACCCATAATGAACAGAAGCCCATCCTTAGAAGACATGCCTCTAGGAAATCCCATTCGACCCTATCATAGGCTTTTTTCATGTCGAGTTTGAGAATCGCTTGGAATTTCTTTTTTCTCTTTCTAACTCTCAGTTGGTGCAGGACTTCTTGGACAATGAGGATATTATCTTGGATTTGTCATCCTCCAACAAAAGCGCTCTGCTCTTCAGCAATGATTTCAGGTAACCATCTCTTCAGCCTATTCGCCAATACCTTTGATATAATCTTGTAGCCAAAGTTGCAAAGACTTATCAGTCTGAATTGGTCTAGTCTTTCTGGATTTTTAACTTTTGGGATAAGGGTGATATGTGTTGCATTTAGCTCGGGATTCATGACACCCTCTGCGAAGAATTTTCTGACCTCCTCATACACTCCCTTCTTTATATTCTCCCAGTTTCTTTGGTAGAATAAACCGTTCAACCCGTCTGGCCCTAGGGCCTTTTCAGCCCCCATCTCGAAAACTGCTTTCTGGACTTATTCCATGGATATATCCGCTGATAACTCGACATTCATCTGATTAGGAACCGTTGGAGGGCATTGATCTAGCACCGGATCAAAGTTTCGGGGACCCGTTGTAGTGTATAAATCAATGAAGAACTCTTGGGTCATTTCTTTTAAAACAGAGGAGTTTTTGATCCACACTTCCTGCCCCATTACTTTCAGCATAGAGATTCTGTTCCGTTGCCTTCTGTGGATAGTTGTTGCATGAAAGAATCTGGTGTTCTTGTCCCCCCATCGCAGCCAGTTCACTCTTGATCTTAGTCCCCAGTACATTTCCTCCCTGCGCCATAGATTCTGAATTTGGTCAAGTATCTCTCTCTCGAGATTCCTATCTGCTGGTTGTGTTTGTAGGTTTGTGAGTCTCTGAAGTTCTGACTTGAGTTCAATGATCTGTTTGTGGCTGTTAGGAAAGGTTTTTTTGCTCCATTTCTCTAGGGCAGCAGTAACCGCTTTTAATTTTTCTACCAAATCCGCTCCTTCCCCATCAAGTTCGTCCCAGATTTCTTTAACAATGCGTCCGCACTCTGTGTTTTCAAGCTAAAAAGATTCAAACCTGAATAGCTTTTTCCTCTTCACCTTCTCCGGGGTTAAAACCAGCAGAATAGGACTGTGATCTGACCCAATGGCGGGTAGAGCGAAGGCCTCAGCTTCCGTGAACATAACTCTCCAGTCTAAGTTGCAGATAGCTCTATCTAGTCTCTTCTTAACTAAATCCCCTCCTTCTCTATTGTTGGACCAGGTATACGCACAGCCTTTGCTCTCCAAATCCATCATCCCACAATCTTGAATGAGTTCTTTGAAAGACTGCATTCGAAAGTTATCTATTCCCTTTCTCCCCACTTTCTCCCATGTATATAGTGTTTCATTGAAGTCCCCAATCCACACCCAAGGGAGATTATTCCCAGGCTTTAAGAGTCTAATCTGGTCCGATACTCTAACCCTTTCATGAAGTGTGGCTGGAGCATAGACACATGTCAGCCTAAAAGGTTTCCCTTGGGTTGGGTCATCGTATCGCAAGTCCAGCAAGTTACTAGTGGCTGTGAAGATTTCCACATTGATCTCATCCTTCCACATGAGAGCCAGTCCACCTCCTAGGCCATTCGGATCCACCACTACTTGGTTCTGAAACTTCAAACTCTTCCTCACACGACTAACCACCCTTTCTTGATTTTTTGTCTCGCAAAGAAAGATAAGGTTGGGCCTTTCTTGAGCCGAAATGGCTCTTAGAGCTTGAACTGTCAAGGGGGTACCCAGCCCTTGACAGTTCCAAGCAAGTATACTCATTTGTGACCCGGTGACTTTTTAGGGCAAGCCACCAATGCCCGTAGATTGGCCTCATTAGTAGAGTCCACTGGTGTTTCCAATAGGTTAGATTCGTCTAGCAACATAATCTGCTTCTGCTGAATATTCTGGCTATTAGCTTTTCTACCCTTCTTTGCCTCCCTTCCTGCTGAAATCTTACGGTTTTTCCTCAGGGACTCACTACCTTGGAATGAAGGGAGGTCTATAAGTAGGGTTCTGGTGCTTGCTGGGATTGTAGAGCCATTTGATAATCCCTCGCCTGAGGTACAGCCTTCTATCTCGCACACTTTACTCTTTCCTCTTTCTTCTCCTGGACCGCTGTCTTTCATGTTCTCCTTCAGATTCCCATGGGAAGTATCAAAAAGTGTTGGGGCATCAGGGGTTTCAGGAATGGCTTCTTCCTCCATAAACTCCTCTGGTTTCGCCTCGTAAAAAGCTTTCCAAAAAGGACTGGTAGTATTTGATTCGGCTTTCAGCCATGGCCCGAATAGAAAGTTCTCATTCTTGGAAAAAAATTCCTCATTATAAGGTATTTCTTTGCAGTTTTTGGCATAATGCCCTATCCTTCCGCACAAGAAACAGAACGTAGGTAATCTTTCGTAACGAAAATCCACCCAAAGCTCTTTCCCCTTATAACTGTAGATCATTCCTGATTCCAGAGGGTTTGTAAGCTCCAAAACCACATTTGCTTTACACACTGCTACTGATGCATATCCCCTGGTTTCTATTTTAACCTCATCCACATTCCCTATCTTCTCCGCTATGCTTCTAATCACTTCATTTTTCCTTCCTTCCACCGGAATTCCCACAATATGAAGCCAAAAGGCGCAGGAGACAAAAGGATTGCATTGAGGGACGAAATTTGGTTCCCAAGGTAATAAAACCAGCAAGTGACGGGAGAAAGACCAAGGAACTGTGTTTAGAATTCTCGTTTTTTCGTCTATAGTTTCAAAGACAAAAGAGAAAAGCCCCACCTCAAGGTGAGTGCACACTACCTTATCTGTTTTCCAAGCCTTTTTCATAGTCGATTGGAACGCCTGGAAGTTGACCTCTGGGTTTCCGTAGAGACGTCCGAAAACATGCGTTCTCCCTCCTCTAGACTTGCTTCTATGACAATCTCATCAACAACTGCTTTTTTTGTTCTAGACCATAGGTGGCCCAGCCTATTGCACAAGGCATTCATATGTTGTTCTTGATCCATGGTGCTTGGCTTGACAGGGGTAATACGGCAGGAGCTTAGGGGGTGTTCAGCTGGGACCTTGCCGCACTAATCTTGGCCAGTGAGAGCTTCGGATGGTGGTCGACACAGAAACTGGAGGGGCTACGTGGATTACCGAGAGGAGACTTATAAAGAGCCATCAGCAAAGCGGCCAAGGGGGGATTTAGGTTTTATAAGTAATGAAAATGTAATGGAACAGGGTTCAAGGTTCAAGGCTTATGGCTTAATGGTTTAAATCGAAACATGAGCATTTGTTTTGAAGCGAAAATCTGGGTTTTTTCGGGTTTTGTGTTGATGAAATGACATGGTATGAAGGATCTTGGCGCAAACTGGGTATTTAGGGTTTTGGGTCGGTGGAAGGGCAGATGTAAAGATTCCTTGTCTGAATCTGGGTTTTTTTTTTTAGGGTTTTGCGATAGTGGGAAGACATGTGTAGGGATTCATGGCCCCAACTTGTGATTTTCGGTCTTGGGGTCGGTTGTTACTCTGGATCTGTGGAAGAGACATGGCGGCAGTATTTAGGGTTTCGAGGAAAGAGTTTGGGGGTAGCTACCAAAGGGTAGGGGAGAGCTCTCAAGGTGAGAGAGAGTTGTTTTGAGGCCACTTGAAAATGCATTGAGTTTGGATAGCTCCCAACCATATAGAAACATTAGTATCATCAAGTTTGGAAACTCTAGTATACATTTCTTGTGGTGAGGTCTTGTTTAATTCTGTATTTTTTTTCCCTGTTCTCTTTAGACACAACTTGTGATATCCTCCGATGTGTAAAATATCCACTAGGCTAATTCACCATAAACATAAGTACCCGCTGCGGATCCGGATCCCCTAACATAGTGGATCTATGTTATGGGTGACATAGTAGATCTGGGCCGTCCGATTCGAAAATAGACGGCCCAGATTGATCCACATCATTTTTGTAAGAGGGGGAAAAAATTTTGGAGAGAAGAGATGGTCATATGTTCAATCTCTGACTTCGTTAAGGGGAGATAAGGTGGAAGATTTCAAAAAAGACCTAAAATTTGTCACAGCGTAAATGAACAAATTTAACCAGTTTTTAGACTTAAATTGTAAGACTTGCCTTATATTTTTCATGGTCCGCCTAAAACAGCTGAGTCCAGTAACAATGTAAAGTCAATTACTCTAATAACAGAACTCAGGACCGCAAGACCACAATACAAGATTCACACCAGAAAGAAAACTAGGAAAAATTCAGATTTAGACAGGCCAGAACATCGGATTTACATTTTTTACAGCATGCTATCAGTACTAGCTGGCAGGCGTCTAAAGAAGTTGAGCGATGCCGAAGGTAGCCGGTGACAGAACCTTGGATGCCTCATCATGTAAAATCCGGCCATTTCTGCCGCCACCTGGAAGGGGCTCACGTACGATACAAGCGCAGCAACGAGGCAGAAAGTGAAAAAGATGGCCATAGCACGTGGATCCCGCCACCTCAGGATTTTGCCGTTATTTTTACTTATAGATTGTTCATCTTGCTGCTACCAGGATATTGGCCTTCCTCCCGTAGAATTTGTACCAGTAACTCTGTGATTAAATTACTTAGTCATTCTTATATCATTTGAAGTAGAATTTCACCGTAGGAAACATTGGTACTCTTTTGCAAATGTCTAGTTCAACTTGCATCTCATTCTGCACAACTCCAAGCCATGTTAGAACTATTGTGATGTTCCACGTCTGGCCTGTAATGTTCTTTCTCATTGGACTCATTGCAGCATATATGCATCTGTTACTAGTAGGACAGAGGCCATAAAGAGCAAAAGAGTTGCTGTGATGGAAAAAGAGAAGTTGTACTTACAACTCAATCAGTTTGGAAAGGTGGTTCCATATATTTTAGTTTCTTTCACATGTTTAAAAGGAACATCTCTGAACTTTCGTGTTGAGTTTTCTGTAGAATATTCCGATTATGATAGTAATGAAGGCAATCGGAACGGAAAGCGATCAAGAGGTTGTCGAGATGATAGGCAGAGATCCTAGATATAGTGCCCCTCTTCTTCGATCGATTGAGGTATGTGTCCTCGTTGAGGATTTTTTTTGTTTTTTGTGCCTGTCAGGATTGATCAATTTTCATATGACAATTCCATATGCATTAAAATGAATCTTTTAGTGACAGATTTTCTCTAATGCTTGTGATTGTGCACATGTAATATCGTATCTTGTTTTATGATCTTCAGGAGCATTATTTTTCTCATGCTATCATGAAATGTTTAGTTGCAAATGATAATCATCTTGCTGGAAAATGGAATTATGGAAACCTTTGCAGTCCTGGTTAAATTTAGCAAAGTCGTCATGGAAGCGGATAAGCTTGACCCAATTTACTTATCGGTACCATATAGGAAGGATATGAAGTCATCTGGCTACACGTTTCTGATGTTGTGTAGCTTCTCTAGGTCATGTCTTTTCATTCTCACAAATTGCTTTAATCTCAGGAATATTCACGCAGCAACAAGCTCTTGACTTTTCTATTGCGTTTCTGTTCTGCAAGAGTGCAACTAGTTCCTTAAACTTGTAATAAAGCCCCCCTCAAAGAAAAAAGGGACTGCTATATCATGAAATTCACCTTGCCAATTACCTATGATTTTTGTCCAAGAATTCAGTAGCACAGATTGCCATGCATTTGAGCCATTGCCAGAATTTTAGCCCTGGGATACAATGTTCTATGAGGACTCTGTAAGAAATTATCCTAAATCAACATAATCAGGGCGCCTCTTGCATAGGACGTATTACCCACAATGCCCTGGGGGCATCTGTTAATAATCTTATCAACCCTTTCTTGTGGTCAGCCTCATTGTTATCCTAATAGAATTATAGTCATGCGGAATATCTTCTCAAGCCTTTCCTACATGATAGCATTAGTACTTGCGAATTGTAGGTAAATAATCTACGGTATTAGTCTAGTAAGGTACGATAGCCATGTTAGATGACATCGAAAAAGTTAGAGACGGCTAATTTCAACCTGTGACTATTGTATGCTAAGTAAATGGGAGTTTTCGTTGCCTTTTGAACCGTTTGTATAATTGGCTTGCTTTATGGTGATGGCATGGTGTTTCAGCTCCTACTCTCACACATTGATTTCTGCTGCAGGTGAAAAATTTGCCATATACAAATCTTTTGGTCGGAAAGGTTGTGCCGTGCTCAAGGACATGCTATTAAAAATTAATTGAATTTGGCCTAGGACTGAGTACTTATTAGCACTTTCTGAGTGGCACTTTGTATAACTTGTTCAGGAAGGCAGAGCTATATTTATACCTATTAGCCTAGAACTGAGCTAACGTGCGGGTTATTTTTGTTATATTGTCCTTCTCCTAAACATCATTAACATAAGCCAGCTCTTATTTATTTATATATTTTTTTTATCCATTTATTTATCTATTTGTGTTTTTTTTACGCATAAGGCAACCAAGAATAACTTCCGCCCAAAGTGTATATATGATGTTTTAATGTTACGACACATGATGGAAGCAATTTTGAATAAAGATGTGATGGATGATAATGTAAATGAGCCGAACCCTATCACAAAGAACTTCTTTCTATTGTGGCAATATTTTGGTGTGTGAACAGGAGTACATTACATTGAAGTGTTAATTGATTTATCCTGGATAACCATGCTTTAGTTAGGATGGTTAAGGTCAATTTTTTTGGAGGATGGGAAAACTATTCTGCTGCTTGATTGCTTCTCAAAATTTCTTCCTAGAAGTTTGTCTGCATTATCCCTAACTCGTCATAAGATGCTAATCATCAACCGCAACATTGGCTAGTAATAATTAGTGATGTTAGCATGTAGTTGGTGCGTAGTATTTATGCTAGACAATTAGCGTTTGGCAGTGCCTCTCAATGCTCTATAACTACAAATAGAGCTCTTATCTAGTGTTTCTTTAGGTTTGTTGAGAGAAGATATTAGCCCTTTTGAGGTCTCTCTCCGTCTTTCTCACTATTCTTAAACATCTACAACGTCCCCATGAATATGACATGTAATAATATACTTAAGTGGAGAATTGTATTGGGATTCGTTATTTTTTTGCGATAGATCTCACGGATGTTTTTCTTGGATGTGGTTAATCTTTTGTTCATAAATGGAATCTCCATAGAGCAATAACAGGCTATTAACAAGAAAGACTTGACAATGCAATTGGGTGATCTGCAATTTGACAGAAAAGTCTTCACACTGCTTATCTTTGTTAGGATTACGTTGGGAAGAAGCGGTTGGAGTTATCTGGCCAATTAATTTCTCTGCTTTTTGAGGTATGTGTTTGCTTTAGCATTTGTCTTCATGATTACTCAAAAGCAAAAGTATTACCGCTTATAAGATCACTTTCGATCGTCGGGCCATCGTCATCACCTCCGACAGCTGCCTATCGTCATCTAGTCAACCGATCATGTTCCAACGACTGGGGGGAAACAAGACCACCTGTCACCACCTCCAACGAGAGCATATTGGCCACCGTTTGAGGATCACCGCCATAATAGTCCATCGGTGTTGCCTCCGCCCTCAACCACAGTCGTCGCTTCCGCCACAGCCCATCACCATTGATTCTCATTGAGTAGGCTGCGGTCGTCCTTGTTGTTATCAAGCCTGAACTTGACTAACAAGTTCGATCCCTAAATCTCGAATATGAGGAGATCCTTCACGTGGTTTTGATTGCAACAGTGAAAATCCTTGATGGTTTCTTTCTTAGTTTGATTCTCAAAAAAAAAAATAATAATCAATGTCTAAGCTAACTGTAGGTTTCTTTCAATGGTTATGTTGTGGGAACTGTTTCTTGACGCTGAGGTTAAGCATTGACTGAGAAGAAATCTAGGAGGATTTTTTTTTCCTGCAAGGTTTGTGTTATTTTTCTTCGATCTTTAATTTCTGCTTTCTTTCAAATTGTTTGTTAATAGTGCGAAAGTTTCTTCTCTCTGGTGAAGTCTAATGAACCATTACTATTTCCAATTGGTTTGACGATGAGATGCATTAATTTATGATACCAAAAAATATGTAATGGGGAAAAAGTTAAAAATGAAAAAATGAATATTCTCAATCATATGAACGCGATGAAGGTAATAGGAAAAGGAAGTGCCCGTTGCAATTCTGCAGAAAGGCCTTGGTTGGACCGATATGACAAAATTTTAAAAATGAAACCAATGAAAGGACTTGATTAGATTGATATGATAAATTTTAGGACTTGATTGTATTTTTTAAAAAAATTTTAGGATTCAAATACATTTTCATGACAAGATTTAAGACTTAATTGCACTTATAGAAAATTTTAAGAGTCAATTATACTTTCGTCACAAATCTCAGTTATGCAAAACTCATTTTAAAAACTATATTATAAAATCATAATCCTTTCATTATGTGTTTTTTGATCGGCTAATTGCTTCATCATTTTTAGACGCTCCCTACTTGAACAGAGAGTCTGCCCACCATACAAGTATCCCTCTCTTCTTTTTTTTTTTTTTTCTTTTGCTAGCTGATTTGCACGTGCAAGCCAAACGAGCTAAAGGTCATCATATTCGAGACTTAGCTGTTCCTTTCAAAGGATAATTTGCAACAATATCCACTCCTCAGACTCTTCTGAGAAAACGACCCCAATGTCAAGAGGCCCCGATGTCTAGAGGCGCTTGTCCGAAATTTTCTAAATATAAAGCATGCGAGTCAGTCATCTTTATTGTGAAAGAATCCACGCACTTCTCTAATGGGCCCCTGTGGGCCCACTTGACAGCCCAGTCCCCCAGCAAAATATGACGCCCTGAAGACTTCCGCTCTGACGTCTCCACTTTTCTTCGCCAACTTTGTTCTAAAACCCTACATTCTCTTTCGCTTCTGTCCGTCCCTCTTCCCCTTAAACCCTCGTCCCTTTCTCTCCCTCCCTCTCTCTCTCTCCTCCGAAACTACTGAGAAATGGCGTTCTCTTCTATTCTACGCCGCTCGGCCTCCTCTTTAGCACCTCTCGCGGTCCGTGCTCTCCGAAGCCAGCGAAATTGCCACTCTGCCATCTTCACTGCTCTTAACCAGACGAGGATCGCTTCCAGCGAGCCTCGTCTCAGTCAGTTTTTGCCTCCTCATAGCTACTCCACGAAGAGGCCGAGCTCCGACGAGAATCTCTCCCAATTCCTCGACTCGGAGATTCAGTGTGCCGAGGAAACCGACGAGAGCATGGATTGGTCAACGGAGAATCTCATCCGATCCCTCAACTCGATGATCCAGTGCGCTGAGCAAACCGACGACCACGATCAGGTGAGGTGACGATACGCAAATGTTGTTGCTTGATAATGCCTTTTGAATGGTGTTTGCTATCTAGAAAATGCAATGTAGGAAGAAATTTGTTGGCGTGTTCGATGTGACTATGACAGGAATGAAGATCATTTCGTAAAGGTAGGCTGCTTTGTTTTGGCGGGATAAATTAATTCATGCTGATTAATGCATAAATTCCAGGTGAAAACTCACCCGAAAGACTTACGATTGCTCAGCATAAGCTGCCGAGTCTTATTACAGTGGCAATGCTCGTTTATTGTCAAATGATTCTTGTAGGTGCTAATGTAGCTGAGGTTTTTCCTTACGGATACGTGTACCTCTTAATTTAGAATCATGAGGGAAAAAAATAAAAAAAGGAGGATCATAGAGAAATTTTTGTCATCTAGGTAAACAATAGCCGAGAATGGGGCAGAGACAAAAAAGGATGAAATTCTTTTAGGCAAATCATTAAACCTTCTCTGCTTTTTGGCAGAAAAGTAGACATAGCTTAAGGAAGAGACATGTTTCTAAACACAATTGGCTTTTAATTTTTAACATGATTGGATTTTAATTTTCGACCATCCTGCCATCAAATATGCTTTCGCTCCTCTTTTCGTTATGTGAAACTATGTAGGATGTGCTAGCCTACTAGGGGAGAAAAACTACTGTACTAATTTAGAATTTCCTTTTTTTGAGAAACTCTCCATCTGCGCGGAGAGACCAACCAATCTCCTCATTCAGGGTTCAAAGCAAAAAAAATACAATTCAAATAAGAATTGCGAAAAATATGAAATGGAGGATTATTCCCGTAGGAGATTCACATTTTCTTCTAAACTCATGATGTGGTTTATAGCTTGAAAAGGCATCAGGTGGATTCCCTTTTAAAATTGAAGACAAGCTTGAACATGGCGGTTTTGGATTTGAAATCATTATTACACTATCAAGGGAGTATCAGGGTGAAGAGATTAAAGTTAAAGTCGGCGTGCATGATTCCGAGACCGAAGAAGATAGTGGTGATGACAAATGGGACGATGATGATGAGAAGGCTAATCAGCCGTGCCTTCATCTGTTCGTAAGCATTGTCAAGGGGAATGGACAGTTTATTGAATTCGCCGGCACTGTTTATCGCGATGAAATGGTTATTGGCTGGATGGAATTTAAGAATCCAGAATTCTCGAACACTTATGAAGGGATTGATTTTGGGTAAGCTCGTTTTGTTTTCATGTTTCCCCTTATCTGTAAGATACAGAGTTCGTATCTGGTCTAATTACTGTCACACACAGACCCTCGACCTAACCATTTCACTTTCTCGTGCTTTCCATCTTCTCCAGGCAATTGGATGAGAACCTACAGAAAGCATTTCACAAGTACATAGCGATTAGAGGAATCAGAGCCAGCATGGCCAATTTCTTGTATGAACACATGACCAACAAAGACAACGGACAGAACTTGACGTGGTTGAAGAACCTCAAGAAGTTTATCGAGGCGTAATTTTGTTGGAGTCGGCATCGATTGGTATGTAGGGGTTTCAGTCTTCAGTTCTGGTCCGAGATTCTCCATTGCAACGGCTTATTAATGTAGACTACCAAGTGTTCTCCACTTCTTGAATGGAACATCTTTAATTGAGAAAGGTGAAATTATTGATAAAATAATAACTCTAGTTTTTCAATGCACTTGATTATGACTAGTTGCCAATTACAGTAATAGAAGTGCGCAGGTCCAAATCTGCCAATTACATAAGTTTGTTTTTGTAACTTTCCATAGAACAAAAGGGGTTATTTGAGTCGAATTATCATTGACTTATCTCCTAGCTGTGACCCAGAGAATAATGATAAGATTTGGGACAGATTTTAGGAAATTGTTTAATTATGCTTGGAAATTTCCAGCGCGGAAATCCTGAGTTTGCAAATCCAAAGCTAATGAGGAAACAGGAGATCAAATCCACTAGAGTATAGAGAACGGAGGTGAGTGCTGTAGTCAGGAATATTGCAATCTAACTGTTTTTGGCTTTTCAAGCTGTCCATACGCCTCGAGGGAGCAAGCTATTTCCGAGACATTCCGAAAAATTGGGATGCGATTCTTGTTTCGCTGTTTGCTTATGCACGTGAATAGGAGGAAAAAGGAACAAGGAAACCAATAAAAATTGGAATAAATGAAACGAAGAAGCAAAACTTGGCACCAATGTACAATCATTGCTGCAATTAGAGAAGTACTGGAAGAAGTCAACCGCACTGAGTGACCAGAAATCTTGAGCAAGAAAAAAAATAGTGTGATTAAATTCAATTGGTCGATGATCACGTTCTTCTCGTAAGAGATAAAATGAAATGTAAACTTATAATGTTTATTCTTTCCCGTCAGAATGACCAAGAACAGGTATTTTAGTTGATTCCTTGATTTGGTAAAAGAGCTTGTTCCTCCCCACTTAAATTGATCCAATGTTTAAAAAAAACATCAATATTCGCAAACCTGCACATGCCATATTAGTATATGGACAAATATATTGTTTCTCTGAGCAGCTCTTAGTAGAAATCCCTCTACTAATATGTGCAGAATATGTAGCATCTTGAAAATTTACCTCCTTAAGTAAAAGTTATTTTGAACACAATGTCGATTATGAGTACAGTTAGTTGTAAATTGAGATGGATGTGACTTCTTAGATAAATTCCATTTTCGAGACCAATTATCCTATATTGCTATGGGAAAATCTACGTAGTGAGTAGGAAGTTCATTTTTCTATATGAAGGTCATTTTGGATATATTGCAAAATGTGTTCACAATAAATTATAAAGGTTCTAGTCAATTGAAAAATGTGTGATGTTGTATTTCATTGGACAATTAGTACACGAAGAGATTTGTGTTAAAAATTCATCTATAATAAATTCAAGATTCACAAAAAAAAAAATTGAGGCAAGGACAGGTGTAATGTGGATAAAAGATGTTAAAGGAGGTGGATTCATGTTCAAGCTTGGCTAGGTGGGAGGTGGCACACAAAAATTTAGTGAGAAGTGTGGTGCATGGATGTGTCACATAGAAATAATACCAATGATAGAAACTTGTGAAATATATATATATATATATATATATGACACTTGGAAAAAATGCTTCTCAGTTTCACCAAGGGTGTCACCATTGGATGCATAGGGAAGGAAATCTTCATCATTTTCCCCTCCCTATTCTCATTATCGCTCCCTCTTTTCCTTTTGCGTACACATTCCATCTTGAGAGCTTCTTTCTTGAGGGTTTCGGTGCAGGCCAATAGAGAAATGGCTTGTTCAAGCTAAGGTTGAATTGAACTTCGAACATGGATATTAGGCTGATTGTCTAGGGAGTGGACATAATTTCATGGGTTTGAGAAAAACAGAAGCTGGACGAGAAGACCCATGATTCGTGCGGTGTGATTCAAGCTTCATTTTTCTTTGTACATGATCCCAAGCAAGTGGACTTCTACACCTACTATTATGTCACTCATTTTTTGTTCATTTGGGCATGGATCGCTGATGTTCAAAAATGGGTATTTGAAACCGAAGATCATTTTGCATGAGCTAGGAAATGAGGATGAAATGACAAACCACTGCTAGTACTATCGACTACACTTACGGGTATGAGGAGTATGAGTTTGAGTGTGGGAATTTTCATGGATGAGCTGGAATTAAGGATTGTCATGCATGTAGTAACTCCGTTATGTCTTGAGGAAGGCCTAAGAGCTTTGTTTGTTGTCCAAATGAGTGTATTTGAAACCTTTGAATGTTGGGTTGTTGTCCAAAATTGAACATCCAACTAGAGTTATTGGGAGAGGATAGGTTTGGTTTTGGGCGTCATACCCCAATCCCAAAGGTTTTAATGAGTGTCCTTGAGCATTAGACAAGTGAAATGAATGGAGGAATCATCAAGATGAGAAATGGATGCAAACAAGAAGATTGGTCACGGCGTCTATGTTGTTGATGTGACGTCCCCAAACCATGCACATGAAGACAAGGGAATTGGTGAATTTTTTACCCCTTTCTTTAACTCCTCCTCTTCTTTCCTTGACTTTTCCCTCTAGCAATTTCATGCGGCTAAAGAGCCACTCAATCCATGTGCCTCTTTAAAATCCCACTCTCAATTTCAATGGTGTTGGAAGCTTTTCTTTGGTTGAAATTTCGGCTAAGCTGCTCCATTATCTCGGCTGGACTCCATTTCCCATGCAGCTGCCCACGTTCCCCCCCCCCCCCCCCTCCCATTAATTAGCTTTTCATTTCTCATGCAATCAGGACAAAATTTGATAAGAAGGGTCCACCAACCATTGCTATTCACGTGGAGAAACTTTTCTGCAGTTGGCTCCCTCCCCTCTTCTTTCTGCTGCTGCATTTTCTTCTCCATTTTTCGATCGACAGCCGCTGGAAGTTCCTCTCCTCGTCCCCCTTTAGCTGCCATTTTTGTTATGCTGCAGTTGCACTGTTGTCTTCTTCATTTCTGCTACTGCAATTGCTGTTTTTGCTCCGTTTGCTGCTGCCGTGAGTCTACTACTTCTTCTCGTCCATCTCTCTCAGCTGCTTGCTGGGGTTTTTTGCTGTAGCTGCTGTTTTGTTCCATTTGCAGCTGCTGTCTTGCTGCTGGATTTTCTTGAACTTCTTCTCGGTTTCTCGCGTCCAGCACGCGCACCTGAAGGAAATCGGCTCGTTCGGGGTCGTCCGGCGTCCGAAACAAGCTTCGTTTTCGTCTGTGTACTCGTAAGACTTCAAACTTCGATATTCTGGAAGCGGATAAGTGAAAAACCTCCTAGAAAATTCTCAATTTTGATTCAAATTTGACCCCGATTTGCCCGTGTTTGTTTGTAGCTAATTCCTCACCCTCTCGGCTAAAGTTGCCTTGCTTGGAGCTCGATCATCATCGTCCGTGGCCCGAGTACAAAGTCGGATTTTTAGGTGAGTACATTTCTAAACTTGACTTAGAATGTTAGGTATGTTAGGGACTAGTAGGGAAAATTTTATGATGAAAAATATTGAATTTCCTAGACGTCAAATGTCGATTATTTATTTTTGACCATAGGGGTCAATTGATAATTTTTGTGGACTCTAGAAATTGTCCTGTGTGTCAGATTGCTTGCCTTTGAGCCTAGGTGACTTAGAATGGAAACCAGGTCCTGCAATGCAAGTTTTTGTAACGAGAAATGCCTGGTTATTATATTTGATTTATATTGAGTTGAATTGCGTGCTCTGGTGAATAATCTTAAGAAATGCATGTGGCAAAGTTGACTTGCATGAGTGTTTATGGGGTGCGCTAATTGAGAATTTTGTGATGCTCATCATTGATCTCCATACTGGCATAAGACATGCGTTTGGCGGAGTGCGTAGAACCGTGTGGGACGGCCCGGCAGTGTCTAGGGGGCTACCGGGAATGAGGGGAAATAAGCAGGTGCCGATCGCAGTGCTAATTGAGCCACGATCTTGCACTTACGCCTGAACGTGCTCGGCACGAGGTAGCTGGAGAAACAATGGTGCCAACTTCGGTGTAATTAGACACGGGTTGAGGCACAAGCCTGAGACGTCCATGACGTAGGCGGGATCGGAAGTGCTATTGAGCCATTGGTGGGGTTCGGTCCGGAAGAGCTAGCAAGCCGCCGGAGACCCCAAGAGAACCAATGAGCATCTGCATTTGCATCTGTTTGATCTGAAGTCGTAACATGCATGTGAAGATTTAAATTTCTAGCTTAAGGTATATGCTTCATTCTAAATTGAGTCTAGACATGTGCTTGCTAAGTTTCGACTCACATATTTTTGGCCGATTGCCATTTCAAATCCTTGATCATAGACTTGATTGTTCTTTGATATCTAAAGAGTTTGATCTGGAAGAGTGATCCTCGCAAGAGGACGAGTAGTCTTGATGATACCTAGATGGAGACTAGTGATTTTTTGGTTTGGCTTATTCTCTTTTGTTAGTGGCCGACTCAGGTTTTGAGGTTCAAATGTTAGTCTTCCTCCCAGGTTGTACAGAACTCTTACTATTATATGTAAATTAAGTTTTCCTCTATCTCTCTATCCCACATGTGTATTTGTCAGGGGTTGTGCGTTTTCGCTGTTGCATTTGTTGGTTGTCATCTAGCCGCGACGAGTCATGGGCCGTTGCCAGTATTGGCCAGGCGATGAGGAAATTGGCAGGTGAAGGGATGTTGCGCGTTCGACGGGTCCAGGACGCGACAGTTGATCAATTGAATAGTTGCTGCCATAGGCTTATTTGGCATCTTGGATTAGTGATTTGGTATAATTATTGTTAGAGATAGTGAGATTGAGCCGAGAGAGATGAATACCATGAGAGATCTATCTTGATTCGAGTATAAATAGAGTGAAAACCATGTATGGTGTACCAAAGAGAGTAACTGATACCTTGTGATCATGTGGAATAGATGTACCTGCGAACTAAAATTTGGTTGCTAGGAGGTGGCACCAAGAAGGGTAATAATTAGTCATGCCTTTCTACTTGTGATGGGGCTCAAACATGGGTTAGTTAGTCAAGGGTTGTTTTAGGTGTTGTGCTACACTAATCTGCTATTGGAAATGTCACCAATATGATATAGGATTTTAATTTTTATGTATATGGATGTTCAACCATAAGCTTAGGGCTTGCTTGTACTATGTTAAGTGGCCATGCGTGAGGTAAGGGACGTCGTTTCGTACTCGCATTTCATGTCACCATGGATTAAGTGTGTGTAGCTTTCGAATAAAAGAATTACTTTGCTTCGACGAGTTGAGTGGTGAATGTACTGATTATCCGATGAGTTGTACTTGCCTTGCTTGGTTGTAACATTTGATACATGCATTAATAGCATGGCACATTCTATATATACTTGAATTTCATGTCATTGCATACATGGTGAAAGGGGTTGAGGGCTACAAGAAAAACAATGAATTGTGTTTAATTCCTTGAAAGAGTCAGGATGCCTTAATTGGTGGTGTTAGGAGGACCGTGTAGTTTGTATGCAATACCTCGAAGTAAGAAGCTCATGATGGGGAGTTAGCCATGAGGATCAGTGATAAAGCCAAGAAAAGTACTAATGTCACGAGTGGTAATTGACTCGAGTATGGTAAAGCCATCAAAAGTATGATTTAGTAATTGGACTCTAGTACGGCAATGGTAAATAATTTGCATGGGAGTGCATGCATACATTATCTACATATTATAATATTCAAGTGACATATGACCGTGTCTAAATTCTATTCATTGTGTTAAACTGATAACTAGTTAGTTTGCTATCATGGACTCGAACGATATAGTGAATTGAGTGAGCGTTAGAGTAATTA
This sequence comes from Psidium guajava, assembly GCA_016432845.1. Classification (NCBI taxonomy): domain Eukaryota; kingdom Viridiplantae; phylum Streptophyta; class Magnoliopsida; order Myrtales; family Myrtaceae; genus Psidium; species Psidium guajava. The sequence continues at coordinate 33,118,170 of CM028229.1, read as the reverse complement.
GATCTACTTGATGAGTCTTTTGAATGAGTGAATGGACGTCCTAGTCGTTAGGCTAGAAGTTTTACCTGCTGAGCTATTGCTAGCTTACCCCTATTTGGGGATTATCTTTTCAAATACTCGGGTAAAGAATGTGATCAAGCTCTGAAGATGGTGGTGAAGACGAAACTCGATGATGGGCCCGAGAGGATGGGAATAATCATCATAGTTCGTAATAATTGAATTATGTAAAGAATCTTCCCAAGGACATATGTAATTGTAAATAAACTCAATTCCACTTTCCAGGTCTGTTATTTGTTGATCGTATGTTTTAACAGGATTATGAGCCCCATAAATGAAGCCAAACCTTTTGGTGTCATGCCTACTATATATTCTCCATGCACTTATGTTATGTTTAGCCTTCCACTTGTGCCATTAATATTAATAATATCATATTAAAAATAAAATCGGCTCTGACAAGTTGGCATTGGAGCCGAGGTTTAATGAGAATATTTACCTAACAATGATAATAGTTAGATATGATGGCCTGGGATGTCACGGCTCTGGTGGTAGTATTTGAAATGGGGTGCTACAAAATATGAACACTTAATCACACATAACATAGTCAAGATTAAGTCACCAAATCTCACATGACATGTGTAATTCGAGTTATGGTTCTGCACTTTAGCCAACCTAGAACAAAAAAAAAAAGGCTACATGTTTTAACACTCACGTCGAAATAAATATGTCCATTTCAAAAAAGATAAATAAATAGATTTAGCATACAATCCATAGATTGTGATTTGATAATTGTTTTAAAGTCATCTCATGCTTTGGATTTAAGATATGTAAGTCCAATGTAGACAATGCTTATACACTTACTAGCATCATATATTAGGTCAGACTCGAGCCTATTTTCATTAAGATAAACTTCACAAATGAAAATGTATGCAAAGGGCGCCTTAGCTACTCAAAGAATGCAAATCGCTATCAATCTAGCTTGATGGAAAGTAGTTTTGCATTGTAAATTTTTTAAAATCGGTGATGAACTTTTTAAAGTTGATTTTAGTTTTTTATCTTTAGTAGTTGATTTTTATTTTTGTGGAAAAAAGCTATTTATATAGCAAAATAATACTAAAAAGTAATATAGAATTTCATCAAATTATTATCATACCATATTTCATCCTTAGTTCAAAATTTTCAATTATCCATTGAAAACCTATTTTTTTTTTCATTTTTGGATTGCGAAAATTATTTAAGTTTCAAAATCATTGAAAAAATAGCTGCTTTTTCCTTTTTTTTTTCTCAAAAGAGCACAAAATTTAAAAAGCATAATAGCGTATGATTTGACTTGTTAAGTCCACCAGCTGGCACCAAATCTTTATGGAGGAGAAGGGTATCCTGGAAGTGGAGAAAGTACTACAACGGAAGCCAAAGTCCAAATGTCCAAAGCAAGTAAAGATAAACCGATGCAGGCCATCTGCAGTCCGGCAAAAGGAAAAACACCTAACATTATCATGTAACAGTATCCTTCTCAATTGTAACAATTTTTTCAATATGTAGTAGAACTTGGGGCTCTATCTTTCCAAGCAGATATAATAAGGATCTTAGAATCATGGAGTAACCCAAAAAATTGTGGCAAGTTAGCGAGCCCTTCCAGGATTTTAAATAAAGTTTAAGAAGACACACACACATATACTGCATACCATTGCGTTGCAGGCTGCTGGATAATCTACCTTTGCATCAACAATGATGCGGTTTGCCATTTTCCATGTTCGCAGACTTGTCCACATAAACGTGGCATATTCCATCTAGCAACCAAACAGTGAGATTAAATGCATTCGGTCAATGATCACATTCTTCCTCACCGGAATGACCAAGAACGGGTCCTTTAGTTGATTCCTCGATTTGGGAAACCAGCTTATTATTCCCCCTTGGTATTACGAGATCAATAACATCATCAAGCTGATACACAGAAATTCCTCTGAGACTTGATTTCCCCAACTGATCATGATAATAGACGCCAAGACATTAGCTAGATGTTCCTTACGCATTTACTCACCTTGAGCAAATCTGGTATCTCCTCTCTCCAAGTTACTAGTCCAATTAGTCTCCCACCAATGCTGTCCGGAGTAACATCGGTAATGACCTTATGATTTGATAGAATATGAGAAACGTGATGCAGTAATTTCATTGCTAACCACACTCTCTCAAAATAAAATTGGAATCAACAAGCTTATATAAATCAAACCTTGTGTAGAATAATGGCACTTGATCGCTTGGCCTCTTTACCCCATTTCAAGAGTAGCCCAGCCCCACTTCGAACAGATAATGAAGCTATCTGTCACGACATTGGAAAATTTAAGAAAACAGACAATTATTCATACTCGTTGCATCACATGCTCCCCCAAGGCGTATGGATGGCTTGAAAAGCCAAAGAATATAAGGTTGTAATCTTCCCAAGCACAGCAGTCACTACCGTTCTTTGTACTCTCTGGTGGATTTGATCTTTTGTTTCCTCACCAGATTTGGATTTGCAAACTTAGGATTCCTGCCCCGGTAGTTTCCACGGATAGTTAAACAATATCCTAAAATCTGTGTCCCAAATATCATGATTATTCCCTCGGTCATAGCTATAGGAGACTGTCGATGATAATTTGACGCAAGCAAGCAAGCAAACACTTCTCCTCGATGGAAATTTGCAAGATCAAATCTCTGCAATTGGCGGAATTGGACCTGAGCACTTCTATTATTGTAATTGGCAGCTAATCATAATCAACAACAAAATGTCTACATGGCGACCAACGGCATTTAAAGAAACCAGTGAATTGAACAACTAGAGTTGTCATTTTATCAATAATAATTTCGGGTATCTAGTGGACAACGCTTGGTGGTCTAAATTCAAACGGAATAAGCTGTTGCAATGGAGGTTCACAAACCAGAACTGAAAACTAAAACTACTACCAAGCGACGCGGCCTCCAACAAAATTATGCATCAACAAACTTCTTAAGGTTCTTCAACCACGTCAAGTACTCTCTCCTCTCTTTGTTGATCATATATTCAAGCAAGAAATTGTTGGTGCTGCACTTGATTCCTCTAATCTCTAAGTACTCGTGTAATGCTTTCTGCAAGTTCTCATCCAAATTCCTGGAGAAGAGGGAAAGCACGAGAGAAAATGAAATAGTTAGGTTGAGGGACTGTATAGGACAGTAACAATTCCAGATGCGAATTGTGTATCTTACTGAAAATTAAGGCCTCCATCAAGAATTTGGTCCTCAGAGTTTTCTGGATTCCTAATGGCCAAGCAGTCAATTATGATTTCATCGTGGTAAGCAGTGTAGTTAATTTTAATAAACTGTCCATTCCCCTTGGCAACGCTTGCGACCACATCAATGCTCGACCTGTTAGCCTTATCGTCATTGTCATCGTGGTCGTCATCACCACCATCTTCTCCGGTCACAAGCGTGATAACTTTAACTTTTATCTCTTCACCCTGATACTCCCTTGACAGTGCAATGGTTTCCAATCCAGGCTTGTCTTCAATTTTAAAGGGGAATCCACCTGGTGCCTCTTCAACCTATAAACCGCACCATGAATTCAAAAGAACATGTGAATCTCCCATAGGAATAACCTTTCATTTCATATTTTTCATAGTTCTTTTTTGAATTGTATTTTTTTTATTTGAACCCTAATTATAGGAGATTGGTTGGTCTCTCTGGACAAATGGAGAGTTTCTCGAGGAGACGAAATTCAAAATTATTATAATTAGTTTTTCTCCCCTATGAGGCTAGCACATCCTACACAGTTCCGCATAACCAAAATAGAAGTGAAAGCATATTTAATGGCATGATCGTTAATAACAAATTAAAAGCCAGTTGGGTTTAGAAACATGTCTCTTCCTTAAGCTATTTCATCCTCGTTTTCTCTGCCCGGTTCTCAGCTACTGCTTACCTGTTCTTCTCGTAATCCCAAATAAAGAGTTCCACATATCCGGAAGGACAAGCCTCAGCAAGATTAGCACCTACTTCATAATAAAAGATAAGACACGGCAGCTTATGCTGAACAATCATTAGTATTTCGGGTGAGTCTCGACCCGGAATTTATGTGTTCATCAGCATATATTAATTTATTCCACCGAACCAAGACTAAGCGGCCTACCATTGGTACTTCCTCAGCACACTGGATCTTCGAGTCGAGGAGTTGCAAGAGATTCTCATCGGAGCTTAGCCTCTCCGTGGAGTAGCTCCGAGGAGGCAGAAACGGACTCAGATGGGTCTCGCTGGAAAGGATCCTCGTCTGGTTAAGAGCGGTGAAGATAGCAGAGTGGCAATTCTGCTGGATCCGGAGAGCACGGACTGTGAGAGGAGCGAAAGAGGAGGCCGATCGGCAAAGAATAGAAGAGAAGGCCATTTCTCAGTAGTTTGGGAGAGAGAGAGAGAGACAGAGACGGAGACAGAGTGAATTTACGGGGTTTAGAGGTCTTAATAAAGTTCGCGCCGCGTATAAAAGAGAACGAGGGTGTAGGGTTTTAGGTAGGTAAGAAAAGAGGGCACCCATATTTATTTACAAATTACAAAATAACATTACCTATATATTACACACATATATTTGCAATGTAGATAAAAAGAATGACTAACGCTTCAAAAATTACAAAGATCTCTCGCATATTTGGAAGTCAAATCAAAATTTCCCTATCCTTAATATTTTAGATTTATTTCCTAACAAGTCAAATCATACTCTATTATGCCTTTTTAAAAAAATTTGTGTGTTTCTGAGGGAAAAAAAGGGGAAAAGAGTTCTTCGTTCAATGATATTGAAACTTAAATAATTTCCGTAATCCAAAAATGAAAAGAATAGATTTTCAATGGATAACTATAAATTTTGAATTAAGGATGAAATATCAAGATCTGACAGTAAGCATTGGATGAAATTCTATGTTTATATATGAGTAGCTTCTTTCTTTCCACAAAAATTAAAATCATCTGATAAAAATAAAAACCAAAATCAACTTAAAAAAATTTATCGCCAATTTTAAAAAATTTACAAAGATAAACTACTTTCCGTCGATTCAAATTTATAGCAATTTGCAATCTTTGAGTAGTTAAGGTCCCCTTAGCATGTGTTTATTCTCATATTCATTTGTGAAGTTGATCTTACTGAAAATAGACTAGAGTCTAACCTAATATATGTTGTAAGTGTATAAACATTATCTACATTGGACTTACATATCTTGAATCCTAAGCATGAGATGACTGAAAATCTATTATCAAATCACAATCTACGGATTGTATTCTAAATCTAGTTTTTTTTTTAACTGGGCAGATTTATTTCGGCATAAGTATTATGACATGAAATTTTTTTTTTTTAGTTCTAGGCTGGCTGAAGTACAAAACCATAACTCGAATTACACATGTCATGTGGGATTTACATTTGGTTTGGTGACTTAATCTTGACTATCTTATGTGTGATTGAGTGTTCCTATTCTGCACAGATTAGTAGCGGGATTTCTAATAAGAGCAGCAATGTGCTTGCCCTTATATTAATATGGCATGTGCAGGTTTGCGAATATTGATGTTTTTTTTAAACATTGGAGCAATTTAAGGGGGAAGGAACAAGCTCGTTCCCCAAATCAAGGAATCAACTAAAAGACCTGTTCTTGTTCATTATGGTGGAAAGAACCGACATGCTAAGTTTACCTTATATCGATATCGCTTATGAGAAGAATGTGATCATTGATCAATTGAATTTAATCACACTATTTTTTTCTCCTTCCTCGAGGTTTCTGGTCATTCATTGCGCTTGACTTCTTCCCATTCTTCTCTAATTGCAGCAAAGATTGTGCATTGGTGCCAAGTTTTGCTTCTTCATTTGGTTTATTCAACTTTCTCTTTGTTTCCTTGTTCCTTATTCCTCCTGTTTACTTGCATAAGCAGGAATCGCATCCCACTTTCCTGAATGTCTCAGAAATCGCCTACTCTCCTGAGGCGTATGGATGGCTTGAAAAGCCAAAAATAGTTAGATTGCAGTCTTCACAACTACAGCAGTCACTTCCGTTCTCTGTACTCTAGCGGATTTGATCTCCTGCTTCCTCATCAGCTTTCGATTTTGCAAACTGAGGGTTTCCGTGTTGGTAATTTCCAAGCATAGTTAAACAATTTCCTAAAATCTGTCCCAAATTTCGTCATTATTATGTGGGCCGCAGCTAGGAGACTGTTAAAATAAGATTCTAGACCCATTAAATGGGCAGATTGGATCGAATTATAAATGGTCCGACTCAAATTAATCTATTAACTCATTTATGACCAATTTATTGTAAGATAAGTTTTTTGACCCACACCCGATTCAAGCCATACCCGACTCAACCAATATTATAAAACACCTTCATATTTAATCCAAATTAGCAAAACTTATAAATTATTTTAAATAATTATATTGCTAAAATATTGTGGAGAATTTTTATTTATTTTTTTTGAAAAAATCAAAAAATCTGATTTTATTTTTTATTTTTTCTAATTTTTTTTCAAAAGTCCATCAAGGGTCGCCAGCTAGCCCACAAGCGAGAGCCTGACCCTTATGAACCACAAGCGAAGGCCAATGGCTCTCACTAGCCACGTGCGAGGGCCCGACCCTCATCCAAACTGTACGATGTCCTATCTTTCATTTAGACTTCATACATGTGAATGTAAATAGTAAAGGGGACATGGAAATATCTATGTTACACGGACACGCCCTTTTTCAAAATTTTGGCGTGTCGGACACTCGGACACTTTCGGACACGTTGACCTCGGGTCAACACGAGTCCCTCACGTGTTCAATGGTAAAATGGGTCAGAAACTCAAATTTTTTGACCTAATTATCACCTTAGCTGTATTAGATGCATCAACATGGCAGATATTTTGATGAAAGTATTGCAAACTCTTACCTTCGTTGGGATTCTTTCAATTCTTTAATACAATTTAGCTTATGAGAAGGAGCCACCATTAAAAATATACATATAATATATAACGTGTCCCAGCATGTCGGAATTCTCTATTTTTTGAGAATTCACGTGTCGGCGTGTCGTGTCGCGTGTCGTGTCTCGTATCGGTGTAACATAGGGAAATATATGTTTCCAAAGGGAGATGGTGGCAATGGAGGCTTGGGTGCGGCAATCCATAATTTTTGTATAGGAAGAGAGAGAGAGAGCGCGAGCGAGCGAGCGGAAAGAGGGGCATGACCAGTGACTACCGTGAAGTGGAGAAATGTCTGCACAACTATTTTTCAATGTCAATTTGTGTCCTTTTTTTTTTAGGTTTAGTACTACGAAAAAACTCTAAGTTTGTATATTTATGACAAATTTACCTTAAATTATTTTGTGATCACGAAAAGCCCAAAACTAATACTTCTGTGACAAATTTACCCCAAACTATATTTTTTTGCTGCAAAAAATCCTAAACTAATACACCTGTGAGAAATTTTCCCTAAGCTAATTCTTTTTACCACAAAAAATCCCAAATTTGTACACCTTTGACAAATTTGCTTTTCATTAAATTGGGTTAATATCATGAAAAATCTCAAACTAATACACTTATGACAAATAGAGGGTAAAAATCTCAATTTAATACAGCCACTAACCGTCATGTATCATTTAACTCAATAATTTGAAAATTAGATTTAATGAAAATTAATGGAGAATAAAATTGTCACAAGTGCCAGTTTAGGTAAATCTATCACAAATATATCAGTTTAGGCTTTTTTTATGGCTAACAAATAGTTTGGAGTAAATTCGTACAGTGCACCAAACTTTTTCCAACGTATTAACCCTTTTTTATGGGGAGTTTTCTTTTGTTCCTTAGTTCATCATTTTTTTCGTATAAAAAAATCACACTTTTTTCACTCTTCATATGGCTACGACACTCTTATTTATTGTATTTTGACCATTTTATTCCATGTGTGACCCACTACTTCTAGTTCAATATGATTTCTTTTATTTTATCATTAGGTCAACTCTTTTATTTTGTTTCTTTCTTTTTCCTTTGTGGTCTCACTCCCCCCCCCCTTTCTTTCTTTTCACACTTCATCTCTATTTTCTCTCTTGCAGGCCATTCTCTATCCATGTCTCCCACTCCTTTTTCCAGGAGGCTGTTTCTTCTCTTCCCGCCTCCCATTGGTTTCTCTGTTTCCCTTACAAGTCATGTTTTCAATTAAAAAAATCTCTTATTAGGCCTATGTGAGGAGAAAGGGAAGATAGAAGCAATCATCCTCTATTTTCTATGTTAACACCTGATTTTCAATCACCTTTTCTTTTCTTCTTTTTTAAAATTAATAGAAAATCCATAAAAATTCATAAATTTGAAAAAATTAACTTTGGAGACCTTTGCCAAGCCTAGGGAACCAATTTTGACCAAAAAATGATTTTTCATATTTTCAGTATTTTTTGGTATTTTTATTTTCTAAAATTGATAGAAAATCTATAAAAATGAGAAAATTGAAAAATCAACTTTGTAAGCCTTGGCCAAGCTTAGGCAACCATTTTTGAGTAAAAAAATAATTTTTCATATTTTTTGTATTTTTTTAAATATAATTTTTGGAAATTAGGAAAATATTTAATAAATAATAGCATTTGAGGCCACAAAAATACATAAAAATAGTCAATATTTTTCCTTTAAATCCCTTTTCATGTTGGCCATCGCAAATTTAAAAAATCCAATTCGAGGTCGTGTATTCCTTAACGAGCATAATCTCGAATCGGGCCTAAAAAAATTCAATTTGAGTCAATTTATTTTCATTTTTCACTTTTAGGAGTTGTGACATTGTTCTTTAATATTCCAAATTTTCATCTTTGCCCAATTATACCCAGAATGACTCAATTTTACAAACAGGGCTTTAATTAAATTTTGCATTATTTTCAATAGCAAGAAATGAGCTTAAATTCAACATGCGATAGGTGTGTCGAAAATTGTGAGGAGATTTGGACTTAAAGAAATATTTCTCCAGGGACTGAATTACAAATACTTAAAATCTCATGGACTATAGTGCAAATACCTAATACTTGAGGGATTATTTTGTAAATAACAAAAAGAAGAGTTAGTGGAGAAATTAGAATAGAGAAGGGAAGATGGAGAAGAGGAGATGAAGATAGGAAGATGGAGAAGAGGAGATGGAGAAGAGAAGATAAAGAAAATAAGATGAGAATAGAGAAGGGAAGATGGAGATGAAGAAGAGTTAGTAGAATGGGAGATAGATATGGAGAAGGGAAGATGAATATGAAGAAGAGTTAGTGGAGAAATTAGAATGTGAGATAGAGATGGAGAAGGGAAGATGAAAATGAAGAAGAGTTAGTGGAGAAATTAGAATGGGAGATAGAGTTAATGGAAAAATTAGAATGGGAGATAGATGAGTGGTTTATAAAAGGAGGAAGAAGTGAGCTTGAGGGGGGAATTTTTTTTTGGAGAGAAAATTTTGGATGTTTGAGAGAGTTTTGGGAGATTGAAGAAAAACTGGAGAAAAAAAAATTTTTTGGAGAGATTTCAAGAGAAAAAAATTTTGAGAGAGAAAAATTCGCCGCCGTAGAACAAGCCTTGGCGACGCGACGGATTCATCTCCAACGAGCTCTAGGCGCATCAGCATATGCAATTATCTGGTAACTCAATTTTTCGTGTTTAGATGACGAAATCTCGAAATTAAATGTACTGAACATTCGTAGATGACTTCGAGATCTTCGATTTGATATATTATGGCACGAAAATTGATGTCGTTTGCTATGTCAAAAGGGTCCCGAAATTGAAAGCAGAAATCTGGAAATATGGTGATCAGAACCTGAGATGGAATTTTTCTGATCTGACCTTTCACGTTAAATGATTTTCCATGGGTTATTCTAGACTTTGTTTCATAAAGACCTCTTCATGACATTTGTTCATAAGATCTTAATGCATAACATATAAAAAATACAAAAATATTCATGCACGTTTCGTATTTTTAATGCATTTAATGAAATCATGCAATTCTGTTGGCGTCCTTGAGTCTGAGTGTTTTTCTGTGCGTGGTCATATTGATTTGTAGTTATCTTATGTTTAGAGTCTTCTTTTGAAATTTCACAAAAAATGAAAGTTGTTCATTGGGGTCTTTTTTAGTAGACTGAAAAGTTTGGTGCATTAATTTTGAGATTTGAGTGTCCATTTAAGCTTAATCCTGAAATATGTCTGTTCTATGAAATTTGTTTGTTTGCTGCTGAGCTCTCATGAAAGACCATTTTCTACACGAAAATGAGTGTCTCTTCAATAAGAATGTAAAACATGAAAGTTGTCAAAGACACATTTTCCCATCCACATAAAAACTCTCAGAATTTTTACATACATTTCATTATTTCTTTTGTATTTTATGGTTAATGCTTTCTCCCTAAGAATGTTCATGGACAGTATGATTTAATTCGTATTTTTTGTGTTAATGCATTGGAAAATGTAAAAAATGGTCTCAATGAAGTTTAATCAGCACGTGTTAAACTCTCTTTGAGTTTTTGAATTGTCTTGACTCATTGGTGATTATGCATGTCCGATTGGATAAGTTCATTATTTTCATTTGGCTTTCGGTCCGATGCTTTGAAGACTGGAGGATGACCGATGTCCATTCCGGTCCGTTTTGTTGTACTCTCGACCCACGAGGCTTGGCGACGGGTGTTTGACCGATGTCCATTTCGGTCCATTTTTGTTGTATTCCCGATCATGTCTCGGGTTTTATTTAATTGGTCTGTAATTATTCACCCGACGAGTTGCGAGTTTTATTTTCACTGTCCTTAGGGTAGTTTTACTTTACCTGCTCTCTCTTCACATCTTCATTTGCTTTGGGTGATTTTGCATTCTTTTATAATACATCCAAAATACAAAAAAAATGTAGAAAAACCAAAAAACCAAAAAAAAATGGAAAATCTGAAAATACAAAAAATGCCATTCATGTGCATCTCATGTAGTATGTCTCATGTATGTTTGTTATGTTATCCGTATGTTCGTATAGACATATCGTATTTGTTTGTTCTCGTATGCACGTCACGTACGCGACGTTTGCAAATCCACATTTGTCTGTTATGATATGTTATTAACCCATGCATATTCATTCAGAAAAATCAAAAATTTCAAAATGAGGGTTTTATCCCCTCTTTTTCAAAAATGAGGGTTTTATCCCATCTTTTCAAAATGACGACTTTGCCCTTTATGGGCAAAATCGAAATGTACGTATTTACATACACATATCACTATGCATGTCACATATATATGTCACGTATTTGTATGGTGTATGTATGCATGTTACGTATTGTATTCGTGCGTCTTCATACGCATGTCACATACGTATTCGTATTCGTCTATCCCCGCATGCATGTTGTATTCATACGCATGTCACGTACGCATATCATTCGCATGTCCACGTACGTATGTCCTTCGCATGTAACGCACGTATATATATTCGTCTATCTCGTATGCATATCGTATTCATACACATGTCGCGTACGTATGTCATTCGCACGTCACGCACGTATTCGTATTCGCATATCTACGTATTCGTATATCATATTCGTATGTCCGTATTTGTGTGTCGTATTTGTATGTCAACGTTTGCGTTCATACCCTTTATGCATTTCATTTTAAAGCAAAAACATAAAAAGAACACCTTACCAGGGTCTTAGGAATAAATCAAGCGAGAGTTGCCAAAATAGGATATCCATGGAATTAAGGTACCGAAAGGGCATTATTTTTAATTAACTAGTGTAACCAAGTCCCCGGACTCATAATCTCTGGTTTGCAGGAGTAATTTAGTTCTCCCGTTAGGTTACTTAGGTTTCTAATCAACCTACCAAAAATGATTAGTGGCGACTCCAAATTCTAAAATCATGTGGAAAAAAAATCAAAGTTGCGATTTGGTAGAGCTTGGGAGAGCTTCAACTAGGTTAGTTAATTTAATTAATTAATCTGGTAATCCATTAACCTAAAAATGAATTTTAGGTCGCGACATTCTAGAAGAAGAGAGACTCAGTCTCAATCTCTCACCCCGTCGTCCTCTATTTTCCTTTAAAAAAAAAGGAAAGAGAGAAAAGTGGTGATTCTTATTATTACTTTCCATGGTGCAAGAAAAGCTTATGCATGGAGAAAAGGGACTCACTAGGGAGGTCATCGGTGAGCCTAATGCTAATGCCAATGCGGCGGATGACGGGTTGGCATCATAGATAATAAACTGAGGATGTTTTGGTTTCTAGAAGAAGATGGAGCCAGAGGCGTAGAGAGAGAATGGCTTGCAAGAGAGAAAACAAAGAGATGGTTGGGGGCAGGGAAAGAAAGAAGAAAGAAAGTGGGACCCATAAGGGAAAAAAGAAAAAACAAAACTAAAGAGTTGACAAAATAATACAATAGAAGGAAATCATATAAAATTATACTAGAAGTAATGGCCACATAAAAGATAAGATGATCAAAGCTCACACAAATTCGATAAAAAAAAAAAAGCTCACACAAAAAAAAGTGTCATAAAAGGAGTGCGAAAAACATGGCCCAAAAAGAGGGGGAAAAAAAAAGAGGATAATGGCATCTGTTGTCCATGATTTTTGGAAAAAAGAAGATAATGACATCTGTAGTCCATGAGTCTTCGATTTTTTTTTTGGCTCAATCTAGTACTTCAATTTTGAAAAATCCACTTAGTTTGTTCTTTCGTTAAGAAATTTAACAAATTTAGCCGACTTGATCATAATTTTCGTTAACTTAATGTTAGATACATTATGAAGGTGTCGATATGGCGTCCTCGTCCCTCTCCCACTCTCATTATTTTGGTACGAAAGGAAACGAAAATAAACTTCTTGACTTAGTAAAACAATAATGTTCAGAAAAAAAAAAAGTAAAGAAAAAAATCAGAAATTTTTTTTATGACTCGCTTAAAATAATAAGGCAATCCCTAAACCTTTTGTTTTTAAGAAATCCTTAAAGCCCTTTTGAGACCACTAAGAAAGAAAAAAGTTCATTAAGTTATTAAATGACTCATTTATGATTTTCTTAAGTTATTAAGCAATCCATTTATAATTCATACTTTTAAATGTGGGTTAATATATGAATTTTTGATCCATTTTGCCATCTCTAGAGAGGATAAATGGGGATTTGAAATCTTCCAAATCTTCCTGGATTTCTAGAATTATCCCGTCACATGTTTGATAGAATATAAGATGGGATTTTTTTTTTTGGTTGAAGGTAAAATATTTAATTTAGACAGAAGATCCGGACATACATAAACTCGGACTGCAAGAGTCAAGACATAACAGATCCCATAAGGGTTGGGGAGGACGGGTGATCCAGTCGGAAGGCAAAAGCTTTCTACGGTGGGCTTTTGCTATCCAATCCGTAGCTGCGTTAGCTTCTCGCGGTGCATGGGCCACAGAAACTGTAGGAAGATGGGCCAGGATGGTGTTACACTCGTGGAATAAGGCTCTATATGCCCATGGGCTCTCCTTTGGGTTTTCAAGAAAAGAGAGGATAGATATGTTGTCAGATAGGATCTTGACTTCCTTGACACCCTGTACGAACTGACCATTCACTTCTCTTCCTCGACCAGACGCTAGAAACTTCTCCCTTTCTTTCTTCAGACTGTTCAGAGCACGGAGTACAGCTAGGGTTTCCATCTCAAGCACCGAACCCGCCTTCTTGCTGCCTATAAAACTGGTGATAATACTCCCTCGAGAGTCACGACAGATCCCGGCGACCGAACCTGCAAGCTGACGATCGAACCAGGAGGCATCTACGTTGAAACTCCAGCAACCCTCCGGCGGCCGATCCCAACATATAGGTGAGGTCCCTAGCTTTCCGGTTTTATTCGAGTTTCCTGGAACAAATCTCTTGTAGATATTGACTTCTAATTCCACTCTCTCCACGATTTTCTCTTGGTTGGGGGGACGTCCTCGGAAGACGAAGTTATTGTGCTCCTTCCAGATAAGCCAGAGGATGTTCCCGACCAGATCCAGTGAAGGAGAGCTTGATTGTCGGGTAAGGAAGTCCTCTACCCATTTGTCCATCCGAGAAACCGTGTAGGGAGAAATATATAACCCAATTCTTGGGTCGTCCCATATAGGCTGCACCCAGTCGCAGAGCAGGAACAGGTGTTCGAAGGATTCAGGGACTCGATGGCACACTGGACAGAGCGACTCGGTGAGGATGTTCCTCTTACACAGGTTGATCTTCGAGGGTAAGGCATTCTGGCACATGCTCTACATAAAGTGTTTGATTTTGGGCTGAATAGGAGTTGTCCAGATTGTCTTCTAGAGGTTCGGTGAGGGTAGGTAGGATGAGGAGGCTACATCTAGATGGAGGGGTTGGGTAGACATTCTAAGAAAGTGGTAGCCTGATTTGACTATGTATTTGCCATTTGTGTTCTTCGCCCAAATCTGGTAGTCGCCATTAGAACTTGGGTTGATGGGAGTGTTTAAAATCTCTATCGCTGTGTTGGCTAGATAAAGGGAGTTAACTCTGTGTTCGTCCCAGAGTCTGGTACCTGGAATGAATAGCTCAGCCACCATTTTAGGTTCCCCAAAGTTTGCAGGGCCACCTAACACTCCTGAGGACAGCCACCTCTGTTCTCTGATATTTACTCTATTCCCGTCACTGATTGCCCATCTGGTTTCAGGACTGATAGAGTTACTACCCATAAGGATGCTTTGCCAACCCCATGAGGGTCTAGCTCCTCTCTTAGCAGCCCATAAGTCACAATGAGGAAAGTAAATCCCTTTAAAAAGCCTGCTCCATATTAATTGAGGATTTTGAGCTAGTCTCCAAGCTTGCTTCCCGAGCATAGCCTTATTGAAATTGACTAGGTCCCTAAAACCTAGCCCACCTTCTCGCTTACTTTTCTTCAGAACCTCCTACTTCCTCCAGTGAATGCCAGAGCTATATGAATTCTGCTTCCACCAAAAATTTGCTATTTTCTACTCTATAGCCTTGCAAACCGAGATAGGAATCTTGAAGATTGACATGGCATACTGTGGCAGGGCCTGTACAACCGTTTTTAACAAAATCTCTTTCCCAGCTTTAGACAGTATCTTTTCCTTCCATCCCTCTAGCTTCATGTTAACCCTTGCTAAGATCCAAGCAAACATCTTCTTCTTAGATTGACCCCAATCAGAAGGGATCCCCAGATATTTCCCGGTCTTTTCAATTATAGGAACTCCCAACTTTGCTGCCAACTCCCTCTTTAAGTGATTTGGGCAGCCCTTACTGAAGTACACCCCTGATTTCTCCAGATTTATGGCCTGGCCTGACGCAAGATAGTACTTATCGAGGATACTTGCCAAGTTTTGGCATTCTCTAGTAGTCCCGTCCAAGAAAAAGATTGCATCATCCACAAAAAATAGATGAGAGAGAGAGGGACAATTACTATTCAGTTTAATGCCTTTGAGAGAACCATCTTCCAAGGCTTTATTCAACAGCGAGGATAGCGCGTTGGCCATAATAATAAATAAGTAAGGGGACAGTAGGTCCCCTTGTCTAATACCCTTGGAAGGTAGAAAGTATTGGGAGGGTTCCCCATTGATCTTGATGCTAAATGAGACCGTTGAGATGCATTCTTTGACCAGTGATACCCACTTTTAGCTGAACCCCATCTTCAACATGGCAGAACATAGGAAGTCCCATTCTACCCTATCATAAGCCTTTTGCATGTCTAGTTTGAGCACCGTTTGAAACTTCTTTTTCCGGTCCCTTATCCTCAGCTGGTGCAGGACCTCTTGAACAACAAGGATGTTATCCTGGATGAGTCTTCCATTGACAAAGGCACTCTGTTCTAAAGCAATAATCCCTGGGAGCCATCTTTTTAGCCTGTTAGCCATAACTTGCGATATAATTTTGTAGCTGAAATTGCATAGGCTGATAGGGCGAAACTGAGAGATGCATTCTGGGTTCGTAGACTTGGGAATAAGCACTATGTGGGTTGTATTCAGTTCGGGTTTTAGACAGCCCGTCTCGAAAAAATCCCTAACCAGCTGGTATACGTCTCCCTGAATATCCTCCCAATGTCTGTGATAGAACAGCCCATTAATACCGTCCGGTCCGGGTGCCTTAGTCGCCCCCATTTGGAAGACTGCACTTTTCACCTCCTCAATAGAAACAGGAGCTCCAAGAGCATCATTCATCTCCCTTTGGATAAGGGTAGGGCATTCCTCTAAAATAGGCTGGAAATCCCTCGGGCCCACTGAGCTGTAGAGCTTCTCATAAAAATCTCAGATGTGTTTATTCAGCTGGGTTTGGTCCCGGGACCAGGTCTGGTCGCTAAGACGCAACATAGATATCTTGTTCATCTGTCTTCTATAGATTGTAGTTGCATGGAAATATTTAGAATTTCTGTCTCCCCCCTTGAGCCAGCTGATCCGAGACCTCATTAGCCAATAAGATTCTTCTTGTCTCCACATTCTGTCAATCTCCTCTATGATCAGATTGGTTGTTTGTTTCTCCGGAGAACCCCCTGGGGAATTAGTAATCTCCGTCAGTTTATCCTTCAAGAACTGTATTTGTGCTCTAGCATTAGGGAATTTCCTGCTACTCCATCTCCTAAGTGCAGCCGTGACTTTCTTGATTTTCCCGGGGAAACTACCCTCAACACCATGCTGCCCATTCCAAGCTGCCTGGATAATTCCTCGGCACTCCTCGTCTTCCGTCCAAAAAGCTTCAAATCTGAATTCTTTCTTCCTTTTCCTAGTTGAGGAGTACAAACTAACCAGGATGGGGCTGTGGTCCGAGCCTATGGCGGGTAGTGCATAAGCCTCCGCATTAGGAAATAAGACCCTCCAATCCATGCTGCAGAATGCTCTATCCAACCTTTCCTTCACAAGTACGTCTCCTTCCCTCTTGTTAGACCAAGTAAAAGTGCAGCCCTTACTCTCCAGATCCATAAGGGAGCAGCTATTGACAAAATCATTGAAAGCCACTAAACGTGAATGATCAGCCCCACGCTTCCCGAACTTTTCCCAGTGGTATAGTATCTCATTAAAGTCACCAATGCAGACCCAAGGAAGCTGGTTTTCAGCATGAATGCCCTTTATATTCTGCCACAACTGGTTTCTAAGACAGATATCAATAGGCGCATGTAGAAAGGTAACCCGCATAGACGACTCATAAGGCTTGATCTTGCAGGAAAGGTCAAAGAAGTTGTTTGCTTTGTTTAGTACTTCGACATGCACCTCCTCATCCCACAGGACAGCCATACCCCCTGCAATGCCAACTGGATTAACAACCGATGAAAACTGAAAGTTGAGCCTACTAATGACTTGATTCACAACCGACAATTTATTCTTAGTCTCCATAAGGAAGACAAGGTTGGGTCTTTCGTGAGCCACGATGGCTCGCAGATGCTGAAACGTTAGGGGGTTACCCAGCCCCTGAACGTTCCAGCTCAAAAGTTTCATATAATCCCCAGTGGTTTATTAGGGGTAGCTACCAAAGCCCGATCATTCCTTCCCTCTGCAATTAGAATAGGAGTTTCGAGGAGCATATCCTCATTGATGTAAAACCCATTAGCCTCCTGCAAGTTTATAGAGCTGGCCCTTTTCTGCTTCTTTAGGGGGTGTTGTTTGACACCACTCTTCTTCATTTTCACTTGGGACGGAGAGAGAAGTCTGTTTGTTTCCATCACCGCTATAGCCTGGGTCATAGCATTGTTTCCCATGCTGTTTAAGGCACTTTTCCCTGCATACACATCTGAAATAGCAATACCGCTGCTACTCCCTGATTCAGGTTGGTGAGGGGCTCTGGTTAAGGCATGCTTAGGAGTTTCCGGAATCGTCTCTATTTCTTGGGTCGTCTCTACTTCTTGGGTGTTTAGGGGTTCATTACCATAGAACAGATTCCAATAGGGGCTAGGTGATTTTGCTTCAGCCCTTAACCAGCCTCCAAATCTGCCCACTTCATTCTTTCCCACCTCCGATTTTTCAAAAGGGATTATCTCACAGTCCGTAGTATAGTGTCCCATCCATCCGCAGGAGTAACAAAACTTTGGGAGTCTTTCATAGTGGAAATCCACCCACAGCTTCTTTTTCCCTAAGGTAAGAATGGTGCCAGGTTTAAGAGGAGCACTCAGATCCATAAAGACTTTGGCTCTACCAATCTTACGTGGATTATTTCCTCTAGCTTCTATTTTAACTTCAAGGACCTATCCAATTTTAGAAGCTACATCACGAATAACCTCTTCCAGGACTCTCCCACAAGGTATACCCGACAGCTGAACCTAGAAAGCGTTGTGGGTGAATTTATAGCAATGTTCAGGGGTGTCTGGCTCACATTGCTTTAGTATGAGTAGGTCTCTCAAGAAGCACCATGGGCCTTCTTCAAGAACACGCCTCTTCTCTGGTTCAGATTTAAATTTAAAGGAGAATAGCCCCTCATCGAGCACTGCACACTCAACATCTTCAAGTTTCCATGCTTTCTTCATAGTGCCTATGAAAGATGGTAGATTAACTTTGGATTTTGACAGAAGCCTTCCATAGAGGGTAAGTTTGCATTCTATTACTTTGGCCGCCGATATGTCTGCTTCAATTACTACTTCGTCTTCTGCAGTCCATAAGTCGCCCAACTTGTGGCATAATGCCGATAGGCGTAGGTCACTGTCGCCCACTTCTTCCATTCTCCTTCTAGTTATAACAGCTTCGTTGAGTACAAAATGTTAAACCCAAAAACTTATCGGCTATTTGGCAGGAGGCCCAGTGCAGGGGAGAGAGCCAAAGGGAAAGGGTGGTCGAGGAAGGCTCTAGAACAGGAGGGCGCCAAAATAGAGAACAGGTACAAAGGATTCCGGCAGAGTTGCAGGCCACTCACGGAAAGGCGGCGGATGGATTGAAGGGGGCTCAAAGGAGAGACCCAGGCCTGGAGGTCTTCCCCAGCCATTACGAGCCATACCAGGGTTTGTGAAGGGCAGAGGGGGATTTGAAAGGGGAAGAGGGGGCCAGAACGCACATTGGGGTTAGGGTTAGGGTTTCTATTGCTAGGGGATAGGGGAAACCTCTTCAAAGGAAGAGAGAGTATAGATTTTTTTATAAGATGGGATTTGAGATCTTTGAAAATATGCTGACTAAGATAGGATTGAAATGGACACTTTTAATACCAAAAGTTATATACAGAGATCACTTTGGTGCCAAAAATTTTTGCCGGATCAATTTAGTACTAAGTCGGAAATAAAATGATCACTTTAGTCCTTATTATATCCAAAAATGCCACATGTAATTAATAAATAAATTTTTAATGTAAAATGATATTTAAAAAACATAAATAAATTCACATGAGCTGTCACGTGGACTTTCTGCACTTTAAAATAAATTAAATAAATCAAATATAAATTTAAAAATTATCTAGGATTGAAAATCTTTGAAAATATGCCGTCTAAGATAGGATTGAAAATCTTTGAAAATCCTTATCGTTTGAAAGTCCCATTTATGACGAGCTCCTCGCGTGCATGACGACTCGACCGTCTGCATGTCCTGTATTTAACAAAATTCTGGACGAAAGGTGAGGAGGATCTCTCTCTGGCGTTTCATCAAACACTTGGGGAGCGCCTAGTTCAGAGTCTTCCGAGAGAGATCATCGAACAATGGAGGCCGAGAGTAAGTAGATAGAAGAATCGAGACATAGTTCGGTGACGGTGAAAAGGCTGAAAAACCGACTGAGAAAGAGAGGGAGCCATGGATGAGGTCATGAGCCCTAGCGTTCCAAGTAAGCCAAGGGCACCGACGAGGATACTCAAGGACGCCGGAATGATGGACGTTCACGATGGACGGCTGCTGGAGTGATGATGGCTTGCCGCCGATAAGAATCTTCAAGGACAGTGAGTCTCACCTATGGTGGGGTTTTCCTGGTGCATGGGAGTTGTCAAGTTAATTTCTAATTTTATATCCAATCTGAGTTTATTCCACTTCCTACGCAATTTCTTATCCGACGTTTCATCCGGATGTATCCGAGTTTATCCGGTTCGGAGAAGGTCACCAAACACCTGGCCGACCAACAGCACATCATCAAAGCAGTAAACGAATCTCGGCATGCACAGTTTGCCCCTTAATGACGCAATTCTCTTTGAGGAAGTACCCCATACTTCATCAAGATTAAGCTTCGTGTCAATAAGAATAGTGCCTACAATTAGATACTTTGGATTTAGGGATGGTGAATAACCGCTATTTGAGCCACTCGATTGAGTCTAGGTTGATTAAGGCAAAAGTTGATTTTGGATTCAGGGATGGTGGTAATTATAGAGGTTTTGGTGGGCCCGGCGGAGGAGAATGAGAAAAATGGGTCGGTGGTGAATCGGGGTTCTATGAGCAATTTGATCGAGTCTAGGTTGATTGCAGCGAAAGCGGATTGTGGGCTGAGTTACGTTGGTGATGATAGGGTTTCTGGTGTGCATGATGGCGAGTGTGAAGATCAATTTGAGGTGGGTTCAGACCTTGATATGTTGATTAAGCTGTGTGATGAGGAGGGGCCAGTGCATTACTCCGATGATGGAGATGGAGAGGAAGCAGCAGGTGGTTGGTGTTGCGATAGCGGCTTGGTTTGTTGTCCTTTATGTAGTGTGGACATTTCAGATCGGAGTGATGGGGGGCAGCCCGATGCACGATAGCATCTTCGCGAGGCGGGGGTTCGAGGAAGGGCCCCACCACAAAGGTGAATGGAGGCAAGCCTTACCTTGCAGTTGCAAGAAGCTGCGTCCAAGGCTCGAACCCGTGACCTCCAGGTCACACGGCAACACCTTAACCAGATCTGAGTGATGAATCAAGGCAAATACATACCAATGATTGTCTTGACGAGCAGAGAGGCCCGACTCGATGAGGCAAGTCTACTAATCTTGTGAAGTATATCTTGCCATTTGTTGTGCTTCTATATGAATTATCAGGTGCAATATCTGTGTGGTATGAACTTTGGAAAATATTTTCCTGATAATGCTCGCATGTATTGCTTAATGAACAAAAAGTATTATTTATTGTCCATGGAAATATTTAAATATAAATTTTTGTCAATAATGAAAACATTTCAAAAAGGTTAATTATTTCAAGTGATACAAGCCATCACTTTTACAAACTTTTTTTAATAAATCATCCATTTTTCACGAAACAAAGGGAGCCGTAAAGTTGCCCATGCTAGATCGATGAGAAAGAATCATGTTTCGATAATGAGAAAATTGCCCTGCATCATCTTATGTTCCTTTTCGTGAAGATTACTGACAAAATTACACATTTTGACCCATGGAACGCATTACGCTTGATAAAAATTGACTAAGTTCTTGGCCAGTCACTTTATCCATACGAACAATCCACCATTGATAATGTATGATTGAGATGATATTAGGACACTATGTTGCCATCTCAGCCACGGCTGATGAGAAGCGGTTGGCAAACCCATATCAAGCCATTGAATTGTTTGTGTTTGTGTTCATATTCTCTGTTCTGGCGCATCACCTCTTTGGTTGCTAACTTCCTCTGTGGCTTTTGTAAAAGCTCTTATGCATAAGGCATACAAGTTGACAGATGGAAAGATGAATTCTCCTCATACTTCTATCTTCTTTTTTCCACAAATGAATAGAGGATCCAGATATACGGATTTATCAACTGGAATGCAAATCATCTCTACTGGTTCAAGCAGTCATTTTCATTTTGATATTTATATAAAAGAAACATGGATCTATTTTAGCATTTTTCCTGTGTGTGTATGGGATTGAAAGCCAGGAACTACCTAAGCCTGAGATAATCCTGCAGGTTCTATTTCCTGATGCCGGCGAGGCACTTGTCCACAGGAAGCTGTCGGTCACCTGTTAGTTTTCCCCAGCTAGCTGTTGATATCTCTCCAGTGCTTGGATGGTTACGTAGCCTCGGTTTAGAGAGGTATGAAGAAGCTTTTGTTAGGGGAGAGATTGATAGGGACAGCTTGCAGTGCCTGACAGGAGGTACACTTTTGGCAGTGATCTTTCGGGATTTTAAGCTATAGCTTCTTATAAAACTTAGATGACTGTCTCCTTGGTGAGTCTTGATGGATGAGATAAACAACCTGCTATTCTTCATACTGTGCTCCTGCAAAATTGAGGCTTGCAAGGATTACATGAGTTAAGAAATGATAGGTGGAAGTATGAGATCCTCTGCCATGGTAATATCAATGAACAATTCTTTTTTCCCAAAGTTTGAGAGGGTTTTTTGCATTACCAGGTGATTTCATTTTGGTTGTATCTTTGAGAGGCTTCTAACTCTTTATCCTCATTATCTGGTGTTGTGGCCACAGTATTCCTGTCAAATCTACTTTGATGTGATTAAGACTGTCTTGATTCCACAGGAACTTTTGAAAATGGGTATTTCTGCTCTTGGTCCAAGGAAGAAAATTGTGCATACTCTAAATGAACTTAGAAAAGTAGCTCAAGGAGAAACTGTGGAGCATGTGGATATAAATGGAAAATGTGGAAATAATATGACAATGACAGAACCTGGTGCTTCCAAAACGATGGTCTCTGGTGATAGTAAAGTTGCTGCAAGCAAGCTGATTACAGATTATTTTCTTGGCTTCTCTACAGATCAGAAAAAGACCTGCAACATTTCTACTCAGCAAAGAAGAGTAACGGAACAGATGAGTTCTAGTAGTGGATGTGCAAAAGTGAATAATCGTGTTAAAAATGCGATGTTAAAAATGCGAAACCAAGGGATCCTGTTAAATTTTCGAATTCACGGGAGAACGCCTAAGCAGGAAAAAATTTTGCCTTTACCCTAATCGAAACCGAAAAATCACCTAATATTTAGGCTCTTTTTACTTCGCCAGAGACAAATGATTTGAAAAATATTTTTAAAAAAGATGATCATTTGCATTGTTTATGAAAATAAATGAATGATTTTTTTTATCATCTAATAATGTATTTAGATATGAATTGTTGTTGGTAATGAAAGCAATTTTCATGAATTAATTATTTCGAGCAAATTGAATTTAGCTCGAGACTTTTTGTTTTTTTCATTTAGAAATCACATGTGCATGCACGCACATGCACACCAATCAAATTCCTTGTAGTCGACCTCCAACAGTGGTCTCGTTTCGGTGTCATGAAGAGAAAAACAGAGTGTGGCCATGGGTGTCTCTCGGTGAATATTGAGAAAGAAAAAAAAAATCTTAGATGAGAGGCAGTTCTGCATTATCGGGAACGGATTCTTGAACTGTAACGGATCGCGACTCCTCGAAAGTTTTCCTAATTCATATTACAAAATATGGTGGGATGTCCAAACTTACGGTATCTATGATCAACGGGCGAGGCTTAATTATTTTTCCCTTTTATGCGATTTGCACCTGCTCCCCACCAATCAATCACACGCATTCAGACAAACACAACAACGTCAACTTCAAAAAGAAAATTAAGAAAATACCATATGTGAATAATGCGCATGTAGACATTTAATAAAACATGCAGTCCTGTTGCGTGCGGGTACCTTACAATTACCATATGCAAACTCTCGTAGGAGCTATACCGTCCCATGAAGGGGTACATATTTTCATACCAACTGACCCTATAGGACAACCTTTGACGTAACATTTTTTAAAGACGATACTCGATGTCTGTGTGTGTGTGTATATATATATATATTTTGTGAAAATTGATTAATGCAATCGCTTTGTCAAATGTAGATTTCAGGTGAGTTAACCGCCCTTCCTTCTAAAGATCTAGTATTTGTAGTACTTAATGTTCCATTGATTTTGCAAATTAAGTTTTTACTTTCTTGCAGTTTGCACCCTATGGAACGATGCAGGATCGGATAGACGCCCCAGACTGAGTGGTACTTCTTCAGCCACAAGGATAGGAAGTACCCGACCGGCTCGAGGATGAACAGAGCAACGAATGCGGGGTTCTAGAATGTGACGGGGAGGGACAAGTGCACTAGGAACACCCAGAAGATCGGGATAAGGAAGACCTTCCTCTTCTATCGGAGGTGGGCTCCCCACGGCTAGAAGGCCAACTGAATCATGCATGAGTACTGGCTCGAGGACAGCGACGAACCCCAAGGAAACCCTAACGTGTGTTCCCACTTCCTAACTCTCTCTCTCTCTCTCGATCGATCGATCTCTCGACCTAGCATGCAAAAATATCAAATAAATTTAGAAAAATTTATTTTTTTATAAATTTGTAAATGTAATTTTTTCTAAATTTATTTTTTATATTTATAACATTTGTGTTTTAAATTATTTAATATTTATAAAATTTTGTTTATATACATTTGTAAATATAATTTTTTTTATAAATTTGTTTTTTAAATATTTATAACATTTGTGTTTTAAATTATTTTATTTTTATAATAAATTTATATAAATTTGTAAATATAATTTTTTCTAAATTAATTATTTAATATTTATAACACTTGTGTTTTTAATTATTTTATATTTATAAAAACTTTTATATAAATTTGTAAATATAATTTTTTATAAATTTATTTTTTTATATTTATAACATTTGCGCTTTTAATTATTTACATTCATAACATTTTTTAATTATTTTATATTCTAACGTTTATAATTTTATAAATTTGTAAATATAATTTTTTCTAAATTAATTCTTTAATATGTATAACACTTGTGTTTTTAATTATTTTATATTTATAACATTTTTATAGAAATTTGTAAATATAATTTTTTGTAAATTTTTTTAATACTTATAATGTTTTTTATTTTATATTTATTTAAATTTGTAAATATAAATTTTTTAAATTTTTCTTTTTTATATTTATAACATTTGCGCTTAAACTTTGTCATAATGTCATCCCATTGTCGCGACCCGAAAAATATTTTATGATTGATCGGGTGAACGGATTATCAGGTTAATTAAATGGATTAACCTAACGCGGACTCTCTCAAGCCCTACCGAATCGCAACTTTGGTTTTTATTTAAATGATTTTCAGAGTTTAGAGTCACCACTAATCATTTTTGGTAGGTTGATTAGAAACCTAAGTAAATTAGCGGGAGAACTAAATTACTTCTGCGAACTAGAGATTATGAGTTCGAGGACTTTGTTACACTAGTTAATTAAAACTAATTTCCTTTCGGTACCTTAATTTCATGGATATCCTAATTTGGCAACTTAAGTTTGGTTTACTCCTAAGGCTCTAGTGAGATGTTCTTTTTTTTGTGTTTTTACTTTTTTAGGTGGGATGCATGGATAGTTTTTTTTTTTTGGTATTTTCAAAGTATTAAAAATTCCCTGAAGCCGAAAGAGAGAGTGTGTTAACGACTTCTGTGCAGCGTTGCGACCTTCGATAGGTGGCTCGGCCTACTCATTCTGAGGTCGATGATTTGAAAATTTAATTACAGAAAGTAAATGACAATAAATAAAGACCACTAATGGATGGCTCAGCCTTGGCTTAGCCCTCTCTTTTAGGGTTTAACGGTACAGGAATTAAATTATAGGAATTTAAATGACGATAAGTAAAACCACTAATGGGCGGTCTAGCATTGGCTTGGCTCTTCCCTTTGGGATTTAATGGTGCAGAATTAAATTGCAAGTATTTAAATTGCAGTAAGTAAAAAAACCTCCAATGGGCGGCCTAGCATTCGCTTGACTCTTCCCTTTGGGGTTTAATGGTACAAGAATTAAATTGCAGGTATTTAAATGACGGTAAGTAAAACCTCCAATGGCCGGCCTAGCATTAGCTTGGCTCTTCCCTTTGGGATTTAATGGTGTAGAATTAAATTGCACATATTTAAATTGAAGTAAGTAAAAACCTCCAATGGGTGGCCTAACGTTGGCTTGGCTCTTCCCTTTGGGATTTAACGATAGAGGAATTAAATTACAGGTATTTAAATGACGGTAAGTAGAACCTCCAATGGGCGGCCTAACATTGGCTTGGGTCTTCCCTTTAGGGTTTAACAGTATGGGAATTAAATTGCAGAAATTTAAATAACGGTAAGTAAAACTTTCAATAGGCGGCTTAGCATTGGCTTGGCTCTTTCCTTTGGGATTTAATAGTGTAGGTATTTAAATTGCAGGAATTTAAATAACGGTAAATAAAACCTCCAATGGGCGGCCTAGCATTGGCTTGGCTCTTCCCTTTGGGATTTAATAGTGCAGGTATTTAAATTGCAGGAATTTAAATAACGGTAAATAAAACCTCCAATGGGCGGCCTAGCATTGGCTTGGCCCTTCCCTTTGGGATTTAATAGTGCAGGTATTTAAATTGCAAAAAATAAACGACCTCCAGTGGATGCGCTTTGCCTCTCTATTTTGGGGTTTGAATTCTTTAAAATAAATTACAACAAATTGATTCAACAATTTGAAATTTGTGCGCGCTTGGGGACTCCTCCAAGCCAATTTTGTGCTTTTGTAGGATTGACCGTTGATATAGAGCTGCGGCTACCTGACATAAAAATAGAGTGAAATGTCAGCGTACAAAATCTGTGCTAATCTGCACCTAAAATCATAAGAATGAAAAGAGCACTTATCTCCCATGTTTTGGGAGGGATTTCTAGAATTGGTTTTCGCTCTCTCTGTTCTCAACATAGAGAGTCTCTTTTGAATTAAGAGGGACTTAATCGCAGATCAGCTGAGAAATTGATGGACACTTAGGAGCTTGTTTGAGCCGATTTTGTACCTCCATGAAATTTATCATTGATGTGGGATCTTCCTTTTTACCTGACATAAAAATACGATGGAAATTGGGAGATGGAGAAAGTGTATACAATTTGTGCTAATTTGCGATAAAACCACAAATAAATGAAAAAATAAAAACACTTAGCTCGAATTTGCTTGCTCATTGACAAGGATGAACTCTTGATTTATGTTGATCGATGAAAGAATTTGTGATGATAACCCCTAGCTTTAAACTCTCATCATCTTCAAAATTCTCTCTCTCTCTCTTTTGATATTTTCTTTCTCTCAAATTTTTCTTCAATCTTCCAAAACCCTCTCAAACATCCAAAATTTTCTCTCCAAAAAATCCCCCTCTCAAGCTCACTTTTTCCTCCTTTTATAACCTACTCATCTATCTCTCATTCTAATTTTTCCACTAACTCTATCTCACATTCTAATTTCTCCACTAACTCTTTTTCATTTTCATCTTCCCTTCTCCATCTCTATCTCACATTCTAATCTCTCCACTAACTCTTCTTCATCTTCCCTTCTTCATATTTATCTCTCATTCTAATTTCTCCACTAACTCTTCTTCATCTCCATCTTCCCTTCTCTATTCTTATCTTATTTTCTCCATCCATTCTTCTCCATCTTCCCTTCTCTATTCCAATTTATTCACTAACTCTTCTTTTTGTTATTTGCAAAATAATCCCTCAAGAGTTAGGTATTTGCACTCTAGTCCCTCAATTTTAAGTATTTACAATTTAGTCCCTGAAAAAAAAAATTTAAGTCCAAATCTCCTCACAATTTTTGACACACCTTCCCTATACTTAGTCAAAATTCACCACATGTCAAATTTAAGCTCATTTCTTACCGCTGAAAATAATGCAGAATTTAATAAAAACTATTTTGCAAAATTTAGTCATTCTGGGTATAATTGGGCCAAGATGAAAATTTGAAATATTAGAGAACAATGTCACAACTCCTAAAAGTGAAAAAATAAAAATAAATTGACTCAAATTGAATTTTTTAAGCCCGATTCGAAATTATGCTCATGAAGGAATACACGATCCCGAATTAGATTTTTTTAATTTGTGGTGGCCAACATGAGAAGGGATTTAAAATAAAAATATTGACTATTTTTATATATTTTGGTGGCCTCAAATGCTATTATTTATTAAATATTCTCTTAATTTCTAAAATATATAAAAAAAATACAAAAATACAAAAAATTATTTTTGTTCAAAAATAGTTGCCTAAGCTTGGCCAAGGCTCCAAACTTGATTTTGCAATTTTCTCGTTTTTCTTAATTTTTTTTTATGAATTTTCGAAAATAAAAATACCTAAAAATACTGAAAATATGAAAAAAAAAATTATTTTTTGCTCAAAATTGGTTCCCTAGGCTTGGCCAAGGTCTCCAAAGTTGATTTTCTAATTTTATGAAGTTTTATATATTTTATATTAATTTTCGAAAATAAAAAATATCGAAAAATACTGAAAATATGATAAACCAGTTTTTGGTCAAAATTGGTTCCCTGGGCTTAGCCAAGGTCCCCAAAGTTCATTTTCTAATTTTATGAATATTTATGGTTTTTATATTAATTTTCGAAAAATAAAAATACCGAAAAATACTGAAAATATGAAAAACCATTTTTTGGTCAAAATTGATTCCCTGGGCTTAGCCAAGGTCTCCAAATTTGAATTTCTAATTTTATGAATTTTTATTAATTTTCTATTAATTTTAAAAGAGAAAAAGTGATTAAAAATCAGGTATCAACAGCTGCCCCTCTTTGAAAGGAAGCTCGGTAGAGGTTCATTTCAAAGAGAAGATGACACCTAAATCCTAATCGACTCAATCTAAGAAAATACAAAGAGTCATGACATTCGATCTCTAATACCTCTCTGTGTAAGTTCTGATCCTAACTGAGCTCTAGGAGGCTTTTATGAAATGGCAGAGATAGAGAGGAGAGCATACCTGGCACTTACTTGCCCGTCATATGGCTGTTGCCTGACATGAATGTTCTTTGAATAGGCATCCAAAGATTTATTCCAAGGATACTCCTGGGAGGTTGAGATTTGACCTGTATGGTAGATCACCCCATGAAAATGCATGTAAGAAAGACTTTGTGCCTGTAGAAAGGACTTGATGCCTGTAGAAAGGACTTGATGCTTGTAAAAAGAACTTTAGTGCCTTTAGAAGGGACTTAGTTTGCTTGTAAGAAGGACTTGATTTGCCTGTAAGAAGGACTTGGTTTGCCTCCTCAAAGGGTACCATTCTGGACTTTGGGGAGATCAGGAATCCTGCAGAAACGCAAACTCAATTTTACTTACCTCAAAGGGTGCCAATGATCACCAACAGGATTTTAAGAAATGAGTAGCAGGCTCAATTGGGCAATGCAAAGGATGAAAGTATATTAGATAGAGAAACGAATGCTTTTCGTCTTCTTAAGACGCTTAAATTACCGTATGAGGTTGAAAACACAGAATCGCTCGAAAATTGATGTTAGTCCGAGCAAGAAAATTTCTAACTATTTACCTCGTGATTTTGCTGGGATTACCTTCATTTGGCCCTGATGTGAGGTGGTTCTTGATAGGGATTATGAAATGGAATTGTCGCTCAAATGGGTTATCAATGGTCACCTATTTAGCACTCGACTCACGGTGGATTAAAATATAGGACGTGTGTGGGAATGACTTGCCTTTCATCATCCTGTAATGCCTCATTCCACACATTCGATGCATCATGTGCAGTTTACATTCCGAGTTAAAATTGGTAAAACAAACATGCAGAAGAGTCATGCATAAATCATGGAATGTGCAAACACAATGCAGATGTGGCAATTTTTAAGCATCATGCATGTTTACGAAATGTGCAAGGATGGGCGGATTTTAATTGCCCCTGATATATGAGCGGATCGAACAAATTGGGAAGCCTACTCCTTATGTCGAGGAGCGGTTCGTCTCAAACTTTGCCCCTGCGAGATGAAGCATATGGGTGCGGGAGCATTTGGGTTTGTTTAGTGACAGCGACCGCTATGGTTATCGGTTGAATGCCCCCGCAAGAAGCATAGAAACTATTCTTGAAATCAAACGAGATAATGAAGACAAATTTGTTTTTTCGCTTCAAAGCTTGCGATCAATTTGCCCCATTTTTCATCAGAATAGATCTTGTCAGATGATCACAATTTTCTTTTGGATTTGTCTCTTTCGACGTATTAAATGTTAGTATAAATATTTCCTATAAAAAGAAAAGGAAACATGTTAGCCAGTATTAAAAGGAATAAATTGGAAATTATACTGATTTACCCTTCATCTTGAATGCCTTGCATAGTCCTCTTATCAGGGTCACTAGGTCCAGCTCCTCTCCAGTTCCTGTTGGACACTTTATCACTAGGGCGAAGGTATATCTATAATACTCGCAGGTTTTGGGTACCGAACTCGGACCAGCGTCGTTCCCCATGTCATCAGGCCCATTTGACCGTAAGCGTCCACGGGCTTTCCTTTAAGGGTTAATCCTTGGGATAGCGCGGCCCTGTTGTATTGTCTTGGGCAGTTTCATGTCATGGTGCTTTTTAAGGAAGATTACAATCCCTGTTAAGAATGAAATAAATCAATTCAGAATTCGAGATAGTTATGGGCAAATTAGAACGATACAGAATTACCCATATCTCGTATTTTTCTTCGTTTGAAGCTGTCCATCCTGAGGTAATGCCCACGGATCGATTTGCCCCCAATTCAGCCCGTCCAGGGAATTTTGTTTTTAGGTACGACTGTATTCTCGGGTTATTTTTGCAAATTCCTGAAAATAGAAGGGATCAAATTTAAAACCGGAGCAATTCGAGGGTAAATTGGAACGATACAGAGTTACCCTTTCGAGTCTACGTGGATCTTTTCATCGCCATTAATTCATCACGAGTTCGATGAAGTGGCGGATACGAGCATTTAATAGGGGGAAGGGAGATTATTACTTTTTGCTTTTACATTGATTCCGGACATTGATAAAAGTGGAAAGCGAGTAAAGAAACGAAACAAACGCATTCATCCAGGTTTTATCTTCCTTCCTTTGTAGGCTCTTGAGTGATCAGTTGGTCTCGTTCTGGATCAGATACACATCGGCTATGTTGAAGTTCCCGTGATCACCAGTTTTGAAATACATGCTCCGTATGCACACAAAAGCCCTGGTGCTTCATCAGCATCAAACTGGCGGATCATGGCGGCGATCTCGTCATCGACGCTACTTGCTCGGTGGTGATACATCCCTTCCTCCTCAGAAGGCATCAATGCTGGCTTCGTAGGCTCGGTCTTTTCATGCCTCCCCCCAACAGAACTTGATCTTACTATGAATTGATCTAACTCACCTCTTAAACAGGCATTTTCAATCCTCAGATACTGCCTTTCGTCGAGGGTGAGGAAGCTATTGCAGTTAAGGCAGGTGGCAGAGTCAAAAGCTTCTTTATGCATCTTGTTTTCTGCTCGGAGCTTTTCATTTTCAGCTCTTAGAAACTCGGCCTCATTGCGCTCATATCGAGTCTTCATTCGGGTTCGCCTATTTTGAAACCAGAACTTGATTTGCGAAAATTCCAATCCTAGCTCTTGGCTAAGTTCCATTCTCTATTTGTCGTCCAGCATGGGGCACACTTTGAAGAAATCCTCAAGTTTTTGTACTTGCTCTTCAATATGGCGACGGTAACCCTTACTTTGACCCTTATTGTTGTTGTCCTTATCTTTGCCAAGATCTTTGACATCGTCGGCGGAAGGGTCCGGCTCCATGGTCTGAATCCCAAACATGGCCTCGAACTCTTTCTCTCCCATGTTTAGCAAATAACGA
This sequence comes from Psidium guajava, assembly GCA_016432845.1. NCBI lineage: Eukaryota > Viridiplantae > Streptophyta > Magnoliopsida > Myrtales > Myrtaceae > Psidium > Psidium guajava. Next base: position 33,086,817 of record CM028229.1, on the reverse strand, counting down.
TAGCTCTCAAGTGTGTTTGGTTGAGACATCTTCGATATTTCCTAGAGGTTTGCTAACTCTTCTTGTATTTTCACTCTCTCTGGATTTTTCTGAGCGACTGGGTATACTTTGAGACTCTCTTCAGAGTATAGATGAAGATTATCAGAAGGACGTTCCCTTTTAAAATTTAGGCGTAGGTTTAGAAAACAGTATCGCTTCTCCTGAGCGTTCTGCCTTTCTGAACCTTTTTCATCGTATCTTTCGCCCAATTCGTCTTTTCTCATCCTTTCACGGTAGGGGGCCCCCCTGTCGTTATCTGTACCGTCGATTTGCTGGCGAATCCTTCCATAAAGACGAATCCCATTTTCCTTGTCTCCCACTCGACGTGTCTTTTCTTCTTTCTTTTTTCAAAGTGGTGTCATCCCGTCAAACTTTTTTGTAGAGATATCGGATTCGCTTGGCTCGAGGTGGCTGCCTGACTGGAATTCGGGCCAGCGGGGGTGTTGTCGACGGAGAATGGCAGAGAGGAACAATTTGGCCAATAAAGACTGCCCCTATGAAGTCAATATTTAACTCGACACAGAATATCATTTTCGCATTCTTATCATCTACTTCGCTTTTCTCTTCTCATCTTTCGTATTCTACTCGCCGATGTCGCGACCCTCTAAAAATATTTTTATTAATTCTAGGGGTTAACGGATTATTAGGTTAATTAGATTTGACTAACCTAATGCGGACCCTCCCAAGCCCTACCGAATCGCAACTTTGGTTTTTGTTTAAATGATTTTGAAATTTGGAGTCGCCACTAATCGTTCTTGGTAGGTCGATTAGAAACCTAAATAAATTAGCGGGAGAACTAATTTATTCCTGCGAACTAGAGATTATGAGCTCGGGGACTTGGTTACACTAGTTAATTAAAACTAATGCCCTTTCGGTACCTTAATTTCATGGATATCCTAATCCGGCAACTCAGGCTTGGTTTATTCCTAAAGCTCTAGTAGGGTATTCTCTTTTGTGTTTTCACTTTTTAAATAGGATGCATGGATGGTATATATTTTTATTTGTTATATTTTTTAAGTGTTAAAGATTCCCTGAAGCCGAAAGAGGGAGTGTGTTAACGACTTCTGTGCAGTATTACGACCTACTCATCTTTTGGGTCTGATGATTCAAAAATTAAATTATAGGAAGTACATGACAGTGAATAAACACCTCCAATGGGAGGCCTAGCATTGGCTTGGCTCTTCCCTTTGGGATTTAAGGTACATGTATTTAAGTTGCAAGTATTTAAACTATTGTAAGTAAAAACCTCCAATGGGAGGCTAAGCATTGGCTTGGCTCTTCCCTTTGGGATTTAAGGTACAGGTATTTAAGTTGCAGGTATTTAACTACTGTAAGTAAAAACCTCCAATGGGAGGCTAAGCATTGGCTTGGCTCTTCCCTTTGGGATTTAAGGTACAGGTATTTAAGTTGCAGGTATTTAACTACTGTAAGTAAAAACCTCCAATGGGAGGCTAAGCATTGGCTTGGCTCTTCCCTTTGGGATTTAAGGTGCAGGTATTTAACTACTGTAAGTAAAAACCTCCAATGGGAGGCTAAGCATTGGCTTGGCTCTTCCCTTTGGGATTTAAGGTGCAGGTATTTAAGTTGCAGGTATTTAACTACTATAAGTAAAAACCTCCAATGGGAGGCTAAGCATTGGCTTGGCTCTTCCCTTTGGGATTTATGGTGCAGGTATTTAAATTGCGGATGGACTTTGTCCTCTCCATTTTGGGGTATGAATTTTTTAAAATGAAATACAACGAATTGATTCAACAATTTGAAATTTGTGCGCGCTTGAGGACTCCTCCAAGCCGATTTTGTGCTTCCATAGGATTGACCATTGATATAGAGCTGCGGCTTCCTGACATAAAATAGAGTGAAGTGTTAGTATACAAAATATGTGCTAATCTGCACCTAAAACCAGAAGAGTAGAAAGAGTACTTATCTCTCATTTTTTTGGGAGGGATTTCTATAATTGATTTTCGCTCTCTATGTTCCCAATATAGAGAGTTTCTTTTGAATTAAGAGGGACTTTTAGTCACAGATCAGTTGAGAAATCGGTGGACAGCTTAGGAGCTTGTCTGGGCCGATTTTTGCATCTCGACGAGATTTTTGCTGTTGACGTAAAGATATCCTTCTCCTGACATAAAATATGGAAGAAAAAGGAGATGGAGAAAGTGTATACAATTTGTGCTAATTTGCGAGTAAAACCATAAATAAATGAATAAATAAAAACACTTAGCTTGAATTTGTTTGCTCGTTGACGAAGATGAACTCTTGATTTATATTGATCGATGAAGGAATTTGTGATGATAACCCTTAGCTTTAAACTCCCATCATCTTCAAAATTCTCTCTCTTTTGGTATTTTCTTTCTCTCAAAATTTTCTTCAATCTCCCAAAACTCTCTCAAACATCCAAAATTTTCTCTCCAAAAAATTCTCCCGAACACTTCAAATTTTCTCTCTCAAGAATCCCTTCTCAAGCTCACTTCTTCCTCCTTTTATAACCTCCTCATCTATCTCCCATTCTAATTTTTCCACTAACTCTATCTCCCATTCTAATTTCTCCACTAACTCTTCTTCATTTTCATCTTCCATTCTCAATCTCTATCTCACATTCTAATCTCTCCACTAACTCTTCTTCATCTTCATCTTCCATTCTCCATATTTATCTCCCATTCTAATTTCTCCACTAACTCTTCTTAATCTCCATCTTCCCTTCTCTATTCTTATCTTCCATTCTAATTTCTCTACTAACTCTTCTTCATCTCCATCTTCCCTTCTCTATTCTTATCTTATTTTCTCCATCCATTCTTCTCCAACTTCTCTTCTTCATCTCCTCTTCTTCATCTTCCCTTCTCTATTCTAATTTATCCACTAACTCTTCTTTTTATTATTTGTAAAATAATCTTTCAAGAGTTAGGTATTTGCACTCTAGTCCTTGAATTTTATGTATTTACAATTCAGTCCCTGAAAAAAATATATTTCTTTAAGTCCAAATCTCCTCACAATTTTTGACACACCAAAATTTACCACATGTCAACTTTAAGCTCATTTCTTGTCGCTGAAAATAATGCATAATTTAATTAAAGCCCTTTTGCAAAATTAAGTCATTCTGGGTATAATTGGGCCAAGATGAAAATTTAAAATATTAGAAGACAATGTCACAACTCATAAAAAGTGAAAGTTAAAAATAAGTTGACTCAAATTAAATTTTTTTTAGGCCCGATTCGAGATTATACTCGTGAAAGAACACGTGACTCGAATTGGATTTTTCTGAATTTGCGATGGCCAATATGAAAATAGATTTAAAATAAAAATATTAACTATATTTGTGTATTTTTTGGCCTCAAATGTTATTTTTTCAAAATTTTCAAATATTTTTGTATTTTTTTAAAAAACAAATTAAAATATATATAATATGAAAAATTATTTTTTGGTCAAAATTCGTTCCCTAGGCTTGGCTAAGGTTCCCAAAGTTGATTTTTCAATTTTATGAATTTTTATGGATTTTCTATTAATTTTCGAAAATAAATAAATAAAAAATACGTAAAAATACTGAAAATATGAAAAATCGTTTTTTGGTCAAAATTGGTTCCCTAGGCTTGGCTAAGGTCCCCAAAGTTGATTTTTCAATTTTATGAATTTTTATGGATTTTTTATTACTTTAGCAATAGAAAAAATGATTAAAAATCAGGTGTCAACAGCCGGTCTTGATTCTCTCCTTTATCTTTTAACGAAAACGGTCAGTTTTCCCACGCAAATCTTCCCGGCTGAAGTCATGTTTAGATGGGAGAGACTTTACCATTTTCTTGGCCGAGGTTATATTTACATAGCCTATCATCCGAGTGTTGAAACTGAGATTCTTGATCTGTTCAGGGAGATAAATGCTTCTTCAATAGAAGGCACCGACTTGGAGAAAGAATATAGGGCGTTCCCACATGTCTTTATCAATTTTCTAGAGGCCTGCCGAAACACCCAAGAGACGGTCACCTTAACCCGCGTCATGAAAGCCCGCTACTAAGATCGATCTGAGTGCTTGGAGTTTGCAGAGCGCTCGGTTGTTCAATACAAGAAGGCCGTCAAGTCTACTGATGAACGGGTCTCGCTGTTAATTCACAAGAGGAAGAAACTGGTAGAGTGCCTAGCCTTGAACCAGACTTACTTTGAGCACAACCCGAGCGACATCATGATGAAGTTCCGATGTGAGTAGCTGGAGGAGAGACTTGATGATCTAACGGCGGATATAGCTTTCGAGAGGGACCTGATTGATAATTTAAAACTCGCCGTGGAACGCCATGAGATTAATGTGGCTAAGTACAAGGAGAAATGTATTCGCCTGTTCTTCAAGCTTGCAGATCTCGAATCCCAAGTTGCTCAATGTAGGCAGAGCATCAATTTCATGGAGAGTCAATTAAACTCTTTTGTAATGCTCATTAGGGCTCGGTTTGGCTTTACTTTTCCTCCCTAGTGAGCTGCTGTAATATTCCTTGATGAAAGAAAAGCTTCACATGTTTGTGCTTTAATCTTCTTGCCATCTCTTCTTTCGTATAGTATGATAGAACGGTTTAAGGCCCTGGAGATGCCGAGGATTAACATTTCTCTTGATATTAGCCGCTTAGAACGATAATACTGAGAACGTTGAATAAACTTTTGGCAGTGGGCCCCGCTAGCCACATTGAAGCCCGTGAGCTGGTTTCGTGAATTCTGACAACTCGGTCAGTGCGCCAATAAATGAATTAGGCCGCCTGTTGCATGCCCCTACTTTGCTCATACTACCTTTCGGAGTCCACCTACTCGTGTTGGCCAAAGTGTCGGCAGAAGCGTCTATGGGCCATGTTCAGGAATAAATATTTGTCCTCCAAAATCCTCCATGCGGTTCGCATCCGAGGAAGTCTCACGGTAGGCCTTTGGTTGATTTAATCAAAAAAAGGCGTTGCGAGATTGGGTCAACATACATGTTATATAGATTTTGACTATACAGTCTATGCTTCTCCCAAAAAAGTGTAGGAATCCTTCAATACATTAAGGACACCCTCATGCCTGATCCGGATAAATTCATCACTGTATCAGAATACATAGCCTGTATATGCCCACTGATTAACACATTCCTGACTCCGGGAGAATTAATCTGTTCGCTTGCCCCCAAGATTATCGATTAAAGCCTCGGTATTTTTTTTCCTTTCGTATTTTTGAAGATTATTCATAACATATTGTTGAACCTAATTTTCTATTTTTTTTACCCCCGCCTGAAGTGCTTAGGATTCACCTGCAAAAGAAAAGGATATAATTAGTACGCGACCCAAGAGAGGTCGGCCCATGATTCATACATTAGTCTAATTTTATTTAGAGAAAAGTTTCTTAAAAAAACATGAGCGAAATTCTCGAAAAGAATTTTCTTGTAGGTTTTTATAATTTAAAAAATGTGATAAAATCGCTTGATGTTTGCCAAAATTTTTTTAAAGAATTTTCCTTTTTTATCAAAATAAGTTTTCAGAGGTAACTTTGTCAGGAAAATTTCATTTTTATTAAGACAGGAAAGATGGGACAAAGTCCTTCATTGGTCAACAAAATTCCTTTGAATGGATTTTCCACATTCATTTTTTCAAAAATTTTAGAAATTGGGGGAAAATTTAATTTTTCTTTTCTTTTAAAATAATGGTCGAAATGTCAAGTTCAAAAACTGACTGACACATAGCATGGACCGACCGAAAATAAATACAAGATTAAATTAGAGAACTTACTTTTACCTTGGAGAAATGTAAATCACATAGTCATGCGCATGACTCAAATGAGTGTTGACACCTGATTTTTAATCATCTTTTCTCTTTTAAAATTAATAAAACATTCATAAAACTTCATAAAATTAAAAATCAACTTTGCGGACCTTGGCTAAGCCTAGAGAATCAATTTTGATCAAAAAATGATTTTTTCATGTTTTCAGTATTTTACGGTATTTTTATTTTCGAAAATTAATAAAAAAATCAAGAAAGAATGAGAAAATTGCAAAATCAATTTTGGAAGCCTTGGCCAAGCTTAGGCAATCATTTTTGAACAAAAAAATAATTTTTCATATTTTTTTGTATTTTTAATATATTTTTTAGAAATTAGGAAAATATTTAATAAATAATAGCATTTGAGGCCACAAAAATACGTAAATATTTTCCTTTTAAATCTCTTTTCATGTTGGCCATCACAAATTTAAAAAAATCCAATTCGGGGTCGTACATTCTTTCACGAGCATAATCTCGAATCGGGCCTAAAAAAATTCAATTTGAGTCAATTTATTTTTATTTTTCACTTTTAGGAGTTGTGACATTATTCTCTAATATTCTAAATTTTCATCTTGGCCCAATTATACTCAGAATGACTCAATTTTGCAAAAGGGCTTTAATTAAATTTTGCGGCAAGAAATGAGTTTAAATTTGATTTGCGGTGAATTTCGACTAAACATAGGAGAAGTGTGTTGAAAATTTTGAGGAGATTTGGCCTTAAAAAAATATTTCTCCAAAGACTGAATTGCAAATACTTAAAATCTCAAGGACTAGAATGGGAGATATATTTGGAGAAGGAAAGATGAAAAAGAGGAGATAGAGAATGGAAGATGGAGAAGAGAAGATGGAGAAAAATAGATGAGAATAGAAAATGGAAGATGGAGATGAAGAAGCGTTAGTAGAATGGGAGATAGATATGGAGAAGGGAAGATGAAGATGAAGAAGAATAAATTGAGAAAATAAGATGAAAATGGAGAAGGGAAGATGGAGATGAAGAAGAATAGGTGGAGAAATTAGAATGTGAGATAGAGATAAAGAAGAGAAGATGAAGATGAAAAAGAATTAATGGAGAAATTAGAATGTGAGGTAAATGAGTGGGTTATAAAAGGAGGAAGAAGAGAGCTTGAAAAAGTGGATTCTTTTGTAGGAGAAAGAAAATTTTGAATGCTTGAGAGAGTTTTGAGAGATTGAAAAAAAAATTAGCGAGAAAGAAAAAAAATAAAAAAAAAGAGAGAATCCTTTTTTTTTAAAGAGAGTCTTGAAGATGGTGGGAGTTTAAATCTAAGTGTTACCATCACTAATTTCTCTACCGATCAATACAAGTCACGAGTTCATCCCCATCGTTCGAGCCGCAATCTTGATCCATAAGGTGACACGAGATCCAAATTCGACAATCAAATCTGTCAAATCAGGTAACAATCCTAGCCATTAAATCTTCGAGAATTTCCTTGCCCAAATGAATTGATTTAAATTTCGATTATGTCATGTCGTACTCGTATGTCTCCATATCCACATGCCTCATTCGTATTTGTGTTGTCATTAATTTACGCGTATCCAACTAAAAAATGTTTTTCGACTGGCCAATCCTATTTTTGATGTTTCCACCTCCCGATCCTTAAAAAATGACCATTTTTACCCTTCTGGTCAGTTTGACCCAAACTTCTTCTCAATCATGTCAAATGAGCTTTCATGAAATAAAATAGTACCGAAAGGGCGTTAGAATGATCTAGCGTAATCAAGTCCCCGAACTCGTAATTTCTAGTTCGCAGAAATAAAGTATTTCTCTCGATACTTTATTTAGGTTTCTAATTGACCTACCAAGAACGATTAGTGGCGACTCCAAATCAAAATTCTTTGCATGAAAAGAACTTAAGTTGCGATTCGGTAGGACTTGGGAAGGTCCGAATTAGGTTAGTCAATTAATCTGATAATCCATTCACTCGATTGAAAAAATTAAATTTTTTTTCGGGTCGCGACAGCTTGGCGACTCCCCTGGGGACTGGTTTTTTGAAATTTTCAAAAGAATAAAGCACTAATTAGAGTACTTGAATTTTTTTCAAAATTTTAAAAGCCTTAGTGGACTTACGCCAGAAAAATTTCGAGAAAATCCATTTGGTTTAAAAATTGGTTGGATTCTAATTTTTAGGTATTAAATGGTTTTGCAGAATGGGAGTTATAAGGGGTGGAGTGTTTGGCTAACCCTTTGTTTTGCAAGTTTGGTGTGTGAAACTTATGATATGATTTTTGAATTATTGAAGCGATGTTTGCATTTAATTGTTGTGCATGATTAATCACTTTAGCACTACATCACACACATCCCGTGGCCGGACCTGGGCCACTAGTTTTAGGATGGTATTGTGATTTGGTTCTAGCGTTCGTCGTGAGATCACGTCGAAAGTTAATCCAGATTCAATCCCGAACTTTTTTTCAAAAATGAGTTTTAAAAGTTATGCCTCAGGCTTGGTAAGATTACCAAAGCGGTGGTTTTAATTTTTGACTCGAGCAGCCGAAGTGGAAAGGCCTGGCTAATCTTGGTTACGTCACGGGATAGCAGCTAATCTTGATTATGTGTGCGAGATTGTCGCCTTGCCGTAAGTCTTTCGCTTCAATTTGTGAGCCTTTAGGATAATTAAAATAAGGTTAACCCACAAGTCATATGCATGTCCATGTGATTGTTTATTTTCCTATCCCACGGTAAAGTACGCTTCTGAACTTCATCTTATCTTATGTTATTGTTTGGGTCGGTCCATGACACTTAGGATTGTGGCTCGTGATTTATAGACAATGAGACTCATCAATATCCGTTTCGTGTACATTCCAAAGGCCGAGTTGAAGCAGATGTGGAGGCACTTGAGCATTGATGCACGGACCTATACGCTTAGTCGTATGGGTCATGTGTTACCACTTTTGGATATCGAATTATAGACTGGGGTCATTGTCGCGACCCTCTAAAAATTTTTTTTTTATAAAGGGCTAACAGATTATTAGGTTAATTAGATTTGACTAACCTAACGCGGACCCTCCCAAGCCCTACCGAATCGCGACTTTGGATTTTTGTTTTAAATGATTTTGAAATTTGGAGTCGCCACTAATCGTTCTTGGTAGGTCGATTAGAAACCTAAATAAATTAGCGGGAGAACTAATTTATTTCTGCGAACCAGAGATTGTGAGTTCGGGGACTTGGTTACACTAGTTAATTAAAACTAATGCCCTTTCGGTACCTTAATTTCATGGATATCCTAATTTGGCAACTCAGGCTTGGTTTATTCATAAGGCTCTAGTAGGGTATTCTCTTTTGTGTTTTCACTTTTTAAATAGGATGCATGGATGGTATATATTTTTTATTTATTATATATTTTTTTAAGTGTTAAAATTTTCCTGAAGCCGAAAGAGGGAGTGTGTTAACGACTTCTGTGCAGTGTTACAACCTACTCATTTTTTGGGTCTGGTGATTCAAAAATTAAATTATAGGAAGTACATGACAGTGAATAAACATCTCCAATTGGAGACCTAGCATTGGCTTAACTCTTCCCTTTGGGATTTAAGGTGCAGGTATTTAAATTACTGTAAGTAAAAACCTCCAATGGGAGGCCTAGCATTGGCTTGGCGCTTCCTTTTTGGATTTAAGGTGCAGGTATTTGAATTGCAGGTATTTAAACTACTGTAAGTAAAAACCTCCAATGGGAGGCCTAGCATTGGCTTGGCTCTTCCCTTTGGGATTTATGGTGCAGGTATTTAAACTACTGTAAGTAAAAACCTCCAATGGGAGGCCTAGCCTTGGCTTGGCTCTTCCCTTTGGGATTTAAGGTGCAGGTATTTAAATTGCAGGTATTTAAACTACTGTAAGTAAAAACCTCCAATGGAAGGCCTAGCATTGGCTTGGCTCTTCCCTTTGGGATTTAAGGTGCAGGTATTTAAATTGCAGATATTTAAACTACTGTAAGTAAAAACCTCCAATGGGAGGCCTAGCATTGGCTTGGCTCTTCCCTTTGGGATTAAGGTGTGGGTATTTAAATTGCAGGTATTTAAATGACCTCCAGTGGATGTGCTTTGACTCTCCATTCTGGGGTTTTAGTTCTTTAAAAATAAATTACAACAAATTGATTCAACAATTTAAAATTTGTGCGCGCTTAAGGACTCCTCCAAGCCATTTTTGTGCTTCCATAGGATTGACCGTTGATATAAAGCTGTGGTTGCCTGACATAAAATAGAATGAAGTGTCATTATACAAAATATGTGCTAATCTGCACCTAAAACTAGAAGAGTGGAAAGAGTACTTATCTCCCATTTTTTTGGAGGGATTTCTAGAAATGGTTTTCGCTCTCTCTCTGTTCTTAACATAGAGAGTCTCTTTTGAATTAAGATAGACTTTTAATCACATATCAGCTGGGAAAGTGGTAGGCACTTAGGAGCTCGTCTGGGCCAATTTTGCATCTCTGTGGGCTTTGCCATTAATATGGAATTGTTCTTCCCTAACATAAGAATATGAGGAAAATAGAGAGATGGAGAAAGTGTATACAATTTGTGCTAATTTGCGACTAAAACCACAAATAAATGAATAAATAAAAAATACTTAGCTCGAATTTGCTTGCTCGTTGACGAGGATGAATTTTTTATTTATGTTGATCGATGAAGGAATTTGTGATGATAATTCCTAGCTTTAAACTCCCATTATCTTCAAAATTCTCTCTCTCTTTTTGGTATTTTCTTCTTCTCAAATTTTTCTTCAATCTCCCAAAACCCTCTCAAACATTCAAAATTTTCTCTCCAAAAAAATAATCCCCCTCTCAAGCTCACTTTTTCCTCCTTTTTATAACCTACTCATCTATCTCCCATTCTAATTTTTCCACTAACTCTATCTCTCATTCTAATTTCTCCACTAACTCTTCTTCATTTTCATCTTCCATTCTCCATCTCTATCTCACATTCTAATCTCTCCACTAACGCTTTTTCATCTTCATCTTCCATTCTCCATATTTATTTCCCATTCTAATTTCTCCACTAACTTTTCTTCATCTCCATCTTCCCTTCTCTATTCTTATCTTATTTTCTCCATCCATTCTTCTCCATCTCCTTTTCTCCATCTTCCCTTCTCTATTCTAATTTATCCACTAACTCTTCCTTTTGTCATTTGCAAAATAATCCCTCAAGAGTTAGGTATTTGCACTCTAGTCCCTAAATTTTAAGTATTTACAATTCAGTCCCTGAAAAAAATATTTCTTTAAGTCCAAATATCCTCACAATTTTGACACACCTTCCCTATACTTCGTCAAAATTCACCACATGTCAAATTTAAACTCATTTCTTGTCGTTGAAAATAATGCAGAATTTAAGTAAAGCCCTTTTGCACAATTGAGTCATTGTGGGTATAATTGGGCCAATATAAAAATTTGAAATATTAGAGAACAATGTCGCAACTCCTAAAAGTGAAAAAATGAAAATAAATTGATTCAAATTGAATTTTTTTAGGCTCGGCTCGAGATTATGCTCGTGAAGGAATACACGACCCCGAATTGGATTTTTTAAATTTGTGATGGCCAACATGAAAAGGGATTTAAAATAAAAATATTGACTATTTTTTATATATTTTGGTGGCCTCAAATGCTATTATTTATTATATATTCTCCTAATTTCTAAAATATATAAAAAAAACACAAAAAAATCATTTTTTTGGTCAAAATTGGTTCCCTAGGCTTGGCTAAGGTCCTCAAAGTTGATTTTTTAATTTTATGAATTTTTATGGATTTTCTATTAATTTTCGAAAATAAATAAATAAAAAATACGTAAAAATACTAAAAATATGAAAAATTATTTTTTGTCAAAATTGGTTTTCTAGGCTCGGCTAAGGTCCCCGAAGTTGATTTTTCAATTTTTTGAATTTTTATGAACCCAAGATAATTGAAAATCATGTGTCAACAGCTGCCCCTCTTTGAAGGGAAGCTCGGCAGAGGTTCATTTCAAAGATGAGATGACACCTGAATCCTAATCGACTCAACACAATGAAATAAAAAGAGTCGTGACATGAATGTTCTACTGAAAATGAAATGAGAATCTAAAGATCCGTTATAAGAAAACCTTAGGGTGGTTGAATTTGAACCCGTATGCCAGGTCAACCCATGGTAGATTCCTAATGAAAGGATTCTACTAATTAAATTTTAACCCATATAGTAGGTCACCCCATGGTAGATTCCTAATGAAAGGATTCTACTGATTAAAAATTTCGTTAAGATTCGACCCGTATGGTAGGTCACCCCTTGAAAATGCCTATAAAAAGGACTTTGTGCCTGTAGAAAGGACTTGATACCTGTAGAAAGGACTTTGGTGCCTATAAAAAGGACTTTGTGCCTGTAAAAAGGACTTGGTGCCTGTAAAAAGGACTTGGTTTGCCTGTAGGAAGGACTTGGTGCCTGTAAGAAGGACTGGATTTACCTGTAAGAAGGACTTGGTGCCTGTAATAAGGACTTATTTTGCCTGTAAAAGGACTTGATTTGCCTGTAAGAAGGACTTGATTTGCCTGTAAGAAGGACTTGATTTGCCTGTAAGAAGGACTTGGTTTGCCTGTAAGAAGGACTTGGTTTGCTTGTAAGAAAGATTTTATGCCTGTAAGAAGGACTTGGTTTGCCTGTAAAAAGGACTTGATTTGCTTGTAAGAAGGACTTGATTTGCCTGTAAGAAGGACTTTATGCCTGTAAGAAGGACTTGGTTTGCCTGTAATAAGGACTTGATTTGCCTGTAAGAAGGACTTTGTGCCTGTAAGAAGGACTTGATTTGCCTGTAATAAGGACTTGATTTGCCTGTAAGAAGGACTTTATGCCTGTAAGAAGGACTTGGTTTGCCCGTAATAAGGACTTGATTTGCCTGTAAGAAGGACATTGTGCCTGTAAGAAGGACCTAATTTGCCTGTAAGAAGGACTTGGTGTACCTCAAAGGGTGCCATTCTGAAATCTAGGGAGACGAGGAATCCTGCAGAAGCTCAAACCCAAATTATATTTTCCTGTCGCTTTAGGAATAAACCAAAGAGGCAGATATCAAAAGGTCTCGAACATTTTTATCTTTAAGACAAATCATGCTTTATTGAAGAAGGTGGATACCTGTATATACCGCAATGAATTCGAGTACCCCTACAACCGTCAGAATTCATTCTTTTGAAAGGTTAAGGTTGAAGATATATTTACCTGGAAATTTGGAAGAAATGCCTGGTGGCTTCTCGACAATCAGGCTTGTTCATTCAATAATCGCCGAATGAATTTCAAGACTTTGGAAGGTAACTCGAACATCGGGAATGTGTTGCCTGTCAGGCAGTGTCAAAGGTAACATGTGCAAGCATTTTCATCAATGAGTTGATCGGTTCATGCAAAACTATTCAACCAAGTTGGCAATGATTAGAAGTAGTCTGTGTAATAACTCATGATGCAATCAATCAAAATGTGGATCATGCAAAACTATTCTGTCAAGTTTGAATTACCAATTTTGTTTAAGGAGGTTCTCATAGTATGAACGCCTCGGATGCAATCTGAATGGGGGACTTCAGTCTGAAAGGGCTTTCTCTCACTCTGGGGAAAGGTTGTTTATCTGTAGATTAAAATGTTAGACTTGTGTGGAAATGGTTTGCCTTTCCTCATCCTGTCATGCTCCATTCTGCACATTTGATATCTCATGTGCAGTTTATGCTCCAAGTTAGAGTTGGTAAATTAAACATGTGGAATAGTCATGCATAATTCATGAAATGTGTAAACACAATTTTTTAGCATCATGTGTGTTTATATAATGTGCAAACATGGGCGGATTTGAATTGCCTCTGGTATGTGGGCGGATCGAACAAATTAGGAAGCCCACTCCTTATGTCGAGGAGCAGTTTGTCTCAAACTTTGCCCCTGCGCGATGAAGTTTGTGGGTGAGGGAGCATTTTGGCTTGTTTAATGACAGCGACCGCCATGGTTTAGCGGTTAAATGCCCCTGCAAAAAGCAAAGAAATTATTCTTGAAATCAAACGAGATAAGGAAGATATATCTGCTTTTTCGCTTCAGAGCTTGCGATCAATTTGCCCCATTTTTCACCAGAATAGATCTTGTCAGATGATCATCATTTTCTTTTGGATTTGTCTCCTTTCAACATGTTACATGTTAGTATAAATATTTCCTGTAAAAAGAAAAGGAGACATGTCAACCAGTATTAAAAGGGATAAATTGGAAACGATACTGATTTACCTTTCATCTTGAATGCCTTGCATAAGTCTTTTACCAATTTTGCTGGATTGAGTTTTCTTCGACTTTTGTTGGATGCTTCACCATTAAGCCGAGAATGTAGCAAAATATTGACTTCGGTATTACTCGTCGAGTATTCCTGCTTGCAAAAAGAAATGCACAAAAAGTTGTTTCATTTATTTATAATATATACAATATTCCCCACCCTTGGGGATCGAACTCGGGATATTTCGAACCTACTGTCATCCTCCATACCATTCGATCCATTGGACCGTAGGTGTCCATGGGGCTTTCCTTTCAAAAGTTAATCCTTGGGGATAACGCAGCCCTGTTATATCACCTTGGGCCATGTTACGGTATTTCTCGAGGTAACTTGCAATCCCTGTTAAGAATGGAATAAAACAATTTAGGACTCGAAACGATTATGTGCAAATTAGAACGATACAGAATTACCCATGTCTGAGATTGTTCGGGTCGTAGCTCTTGACTCAGTTCCATTTTCTGTTTGCCGTCTGGCATAGTGCACGTTCTAAAGAAATCCTCAAGCCTTCATACTTGCTCCTCAGTATGGCGATGGTAACGCTTCTTTTAACCCTTACCGTTGTTGTCATTGTCCTTACTGAGATCTTAGACATCGTCGGTGGAAGGGCCGGGCTCCATGGGCTCGATCCCAAACATGGCTCCGAACTCTTCCTCTCCCAAATTCAGTAGGTAACGATAGCTCTTAAGTGTGTTTGGTTGAGACATCTTCGATAGTTCCTCAAGGTTTGCTAACTCTTCTGGCGTTTTCAACCTCTCTGGATTTTTTCTGAGCGGTTTCGTATGCCTTAAAACCCTCTTCTGAGCATGGCGTCTCCTTTAAAATTAGGCGTGGGTTTAGAAAACTATATTGCTTCGCTTGAGGATTCTGTCTTTCTCGGCTCATCTTTTTTCGTCTTTTCATCATAAGGGGGCCCCTACCGTTATCTTCACCATTGATTTCGCTGGCGAGCCCTCTGATAAAGACGAGTCGTGCCTTATTTCCTACCGTAAATTTTCTTGTCTCCCACTCAACTTGTCTTTTCCTTCTTTCTTTTTTCAAAGTGGTAGCGTCCTTTTCATCTTTTTCGCAGAGACGTCGGGTTTGCTTGGCTCGAGGTTGCCGTCTGACTAGAATTTGAACCAGCGAGCGTGTTACCGATAGAGAATGGCAGATAGGAAAGTCTGGCCAATAAAGACTACCCTGGTGAAGTCAATATTTAACTTGGAGCAGATTATCATCTTCGCATTCCAATCCTCCGCTTCACCTCTCTCCTCTTCTCTTTCGTATTTTGCTCGTCGGCCATAATCTTCTCCTCTATCTCTTTAACAAGAATGGCCAATCTTCCCACACAGATTTTCCTGGCTGAAGTTGTGTTCAAATGGGAAAAAATTTACTATCTTCTCGACCGAGGCTGTATTTACATAGCCTGTCATCCAAGTGTTGAAGCTGAAATCCTCAGTCTATTCAGGGAAATAAATGTTTCTTCAGTCGGAGGCACAAACTCGGAGAAAGAATACAGGGCGTTCCTACATGTCTTCATCAACTTTCTGGAGGCTTGTCGGAACACCCAAGAGACAGTCACCTTAGCCCGCGTCATGAAAGCTCGCTACCAGGATCGATCTGAGTGCCTGGAGTTTGCGGAACGCTCGGTTGTTCGATATAAGAAGGCCGTCAAGTCTGCTGATGAACGGGTCTCGTTGTTGATTCACGAGAGGGAGAAACTAGTGGAGGGCCTAGCTTTGAACCAGACTTACTTTGAGCATAACCCGAGCGACATCGTGATGAAGTTCCGATGTGAATGGCTAGAGGAGAAACTTGATGATCTAACGGCGGATATAGCCTTCGAGAGAGACCTGGTCAACAACTTGAAAATCGCCGTTGAGCACCATGAGATGAATGCAGCCAGGCATATGGAGAAATGTACTCGCCTGTTCTTCAAGCTTGCCGATCTCGAATCCCAGATCGCTCAGTGCAGGCAAAGTATCAACTTCATGGAGAGTCAATTGAACTCTTTTGTGATGCTCATTAGGGTTCAATTCGATTTTACTTTTCCTCCTCAGTGAGCTATTGTAAGATTTGTTGATAAACTGAATGGAAGGGGAGCTTCACATGTTTTTTTTTTCTTTAATTTTCTTGTCATATCATCTCCCGTAGAACGATTTAGGGTGTTGAAGATGTTGAAGCTTAACGTTCTTCATGGTGCTCTTTCTGGCTGCGGTAGATTATGATATCAAGAACGCTAGAAAGGCGTTCGGCGTCGGTCCCCACTAGCCGTCTATGGAGCCGCATTAAATCATGTAACTCAGTAAAGTTATAACCACTCGATCAGTGCGCCAATAAATCAGACCACCTGTTGCGTGCCCCACTTCAATCATGTTTTGTTGCTTTCGGCGTTCACTCGTATGTGTCGGGCACCTGTAGCATCGGGAGAAATACTTGTGGGCCACGTTCATTAATAGAACCTCGGTCCTCTAAAGCCCTCCGCGTGTTTCATATCCAAGGAAATTTTAAAACCGGTCTCTGGTTGATTTAATTAGGTTAAGGTACTTGTTTCATGGGTTCTGATTATATAATCCATATTGTCTTTCAAAAGATGCGGGATCCTCTGCAATACATTAAATATGCCCCCGTATTTAATCAGTATAAATCCACCGTCATATCAGAATACACTGCCCATACAAGTTTACGGATTGACAGAATTCTGTCTGTCAAAGATGGACATTGTTCGTTTGCCCCCTGAATTAACGGTTGAAGCCTCGGTATTTTTCGTCTTTTGGTATTTCTAAAGATGATTCTTGATATATTATTGAACTTAATTTTTACACCCGTCTGGGGTACCTAGGATCCCCCTGCAAAAGAAAATGATATAATTAATATGCGACACAAGGAATGTCGGTTCATGACTCCTATATTAATCCAATTTGATTTTTCTATTTTGTGGAGAAATCAAAAAAAATTTCTTTGGGAAGAACATGTGTTAATTTCTAACACAGAATTTTCTTGCACATTTATTATTATTATTATTATTATTATTATTATTATTATTATTATTATTATTATTATTATTATTATTATTTAAAGGAATGTGACAAAATCTCTTGACCTTTACTAAAATTTTTTAAGGAATTTCCTTTTTATCAAAATAAATTTTCAGAGGTAAATTTGTCAGGAAAATTTTGAAGCAGGAAAGACATGACAGAAATCCTTTATTGGTTAACAAAATTCCCCCGAGACATTAGTCTAATTTTATTTAGAGAAAAATTTTATTAGAAAAACATGAGCGAATTTCTCGAAGAGAATTTTCTTGCAAGTTTTTATAATTTAAAAAAATGTGATAAAATCACTTGATGTTTACCAAAGCTTTTTTTTAAGGAATTTTTATCGAAATAAATTTTCAGAGGAAAATTTGTCAGGAAAATTTCATTTTTATTGAAGCAAGAAAAACATGACAAAAATCCATTATTGGTCAATAAAATTCCCCCGAAATGATTTTTTCACATCATTTTTTTCAAAATTTTTCTTTTAAAAGAAATGGGGGGCAAATTTAATTTTTATTTTCTTTTAAAAGAATGGTCTTAATGTCAAGTTCAAAAACTGACTGACACCTAGCATGAACCGACCGATAATAAATACAAGATAAAATTAGAGAACTTACTTTTACCTTGGAGAAATGCAAATCACATAGTCATGCGCATGACTCAAGTGAGGAGTGGACTCTAGAAAATAAAAAAAGGAGAGACAAGGTATGGACCTAAAAAGGCCCCCACTATCTGAATTGACAAACTTACCCTCCGCGCAATCAAATCACAATGGGAAGAATTGTCAATTCAGATAATGAACGGGATAAAATATGGTCAACCCAAGCGCAATCGACGCAAGAGCTTTGCATATTCGATCCCTATCTATGGTTTTCTAGGAAGAATTTCGCGACTTGGGTTTAGACGCTTGTGTGTACAGGTGTCGTGATCTTCAGAGTATGCAAGACATGCACAACAATTGATATCAAAACAGCGCTTCTAAAAATGTACGAAATTAAACAAATAAACCCAACATCGAGCCTGCAAAACAAAGTGGTTAGCCAAACACTCTGCCCCTCATAACTCCCATCCTGCAACAACATATAACACCCATAGAATGAGTCCCAAACAAGATCGCCAGAAGCGAGATATCCATAAAATTTTCATTGGCCTAAGTCCACTAAGACTTTTAAAATTTCGAAAAAATTCAAGTATTTCAATTGGTGCCTTTTTTCGAAAATTTAAAAATCTCTTTCCCCAGCGGAGTCGCCAGTCTGTCGCGACCCTCTAAAAAATTATTTTAAAAAGGGCTAACAGATTATTAGGTTAATTAGATTTGACTAACCTATCGCGGACCCTCCCAAACCCTACCGAATCGCGACTTTGGATTTTTGTTTTAAATGATTTTGAAATTTGGAGTCCCCACTAATCGTTCTTGGTAGGTCGATTAGAAACCTAAATAAATTAGCGGAAGAACTAATTTATTTCTGCGAACCAGAGATTGTGAGTTCGGGGACTTGGTTACACTAGTTAATTAAAACTAATGCCCTTTCGGTACCTTAATTTCATGGATATCCTTATTTGGCAACTCAGGCTTGGTTTATTCATAAGGCTCTAGTAGGGTATTCTCTTTTGTGTTTTCACTTTTTAAATAGGATGCATGGATGGTATATATTTTTTATTTATTATATATTTTTTTAAGTGTTAAAAAATTCCCTGAAGCCGAAAGAGGGAGTGTGTTAACGACTTCTGTGCAGTGTTACGACCTACTCATTTTTTGGGTCTGGTGATTCAAAAATTAAATTACAGGAAGTACATGATAGTGAATAAACACCTCCAATTAGAGGCCTAGCGTTGGCTTAACTCTTAGGAGTCTTTGGTTCGGGAAGCCCAAGCCCACCTCAAATCTTACAAAAATATTACCCTAGCCCATTGTGACAGATTTGCGAACGAGGTTGCTAACTGGTTGGCAAAGGAAGCTCGAAAAGACTCTTTACCTATATTTTGGCTATTCTATCCCTCGAAAACTTTTTGGGGTTTGCTTTGTACTAATGCCCCCTCCTTGAGACTGTCTCCATTGAACCCGAACTGATAAATAAAGTATTGTATTTTCGACCCCAAAAAAAAAGATAGGCGGGTTTTGTCAATCCGTCAATTGAGCATTTAAATATGCTTATCTAACCAAACGTGGACTTGGCCGTCTTGGAATTTTATTTTGTTTTTTTTTTTATGTTGACAGTATATGCTGCGATTTCTTTTTTTGTTTTTTTTTTTTTGCCAATAGAAAAGAATATACGACTTTCTCTTATTTTGTAACAAAGGTGATCATTTTGAGACTTTACTATTGCACTAGACTTGCTTTTACGACCGACCTACAATAGAACATAAATATAACTGTTCAATTTAGGCCGAATCGGATGTATGATTAACCGGTATCACTAAAGTTGGCCCGAAAGTGCTCTTCTTGCCTATTAAGGACGGGAAATGGACAAGTCAGTGATCAAGATCCATGATCAATTCTATTTCATGTTCATATTTCGAAAACTCTGTTTAATTGTTTAGTTTTCTCTTATTTAAGTTTAAAATACATATTTCAGAATAACATTTTACTATTTTTTCATGGATAATCCCACAATAAGTCTTAAACTTTCCACGTGGAACACCGATATCTGGACAACTTTTTTTCGTCTCCCATACCTCAAACTTGTATGTACTCCACCCCAAAAAAAAAAAAAACAAAGACAAAAACAAAAACTTTAGTTAGATTTCGTCTTTAAGCGCCGTAAATAAAGGATTTAACATGGCAATGGACACACGCTGCCCCCATCGACTAAGACCTGCAAAAACAACAAAAGCAACTACGAATAAATTCAGAGGATCGTTGAACCAATGTTATTCTTTAACTTAATGTTGTGCACGCTTTAACTAGATAGAATGGAAGCTCTATCTCTTTCAAACAATTGCACCAGAGACTCGCATCCCTTAATGTTGTGCACGTTTTGACTGATTATAGAACGCCATGAGAAATCGCGCTTTAGATGGACATTACTAGGCACATTAAGACTGGTCTATACTGCAAATTTGGTATATACTAATATCAAGTGGACTATTAGTAGACAGCAAAGCGCTCCTTAGTCATAATTGCTAAAAAAAAATAAAATTAATTGTTTGTATAGGTCATACCATTACACAATGTGAAGACTAGACGACGTAGTCGCTAAGTGGTTGTTAAATACCACGTTAGCACCAATACGATAGCTGTGTGGCCCTTAGGTGTAAAAAATTGGAGATCTTTTTAATACGTGAAGTTGTTTTTGGAAAGAAATTGAGAAAAAATAATCTTACAATTCGTCATTCCAAGCTTCTGGCGGAGCATAGGGCGAGCCACGTTGACAGCAACACATGCACAACATTAAGCGATGCGAGTCTCTCGTGCAGTCATTTGAAAAGAGATACTTCAACTCGTTCTGAAAGTCTGCCATTCTTATTTGGTTGTCGATAATTCCCATTGTTCGAGACCCCAGTCAAAGCTATGGAACACTTACCGGAGAAGTGGATACTTCCTTCTTGAGGGCAAAATTAAAAATATGAGAATATTAGCGAGGTAGTGATAGCATCACATTGTAAATCACATTTCTAATCTACCCTTGGACAGTCTTCAGAGGAGTTCCTCACGGATCATGACAGAGCCACGAGCCAATTCGTATCAGCCTCTTGACCTGTACAAACGATGTAGCGTGTTCTTCGAGAATTCGGAAACATCGCAAGCCGAAATCACTCATTCTTCCGGGTTCTGCTGGTGACTTTCAAGAGGCGATGGTGATTTTTCGAACGTGTCGGTAAAACCCAGACACTGTGGAAACGTCGATCAGTCTCTCTACGACCGTGATGCGCCACTACCGCATCGCGGACTTCACTTGAATAGTCCACGCACAACTAGAAGTCCCCCGGCAAGCAAGCGAATGATCAAATTCCGCTCCCCATGGGATGCTCCTTTCGAGTTGTACGGATTCCTTTTTTTCTTTCCAACTTTGCCCTCGCTAGTATTCTCATATTTTAATTTTACCCTCAAAATCTTCCAAATCCAGTCTAGTGGCTGGCCTGACCCCCCACCCACGACGGTCACACTGAGCTTGTTGACGATTGCTCAGGGTGGCAAAGGATCTAGGCTGGCGTGTCTAAGTTGACGATCGCAGATCTAGGTAGCCAATGATCAATTCTATTTCATGTTCATATTTCGAGAATTGTCTGTTTAATTGTCTAGTTTTGTCTTGTTTAAGTTTAAAATTTATATTCCCCACTAACATTTTTCTATTTTTTTTTATGGATAATCCCACAACAAATCTTAAACTTTCCTCGTGGAACACCGATGCCCAAACCATTTTTCTTTCGTCTCCCCTGCCTCTAACTTGTATCTATGCCCGAAAAAAAAAAAGGCCTTCCGTTAGATTTCGTCTTTAAACGCCATAGATAATGGATTTGACATGGCAATGGACACGCGCTGCCTGTCGACTAAGTCCTCCAAAAACAACAAAACCAACTACGAATAAATCCAGAGGATAATCACCTGATCTACATTGTGATACCGCCTCTACCTCATCTAAGTTCAATCGTCGAGGGTTGCCAGCGACCCTCGCCAGCCAAAGATAAATTTCAAGAAAAGAGAAAAGAAAATAATAATCAAAAGCTAATTTTTTTCAATTATAATAATATTATAAAAATATCCACGTTAGTGCCAACCATCCTATGTGGTATCGTCAACATCCACTTCAGTGTTTTTCAATCAAAATTGATCAGATAAACTGAATTGATACCAGTGCAAAAAGGTTTAGAACTAAATTGATCCAATCGAAATGTGTAGGACTAAATTAATCTAATCGAAAGGTTTATGACTAAATTAGTACCAATTATGGCTAAATTAGTACCAATATAATAGGCTCTGGAATTGTTTGGTACTTTTCCCAACATTTATTAAGCATGATAAATTGTTACTTTCAAACTCTTCATGAAGAGCTTCCTCTCTCTTCCTCGTGAAGAGTTTTCCCTATCCAATGGTGGTAGTTTTCCCCTGAAGTCCCAATGGCATAAACCCTAATTTTTTCAGTCCCAGCATTACCAATTCAAACTTCTCCCATGAACAGAAAATTTTCACTGTTGTCTCTTCCAAATACACCCCCCCAACCTTGTTCGTTGTTCCAGTTCCCTTCAATCACAGAATTCCACCAAAAAAAAAATCATTCTTCCAATCCGGGAGAATCTTTTGGTAAGCATTCGCATCTGAGGCCAACAGAGGAAGCATAACTACACTAAGCAGTATACAGCAGATCTACACGAGGTACAATCATGATTTTCGATATCCTCTTCTCTCTTCTAAAGTTGAGGAAGGTCTCCACTTCAGGATTGCTCTTCTGAGGGCATCGGTAGCTGGGTTCCTAGAGTTGTACCCCTCAGTTTGATGGGGATTACATATATTTTATTGCTGAGGATTCCAGTTCTCTTGAGTCTGTAGTTGGCGTCTTAGTAGTTGGCATGCTCTTCATCCAAGAAAACTGCAATAGAAGACAAAAGGGGTTAGTGAGACGATTAAGTGGTTTAAATGAAGATTCTGAGTTGGAACTGTCAAGGGTTAGGCACACCCTTGACATTCCAGTCATTGAGAGCCATTGTGGCTCAAGAAAGGCCCGTCATAATGTTTTTGATGGAAACCAAAAATAAAGAGGTTATGGTGTATCGCATTCGGAGACGACTCCAATTCCAGCATTTAAAAACAGTGGAGCTAATGGGTATAGCCGAAGGCCTAGCACTTTATGGAATGATGAGGTCTCCCCGTGCATCGTAGCTAGTATGACTGAGATAATTGACGTAACATGCAAAGATCCCAGCAGCGGAAGAATTATGAGAATCACCTTCCTTCATGCCTCGACTAATTTTCAAATGAGGCTGCGATTGTGGCAGCAACTCAGGGACATTCAATCCTCCAACCATCTCCCATGGGTTTGTATGGGCGATTTTAATGAAACTTTATACCAGTGGGAGAAGGTGGGGAGGAGAGAAGTGGACAACTACAGGCTGGCAGCTTTTCAAGATCTTCTCAATGACTGTTCATTAATAGATATAGAAAGCAAGGGATGTGCATTCACATGGTCTAACAAAAGGGAAGGGGAAAATCTGGTTAAAGAAAGACTAGATCGAGTCCTCTATAGGTTCAGATGACAGTCCAATTCTCCTATCACTTTTCCCAAATCGGAAGGCAAGGAGAAAAGAGTTTAAGATGGAAGCTTTCTGGGTAGAAGATACGAAATATAATGAAATCGTGGCTAGAGCATGGGTGGATCCAAATCTCCAACAAGGGACAATGATAAATAGGCTGGAAAAAGTGAAAAAGGCACTATCGATGTGGAGCCACCATAAATTCTCCAATGCATACCGCCAAATTGCAGATCTTAAGGGACAGCTAGTGAATCTAACAAACAGAAGGTTGGGGGAGGCAAGCAAAGACGAAACCCAAGTTATTCGGGGGAAAATTGAGACATTATGGAGGCAGGAGGAGATGTACTGGGGTTTGAGATCTCATGTGAATTGGCTGAAATGGGGAGATAGAAACAGCAAGTTTTTCCATGCAATCACAGTGCAGCATAGGCAACGAAATAAAATATCTATGCTGAAAATTGATGAATCTACTTGGTGTCAAGAGGAAGATGAACTAAAGAAACACGTGACTAACTTCTACCGTTCACTCTACTCCACTGTAGGAGCAAGAAATTTCCATCCAGTTTTAGATCAATGCCCTTGCATAGTTCAAGAGACGACGAATGAGGCTTTATTGGCACCAGTAACAATGGAGGAAGTAAGAAATGTTGCCTTTCAAATAGCCCCTATAAAAGCTCCAGGACCCGATGGATTTAATGGTCAATTTTACCAGCACCATTGCGAAATTATCCAACATGATATCTTCCAAATGGTCAAGGCTTTCTTTGATTCAGGTACATTCGACCCAAAACTCAACGAAACACACATTGCCCTCATTCTCAAAGTCCCTCACCCAAAAAATATGAGCCAATATAGACCCATAAGCCTTTGCAATGTCAGCTATAAAATTATCTCTAAAGTTTTAGCAAACCGACTAAAGCCTTGGCTACCTAGACTCATTTCTGCTGAATAAAGTGTGTTTGTCGGTGGACATCAAATCTAAGACAACATATTAATAGTCCAAGAAGTCCTACACCAGTTGTCCCATCTTATGAACAAAGCCATAGAAGACAACACCCTAAAAGGAATCAAACTCAAAAGTTTTTGCCCGACACTCTCACATCTGCTATTTGCAGATGATGCCATCTTTTTCCTAGATGGAAAAATCAGCGGATGTCAGAATCTAGCTGGAGTTTTGAACCAATACTGTTTCGCGACGGGTCAAACCATAAATTTGAACAAATCAGGGATTCATTTCAGTAGTGGCTGCCCAACAAACCTGCAGAAGAACATGGCAGAGGAACTGAGAGTACCCACAATAGAAAAGACTGGTAAGTATCTAGGCATTCCTTTGGGTTGGGGAAGTCTAAAAGGCAAATGTTTTCCTAGATACTGGCTAGGGTCAACATGAAACTAGAAGGCTGGAAGGAGAAGCTCATATCTAGAGCGGGGAAGGAAACATTGATAAAAGCTGCAGTACAAGTGATTCCCCAGTATGCGATGTCAGTATTTAAGATTCCCATGTCCGTATGTAGGGCAATCGAGAAAAGGATAGCTTCGTTTTGGTGGAAACAGAATGAATCAAAGGCTAGCGTTCACTGGAAGAAATGGGAGGTGCTCAAGCTAAGGAAAAGTGAGGGAGGACTTGGATTTAGAGACCTCATTACTTTTAATAAAGCCATGCTGGGAAAGCAGGCTTGGGGACTAATTCAGTCACCCTTAGCCTTGTGGAGCCAAACAATCAAAGGGCTATATTTCCCCAGAGTAAGCTTTTGGAATGCCAATAAAGGCTTCCGACCCTCATGGGGATGGCAAAGCCTGTTAATGGGGAGAGATAGCGTGCAACCTTTAACTAGATGGGCTGTGAGGAATGGGAAATCAATCGTTATTCAAAAAGACAGATGGCTGCCTCAGGGACTTATTGGAGGACCAGCCAACTCAAGGGATCCCCAAAGAGTTGAAGAGTTAATTGTTCAAGATGAACAGCGCTGGGATGAACAAAAACTCAATTCTCTATTCAGCGAGCAGACAGTAGAGGAAATCATGGCAATCCCACTGAGCACTAGCCCAAAAGAAGATGAGTTGGTATGGACCGGGAACAAAACAGGCAAATACACAGTCAAAGAAGCCTACAACAACACGCATCGGCTAGAACAACTGCAGAACCCCAACCAGGCCTCTTCCTCCTATCAGATACCCAAATCATTGTGGCAAAACATCCGGAATCTCAATACTATGCCAAAAATCAAATTTTTCATGTGGAGTGTGTGCCAGAACAGCTTACCAACCCGCGAGAATCTGCGCAAAAGATCTACCGCCCCCGACCCTCTTTGCCTGATATGTCGCCAGTTCCCAAAAACTATAGAGCACGTCTTGCTACTGTGCGACTAGACAAAGGCGGTGTGGTCAAATCAATGACTGCAAATTTCGACATCCAGACATGGTATCTCAAGAGTAGACAAATGGGTTTTCCAAGCTATGGTTCAAAGAAATTGCTTATCCTCAGCCGAACTAATTGCTGTGGTAATGTGGGAAATTTGGCTGGCTCGCAACGGTGTTGTCTTCAAGCAACGAAGAACAGATCCGAGCTCGATTGTCGATGGAGCATGTGCCTTAGACAAGAACTTTAAGCATTGGAACCCAAAATCAAGCAAATGAGAGGGGCGAAGAGGAAAGTCACCTGATTCGTGGACTCCCCCAAAAAACGGAGCGTTAACGTTCAACATTGACGGATCGATAGTTGACGAGGAGAAGGAAGGAGCTGTCGCCGGTATCTGTCGAGACTCAGCCGAGAGAGCGATTGCGAGTTATGCTGAAAAAGTGGTCACGACAACTGCACTTGAAGTGGAAGCCCTAGCTCTCCGATCCATACTAAAGTACTTGGAAGCAAGAAGTGATCTGTGGTGGAAACGTGATCTACACATGGAGATCATTACTAATAGCTTATTTGTAGTGCAGATGGTTGTGGGCCAAAGTCCTAGCCCATGGGAGTTGAAACCCATCTTTGAAGACTACAAAAGGATGGTAGGACACGCATGACAACCATTCTATTTCAAAAATAATTTCTGGAACAGAAATAGATTTTTCTATTTCTGTCAAAAATAAAAAAAATTATTTCTGATTTTGGGCCCAAATTTATTTCTGAAACAAATTTTTGTTTCAGAAATAGAAAAATAGATTTGCGTTGCCGAGTTTCTGTTCCAAACTTATTTCTAGAATAGGTTTAGAACAGAAATAGAGAAATAGAAACGTTGTCATGCGCGCCCTAACTCAGTCCAGTTTGGTGATTTGGCATATGGGCCAAGCGAATCAAACCAAGTCGCAGATTGGATCGCCAAAACACATCGCAAAAATTCTCTTCCTTACAATTGGCTTGTTGTGCCACCATCACATTTATAGTAGGGGTGTGCATGGTCCGGGCCGGTCCGGTCCCAACATGGAACCGGGGACCGGACCGTAGTCCCGGTCCCCAAATTTTAAGGACCAAGGACCGGACCAGGACCAGTGGTCCGGGCCGGTCCCAGTCCGGTCCCAATGGGACCGCTAACACCATCGAGTCAATTTAAAACACTAATTAACTTATTTAAGACTCAACCACTAACTAATGCCTAACAACACTAAATATGCAACACACTTCATAAAGAGAAAAGGGGAACTCATACGAGGCACCTGGCGATATGCATATGCAGGTTTTTCAACTGGTTATAACACCGTCGCCATGATATGCTCTGGAAACTATATCCTAAACTACCAGTATACTTTCTCCATATCAGATCAAGAAAGATGTAACTCCCAAAAGCAAGGCAATATAGCTAAGCCAGGGGAAGCTTAATGTCGCGACCCTAAGAATAATTTTCTTTCAATCAGGTTAACGGATTATTAGGCTAATTAGATTAACTAACCTAACGCGGACCCTCCCAAGCCCTACCGAATCGCAACTTTGGTTTTTATTTAAATGATTTTAAGAATTGGAGTCGCCACTAATCGTTCTTGGTGGCTCGATTAGAAAACTAAATAAATCAGCGGGAGAACTAATTTATTTCTGCGAACCAGAGAAAATGAGTTCGGGGATTTGGTTACGCTAGATTACTCTAACGCCCTTTCGGTACCATTTCATGAAAAATCATTTGGGGTGACTTGGAAAGATTTGGATCAAATTGATCAGGAGGGCAAAATGGTCATTTTTCAAGGCTCGGGAAGTGAAAATAGGTCCAACTAGTTAAATGTGGTCATTCCTTATTTTTTGCAATTTCAGAGAATCTTTTCGAAATTTTCTGAGACAATTTGCCCATGATGGTCAAAACAGTCATTTCATGAAGAAACGGGAGTCAAGTTCACGAAACATGGGTCTGACCAGTCAAAATTGACCATTTCCATTCTTCTGTCATTTTTTGAGGATTTTCCGAAATTTTTCAAGACAATTTGTCCATAAGGGGCAAAATCGTCATTTTGAAAAAAAAAATCGGGAAGGAAATTTATCGAAAATATGATCGGTCAGTCGAAATGACCCATTTCTTAATTTCTGATATTTTTCTCAGTTTTTCTAGATTTTTTTTTAATTTTTATGAATTTTCTAAGAATTTTTAATTTAATTAATTAATTAAATTTTTTTAAAAAAATTTAATTTTTTTTAATTTTATTATTTTTATTATTTTTATATTTTTATTAATTTTTTATTCCGAAAAATCGTGGCCTGGGCTGGGTTTCTAAACCCAACCCTTTTGAGCTTATGAAATACAAAAGGGCTCGAAGCCCAATTCAAACTTTTATTCTAAAGCCCAACTGGTAAACCTATCCCTGGCCCGAATGCTGTTAGATTAAATTAGCCTAAAACAGAACCTAAGCCCATTATCTATTCCAGCCTAGAACCAACTTAAGTCCACACGCTTATTACAACCCAAAAAAAATCAATACCGAGCACCCTAACCCTTTGTTACATGCATGGTTTGGCACAATAATATGAAATGAAAGACAATGGTGCACGAGGGATGAACTAACAGAAGGATAGAAACACCAGAAACATCCAAACTTTTATCACGTGCATGCTTTAGCTTGGGAGATTAGGATCACCAACCTTGGCATACTTTCGCATCTTTACCTTAGAATCACCTTGATGCTTCTCAAGCCGTTGGAGTCGAACGTGCGCCGCAGGCTGGGTACTCGCCAAGATCGTTTGCCGCAACGTCCGCTGCCACTATCCTTGATCCTGTTTAGGCTCGAGAGCTCCTCCGTAGGTCGGTCGAGTTGTCCAGTTCATGGCCATTCTTGAGATACTCTCATGCTCCTCGGATTGATGCATCATCATCGGTTCCGAAGCATAATCCTCTCGCCTGGAGTTCCTCTCTACCATCCGCGTATCACCCATTTTTTGGAACTTTTTCCTTTCTGGGCTCCCCACGTGCCACCTCATAATGGGAGAGAACAAATGGTACTACAACCACTTTGTACAGAAGCCTCAGCTTCATCTTCTTCCATGAATCTGTGAGGTTCACGCGGGTTGCATTTCAACAATCATAGGTGAGCTACTGATCTTGCGTAGGAGAGGTTGTGGACCCTCAACTCAGTTCGCGATCGTTGAGGCGTCCATTCCGTTGATCTGCTTCATCATCGTAGAACCCCCTTCTTTGAACCTTCCCCCTCGTCTGGACTCGAAATCTCCATGCATTTCCCCCAGTCTTCTCTGCGACTTCCATTTCCTTGTATATAACGGACGAGCCTCGATAGGGAAAGTGGGGGCCTCGTTCACTTTGCCCATGAATAAAAGCTACAAGATCACTGCGTTGAACTTGCTTCCAAAAGCTGGGCATATGGTTTTTGCAGACTTTGACCAGTTGAACAAATAAGCATTGCATTGACAATACATGGAACCTCGGGGCGAGAGAACCGATGGAGGTTCTTGGGGAGGTGGATGAGGCAAGTTCACGTCTGTAGGTCCACCACCGACTCCTTTGGGAAACAAGAAAGTGTTCTCCCAGTAACCAACATATCTACGTTGGCTAGGTATTGATACTCTTTCATTGTCGATTGTTCGTTTTTGCGCGTACAGCTGAAAAGCTTCCTCAGCAGACAGACCAATATAAACAAGGTAGATGCACACCATTGTTGGGGAAAATCGGGCAGCACTTCGCCTCTAACTAGACCAATCCAGGATCAAAAATATTCCCCTAATTTCACAGATTTAATCCAGCAACAACCAGCATTATATCCAGACAAATATTCTAATGCGGAATGATAAAACAACACACCAAGATTTACGTGGAAAACCCAAAACGGGAAAAACCACGGACCACCCAAAACCTTCCACTAATCACCAAGAAATAGCAGGTATACAAAGGGTCTTCACTCTAGTCACACACTAGAGGCTATACATCAACAATACAACAATACTTCATCACCACAAAGGTGAAATACTACACAAGGGGGCAAGAAACCCTAACCGCAATTGGAGAATCGGAGGAGAGTCTCAACGAACGAGAACCATCACCACGTAGGTCTCGGCCTCACGAACAACATATCCAAATTTGAGCCAATTCCGTCAACGTTTGGCCTTCAAATCTGGACTACAAAGATTTTCCTTCTTTTTCCTTCTCCTTCGCAGCTCTCGGTGTGTACTCTCTGTAAGTCCCTCTCTCTCTCTTCTTGCTAATCCCCTTCTTCCGAAGACCACACTAACACACGTACACACTCTCCTTTTTTTTTTTTTTATTCTCTTGTCTCCCACCATTCATTTTCTTTTACTTAAATAAATAGAAAGAAAAGTTGGTGGGTCCCCCCCACATGAGGGAGACCCAACCGACAAATCTCCCCCTCTACCTCATGTGGGGAGTTTCATCATGCCCGCTTTGCTTCGACAGGAGTCAAGTTTCATCGCCGGCAAGGCCTTAGTCATCATATCAGATCCGTTGTCGTCGGTATGAACTTTCTCAAGTAGAAAGAGCTTTTCTTCTAACTTTTCTCGGACCCAATGATACTTCACATCAATATGTTTCGATCTTGAATGCAACACTGGATTCTTGCTAAGATAAATAGCACTCATGCTATCACAATATAAAACAAACTTCTGTTGCTTCAAGCCTAACTCTCGTAGGAATTTCTGCATCCACAAGAGTTCCTTGCCTCCCTCGGTAATAGCAATATACTCCGCTTCAGTTGTAGACAGAGTAATACATTTTTGCAATCTTGATTGCCATGAAACTGCTCCCCCTGCAAAGATCATCATATAACCTGATGTAGACTTTCGGGAATCACTATCACCGGCATAATCAGAGTCTGAATAACCATTCAACTCAAGCTTTCCATTTCCATAACATAAGCATAATCTGGAAGTACCTCTGAGATACCTCAAAATCCATTTTACACCGTTCCAATGTTCTTTACCTGGATTTGAGAGAAATCTACTCACAACACCAACTGCATGAGCAATATCCGGTCTTGTACAAACCATGGCATACATCAAACTACCCACGGCAGATGCATAAGGAATTTTCATCATCTCTTCCTTATCTTTCTTACTCGTAGGACACTCATTACTACTCAACTTGAAGTGACCAGCAAGTGGAGTACTTACCGGTTTACATGTGCTCATGTTGAATCTTTCAAGCACCTTCTCAATATACTTCTCCTGAGATAGCCAGAGTTTCTTGTTCTTCCTATCACGAGTAATTTGCATACCAAGGATTTGTTTAGCCGATCCAAGATCCTTCATCGCAAAAGCTTTACTCAACTCATTTTTCAAGCTCTTGATTTTATTAGCATCATGCCCAACTATCAACATATCATCCACATAGAGTAGGAGGATAATAAAATCATCATCTGATAATCTTTTCACAAAGACACAAGAGTCAGAGTTGGTCTTACCATATCCATGATCTTCCATGAATGAATCAAACTTCAAGTACCACTGTCTTGGCGCTTGCTTGAGACCGTATAAACTCTTTTTCAACCTGCATACAAAATGCTCTTTGCCTTCAACTTTAAAACCCTCCGGTTGCTCCATGTATATCTCTTCTTCTAAGTCTCCATGAAGAAAAGCTGTTTTTACATCAAGCTGTTCAATTTCTAAATCCAAACTCGCGGCTAACCCAAGAACAACTCGAATAGAAGGCATTTTTACAACTGGTGAAAAGATCTCTTCAAAATCAATTCCTTTCTTCTGACGAAAGCCTTTCACAACAAGCCTAGCCTTGTATCGTGGTTGTGAACTATTTTCTTCCGTCTTCAACTTGTACACCCATTTGTTTGTGAGTGTTCTCTTACCCTTAGGCAACTTCACCAATTCAAATGTGTGGTTCTCATGCAAAGATTTGAGCTCATCTTGCATAGCTTCATGCCACTTGTTCTTTTTATCACACGAGACAGCCTCTTCATAAGTTTCTGGCTCTCCTGCATCGGTGAGTAATACATACTCATGTGGTTGATATCTTTGTGATGGTCTACGCTCTCTTTCTGATCTTCTAACTTGAGGTAGGACCGGTTCTTCTTGCTCAACTGGTTCAACTGGTTGCTCTTGCTCAATTGATTCATCTGGCTCCACTGAAGAATCAACATTCTGTGAGAATTCATCATCTTCATGATTTCCATGCATTTCTCCCCCTTGATTTTCACCCAGTATGGTCGGAGGATTTGGGCTGAAATTAACCCTGTGTTGAGCTACATTCTTTGGCTTCTCTGGCTTGTCGATGTCTTCAATGGTTTGATGCTCAAAGAATACCACATCTCGGCTTCTGATGACTTTCTTTGTAGCTGGATCCCACAATCTGTAACCAAATTCTTCATGTCCATAACCCAAGAAGATACACTGTTTAGACCTGTCATCAAGCTTGGATCTCTCATCTTTTGGAATATGTACAAATGCCCGGCAGCCGAACACTTTCAGATAATTGTAGGAAACATCTTTCCCACTCCAAACTCTCTGTGGAATATCCCCTTTAAGAGGAACTGATGGAGAAAGATTTATCAAGTCTACAGCCGTTCTCATCGCTTCACCCCAGAATGACTTAGGCAACTTCGCATGAGATAGCATACATCGAATCCGATCATTAATCGTCCGGTTCATTCTCTCTGCCACTCCATTCTGCTGTGGTGTTTTCGGAACAGTCTTCTCAAGCTTGATGCCATAATCCCTGCAATAATACTCAAACGGGCCTCTATATTCTCCACCGTTGTCGGCTCGAACACATTTCAACTTCTTCCCGGTTTCTCTTTCAACGTTGACATGAAATTGTTTGAAAGCCGCAAGCACCTGGTCTTTAGATTTCAAAGCAAAAGCCCACACTTTTCTAGAGCAATCATCGATAAATGTCACAAAATATAATGCACCGCCAAGTGTTCTAGCATCCATGCAACAAACATCGGTGTGAACTAGATCAAGCACATTAGATTTTGTGTGTGGAGATGAATTCTGAAATGAGAATCGATGTTGCTTACCCATTATGCAATGAGTACACTTTGTCAGATTTTTCTCCTTCAATGGTAGAAAATTCTTTCTAGCAAGAGTCTCAAGTCCTTTCTCGCTAAGATGACCAAGCCTCATATGCCATAAATCAACTGAGGAGTCCTCCACTGCATTTACATCTTCTTTGATCAACTTTGCTTCCATGGTGTAGAGAGTGCATGTCTTCTTGCCTTTTGCCACTACCATAGAGCCTTTAGTCAATTTCCATTTACCATCATAAAAGAAACTGCCGTAGCCATCATCATCTAAGGCACCTGTAGAGATCAACTGCAGTCGAATATCAGGAACATGTCTCACATTTTTTAGAAGCAAATTGCATCCCACATCAGTCTCCAAATGAACATCTCCCATGCCAATAACCTTAGAAACACCACTGTTTCCCATCCTAACACAACCGAAATCACCGGTGCGATAAGATGTAAAATAATCACGCCGTGAAGTGACATGAAAAGAAGCTGCAGAATCAACAACCCAGCTAGAGTCTTGACATGTAAGGTTTACATAACCATCATCACAAATGAAGATAATATCACCGTCAGATGCAGCTGCTGTTGTAGCCTGATTTTCTTCTTTCTTTTTATCTCCATTTCTATCATGGGATTTATCTCTCTTTGGTTGCCAGCACTCTTTAGCATAATGTCCCATCTTGCCACAGTTGTAACATTTCACATTTCTCCTCGGTCTGGACTTCGATCTTCCTCTTGACTTACCCCTGTCATTACTTTGAAACTTCCTTGATTGACTTCTGGACCTGTTTTCTATGACAAGTGCCTCCGATCTAGAAGCATAATTCAAGCCTTTTCTTCTTGTTTCTTCATTGAACAAGCTTTCTTTAACCATGCTCATAGAAAGCACACCACCAGGAGCTGAATTATTTAACGCTACAACCAGTGTGTCCCAACTATCAGGAAGAGTACCAAGCAACAAACATAATTGCAATTCATCACCTAAGTCAATCTCAAGATTTGTCAATTGATTTACAACATCTTGAAACTCACTTAAGTGTTTCGACATACTACTTCCCTCCTTATATCTCAAGTTCACAAGTCGCTTGACTAGAAAAGCTTTATTTTGCGGAGTTCTTCTCTCATAGAGATCTTGTAATTTTTTTCACAAGGTATCCGCTTTGGTTTCTTGAGCAACATGATGAAATACACTATCATCAATCCATTGCCGAATAAACCCAACCGTCTTCCGATTCATTCGCTCCCAGTCTTTGTCTTCCTTGTCTCCTTGAGCTTCGTCACCGTCGATAGGATCAAATAAGTCTTTACAATATAACATGTCTTCCATCCGAGGCTTCCATATAGAATAATTAGAGGCATTCAACTTAAACATGGTGCTACTTGATTGATCCATCTAATACTGAAATATCAACACAAGCTCTGATACCACTCTGTTGGGGAAAATCGGGCAGCACTTCGCCTCTAACTAGACCAATCCAGGATCAAAAATATTCCCCTAATTTCACAGATTTAATCCAGCAACAACCAGCATTATATCCAGACAAATATTCTAATGCGGAATGATAAAACAACACACCAAGATTTACGTGGAAAACCCAAAACGGGAAAAACCACGGACCACCCAAAACCTTCCACTAATCACCAAGAAATAGCAGGTATACAAAGGGTCTTCACTCTAGTCACACACTAGAGGCTATACATCAACAATACAACAATACTTCATCACCACAAAGGTGAAATACTACACAAGGGGGCAAGAAACCCTAACCGCAATTGGAGAATCGGAGGAGAGTCTCAACGAACGAGAACCATCACCACGTAGGTCTCGGCCTCACGAACAACATATCCAAATTTGAGCCAATTCCGTCAACGTTTGGCCTTCAAATCTGGACTACAAAGATTTTCCTTCTTTTTCCTTCTCCTTCGCAGCTCTCGGTGTGTACTCTCTGTAAGTCCCTCTCTCTCTCTTCTTGCTAATCCCCTTCTTCCGAAGACCACACTAACACACGTACACACTCTCCTTTTTTTTTTTTATTCTCTTGTCTCCCATCATTCATTTTCTTTTACTTAAATAAATAGAAAGAAAAGTTGGTGGGTCCCCCCCACATGAGGGAGACCCAACCGACAACCATTAACCCAGTCCGACCCTTATCAGCCATGCAATGCACCACCGCAAGATTTTTTTTTTTTTGGATCACAAGATAGCCATGTATGCACACTCTCGCAGGACTGTTTGACCATTTGAAGTGGGGGAACATGGTTGTCGTCGAAAGGATATGTCTCCCCACGACCATAAAAATGCAACGGATCGTAAGTTTCTTCAATGCAAAGGTTATAGATCTTGTAGTGTCCCTGGTGTCTCGTGTCCAGTACTGACTTAACCTGCCAGAGAGGATTTCGGTACACGGCTCGCATACGTTCTTGGGACCTCATAGTTCTTATTTTCAGACCCATGCACGAACCGTGTAATTATCAAAACATGTTGCTAACTTCCTTGCTTCGTGCGGAGACTAAGTGAGAGTTCTCCACCATGGCTGTTCAAAGTAATGAGAGCCGCATGAAGCTTGTTCATCTGCCAAATGTAGCCATGACCCTTCCTTGTGCCAACTTAAGATATCCTCCATTGAACCCTCAATCACTTCAAAGACATCTTGAAGGTTATTTGCTCTTACAAGAGCTCGGGCATGCCCTAACGTACTAGTCGCCTCAACTGCATAAACCTTCCTTATATCAGCTTGTGCCGAGCATATTGCAAGAGTACCACTTCTTGTTCTTACATCCAGCTCAGTCTTTCCGAAGAAATGGCACCTATTCTCGAAGACGGCGATGTGGTAAGCGTCCATGTAGACGCGATCATAGAGTGTTTCCTTCTGGTGGTCTTGTGGGTAGCGATGACGGAGTGTCTTTCCAAGCAGCGTTACAGATGAGGCAAGCGGGAGAGCCGCTGCGTGTGCCCCGTACGAGCGAGGCTGTACATGCAACATGAAACCCATGGCCGTACCTTGGCCCGTCTTGAAGCTCGAGACTCTCTTCCACCACATCATTGGTCACGTGAACAGCTTCCACTACAGTCTTGTAGCGCAACGTTGGGGTTGAAACAGCTTCCGAAGCCTGAGTCTTCTTCAAGTTGGGTATGGACAGGTTCAGGTTCTGTAGGTCGACACACGAGATAAAGCCGTGGCGAACAAGTTTGCTAGAAAATTTGGAAGGTCAAGTCTACAAGGTGGGTCTTTTCTCTCAGGACTCGTTCAAACTGTTTTGCCAGAAGACCCTCATGCAAGATGCATGTCCCGCTAGATCTCGTCTAACTTCAGCCTGAATCGACAATAAGAATTTTTTCCTTTCATCTGGTTGCAGACCACCTTCCTCCAGAAAACAGAGGACCTCCCTATCTCAATGAATTAACCCCTTTTTTTCTGTCTTTCTTTCGGTGGCCTCGAGTACCCAGAACCTCCGACTCGTTCCGCCACGAAGCCAACTCACCCTATCTCGTTCGCGGCGCTGCGCAGCCTCCACGTCTCCTTCAGCAATGGGATGGAAACCAGGAAAGTCCCCAATCTCTCGCTCATCTCAACGATGAAGCTTCGGCATCGATGGGGTTGTACGGAGAGTCGAGTCATGTGAGTTGGGACTGGGTCGGAGACTTCAAAGTGAGTTCGGCTTCGTCTGAGTTACGAACAAATCCTAGCCCAGAGTCCATGAAAGAAAGAGCGTAGCAAAGTGGAGTTTTGATAGTCGACGAACTCGACCAAGTGACGGTGCCGGCTGGGGTGGCAAAACGACGATGAGGTCAAGGCTGGACCATGGCAACGACGATGGTGAAGAAGAATAATGGAGCAGTCGTGGTTGGAGACCACCGAGACGAACTCGATGACGGAGAAGACCAGGTCTTCCTTTCCTGTTGACCAAGAGAAGTTAATGAAAATTTGAGCGCAAGGGCAACCTGAGAACTTCTCCAACGGGACCACTTTTGTGTGAGTTCACCATCGAGCAACGAAGAAGTCCCTTTTGCCGTATATCTCTAAGTCAGTATCATAAGCTAGGCCCTTATATTTTACATGATCAGCATTTCTCATGTGAATGTGACGTGACCAAGGCTTACAATCCTCCCATTTTCTCTTTCTCTTCTGTTCATGAACTCAGAAAAAGAATCCCCGAACAAGCTGGGAGTTCCATTCACTAGCAAGATAGAAGTGGTTGGGGGGTTGGGAGGAAGATGTGCCACTAAAGTTTTGTTGTTTCGTCCCCTCCTCCTTAAGTGCGATTCTGGGGACGTATCACTCTATGATGTCCTCGACATCATGGACGCCGCCTTGGAGCTGTGCGACCAAGATTCGAGCAGCTTGATCGCGCTCTTACCTCACGTCCGCATCCCTCAAAAAGCTCTAAATCAACTCCAACTCCTTTTATAGATCCTTGACCTTGCCCTCCAGCAACTCCTTAATATTTGTCGATAGCTTGAAGAACTCATATGTGAGCTCCAGCAGCCCAGGCAAGTGCTTCTGGGGTGATCCGTATGCCATCTCGAACAGCTCTCCCTCCTCTCTACCGAGCAGCAACCTTCGAGGCCCAAGATGGAAGCAGACAAGGAGTGTTATGGAGCGCATCATAGGGAATCTCTTTCGCCATTCCCTAGTTCAGAGGATGTCTGAGTCTAGATTACGTCCATGCCGATGAGTTCTCGGTGGCTTCTGGGAAAAGCTGTCATCAGAATAGCTTGAACCATCTTCCTTCTCACACCTTTCCATATCAACAAAATGACGTCTCTTAATAAAGCCATCATTAACTCCAGAATCAGTAGATGCATCACTCGGCATATACTTCTTGGCCAGTTCCCATTGCTCTTCACGATTATGAAGATCATTTTACCCTTAAAAGCTCTGGTTAGGGCCTGTAACAACTCCCACCACAGGTGCTATGCTTCCCAATCTCGTAAAGCCCCCATAGGGGAGCAATCCACCGTAATTCATAGGCATATACATTGGAACAGATTAAGCCGCAGGAGAAATAACCGTTGTATTCAAGGGCCTCCTCCCGAAATTCACACCTTGATACCCAAAAGGCCTCGCCTGAAGCAGGGGAGTCGCCTCCTCCCCCCCCCCCCCCCCCCATCAGATCGTTTTTTCTATTTTCTCCTCCCCACCACAAAGTTTCTCTCTACTCGCAACTTTTCTCTCCCTCCACCTGCATCCACCATTCCACCGAAAGTATTTTTGGTCTGCCACTCCTCTTTTCTTTTTTGCTTTGTCTGCCACCACTCTCATTGGATTCGCCCCTGTACATAGCATTCTTCCTTTGCACAGAAAGTGCCCACCTCCTCCTTATTTTCTTTCTTTTCTTTTCGTCATTCGTGTCTTCCACTGAAAATTTTAGTCCCCCCACTAATGATGACTTCTTTCAGATGTGCCCACCGAAAGTGAAATATTCCATCCATCCGGCTTTATACATCACAGCTTGTTGCGTTTGTCATAGTCGTTGGTATTCGCTTTCAGATTCCTCCTGTGAACGGCAATTGCCTCGTTTTCATCTGCGATCCCTCCTCATGAGGAGCAGTATCTCGATTTACTTCCCTGGCCAACGTGAACTTGAACCGTCGGCCTCTAGCTATCAGCATGTTTGGCAGAATTCCCAACTCCTGACTTTCACGGTGGTTGGTCACCTCTGAATATATGATTATCCGATGATGATTGCTGTCAGAAAGGAATAGGCGACCGCCATCTTCATCAGCGGTCACAGAACCTGGAAAATAAAGTAGCAGATTTCGCACAATACAAGAAAGGCAAGGCTCCTTGGCAATATCATTTTGCTTGAAAAGTGGGCTTTTGGATCTGGCAAGTGGCTCCGAATCCTCTATGTCTGGCCTACCGAAGTCCTCAACCACTTTTTCAATCATCTCCACATCGGCAACCTTCTCAAGGAAAACAACTGGATCCTTAAATTCATTATATAAAACAAAACAAGGCTCCTTTGTTATTTCAGAGAAGTTCTTGCTAGTAACTAATGCCGGAAAGTTGATGTGCTCCTTCGTCATCAATTCAGCTACATGGGTTTGATAAAGAGAGGAACCAGCTGAACTGCCAAACTGAAAAACCATGGCATAGATATGTGGAGACCTCTGCTGAATTAACTTCCTTATTCTGAGAGTTTTAATTGCTTGATATCGCATTGATGGAGATTTCGCATCCAAGTGACCAAGAAGAACTAAAGAGGTCTTCACTTTCTGAAGACAATCATTATCTGCTTCAACCTTATTCAACCAAAAATGATTCAGGCTTTCAATTGCATTAAATGACGATTGAATGAAGGATAAAATGCTGTTTTCACCCTCACGTGCAGAATCATTTAGAACTTCTGAAAGTTTTGAGATCCTAAGAATGGCCGTGAAAACACTGGACAAGAACCTCGACGATATCTCATAGCCCTATGACCCCTGCCCTTTCCAAAATGCACAAGTAACTGGTTTCTTGATGTTCTGTATAAGTTTCACCAAGATTCCAGAGGGAAGGTGCTTATGGATTGCAGTTGAGTGGGGCGAGAGAGCGGAAGAACCGAGTCACCATGAATGAACATTTGTATGTCGCCGCCTCCCGCCCAGGGGAAGCGAAGGGTGGGAGGGGAAAGAGAACCAGCAGGAGGAGCATATAATTTAAGCTCGACCTTTAGAAAATTCGCGAATGCCTTCAGTTTGCATAAATCGCTACGAGCCTACGAGTGTTGCAACCAGCTGGGCGAATACCAATGTGCTGACCAAAAGAAATCCCGAACGTTCAACAAAGCCAAGAATTGACTCAACCCTCATACATTACAAGCTAAAAAAACTGTACACTTTCGAAAATTCGGCAAACCGCTTGCTCCGACGAAACAAGTGTACAGGGCTAAAATGTAGTTTTTTTTTTTTTTGAGATTAGAGGAGACTGCCACGACTCTAAAAATGAAAGAATGAAAAATAAGAGTGTAAAAATGAAATTTCTATAATTTATTCAATTAATCAGAAAACAAGATTAACAAAGCGACTCCCGATTTCAGATTAATTTTGACAGATTTTCTTTGGCCGAAATGAGGAGGAAATTAAAAGAAAAACACTGACTATTTTTTCATATTTTTGTGGCCTCAAATGCAATTTTATTTTCAAATATTCTCCTAATTTCTGGAAAATATTTAAAAAAATGCAAAAAATATGAAAAATTATTTTTTTTGTTCAAAAATGGTAGCCTAAGCTTGGCGAAGGCTTCCAAAGTTGACTTTGCAATTTTCTCATTTTTTCTTGATTTTCTATGAATTTTCGAAAAAAAAAATACCGAAAAATACTAAAAATATGAAAAATCTATTTTTTGATCAAATTTGATTCTCTAGACTTGGCCAAGGTCCCTAAAGTTGATTTTTTAATTTTATGAATTTTTATAGATTTTTTTATTAATTTTAAAAGAGAAAAGATGATTAAAAATCAGGTGTCAACACTTAGTCATTAAGCAATGAGTTTCATGAACTCCGACCATACACAATTAGAATTGGTACATGTGCATGAACTGCCGATGACCAATCAAACATAAGGGAAAAGATTTGGAATATCAAAGGATGGTAACTAACCTGGGATTTGGAGTCAGAACATGGATTTCAACCAATCACAATAGATAAAAAGACTACATAAGAGAAAAGCTAGGTGGCACGAAGTTCCCAGATTTACATGTGGAAGGCAAAAAGTTCACAATCATAAATTTTCGCCAACCTGGGCAATATTTTTCCATATAAGTGTCCATGTTAACATAAACTAACTAACTAAGGTCAACAAGCCTACATTAGGGGGGAAAATGAGGAAAAAATGAAGAAAAAAGGATGAACGGATTGAGTGAAAAATAAAAAAGATAGAAAAGAAAGGAAGAGGAGAGGAGAGCCAAACGCTATAACACTTCTCAAAAATCACACACCCGTCTATCATAATCCCAGAACGATGATTCAAATGCCCAAATCGATACCGATTCAAATTATGAAAACGAAGGGTAGATTAAGAGCACTTACAATTACATCGAGTTGATGAGTGAACTCGAATATGGTGAGCGAGTCAATCGATTTAGGAATTGGGAAGACAAGGGGGTGACTTTGGAGTCCGGTGAGGAAAAGAAAATTCAAGGCGAGACGCAACGCAAGGAAGGGATACCGAGAGAAGAGGAGTAGAGAACTAGGGCTTAGATGCAACGCAAGGAGGTGTGTGTTGCTTTGGGGGGAGTGGCCTGTGCGGGTTGGAGACGACGGCGAGATTAAGTCAGACCCGATGGTGGGATCGCTACGAGCCTATGAACAGCTTGCCGTGAAAGACGGTGGGAAAGGAGGAGGCGAGCTGATGTTTTGGCTGGTGATGGCGAGAGTGAAGATTATAATCAAATCTCCAACAGTGGTGGACGGTTTCTCCGACTCTGCAAGCAGAATGTCGAGCTTTCATGGAAACCCTAGTCTTCCTCTTATCTAGAAACCTCGAACACTCGTGGAGTCGGACAGCCACTTATCGTTGAGGGCCTAAATCTGATGGATCTCTTCTCCTTGGATAGCCCGTTGCAATCGGGAAGCAGACTTGGGAGCAGATTGGGCTACAAAAGCTCGGCGACAGAAAACAATCACTTCAAATTGGGTTTCTTCCCCCACCCCCTGACTTATTAGAGACTTACACTGATGCGTTGTTTGATGCAATAAATTTAATAAATAAATAAAATTAAATTTTGCGTAAGAGAATCATCCCCTGACCCACCAAAAGTAACGTATTTGTTGGGCTTATGGTCACTCCGTGGGTAAAAATGTTTTGGATTAAGTGCAGGATTCAAGAATTTGAGGACCACCTTAAAAAGGCCCATAATGCAATGCATGTATGTTTCTAATTCTTTTTTGTAATTATATATATACACAGAATTATTATAAATAGCGACGGTCCGAGCGATCCGATCCTCAGTCCTCGAGGATGGGACCGGGGACCAGACCGTCCCCCTCAAGGACCGTACCAACCCGGCCGGTCCGGTCTTGGGCCGGTCCGGTCCAGTTTGCACACCCCTAATTTATAGGATCTTTTATGTTTAGAAACCCATAATTTATGTTATCCTTTGAATTTATGAATGAAGTAAATCGGTTTTCGACCAAAAAAAAATTGTCGTACACCAAATATCACTATGGGGAATAATTTTATTTTTTAGCAATTATGACTAGGGAGCGCTTGTACTTATAGAAAGGTTCATTTTTTTTTTTTTGCAAATCTATTTACTCTAAATTTATATAAGAAGGCAAAAGCAATGTTCAATAGAGTACCATTTTGGAGTTATTATACTAATTAGATCCAATTTTAGCTCGATTCTCAAAGAAATTGTTGTGTGATATTAATATCTTGAACACCCTTATCTGATCATATCACTTTCTAAAGAGCAAAAGAATGTAATATTTTAAACTGTCTCCTAGAATTAGATTTCCCGGATTGTGAAACATTATTGTACTATGTTCCGTTTGTTTCAAGAAAAATGAAAGACTTAGAAAATATTTTTCTACAAATGATTGCCTGCGTCGGTTGAAATAATTAGTCAATTGATTTTTTTTATCACAGTTTATATTCATGGATGATGAAAATATCTTTTGTTCATTCACATCCGTAAGCAATACAATCGATCATTACTATTTTTTAAATCGTTTGTTTTTCATGACACAAAAAAAAAACCCTAGATTTCTTCCCAAACTGTTCGTGTCGGAACTTGACAGTCAAAATGAAATTGGTAAGGTTATATCTTTAGTACTAATAATTTTATTGACGGCATCGTGCGAGAGCCAAGTAACATTTTCAATCCGGAGAGAAATATATTAGTATCTAATGTTATGTTTTTGGGCTTCTTTTCTTATTTTGCAATGGGCTGAAAATCAGGAGACAAAAATAAATCGAAGGTTTAGGGACGGATTCGATATTGACAAATAGTTTAACGATCAAAGTGAATGATTTTTTTTTTGTTTGTCGTAAAATTGAACGTATTAAAATTAATGAAATTGCATGTAAAGTATAAATTTAAGTATTATTAGTGTTGATTTTTGTCGTGTTTTGTTTCTCCATTTGGTGAGCAAAGTATACTGGTCCGACTACCGATGAGGTCTCGATTTTGATTCACTCCATCGTTCGAGACAGAGAAGCCAATTTTGAATTTGGAATTCTTTTTTTTTTTATGGGTCCACGGGAGTAACCTTTTTTCTTTCTTTCTTGATGTTCTCGGAATTTAAGGACAGAAATTGGGCAACTTGATTGGGCTGATGATTTCTTTGTTCTTTTGATGATCTTTAAGGATGTTGTGCTAATTGATGTGTAAGTTTCTTTGCTAAGTAGAGGGATTCACCAAGCAAGCTTGAGT
This sequence comes from Psidium guajava, assembly GCA_016432845.1. Taxonomy (NCBI): domain Eukaryota; kingdom Viridiplantae; phylum Streptophyta; class Magnoliopsida; order Myrtales; family Myrtaceae; genus Psidium; species Psidium guajava. The sequence goes on along the minus strand of CM028229.1, from coordinate 33,043,809 downwards.
ACATTCGACTTTTCCAAAAAAAAAATTAAAGAAATTGAAAAACATCGTGGCAATCCCATAAATCAAAATTAATGTAAATACACTTGGTCTAATATGTATTTGGAAGTATATCCATTCAGTATTTAGTTCTACCCCCTTAAAAATTGGAAATTATCATGGACTTAATAGATACGCTGGTAGAGAGGCCAAGGGTCTTCTTCATTCAAGCGGCGGTAGAAAAGAAGAACAAGACAAAAGTGAAAGGTCGAGGGAGGGAGTATATCTGATCTAGATTGTGAATGGAGTTATAGGCAACCCACCGATATTGCCATTTCTCATTTGATGAACTTGGAGAATAAGAGAGTATCTCATCCCGCTTTTTTGCAGTTGTAATCATCGGAGGTAAAGAGAGAGAGACTCTTTCCTTCAAACAGTACTTTAACAAAAACATTTAACTTTTCAAAAGTCGAGCCTTTTTGAGGCGTCAGGATTTACAACTCGTGTAACCAAAAATACATGTCGCAGCATGTAATGGGAAAACTACACCCTATGCACTCTACAATGTATGTAGAGTTAATTTTACAATCCCTAAACTTATGTTTGAAAGTTTTTCCAACACGAGGACAATGAACTGGACCGGCAGCTATTAAACGGCGCATTGGGCCTTCTAATGGGCCTGGGCCTAAGAGTAGGCCCAAAAGGTCATTCCACTAGAGAAGAGAACCCACGTAACGCCAGCACCTTTCTTCCTTCTTCTTAATAGCTCGCTGGTTCTCTCTCTCTCTCTTTGGACAGTTTCGCCCGCCGACGACCTCTGAAGCCCCTCAACTGTCGAGCTTAGCTAATCCGAAAATGGTCAGTGCTTTTTCCCCCTTGAGGGGGGTGGTGGGGGGCCGCGCGCTGCGAATCTGCTTTGCTTTTTGTGATTTGATCGGATTTTCGCTTGCTTTGATCCCGCTTCATTGTACTTCGAGAAGTTCACGTAGGAAAGCGTACGGATTTCGGTTCCCTCATTTCGTTTTGACACCAGAATTATCGAACTCTAGTTAGATGTTCCACGTATCCACCATCTATTAGCGATATGGGGATTACGGTGATCTGTTTGGACTTCAGCTCTGCTCCTAGAGCGTCTCGTTAGTTGAACTGATATTGGAGTCACGAGCTCTTTATGAGCATGCGTCTCCTTTGATGGCGATTTAGGGGGATCGGTGTCTAGTAAATATCTAACTATGCAACTACTATCGGGCTCTTTGGATTGCTGGGTCTAGTTGCCTCTGTAATCTGCATCTTCTCAGATGGCATGAGCCCTTTCTAATGTGGCGTACCATTTCAGGCAAATGGGTCAATTTTGAGGGTAATCCTGAGGGATACCAGTTAATGGGGTACACACAACTTTTTCTCCAGGCATATAATTTCAGCGGGGATGTCTTCTTCTTAACACTATCCTTTTAAGGTTTAATGTTGATTTGGTGAATCCAGAACTGAGTGAAAGTATCTGTCCAACGCTGTAAGCTGCATGTTTCTGAGTGAAAGTATCTGTCAATAAATTGGTCTTGCTACTGCTTTTCTCTGAGTTTTCTCCGAATTTTTTTTATTTTCTTCTCGATTAAAATAGAGAGAGAGAAGGTTAAGCAGGGGCCTTGCTATCACTGTGGAGTTACGAGTGAGTTTTTGGTTCTCCTTTTTGTGTTTCAATTATATCTTGGGGTTAAAAAAAGTGGGAGCTCGCGGCTTGATTCGGCAGTGTTCAAAATTCCTCTAGCTTGCTGCCTCTTTCCTTGAAAATCTTTCATCCAACTCTGAATCGGTGGTTACTAAAAGAATTCGGACTAGGAAGGTTTGGTACTTATTTTAGAGAATTTTGGTCGCCGGTCTTTTGATTAATGGGACTACAGTCAAAGTACTAGTACTAATTTTGGAATTCTTGGGAGTCCTGACAGTTGGTGTCTCTCTGCATTGCAGTTCTAAGATAATCATGTCCCCAGATGAAGGGATGCTACAACAACCATTGCAACGGTAGTTTTATTAAAATCATGTTGAAAATCTTTTCCAGGTTCTGCATGGCCAGCATGAACTTGACATCTAAATTTAGTCCCAAAAGACAATGGTTGATGTCCATCATTTCGACTGAAAAAGTCTTCAGCAGTATATACCTGTAACTGTAGTCCTGGAATGTCAGTCTCCATTTTGGCTAAGATTTCTTTACTTGAGCTCTGTGACTTAGAAGTATTCATTAGAATTGAAATTCCCAACTTAACTTGAAATACCGTAAAAATAAAAATACAGAACGGCTCATGGATATCAAGGATGCTACTGGCAACAAACCCTCCAGCGAAGTAAGAACGAGCAGAAAATTCCCTCATAGACATTTATAAAAGAGCAACACAAATTACATCACATATCTCATATCTAAATTTAAGAGCAAGAGCCAATCATAACTTTTCATGGAGAATCAAAAGGCAAAAGGTTTTAATCGTTCAAAATTGCAGACTTCCTTTTGTGATAGGCATTAATGATAGAATTTTTCTTCTCATTGAAAATTGACCAGCTAGAACCAGGACATCACAGAAAGTTTCTCGCCTCCTTTAAAAGCCAGGACTCATGATCTTTTCCTAGTTGTCTTATTTTTCATAGGTTAAAAATGCTTCTCACCGTAAGCTTATTGAATGAAAGAACTTTTTCTCAATGAAATTCAAACGAGAACAGGCTATCAAGCGTGGTACATAAAATGCCTTCTCTAAAACCAGGAATCATGAGTTCTCGTATTTTTAAAGTTTGTCAGCTCCACCAGTCATGGCTTAAAAAAGCTTGCCCGAAAGAATTAACCAAAATGATAGAACTTTTCCAAGTGAAATTTCGTCTAAAAGGAAACAACAAAATCCAAGAAACATAGTAACTCCTCTCATTCTTCTCCTCAACGTCTTCCTAGATATTCTTCTTGAAGCACGCACGATTAGTGCGTTTGGGTGATGAGCCCTAGCGTCAAGTCGTGGTGGCTCCTAGCGTCAACGTCTTCCTATAAAAATTACCGAGACTCTGCATTGGCGGGATGGGAATCCTTCGACGAAGAACCGAAATGCTTAACCCCCGATCCAACACGGTGGAAGAAGGTACGCAGGTTGAGCATGCTGATGGTTTTCTCAGTGATATTCTTTGCTATGAGTCCTATAGTAGACCTGCTTTGATTAAAAAAAAAAGTTACGATAAACAAACAGACTTCTAAAACAGAGCTCACAAGAAAAACCCACATCTTTTTTGCGAGAACAAGTGTTCATCTGAGAGCTCGTTTTATCTTGTGCCTATATCATCTATACCATGCTTTACAGAGAAGGAGACGAGGAGAAAAACAAGAATAGAAATAACAGGAAAAATAACAGAAAAGCTAATATTCTGCAACTATCTCTGTTATCCTTTTGTTCATCCGTTATGCACAGTTATGTACAGTTATGCACAGTTAAATATTCTCAACAGTATCCCTGTTCTTTTCATTAAAAACCAGAAAGATAGACTATCACTTGCCCGAAAGATCTGAATTTTTAGCATAAATGGGGAAAATCTAGCATGCCCCGTGAAATCTTTTTGTTTTTTTCATTTAGAAATCACATGTGCATGCACGCACATGCACACCAATCAAATTCCTTGTAGTCGACCTCCACCAGTGGTCTCGTTTCGGTGTCATGAAGAGAAAAACAGTGCGTGGCCATGGGTGTCTCTCGGTGAATATTGACAAAGGAAGAAAAAATCTTAGATGAGGGGCAGTTCTGCATTATCGGGAACGGATTCTCGAACTGTAACGGATCGCGACTCCTCGAAAGTTTTCCTAATTCTTATTACAAAATATGGTGGGACGTCCAAACTTACGGTATCTATGATCAACGGGCGAGGCTTGATTATTTTTCCCTTTTATGCGATTTGCACCTGCTCCCCACCAATCAATCACACGCATTCAGACAAACACAACAACGTCAACTTCGAAAAGAAAATCAAGAGAAGATCCACAAAAAGAAAATTATGAAAATACCATATGTGAATAATGCGCACGTAGACATTTAATAAAACATGCAGTCCTATTGCGTGCGAGTACCTTACAATTATCATATGCAAACTCTCGTAGGAGCTATACCGTCCCATGAAGGGGTACACATTTTCATACTGACCGACTCTATAGGACAACCTTTGACGTAACATTTTTCAAAGACGATACTCGATGTCCGTATATATATTTTTGTTAAAATTGATTTAAGAGTCAACCGCCCATCCTTCTAAAGATCTAGTATATCTCTTTGTCGAAAGTGCATTAGGAACACCCACAAGAAGATCGGGATGAGGAAGACCTTCCTCTTCTACCGGAGATGGGCTCCCCACGGCCAGAAGACCAACAGAATCATGCACGAGTACCGGCTCGAGGACGGGGACGACCCCCAAGGAAACCCTAACGTGAGTTCACACTTCTTTAAAACTCTCTCTCTCTCTCTCTTTGCCTCGGCATGCAGAAATAATGCATACATCCACTTTTCGAATCTTAGTCCCAAAAGAAGAAAAATAAAATGGAAAAAATAGCTCTGTACACGTGTCTCCTGCCTACTGGCCAGTGTGCTACAAGGCTTATCCCAATTCCAGTGCCCATAATATAATAGAGCTCAATGCATCACCAATTAACCCATCACCCGGTCAAAGTCAAGATCGCAACTTTTTTTTTTCCAATTTAGGTGGAAAAAAATTGCCGGTGAAAAAAACATATTTACTGTTTAGGGGCACACGCGGCATTTAAAGTGCACACCTGGCCCAGGCGGCCCAGCCCCTTTTTTCGATTTTTTTAGTACGGTTTAATTATATTTTAAACCTTTATATTTATATAAATTTTTAATTTTAATTTTTTTACGTTGAGGCTTATTTTTATAACATAATTATTAATAATTAAGTGAAAAATTTTATTAAGATATATGTAATTAATTTATTGACTATGTAAATAAATAATAAAAAAATATTCAGGAGGTCGATGCGGCAATCCTTTTTAAAAATTTTTGATTTTGTAATTAATTTATTCAAATTGTCTACTTGAGCGAATATTTGAAAATCTTATAAGAGGTGTAAATAGAGTTAAGTGTGCAGAGTGAGACAACCTTGATAGAGGCAACACTCACTTCTGTTTGAAGTGCTTGTGCTCAAGTTAGCATATTTTTCTGTATTCTCTCATTTAATTACTTAGTAGAATCCATCCATAAGGCTATTAGGGTGGGAGAGGGGATGTAAGCTTTCAAAAGCTGAACCACTATAATCAGGAAAAGGACACTTTTTTGTGCCAAAAATTATATAGGAAAATCACTTTATTGCCAATAGTTTCAATCATATCACTTTAGTACCAAGTTCTTGAAAAAACGATAATTTTAGTGCCAAGTCCGATTTGGTCCGCTGAAAATTTGATGTGGCCTTATTTTATTAATATGTGAGGCTGACATGACTCGTCAAAGATCCACTATGGCATTTTTTTAAAAAAAATTAAATTTTTTATTTAAAATAATTTGAAAAATAAGCTGAAAAGAAGGCCAAAAATTAAAATAAAAAGGGTAACCCTCGCCACTGTTGCCCCACTTCGACCGAGGCTTGGCGGCCTCCGCTGGCCATACTCGACCACGCCGACCATTGTCGGCGATGGTGGGCGCAAAGCCCTCGTCGCTTAGTTCTAATTTCTCTTTTTTATTTCTAACATTTTTTGTTACATTTTTAAGCTTATTTTAATTTTATTTTTAATAAAATTTTTATTTTAAAAAAATTTAAATTTTAGCTAATTTTGAAATTTGAATTTGATGTATTTTAATTTATTTTAAAGTGCAAAAGTCCATGTGGCAGTCCATGTGGACTTTTTTTTAATGTCATTTTATATTTTAAAAAAAGTATTTATTAATTACATGTGGCGCTTTTGGTCGAAGTAAGCACTAAAGTGATCATTTTATCTTCGGCTTAGCACTAAAGTGATCTGATAGAAACTTTTGGCACAAAGTAATCTCCGTACACAACTTTTGATATCATATGTATCTTTTTCCCCACTATAATTTATTGTGCATTTTCTTCTATTTTCTATTTGCATCTATTAATTGTTTAGTAAAAGCACTGGACGGTTTTGTTTACTTTATCTGCTATCAAACTTGAAATCTTCAATTCTGCATTATTTTATCAAGTTTGATTATATTCATCTATTCATCTCCTTTAGGTGATATTGTTAGCAAAACAACACATGTAAGCCACTAACAACCTTAGAACGGCACCTCAAGATTAACATAGCTAGAATTTAGAAACAAGATAGTAGTTTAAAGGAATTGTGTACCTGATTTGGAATCCATTATTCTTGATGTGGAATTACGACGATCCAAAACTCAAACACTTCTTTTCTATTGCCCTTTGTATCCCTCCTTAATTTAATGATATAGCCACTCAACAACGTCAATCCGTATGTGCTCTTTATGTGAGGATGTTATGAGTTTGTTAGAGCTAAGCGCTATTTATAGAGTTTCCAGCCAGGCTTTTTCATCACATGTTGGGCTCAACTCGGTCCACATAATGTCATATCCATATTAGACTGATTAAGAATATTTATATCTTACCTTATTAGACTAACTCTATAAACAGTAAATTCATCCCATAAAACAGTAAATTACAATCTTAATTAATATATTCTCACGTTGGGAAAACCTTACAACACATCCCCGATGGTATTCTCCGGCGGAACAAGCAGGATCTTGAATAATCCTTCCATAAGCTTTCTGCTTCACCAACACAATCAGCAGATTTTTTTTTTTTTTTGGTAAAGAGCAATCAACAGATGTTTCAGATCGAAAGAGTTAAAATCTCTTGCTCTGCATCTTTTAACAAAAGTAAACCAGCAAAGCCAAATGATAACTCATTAAACCACCAATTCCACATGCCAAGCTGATTACTGTGACCCACTTCTGATGGGGTGCTTGCAGATCGTGTTTCTCCTGAAGCTACTCAAGCCTTCGAGGTTGAGAATCATGGCAGGGGGACTCGCAGTGACGCTCGGTTTCAACGGTGGAAGACTGGGCAACAATGATTACAACCATGTCCCGGAAGATGAAGCATATCGTCTAATGATATTCGAAGGTACGACGTCGACTGGCAACAAATATATATATATATATATATATATATATATATATATATAAGCTTAAAGAATTAGTGTCTTGTTCTGCTTATTGCGATGTTTGATTGCTTCCAAGTCGATTATCACATGTCCGAGACCATGCCATTTCAAATTGAATAACAGCACAAGTCTGCTGCAAGTGACCCTGGTGTCGTTCTGGCCACAAGAGAAGAAAAATCAATTGGCTATTGCTTCATTGTTTGTAGATTCTCGAATCGATGCGATATCTCTCGTGCACTGAACAATGAGATTGCTTGCTTGGACATCTCATTGATGGGTCGATGACGTGGGTATTTCCGATGGCTTAATCTTATGTCCTCGTCCCATGAGAATGAAGCAATTTTACGAATTGGTGAACGAGAAAGAAGCCTCGGATAAAGCGAGTTGGACTGTTTGAAAATCCGGCATCGGAGGACCAAAAGTCCAAGCTTTATGAATGCAGCTAGGTGGTAGCCAATGTGAACGGACGCGCTTGGAGCAATAAAACAACCGCTTACAAGCAGAAGTGGCGAAATTGGAAGCAAACGGGATGATCTATTGCCGAGTTACATCACAAATACATTTATTTTGCGAAGAACAAATAACTCAAAACAAGCGAAATTCGAAGCAAACGTCAACATTAGATTGAAGTTCTGATTCAACAGCAACATCAAAAAACTAGGACTTGCGTCATCAAGAAACCAGCATTCTTGTTCAACAGCAATCTTCCTGTCCAGCTTATTTTTGTATCCATAAATAGTTTGGGATATAAGTGTTCTATTGATATTAATTTTGGATTTTTTTTTTGGGTATCTACCCTTTTAATTACTCCAACCATTATTCCGTTGTGTATTTTAATCAATTTTAATGTTTTCGACAACTATGTGATTTAATTGGACTGCACACAACTCCAGACATCATTGACGATCATCATAAACATGATGACGTCATAGCATCATTGTCGCGCCTTGAAGAAACTGTCCGCTATAAAACCTCGAGCCTTCCGACAGAGTCATGAGTCAGAAGTACGAATAATTTGCAAGAGTTGTCTTGGCGCGCAGCCAAAGCACGGAGGAATACGTCCCCAGAATTCACGAAAAATGGTTTCGAGCCCACCGCGCCGCTTCAACCGATGCCCGGACGCCACGCTCCACCCACGGCCTCGTTGCCGAAGAAACGGAAACCCCGCACTGCAGCACCGTGCAGAGGAGGAGGAGCCCCAGCTCGAACTCAGCCTTCGCCGCGTCAAGACGAGAGGACAGCAGCCGGAACACGTCATGCGAATCAACAGCGACGATAACGAGCAGCCCCGCAGAGAACACCAGTGCGAGGCCAGCGAGGATGAGGAGGACCACGGCGATCTGGACGCCGCGTCAAGACGAGAGGACAGTAGCTGGAACTCGCCGTACGAATCAACGGCGACGATAAACAGCAGCCCCGCAGCGAACGCCAGTGCGAGGCCAGTGCGGGCGAGGAGGACCACGGCGATCAGGACGCCGGCAACCACCGTGCCGGAGAGGAATGCGAGGAGGAGGAGGAGGTCCAAGCTGGGCACCATATCGGCGAGGCTGGTGTTTGTTAGTGCATTGAGGGCGGTGACTGGAGAGCCGGAAGAATGAGAGATTACAAGACACAGAAGCCAAAGAAAAGGAAGAGGATGGAGCGAGCTGCACTCATTCTTTCTGGGTTGGCTGGCAAGATGGAAGCAAAGAGTCTTCTGCTGAAGCCATAGAATTCGGTCAACCTCGAGGGTTGTAGCTGTCAACATATATTAAGGTTTAATATATTTCATTTGGATTAGCAAACGGTCGATATGTCCGAGTGGTTAAGGAGACAGACTCGAAATCTGTTGGGCTTTGCCTGCGCAGGTTCGAATCCTGCTGTCGACGATTTCAATATCTTTTTTGACCGTTTCTTGCGAGAATTTAATTTTCGACCCTTCGCCCATGGACTCTTGGGATACCCGGATATGCTATGGAAGGGATTAAAGATTAGTGATCTCTTGTTTGTTTGCTTTTTTCTTTTCGTCATTGAAAGTGCATCCTTATTGATAAAAGCATATTACATTATGCAACAATTTTGATTGTGTTTAGGAATATGCCTACCGCCGTATTGTATTTTTATTAAACTCAATCCTAAACTTTTTAATTATGATAATAGAGTTTCAAACTCTTTCATACTTTATCAATTGAGTTTATTCAATCATTTTAACCAAAAATCGATAATATGAACATCGGCCGTCCTACATGATTTATTGACACTGACATAGATAATTTTTCATAATATTTTTAAAAAATTGAAATTTTTTTGTCGATATTTTTTTCTTTCTTTTCATTGCTTCTTCCTCTGCTAGTTACCAAGCCTTAGCCATAGTCGATGATCGGCCACAGGCTACAACATTGAGGGTCGCCTTTACTGACTACAAGCGAGGTCACTCTTGCTCACATTTGGCACGAGGGAACCTTCCCATAGCCCGGTGAGGTCCAACCTCACCCAAGGTTGACCCTCACTAGGCTCTGGCAAGGTCAATCTTATCGGATCTAGCGAGGGCGAGCCCTGCCCGAGGCTGGCAAGGTCTCTAAGCAACCGACAAAGAAAGAATGAAAAAAAATCAAGAAAAGAAAATATTAAGATATTTTAAAATTATTATCCATAGCAATGCTAACCAAACTACATAATATTATTAACATCTACATTAGCGATTTTCAGTTAAAATTAATTGGATAGACTCAATTGACAAACATGATAATATTTATGACTCAGTTAGCAAATTTAAAAGGTTCATGACTCAACTGATAAAAATGCAATAGGTTCAAGATTATTTGGATAATTTTTTCAAATTTTATGTATTTTTAAGCTTCATTTATTTCGCATAAAATATTTTCCTCATTTTTGGGATTTGAATCACTTAAGAAAATAAGTAAACGGAATATTTTTTTTCCTAGTTAACGGAAAAGCTACACTTAAATTCAAAAAAAAAGATTTTCTTTTTAAAAAATCAGAAGTCACTTTCTAAGATATGACTCGACATTTGCTATTGGACCACGGACTCTAGACTTGGACACGTGCCCCCAACACCCGTTCCTGAGTGTTTGGTAGTGGGCCCAAGTCGGGTCACTGGGCCCAATGTCAAAGAGGCTGAGCCCAAGAACCCAATGTCGGAGCCTAGTTCCCGACACTTGGGCCGAGCCCGATTCCACAAGGTTGGGCTCGGGAGACCTGCGCCGTTGCCCGGGTCCTAGGTCCCGTTTATAACTTCACCGTGTTTGTACTTTTCCTTCAACTCTCTTAACTGAACCACAGTGCTTTGCTTCGACTTCTCAGATCCGTCCCTTCGTCGCAGAGACAGACAGAGAGAGGGGGGAGAGCAAGCGAGGTAGCCTTAGTGAAACCATGGCGATCAGGACTTTCGTCCTGCTCGTTCTCTTCCTATCATCAATGAATCTCAGCTTCTCGCTCTACGAAGATCAAGTCGGTCTCATGGACTGGTAAGCCTCGTTTTCATGGAGAATCTGCGAATTCGATTATCGCATAGTCTTGCTGGTCGTTGACTCCATTTCTGCTGGAAATCGCTCGATTCTTTGTCGGTGCTGTTGCGTTCTTAGACTCTGGTGGCGATGCTTCTCTCGGTTAATCCGCTGCTAAATTTCCATGCCATGTGGTTCTTAGAATTGATTCTGTGAGTTAGGTCGGTTTTGGATGTTCTCGAGGTCGGTTCTGACCGATATTTCAGATATGTGAAGTTCAGACCGAACGTGCGTTTAGCTGAATTCACAATTTACCTATCACAGGCCGTTTACACACCGACCAAAGTTTTCGCGTGTTTTTAAGTGTAGTGGGAGGTACCCTTTGAGTGGAACTCTTAGGTTGATGAATTTCATGTGCAAGACACGAACGTTTCAGTTAGAACTAATTGAAGGTGTGGCTTTTTATTGATAACCTGATATGCGAAGTTGAGAGTGGTGGTTGGTGATGTTTTCAGCGTTGAGCATAGTTTCATCGCACCTCTGTTAGTGGTTTGCGGTCTAAATATGCAGTTTTCCATGCATGATCAACACCTGCCTTATTGATTCAATTTAATTTACTTGAGAATTGATAATCTTAGGCATCAAAAGTACATTGGGAAAGTGAAGCACGCGGTTTTTCACACTCAGAAGGCTGGTCGAAAGCGCGTCGTGGTGTCAACGGAGCAGAATGTTATAGCATCCCTTGATCTCCGCCATGGTGATATATGTGAGTACTCATCATCATGGACAAAATCCAATATTCATGTGGAGTGGCTATCTGTAATTTGACATGGTTTGTCATTTCTATTGGCAAAAGAAAAGCAACTGATGTTTAAGAAGTCTTCTAATTCTGACGCACTTACTCTGATGTAGTACTTAGATTTTATTTTGTGAAACTTATGTCTCTTGCGCAATGTTTGTTTGCAGATTGGAGACATGTTCTCGGTGCTGATGATGCCATCGATGGAATTGATATTGCTCTGGGAAAATGTACAAATGGCTATGTCTTCTTCTCTTTATGTTGTTTTTTCATCATTCTAACCTTCACTCTAAACAAGTCAATTCCTCTATCTACTTGTGGTATTTCTTTGAGCTAACTGAGTTTCTCCTTGTTTTGGGTTTTTTTCTTTCTTTCTATAAGTAGCTCATGTACTTCTTTTGTTACGTGTTGCTGTTTAGCATGTCACATCCGGTAATATGAACTGACTGTTTTGTAAGTTGAGATTTTTCATTGTCGAAAGCAATTTATTCAAAGAGAGCAAGAGCTGGAGGACCCATTTCAATCAGAAATCATGCACCATGTAGTATCAACAACTTAATTTGATATTCGAAATTTTGCTTTGTGAGGGGTGGATGTAAATATCTTCCTCCTCCTTTTCAGGGTACTAGCTTTTTGTCAATTATGTTATTCTGGTCTAGCAAAAACATTCAACTGTACATGAAATGATTTAATGTTAAGATTATGTCCTGCTCAATCAAATTCATGAGTAAAGTATGGAGTTATTTATCCAAGCCGTCGCAGCATAAGAGCTGTACATCTGGTGATTTGAAAGATCTTGTCGGTTGAATAAATCTGTTCCTTCTGTGGAGCTTATTTTTAGGAGCCAACTGCAAGAGCTATTTTTAAAACACTCGGTTTAACCGATGCCCTAGAAGTTTATAATTCTTTAGCAGCATTAGGTAAGTCCACCAGCATCATAGGGTACACTAGTTATCAGGGTCATTGATTCCATTGTTAGATAGAAATAGTTCTGCCTTAGTATGGCTAGAACTTGAAACAAAGTTTATGGACTTAAAGGGTGGAATCCTGTTTCTTGTTTGATAGAATAGCTTCCTTGAATCTGATAATGGCATGCAAAGGTTACTCATTCAAACCTTTTAACAGTTGTATTGCTTTTGATACAAATAGCTCGTGCTCAACCATTTGCTGATACAGGGTAATGCCTGCTGGCTTCACTTTATGGTAGTGTATACTTACATACTTCTGTCTCCTTTTTCCCTCTGGCAGATGTCATTACCCTATCATCAGGTGGAAGTATTCTAAGAGCTTGGAATCTTCCTGACGGACAATTAGTTTGGGAGTCCGTTTTGAAGGGCTCAAACCCCTCAAAGACAATGTTAATCGTGCCGGTATGTGACTATGATCTTAATGCAGCAGAATTCCATTGACTTCTTCAATTTTTATTGTTCTTCTGTTTGAATTAAAGATTTACCTGTCGTTGCTGTTAAGCTGTTCATGCTTACAATTTAGTTATCAGTATGGTATTCTGGGCTTTTCAGCCTTGATCATTATGAAAGAAGATGCTAAAAGACAGAAAGTTTATATTTCTGTTATCTCGCATACCCTTTTGAAGAAGGTTATGGAGCCACATATTAGCCCTGTTGCTATCTATCTTCCAAATAGTCATTTCAATAACATTGTATTGTGAATACCTTGCTGAAATATAGGGTGCCGTGGTAATAACAATAACTTTATAACAATAAAACTAATGTTAATTTACCTCGCATAGTTGCTTTGATCTTATACTGTTCTGATGCCATTTTGTTCGTTACTGATATGGAGCCATCTTATGCAGACGAGTTTCAGAGTTGATATGGAAAATTTAATTCTTGCTTTTGCTGAAGGGTGTCTCCATGCTGTTTCTAGTGTTGATGGTGAAGTTATATGGAGAAAGGATTTTGCCGCTGAGAGGTTCGGGTTATTGGTCTTTTCCGTGTGTGCTTTTCACTGAATTCAACATTTTGATGATCTTTTTTTGTTTCTTTGTTCCTCTTTATAGCTTAGAGGTTCAGCAGGTTATCCAAGCTCCTGGAGAGGAGACTATACGTGTTCTAGGATATCTTGAATCTTCCCAGTTTCGTGCATATCAAATCAATTCCAGAAAGGGAGACGAGATAAAGCATGTAAATGTAGATTTTCCTGGTGGCTTTTCTGGGGATACATTGCTAGTTTCAGATGATGTACTTGTGACATTGGATGCCACTAGATCGGTTTTACTAACGATATTCTTCCAAGATGGAGAAATCAACTTTCAAAAGACACAGATCTCGAGCTTGGTTGATGATTCTCGTGGGGTGGTAGCAATATTACCTTCCAAGCTTGTTGATATATTTGCTCTGAAAACAAATAAGTTCCTAGTCCTTGCCAGAGTGACCGATGGAGGCAAAGTGGAGTTGGTTGAAAAAATTATGGAAGCAGCAGCTCTCAGTGATGCTATTTCATTATCAGAGAGCCAGCGGGCTTTTGCACTTGTTCGACATGAAAATGAGAAGCTCCACTTTGTCGTGAAACCTGTTCATGACTGGAATATGGATTTGCTGAAGGAGAGCATTAAGATCGACAACCATAGAGGTCTAGTCCATAAGGTCTTCATAAACAACTATGTTAGGACAGACAGGTCTCATGGGTTTAGGGCCTTAATCGTCATGGAAGATCATTCATTATTATTGATCCAACAGGGTGAGATGGTTTGGTGTAGGGAGGATGGCCTTGCATCAGTGATGGATGTAACAACCTCAGAACTACCTGTGGAGAAAGATGGCGTTTCAGTTTCAAAAGTGGAACAGAATCTCTTCGAATGGCTTAAGGTATGTGTATTATGTAAAATGTTTGCCCCATTGCTAGATGCATCAAACTTGTTTGCAATTTAAAAAAAAAAAAAATCGAATCCCAACATCACCCTTCATGTAGATTCTCCTTATAGAAAGGGGGTTTTGATGGAGAAACCAGGGATTGGCCAAGTGGTCATCCTTCCTTCCCTAGACCATTTTGGGTCCTATTCCTACCTTATGGCATTCCCCCTTTGCTTGCTTGTTTACTAAAAAGAGATAAAGAAAGAGAGGGGGCTTGATGATCGATGTTTTGAACTTCCAAATTAGCTTGAGAACATATTATTTTGTGTAATTTTTTTCTCTGATGGTTTTCTTTTTTGCCAACACCCAAAGGGGCACATTCTGAAGCTCAAGGGGACTTTGATGCTTGCAAGCCCTGAGGATGTAGCAGCAATACAAAAGATGAGGTTGAAAAGCTCCGAGAAGAGCAAAATGACCAGAGACCACAATGGTTTTCGCAAGTTGCTCATAGTGCTTACTGGGGCTGGCAAAATCGTTGCATTGCACACAGGAGATGGAAGGATTGTTTGGTCTCTCTTACTACAATCACTTCGTAAATCTGAGAAGTGTGATTATCCAACTGGGCTTCGCATTTATCCATGGCAGGTTCCTCATCATCATGCAATGGATGAGAACCCATCTGTTCTTGTTGTTGGTCGCTGTGGACCAAGTGATGATGCAGCAGGCCTTCTCTCTTTCATTGATGCCTACTCGGGCAAGGAGCTCAATTATTTGGTTCCTGTACATTCTATAGTGCAAGTTATTCCTCTGCCATTTACAGATTCAACAGAACAGCGTCTTCATTTACTTGTAGATGCAAACCAGCGAGCCCACCTATACCCTAGATCTCCAGAGGCTTTAAGTATCTTCCATCCTGAAATCTCAAATATTTACTGGTATTCAGTTGAAGCTGATAATGGCATCATCAGGGGGCATGTATTTAAGGGTTCTTGTAGTCACGATGAAGAGGATGAATACTGTTTTGATCCCAAAGACTTATGGTCAGTTGTACTCCCTGCAGAATCAGAAAAGATTGTTGCAATGGGGACACGTAGAATAAACGAGGTAAGTCAGCTTTAATTACTTGTAATTGAGAATTAGCATGAAGATTTAGTGTGGATAACTTGCCCTATTTATTGGAGTTGTGGGAAATGATATGTGTGGCTGGAAAAATGTGTTTTACGTCAGCTGGTTGAATTTATTTTTCACGTTCTGTCAATATGTGACTCTGCTTCGTGGCAGTATTGGCATTCTGCATTTTTAGGCCTTATTCCGGGAAGGGGGATTGTTATACATTCATGTGTACAGAAACAGACACACACACACACACACACACACACACAATGTAGGTCCACTGTTTGGACCTGGTCATCTCTTAACCATCTAATATGCACCACCTTTTCCGTGGCCATCCCTATTGCTCATTTTTTTCCTCTGTTTATTGTTGAGGGCGGTTCTCTACTGCTGCAGATTTATCGTTTTACTTCTTTATGTGGGTTATCTAGGTTGTTCACACTCAGGCAAAGGCGATAGCTGACCAAGATGTCGTGTACAAGTATATATCAAGAAATCTACTGTTTCTGGCAACAACTGCACCAAAAGGTAGTGGTGAAATTGGTTCAGCTACTCCCGAGGAGTCCTGGCTGGTAGTATATCTTATTGACACCATTACTGGTCGTATATTGCACCGCATGACTCATCAGGGCTCACAAGCCCCAGTCCATGCTGTAAGCTTTCTATCATTTCTTTTAGTTGGTTCCATTATTGGCAAATATGGCTTCTTATGCATGTACTTTTGTTCCAGGTTTTTAGTGAGAACTGGGTTGTGTACCACTATTTTAATCTCAGAGCACACAGATATGAAATGTCAGTTGTCGAGATTTATGATCAGTCTCGGGCGGTAATTTCCTGGAGCATGTTCTTTTGTGCAAATAATTTCTTGTTCCACTTGCCAACTTAACTGTGTATTCTACTGATATGTGCTACAGGATAACAAAGACGTTTTGAAGCTAGTTGTGGGAAAACATAATCTTACTTCACCTGTATCTTCGTATTCTCGGCCAGAGGTTATAGCAAAATCACAGTCATACTTTTTTACTCACTCAGTGAAAGCTATAACTGTGACATCAACTGCCAAAGGCATAACTTCAAAGCAGCTTCTAATCGGTACAATTGGCGATCAGGTAGGCTAAAAGGGATCTGAAAAACATTTTTTTTTTCACACTAAGAGAGCTCACACATATGTGCACATCTGAAGGTGGATATGCTTATGAGGCTTTATATCAATGCCTGTCCAAGAAATTATAGCTTCTACTAAAGCATTCACTGAGGCTGTTCCTGTTCAGGTATTGGCTTTGGATAAGCGATATCTAGATCCTCGGCGTACTATTGATCCTACACAAGCTGAGAAAGAAGAAGGAATTATACCCCTCACGGATTCTCTGCCAATAATACCTCAGGTGCTGTATGTTAGCTGTTATTGTCTTGAACTATAGTTGATTATACCTGATACACGAATGAGTGAACTTCTTTTGTATATATCGCATTAATTATAAGTATAACCACGAGCATAAGTAAAGAGGAATACGTCTGGAGGTTGAATATCTGATTTTCATTGCCATTTTTTTGAGTCTCATAAGGAGTATGTTTAGTTGAATGCACTTTCAAAATTAACAACAAATATAAGCAAATACTATAGAGTTATAGAATGGTGATCTTCAGCTTGTGGTAAAGTACGGTACTAGATACATACAACTCGAAGTGATGATTAGGAATTTCACACTGGGCAACCGGGCTGAGTCATGAAGCTCGGTGTAAAGGTTTAAATCAATTTTTGGTGTGCTGAACAGATGATGATATGTCAGCTAGTTTGTATGGCTATGTTCTTATGCAGTGACAAACTAACATCCAAATCATTTGCGTATTTCCACGCACGTGTATTTGGGGTCAATTTTGAGCTTCTTTGCATAGAGAATAATTCTTGAGAGAGGTTAACATGGCGGAGAGGAGTGGGGGGATTACAACTTAGACATTGATGGCATTCTAGGCATAGGAAGTATAGCATCCTCATACTTGTTTAGTAAATACTTGATGCAAAGTTCTGGTTCTTCAAACTCTTATTTATCTTATCTTCCCTCACTCTGGCACTCGATTTCTGTGAGCCGGAGGACTTACTGTAAAATTCTTTTTGTGCAGTCTTATGTTACACATGCCCTTAAAGTGGAAGGTCTTCGAGGCATAGTAACGGTACCTGCTAAGCTGGAGTCAACGACCCTTGTCTTCACATACGGTGTTGATCTCTTTTTCACCCGGCTTGCACCGTCAAGGACCTATGACTCACTCACCGAGGACTTCAGCTATGCTTTGCTTCTCATTACAATTGCCGCACTCATCGTGGCGATCTTTGTAACATGGATATGGTCCGAGAGGAAAGAATTGCAAGAGAAGTGGAGGTGAGGGGAGTCTCCATCTTATTCATTCTTGCCTTTCACGTCCACCAGGGTTTTTCCAGTTTCTTCCCCAATCTCATTAGGAGACTTCACTTCTAATTTGTAATTTACAGTCATCAGTTTTGTAGCATGGTCTTAGTGAATTTTTCCGTCTGACAATGTGACGGGCCGAAAAAAGATTAGATTGCCAATTTCCACTATTCTTGGTTTTGAGTAGTTTGCTGCTTGATTCAGGGATTTTTTTTTTTTTGTGCCTTGCCAAAATCGTCTGATTGCAGAGACATATTAGTGTCGCCAACACGAAATTCATATATTAGACAGTTGCACCTGAGCTTTTGCCTTCGGGGCAGCTGCAACGATCACGCCATCCGGATTCATCTGGGACGATAATTCTCTCATACAGAAGAAGTAGAACGACGTTGAAATCAAAATCTAAAGCAGAAGCTCTGAATTTGCAGACGACATCAGTCGGTAAGGCGATCGGTAATCGTGGCGGTTGTCGAGTGGGAACTGAAGCCAACCCGTGCTTGGGCGATGCATTTGATTCAGAACTCGGGAATCTCCGGTGCTCTGTTATTTGGTGTAGAATTTGATGAGGGAAACATTCTGAGAGAACTGGTGATGGGGTGAGAAGGTAATCCATAGGTTTTGAGAGAGAGAGAGAGAGAGATGTGAACTAGATGGAATTATGAAGTTCGGCCTAGTTTTATTCAGGCAAGGAACATGATGTTTCCCTACACAACATAGACCTGGTCTAGAGAGTGTGCGGCTCCTGTGATTGGGTATGTACCTCGTCATGCAACCGCGGAGCTGGCTTTGCTGTTTCTTTTCCCGTTGTTGTCGTCCCCGATTGTCATGCCTTTTTTTTTTTTTTTCCTTTTTCAAATCTCTGGGTAAGGAGTGAACAGTTAACGTCGCTGGAGCTGAACAGCACGAACATCAAACGTTTCTCGTGCGCGTTCATCTCCCTCGCGGGTTCAGTGTGGCAGGGAGTAGTGGGGGTCCTCCTCCTCTGACCCTTTTGACTCTCTCTCTCTCTTAAGTCTTGCTCACTCGCTTATCCCGCATGATCGGCACGTGCCAAATGCTTTCTCCTCACTTTGGCTCTCCTCCATGATGCTCTCTCTAATTGGAGAACTCCCACTTACCTCCCTCCCTCCCTCCCTCCCTCCTTCCTGAGAAACCACCTTCAGCAGCATCCTCTCTGTCTCTCTCGATCTCTCGAGAAATTTCATGTTCAGCCATTAAGTAGCAGAAGTTAGCATGAAGAGTCACCCCCAAAAGCTCAAAACCCAACCCTCCCCCCGTCCCCTCTTCTCTTGCTCCTTCTTCCGCCACTGCACCCAAACCTCCCTCAGCCCCACCACCCCCACCCCTCCTCCCCTCCCTCTCTCTCCTTCTGACCCCCCTCCTCCTCCTCCTCCTCCGCCACCTCCTCCACCGCCGCCGCCGCCGCCGACCCAGCCACCCACCACCTGCCCTCCCAAGAAAGCCGAGACATCCTCTTCTTCCTCCTCTTCCTCCACTTCCCAGAGCTTCACCCTCTGGAAATTCCCACTACATTCACCTCTCCACCACCACCACCCCCCTCCGCCCACTCAGCAGCCGCCGCCGCCGCCGCCTCCGCCTCCACCTCCCATTTCGCCCGCCGTCCTCCAGGATCTCTTCCACTCGGCGGAGCTCCGGTTGACCACCGGTTCTGGCCCGGACCAGCTCTCGGCCCTCCACCTCTTGGAGAGCTCCCTGGTGCCGAACCCGCCGCTCGAGCCCAGCTGCCCGTTTGGGCTCATGCGTGCCGTCGTGAGCTGCATGCGCACCCACGTGGGACCCAAGTCGGCGACCAAGGTCCTCTTCGCCCTCTGCCTGGCGGAGGACAACCGCCGGGTGGCCGTGGAGGCGGGGGCCGCCGCGGCGGTCGTGGAGTCGGCGATGGAACTGGAGGCGGCCGCCGCGGAGAGGGCGCTCGCCGCGCTGGAGTTGATGTGCATGGTCGCCGAGGGGGCTGCGGAGGTGCGGGCCCACGCCCTGGCGGTGCCGGTGATGGTGGAGATGATGGGGCGGATGGAGGGGCGTGGGAGGGAGCACGCGATCGGCGTGCTCGCCGTGATATTCTGCGGCGGCGGCGGAGGAGGGGGAGAGGCTGCGGGGGTGGCGCCGCCGGAGGAAGTGGCGCGCGCGGTGATGCTGGCGCTGCAGGGGGACTGCAGCGCGCGGGGGAAGAGGAAGGGGGCCCAGCTGCTGAAGGCGCTCCAGGAGACAGTTGGATACGACTCGGGCGGGAGGATGAACGGCTGCGATCTGTCTGCTTTGGGAGTTTAGGCGCAATTAATTAAGTGTACGTAGCATAGGTTATGTAGCGAAAAGCCTTTTTCTCGTCATTAATTAATTAATTAGGAACGGTAATTATGTTTAACTCATAGTATCTGAAACAATTTCGTTCGTTTCCCACTCTTTCCTTGCTTTCAATTTTTGAAATTAAGGTAAAATTAAATTGGTCATAAATTCAAAATATTACAAAATGGATTTGTCGGGTACAAAATGGGCCATTCGATGTGAACAGGCCGCTGTCAGGTTCACATGTGGCGGGGCCCAAAGGGGGGCAAGGTTCCTGCAATCGACAGCCAGAGCGAGGGTCATCATTGAACAGGCCTTCTTCATTTCAAGAGTCAAATGTAATTTTTGAACATTTCTGTTAGCTCAATGTTAAAAACAAATCAACTTCCAAAGCGTGTTATGGTGAAGAACAAAAGTCAATGAACTGGAATAGCTCTATGACACGTTCTCCCCGATCAACGAGAATCGATTAAACCATTCGTTCGTTTATGGCCCGTATAAGTTGATGATACTCGTTGGTTCGCCGATCCTATCCCATGGTACTGAAAACCCCGTCTCCCTCTCTTTGTTACAGTCATTCCACGGTAAGACTTCAGAAGGAAATAACAGTATCGACGGTCTTTACACGTGAAATGTCGTGTGTTTACATATCCGGCCGTCAAAAGTCGTGAGGAGATCTTACATTCTCATTTGTCGATTCGTGCTATGGCAAACGTGGTTTGAACCATAATTATTTAGTTGCTTCGAAAATTTGGATCAAATTGGCCTAATTCGGGTTAAAGCAATGAATTCCTTTTCTTCCACTCTTTCCTCCTCTTCTTTTTTTTTTTTCTTCTCTTTGTTAATTTCTCTAGGGTACCCAAAGTTCATTGCAACCTTAGAATTTTACCCAAAGTTTCCCTGAAACCCACTTTTGCTAAAAGACAAATAATGATTATATTAATAAATAATAGACTAATTGACAATTGGTTATTCAAAAGTATCAGATCAACTCACATCTTATCTCCTGAATTCTAAGTCAGAGGTGCATTTTTCCCATACTACAATAACTCAAACCAGCTTCCAATATAATTCAAAATGCACCTCTTTCTTTGTTAACTGGTTTCCTAGAATTTGTGAAAGATGAGCACGGTTGAGTTGATTTGTAAAGACTTTACAAAGTGTATTATACTTTCTTATGATGCCAGGTACTCCAACTATTCAATTCGATAAACCAATATGAATGTACCCAAATTAACCCCTCCACATTATCAAGTAGATCGATGGGCTGACAAACATGACCTCATCTTTCAAACAAGGGATCGAAATGTTCTTCTTTTCTCAAATAAAGGCTTGAAATGAATCTTATTTCAAATAAGAGCTTAGAATGAAGTAACAATTTCAAATAAGAGCCTCAAGTAGCCATGTAATCTCAAAAAGGAGCTTGATCTCAAGGGCATTTTCATCATTTATTGTTTTGACTTTTTTTTCCCTTTTTTTATTTAAAAAAAAAACCATCATCTTCATCACCTTTCCAGAGCCAATAGCCGCAACCACCACGGACAACAACCACCACCACCACCGCCCATGGCTGCCACCCACCGCCGACGAGGAGCTAGTGATATCCGACGAGATCACCAGTGCCTCGGCGAGGCCGATGACCTTGCCAAAATTGGAGAGAGTTGTCGGTCCTCTGGCGACAAGAGGGCTGCCGTTCCCACCTGTGGACGCCCCACTAACAATATTGTATATTTATACCGGAACATTATTTTGAGATTAAGTTAATTGTAGTTTACATTTTTTTTTTGTCATTAATTGTAATTAAATCTAACTGTCTTCTCACCCCTTGTATAGGGGGTCGTACTCTTCATTTGGAAATATGTATTATTACATTTTTCTCCCTTCTACCACAAATCTCGCCTTACATAATCATTTGGGCAATTTAATTGTCTATAACGTATGTATGAGCGGGTTGCAACTTTGGACACAATGCCAGCCATGTTCATGCTTTTTTAAAGTTGGGATTTGGTCAAAACCAGGATTCGGATGGACTGGGGTAGGTAGACTCCCAAATTCGGAAGAACAACAGGTGTTGTGACCAAATTCCAGAGGAGACATGCATACCAGCTGGTGGATAAGGCCACCACTTCAATAGTGGAACATTAAAGGTATTGCCATTAATTATTCTCCTAAGGAAGTAGGCCATCTTGCAAAAATGAGCTCTAGTCTATGCCAATGATGCACTTTGGTTAGCTTATAGTGATCCGGAATCCGGGAAATGTGTGAGCTAAAATATATCTCAAGCACAGAAAAGTTGAAACCCCAGACGTCATGGCTCAGGAAAGAAATTTCTTGAATCGAACTTACATCAAACGTTTGATATACACGCACACGTTTTACTAAAAAATTATATAAAAAAAAAAGTCTTAAACTTATTGTATGATAGCCAAATCAGTCATAAAACTTTCAGTTGTATCAATTTAATCTTAAATTACTTGACTATTTGTCAATATAATTATTCCTACTAATTTTGGTTAGAAATCGCTAACGTAAATGTCAACCATCCTATGTAGTATGGTCAAGCTCATGCGAACAATTTTTACAAATTTTTTTATATTTATTTTTTTTTGTTTTCTCCCTCGTAGAGTTGGAAAGAAAAGAAAAGAACAAAAAAATTCACAAAAAAAAGCTAAGAATTGTCCACACTAGTGTTGGCCGTTCGTCGACTGTGCCATACACAACGATCATCATCTCATCAGTGATTTCCAACCAAAATTGGCCGAAATGACTATATCGGCAAATTGTCAAAATGTTTATAGCTAAATCGATACAATTGCAAATTTTATGATTGAATTAGCTGCGATACAATAGGTTTAAAATTCATTTAATAATTTTCTCCACTTTTCACTTACAATAAAAACCCACTTGTACTTTGCTGTAGTAACGAGTTCTTTCTTGCAGTTTTGGTTAAGACAACATTTATTATGGATCTAATGACAAATATTAGGCAAGCGTTGGGGGTTAGAATCGAACTTCTTTTCATTGAACTACTAGCTTGTGGGCTCTTGTTTGTGTTCGTTAAACCCGTTTCTCTACTATTGCAGGTTTAACTTACATGAAAATGGGACAAAATAATCATGAAATTGTAATACCGGTTTAACTTGCATGAAAATAGTATTTTGAGAGCTATAGCAGTGACAAAAAAATCATGAAATTGCAAAAAAAAAAAATCACTTCAAAAAAATATATTATTTGGAAGATAATAAGAAATTATGGGCCCATTTGCCTCATACATAAATTCACATTATACTTACCAGACATCTCCTATGTCATATTTTACGAAAATTGAATTTATCAGAAACTATGCTCATTTAATTCTTCCCGGTCGCTTCATTATTTCTTTAAGAATAATTGTTTAATTTTTGAGTAATTTTAACTCTAACATTGTATTTTACTACATGTTTTATTGGATAGAATCAAAGCGACTTTATTTATGGTATACTACATTGCAAGTGTGTGAATCAATTTAACCTCTTCGTATAATTATGTAGGCATACGAGTAGTTTTTTTTTTCCAGTAAATGCATCATATTGCGTATCATGCATAACCTAGTCAATATTATATAAAACCATTCACTCGATTATCTTTTCATTCTCATAGAGTTAGTTTTACTACTTATTGTTATGACAGCACGATTACTTATATAAAAAAAAACAACCTAGTTTTTTTTATTTTAAATGTTTTCTCATTCTCAAAGGTCAATTTCACTACTTATTATCAAAAGTATTTTTTATTCAAACTCTTACATTTCCTTGGAAAACATTTGAAATTTTCATTTGAAAAAGAAAGGACGCCCTTCATTGAAATTTAATACATTTAATATGTAAAGTCACTTTCAAAACAATAAATAATATTAACCACACTCAATTGAAATCATTCACTTAACTGAACAGTAATTACTCGTCATGAGAATAGTTGGTACTTTGGAAATTTACAGAATTTTCGCGATTAAAATTTTTCTTTTTCTTGGTAAAATTTAACAATGTTGGATTCATTATTATTAGTAGTCCTAAACAATTATCTTGATCTACTTCTGAATTGATATTTCCAGAAGATATGAAGATTTTGTTAGCGAGTGTTCCATACACAAGCTAACTACGAATTAATGAAATATGTCTCGGATATTCAAGCCATTCAGGATGATTAAACTAAGGGAAAAAAAAATCATATCCACTAATCACAGCTGAGAACCATTTGAACATTACCCTTCTATTTTGATAGGGTCTCACTGACAATGCCTCTAATATAACCCCCGTTTAATTATGCATTTGGAGTCAAACTTCCAATACGTGGCGTCACTTAGAAGATAATTTTGGACACAATGCAAGGAAGCTTTGTCCCTTTTGTCTAGTCTGTCTTAGAAGCATTGCCTCCTCAAACTCCAAGGCATCTTCATTACACGTTCCGAGAACAAGACGCTCTGAAACTTTCTTCCATGGCCGACTCTCCATGGCTCCTCCGTGTCCATGCCCTCCTCCTCCTCCTCCTCCTTCGCATGGACTCGATCTTGCTCCGAACTGCTTCTATGCCCCCGCCTTCCCCGGTTACGTGCAACACTCCTGGTGGCGATGGCTGCGTCCTCCGCAACTCGTATGGCGCGTGGAACGACAGACTGGACTGCCATGTCCACAATGTCACGTACCCTTCGACCGAGGAAGAGCTCCGCTCAGCCGTGGCCTACGCGGCTCGCGCCAGACTGAACGTCAAAGTCGTGAGCACGTTCTCGCACACCATCCCGAAGCTGGCCTGCCCCGGGGGTACTCGATCCGCCAACTCGTTCTTGATAAGCACCGCCAATTATGCCTCTACTATCGACGTCGACTCAACCAATTTGGCAGTCACGGCGGATGCGGGGGTTCCGCTGCGGGAGCTGATCGACAGAGTGGAGGGACAAGGGTTGAGCCTGGTGGCCGCGCCGTACTGGGAGGGCGTGAGCGTGGGCGGGCTGATAAGCACGGGAGCGCATGGCAGCTCGTTGTGGGGGAAGGGCGGGGCGGTGCACGATCACGTGGTCGGGATTAGCCTTCTGGTCCCGGCCAAGGAATCGGAAGGTTTTGCCAAAGTCATCAGAATTCAGGCGCGGGATCAACTTCTTAATGCTGCCAGAGTCTCATTGGGCATGTTGGGTGTGATCTCCAAGGTATGTTGATTTCTTCTTTAGCTTCAAATGACTCGGAGATAAGTCTTTGTTCGGCGAAAACGCGGCAATCCCTGGAAAAGAACGTCTTGTGAAGAAAACAATACAGGAGAAGTGAAAGATTGCGGAGGATTGATTCATCAGCGCGTTTACTGAATTGTAGCGTAAAATCCATTTTCAGGTGAAGTTTTCTCTCTCGAGAGGATTCAAGAGAAGCATAACTTATAATTTCACGAACGATGCTCGGATCGAAGAGACATATATGGACCACGCCACGAAGTACGAATTCGCCGATATCACTTGGTACCCATCTAAGCATACAGCCGTCTACAGATACGATAACCGAGTCCCCCTGAACACGTCGGGTGATGGCGTTTACGACTTCCTAGGATTTCAATCCAACTCAGTTGTCGTCTCTAAATCCGTACGAGCGACCGGTGACGCTTCTTTTCTTCTCTGTAGCTTTTATACGATGCCTGTTTTTTTCGTATCATGCCATTGGTATATCATCCTCGTTGAAAAGAGAATGACCGAAGAAAAATGATGTATGCAGAGAAGTCACTGGAGAATGCCAGGAATGTGGCTGGAAAGTGTGTATTGGCGTCTACCACGGTGGCATACAAGAAGCTGATTGCCAATGGTTTGAGGAATGGCCTGATCTTCACTGGTTATCCGGTTATCGGTCGCCAGGGAAAGATGCAGACTTCCGGTTCGTGTTTATATTCGCCTCCCTCGAGAACTGACATCACTTGCGCTTGGGATCCAAGAATCGACGGGCTATTTTTCTACGAGACGACGGCGATATTCCCCGCCCAAGGATTCGCAGGTTTCCTTCAAGACGTGAAGAAGCTCAGGGACTTGAATCCAGAGAACTTCTGCGGAGTCGATATCTATAACGGCTTTCTGATACGTTTCATCAAGGCCTCCAAGGCGTACTTAGGCCAACCCGAGGACTCGGTCGTCGTGGATTTCAACTACTACCGAGCCGATGACCCCTCGACCCCGAGGCTGAATCAAGATGTGTGGGAGGAAGTGGAGCAGATGGCGTTCTTCAAGCACGGGGCTAAGCCGCATTGGGCTAAAAACAGGAACTTGGCATTCTTGAACGTCCGAAACAAGTATCCCAATTTCGGAGAATTCATGATGGCTAAGAAGCAATTGGACCCACAAAACATGTTCTCGAGTGAATGGTCAGATGAAATATTGTTTCGGAATGAAGCAGCAAAAGGGGATGGGTGTGCCCTAGAAGGACAGTGCATATGTTCAGAAGACAGGCATTGTAGTCCAGCAAAAGGTTATTTTTGCAAAGCAGGGCTTGTTTATAAGGAAGCTAGAGTTTGTAGGTATACACAATCTTCAGAGGCATAAGACGTCAAGTCGTTTTGTTTGTCTTGTTTATACATGTAGATTTGGCCATATTTGTTTGAATCATGCACCTTATAGTCTTTATAAAGGTTTCCATTGCTACACTTGAGTTCTAGCACAGAAATTATCAAGCTTATGCAATTCTTTCTGTCATTCAGAGAGAGGACAACATTAGCATAATGGGCAAATCTCAATACGTTCCGCACTCGAGACTCAACTCGAATCCTTGAGATCAAGAGACATTTTATTCCTATAATGGGATCATCCTACGAGCAAGCAACAAACAGTTTATGGATCCCCCTTAGCCAATTTCTTCAACTGAGAAAAAGAGTAGAGACATTGTCTGGAAATATAAATATTGTTTATGGTTTAACTTCAACCAAAACCACTCTACATGGAGAAAAGCAAGCCAACCAATTATGTGCAGACTTGACAAGCTTGTCGTCAGTGTATATCTGCATCAGAAGAACGATGCTTAAACTGGAAATAGGACACTATAGGGAACGTACAAGTATCGGATATCCAAGTGGAATGGAGTATAGAGCCTGAAAAATAGAATAGCTGTTCGTCTGTCCAGAGTTGATCTTAAGATGGTAAGCTCGTCGCTTAAGTTTTTCTTGTACATCGAGCAATTCAGACGAATTCCATATCCAAAATGTATTGTTTTCAGTTTGCTTTTCCTTTGGCTTTCCTTCCGCTTTATTTCAACCGAGCCACATTTCCAGGTCCTCCCTTTCACCGTGCCAAACACCCTTATTACAACTGCTGAAATGAAAGATAACAAAGGAAAAAACAAAAGAAAAGCACAAACTTGTCCCTGTCCCACTTGGCCAAATAGTTGCGTCGATGCCCTGCTATTGCTCCCAAACAAATTCATTGCCAGGGTAAATCACAAAACAAAAAAAGGAAGTACTCTCATAGAGTGAAGCATCTACTTCCAGCATACCCTTTGAAGTCTCGTGCCGAGAACTCTGAGAGCGCAAAACTTCTCGCAAGTTTGCAGGCCTTATCTGGTTGTATTTTCATGATGCCGGCTTAGAGACGGATCCGGAGTCAGAAATAACAGCAACTTTCCAGACCATAAATCAGCTCACACATTCTGTACACTAGATCCCCCAAAACCCCTGTCCAAGATGCTCTTTTTTGCAGCAACTAAGGAAGAAAACCAAGATGCTCACCTGTTGGAACTAGAAAAATAAAACTTTGACTTAGTAAAAGCATCAGGGAAATGGCTAGAAACCGCAGGCATGGCAGCCTTAGAATCTAGCCAGTTGAAGAGAACATAAGGATGCTTCAACCTAAAGAACTGTGCACTACCTTATGAATATTGGGAGAGATTCAACCAAGCTGATGCTGGGGAATTCTAAATCCAGCGGCAAGCCTCATGCTACTCTTTTCTTTCAAACCATCCAAATTAGCTAGGCCAGACTTCTTTGGAAATCGGAATTTCTTTTCAAATTTTAGGTCTTCACGTCCGATTGTGTAGATATTTCCTGCTTCTGGCATGCTAAAGTCTGCAGGGTTCCGATTAATCGTGCAAATTCCCGGCCTAGAACTGCATCTTGGAGGCCAAGTGGTTTCACTTCTATTATGGGTGTCTATTTTGGTCTTTCCAGAGTTTTCCTCGTGCAGTGAGAAATTCCTAGGATTTGGCATGCTAAAGAAATTCCCTGATTTATGATAGAGATTGCCTCCATCACTCAAGCCTGAATAGGCACTTCTGGCTAGAGGGTTAGAGAATGTAGATCCTCCAGTTGGTCTAGCAAGATCAGAAAATTTTCTCTTTCCTTTATCACGGACCTTGAGAGGGAGACGCACTTTACCTTCATTATCCCCCCCAAAAAATTTATCAGGTTGAACAAAGGAAGCAGATGCACTCATGATT
The DNA here is from genome assembly GCA_016432845.1 of Psidium guajava. Classification (NCBI taxonomy): domain Eukaryota; kingdom Viridiplantae; phylum Streptophyta; class Magnoliopsida; order Myrtales; family Myrtaceae; genus Psidium; species Psidium guajava. Next base: position 33,015,365 of record CM028229.1, on the reverse strand, counting down.
GGAACAGCAGAATGTTCATGGTATCTTCCTGGAAGAAAATTTGTAGGACAGTAACCTGAAGATGAGCATTTCAACAAATCGGATGCCTTGTGTAGACTCAGCGCCTGCCCAGGAATTTCCTTTGAATGATACCCACGCGGAAAGGAAGGATATTTCGAGAACCTATCATTTCCACCCAAATCAATGTTTTGACCAGAACTAGGCCCCGCATGCATGAGACTGAGCAAATGCATAGCTGGTATAGTTTCATTAGAACGAAAATCAAATGAGTCATATCCATTTTCGACCTCGATTCCCTTATGTCTCGATGCATATGGGTTCTTCACACATGTTCTGCTGAAAGAATCGAAATGAAAGTCCTTACTCGGCTTCTCCAGGTTTGTAGCACTGAAGCTAAATAATCTTGGATCCTGACTCCAGTTCATGTCCACCTTAGGTGGGGTTTTGGGGCGATATGATTGAACATCCATATGATTAGAGTGAAGTCCCCCGTCCGGGGGGATAGAGTACATGAAGGGCATGTGGGTTGGCATCATGGATGATGACAGATGAACCGGTTCGTCACCTTGTTGTGGAATTTGGGTGCTGCTACGTGCTTGTAAACACTCGAAATTAGCATCGGAGGGCTTGTTTCTGGAAATATCCTCGTTCATTGTGCCATTCAAAATAGTACCCTGCCTCGAAGGATCCACAACACGTACTCGGACCTTAGCTGACTTTTCTTGGTCCTGGGAAAACATAACATGCCTTGCAGTATTGGGAGTTCCTTCTACATGGCCAACAGTGGCATAATTTGTGATTGGGCAAGAAGAGTCCTGAACAAACTTTTGAATGGGCGATCTGAAATCTTTTCCAACAACAACACTTCGGGGATTTCCAGAGTGAATTTGCCTCTTTGGAGTGCTTTCCTTTTGCGATGAGTTCAGCTCCCTGTTTCTACATTCCTTCACAATCCTTGAACTCCCAGAATCTATTGACTTACTTGTTCTTGGCAGGAGTTTATTTTTTCCTGCACCATCTAAAGACCTTTCGTATTGATTTTTTGCCATGAGTTCAACAATTTCCATTGGTATGTCATCTACAGTTGTCTGCTCAGAAGCTTTAACAGATGTTTCATCATGATATTGCTTCATAGTTGCAGAGAACTCATGAGATTTAGTGGCTTTCTCTCTGTTACTTGTCCCAGAAATATCCTGCTGTAAAAGCAAAAGAGCAATTGTTGAATTCTGAAAATCACAGAGCAAATGACCTAATATTACAAGAGCTCAAATGTAAATTAAACCGAGTGTGTAGTGACATCTAATGACATCGTAAAAACATATGGTCATGACAAGATGAAGAGAAGCATAAAAAAATACACAAACAACCAACATGAGGAAATGCGAGACTGTAAGACCAAGCCTAAGATTCATACGAAATGTATTTAAGAGAGATCAAATCTTAACCCTAGGATACATGAGAAAAGCATTGGATTTCTTTGATATTGATGTGAAACTTGCTACATACACCAGCATAGAGAGAGCGCAGATTGTTATCCAAGGTTATGGCTTGGTCACAAGGTCATACTCCCAACTCTAGATTTTCTCCTACACCACAACCAATGATGGGTACTATGTGGTATTCTAATGAGTCATCTCAACAAAGGGGCAAGGAGGGTCGCATAGTACCACAATTGACCGGGCACACAACTGCACATCTAGAAGATCCAAATCAAGTAACTATAATGAACTAATGACAAGATTGCATACCATTTGTGGTTTCATATAACAAAATGAGTTCTCTAAATTCGAGGCATGGTTTTGCTTCTCAGTCTGAACTTTAGGAATCTTAGGGGTGGATCCCTTGCTAATGACATCATGGACCCCTTTACCCGCAAAAGCATCGGATCCACATCTAGAAGGATGCTTTGGCTCAATCTGTCTGGTTTCCCTATTTCTGAACATAAGCGAATCTTCTCGAGCACCTTCCATCCAATGGAATGAAGAAGCCACACCAAATTGAGGGGCATATGCTTTGTTGACTTTGGGAGGAAGCAAACAGCTTTTGGAAACATGGGATCTATTTTCTACAGATGCATCACTGGTGGGAATGAACCAAAAAGGTGGAGGACTGGCTTGCATGACTCCCGAGTCTGTCCTCATAAACATACCTCTTGAAGGATTGGGGTTACTGCTAGGAGGAGCAACTGAAACCTGGCCACAATTTTCTTGAGACATTTCTGTCTTGTCCTTGCAAAGCAAACTTCTTTCATTCTTTGACACAGGGAAAAGGAAAGAGTTCATTTCTCTGGCTGCACCTGCAGATGTCTCTTGTCCAAACGAAAACATGACATTAGCCGGTTTGGTCCTGATCTGTCCAGATTTATAGGGGAAATAATCTTCCGTAACATGGTTCTTCTTTTTCTTCTTAACGGTTGCACATATTTCCGCATCCTCCTTGTGTTCAGCCCAATGATTCTTTCTGATAGTTTGTGAATCCATTCTAGCAAGTTCGCCGTCTTCAATTTGAGACTCAACAATAGCACTGGAATTCCCACCAGCATCTTTGAAGACAATTTCTTTCCCGCTTTCCTGGCTAGGAGTCATAGAATCCTTCTGCTTGCTGTCCGGATCAAAAGGCAAGCTCCTCTTCCTTTTCTTAAAAACCTTTTTAACATTGTCAGGGACCGCCATCGGACAATCTGTCGCAGATGCTAAACCTCTCTTCACAGACTCATCGCATGTAGCAAGACAAGGAGAATTTACTTTCTGGGTTTGATCTCGATGCGTATTTTCATCCTTACCCAACAAGTCAGTTAGCAGACGTATTTTCCGATATCTTCTACGACGTAAACCAACGTTTTTAGCATGAAAATAATCCTCGGAGAGGTCACCACTGTCAGATGATGGGCAATCATGTTCATCCAGCTCTTCTGAAGGATGTTTCTTCTCTTGAACTGTGATAGCATCAACCACACCATCAATCAAACCAACCCCACCATACTCAGAGTCATTAGCCACCTTCGCAGAATCGGGATTAGATGGTTGTTTCCCCGATTGAATGATTTCAGAAGAACTTCCACGACCCACAACTTCATGAACTCCACAATCTAGCATGGACAAATGAAGAGACCAATTGCCATTTGACTGGTTAAGTACTGATTCAGCATCGATATCTAGAAAGAGTGTCATGTTGCACAAATCTAATATCAACTTTATGCAAGTAATTAAACTTGTAGTTAGTAGCCACATTGGAAATGAACGTACCTATGTCATCTGCATCCGTTCCCTTTCCCTGGCTGACACCAACTTCTGCAGAAAGAAAGAAAAAAAAACAAAAGAGCTCCTAACTTGGATTATGCTCCCATAGTTATCATCAAGAAATATCGAAGCTATCAGATCTAAATGACTCACAGATAAATGAAAATTTACCTTTGGAGATCAGAGTGCAAGTCTGATCTTCTTTGTCTCTTTTCTCGTTAGAATATAATGGAGCACAAACGTCATTGCCATTAATTTGAGGTAAAATAGTAGCATTGGATTTTCCTGTGCTGGCAATGCCTACATTCATTAGCTGCCGAAAATCAGAGGCAACGGTTGCAGTTTGACTTTGGCTCAACAGACTGATTCTGGCACTCTCACATTTGCATTTAAAACCAGAATCATCGATGACTTTTTCAGGAGTAGAATCAATGCATATATCCGGAACGCAAGTTTGGCATTTCCACCATCTGAACTTCGGAACATCTAGTGGTGGAAGCATGTCTTTTGGCACTTCTAAGGTGTCTTTCTCCAATTTGAACGGCCAACATAGCTTACTTTGTTTTTGCCGCATCCCAGAAACATATTTACTGATGGAAGGATGAGTCAGATTATATTTAAATAGCAATTCAATATAGTACGAGGTATTACAAGAAGTAGCAAAGAAACTACACTAGATATGTGTAAAATGCAACACCATTTATCTTTATTGCCATTGGCCACTTCATTTCCAGCAATAACAGAAAAGAGTTAAAAAGCATAAATGAAACTAATTCTGTGAAAGATTGGAGAGATAACAATATTGGTCTCAACACCTCATGTATCAAACAATTATATATGTATAAGCTAATTCTTCTAGCAGTACTTTTGCCACTAGTTAATATGAGAACAACGCTGAACTTTGCATTTGGTTCATGCATTTGAACAAATAAAATATGGATGAATGTTGCAAAAAGAGTGAAACCTAGTTGATGTGGACTAGATCCAGCAAAGAAGAAGCTCAAGAAGCGTCAACACACAAGCTACGAGCAACTAACTATTCTGGTACCAAACATTATAATGCAGGTATACACATTTATATATGCAGTAATTGCAGCATATATGAGGAACAGCAAGTGTTAACTACAGGCAGAAAAAGTTAAACCTTACCGGATTGAGAAGTGCTCACACTTAGTATTACTTTTTCCAGCAACTCCAAGAAGATCTATGGATATTGAGTCAATTTGGGTGAATGATTCCATTGATTTTGAGATGCGAATGACAATGCAACCACGTTGGCTGTTCGTGCCGTCATGCGATCATTTCACTTCGAAGCAAGCTGACCTAGGACAAGCCATGTGCATACACCATTCTTAAGAGTTTGAATGTCGTTCATAGAATTAAAGTTGCAATTGGAACCAGTTTTATGATGCTCATACAATGACTCACTAAAAAACCAATACCAGAGAAAGTTTTGAAAGGATCAATGTAGATCACAGAATTCAAAAGAACATATTAACCCAGTGAACTCATAAGTAACATCAGGCGATCACAAAACAGAAGAAAAAATATGATAAGTTTATTGCTAATATGCTGTTGTATAAACCACATTACATCGAGCTTATATCGATTGTGCACATAAAATAACAACTTTTTTCTCTTGTATCCTCATGAAATGACATTAGAAACCCTAGCCAATGAGCACGTAGTTGTATTATGCGACATTCCACCCCATGAATGAAAACAGTCTCTCAGGCAGAAAGAAGCGCCCAAGTTAAGATGTGAGGAAGTGGCGATGAAATATCAGCTACAAGACAAAGGCCATATTAGGGTTTTACCCATGAACTGGACATAGGCCCCACCAAGAAGGAAAAGCCTGTATTCAAGCCTCGGGTTATTGATTATGAGCACAAACCCACTGAGACATCACCTCAAACACACCATTCACGCCTTTAAATTATACCCATAAACTCTGAAAAATAAAATGATTCCTAGGGTTTATTTTACTCGCTAAAATTGCTACTGCGAAACAGCAACAATCGAACCTCCCCCGCTCTAGAAGAAAAGGCAAAAATCATCAAACTGAATCAAGAAAACCACCAACAACTATCATTCCTGATAATCGAGCAAGACTCAGATCGAGAAAAGCAGTTGGAACTCCACTTCAGAAGCGAAAAAAAAAAAACGAATTTCGAGCATCCCCAGCAAATCAAGAATCGAAACCCAGCTCGCAAGTCAGCTTTTACTATGGAAACAGATCCCCACCATCCGAGAAAAGACCCAATCAAGAACTGCGCGACCCAGACGAGAAAACACTGATCCGAGCCCAAAGAAACGAACCTCAATCTCTCGAAAGGCCGAGTCAAACTGTGCCCTATCCACACTCGACTTGGAATCTCCCCCACGGCTACTCCCGACGAGGACCTCGCCGGGTAGACAGTCCCACGACGGAGGAGACGGTGGCGGATTCAGAAAGGGGTCGAGCTCAAGCTGCTCACGATCTGGGCGCGCGGATCGAGAGAAACCCTAGCCTCCCTCTTCGATGTTGGGCTGGTGTGTCCGCGGGGGCTTTCGGTTCTTCAAGAGAGAGAGAAATGAGTTCTTTTTTTTTTTGTCGTCTTGAAGTCATGAGATGTTTCTTGTTTTTTTGACACATGACAACTCTCTCTCTTCTTCGACAAAGGCTCTCTCTCTCTCTTCACACACAAGCCCCACTTACTTCCGTAGGATTAAAAAAAAAACAGTGAGAAACATGAAAAAAAATATAAAAAAAAATAGAGAGAAGGAGAGGTTAGCGAAGTGGAGAGAGAAGGGTTCGAGGTGCGAGGACCAATGGGGACCCGACACGTGGCGAGTTTGTGCGGATCTTATCACTTTCCATTACCCTCCCCTACTTGCCTAGCAGAGAAGAAGTGAAAAAAAAAAAAAAGAGCCCTAGGAGGAGGAGGAGGAGGGGGACAACACTTGTGCGTCGAGTTCTTTGTCCTCTCACATGTCTCCCTGTCTGCGCGCGTGGAGATCACGCGCCGCGGTGACGGGGTTGTATAGAAGCGAGGGGACGCGCCCCAGAGTTGTCCAAAGATGCCTTCGCATGAAGGCGGGACGTGATTGGTGCGTGGCGGTCACGCGCTCCCGAGGAGAATCGGGGTAGTTGACCGCAAAAGCCCTAGCTTTAAATGTTAAAGAACGGTTGGGGTGCAGGAGGAGAACCCTTAGCCGGCTCTTTTGAGCATGGATTTAGATTTAGGTTAGGCTTAATGCAAAGTCGATACATATTCTGTCCTGATTCGGCCTATGTCATCACATATTATGTCACTGTTTTATATCAATATAAGGATACCTTGCATTGTTCTTCACGTGAATAGCTTAAGTAAAAAAGAATTCAACTCAATTATTCACGAATTGCGAACTAAACGTTAGCAAAAGTTACGCATTCGAATCTACATAAGAAGAAATTTTAAGTCGTCAGCACACTCATATCAGAAGAGGAGAAAAAAAGCAAGTTGTAAAAGCCCTATACAAAACGGGTCCTCCAGGGTCGCAAGGGAAATTTCCTATGCCCTTAGTTCTTATGCCCGGCTGAAAGAGCCCTACATAAATACTAACTTGAATGAATATTTCGAAAGCACATTGACCAACTTCATAGAAATGGCTATGTTATCGATTACCTGACGTGCTAGTCGAATGCAACCTTTCGAGACGCCACCAATGCAAGCCACCCACGGTGTCACTAAATCAAGCCGCTTCGTGAGCAAACTTCTCATGAGCTCGCGGGTCTCGTCTATCTGATATCTCGCGTGAAGAGGTTACAAGGGTTCTAAGAGGCCGGCGGGCGCAGCTCGTTTAACTTTCAAACCATTTTTATGTGATGGATCAGATGATATACTCGAGATCCTTATGAAAAAGCATCGGAAGGGTAGCCGTGATAATTGATTCCCCCGCCCTTTTCCTAAAAAGACATTGCTTTCATCAATTTAGCAGTCGAGTGAGCACGAGCACGTTCCTATCGTGTGTCCTCGCAAGAAATATAGGGTTTTAGATGAATGCAATACTCACAAACTTGCTAATAATTCAGACTCTGTGTTCGAGGGGAAGTTAACCTGCAGCATACTTGCGAGGAAAGGAAAAGCTTGGGTCGACTGGCTCGCTAATTTTGCTTTTCACTTTAGTTCCACAGTACAATTCCTAAGTGTTCTGCAATCTTTTCTCAGCAGAAGACTTTAGGAACTTGGCTACTTAGGGTTGTGGTAGCTTTTGATGTGAATCTTTCTTTCTTTCTTTCTTTTTATCTCATGTTACATGTAAGAATTTTGAGGGGTGGTTAATATGAAATATTTCCTTACAAAATGTTAGCGCACGGGAAGCCACATAAAATCCCCGTCATACTTACTGTGCTCTTTGGGAAAAGGACTTGCTGTGGTACGCTCTCATACATTTTTTTTCCCCAACATATTCTGACAAAAAAAAAACAGACCTAATTATGTCCTTAAGAAGCTTCATCCTTGATTAAGATGTAAATCTAGATGGTATTCCCGCCCACGGGAGGAGAAAATGTACACATCCCGTCTCCAATAAGAGGCGACGTCCCGGAGTAGGCTTGTGCGTTTAGCATGCGACCCACAACAAGAGTGAGTCTTGGAGGGCTTCGGTCCTAGATGGTCAGCCTGTGCTTCACACGGTGCCGATAACCGGGGGGTGCTAATCATTACCAAATGTCCAAGACCAAAAGAAAGTCTTCTAGGTTTTTATTTGATTTTGGGATCTTGGGGGAAAACTTTCCCACTTTCCGCACTAGGTTTCCTGTAACTTTTCAGCTCTCCCTGTCGTTTTTTGGACTTCCCTATTGCTAGTTTGAGAAAAGGTGTTACGATATATCTCAAATTATGACGAGGGTAAGACCTTCATGATAGGCCGTCGGCAGGTCGTCTCTCTCTCCGCCCTTTTATTAATACAAGCTCCTCTTATCAATGCGAGAATGGAAGGTATGGTTTGCCCTCCCAAGAGAATTAAAATGGAAATAAAAAAGAAAAACAAATGGTTTTTGACGTGGGGCTTCTTTTAGTATATCCCAAATTTAAAAAAAAAAAAAAAGGGATCTTGAGTGTCCCCAGGCCTCTTGTGCAACATGCTTAAGGCGGAAAGTATTCGATTTTCAAGGCATCAGGGGTCATAGTTGTTTGAGATGACTGCCATGAATTGGAATCTGACATTTACATGTGATGATTTCAATGCGTTAGAAGATGTTATTTCGCATTTTTTCACATTCAAATAGAAGTTACAAATCTTACACGTAATTTCATTGATAATTTTTTTTTTGTAAAAGTGCAAACTTTACTTTCGATTATTTTGAAACTATCAAATGTCGCCCATTTTGTCACAAAATACAACAAAAAATTACATCATTGGATAGGTAAGCATGCAAACAATTAAACCCCCGAATCAGGAGATACATACCAAATCATAGATTTACATGTTATTTAGGAGATTCATCATTGACCTATATTATATGCACGTATTACTTAGAACTCCAATTGTAATGAATAGTACGACACGAATAGGGAATCAACCAACTATGATAATTATGTTGATTTCGTTTATCACGAGAATAATCAGTTTTATTGTGGAATGGAGTATTTTTTTTTTTTCATTTAGTTACCTAACAAAAGCTTAGAGACTCTTTTTGATAAAACCTAGTAAAAAAATCATTTCATTGCAAGTGCTTTCATGTTTTGTTTGCGAGGTGGGCGTTAAAAATTCAAACTTGATTAACTTCAATTACCAAAAGCACAAAGAGAATAGCTTTAAATGGTATAACTCCCTTCAAAAAGACATGCAAAATTTCACTTGTTCAAAGCAAAAAAGGGGAAAAAAAAATTATTAAGACCGCAGGTTTCGACGAGATCGCCCGACTACATCTCTTCTTATTATTAAAAGAATTGATGATGAGCGTGGTTTATCAACTTTGGCCATGCAATTCCAAGTGTTGCCTATTTCTGGCACCTTACTCATTTAAAAAAAAAAAAAAGATCACTCTCATTAACGCTCCGTGTTTCACGAAAAACGAATGAATTAAAAATATTTTATAAAAAATAATTACTTGTATCGCTCGAAATAATTAATCAATAAAAAACATTTTCGTTACCAACGACTATAAACATTTTCCTAAACAATAAAAATATTTCGTATTTATTTTAATATATGGATAATATAAGCGATGATTTTTTGGAAATATTTTTTAAATAATTTCTTTTTGTCGAAACAAACCAAGCCTAATTAGTTATCACTATTCCCTTCACTAGTCTCTCTCTCTCTCCCCCTCTTTCTATGCTACTATTTTGCAACTCCCTTGCAATTATGAATGATGACATAAATGTTACGATAAGTTTGACAAACACACCAAAATTACGTCGTAAATAAATAATTCGATGACGTGTTTCCTCTTCTTAAGATACGTGTGGCTTCCGTTTGCGCACGAATGATTTGCTAAATAAGAACAAACAAAGAAAGTAATGGTACGGGGCTTTGCGCTGGGATGTGTCCCATGGAATTGATTGAGCGTGACGAAGACGCTCTCAACAATTCACCATCACCTCGGAAAAAGACCCTTCTCTTTTTTATTTCTAAATGCAATGGCTGAAAGGGTAATTCGAAGTAGGCCTCCTTTTTTTTAATTTCTCTAATAATTTTTTATTGTTGAATTTCGATGTAGATGAAAACTTTAGTCCGTAACCTCACTTTAACCTTCATTATTCTTTGGATTAAAGCCACGAAAAATCCCAAACCCATACCCCTGAAAATTTTACTCTGTTTGTCACAAGGGTATCGGTTTATGATTTTTCGCGATATTAATCCAATTTAACTGAAATTAACGGAGGATAAATTTATCACGAATATATCAGTTCATGATTTTTAATGGTCAAAAAGATAATTTTTGATAGATTTATCATAAGTGTATCGATTCAGGATTTTTTATGGTTAAAAAAATAATTTTGAACAAATTTGTATTTGTACATCAACCTGAGATATTTCGTGATATTAACCCTTGTTATCTTTCGAGACTATGCACAAGTCAAAGGCCGAGCCGAAGAGAGAAAGAAGACCATTTCAAAGAGAAGGTGAAATGACCGAGTGAACTATGATCAGGTCCCACGATTTTTAAGGTCCCTGTCCGTGCTTGTGCCCCAACATTGTAAATCCTCTGGAAACTATCTTTTATCAATCGGGTCTCGCATTACAGTAATTTAACTTTGATCTCTTGTCGTGCTTTTCTTTTATAAATGTTCACTTATTAGTTGCTTCCACTCTCTCACATATGTCATTTTACGATCTTGATGTGACGAAAAGCTTTAATTAATATATCATTTCGTGCTTTCCCTTGAGAAAAATAGTGCACAGAATTCTCTCTCTCTCTCTTTTTCTTTCGAAAGGCGAGAAACTTCATCTTAAAAAAAAAAAAATGAACCCTAACCCTGTTTAATGCTCTGATCAATTTTATAGATCAGATAAGACCCAAACTAAAACTCGGGCGTTGGCGCAAGCATGGACACCGCCAAGAAATGCTTTTCCGTGAAGCCTTGTTAGATTAGGAAAATGGATGTTCTCGGAAGGGCGATTGAGCAATGGTGTCATTCGCCGAATGCGTTTGGAAGCAAAAATTTCCGCATTTGAATATGAGTCTTCTGATGTGTATCGAAGGTAGCTTTATGTAGCATGTGAAGGGCCCAAATGACGACCATTCTCTTCTCGAACTCTATTTCTGGCGGGGAATTTTTTTTTTTTTATATCTATTCCTTGAAAGAGTTTCGAAGCAGAGATATACACCTGATAACGACACAAAATTTCTGTTTTTGGAACAAAAATTCGTTTGATACCAACATAAAATTTCTACGGCTGGGCGACCTGCGGATGACAACCGACAACAAGGATGAGAGAGAGAGGGAGATCATGCACAAGATAGAGGGAGAGAGTGAGCGAGCGATAACAAAAATTCTTATTTCTATTTCTGTTCCAAAAATAGAAACTTGAAAATTTCGACTTTTCATTTCTATTCCAAACCTATTTCTGGGCCAAAAATTTATCTTGAAAATAAAAAAAAATAAAATTGCGTTACCAAATGGATTTTGGTTTCAAACATGTTCCCTAGAACAAAAAAAAACAATTACGAAAATAGAACTATTGTCATGCACATCCTTTTTTTTTCTACCAATCTTAATTAGGCCTCGAAAGATGCTTTTTTTTTCTTTTTTTCTGCCGGATCTCAAAAGGGTACCTGTTAATTTAACAACGGATCCAAAGTCCATGGAAGCTTGTATCACTCAATCTTCTCTTATAAGATACATGTAGGGCTTTCACATGTTTCGGGTCCCGTTACATCGATACATGTTGATGGATGTGCTTAGTTTAGAAATGCTAGCATAAGTGTCCTAAGAGCATCTTTCTTTGATATGAAGAGATTGCGTGGGATGGGACAACCACCCATTATTCCTTCCTTTCTTTTTCGCCGATCCGAACCCACTCGTTGAAAAGACTTAAACGGATGGTCTACTACTTACCATAGCTATCTGTCATCTAAAAGCTCTCGCATCTACGAGAGTAATGGCGTGGCAGAAACGGGCTTGTCCTGGAAGACATCTGTTGATATGGACTAACGCAATCGCAAGACGAATACGTGATTCCATGAGGCGGCTCTTTTCTCAAATCTTGCATGCGGCGGTCTTTTACTCTTCAAAGCATCTTCGACCTACATCAGAAGGCTCTTAGGTTTCAGAAACTTCATGTTCTACGGTATTTACGGAGTAGCAAGTAAAGAGCATACTCACGTAACTTACTTATCGTAATCGAGCGTTTAACCTAATCGAGCCGAGAGCATGCTCTCGTCCGTTCGACCTAATCGAATGAGAGTTGGCAGAGAGATACTCATCTGTCTCAATCTCACGCACCATTGTTCATAGCCAAACGTGGTTGATATTCTTGCAAAATAACAAAGGAGAGCATGATTGGTCGTCGGCAGAGATGCCCTAAACGAAGGGCAATGGAAAAATCATGATTTTAAATAATTCTTTAATTAAGAAATTCGCTTCGGTGCGGTCATCGTGTATTGGTCCCAAGGATTTGAGAAAACTGATAGTATATGAACAGTTCAAGAAGCTAATTCACAACCCATGTTCAGTATCAATAGATGAAATCTCTTCGTTTAAGCAGTTTACACTTACTTGGTCTTAAATATTTATCTCGAAGAAAGAAAGTTCATATGAGCAATCATTTTGGTTCCGTTCATTTCGATGGGATTCTGGCACTATGGAATCTACTTAATTTTAAGCAATGCACGTACTCTCTTTTTTCTATTAAGATTTTATTTGTTTCGTAAAAAATCAATGTTTTGGAATTGTTTGTATTGCTTAATATAATTTATTCAGGAAAAATATTTTCATCACCGAAAATAAAATATATGTCTGAACATCTTCATGGACAATGAAGATGCATTCCTTTCATTCGATTATGTAAGCAATACATACGGCCATTTCTTGAATAGTATTTTGCAAACCCTTCATTTTCTATCAAACAAATGGGGCCTGAGAGAGAATCATGGTGCTTTCATGGGATTTTTTTTTATTTATGATCTAAGCGAGATCAACAAAGTGGGTTTGCTATTGATTGGCCATGCTCGAAATATTCTGATCAATAATCTAATCTGGGCTTCCCTATCGGTTGAAGTAATTGGCCAATGAAAATTGTATTTATTGTCAACGACAATTTATCTAGATGTTTTTGTGGACAATAAAGATAAATTGAAGTTGATAATGAAAACAATTTAATTTCATTTTGATAAGCAATATCAATATTATTTTTAGGAAAAATACACTTCATATCATTTACTTTTTGCGAAATAAATAAAATCTTAACTTCAGCATGGTAATCAATATCATATGAAGACGGTAGAAGTTCGAGAATGTAGCGTTTTGGCTGCTTTTATTAAAGCTGAAAAATCTCCCCATCCTACGTTTAGTCGTTACGGAAGTAGCAGGGAAAGGGGGAATCTGATGTTAGCGGGATGGCAACCGGACATGCGCGGAGTTGTCCCACGTTGTCGTACGATTCATGGTCCATGCCATGCATATTTTCTTTGCGCTGAACCCTTTGAAGCCTCAAGCTATTTTCGTTTCTTTTATATTTTTTGGGGAAAGAAATAAATAATAAGAGTAGGGACAAGGAGAAACCTTCGAGCCCTTGATGCATCTTGAAATTATGTCTTTTTTTTTTCAAGGACAAAAGCCACCAAAAATCCTAAACTATACCTATTGTGGTAATTTGCCCCAAACTTTTTTCTATGACATTAAAAATGTCAAATCTAAACATGTGTAACACATTTACACTCGGTCAAAATTTCATTAACGAGAATCGTTATAAATCTGTCTATATAGACACCGAAAAGCAAATGATTTTAACAAGGCACTCACTTGGCTTAACTTAAATAAAAATAACGTTGTTTTGACTGAAAAATCATCTAATGACGAAACCTTGACCAATGGGTAAATGTGTCACATAGGTACAAGTTTGAAATTTTTGATGTAATCGAAAAAAGTTTAAAGTACATGTGTTACAGTGGACATAATTTCAAGCTTTTGATGTCACAAAAAATTGAGAAATTACCAAAACAGTCATAAACTTATTGCGATTATGTCAATCGGTCCTAAATCTTTTGTAATTATGTCAATTCAGTCCATTTTGAGGGCTTGAAGATACTCATTGGCCATAGTAGCACTAGAAAAGTTAGGGAAGAGAGAGAGAGAGAGAGAAATAAGAAAAGAAATAAAAGTATTAAAATATTATTTAAAAATGTCAGCGCCACATTAGCGCTGACCAGTAAAATAGATTGAATTGACACAATTGCAAAAGGACTATGACTCAACTGGCAAAGAAAAACTTAGGACTAAATTCGTACAATTGTATAAGTTTAGAATTTTTTTTGTAATTATTCCCAAAAAAATTTAGGGTTTATGACACGTTGGGCATAGTTTGTTTTTTTATTTTTTTTGTGGCTTTTTCTCGTTCTCTTTTTTTAAAGCGAGGAGGGTTCGACTATTAAATTGATAGTATGGAAGTTAAGCTTCGAGTGATGGTCCAACTGATGTACGAATTGCAGTAACGAAGGGACTCAATTGCGGATTGCAAAATATACGTGTCGGTTGCGTATTATTAATACATGTGGGGAAATGGCCGCCAAAAAAACCCCAACCTCTCTGTCTTTGTCCCCGTCCAGTTTTTAGGCGAAGCTCTTGATCGTCGCTCATCGGATATAAAAGAATGTCGAGGTCAACTCGTATCAAGGGTTAGCTTTTCTCCTGCCACATACTAAGTCTACTTTTTCCAACTTGATTAAAGGCTAATCAAGTTGTACGGAGCACGGAGCAAAAGTCAAATACTTCTCGCCTGGGGTCGCCATACTTCTCGCCTGGGGTCGCCAAGAGGAAGCTCAATTAACATATTCAGTTGGATCCAACTTTACTCAAATCTTTAAATTATTGAATTATGAGCCAGGGATCACTAAGAAGGAACTTAAATCTAAACTCATTAACATATCCAGTTGAACTCAATTTTGTTCAAAAGTTTAAGTTATTGAGTTATAGATTAACTATGATATATTAACTGCTCCATACCACATTAATTTTCTGATGTCGTACTTCTCTAACACAACTGATAAGTGCGCTCTAATAATATATATATATATATATATATCTCGTGTGAGCTCAGTATTAGGTTTATTCCTCTTTAATTCAGGCAACGACATTTCTTAATTTGAATTTTCATCGACGCCCAGCTTAATCCCTAGTCTCTTTCTCTAAATTGAACCATTAAGTCTATCATCGGACCTGCCAAGTTTCTACATCACAACACCCACCTGCCACTTTGGTCAATAAATTTCTTCCTTGAAATATTCACCAAACACATATACGTATTGGGAATGGGCTATCAATCAACCATTAGTTATGATATCATTTTGTTGGAAATGCACATCAGAAATCCAATACCTTTCGCCTAGCTCAAAAATCACGTTCTTTACTAGATTCCTTCCTTAAGATATTCACCAAACATTGATACATATTGAGAGAGTCGGAAGCTTGATACATTTCACCTAGAGAGATTGCCAAGGAAAGTCCAAATCTGAGCTCGTTAATATATTCAATTATATCTATCTTAACTCAAAAGCTTAAGTCAATGAGTTATGGGCCAACTAGAATATATTAATTGCTCCAAATCTTTAACACAACTCATGCATGTATTCTAATAATTTTTTGGATAAAATTGACACAATTAAAAGGTTTTTGATTAAATTATCAAGCTGTCAAAATGTTTATGATTAAATTGACTGTAATACACTAATTTTAAGATTTTTTGGACAATCATACCTCGTTTAAAACATCAATAAACTAAACCCGGGAATCCATCTACGGAGTTATCCATGTTGGCAACCGATGGGATAAAGTCTTGGACTTTAAGATAAGAAGGGCAAAAAGAATCTCCAATAAACACGACGCTGGTCCGGCGGAGAATGTGTAGATCTTTCTTGACACCGGCAGTCAAATGTAATCATTACCACCACTTCCATAAATCCACAGTGGAACGAAGAGAGTGGAAGGACAATGAGTTAAAAAGGTGACTCCCACGAAAAAAGGAAGAAGAAAATTTCGTGGCTAAATTTGATGAACTATGATAAGACAAGCTATTTCTTTTTTAATTAAGGCTTCATTTATTTTGTGAAAATTAAATAATTAAAAAATTATATTCTTTTTGTTATTATAAATAACCGATCGTGTTGCTTATAAAAATGTAGAAATAGAAAATATTTTCATCGTAAATAAATTATTTTAGACATAAGTTGCTGTCTATAACGAAAATATTTTTTTATCAATTTATTATTTCAAGAAATATAAACGATTATTTTTAAACTTTTTTTAAAATTATTCATTTTTCGCGAAAAACACAATCTAAGAGCGTAAAGTTTAAAGTTCAGACTAAATCTACAGAACCACAAATGAGCGAAAACATATTCTTGAAAATTAAGCATGCCATTCTGCATCAGCATTGCAGGATTAAATGCTCTAAAACATTCATTCACCTCCTAATTGCCTTGTAGATTCAAGTGCAAACCGATAGGGTTTCAGTTGCATTGCTCAAAACAATTGGAGACACATCAATGATTGAAGCTAAAGGTAAAATTATCAAGTATGAAATTTTAATTTTTTTTTCCCTAAGAATGGATGAAGAAGAATGAGAAAAATTTGAAATGTTTTCTCCGCTCCTTACAAAATATTCACAATTTATCCAATTCTATGTAGATGAAATTATATGCTATTGCTTGCTAGATAATGTCTACGATGGATGAAGAAGAATGGGAAAAAAAATTTGAAAGTTTTTTCTCTGTTCCTTACGAAAGATTCACAATTTAACCAATTTTGCTTTTGTCCCCACCCAAAAAAAAAATAAATTCTGCTTAGATTAAATTATATGCAATTGCTCGATAGATAAAATTGATGATGGATGAAGAAGAATGAGAAAAATTCGAGATTTCTTTCTCTACTCCTTACGAAATATTCATAATTCACACAATTTTGCTCAGATGAGATTATATATGATTGATCGATAGATAAAACTGTTGCGCTGAATACGTTACTTTGTTATCGATAAAGAAATCATAATAAAAATAACAATATATGAACAAACTTTTCCAAATATTATTAAGTTTATATCTCAGTAACGAGCATCCCAATGATAAGAGATCGCTTAATTAAAGCTTAAACTCGATTTATTAGTTTAGTCCCTATCTGTTCTACCAAATTTAAAACCCCTTCAAATACCCCAACCTCCAATCCCAGCAAAAAGGTCAGCGTCGCGTTTTGATTGGAGTTCGAGTTTCAAATTGCGACCGTCCATTTTTACCCATAACGTCGGCCGTACACGTGTCTTCACGCAGAAACCCCGCTGGCCCTTACCGCCAAGCTCGACCTCCGTCGCTTTACCCATTTCCCCGCAAAAGGAACCAAACCTAAAGAGAGCAACTGCATCCGACGGCTCTGCACCACGGACTTCGCTCTCAACCTATCTCCACCGTCCACCGTAACTTTCAATCTGAGCCGCGCGATCATCGATATCGCCAATCTCACCGTCATCGCGACAAGATCAAAAAATTCAAAACCATTAGAGGGAGATGAGCACGCACTTGCAAGCTTCCATACAGAATCGCACTCTCAGTCCCACCTCTCTATCTCTCTCTCTACATTTCTCTCTCTAAACCCAAGACCTCTCTCCCCCCCTCCGTACGATTCGCCGCTCGCCGGCGGCGACTGGACGATCTCAATTGGCCGGAGATGTCGGTAACGCATACGGTCGGCGGCGAACTGTAACGTCTCCTCGCCCTCGCAATGCCGTTATGCGTCGTCGCCGTTTCGACAGAGAGCGAACCTTCGGTAATTTTTTCTCCCGTTTGAGTCGACGCCCTCGTGCTTCGGATCTTGGAGATAATGCTGTTACGCCATTGATGATGTCGTTCGTTGGTGGCAATTGCGACGTATATACGTCCTTCTGTTTCTTCGCCGTCGATCAAGTTTCGTCTTGCGCAGTCTGAGATAATCTTGAGGACTCAGTCGAGCGACTGAGAGGGGAATCGTTTGAACTAGCTCAGGCTGATTGCAGAATAATGGAAAAGAGCGAGACGGTGTCTGATTTCGCGCCAAAAAAGCCAGCGAGGCAGTTGGAGTTCCCGGAAATTTGTAGATCGTCGGCGGTGAATGTGGCTTCGATAGAGCATCAAGAGCCCCCAACGCAGCCACAGCCGCCCCCGCAGTTCAGGACGCAGCTCGAGCTGCGGTTGCCATCTGAATCAGAATCACAGCAACAATCGCACTTGGAGAAGGCAGTTCAGTGGCAGCCACGGCCAATTCAGTCACGTTCTTTCCGCCCAGTGCAACTTCAGTCACCATTGCAGCCACCGCAGGTTAAGTATCAGTTGAAACTCTGTCTGCCGCAGGGGAAACCGCCACAAGTACAGGCTCAGTCTCCACCGTCACGGATGATGATCTTGAATTCGACTTTGCAGCCGCAGCCGCAGCCGCAGCCGCAGCAGCAGCTGGTTCCGTCGACACAGCAGATACCAAATCCTCTGCATAAGGTTCCAGTGCCGGCAATGCAAGTCGGGTAAAATTTATTTTAATAATCACTACATTGTTTTCTTCGATTGACCGATAGAGGTCATTTGCTGCTAATTATTTGTGTTGCAAATCGGTCTAGAATTTCTATAAAGCTGGATTGAGAATTTGAATCTTGGGCGTCAAATGTTTCTCTTTATAATGGATTTGAGTTTGTCATCATTGTTTGGGTGTATACATAACACACCCACACGCACAGACGCACATACCAATATGTACATTCCAGAATTCTGTTTTTTTTTTTTGGTAAGGACATTCCAGAATTCTGTTTATATCCGTATAAACTAAATTGAATCACTTACATTGCAGCAAGCCAGAATCTCCCATTTCCCGACCGCATATTGCTAATGAAGCAAAATATTGTACTCCTACAAAGCCAAAGAGTTGTAATTGCAAGAGTTCTCGATGTCTGAAACTGTAAGCATTCCCTTGTCCATACTTACTTTTGGAATACACAACTCTGCTTCCAAATATTTTGGACATGTTTTATTATGGTGATGTCTTTCTCTTGTCCTCTTTTCTCTGAGCATGAAGAATTACTAGATGTGTGTGGGTGCGCATGCGCAGGTGTCGTTAATCACTATCAGTGTTATAGTACAATAGGACTTTGTTTCTCTCCACTACTATGTTTAATACATATTTTGTCCACGATACATAATTGTAGAGTCTCTTGATCTGAGAGTATCATTGCATTCATGCCAGAAATAATTTAATTGATCAGATGGATAGCCAAATTTTCCTTTTATCAGCTTCTGGGTAATGACGAGACGGTGAGAGCAATGCGTTCATATACCTCTTGCACTATTATTCTCAATGAGGGAACTGACCTTGAAGCTATTAGGTACTGTGAATGTTTTTCAGCTGGAGTATATTGTGATGGTTGCAACTGCACGAACTGTCAGAATAATCAAGAAAATGAGCCTACAAGGAAATTTGCTGTTAGAGCAATCTTAGAAAGAAATCCAGAAGCGTTTAGACCAAAGATTGCTACCAGTCCTCATGGATTACAAGATAATGGGGTATGTGTCTTTTTGTGAATATGCTTTCTTTATTATGACTCTGTGTGTTGATTACATAACTACTGTGTCTAAAAGTTTTGCTGGGTAATGAACATGTTGAATGCAAAACACAGGAGGCGGGGGGAATTCAGATCGTGGGAAAGCACAACAAAGGATGTCAGTGCAAAAAATCTGGGTGCCTCAAGAAATACTGTGAATGTTTCCAGGCTGGTGTCTTGTGCTCTGAAAACTGTAAATGCAAGGATTGCAAGAACTTTGAAGGAAGTGAAGAGAGAACGACTCTCTTCCATGGTACCCATGATGCTATGGCCTACATCCAACGAGCAGCCAATGCTGCAATCAATGGAGCGGTTGGTTCCTCAGGGTATGGGGTCCCTCCAGCTATGAAGAAGATAAAACTTGAAAATTTTTCCAGTACGGTCCGTAATGGTAGATCCAGCCGAGCAAGTGCCCAGTATCAGCAGGTCTTTTCTCTTTGGCAACCTTGGCTGTACAAGGATATGTCAATTTGTCTACTGCTTGGATAATTCTGTAGAGTATATATTCTCTGAGATGTATGTGTCATAATCGAGACTAATTGGGAACTATAGTCTTCGGAACTATGCGCACTTACACTCACATATACACATAATGTGAGATATGTCTATTTTAAAACTGTTGAAACCATGAAACCCGGATTTGAGGGACATGTCCTTAGCCATTTTGTATTGTTGAAGGGATGGTGTGGGCATTTGCCATAATAATTTGAGAAAGAGGAGAGTCAATCATTCAGTAGAATTTTGTCCTTTCCTCTGTCGAACTATTTTTGCTGTATAGTGAAATCAGTTAAGAAAATTGACAAAAAGCTAACATAGAGATCTACAATGATCATCATGTAGATGGTATTGTATTACCTGTGATTAATTGGATAAACCTTTCTAATGATGCCCTTGTCACCCTTGGAGCTAAGTGAGAGAAAAGGATGGAGCAATTGAGGTGCTTCATTTTCTTTTTGGGTTTAGTCTAGCGTTCGAAACTACACAGAATAGACAATATGCATATTCTTAAAGGATGTTGGAAGCTGTGGAACTTGGTATCTGTAAACCCAGTCCTTATCCATGTTTCCTTTATATGGGTCCTCCTGTGCACCTTCTTGGGTACAATGGGAAAAGAAGAAGGCACAACTCTATCACAGGATTTGACTTTATCAATTCATTTTAGCTATCTAAGTTTGTTAAGAAGATTGGTGGGAAAAAAAAGAAGAGAGATTGGAGAAAAGATATTGATTCACACATTCATGTGCTTGTGCATGCACTTACATATAGACATACATAAGCATCTACATTTACGATCACCTGCAATAGTGGCTTAATGCCCAATTCTGTTTGAAAAGCTCGTTCTTGTGAGATTGTGACTCATCATACACATTTCATATTTTTGTGAGGCGGTGACTCATCATACACATTTCCATGCTTCTTGAGTTCTTAAGAGGATAAAGCTCTTAAAAAAGACCATTTCAGTAGATTCAAACTCTCTTACTTTGCATCGAGTATCTCTCTTCTCACTGACCTGTAATGGTGAGCTCTTGCAATTTCTTTAGGAAAGAAAGTCTGGAGCTTATGTTGCTGGCGTGGCTTCTTCCCTATCCACATCCACAGCTTACACAGCTACTGCAGCAATGCCAGGACATTCCAAAATCACATACAGGTTCTCCATTGTTTGTTGGAAATTGAACATGTTATGGAATGAGGTGATTGTTTTTATTTAACCAAGCATTGGTAATTTTCACTGAAGATCTCCGCTGGCAAACATGCTCGAACCAGAGGACACGAAGAAATTCTGCTCTTTCCTGGTTGCCATCTCTGCAGAAGCTAGGACGACATTTGCAGGTTTCAACTTTTACATGCAATAGGACTGTAATTTGGCTGTTTTTCATGAACTTCATCTTACATTTAAACTTATAAATCCGTATGAGGTTTTAGAGCTATCACTTGCCTTTGTGTCTTGCTGTTTGTTTAATTTCGTAGTTCTTCACCAGTTAAATCAGAGCTTTGATAGCTTTCAACTTGCTAATGCTTAAATCTCTGGATGATTCTAAATGTCTTGAATATGTACATTTCGCCTATCTCATTTAGATGGCAATCAAAACTTAGGTTGATGGACATTATTTGTTTTTATATTTTTTAATATTCGCTTAACTTGATTGTAGAAAAATCTATTGAGAGTTGCATTAATTGGAGCTGCCTTTATGCCATAGTTTGTCATTTTATGTTTTGATATTTATTTACTTTTTTTTTTGTCAGATTTGATGCTTGTTTAATTAATCATTATGATTTTGTATAAGTTGGATTCGATTGTTTTGATTTGGCATGGTTTTGTCATCTGAATATGCCTTGCCACTCTATCTAGAGAAGGAAACCCAGGCAGATCAGCAGAAAGAACAGGAAGACATTGAAAACTCACTCCCTCTGTTTGCTAAAGCAATAGAGCATGGTCAAAAGGATAGTGATGTTCAGAAAGGCACGAATGATGACAACTTGAGTAGGACTCTAGCAGAAAGAGAAGGAACAATTGATTGTACGTCCAGTGGAGAGGCTTTGCAAAATGACCGGCCAGTTTCTCCAGGAACACTTGCATTGCTGTGT
Source organism: Psidium guajava (assembly GCA_016432845.1). Lineage (NCBI taxonomy): Eukaryota > Viridiplantae > Streptophyta > Magnoliopsida > Myrtales > Myrtaceae > Psidium > Psidium guajava. The sequence goes on along the minus strand of CM028229.1, from coordinate 32,993,301 downwards.
GAGGAAAAAGATGCTATGCACATGGAAGATAGACTTGAAAATGAAGTTGATGACCATACGTGTCCCACAAGGGGCGAATTTAATAATGGAGACTGTACAGGGGTCTACGTGGAGCAGGAAAAGGTTGTACTGACAACATTCTTGCACTTCCTCAACAATCTCATCACTCGTGGAAGTAAAGGTAAGTACCTGGATATCCTTCCTTTCAACCTTTTGGGCTTGTTCCTAATCTGCAGCATCTTAGTCAGTCTGCAGTTGACAGCTGCTTGTTCTGTATGTTGATGTAATGATGTGTTGGCATGTTCAAAATATAAGCATTTTTTTACGAAAGGGGCCGCATATTGGAGACAACTATTAATGGTTATGTACTTCTCATTGTTAATTTTTTCTTGCAAGATGATCTGTTTCTGTATATAAATTATTGTTGGCATGGTCGTTGGCATTCTTCAGTAATTAGATGTGGCATTTGCAGAAGTCCAACATTTCTATCAATCATGACAGAATTTCTCTGGACTAGTATTCATCATCGAGAAACTTTGCTCAGAAGATTTTGTGATGTCTAATGTTAGATAACTTTGAAATTAGGAGATGGTTAACGTTAAATGTGGATAATCTTATTTGAGTCCTACCAATCCACTCTAAAGGAAAATATGTCCTTTCCACCATGCAGCAAACACATTGTTCGGTCCAGCGCTTCAAACTGAGACAAGAAAATGGCCAGAACTACAAAATGACCACACAAAAGCCGGAAGTGAGCCAAAGAATCACCCTAACTGCAATGGAATGGTAAAGTTTCCTCTTACAGAGACTATAGTGGAATCTCAGATAGACAGTGGAGTCTCCTGTTCTAAAAAAAATTCAACTTTGACTATGGGATTGACTACTGAAAATGCTCGGCTAATGTCCAAGATTGAAAATAAGTCGTGATTTGAAGAAAACAGCTAATGAAGCACATTTTGGCTTTCCATTATGCAGCTGCAGTACTTTGTTAGGTCCAGGAGATATCCTCTGTCAGAACTAACTGTAGCTTCGCTCATTTTTTCATTCGATTTAAAGATTGGAAAATGGTTTTTCTAGTTTTCCCTCTTCCCCATGGTTAACATTCTATATTCAAATTTGGCTGATTATTTTTCTGAAGTCAGTGTGTGATTCATAAATATGTGAACGCCAAGTAGTATATATTTCTGGTGGAGAATTCACTATCGGGCTATAGACCCCTAGGCTCGACAAAGAATTTAATTGCACATGGTTGTTAATACTCTAGTAAATGCGCGTGGCTCATGAAAGGATAAAGCATTGATTTAACACTGGTACACTGATATTGAAGTCTGTTCTTTTCCTCAATGTGGTGAAAGGAAACAACAGCATACAATGTGATTAAGCAGAGTGCTAATTCGTAAAGGTCAGTGCTTCCAGGGAAGAGTGCTTGAGGGGTTCTACACTGATATTTTTAAATCATCCGAAATGCTTGATTGAATCATTTCAAGGGCTATCTAGCTTTTATGAGTTCCCATGCTTGGGTTCAGTTCCCTTGTTGTGGTGTATTCCGAATGAAGTAACACAGTGACAGGGTTGAATTATGGGTCAGTGATCTGCAGAAGCCATACACCTGAGATATGCGTAAAGATCTACGGAAATGCAAACAGGATGTTGACTTCCTCATTCACAACAGCGGCACTCAGAAGATGAGTGAACATCAAGCTGCCTTTGGCTTTTTTCCCTAGGATCGTCAAAATGATGTGTACATTGATTGCGACTTTAATAAGTTCAACCCTTGGCTTATGTTAAGCCAATTCGCATGATGAAGGTCCAATTTAGTTAGCAGATTGTTAACATGATCTTCAATCTTCTTGTGGATTTGGGGAAAATTAACCTTAATCAGCAACAATCGCATTGTGATGGATGAGGAACGGAGGAGATGAGTAGGCGGAGATCGTCCAACCTGGATGAATTCATTAGATACGCATTTCAATGTCAAACCCAGGTAAAATTGCCGGGGTAGATTAAAATGTTTGCTTGCTTATTCACGTAAGAAGTTGTAACAGAGAGGAAATGGCAGAAAATGCTCGCTAGTTCACAGCTTTATTTCTACCGAAGTTGCTCTGTGATGATGCATTCAAGTCAAAAATTTATCTTCGATGATGAGCATATCCTTTTGCAAGACCCACGGAAGGAAGTGCGGTGTCATCATTCCGTGACACCTATTTCGAGATCTGATCCTTCACGAACTGTACGATATGGCTTAGGGAGAAGTCGTCTCAGCTCGGCGCTCGGAATCGGAATTCAGACTGTGGACGGTCCTGATTCCATGTTCTCAATGATGGCATTCAAGAGAGACCGGGTTACGCGACCTTCTTCACCTATCAAAGAGGGAATTTGAAATGCAACTGGTAAGTACGGCCCGGGAGACGCTACCAAAACAAGTCAGACGCATCAGACAACCAAAATCTGTTTATTTACCGTCCCTGATCACCTGCTTGTCCCACCGGATGACAGAGAAGACGAGAACTCCACTGCAGATGAGCATCATTGCGTCCGCTGCTTTTCCTTCCTCTACCGTCACGTTCCCTAGCTTAATCCCCCGAAGTTTACCTTCACTCACCAGTGCCTCGGCAAAGGTCAGGACCCTTTTCGCTGTGCACCCGCTGAGGATCTTGTCGAAACGTGGCATCAGAAGTTCGTTCTCCTTTGCGACAAACGCCACGTTCATGTTCGGCCCTTCAGCTATCAATCCTTCGTTGTCTCACCATGTGGCAGCGTTGTTGAAATTGGCGAATACTTCGGGAACCCTTGTTTCTCATACCGGGTAGCTTAGGGAAATTGAAGTGTTATCCAACAACATGTGATCTTTGCGTGCAGAATGCGGGGGTTCGGGGGCAGCACCTCCCGACGAGGGTTCCGTTGCCCGGTCGGACGGCTGCCCCGCTCGCCGATGAGCAGGCGGGGGTTCGGAGGTAGCGTCCCCGAAACCTCAATGGGTTTGGGCTTTCATTTAAGCTGGCCCGTATAATGCAAGATTAAGAGATTTATTATAGGTTTAGATTTTTGGCCATGTTTAGGGTATATATATATATTTGCTCGTTTCCGATCATTGTATTGTGCTAAACGGCTATAAACCTAAAAACATAATGAAATCTCTTTGTAAGACGTAGCCTTACTTTAAGGGTGAATCTGGATAAAATCGTGTGTCGTCTATTTTTTTTCTGTTTTTCGTGATCAAATTCTCGTTTACTTCCTTTCAAGCGTAAGCGCCGTTTTCTTCAGCTTCCATGTTGGACAGCGCGCGTTGGGAATGTAATTGGCACACTTCATGGTGGCGAATTGAGGAGGCTTTGTCGGAACCGACGCAGTAACTACTTTGATCCCCCCCCCCTCGAATCAAATGGCGGCTCATCTTGGATTACGATGGCGTACAAAGCTGGTTCGGTAGTGGTAAATCTCCGGGGCCTGCAGAAAGCCAGTATCTCAGGGACCCTTTTCTACACACGGAAACGCTCACGGTTCGAATGAGGATCCCTCTTGGACTCATTTGACACGTTAATCGTTACAAGACAGGAGATCGCCCTTATGAACAACTCGAGAATTATGAGATAAAAAAAAAAAAAAACACGAAGCAGTCGAAAAATAACGGTGCCCAACGTCGAGTTCCCGAATGCGCTTGTATTCGAACTCGTTCTCCTCTGAATGATCTTTCGAATTTAAGGAGGCAGAGGCAAATGCGGACTTTCCACTATCGCGGCGGCGTCGAAGATGCAGTGTCGCCAGTGAACCATATGGTCATCCACGGGGATCACCATGGCGGCCGGATCCGTCACAGTCCCGCCGGACATGCTCGAGTGCATGGCGAGATGTTGCCGCTTTCCTCTCCAGCCTCCAAACCAAATTCATCAACCCAAATCGCTACAACTTTCCTCGATCACGAAGACTAACAGATGTTACTCTCACTTAACCAGTTTGATTTTGACCCTTCATCGAGTAGCAAGCTCGAGAGAGAGAGAGAGAGAGAGAGAGAGAGAGAGAGAGAGAGAGTTTCGCAGGCCTGAGAGAGGGAAAATGAAGCTAACCTCCGAACAAGTCGGCAACGGCACATTGGACGCTTGTCTGCAATTATATGCACTGCCACCTCCCGAAACCGATCAAAATCGAGTCGAACACACAATCCAGCAAGAAGAGCGAAGAGAGCAGTCTACGGTCAAATGGAGAGGATCCGGCGTCGAATCAGAGCAACACTCAGGGAGCAAGAAGAAAAGAAAACTCACCAACCAAGGTCTGCGCTCCATGGCATCTCCTCACGATGGCCGTCCGTCCGCGAGCCGCGCGCGGAGCGGAGAGCTTGACCAGAGTCGCGCGAGGACCGGAATCGAGCGCGTGATCGGCTAGTCTCCCGAGGGATTGGGACAGAGAGTAGGTGAGGGAAGCCATGTGGGGCGCGGGGAGAGAGAGAGAGAGAGAGAGAGAGAGAGAGAGGCGAAGGATGAAGACGAAGTTCGCGAACGAAGGATGAACAGGCAGAGGGAGGTAAAAAAAAAAAAGGCTGGCTGCTTCTTCTGCGACGAAATTCGAACGCGCGCAGAGATTCTCGCCGTCGCGAGTGAAGCCAAGGAGGTGGCGACGGGATGTTTCCGACCTCCGTCGAAACAAATTCGCCGGCGGTACAGGACGCTTCCATGTCAGCGACCTGCATATCGACAAATTCGTTTTGGTATTTGTTTTTGTTTTTACAGTGGAAGTCGTAGAATTATCTTATTTATAGACAAATGCCTCTAAAGTAATATCTTAAACTTATTTTTTATTTTTATTTTTTGTAATTCAAACTATCTCTCAAATAAGAAAAAGTAGGAATAATTAGTTCTTGATCCGGTATGGTTCCCCTCAAGAATCGCGAACCGGACCGGTGGTCATGGTTCCCAATTTGCTAGAACCGAGAGTCGGAACATTGGTCCGATGCCATTTTCAGACGATTCCATTGAATCAATAACATGCACACAAAAAAAGTAGACCGTAATTACTTGCTCATCTATCATTATTTTGAAAAAAAATATTTCATTTGCATTACATGAAGATAATTAAGACTTATGTTGGAGCATTTTGTAACTTCATTGAGCAATGGACATTACACTGTGAGACTTTTTTTAATAAGTAAATATTAAGTTATTTTTAAAAAATTAAAAAAATTGATCGATCCAATTTGAGTGGTTCGATCCAATCCTATGTCCTTGAAATCGAGAACTGAATCGAACACCTTAGAATCATGAATCGGACCACCGGTTCCAATCTGGTCCGAGCAATCCCAATCCGATCGATTCGATTTAATCATTCCTAAAAAAAAGTATGTCGTCGTGAAAGAGGAGATAACCCCTTTCAACGATTAAGGAAGGCCGACCTTATACCATGAACCAAAATTTTATTTGGGTGACAATGGCTCGATAGTGTCAAGGGTGGCAGCAAAACTTATATTTTCCTCTTTCCAAAGGTACGAATTGAGATGGAGCGTCAAATGAAAAAAAAAATTCAATTAAGTTTTTCTGGTTTAAAAAAAACACAATTAAGTTAAGCAGCTTGCTATCGACCAAAACGTTTTTAGCTTCTAAGTATCCCACGCGCAAGGATTTTCTTACGTCACAAAACAGAGGCAAAACAAAAGTCAATGGTCAACTATTTATTAAATGGATTGAAAGTGTGCTTATAATAAATCAATTAAAATCAATTTTTTAATCTTTTAACTTTAAATACTCACAATAAATTATACTTTAAGTTTAGAATGATCCGCGTGTATTAGAACATGACACGTGTTTGCAACTTATTTTGACAACCCTAAACTTGATTTACGGTATACATTTTTTTTTTAATGTTCTCTTTTAATCACAAACTGCTTTTATGTGTGATTATGCTTTCAAAAATAATGCACTGGCCAAGCCAATAAGGATGAAGAATCTGGTGCTCAAAAAACCAATTTCTTTTGCCAAATAAGAGATTCGGTGCTAATTAATCAGAGTCAAAAGACGTCCGGTCGTCCAGTTGGGACTTAACTCTGCACATCGCCGCAGAGGAAGAAAACCCCCGCGAGCCTTGCGAGACGCAGCTGAAACGCACTGCGTTTTTGGCAAAAACACGGAAAAATAACGAAAAATGAAGGCAAAATGACCCAAATTATCCATGAACTTTGATCTAACATGTAATATAATCTCTAAATTTTTAATTGAATCAATATGATTTTTAAGTTTTTGTCTAATATGCAATATGATCCATAAACTTTTAATTTAATCAATATAATTTCTGAAATTTCGAAGTATATTTAATTCAATTTCTGAACTTGTATCAATGGAATGATTACATTGAATATTTTCATATAGTTCAGAGGTTAAATTGAACATGTTTCAAAAGTTTAATAACCATATTGATTAAATTAAAAATATAAAGATCACATTATTTAAAAATTATATTAGTCAAATTAAAAATTTAAAAATTATTTTAAAATTTAAGTTAAAATTCAAAAATTATTTGTGCCGTTGCCAAAAAATGAATGCACTGCTCGGGGAGCTCTCTCGTTGGGCCCCAAATTCACGATTCGAAAATTAGGGCTCGCATTTTTCCCCAATTCACTCCGATCGTGCACCTAATCTTCCAAATCATCGATCGAATTCGACTCCGAGGAAATTCACTTCTTCTCTGTCCATTTCCGAACATCGATCCTTGAAAGCTTGAACATTGGAGCGATCTTGCTTCTTCAATCAAAGTCAAGTCGCCGATCGGGGGTTCGCGAACCGCAATGGCGATAATCGGCGATGCGCTGCGCCAAGCGTTTATGCCGAAGCACGAGTACGAGAGCCTCCGCGACGAGGACAAGGCGTGGCTCAAGCTCCAAAGGCCTGCTCTGCTGATCCTGATTTCTGCGGTTTGCGGTCTGATCCTGGTGTGCACGATCATTAGCCTGAACATAGTGTTTCCCGGGGACGACAGCGTGAAGAGACCGTTCTGCGGCGACCGGAGGGTGCTGCCTCTGTCGATCAGCGAGAAAGGCGGGGCTGCCGAGTCGTTCCCTGGCGCGTTCTACTTGACGGATGCGGAGACGGTTGATTATTATTGGATGGTCGTGTTCGTTCCTTCAATGATCATTTTCGCGGTGTCCGCTGTTTACCTTGTCGCAGGTGAGCTTGCGCAAGCCTTCTGTGCTCGGTTCTGTCGAATGTTGTTATCCTCGAAGTAGTTGCGAAAGTCAGTGGCTGTCAAGAAAGAGAAAGAAAAATGAAGAATGAGCCGTGTGGATTGAGCCGTTGCCTAGTCATGTGCCCTTGTCTAAACTTTAGGTTTAATGTGTGGGGTGTCTTATGAGAGGCCTTTGGAAGGACAATGTCGATTAGAATTTAAAACATGCTTTACAATGGAGAACCCAGCGGAAAATAATTGAGGAAGAAATGGAATGGTATGGTGGAAGTGGAAGTGGAAGTCATGGACGAGCTTCTGCGGAAATAATTGAAGAAGAAGTAGAATGCCGCGGTGGACATGGAAGTCGTGGATGAGCGTCCTTAGCTATTGGAAACTTTCTATGTGAGAAATTGGCTAAAACAGAAAATTGCGGTTGTAAATTCTAGTGGGACTACGATGCATTCTGGTGCACCGAGTCTTCTCAAGAGAAAGAACAGGTAAAAGTTGAAACTTTGCGCAGTGGTCTTGCCTCATGTTTCGCCCGAGTCTTCTAAGGTCCTTTGAAATATTGAGTGGACTGTGGACCTGAAGTATTGCTCCAGTTGGTTATCACTGCTAATGCACCTGTAGGCCTGGGAGCTTTCATAAGGGAATAATGATCACACTCGCCCATTATAGATAGATAGTTCGATTGTTTTGCAGCCCTTTGATCATTTGGATGGTTATAAGCTTATGGAACTGTAGTTAAATGTGCGTAATTATGAATGGGAATGTGATTTTGAGTAGGTTGGTTAACTATGCATTGGCCAATAGGTGCATTGCAAGTCTACTCTCTACTTTGAGATCTCCAGTGTTATGCCTTCTTGCTAGCCAATTTTTTTTTCTTGATTTTATTGTGAATATAATCATTAAGATGCACATAACACTATCATTTTCTGTAACTCATGGTTTAGAGTATTCTGCAGGAATCATCATCGCTTACTCTGCGCCAGCAAGGCATGGGTGCTTGAAAGTGGTCGAGAATAGTTACTGCGCTTCAAGAAGGGGTAAATGCAATTTCTTCAATCTTGTGGACACAGTATGTTCCACCGGCTTCTGCTAATTGAGAACTTAACAACTATTTGCATTTGCTTTTGTTGGTCATGTCGCTGCAAGTTTTCTCTGTTTGCTGTCTGGGACGTTTTTATCAACTTGAATGGATTCTGCCTGGTGTGTAAAATCTAAAAGAGGAAAAAATTTCCCTTATTGTGCATTATTTTTGACATTATTAATTCATATGCAGGTGGGGTCCACTGTCTTTCGATTCTCAATGTCGCCTTTGCTATCATATTTGGCCTTCTTGCGATATTTCTTGGTTCAAGCCTCCTCACATTAGGCAGCAGCTGTTCAGGGCCCTTGTTTTGGTGCTATGAAATATCAACTTGGGGGCTTGTTGTTCTATACGGAGGGACCGCCTTTTTCCTGAGAAGGAAAGCAGCCGTAATCCTCGATGGAGGAGAATATGGTAGTCGGACCCTTGGTCTGGAAATGCTTGAAGCTAATCCATTGGAAGTCACGCCCGATGTGGAAAGACGTGTCAATGAAGGATTCAAATCATGGATGGGATCATCCCTCTTGTCCTCCGATGAAGAGGATGAGCCGGAAAGCTACATGGAAGTTCCCCAACCAAATCTCACTGGCTTCAACGGGCAAAGAGTGTGACTTTGGAAGGAAGAGGTGCCTAGATTCAGACTCGATAGCATTTGCATGTTATCGTGGACCACTGCAGAGTGTCATCTTGCTGAAAGCAAATTTGCAATTGATGAACGACGCGTCTTAGACTAGATAAGTTTTGGCAATGCATGGCCAGCCGAGGTCTCTCATCTCCAACGTCTGGCTCTGACCTACTCCCCGGATAATCCTCATAGCTTGTGAATAATGAACGATTTTTTGCCGTCTCATTTGGACACAGTCTACTCACACGGTAAAGCAGTAACGGAAGCACCTTTTTGCTGATGGCTTCTGCACTTAATTCATGTTAAGATTTTTTTTTTTTTTAAGGGACAGATAGAAATTAAACGCTGTGTAGTTTATGACCTTGCGTCAGTCCCTGGACGTGGTTTGCTCTGGTTTTCTGTGGAAGAATGGACCTGCCAAGCTCAAGAAGAGGTAGGGCCTGTTTGGTTCAACATTTGAAAGGAGCTTTGGGGTTTTAAAATCCTTTGGCCAAATGCAAATAGCTTTTGATTTGTTGTTTGCTCAACTTTGGGGAAATTTAATTGCATTTCTATAGGCCCTTAAAGGCCTTTGTCCCAAAGTAGCTTGAGATCTTGACTTTGGATTCTGCAAAATCAAAGCAGCTAATTTGAGTTTGGCGAAGGAGATGGCAATCTTGTAGAAGTTTTTGTTCAGATCCACAAAGTAATGTCATCTAGAGATTGAAGATCTTATTTGCTTACACACCAAACGGGCAATCTCCACAGTTGAGAAATGCGATGTCGGGTTCGTACGAATACAAGAGGAAATAGGTGATAGTAATGTCATTTCGATAGATTGAGCGAAATTCGCATGAGTAAATTGAAGAAACTTAAGAACAAAGTAGTCAATGACGTGCCGTATCGTGCGTATAGATCAACCCAAGTAGGTTTTAGTGACGTTATGTTGTAAATATTTTGCCGCTTTATAGCAGGTGGATTAGGTTAGATTTAGGTTGGATCGTGATCGAAAATAATCTGATCTAAATTGTTCTATTTATGTGAGAAATTTGTTTAAAAAGATTCAAATTTATTGTACTTTAACCAATTTAGTCTTCAACTTTGTAATTGTACCAATTGAATTATAATCTTTTGATAATTTGAGAATTTAGTCATTCCGATCAATTTTGATCGGAAATTACTAATGTGCTGATGTGAAATTCCTTTGAATTTTCTTTTTTTTTTATCATTGTTAAGGGCTAGTAGGGGGCCAACGATTGAGACCCGATAACCCTTGTTGGCTACTAATCGAGGGCTTGTAGGCTGGGGGAAGGGCTAGGGGTCGTCGCTTATAGTTGGAGGAGGGCTGTGACTCCACATTGTTGGGGAGCCAACTGCTAGTGGGGGCTTTGTGGCCCTTGCCCACCGTTGAGGGATCATAGGCCCTCGCCTAGTGGCCGGCGGGGGTTGTTGCGCCTTGATTGGTGGTCCTTAGCTGATCCTTACAAATAATTTTTGTTCAAAAAAGTTCAGAAAGGAATTTTTACGTCAACGTCAACTGTGCCACGTAGATAGTGGGCATCCACGTTAGCAATTGCATATCAAAATTTTTTAGGACTAAATTGGCAAAAATTTTATGACTTCATTGAAATAATTAAAAAGTATAGGATTGAATTTGTTACTGTGCAATATGTTTAGAACATTATGGACAATTTTTTTTTCATCTCGGCGCAATAAAAGAATTTAGCGACTCGTGCTCAACATGATAAATACTCAAATCCATACTCGATACGAGATCTATTTGTATCTATTTTTCTACTTTATATTACCTCCAATGACTCAGTGAATCGGCTTGTTGAGAGTGAGTTTGGGGCCGGGTTATGGACAGAAGCGTGGGTTACCTTACCTGTCCCATTTTTCAAATTGGGCTTAGTTGCCCAAGAAAGGAGCCCAAATCTCCATCTCCATCTCCAATCCCCCCCTCCCTAAACCCTACTCTCTCTCTCTCTCTGATCCAGACTCGGTTCCGACTCTCGCTCGGGCAGCTGAAGCTCTTCTCATTGTTGACTGGTAAGCTTGCGCTCTCTCTATCTCTCTACCCTCTGATCGCTCGTAGTCTCGGTAACAATCGCCGTCTGCAGGGGCTTGAGTGGGTTGCTTATTCACCGGCAACAATGGCCGCCGCCTACGAGTACGACGAGGCTCCTGGCAACTTCGACGATGCGCACCGGCAGCCCCAGGCGCAACCGCAGTCGGACCTCGGGTACGACCCGAATTTCGTGCCCGACTCCGTCAAGTCCTTCGTCGTCCACCTCTACCGCCACATCCGCGAGAAGAACGTGTACGAGATCCATCAGATGTACGAGACCTCGTTCCAGACCTTGTCCGACCGGCTCTTCAAGGACACTCCCTGGCCTTCCGTCGACGCGGTCGCGCACTACGTCGACAACGATCACGTCTTCTGCTTGCTTTACCGTGAGATGTGGTTCCGGCATCTGTACGCGAGGCTCTCGCCGACGTTGAAACAGCGGATTGATTCTTGGGATAACTATTGTAGTCTCTTTCAGGTACGAGTGGCCTCAGAGCTATTGTTTCCGTAGCTAGAGATATTTGATCAAGTGCGCAATCTATTGCTTCAAAAGGTTAATTTTAGAGAATGGGAAGATGTATTCTTGTCTAATACATGCACATTAATGTATATATTGGATCACCTTGACTTTTCAAATTGAGTGGCACTATCAATTGCTCCGAAAGTTACATCTTTGGAGATTATATTAGCACGTGCTATACCTGGTACTTCGGAGGTTCTTTTGGGCGGGCTTTTGCTGTATGAAGTAGTTAGGCACTTGGGGTGCAGCTTACGAGTACTTATGAAGACAACTTCTGCTCGTATTCATGATGGACACCAGTATTTTCTTCTACTATTGTATGCATACCCTTGGAAGCAGAATTTTGTCCCAGTCAAAGTTTCTTTTCATCCATGTGCAAAAGACGGGAGATTGTTGTTCTTTGTCAAGAGGATGCGTATTTACTTGGTGTGGGTATCTTTCTTATCATCGAAGCTGAACCAGAGGAATGACAGTTTTGGAATTCTCTTTTTGTTTTTTTGGTGTCATCTATCAGGTAGTCTTGCATGGAGTGGTGAATATGCAGTTGCCAAACCAGTGGTTGTGGGACATGGTGGATGAGTTTGTCTACCAGTTTCAGAGCTTTTGCCAGTATAGGGCAAAGATGAAGAACAAGACTGAGCAGGAGATTGCACTATTGAAGCAGTATGATCAGGTACTTGTAATTGGGAAACATTGTGAATCTCAGGGCTTTTCTCTCCTAATTTGCACGTTCTCTGCAGTGTTCTGAAGCTGGACTACACCAGTTGCGTCAACTTGCTGTTTTCGCAAATCAACTGTTTAGATAAAATACTGTCAATCCCAGTTGACCTGGTCATGCTGGTGGTTCAACGGGGAAAATCCCATCGAACTGGTTAATATAGACCTTCTTTTAAAAGAGAAGGTAGCAGCTTTCAAAAGACGAGATTTGATGCTTTCCATTTTACAAAATTTGGAGCTCCAACCACAAAGCTAAAGTTTTATCTGTTGCTTGTTTGTACCAGACGTTTACTTAAAGCTTAGATCGGGTCGTTCTTGAAAACAAATGAGTAGCTTGATGGATGCAACTCAAAGACCTGCACCTCACAATTATGGCTAGTGTTTTTAACCTGCTGAACTAGACATCCATTGCAGACCAGTATGTTTTTCTTTTAATGTATGAACAATTAGATGAAGTCAGCATCTAATGACCTGGAAACTCAACCTAGTGGTTGACCTGTGAACTACCCTCCTGACCGGTTCTAAAGTCTGGAGCCGGGTTTAAAAACTCTGGTTTCTGATGTGAATTGTGATAATAAAGTTCCGATTCCATCAAGCCTATTCTCAAGCTTACATTACGTCGATGGAGAGTTTCTCCTTAAGTCAATTGAAAGGCATACATTCAAATGCAAACTCATGTACTCATAGTATGCCTTTCTTTCTGCAGATTTATTAATGCTGCTGCTTCCCGTTTATGAGTAGTGTCAGTAATATAGTATCTATTTGCAGGCTTGGAATGTATATGGTGTGCTCAATTTCTTGCAAGCACTTGTGGAGAAGTCCATGATCATTCAGATCTTGGATCAAGAAAAGGAAGGCCTTGAACAATTCACGGCCACTGATGGGTATGATTACAGTGGTGGGAGCAATGTGTTGAAGGTGCTTGGCTATTTCAGCATGGTGGGATTGTTACGGGTTCATTGTCTTTTAGGTGATTATCAGACTGGCTTGAAGTGTCTACTCCCTATTGACATTAGTCAACAAGGTGTTTACACTAGTGTCATCGGAAGCCACATCACCACTATATATCACTATGGGTTTGCCAATCTTATGCTGCGGAGGTAAATTTCTTTCGTGATCTGTGGTTTTGTTTGCTAGCTTTTCAATCTCTCCCTTTTGAGTCAAAATCGTAACAATATTTAATAGGTATGTAGATGCAATTCGAGAGTTCAATAAAATTCTCTTATACATCTATAAGACAAAGCAATACCATCAGAAGTCTCCACAGTATGAGCAGATACTCAAGAAGAATGAGCAGATGTATGCCTTGCTGGCTCTTTGTATCTCACTTTGTCCCCAAGTGAAGCTTGTTGATGAGACAGTGAACTCTCAGTTGCGAGAGAAATATGGTGAAAAAATGCTCAGAATGCAGAGATACGATGAGGAGGCTTTTGTCATCTACGATGAGCTTTTCTCCTATGCCTGTCCTAAGTTCATCACACCCTCAGCTCCAAGCTTTGAGGAGCCTCCTGTAAACTACAATCAGGTATGTAATATCTATTTATATCTCTTGGGAAATGGAGTTCTGTGGTGGTTTGGAGCTTTCCGTATCCTTTTAGTGCTTTTAATCTTGCTAAAGTTCCATTTGACTGATATTTGTGTTGTCTATCTGTGGCATTTATAAAATTAATATGAGGCCTGATTTCATGGATAGCATGTGGTTGTCATTTCATTTGTTTTGGTGGCACTCGGGTGTGCATACTTTTGAATGTGATGTTGGTATTCATCTGGTTAGAATATATTGCTTCCTGTCCAATGATGGCATTAGAATCTCTATTCTCCTGTATAGTGTGTGTTGTGCAAGGCTACAGGTGAGCTTGAATAGGTGTCCCTCATGTCATAGTGCTGCTGTTCATGTGCTGCGAAAAACTGATTTTCTTTCCATGTGTGTTTTGTCCTGAAGGCATCATTCTGTGCAATCTCGTCTGCATTTTTGACATGACTGGTAACTTGCTATACGCCTGATGCAACATCCTCCACCAATTATTGCAGGATGCTTATAGGCTTCAGTTAAAGCTGTTCCTTTATGAAGTGAAGCAGCAGCAATTACTATTAGGCGTTAGGACTTTCTTGAAAGTGTATTCAACAATCTCACTTGTGAAGCTTGCCAATTATATGGAAGTGGATGAACCCACTCTACGGTAAGGAGTAAGATAAATGTCGTTTTAAACTTTTCCTATATAGTCGTCAGTGCTTATCTATGTTTTTTTCTTTTTCGGGTGGAATTTATCTGTGGGTTGCTTTGTCTGTTGCAGAACTATATTGATGACATATAAGCACAAGACTCATGCTGTAGATGCAGATGGAAAGATCATTTCAAATGCCGATATTGACTTCTTCGTAGATGATGTAAGCCTGACTGCTTTCTGCTATCATGTTTGCCTCCTAATCAGCATACAGGCTTTTTTATTTAATCCCTACCCCATAAGAATGTATGTATTGGAATAGTATGCTATTCCTTTCTGCTTCATTGTGGAAACTGTTAAGATTGCTTAGCTTAGCAATGTTATGCAAAATTATCCTTCTTAAAGAGTGACATTAGAGATAATTCAAAGCATATTAGATTTTGGATGCGTTTGCCCTATCAGCAGGATAATCATGTCTTCTAAGGAGGGGAAAGGATTTTTCACAATGTTTTGCCATTGGTAGTTTTCCTTATGCCTATGCATCTGTCTTGATCAGTGAATTTGTACGAGTACGTGTTCTATGGTCAGAGATGTCACAATCGATTATCTTGGTCCTTTTATATTGCATCGAGGTTGCGGCCGACAAAAATTAGCCACAGTTATAACTTGGGAAACTCTTCTTCAGTTGACATTTACTGTCAATGATTTCTTTCCCATAGATTTGGAGTTAATATGTCATGTTAATGCAGGACATAATTCATGTTGTTGAATCCAAACCAGGAAAGAGATATGGAGATTATTTCTTGCGCCAGATTGTCAAGGTACATGTAAACAATTGTCTTCATGACAATTATTGGCCACGTAGGTGGACGTAATTACATGATTATATATTTTCTTTGGCAGCTTGAAAGCATGATGAACGACATGGACAGAGTTAAGCTGGAATAACTGCACTGTCTTCGTGATTTGTCTGTCCCCTATGCCGGCGCTTTCTCTCTGGAAGTCGGCATTTTTTTGGCGCTTGGATCAGCCTTTTTCTGAGTTTGACTGCATTGGGTCTCTATATGCTAAAAGACGGGAAGTATGGAGATATGGCTGAGTCAATGTGCCCACCGGGTTTTAGAATAATGTATCTGAACTTATTTTCGGCATTAATCTATGAACCCCTAACAGTGCAGTTGACCAAGCTAGTGTTATCTTTTGTATCTGCCGCTACATTAGAAACTTGAACAAGTAGAAACACAGGGCCAACTCCACGGCTTTTAAATTATGAATTACGGTCCATGGGCACTATAATGCAGGTGGGAGTATTATTGCACGTCCAACAGATAATGCGGGGCCTCTTCGTGGGTGATGATCGTTCATCAGTGTGGAAGGACATGAATTTATGAATAAGACTGCTGTAGATAGGATTGGTTGTTCTTACGGTGGTTGCGTTTTCTGCCATTTATTCTCTTTTTTGGTTGCGAAAGTGACAGGCCGAGCCTATTTTGGTTTAACCGATTAGCTGATGGGTTTGATTGTTCTCCTCGTATGATTTTCAAGAGCAGATCGGTTGGATCACGTGCGTCCGGACATGGGGTTGTGCGGCAGATGCCGACAACATTATGTATGGATGATTAAAGAGAGGGAGGAAAATAAATTAATATTGAACGTCTTGAGTAAGAGCGCTGGAATTGCATATTAAATGAGAAATCGTTTATTATCTTGTAAGTTCATTTTGTAAAGTGATTGTCGTATGTTTGGCATTATTTTCCGAAGAAATTATAGCTGCAGCAGGTTGCAGGAGCCGTCCTACGACAACGCGTTTTAAGGCGACGAGGAATTGTCGTTTGATGGAGTCTTCCCGTCGGTAGAAGCCCCAAAACTTTCAATAAAGGGGGCGCTGTAATTTCATGGTCCGAGGAAGAGTGAAAATTGTTTCGATAATATTTTCTTGAAAGTTTCAGTTTCGACATGATTGCGTTGACTCGACTCCCACCCGATCGATTGTGGATGAAATGTTGACCCAAGACAATCCGACAAAACCCAACCATCCATCTTGGCAATAATTGGAAATTTTGTCTTTGAGAGTCTCGCGTGGTGGGAACGTCAATTGCCCTCTTCTTACACTTACGTGGGCTCTAGGAATAGTTTGACACGTGCATCGAATCACTGACTATTCATTTGTACGAAGAAAAGGGAAAATTTACGGTGATAATGATACACATGATCCTGAATTTTGACTCAATATGTAATTGATTTTTGAATTTTAAATTTATTCAATGCGGTTTTTAAATTTGATCCAATATGAAATGTAGTCTCCTTGAACTTTAATTTGTTTAATATGGTATATGGGCTTTTGATACAAGTTCAGTTTGGTCTCTAGTCTCTATGAAAATATTCAATATTGTCCCTGAAATTAAACTAATAAAAAGATAACATTACACATTATAAATAGTATAATGACAAAAATTAAATATTTATCAAAAGATCATGGTTCACATCGAACAAATTAAAAATTTAGGACATCATTGCATATTGAACTAAAGTTTATGAATTATATTTAACAAATTTAAAGTTCAAGAATCACATTACACATCAAACTAAAGTTCAAGAATTATTTATGTTATTTATCCTCATTTCAAATAAAGATTCGAAGTGAATGTGTCTTCTCAAAAGATGGTCAGAAGTAAATTTGTCTCATTCATGGCCATTAAGTATCAAATAAAGGCTTAAGATCGCTGGCCAGTCAAACCTTCACCGGCTAATGAGCACATGTTTATTTCGGTGGCACATCAGGTGCACAATCATCCAAAGACTTTTTATTTTTTATTTTTTGGGTATCTTTTCACTTTTTCTCTTCTTCCTCCACCCATGTTCTATCTAGATCTAGCATATTTCCATGGCCGCTGGCCCGCGATCAAGCGTATTCTTGGTTGGCTCTTTAGATCTCGCCGACCTTCATCCGCCACGTGAACAGTAACTAGGTTTTTCATGAAGAAGATGAACAATAATTAGGCTTTCAGTTTTAAAGGAGAGGTAAAAATGAATTTTCAATAATGTTTGAGGAAAAAATAAGTAACAGACTAATTTTCATTATTGGGGTCGTCAGCATTTCAAAAATACTGAAAGTTCAATGCTAGCCCCTATCAACATTGGGCTTTCAACCTTCTCAAGGCTAGCATTCGACTTAATGCCATCGAAAGACTATACAAATACTCTAGCATTTCTATAAGGAGCTTTGGGCCTCCAAAACCCCTGGAGAAAGTTGAATCAAATGCACCCCAAGCATTTGCTCGCTAGCCAGTGAAGATTTGACCGGCTGATAAACTCAAACCCTTGCTTGTGACCAAATAATCATTTTAGTACCTTATTTGAAATTAAATGATCATTTTAGTCATTTGAAGAAATATTCACTCTGAGCCTGTTTATGAGAATACAGATCCGCATTTGCATCGGGGCCTTCATTTGAAATTTTTCCCGAGAAAACCTTGATG
Organism: Psidium guajava; assembly: GCA_016432845.1. Lineage (NCBI taxonomy): Eukaryota > Viridiplantae > Streptophyta > Magnoliopsida > Myrtales > Myrtaceae > Psidium > Psidium guajava. The sequence goes on along the minus strand of CM028229.1, from coordinate 32,975,512 downwards.
ATTTGTCTTTTGGCATTTTCTCATGCAAGATGAAAGCATTAGGTGAAATGTGACTCTTGAAGCTAAAAGTTATCATAGCAATATACAGCACCAAATTAAAGAAGATGGTACACAATAACGACAATAATGATCTTATATGGGGGGGGGCAAATTTTGACGAATCATCTCTCTCTTTCGTTGTCATGAGTTCTGATAATCTACAATTAGCATCTCTAGATATTTTTTTTTTTTGGTCATATCGATTTATCTTTTGTATCTGCCGTCACATGAGAAACTTGAACCGGTAGGAACCCGGGCATGAAATCCGCGGTCTTTTTACATTATGAATTGTGGTTCGCGGGCACAGTAATGCAGGTGGGGAATATCACTGAACGTCCGACGGATGAGGCAGGGCCCCGCTTCGTCTGTGACGGTGGTTCGTCAGCGAGGAAGGACGAGGACTTACGAATGGGATTGATGTAGACAGGGCTGGTACGGACTTACCTGCGGTGCCTGTGTTTTTTTTTTTTTCCCCCTCATTGATTCTCCTTCGGGTTTGGAAGTGACGAAAGACGCGCCACGTGTCCCTTCGGTTGTCGTGTTCGGAGCCGATCTCGCACGGTTTAACTGATGAGCCGCTTGGGGCTTTGATTGTTGTCCCGGCGGGGTTCTCGCGAAAGCAGGTCGGTTTGGATCACGTGCGTCCCGTTATGGGGTCGTGCTCCGCCGACGATGCCGGCGACATATCATGTCTGGATGTTCAAACAGAGAGGGAGGGAAATGAAGTAATGTCGAACGTCTTGAGTAAGAGCACTAACAATTGCACATTAAATAAGAATCCGTCTATTATCTTTTAAGTTCATTTTGCAAAGTTATTGGAGTAGATTTGGGCGTCATTTTCCAAAGAAATTACAGCTGCAGCAGGTTTGCATGAGCCATCCTCGTGCCACAACGCGTTTTGACCAAAAAAAAAAAGACGAGAAAAAATAAATACGGAATACAAGGATTTACGTGATTCGATCAGGATAATCTACGTCCACGAATGAGGCAAAACTAGATTCCACTATTAATTAAGAGTATTAGATTCTTTTGAAATCAACCACATCAACATCAACCCTTAAAAAAAAAAGAGAAACTTTATCTAGGTATAAATAGTACCTAGACATGGCCACGGGCCGGTTCCGGCCGGGGACCGGCCCGTAAAAACCGCCGGTTCCGAACCGGGTCGGAACCGCCGGCCCAACGGTAGCCGTTGCCCCCCTTTTATTATATTTTTTTTTGTTTTTTAAAAAAAAATTAAATTTAATATCAAAAAATTTCTTATAAATACCCCCCTCCCCCCTTCATTTTATTCACAACTTCTCTCAATTTTCTTCTCTCAAATTCTCTCAAATTCTCAATCTCAAATTCTCTCAAGTCGCGATACTCGATCCACTTTTATTTCTCTCGAAATTCTTCATTTCTTTGTTGTTGGAAATTTTCGAAAAATGGCAAGTGGAAGTCGTGGCGGGAGGGGTAAGAGCCCGATGGCGCCGATGGGATCGTCCAATTATCCTCAATCTCATAATTCTCAAGATTATGCATATTATGGCTTCGACGACGACGAAATTGAAATCGACAATATTCCAAATGTCGAGGAGCCCGTTCCAACACAAGGTAGCATGAATCCTCCCACCGAAGAAGCTTCAATAACGATGGAACGAGGGGGGTCATCCGTTTCCTCGATATGGGAGCACTTCACGAAGACACGCGTTGAAGAAAATAAATATCAACTTACTTGCAAACATTGTGGAAAACATTACAAATTCGTAAGTGGTCAAGGCTATGGAACATTTCAACGGCATTTGAGGTCAAAACATCCAACGCTAGCTGGGATCGACACTTGTCAACAACAAATTTCCGGGTACGCCAAAACTAATGCTCCTCCTTTATTCCGTTATAGGGAAAATGTTTATAAAGAAGAATTAGCTAGATTTACGGCCGTAGAACATTTAGCATTTAATTTTGGTGAGAAATTTGGTTTTAATAATTTTATACAAAATGCATGCACTCCACAAGCAAAACCCGTTTCTAGAAATACCCTTAAACGCCAAATTTTTAATTTGTATAAAAAAGGAAAAGAAGAATTAAAAATATTTTTTATAAATTATAATGGACGTGTGCATATAGGTAGTGATATTTGGACCGATCCTTGGCAAATTCATTCTTATATGGGTATTACGTGTCATTGGATAGATGACGATTGGAATATTCAAAAAAGAATTATTGCATTTCGAGTTTTTGAGGATAGACATATGGCAATTAATATTTATAGATTAATTAGACAAGTTTTAGAAGAATATTATTTGGTTGAAAAAGTTTTTTCTATTGGTTTTGATAATGCCGCGGCAAATACCGCTTTTATTGAAGACTTGGAAAAACTTTGTAAACCCACTTTTGGTGGAGAATTTTTTCATGTTATATGTGCTTGCCATATTTTAAACTTAAGTGTACAAGAAGGTTTACAAACTCTTAACGTTTTTCTCGACCCAATAAAAATCGCAATCCAATATTTATGGAGACATCCCCAAATTATGAAAGATTGGTGTAGATTTTGTAAACAAAATGAAAAAAGGCCAAGAAGATTTTTAAGAGATGTTCCAACTCGTTGGAATTCCACGTACGAATTGCTTAATCAATCTTTTGAATATAAAGTTTTATTATGTGCATTTATTTCGACTAATGTTCCTCAACTTGAGTTATTACCACAACATTGGAATATTTGCCACAAAATTTTAGATTGTTTAAAAATTTTCAATGATGCAACTTATACTTTATCCGGTATTTATTATCCTACGACTCATTTATTTATAATAGAGTGTGTTAATATTGCCGGTGTTTTTGAATAATATGAAGACGATGAACAATTAGGTGCAACTATTAAGGCAATGAAATCAAAATGGCTAACTTATTATAAACATATTCCTTTTATTTATTTGGTTGCTTCTGTTTTCGATCCACGTACGAAATTAGAAGGCGTAAAAGATTTTTTGACTATGTATTATGGATGTCTTCATATAGAAATGGATTTAGATATTAATTTATTAAAAGGGATGGTTAGCAACTCAATAGTAGTATTATATAATGATTATTATAATAGATATAATGCCACTGATATTGGATCTTCTTCTCAATTTAGTCGCGTAGAAAACGAGAGCGGAGGAAAAATGAGTAGAGGGTATAAAATGCTAATGAGTAGGCAAAAAAGACAAAGGGGGCACACGGATATTTCCGAATTTGATCACTATTTAAGCACTATTGAGACTAACTCATTTGCAAGTGGCACAGATTTTCAAATTTTAGAGTGGTGGAAGGAGCATTCGAATCAATATCGAATTCTCTCTATCATCGCTAGACAGGTTTTAGCAACTCCTTATTCAACAGTTGCGGTTGAACAAGCTTTTAGCCCTGGAAGCAACATTTTGGACGATCACTGTTCAAGATTATCTCCGCACTCTGTGGAGGCTCAAGCTTGTGTCGATGATTGGACGAAGGCTCAATATCGACAACAAGAGATGGATCGCAACGTAGAAGCCCAATTTTTCGATGATTGAGCGAGTACCGTGACGGGAACCACCGCCGGAAGCGACGATTGACGATGAGGTAAGTATGGGGTTATCAAAGGTAAAAGAACTACATGGGCTTTGATTCTTCTATCCCCAAGAAGATATGTAGGCACTTAATGATAATTCATTAAGTCAAGCCCTTTCTCTCTCCCTTTTTTTTCCTCTAAGTTTGATTACAATTTTGTAAAATTTTACTTGAATTTTTATTACTTAAAAATTTGATTTGATTTTGAAAATCAAAATTCCCAAAGTAAAAAAAAAAAAACCGGGCCGGTTCCGAACCAGAACCGGAACCGGTGGCGGCGGTTCCGGTTCCGGTTCGGAACCGTGGCCATGTCTAATAGTACCCCCAAAAAAATTTTCTTGAGAGCCACACTCTTGAACCCCTATAGAGATCCATTCGCACCCCCAACCTTCCGTGTCACGAACAAATCTCAATCTTTTTTTTTCTTTTTCACTTTTGGGTAGCGCAAATAATATGTCGTGTTGGGTGATGCAATGGATCGAGTACATAAAATTCAAGACATATTTAACACGTTTTAAGGCGACGAGTAATTGTCACCCGATGGACACGTGCCGCTAGTGTGAGCCCCGGTACTCCCAACGACGATGACGCTCTGGTTTCATTGGACCCCCCCCAAAAAAAAGAGGGCGCAAAAATCGTTTCGACATGTTTTTCGCCACGTCTCGACGAGATTGCGATGGCCCGGCTCCCACCCCCTTCGATTGTGGCCGAAACGTCGACCCGAGTCGCATCTAGAGACATACACATATCCATCACGGCAATAATTGGACATTGTGTCTTTGAAGGGTCTGTGGTTGGCGGGCAACGTTGTTCTTACGTTTATCCGCGCTCTGGGAATCAGTCGGACACGCCGACGAGTTTCCCTTTTGGCATTCTCACGCAAAGATGAAAGCATTGGACAAACCCGTTTAGCCAAAATCGTTTCGATAATGTTTTTTTTTCCTTAGAAGCTCCACGTTTCGATTGTGGCTGAAATGTCGACCCGAGTCACATCTAACGACATCCATCCATCCCGGCAATAATTGAAAATTGCATGTTTGAAGAGTTCTGAGGTGGAGGAAGACGTCCATAACCTTTTCTTATGCATGCCCTAGGAATTAGTTTTACAAGTGATGGGATAGCGCACCGCATCGCTGGCTTTTTCATTTGTATAAGAAAACCGCAATGAATTTCTCTTTCGGCATTCTCTCGTGCAAGATGAAAGCATTCGACGAGCCACGTTTAGCCACCAATCGAGCGGCTCCCGCCTGCTGGATTGTGGCTGAATTGTTGGACCCTGGTCAAATCCGACGATGTCCATCCATCTTGACAATAATTGAAAATTTAGTCTTTGAGAGTCAGTAGAGGGGGGACACGTTGATTACTCCTCCTTTTTTTTTTTAAACATTTACATAGGCATTAGAAATTGGTTTGACACGTGATGGAGTAGCGCATCGTATCATTGACTTTTCATGTGCATGATAAAACCGTGATCGGCATTTTCATTCAAGACGAAAAAGTATTAGGCAAAAAACCGTTCTCATGCATGATGAAAACATTAGGCAAACCCGTTTAGCCATAATCGAGCGGGCTCCAGCTGAAATGTTGACCCGAATCGCATCAAACGATATCCATCCGTCTTGGCAATAATTGAGATTGAAGCCTTTGAGAGTCTGTGGTGGTGCGCGCGTCAATGACCTTTTTTCTTACATTTGCGTATGTTTTTGGAATTGGTTTGACACGTGATGGGGGTAATGCACTGTATTACTGACTTTTCATTTGTTTAAGAAAACCGTGATGATTTTGTCACGCGACATTCTCGTGCAAGACGAAAGCATTAGACAAGTCCGTTGAGCCACTACCGATGCTGCGCTGCCATCAACTATTCATTTGTGTAAGAAATCCGTGGTGATTTTGTCTGTCGGCATTCTAATGCAAGGTGAAAGCATTAGACAAACCTACTTAGTCACAATTGAGTGGGCTCCCACGAGCTCAATTGTGGTTGAAATGTTGACCCGAGTCGCATCCAACGATATTCATCCATATTGGCAATAACTGGAAATTAAGTCTTTGAGAGTCTATGGTGGTGGGCACGTCAATTTCCTTTTTCTTCAATTTACATAGGCTCTAGGAATTAGTCTGACACGTGATGGGTAGCGCATCGTATCCCTAGATTCTCATTTTTATAAGAAAATCGTGATGATTTTGTCTTTCGGCATTCTCATGCAAGGTGAAAGCCTTAGACAAACCCGTTTAGCCACAATCAATGATGTGCTGCCATCGACTTGAACACACGCACGACCATGTTCAGGCTCGACCAAAGCCCGACCCTTTTGCGCCGAGCTCGATAGCTCGATAGGTCTATGTCAAGCTCATGGCAGCGGAGCTTGGCCAGATCTGGGTCAAGCGGAAGGCCTACCTAGTCAATGGGTCATGGCTGGCAAAGCACCGCCGGCACCAGGGAGGAGAGGGGCAAAGCAGTGGGCGGATGGTTGAAGGTTTTGGGGAAGTGGTTTTCATTGTTGGTGGATAGGGAATCGTTAAGAGGGGCAATGTTATTATTGTTGTTTTGCTATTACTATTATTGTTGTTGTTGTTGGCATGCACTTTTTTATGTCCACGCAAGTTCTTTAGCGTGAAACATCTTTTCCTGCGAAAATATAGTGACACGAAGGATTAGAAGCCATGAAAGAATGACAATTGGGAGTAATTCAATGGATGGAGCTGTCCCAATTCCCATAGTACCTCGTTCACAAACAAAAGATAGTGGAATGCACGAAAATTCCAACTTTGCGGAAGATATCTCCATGAGATAAAGGGTAGAGAAAGCTGCATAATGATAATATAATTGACCGCCAAGCATCTTTGATGCCCAAAAGAAGAGGACCCATCCTTCTTCTACCCATAAACAGCACTAAATGGACGAGAAGACTCCTAGCTAGGTTGGAAAAAGAATTCCTCTTCCTTCTTGACGGGGACATGCAACCTACTATTTCATCCCCTGGAACCCTAATTATCAAGCAGACACGTCAAATTGATAGATCGGATCGAGTTTGTGTCGAGTCGCAAATGGTCCGATTCAAATAGATTCATTTAATTTATTTCGACCCATTTTTCATGCAATGCAAATTCAGTGACCCCTACTTGAACTTAGGTATATTGTTAAAGCACGACAATTAATTAAACTGGAGCGCGAGTGCAAAGTGAGCGAGTGCAAGATTGAGTGATGCCGAAAGAGAACGAGAGTGTCATAGAATTATAGAGATCTAAGTAATTTGTAAGCCCGTTTAGTACCGACATTATGTTAGCCTTTATCATTCTAGATCCATTTATAACTAACTCATATAACAACTCAGTTCATCATATGAGCTTATAATGTAGAGTTAATTACACCAAAAATCATAAACTAATATACTCGTGATAAATTTATCATAAAATATATATTTTTTACCATAAAAAATTTAAATTGAGATATCTCTGATAAATTTAACCAAAACTATTTTTTCAACTATAATAAACCCTTAACTAATACACTTGTGAAAAATTTATGCAAAACTTTCTTTAAACCACAAAAAACCTCTTACCAAAAAAAAATTTACAAAATCTAAATTGATATACTTATGAAAAATTTACCCTAAATTATTTTTTGAATTACTAGAAATCCCAAACTAGTGCACCAAGTTGTGATTAATACAAAAAAAGAAGCATAAATTGATACATCCCGTCAATTGTTGCATGTCATCCAAGTTGGTAATTTGACCGTAAAACTTAATTATAACTAATGGAGGGCAAATATGTCACGAATGTGCCAGCATGTGATTTTTGGTGGTCAAAAAATTATAATTTATGGTAAATTTGTCACGAATGTATCAGTTTGAAATTTTTTATAGTCAAAAAAGTAATTTGTAGTAAATTATTACAAGTATATCAATTTGAAGTTTTTTTTTATGGTGAAAGGTGAAAATATAAATTTATAACGTATGTATCATGATTTTTCGTAATAATAACCTATAATGTATTTTAACTGGTCCATTATTAGGTGGTGGGTCTCGTCTCTCTCCGCGTCATTTTTGACTGATGGCATTGTTCCTAATGGATCGGTAATTTCTCATGGAAGGGAAGGGAAAGAAAGCATAAAGAAAGCATCTTTCTTCGATTTGCAGACCCCCCCGGACAGCGAGCTCATCGTACTATGTTGTGAATCGCGACGATGATCTCTCCGTATTCTTCTTTCCATTTTTATGGATGAAAGGGAAAGGCTTCCCAGTCCCCACCCATGATGCGTTGCTGTGCTCTCCCAGGCGGGCTCCCGGGCTCGGATCCCACTGAGTTTTCTTGCTCTCTCTGTGAAAAAAGTCAATAGATTAACAGAGGAGGAAGAAGAAGAAGAAGAGGAGGAGGAGGAGGAGGAGAAAGAAGCTGGTAAGTCGCGCATGCCACTTCCCACCTGCTCACTTACCTCCCCACCACCATCTCGATATCCCTCGCCACCTACCAACCGCTTGTCCTTCCAGAAGCCCCTTCTTGATTTTCTTGTTTCTGCTTCTCCCTCCCCGCTCCTGACTCCAGTCTTGTGTGTGGCTAGGAAGAGCTTATAAATATTGGCAAAGAGCTTGGGGAAGATAGAAGCCAGGACTGACCTCATCGTCCGTCTTCCTTCTTCACAGTTTGGCGCGTGGGGGCTATGGCGGGATGTGCAAGGTGTTGCGTCCACAGATCGATGAGAGCGATGAATGTGATCGTGAACCTCTGTGGGATTGGCATGATCATATACGCCCTCTGGCTTGAAAAGATGTGGGACGAAGGTGTTGCTCTGCTTCCCACCGAGGTCAACCTCCCTCGACCATGGTAAGCACTCAAGATAATGGAAAGAAGAAGAAGAAGAAGAAGAGAGGGGGAAAAAAAAAACTGTCCTTTCGAATAAAACTTGAAGTTCTCGGTTTAATCTTCAGTGGGTGTCCATATTGACGTTTTCCTTTCCGAATGCTAAAGTAGGAATTACCAAATTTTGCTGCAGAGCTTATCATACAGCAATGCTTGCAGTTCTTGCCATTTTGTGTTTGCTTCTTTTCTTGAATGAAAGAGGCCCGTCAATTTGTTTATGATAGGTTGTCATCGCCAGATGTCAGTCAGTGTATCAGAGCTAACTCAATTCCTTTCTTTCCAGTATCTGGAATTCGATCAATTTTGTTGTTTTTCTTGTCTTGATGGTTTTGTTTTCCCTTTGAAGGTTCAAATTAACCAGTTAATTTTCTTCTTCTTTTTGTAACCATCGATATGGTTGATTTGGGCAATGAGAGTTTTATTCAATTTCAGTCTGTATCTTTATTACAGTAATTGGGCTAACACCATATTTTCCAGGCCTTTATAAGGCAGTATGTTAGATGATATCTGAATTCTGTGTATAATCTTTTAGCATCTCTATGTAAAGCTCTGAACGCCACTAAATTGGAGAGCCGTCGTCATTTGCCCAGTACCAAAGGCATTAGTTCAAATGCCAGAAGAAAATTTAGTTGCAAAAATATATCTCAGCAAGTTACTTATGGATATAGATGTCTCATCAAGTTCATTTTCTTGATAACATGATGCCCAATCTGAGCAAGAGGAACATTATTTCATTCTTGTATAATGTTCTTTTGTTCGATGCTATGGAATTGTACAATGAGGATTGTTCTTACTTCCAACAGGTTTATATACACGTGTTTAGGTGTCGGTATCGCCGTCTGCTTGAGCACAGTTTTTGGCCACGCGGTTGCTAATTGTATTGGCAATTCTTCCTTGTGCATTGTATCCTTTGCAGTCATTTACTCTCTCCTTCATGAAGTTACTTTCGTTGAAGCTCTAATACTTCTGTCAAATTTGGTCAATCCATTATTCTTATCGGCCTTCCAGAGAACCTGAGCTTCTGTCAAGTGTTCTGCGTATTTGATGTTTTCTGTAGTTCACTCGTGATAATCCTTAACCAATAATTTAGTACATTGTTACTTTGTTATCCCTTCTTTCTCTTGAAGCCACAGTTCTGGTCTTGATATTCTTCAGGATGGATTGGGCAAAGGTATGCTCTCTCAAAACTTTCATGGTTTAGCTTGTTTTTAGTGGTACCTTGTCAATAGCGCTTCTCATGCCTTATTCTGAGATGGTGGAAATCTCGTTGGACATATTACGATTTTGGACTTGGTGGAAGCTAACACCAGCAGGAATGTCCGCTGAAAAGGATAAGCTTAAAACATTTGTGGCAGAAAAAACTGTTAATTAGGTGACATGATCCTACATCGTGTGTTCTGCTATTCCTGTTTGAGGACAGATTATATTTCTCACGATAATGTAAGATATCCTTACTCCACTCTCACGATTCACACATAAAATGACTAGTTGGATAGGCTAAATGAAAATAAATTCTTGATGACAAGCCCAGAAACTGACTCTGTGTTCTTGACAGCCTCGACTCTTTAAGCTCATAAAATTTGGCCATTTTGTAGACTGAAAGTCTAAAAGCATCTTGAAGTCGTTTCTCGATTCTAGTTCTTGTAGTTTCATCGTGCAGTCACAACCATGAGCTTCCACGTCTCACTGAAAGCTGATTCTACTTTTGCTTTCGATCGATGGGCCCTTCTCCCCTTTGATACCTCTTCTTTTTCTTTGGCTTTATACACAGCTAATTTTGCAGTACATTGACGAGCACCACGTGCAGTTCAAGACTTTTGTGATCTTCCATGTGAAAATGTGTCGCCTGATTGTACTCCTGACGTTGATGCTGCAGGTAACAGATTCTTCTCTGAATATAATGAATGTAAAGCTTTTAAATCATTCCTGAGAAAATGTCTACTGTGAATTTAGAAAGGAATGAATCTTTAACAATACCAAACAGAAGTAGAAAATGATCTCTAGTTTGATCTTTACTGGTTGAGATCATTACCGTTAACTTTTGCGGCCTGAAGAACAGCAAGTGACTACCAGAAAATCTGTTCATTTCCTGTTCTTTCATGTGAATGAGCACACGGGCATATCACATTCTTGACCATGTACGCCGAGTCCGTTCTGTGTGGTTTACATAGAAAATCTAGCTAAAAAATGGAGTTTTCCATCTCCTCCATTGTCCTGTCAACTCCTTTTGGACCTAATTTCCTGCTGAAATCTAATTTTTTTCTCTATTTTCTCTACAATATTCGTCCTCTTTATTTGGTCACTTGAGGAACTCTCTGTCCTGGCATTCGGGGCATGAATTTAGAATCTTTGTTAGCAAAGTGTCAAAAAAAAATTGGTTTAAACTTCGGTGTATGTCGATTGTTTCTCAGCACTGTGTTCCAGCTACCATCTGCAAATCTAGTGCATCTGAAATTGAGATAGCATTTGGCCCTAGAACTCACTCCTTCCCTCTCCATGTTTTCACAGATCATTGTCATCGTGTTTGCGGTAATCCTCTGGGCTGTTGGTACTGGACCGAGAACCGATGAGGCCCCAGATGTCAGGAGCTTCAGGCAATCCTTTCTGGTCTGGCCCAGCACTCCCGCACCCGTCGAGAATTCGCAAACTTGCCAAAGATGCTCCGAACTGTACAGTAGGAATCCCCGCGAAAGCTTCCTGTCGTATCTTGGGGGTGTAATCAGGACAAGATTTCACCGGACATCAATGAATGATGACTGATTCTTTCTTCTTTAGATGAACTGGTCAATTTTGCAGCAAGCTCATCCTCCACAACACAGGTTCAGAAGCATTACTAGAGGTGGTGGTGGTGGAAGGTCTATGCATTCAACCCAGATAAGGACCACCTTTGGAAATCAGTCTCACTGCGACTCCGGCACAACATAGAGGCTATCCCGAGCTCTTCATTCTTGCTCGGTTTCGGGTTCGAAGAAATGGGGTCCTTGTGAGCTGCAGACTTATTGGCTGGGCACGACGACCGCTTCCTAACGCCCCCCTTGTCCTGATCCTTGGCGTCGTCAGTGGTCACTGGAGCCGCCCCTAAAAGGCGGAACTGCAGTTGGGGGAGAGGTCCCGAGTTGTCGGGAGACATTCGTTCGTTTGAGCACATGAAATCAGTACACGAGGAAGCGAAGGCCCAAGTGAGAGTTCTTCCCTTTGCCTCTTGGGGTCTTTACGCAGGAACTTCAGTTCCTTGCTAAAAACAGGGGAATCAGACAGTGATCGCGCTGTTGAAATTCACGGCTGAGATGAGATTGGTGGTGGAAGATGTTTCTACGTATGGTCCCAAGAGCAGCCAAAGGCCCGGGGGACACGTCCGTCCAATTGCTTCATCTCGACTCTTGTGCCGAGTTTGTCATTTATAAATGTTTATCAAGAAACTTATCCCTTTTTTCGGATTTGTAAATTGCTCTAAGAAGAAGGATTGGAAATTGAAACATTTACCGTTTATTTTCGATCGAATTCTACGTTTGAGGAAATCCCTTAATTAACTCTAGAGTTCTTCTCCTTCTCTCATTTTCTTTGTTCCTAAATTTTCGACTTTTTACACTATTGAAAGAGTAAGGAATGCCTGTTTGGTAACACTACATATTCTCTACTTCCTATTCTTTTGTTTTCCAGAATATATATATATATAACTAGAAATTTTGTTTAGTAACGTCATTCAATATTTCTATTCCCGAGCATAAAAATTGTTCTCGAGAATAGATTTAAACAAGATGGAAAAAAAAATTAGCTTGATTCGATCTTTAGGCTCACCTGATCTTCTCGGGACGGGACATACTCTAGTGTATAAGATATTTGATTTACGCAATCCCAAGCTCATAAATTGATTTCTTTGGGATAAGAAAAGAATCGAATTTTTTTTTTCAAGCCCGCCGCGTGTTCTCGAAAATAGAACAAAATGAATATTATTTTTACTTATAAACTATTCTTAATAATAGAATTATTTGCCAAATTGACGCTAAACCGTTTGCTTTCTACCGGATTTATATTACGTCAGGACGCAGCTTGGAATGAAATTGCAATCTAATCTCGTTGGGATGAGATTTGAAGTAACTTCTGACGAAGGGAGTAAGCTGTCACTGACTTGGGATGCGTGCTCACGGTGGGTCCCACCTGTAGTCGCCGACCCATACTGGGCTTCCATCGCTCGCCGCGTAACTCCTTTTTAAACACGCAACGCAACACTCCACAACCTCTCCCGGTCAACCGCCCAAGATCGCACGCGCAGCACCGATCAACCCCCTTGAGAATGAACCCACGCGAATCCTCCTTCTCCTCCTCTCCGAGCGATCGCAGGCTGAGCGCGCTCGCTCGCCATTTGATCTCCCCCTCTGAGGCCGGCTCTCGCGGCGGCGGCGGCGGCTCGGACGTCATCTCTCGCTCCCTCGCTTCCTCGTACTCCCTCGCCGGCGGCGACTCCGTCTTCAGCCACGTCTCTCGCGCTCCTGAAGATCCTATTCTCGGCGTAACTCTTTCTCTTTCTCTATCTCTCTGTGAAGTTCTTTTTCGTTTCATACGTCACCAATTTCTGGGGGTATCGTTGCGATGATCCCCGTCGTGCGTAGAGCTTAGAGAGAATGTTCGTTAGTCCGTGTGAGTTGAGCGACGTTTTAAGTCTTGCTTGGTGGAAAAGCGAAGAAGATGGAGACGGAGAATAGGTTGTGAGCTGTCTTGATTTCTGGCTCTTCTTCTTCGGAGACGATGATATATTCGAGCTCCCTGAAGTATCTCCGACCTATGTGTTGTCCAGTTGTCGTCGTATACGACTTCAGGAACTTGTTGTGGAACTCCTATTCGTCTTATCTAAGTTAAGGAATAATATTGGCCTAGTAATGTTTCTGTGCGAATGCGTTCCTCTGCTCTGTTGCACAGAGATGTAGGAAATGGCTATTACATTTTTATTGTTGAACTGAGGAAAAAAGGCGAAGGTTGAAATGGACAGTTAACCAAAAATCTTTTCGATTTTGCTATTTGATGAGGAAGGCACACTGTTTTGTTGAAGGAGCTATGGTTATTGTGGAGTAACTAGATAATCCTTAAAGCTCGTCCTCTTACTAGTTATTCCTTGTTTTCTGCTTCAAACTTTTAACCTATTGTCATAGTTGGAGTGCATCGGTGTCTATCCATGTGTCTTTAGTAATTGTGCTGTATTGTGTCTGCACTCATTTGTGTAAATTTACACTGCCTCGATGTGCTTTGTGCTACCTAAAGATCAGAGGGAGATGAATTTGTCATGATACATTTTGTTGCTTCTCTTGGAGTTGGACTGTTTTGCTTTCTAAATGGCCATTGCTTACGGTAATTGTCATTCGGTGGAGTTCCAGAGAGGCTCTGTTTGGTAGTTGAGTTTTTGGAAAGTAGACAGATATCCTATATTTGGCTGAAGGCTGTTTTATTGCGAAGGTGGAATTATCTATATGGTGGTAGCTGAAAGAGCTTCTTATGTGATTTGTGGAGTGCGGAGCATTGAACTTCCATTAAAGTCATTTCGCTCACTATGTAATTTCTTCTGAATTATGAGTAATGTAAAACTTGTTTAGTCAGCTAATGTGTGTCATTGTAAATGGTGTTTAAAGGCTGTAATTTTTACTCTCCGTCTGATGATTTATTCTGTTATATAATGAATAGGTGACTGTTGCGTTCAACAAAGATCCAAGTCCTGTAAAGTTGAATTTGGGTGTTGGCGCTTATCGTACAGAGGTAACTTTTGAAACAAACTTGATTTCACTGTTTCAGTTTATATTTTACTGAACTTATGCTACTGAGAAGATACGTGTACATACTGCAATGCCAGCCTATAGAAGGCAAGTAACCTCTCATACCAAGTGTTTTTTTTTTTTTTCCTATCCTACTCTCTCTCTCTCTCTCTCTCACACGCACACGCACACAGAGACTCGTACTTCACTTTTTTTTGCATAGTATGGGAGTTGAACCCCACACCTGAAGCTAAACATACCCCTCCACCCAATTTCCTCACCACTGGGCCACTTGCCCAGTGCTCATGCCTAGTGTTAGAGACAGATTCTTCTGTACTCACTGACTAGTATCTTCCTTTATGATTTTCATGGCAATAGCAGTGGCTGTGAGTATTTACTCTGCTATGCATTATAAACAAACAATCACAGATAGTGTCAATTCATTAATCCTTCTGGCCTGCAAAACCATTAATCTTTGGATCGTTTTCTTGTTTGGCTCTATATGCCTACAGGAAGGAAAACCTCTTGTTCTGAATGTTGTGAGACGGGCTGAGCAGCAGCTTGTAAATGACAGGTTTGCTTGTGATGATATGATGGAAAGTAACATTAAATGCCTGCAGTAATATGAAATTTATTGACTTGTCTAGTCTGGTTTTCAGGGCACGTGTTAAGGAGTATCTTCCAATTGTTGGATTGGCAGAATTCAACAAATTGAGTGCCAAGCTTATTTTTGCTGCTGACAGGTAGAAAATTAATGTAATAGATGATTGACAGTGAAATAATACTTGTGATTAATCTTCTTATGTTCAACATTTTATTGTTGGCATTTTGTATTTGACTTTATCTTTCTTGATTTCCCTGAGATAGCCCTGCTATTCTCGAGAACAGGGTCACAACGGTGCAATGCTTGTCAGGCACTGGCTCACTAAGAGTCGGGGGTGAATTTTTGGCAAGGCATTATCATCAGGTAAAGTGCATGTTTTACCTGAGATGAATTCCTTGTCTTTGCAGGTATGAGTGGGTGGTTTTATAATAAAGCTTATTGTCAATTTCTCAACCATGCGGTGCAGCACACGATATATATACCCAAACCAAGCTGGGGGAACCATGCGAAAGTTTTCACTCTGGCTGGGTTATCTGTAAAATACTATCGCTATTATGATCCTGCTACTCGTGGACTGGATTTTCAAGGTAAGGAGTAGGGACTTGTGATTTTCTATCTCAGGTTATATTTCTCAGATTTAAACTGTGCCAATGATCTTATATTTAGTTGCAATCTTTCTCCACTTTGCAAAGAGTGATGCATGATTGATTGATGATGCAGTGCAAATTTGACAATTTAAACTAATGCAATGATGTTGTCTTCGAAACATAGGGCTGTTAGAAGACCTTGTTTCAGCCCCATTAGGAGCTGTTGTCCTCCTTCATGCGTGTGCTCACAATCCTACGGGTGTTGATCCAACTCTTCAGCAGTGGGAGCAGATCCGGCAGTTGATGCGATCAAGAAGACTGTTACCTTTTTTTGATAGTGCTTATCAGGTATCTTCTTGCAGCATAGCAGATGCACGGGAATTAGATGGAAGCTCCATGTACTATGATTTGAATTAGCTGCGGATGACTGATGAGTTAATCCATGGTCGTATCCATTTTTTTTGACCCAGGGTTTTGCAAGTGGAAGTCTGGATGCAGACGCTCAGTCAATTCGTTCATTTGTGGCTGATGGTGGCGAATGCCTTGTAGCGCAAAGTTACGCAAAGAATATGGGGCTCTATGGTGAGCGTGTTGGAGCCCTGAGCATTGTAAGACTCAGTCCATGCTACTACTATTGGTTACTGTCCGTTCCTCATCTTTTAATAGGGCCTGTCTCGTGAGTCATGACTTTCGAATCCAAGGACTATCTTCATCTAAGCCAGTCATGAAATTTTTCGGACCTTTCTAGAATATGTATTAATGTGAACAAGTGAAATTACAAAAAATGGAAGACAATAATTTGTTTTTGGTCACTACTATGGTTCTGTTTTCCAACTTTTCAAATAGTTGGTGGATCGGGTCTCCACATCATATTTTCTTCCTTCGCAAGTATTATGTGCTAATATGATTGAAGAACTAGTCTCTGGTCTTTTATGGGAATAATGCTTTGAGGGAAAAAATTTTTAAGATCTATCTGCAATTTCCTCTCTTGTAGTTTTATTTGTGACAATTGAATTTTGCCAGGTCTGCAGGACAACTGATGTGGCTGGTAGGGTAGAGAGTCAGCTGAAGCTCGTGATAAGGCCTATGTTTTCAAACCCACCAATTCATGGAGCATCTATTGTGGCTGCCATCCTCAGAGACAGGTCAGATTAAAAACTCTTGAAGCTTCATGTCCTTTCTTCTTTTCCTTTTTTCCCCTATTACCATAGCCTATGCCTATTGCTCGATGAATTCACGCTTAAGCTTCAATTTAAGCAATTACTTACTTCGATCTTCAATCCTTCTCCTGCAGAGATATGTACAATGAATGGACTATAGAATTGAAAGCAATGGCTGATCGTATTATCAGTATGCGCCATCAGCTTTTTGATGCCTTGCGTGCGAGAGGTAAGAATCCTGCTTTTCTTAGCATATTATCCATGTGCTGCCTTTGCTGGTTTCTCATCTACAGGACAGCGAGTTGGGGACATTTTTCTTCAACTGCACCAATACATGTGTCACAGCCTGCGGAGTGCAAGGCTTACCCCAATTGGTTACTTCCGCACAGTTATTGCACTTGATCTACAATATATGAAAAGCTTACAGCTAATGCAAAGTAGTTAGTCAGATAAATCTCTACGTTAGCAGCATCTGTGCCTTCATTCTGTTTGGTTACGCATGCATATTGCATATCGTTTAGGTAGCTACTCATTCGACTTTTACCATGTTGTCTCATTTAATTCATGTTTTGGTCAGGCACACCTGGTGATTGGAGCCATATTATCAAGCAGATTGGAATGTTCACTTTCACGGGGTTGAACTCACAACAAGTTGCTTTCATGACGAAGGAGTACCACATCTACATGACTTCTGATGGGTAATTTATTCTCATTCTTTTTTGCCATTAACATGTTGCGGTCATTTTGACTTGATTTAATTTGACATTATCTCAGGAATCCCCCTTCCTCCGAAGATAATTTTTTCTTCTTTTTAGCTCATATTGTAGAATCGCAGGTGGGATAGAATGAATGAATACTGGTAACTTTAGTTATCAGCATAATTAGCTTTTCTAGTCACTGCATCAGACCACCTCCTTCAAAATTTTGTCAAATGTTTGTACGCAACTTCATTTGGATATTTGACGATATATGCTGCTGCTTTCATGCAGGAGAATTAGCATGGCTGGACTGAGCTCTAAGACAGTCCCTCATCTTGCAGATGCTATGCATGCTGCCGTCACCCGCTTTGTCTAAGAAAATGTTGGCATCTTCCCTCCATTTCTTCGTCCGGTTTTAGGCATATTGGTTTCCCCTTGGTTATGTTGTAATAGTTATTGCCTCAATGTATTTAGGCCCTTTTTTTTCTTTTTATTGATCTTGGCAAAATAAATGGGGAGTCTGTCTTTTGCATGGTTATGTATAAGTGGGGAACATGTATCGCGCTCTTGGTCGTGTGCCAGGACAAAGGCTTCAGACTGCTTGGCATTCCAAATTTTGCCTCAGGTAAAGTGCAGAAGTATAAATTTGTCGTTCAAACAGCTTTATGTGCCATGGCCCGTTTAACTGCACAAAGATTGTGGGCCCAGACCGGTTTTGTGCGACAACGAACGTCGCCGGACATGCTCGGCTGGGTCTAATATGGTTCCGAAATTGTGGGGGCCTGGCCATGGCAATTTAGAAGGTTCTTTTCTGTGAAGCGTCTAAAGTTGCGCGTGGACACCCAGCCCAAGATCAGACTTTAGGCTCGTCTTGAACGCCACGAAACACCGAAGGTGGACCTTTACCGAAACGTCTACCGAAATAGAAGGCCAGGAAAGGCACTGGGCCTAGAGGGCGATGTGTAGGGTGCAATGGGCTGGGAAAGCCTAGGTTAAGGCCAAATAAAAGAGTTTGTTTTCCAGGGCTAAGGCCCAATTGTCCAGGAAAGAGCAAGTTAATTTGGCTACGAAAGCCCAAAAGGCCTGGCCTCCAGGCCCAATTAGTAGTGCATCTAGGCCCAAATTGGGGCCCATGTTTTCATAAAAGGCCAATATTTGGTTGGGGTCAATGGGCCGAGAAGGCCCAAGTTCAGGTGCAAAAGTCGCTCATCCGGCCCACATTTACGGGCCTGACCTGGGCTAATTGGCCCCTTCTAAGGGGGGAAAGTAGTTGGGCCAGAACACAGCCCAAGTTAAGGGTTAAAGTTAGGCCAGGCCCAAGTTAAGGATCCATCAGTTCGACAGGACCCAGGGGCCCCAGACTTGGGTTAGTTGGGGCCCAATTTTTAGGCCTTCGAAATTGGGCTAGGCCAGGCATGTCGTACGGCCGGCCATGGACCTTGATGATCCTACGTCCATATTAGGCCCCAAATGGGCTCAATTACTCAACAAGCCCCCAAGAGTTGGGCTTCTAGATAAGCCCAAGTAAGGCGCAAAATAGGGCTAGGGAGGACTTCCAGGCATAGTTGAGGCCCACGATGAGGCCCAAGAGAGTTGGGCTTCCAAGCCCAAGCTAACGTCCAAATTTCAGAATGGGCCCAATGGGGGATAAGGTCCTAAGAGTTGGGATTCCAGGCCGAAGTTAAGGCCCAGATTATGGCTTGAGCCCAAAAGAACCGATAAGGCTCTTCCATGCCCAAGTTACCTGAAAGATTATAAACGAGCAGGCACTATAAACATGGAGGAGCACCAGCTCCTTTCTCCAATAATTTAATTTGAGTTCCAATCAACGCTATGACTTAGGCAGTTTGATGCTACATAACATGACATGATACAAGACGGAATGTCTATATATACTGTATGAACATCTATGAATAAGAAAGCAGAGCTCAGCAGCTTCAACACCTAGCATTCCTATCTGCAACCTTTCAACAGATAGGAAGAGGGACTCGAGAAGCTCATGGCAATGGAGGATTTCCCATTCTCTTTCGGTTTTCCGGGGGTTCCGCATTCGCTGAAATCGAGCGTCCGGCGCTCCACCTGCAAATGTTTCAAAGTAAGTCATCAAACTGGACTAGGTGGACATCGGATGAGAAACCTTGTGGAAGGTGGTCTTGGAAACTTCGATATTCATTCCATGGTTCACGATGATTTTGCTCGTAAGATATAGTACAATCCCTCTCCAAGTCTAGTGTATGACCACATATGGTAGTGAAGCCCAATTATATGCCTGATATTTAAAACATTTTATATCCAGATGCTTTCAAGGTAATGCCAGAAACCCCCTTCTTTTCTTCGATAGGTATTGCCAATTACGGCATAAAGTCCAATTAATCAGATAACACAGCAATCTAACGACAGACTTCAAGTAGAAAGCAGGTCGCATGTCCAGGTGCAAGAATACAATAAGTACGGATGAGGAATTTCAGACTTCTGTTTGGTTTATCGGATTGGCTTTTAAAATTACGACCACTAGAGACTAGACACGGTCATTCTTAAATGCATAAACAATGTAGTATCCAACAATGAAGCGAATCATACCGGAAGAGTTGAAGACGTAGAAGAACAATTCTTCATCTGCTGATTTAATATACAATTTTCTTGGCCAGGATTTTGGTGATCAAGATTTTTCTTCTTGGATACTGTCTCCGAAGCGTCATTTCCGAGAACCTCCTGAGCTGTAGCATACGCAGCAGCACTCTGTTCACTTAGATGTTTCATGAGCCCAAGAGCATCATAACTTGTGTCTCCAGGACTCATAAAATACCCCATATCCTGAAAACAAACCAGAAGACGAAAGCAGACATCATGTTATATCATTCTCTTGTTGTGTGCCAAGGAGGATATCATTAGCTTGATGTATAGACGACACAACAATACCTCGACTGTTATTTCAGTTCCAATTCTGGGCCCCGGAAGGAAAGAGTTTATAAACCAAGGTGACTTCCACGCTGAAGGAGATTCAATAATTCTTCTGAATGGAGTCCCTCCAAATCTGAAAAAGAATGTCATCAAGTCAACAATCCCCTCATATCTAAGGAAAAGCAGATAAACAAGGAGAACCTGAGCAACAGACTCTAATATAAAGTCTGGAATCATAGTTAAACTCCACTGTTTCAGTTTAGATATATGAAGGACATCTTAATACACACTTCCCTCCTAGGACCCCAAAGAGTACCTCAAGCAACATAACAATCTTAAAGAACTGCATAAAATTACTAGAACACAAATATCCATATATTATAACATATTAGCAGAATCTTACATGCTTGAGTTCTCAAAGCTGGCGTCATTCAAAGTATTGTCGACAGTTATCTCCAAGGGACCTGATGGAAGAGACAGCGAAGATTTAGCGACCTTGTGGCTTCCACGTTTTGCTTCACTAGCAGGAGAGCTGTGAGGTTGGCATGAATTCCCTGACAAGGACTCCAAGGTAACTTCATGAGTCAAAGAAGGTGCCACAACTTGAGAGGACTGTCTTCTGGGAGTTCCATCCGTAGACCCAGTTGCTTTATGAGCTTGGTTACTAGTTTGATCAGGAGAAAACAACAGGAGGTCATTTATGTCATGTTCAATAAGCACGTCGGGAGGCTGCGGCACCTGGAAAGAAAAGAGCAGGCTGAGTGTCATTGAAGAAACGAAAGAAAAAAGACGACTGGAATGGCCAAGTCACTTCCAGCAAAGAGAAGTATTTGCAATTTGATGTAAATGCTTCACATCAAAAGAAAAGAGATTTCGAGTGCTGCTGAATCCCTGATATGAGACACTGCGCGTAAAACTTGGTGACGAGAGTGAGCAGCAAACTAATAGGAAGGATAAAGAATTGTAGACTATCCAATGCATTAAACACAGACCACAAGTATCTTGATAAATTATCCTCTCTTGGTGCAAAACCTTGTGCAGATGCATCACCAAAAAAAGAAAGGAACAAAATGAAATTACAAACTCACACTTTCAGTTGTGGCATCAGCTTCCACACCAGTTTTAGCTTTAATATCATCATTAATCCGTTGCACTTCTTTCATACAATCGTCTCTACTGCAATCATTTTCTAAACTTTTATTGCCTGGAAATCCACTTCTGTCATTCTTTTCCTGTCTGCATTCTGAAATAATACATGAATTTTCTTTGTCTTCAGCAAGGTTCCTCAAGTTTCTTTCCACACTGATTGGTGGAGAAAGCATATATGCCCTTTGAGCGTCAGTCTCGTCAAACATAACATCCAGACGAGAAAAGTCTCTTGTCAGGTCAGACGTTATATCTTTTTCCAGCTTTTTGTCGTTCCTTCTATCTGACAAAGGGGACAACAAGTCGCGACATCTTTTCTTTAAGATAGAAGGGGTACTCGTGAAAGTTTTGGCAGCACTTTTCAGTACAGCATCAGGACTTTTGTCGCGTGAAGGAGAATCCCATAACCTAAATGGGGATATGCAGTTGATAGAAGACATCATCAGCTGTCGTATGCCAAGGGGACTATATTCTTGCTGCATGTCATTACTTGGTTGTATCAGATCACAGCTGAAAAAAGGAATATCCAAGCTAGGAAAACGAGGGGGCTCATAGCACAGCGACCCTGGCTCTCGCTTTACTGCTCCCATGCCCAGCCCAGCTTTCAAAGGAGTAGTTTGCATGACATCTGATCCTGAACAGAAAGCATTTACAGGTACTAATTTTGATTGATCAGGTGGCAACTCCAATTGCTCTAGCATACCGGAGCTCATGCCATTATCACAAGGAGAATTGGCTGAATCATCTGCAAAAACAAAACCACCATGCACACCACTTTCAAAGTCTTGTCGAGTTTCAAAAGAGGGATACTGGCTGGTTTTACAACCAGACACTGGTGCGTCACCTTCTCGAGGATCAAAATTAGAGGGCTGCGCACAAGAAGTACCCACCGCAACAGCTCTTGAAGGATCATAGAGTTGAGAAGATTCAGATAGTTCAAAATTTGATGATTGGCTTATTAGTGCATCTATACATCCACCAACATCAGTTCTGATTGGTTCTTTTGCAATATTTTCAGAGGTTAAAGATTCATCGGCCATAACATCTGAGAATAAAAACCTGCAACATTCATCATCAGAAATCAAAATCTGATGCAACTGATCGGCTCCTATGCCCAAACTGCTAACAGAAGGAACCATCAGTGCCAAAGAGGTTTGAAAAGGAAGATTAAGACCCCCATGACTCTCACTGGCACCTATGGACTCTGTTTTAACTCCTGATGATTCTGGTCCAAAATCCAAGAAGGAATTGTTTGGTAAGTCATGTCCACCAAACTTGTAATCCTCGAGAGAAGTTTCATTGCCACATGAAAAATTATGATGCACCAAATTAGAAGAGCCACATATTTCAGGATGCACATCTGGAATAGCGAGATTGACCTCATCCATAGACGGATAATACTGCTCTGAACAGGAAACTGGACTGGAGTTGTGATCTCTTCCCAAAGAAGACTCTTCGCTCTTAGGTATGGCTACAGCCATGTCATTAGTAGACTGAGAGCAACCCACAGTTGAACCTTGACTACATTCTGAAATTTCCTCTGGCTCTACCCCACCTTTAGGACCACTGTCAACTCCACTAGTCTGCAACCTTGAGGAAGATGAAGCAACGAGCTGATTCTGGAATCCAACGTGAGGCAAAGCTGGAAATTGTGCAAGTAAACCTGATGCCAAGTAAGTGTCCAGTTTCTTCTTTACAGAACTGTTCCAATGGTTTTTTATTGCATTGTCGGTCCTGTTCATCAACACAATTCAAATTTATCCACAGAACGAGAAACATTTCCTGTTACACTTTAGGCTGCGAAAGCAACATAAAAAAACACCAAGGACACAAACCTGCCAGGCAAGAACTTGGTCAGCTCTGCCCATCTGTTTCCATATATCTGGTGAGCCCGAATTAAGGCCAGCTCCTCTTCTTGAGTCCATGCCTCTTTATTTATACCAGGATTAAGATGATTATGCCACCTGACATTATATATACATGATTGCGGTTTCAGATATAGAAATTTCAAATTGAACTCTCATCCACTTCAGCATGGCTAACCCAAACTCATGTGAGAATTAGCTTGAGGGCAGAGACATGGACATTAGGGTGAACAATCAAAGTACAAAACCATAAAATAAAATAAAAACAAACAAAAAACAAAAAACAAAAACAAACAAAAACAAACAAACAAACAATCAAACAATCAAAAGTATCTGGATTGTGGAATGAAGTATGCAATTAGCAACAAGAGGAAGCTTGCAACACAGAAGAAACAGAGATTGCCTGAAGCCGAGTTTGAATGGTATTAGAAAAGCCACTACAGTTGTTGTTCAAGTTCAACTTTTCACTCAACTTTGTCCTAGTGACTTCCCCTCTCCTCATTTCAAATTCAAGCCCCAAAATCAGCTTCAGTTCACCCTAATACTTCCTCATTCTTCTTCCTTCCACAATCCATAAGCTTTCTCCATTGCTTTTCGCTAAAAGAGCTCTTCAGTCACCACATGCTTTGTTTTGGCCTAACTACGAGTCCCTTACCAGCCTATGTCAAAAACCTGGGCATGGTGGTAATATACAGCAATCACCTTGGCACAGCCTTCCAGTTTTCTTAGCTGTTTAACAACACATGGAAGCTGTAGTCTTGGTGGCTTTACGTGAGTGGCCATTTCATTTCTTGGTGACGTTATGTGAGTGGCCATTTCATACTTGTGAATTGTCACAGAAATTAGTTCACAAGTGTGGCATTTTGGTTTTGGCAGTTAGTGCTACCTTGATCACCAAATTTACCAATCAGCATCTGAAATGAGCAAAGGTGGAAAACAAGTCTCGGAACAATTAAAATATAGTAGGAAAATAAATAAAAGTCCAGTAATAATTGGTTTCGCATTGAGACTTTGCTACATTTGAGGTGGGTTCTTGGTTTTAGAAAATGCAATATGTTTATCCTATCAATGGAAGAAGGGTGTCTTGACATAATTCAGAGTAATGGCATCATGTGTAATGATGACAAGACATTCTCATCAGACAGGCAACAAAGGACCCCAAAGTACTCCAAAAGAAAATTAAGAAACTTTCTGCCACACCTTTCTCGACATTGCTTTCCAATTCGCCCAGGTAAATGTTGTGCAATTGTGGACCACTTTTTTGGACCATATTTGTTGACCAACTCAACGATGATTTCATCCTCCTATATCACATGAGCAAGTAATCATGTGATGTTATAGACATGCTGTGTGAACTTACATGGTAAAAATGATAATCATGATATAATAGGAAAAAGGACCAGGAAAAATAACTCATTACCTCTTTAGACCAAGGACCTTTCACAAGTTCAGGATTCAAGACCTTTTGCCACCTATGTAGACATTGTACATCAGTCCGATCTTTGAAACACTCGGCTACAAAACCAGTATTTTTCATCAAAGCCAAGAAACTGCTGTAGAAACTCCAGAAAACTAAAGTTGATGGAATATTAAAAAGACAATTAGTTAAAAACAAATCAAGTGTGCTGGCATAAACAAAATTTATGCCCAATAATATTATTATAACACAATAATCCTAATTTTACAGAAGAAAATAGCAAATATATCATAATCCGCAAGCGACAAGCAAATTTTCATCAAAGCTTCTGCATTTGTCTCCCTCATATTCATACAACTTCAACTTTGATAATTGATAGTAAATATGTTACTTTCCTTTCAAGAAAAGTTATATATGATAATACGACAACTGGCAATTAGGGGATAAGGAAAATATTGCTAATTTGCACCGTCAAAAGACATACCTATCTTCTTCCAATTCTTTCCTTTGAAACGCTCAACTGCCTTCCGCAATATCTCATCCTGACAACAACGTAAACTCAACTTGTTATAGCATTATCTAATGCTCAGCCTCTTGTTCCACTTGCAAATGGATGAATATCAGACAATAAACCAAAATTAAGATGAAAATGGTTATCCAGGATGTAACCAAGAAAAAAAAGGAATTCAATCAGCAGAACATCAAGAAAGTTGAACTGAGAATTCACTTTTATGAAAAGAAACGGTGTACTGTCTAATCTATCATTTTGCATGAGTGTAGTTAAAATAATTAGACACCCTAGGAAGGCTTGAAGTGGAAGTAGTCAACAGAGAAAAATTGTTTTGGCAGTAGAATAAAGTACAAGCATTTACCTCTTCAGCTGTCCATTGTCCCTTTGTTGAACGTCTAGTTGGCCCACTAGTCCTCCTACAAAACAAAAGCATCATATAAAGAGAGCTTGGCATTGTAACAAGAAGTTAAAACTTCCATTAATTATTACAAAGTAACGCAATATATGGAAGTCAGCACCAAATAGAAATAATCATGACCCGGTTGGATCCAAACTAAGAAACACTAACAAATAACTGAGCACTTGAGCACACCAATAGCCAGAAGAAACTGCAACAAGGATCTTGCAAGGACAACTAATTTAAAGAAATTGACAGCCTTTGCCTGATTTCACACTCAGCAGAACTGCAGCAAGGAATGATGAGGAAAAAAGAAACATAGGGGTTATTCTTCAAACATTTGCTCCTCGCAAAGAAAAAAAATGTACCACATCATATCTCAAAGATGCCATTAAGTGAACTCTCATCCATCAAGACCATGTCTCTACTTCTAAGTAGCAGCCTAGTGACCAAGCATATTGATTGAAGCCATTTGGCATAACATGTATGCACTAAGGTTTTGAATGCAATACCCATGCAATGGCCGCGCTCTTTGTACACCATCTTTGCTCGTGTCCGACGGAGCTGATGCTGTCCTTTCACTTTCCATAGTTCCTGGACAAACATGAAATGCTACATATGCCGATTCCCACTTTGTGACTGTCTCCAATATGTATTCTCCAAATCATCATAAAGCCACCGCCGAAATGTTTAGGCCTACGTCTTTGAACCACCAATTCGACAAGTAAAAAGCAAAAATAAGCACTGGCATACAGAAACATTCCAAGGCTGGCAAGCGCCAATAATGAAATACCAGTTATACAGCTTGCAAACACAAGGCGAGTGAAATCAAAAGTGAAATGACTAAGCGGATGATCTTCTCGTGACTAAATGTGCTCCAGAGCACAATTTACTCGCACAATCCGAACCCTAGAATAAAATAAAAAAAAACTCAACGAATCACTCAATTAATTAGAAGACTGAGCGTTAAACAGCACTGGCAAACAAATCTCCAACTCTCGCTGAACTCATTAAGATCCAAGGAGTTTCGAATTCTTCCAACCGAATGCTTAAAAACAGCTCATCGCAGGATCGGTTCGACCTATTCGAAACCACCTCGAAGAGCGGCCAAATTCCAGCGAAATCGATCGACTCAACTCTAACCTAGATCCGATTACCAAAAACCAAAGAAACGCGTCGGCACATGCAACCGACGAAATGAAGACGAGATCGAGACCTTACCAAGCGGAACGAAGTGCGTCGAACGGCGAGAGGAAGTCGACGGAGCAGACGCCTCGCGCATCGGGAGATCCGAAGCTCCGGCAGCACGCACGAAGAGGGGCGAGTGAATCTGCAAATGCTGCTCTGCGAGAGAGAGAGAGAGAGAGAAATTTGAAAGTGAGTTATTTTTCAAGTAAAACGGTCCTGAGGACTTTGTATTCAAACGCGAGGTCGATGATTCAAACCCTATGCCTAAAAGTCGAACGTGTTCGCTTGCGATGATTAGATTTCGACAGATCTGGGCCGTCCGTCCGTGCTAAGTCTTAGTCCTTTTGCTTGTGATAGTCTACTGCCGGGTGAGTTTGCGGTCCCTTGCTAACAACGGGACACAAACATTTCTTTTTTTTTTTCCTTCGTTTTTCAAATTTCTTTGGCGTTTTAAAGCGAATAATTTTAATACAGAAGTTCGATATCGACAAGTGTACATAATTTATTTGACATGTGAGAAATATTTCCTTTTATTGCTTTTTCTTAAAAAGGAATTTGACACAAAAATAGCTCAAATTAAAAAAAGAAATTCGAATGCCAAAGATAACTTTAAGACTTGGGTTGGAAAAAAATTTGGACAACTCGACTATCGAGAGATATCTAAAATTCAAATTTGGTTTTTTTTTTGGGTTGGAAAATTTAGTCGTTTGATGGGGCATAGACATACTCTAAAAACTTGAAAATTTTCGTGTGTTAAGCATTAAAAGAAAATCAAATCTGTTATTAACTAGCGCATTTATTTTTTGTGATTTTAAGCCATGCTTTTCATGGACTGCTCAGTAAATGAGATTAGCTAAGCCAGCGTTATATTTATTTTTATAATTTATGAAGTATCGTTTCTCATTTTTATTAGAAAGCACAATGATCATCCCGATTCGATAATCATACCTATTTCATCTCATGGGACTTATACTAATTCAATTTCTCTTTTCATGTAATTTGTCGATCAATATTTTTTGGTTCTCGTCAGATGCCCTTATATAGGACCAAATGATAACTGGCATCGGTTCTTTTCTTCAATCCGACCATACACAAACATTTTCCTTTTCTTTTAACTGAAAGCTACTAATTTAAATATGGAAGTTTTAATTTCAATACATATAAATGATTAAACTATGATGGTCCGTTCTATTTCATAATTGACATATGAGAGATGTTTCTTTTTTCTTTTTTTTATTAAAAGAGAATTTGATGAATTCATACCAACTTTTACAATAAAAATAGTTGAAGTTGGAAAAAGAAATTCGACGTGAAAGATAGCTTCAGGACTCGGTTTGGAAAAAAAAAGTTGGAAGAGTAGACTTCGAAGAGATCGCTAAAATTTGAATATAATCGTTTGATTGGGCGTGGACATACTCTTAAAACTTGAACATTTAATGTGTTGAAGATTAAAAGATTATCAAATCCAATATTAACTAGAGCATTTATTTTTCGAGATTTCAAGTCATGCTTGTCGTGTACCATGTGGAACTCGAGCTTACTTTAGCCAATTTTATATTTATTTTTATAAATTATGAAGTATCAAACTCTCTTTTTTTATTAAAAAATTACAATGACAATACATGCGAAACGATAAGGAAAAGATGACCTTAAAAGAGAAAGGACCTTTCTTTATGGGGTAGGAAAATTATGATCGGGATAGCAGATCCAAGACTATGAAACTTAGGTGTGGGTCTTTTGTCGAAATTAAATGGCCCTCCCAATTCGAAAGCCAAATCTATTTCATCTCAGAGAATTTATACTAATTTGTCTAATCTTTTCATGTAATTTGTCGATCGATACCTTTTGGTTTTTGTAAGATGCCCTTATAAAGGACCAAATCATTACCGGCATTGGTTCTTTTTTCAAATCCAAAGGCACACAAACATTTTCCTTTTTCTTAATTTAAATCTACTCATTCAAATATGGAAATTTTGATTTCGACACATTTCGCAACTCTGCGATCGCCACCCCCATCGTGCAAAAGCACCGGGACCTTCTTGTGCACTAGGTTCGACTTCAGAAGCAACTCGCTCTTCCCCTTCTTCGAGTCTTCAACAATGAGCTCGTTCTCGGGGACCTTCAGTTGCAGAGCCCACTCGACCCTCATGCAGAACAAGCTCGTCGTGGAGACAACGAGCTTTAACTTGGCCATGGTCGTGTTCTCTTGTTCTGAGTAGTGTAACCGAGTTGGGATCACCCATACACAAAAAGATGGAAGCTGGGTTCTCGAAAATGGCCGCCATGTCTAGTCAAATGCTGCGAAGTCTGAATCTTGAAGCAGAGAACAGTCGCGACTGTTGATGAGAAACAGTGAAAGGCAAGGCCAAGAAGGAGAAAAATCGGAACAGATCTAGCACAAATCTGGAAGAGGGTGTCATGAATTGTAATCTTCCATGCTTCGGAAAGTAAGCTAAATCTGAACTAGCCAATCTTTAATTTCTCTGTAAGTCAAACGGGGGATTATGAGTACATCGACGTGTTGACCAAGGATGAGGATGGCCAACAAAATCACCACCAGCACCATCAAACGAAGAGGATGATAGTGGACGTGGGCTTCAAGTCGCAGTTCGAAGTGGCGAGGGCCACACAGAGCTACGGGGAGCTCACGGCCTGCAATTGATCTTCGTCGGGGATGAGGTCAAGCTCAACCAGATCATCACCCTCGTCACGGCCGACACCGGGTTTGAGCCGGCCATGGCTGGGGAAGGGCAGGAGACGGGAGAAGATAAATAAAAAAAAAGGAAAGAAAAACAGAAAAAGACAAAAAGGTAAAAATTACAAAAAAGAGAAGAGGACGAAAATGCCCTCGGTCAGGCTTTACTTTAGAATAAAGAGGACACTTTGGACCTTTATGTGAAACGAGGTACACTTCGAACCCTTAATTGAAAAAATCATGGCACTTGGAGCCTTTAATTGAAATTTTCCCTTATTATTATGAATTTTTTTCCTTATTTATAAAGTACATTTAATGTCAATTGATCACGAAATATGTATAAAAAAAAAAACTTTGTAGGCTCGTCAAATGAGTGGATCGAATAAAAAAAGTTCCTACCCAAATTAATCAGTTTTAATGCAATGCAAATCTAGTAACATATACCCAACTCAATCCGTACCCAATTCATATCCAACTCGATTTATATTGCTAAAACATTTTCATATTTAACTCAAAAGTCCAAATTGAGGTGAGAGAATAGAGTTAAACGAATGGAAAATAAAGTGAGAAAAAGAGTCATAGAGATTAATTGAGTCTAAGTGAATTATTAACTACTTATTACTCATTATTTTAAATTTTACCAATCTAAATCTATTTTCTGAGCATAGTTAATTCATATAACAATTTAGCCCATCAAATACGGGTTATGACACAGACAAATAATCCATTTTGACCAGTCTACAGATGGGATGAGATATTCTCCAATAAAACAATTATTTATTTGTTTTTTCACAAAAGAAGAAAAAGAAGAAGAACAACAACATAGAACTCGGCAAATTCTACCTATATGCACGCCCAAGAGGAAGTAGCACATTGACCATTCAATTGTGTTGCAATTATTCACTCTAGACCAGGTTGGTAATGCCCTTAGAAAAGGGAAAATCAGGCATTGATGATTGTTCTTTCCAAAGCTTTTGAATAAGTTTGCAAGTCTAAAATTACCTAGAAAAATCTAAGCGAAAGTCAAAATTCATTTCCATACTGCACGATTCAAATCCAAGTCTGATTATCTATCACCAGTTGGTCCTGTCTGAAACAGATTGCAAATTACAGCGTCTATTAGTAAGCAAATCATTGTCTGGGATGTCAAAACTCTTGAGATGATGAAAAGGAGAGGAAAGAGGAAAAAAACAAAATTGTCTTAGAAGAGAAGAAAACAAAAGACAAAATTTTCAGTTGGTTGAGCGTTGTTTCATATATTACATGCAACAACAAAGAGGAACAGATGAAACAGCATCTCGTCAGCTGTACTTGCAAAGGTTCTCAAATCCCATGTACTCGTGGTGCGCTATCTTTCCGATCATGTTCGATAGGCCAACTCCCCCTATTAAGCAGAAGCCAAGAGACACTCCTTAAAACTTTCGAATACCTCAATCGGTTAAGCAGCCAAAATTGAAAAGCCAAACCAGACTGATATTTGAACAAGCTGTAAAGAAGTTGCATAAAATCTACCAAAGGAAAAGGAAACCCAAGAAAAGGTAACATTCTCACCAAGCAAGATTGCGCTAACAAATATTGTGAAGGCTAGAATGAAGATGATGAGCGATGCCCTCCCGAACACAACTATCAGCTTCCTGACAATGTTTTGCCCGACAAGAGCCGCCACCGTAGCCACGATAACAAAGTACAGTGCTGCAGAACATATTCGACGACGCGTGAGAATTTCAGAAGATATTTGCGTTGTTCTTCACAGAGATGAAGATAAATCATCACTTCAGCATCGCAATGCCTATGGTTTTACGCATCCATGACAAAGCCGCCATCTATCAACTTACCATAAGGAACGGGAAAGCGATCGAGAAGATAATACTCCACGACAGACATGGATGAGGAAAAGGTCATTGCAAATGTGGCTGTGGCGCTTGAGACCTGCGAGTACGAAAAGGTTGACGACAAAGATTCAGCATTGGCTTCTGTCTGTAGCGACATAAACAAACCCTCTTTAATTAATATAGTCAGTCTCATACGCAGGATTTCTGCCCATACCGTATAATTGTAAGCAGTTTTTAAGTGATAATTTCTACTAACATGGTGGAGCTACTAAAGTAAATATTTACTTTAGGATGTAGCAGAAACTTTCTGGACTTCAGCTAGTTCCCCTCAGGAAAGAGAGTACCAAACTCAATTTCACTCTAGTAAAGGAGATGCAGCTACCCAGAGAAAAGACAAAGCACATAATTATTGTCCATGAAGCTCCCAACAGCCAAAAATTGGTGCATCCCAACCATGCAAAACGATAAATAAATAAATGGACGTGGTAGTTTTTTATGATGTATGCTGACCTCAACTAGTTTGGGATAAAGGTGATGTTGATGTTGGTAGTTTTTCATGATGTAGCAAATTCAAGGGAAGAAAAGTTGCACTAATATGATGTTGAGGGGCGCCGATCTTTCGACTACCAATGCTTTCTTTGCCATGACTCAAAGAGAAACATGAACTCACCTGTGGAGGGACGCCCAGCTCCAGAAACAGCGGACCCATGATGAATCCTCCACCTAATCCAAGAAGCCCCCCAACAATTCCAGCCAGCACTCCACAGGCACAATAAAACACGAGCTGATGCACTTGAAAAGTAGTTTCTCGATCTCCCTTAGACGAAATGACTCTCCTTCCCTTATACAAGCTAATTGCCTCATAAAGAGACACTGACAATGATATCGGGACCTGCAAAAACGATCACAAAAACATATGGAAACACTGACTAAGGGGAACTGGTAGAATTTGCATTTTTTGGATCATTTTGCCCTCTTGTGAAGAGACATGCAGACTTTAGAATACTTATATATACAGGAAAAAGTACCTGCAGCAAGTTTAATGCCCAGTAGCCAACTGAACAGGTAGCTGTATGGTCCTGTCAGCAACAGCAGAAAATACCAAAGTAAACACATATACATCAGGAAAGAGGACAGTGACACAAAGTGATCTATTGCATTTCCAGAATTGTTAGAAAGCTAAAGGGGAGAGACACCTTGGCAATTTGAATTCCAAGAAATGAAACCCAAACAAGAACAAGGAGTCCAAATTCCATCCAATATACATTTTCGAGAATGGTCACCTGCAATGACATGCGAAATGAAATTAGGCATCATTGGGCGTCTCATGCAAACTACCAGGCAATACTAACCTCTGATTCCCTGCTGTTCCTTTGAGGGACATTCCCTGGGCCACTAGGAAGAGGATTGTATTCTGCATCTGGGTTCCCAGTGCCTGAGCAAAAGCCAGAAAGCGGCAATCAGAGAGCACAAGAGAGAGCGCAGGTCAGAGCAGAGACTGAAATTCAGCATGATGAAAGGAATAACATCATGACTCACCATTAGACTCCAAGCGCTCGGCAGCCTCCTGAAAACAAAAGCATGATGTAGGTAATGGTCACTCATGAAGAAAGAAAAATGAAAATCAAGCAATCAAACTCAAAATAAAGATAAGCAAGCATATCAATCACAGTTCAAAGAAATATTCATTTCACAAAGCACACTAAAGGCTTCTGTCTATGGCAGTATAACAGGTCAAGAGGCATTTGCTCCCAGGTAAAGGGGGGTTTAAGACCTATAAAGCGTACATTTTCAGACCAATAGAGAAGTGCACATGCTTCATCAAAGATTTAACTTTGGCTGCTTAGTTTCTCCATAAATGAATGGAATCAAATTATCGTTTTTAATACAAGTAATATTAATGCAACAAAAGGGGCATGGCAAACTGTGGTAATAGATATTGGATAGTTCTCAATCCAAAAGAAGTAAATTTTGTGGAAGTACGGTAATCTGTTTTAGTAATAGGCGAAGTGATGAAAGAGTCCTCATGCATAGAATATATTCATGTCAATAAAGACTAATTATTGGCAAGAATTTTCAGCAAATTCTGGCAATGAATTCCATACTGCAATCTTTATCAAAGAATGTTAGCAAGTTTCAAAAAATGCTTTTGCCTCACACACCTCCTCATCAATCTCTTTAGGTGTTGCACAGTTTCGTAATTTCCGAGAATTAGCAGGTGGCCAGTTACTTTTGCAAGATGCAACCCCAACAATTTAATTTACACTTGATCACAAGCATAATAGACCTACCTTCTTCAATATAGTTTCTTTTTTCCATGTTTCAACCCCCTTAAAGAATGCCTTAGTCGATGTGCCTGCATGTGTAAAATCACATAAGTTCTGTAGCAGTGCAGTGCTTTCTCTAACAAAAATTGCAACAAACATTACCTATGAAGAGAATAATCAGCAAAACCGTGACCATCCAGTCAGCAAATATCACATTAAACGCAACGCCAATGCTTATGCCAAGCATGAGCATTGGTTGTATAAGCAGTGCCAAGTCATAGTCTATGATTGGCATATCCAGTGTGGGATGCCTAAGCTTAAGATTATAGTAGACGGTCGACCCGGCAGCACCCATGATCATACCTGAAAGACAAACATGCTCAGACCTTCCTACATTTTAGCTCTAGAATATGTGAATGACTGCCCCTTATGTGAAGTAGTTCAGTCAAGAGAGAGAAAAAAAAAAAAAAGGGCTTGTGAATTAACTAGTGTCAACTGCACTGGAGAAATTGCTCGATTTACTTTGTATTTTAAAAATTGAAACGGTACTGTGCAAGAGTTTAACTTGTGCATACATTTTGAAATAGCTGTTGCTGACTTCGGATCAAACCCAATGATTAGGCTAAGCATGGGAACAAAAATTCCACCACCACCAACACCACCCACGCTCCCAAATGCCGCTCCAAGGAACCCGATTAGGGTGCCGATAACGATTCGCCAGCCAAATTCCAATTCCTGTTGATGAAATTAAAAAAAAAAAAAGGGAAGAAAATCCAGATTTATATCAAGAACTGTTCATTTGTTTAGTAAATCATCAACTGGTTCTCCAAGCACGTTGAAAATTCGGCCCAGAGTTGCTCCGCCTACTGGAACACTAAAAGCAGCTCCTATGTCAATCACTAAAACAGAGGGACACGTTCAGGGGAACGAACCCCATTCTTTAATAAAATTCGGGTATACCTACCGGGGGAGATAAGATTAAAGAAGCTAAAGATCCCACGCAAATAATGACAACGTGAATCAAACTACAAAACGCGCCAAATTCAGAAACAGAAACCTAGTAAAGCACGACAAGTCCTCGAGCAATAATTGACGTCAAGCAGACAAACTCACTTCAACTAACCCATTCAAATTAAGACACAGTCAAATGAAAGAGTAAGTCACACTCAACAGAAGTATGACCGAGTCAAAAACAGATGATATTACCGGCCAGACATGACGATAACCGGTCTGGTCAGATTGCCACAGGAAATTCACGGTGGTTGAAAGGAAATTGGAGAAGTGTTCCTGCTCCGATCGATTGGACGTTGAGACATCATGCTTGAAGCTCCTTTGAGCTGAAGCAAAGACGAAGGCGAGCAAGAAATGGAACAAAATGACAAACAATCTGCGTCTGCAAGTGACAAATTTGGCTCGAAACGGAGCCATCTCAACCAAGAACTCTCACAAAGATGCTCAGATAGCGTGTTTCTGCAACTCGAACGCCGCGAGCACTAGGCAGACGCAGAAACAAGGACGGGCGTATCTCTCTTCGTTTACCCACAGGGAAGATGGAAAGGAAAGAAAAGCAGAGAAAAAAGGACGGGACAACGATACCGAAAAAGTAGCGGAGAAGACGAAATGCGGGAGCTTTACGGGCGTGATCCACTCGAGCGGATACACAGGATCTGCTCCAGAAAGCAAATGACGAACAGAAAAAGCTGGGGTTGGGAGGAGCCCGCACGGTGAGAACAAGAACACGAAAGCGAGAGAGATACTGGGAATGGAAAACGTACGAAATCCCGGTGCGGGTCGGGGAGCAAAGGAAAGTTGGGTGGGTGGGTGATGCGCGTGCGAATTTGAGCAGGAGAAAACGGTAATGGCTCTTGTAAAAAGGCTGGCAATGGCAGGAGCAAAGCAAAAGCAAAGCAAAATCACACACCCCGTCTCTCTACTGGGATGTTTGCCTGGCAATCTCACTCAAATCGGCAAAAGATGGGAAGTGTTGAGTGCTGTGTCGTGCGGACGGTGTTGATTTGCCTGTCTTAATCGCAATTCGTAAGCTACCAATACAAGTTGGTCAGCTCCATTTATTTTTGCAAAAAAATAAATAATTTTTTAAAAAATTCAAAAATTAATCATTTGTGTAATTTAAAACAATTAATCAATAAAAAATGTTATTATTACAAAATGCCTAGATATTTTTTCTATTCGTTTATTTTTATAAACAGAACAAGAGATCATTATTAAAAAAAGGATTTTGCTAGCATAATAATTTTTTTAGGTGATTATGGGAATTACAGAATGTCGTGGGCCATAAATTCTTAAAAGGATGAACCCCACAACAAATTTATGTGTTATTCATCTTTTGCGGTTCACAATATGTTATCACGAAAACATATTCCTTGAAAATATATATTCAAAATCATTCTCATTCACTCTCGGCGAGACAGACAACTCTAATTGGCCATTCTATTGGTTAAAGAAGTTGGCGAATAGCTCAAACATACGGTAATTTCCAAAAGAAATTGTTGAATCATTAGAAAAGTGGTTAATACGAAATCGATTGAAAATAAACGTACGTGGACGATAAAAAAAAAACTTACGATCTGCATAACTAACCAGTGACCTTTACACGAGAAATTTTTGTAACTCGACTGAATCAGAGTCAGTGATCTCGTGTAAGAATATATAAATAGCCCTAAAAAAAAGCCGGCGATTCGAAACAATTGGATAAATGTCGAAATTTATTAAATACAAGTTGTCGAACAATCGAAATTATTGAGCACTTGTTCTTATCAGTAGTATCCAAAACCTACCAACCATCCTAGGAATTTATCAATACCCCTCGGTTTCTTCCCAAACAATCAATAGAACCGTCCACCAATTCTAATGAATGAGTCACTTCTCACGTGAAAAGCTACGAATCCTAATTCGAGGGCTTCAGTATAATATGTAGCATAGGCATGTGTCTTGAACAATGATTTTGTCTTGTTGAACCTAATGTCTATTTACATTAAGTACACGTGGCACGTCCTCAGTCATTTGACTCACATCTTCTTCCCTTGGTGCAATTCTTCTTCGCCATCTTATTTGTTTTATTTATTTATTAATATCATGGTGCACCCTCGGCCATTTCTGTAATTAGTCAGATAATGCACCTTTCTAGCAAGAGTAAATATTGAAAATTGAAGATGAGGAAAAAAAATCCGACTTTATGCCCAAAATTTCGATATTTCTTGCAAATTATTATGATGAAATAGGAATATTTACTGGAATAGATTATATATACGTATGTGTTGTCCTGCAACGATTCAAAATTAATTAGAGAAAAAAATTGGAAATTGAATAGAGCAAACTGAGATATTAAACGAAATAAAAAATAAATTGTTCTGAAAAAGGATCGAAAAATGATCGCCAGTCAAAATGATCAAAGCTACGGTTGTATTTCTTGTGCCATTACGTCGAAGTTTGTTTGAAACTTGCCTTTTATCTTCAAATTTTCAAATATTTCTAAGAGCATTCAGTCTTTAAAATTATTGTCGAACACTTAAATAAGTGAATATTATAATTTCAATACAGCGATTATTTAAGATATATAATACTAGACGGTGGGCTTCACAAATGAGGTTTTTTTTTTTTTTAAATGGGCTTCACAGCTTGCACCCATTATTACAACTCATATTTTTTTTTCTTTTTTGAGGGTGGAGAATGCCTTTTATTTTTATTTTTTTGACGTCAAAGGGATCTCGAATTTTCAGACTAACGTTCAGATGCAGCAGTTTGAGGATGTACTACGGTCTGACCAGAGTATTTTAAAGAACGTTGAACAGTTTCCTTGATATATACTCGTTTACGTAATTGTCAAAAGTCGGGACACACCTTTTTGGATAAGATGGGGGCGTGCGGCAATCATGGCGGCATCTTCCGGGGGCCTGCATTTCTTTATAAGTGGGACGCCAAAACGAGATTCAATAAAGCACAAAACGACAATATAGTTAGAAGAAACCCACTTCGCAGCCCAGCTCTTTATTAGGTCCGCCTATTTAAAATAAAATTATTTCCGAAAAGCTAATCGATTTTACGGTAAACGTTTTTCACGTGCCGAAAACAATAAAGTCGTGGGAAAAAAAATGATTTTTCGATTTTGATAAGAAGGAAATCGTTCTTTCTAAATCGCCAAAATAAAGAAAATTAATTACATCTCTTAAAAATGATTGCCATAAAAAAAAATATTTTTCCTCCGTCACGAAATTTTCAAGTGAAAGAAGCTCTTCTTTAGTGACTTTCAAAATCGAATGATCGATCGGCCAGGACTAGCACATGAGCCCTATCATGATAATCACATATCTCCCTTTCAAGTCAGCATGTAGTGATTAACATGCTTTTGGGAGCTTTTGTCTCCTATTGTTTGCGACCACCTTTGATCTCTGTCTTGTCCAATGTTTCTAATCATGCGCCGAAAGCACGCACTAGAGAATACTTAATCAAAGTTAAGTCGCATACATCTATTAAATGGGTCGTAAATTTATATATTGATTGAATTATTATATGAAGTGATTTAAATATTGTACGGGTATTAAATGGGTAAATTAATTTACAACATTTAAATTCAATGCACCTCTATGAGTCTCTTGCTCTCATTTGATCTCGTGCTTTCTCATTCGCATTTTCACCTCAATTTAAGTATGATTTTTTTTATAAATTTAATGATATATGAAAGTATTTTATGAACATGGGTCAATCGGATATATGTTGGATAATAGTTGAATTGGGCATGAATTGCTAAATTTACATGACACGAAATTTTATCAAAATGAATTAAATGAGTATATTTAATTAAAATTGAATAATTTTCTACCCAAACCAACTTTTCCATTTCCCTGGTCTCGGTCCAAGACATGACATCTTGTTTGGATCTATACTCTTTGTATCACACACGCCTTTGCCGTACAGTGGCTGTCCTTCTCAGACTCGATCATGGTTCTCCTTGCCCAGAGTAAGCGTGCGGCAATTTCATTTTCCTTCACAATTACAAGAATGCGTGTGTGTGTGTTTTCCTCCTCCTCCAAACAACCTTTTCTGATCCAACAAAAGGAGATTCCACGTCTTGTATAGGAGACTCCGAACGAAAATGCTTGGGGTAGTGGCATAGTAACGCGAGTTGGAATTGAGTACGAAGGTGCCGTGTGGCTCGCAGGTCAGTTTACTTTGATAGTCAGGAGTTTGAGTTATATCACGAGAGAATCTCCGACGATCTGATTCATGTTGTTGGACAATATTATCTCGCATGAAAAGATGTAGATACTAAAACTACAATATGCGTCTAGCTAACCTTATTCCTGTGAGATGAATCAGCTGAGTAGAGTAACTATCGCTCGAATTGAGTATTTCATGACTGTCACGTCTGTATTTCTATTGACTTTTTCCACCTATAAAATGTATAAATGCCCACCAAAACCATACTAAGCTTTTGTAATGCAAAACACAAATTGGACATAAATAAAGTGACCCCAAAAAACAATCTTAAGTTTAGGGATCTCAACTTGGTTGTATTTTCAATTAACAACCTTTTTTTTTTCTCTAGTATAGAGTTTTTCAAAGAGAGCACGCGAGGTCCAAGCTAGTTTCTATTTTTGTTTTGGGGGGGTGGCGGGGGAAGGGGGGAGAGAGTTTATTCTTTTTCTTTTTCTAATTAAATGGGCCGTGCGACACGTGTCGCATGGTAAGTGGGGTTGGGTA
Organism: Psidium guajava; assembly: GCA_016432845.1. Taxonomy (NCBI): domain Eukaryota; kingdom Viridiplantae; phylum Streptophyta; class Magnoliopsida; order Myrtales; family Myrtaceae; genus Psidium; species Psidium guajava. Next base: position 32,936,310 of record CM028229.1, on the reverse strand, counting down.
CCGATGAGGCGATGACATTACACCCTTGGGTACCTAATATTTTCGAGAAAATACTGGGTTCTTCTGGAGCACTAATTCATCTTTGCACCAGTCCACTTAGAGTGTGCCACGTGGCAAGCCAAAAGCCCCCACCGTCAGCAAATTTCCAAAACCCTCAAGCAACTTGGTCGTATTTTCAATTAACAACCTTTTTTTTGTTTTGTTTTGTTTTTTGTTTTTTTCTGTTTTCTAGTAGAGTTTGTCAAAGAGACCCCGCGAGGTCGAAGCTAGTTTCCGTGGTAAAGAGAGAGAGAGAGAGAGAGAGAGAGAGAGAGAGAGAGGGGAGAGAGAGAGAGAGAGTTCATTCTTTTTCTTTTTCTAATAAGTGGGCCCAGGCGGCGACACTGTACTGATGACGAGACATTCTTGGGTACCTAATATTTTCGAGAAAATATTGAATTTTTCTAGAGCATCAATTCATCTCTGCATTGGTCCATTTAGAGTGCGCCGCGTGGCAAATCAAGGCCCCACTATGAGTAAGTTTTCCAAAAACCCTCAAGCCATTTGCCCTCCGTTGTTTTCTAGATTTGACAGCTGTCAAAAACTCAAAAAGTGCTGAAAATCCAGTGAAAAAAAGATGAATAGCATTCATGCGTTAAATTACTATTTATGATCCCGACTCCCTTTCTCAGGAAAAAGGAAAAATGTGATGCACGAGTTAGAGCTTGTGCCGGCGCTCCTCCATCCGGTTCGAAATGAACGTGGATGCCAAGGCATTTCACATCGTTTACACACGCAATGTTATATGTTTTTCAAATACGTGATTTCTCTTTATTTATTAATTTAAGCTTTCGAGTTCGATATTTTGATATGATTTTATTACTGATTCATTTCTCGTGTGCATGCCGCCCCGTTCATCAAATTTCATCTTTCGAGCTTGATATTTTGATATGATTTTTGTCATCAATTTATTTATCGAGTGCACGAGGCCCCGTTCATGAAATTTCATTTTTTGGTTTGGACATCTGATTTTTTTTTTCATTTCTTTCTTTGATTAGGAGTAAGTTTGCAATCTGATTTTTAATTAGTTGGTAAGTTTGCAATAATTATGGGTTTTCCCACCCTCCTAATTGGGCCCTAGTATCCTCTTTTCGTGTGACAAAAGGCCCATCCCTCCAAATTTAAAGTTGTCTCTTTAACAGAGACATCAAAGAGAGTAAGGATAATCCTATTTTCTGAATGTATAAAAGGAATTTAGCTCGAATGCTTACCCAATAATAATAAAAAAAATTGCAAAGCTCTTCCTTTTTAACTAAACCAAGAAAGACATTGATCTATATCTTATGGGATATCATGCACGACACACGTAACAAGATAAGTGATAAGGATAATGTCGGTATTCAATTAAGGTCTCTTTAATTAACTTGGGAGCCAACTTTTGCTTGAAAATCAAAACCGTCTCTCAAATTGAGTGTTGCAAAACTACGATACATAACCACTCGTGACCACCAATTGAGTGGCACATGACCAAATGACCACGAGGTCCGAAGCTAGAGCGGTCATGAACGAACACTGCAACCTCAAAGCTTGAGCAGCCATGACCTTGAGCTTAGTAGTGGCTCACTGCAACCTCAAAGCTTGAGTGGCCTCGAGCTTTGCTGGCACTAAAAAATCAAGAAACCAAGGCTGCCACGAGCTCAAAGCTCAAGTGGCTATGGCCATCACTATTTGCTATATACCCTAAAGCAAGCATGTACTGGTTAAATATTAGGAATTTTAGTTGTACTTTCAATTATATTTCTTAATTAATAGCAAATACGTGTTTATTAATCAGTCCCATTATTTGGATGAATGATTTCATAAGATCAGTTGCGATTAAATCTATTATTAAGATATTAAGAATATGTGTGATAGGTTCATAATTAAATTAAAATTTTAAACTATTCCTAATTAATAGATCATTGAGTGGATATTAATAATCTCGTTGAGACCAGAGTATTTGTAGTTTTGCCATTAAGTTTTGGATACTTAAGTGAATGATAAGTCACAAGTCATTAGGTAATATGATATCGGACAAATGCACTAAATGTGACATGTAATAAACGATTGGCAAATATGGAGTTTTGAGCGTGGTCAATGTCTAAACAATTCATGCTTTGGTTTTGTGTAAATAGTTCTTAGACTTGAGGCATAGTGTTGACTTATGTGTTGGATGGTTATGGTTTACAAGTGCTCATATTGCTAGTTCGTTGAACCATCTTTGTACTTGATAGTTGTATTTATTCACATATAAGTCACACGTATGCGCAAAATGGAATCTATCTCCTTATTACATACAAGATTGATGTCTTACGCGGTCTAATTGTAATATTGTATTGAAATCCTCACCCGTGGTTGTAATCAAGAATGTCTCGTGTAAATAAATGTCAATTAGATTTGTGTATATGATCAAATTGATAGCTTGACAAGTATTCCACGGTCTTTATTCTATCGGGAGCATGGTAAGACACAATGATTGAAAATGTTATAGCTAAAGCTGACATGTTCATTATGTATATGAAGTATTCACATTGTTTGAGTAGCCGTGGCATATTGCTAGACGTTACTTATCATACACCATAACTAATACATGAGAATGTTGAACGAGGAAGTCGATATTGCCGCTTGAACAAGGTCCCGATTGAGCCATGCGCTTGAGAAATTGGTTTCAGACGAGGAAGAGGATAGGAAAAATAGCCAGGACAGAACCTCCCCAAGGGACACATGTCGGCAGGTGTCATGCACAAGGGACATGTGTTCGTATCTATGCTGACCAGTCAGCTTTTGTTTTCGCTATAGTAGTTAACGATAGTTCAATTTGTACAACGATGATTGTCAAATAATAATAATAAAAAAAAGACTTCTCTAGAATCCTTATTTTCGTCCTCCTACCGTTACCCCTCATTCTGTCTGCTGTCATCGGGAGATTGCTAGCACAATTAAGATGGTGATTTCGAAAATTTCGTCTTTCATTTATCGATTAGTGGCATGTTTAACCTAGAGGTTCGGCACTTGTGAAACTAGAACAGAAGAATATCTAAACCACGCCGTGTTAGATACGCTACAAGAGGTAATTCGATAACCCTCTCAGTCGAATGTGATTTTCGATTGAAATGCATGAATCATGCCTCTGCCGCGCGGGTCCTATTTTAGCCGCGCTTGATTTCATTTTTGTTTCCGTTTAGTTTTTCCCGTGCACGGGATTCGGACAACCACAAGCTCAAATCAGGCAAACGGCGCGGCATAATAATGTCGAGTGAATTATTGCTCGATAGTCTTATACACATTTCAGCGTTCTTCATATCAGCAATTCAACGATCCACGTCAGGGGGAAAAATAAAAAACCGACTGGTAAGAGAGAACGCAGAGGAACGGCTTTGAACCCAAAATAAAGTGGAGGGACCATTTTGATTTTCGGGTAAAGATAGAGGGACGTGGAATTATCGCTAAGTCATATGAACAGATTATTACATATGGCGACCATATCGTCAAACTCCCATTATGCTCATGAGTCACATGCTTCGAAAAATGACGACATTCCTTTTTGAATTTGAAACCTCATGCGTCTGAAGTCAAGTTCCTCAGGTCCTACTAGCTTTTTTCGACCAAGAGCATGTCTGGAGTGAGATAAAAAAAAATATTTAAAAGAGTAAAAAGGAAAAATGCCCTCGACCACCATGAAGGTCAGACCCCCACTTGAGACTTTCATGACCATCTCAGGTCTTTATTTAAGACAAAATCTATTTTAGGCCTTTATTTGGGACAACGCCCACTTGATGACCTTATTTGAGAAAACGAAGGCATTTTAAACTTTATTAGAAATTTTCCCTTTTTAACATATCAACAAAGGATAGATCTGTGCTGTAGTAACATACCAACAATTTCTTTGACCATAGTGCAAGTGAAGAGCGGTCAACCTGCATTGCAGCCCAGCACGAGTAAGCCCAAACCAAACAACAAAAAGGAACAAAATCCTGTTTGATGAGTGGTGTAGAAGCTCTCTGTATCTACAGACACCATCCTCAGGGCACATTTCTTGAGGGACGGCAATTTGCTTGCTTACACTAGAAAAAGGGTAGAGGATCTCTTGTCATCAGTTCAAGAAAACCACTGTACACGGTGGAGCGATTTGGGCACAGGCGCCAATACCCCCTCTAGACTGCTTTTGGCAGATGATTGGCAAACGCGACCCAAATTTACACGTACAAGAAAGATACATAGATCTCATGGCAGACAATGTGCCCTCAAATGATGTTTCTTTCTCCCTTGATAGCATTCGATTCCTTTTCATAGCTGCAACAGTTCCCATGCGATCACTTCCCGCAATGCCGGGTATCTGTAATATATGAGAATTCAGTGCACTGTCATTTTGACTCTGATAAATTCTTTCCAAATTCTCCACAGGTTTCACTTCCTCTGTCTTCCTCGCCTCGGCCAATTTTTGGCTTTTGAAAGTACCCAATATTCTCTTCCCCTTTTTGGATAATCCAGTAGCTCGCCAAGCTTCTGCAACCAACAAGAAAGTTGATTTTTCAGGCTGAACATCAAACTCTTCCATGATTTGGAGGATTTCTTCTGATTTCCATGGTTGCTTTGCTTCTCTGTAACCCCAAATTAGAGTTTCAAAAGTTTTCAAGTTCGGACAAATCCCATATTCGCACATATGGTTGAAGACTCTAGTTGCATGGTCCATGTCTCCATTACTGCACCATCCACTGATGATGGTTGTGAAGATGACCACGTTTGGGTGAAAACCTGAATGAATCATGGCCATTAAGAGCTCTTCTGCCTTTTCAGTTTCTTTTGCACGGACGTAGCCTTTGGCTAAAATGCTATAAGCATGTGCATCAGGTCGTATGCCAGCCTTCACCATGTTATCGAAGATCTCCTCACACTTGTCCATGTATCCTGCTGTGCTCCACGCATTCATGATGGTGCTATATGTCACAACATCTGGTTTGACCCCAAATTCCTTCATTAACTTCAAAACCTGAAATGATTCCATCTATGGATCATATTACTTTTCCCCCAGGGAGGAACCAAAAAAGAAGAAGCCGGAGCAGATTCATGAAAAATCAAAAGCTGGCAGAAAATATAATGTTACTGTTGAGTTTATTACTAGTATTAGCAAGTTGGGGCAAATATGTAATTGTGTTAGGCTTAACCCTAAGCCTATAAGTACTTCCTTTGATATCAGAAATAAAACAATTTTGCTCTTTTATCTCTAACATGGTATCAGAGCTAGGTTCCCTGAAACCCTAACCCTCAGTCAACCCACTGTCAGCCGCCGGCCGCGACCCGTGTGGTCGGCCAACTCGCTCGGCCACGGCCCGTGCGCCGGCCAAGTCCGTCGGCCACGACCCGTGCGATCGGCCACTTTTCTCGGCCACGGCCCGTGATCTCGGCCACTTATCTCGGCCAAGGCCCGTGCACTCGGCCACTTCTCTCGGCCACGGCCCGTGATCTCGGCCACTTCTCTCGCCCACCACCTGATTCAGTCGTACTAACTCAACAACAACACTACTATGAAACCACATTAAAATTCAGCAGTCACAAAACGCATACTCAGTTCATGGAAGCAGCACGGACGAGTCTTCAACAATGGGTAGTATTTGACGTCGCCGGCTTGTAAGTCGCCGGCCCTAGGCGTCGCCGGGCTGGTCGGGGGTCGTCGGGAGTCGTCGGGGGCTGTTCTGGTTATGATGAGTTGGTTAAAGCACGACATAGCATGAGTGATGCTATCTCTGGTCCTACTGCTACTTTGGCACGGAACAACGATCCCACCTGTCTATTGTCTAGTTCGTCTGCTCCTCGTTCTTGGATTATTGATTCAGGTGCTACTCATCATATGACCGGTGACTCTCGTCTTCTTACATCCACTTTGTCTGTTCCTTCTACATCGGTTACCCTAGCAGATGGTTCTCAGTCCAAAGTAACTGGTACAGGTTGTGTATCATTGAGCTCTTCTGTCTCTTTACCTCTTGTTTACCATATTCCTCATTTCCCTTACAACCTTTTGTCTGTCAGTTCAATTACTCGTGATCTCGACTGTGATATCATCTTTTCTTCGTCTTCTTGTGTTCTTCAGGATCGGAAGACTGGACGCCGAATAGGTAGTGGGCGTGAGGCTGGTGGATTGTACATCCTGGATCCTGAGATTATTGCTGCTACCACAACAATCCAAAATAAATCTGTGGATGATCTTTATCGCTTACATTGTCGCCTTGGTCACCCATCAGCAGACGTACTCCGACGTTTTCCCTTTGTGTCTAGTTCAGGTCTTCAGTTCCATTGTGAAACATGTGAGTTAGGTAAACACCATCGTGTGTCTTTTCCCCTTCGTGTTTCGAGTCGTGCTTCCCAACCATTTGAGTTAGTTCACTCTGATGTTTGGGGTCCTAGTAGAGAGTCTTCCTTTGGTTTTCGTTATTTTGTCACCTTTATTGATGATTGTACTCGAACCACTTGGTTATATTTAATAAAAGATCGTACTGAAGTCTTTCATTCTTTTCAACAGTTTTATCATGAAGTTCGTACTCAGTATGGTTTTTCTACTAAGTGTTTGCGTACAGATAATGCTCGTGAATATTTTTCTTCTTCTGTCTTCATTCCATTTCTTGAATCTCATGGTATCTTACATCAAAGTTCCTGTGCTCATACTCCGCAGCAGAATGGAGTTGCTGAACGTAAGAACTGTCATTTGTTGGATGTTGCCCGTTGTCTACTTCTTCATACTCATATGCCTAAGTCCTACTGGAGCTATGCTCTTCTTACAGCATGTCATCTTATTAATCGCCTTCCATCCTCCGTGTTGAAAGGAGCTATTCCTTATACTGTTCTTCATCCTGATCGTCCTTTGTGGTCTATTCGTCCTCGTATTTTTGGATGTGTTTGTTTTGTTCATTCTTTGTCTCCTGGGTTAGACAAATTATCTCCTCGTGCTGAAAAATGTGTATTCGTGGGTTACTCTCGTACCCAAAAAGGGTATGTCTGTTATAGTCCTTCTCGTCGTCGAGAGTATATTTCTGCTGATGTGACTTTCTTTGAGCATCAAGCATTTTTTCGTGATGTTAGCCCTCAGGAATCATTCACTATGGATCTTTTACCATCCTCCGCACCTATGTTTCAGTCAGAGCCACAACCAGCTATTTCTGATGATACCTTACCGGATCTAGGATCACCAGCTCCGACTCTTCAGGTTTATACACGCGGTCCTCGACCTGTTTGGGGCCATTCTTCTCCACCAGCAAGCGCTCCATCACCACCATCTCCGGTCCAAGCTTCCGATCCTTTTCCACCATCTCCTGTTAGCTCTCCTATTGCTCATCGTACTCGGTCACGGTATCCTCTTTCTCATTTTGTTTCTTATCATAACTTAAATCCTCAGATGTCTGTCTTTGTGTCATCCCTTGCATCTGTGTCTGTGCCAAGTAGTGTGCAGGAGGCTTTGGCTCATCCAGGTTGGACTTGTGCTATGAAGGAAGAGATGACTGCATTACATCAAAATAAAACTTGGGAGCTAGTTTCGTTGCCGGTTGATAAACAATTGGTGGGTTGTCGTTGGGTCTTTACTGTTAAACACCATCCGGATGGTTCAGTTGAGCGCTTAAAAGCGCGTCTTGTGGCAAAGGGCTATACTCAAACTTATGGTATTGATTATGATGAGACTTTCTCTCCAGTGGCCAAAATTCCTTCCATTCGCATCATTATTTCCTTGGCTGCACGATCTCAGTGGACTCTTCATCAGCTTGATGTTAAGAATGCATTCCTTCATGGAGATCTTCACGAGGAAGTATATATGAAGCAACCACCTGGGTTTGTTGCTCAGGGGGAGAAGGTATGTCGATTGCGAAAAGCTCTTTATGGACTTAAACAATCTCCACGTGCTTGGTTTGGCCGCTTTAGTGATGCGATTATCACTTTTGGCATGCATCGGTGTAGTGTGGATCACTCAGTATTTAGTATGTCATCTTCTAAAGGGTGCGTTATTCTTGTTGTCTATGTTGATGATATCATTATCACGGGAAGTGATGTTGAAGGTATACAACGACTCAAGCAATTTCTACAGAAAGAGTTTAACACTAAAGACTTAGGCCGTCTTCGATATTTTCTTGGTATCGAAGTTGCCTATGCTAATGGTTGTATTGCTCTCTCCCAACGAAAGTATACTCTTGACATTCTTAAGGAGGTTGGCTTACATGATGCTAAGCCTGGTGAAGCACCTATGGATCATGGAGTGAGACTTGATAATGAAAACGGAGAACTTCTACATAATCCAGAGAAGTACCGCCGATTAGTAGGCAAGTTGAATTATCTTACCATTACTCGTCCAGATATTTCATTTGCTGTTAGCGTGGTAAGTCAATTTATGAGCTCTCCTCGTACTACTCATTGGCAAGCTGCTCTACAAATTGTTCGATATTTGAAGGGAGCTCCGGGTCAAGGACTTATGTTCCATAATCAGGGTCATCTTCGTACAGCTGGTTATTCTAACCCTGAGTCATTGGAGGTGACGGGATATTCTGATGCAGATTGGGCTGGTTGTCCTATGGATCGTCGGTCTACTTCGAAATACTGTGTTTTCCTTGGCGGTAATCTTGTGTCATGGAAAAGCAAGAAACAGACTGTTATTTCTCGATCTAGTGCAGAGGCCGAGTATCGTGCTATGGCTAATGTCGCGGGTGAACTTCAATGGATTCGTATGTTGTTAGCTGAAATTGGATTACCTATGACCGGATCATCTACTCTTTGTTGTGACAACCAGTTTACTATTCATATTGCTAGCAATCCAGTGTTTCATGAGCGAACGAAGCATATAGAGGTGGATTGTCATTTTGTTCGGGAAAAGGTGAACTGTGGGGACATACAGCTGGCGCACACACGTTCTGAAGAGCAACTAGCGGATATTTTCACAAAGCCTCTTCGAAGTGGACGAGTTTCATATATTTGTCATAAGTTAGGTCTGTTTGATATGTATGCTCCAACTTGAGGGGGAGTGTTGAGTTTATTACTAGTATTAGCAAGTTGGGGCAAATATGTAATTGTGTTAGGCTTAACCCTAAGCCTATAAGTACTTCCTTTGATATCAGAAATAAAACAATTTTGCTCTTTTAATTTCTAACAGTTACCAATCCATCAATTAGTCCTGATCACAATTATGATGAATGTCTGTTTGATGATTAAGCAAAAAAGAAGCTAAGTAAAAGAGAGACCATTAACTTTTCTCGTTAAAAACTTAAAAAGCATAGCTACTATATTGAAGGTAGGTAATGAATAACTGCCAAAAGTGAATGAACAAGTTCATGAAATATAATGAAAATTTCCTCCAGAAATTACTGTCTAATTTAATTCATCAAAATAGAAACTTCCTCCAGAAACTAGAGACCAATAAATTTACCAGGGATGCTCTTCTCGAAAACCAGCCAGAATCAGATCCCAATTTTCTTTTTCAGATTTTTTTTTCTGGAAAAGTATGGCATATATAATCACCTAAAAGCCATTACATAATACATAGTGCAAGCATTGGATTAGAGACTTAAAAAAACAACTAGCTAATACTCACCTCATCAACACCATCTCTGTCCATAATTTCAACAAAGCCTCTGACCAGAGAATTAAAAAGAATGAGATTGGGATGCATTCCAAGATCCTTCATCCTGTACATGAAATGCAAAGCCTTCTTCATTTTACGTTCCTTACAATAACCGGTTATGATGATGCCACAGGTTCTCTCATTTGGCTCAACGTTATTTTTCTGCATCTCTAGGATTAGATCTTCAGCCTTTTCCGTCTGTTCGTTCTGAGCATATGATGTGGCTATAGTGTTATAAGTAACAGCATCAGGTTGCATATCGGAGGCCACCATTTTGTTAACTACATTCCATGCCTCAGTGATGTTCTTCTTACTGCACCATGTTCTGATTAAGACATTATATGTTCTTATGTTAGGTTTCACTTTTCCCTCTTGGCACATCAGGTCCAGAAGTTTCATAGACTCTTCAGGCTTCCCAGCAATGCCAAACCCTTTGACTAATGTGTTATAAGTGCTGGTAGTGGGTCTTATTCCACTTGCCTTCATCTTACGAAAGGCCTCCATTGCCTCCTCCATACTCCCAGATTCTGAAAAAGCATTAATAACAGCATTGAAAAAGATTGAATCAGGCTTCATTCCATTCTCTTCCACCTGCATGATAATTGAGGGTATGGAATCAAAACGCTTCTGGATAGTGAATGCAGCAAGCAGGGTCGTGTAAGATATTAGAGAAGGTATATGCCCTCCTTCAATGAGATTTCTGAAAATGGACTCGGCTTCTTGAGGTTTCCCCCTTTCTACAAGAATGTTCATCCTTTTTGTCCTTGAGAGCACGGTTCGACAACTATTTTTGTTCTTGCAATCTAAACAGCAGTTTTCATTCTGGGGACCTCCAGACTGCAAAGCGTTGTCCTCATTAGCTTAATAATTTTTTTCAACATAAAAACATAGAATGAAATAAAATGAAATATAACTAAATCAAAAGCAGGAAATTAAGAAAAGAAAAGCTGAACATAATACATTTTTCAATATCAGTAGAGAAACAATATGTTTAAACATGCTTGCGTTTATTATTTAAGTTATCCTTCCATATTGTCAGAAACTTGTAGATTTATGCTCTACAGAATTCTAGTTCTTTCTTGAAGATTTCTCGAACATAAAGAGATATTGCATGCGTCTTGATATGACCACGGCTACTTATTAATGACCAGAACAGGCTGCATGTCAGCTCTCAAACAGAGCCAATGAAATTGCAATGCCATGAATAAGATTATCCATTTTCAGGAATAAACGATATACCTTCTTAGTGAGTAATTCTTGAACAGGTGCTTTCTTTGTGCTGGAAGGTCCAACCTTATCCTCATTCGTGAACAGAGGAAGAGCTCCATGTATGCTGGATTCCTCCATATTGTCGGTCCTATATGTGCCTATCAACCTTGAAGTACCAGAATTGCATGGACAAAGGACTGGCGATGATGCAGATATCTATTACTTTAATCATGGCGGATCGCAAGTTTTGAGGCTGGAACAGGCATTGCAGATGGAAAGCTCAATCCTGTTGGTACCGAAATGGGGCATTTCTTCAAACACGTGGAAATCACACATGTTTCATTACTTTTTGACAGCTTTACTTAACTTAACAGTTAGTACAATCTATTAAGTGAAGGGAATCAACAAAAGAAAAGCAAATTTCACGTCCTCCCTTTCTCAGAATCGAACATAAGATCGGAAATGGCGATTTCATTCTCAGCTTCATTCCCTTCCATTCTCATCTCAATACCACTCATGACAACAAGCACAGGACACACCCAAAAAGCCCTTCAGCACCCATGACCCATGAACGTTGATACAGTGATTAGGACGGTTTTTTTTTTGCAGCGAAGACCACGCAAAGTTAGAGATCGTCTATTACCCCCAAAAAGGATCCTTCTTTTCAATAACCCACAAACCAAGAAACAAAGCTTAGGCTCACAAGTCGCTAAACATCTTGATCCTCTCATATCTGACGCCTTACCACTGCTCAAAGTGAAATGAACAGCAAGAAAAACTAGTACCCATGAACAATAACCAAGAAAGATCCCACCTTTTTCATCAACCAGAATGATAACATTCAAGAAATCAAAGCGCAGAAGTTGTTGAGAAGAAGATAAAAACAAAGAACAGAGTGTCGAGCGTGGTACCTTTTGGTTTGGGGGCCTGGAGCAGCTAGGAAAGAAGATCGTGCCGTCATGTAAAAGTTCAAAGGAAAATGTTGAATTTCAAAAAAAAATGCGAAAAATCCATCGACCAATAGAATATATTATCCACGTTATAGGAAAAGAGGTTGAGGACAAGAGAACAGGGATAAGGGAAAAAGAATGAGGCTGAGCTGAAATTTGGAGATATTTGCTCCTATGTTTGTCCTCCATCTCCCCCTTTAGCCAAGGCTTTACTATTTCTCATTTACTTTTTTTCTTCTAACTTTTCTTTGAAACACAGAAAAAAAAAATCCCTTGTTAATTTTCTCATCATAAAGTTATTTTTATTTCTAACACTAAAGCGGCACTTTCTTTTTCCTTTTGTTGTCGAAACACTGAAGCATCGCTTAAACTTTGTCATAATTCAAGATAATAGTGGCACAAATCCCAAATTATGGCCTAATGTGTGATTTACTTTTAATTTGTTTCAGCATGGTCACATGAACTTCGGCACAGTTTTTGAACTTTTGATTTGTTCAATGAAGTTCGTAGACTTATTATATATCTTTAATTTAGTCCTTCGAAAATGTAAAAATGTCCATCGTTATCCTTTTATTAAGTCAAATTCAAGGGCAGGAGGCAAAAGTGCAATAAAATTTTTAAAACCTTTTTAGACAATTTTTCCTCCTTTTAAGAGCTCGGCCTAGCTTGCTGAGAATCAAAAAAAGTACTCAGTGCTTGTGAAATTATAGCTATAGGCGGGCATTGATAGGAGTTTCATGCCTGCTCTCGACCCGCCTCGACCTGACCCGACCTGTCCCTCCATTTGGGTCTGGAAAATTTCATAAGGCCCCGTCGGAGTTCTCCCGGATTGAAGACCTCTAGATTTGAAGAACAACAGGGAATCGAATACAAGACATTTTGCTGGCAATGAGAAATATGGGCTCTTCTGTCACTGGGCTTTCTCATTGGGCTATGAAACTGGTTTCTTGCTTTGGAGAATCGGAGATGCCGATCCCCGAAGTCAAAGCCGAACTCAAATCGCTGAAGAGAGACTCGAAAGTTTTCCTGAATTCAAAGTCGGACAAGAACCAATTGTGGAACATACGGTGGGATCCTTCAGGGCCGCGATTCTGTCTGCGAAGGGCGCTCTTCGATCTGTAGGGCGATGGATGATCGCTCGCGACCCATGATCTTTGATCCTCTCTTTCGATAGAGCTCGCCTACGAGGAAAAATGTTGAGGCTGTGGAAATGTTACCAGAATTGCTTGCGGGATCATCCCGTGAAGACGCAGATCATCAGCTCCGGCCTAATTTGGGGCGTCGGCGACGTCGCTGCTCAGACCATCACTCACTCCACGGCCAAGAGGCACCATCATCTTCAGGTGAATCATGAAACCGATCGAGAAAATTCTCATGGATCCCTTCCGATTATGGTTGAAGTCACTTGTTCTGTTCTTATGTTTGGGAAATTTGCGAGAAATGGTCTTGGCGTACATGTGTTTCGACGCGTTTCAACCCTGCGTTGCGTGTAAAAAGCATAAATTTGTTCCCTTTATCTCGTGAAAGGACCTACTTGGGCGTGCTAAACATCATTGCAGGTTGCTATTCATTTGGTCATTGTTTGATACTGTGGTATTTTAGTTGGTTTCCTTGCACAAGCATGCTTTACCTCTCTCTGCATTTGGTTCCGTGGTCCATGACGCTTCGGCCTCGTTGGGGGTTAATCGGAGCCATACGCAGTATATGGCTATGGTGAAATTGGTGTTCATTCTATTTATGAGGAGAGTATTCACAGGTTTTACTTTTAAATTGCGTTCAAGCAAGTCGACTGTGTTAGGTTTGTGATACCCTTGGTCGACATATGAGTCAACATGTGCGATATGGCTTTATGGAAAATGTGCCTGAGGTATCCGTGTTTTCTTGGAGAACGCACATTTCGGAGAAGGCTGGTGTTGTGTTAATGTAGTGTGTGTGGAAGGATTGATATGACCTGCAACTAGCAAAGTCGATGCGGTGCTGTTTCTATTATAACTTGATGTATGTGGTGACTTCTCCATTGGGAGATGCAGAGGTTTGGCAAATTTGAGTCATCCGTGTTCTTCACGGCGAAGTAACGGGAACCTCAGTGACTTAGAACACAATGCTTGTATGTAATTTTATCGGGACAGACCACATCTTGTAACTGCTAGATCAAGCATCACTGAATGTCGGGGTTTTCTTTTCCATCAGGATGAAGAAAAGGAATTGAAGATCAATTGGAGGAGGGTGGCAACTACCAGTCTGTTTGGCTTTGGATTTGTTGGACCAGTTGGCCATTTCTGGTACTCACTTGAATAGTTTAATTTCACTTGTCTAAAGAATCAGTTAGCTTATATTTTCTTCATAAAGTCTCTGTACTGATGATGTGCTTCCTGTTTGCTGTGCAACTGGCAAAAGGACGATCTCCATAAGTTGGCATGGCGAGGTGCATTTGTTGCACTTCGATTTGAACACGTTGCACCAAGTGCCATTGGAGGTTCTTATCTTATGATGCCTGCATGCAGGTATGAAGGCTTGGACCGGTTTATAAGGTTGCGACTTCAAATGCAACCTAACTCTTTGCGGTTTGTTGCTGCCAAAGTAGCAATTGACGGGTTCCTCTTTGGGCCATTGGATCTACTCATCTTCTTCACGTACATGGGTTTTTCTGCTGGAAAGAGTGTGCCACAAGTTAAAGAAGACGTCAAAAGGGATTTCATTCCTGCCCTGATTTTAGAGGGAGGCTTTTGGCCCATTGTTCAAGTGGCTAATTTCCGATTCATACCCGTTAGGTATCAACTCCTTTATGTCAATTTCTTCTGCTTGTTAGATAGCTGCTTCTTATCATGGATCGAGCAACAAGAGGATGCTCCGTGGAAAGAGTGGTTGAAATCTTTGATACCATCAACTAGTGAGAAAGACAAAGGCAGATAATTGCCATTCGGAAGTTTGAGGTTCCTGTTCCTTCTTTCAACATATATGTAGGTGCAAAGCACAAAATTCCGGTTTGCTGACTTGTGTTTTCAGAGTTGGAACGTATGAGCGGTGGAATGAATCATAGCAAAGATGTGAGGATAGGCTGTTATAGTAAGTATTGTTATCAGTCCAGGAAACTTTCAAAATTCTTTCATTGGGGGGGCAATTTAGCTGATTTACTCTGTTCTTCATTTATTCAATCTCATTGTGGTTGACGGAATCGATCTTTCCTGACTAAGGACACTTGTGTAGTTCCACTTCCACAACATGCTGAGAATTCCCGGAAAAGTGAATTTCCTATTAGGGTTGAACGGCCTCTTGGATTCTCTGCAATGGTGGAAAGGAAATTAAATTCCTCTTGCTCGGTTCCACCTCGTTGTTTCTTTCTGCGTTCCTTCTTTAATTTAGGTCAAGCTTGTGACTAGAATCATTACCTAGCAACTGGGAAAATGGAGTTCTTACGAGACATAATGTTTGGTCGGCTTTCTATTTGAAGGATCGCACGCATCTTATGTTTTTCTAACCTGAATGTTACCCCGAACTTTTGGCATGAGGAGGCTTTGTGTCCCGGCAAGCATGATAACGTTCTTCACAAGTAAGGTGCGGTTATGTTCCCTGTAGGCCGGGAAATTCTTGCCTGGCCATTGATCGTACGAGCCACATACAGACCCCGGTTTTAGGAAGAGTCTCTCCCGTCGGGCGACAAATCAGCATGAAAGTTGAGTTGCTGTATCATGCTATTTGCATGAGTGTAAAAGTGATCACCAACGAGCTCATTTGCCGAATTCAGAGCTCTTACATTATAAATGAGAATGTGGTAGATACAGGCTTTGTTAGATCATCTCGAGGGAGAAGAATTTTCACATGTTACAAAAATCGGAAACATTTTAGGAAAGAATCAGCAGAGAGTAAAGTATCTACCATCGAGCGGTGAGTGATCCCCAAACAATTCCTCGACAGGAATTTTAGGAGTGATGGTCCAAAGAGAGAACAAAAAGAGGAGAAGCTTTTGATAACTTCAGCTGGGCAAGTGAGTTTGAAGCTTCCCTTTGTCTTCACTGTACATGCCTCATCGACTTTGGGTTTCACTGCTTGAACAAGAAGGGTAAAGGCCGTATTCGCTGGTGTTATCACTTTGTCGACTAATGCCGTCTTCGCGACTCCCTAGTATCATAGAGAATTTCCTCATTTCTGAAGAACTGTAAACTTTGCTTTGACCCGGTCTGACTCCATCATCTAGATCTGCCAGAGACCCTCCTCCTTCCAACGCACGAACTATCTGCTTTTGCAAGTTTCATTTGACAGGATTCAGAAGATTACACAGGGCAAACTGATGACAGTTTATTCTGCCAATTACCAATCACAGTTTCATTTTCACCCCTAATTATAGCCACTTGTTCTAAAGAGAAAATATACTAGGATTAAAAGGGCTCTAAAGGTTGGTGACTGACGCTCCTTCAAGCAATGTCCTGAAAGTCATGGTTGTGCAATGTGAAGTTGAGCCAGGATGTTGGAATCGACGGCATAGCCTTCTTTCATGAGGGGATAGAATAAATTTCCCGAAGCAGGTTGTTTGCAATGTTATCGTTAGTTACCTATAAATACAGATGTTTTTAAAACTCACTCACCTCTCAAAGCACAATTAACCTTGAAATTGCCAGTGAACATACTGGACGTTGTTCTTACTCTCAGAAAGCCATAAAGCATGGGATCCTTGAGTTTTACACACATCTTGCAGCATTTTGGATTGGTCATTAGGGATGGAATGATCCCAGACCTTGAATGGTGAAAAAGGTCCTTGTGACAAGAAGATGAGTGGGGTTCGATTCTACCAGCTGATGGACTATGCAATTGCAGGTCGAGCAACAATTGTGAAGTTGTAATTACCTGGCTCATTCGTGGCCGCAGCCACGCTGAATGACGCACGCAAGCAGCGGCACATCCAATCATGCTCAACATCTCATTGGAATCATAATTCTCCCTCAATCTCGGATCAACAATTTTCTCCATTTCGCTGGTTTCACTAGCTTGGTTAAGTAAAGGTCTAGCCTGAAATCAAAGCAACGCACTTAAATACATTTGATTAAGTAATAGAAATATACCAAGGCACCTGTAATGCTTGACATTCCTCTCATCAAACCTATTGTTTATGCGGAAAAGTACGATGAGAGGATCATATATCGGAAACATAAACTAACCCAATTGACCAACCCCTGTCCCTCATTTGTCGATGACTCTATTCGCATGATAGGTGGATTTCCAGTGATAAGCTCTAAAAGCATGACGCCGAAAGAGTATACATCGGATTTTTCTGTCAATTTACCACTTGATGCATACTCGGGGGCCAGGTACCTGGGAAAATTTATCAGTATGTTGGATCATAAGGAAGGTGAAAATGAGCGGAAGCCATCACTTGGCCAAGATATGTGCCAAGTCTGGCTAATTTATGAGGGCACAATCAGACAATCATTTCATCAGAAAGTGCTATGCAATGCTAGTAAAATAAATTAGCCAAGTCATGGCTCATGCACACGATTAATCCACTGGGTATGGCGAATCAGTAGCACTTGTGTTATTAAGTAAAACCAAAACTTTCCATTGTCTAAGAGGGACATGCATGACCGATAAGGCATTTCTGGCCCCAAATTGTCCAAGCAAGACGTGCCATCACATTGTCCATGGATCTAAAACTGGTTTAAAAACCATATTTCGCCGTACAAAACAGATATTTCTCCAAAAATTTCATTGACAGAAATATGAGAGTTGTGAGCATTACTCTTGGTGACCATGCGTAGCACGCAACAGAAGAGCAGGTCTTACCCAAAGGTTCCCACCACTCGGGTAGATATATAAGAGACGTTAGTTGTACTACCAGAAAAGAACTTGGCAAGCCCAAAATCAGAAACCTGAATATGAAAATTTCATCAGGAAAAAGTACTAGTCAGTAAAAACACATCTTCTTCAAACTTTACAGGCCAAGCAAAAAGTCCTTGTGAATTAACAGGTCTGGACAAAGTAGTTGCAAATACTGTACCTTTGCCTCAAAATTAAAATCAAGAAGAATATTGGCTGCCTTTATGTCGCGATGAATGATTGTTGGGCTACCTAAAAAAAAAGGGCTTGATTTTCAGAGTACACATGTCCAAGTCCAGAAGAACTCGATCATAATGGTATCAGGTGCGTACAGTGATCATGTTAGATCAAGATAGAGATGAGGGGATATCATTAGAAACAAATCTAGAAGAACACTCACATCCCTCTTGGAGATAGGCCAGTCCTTTGGCGGTTCCTATTGCAATTTTTAATCGGGTACTCCAATCGAGAACAGGGCTGCCCTTTCCTGCAAGGCATAATCTCTGAGTCGTTTGTCGATAAATTAAATTGGTCCAGAGTCAGATTATGACACCCGGCATTCAAAGAAACTGAACATACCGTGCAAGTGGAATTCAAGAGTTTTGTTGGGAACAAACTCATAAACTAGAAACCTCCCTGCCCTGGTTATGCAGTATCCAAGCAAGGTAACAAGATGTTTGTGATGCACGTGACTGATGATATCAAGCTCGGCTTGAAATTCCCGTTCTCCCTGGTGGCTTCCTATCTTCAATTGCTTAACAGCAATTTCTTTCCCATTTGGAAGGACTCCCTTGTGGACATAGCCAAAACCTCCTTCTCCGAGAAGGTTTGCCTCGGAGAAGCTATTAGTTGCTTTGACTAATTCATCATACATGAAAGTGCCCCTCGAGAAGCTCAAGGAAGCTTTGAGGGGCGGATGTAACTCAGGCACCCAGTTAGCAGTACTAGAACCTCCTCTGCTGTTCACAAGATTAGGTGGGGCAATGGCAAAGGCCTTTGGTGGCATGGCAATGACATGAGCCCTTGACTGGGGCTGAACATTCTCATTTGGATGCTGAAAACCTTGAGGAGGAGCAGCACTAACACCATCTAGTAATGCAAACCGAAGATTAATTGTTGTCGGTATTGTGACATGTGCCTGATGGTAGAATGAATGACCATATAATTCCTAGATCAAGCTGTTAAATTGCATCAGAAAACGAATTGGAAGCTTAACTTTCCATTAACTGCCTAATATGAGGGCATATAGAGTCGCAGCATGTCTATCCACAAGATTTCCTAACTATAAATTCGCCTTAATAATGTCAAGTTCAAACCACTCTGCGCCAGCGGCACAAGTGAGAATTGAAGTATTGCTTTCTACAATAGCGATCAGCAGAAAGTATCATTCTCTCGTGTATTGACATAACCGAACACTTAGTTGGCTGGCACAAAGATAGCAATGTGAAAGTGTATCACTAGCAACGTACAAGAACACACGACTGATAAATCAATTTCAGACAAATCCCATGGAAATTCAGAGACAGTGGTAGATCTCACTTCAGCAAAGGCACTGCTTAAATCATATCCTTCGGATCTTTTAACTGATGAGATCAGATAAAATTCACCTTTTACGCCGGAGGAAAACGATCCGTAACTATCTTTCCCGGCGGTGGGTCCTTGCTTTTTCTTGCATTTGAAGCAAACAAACAAGAGAATCCCAAGCATCACTATCAAAGCCACCCCACCCATGGCTGCCCCGGCAATCAACCCTGCCGGTATATGAGAAGCCGCTTCCGTACGTTGACCTGCTTGACCTCCAACGGCCATCGGCAAACTCCCATTCGCCAGCTGACGTGGCAGCGGCAGTGTAGCTGTTGAATTTCCTGGTGGAGCCGAAAGAGGCGTAACAGGAGGGGTTAGAGGAGGTGGCTCTGGTGAAGCCACGCTCGACGGCGAGAAACCGCTCGACTGGTTCGCAGGCGGAACTGGTGATGGCATGGCCGGAGATTGCCGACCATATGCCGGCGACAGTGGTGCTGGAGTTTCCGTAGGACGCGGCCGAGCTTCTCCCGGCGGAGGAGGAGTCGCTGGAAGTGGCAGGGATGGTGGCGGCGCGATCGGATTCGCATGCGATGGGGGAGGAGTTTCCCGTGGCAGCGTCGATTTTGACGGGTACGGCGGCGCCGGCGGCAGCGAAGGCGTTGGAGGAGTCCGAGGAGCGGCGGGAGCCGTCGGAATTACCGACGGAGGCGGAGACGCAGTCGGAGCTTCAGGCTTCGGCGCGGACGTCGGAGGTGGAGCTGCCGTAGAAGGCCGAGTCGGCGGCGTCACAGTCGAATTCGGCTTCGCCACTGGAGAAACGGGCGGAAGCAGCAGCGGAGGCGATGGAGCCGCGGCGGCCGCCGAAGGCGGAGGTGGAGAGGAGACCGGAATCGAAGAAGGTGACGGAGCTGGAGGAGGCAATGGAGGCGAAGGAGGAGGAGCGAGAGGCGGAGGAGGCGGCGAAACCGTCGTCGCCGGAGCCGAGGCGACTTCCGGCGGCTGCGCTAGTGGCAGCGGGGGCGGCGGAGGAGGTGGTGGCTGGGCAGCCACGGAGAAGGGCGAGCCTACAGGAGCTGAGGCCGCCATGCCTTACAACCGCGCCCGAGTATCAGGAGATCCACCGCGTAGGATGGTCGCCAGCTGGAGTGGCGCCGTAAGTCGAGTGTGAGCGACGGTGGGATAACCCAACTTGGACGGCGAAGGTTGAACTTGAAGTGGAGGAAGAAGACAACGTAATCACGGAGCTACAATTACGGAGAGAGAGGGACTGAGCTCGTGAAGATAATCATCAGTGAAGTGTGTGGGTCCCGCTGGTCACCGCGGGGGAGAATTTTTCTGTTATGGATTTTCAGTTAGTGCGTGGCGGGAGTGGGTTTGGGCATGGCGCGGGTGGTGGAAACCAGGTCATACTGTACTGTACACACGCCCGCACAGCCACTGCCCAAGTGGCATCATGACCGAAACGCGGCACCACGCCTTTCTTTTCTATGCGAACAATCGTTTTTCCTATCCTTCTTTTCTCTTCTTTTTTTTCAAAATTTCATATAAAGATGGGAAGCGTCCTCGTTTTCTCCGGCTACGGCCAAAAATAAATTTCATTTTAAATAAAAATCTAAAATACACTCGTTATTAAAAAAAATCTGATCAAGAGTATTTTCATTTTTTTTTAATTTACTTTTTTTTTTCCTCTTCCATAATCTGATGGAATCTGATGGTGAGACCCATCAAAAGTAGGGGGAAAAAAGAAAAAGATTCAAAAAATATAACCGACAAAAATACCCTCCATCAACTATCCTTTTAAAGTAATGAGTGCAAATTCCTCTTCCTTTTCGCTTGTGGCCAGTCTTGCTGGCCATAGGCGAGTCTCGCTCGTTGGCCAGACTGACTAAAAGGAAAGAGAGGGGAGGAAAATAAAAGAAAATAAAAAAGAGAAGAAATATGAAAAAGATTCAAAAAAATATAACTAACAAAAATTACCTTTGGACAGCCCCTTTTTGAAACGATCGGGATATCTTAGGTCATTATTTGGAAGTTTCTTTTTTTTTTTTCACGATTATTATATTCAAATTGTGTTGAAAAAACCGAACTATCCCTTATCAAAAAAAAAAACCGAACTATTAATACAGGATAATTGTCTCACGACTCATCGAATTAAATTTTTGAATAAAGATAGGTCCACCTTGGGTAATACTTTAGGCTCGCTAATAAAAAACACTTTGATATCTCTTTCTCGTGAGACCGACCTAGACTCTTTGTAAAATAAGAATTTCCTGCTCAGAGTGCTTCTCGAGCACGACTCGAAGAGGACCCCCCCTGGCCTTTCGTTGACAACCTTGACATAGCCTCGAAGCTCGCCTCATCGATCATGGGATCGAAACAACCCCCTGTCACGTCTCTTTTATCGCCCGATGAAAGCAGACAAAGCTAGGGCTCATACCTCTAATTCATATTTAATGAGTAGAGTTGTAAATGAATTACGATTACCTTAAATTTTAAAGGAAAAGAAAAGCCATTAAAAACTCTAAACTATACCAATTGCGATATATTTATCCCGAATCTTATTTTTTTTTGTGACATCAAAAACCCTAAAATTATGCATACTATGAATCATTTTCTTGTCGAATAAAAAATCTCAGACTTATACCTATGTGGCATATTTACCCTTCGCCAATATTCCGCCAGATGATTTCTCGGCCAAAAAGGAAAAGTCATTTTTATTTCACTTAAGTCATGTGGGCGCTATTATGTCAATATCACTTGCTTTTCGACATCTTTACTGTTTCCTTTCTGACGCTACGTAGGAAGATTTTTAATGATGCTCATTGAAAGAACCTTGACGGAAGATAAACGCGCCCCAAACATGTACAAGTTTTGGATTTTTGATGTCACAAGAAAATATTTAAGAGTAAATGTGTTGCATTGAGTATAATTTGAGGGGTTTTTTTTTTTTGGGGTTTTGCCCAACTTTAAAATAAGTTCAAGTAGGCCAAATAAAAAATAAAATTGCCTTAAAACTTAGTGGGTCTGAATGGTTTGAAAACTAACCCGTAAGGCCGTAAAGAAGTTTTGGCCGGTCTTCTAGCGGATGAAGCGCCCAATGAGTCCGGGTGGAAATGCGATGCTGTCGTGCGGGAAACTTAGCCTTTGGATGATGGTAATAATTTATATGATGATTAACTTGTATTGGAATGACTCCAGTTTTGCTTTATTCCTTTTTTCTTCCGAGTTCTATCTTTCAGGATTTATTGCGTCATTGATGACTATTATGTCTATGAGAGTCTTCATATATATATATATATATATATATAAAACTGATTGAGCAATTGTACGATTTTGGCCAAAGGTGGCAAAATGGATTTAGAATCCATAGTTAAACCTACATTTAATGATGTTGGTCATAAAGGAGTTGCATTTAATTTTAAAAATAAGCTTAAGTGAGTTATAAATAGATTAATTAATAAATTAATAGGTCTTAAGTGGGTCATAAATAGGTCATAAGCGGGTTAGTCATCTAATAAGTTTAAGGGGATCATAAACAAGCCATTTTTAAAATTCTTTTAAAATTTAAATTTTTATAATATTTTATTTTTATTTCTTCTTTCGTTTCCTTTTTTTTTTTTACGAAATCCAGCAACAGTCATCGGTTGTCACCGCCGGTCGTTGGTTGGCCGGCAACCCTCACCGGATGTAGAAGAAAAAAAAGAAAGAAAGAAAGAAAAAAATGGAAAAATATAAAAACACGAAATTTTTTAAAAAAAGTACAAGAAACATTTTATTCTAAACTGGATTTAATATTAAAGTGTTTTAGCAA
This sequence comes from Psidium guajava, assembly GCA_016432845.1. Classification (NCBI taxonomy): domain Eukaryota; kingdom Viridiplantae; phylum Streptophyta; class Magnoliopsida; order Myrtales; family Myrtaceae; genus Psidium; species Psidium guajava. Next base: position 32,913,398 of record CM028229.1, on the reverse strand, counting down.
TAGGGATTGGGTCAAATATGGATCTGATCAAATATGGATTGCTAGCTTTGTATTGTATGGAAATGGATCAAAACAGATTATTATAGGTTGGATCATTTTTGACCCAATCCAAATTTGACCCTACCTACTCATTTGATGGCTCTATTTTTGGTTGGTCATCATTCAAGGATTTTCCGTGAAGAAAACCATAAACTTTCACTTCCTATGTACAATTGGTCTCAATTTTCAAGTATCTAATTAAATAATATGTTACTTCAACTGATTATATGTTAAATCGATAAATTGGATTTGGCGAAAAAAATTAAATTAACTTGGAACGATAAAAGCATGCATTTTACGATATGTGTCGTCGCAACGGAGAAATTTTTAATCAAACCTAAACCTATTGAATGGACATTAATTCAATTTCAAACATTTTTATTTGCCAAATATTTATGCAAAATTTCAAGATAGAAATTCATGCTGATCTTCATTGGAAATCATTAACACGGTGGTGTGCCATGTGGGATGGGCGGTGAAGAGTGAATTGCCATATTAACAATTTTAGATGATACTTGATCGAGATGACTATATTAAAATTTTGCACAAGAATTCAAAACTAAATCTGCAGAAATAGAAAAATATCTAGGATTGATTTAGCATCCATATAATATGTTTAGAACTGATCGAGTAATTTTCCCTTATAAGCATTTCAATCTCTATTTTTTTTTCTTTTATTTAATAGCATATTTTATTTAGTTAATTTACTTATCCAAGTAGCATATTAACACGAAGAGCTCTGTGTACACAAAAAGAATGACAAACTTTTGGTTATTATCAATGGGTGACAAACTTAACTGATGAGAGCAGAGTTTGGTCATTGATGAACAGGATTATGAATAACTTGGACAGAATCAATAACTCGCTAGTGAAATCATTAACAACATAATGTGAAGTCAACGAGAGCCTTGCAATTTCTCAGCAAAGTCATTGCTATCCATGGGGAGGCAATCGATAAGAAGATAATCGATGGGTGGTTGTATCAGTAATTGTTAATTTAAGATTTGTGCAATTTCTTTGGGATTAGTGTCTGTGAAATAACTTCAATGCCCACTATTAGGAACTTATTTATTGATTTGAATTTCAACTTTGTAAATGCTTTACCCACCATATGATGGTCGAGTTAGTTTACGGTTAGTTCCTTTCACAAGATATCCTAAGTTCAAAACTTATCGGCGGTAGGTGACTTAACCAGGAGCCCGGTTATGGGGTTTGTTGGTCCTCCCGAGAATTAGTTGCGCTTCACTGCTAGTCTGAGCGCAAGTTCACTGGCCACAAGAATACCTCAGTCATAAAAAAAAAAACTTTGTAAATGCTTTTAGGATATTAAATACCACAAATGCAATCTTTGTAAAGCCCCTTCAATCAATTACAAAACTCAAGATTCTTTATTTTTATCTTTACTTTCGTGCAATTTGTCTTTATCGTACTTTAGTCATAGTTTATATGCTTTGTCGTCAATTAAATTACGGCATGTATTTTAGTTGTAGTTTTCAGATCTTCTTAGTTGTCGATTAAATTCCGGCGAAGTGTTTTCTACTTTGTCATCGATTACATTTTTAGACACAGCACATCTGTTCTTTGTTATTTATTGATACTCATGTTCAGAATCGTGACAAAACCTATCCCCTCTTAATAAACCAAAGAATTAAGTGTGGTGAATTTTCGGCGAAACAAGCTTAGAGAAGGTTAAATGTGTTGGTATGGACATAAACGGGTTTTAGTAAAATGCATTGGGTCGGGATCGGATTTGAGTTACTAAATTTGCTTTTACATAAACTTGAATGAATATGGGTTAAATGGATCAATCTGGATTAGATCATTTCCAATCCGATCCGGCCACATATTTGACGGGCCTAATCGCAACCAACCTCGTAAGTTGTAACCCACGTTAATTCAAGCAAAGAGAAGTCATATTGACTGCAACCGGTACGTCCGCGACAAGAACGGAAGCTGAATCTCTTTTTGGATGCTCCCGCGCTGCGGATCAACCCAGCGGGGCTTTTGCGCTTGGGAAAAGCACGAAGCAGCAGCAAAGGACAAACTTGAAAGCAATAAAGACGAAAGCATGTCACGTTCCCCCGGTATCTACTGACCCCGTGTCGTCGCCATCTGTTGGACAAGAAATTTTTGTCCGAGAATCGGTCGTTATCCGACAAAGCGCATAGGATTCAAAGAGGCAGTTGAAGCCTAAGCCCGTGCTTTAACCACTGTGACGAAGCTGACACAGCCCTAGGGGAGGCCCAGACCCATCTTTAGCAACCTCCATAGGGGCGTGTCCCCCCCGCAGGGAGGTAGCCGAGCGACGATAGCGTCCTTCTCATTAATTTTTATAAAAGTCACAAGTTCGAACATTATTTTGTTGGGATAACGACACGAATCTTTCCATTGATCCAAGTTCGGAGCCATACAATTTAGAAATTAAATTAAACATATACAAAAAATCCAGTTACACACATTGAATAAATTAAAAATTTAGGACCGACGTTACACATTGGGTGAAAATTTATGGATCATGTTTTAAAAAATATATATAAAGTTCAAGGCACCACGTTGCAAATTAAATTAAAATTCTTGGATCATTTGTGTTATTTACCCCGTTGAATTTTGATTAGCTAAAATTTCGAAGTTTCATGTCGACTGAGTAGTTAATATAGTGCATGTCGAACAACTTGTGATGAATGTAGGGTTCTTTTGACAATACTTAAAAGGCAGCTACATCGGTAGCCCTTTTCTTGAAGAGGAAAAAGAGGGCTAATCTTAGGGTAAGTTTGGTAATGATTCTAATTCTCTAATTTTGTTGCTCGAAACATAAAAAGATGAGCTAAGCACAAAGTAACAAGTGAAATAAATTGGTTTCCGATTTGATCGGGAAATAACTTGGGCTTTTCCTGTTGTTGGAACAAGTGATGAAATAGGCAAAGAGACCTAAAGCATCAGTGGGACGAACGGGGAGGTCGTAGTTAGGCCCATAAATTTGTGGCCTAGTCGGGCCGGATTGAAAATGATCCGGTTCAAATTGGCCCATTTAACTCAATTGAATTTGATTTTGCGGGCGCAATTGCACATGCCACCTAGAGAAAGGCCCTCGATCCAGCCCAAGCACCATGTGCTAAAGGGCTGCATTGTTTCAACGAAGCTGAGCCTCCAAGTAACCATCAAAACGTGCTTTATGGCCCGATGAGAGTGGCCACTCTCTCATTGCTCTAACTCGTGCAGACTAGGGATGTGCACGGAAATCGAATTGACCTTAGAACCGAAATGGTCTGTTATGGGCAGTTCTTGGTTTCAAATTTTCGGAGCGGTTCCAGGTGCGAAGCCGAATTGCCCAGACCGGTATTTTATTTTGTTTAAAATTTTACTTTCCTTTGAAGAGTAAAAGAAATGGCAAAATTGCTAGAACCCAAAACGTGATTGGTCCAACCTAGGAATTGGACCGCGACCGCACCTGTTCTCGATTCTAGAGTGGGAACCAGCATAACCCGGGAGCTGGTGACCCCTAGCGCGGACATGATACAATTGTCCCGCTCGGCCTGACTCCATTGTTGCTTTCATCCCGCGGCCTCCATTGGAGAGTTGAATGCAAGTGTTTTTATCTTTTCAGCCGAAGCCCAACATATAGAAAGAGGGGTACCTCTGCGCTCGTGCGAGGGCACGTTGGATCGCTCTCAGCCTCAGGAGTCTGCAACTCGTGGGCTGAATTCGAAGCAGGATGGGCCGATATGTTAAGGGCCCATTGGATGAGCCTCGCGTTACTGTGCGTTTTCGTGGGCCTCAACTGGTCATGGCGATGACCGATCTTGCGTGCGGGAAAAAACTCTCGAGAATTGTTTGGAATCCTCAAATCTTATTGCCTTCCTAGAATGAATGATAGGAGAGAGGGAAAAAAAAATGGGGTCGAAAGAAAATGCCCGTTTTTGGAGTTTTAACGGACAATTTGCTCGTGTTCGGCGGAGATACGGCGGCTCCAGGATCCTTACGCAAAGATGGACAATTTTCGAAATCTATCATGTGATTTGAGTAGCCACATCATTTCATGAAAGGCAGTGTAGCTACGATTCAGGGATAGATGTGGCTCTTGTGGTTGTTGGTCATTGTCCCGATGGTGAACACCAAAGCGTTTTGACTGCTGGTTGGAGAGTATTTATAAAACTATTTCACCGGCTTAGAATGGCCGCGGGGATAGCTCAGTTGGGAGAGCGTCAGACTGAAGATCTGAAGGTCGCGTGTTCGATCCACGCTCACCGCATTTTACCTTTTAATTTCCCAGTACTCTTTTCTCTCGTTATCTCATTATTTTATAGGGCTTCCCGATGTAGCTTTTTATTTTTTATTTTAGTTTTTAGTTTTTGGCCAGTTCACCAGATCAAGCTGGAGATTGTCAAACGAGACCAGCTGGCTCTTTTCAGAACAAGGAAAGTTTGACTGGCTAGTACCTTGATTCCATTACCATCTGAAGAGCAAAACAGCACGAGCCAGTTGTAAAAGTGACAAAGGCGACGGACCACACGATAGCTTTAGCATATCAATTTACCTACGCAGCCGCCATATTTCTCATATTAAATTCAAATAAATTAGGATCTATTTGATAATGTTTCTAATTATCTATTTTTTTATATTTTTTTTGTTTTAAAAAAAAAGAACAGTAAACCATTTGAAAATGTAAATTCATTTTTTTTTTTGTTTCTAGGATCAGAAACAGAAAGTAAAAAGAAAAACAGCTCCTATCTTTCTAAGAACAAAAAGAGAAATAATGTCATTTTAGAAAGACAAGCTCAGTGTTACTTAATGCTCGTATTTACAATCATGAGTCCACAATCCCCGCTCCTCATTATCGGTTGCCGTCAGTTGTTGCCGTAGTTCGCCGGTCCCTGTTACCTCCACCGATATTTTTGTAATTAAATAACAAAAATTCGGAGTAGAAATATTTTTAGGGTCGTACCAAACGCATTTATGTTTCTTTTCTATGTTGAGAATAGAAATTTTATACAGTTGCCAAACACGTTCTTATACTTAAAAATTGTTCCTTGGGACAGAATCAGAAAAAAAAAATCATTTTTGCTCAAAAATTGTTCCCTAGAGTAGAAACGTTGCCAAACGCACCCTTAATTACTTTTTCCATCTAATAACACAAATCATACGTTCCAAAGTCCAGACATAAAGAATGAAAGAGAAGTGTTGGGTTCTCTTTAAAGATCAAAAGCTCCACGGTAACTTTCGATTTTGCTAGATGCACTCTTTCCTTTGCCGTTTTCTTTATTCAATTCCGTGCCTTGGAATCTATTTCCAGATCAGAGACTTACCGAGATCAGTTTGCGAAAATTCGTTTGTAATCGACGTGTCAGATTGGAACTCGTTTAAAGAGCCGCTCGCCGTCGCGGTCAAACACATCGATCACTTCCTAAGCCGACTCCGGGAACCCTATTTTAACAAGTCGAGCGTCGCGCTCCTTCTGTTCTTAAAGGAATGAGAATCCAAGGGAATGGAAAAAGAGAATCGATGTCGATGACCTTGCACTTGCAGGGGAAAGTGCAAGCCGTGCGAGATGCTGGGGTCCATTATCAGTGGAATGAGTCATGTTTCCGTGAGGAGCATGCAAGCTCTAGGTGCACAAAGGGCAAAAGCTTAAAGTCTGTTCCTTTGTCCGGAGCGCGATTGTAACATGTCAATGTGATGATCAGAGAAAGAATCCTTACCCTTGGACTCCACTAGCAGCTAGTGTTCCAGGAAAGGGGTCCAATGGCCAATGGGGCGAAATGTTCCTAGGGTCGCAATCCGACGTGGCACACGGACTCGGGTCAATCGAGGGATGCCCGCTTTTCCTGTGGTTTCCGTTTTTGAAAGTGAGAGTTTGTCTTTTTGTTATTGCTTTCAACTGAGTTAGATTATCAAGATCCTCTCAATTAATTCATTAAGTTTCATCCCTTTTGAGATGGATCGATATGCGGATACGATCTGAAACGTGCAATGATCTCAAGGAGATGAATTGTCGAGTCAACTGGGTCTCGTCCGGCATTCACAAATTGAGAAGATTGGCCCTGCCACTAGATTGAACAGAATAAACCCAGTTCGTGTACTTCAATAGTGAGGGTGACGGTAGGAGGAAAGTTTCTCTCCGTGTTTAGAGTTCCTCTCCTCTCTCCTCTAACCGGTTTTGTCTTTTAGGTAACTTACACTACAAGAAAAGAAGAAGATATCTGCTCGATTAAGACACAAAGGAAGACACAAACAACACAAGTTTTCAGCAAATGTTGAGGAAACGAAGATGTTAATACGCTGCTTTTGACCGTCTCCCACGCGAGTCGTAGCAAAAGCGAGGGAAGGGAAAAAGGACAAGATGAAGAAAAGAAGACCCTTTTTGCGCCGTTGCCTTTGGACTTTCGAAATCGCCTTTCTTCTGGAAATTGGAATCTAAAGCGGGCATGTGCAGCGAGGAAATGGACGCACAATGATTGATCGAAAGCGTCGTGTAGCATCCGAGAGAGAGTGGCGGTCCTCGAACTCCCGCACGAGAGGAAGACGAGTGGACTTGTTTTCTTGGTAAGAAAAGTGCCTTATCATTCGATGGGAAAAGGGAAAGATAGAAAGAAAGTTTTTCGAATTGGAAGGACACAAGGCAGATCAACTCATTCTACGGCCGATCTTGTAGTTGGGAAGATAGTAGCCAGGAACGAAGGTGCGAGATGCCAGACAAATTGTGTGGTCTGTTTGGTCGACTAGATCGAGTCTAGAAAATATCATTGCGCTTCGAACTTTACTGACTTCATGACTAATACGAAACTCCGAGATGGGTGAGAGTCACTCTCAGGAAGAAGCACGCGCTTGCATGTCTTGCACCTTTCAAGAACACGTAGATAGATCACTTCCCCAAAGGCCAAGGGGCGTGGCGTTTGGTGGGGCCGTAAGGAATATATGTGCATGCAGTAAGTTTGGAATTATGAGCTGCATGCACTAAATGAGCAAGCTCACTAGTCACATGCGAAGAGTGCTGATGAGCACTATTGTTTTCTTATTTTCTCTTTTTGGCGGATGTGCGTGTCGATACATGAGAGAGGCCAAAAGGAATAATCCCTCGTGGCAAGGCTCGTCAAACATGCGGGTAAGGTGGAAAATAGCCTGATCTAAATTGATCAATTTTTGCGAAATACAATTTTTAGCAGCTCACAATTTTAGTGATTTTTCTCCTTCAATTGTTCCCTTTGAATAATGTGTGACTCCATTGACCGGCTCGCCGCGGAGTCAGTGAGGGAGTTCATGTGCTCGACTTGGGCTGCGGGCTAGGACTTCGCTTGGCACATTGCGGCTTGGCACATGAGCAATGTGTAGGCCTGCGTAAAAGAGGCTTTAGAATCGAGAATCGATTGGTTTCCACTCGGTTTTCAATTCACTCGAAATGGTCTCATTTTATGTTTTTGGGTTAAAAAAAAAGGGAATACCTTGATCAAGTAGTCATGTTGTTGTTTGTTCACGCGGAAGATCGTGGTTTGATTCTTAATGCATGCAAAAGTTTTTTTTTTCTTCATAGCAAAAAGGCTTTAGAACTAGCCTCGAGGGACTCGAGCCAAACCTAAGTGGATCCGGTCATGGATAACAAGGTCTTGGGCTTGGCCTCAACAGACTTGGGACAATGTCTGTAAATCCGAGCTTGGGCACCATGGAATCAGGCTTGGCCTCAATGGACTTGGACCCAACCTCTATGGACCAAGACTCGATCACTGAAGAATTGCACCTAGCCTCGATGTATCTAGGCCAAGAGACTGTGACTTCGTAGATGGAGTCATGCATGGTCACTGGGCCCAGGCATGAGCATCAAGTTCATGGCATGGCATTGAGGGACCCAATCATGGCCTCTACGAACTTGGGCACGAGCACCAAGGTCTCCACCAAGCATCGAGGGACCTAGGCCATGCCTCTGTGCACCCTAGCCCGGCCGTCAAGGAACCAATTAGGCACTATTGACTTTGGCATGAAGCCTGGTTCTAAGGCATGACCGCTGAGGACTTAGGCATGAGCATCGAGGTCCGGACCCTAGCTTCAAGGACCCTGAGCTTGGCCTCCGTGGACTTGGCCATCGAGGAATGGGGCTAGGTATTGATGAACTTGGACAAGTGCTAGTTACTTCGGCGTGGGAGCGGGTAATTGGGTAAGGACCCGAGCTCCACTGCCAAGGAACTAAGATTGACGTCATTGGGCTAGAGTTGAATAACAGTGCTTGGGCGAGGGAGACAAGTACCCTAGCGTGACTGTCGAAGACCTAGGCACGACATCAAGGTTTGTGGCTCGACTTCAATGGACCCACGCCCAAACTCTATGGACTCCGCACGAGTATTAAGGTCTCGGCCTAACCTGAGAGACTTAGGCCCCTCCAAATGGTTGAGGAACCAAGCTCGAACTTGATGTACCCGAGTTGGCCTTGATTGGCTTAGGCTAGGTATCAGTAATTTAGGTGCAAGAGTTGAGCTTCCAGGCATAGCTATTAGAGACTAGGCACAAGTATCGAGGTTTTAGGCCTAGCATTTGTGAACCTTGGCCTAGTCATCAAGGCCTCGAGTTGACCTTGAGAGACTGGGGTCCAAACTTTGTGAACTTTGACTTTGCCATAGGGGAACGGGGCTCGATCTTGATGGACTTCGGTTGGGTGCCAGTTACTTGGGCATAGGAGCTGAGTAATTGTGCATGGCCATCAAGGACATTAGCATGAGCACACAAGGGTATTGCTCTTTGATTAATGGGTTAAAGTTGGGTTATTGATTTCTTACGAACTCATTAGAACTCATCATAGTTTGGATTTGTTTTATGAGACCTATTGAGGCAATCCATAACACGAGTTGAAATATGGGCTCATGATAGGCATGGCCACGGGCTGGTTTGGGCCTCGAACCGACCTAGTCAAAATCAGAATCGGCCCAGTCAAATCCAAAATCGGCCCGTTGACCAGTTCGGTTGTTTGAAATTGAAACCGGCCTCGTGACCATAAGGGTTCGATTCTGATTCCACAAAATGTGGAATTGGAATCGGAACCGACGATTCGGAGCTGTTGCACTAATAGCTCTTTTTTAAAGCTATTTAGTTTTTGAATCACCAGACCCCAAAGTGAGTAGACTGTAACACTGCACAGAAGTCGTTAGCATACTCCCTCTTTCGGCTTTAGGAAATTTTTAACACTTTGAAAATAAAAAAAATATCACCCATGCATCCTATCTAAAAAGTGAAAATACAAAAAGAGAACACTTCACTAGAGTCTTAGGAATAAACTAAGCTTGAGTTGATAAATTAGGATGTCCATGAAATTAAGGTACCGAAAGGGCATCAGTTTTAATTAACTAGTGTAACCAAGTGCCCGAACTCATAATCTCTAATTCGTAGAAGTAATTTAGTTCTCCCGCTAATTTACTTAGGTATCTAATCAACCTACCAAAAATGATTAGTGGCGACTCTAAATTTTAAAACCATTTGAACAAAAACTAAAGTTGTGATTCGGAAGGACTTGGGAGGGTCCGTATTAGGTTAATTCATCTAATAAACCTAATAATCCGTTAACCCGATCGAAATTTTTTTTTTAAGGTCGCGATAGCTTGCCGACTCCACTAGGGACGAGATTTTTAAATTTTCGAAAAAAGACACCAATTGAAATACTTGAATTTTTTTTCGTAATTTTAAAAGCTTTAGTGGACTTAGGCTAATGAAAATTTCATGGATATCTCGCTTTTGGCGATCTTGTTTGAAATTCATCTTTAGGTGTTAAATGGTTTTGCATATGGGAGTTATAAGGGGTGGAGTGTTTGGCTAACCCTTCATTTTGCAGGTTTGGTGTGTGAGAATTATTATTTAATTTTTGAAATATTGAAGTGGTGTTTGCATTTAATTGTTGTGCATATTTAATTGTTTTAGCATTACATCACGCACGTTCCGTGGCCAGACCTAGGTCACTAGTTTTAGGATGGTATTTTGACTTTGTTCTAGCGTTCGGCGTGAGATCACGTCGAAAGTTAGTCTAGATTCAATCCCGAACCCTTTTTTAAAAATGAGCTTTAAAAGTTAGGCCTCAGGCTTGGTAAGATTATCAAAGCGGTGGTTTTAATTTTTAGCTCCAGCAGCCGAAGTGGGAAGGCCCGGCTAATCCTGATTATGTCGTGAGATCATGGCTAATCTTGATTATGTGCGCGAGATTGTCGCCTTGCCGTAAGTCTTTCGCTTCAATTTGTCAGCCTTTAGAGTAGATAGGCTAAGATTTAAACTCACGATTCTTGTGCATGTCTATGTGACCTACATGGTATTTTTCATGGTGAAAGTAAGTTTTTTAAATTCATCTTGTATTTATTTTTGGGTCGGTCCATGTTAGGATTTAGTCAAATTTAGAACCTAACATCGTGATCATTTTTTCAAAAGAAAATAAAAATCAAATTGATGTCCCATTTTTGAAAAAAAATGAAAAATGATGAAAAAATGAATGAATGTGAAAAATCCCTTAGGGAAATTTTGTCGACCAATTGTTGACACCTGATTTTTAATCATTTTTTCTATTGCTAAAGTAATAAAAAAATCCATAAAAATTTATAAAATTGAAAAATCAACTTTGGGGACCTTAACCAAGCCTAGGGAACCAATTTTGACCAAAAAACGATTTTTCATATTTTCAGTATTTTTACGTATTTTTTATTTATTTATTTTCGAATATTAATAGAAAATCCATAAAAATTCATAAAATTGAAAAATCAACTTTGGGAACCTTAGCCAAGCCTAGGGAACCAATTTTGACCAAAAAATAATTTTTCATATCTTCGATATTTTTATTTTCGAAAATTCATAAAACAAAAAATAAAGAAAAAATGAGAAAATTGCAAAATCAACTTTGGAAGCCTTGGCCAAGCCTAGGAAACCATTTTTGAATAAAAAATAAATTTTCATATTATATATTTAATTTTTTTTTAAAAAAATACAAAAATACTTGAAAATTTTGGAAAAATAACATTTGAGGCTAAAAAAATACACAAAGATAGTTAATATTTTTTATTTTAAATCTATTTTCATATTGGCCGTCGCAAATTCAGAAAAATCCAATTCGAGTCACGTGTTCCTTCACGAGTATAATCTCGAATCGGGCCTAAAAAAATTTAATTTGAGTCAACTTATTTTTAATTTTCACTTTTTATGAGTTGTGACATTGTCTTCTAATATTTTAAATTTTCATCTTGGCCCAATTATACCCAGAATGACTTAATTTTGCAAAAGGGCTTTAATTAAATTCTGCATTATTTTCAACGGCAAGAAATGAGCTTAAATTTGACATGTGGTAAATTTTGGTGTGTCAAAAATTGTGAGGAGATTTGGACTTAAAGAAATATATTTTTTCAGGGACTGAATTGTTAATACTTAAAATTCAAGGACTAGAGTGCAAATACCTAACTCTTGAAAGATTATTTTACAAATAACAAAAAGAAGAGTTAGTGGATAAATTAGAATAGAGAATGGAAGATGGAGAAGATATGAAGAAGAGAAGTTGGAGAAGAATGGATGGAGAAAATAAGATAAGAATAGAGAAGGGAAGATGGAGATGAAGAAGAGTTAGTAGAGAAATTAGATTGAAAGATAAGAATAGAGAAGGGAAGATGGAGATGAAGAAGAGTTAGTGGAGAAATTAGAATAGGAAATAAATATGGAGAAGGGAAGATGGGGGTGAAGAAGAGTTAGTGGAGAGATTAGAATGTGAGATAGAGATGGAGAATGGAAGATGAAAATGAAGAAGAGTTAGTGGAGAAATTAGAATGGGAGATAGAGTTAGTGGAAAAATTAGAATGGGAGATAGATTAGTAGATTATAAAAGGAGGAAGAAGTGAGCTTGAGAGGAGGAATTTTTTTGGAGAGAAAATTTTGGATGTTTGAGAGAGTTTTGGGAGATTGAAGAAAAATTTGAGAGAAAGAAAATACCAAAAGAGAGAGAATTTTGAAGATGATGAGAGTTTAAAGCTATGGGTTATCATCACAAATTTCTCCATCGATCAATATAAATCAAGAGTTCATCCTCGTCAACGAGCAAGTAAATTCGAGCTAAGTGTTTTTATTTATTCATTTATTTATGGTTTTACTCGCAAATTAGCACAAATTGTATACACTTTCTCCATCTCCCATTTTTTCCTATATTTTATGTGAGGAGAAGGATAGCTCTATGTCAATAGCAAAAATCTCGTAGAGATGCAAAAATCGGCCCAGACAAGCTCCTAAGCTGTCCACCGATTTCTCAACTGATCTGTGACTAAAAGTCCCTCTTAATTCAAAAGAAACTCTCTATATTGGGAACATAGAGAGCGAAAATCAATTATAGAAATCCCTAAAAAAAAAAGGAGATAAGTACTCTTTCCACTCTTCTGGTTTTAGGTGCAGATTAGCACATATTTTGTATACTGACACTTCACTCTATTTTATGTCAGGAAGCCGCAGCTCTATATCAATGGTCAACCCTATGGAAGCACAAAATCGGCTTGGAGGAGTCCTCAAACGCGCACAAATTTCAAATTGTTGAATCAATTCGTTGTATTTCATTTTAAAGAATTCATACCCCAGAATGGAGAGGACAAAGTCCATCCGCAATTTAAATACCTGCACCATAAATCCCAAAGGGAAGAGCCAAGCCAATGCTTAGCCTCCCATTGGAGGTTTTTACTTACAGTAGTTAAATACTTGCAACTTAAATACATGTACCTTAAATCCCAAAAGGAAGAGCCAAGCCAATGTTTAGCCTCTCATTGGAGGTTTTTACTTACAGTAGTTAAATACCTGCAACTTAAATACATGTACCTTAAATCCCAAAGGGAAGAGCCAAGCCAATGCTTAGCCTCCCATTTGAGGTTTTTACTTACAGTAGTTTAAATACTTGTAACTTAAATACCTGTACCTTAAATCCCAAAGGGAAAAGACAAGCCAATGCTAGGCCTCCCATTGGAGGTGTTTATTCACTGTCATGTACTTCCTATAATTTAATTTTTGAATCATCAGACCCAAAAGATGAGTAGGTCGTAATACTGCACAGAAGTCGTTAACACACTCCCTCTTTCGGCTTCAGGGAATCTTTAACACTTAAAAAAAATATAACAAATAAAAATATATACCATCCATGCATCCTATTTAAAAAGTGAAAACACAAAAGAGAATACCCTACTAGAGCCTTAGGAATAAACCAAGCCTGAGTTTCCGAATTAGGATATCCATGAAATTAAGGTACCGAAAGGGCATTAGTTTTAATTAACTAGTGTAACCAAGTCCCCGAGCTCATAATCTCTGGTTCACAGGAATAAATTAGTTCTCCCGCTAATTTATTTAGGTTTCTAATCGACCTACCAAGAACGATTAGTGGCGACTCCAAATTTCAAAATCATTTAAACAAAAACCAAAGTTGCGATTCGGTAGGGCTTGGGAGGGTCCGCGTTAGGTTAGTCAAATCTAATTAACCTAATAATCCGTTAACCCCTTTTGAAGATAAAATTTTTTAGAGGGTCGCGACACCAATGAAAGATTTTGTCATAGTTTCCCTTAAATCTTCAATGGACACAAGATTTCCTTGACAAATTTATCATTAAAAATTTATTTTGATAAAAACGAAAAATTCCTTCGGAAAATTTGGCAAACGTCAAGGGATTTTATCACATTTTTCAAGTTATAAAAACCTGTAAGAAAATTCTTTCTGAATAAACTCACCTATGCCTTTATAAGAGAATCCTCTCTAATTTCTCATAAAATGAAAAAAATGAAATTGAACTAATGTAGGAGTCATGGACCGACCTCTTTTGGATCACATACTAATAATCCTGGGATCACAGGTACCCCAGACAGGAGCAAAATCGGGTTCAACATTATATCGGGGATAATCTTGAAGATTGCGAAAAGGATAGGAAATGGCCGACGCCGCAACTGATAATCCTGGGGGCAAGCGAAGAAGTTCCGGAGACAAAATCTTATCGATCAGCGAGCACATATGGGCTATGTTTTTTGATGAGGCCATAAATATATTCAGATCGGGCCTGGGCACATGTTTAAAATATTAAAAGGGTTCCTATATTTTTATTGAGAAGGCATAAATTGTGTAATCAGAGCCTATGAAGCAAGTTTATTAACACGGCCTTACGACGCCTTTCTGATTAAATTGAATAAAGGCTTGCCTTTTTACCTTTCTCGGATTCGAAACACGTGGAGGATTTTGAAGGACTAGTATTTTATTGCTGAGCATGGCCCACGGGACTTTCTGCCAACGCTACGGGCTGCCGACATAAATAAGTGGACGCCGAAAGAGATAAGCATGAGCAAAGTGGGGCACGCAACAGGTGGCCTGGTTTATTTATTGGCGCACTAATCGAATGGTCGTATTTGCAATAATTCACGTGGCTAGCTCACGAGGCTCAAGGTGGCTAATGGGGTCCGCTGTCGAAAGTTTATTCAATGCTCCTGATATTATTGTCTGAAGTAGCTAATATTGAGAAAAATGTTAAGTATCGGCGCCTCCAGGATTTTGAACCGTTCTATCATGCTATACGGAAGAAGATATGGCAAGAAGATCACAGCACAAGAGATGCGAAACTTTCCTTTCATTCCATTCATCAACGAGTTTTACAACAACTCACTGGGGTGGAAAAGTAAAACCAAACTGAGTCCTAATAAGCATCACAAAAGAGCTCAACTGGCTTTCTATGAAACTAAAATTCTGCCTACACTAAGCGAGCTGGGATTCAAGATCTGCAAGCTTGAAGAACAAGCGGATACATTTCTCCTTTTGTTTGGCTGCATTGACCTCGTGATGTTCAACGGCGAATCTCAGATTCTCAATCAAGTCTCTTTCGAAAGCTATATTTGCTGTTAGATCATCGAGCCTTTCTTCCAGCCACTCATATCTGAACTTCATCACGATATCGCTCGGGTCATGCTCAAAGTAAGTCTGGTTCAAAGTTAGGCGTTCCACCAGCTTCTCTCTCTCGTGAACCAATAGCGAGGCACGTTTTTCGGCAGACTTGACGGCCTTCTTGTACTGGGCATCCGCTTGTTTTGCAGACTCCAAGCGTTCAGATCGATCTTGATAGCGAGCTCTCACGACGCGGGCTAAGGTAACCGTTTCCTGAGTGTTCTGGCAAGTTTTCAGAAAGTTGATGAAGACATGTGGAAATACTCTATATTCCCTCTTTAAGCTGGTGCCTTCAACCGAAAAAAGCATTTATCTCCTTGAACAAACCAAGAATCTCAGCTTCGACACTCGGATGATGGGCTATGTACATATAGCCTCGGCCAAGAAGATGGTAAAGTTTTTCCCATTTGAACATAACGTCGGCTGGGAAGATGTGGGTAGGGAGATTGGGCATTATCAAGGAGGAAGGTAAGGCAGGCGAGCAAGAAACGAAAGAAAGGAGGAAATAGGTGAAGCGGACTAGCAGGATACAAAGGTGGTAATCGAGGAAATAGGTGAAGCAGACTAGCAGGATGCGAAGATGGTAATCTGCTTTGAAGTAAATATTGATTTTGTAGTGACAGTATCAACCAGTCAAGATTTCCCTATCTACCATTCTCTATTGGCACCACCCCCGTTGGCTCGAATCCCCGTTAGACGGCGATCTCGAGCCGAGCAAATCCGATATCTTTGCAGAAAATGTTTGACGTGATACCACCGCTTCGGAAAAGAAAAGGAAAAAGACGACCTAAGTGCAGGACAAAGAAAAATTGCAGTGGAAAAGAAGATGGGATCCGTCTTTATGAGAGAACGCACCAGCAAAATCAACGGTAGAGATAATCAGGAGAGATGACGACGGGGACCCCTACCATGAAAAGACGAAAGAAAGCAAACTGTGCAGGAGACACGCAAGAAAGATTGAGAAAGACAGAATTCTTGGGAGAAGCAATACAGATGCTAAGCCCACGCCTAAGTTTTAAAAGAGACATCTTCTTGGTAATCTTCATCTATACTCAGAAGAGAGTTTCGAAGAATACCCAGTCACTCAGAAAAGTTCAGGGAGAATGAAAATATAAGAAGAAATAATGAATCTTGAGAAATCACTAGCCAAGTCGAAGATGTCTCAACCCAACACCCTTGAGAGTTATCGTTACTTGCTGAATATGGAAGAGGAAGAGTTCGAAGCCATGTTTGGGATCGAGCGCATGGAGCCTAGCCCTTCCGCCGACGACGTCCAAGATCTCAGTAAAGATAAGGACAACAACAGTAAGGTTCAAAGGAAGTGTTACCGTCGCCATACTAAGGAGCAAGTACAAAGGCTTGAGGATTTCTTCAGAACGTGCCCTATGCCAGACGGCAAACAGAAAATGGAACTGAGTCAAGAGCTAGGACTTAAACCTTCGCAAATCAAGTTTTGGTTTCAAACTAGGAGAACCCGAATGAAGACTCGTCATGAGCACAACGAAGCCGAGTTTCTAAGAGTTGAAAATGAAAACCTCCGAGCGGAGAACAAGATGTATAAAGAGGCTTTTGACTCCGCCATCTGCCCCAATTGCAATAGCCTCCTCACCCTTGATGAAATGTATTATCTGAGGATCGAAAATGCACGTTTAAGAGGTGAGTTTGACCAGTTTATGACAGGATCAAGTTCCGTTGGGGGAAAGCATGAAAGGATCGAGCCTATGGAGTCAACACTAGTGCCTCCCGGGGAAGGAGAGATGTATCACCACCAGGCAAGTGGCATTGACGACGAATTCACCGCTATGATCAACCAGTTCAATGTTGATGAAGCACTAGGGCTGTAAGGCACACGGAGTCTGTATTTCGAAGCTGATGATCACGGGTCCTTTAACATGGCCAATGCATTATAGATCTGGAGCGAAACCAACTGATCATGGGAGAGCCCGCAGAGAAAACCGAACCGATCCTAAGCAAATACATATATTTCGTTATCTTATGTGGGGAATTTTCTGTTTTTATAGATGTCTGGAATTAATGTAAAAGCAGGAAGTAGTGGTTCTCCTTCTCTTATTAAATGCTTGAATCTGCCGCTTCACCAAACCCGCGATGAATTAATTGCGACTGAAAGTCTGCGCACGCTCGAAGGGTAACACCGTATTGTTTCAATTTACCCTCAAAATTACTCCAAGTTTTAAATCAAATCCCCTGCATTTTCAGGAATTTGCAAACGGCCCCAAGAACACAATCATATCCAAATGCAAGTCCTCTTGTTAAACGAAACTGGGAGCAAATCAATCCGTGGACATTGCTACTCAACAGACGACTTCGAATGAAGAAAATATGAATGAAAGACTCGTACGATCTCAAAAGAGGGTAATTTTGTATCATTCCAATTTACCCATGATTGTCTCAATTCTGAAATACTTTCTTCCACCTTAACAGGGATTGTAAGTTGCCTTGAAAAGAATCGAGACATGGAATTGCAAGACCAAGTCACCTCAAAGATCAACCTTTAAAGGCGAACCTCTACGTACGTCTACGGTCTTGTGGACCGGATGGCATGGGGAATGACAGTGGTCCGAAACATCCCAAGTTCGATCCCCAAGGTTGGGGAATGTTGTAAGTATTATAAATAAATAATACAACTTTTTGCACATTTCTTTTTGCAGAAGGAAACAGAAATACTAGACGAGCAACCCAAGTTCGATCCTCAAGCCATGGTCCAAATAATTAAGTGTCCAACGAAAGTGGAGACAAACTCGATCCGGTGAAGCTGATAAAAGGGGTCACGCAAAACATTCAAGATGAAGGGTAAACCAGTATCGTTTCAGTTTATCCCTTCTAATACTGGCTAACACATCTCCTTTTCTTTTGACAGGAAATGTTAACGCTAACGTTTGACATGTCGAAGGAGACAGCCCCAAGGGGCAAAATTATAATCATCTGATAAAATCCACTCTGATGAAAATTGGGTAAATTAATGGCTACCCTGAATCGAAAAAAAGGGCGTTCGACCGACAACCATGACGGTTGTTAACATTGAAAAGGCCCAAATGCTGTGCAGGGGCAAACTCAGATACGGGCCATTCCTCGACTTAAAGAGTAGACTCCCAATTTGCTCGATCTGCCCGCGTACCTAGGGGCAATTCAAATTCGCCCATTTTCTACCATACTTGCATTTTCAGTAAACACGTGTGATGCTGAAAGCTGCTACATCTGCATTGCGTTTACACATGCCACGATTCATGTATGACTATTCAGCATGTTTAATTTTGCCAATTTTGGCTTGGGGTATAAACTACATATGATGCATCGAATGTATAGAATGGGGCATGACAGGATGATGAAAGGCGACCCCATTTCCATACACGTCCCATATCCACAGTGAGTTGTATGTCAAATAGGTTACATATTCCCCAAGGCAATAGGTTTTCTCGCGAAAGGTACGATACCGAAAGGAATGAGGCATTCGTTTCTTTATCATAAACACTATAGGTGGCCATAGATAACTTATTTGAGCGGCGGTTTCATTTCATAACCCCTGTCAAGAATCACCCCACATCGGGGCCAAATGAGCATAGTCCCAGAAATTTCACGAGGTAAATGGTTAGAAATTTTATTGCTCGGACTAACATCAATTTTCGAGTGATTCTTTGTTTTTTGACCTCTCACGATAATTCAAATGCCTTAAGATGACGAAAGCATTCGTTTCTCTATCCAATACACTTTCATCTTTTGCGTCGCCCAATTGAGCCTACATATTCGTTTCTTGAAACCCCGTTAGTGATCATTGGTCATTCCAAGATGAAGATGGTGCCACTACTTTAAAGCAGAAGAACTTAGAAGAAATGGGTTTACATGGAGCTCTCGAGTCAACTCTTCAAATATAGTATGTGTGTATACATCACAATTGTTGGAACAGAAAAGACAAAAGGCAAAAGACGGGACCAAAAGAAGAAAAGCCAGTCCCTCGGCATGAAAAAGCAAAGCGCCACTCAAAAGCAAGGCCAATGCCCATTCAAATCAATATTCATTGAACTTTACATGTAAATTTTTTAAACTCAGAGAAAACTATGCTCTCCTTTTGTAAATCCCCAATAGGGTCTAATTGCAGAAGAAAACTCGCTGAAGGAGTCAGATTGAAGTACACAGTTGAAGTTTATACAATTCGAAAGCGACAACGGTATCAGCAGAAGTTCACGCTTTCCTCATACGACGATGGTATTCTTAAAGGACTATTCAAAGGGTCGAGACGGGTGACAAATATACAATGATCACCAATCCCAACCTATATTACAGCCTGTGAAAGTCTTTTCTGATTAAGGCGCTTAAATTAACGTAGAGTTGAAAGATTTTAAGCATCGCTCGAAAAGGTATGAGCAAGACTATTTCTCTCTCATTTTTGCAGGGTTCTTGACTTGTAAACCCGGAGCAGATAATGAAAGCTTTTTTGTCAATGGCCTTAGCTCAAAAGAGTCACCTTTGTTAAGCCTTTGACCCAACCTACATTACGGTCCTAATCAAGACCTCCAGATTGGCATGTCGTACCAATTGCGAGATTACTCAGACCCTTGTTAAATGCGATGATGGTAAGATCGAGTGATTCTTTTTCAATCCTGCAATCAGGATGAACATCCATTCTCGAAAGTGAGAGAAAGCCCTTTCGAACTGAAGTCCTCTATTGATATTACATTCGAGGTGTTCATACTATGATTACCTCCTTAAATGGAATTGGTAGTGCAAACTTGACAAAATAGTCATGCATAATCCATATTTTGATTGATTGCATCATGAGTTATTACACAGATGGCTTCTAATCACTACAAGCTTTGCTGAGTAGTTTTGCATAAACCAATGAACTCATTGATGAAAATGCTTGCGCACATTACCTCTAACACTGCTTGACAGGTAATACATTCTTAATGTTCGAGTTACCTTCCGAGGTCTCGAAATTCATATGACCATTGTCGAGAGAACAAGCCTAGTTGTCAAGAAATTACTAGGTAGTCTTCCAAATCCTCAGGTAAATATATTTTCAACCTGAACCTTTTTGGAAAATGAATTCTAACGATTGCTAAGGCATTCAAATCCATTGTGGCACATACAGGCATTTACCTCCTTCAATGAAACATGATTCGTCTCGAAAATGAAAAATTTGAGTTTGACCTTCTGCAGGATTCCTAATCTCCATAGATCCCAGAATGACACCTTTTGAGGTAAGTTAGATCGGGTTTGAGCTTCTGCAGGATTTTTTGTCTCTCCAGATCCCAAAACGGCACCCTTTGAGGTAAGTAAAATCGGGCTTGAGCTTCTGTAGGATTTCCGGTCTCTCCAGATCTCAAATTGGCACCCTTCAAGGTAAGTTAAATCAGGTTTGAGCTTCTGCAGGATTCCTGATCTTACCAGATCCCAAAATGGCGCCCTTTATGTCAATATCTCTCCCGTCCACCTAAAAGGTGATATTTAGGTAATCATTGGTGATTTCTCACAAAAAATGATCCATTCCCAAGTCCTGAGTGGCAGATGCCACACAAAAGTCCTTCTTACAGGCACCAAAAGTCCTTCTTACAGGCATTTCCATGGGGTGACCTACCATACAGGTCAAATTTCAATCAATTTCAACCAGTAGATTCATTTCATTAGGAATCTACCATGGGGTGACCTACCATAGAGGTCAAATTTCAATCAAATTTTAAATCAGTAGAATCCTTTCATTAGGAATCTACCATGGGATGACCTACCATACAGGTTCAAGTTCAGTCATCCTAAGGTTTTCTTATAACGAATCTTTAGGTTCTCATTCCATTTTTGGTAGAGCATTCATGTCAGGCAGCCGCCATACAACGAGCAGGTAAGTACCAGGTAAACTCTCATTTTTGTCTCTCCCTTACTGCATGAAAGCCTCCTCAAACTGGGTTTCGATCGGAACTTGCTACGGAGGGTATTGGAGATTGTCGCGACCCTCTAAAAAAATTTTAAATTTTAAAAGGGGTTAACGGATTATTAGGTTAATTAGATTTGACTAACCTAACGCGAACCCTCCCAAGCCCTACCGAATCGCAACTTTGGTTTTTGTTTAAATGATTTTAAAATTTGGAGTCGCCACTAATCGTTCTTGGTAGGTCGATTAGAAACCTAAATAAATTAGCGGGAGAACTAATTTATTCCTGCGAACCAGTGATTAGGAGCTCGAGGACTTGGTTACACTAGTTAATTAAAACTAATGCCCTTTCGGTACCTTAATTTCATGGATATCCTAATTCGGCAATTCAGACTTGGTTTATTCCTAAGGCTCTAGTAGGGTATTCTCTTTTGTGTTTTCACTTTTTAAATAGGATGCGTGGATGGTATATATTTTTATTTATTATATATTTTTAAGTGTTAAAGATTCCCTGAAGCCGAAAGAGGGAGTGTGTTAACGACTTCTGTGCAGTATTACGACCTACTTATCTTTTGGGTCTGATGATTCAAAAATTAAATTATAGGAAGTACATGACAGTGAATAAACACCTCCAATGGGAGGCCTAGCATTGGCTTGGCTCTTCCCTTTGGGATTTAAGGTACAGGTATTTAAGTTGCAAGTATTTAAACTACTGTAAGTAAAAACCTCCAATGGGAGGCTAAGCATTGGCTTGGCTCTTCCCTTTGGGATTTAAGGTACATGTATTTAAGTTGCAGGTATTTAACTATTGTAAGTAAAAACCTCCAATGGGAGGCTAAGCATTGGCTTGGCTCTTCTCTTTGGGATTTAAGGTACATGTATTTAAGTTGCAGGTATTTAACTACTGTAAGTAAAAACCTCCAATGGGAGGCTAAGCATTGGCTTGGCTCTTCCCTTTGGGATTTAAGGTACATGTATTTAAGTTGCAGGTATTTAACTACTGTAAGTAAAAACCTCCAATGGGAGGCTAAGCATTGGCTTGGCTCTTTCCTTTGGGATTTATGGTGCAGGTATTTAAATTGCGGATGGACTTTGTTCTCTCCATTCTGGGGTATGAATTCTTTAAAATAAAATACAACGAATTGATTCAACAATTTGAAATTTGTGCGCGCTTGAGGACTCCTCCAAGCCGATTTTGTGCTTCCATAGGGTTGACCATTGATATAAAGCTGCGGCTTCCTGACATAAAATAGAGTGAAATGTCAGTATACAAAATATGTGCTAATCTGCACCTAAAACCAGAAGAGTGGAAAGAGTACTTATCTCCCGTTTTTTTGGGAGGGATTTCTATTATTGATTTTCGCTCTCTATATTCCCAATATAGAGAGTTTCTTTTGAATTAAGAGGGACTTTAAGTCATAGATCAGTTGAGAAATCGGTGGACAACTTAGGAGCTTGTCTGGGCCGATTTTTGCATCTCTACGAGATTTTTGCTGTTGACATAGAGATATCCTTCTCCTGACATAAAATATGGGAAAAAAAAGGAGATGGAGAAAGTGTATACAATTTGTGCTAATTTGCGAGTAAAATCATAAATAAATGAATAAATAAAAACACTTAGCTCGAATTTGCTTGCTCGTTGACGAGGATGAACTCTTGATTTATATTGATCGATGAAGGAATTTGTGATGATAACCCCTAGCTTTAAACTCCCATCATCTTCAAAATTCTCTCTCTTTTGGTATTTTCTTTCTCTCAAATTTTTCTTCAATCTCCCAAAACTCTCTCAAACATCCAAAATTTTCTCTAAAAAAAATCCTCAAACACTTCAAATTTTCTTCCCAAAAAATTCCTCCTCTCAAGCTCACTTCTTCCTCCTTTTATAATCTACTCATCTATCTCCCATTCTAATTTTTCCACTAACTCTATCTCCCATTCTAATTTCTCCACTAACTCTTCTTCATTTTCATCTTCCATTCTCCATCTCTATCTCACATTCTAATCTCTCCACTAACTCTTCTTCATCTTCATCTTCCCTTCTCCATATTTATCTCCCATTCTAATTTCTCCACTAACTCTTCTTAATCTCCATCTTCCCTTCTCTATTCTTATCTTCCATTCTAATTTCTCTACTGACTCTTCTTCATCTCCATCTTCCCTTCTCTATTCTTATCTTGTTTTCTCCATCCATTCTTCTCCAACTTCTCTTCTTCATCTCCTCTTCTTCATCTTCCCTTCTCTATTCTAATTTATCAACTAACTCTTCTTTTTATTATTTGTAAAATAATCCTTCAAGAGTTAGGTATTTGCACTCTAGTCCTTGAATTTTAAGTATTTACAATTCAGTCCCTGAAAAAATATATTTCTTTAAGTCCAAATCTCCTCACAATTTTTGACACACCAAAACTTACCACATGTCAAATTTAAGCTCATTTCTTGTCGCTGAAAATAATGCATAATTTAATTAAAGCCCTTTTGCAAAATTAAGTCATTCTGGGTATAATTGGGCCAAGATGAAAATTTAAAATATTAGAAGAAAATGTCACAACTCATAAAAAGTGAAAGTTAAAAATAAGTTGACTCAAATTAAATTTTTTTAGGCCCGATTCGAGATTATACTCGTGAAGGAACACGTGACTCGAATTGGATTTTTCTGAATTTGCGATGGCCAATATGAAAAATAGATTTAAAATAAAAATATTAACTATCTTTGTGTATTTTTTGGCCTCAAATGTTATTTTTCCAAAATTTTCAAATATTTTTGTATTTTTTTTAAATTAATATATATAAAATATGAAAATTTATTTTTTGGTCAAAATTCGTTCCCTAGGCTTGGCTAAGGTTTCCAAAGTTGATTTTTCAATTTTATGAATTTTTATGGATTTTCTATTAATTTTCGAAAATATATAAATAAAAAATACGTAAAAATACTGAAAATATGAAAAATCGTTTTTTTCGTCAAAATTGGTTCCCTAGGCTTGGCTACGGTCCCCAAAGTTGATTTTTCAATTTTATGAATTTTTATGGATTTTTTATTACTTTAGCAATAGAAAAAATGATTAAAAATCAGGTGTCAACAGCTGCCCCTCTTTGAAAGGAAGCTCGGTAGAGGTTCATTTCAAAGACGAGATGACACCTGAATTCTAATCGACTCAATACAAGGAAATAAAAAGAGTCGTGACATGGATGTTCCACTGAAAATGAAATGAGAACCTAAGGATTCGTTATAAGAAAACCTTAGGGTGGTTGAATTTGAACCCGTATGGTAGGTCATCCCATGATAGATTCCTAATGAAAGGATTCTACTAAATAAATTTTGACCCGTATGGTAGGTCACCCCATGGTAGATTCCTAACGAAAGGATTCTATTGATTAAAATTTGATTGAAATTTGACCTGTATGGTAGCTCAACCCGTGATAGATTCCTAATGAAAGGATTCTACTTATCAAATTTTGACCCCTATGGTAGGTCAACCCATGAAACTGCCTGTAAGAAGGACTTTGTGCCTGTAGAAAGGACTTGGTGCCTGTAAAAAGGACTTTGTGCCTGTAAGAAGGACTTGATTTGCCTGTAAGAAGGACTTGTGCCTGTAAAAAGGACTTGGTGCCTGTAGAAAGGACTTGATGCCTGTAGAAAGGACTTGATGCTTGTAAAAAGAACTTGTGCCTGTAAAAAGGACTTTGTGCCTGCAAAAAAGACTTAATGCCTGTAAAAAGGACTTTATGCCTGTAAGAAGGACTTGGTTTGCCTGTAAGAAGGACTTGATTTGCCTGTAAGAAGGACTTTATGCCTGTAAGAAGGACTTATTTTGCCTGTAAGAGGGACTTGATTTGCCTGTAAGAAGGATTTTATGCCTGTAAGAAGGACTTGTTTTGCCTGTAAGAAAGACTTGATTTGCCTGTAAGAAGGACTTGTTTTGCCTGTAAGAAGGACTTTTTGCCTGTAAGAAGGACTTGATTTGCCTGTAAGAATGACTTGTTTTGCCTGTAAGAAGGACTTGATTTGCCTGTAAAAAGGACTTTATGCCTGTAAGAAGGACTTATTTTGCCTGTAAGAAGGACTTTATGCCTGTAAGAAGGACTTGTTTTGCCTGTAAGAAGGACTTGATTTGCCTGTAAGAAGGACTTTATGCCTATAAGAAGGACTTGATTTGCCTGTAAGAAGGACTTGTTTTGCCAGTAAGAAGGACTTGTTTTGCCTGTAAGAAGGACTTGGTTTGCCTGTAAGAAGGACTTGATTTGCCTGTAAGAAGGACTTGTTTTGCCTGTAAGCAGGACTTGATTTGCCTATAAGAAGGACTTTATGCCTGTAAGAAGGACTTGGTTTGCCTGTAAGAAGGACTTTGTGCCTGTAAGAAGGACTTGGTTTGCCTGTAAGAAGGACTTAGTTTGCCTGTAAGAAGGGCTTGGTGTACCTCAAAGGGTGCCATTCTGAAATCTGGGGGAGACTAGGAATCCTGCAGAAGCTCAAACCCAAATTATATTCTCCTGTTGCTTTAGGAATAAACCAAAGAAGCAGAGATCAAAAGGTCTTGAACATTTCTGTCTTTGAGACAAATCATGCTTTATTGAAGAAGGTGGATACCTGTATGTATCGCAATGGATTCAAGTTCCTCAACAACCGTCAGAATTCATCTAGGTTGAAGATATACTTACCTGAGAATTTAGAAGAAATGCCTAGTGGCTCCTCGACAACTAGGCTTGTTCATTCAATAATCGCCGAATGAATTTCAAGACTTTAGAAGGTAATTCGAACATTGGGAATGTGTTATCTGTCAGGCAGTGTCAGAGGTAACATGTGCAAGCATTTTCATCAATGAGTTGATCGGTTCATGCAAAACTATTCAACCAAGTCGGCAATGATTAGAATTAGTCTGTGTGATAACTCATGATGCAATCAATCTAAATGTGGATCACGCAAAATTATTTTGTCAAGCTTGCATTACCAATTCTGTTTAAGGAGGTTCTCATATTATGAACGCATCGAATGTAATCTGAATAGGGAACTTCAGTCCGAAAGGCCTTTCTCTCACTCTAGAGAAAGGCTATTTATCTGTAGATTAAAATGTTAGACCTGTGTGGAAATAGTTTACCTTTCCTCATCCTGTTATGCACCATTTTGCACATTTGATGTCTCCTATGCAATTTATGCTCTAAGTTGGAGTTGGTAAATTAAACATGCGGAATAGTCATACATAATTCGTGAAATGTGTAAACATAATGCCGATGTGATAATTTTTAGCATCACGTGTATTTATATAATGTGCAAACATGGGTGGATTTGAATTGCCCCTGGTATGTGGGCGGGCCGAACAAATTGGGAGGCCTACTCCTTATATCGAGGGGCGGTTCGTCTCAACTTTGCCCCTGTACGATGAAGCATATGGGTGAGGGAGCATTTCGGTTTGCTTAATAACAGCGACCGCCGTGGTTTAGCGGTTGAATGCCCCTGCAAAAAGCAGAGAAATTATTCTTGAAATCAAACGAGATAAGGAAGACGTATTTGCTTTTTTTGCTTCAGAACTTGTGATTAATTTGCCCCATTTTTCACCAAAATAGATCTTGTCAGATGATCACAATTTTCTTTTGGGATTTGTCTCCCTCAACATGCTAAATATTAATATAAATATTTTCTGTAAAAAAAAGGAAACATATCAACCAGTATTAAAAGGGATAAATTGGAAACGATACTGATTTACCCTTGATCTTGAATGCCTTGGACAAGTCTTTTACCAATTTTGCTGGATTGAGTTTTCTTCGACTTTTGTTGGATACTTCACCATTAAGCCAAGAATGTGGCAAAATATTGACTTCGGTATTACTCGTTGAGTATTCCTTGGGGATCAAACTCGGGATATTTCGAACCTACTGTCATCCCCCATACCATTCGGTCAATTGGACCGTAGGTGTCCATGGGGCTTTCTTTTCAAAGGTTAATCCTTGGGGATAACGCGGCCCTATTGTATCACCTTGGGCCTTGTTACGGTATTTCTTGAGGTAATTTGCAATCCCTGTTAAGAATGGAATAAAACAATTCAGGATTCGAGATGATTATGTGCAAATTAGAACGATACAGAATTACCCATGTCTGAGATTGTTCGGGTCTCTCGTTCGCATTTTCCCTTATCTGAAGCTGCCTACTCTGTGGTAATATCCATGAGTTGATTTGCCCCCAATTTAGCCCAACCAGGGAATTTTGTTTTTGGATACGACTGTATTCTCGAGTCGCTTTTGCAAATTCCTAAAAATAGAAGGGATCAAATTTAAAACCAGAGCAATTTAAGGGTAAATTGGAACGATACGGATTTACCCTTCAAATTTACGCGGATTTCGTCTCGATATTAATTTTTTCGAGTTTGGAGCGGTTAACAGCTCCGAGCATTTAATATGGGGGAAAGGGAAATGATTACTTCTAGCTTGTGCATTAATTTTGGACATCGATAAAAGGTGAGAATGTGCGATGAAACTAAGTAGACGTATTCGTCTAGGTTTGATCTTCTTCCCTTTGCAGGCTCTTGAGTGATCAGCTAGCGTTGTTCTGGATCAGGTACGCATCGGCCGTATTGCAGGTCCCGTGATCACTAGTTTTAAAATACAGGATCCGTATCAGTATCAAACTGTCTAGAGAGTCAGTTGAGCTCTTTCGTAATGGTTATCAGGGCTCAGTTTGACTTTACTTTTCCTCCCGAGTGAACTGTTGTAATACTTTTTGATGAATGGAATGAAAGAAAGGCTTCACGTGTTTTTTGTTTAATTTTCCTGTCATCTCCTCTTCTGGGGAACGATTTAGGGTGCTAAAGATATTGAGGCTTAATCTTCTTCATGATGCTCTCGCGGGTTGCGGTAGACGTTGATATCAAGAACATTAGAGAGGCATTCAATGTAGCTTTCCACCAGCCGCCTAGAGATCCATGTTGAATCATGTAAATTAATAAAGCTGCCACCACTCGATCAGTGTGTCAATAAATTCAGCCATTTGTTGCGTGCCCCACTTCAACCGCGTTTTGTTTCTTTCGGTGCCCACTTGCTCGTGTCGGGCGCCTGTAGCATCGGGAGAAATACTTGTGGGCCACGTTCATTAATAGAATCTCGGTCCTCTAAAACCCTCCGTGTGTTTCGGATCCGAGGAAATTTTAAGACCGGTCTCTGGTTGATTTAATCAGGTTAAGGTACTTGTTTCATGGGTCCTGATTATATAATCCTTATTGTCTTTCAAAAGACGTGGGATCCTCTGCAATACATTAAATATGCCTCAGTGTTTAATCGGTGTAAATCCACTGTCATATCAGAATATACGGCCCGTACGTGTTCATTAACTGACACATGTCTGAGTCCGAAAGGATCGACCTCCTCACTTGCCCCCAGGATTAAGAAATCGGCAATTTCCTGTCTTTTCGTATTTCTAAAAATAATTCGTGGTGTGCATTATTGAACCAAACTTTACCCCCGCCTGGGATACCTGGGATTTCCTACAAAAGTAAAGGATATAATTAGTACATGACGCAAGAAAGGTCGGCCCATGATTCCTACATTAGTCTAATTTTATTCTTCCATTTTGTTGAGAAATCAAATGAAATTTTCTTAGGAGGTCACATGTGGATTTTTCAAAAATAATTTTCTTGAGATTTTCATAACTTGGAAAGTGTGATAAAATCTCTTGATCAAATTTTCTGAAGGAATTTTCTATCAAAATAAATTTTCAGAGGTATATTTATTAGGAAAATTTTATTTTTATTGGAGCAGGAAAGACATAACAAAAATCCTTTATTAGTCAATAAAATTCCCCCGAGACATTAGTGTAATTTTATTTAGATACAATTTTCTTAGAAAAACATGGGCGAATTTCTCGAAAAGAGTTTTCTTGCAGATTTTTATACTTTGAAAAATGTGATAAAATCACTTGATGTTTACCAACATTTTTTGAAGGAATTTTCCTTTTTATCAAAATAAATTTTCAGAGGTAAATTTGTCAAGAAAATTTTATTTTTATTGAAGTAGGAAAGACATAACAAAAATCCTTTATTGGTCAAC
Source organism: Psidium guajava (assembly GCA_016432845.1). Lineage (NCBI taxonomy): Eukaryota > Viridiplantae > Streptophyta > Magnoliopsida > Myrtales > Myrtaceae > Psidium > Psidium guajava. The sequence continues at coordinate 32,884,560 of CM028229.1, read as the reverse complement.
AAAATTCCCTCGAGATATTAGTCTAATTTTATTTAGAGAAAAGTTTCTTAGAAAAACATGAGCGAATTTCTCGAGAAGAATTTTCTTGCAAGTTTTTATAATTTGAAAAATGTGATAAAATCACTTGATGTTTACCAATATTTTTTTGAAGGAATTTTCCTTTTTATCAAAATAAATTTTCAGAGGTAAATTTGTCAGGAAAATTTTATTTTTATTGAAGTAGGAAAGACATGACAGAAATCTTTTATTGGTGAACAAAATTCCCCCTAGACATTAGTCTAATTTTATTTAGAGAAAATTTTCTTAGAAAAACATGAGCGAATTTCTCGAAAAGAATTTTCTTGCAAGTTTTTATAATTTGAAAAATATGATAAAATCACTTGATGTTTACCAAAGTTTTTTTTTTGAAGGAATTTTTCTTTTTATTGAAATTAATTTTCAGAGGAAAATTTTTTTCAGGAAAATTTCATTTTTATTGAAGCAATAAAAACATGACAAAAATCCCTTATTGGTTAATAAAATTCCCCTGAAGGGATTTTTTTCACATCATTTTTAAAAAAAAATTTAAAAGAAAAGGGGGGCAAATTTAATTTTTATTTTCTTTTAAAAGAATGGTCGTAATGTCAAGTTTAAAAACTGACTAACACCTAGCATGGACCGACCGAAAATAAATGCAAGATAAAATTAGAGAACTTACTTTTACCTTGGAGAAATGCAAATCACATAGTCATGCGCATGACTCAAGTGAGGAGTGGACTCTAGAAAATAAAAGAAGGAGAGACAGGGTATGGACCTAAAAGGCCCCCAATATCTGAATTGACAACCTTACCCACCGCGCAATCAAATCACAATGGGAAGAATTGTCAATTCAGATAATGAGCGGGATAAAATATGGTCAACCCAAGCGCAATCGACGCAAGAGCTTTGCATATTCGATCCCTATCTATGGTTACCTAGGAAAAATTTCGCGACTTGGGTTTAGACGCTTGTGTGTGCAGGTGTTGTGATCCTCAGAATATGCAAGACATGCACAACAATTGATATCAAAACAGCGCTTCTAAAAATGTGTGACATTAAACATAATCCCAACACCGAGCCTGCAAAACAAATGGGTTAGCCAAACACTCCGCCCCTTATAACTTCCATCCTGCAAAAACATATAACACCTATAGAACGAGTCCCAAACAAGATCGCCAGAAGTGAGGTATCCATGAAATTTTCATTGGCCTAAGTCCACTAAGACTTTTAAAATTTCAAAAAAAAAATTCAAGTATTCCAATTAGTATCTTTTTTCGAAAATTTAAAAATCCTGTCCCCAGCGGAGTCGCCAGTCTATCGCGACCCTCTAAAAAAATTTTAAATTTTAAAAGGGGTTAACGGATTATTAGGTTAATTAGATTTGACTAACCTAACGCGGACCCTCCCAAGCCCTACCGAATCGCAACTTTGGTTTTTGTTTAAATGATTTTAAAATTTGGAGTCGCCACTAATCGTTCTTGGTAGGTCGATTAGAAACCTAAATAAATTAGCGGGAGAACTAATTTATTCCTGTGAACCAGAGATTAGGAGCTCGGGGACTTGGTTACACTAGTTAATTAAAACTAATGCCCTTTCGGTACCTTAATTTCATGGATATCCTAATTCGGCAATTCAGACTTGGTTTATTCCTAAGGCTCTAGTAGGGTATTCTCTTTTGTGTTTTCACTTTTTAAATAGGATGCATGGATGGTATATATTTTTATTTGTTATATTTTTTTAAGTGTTAAAGATTCCTTGAAGCCGAAAGAGGGAGTGTGTTAACGACTTCTGTGCAGTATTACGACCTACTTATCTTTTGGGTCTGATGATTCAAAAATTAAATTATAGGAAGTACATGACAGTGAATAAACACCTCCAATGGGAGGCCTAGCATTGGCTTGGCTCTTCCCTTTGGGATTTAAGGTACATGTATTTAAGTTGCAAGTATTTAAACTACTGTAAGTAAAAACCTCCGATGGGAGGCAAAGCATTGGCTTGGCTCTTCCCTTTGGGATTTAAGGTATAGGTATTTAAGTTGCATGTATTTAACTATTGTAAGTAAAAACCTCCAATGGGAGGCTAAGCATTGGCTTGGCTCTTCTCTTTGGGATTTAAGGTACATGTATTTAAGTTGCAGGTATTTAACTACTGTAAGTAAAAACCTCCAATGGGAGGCTAAGCATTGGCTTGGCTCTTCCCTTTGGGATTTAAGGTATAGGTATTTAAGTTGCAGGTATTTAACTACTGTAAGTAAAAACCTCCAATGGGAGGCTAAGCATTGGCTTGGCTCTTCCCTTTGGGATTTAAGGTACAGGTATTTAAGTTGCAGGTATTTAACTACTGTAAGTAAAAACCTCCAATGGGAGGCTAAGCATTGGCTTGGCTCTTCCCTTTGGGATTTATGGTGCAGGTATTTAAATTGCGGATGGACTTTGTCCTCTCCATTCTGGGGTATGAATTCTTTAAAATAAAATACAACGAATTGATTCAACAATTTGAAATTTGTGCGCGCTTGAGGACTCCTCCAAGCCGATTTTGTGCTTCCATAGGGTTGACCATTGATATAAAGCTGCGGCTTCCTGACATAAAATAGAGTGAAATGTCAGTATACAAATATGTGCTAATCTGCACCTAAAACCAGAAGAGTGGAAAGAGTACTTATCTCCCGTTTTTTTGGGAGGGATTTCTATTATTGATTTTCGCTCTCTATATTCCCAATATAGAGAGTTTCTTTTGAATTAAGAGGGACTTTTAGTCATAGATCAGTTGAGAAGTCGGTGGACAACTTAGGAGCTTGTCTGGGCCGATTTTTGCATCTCTACGAGATTTTTGCTGTTGACATAGAGATATCCTTCTCCTGACATAAAATATGGGAAAAAAAAGGAGATGGAGAAAGTGTATACAATTTGTGCTAATTTGCGAGTAAAATCATAAATAAATGAATAAATAAAAACACTTAGCTCGAATTTGCTTGCTCGTTGACGAGGATGAACTCTTGATTTATATTGATCGATGAAGGAATTTGTGATGATAACCCCTAGCTTTAAACTCCCATCATCTTCAAAATTCTCTCTCTTTTGGTATTTTCTTTCTCTCAAATTTTTCTTCAATCTCCCAAAACTCTCTCAAACATCCAAAATTTTTTCTCAAAAAAAAAATTCCTCAAACACTTCAAATTTTCTCCCCCAAAAAATTCCTCATCTCAAGCTCACTTCTTCCTCCTTTTATAATCTACTCATCTATCTCTCATTCTAATTTTTCTACTAACTCTATCTCCCATTCTAATTTCTCCACTAACTCTTCTTCATTTTCATCTTCCATTCTCCATCTCTATCTCACATTCTAATCTCTCCACTAACTCTTCTTCATCTTCATCTTCCCTTTTCCATATTTATCTCCCATTCTAATTTCTCCACTAACTCTTCTTAATCTCCATCTTCCCTTCTCTATTCTTATCTTCCATTCTAATTTCTCTACTGACTCTTCTTCATCTCCATCTTCCCTTCTCTATTCTTATCTTGTTTTCTCCATCCATTCTTCTCCAACTTCTCTTCTTCATCTCCTCTTCTTCATCTTCCCTTCTCTATTCTAATTTATCAACTAACTCTTCTTTTTATTATTTGTAAAATAATCCTTCAAGAGTTAGATATTTGCACTCTAGTCCTTGAATTTTAAGTATTTACAATTCAGTCCCTGAAAAAATATATTTCTTTAAGTCCAAATCTCCTCATAATTTTTGACACATCAAAACTTACCACATGTCAAATTTAAGCTCATTTCTTGTCGCTGAAAATAATGCATAATTTAATTAAAGCCCTTTTGCAAAATTAAGTCATTCTGGGTATAATTGGGCCAAGATGAAAATTTAAAATATTAGAAGAAAATGTCACAACTCATAAAAAGTGAAAGTTAAAAATAAGTTGACTCAAATTAAATTTTTTTAGGCCCGATTCGAGATTATACTCGTGAAGGAACACGTGACTCGAATTGGATTTTTTTGAATTTGCGATGGCCAATATGAAAAATAGATTTAAAATAAAAATATTAACTATATTTGTGTATTTTTTGGCCTCAAATGTTATTTTTCCAAAATTTTCAAATATTTTTGTATTTTTTTTAAATTAAAATATATATATATAATATGAAAAATTATTTTTTGGTCAAAATTCGTTCCCTAGGCTTGGCTAAGGATCCCAAAGTTGATTTTTCAATTTTATGAATTTTTATGGATTTTCTATTAATTTTAGAAAATAAATAAATAAAAAATACGTAAAAATACTGAAAATATGAAAAATCATTTTTTGGTCAAAATTGGTTCCCTAGGCTTGGCTAAGGTCCCCAATGTTGATTTTTCAATTTTATAAATTTTCATGGATTTTTTATTACTTTAGCAATAGAAAAAATGATTAAAAATCAGGTGTCAACAGAGATCAAGTGTCACAACTCTTTTTTTATTTTCTTATGTTGAATCGATTAGGATTCATGTGTCATCTCATCTTTGAAATGAACCTCTACCGAGCTTCCTTTCAAAGAGGGGCAGCTGTTGACACCTGATTTTTAATCATCTTTTCTCTTTTAAAATTAATTAAAAAATCCATGAAAATTCATAAAATTAAAAAATCAACTTTGGGGACCTTGTTCAAGCCTAGAGAACCAATTTTGACCAAAAAATAATTTTTCATATTTTCAGTATTTTTCGATATTTTTATTTTCGAAAATTCATAAAAAATCAAGAAAAAATGAGAAAATTACAAAATCAACTTTGAAAGCTTTGGCTAAACTTAGGTAACCATTTTTGAGCAAAAAATAATTTTTGTTATTTTTTGTATTTTTTAAATATATTTTTTAGAAATTAGGAAAATATTTAATAAATAATAGCATTTTAGGCCACAAAAATACATAAAAATAGTCAACATTTTTATTTTAAATCCCTTTTCATGTTGGCCATCGCAAATTTAAAAAATCCAATTTGGAGTCGTGTATTCCTTCACGAGCATAATCTCGAATCGGGCCTAAAAAAATTCAATGTGAGTCAATTTATTTTGATTTTTCACTTTTAGGAGTTGTGACATTGTTATCTAGTAATTCAAATTTTCATTTTGGCCCAATTATACCCAGAATGACTTAATTTTGCAAAAGGGCTTTATTCAAATTCTGCATTATTTTCAGCGGCAAGAAATGAGCTTAAATTTGACATGCAGTGAATTTTGACTAAGTATAGGGGAGGTGTGTAAAAAATTGTGAGGAGATTTGGACTTAAAGAAATATTTTTTTCAGGGACTAAATTGTAAATACTTAAAATTCAAGGACTTGAGTGTAAATACCTAATTCTTGAAGGATTATTTTGCAAATAACAAAAAGAAAAGTTAGTGGAGAAATTAGAATAGAGAAGGGAAGATGGAGAAAAGGAGATGGAGAAAATAAGATAAGAATAAAGAATGGAAGATGGAGAAGAGAAGATGAAAAAGAATGGATGGAGAAAATAAGATAAAAAATAGAGAAGGGAAGATGGAGATGAAGAAGAGTTAGTGGAGAAATTAGAATGGAAGATAAATATAGAGAAGGGAAGATGAAGATGAAGATGAAGAAGAGTTAGTTGAGAGATTAGAATGTGAGATAGAGATGGAGAAGGGAAGATGAAAATGAAGAAGAGTTAGTGGAAAAATTAAAATGAGATATAGATGAGTGAGTTATAAAAAGAGGAAGAAGTGAGCTTGAGAGTGAATTTTTGGGAGAGAAAATTTTAGATGTTTGAGAGGGTTTTAGAAGATTCAAGAAAAATTTGAGAGAAAAAAAATACTAAAAGAGAGGAAAATTTTGAAGATGATGAGAGTTTAAAGCTAGGGGTTATCATCACAAATTCCTTCATCGATCAACATAAATCAAGAGTTCATTCTCGTCAACGAGCAAGGAAATTCAAGCTAAGTATTTTTATTTATTCATTTATTTATGATTTTAGTCTCAAATTAGCACAAATTGTATACGCTTTCTCCATCTCCCTTTTTCCCATATTTTATGGCAGTTAAAAAAAAAAGGATAACTCCGTATTAACGATAATTTCTATGGAGGTGCAAAGTGAGCCCAAACAAATTTCAAGGTGCCTATCAAATTTGCAGCCGACCCGTCAACGGATTTTAGTTCAAATTGTTGAAACAATTTGTTGTATTTTATTTTAAAGAACTAAAACCCCAGAATGGAGAGGCAAAGCGCATCCACTGGAGGTCATTTATTTTCTACAATTTAAATTCCTGCACTATCAAACCCCAAAGGGAAGAGCCAAGCCAATGCTAAGCCGTCCATTGGAGGTTTTTACTTACTGCAATTTAAATTCATGCACCATCAAACCCCAAAGGGAAGAGTCAAGCCAATGCTAGGTCGCCAATTGGAGGTTTTTACTTACTGCAATTTAAATTCCTGCACCATCAAACCCCAAATGGAAGAGCCAAGCCAATGCTAGGCCGCCATTGGAGGTTTTTACTTACTGTTATTTAAATTTTCGCAATTTAATTCCTGCACCATTAAACCCCAAAGGGGAAAGCCAAGCCAAGGCTGGGTCATCCATTAGAGGTCTTTATTTACTGTCATTGACTTCCTGCCGTTTAGTTTTTGAATCACCAGACCTCAAAGTGAGTAGACTGTAACACTGCACAGAAGTCGTTAACACACTCCCCTTTTCGGCTTTAGGGAATTTTTAACACTTTAAAAATAATAAAAAAATACCACCCATGCATCCTATCTAAAAAGTGAAAATACAAAAAGAGAACACTTCACTAGAGTTTTAGGAATAAACCAAGCTTGAGTTGCCAAATTAGGATGTTCATGAAATTAAGGTACCGAAATGGCATTAGTTTTAATTAACTAGTGTAACCAAGTCCCTGAACTCATAATCTCTGGTTCGTAGAAGTAATTTAGTCCTCCCGCTAATTTACTTAGGTATCTAATCAACCTACCAAAAATGATTAGTGGCGACTCCAAATTTTAAAACCATTTGAACAAAAACCAAAGTTGCGATTCGGTAGGACTTGGGAGGATCCGTATTAGGTTAATTCATCTAATAAACCTAATAATCCGTTAATTCGATTGAAAAAAAATTCTTAAGGTCGCGACAACGGCTCCATTTTTAAATCATTTGAATATGAACAAAAGTTGCGAATTGGTAAAGCTCGGGAGAGCTCGGGCTATGTTAGTTAATTCATTTAATTAATCTAGTAATCTATTAACCTGAAAATTTTCTAATTTTTAGGTCGCGACGGTATTGTCTCACTTCTTTGTTGCCAACCATTGTATCTTGGGAGACAGCTATTCACAAAACTTCTAGCACGTATTAGAGAAAACGAATTTGTTTTAAGGAAACAGTGTCAAGTACAGGCCTCGAAATTCATTTGTGTCGATTTCATTCGTTTTGATTTTGTTATTGCAATTTCATTTGTTTTATTCGTTTATATATTATTTGCAAAGTTTATGCTAAAGCCATTTTGAAATCTTGCAACAATCTTAAAATAGATTCGTCATTTAAAAATTCAAATGGCTACTGGAAATAGAGTTGTTGATATGGCTACTGGCAACATCATCGAATCCTTTGCCCTTGCCCCTACCCCTACTGCAGTTTGTCCACCATGGTGAGAAACCTGAAAAGTTCAACGGATCAAACATTAAAAGGTGGCAACAAAAGATGTTGTTTTACTTACAACATTGAATGTTATGAGATTTTTGACTAGGAAGCTCGTAAGTTATCCGATGGAGAAGCAGATAAGCAAGCCTTTTAGCGTTGTTGAAGCCTAGAAGCACTCCCACTTCCTTTGTAGTAATTATGTCATGAATTGTTTACATAACTCATTGTACAACTGTTGAGGAAACTATCCCGCCAAGAATTTTGATTCTGACAAAACTCATTTTTAAGAAGTCTAGTTAATGGAAGTATATCTTCCTTGCAGAAAATCACGATGTGAAAAGAGCGTTGAATATCCCACAACTGGCGTTCAGACTCAAGGAAGAATTGTCACCATAGTGCTTTTGAATGGTCGGAAGGAGGAACTATGCTTGTGCCTCTAAAGGAATCAGAAGGAGGAGTCTGCGTCTGAGTAATTCAGATGAAGTGTTTTACTGCCTCAAATGGATTCAGATGGAGGACAGCATTGCCTTGGAAGACCTCAAGAAGACTCGTGTGAGACGTCACCAGCGGGAGCTTTAAGAGCTCAGATTCACAGTGTTATATTGAATCAGATTCAGAGACCTCACATGGTTTGAAAGCTGTTTCTGAATGGATTCAGATTTCGCAGCTGGACTAAGAAGACCCACGATTGACAAAGAGTCCGATTGATTTCGGAAAATACGGGAAATGAAAGGATTCGATCTATAGGATGATTGTCCATCTTTATTGGGACAAAATCCTTGATTGGATATTATCTTTCTTTCCCTCTTTCAAGAAGATTCAACATCTCACGTAAATGGAAACTGAAGATTTAGTTGTATGGGCGACCAAATCTGAAGATTACCGGAATCTTTCTTCAACGACTACCTAGCATCTTTCCAAGTTGATCTCGCTCAATCAAGGCTGATTGAAGATTGACGAGTGATCCCGTGGAGTACCTTGACAACGGCTAGTTCAAGGTGAAAGGGGTATAAAAGGAGGGTGTTGGTATTCGAAGAAAAGAGAGAAAGTGAGATATAGAAAAGTCGAGCAAACTGTTGAGAAAATAATTTTTAACTTCTCGTGGAAATACTCTTGTCAGTGAGTTGAGAGAAGTTCATTGTAACCTTGTGATCATTATAGTGAAATCCAGCCAAGGCTGTCATCGTGGGAGAGTGGACGTAGGCTTACTATAGCCGAACCACTATAAATCTGTGTGCACAGTTCTCCTTCTGAACTCCTTTATTTCGTGCATATTTGTTCTGTTACATTCAATACATCGCTTCTGTGCCCGCTTGCATTTAAATCTCAAAATTTTCAGAAGCACCTATTCACCCCCCCTCTAGGTGTCATTGCTACCACATCAACAACGTCTATTGAATGATAAAGATAGCAAAGGAGTTATGGGAATTCTTGGATCGAAAATATAAAATAGAGGATGCCGGAGCAAAGAAATTTGTTGTCAGTCGATTCCTTGATTATAAGATAGTAGATTCTAAGATTGTGATCAGTCAAGTACAAGAAATTCAAGTGATCTTGCATGAGATTCAAGCTAAAGGAATGAACCTGAATGAAACCTTCCAAGTAGCTACTATTATTGAGAAGTTATCTTTTGGATGGAAGGGTTTCAAGAACCACCTCAAGCACAAGCAAAAGGAAATGAGTCGGGAGGAGTTGATTGTTAGACCTGGAATTGAAGAAGACAATAAAGGTTCTGAACGCAAAAGGTTCAATCCTACTATAGCTAAGGTAAATATTACGGAGCATAGGCAAGGACGCAAGAACAAGAAGATTGCTAAGCCGAAGTTGGGATTAAAAGGAGAAGTTTCCAAGAATAAGTTTGAGGGAAATACTTCAATTGTGGCAAGATGAGTCATTGATCGATGGATTGTAGACTTCCGAAGAAGAAGAATTATTAGACAAACATGGCGAATGACATCACTCAAGACATGTTACACATATACCTCTCTACAATAGTTTCTGAAGTGAACTTAGTTGGGTCCAATTCGAAAGAATGGTGGATTGACACTGGTGCCACTAGGCACGTATGCTTTAATAATGACTTGTTCACAACTTTCAAATCAATTAATAGGGAGAAAGTTTTCATGAGAAGCTCTACCTCTTTTGCTATCAAAAGCCAAGGGAAAGTACTACTGAAGATGACTTTTGGGAAAGAGTTGACTCTGAACAATCTCTTATATGTGCCAGAAATCCGAAAGAACCTGGCATCCGGATTTCTGTTAAACAAGCATGGATTTCGTATAGTGTTCGAGTCAGACAAAGTTATTTTGTCTAAATTTGGAATGTACATGGGAAAGAGATATGTATCGAGGGATTTTTTAAGCTCAATGTAATGACAATTATTAATAAAGATAATAAGTCTTCTGTTTATTTGCTTAACTCTTCTAATTTATGACATGGTAGACTAGGACACATTAATTATGATACATTGCGTAGATTAATTAACTTGAAAAATATTCCCTCATTTTAAATTGATTCAAAGCATAAACGTGAAATTTGTGTTGAGGCAAAAGTAATGAGATAATGGTTTCAAACAATTGAAAGAAATACCGAACCTCTTGAATTAATTCATAGTGATGTTTGGGATTTGAAATTCATACAAACAAAAGTCGATAATAAATATTTTATTACATTTATCGATGATAGAACTAAATACTGCTATGTGTATTTGCTTAAAAGCAAAATAAAGTCTTAGAGAAGTTTGTTTCTATAAGAATGAAGTTGAAGACCAACTCAATAAGAAAATCAAAAGATTGAGAAGTGATAGAGGTGGTGAGTATGTCGCGACCCTCTAAAAATTTTTTTTTTATTTTTTTTAAGGGGTTAACGGATTATTAGGTTAATTAGATTTGACTAACCTAACGCGGACCCTCCCAAGCCCTACCGAATCGCAACTTTGGTTTTTGTTTAAATGATTTTAAAATTTGGAGTCGCCACTAATCGTTCTTGGTAGGTCGATTAGAAACCTAAATAAATTAGCGGGAGAACTAATTTATTCCTGCGAACCAGAGATTAGGAGCTCGGGGACTTGGTTACACTAGTTAATTAAAACTAATGCCCTTTCGGTACCTTAATTTCATGGATATCCTAATTCGGCAACTCAGGCTTGGTTTATTCCTAAGGCTATAGTAGGGTATTGTCTTTTGTGTTTTCACTTTTTAAATAGGATGCATGGATGGTATATATTTTTATTTGTTATATTTTTTTAAGTGTTAAAGATTCCCTGAAGCCGAAAGAAGGAGTGTGTTAACGACTTCTGTGCGGTATTACAACCTACTTATCTTTTGGGTCTGATGATTCAAAAATTAAATTATAGGAAGTACATGACAGTGAATAAACACCTCCAATGGGAGGCCTAGCATTGGCTTGGCTCTTCCCTTTGGGATTTAAGGTACAGGTATTTAAGTTGCAAGTATTTAAACTACTGTAAGTAAAAACCTCCAATGGGAGGCTAAGCATTGGCTTGGCTCTTCCCTTTGGGATTTAAGATACATGTATTTAAGTTGCAGGTATTTAACTACTGTAAGTAAAAACCTCCAATGGGAGGCTAAGCATTGGCTTGGCTCTTCCCTTTGGGATTTAAGGTATAGGTATTTAAGTTGCAGGTATTTAACTACTGTAAGTAAAAACCTCCAATGGGAGGCTAAGCATTGGCTTGGCTCTTCCCTTTGGGATTTAAGGTACAGGTATTTAAGTTGCAGGTATTTAACTACTGTAAGTAAAAACCTCCAATGGGAGGCTAAGCATTGGCTTGGCTCTTCCCTTTGGGATTTATGGTGCAGGTATTTAAATTGCGGATGGACTTTGTCCTCTCCATTCTGAGGTATGAATTCTTTAAAATAAAATACAACGAATTGATTCAACAATTTGAAATTTGTGCGCGCTTGAGGACTCCTCCAAGCCGATTTTGTGCTTCCATAGGGTTGACCATTGATATAAAGCTGCGGCTTCCTGACATAAAATAGAGTGAAATGTCAGTATACAAAATATGTGCTAATCTGCACCTAAAACCAGAAGAGTGGAAAGAGTACTTATCTCCCATTTTTTTTTGGAGGAATTTCTATAATTGATTTTCGCTCTCTATGTTCCCAATATAAAGAGTTTCTTTTGAATTAAGAGGGACTTTTAGTCACAGATCAATTGAGAAATCGGTGGACAGCTTAGGAGCTTGTCTGGGCCGATTTTTGCATATCTACGAGATTTTTGCTGTTGACGTAGAGATATCCTTCTCCTGACATAAAATATGGAAAAAAAAAAAAGAGGAGATGGAGAAAGTGTATACAATTTGTGCTAATTTGCAAGTAAAACCATAAACAAATGAATAAATAAAAACACTTAGCTCGAATTTGCTTGCTCGTTGACGAGGATGAACTCTTGATTTATATTGATCGATGAAGGAATTTGTGATGATAATCCCTAGCTTTGAACTCCCATCATCTTCGAAATTCTCTCTCTTTTGGTATTTTTTTTCTCTCAAATTTTTCTTCAATCTCCCAAAACTCTCTCAAACATCCAAAATTTTCTCTCCAAAAAAAAATCCTCCCAAACACTTCAAATTTTCTCTCTCAAGAATCCCTTCTCAAGCTCACTTCTTTCTCCTTTTATAACCTACTCATCTATCTCCCATTCTAATTTTTCCACTAACTCTATCTCCCATTCTAATTTCTCCACTAACTCTTCTTCATTTTCATCTTCCATTCTCCATCTCTATCTCACATTCTAATCTCTCCACTAACTCTTCTTCATCTTCATCTTCCCTTCTCCATATTTATCTCCCATTCTAATTTCTCCACTAACTCTTCTTAATCTCCATCTTCCCTTCTCTATTCTTATCTTCCATTCTAATTTCTCTACTAACTCTTCTTCATCTCCATCTTCCCTTCTCTATTCTTATCTTATTTTCTCCATCCATTCTTCTCCAACTTCTCTTCTTCATCTCCTCTTCTTCATCTTCCCTTCTCTATTCTAATTTATCCACTAACTTTTCTTTTTATTATTTGTAAAATAATCCTTCAAGAGTTAGGTATTTGCACTTTAGTCCTTGAATTTTAAGTATTTACAATTCAGTCCCTGAAAAAATATATTTCTTTAAGTCCAAATCTCCTCACAATATTTGACACACCAAAATTTACCACATGTCAAATTTAAGCTCATTTCTTGTCGCTGAAAATAATGCATAATTTAATTAAAGCCCTTTTGCAAAATTAAGTCATTCTGGGTATAATTGGGCCAAGATGAAAATTTAAAATATTAGAAGACAATGTCACAACTCATAAAAAGTGAAAGTTAAAAATAAGTTGACTCAAATTAAATTTTTTTAGGCCCGATTCGAGATTATACTCGTGAAGGAACACGTGACTCGAATTGGATTTTTCTGAATTTGCGATGGCCAATATGAAAATAGATTTAAAATAAAAATATTAACTATATTTGTGTATTTTTTGGCCTCAAATGTTATTTTTTCAAAATTTTCAAATATTTTTGTATTTTTTTTAAAAAAAATTAAAATATATATAATATGAAAAATTATTTTTTGGTCAAAATTCGTTCCCTAGGCTTGGCTAAGGTTCCTAAAGTTGATTTTTCAATTTTATGAATTTTTATGGATTTTTTATTAATTTTTGAAAATAAATAAATAAAAAATATGTAAAAATACTGAAAATATGAAAAATCGTTTTTTGGTCAAAATTGGTTCCCTAGGCTTGGCTAAGGTCCCCAAAGTTGATTTTTCAATTTTATGAATTTTTATGGATTTTTTATTACTTTAGCAATAGAAAAAATAATTAAAGATCAGGTGTCAACAGAGTATGAAGAATCAATTATTGAATTTTGTGCACAACACGCAATTACACATGAAGTAACTATGCCTTATTCACCTCAATGAAATGATGTAGCTGAATGTAAAAATCACACATTGAAAGAAATGATGAACGCGATGTTACTAAGTTCAGATTTACCTCAAAATATGTGGGGTGAAGCTATTTTGTCAAGTAATTACCTTTTAAATAAGATACCTCAAAAGAAAGAGGTTAAAACCACTTATGAGTTATGGAAAGGTAAGAAACCATCCTACAAAAACTTGCGAGTGTGGGGTATATTGCAAAAGTGGTTGTTCCAATGCTAAAGAAAATTAAGATAGGTCCTAAAATGGTAAACTGTATCTTTATAGGCTATGCACATAACAGTAGTGCATATCTTTTTCTTGTACGCGAATCGAAAATTCCAAATATGCTTAAGAATACGATCATAGAATCTAGAAATGCATCATTCTTTGAGAATGTATTTCTTTGTAAATCTAATGATAGATCAAGTTCGTCTAAACAAACTATTGAAACTATAAGTGATGAAAGTGATGATTTAAATCATAAGCTAGAACCGAGACGTAGCAAAAGAGCAAGAGTAGAAAATTCATTTGGAAAAGATTTTCTAACTTATTTATTAGAAAAGGAACCAATGAATTATGGAGAAGCTATAAATTGTTTTGATAGACTTTAATGGAAAAAAAGCAATAAAAAAATAAAGCCAATTCTATTTTGCATAATCATATTTGGGAGCTAGTGGATCCTCTTCCTGGCTGTAAACCTTTAGGGTCAAAATGAATTTTTAAAAGGAAAATGAAAGTAGATGGCTCCATTGATAAGTATAAAGCTAGATTTATAGTAAAAGGATGTAGACAATGAGAAAGTTTAGATTACTTTGATACTTATCCTTCTGTAATAAGAATAAACTCCATTAGAATTATATTTGCAATTGCAGCATTGCGAAATCTAGAAACACATCAAATGAATGTCAAAACAACTTTCCTAAATGGTTATTTGGATGAAGAAATCTACATGGAACAACCTGAGGGTTATATAATTTTTGTACAAGAAAGGAAAGTCTGTAAATTGGTGAAGTCATTATATGGCCTAAAATAAGCGCTAAAACATTTGCATAAAAAATTTTGATAATGCAATGATTATCAATGGATTTAAGATTAATGAATATGATAAATGTGTCGACATTAAAGAAACAAAAAATGGCTATGTCATTTTGTGTCTTTACATAAGTGGCATACTTATTATTGGTAGTGATGACAGAATGATCAAATCTACCAAGAATATATTGAATTAAAGATTTGACATAAAAGATATGGAACTTGCTAATGTGATTTTAGGAATTAAAATCACAAGAACGTTAGAAGGTCTTATTTTAAACCAATCACGTTATTTGGACAAGATTCTTAAAAAATTCAACATAAATGATTCTGATATTGCTAGAACACCATTTGACAATAGTCTTCATTTATCTAAGAATAGAGGAGAGAGTGTTTCTCAAGTAGGGTGCTGTAGAATTATTGGAAGTCTATGTACTTAATGAGTTGTACTATACCAGATATTGCATGAACAGTCAATAAAATGAGCAGATATACGAGTAATCCAAGTGGTGACCATTGGAAAGTGATAGTGAAAGTACTTAGGTATTTATGGTATATGTGAAATTATAGCTTGCACTATACAAGATACCCAATTGTTCTAAAAGGATATAGTGATGTGAACTGGATATCTGATATAAACGACTCAAAGTCTACTAGTGAATATGTCTTTACACTATCAGGTGCAGCCGTATCTTGAAAATCCTGTAAACAAATTGTTATAGCCAGATCTATAATGGAATCTGAATTTATAACTTTAGATAAATATGACAAAAAGGCTGAATGGCTATGCCATTTCTTAAAGGATATTCCAAAATGGCAAAAAACTTGTACTACCAATTTATATACATTGTGATAGTCAATTTGCAATTGGAAGAGCACAAAGTAACATCTATAATGGTAAGTCTAGATATATATGTCGTAGACATAATACCATTAGATACCTACTCTCAACTAGAATTATCTCTATTGACTACGTAAAGTTAAAGAATGATATTGCAGATCCACTAACCAAAGGGTTAAATGGAGAATTAGTTGAAAAATTAACAAGAGGAATGGGACTAAAGCCCATGAAAGAGTAAGCTGATAAAAAGGAAACCAAATCTAGTTGACTAGAGATCCCAAAATCTAGGTTTAAAAGGACAACCTAATTATATAGACTTAATAATGTCACTGTGGTGGTTCAGCCCTAAAATGATTCCTATAAAGTATCAATGATATTGTAAGAAAAAAGATAACAATTTTGCTTTAATGATTCTTAAGTGGAGTAAATGAATTACTCAAAATTAAGTAATCATCTATGTGAGAGAGAAATGGGGCCACTTCAAAGGAGAATTATTTAAGGCTAAATTCTTTAGAAACTCTCGCAGAATTAGGTGAATGTTCATGGTCAAAACGAACATAATCATGAGAATCGAAAAAGTGTTTAGATGATTCCTGTGTGAAGTATATAATTCATTTACATAAGAAAGTAAGATAGTTCAAGGACATCACATCTACTAGACAGCTAATAAAATTAATACATTTTCACAAGAAAATATTCAAAGGGTAATACTTACCTATCCTATGTAGGTTTCAATTGTTGAACATTATCACAGAGTCAAAAATAAAATAATTTTCATTCATGTAGAAGATTGTTGGAAATATTGGATAAATTGATGGGTGAATGAAAAATTGATACTTAAAGAACACTCTTTAATTGAAAGTGTGAAGTAGAAAACACAAATTCCACATTGAAAAGAAAGAAGGTTTTAGAGTGCTTAATATAGAGTTACACTACTTTGAAATGGTAACTATCATAACACAAGTACTATGCCTCATGCGCAGGTACACAGGGCGTACAAATCTTAGGCCCGATGAGCTGAAACTTGGGTGTGAGTGTATGACCTACGTACACGAATGTATGACAAAAAAATGGGCCTTGTGACAAGCCCATTTTTATCTTCTAGTTTATTTATCAACTCAAACTGTTACATCTGTAATAGATGCTAGATAAATTGAGAAACGGCAAGTTAATGACAGATTACGTAATGGCTATTGAATCAATTGAGTAATGGTAGAGTATGTAACAACCATTGAATTAATTAAGTAATGATAGATTAATGGTACTCAAAGTCTGCTATTATGAAACAAATTTTATAATAGCAGATTTAATCAGCCATTATCATCCTTATTCTTGAAATGCCCCATTCACTTTATAAATAGATGGCTTCCCGTTTTCATTTTTACGCAGTATGAAAACAAAACTCACCTCTCTCTTTTATATTCTCTATATTTACATTAGTTTTTCAATAGTGTTCAGCTCGAGTTTGTTCAAGTTCGCTAAAAGCTCTGTGGTGTTGTGCTCACTTCTTTGCTGCCAACCATTTCATCCTAGGAGATAAACGTTCATGAAACCTCAAGCACGTACTAGAGGAAACAAATATATTTTAAGAAAACTGTGTCAAGCATAGGCGTCGGTATTCACTTGTATCGATTCCATTCGTTTCGATTTTGTTATTGCAATTTCATTTCTTTTATCAGTTTATATATTATTCGCAAATTTTATGCTGAAGCTATTTTGAAATCTTGCAACAAAAGAAACAAAAAAGATGAATGGAAAATTGCCAACATCGATCAAATTAAAAATTATTTCGCATCTAAAGAACATATGTGCCGAGAAAATTATCTTGTCCTAATGCTAATTTCACATTTCTATAAGGTATTTATCATATTTCAATAGTTTGTCCACGAAGAGGTGCGTTTGACAAGCACCGTTTGGGGAAGTGGGAGCGGTTAATAACTTTCCATTGTTTAATATATAAAATAAAAACACACAAAAGAATGTGTATGTAAGTAATGCTCTTTCTATCAAAATAATAACAAAAGAGTTTCCATCGTTTCTTTGAGAAGGCAATCGACATTTACGTTGTGGAACAAGATATTTTCCTTGTGATTATATTCAAACTATTAAGGAATTGTAGATTCGTGCATTTTGCTCTGGTGATTCGACCTATATTCGTGGGTAACTCTCTTGTCATTGCTACAAGAGGTTAGTCGTTTTTTCTTCGATAATTCCCCCAATGTTATTTATTCAAATTTCACCTTGAAGTATAATTAAAATTCATCTCATAGTTCATAGGTAGAGGTAGGCATGGCTATGATTCCGGGACCATCAATTCTGATTCATGAATCAATGGTTCCGTTTCCAAATTTGAAGGAACTAGAACTGGAACTGCCACTTAAGGTTTCGATTCTAGGCTGGTTTGCCGGTTCAAAATTGTTGATTGTTTCAAATCAATTTCGATTTTTTTAAAAGGTTTTTGAGTTTAAAAATTAAACTGTGATGAGTTTATAATCAAATTTTAATCAAATTATCAAATAATGAATTATGAAATAAAATAAAATAATAAATTATAAAATTATGAAATAATATATTATCAAATAAAAATTATAATCAAATGTAGGGGAAAAAAGAGAGGGGGAGATGGTTTGAACTTAATATTTTATCATTAAACACCTACATATCTTTTTAAGAATAGAAGAATCAAGGCCTATGTGGTTCTCTTGCCTTCGATAACCGCATACTTACCTCATTCTCAATCGTCACTACTCGTTCCTATATCGGTGACTGTGATATCTCTATCATCAAAGAATTCAGTTTCATTATTGCGATTTATCTCTTATTATCTATATTGAACCTTTGTCCGACATCAACACAAGCTTAAAACTCTATCGAGGGAGTTAATTTTGAATGTCGTTCATCCAAAACATTATCTCTAACGTTATATGCTTGTTCTACCGCAACTGTTGAACAAGGGGTTACTAAAATTTATTTTGCAATCATAGCAAGAATTGGGCATTGGGTGGAATGCCTCTTCTATCAATCTAATATTGTGAAATTTGTGCTGCTTTGAGATTCACAAACTCAAAAGAAATGGTTAGATAGCTCTCTATTTCAAAATTACTTTCTATTGTTCCGTTTTGTTTTTGTTTTTGTTTTTTTGCATATGTAACAGAAGTTGGTACCATCTACGAATTTTATATGCATTCTTCCTTTATAAATAACTAGATTGAGAAGATCCACATCTATTATCACCTAGATTATGTGTTCTACAAAATTCATTATGTAATTCTATTATTATGTTTTTAACCCTTATTAAGCGTATCAATTAAATGTAAACATTCATAATATATATTCAAATAATTACCTAAATCATCTAATTTACAACATAGATAAAAAAACACAAGCAACTAAATAATAGGAATTTTTTCATGATAATGTAGCCATGTTATTCGCATTGTTTTAATAGTATCACCTAAATTCTAATCATTTTAATTTTCTTCAAAAACTCTAACATTACTAATACGTTCCATTAAAAAGAAATTGGAAGTAAGGTAATAAACACCAGACAAAGTATAAGTGGCATCATTAAAATTTTTTAAAATATCTAAATTTTTTTTGTAACCATCTAATTCTTGTGGGTATAAATTAATTTTTGATATATTATTTAAAATAAATGCACATAATAAATCTTTATATGTAAAATATTTAGTAAGCGACTTGCAAGTAGAATTTCATCGATTTGAAACAACTTTTGAAAATATTTTTAGTATTTTTCTATTTTCTCTATAAAATTTTAACCATTCTTTTATAATTTGAGGATGTTTCTATAAAAATTGAATTGCTATTTTTATCAGATTGAGAAAAATTTGAAGAGTTTTTAAACTATATTTTGCATATAAATTTAAAACATGACCAGCACATCTAACGTGAAAAAATTATCCATTAAAAGCGGGTTTACAAATCTTTTTTAGTTCAATAATTGAAGCGGTATTTGCCGCAGCATTATCAAAATCAATTGAAAAAATTTTACTAAAAAAGTAATATTCTTCTATAATTTAATTTATTAATCTATAAATATTATTTATCGTATGCCTATCATCAAAAACTCTAAATGCAATAACTCTTTTTTAAATATTTCATTCATCATCTATTCAATAACATGTTATACCTATATAAGAATTAGTTTGCCAATGATCACTCTAAATATTACTACCTATATACACATGTTTATTAAAATTAATAAAAACAAATTTGTAAATATCTTTTGCTTTTTTTCTAAATATTTTTAATTTCACATTTAAGTGTTTTTCTAAGAACATGTTTTGCTTATGAAGCACATGCATTTTGTATAAATTGATTAAAATTAAATCTTTCACCAAAATTAAATGATAAACGTTCAGTGAAAATAAATTTATTTAATTCTTCTTTATAAGTTTTTTTCATTATAATGAAATAAAGAGAAGTGTTATGATTGATGTACTCGAAAATTTATTGTTAGTTAGTGTCAATTCTCACTTCGATTAGATTCTTGACCTAAGATGCCAATTAAATATTCCATATCATTTTCCACATGTATATTTTTATGTTTTATCACAATGTTTACAAACTAATTCATACCTTTTTGGATCTTCTTCAAATTCTTCAACTTTTGTGAAATAGTCCCATATGTTAGATGCACTCTCCTCCTCCTTTATTGTTGACATTTATTCAACATCGGTAGAAATATGAAGATTTTCTTGCATATGAACTTGCTCCATATTAAGGAAAATATTGATTTCATCATCTATATCAACTTTTCAATAATCACAAGGATTAGGATAATTATATTTTCTCATTGTGCTCTTGCCTTTGCCACTAGTTTTATTTTCAGTTTCCATTTTTTGGATATATAAAAAAATATATAGTATAATACAAAAAAAAAATATAGGGTATGAAAAGAGAATTTGAAATAGAATATTATTAAAGGAGATAATAAATAAAAAAAGAAATAAAAGAACCAAGAACGTAATTAAGACATTGAGGTAGAGAGAATTTAATAGAATTGAGGGCTAAAGAGAATTTGGGAGAATTGAAAGAATTTCTATGAAAAAATGAAAGATGGAAAAGGTATTTATAAATTTTTTATTATACAATTTTTTTAAAATTTTTTTATGTTGGCCGTTGGCTCCAACGAGCTAGTTCTGGGCCCAAACCGGCCCATGGCCATGAATAGGTAGAGGGAGTTACATGTTTATAAAAAGCATGCAAACTCCATAATCAAATGATGTGGAATATTTCAACATAGTCTACATGTCCGCCTCCCTCGGCCCAAAAGAAATTGAATCTCCAAAGAAAATTACCGGAAAATAAAAGTTGAGCTTATTATGCCACACATTCACATAAAATTCATCTGACCATTCTATCTTATAAAAATTATCATTTTTGACACAAATCTGAATTACAAGAAAAGCTAATTGAATGGATAATATCTCGTCCTAATTGCACTATGATAGAGGACTACTGAATAAAATAAGGGCCTATTTGTTTCGCGAAAAACGAAGATTCGAAAAATGTTTTTTCTAAAAATAATCAGTTATGAAATAATTAGCTAATAAAAAATATTTTTCATCATCGATATCAATTTATATCTATACTATTTCACAAATAATGAAGATGTTCCATTCATGCATTTTTATGGTCGATATAAGTAATCATTCTTTGCTTTTCTTTCCCTTTTTAAAACGTGAGTTTTTCGCGAAATGGACGGATGCTAAATTGTTCGTTTTCTAAAGCAATTTTGGGTGTGTTAGGCGCCATCCTTTTCTTTCCTGCTGATCACCATCAAACGTGTGAGAGCGAGAACGCATACCTGGACAGACAGACATTCCAGGGACTAACTTCTCTCTCCCTCATTTCCAGAGAAACTTCCTCACCAATCGATCGTCTGACGTTGACTCGCGCCAGCCAATCATTAAAGAGAACCCTGCGATATCCATGTAACGCAAGCCGCGGTCCCCATCCCCCCCACCACGATGTATCGATCAAGACCATTTAAGCTAATCAATTACCTGTTGGACCACTGTTATTTAATGGAAATACCCACCCCACATCACAGAAAATTAAATGGACGACCCTGATCCGGTGGTGACCATGTGTACGTTACCTGAGAAAATAAGCCCACCCCATCTCATGAGCTTGTGGATGAAGATGCGCCTTGAGAAAAGGACCACTCGAGGAGAGAAGGTTCAGCCAATCATCCCTAAAGAAGATTTGCTTTCCAAAGCTTGTTGAGATCACCCAACAAACAAGGCCGTAAGAAGGTCTAGATCCATCAAACCTAATTACCTTTTCCTTTTATGTGCTCCCTCCCTTGTAATTTTGACATAAATCCATGCATGATGACTTACAACATTTTATCCAAACACATAGTCTGCGTCTGTCTAGTTGCATGAAAAAAAAAAAAGAAGAAGAAGAAGAAAGAAAGTAGGATCGCATTCAATGTCGGCCAAAGTTTTCATGGGAGAAAAAAGAGCATAATTGGGCCGACTGAGAAACTTAAATGTCTATGTACTTATCTGAAAACTCGTACCACATATACAATATCTTGAAATTATTACTCCTTATGACTAAGTTAAGTAAGTACCCATGTTCTGTTAAAATCTACTTGATAGAACTTGTTGCCTAACATGATTTTATTCTTATCAGGTGGGTTTGTTTCGCAAAACATGAATGATTTGAAAATATTTTCCTCAAAATAATCATTTGAAATATTTAGTCAATGAAGAATTTTATGTTATGGACAACAACTTATGTTAAAATATTTTCGTCGATAATGAAATTCCTTTTCATTAATTCATTTTTACAAGCGATACAAGCAATCATTTTTTAGAAAAATAAATTTTCATAATCTACGGACCATTTAATGACTTTTGAAAAATATACAAATTTGACATGTCAAGCAGCAAACACTATTCTATTGTTTCTCGTTTTGGAATTTTGACACAGAAATGATTAAGTGACTATCCTTAGTCCATTATGAGATTAACAATCTACTATGGGCCACAAAAAAATATTATTATAAATTATTATGCAATCCACTCCTTTAATATTTTACGCCTCACAATATATTTTTACTCTCACAATCATACATTTTCTTCGATAAGGAAAGTGAAGATGACACATGACATACGGGTAAATCTATTTAACGTATCTCTGCTTTTTTCTTTTTTTGTATGGTTAGTGGCAAATGAGATCATTTTTCAGACATACAATTATAAATTTCTATTCATTTAAGTTTAGTGAAAATATAGAATCTCAGCCGAATAATTTCACTTGGGAAAAATGGAATCTTGTCCATTTGATTTTCATTATCTTTCCTACTATGTATAGCTGGGCCACTTTGTTAAAGGTGGCCCATGTCATAACTTTTAAGTGAGGGACTCAGAAAGTTAACCAACTCACCGTGGGTCGGCAAAAGGGTACTCGAAAAATGGGGTAAAATATTGGAATTGAACCACAAACACTCTCACTCTCACTCGCCACGTCAGAATTGACTCGAGAAGAATTAAAGCCATGTCATTGCGATCTCATCGTTGTCGGTCCGCAAGCCTATCGTACTCTGCTCTAGGCACGGCCTACTTGAAACAATCAATGGCATCTTCAACATCGAGCTACCGCGCTGGACCGTTGGTAGTCATGTGCCGCGCATTCGAGATTTTTCAA
The DNA here is from genome assembly GCA_016432845.1 of Psidium guajava. Lineage (NCBI taxonomy): Eukaryota > Viridiplantae > Streptophyta > Magnoliopsida > Myrtales > Myrtaceae > Psidium > Psidium guajava. Next base: position 32,861,451 of record CM028229.1, on the reverse strand, counting down.
ATGGAATGATCAAAATGCTGCTGATTGTGATCAAGGCCCATAATTTGGAGCCCCAGTTCATAGGGCCAGTTGGGATCTTATGGGCCATGGAGCTAATTTGCAGAAGAGAGAGAATGCCCTTTGATCTCTCTCTCTCTCTCTCTCTCTCTCTCTCTACTGTGAAGCTCCAAGATTCGTCTGATGAATTCTCATCAACTCTCCTGGCCAATCTTCCATTATGGGACCAGGAAGTGTCATGCACAAGCTCTCCATTCAAAGCTTTGGTACCCCGGAGTACAGGAAATTCATGCACATGCAAGCAAGGAAGTCAGTTTTCATTTTTGGACCCTTGGCAGTTTAACTTCTTCTTCTTCTTTTTTTTTTATGAAGGTCGATGCTTGAATATCAGAAACCACATTTTCATCTAACGATTTCCGTTTCATTCGTAATTTTACAGGAATTTATCAAAATATATAACTTAACAGCTGCTCTTGAGATCCCTGTATATTACCCAAACAAACAAATGATTGATACCGTGGTGTGTAACCAGAAAGGAACAAATAGAGCCTCTTTTTTTCTTGGCTAGAAAATAAGTTGAGTCCAGTTATTGCCCCTACTTTCAAGATATTGATTTTAGCAGTTCCACGACACCGTTAGAGGGGGGGGGGGGGGGGAAACTAAGAATTTTGCCGTGAATTTGGGTTTCTCCTTAAATTAGATGTACAAAATTCAATTTGGAAACTGTCCCCACCCAAAAAAGGGATCTCACATTTCACATGCAGACGTGCCACTTGCCCTAATTTTTCTTTCCTAACATTCACTTCACATCACAAAATCAAATGAATGTTGTCGGTCCAATTTTACCCAGAAAAAGTCAACTTACCCTTATCATTGAACAACCATTTTTCTGCGGGGGAGAAAAGATTGACGTGGTAATGTTTGTCACGTAATAATGAGCTGAAGACTCTTGGAAGTTAACAGAGGATTTGCAGCACGTTGTCGAATAGTTAAGCTACACTTGACAAGATATTTATACCTAGAAACTCCTCCATTTGTGGGATAAAGGTTGGATTGGCAGTCAAAGGTTTGACTGAGAATTGGTTAAAAACCGATGGCTGACATTCGAAAAAACAACCTCGATTTTAGTTGGAACAAGCAACTGAGTCTCCTTGATCTAAGGTTGGTGATGGGAGTTTCGTTTTGCTTGTGATCCTCATGCGGTGATCGAACGCCAGTCAAAGCCGGTATGGCTGATTTGGTTGTTAGACCAATCTTTGAGAAGACAATTTCACCTTCTTTTTCTCTTCTTTTTTCATTTTTGGTCTTTTGCCATCATGAAGACAATCTCAGTTTTCTCATCGCTCGATGCAACTTTAGGGTTTCATAGGTCTTCATGTTTGCTCTGATTTTGAGCGGCGGGCAAAAGACCTAGTTTACTTAATTGGCTTCTGCGACTTGCAGTGCCCTCGTATTGTAAGAAAAGAAAAAGATTATTTGGAACGCATCGCCAAGATAGGGACATATTAAATCCTTCCCATTTTTTTCTTTCCTCAATTATGCAAGATGATAATTACTTTTAAAATCTGGTCTCACAATCATAGTTTCATCCTGATTTCCCCCAATTAATCTGATAAGAAAAGGGCTTTTTAAAGAATTATTCTCCCAATTTTCTATCTTCGTCAGTATCTTTCCCTTTACCATACACTAGAATGGGGAAAAAAAAAGAAAGGAAGGTTAAATCTTTGCACCATAACAGATAAGTTTTCAAAAAAATTTGCTATCTAAGGAGACAGGTTCAATTTTTTTTTTTTTGTAAAAACAGAAATATTTAACTTACCAAAGATGCGAAGTTGGAAGGGCCACGACTTCAAAGAACAACGATTTACTTAGGATAGAGTTGATTTTTATTTTGAATGAAGATTTTATCCCGTTTAGAAAGTACAATTTACAATGTTAAATTATTAAATGGAGAAGGACACATGATAAGAGGCTCATATAAATCTCGCACAAAATGGTGTGAAATACTTTACAACCGCATCTCACATGCAAACTAGGCTGAGAATCGGCACATGTAATTGACGAAGTGGCCTCACATGTGAAATGACATTAGAGTGGAACCTGACTCTGCTACCATATCAGAAGATCCAACCAAAAAGCTTAAACCATTATGTAGAACGAGATTACATGAATAAAAGACTTCTATAAACCCATGCAGAAATGATGCAGAATACTTTAATAGTTACTATTGATGTATCATACTTTACTATAGGTTTTTCATGCTTATTAGATAAATTGAGTCTGGAACCATTTTTAAGTTTCCTTTATTAATAAGCAGATTCGAGCACAATTTCATCCTAAAAAATTTCCCAGAAATTCCGTAAGAATCTCACACGCTCTAATAAGTGATATTACAATTAGACCTTCTTAAACAAGGGAGACAGTTAAACCTTAAAAATGGACAATATATCACAAGAATATGATTCATTAGGGTGTATTGTTTCATTGTGATAAAGTGAAATATTTTCTATGGAAATCGATTCAAAGAAAATAGTTAATTTGGTGGTTTAGAAAAAACGATTTCCTTCTTGTCATAAAATGAATTCATTTTCCCCCAATTTAATCTTGTTGTTCTCAGCTCATGGAAAATATTATCCCTTAGATCCATTAGTTTCCCATCATCCAAACAACGAAAAGTTGGAAAATAATTTTCCCAAAAATAGTTTTACTTCAAATAAATATACACTTAAACTTGTAATAACTTTCAAGTTTTAATTCATTATTTTCCTATCATAAAAAATTTAAAATACTAGATTCAACTGTTTCCGCTTTGATCCTCTAGTGCGCTCTTTCGCTATATAGAAAAATCAAACCAAACTTGCATGGAGTTGCTATTGGCAGTTGGGATAAAAAAAAAATGGGTAAGATAAGTCATGTTCTTGTTTCTGTAGTAGTTGGAATAATGTCTATCTCTGAAGATTCCAGAAATTAACATGGAAAAAAAATGAAAGAAGTTTCCTTTTTTCTCTTTTCTACAATCAAAGTCCGAAGAGTTCGCTATATATGGCATGAACACTGTGGCCAAAGGAAAAAGGACTTGGTTTACCTATCTACCTCTAGGTTTGGCCACACAAGATTAAAGAGTTATCTATCATAAAAGGCATAACACCAAATCATTCCCTTTGGGAAAAAAAAAAGGGTACTTTCTCCGATCATTCAATTTTCAGTTTAATTCTGAGCTTTTCTAAGATTTCCATATGTTTTAAAAATATTTTTATTCAGATCAATGTGATTAACCATCCACCAGAAAAGTAATGGAATGACGACACATCGATCACTTAATTGAAAACCCCCCTAGAGCTGAATTACAGATGATCTAATTGGCCCCTTCTCATTAATCAAGGATAGATTAGTCATGAAGTCTACATGGGTACAGTGCAATTATACAAATCCACTGAAGATCCTTGAAGTTGGACAACCTTGACCATGAAAACATCATGCTTTTCCACTCCTAAGATATGGTCGGTTTTAGGCTCTGTGTTGCTAATTATGATTACCAAGATTCGAAGAGGATTGCACTGCTCGTCCATTAGAAGTTACCCTGGCATTAGCACTAGAGAAAAAATATAAATCACTCCTAAATAAAAGTTAATCTTAAAAGAAAAGGTACAATAGCTTTGATTGCGCCGTGTTTTTCACAAGACTCTTTGATCGCTTCACCCCAAATAAATAAATTTTTTGGCACTTCTTGATCATCAAGCTCATCATGCTCAGAGTGCTCCACATATAGAGCGTGACAAAAGATGGATTTAGTTTTTTCAGACAACTAAATTTTATGTTAGTAAATTCTCAAATGGAACCTGAAATTTGCCAATAGATAAGCAGATAAGCTTCATCTTAACTTTATGCTCTTCATAAGCATAACATATTATTATTTCCTTCGTGCAATAAAATGGAACCATGGGAATGTTTTTTGGTTTCTATTGGCTGATGTGTAAGACACGAAGATCATTCTGTCATTTCGCTTGGTAGGGTTTGGAGATATTTCATATGGCAATTAATGGGATTCTGAGGATTTTCAGATGCAATTATGCCCACTTTACTAAAGGTGGTGGTCCTATCTCCCTATTCGAATGAAATCAAAAATGTCTATGATTGCTAGACGCAGCAAGGCAAAAAGGGGTAATCATATTTAAAACATGGAGGGTTAGGAATTGCTTACCATCGGCTAATCACATTCATTAGGGGAAAATGGCCGCATTAAGATTGTGGGCGCGCGTGTTTACATGTCGCTTTTCCTCCAAACTTGTGAATTTTCTTTCTTCCCATATGCGCCGCGTAGAAAACAAACGAATTAGTGTTTTGAATTTTGTGTTTAGGCATGTAACATGTGTGCTCCCGATTTTTATTTTTTCTAGTTTCCCAGGCTTCAAGTGAACGTGACGATATAATTACTCAAAAAAAAAAATTAGGAGAAAATCTCTTCTTCCACTAAAAAAAATCCTGTAGAAACTAGTTAAGCACTTAAAAAGTCTCGAACACCTTACAGAATTAGCATTAAATTTCAATGTTCTCTCCCCCCCCCCCCCCCCCCCCCCAAAAAAAAAAAGAGCTTTAAAGATCAATTTGAAGATGAAAAGTTTGGGGGACTTCTTGATTTGACGCAGGAAACATACCATATGCAAAAAAGTTCACAGAAGAATTAGGCAAGTCATGCATTCTCTCATCTCAAAACTCACAATCATATCAATCAGCAACCAAATACCAAACACCCTACAGCCTCTCCCCCTCCCTCCCTCCATCTTCTTCTTCTTCCTCTAACAAAAAAATAAACAAAAAAAAGGTCATACCTAATTAGAGGAAAATTGGTAATAAGTTACAAGATATGCACAAGAAAACATAGGTACCCCCCACAATTTTTTTTTTTGCACCAACCAACTCCTTTATTTCACTCTCCATTCCCCCCCCCCCCCCTTCCCTTCTCTTTTCCTCAACTGAAGGAGCACCATCTTTGGTCACGAGCAACAGTTACAGTGGCACCATAAGGAAGAAAAAAACCCCTCCAATAATTAAATCACCTATCGAGCCAAAACCCAAAATCAAATCCTCGTTCTCTTAGCCTCTTCCTTTTCCTTTTTCTTTACAACTCAGAAGCAAACCAAAATGTTCATGATGATTTTGGGAATAGAAAATGAGGAACTTGTATCCTCTGCTTTGCCTCCTCCTTCCAACACCTCTCGATGTCCTCCGCCGTCCTCCTGGCATCCATCGATGCGCCGAGTATTCCCCGTTTAGTGAACCCGACGGCGTATAGGCCATGCTCACCTTTCCACCCATTTGGAAAGGCCCGTCGGGGGAACCCATCGTCTTTTGAGAACATACTTCCTTCCTGTACAAACGGGGATCCCGCGTCTCAACTTTTTCGAATCTTTTCCAAGTCTTTTCAATTGGGAGAAAAAGGAAGAAGGAAAAAACAGAATGTGTCTATTCAAATTAGGGAAATTGGGAGTGGAAGGTAGCAAGTTAAAGTTACCTTTAGCCAAGTAGGCACATTGCTTTTGTAACCTGTCGCTAGTATTATGGCTTCGAATTTTTCTATCCTCCCATCGACAAACTCTACCGTCTCGCAATTCAACCGTCTGATTCCGGGATATACCTACACCAGTGACCCAATAGAGAAGCTCCATCAATTGCCCGACGCATGAAAACTTGCTTAGAACAAATAAAAAAGCTTGTAACTCCATCACACAGTCCATAAATCTTATGTCGTCGCGATAAAATTGTTATAAGTGAATCTGAAAGAATCGGTTTTTTTTTTCTTTTTTTGCATTTTCATGGTTCGTAGCATTGTTTTTTAGCCAACAAATATTTAGCTAGGAGCATGAACTATGTACTGTTTTTGCCACAGAAAAAGCGCAACATCTTTCCCTATTCATTGACAGAGCACACAATCACAATTCATCGATAGAATATAGTTGGGTCCATCCAAATCTTAGTTTGCAAGAGAGAGACAGATAGACAGAGCGCTAGCTCCGTTGGAGTTCAATAGGAAAAAGGGGTGTGAGATGGAAATATCATGGCCCCCAGGTACCTTAACGTCCCCACTTTTGATTTTTGCCAGCGTCCCGACATCCAATACTGGGGTCTTGCCGTTCAAGCTCTTAAGCTCGAGGGGGCCCACCTTCGGCCGGTTCAGGCCCAGCCGGGCCGTGTCGCCAAGCATGACCCGAGCGGTGAGGAGCAAGAGCCGGTCGACAAGGCGCATGGGCAGCCACTTGAGCAACCACATGGACAACCCAAAAGTCGATCTCCCCAGCACATCTCGTGGGAGGACGTGCACCTATTCAAACCAAAGAACAAAAGCACAAAAGGATCATCACTCATCACAGCCAAGAAAAACATAAAAAGTTCTATTCATATTAACGAGATACTTAAAAGGCAACTTGGAAAACGAAGCCAAAAGGGAAAAAAAAAAGAAAAAAGAAGGGGAGTCTATGAGTGACTACATGCTATTTGTCTTCTTTTACAGGGCGAAAAACATCATAGGAGTAAAAGGGTATGTGTGGTTATGATCAACAACATTAAAAAAAAAAAAAAAGAGAGAAGGCTCCTGACACAAATATTGCGCATGCTCTGAGGATTTTAAGAAAGCAAGAGATTAAAAAAAAATAACCAAAAAGCTTTTATGGCTCTTGGTCATGACCAACGTTTTGTTTTGCATGAACTGCTCGGAAACTTTGAAGTGAAACGTAACTCGCGCACTGAATTCTTCGACTGTTGCCTATTATTGCCCATCATCCCTCACGAGTGAATCTAGTGCCTCGCGATATAGTATTAAACCTAAGATGGGCCAAAAAACAGTGCTTTTTTGACCCCAAAAATATTAAGAAAAAGCCCTCAATTCTCTTCTAACTTTGGTTGGAATCAAAAAACATGCTCCTTCCTCGATCAAATCTGATTTCTCTTTAAGGAAAACAAGTGAAAAAGGAAGAAGAAGAGGAGTAAAACCTAACTTTTTGAAAAAAAAAAATTTGTTTTGGTTTTGTTTTGTGCCTCCCTTTCTCATCAGATTCTGGTATCAAGCAATTGGTCTACATTCGTCCAGTTCTAGTGACCCTTTTTGCCCTTCGAGAAACCCCAAAATTAGAAGAGACATGCCACTTCCAAACTATATCTCTCCAAAGTATGGGCTTGATTGGATTTTGATTGTTTCCATATACAGTAGAGAGAGAGAGAGAGAGGTCTAAGAGGAAGAAGAAGATTCTCTTACAGTGTCTCTGACCACCAAGGAAGGCATGGCATTGTGGTTGCACAGATCCAAACACACCTCCATGCCCGAATTCCCGCACCCTACCACCAACACCCTCTTCCCTCCGAACTCGTCACCGCTCCTGTACGTGCTCGTGTGCCTTATGGGCCCTCTGAAGCGGTCCATCCCCTCTATCTCTGGCAGCACCGGCTCCGCATTCTCCCCTGTCGCCACCACCAGCCACCGGCACACGTACTCCTTCTCCTCCTCCTCCTTGGTCCCCGCGCTCCTCACCCGCCACAGCCCCAGCGCCTCATCGTGCTCTGCCGCCGCCACCGCCTCGTTGAACTGCGGCCGGATGTCGAAGTGCCGCGCGTAGGCCTCCAGGTACTCCACGAACTCCCGCTTGTCTGGGTATCTCGGGGTCCCCGGCGGGAACCCCATGTTCGGGAGCTCGCAGAACTGCTTCGGCAGGTGGAGCCGGAGGCGGCCGTACGTCTTCCTCTGCCACAGCGAGGCTATGCAATCGGATCTCTCCAGGATGACGCTCGCCACGCCTCTCTCCTTGAGGCAGGCTGCCAAGGCGAGGCCCGATGGCCCCGCGCCGACTATTATGGGGCCGGGAACGCACACGCAGCCACCCCAACGCCTGCTCATTCCCCGGTTGGCGAAGAGCGGATCATGCAATTGCTTTCCTTCGATCTCTCTTAAAAAATCCATCCAAACAAACACTAGCCGCAGCAGCAGCAGCTCACGACAGTTTATCCAAACTCAAAATCTTAAAAAAAAAAAAAACAAGAACAAATAGGTTTGAAGTGGAATTCTCCTTCTTGTGCTTCAACTGCCCCAAAAGAAGAGTTTGTTAGGAAGAGAAGAAGAGGTGAAGAGTACCCCCCTCCCTTGGCTGAAAAACGTGTCGTTGATGACGAAGATTGCAATTAGGTATCCCCAAAAAGAGATATTGAGATTTAGAAGGCCAAACAATAAAATCCCGAAAAAAAAAGAGAAAAAAAAGGGAAAAAATTGGATGATCTGATCAATCTTCCCTTTATCTATAACAAGGAGATTTAAGGCTACACAGTAGTTCTTGAAATTTGGAGTGGATATTGAAGAAGGAAGACGGGGTTCTTATCCACTTGTGAGTTGTGTATGAAAATCTGTTTATCGTTTCAATGGAGGGTTAAGCGGAGGAACGAGCGAAGGCTACGGGACTAATAAATCAGCATTCAACAGAGAGAGGAGAGAGAGAATAGAGGGACAGGGAGAGGGAAAGGGAGAGGGAGAGGGAGAGATTGGTGACGTGCGTATTTATATATATCCTATTGCTCCAAAAAAAAAAAGAAATGGGAGAAATTACGGGTGAAGAAGGGAAGCAAAAGCTAGCAATAGATTTTTAGCCGCTCTCGGAGCACGAAGTCTCCGTGAAGTCCGAGTAAATTATGGCGTGTAGTGTGTTATGAATTTTCTTATTTTCCTTCGAAATCAACTGCGCTTATCGTTCAGCGATCGATTCAGATGAACGGATGCGCTGTGGGTCCATAAGCATCTCTAAAGATCTGTCGAGCGATAACAGAAGCGAGAATGTGCAAGTACTCTTTGACATAGTATTATCGAACGACCATTACTAACCAAGAAACCTAGACTCTCCTAAGTCTCCCTCAAGTTCCCTCGTGTGAACGTCATCATGTTTGTCATATGAACCTAAGCATGAAAAGGGAAACCTGGGTGAGTGGGAAGTAGGGAGGGGAGTGAGTTTCTTCTTCTTCTTTTCAAAAAAAATAATGAGTTCAATTCTTGCACACAAAAAAAAACAAAATAATTAATTAAAAAAATAGAGAAAAAGCAATCTGTGATTAAGATAGTTTTAAGCGGTTTTGGAAAGGGAGTGTTATCATTGACAATCTAGAAGATGAGTGCAAGCGGGATCCTCCCTTTATACTGGGTAAAAAGGAAACGACTTAGGGCTGGCAATAGGTTGGACCCGACAGCTCTTTTGGGCCTTTTTATGGAAGTGGTGAAGTGTTACCAAGATGTCACCCACAAAATCCCACCAGATTGATGGAAATTGCACTGATGAAATCATTGAAAGTACTAGGAAAAGAGATTTATCTAGTCATTAAAAAGAAAAATAAAAGAAAAAAAGGAAAAAAAGGAAATGGAAAATAAAAAGACACAATCAAGAGATTATTGAACTTTAGGGTTAATTTAAAATGACATGGTTCCCCCCCTACAAGAAGGTTTTCCCTCCTCTCTTTTTTTCCCCCATCTCACTACTCAGTTCAATTTATTTTGAGCAAAAATTTTCATTGTGTCCACTATTGATATAAAAAAAAATATTTATGACTAAATTGTTGGAGTAACTAAATAGGAAATCACGCATTCATACCAACTTAACTTTTTAGAATAGTTGGCACTGATCTCACAAAATTTCACGTGATATCAGAGCAAAAGGTTTTGAATTCAAAATTTTCAAAACTTTATTTGCCACGCATTCATCAATTGGTAATTATATACACACATAATGATGAACAAAATCAAAGGGTATGGACTCATATATGCTTAGCAAATAAATAACTAATATTATGAGAAATTATGTGTGTACTGACATGTCTAAATTTATATCCTCTGGGGGCTTTTTCGTGTGTTTTACATAAAATGGAATTCAATGCGTGTGCCACGAAATTCGATAGAAGGTAAGAATGTAAAATTTATGTTAGTGGAAGTTGCGGAATTTATCATAACAAATAATCAGGCTAAAACCGAAGGCATATGATTCAGTAAAATAAATTCTTTTCCAAAATTCAAACTCCTATCAAGTTTTTCTTTTGACGCAATCAATTTTCTTCTTCCATAGACCATCACCAGGAAAATTACACTTTTAATGCTAAAAGTTGTGTACAGAGATCACTTTGGTATGAAAAATTTCAATCGGATCGCTTTAGTACTAAGTCAAAAACAAAAGGATCACTTTGATGTCTATCCCGATCAAAAGTACCATATGTAATTAATAAATAATTTTTTATGTAAAATGACATTAAAAAAATAAGTCAAAATGGACTTCTGCACTTTAAAATAAATTAAAGTACACCAAATTCAAATTTAAAAATTAGCTAAATTTAAATTCATTTAAAATAATTTTTATTAAAATTAAAATTAAAATAAGCTTAAAAAAAAGAGAAGGGGGATAGCACAGGCGATGAGGGTTGCTGTAACCCTTGCTACCATCACCCCATCATCACTGGGCCCCAGCTAGGGGCCGGCGAACCCTGTCGATCGAGGCCCGAGGAATCCCTTTGCCCACGCCCCACTCTCGTCGGTAGTTGCCGACGATGGTGGGGTGATGGCGATGAGGGTTACATCGAGCCTCATCGCCTGTGCTATCCCCCTTCTTTCTTTCTTTTTTTTGTTTTTTAAATTTTTAGCTTTTTTAAAATTTTACAGCTTATTTTTCAATTTATTTTGAATAAAAAAATTTAAATTTTTAAAAAAAAATCCACGATGGATCTCCTACAAGCCACGTCGGCATCATGTATTAATAAAATAAGGCTACATTGAATTTCCAGTGGACCAAGTCGGATTTGGCATTAAAATGATCGTTTTTTTCAAATACTTCGCACTAAAGTGATCTGATTGAAACTTTTGGTATCAAAGTAATCTCCGTACACAACTTTTAATACTAAAAGCGTCCTTTTCCCGACCATCACCTCCTAACCTTATGTTTATCGTGTACATTTTCAATAATACCTACTCACATCCATTTAAAGAAAATACCAATTATGTTTCTCATCTTTCACTCAATGACCATTTACACCTCTCTACTTTGGAAAATACCAAATACATACCCGAGTTTTACGTTTGGGGACTTCGTTGCACCTTCTTATCAATTCTCCCTGTGCCCCTAATTACTAAAATATCATCTTCTACCAAATGCGCATCCCCAAATCCCAATTTCTCATGTCCTTTTCAAAACCTACTGATCACTGGACCATCCGAACCTTGAGAGGATATTTTATTACCAATTCCTATCTCACCAGCAAGCCCAACAACAAAGAGAGTGAGGTACCTCTGTAATAGTCCGTAAGCGGAAAGGAGGAGAGACTACTTGGTCTTTTCATTGTATGGGAAAGGTGTGTGAAAGAAAATGGGAAAGATACAAATAATATAATTTTCATGACGCCTTATAGACTCTATTACATTGGCCAAAATTAGTTTGAACAGCAAAATTCGATGTTAGATGGCATCAAATTTAGAAATTTCTCCTCAAATTTTCCTTCGTCGCCGCCATTTCTCTAGCTTCCCAAACACAGTGAAAAGTAGAGCGCACCAATGAAAGGGATCAAGGCTATGAATTCTACCTAAGCTTCTTCAAATTTGAACATGTCGTCCTCTTATTCCGGCATATAATTTATATAAAAAATAAAATAAATTAAAAATTATGTGAGTCCATAATTGAAATTTCGCATTACCAATTTTAAAAACAAAACGACAATTATTCATCCATTTCTATGAATTTCAATTAATTCTAAACCCTTCTGCACATCATTTTCTTTGTTCTGACTGATGCGAATGCGATTGATTCAGAAGAAACGAGGCATTAATGAATGGAATAAATCAGGGGGACCATGAAGATTATTTTGGGATTGGAGTAGCGAAGTTTGCTTCTTAAAGATGAGCACTGCCTCGTTCAAAAGCATGACCTATGACCAATCATGAAGAGTAGGGGTGAGCGGTTCCGTGCATGTTCCACCTCGAATTTACTTGTCGGAATAGGTTTATCATTTTTTGAAACTCGAAATCTACTCTATATACCCTAGAATTTGGAACCTACTGTGTCACAGATTCTAGGGTCGACTCCAGAGTTTACCCAGGTTCCATCTTTATTCTTAATTGAATGAGCGTAATGATTATATATTACCTTTAATGACAAACATTTGTTGCCACAATCCACTAATTACAAATCATATTTAGACTTCAATAAATATGAAACATTAACAAAATAAAATTCTCAATAATAAATATCGACGGAAGTGAAATCTCAGACTAGTAGTTTCAAATTACACACTCATCATCAGATATCATAAAATACAATAGGATCGCACGAAGATATATAGCAAGAAAAACACAAAAACTTATTAGAGGCTTGAGGTTCCACCTATCTTGAACCTCTGAAATCTACCGTATATACTTTGAAACCTGAAACCAAACCGGTACAGAACCAATCCATTTCCAGGTTTTACCCTGGAGCCATGCTTATCCTAGTGAAGAGGGGATTAACAAGAGTGCAAGCCTTCTCTTCATGGAACATCTAAGAAAGAAACAATGTATCTCTCAAGCGGGTTAATTTTTTTCTTGAATGCGCTTTGAAGAAATAAATTCTGACAGAAATTTGCGCGATTTTGACAATTCGATCCTCGAGGTGAATTAATAAGTTTTTTCTCGTACTTCTACATACATCCTAATCAGTTAATCCTAGATAACCTAAGGAGTTACGGAGACATAACTCGTTTACTTTAACTAAGTCATAATCTATTAGCGTGACTTGGTTTTCGATCATTAACATTCACAATGTGACGACCTAGACCTAGTAAGTACAAAGGGGTGGGCTAATGCAATGCCTTGGCATTACACGAGCAAGGTGAAGCATGTCTTTTCTCCCACATCGCCAGGGGGGGGGGGAGATCTTAGACTTGTTGATAAGGCTTGAGATTCTCAACTCTGTATAATGCGTTTTAAAGCTATGAGAGCTCCAACCCAAAGCGTACAATATTACACAATGGTAACCCCCTAGGTTCCTTATATACATACATTCTCTCACTTATTTACTATGTTGTGGAAAAAAAATGATTGATCAGGTAAAATTAAATTAATTTTTGAGGTGTTTATTCACTTTCTTTAATGAATTATTTGCCCAATTGTTATTGACAAAAATTCTTCAAGATACAATAGGATCTCAAACGAGAATATCACATAAAAAAACCTTTCCAAAGTTGTAACAATGCCTAATAACTATTAGGCAAATTAGTATAATGTGCAATTAATTAATAAAAGCATAACCATAACTATACTGTGAATAGTCAGAAGTTATTTTATAATTATAAATTTATATTTTAATAAATAAAATATAAAACTATTTTATTAGGGCCAAATCTGGTTCACACCAGCACGCAGATATAATAGGTTCCAGCCCACTTAGCCCATTGTCTACATCTGTAAGAAGAGAAGACTTCCACACTTATATATTGGCCCCCACACTGCCATCACACTGCCATCTATTCTATGTAGGGCAAGGCACTTTCAAATTTTCCTTACATACAAATTACCAACATGTTAAAACATAGGATTTACTGAAACGAAGGACGAGAGACTAGTACCAAGTACATCCGGGGCCTGTCTCGACACGTCCATAAATAGAGCTCGCAGAAACGAGGCGATCCAAAGCTTGATTTTAGGAAAATGACTTAGAACAAATCCCACCCCCCCCCCCCCCCCCCACACACACACACACACACAACAAAATCAAAATGGCAAGTCTACATTAGATTTTACCAACCAAGAAAAGGTGGGATTCCCACATGTCATCCTCCATCTCCACAAAATCTAGTGAAATCATGAATGCCCCCCTTTCCGCACGTCTCCATTTTTTGCCAAGCCCCAAGTTGCGAAAAGAGTTTGGGGAGGGAGAGAGAGTGATGATGAGTTGCACGAGTGATGGGGTAACACAAAGCCCCCAACGATGTCAAATCAAAGCTTTGCCCACGAATTTTCATACATGCACTCCCAAATTACGAAACGACAATCATTTGCCTATCACTTTAAAGACATTCACAAGCCCTCTTGCCCCCCATCGCTCTTTGGAGAGACAGAGAGAGAACTTCTAGGGTTGGTTTAAGGTGGGTGGCGCTATTTGATTGCTTATGGGGCACCTCCCCCTTTGCCCCCTTCTTTTGGGTTCTTTTTCGAGTGCAATATTTTGTCGAATTTAGGAAATTTTTTTCGTCCTAAAACAGATCTAAGTGGATGTGATGTATTGTCCCAGTGTGGTGATGTAGGCATCACAATTGGCTTACCTAACACGCAAAGCAAACCCAATATTGGATTGCAATCTCATACCTCACCATCAAGTCTTCGTACTGCAATGGTAATTTATATTTTATGCGATGAACAAAAAATAGCGATTCGAAATCGTGAGTACAATTCTTATGTAATGGGATTTGAAATTTCGAGTTTAGGGTTTCTCTTGTCCTATAAGCATTTGTGTAACCCTCACTTCTTTTAGCTCCACAAGGATTGTCTGCCAGAAAAATCGACTGCTAATGTTAGGAACCCTAACGTTAGGAACACGAGGAGGGAGCAGCATTGCTGTGTAACTATCAGCGTCCGAATTGACATTCTTTGGTACCCAATACACTTGACTCCACAAGGCGCAACTTCTCCAAAACACTCCCCCCCCCCCGGGGGCCTCCCCCCAAAAAAAAATTTCATATTCTCCAAGCACATCATCCGCAAGTAACTAGGGTTTTCATAATCCCAAAAAGTAATGCAAATAACATTTTTAGCGACAGAAATGTGGCTGCAAACATTAGGATGTTCCAAACTTAAGCCAATTCACCAAATCTTGTTAGAAACTTATTTGGGAAAAGATAGGCCACATGATCGCACGAAATAATCTAGAGGTTAGATAGAAGACCTGCAGTGGCCTTGGTGGGACATTAATCTAGTGCTCTCCAAGTTGCGACTCTTTGTCGCCTATATTTGGCATTAACATCATGGTGAGATTGCACCCGAATGCTTATGCCAATCATAGCACGATTCGATGAACTTAAAAAATTTCGTAATAAGTATCATGCCATAGTATGATAACAGCACGTTATTCTCATAAATATGTCATTAAATGAATGAACCATCAGCCAAAGTTTCCCTTACCATCAATGGTTAGATGCACAGTCCATCAATGTCCCCTTTTCATCGGCCATTGCCCTATCTTCTTTCTCTCTTCTTTTCTTTTTCCTTTCCCCATTTCTTTATTTGGTTAAAGCTAGGAAGTTTGGAGCAATGATTAGGTACGTTTTGGTGAAGGAGATGGACCGTATACTAATGTCCTGATCTTTGAAAGATGCTTCTGAAAATTCCTTAGCCACTTGGTTTTAAAAGGACACGTATCCGTGAGCACGTTTAGGACTTTGAATTCATGGCTACATTTAAGGATCAACTTTTCCTGGAGTTAGCCTGAATTTTTTGTGGAGAGTCGTTCATTAGTCCTTGGCGGAATCGAAAGTCCAGAACGTGATCTTTGTTACACTATCATTTGTCTTCACTCCCTCAACACCAAGTATGTTGACATGTCGGCCCATTATTCGGGTACTTAAAGCTCCCCGAATGCGATATTATTAGGCTGACTCGACAAAAACGATAAACCGACGTTCTCATAAGTCAAACTGCCCGGTTCTTAAATGAAACTTTTCAAGCGTCCTCCATCAGTTATCGTTGAAGAACTTATGCAGTAATGTCGACGAATATTTTCAAATTGAATTCAGCAGCAATGGAAATGCAAATTGAAGCAACAAGTACAAAGTGCCCGAAACTAAGCTGATAAGAAATGATTGAAGAATCATCAATGAATAGTTAAGGTTGGGGTTGAGCCGAAAGCAGCATAATTAAGCAAGAAAATTTGATTAGGGGGTTAATAGCATAGGGCATGGGAAAGAGGGTAGGTAGCTGACACCCCAAAAAGTGGTTCCTAAATATAGTAACATGCCTTTGTCCCGCTCATTTGGGAACTGGAGCTAGAATCTTCTAGACCACCTTAGCTATAGTCTTCTACATCCACGTGGAAGAGAGAGAGAGAACTTGAGAGATGGGGCCCTTGAAAGTAGGGGTGAGCAAAAAAAACCACTGTCCAACCAAATTGGACCGGATTGGATCGGACCATACCCAATTAGCTAATTTTGGACCGTAACCGACGGGTACGATTCGATTTTCGATTTCAATTTTCTAGAACCGATGAGTAGTGGTACAATTCCTGATTTCGAATGGAAACCATCCAACCAGTCTAACCGGTTCGATTTTTATAATATGAATGGGCAATTTTTTAAAATGAAATTATCTCTCAAAGGCTCAATCCATCATTTAAAAAAAATCCAAATTTGTAAAATGAAAAAAAGACTCTACCCTAATATGATAATATCTGCTCTCTTTACTCAACTTATGAAAAAAAAGCTCCGATTGTACGTTTTGCTTTTTGTTTATTTCTCGGGTAAGGTGAATTGGGAAAAAGGCATGATATGTCAATACTTGCACGAGTTTCTTCATATACTAGTTTCTTCTGTAGTCTTTTATTTGTCGTACAAACTAAAGAAGTTTCTTTAGTTTTTAGTATTAGATCAGTTTTATATAAATTAGTCAAATGTATAGCTTTTATTGATCCATATTTGTGAGATTAGTATTTAACTTCATTTTTTCATAAAATAAGTGGATGACATTAAACTGTAATCGGGATCCAACTGGGAACCAGACCAAACTAGTGATGCGATTCTCGGGTGGATCAACGGAACGAATGGGTGGTTATGGTTCGCATATTGCGAAATCGGTCCCTAGCTAGCAGTTCTCAGTTCTAAGGTGGAACCGTACATCCTGTGAACCGATCACCCCCACTTAAAAGATTCAATTTTTTGGAAGTCCAAATCAGCCAATCACTCAGTCTTCCTTAACCATGAAGACTAGTTGACCAGGACTTATTTCAAATTATTATTTTTCATTTAGTTTTAGATTTATATAATTGTAACTTCAATTGTATGATTAACATAAACCATGTTTGTCAACCTTAAACTTAGCAATCACAGTCACAACATGGTTGTGACAATCTTGATCATGTGCAATCTAGGACAGTCAATTTAACTTGACCGCATAACATTCATGGTAATATCATTTCGTCGCCAATTTGACACTTCTAGATCAAATGAATGTTTCTATTCATATACCTTGATATATATATATATATATATATATATATATATAACCTAATCTTTCTTAACTTTAATATTGTTAAAAACAAGCTATAGCTCTTTCGGCATTGTATCCCATGAAAAATAAATCTGATATCGTTTCGGTAGGATCTTATCGACCTATCAGTCTCATAATCTGTGGTATCCTCTAAGAAACAACTTTAGCTTTATTAGTTTGATCACATAAACCTACTTTACCAAAGAACCTTGATTATTTAATGCATATAACTTTATCTTATATCTTTCCGAAGGCTAAAGTACCACTACAAGGATTCATGCACTCATTTAATCATTAAAAATCATCTTTTGATGCCACTATTCTGTGCCTATATAAATGTTCCAGATAATATTTAAGTCGTTTTGTACATGCCCCTCATGAAACCTAATGATTCTCATGAACAACCATAGCTTTCTAGTTACATTCATCCAGTTATGTCTATCATGTGTTTGGAAATGTATTGGGTTTCCTAACACCGTTTCCTAACACAGGTGTCTTTACCACTAAACCTCGGGATTTGCTTTCTCTCTTAATCATTGTCTTAGCCTATCCTGGTCAACAAATTACGGTATTTTTATATGATTTCGAAGTTTAAAGTTGCTAATATGGATAGTAGGCCCCTATTATAGTGCTTAATAAAGTTTTCTCATAACCTAAATTCTCCATGAAGGCGACGAATCATAAGGATCATTTCGGAAATGCTATCTTTTGACCCCCCTAAATTATCCTACAAATCATGTTCTTTCTTCCTTAACTTTTCCTAACTTCTCATGTTATCCACTCTTTTAATTAGCGAGAAATAATCTCATATAAATTACAACGGAGCGATATATTAAAATAAATTACACGCTTTGGGAGGTAAATTAAGATTTATAAGGCCATGCTTTCTTTCTTTTTGGAGCCATTATCTCCATGTTTTGTGTTTAAGCCCACAAAAAAACCCATGAGAAAATCTTTTTTTAAAGGATTTAAAAACCCATTATTCCACGCTCAAGTAGGTAAAGGTTCATGAGTGAATCAACAGTTGTTAACACCACAACCTTTTCAATATAAAAAAATCGCCACTCGCATGCGGAAATAATTAAGTTCCTCTTCCATAGTTAGAAGCACTGAAAAATAATGATTAAGTTGACATTCTTTTGCTTACGTAATTTGATTAGACATAACTAAACAAAAAGTAATATTGCACGAATCATATGATATACTTCACTTAAAATTTCGGAACGGGTGATAAGATATATTGGACATTACCTTAATCGCCGCAGTCTAATCATGGTTAACCCTCGAACTAAAAGAACTAATATAAAGTTACAAGCACTGAAACATTTTCAATTCAAATGGAAGTAACGTGAACCTGAAGTTTAGAATCGTTTGCAACAAACCCTTTTAAGCCCACTAGAGAAAAACTAAGGCAGGAAAATGGAAACAAGAATAACCTTTTTGTGGGTACTTTTACTTTTCCATATAATACAAAAGGAAAAAAAAATTTCCGTTATTATATCATTGTTCTTGCACCTCAAGCGTTGGAAAGGAGAAATCGACCTATCGTAGGGGATAAATATGGTTATCGAAAAAATATGCAATTAATCACAATTTGAATCCTCCTTGTGATACACATTATATGTTTTTCACTACCAGCGTATGAAAAAAAAAGTTTAGAAAAAGGTCTAAAATGCGATCACTTAGCTCAATTAGCCAAGAGTTAAGTTGTCTTGAATTACCATGCAAATTCAAATTTACCTACCACTTGCTCGAAATCTGTATCGATACCCAAACAACTTTTCACAGACATGTTGGTCATTGGTCAACTTCACAATAACCATTTTTGCAAATCTTCAAAGCCTCTTGCAGAGTTTGTTCTCATGTACCGCTATGGTTTATGCATGTCGTCAGGAATATTTTCCGAAAACTAGGAACTTCCATTAGCTATTTCTCATTAACTTCCTACGTTCTCATAGCACTCCAAACTTTTTTTTTTTGTGGGTGTTTTTAGAGAAAGGAAGTGATGATGCAATTATTTTTCTATTATTGGGAAAAGTGGTTAATTTAATTTGTCGCGATGCACGTTGAGATCATGGATTTTTGTCCACAAGGGCCTTTGTCCATATGCGAGAAGCTGATGGCAGCTCGCTCGCACCAACATGATTGAAAACTACTTATTAAATAAATTTTTATCTCAAAATAAGTTCAAGGAAGAGCTTTTTACTAGAAACCCCCTTTTGAAGTTAATACAAAGAAAAAATTTAAGAAAAACAAAGCCAAAACACTCACATTCCATCAAGCATAGTTGTGCCCAAGTCATGATGGATCTATCTGATAACGACGTGCAGATACGAGAAGGCAAAAAATTAATTACAAAGTGAAAGATAAATTAAATCATCAAGTCTTGAAAAGCTTGAGCCAGAATTCCACAAGCCTATATTAATTTAAGGAACATGCTCATTAAAAGTTAGAGAGATAAAATATTTTAAAAAAGACACATCGTTGAATTGTCAATTAGACGGAATTAACGGAAGGATTCAATTATATCAATTTGATAAATTTTAAACCTTAATTATATTTTTTAAAAATTTTAAAACTTAAATGCACTTTGACTTCTAGCGAATGTATTCAATAATTTAATCTGGAAAATCGTTGGGTTTTTATCATCAGGCGTAATTTCACTTCCTCCACGAAGCAAATATTCTAGACACAGAAGATGTGGGGTCAGCTCCTTCCCACTCTTCGATTTCTCTCTCTTTTTCCTCTTGCTTTAATTAAACATTCATGAGCTTATTCCACTTCTATGATTAGCACAATCAGACCGAGTTCAAAGCTTGATTAGACAGTCGTGGGGGACTTCACTTTCCCGCGCATTTGTTCGCAATCCCTTTTGCAGATCCGAAAGGGAATATAAGGATTGAAATAGTTATTTCACGAAAAATAAGCAGTTCGAAAAAAAAAATTGAATGGTTACTTACATAATTTGAAATAATTAATCAGCTAAAAATATTTTCATCATTATGGATGACGAAATTATCGTGTGTGCATCCATTTCTGTAAGCGATATAAATGATTATTTTTAGAAAAATATCTTACAAATCGTTTACTTTTCACAAAACAAAGGAGCTTTAATTGTATCTTTGTTATCAGCAATGACCACATTACCTGATGACATTTTGCTATCTAGTGAGGTATGTATGGCCATCGTTTGATTAGCTGAAGATGTACCCATTATCTCTTGGGCCAACTCCAAGAGCTTGATCATCAATTCTATTTTTATTGATTATATGTCCGATTTTCAAAAGAATTATTTGATGGGATTTTCTTTCTTAATTTTATTTTTACTTTGTGTCCCTTAAGATAGTGCAATTATTTTGTTTTTGCGGCCGAATATTTGTCGATCCCTCCTAAAAAGGAGATGTGAATGAGAGATTTATAAATGGGAACGGCAAAGCAAGTGCAAGACGGGTGTGGAAAGGTATATGTACGTCTAATCATGGATTATTTAACAAGCAGTTTTTTCATTAGTAAAATATATTTGAAAATAATATAATTTATTTATTCTTCTTCTTTCTAGTTCTCGTGAATCATGTGAGTTGCTTCTATTTATCTACAAATAAAGCCTCTTTACTAAGCATCTAGTGGGTGTGAGTCTCTTTTCTATTCCTTTGAGTCATTTAACATATAACTCGAGTATGTGGGTAATTACTTATGTTGAGTTAATTATATCCAAATTTTTGGGATTGCGCGTTCCTAATTGTAACATGAACTGTTGTGAAATAATACAACAGTTTACAAAATTTACCATTGAATTTAATGCGAGAATAAAAAGTTTTCGATTTGAGAGTCGATGGCTACTTTATAAAGAGAACCAGCCACAAAAAGTCTATCACTGACGGGACAGCTACAAAGCTACAATCAATCACTCATATGTTTCCCAACAATTAAGACACAAATCCTCACAAAACTCGTGTTTCTCTCATCAAGTCTTTAGCAAAACCCTAAAAGACACTCTGAAGTGCTTGCATGCGTATTCTATTCCAAATTGGAGAGAAAAATTACGTAAAAAACGGAAAACGGCGTCAAGGAAACAACTTGAGTCGACATAGCTCCATGCAAGAGAAAATGAAGTAATCGGCGAGCTTAGGGTGGTGAACATGGCTCAAGACTTTGTAAACAAAGCCCTTCTCTTCCTCGCTCAAGAGGCAATGAGCCTAGCAGAAGAAAAGGAGATCCTCATACAAAGTCGCTCGCACACTTACTTGAGCAGTGCAGGAGACTGGGGAACGAGTCGAGTAAACTTCCTCGAGGAATAGTGGAAGCCATTCTCAATTGGACAGAAAACAAAAAAAAAATGTTATCAAATGCTTTCTTTTTTGCGAGTATCACCACGGAGCCTTTTTCGATGATCACTCCCTCAAAAATAGGATGCAATGACAAAGCAAATTCATCATAGATTACACCCCCCACAAGCTGTTAACCACTCAAAAAAAAAAAATTGCCGAAGAGTTTTTCTTTTGCTCTATTTCAGAGCTCATTACATCCATGGATGAGATTTAAATTGCGTCGGCTCTCCACCGGCGCGGCGACACGGGAGTGGAATCAGGAAAGGGAGGGACGGGGTTTTCCGGTTGGACATTCCGTTCCTGCTTTCCGTCAAAGAGCCCCATTCACCCGTCTTTTTTACCGTCCAATGAGTCTAGGGTTGCGCCCGAAAACATATGGACTATTGGCCAGGTTGCCGGACCAGCCTCAATCCACGGCATTCTTAGGGCATTTGTTCTCAACGCAGTGGATTACATGATATTCAAAATCAAAACCCGCGTATTCAACAAGAAAATGAACGACAAAAACTCAATAATGCACCACCTTGGCTCAATGTTTGCAACCAAGCTATATAGCTCCTCATCCATGCCGGCTCTCCCAACATCCCGACTGGCACTCATCTTCCATGAACACCAATCGAGCTCAAACAAAGCTCGAGGTTTGCCAGAGAAACGGGGCTTCTTCGTCATGTTTACTCAGTTTTACGCCATCATGATCTTTGTCACGTTAACCTTACCCTTCAACATGACATATGATACTTCAATATGTTTGAAAACATGTCAATAACGCTATGAAAATCAAGGAAATTGAAGCTTGTTAATTTGTTGTTGATTGTTTCTTTTGGATTATTCACGACTAACCTCGATTAATACAGGTGAATCTACGTACATGAAGTGGATGAATAGACACACATAAAGGGAACTACTAAAGGAGTTTCAAACTACTCAATGAAGCAGATAGTTTTTTTGTTTTATATATAATTCTTTCTATGGCTAGTCTTGTGGATGGATATAGTTGTTAATGAGGAGAAGCACATGGTACTTATTGACAATGCCTAGTGGACTCAATGGATTAGTGCCAAAACTAGTGATTCATTGCTTAATTAGTAGGCAATGAAGGCTCTCATATTATGAGGCTCAACCACTGTACTACTCCAACCAAGGCAATGACGGGCTTTTGCAGCACCAAATATGGTAAAATGGTAATGCGTGGACGACACTAAACCATGCTAAAACTTAGTTAGAGAGAGAGAGAGAGAGAGAGGTGCAATTGTGTTTTGGACAAGCTTTGCTTTTGTACTTTGTAATGTCACTAATGAAAAAGCAATTATCAAAAAGAAAAGTTTTAAAAAAAATTGAGGAAATTATTATTGGACCTACCATGTGTTGAGTTCCAATTGCGTTGTCTTGCATTTTGTTCACAAGCATCCCACCAAAATGAGTTGCAATCCAGTAAGAAACCCAGAAAGGTAGCAAAGCAAAACCGCCCATCCAATTGATCCATGCCAAATAATCCCTAATCACGTCTAATCCCTTCACTAATTCCGAGCAATAAAGGCTTGAGTGGCAAAAAGGAAAATCATTCAATGAGTGGATCGAACACCATGCCCCCACCAAAGTTTACCAACACATGCCACTGTCTTAATAAAGATTTAAAAGAACAGAAGTCTAATTAGTGGGAAAGACTAGATTTTCCTACCAGAAACTATTGTATGGATCGAATGTTACTTAGAAAATCTCCCTATGCTAGCCCTCCAACACATGTTGAATGATGTTGTTAGAGGTTTGCACTTACGAGACTATGCGTTGCTTTATACGTCTATGTATTTTGTCCCTTTTGAGGTTATACAGATTACATACGGAGGAACAGTTCTTAAGCTAACACAGATATTTAATATCGTTTCTGCAAGAATGTTGTCGAAAGGCATTGCCCCCTTCTTGAGATTCTTTATAGCGAATCTCAGATTTGGGTCGTTAGATTTCTATAAGAAATGGTCGTTTGTCTGCACCTTTAGGCATGAGATCGTTCGATATGTGATTTGTGGCTAAGATGCACGGACATCGTGAGACATAATGTGTGCCCCCAAAGAAAGGGAAGCATGCATAATCTACTGTGACTAGGTTGATAGGATGGACTGGGGCTTCAAATTGCACATGGGCCTCAAATTGGGCTGACCCTCCGACCCTCTGTAGCAGGCCCTACACTCGCCTTGTGATTTGTGAGACGAGTCTTGGATCTAAAATTGTTGATCGTCAATGACCTTATTTGGGTTGATTTGCTCGAGGTGATACCCCATTTTTCATTTGTGATTCATATGAATCACCTCAAATATGGACCACGGAGAAGCGTCATACTCGACTCTGAATAACTAAAATTTCTGAAGATCGCTCAGTTGATATACGTGAACAAAAACACTATTCCAGAGATTTGCTTGTCCATCATCAGTCGGAAAATGTTTAAGCAACTTGGATTCTCATACCCATTAGGGCCTCTCCATGTTGATTTCCTAATATTAACATCAAAGCAATGCTAAAAAAAATTCGTTTATATCATATGTCGTTAATCCGTGCTTATATGTACAAGGAAAATGCGTGCCTTGTCGTGTCATATCGAGCTTTTTCAATCTAGTGTTAACAATCCATCTTTTGAATACGCTCTTTGGGTAATGAAGCCTATAATCGTCTATTTGGATTTGCCACTTATGCTAATCAAGCTCAATTAAGCGGGTGGGTTGGGCTTCTCTATCAGCCTAACATCACTCTTCAAGTCCACTACTTATAGTCCAACTTCGAATGGGATTTGCATTTTAAGCCCATTTGTTTCTTTTTTTTTTAAGTTAACAAAATTATCTGTATTTTCAGTTGAAATAGAAAATTAATTTTACTTTATGGAAAAAAAATCCACATGAACTCATAATCTTGCTAATTGGCCGATTGGTGGCGCTAAGGTAAGGCATATAAAAAGTAAAATAAATTCATGATGTTCAATCTCTAATTTTATATGTTTACCGTATTACTACCTTACTTTGGTAATTATAATTAGTGTAAATAATTCGTTTCGCATTTTTATTTCGTGTATATTAGATTAGCAAGCACGGCATATAGAAATTATCACTACTTAGCTTGGAATCCAAATTAAGGCTCCATTTGTTTCGCAAAAAAAAAAGTAAAAAAAATTCTTTATTTTTTCGTGTTTGGATCGTTTAGAAAATTGACTTGATAGAAAAGGTTTTCTTACCAAACTTAAATTCAAGAAAATAATTTTTTATTTTAAATCAAAAATCACTATCTTAATATGACTAGGTATTGGCACATAGTTCAAAAACTCTACACTTGGACATGAGAACCCCAGCACTCATTCCCAATCCCTTGGCAGCGGGAATGGCTCTCCGACGCCCAAGTCCGAGTCAATAGAGGCCACGTCCAACACTCCAGCCATTGCGCTCAAGTCTATCAAGGTAGGGCCTAGGACACTAGTGTTCATGCCCAGGACGCTAGGCTCAAAAATATTGAGGCTGTGTTCAGCTGCTCAATGCCCATGCCCAAGCTTCAAACACCAACACTATTGCCCACTTACCCGACTTTCGATCCTAGGTCTATCTAGGCCGGGCTCGAAATTCCTGTGCTAGTTCTCGAGTGCCGTACGCCCATGTACCGTCCATTGACCCAGTCCTAGGCCTATGCATGGACTTGGACACGAGCACCAATATGCCGAGTTCGACCTCGATGGACTAAGGTCCAGGTGTCGATACGGCCTCAATGGACCTTTGCGCAGGCATCGGTGCCAGAATCACTGGCCCAACCTTGATTGACATAGGCTCAATCGTTGGGGTCTTGATCCCAAGCTATGAGTCTTGGGCTTGGGTCCTGCCAAGGCTCCAGCATCAGGGACCTGGGCTCGGCCTCTATAAACCAGGGTCGGGGCACAAGAGACCCGTGCACATGCATCGGGATCTTGGGTTTAGTTTCAGTGGAGCCAAGACCAATGCACATGCTTGTGCTTGGGAGTCGGGGATCCAAGCTCGAGACCTAAGGCACTTGTGCCGAATTTCTTGGCTATCCATGTGTAAGTCACTAGCACCCAAATAGTGTACGCCTATTTAGGAAACTGGTTTTCATCGCCAATGAAAAACTATTTTCCAGTTCGTCTTCGGGTTTTAACCAATTGCCAAAATATATTATTGTTTCCCTAAAAAATAACTTTTCAAAAAAATGACTTTTCAAAAATATCACATTTTTCGCGAAATAAATTAAGCGCGCCCGCGTTGGATCCCATCAGTTTGCCGGCCGACTTGTAACTGAAAAGTGGCCAAATCCCAAAAAGCAATAAAGGCGCACCAACAATATGATGGTGTTTCGCGATGCAATTAAATTTAGAAAAGTGAGGTTGACAAGTAAATCCATGCATATAAAGAGTAATCCTGTGTTCAGAAATCTCTCGTGTAGTGCTCATGTCGCATGTCCCGTCATCGTGGAATCGACCGCAGTACATCGGCAAAAGATTATGATACCCAAAAAAAAAAAAGACATTTCATTGTTGGGCGGTCTGTGGGTACGTGTCGGCAAATAAAGTGACACAAAGATTAGGTTAAAAAAAAAAAGCTTTTATTTATTGGCGTCTTGTATGGTGGTACCTAGCTTTTCCTAATATTTGTGGCTCATTTTATTTCTCTCGGAACTAAATATCCGGAAACACTACGAAATGGGAAAGAAAAGTAGGTCCCACGATCTAATATGTGCCCCCACCAAAGATGTGCAGACAAATTGACAATAATACCCTTACTTATCGAACTCATCCGAAAAAAATAAAAATAAAAAAAATAAAATAAAACCCACTGGCTTCGGCGCGTTGGACAAAAATACCCTCCCGTCGTCCCTTTTTGGTCCATACAAAACTCGTCCGGCAGCTGGCACCACCATCGATGGTGGCATATGTAATGACACGTCATCCCGATGAAAAGGTACGCTCGGATCAAAGTCGAACGACGACTTCCTAAATCGGCGACAACATATTTCAGGTTTTGTGCATGTCTTAATCCTTTATTTTGGCCCGATCACCCGTCCTTCGTATGCAAGCTGCTCACCAGAACTGAAATCTACAAATACAGTAATAGTTTAAAAAGATCTGTGCACGTGATTTGAAGGCTATCGTTCTTGATGCAGAACAGCGACGTGATTTGAATTATCAAAGAAAACACTTCAACGGGACGACGACGCATAGGGTTTCAACAAGAAATCAATCCAGCTTTGGTCATGTTTGACAAAGCCATCTCAACCCACAACCAAATTCACAATAAATAGGGTGGTTGCTCGTTTTGGAGATGATCGATCCCAAAGGTCCAATGCAATAAAAGGTTTTCTGTGCCCAACTTGCCGGCTCTCTCGGTTTCCACATCACAATAATAAAACCACAGCACAAGGACGCATGATTGGGAGGTTGACAGTAAGCATCCTTTTGATTGCTCCTTCTACTCCTCAACCCTCATCCATCATTTATGCTAGATTGTTTGTTAGCAGAACAAATAAAGTGGTGCATTTCCTGTATGGATTAATTTTTAAGTGTGGAAGTCTTCTAGTCTTACAAATGAAGACAATGGCCTAAGTGAGCTAGACCTATAACACCCGCGTTAGGATAACATTACCAAAAAGGTCTTAAACCTTTGACAATTGTTGTCAATTTATTCTTAAATCTTTTGTATTTGTGTCAATTTAATCCTCCAAACCCGTATTTACGTGCCAATTATTATTAATAATTTTTCAAATATCTTTTTTTCTTTTCCTTTCCTTTTTATTTTCTTCCCCTTCTTCCTCCAGTTGGGCAATGCCGAGCTTCTCCCAGTGACGGCGAGGTCGGCCCGTCGGCCCTCACCTATGGCCAGTCACTAAAGAAGGAGAAGGAATCAAAAAGAATGAAAAGGAAATAAAAGAAAAAATAAAAATAAACGAAAAAATATTAAAAGTATTATTAAAAATTGCCACGTCAATGCTAGTACCCCAAAATTGACTTGATGGACTAAAATGGCAAAAATTCAAAAGGTTTGGGAATGGATTGACAAAACAAAAAATTTGGGACTAAATTGGCCTAATTAAAATAAATTTATGACTTTTTGGTAATTTTTCCCTCACGTGAGAGCGCGCGATTTGGTATTAATCAACCATTATTATATTTTTATAAAAATTTGAATTTTTAATGATAAAATAGTCGTTGTGTCCTATTGAAGTAGTGCGAATGTTCACAATATAGTTGCAGTAATTTTCTTTTACTAATTAATGTCAAGTTTTTTTTTATTTTGTGTAAGAATGATTGGGCGCTTTTGCAATCTTTGAAAGGTTACAATTTTTCAAATATGGTAGTTTTCAGCATGAAGAGTTGTGTTTGAATTTAAATCTTTTTTCAGTCATGAAAAGTTGTTTTGGCACATAAAGATTTGCATTTGAATTTAAAGTTTTTAGATACGAAGAGGTGTATTCTTTTCGGACATGAAAGGTTGTGTTGTTTTTGGAATAGCACAAAAAATTGTATTGTTTTTCGCCATTATATATATTCAACGATTATTTTCAATATTTACTTACTTCAACGTCCATTTTCATTTCTTTTAAAAGATATACAACCATTATTTCGAATTGTTTCTCTTTAAAAGTTCTTATAAAAATATCAAAATTGCTATATGACATTCTCATTATGAGACTTTGTTGTATCATTGAGGATTTTTTTCTCAGTAATTACTAGCAATGTCGTGAGACAAATAATTTCTTAAAAGAATTGTTATCACGTTTCAAAGTTTGATTTCATTTTTTTACCATTTTGAATATTTTTCCCAACAATTTATGCACGTGGTATCATCGCATGCATGGAGAGAATAATGACATTGCAAAGGCCCAGCTCTGAACGACCTACTTCCATAATGATGATCTCTCGTGTCCTGCAGGTTGATGCTACGAAATCAAGATTGACGTGGCAAATCAATGCCCTCTCAAATCTCATATTTTAGAGGAGGTGAAAATCCACACGAAAACCATTAGTTGGTTTCAGACGAGTACTGATTGCCTAGAAATTCGGAATTTTCTTGGAACCAATTTTCGGATTTCGATAAACTAATGATTTTGCGGGGCGAATGCCAAAAAACTAACGAGTTATTTCGAAATAATGAATCTGAAAATGGATAAAAGAAGGAAAAAAAAAAAAGATCTCTGCGATTGTGTTCATCTTTACTTCTCCATCTTCGCAAGTGATCGGCATATCTTTTCTTTCATTACGTGCAAAAAGGGGTGAAGTAAGAAAGTTAGGTTAAGGGCGAGATAAGGAAACAACATGTTTCGTATGAATCTGCGTATAATCTGTCTGATGTTCTACACTTGTCGGTACTTGCTATGAACCTCGAGTAATTATGGAGTCTCTCTCTCTCTCTCTCTCTCTCTCTCTCTCTCTAGGTATGGAGTCTCTCTCTCCACCTGTCCCACAAGATGTAAATGAATTGGTTGCACGAAAGCCTGGGACAGTTGAAGTGATTAAGCCCTGCATCAGTGGCCTGATGTGTTGGTGGGTTACGTGGTGTAAAGCTTTTCTTTCAATTCATCACCGCTCTCTCTATCTGCTTTATAAATTTGGAACTTCATCGCTCTCTCATTTCCATGTAAATCTTCATCTCTCTCTCGGGATCACTTACTCCTGTAGATTTCGAACTTCGATAATGGAGTTCAGACTCCTGCATGTCCTGGCTTCTCTCACAGTACGTGATTTCATTGAACTGTTTTCACCCTCAGTTTAATGCACGAGGCTTTTCTCTTGGAACTTCCAACATTTTTTTTGCATTTTATTATTGCAAGTTCATTATGTTGGCGATTCTTCAAATTTTAGAAGCTAAGAAAAGTTTTTTTTTTTTTTTTGTGGAATTTGGTGCAGGTGATTCTGGTGACTTCCCATGCAGCTTTAACTCCAGAACTATACTGGAAGTCAGTGTTACCCAACACACAAATGCCAAAATCCATCAAGGACATGTTACAACAGCAGTCAGGTTTGTGCTGAAACTCTGAAAAGAACCGAAAAAAATAAAAAACAATATCTTGCACCGCCAAGTGAACACAGTGGCAAGAAAATTTGAACAATGATGATAATGGCTTGAAGAAAGTGCTAATGAGCGTACATAAACAAAGTTGAACAGATGGATATCAATCTTAATACATCTATCTTTATTTTTATCTGATACTAGTTGACCTCATGTCCACTTACCAATTTTTCAGACTTCATGGAAGACAAGAGCACCTCAGTTGGAGTAGGCAAAGGTGGAGTGAGCGTCGATGCTGGCAAGGGAAAGCCCGGCGGAACCACAGTTGGTGTCGGGAAGGGCGGAGTTGGGGTCGACGCGGGGAAGCCTGGAAAGGGGACCAGCGTCGGAGTTGGCAAAGGAGGAGTCGCTGTGCACGCAGGCCCCAAGGGCAAGCCCGTTTATGTCGGGGTCAAGCCCGGACCTGTACCGTTCCTCTACAAATATGCCGCATCCGAGACCCAACTTCATGATGATCGGAACGTGGCCCTCTTCTTCCTGGAAAAAAACCTAAAACCCGGAACAACAATGACTTTGCACTTCACCAAGACTTCAAACTCGGCCGCTTTCTTGCCCCGCGAAGAAGCGAAAACCCTGCCGTTTTCATCCGACAAGCTACCCGACATCCTGGACCACTTTTCGGTGAAACATGGATCAGTGGAAGCCGAAATAATGAAGGACACTATCAAGGAGTGTGAAGAAGCAGGCATTAAGGGAGAGGAGAAATACTGTACAACCTCGTTGGAGTCCATGATTGATTACACCAAGTCCAAGCTTGGAAACAATGTCAGGGCTCTCTCCACGGAGGTAAACAAAGAGACACAGGTGGAGAAATTCACCATCAAAGCAGGATTGAGAAGGGTTGCGGCAGATGAATCAGTAGTGTGCCACAAGCAGA
The DNA here is from genome assembly GCA_016432845.1 of Psidium guajava. Lineage (NCBI taxonomy): Eukaryota > Viridiplantae > Streptophyta > Magnoliopsida > Myrtales > Myrtaceae > Psidium > Psidium guajava. The sequence continues at coordinate 32,830,977 of CM028229.1, read as the reverse complement.
ACTATGCATATGCTGTCTTCTACTGCCACAAGACACAAGATGCCCGGTTCTACGTGGTCCCGATGAAAGGCGCGGACGGGACGGAGGTGAAGGCCATCGCTGCTTGCCACACTGACACGACGGCGTGGAACCCGAAACACCTGGCCTTCCAAGTGCTCAAGGTTAAGCCAGGGACTGTGCCCGTTTGCCATTTCCTTCCTGAGGACCACATTGTGTGGTTTCACAACTAGGGACTTCTGCCGTTAGGGAGAACATGTGGTCACTCTCTTGGTATGTACTATGGTTGGAGGGTGCACATGTCCTAAATATAAGCAATACATGTACTTCTTGTTATACAGACTACTGAGTATGTGCAGTTTGTGGTATGTGACAGACATATTGGCTTTATAAAATATATCCAGTATTGTTCTCGAACAGTTTAAGATTTTATAATGGAATTATATCTGTAGTACTTTTGTAGGACGGAATCCAGGTTTCGAGTAGTACGCCTTATCGACTCGAACTTGGATAGCTTACATTCGCATTTTTTCGGTTCATCACTTCACCCCAATGACAAGATGCCCGAGGCTCCTTTTATGTGTGTTGATGTTTCAATTCATAGGAAAATTGGTGACTAGAGATGAGTGTTGATTGCTTCTTATTAGGGCCTACTTCCTACATGTTCAATTTTGAGAAATTAGGAACTTGTCTTCATGCGACTAATTCATCTCTAATCATCCTCCATATTAAAGTTGAGTTGGTCATGGTCCCGCAATCTAAAAAATTCTCCTTGCTCTGGACTTCTCCCCTTTTATGACTCTCCCTTAGGCCCTGCTCAAAAGGGAGGCTTCTCCAAACATACTCGGGATGGAACTGAAGTAAAATGGCATGCGATTGTCAAAGCCGGATATATAAATTACCGATTACCCAAAAATTAAATTTTTGAAAAGGAAACGGTGTTGTTTTTGAAAAAAATTATGTAATTTGCAGCAATTTTCGATCAATAACATCTTTCCAATACGCATGTTGCCTTGGCCTCTAAGCCACGGATTGCTCCTTTGTTGATTAATGCCGAGTATGCTGAAAACCAGGCAAATTCGATTGTAAATCAGCGTAGCATTTCCTTTTGAGGTTGAATGTTGCTCGTTTCTTCAAATTTCCAATTTTACACAACAATTTGTTAGCAATTCCGGCCGATGTGGAGAAAACCTCCTCACCTTTGTGCTAAAAATTAATTGAAGACGTACATTTTTTTGCTCGCAAGGAAATTAGTCGGAACAATGGAACATTTTAACTGGACAAATATGAGACGAGGAAACATGTACAAAAGCTCCCACTGCCACGAACAATTATTCTTGCAATTCAAAAAAGGTCATCACTGCCGTTGATTCCCAAGGACAATTAAGAGCAACGCCAAGTGCTAACAAATTTCATCCAACCACTCTTTGATGGCTTGAACAACTTAGGTACAAATTACACATAAGTGGAGCATGGAACTCAGGTTGGCCACTCATACCGAAGGGACACATGGTCATCGTAAAATTCCTTTGCTTATGCGCATGTCAATGAGCTCCTTCAGTTGCGAGAAACGGAAACAAAACCAAAGCGCAAATGGCTGTGCCATAGGATGACAGTGGTCATGGCCAAGTGGTTTTGGACGAGAACATTGGAGCATGCATCCGACAGAGACTTTGCAACTGCTGCACCACCAATAATCCTGAACAGAGTACAGCAAGAGTGAACTTTCCGAGAAAAACAGAAAAATTAGAAGAAAGCACATTAGGAATTGGCTGAAGAAACCTAATCGAGTATTTGCCTCGAACTCCCAGTTCCTCATATGCTCCATCTGAGTTGAACACTTCCATGTCCGGTTGGGGAGGGAGCATACATCCCATTCCTCCAGTGATACAGCGAAGTCCACTTCTCGCATATATTAAAGCCACACAAGCCCATTATAAATCCTTTAAAAGGCATTATTAGAAGTCGTCTCATCTCAAATAAAGCACACTGCAAAGGGAAAAACCTCCATTAAAGTCTGAAGGTGTTCTCACATAGCTGCTGAGTTTCACAGCAACAAAGACAACCAGATATTATCCCAGCAAATGAGGTCGAAAGGAGGGTTCTCTCTGACAAATGTGGTACATCTTGTGTCAAGTTTTACATGACATCCACATGATAGAAATGTTATGGTCTCAATACACGTACTCTCAAGTCTTTGGCAGCCCCTCTGATCCACATCCTCATCATAAGGTCGAGTCTTCCCACAGGAGTATCTTGAAGGTCTTTCTTTTATGTAAACCACCTTAAACTTATTTGATTTCCTCCTCAGCTGGACAAACCAATTTTTCCTCAAATACGCACATATTCCCATCTTTTCTTGCCACAAATCCAGTGAAGCGTTACTATCCGCAAAAGATGTTTTTTCACTAACAAAAGGACATTTTCACTCACTCAAAAAAATATGATCCACTTACGTAATCATCGCATGTGATTATCATATACTCCCATGGTCCAACTTTCGTAATAAAAGAGTAACTGGAGGCAAAATTACCTTATATTTTCTTTCATTTATTTAGTTTTTCTTTCCTTCCCCCATTTTCCTTATTGTTCAGGTGGGTTTGTTAATCGTTCCTGGATCCTAATGGCTCTTCAAACACAAGTTACAGATAACAGCAGGAAATCATACTGCGCTTCCCATACTGGCAAACAAAAGAAGATTGATGGAAGCAAACCTGCATGATCAGATTCCGAGACAGATGGAGCTCAATCTAAAGTTCTTCAAACACCAACGCCTCTGCTGGGCCATCCACAAAGCACCGCTATTTTTCTCCATGACAAATGATGCCTAAAAGGAAATGTAAATGAAATCAGCTTCCACTTCTATCCTGCTTAATGATAAGAATAATGCACATATCTTTAGGAATAACTTCTGTAGTTGACAGCCCTGAGTGGTAAGGGAAAAAAATGTTAAATTCGTATTAATTCGGAGTGACGGTAGATCTCTAGTTGAGTGAAACCAGGGTTTCTCTATGCCAACTAGTCATTGGAGTAAATGTGTTTCTTTGTAGTTCCATTCCTTCCTTTGATTAATCAATGCCATTTGCTACGGTGTCATTCCCAAAAATAAATAAGTATTAGGTTGCACGCGCGAGACAGAGACTGTATTATATTAATCGCAACTTCTTATATATAGGCAAGCACAATCTCAAAATATAGGTTATCATGAACTGCTCATTACCTCACTGGAATTCTAGTCTCTAGAAATTGATTCCTCACGTTTTTCTCAAACCTACGAATCATACATGCTAATTTGAATTGTTGAATACTCTAATTCCTATCATTAATATAACATATAGTTAATTAATACTACCTATTTATTCATTAATTCAACAAATTTGATTGATTGATGTGAGTTAATTTTCTGTTACGACAAATTGACGAAACAATAGCTAACCCAATAGTGGAAAAAAACAGTGTGTAAGACAGATTCTGTACCTTGTGTTTTGGTGGAGGATTGCTCTGTTATGGTGCTCCCTCGGAGTGCACAATTTTCTAAGAAGCTTCACATGCAAAAATGGCAACCTCCTATTCTCCGATTCAGAATCTGATCTGATCCCGAACTCAGGAATCAGTCTTTCGGGCTCTGGAGAGCATTATAATGCGTCTTATGGTCCTCATGTGGGTGATTCCCCATCTGATTTGTGAAACCTTGGTATCTCAGTAAGAAGATCGCTGTCTGCTGGGATCTAGTCCATGAAAGAAAGATCTTTTCTCGGTCAGGTAGGGAGCCTTTTGAAGCAAATTATCAAGCAGCTCCAGCTCTTTCTATGGCATTTGTCCTGTCTTTCATCCCTTTTCGTGTACTTCTTTCCAGGAAGGAGTATCTGGTCTCGCGTGGGGATGAAACTTCTTTGAATGATAATATATGGCTTGTTCTTTGCGGCCACTCTTATCACCTTGCCCCAGATCCCATGGAGGTCTCCATGGATAGACAAAAGGCCAAATTCATCGTTGTCAGCACTTATCCAATTTGGCTCTCTAATGTTGTACCGGTGCCCAAGAAAGATGGCCGGGTAAGGGTTGGACTACCGAGACCTAAATCGGGCTAGTCCCAAAGACGATTTCCCCTTGCCACACATTGACATTCTAGTCAACAATATCACGGGCCATGAAATGTTCTCCTTTAAAGAAGTCATCTTGGTATTGGATCCACTCTTCTATTAGCATAAAAATGAATTAGATTCTATTAGTCTTCTTTATTCTTAATAGAACCCCCCATCCGAACCATTCTTAAGGCCGGTGGTGGGCATTTGGGAAAGTCAGGCCGATCGGGTGTCTTCTTCATTCAAGCAACGATATAGAAGAAGAATGAAACGAAGTGAGAGGCTGGGGGACGGGGAAAAGAGTCGAGTCGATCAGGCTCAAAAATATAGGCTATCATGAACTGCACATTACCTCACTGGAATTCTAGTCACTCTGCAAATTGGCATCCTTGCAACCCATACCCAATTTTCCAGGACATTTATAATCATACAATTTGCAGAAGCTTCCCAATGTAGAATTAACCACCAATTTTTACTCTAGATGCACCCAATGCATAAATTAGCTGAGACAGCATATTCTCCAGTGGGAGCTCCTGAACTTGCCTGCTTTGAAGCAGCGATTGTTTGCCAACCCTAGGAGAACTGTCTTCATGGGCCTCTCTGATGATGGAAAGAATGATATGCCTGGCCTATGAGCCAACTTTCCCTACTGGAGCATTCATGGTGCTCCCATATAAGCATGTATTGTACCCAGAGACATTGACCCACATCTCCGTACTTGTCCAATATCAGAATGTCCAGACATAGTTGAATAGATGGAAGCTGGTAGTGGAAAGCTCTGCCTTATAGATCAATTTATTGAAGTAGAATGACAATAAAGATCTTTTCTTACCTGAGAACCACCACCTACAACTTGCTCTTGATTTTCTGCACAAAAAGGCTCCAAGGAGCCCCAAGTTCTCCCAACTTTCAATTTGACATTCAAAGGAACTGAAGAATGAAACATGAAATCATAATTAATCAAAACGTGCAAAAATGTATATGTCACTGACAAATGTACTTGAAAATAAGAAACAGCAAAGAGCACAGGATCCTGATGTGTTTTTCAAGCTAATAAGTTATCAAACATAAAGAAACGGATTACCCCGAAGTGAGACAGCATTTTCCATGCTTCTTTGTAGCAGTAGCCCAGCGTCCTTTAGCACAGTAGGATCGACTTCAAGCACTAATTCGTCATGGACCTGAAAACCAAAATTCATGATTTACTAAAAATCCACATATCGTGACCTTGCAGAATATCCTAAAGAAAAAACAGAGCGAAGATTCAACAATTTGTTTTAGTCAGTAAAATGTATGAGTCAGAGTAAGAAAGTTCAAGGAATGAAAAATATTCCACAAACTTCGAAAATTCACAGTCAGTGGCATGTCCTTCCATTGTTTCCTCAAAACTCAAATTATCTGATCTCGGTGTCGCAAGAGAAGAGAAAAGAAAGATCTTGACAAAGTGCAAATACCTTTAGTCTTGTCTATCTCTTTAAGATTTAATTGGACTTGCAATTTATTTTATTGCTCACATTCTTATGGCTTGATATCAAAATTTGATAGCTCATATGTATCGGCTCAACAAGCCCTAAATCTTTTCTTGAAAAGATAGATATTCAAAGCTCCAAGAATTTCTCAGCTTTGAACATCAGAATTGACCATACTCCATGATTATAAATAGACATACTGCTTTTAACATCTTTCTCCGAAAGAGAAAAAATAGAAGTGTTTACAACGTTGTTATAAAAACCTTTAATATGTATAAATGAATACTTACTTTCCATACAAGTTTATCATTCATAGTTAAGCAAGCAAGTGAAACTAGATTTAACAACCAGTATTCATGTTATGACCACAGAATTGTCACTCTCATCTTAGGTCATTCACATTTATCCTCCAAATACAGATGAAATGCAACTCCAGCTTTTAAGAAAAAAGATAAGCATATAAACATATAACAAAACCTGCAACAGAATCCGACACCGACCCTCCAGCATGTGAAAATTTGTCTCCCGCAGAGAGCTAGAATCAAATTCAACTCCAAGTATTACTGAGTGAATATTTATCATCGCTATCTTGATTATGTCAGCTGCAGATCCCTAGAATGAGAAAATTGTCAGAAAACCAGAACAGTTTCATATTAGAGAGAGGGGGGGTGAGGAGCAGATAGACAAAGGTAGAAAAGAATAGATTCTTTACCTGACAAATTGAAGGAAAAGACTGAGAAACCATTATATGAATGCTTCTTTATACCATTACAATGAAAAATAAATTAATGTAGAGAGAGTGATAGTATGCTATACCTGACAGATTGAATTTACAGCTTGCCTCTGAGCCTTTGATTTTTCTTTGCTATTTCCAAATTTTATTTTTGACAGGAAACGTTTTCTTCCCTTCAAAGTCTCCACATACCTACACCAAAACATAGTTCAGAAAGTATACGGTTCACCTTACCAACCAAAGGTTCAAACAAAAATATCAAGGTAAGTATCATTACATCTATTGGTCAATGGGGTGGAGAGATCGAACCCATGAAGGAAGTGGAACCATTTTTCTTTTCCCTAAATTACAAATACCAATTGAGTACACATATATTGAAATGGGGTGCTGGGTATAACAAGCTCATTGTTGAAGACTGCCTAGTTACACATTTGTTTACCCAATATGAAGGTTAACATGTCATCAGTATCACCCAAAAATATTAAACCTCGCCTTCATCCAACAGCTTAAGCTTTTGGAACAGTTGGTAGTGGTTCCACTAAATCTCACATGGTATCAGAGCAGGAGGTCTTGAGTTCAAATCCTTCCAGGCTCCTATTTACCTCCCCAATCATATATTTCCACACTTAGTGTTAGAAGGGTAAAAAGGGTATAAGTGGTGTTCTAGGGTTTGATATGTATATATACCCTTTATTTACATCAATAAAAGTTAAGTTATTCCACTAACATGGTATCAGAGCTAGGTTGACACCTAAACCTAGATCTGAACCCTAAAAACCTAGATCTGAACCCTAAAACCACCAACAACCCCATCTGAACCCTAGATTAATCTCCGGCGACCCCCTCTAAGGCGTCCCCCGACGCCGGCGACCTCATCTCAGGCGTTCCCCGACGCCGGGAAGGGCCGGCGAGCCCCTCTCGGGCGTCCCCCGACGCCGCGAAGGGCCGGCGAGCCCCTCTTGGGCGTCCCCTGACGCCGAGAAGGGCCGGCGAGCCTCTCTCGGGCGTCCCCTGACGTCGGGAAGGGCCGGCGACCCCTCGGCGACACTCCGGCGACCCCCTATTCCAGTCGCCGAGCTCCGGCGACGCAGCTACAAGACCGGCGACCTATTCCTGACGTTCCTTGAAGCTGCTGGCTAAGGAGTGACCCTTCCATGATGGTTACACGACCTTGAGGTTGCCTGATGTTGCTGGTTGAGGCACGATGTCTCTTGATAATCACTGTTTGAAGTGTCCTATGAAGTGAATAGGTGTTCTGGGAGTTAGGCGTGGCTGGTAGTGTGCTTAAAAAGGGTATAGTAGTATTGCGTATGATTTTACGTGTGTTAGTGCTGATTTGTAGTTGAGAATGTGGTGATTTATGCCCGTCGGTTGCGAGGCTGGGTTCGGTTGGTGTTTTTTGTTGTTGATGTTTGCGGTGAGCACTGAATTGTAGAGTCTGTTGTTGATCTTGGAGTCGTTGCTATTAGTTGTTGGTGCTGGCTATTCTGATTTGTGCAAGGCTGAAGCTAATTAGTGGGAGTTCTTAGTTTGTGGAGTTTTATTTTGTGGGAGTTCTTTGATTCCTAAATTGTTTCTTGAGTTACTTGGGTTATGGCAGAGGGCAAAGGAGTGGTGACTGAAGTTGTATCTGCATCCTCTAGTCGTTTGACGGAGGAAAAGTTAGCTGGTGTCTCTAATTACCAGCAATGGAGGAGAATTGTGATGGTGGTTTTGACTGGGAGAGAACAACATCATCAGTTAACAGGTGAAAAATCTGATGCTGATACTAAATGGGATACCATAGATGCCAGGATTCTTGGGCAAATGTGGAACTCTATGGAATCTCATGTGGCTGCCTTGGTTACTCATGTTACAACGGTTAAAGACTTATGGGATTATTTGAGTGTTCTTTATTCTGGTGAAAATAATCTCTCGAGAATTTATGAGGTTTATCAGGATTTCTTTAGAGCTGATAGGAAGGGCCGACCACTTACTCAATTCTTTGCTGAGTTTAAACAGATGTATGAGGAGCTCAATTGTCTTTTACCAATTACATCTGATGTTAATAAGATGCGGGAGCAGCGAGAACAATTGGCAGTTATGAGATTTTTGGGAGCACTAGGACCAGAATATGATTCAGTTCGTTCACAAATTTTTGGAGGGAACACTATGGCTTCATTAACTGAGACATTTTCTCGAGTTTTAAGGGTTTCACGTGAATCATCTAAGGAGATATCCCACACAGATGATAGCTCGGCTCTTGTAGTCCAAGGGAACCGTGGTGGTAGTCGAGGCCGTGGTGGTGGTCGCAGTGGACGTGGTTTTGGTAGTGGCAGTAGTGGCTGTGGGTTTGGTAAAGGCCAATCACAATCATACAGTGGTACATCTGGTGACATAGTGAATAATAATGGTTCTGCACGTATCTGTCATTATTGTGGTGTTCCTGGACACATTCAACGTTTTTGCTATAAACTTCATGGAAGGTCTTCTCATTCAACTGTAGCTAATTTAGCTAATGCAGCAGAGTCAGGCGTTTCTTCGCAGTCTTCTGAAGGAGGAACACTTATTAGAATGTCTGAAGAGGAACTTGCCAGATACAATCAATTCCAGATCTCCCAGCCAGTTTCCTCCTCCACAGCCACTTTTGCTCAGACAGGTAATGCAACGGCGTGTTTTTCATCCACCTTTCGCCCCTGGGTCATTGATTCAGGTGCTACCGATCACATGACTAGATCTTCAGGTATCTTTTCTACCTTTCATGCATCTATGTCCAGTGTTACATTAGCTGATGGCTCTCTATCCACAGTGAAAGGGATAGGCACTGTTCCACTTACATCCTCCATATCTTTATCTTCGGTCATGTACCTCCCAAATTTTCCGTTTAACCTTATGTCTGTCAGTCATCTCACCAAAGAATATAACTGTTCTGTAACCTTCTATCCTGATTCTTGTGTTTTTCAGGATTTGAAGACGAAGAAGACGATTGGTAAAGGACATATGTCGGGGGGGTTATACGTGTTTGATGATGCTACCAGTGTCGCTTGCTCAACAGTTTCTCCACATCAAGTTCATTGTCGCTTGGGTCATCCACCTTTGGGAAGCTTGAAGAAGCTTGATTCCCGGTTTCATTCCTTGTCTAGTTTAGAATGTGAGTCGTGTCAATTTGGTAAATTACATCGTATTACTTATAGTCCACGAGTCAATAAACAGGCTTCTCAGCCATTTGTTTTAGTTCATTCTGATGTTTGGGGTCCATGTCCTATTACTTCGAAGTTGGGTTTCAAGTACTTTGTTACTTTTGTAGATGACTATTCAAGAGCCACTTGGCTATATCTAATGAAAAGTCGTTCTGAGTTATTTTCTATCTTTTGTACATTCGTTAACGAAGTACACACTCAATTTTCTGTTCCTGTTCGCATTCTTCGCAGTGATAATGCCAAAGAGTATTTTTCTAAATCATTCTCTGACTTCATGTCTCAGCGAGGCATTCTTCATCAATCTTCTTGTTCGGATACACCACAACAAAATGGTGTTGCTGAACAAAAGAATCGTCACTTGTTAGAAGTTACTCGTTCTTTAATGTTTGAAATGAAGGTCGATAAAACCTTTTGGGCTGACGCTGTTATGACTGCCTGTTATCTTATCAATCGCATGCCATCCTCTGTTCTTAAAGGTGCAACTCCTCACTCTCTTTTTTTTCCTTCTGACCCCTTGTTCCATTTGCCCCCTCGTATATTTGGTTGTGTTTGTTATATTCGTGACCATCGTCCAGGGCTTTCCAAACTTGATCCTCGATCTCTAAAATGCGTTTTTGTTGGGTATTCTCGTACACAAAAGGGTTATCGCTGTTATTGTCCTTCTTTGCGGAAGTATTTCATCACTGCCGATGTTTTCTTCTTTGAGTCTACGGTTTATTCTGATAGTCCAACGGAACCTCTTATAGTGGATGATGATTCTTTGACATATGTCGTTATGGAATCAACACCCGCTTCAAGAGTTCCTCCACCTATCCAGTATGTTTACAGTAGACTTACTCACCAACATGTGGAGCCCCCTGCAGATGTACCTCAGCCTATCTCGTCTCCTTCGTCTTCTGACCCTGAGGTAAGTCAGTCACATACTGACCTTGATATTCCTATTGCACATCGCAAAGGCATTCGTAGTTGCACACAACATCCGATTGCACAGTTTGTCTCATATTCTGGTTTATCTGCCTCTTGTCGCACTAGTCTGATGACCATTGATACACATCCTATTCCTAAAACTGTTGCCGAAGCATTATCTAGTCCAGGCTGGAGGGCTGTTATGGAAGAGGAACTACTGGCCCTGGATCAAAATCAGACTTGGGATCTTGTTCCTTTACCTACAGGGAAGACTGCCATTGGATGTAAGTGGGTATTTACTGTCAAAGTTAATCCTGATGGTTCCCTTGCTCGTCTCAAGGCTAGACTGGTGGCTAAAGGATATGCACAGGTTTATGGAGTCGATTATGGTGATACCTTTTCCCCGGTGGCTAAGATGACATCAGTTCGTCTTTTACTTTCTCTGGCTGCTTCTGCTTGTTGGCCTCTATTTCAACTTGATGTTAAAAATGCCTTTCTTCATGGAGATTTGCAGGAAGAGGTATATATGGAGCAACCACCAGGGTTTGTTGCTCAGGGGGAGTCTGGTCATGTATGTCGCTTGAAAAAATCTTTATATGGTTTGAAACAGTCTCCCAGAGCTTGGTTCGGAAAGTTTACTGAGGCTATACTTCAGTTTGGGTTGTGTAGATGTACAGGAGATCATTCTATGTTTTACCGGGTTTCTACAGGCGGTCGGATATTTCTTGTCGTTTATGTGGATGATATTGTCATAACGGGAGATGATTCTGCAGGAATTAAAGAGTTGAAATTGTACTTGCAACAGCAGTTTCATACGAAGGACTTGGGACGTCTTAGATATTTCTTGGGTATCGAAGTGGCACGGGCGAAGAAAGGTATTTATATCTCACAACGAAAATATGTTCTGGATTTGCTCACAGAGACAGGTATGCTAGGAGCTAAACCATTGGATGCACCAATGGAAGTGGGCTCAAAGTTGATGGCAGAGGATGGTGAGCTATTAGAGGATCCGGAAAGGTATCGAAGACTTGTTGGAAAATTAAATTATCTGACTATCACTCGACCCGATGTTGCCTTTCCAGTGAGTGTTGTGAGTCAGTTTATGTCTTCTCCTCGTACCTCGCATTGGGATGCTGTAATCAGAATTTTGAGATACTTAAAGAAAGCTCCAGGTCGTGGTCTTATCTATCAAGATCACGGTCACAAAAGGGTGGAAGCCTTTTCAGATGCTGACTGGGCAGGATCTCCTATAGATAGGAGATCCACATCAGGTTTTTGTACCTTTGTAGGAGGAAACCTGGTATCTTGGAAAAGTAAGAAGCAAAGTGTTGTGGCAAGATCAAGTGCAGAATCAGGATACAGAGCTATGGCTCAAGCTACCTGTGAACTAGTCTAGATGCGTCAGTTATTAGTTGAACTTGGATTCGAAGATCCTGCGCCAATGAAGTTGTGTTGTGATAATCGAGCAGCTGTTCATATTGCTTCAAATCCAGTATTCCATGAGCGAACTAAGCATATCGAAGTTGATTGCCACTTTGTCCGTGAGAAACTTCAGGCGGGAGTTATTTCTACTAGTTATGTTAGGACCGGTGAACAACTAGCTGATATTTTCACCAAATCTCTAAGAAGTAGTAGAATTGAGTACATTTGTAACAAGCTGGGAATGTTTGATATTCATGTTCCAGCTTGAGAGGGAGTGTTAGAAGGGTAAAAAGGGTATAAGTGGTGTTCTAGGGTTTGATATGTATATATACCCTTTATTTACATCAATAAAAGTTAAGTTATTCCACTAACACTTAGTACAAGGCAAAAAGACCAGATTAAACGTGAGGGGGAGTGTTAGAATAATTAAATATTAAACCACGCCTTCATCCAACAGCTTAAGCTTTTGGAACAGTTGGTAGTGGTTCCACTAAATCTCACAAGAAGGAAGACATGGTCGCTTGAAACAAACAGGAGAGAAGCGAGGTATCACTACCCTTTCTGACAGCAAGATGAGACTGCCTCACGAAGCCAAGAAGCAACACCCGGAAAGCTTGTTTTAAAGCTTTGAATTTTTTCTGTGGCTTCATCAGGGGAGCAATCCAATTGTTCAGCTAAGGCCTTAGCACCCATCCCATAAATAATGCCGTAGACCATACGTTTTGTTTGATCACGTTCATGGGAGCTAACAGCATCTTCTGTCTTCCCTGTCCATCGAGCCGCTATCATTTTAAAGACATCCCCATCAGGCTTGCTCAGCAGTTCAATCAGAAAAGCATCTTCAGAGAAATGTGCCAGCAATCGTAGTTCTATCTGAGAATAATCTGCTGTTAATAACAACCAGTTCTCCTGAAAAAGAAACCCAAGTAAAATGCGTTAAGAGGAATGTTGTGAGAAAGAATAATTTTCTTCTTCTCTATTCAAGAGAAAGAGATACAATATATATACAGTGAAGAGATGGACCTTAACCCTAAGACAACTAGATAAATAGACTAGGCCCAACTAACTAGGCCCAATAACATTAACAATAAACATAAAGGGGCTTTAACAAGGAAGTTGTTTTCTCAGCTGCGAAATCCATTGTTAACCCCAAAAAAGATTCGCAGAAAAATGTTAGGATGCTCAACCCCCTCAAGCTAATCTTAGCTTACAAAGGAATTTATGTGCACACACACCTGCACGTGGTACACACAAACAGGGAAATAAACTGCCACCAACCCAAAGAACATGATTCATGAACAAAGCGTAAGGAAATCTGAGTGTTGTGAAAGCTAACCCACCCCTATCCCCCCTTGCACCATTTCAATCCTCCAAATTTAGAAGGAGATTCTACGGCCTGCACAATGGTCTATGTTCTAGTTTTATAACCACACTGCTCCAGTCATGGAAACCTATTCACACTTTAAAGTCACAGGGCTTGGTATGTACTATACCAGTAGCAACAATATCACCATAATACCTCTACCAAGTAAACTTATTAGAATAGGCTCCCATGCATAGTCGTCTTGAGAAAAATTCCTACCCAATCAGGGAAACCCTTTCATATTTGTTTTAAGCTAGTTGTGACAAAAGGCAAACAAAGTTGAAGATTATACATGGAATTTGCATCTTTGGTGACTTTTTAATACAAAGTACACCAAACTACATTCGACATTTGTACCACTACAGTCATCGACATCGAAGTTACTTTATCCATTCAAATGGTCTCTTCAATGTACAAAATAGTAATTCAAAGACAATAATTTTCAAGACTGAATCTGCTTTGGAGATTTTGGAAGTACTGCTATGATGCATAGAGAAAGATACATCTATCTAACCATGATAAAAGCACCTTACATGAACTTAGCTTGATAGGCAATACCTGAGTAGGAATGATGAAATCTCGAGCATTGATTTTGTGATGATCTGCACCATTTTCAACTGCATTCTTACCTGTATTCATCTTGAATTCAACCACATGCTCAACACACTGCACAAGTTAGTTTTGATCAATGCCCCCATCCAACAAGAAAGAAGACCATCACAACAGGAGTGGAATGTAGATTAAGCCAAAACAAAACCCAGACCTGAAGATTAGGCTCTTCCATTGATAGCCGTCCAGTTGCCGTTGATGTCTGTAGCCAGTGGCCATGGAGTGTGTACTTCTGAGTACTTGTAGAAAGCCTGGAAAGGGAACAAATTGACCCAAGCGTACAGTTCCGAAGTTTTGCCAACGTTCTATGCTCTTTGATGATGGGAATAATAGGATGCTCATTCCTGAGTAAATCAATAATCATTCTATCAGATAATTGTCCTCCGTCACACTAAAATACTTATAAGACAGTTTGAAGGAAAATTTTAAAGATGCACCCAAGGATCACATTAACTAGATACGGGATGCAAGTCAAAGAATGGAAGAACAAGTCATCGGTAATGCAAGCGGATGACCAGTAAACACATCCTATAAGTGTACTACGCCATCAGTATCACCCAAAAATATATCTTCACCATAGCAAATGACACTAGTAGTACATGAACAACTTCTAAGCAAGTGTCCACACAATTTCAAGATCAGATGAACAAGAAAGAAATCAAAAGTTATTTTTTTCCTCTGTAATACCTTAATAAATCCAAACAGTACTTGTCCGTGCTTGGATGTAGTTTTCCTTTCCCACGTACTTCGGGTACAGGTAATTTTAGATGTCCATAAAGGACATTTGCAATATCTGCAGCTGCATAGAGTGAGAATGTAATCCCAGCCAATCTATAAGCTTCCTTCTCAAGATGCCTTAACTTTTGCCCCAAAATATTATGTGCCTGAAGGCACCCCTCCAGGTCAACACCTATTCCCCATAGCTCCATGTCTGCAATAACTTTGACCTGACAACACGAGTATCAAACGGATGTCAAAAGATCCAAAGAAGATCGTCGCGACTAGTGAGATGATAATCAATGCCACAGATAACTCCACATCCCAATAAAGGCACCACTCAACAAGCTTAAGCTTTAAAGAACCATGCTTTGAGCATGGATTTAGGAGCAATACATAGAAAACAACAGAGAAGCTACATCTCTGGCATTAAATCTTATGACTTAATCAAACCAAGACAAAAGCAGGTGGGGGCCCACTTAAACAATCATCAAATGTTTGATCTTGTGTATATTTTTAATTTAGTTGCTGGGGTGCCCGACCGGAGGTAGCCCTCCCCTTTCCCAACTTCATTTCTTGATTAATGTAATTCGAGTCAAAGCCATTGTAATCAGAATGTAAGCAGTTAGCAACGCAACTGGCTGCGTCATCCTTGCTCCTTTTCTTTAGCCATCTAGACATAAATAATTTACAGGTCTTAAGTTGCGAATCTACATTTTACCTTGAACATTTCATGTGTGACACAATGTAAAACTTACCAGGGGAACTTCTATCATCATAAGTGGTTCGAATAGTTCTTCATCGATAAGTAATTTCCACAGAACAGAACACAGTGCTCTTGTCTGCGCCACCCGTCGACAGCAGCCATCATGTGCAGATTTTCTCATTTGATTCTTCCACCTGCCACAGCGATGAGCAGCGGCAGCCACCTCACTTGGTAACCTTTTCTTGACTTCCTGTTTTACAATCAAAACAACTTCAGACATGAATTGTTAAAAACATATCTCCGTACAAGAAATGTTCATGACATATTTCAGTGCTTTCCTGGGGCAAGAGGAACAAAATCACTACTTTTATGCAATAACTCTGGTATTAGAAGTCTTACAGGAGACAAAGCTGAATATAATCAAAATGGGTCCTCCTCTTACCTTTTCCAGGTTTGGACAAGAGCTCTTCACCTCATCAGGCCACAAAATCCATGCTACAACACAAATATCAATTCCATCATTCACGTTGACAGGTGGCAACACCAAATATGAGTTATCTATGATTTCAGGACCCATATCTTTCCCTGCAAGATATGGACGACCAATTCTCTGCACAGAAACTGCGGAATTCCTGAAAACCTGAATCTGAACTTTCAAATTCCACGTAAATTTTCGGACAGATTTTTTTCCCATTATACGACGGATCCTATTCCACCGTATTTTGATGCTTTCCAACCAAGCATGCTGAATTGAACTTTCATTTGCCGTAGATGATGTTGATGGGTAACTGCTTTTTCTCTCAATGGCCCTCGTTAGATCCCTGGGAAGATTAACATAGTATACTGGTGAATTTTCCCAACATACTGCTAAACCGCATATCTCAAACGGCACCACAGAATTCACCTCTTTCCATTTAGTGTAGTGGATATCAAAATAAAACTCGTTGGTGGCATCCCAAAGATCCAAGAAAGTATCGATTCCGCCAGGAGTATTAACTGCAGCAACAGGGCCTTTATCTGCACGATCTTTATTTTGCACACTGCTTACCGAAATCTGAACAGCATAATCAACACAAGCATCAGTTCTCACAGAATTTTGGTTTCTGTCACCATGACTCTCTACTAGTATGGAGGTAGTCGCATCGGCATCTTGTCCACAAATAGTTGCAACGTTAGGCTCACCACCAACTGCTATAGGCTCTTCAGCCAGGAAGGGAGGCACATTAGCAGCACGATAATTTGCATTTCCACTAGTTAACATCACAGTTTCTGAAGCATTAGATCCATCAAATGACTTCATCTCCAACATATCCCTTCGAGTGTTCACAACTCTATCAGATTTCTTGCTCTCTCCAACAATTGCCACAGGCAGAACAGGCTCCAAGGATTTCACACCCGATGTATTATCTAAGCTTTCAACCACAGAGGACATTCTCACATGCCCTTGTCCCGTGTGATTTCCCGTCATAATTGGCATAGGTCTAGAAAATTGTGTGATGTCTAACCCAAGAGACTGGAAGGCAGAGAAGGCAGCAAGTCTTGCCTCCTCGGCTTTGTCTAGAACAATCTTGCGTGCCCCATTCTTTATTTTCTTGGCAACTCCTACTTGTAAGCGCCTTTGTGCTGAGCTTTCTAGTCATTTATGATAGATACAATTAGTACTAACAACCAGAAAGAGAAAAATGAGTATATAAAATTTCTAAAAGCAGGATATTTTGTCCTCAACGAAAGCAACATTTGACATTCGAAAAGAAAACAAGAATCAAACATAATAAAAGAGATTTCCTACATTAATCAAGCCGTACGTTACATCACATAATAAAAGTACATAAGCCCAAAGCAGAATGCCTGGTGCACTATTCATAGAAGTCAATACAAGAAGTTCATAAGAAGTATGGACCAGGTTGGCAGCAATAAGTTGTTCTTTCAATTCAGATTCATTTTAACCAGTGCTTTCCTTTTGTACTAATTATATAGAAAAGCATAAGTTGTCTCCACTTCCACTCCAATAAGGAAGCTTGCTCAATGAATGTGCTGAGGAATATTTCTCTTTACACCGTTTCTTTGTTTGCTGGCTCAGAGATCGGGAGCTGGAGCCACATTTTCATTTACAAAATATTCAAGGAAGGACATACATTGCAAAAGAGTAAAATATTAATTATACAAGTATACGAGCAACTAATGTTGCACACTGAACACATAATTCTAAATGTATATCAAATTGCACTTATCCATTAGTAAAGTCTAGATCACATATCAATGGTAATGTATCAAGAAAGAATTTTGTCTTGGCATTTCACTGTTTGGTAGGTACAATAGGATTGTTTAAAATAGAGCTCCTCAATTCATGCACTTTTATTCTAAAGATGGGACAGCATTTCATTGGGACCCTGGAAATTTTTTCTCTAGAGTCCTTTGCTTCAAATTTTCTATCCTTTCTAGAAAAGGATAAAACAATCATTCCTCCTTTTCTTTCCCTCCTTCAACTCTCTCAAGCGTAGACTAGTCTGAAAAGAACACAGTGATCCTAACTTCCTGCACAACCATGGCACAGGCAAACCCCATACCTTGGAGCAATTGCATCAAAACATTTTTTCAAGGCTAAAAGCAAAGCGAACTACATAATGGCAATGTAAAAAGTAGAGAAAGAGGTTCAATCAACATGCTTTGTGTTGAAGTATGTCCCACATTCCTTGACAATGGGTCCTAAATGCTCTTTATATTCAATTGGTCTCTTTCCCCCTATTAGCTTAAGCTTTTGGGTTGGACTTTCTAACACTTTGTATCTTTCATTTGATGATGAGCCCACATGTTGCATACATCAATTCATTTTTTGTGAACTAATTATGCAATAAGTGATGAACATCCAAATTGAATCCAGCAGCCGACAATAAATACTATAATAGAGACTTCATCATGCAGTCATGCACCTTTAATTCTGAACAACCCAAATTTTGTAATAGAAGCATAGCTTCATCAATTAACCTATTTAAAACAAGTCCATGATTATCCACATTCATACCTTCACCAGCCCATGAAGAATATTCAAATAGAGCTTTTACTATTTCAGAAGTGGAAGCTTCTGCAATTGCTAATGGTGTACGCAGACCAGCTTTATATAGTGCTCTAGCTCGAGATCCCTACGATTGGAAACAGTTGTCAAAACCAGGAATACTAATTGAAACTGGCAGAGAAGCATTCCACCGTTGACCATCAGAAGAAAAGTACTTGCCAACATAATGCATACTTGCCTTAACATATGGGATGTTCGTAAGCTCTACAATCTCTGCTCTCACTCCAAAGGACACACGATTTTGGAACTTGCCAACCAAGCCCTCTAGATCATGCCATCCGAGCCTCTCACAGAATACAGAAACCATTGAAGCAAATCGACCTGCATTTTCTTGTAAAGCTTGAACCATTCCTCGGGCCACTTTATATGCTTCACAAACTTCAGCCACAGGAGCTTCCTTTACCACAAGACTTAGATCATCATTTAAAGCCTCAAAGTCTAAACGGTTGTGCACAGTGAATCGCATATTACATACAAAATGCAATCAGACTATTGATGGAAATGCTGGTGAGGCAAAACCTCACCACACCACACCCCACTACACTAAACTTGGGGACTACGAGTCTGTTTGAAAGCTAACTTCATGCCCAAGCGCTGTACAGTAGCAGCTCTTGCATATATGCCATTGTTTTACAAATTGTCAACCACGTATTATGCAGGTAAGAAAGCTTCATAATGTTGCAGGAGCACATGGTACTAGGAGCAGAGTAAGCAACTATAAAGAAAATAAATCATCTTTACCTGACAAGTCACGCTTGTGTCTATCTCCAAGATCATTATCTAAATCATGAATGTGCACCGAAGTATGTCAAAATGTTATAAACGCAAGCATACTCATGAAATGGGGACAAAAGCCGAACACATGACTTCGTACTGAATTAATTTAGAGTATGGCCAGCTGGTCCTTGGAGCACATTGAGTTTCAAGGTTGAAGAGTGCAATACTAAAATTGGTTATACAATAAGGCAGGACCATTGCATTAGCTGTTTTGTATCCCCAGATATGGTGCAATTACTAGCATTCACTTTTCAAAACTTCTAAGGACAAATGCTCCTCATCTATTTACAAGTCCCCAAATGATAGTCATCACAGTGCTTGCAAGGAAAAAGTATGAATCATAGGTCAAAACTTGTCATGATACCGAGAGAGGGCAAGCGTGAGAACTATACCTGCACTAATCTTGCCAAAATGAGAGCAACATAAAATCGTTTACACACACGAAATGCTTTCTCATCTGGAAGCACATGGTTGTTTGAGATTCCAGACTGCTTTTGCAATTTACAATCTGATCCTTTTGTACTATCCCTCGATCTTCCTATGGTGCGCATAGGAGCACCATGTGCCATACGCATCAAAAAGGGTTCAGACACTCCAACTCGATTCCCTACTGACTGCATCGCACGCATATTAAGGTAAGTTAAACGCATGTACAGATCTTTGACTGTTGAATAAACATGAACAAGAGTATAAAGAACAACTTTCACAGATCTTTGAGCATATTTAGTATATCTGTTCTGGGGGATTTCGAAATTTTAGTCATTTTATGTGGATGTCTCATGCTTTTGTGGCAGAATAAATGGTGTTTTGTCACTCCGATAATGTTGGATGAGTGTTTGCCTTTTTTAGTCTTCTTTTCCTCCAATTACCTCAACGTCCATCATAAGAAGTGTTCCTGATATAATGAATATTGATGGCTTTTTGATAGCTGGAATCAATATTCTGCAATTGCGTAGGCACATATGGCTGGATTCGGAGGGCCATAAACTATCATAAAGACCTTGGGTAAACTAGTAAACACTTGCTACTATCTTGCCCCAAACACCAATAGGCTCAAAGCCTCAGGCATGACCTCCAAACACAAGCCAAGAGATCTCTACGTGACAGACTGAATTCTAATGTCAACTGCCAAGAACTAGTTAAAATGATAATAATTACCTGATCCAAACCAGACAATTCCATGAACCTTTGGTAATAAAGTTCCCAATCTGGCTCAACATCAACATTAGTCGGGGTAACTAAATAAACTAAATGCAGATCAGATGCAAGCACAAATCCTTCTCTAGCTCTGGAAAGATCCTCCAGTACAATCTGCAATACAAGCAGAGTCATTACATTCCATCGAAGTACATTTTCATAGCTGTCCATCCATCATTCTGTCATCCAAAGTATGAGTATATAAATCTACAGAACTTGTCAAGAAACCTCTCTGAGAATTTATTTGTACAATGACTGATGCATCAACTGAAAATGTGACTAATGTGATCAAGAAGTAAAAGCATTACCAGTGAGTCATCCGGTGAGAGAGAACTCCCAAAAGCTGCACGCCCGAGAGGAGTTGTACTATATAACTTGGTTTCCTCATTCCATTCAAGAAACTTTTTGTAACACAACCATCGGAGAGAATCCTGGGCTGATTTAACCACATCTTGAAATGGTTTTGTAGAATTGAGAAGAGTACACCTGACATATCGATTGATGTCATTAGCAGTTTGAACTATCCCACCAGCAACAACTTCTAAGATTGCATGGGTCATTCCATTTTTGTCCTCAGATAGACAAGAGTTCAATGGTGGACAGCTTTCATTGAGAAGGGCGACAATTCTTTTAACCTCTTCCGATCTACAAATAAGTATCTGCACAGGTGAAAATATTTCTATCAGAAATTTAGAATTTTCTTGAATTAGGACGAAGAAGGTACTACTTATTTCAGAGAAGAAAAGGTTTCTACAAAAGAAATGATTGGCGATGGTATGTCATTGTGCGAAATGTACACCACAAAAGCCATGAATTAAATACATCAAGTATGAACTAATAGAAATTCAATATATGATCCATTTCAAAAAAAGAAAGATGTGATTTAAAAGGAACATCAAACATACACTTTCACCCTTGGTATCTATACCAGTCCGACCAGCTCGACCGGCCATCTGCTTGTACCTAGTCCCATCTATAAAATCACAGCCAATTCTGGGTTGTCGGAAAATGACCCTCCTGGCTGGAAGGTTGACCCCAGCTGCTAAGGTAGATGTGGCAGTCAAGACACGCAGAAGGCCTCTCCGGTAACAGGTCTCAACTATCTCTCTTTCCTCAACCTTTATATAGCATAGCCATTAGGAATTCTTGGTTAGAACAGTGTGACTTTCACATCAATTAAATAATAATAATAATAATAATAATAAGAAGAAGAAGAAGAAGAAGAAGAAGAATGCGAGCATACCGTAAGGCCAGCATGGTGGTAAGCAACACCAGAAGGAAGAGTCTCTTCTAATATAGGGTCCAATCCAGCAGGGCTCTTTCTCAAGGCATCTATAGCAGAAGCAATATCAGTAAACTCATCAGCATTCTGAAGATTGACAGAGAACTTCCGCAGAAACTTTGCGACATGTCTTGCAGTTGATTCACAGCCTTTACGACTTGAGCAAAATATTAAGACCGAATGACCTTCTTGAACAACCTGAAATATGTTCACAATCCATCTTATCAAGCTCACGCCCCATGCCCATACATGATAAGTAGAAGGGGAAGCAAGTATTTTCCAACCTCATTGCAAAGTTCTACAATGTGATCTGGATCTTTACCACCAAGTTCGACTGCGTTTGAAATTGTTCTGAATATGTCCATCTTCTTGTTATAAATGGTGTTCCCTACCTTAATATACTCCTCCAATGGAACTGGTCGGAAGTCTGTTTGGTATAATGCAGCCTGCAGACAAATTTCTCAAACTTAAATTTGTGAAACAAGAGCCAAGGCGATCAACAACATGAACATGAACTGGAAGTTCCTTATTGGGCTAAACTGGTAGAGAACAAAATTAAAATTGTTACATTTCTGCAGCAGCACAACCTCAAAAAAAAGAATGTGCTTGCATTTAGAACCAAGTTGATGTGTCCATACACATAGATGCAACAAAAAAGAGAGAAAATTACGCCATATACTCTTGGAAAAGTGACATATAACTGCTTACAGAAATGATAAGATCCGATAAGATCCTGCTAGTAACAGGAATATGACCCGTATGATTCACAAAGAATGAATATTGCGTAAAAACGTTCAAATGCTAGCTAAGAATTCTCATTTGATTGATGTTCGCAAATCCTAGGCTTTCTCTGCCACCATATCTGTGTCAGGCAACTGAACCGACAATAAAGCCACAATTAACAACTAATTTAAAGTAATTCTTAGCATCACCAACTGTCATGGTAACAAAGACCAAGGGCCTGATAAGTGAAGCAAAGCCTTATTCCTACAAAGCCAGCTAACTGGACAACAGAAAGGCAGAGGGAGCTCAATTCTGCTTACCTGAAGCCAATCAGCAACTGCTGCCACATTTGGCATGGTTGCACTCATCCCCACAATTTGCAGTCCACGAGCAGGGTCAGCTTTACCACTGCTAGTATTTGAGGTTTCTCCACTGCTTGAGTCAGAGTTGCCTTCACCAGCAGCATAACGGAGCTTTGTCAACATAAGTTCCAAAAGATAACCCCTGCTTTGGTCACCAACCTGTCAGCGTTACACCATCAATTGAAGAATCCAGAAGAAAAAGAAAGGCCTCTAAAAGATGGAAAAAATGTCAAATATATAGACCACAGAAGATCTTATCCGGGTATTCCAGCTTAACAATCAAACTGGCACACACCATATGCAGTTCATCAATCACCACAATTCCAATTTCTGATAGACGACCCTCCTCCAGCAGCCTATTTATCAAGGAGTTTCCCTTTTCTATAGTGCAGACAGCCACTGAAGTGTCCTTAGGAAGTGTTCCACCACCTTGACTTCCATAGTAACTTCGCACATGCTTACCTAGTGGTTCCAAAAGGGCTTCAAGGTGTTCTGCCTACGCAAACATAATCAACAAAAGCTCAGTATAGAGGAATAAGAAAGGAAAACAAAAACAAGAACAGAAGAAGAACCCAGAATAAGCACCTTCTCTGTACAAATAGAAACATAAGGAAGAACCAGTAGTGCGATTTTTCCAGTTGACAAGACTCTTCGCAACATCAAAATTTCAGCAACAAAACTTTTACCAGCACTGTTCGAAAAGGAAACATTGATCAGCAATGTTATGGAGGTATGAGAAAAATGTTGAACGCCTAACAAGAGTAGATGTTCCTTCCTTCCTTACAATATAAAGGTCTAGTACCATATTGAGTCATGGGCATTAAACTATCAGCTTAGCCAATCCTCTCTAGAAGTAAGATGGAGGGGGGAAATATTACATGTGTAAAGCATGATCATAAGCTCAAGTTGATACTTTTCTAGTCTAACAAGGTTACACCTCTCAAACTTCTTTGAATGACAAAGCTCCTATGGTAAGCTGGGCTTTTGTCTATAGCAATACAGTATAGAGAAGAGATGGCCCTATTCAGTGATGCTGTATATATATCATCATAATTGGGGGAAAGGAAGGTATTCTATCCAACCAAGTAAAATGGAAAGCTTCTTTAAAATATTAGACTGGATTGGAAAGAGAGAGAAAAAAATACATAAGAAAACATGAAAGACAATCGAATTGACTACTGAACAAAGTTGGGCTTTTGAATTTAGCATGCTGCTCTCTCGCATGATTATGCAAACCAAACTTCACTGCATGTGTGCATGTTTGTTGTACAACAAAATATAGATGAGGGCCGCATCAGACATTTCCTGTCAATGGACACAATTAGCCATAGTTCACCAGTCACAAAGTTGAAATTCTGACCTCTACCAACTATTGGCATTTACAACAGCCGATGAAATGCCATTATCTACACAAATTGTAACAAGACAACATTGCATCCGTATGTAGCATGCTGATGTAATTGAAATACACATGAAATGCTATCTGAATACAAATTATGTCCGCATAAGACACACAATCATATGTGTGTACCATTTTAAAAGATAGCTTCCAAGATTAACAAGCAAGACAGCAGCTCAATCTGAGTTGATACCTCGTAGATGCACAATACACAAGATTCTTTCTTTGCAACACCCCTTCAACCTGAAGGCAGTCAACCTGAAAAAGAATGTGAAACCATATTTTTCCTCCATTAACTGAAAGATTGCAAAATAGCAGATTACTACTGCATCGAGTTCAGAAAAGCAGTCCTTCACCCACTAATCCCTTTAGCAACCAGCACGAATCAAAAATATGCTAACAAAAATCTAGTTACAACTTTGTTGGTGGTTTTTAGATCCCTGGAAAAATTCCAAAAATACGATATACAGCTTTTTTAGCTAGTCAGTTACTGCACATGTATATTTCCTAAAGAGGCCAGATAAAATTAGTGCCCCAACTGATGTGACAAAATAACTCGGACTTTTCCCAACATCACAACAAGAAAACCGCTCGGAATTAAAACCAAGCCTTTTGCTCCAACTATTTCCAAATTTTGGCTAAGCAACTGTTTGTCAGTTGTATACCTCATTCTATTGTGACCTCTCGTAGTTTGTATAGTCCATAAAACATTCTAAATCGAAAAATTAAGAAGAAAGAAAATGCAATCTCCCTCTGTCAAAAAATGAAGAACCTCCCAGCCCAATAATAGCCTAAAACATTATACGCATCATCTGCCACAGCATCCTATTGAAACAATGTCCTTATGTCTAATTGATCTACATACCATCTATCACATCAGGAAAGTCAAATTCAATTGCGATGGTATATTATAGATGATGTTGACATTCAAATATGCCCCACATTTGCAAAATCTAGTCCAGATCTAAATGGAAAAATCCTATCAATTCATCCATAGCGCCACTACCATAGCAAGGTGAGGATAACATGCGTTGCGAAGATACCTGCCACTGGTATAACCTGAGTATTCCTTTCTTCCTATATAAGTTGCTTATTGCAGGAGGAAGCCAATTGCTAATGTCTAGATCATCTCTGTTCTGCACACTGCTTGGAGTACAAGCATCACCATTTCGATGATCAGCAGACAAATCCTTCACTGGATACATTGGTGAATCAGATTTTGAGCTGTCATCATTTTGACTAAATAAAACTGTCTTTCTTTTTATTAATGTATCCGATGGATCCATTGGTTGATTCTCATGAATCTCTTCTGTCTTCTGTCCATTGCTACAGCGAGCTAACATACTTGAACTCCGAAGACCTTTGGGACCTACAGATTCACAATCAAGCTGATTGTCGTCTCTGCAGGCTACAGCTCTCAAAGACTGTGGATCAGAACTATTGACAATGACTTTATCCAAGTTCTTGTCCTCACAAGAAAAGTCAAAATGCTTGACAGGCAAAGGGGAGACTTTTGTCAGAGAGCTTTGTGTGTGCTTCTCTACTGATTCTGATGTAAGAGTTTTCCTACGGTAGACTCTGTTGTTCCTATCATGTACTGTTCGCCCGTTCTCCTCTTGATCTGATCCGTCTGGTTGACATACTTTTTCCGCAAGGTGATCTTCCTCAAAAGCTTCAGAAGAATAATGATTTGCAGGAGCACAAAAACCATCAGCAAGCTTAATTGCTTCACTCCAAAATGCTTCGCCAGGGGAAAACATAGAGCTTCCACATGTTGAACTAGGGGTTTTAGTGGCAGAGGATTTTACAACCGGTGAGACAGGCGTGGAGCACCCAATCATACCTACAGTTGATGGAGGTGGCTGTCTGCATTTCTTCAAGCTTGCTTGACGTTCAGTGAGATTGTCCACAACAGGTTCCTATCATATTGAAGACGTTAAAAGCAACGATTTTTTTTTAAAGGAAGTCTTTCAAATTGAATTTATTGTTACCTCTTTCAAAGAATTGGATGCATGTTTCCTGGTTTCAGAAACTAAACAGGGAACCCTTTCTAACGTAGCCTTTCCTTTGTGGAAACTGTAATCATCAGCTACTTTTGATTGACCAATCATTTGAAACCTCTTATTGGATCTCTGTGATTCCTCATCAAGTAAAGATGGGTTGTCTCGTCTCTTACCATTAGAAATTCCATCTGCTGGTAAACTTGATCGGATTTCACTGCGTATAGGTACAGAAACTTCAGGAGGAGTAGAAAGGTAAACAAAATTAAAATACCTTTCGCGATGGACTAGAAGAGAAATTTCTAGTCCAAATGGACACTTCAACTGGAGGGAAATATAAACTTGGGGCAAAAAAGAGCGACACCTTGTTTCTAAAATCCAGAATGAGATGAAACTTTGATGAAATTCCTAATCATCAGAGTATTAAGGATGGGCCAAGAAAAGAGTGGTCTATCCGTAAACAAGTCGGTACCTGCAGTACAATGACAAGAAATCATTGGTAAACTGTTTAAGTTCCGAGTTTTCCGTGCCATTTGCAGGCAAGAGGGAATCCTTTGCAGGAGCACGAGCCGCAGCATGCTGCAAGTCAGACGAACTGTGAGATGCTTCCTCTTGAGCAGCTTCCTCGAGCTTAGGCACTTCAGCGGACAACTTTACTTGCTTATTTTCAGGCTTCAAGTTTTTCTCCACGTTCTGTAACAGATTCCGTTTAACTGAATCATGACCCACTGATGAATAATCACTAACAGTATGGAGGGGCTTGGCAACACAACCACCATCCTGAGAGGTCCTCAAGTAATTGTCTAAGGTCCCTTTGGCACTAGGCGACCCTCCAAGAGGGGTAACCTCATTATTTTCAGCGCTCCTTGATTTCGTATGTGGCGACAAGGATTTCCTTTTCTTCGAAGCAAAAAACTGTCAAAGCAACAACGACCACAAATCAAGTCATTTTAAGCTGACAACACCGCAAATTGAACTGCTTGTCTGCAATTATTTGCATTCTTATTCCCTGTATGGGGTGAGTTCAAGTCTCATTACATACTTGCCAGCTTGCCAAGGACCATCAATACTGTCTAAACCATAGTCAGAAAGTAGAAAATAACAATTTGCAATGCTTCTTTGACGTTGGGATTTTTATTGATTTGACATGTTTTAAAGACCCTTATAATTACTATAACTAATTCCCCAGAGCAGAAACGATTTGATGCACAAAACAAATCTTTTTACTCTTTTATGCTGGGATAGGCACGGATGGATGATGATCATAACCAAACTTTGGATTCAATCTGATAAAAACTCCTTTCTTAAATAAAATTCTACTCAATTGGTATGAATCCCAAGCCAACCAGGCATTTCAAATGCTCTACGCAGCTGTGGAAAAAGATAATGAAAGAAAACGCCGTTTCTCAGTGGAAAACACCAAGAGCTACCCATTGTCCGTTTCTCTGTAAAACTGAACTGCACGAAAACCTTCTGCAAATCCAATCAAATGTTTCTTCATCCTCCTCCGGTTCACACATGTCGCGAGAAGGAAGAACAACGAGTACCTGGTCTACGCGATTCCGAGGCGAACCAGACGCCATCGCCGAACACGGCTACGCAACCTCGCCAATCTGAGAAACCTCGAATTCGGACGGAGTGAGATCCTCGAAACGACGCCTCTCTGGCGCCTCAAAACCTTTCGCGGCGAGCGACCCAGCGCCGAGTGCCGCCGACTGTTGCAGTTTCGGTTGGGCGATGGAAGAGAGAGAGAGAGAGAGAGAGAGCTGGGAGACTGGAGGGAGGGTCCTGCAAATTCAAAAGGGTCGAGAAAATTTTATTTTGCTGTCGTGCCCCTGGATTTTGTACTATTTCTAGTTTCTCCTAGCATATTTGATCGAATTTGAAATAGGGCTAATCATCTACCGAGAAATTCTCGAAATTGCTAGGGCGGGGAGACGACTAACACGTGATAACCTCATTTTAAACCAAAAATCCTAATTGGTCGACCATATCGAAAAATCTCGGCAAGTACACATAAATTACATGAATAATCAATATGAATACAATGCAAGCAATATGAATTAAGACTGTAATTCAAAAGTTCCCAATCAAGGATGTCATTCCCGCTAAAAAGATATAGGCCCATGGGCCAATTTACTAGCAACAGCTCTGGACGTGTGTAACAAGTTATTTTCTGGAAAAAAAAAAGCTATTCAAATACAAGTTTATTAAAGTTACTTCAATATATATATATATATATAAACAAAACTTACTAAGCATGATCGGGGCATTGGTATAGATGCTAGTAGATACTTTCTTACTCATAGGCCTATTAATCTCATGAATAGGTCACATGTCTGTATAGACTTTGATTTTTTTTTGTTTAATCTAAATCTTGCATCAAATGCATGCGATTTATTTTTATTTCTGGAAACCCGAAACTCTCATAATATATGAATATCATCGCGCAAATTCAGGTATAATATTTTTGTAATTTTTTAATTAAGATGGTATTTTTTATAGAAAAGTTAAAATTGTTTTTCCCTTTAAAAAAGCACAAGCGTGCCTTTAATGAAACATTTTGCTCTAAAAGCAACTAAAGTTAATGAGAAAAAGGATGCCACGGGTTTAGTGACTTTTTAAGTTTAAATGTGACATTATAATTATGAGAAATTACTAACTTTAAATATGATTAGTAAATTTTAAAAAAAGGACAAGTTTAAAATTTAATTATACCCAATTACTAAAATTAGTTGAAAATTATTAATTTTTCGGTGTCACAAAAAATTGAGGCTAAGGGTGCATTTGACAATAATTCTGATCCAAAAAATCAATCCTCTTAAGAATTGATTTTTTTTTATTATGTTCCATAGACGAGTTTTAGAGAATTAGAATGTATTTGGTAACTGCAAAAAATTTATGTTACCAGAAAAAAAAAAAATCTGTTCCCAATATTTTAATTTAAGTCAAATAATAACATCTCGTCACTATAAAGTCAACTTATATAACATTATTAATAAAATGAACATGCATAATCCATAATTATTCTATTTATTTCCCAGAGCATGAAGATATTTGCAAGATCCTTAAGAAAGAATATAAGCTCAATAGGCAATTTGCACTTAAATTATTGCCACAAATTTACACTTAAATTAGCTTATGAAAAAAGTTCAAATAACACCTAGACTGCTTCATGATGGTCTTGATCATGTAGATACTGATTGAATGTAAGCTCAATGGTAGTGCTCCACAAAATTGCAAAGTATTTAAAAAATAAGATTACAAAAGTTAGAAACACAACCTTAGGGAATTTTAGCCATATCGTGATCCTTTGCCATTTTATTTGCAATATTTGTCATCCCAGCTGCCTTCTCATGGCACATATCATTTCCAACCTATTCTTGTATAGATCCAAATGGGTACTCTAGATCTCCATATATGGAAAAGTTTTTATACATCCTGTCTTGGCTACGAACGTAATTATGGAAAGCACAATATGCAATTATAGTTAATGCTTGCTTTCAAACTGTAAATGGAGGCTGTCGCGACCTAAAAATCGGTTTCCCAATTTTTAAAGTTAATGGATTACCATGTTAATTAAATTGAATTAACTAGCATAGCTCGAACTCTCCCGAGTTCTACCAAATCGTGACTTAGGTTTAATTTCATCAAAAGAAGGATTTATCTTGGAGTCGCCACTAATCATTTTGGGTAGGTTGATTAGACACCTAAATAAAGCATCGGGAGAAATACTTTATTCCTACGAACCAGAGATTAATGAGTTCGGGGACTTGATTACGCTAATTTTTCAATTAACGCCCTTTCGGTACCAATTTTATGAAAATGTTCAACTTGGCAATTTTGATAAATTTTCACTTGAGGTTCAAAGGTGCAATTTTTTTTGGGTTTTCCTTTTATGATTTTTTTTTAGATTTTTTCGATGTATTATAAAGAATGCAAAATCACCTAAAGCAAACGAAGATGTGAAGAGAGAGCAGGTAAAGTAAAACTACCCTAAGGACAGTGAAAATAAAACCCGCAACTCGTCGGGTGAATAATTACAGACCAATTAAATAAAACCCAAGACATGATCGGGAATACAACAAAAATGGACCGGAATGGACATCGGTCAAACACCGGTCGCCAAGCCTCGTGGGTCGGGAGTACAACAAAACTGACCGGAATGGACATCGGTCATCCTCCAGTCTTCAAAGCATCGGGCCGAAAAGCCAAATGAAAATAATAAACTTATCCAATCGAACATGCACAATCACCAATGAGTTAAGACAATTCAAAAACTCAAAGAAATTTTAACACGTGCTGATTAAACTTCATTGAGACCATTTTTTACATTTTCCAATGCATTAACACAAAAAATACGAATTAAATCATATTGTCCATGAACATTCTTAGGGAGAAAGCAGTAACCATAAAATACAAAAGAAATAATGAAATGTATGCAAAACTTCTGAGATTTTTTATGTGGATGGGAAAATGTGTCGTTGACAACTTTCATGTTTTACATTCTTACTGAAGAGACACTCATTTTCGTGTAGAAAATGGTCTTTCATGAGAGCTCAGCAGCAAACAAACAAATTTCACAAAACAGACATACTTCAGGATTAAGCTCAAATGGACACTAAAATCTCAAAATTAATGCACCAAACTTTCCAGTCTACTAAACAAGACCCCAATGAACAACTTTCATTTTTTGCGAAGTTTCAAAAGAAGACTATAAACATGAGATAACTACGAATCAATATGACCACGCACAGAAAAACACTCAGACTCAAGGACGCCAACAGAATTGCATGATTTCATTAAATGCATTAAAAATATGAAACGTGCATGAATATTTTTGTATTTTTTATATGTTATGCATTAAGATCTTATGAACAAATGTCATGAAGAGGTCTTTATGAAACGAAGTCTAGAATAACCCATGGAAAATCATTTAGCATGAAAGGTCAGATTAGAAAAATTCCATCTGAGGTTCTGATCACCATATTTCCAGATTTCTGCTCTCCATTTCGGGACCCTTTTGACATAGCAAACGACGTCCATTTTCACGCCATAATATATCAAATCAAAGATCTCGAAGTCATTTACGAATGTTCAGTATATTTGTTTTCGAGATTTCGTCATCTAAACACGAAAAATTGAGTTACCAGATAATTGCACATGCTGATGCGCCTAGACCTCGTTGGAGATGAATCCGTCGAGTCGCCAAGGCTTGTTCCACGGCGGCGAATTTTTCTCTCTCAAAATTTTTTTTCTTAAAATCTCTCCAAATTTTTTTTCAATCTCCAAAGTCTTCCTAATTTCTCTCTAATCTCTCCAAAAGTCCCCCCTTCAAGGCTCTCATTCTTCCTCCTTTTATAGCCTACTCCCCCATCTTCCTTTCTCTATCTTCATCTATCATTCTAATTTTTCCACTAACTTCATCTTCCCTTCTAATTCCACCATCTTCCCTTCTTTATCTCCATCTTCCCTTCTAATTCACCATCTTCCCTTCTAATTTTATCATCTTCAATTCTCCATCTTTCCTTCTAATTTCTCCATCTTCCCTTCTATCTCTCCCCTTCTCCATCTTCCTTTCTAATTTCTCCATCTTCCCTTCTATATCTCCCATTCTCCATCTTCCTTTCTAATTTCTCCACTATCCCTAAAATTTTATGTATTTGCAATTCAGCCCCTGAAGTTTTATGTATTTGTAATTCAGTCCCTGAAGTTTTATGTATTTGCAATTTAGTCCCTGAAGTTTTATGTATTTGCAATTCAGTCCCTATGGAAAAATTTCTTTTAAGTTCAAAACTTCATAAGCCTTTCGGTACACCTCCCTCACGCTCAATCCAATCGTTTGTCAATTTAAGCTCAAATCCTCCGTCGTTAGCCATAATAAAATGCATGACCGAAAAAAAAATTAAATATGCAATGCATGAAAAAATTAATTTTTGGTGAGAACAAATTCTCGTTTTTTTATGTACTTGAATGAATTTTAAAAAGTCAAAATTTAGGTGTCAACAGCTGCATGTATCTCAAAATATAGAAACGGTTCTTTAATGCCCTAAATGACCTCTCAATGACATTAACAGTGCATATGGTTGAACATTTCTCTTGCTATTCTAGATCGCCTCGCTCTACCCCTAGAATCATTCAAATGATACCGTTCACTTTCAAATAGAGAGAAAAATGTCGGAAGTGCTACATAACCAGAATTTACAATGTAATATTTAACTATACCAAGGAACATATAAATTTATTATGATATGCAACTGCATTACAATCATAAAGAAAATTACTCCTTATAGACAAAGTAAATATTTAGTGTTTGGTCAAGGAAATTGCAATCAATGAGTCTCGAGAACTGCCGAAAGGACTCAACAATCATTGAAAGATCTTTCCTACTTGACATATACAAAAACAAATTTCATATCAAATGAGCAAACACGCATCGCATTTTAGGTGTTGGTCCCTTTCTTACCTCTATATGGGATCTGCTTCAACATATGAACGAAAGCATTTATGCATGTGCCATAAATGGCACCTATGCAATCCTGTAATTTTATGAAAGTCTAGTGTTATGCAAGATTATCAACTATATGTATTTGATGGTGTAACATTTTCTTGAAAACCATACATTGAAGTAGTTTTTATTTTTAGGATCCATAAGAATCTCATCTAAGACAATATCAAATGAAGGTAGTTTGATAATCTCTTTTGACAGTTTGAGAAATGCTTTCAACGTTATAGTAAAATGCTTGCTGATTGTTTCTCCCGAATGCTAGAATCTCTCACATAAATCTCTAATAGAGTTACCTTAACCAACCAAAGATTAAAAAAAAAAAGATCTCAACTTATTCATCTACCCTAATATACGGACTATCTTTTAACCAACCTCTTACCCTCATTAAATTATATAGGTTCAAAAAAACATATCTTTCCAACCCGAAGGTTTCATATGTTCTAATTGAATGCCCAAGAGGAATCTCTCTTACCTATTAGGGTTCCGACAATTGATTATCCCTAATAGGTTATTTCGTATGCATAGACATGTCCATTGTAGGAGTGCACAACTATGTCATTGTTATGTCAATATCAAACTCATTCAAGTAATGTTCAATTGGTTCTACCTGCCCATTAGACATACTATTTTGTCCACCTTCCATAGTATCTATGTCATCACATAAATACAAGAACATTAATATGGATATCTTGAAGAAAAACCTAATAATGACCAAAAACATAAAATCTAGAGTGAAAGCAAAATAAATATAAAAATCCCATGCAATCTATCGTACCTATGCCACCACACAAATAAAAAAGTCTCAACATAAATATCATTGAAAATCAAATAACAACATAGCATAAGTCATATAGCAAAATGAAACCAAATATAAAATTATTATGGGATCTCTAGTACATTTCCCAATATCGACTAAAAACATTGTAGAAGCCCGTTTCTCCTTTAAGTTGGAGTTTGGATGAAAGCCTTCCTCCATGTGGCACTAATGCATGCTCATTCCACTGCTTTGTTGTAAAGATCTTGCTCTAACTCAAGCACGCTAAGTATGACACCGATGATAGCAGATACGAAAAAGGGGTCTACAGGTGGTGATGTGACCAGTGAGATGGCAGTAGAGTCAATCACTTAACTTGTCCTAGATTTCGTCATCTCTTATAAGACTTTACAAGTTCTATGAATGTCAAAAGCATTATTTCTTCTCTTCTTTGTATTTTGAGTCTTAGCCAACTCATGCAAAGACTCTCTCGTCAATGAAGTCCTCTAGATCACCACCCACATGGCGACTACCGTTGTCATCTTCCCCCAACACCATCAAATCTTTAGCATTGCCCACTGCATGCTCTCTGACGGCATATGTATTACCAAAGACAATACTCAACTCAAATACTAAGAAAACCAATCCTTCTTAAATTTTTCCCACTCAATATTATCTAGCATTTTTCACAATGATGACATGTATCAGCAACGTAAGCAAACCTCTTAAAACTCACATCTGTAATGATCTCGAAATGATCAAAAGTTAATTGATTCCTTAATATGACGTTCCTATATGCTTGGATTATCAACAACAACTATTTTATTTACGTTATCCCAGCCAAATTTAGCTTGTGAAATAAGCTTATTAAAACTTTCATACCGTCTTCTTAGTTTGTTGATCTTGCTCTTCAACTGTAATTGCTTAT
This sequence comes from Psidium guajava, assembly GCA_016432845.1. NCBI lineage: Eukaryota > Viridiplantae > Streptophyta > Magnoliopsida > Myrtales > Myrtaceae > Psidium > Psidium guajava. The sequence continues at coordinate 32,796,788 of CM028229.1, read as the reverse complement.
ATTGGAGTCTAATCCAAGTATTGAATTCTACTCGCGTAGTATCCTACAATGCTTTGTTGAAAGTATAAGAAATATGATTTCCCTTTTTGACATCTTTTACTATCAAACTTATAAAGAGGTTAGTGAAAAGGTCGGTCCACTTTGCAGAGAATGCCTCTTTCTAGAATGCCATTGGCTACAACATGCAAACATACATAGTCATATCACTGTAACATTATAACCACCCAACATTGGCTACCACACGCAACCATTCTCAAGAGATGGGGTTAACAATTAACAAATCAGTGATTAAACAAGATGAAGTAACCACAAGGAACACAACACAATACAAACGCCAATAGCAAACATGCGAACATCATATAAAATTAAAAATGTAGTACAAAAGAAGTACTCGTATCTCAACAAAAAGAAGTACTCATAATTTGGCCATAATCAGAACTAGAAGAATGAAGAGATAAATCATTTCAATAACCAGTGAGGTATTGATAAACAAACCTTTGTGAAGCAACTTGGACAAATAAAAGAAATCAATCAATAGAAGTGTGGAGCTGTGTCGCGACCCTCTAAAAATATTTTAAATTTTAAAAGGGGTTAACGGATTATTAGGTTAATTAGATTTGACTAACCTAACGCGGACCCTCCCAAGCCCTACCGAATCGCAACTTTGGTTTTTGTTTAAATGATTTTAAAATTTGGAGTCGCCACTAATCGTTCTTGGTAGGTCGATTAGAAACCTAAATAAATTAGCGGGAGAACTAATTTATTCCTGCGAACCAGAGATTAGGAGCTCGGGGACTTGGTTACACTAGTTAATTAAAACTAATGCCCTTTCGGTACCTTAATTTCATGGATATCCTAATTCGGCAACTCAGACTTGGTTTATTCCTAAGGCTCTAGTAGGGTATTCTCTTTTGTGTTTTCACTTTTTAAATAGGATGCATGGATGGTATATATTTTTATTTGTTATATTTTTTTTAAGTGTTAAAGATTCCCTGAAGCCGAAAGAGGGAGTGTGTTAACGACTTCTGTGCAGTATTACGACCTACTTATCTTTTGGGTCTGATGATTCAAAAATTAAATTATAGGAAGTACATGACAGTGAATAACCACCTCCAATGGGAGGCCTAGCATTAACTTGGCTCTTCCCTTTGGGATTTAAGGTACAGGTATTTAAGTTGCAGGTATTTAAACTACTGTAAGTAAAGACCTCCAATGGGAGGCTAAGCATTGGCTTGGCTCTTCCCTTTGGGATTTAAGGTACATGTATTTAAGTTGCAGGTATTTAACTACTATAACTAAAAACCTCCAATGGGAGGCTAAGCATTGTCTTGGCTCTTCCCTTTGGGATTTAAGGTACATGTATTTAAGTTGCAGGTATTTAACTACTGTAAGTAAAAACCTCCAATGGGAGGCTAAGCATTGGCTTGGCTCTTCCTTTTGGGATTTAAGGTATAGGTATTTAACTACTGTAAGTAAAAACCTCCAATGGGAGGCTAAGCATTGGCTTGGCTCTTCCCTTTGGGATTTAAGGTACATGTATTTAAGTTGCAGGTATTTAACTACTGTAACTAAAAACCTCCAATGGGAGGCTAAGCATTGGCTTGGCTCTTCCCTTTGGGATTTAAGGTACATGTATTTAAGTTGCAGGTATTTAACTACTGTAAGTAAAAACCTTCAATGGGAGGCTAAGCATTGGCTTGGCTCTTCCCTTTGGGATTTAAGGTATAGGTATTTAAGTTGCAGGTATTTAACTACTGTAAGTAAAAACCTCCAATGGGAGCTAAGCATTGGCTTGGCTCTTCCCTTTGGGATTTATGGTGCAGGTATTTAAATTGCGGATGGACTTTGTCCTCTCCATTCTGGGGTATGAATTCTTTAAAATAAAATACAACGAATTGATTCAACAATTTGAAATTTGTGCGCGCTTGAGGACTCCTCCAAGCCGATTTTGTGCTTCCATAGGGTTGACCATTGATATAAAACTACGGCTTCCTGACATAAAATAGAGTGAAATGTCAGTATACAAAATATGTGCTAATCTGCACCTAAAATCAGAAGGGTGAAAAGAGCACTTATCTCCCATTTTTTTGGGAGGGATTTCTAGAATTGGTTTTCGCTCTTTCTGTTCTCAACATAGAGAGTTTCTTTTGAATTAAGAGGGACTTTTAATCCCAAATCAACTGAGAGATTAGTGGACACTTAGAAGCTTGTCTGGGCCAGTTTTGCACCTCCATGGAATTCACCGTGGATATGAGGCCGTTATTACTTGCCATAAAATATGAGAAAAATGGAGGCAAGGAGGAAAGTATGGTTTTATTTGCATTTAGACTAAAAATAATAATAATAACAAATGGCGCTTAGCTTTATATGTAAAGGTTGCTATCGATGGGAATTCTTGATTCCATCATAGCAATCAGTCCAACTGTAATATCCATTATGAATGGTCTCGCAGAATTTTATAAATCCCCTGTGAATGGTCTTTTTCAAGCTATACCTTAATTATGGTTACGACCTGTCCATCAACAACCGTAAATACAAATATTGGGTCCCTAGAACCTTCACCAACCACTATTTGGTGTATGCATATGATTCTATTAATGGTTCTCATGAGCTTTCACTGTCAGTGTGATTATAGTGACAATACAACATCAATTGGGCGATCCCCAAAATTGTTCGAATACCATTCAGGACATAAATGAAGATGTCATTGTTGAAAAATCAATATAAAAAAAAATATGTGCTCATGCGGAATATGGAAAGAGAGAGATAAACGGCATAAATTCAACGCTCTTCGTCCAAATCACCAAATTAATAATAAGCAATGAGGGAGCAAGCATAAAAATAAGAGACGCCATTCACAATCTCGGCAACATCCCTCTGCAGACCATCGTCCAGTATTTGTAAACTCCCAATTACTAAATGGAAAAAATAACAAGAACCTCCAGGAGCTAAGCCCAACATCACCACCTGCTTAAAAGCATTCAAATATAAGACTAAGGACAGTTTAAATCAAAAGTTATGACTGCTAAAACCTGCTGCCAAAGTATCTGCATTACGAATAAATTCATATATGAAGGGGTCAGCAACCCTTTTGTATTTATCCGCATGTATCACATAGAGAATTATATATATCAACCGAAATAATGCACCCGTGTAGTTCATTGTCATGGCCAGCGTGGTTTTTGCTCGATATTAGTAGTGTGCCACACCATGTGCCAAGCAAATAGTTCAAAAGAGCATATATATAAGGCAACTCATAGAACTGCTCCGTCGGTTGGTTTCTGATGATTCTTCTAAGTGTTAGTCTGGTAAATTCATGAAACTCGGCAAGGAATATCTTCAAATAATGTAAGTCGAAATGAAGCACATAGAACTGCAACTTACGAATGTGATACGAATAGGCCAGAAGCGAAGATATTACGTGTTACTCCAGCTGCATACGTGCAAGTAGTCGCGACCGGGACACTCCTCCAAAAGGGCACAGTTATATGTTGCCTTCAGTTTCTTTTTTTTTACCCTCCTACCGCTCCTTCTCTTTCTTGGATCTTGGCCTCAACAGAGAGAGTTGCTGATCTCCTCCCTCTCCAGTTGGAATGGTGAGCCCCCTTAAAAAAAATCCGTCCGCCCCTGTTAGACGATGGCATAGAAGATCGGTTGATGGCGTCTAAGGGTAGGTTGGACTTTTAGTTGACCCCTAACTCTGACATCTCTCCGTCAACGTGAATGATCTTCCTCCTGCAATCAGTGGAAATGTCTCTTTGTTGAAAGAAAAAATTTCTATTCGCGTTTCCACCGAGGGCTTTCTCATTTTTTAATCCTAAAATCCTTCTCCTCATTTTTTAATCCCAAAATCCTTCTTTTTTTTTTTAAGCATCTTCCCCCTTCTTTTATCTTTTCCCATTTTTTAATGCTTTCATCCAAGAACCTCCATCGTGAAACTACCCCTTATCATTCACGTTTGTCCCCCTCCTCCTCCATTAAAATATTCACTTCCCATTTTTTAACCTTTCTTTTCTTTCATTTTTATTCGTTTATTCCTCTTTCAATCGTCGTTCTTCTGTTCCCTCTTGTTTTCAAAGTCCCACTTCCCCTCAATAAAATATTCACCTCCCATTTTTTTTTATCATTTTCCTTTTTCTCCATTATTTTTTATTAATTTTCAAGCATTTTTCTATTTTCTAAAAAAAATATTAAACAAAATACTGAAAATATGAAAAATTATTGTTTTAGTCAAAATTGGTTCCCTAGGCTTGGCTAAGGTCCCCAAAGTTAATTTTTCAATTTTATGAATTTTTATGGATTTTCTATTAATTTTTGAAAATAAATAAAAAATACATAAAAATATGAAAAATCATTTTTTGGTCAAAATTGGTTTTCTAGGCTCGACTAAGGTCCCCAAAGTTGATTTTTCAATTTTTTTGAATTTTTATGGACCCCAAAGTTGATTTCTCCATTTTATGAATTTTTGTGGAATTTTTTTATTAATTTTAAAAGAGAAAAAGTGATTAAAAATCAGGTGTCAACAGCTGCCCCTCTTTGAAAGGAATCTCGGCAGAGGTTCATTTCAAAGACGAGATGACGCCTGAATCTTAATCGATTCCACACAAGAAAATAAAAAGAGTCGTGACATTTGTTTCCTAATACTCCCTTTAGCAAGTTCTCATCCAGACCTGTCTGCCTTGAAGTTGTCGATTGATATGAATGTTCTACCGAAAGTGGAATGAGAACCTAAAAATTCGTTATAAGAAAACCTTAGGGTGGTTAAACTTAGACCCGTATGGTAGGTCAACCCGTGGTAGAACCTTAACAGAAGGATTCTACTAATTAAAATTTGATTAAAACTTGACCCGTATGGTGGGTCATACCATTTGACCCGTATGGTGGGTTGTACCATGGTAGATTCCTAATAAAAGGATTCTACTGTTTAAAATTTGACCCGTATGGTGGGTCGTACCATGGTAGATTCCTAATAAAAGGATTCTACTGATTTAAAATTTCATTGAGATTTGACCCGTATGGTAGGTCACCCCATGAAACTGCCTGTAAGAAGGACTTTGTGCCTGTAGAAAGGACATTGATGCCTGTAAAAAGGACTTTGTGCTTGTAAAAAGGACTTGGTGCCTGTAAAAAGGACTTTGTGCCTGTAAAAAGGACTTGTGCCTGTAAAAAGGACTTTGGTGTTTGTAAAAAGGACTTGTGCCTGTAAAAAGGACTTTGTGCCTGTAAGAAGGACTTGATTTGCCTGTAAGAAGGACTTAATTTGCCTATAAGAAGGACTTGGTTTGCCTGTAAGAAGGATTTGGTTTGCCTGTAAGAAGGACTTGATTTGCCTGTAAGAAGGACTTTGTGCCTGTAAGAAAGACTTTATTTGCCTGTAAGAAGGACTTGGTTTGCCTGTAAGAAGGACTTGGTGCCTGTAAAAAGGACTTTATGCCTGTAAGAAGGACTTAATTTGCCTGTAAGAAGGACTTGATTTGCCTGTAAGAAGGACTTGGTTTGCCTGTAAGAAGGACTTTATGCCTGTAAGAAGGACTTGATTTGCCTGTAAGAAGGACTTAATTTGCCTGTAAGAAGGACTTGATTTGCCTGTAAGAAGGACTTTGTGCCTGTAAGAAGGACTTGATTTGCCTGTAAGAAGGACTTTGTGCCTGTAAGAAGGACTTGGTTTGCCTGTAAGAAGGACTTAGTTTGCCTATAAGAAGGACTTGGTGCCTATAAGAAGGACTTGGTTTGCCTGTAAGAAGGACTTGGTTTGCCTGTAAGAAGGACTTTATGCCTGTAAGAAGGACTTGGTGCCTGTAAGAAGAACTTGGTTTGCCTATAAGAAGGACTTTATGCCTGTAAGAAGGACTTGATTTGCCTGTAAGAAGGACTTGTTTTGCCTGTAAGAAGGACTTGATTTGCATGTAAGAAGGACTTTGTGCCTGTAAGAAGGACTTGTTTTGCCTGTAAGAAGGACTTGGTTTGCCTGTAAGAAGGACTTGGTGCCTGTAAGAAGAACTTGGTTTGCCTATAAGAAGGACTTTATGCCTGTAAGAAGGACTTGATTTGCCTGTAAGAAGGACTTGTTTTGCCTGTAAGAAGGACTTGATTTGCCTGTAAGAAGGACTTTGTGCCTGTAAGAAGGACTTGTTTTGCCTGTAAGAAGGACTTGATTTGCCTGTAAGAAGGACTTTGTGCCTGTAAGAAGGACTTTGTGCCTGTAAGAAGGACTTGTTTTGCCTGTAAGAAGGACTTGATTTGCCTGTAAGAAGGACTTTGTGCCTATAAGAATGACTTGATTTGCCTGTAAGAAGGACTTGGTTTGCCTGTAAGAAGGACTTATTTTGCCTGTAAGAAGGACTTGGTGTACCTCAAAGGGTGCCATTCTGGAATCTGGAAAGATCAGGAATCCTGCAGAAGCTCAAACCCAAATTATATTATCCTGTCGCTTTAGGAATAAACCAAAGAGGCAGAGATCAAAAGGTCTCGAACATTTCTGTCCTTGAGACAAATCATGCTTTATTGAAGAAGGTGGATACCTGTATGTACCGCAATGGATTCGAGTACCCCAACAACCTTCAGAATTCATTCTCTTGAAAGGTTCAGGTTGAAGATATACTTACCTGAGAATTTGGAAGAAATGCTTGGTGGCTTCTCGACAACCAGGCTTGTTCATTCAATAATCGCTGAATGAATTTCAAGACTTTGGAAGGTAGTTTGAACATTGGGAATGTGTTGCCTGTCAGGCAGTATCAGAGGTAACATGTGCAAGCATTTTCATCAATGAGTTGATCGGTTCATGTAAAACTATTCAACCAAGTCGGCAATGATTAGAAGTAGTCTGTGTGATAACTCATGATGCAATCAATCCAAATATGGATCATGCAAAACTATTCTGTCAAGCTTGCATTACCAATTCTGTTTAAGGAGGTTCTCATAGTATGAACGCCTCGAATGTAATCTGAATAGGGGACTTCAATCCGAAAGGGCCTTCTCTCACTTTGGGGAAAGGCTGTTTATCTGTAAATTAAAATGTTAGACTTGCATGGAAATGGTTTGCCTTTCCTCATCCTATCATACCCCATTTTGCACATTTGATGTCTCCTGTGCAGTTTATGCTCTAAGTTGGAGTTGGTAAGTTAAACACACGGAATATCATACATAATTCATGAACTGTGTAAGCACAATGCAGATGTGACAATTTTTTAGCATTACGTGTGTTTATATAATGTGCAAATATGGGCGGATTTGAATTGCCCCTGGTATGTGGGCGGACCGAACAAATTGGGAAGCCTACTCCTTATGTCGATGGGTGGTTCGTCTCAAACTTTGTCTCTACGTGATGAAGCATATGGGTGAGGGAGCATTTCGGTTTGTTTAATGACAGCGACCGCCACGGTTTAGCGGTTGAATGCCCCTGTAAAAAGCAGAGAAATTATTCTTGAAATCAAACGAGATAAGGAAGACATATTTGCTTTTTCGCTTCAGAGCTTGTGATCAATTTGCCCCATTTTTCACCAGAATAGATCTTGTCAGATGATCATAATTTTCTTTTGGATTTGTCTCCTTCAACATGTTAAATGTTAGTGTAAATATTTCCTGTAAAAAGAAAAAGAGACATATCAGCCAGTATTAAAAGGGATAAATTGAAAACGATACTGATTTACCCTTCATCTTGAATGTCTTGCACGAGTCTTTTACCAGTTTTGTTGGATTGAATTTTCCTCGACTTTTGTTGGGCGCCTCACCATTATGGGAAGACTATGGTAAAATACTGACTTTGATATTACTCGTCGAGTATTCCTGTTTGTAAAAAAAAGAAATGCACAAAAAGTTGTTTCATTTATTTATAATACATACAACATTCCCCACCCTTGGGGATCGAACTCGGAATATTTCGGACCTACTGTCATCCCCCATACCATTCGGTCCATTGGACCGTAGGTGTCCATGGGGCTTTCTTTTCAAGGGTTAATCCTTGGGGATAACGCAGCCCTGTTGTATCACCTTGGGCCATGTTACGGTATTTCTCGAGGTAATTTGCAATCCCTGTTAAGAATGGAATAAGACAATTCAAGACTTGAGATGATTATGTGCACATTAGAACGATACAGAATTACCCATTTCTGAGATTGTTCGCGTCTTTCGCTTGTACTTTCCTTTGTCCGAAGCTGTCTATCCCGTGGTAATGCCCATGAGTTGATTTGCCCCCAAATTTTATCCAACCTGTATTCGGATATGATTGCGTTCTCGGGTCGATTTGCAATTTCCTGAGAATAGAAGGGGCTTAATTTTAAAACTTGGAGCAACTGAGGGTAAATTGAAACGATACGGAGTTACCCTTCAGGTTTATGCAGATTTTCACTCGCCATCAATTCATCGCGAGGTTGGTGAGGTGGCGGATTCGAGCATTTAATAGGGGGAAGTCGGATTATTACTCCTTGCTTTTACACATTCACAAAAGCAGAAAAACACATCACGCAAGGAAATAAAACACATTCACTCATTCAGGATTAGTTCCGCTTCCTCTGCAGGCTCTCCCATGATCAGCTGGCTTCATCCCAAATTAGGTATGCATCGGCCATATTGAAGGTCTCGTGGTCACTGGCTGAACAAGTGCATCACAGTCCCGATGCTTTACCGATATCAAACTGGTTGATTATGGCGAAAAGATCATCGTCAATGTCCGCTTGGTGGTGATCTGTCCCTTCTTCCTCGGGAGGTATTGATGCTGATCCAGTATCATTGGTCCTTTTGTACCCTTCTCCAACAGAACTCGATCCTGTTATAAACTGGTCTAACTCACCTCTTAAACGTGCATTTTCGATCCTCAGATCATGCATTTCATCGAGGGTGAGGAGGAGGCTATTGCAGTTGGGGCAGGTGGCGGAGTCAAAAGTCTCTTTATACATCTTGTTTTCCGCTCGGAGGTTTTCATTTTCAACTCTTAGAAACTCGGCTTCGTTGTGCTCATGACGAGCCTTCATTCGGGTTCGCCTATTTTGAAACCAGAACTTGATTTGCAAAGGTTCAAGTCCTAACTCTTGACTCAGTTCCATTTTCTGTTTGCCGTCTGGCATAGGGCATGTTCTGAAGAAATCCTCAAGCCTTTGTACCTGCTCCTTAGTATGGCGACGGTAACGCTTCTTTTGACCCTTACCGTTATTGTCCTTATCTTTACTGAGATTTTGGACGTCGTCGGCGGAAGAGCCAGGCTCCATAGGCTCGATCCCAAACATGGCTTCGAACTCTTCCTCTCCCATATTCAGCAGGCAATGATAGCTCTCGGGAGTATTGGGTTGAGACATCTTTGATTTGGTTGATGATTTCTCAAGATTTGCTACTCGCTTCCGGTGTTTTCACTCTCTTTGAATTTTTCTGAGCGATTGCCTATGCCTTAAGACCCTCTTCCGAGCATGGCGTCTCTTTTAAAATTAAACGTGGGTTTAGCAACTGTATTGCTTCTTCCAAGGGTCCGGCCTTTCTCAATCCTCTTTTCTTATCGTGTCTCTTGCTCGGCTCGTCTCCTTCCATCTTTTCGTGATAGGGCCCCTTGTTGTTGTCTCCACCGTCAATTTGCTGGCGAGTTCTTCAATAAAGACGAGTCGTATCTCTTTTCTGCCGAAAATGTCTTTGTCTCCCACTCAGCTTATTTTTTTATCTTTTCTTTTTCAAAGTAGTGGCGTCCCGTTTAGCTTTGCCGTAGAGACGTCGGATTTGCTTGGCTGGAGAATGGAGACGAGTAGCGGAGGTGATACTGATAGGGAATGTTAGACAGGAAAATCTGGCCAGTAGAGACTTCCCCTGCAAAAATGAAAGAGAATGCGGCAGTATATGTTCTTCATATTCTAGAAAAATTGGAACGATATTGTTTTACCCTTGTGTGTACTTCTATTGAATTTGAATTGAGGAAGTTCCTTCATTTGGACTGGATTGAATTGTATGTCCCGAGTTGCCCTTCACTTTGAGCTTGCCACGTAAGTGCTTTGCTTAGTTGGGCCTTATTTTCTTTCGGGTTGCCTTGGACCATCATCATTTTCTATGCCATCGGGTCCGTGGACCGGAGGGCTCCTTTAATTTGAAGGTTACCTTCGAGGCAAATGAGTCCTATCGCGTTCCATTGGGTCATTTCATTTTGCGACACTCTTGAGGCACTTTGCGATTCCCTGGGTGAGAATGGAACAAATCCAATTTAGCATTTTGCAACGATTGAGGGTAAATTGGAACGACACACAATTACCCGTCTTCGAGCTCGCCTGGGCATTTCACTTGAAATTTCCCTACGTGAGGCCATTCAACATTTCTCATTATGGCAGTCAGCGACGTTACCACAAATTGCCCCCTTGTCCCTGAATTAAATCGAGACACCTAGAAAGCTGGAAAATATCATACGCAGGGGAATTAAGCATGAAATAAAATGTGCACTTATTCAAGGTCAGTTCTGCCTCTCCTGTGGGTCTTCGATAATCAGCTAGTCTCGTGTTGGTTCGGGTGTGGATGATCGATGTTTGAGAGTCCCTACTCACTGGCTCCTGATCGCGGCTTGGGACATCTGTCAACCCTAAACTGGTTGACCAGGGCAGTAAGCTCATCATCTGGGTAATCTCTTGAACCTTCCAGCAACTGATGCTCGAATTGGGCCTTGTTGTTGGCAAATGCTGGCGGTAGATTTCTCATTCTGTCCTCGCCATGAGCAATTTGACTTCTCGTGCTGGAGCCTTCATCATTACTCGAGAAAGTGTGGGGATCACCAACTGTCCTGCTGCCAAAAACTCCTTCCATTCGAGGATTAAAGAAGTGGAAGTGCTCAGGATAATTTCTTGTTTGATTCTCTGGTTGCGCAGGCGCGCTGATCATAGGATGAATTCTAGCCACGGGTTAGTGCTCAGACCAAGGAGTCTGAATACACTGCCCCTGCGGTATATACTCTTGAAGAGCATTAGGGTGATTCTGGGGGATACTTTGATTAACGCCTGGAGGATTGATGGCACGGCTACTGGCTTGGTTGATGATGGGAAGTGGCTCGCCCCATGCTAACCCGCGGAACTTATAGTGGCGAGGAGATTCGACATTCAGGCTTGGATCAGTCCCGCCTTGGTTTTCTTGATTCTGAGCTGCATTGTGTTCTCTCACCCTTTTTCTGTACTTCTGAAGATGACTCGAAACATTTGCTTTAGTGAGTCCCTCTACGTTCATAATTTCCAGTATATGTTGCGGCCGTGCCGAATCGATTCCTACCTGTTGAACTGCATTAACAAACATACGATGCAGCTTGGGAGACCAACTCATCTTCTTTCTCCAGTTGCTTGGAACAAAATTGAAGGCTTGATGCTTGTTCTCATGGTCGTGCAATTGCTTCCTTACCACGTGCTGCCATATGTTTTGAAGCATCTGAACCCTAACTGGTTTCGTTACGACGTCTTGGGCCCCATTTAAGACAGCCTTCATTATGGCTTGCTGATCATCGCTTGCCGATATTACGAGGACTGGCATGTTTAATTTAGAATTGATGACTTCCAAGAGAGTGAAAACATCCATGTCAATCCCTACCATGGCGGTGAGGACGATATCAAACTGGTCACCACTCCTCCTTAATATCTCTAAGGCCTCTGTCGCCTTTGCTTGAGCTACAACCTTATACCGGCATTTTCTCAATACGGTAACAAGGATTGACAGAGAGACTGGATTACCGTCAATGGCCATGACCAGTAGACCCTCAGGGTAAGGAACTTCATCAGCTTTGACCAGGGTTGAACATGCGCCCGTTCCCCTAATACTCGACATATTTCTGGATCTAGGACTGCCGATTCGAGACCGCCTCGGGATGTCTTCTCGGACTTGAGGGATCACGAGATCGTTGATGCCTTCTCGTAACAGGCTTTGAAAGCCGATGCTTTGATGGTGAAGGTTTTGAATTCCTCTCCCACGAGAACTCCTTCCTCTCTATCTTTCTCCTGCGAGTTCTTGCGAATGAACTCTGACTATCAAATGGGGACAAGTTCTCTCTCTGGCAATAGCAACGACTTCCCTCTTCACGGGCAGCGCTATTAGATTTTCCGAAGGAGAAAATCTGATATTCAGTTTTTGATCAAAGGGGAAATCCTTGTTTCTCGCTCAGTTTGTCTTCTTTTTTCTTTTCGTGATAGAGGGTCCCTGTCAAGATCTCCACCGTCGATTTACTGGCGGGTCCTCCAATGAAGACAAGTCGTATCTCCTTTTCGCTAACGTTTGCCGTGTTTTCCACTCAGCTCATCTTTCCGTCTTCTTTTTCAAAGTGGCGGTGTCTCGTCAAACTTTCTGCGGAGATTTCGGACTCGCTTAGCTCGCAGTTGCCATCTGATGGGAATTCGAGCCAACGAGGGTGGTGCCAATAGAGAATGGTAGATAAGAGAAATCTTGACTGGTTGATACCGTCACTATGAAATCAATATTTACTTCAAAGCAGATTACCATCTTCGCATTCCGCTCATCTGCCTCACCTCTCTCCCCCTTTCTTTCGTATTCTGCTTTCAAAAATGGCCAATTCTCCTAACCATACCTTATCCGCCGAAGTCCTAGCTGGGTGGGAGAGACTCTACAATCTTCTTGGTAGAGGTTACGCTCATATAGCCAAAAACTCTACCGTTGAGGCTGAAATCCTCGGTTTATTTAGGACCGTGGACGCTGCTTCTGTTGAGGGTACCCAACTAGGGAAGGAGTACCGGAACTTCTCGACCCTCTTCATCAATTTTCTGGCTGCCTATAACCGTGCTTATGAGACGGTCCTTGTGATCGCCGTCGTGAAAGCCCGTTACCGAGACCGGCACGAGCGTTTGGCAACTGTTACGTTTGTGGCTGATAATCACAAAAAGGCCCTCAAGTTTGCCAACGATCAGCTTTCGTGGCTGGTTCGTGAGAGGGGAAAGTTGGTGGACCATCTGGCCTTGATCCGAACTTACGCCGAACAGGAGCCAGGCAATATTGTGATGAGGTGTAAATGTGGTTGGCTGCAGGAGAGACTTGATGACATTACGGCAGACATTGCTTTCGAGAGGGCAGCGGTTCCGGACCTGGAGTTTGCCGTTGAGCATTACGAGGCCACTATGGCCCAGGTTAAAGAGAAGTGCGATCGCCTCTTCTTTAGGCTCGCGGAGCTTGATCCCGAGAGCGCCCGGTGCATCCAGAGCATCAACTGTTTGGAGAGTCAGTTGAGCTCTTTCGTAATGGTCATCAGGGCCCAGTTTGGCTTTACCTTTCCTCCCCAGTGAGTTGTTGTAATACTCTTTGATGAATGGAATGAAAGAAAAGCTTCACGTGTTTTGTTTTGTTTTTTTTTTTTAATTTTCCTGCTATCGTTTCTTCCGCATAGCATAACAGAACGATTTGAGGTACCGAAGATGTCGAGGCTTAATGTTCTTCTTGATGTTCTTGTTTAATTGCTCCAGACGATGATATCGAGAACATTGATGATGGGTTCGGCGGTGGCCCCCACTATCCATCTTGAGATCACGAACAATAACGTTATGACAACTCGATCAGTGCGCTGGTAGTAAATCTGGCCACCTGTTGTGTGCCCACTTTTATCCATATTTTGTTTCTTTCGGCGTCCACTTGCTCGTGTCGGTCGCCTGTAGCGTCGGGAGAAATTCCTGTGGGCCACGTTCATTAATAGAACCTCGGTCCTCTAAAGCCCTCCACATGTTTCGGATAACAGGAAATTTTAAGACCGGTCTCTGGTTGATTTGTTCAGGTAAAGGTATTTGTTTCATGGGTTCTGATTATATAATCCATATTGTTTTTCAAAAGACGCGGGATCCTCTGCAATACATTAAATATGCCCCCATGTTTAATCAGTATAAATCCACCGTCAGATCAGAATACAGTGCCCATACAAGTTTACGGATTGACACAACTTTGTCTGTCAAAGATGGACAATGTTCGTTTGCCCCCCAGAATTAACGGTTGAAGCCTCGGTGTTTTTCGTCTTTTGGTATTTCTGAAGATGATTCTTGAATATTATTGAACTTAATTTTTACACCCGTCTGGGGTATCTAGGATCTCCCTGCAAAAGAAAAGGATATAATTAGTATGCGACACAAGAAATGTCGGTCCATGACTCCTATATTAGTCCAATTTGATTTTTTCTATTTTATAGAGAAATCAGAAGAAAAAAAAAATTTCCTTAGGAAGAAATGGGTTAATTTCTGATACAGAATTTTTTTTCAGATTTATTATTCTTTTTTTTTAAAGGAATGTGACAAAGTCTCTTGACGTTTACTAAAATTTTTGAAGGAATTTCCTTTTTATCAAAATAAATTTTCAGAGGTAAATTTGTCAGGAAAATTTTATTTTTATTGAAGCAGGAAAGACATGACAGAAATCCTTTATTGGTTAACGAAATTCCCCCGAGACATTAGTCTAATTTTATTTAGAGAAACTTTTCTTAGAAAAACATGAGCGAATTTCTCGAAAAGAATTTTTGTTGCAAGTTTTTATAATTTGAAAGAATGTGATAAAATCACTTGATGTTTTTTTTAAAGGAATTTTTCTTTTTATCGAAATAAATTTTCAGAGGAAAATTTGTCGGGAAAATTTCATTTTTATTGGAGAGAAAAAAAACATGACAAAAATCTCTTATTGGTCAATTAGTCTAATTTTATTTAGAGAAAATTTTCTTAGAAAAACATGAGCGAATTTCTCGAGAAGAATTTTCTTGCAAGTTTTTATAATTTGAAAAATATGATAAAATCACTTGATGTCTACTAGAGTTTTTTTTAAGGAATTTTTCTTTTTATTGAAATTTTCAGAGGAAAATTTTTTCAGGAAAATTTCATTTTTATTGAAGCAATAAAAATATGACAAAAATCCCTTATTGGTTAATAAAATTCCCATGAAGGGATTTTTTTACATCATTTTTTCAAAAAAAAAATTTTAAAAGAAATGAGGGACAAATTTAATTTTTATTTTCTTTTAAAAAGAATGGTTGTAATATCAAGCTCAAAAACTGACTAACACCTAGCATTGACCGACCGAAAATAAATACAAGATAAAATTAGAGAACTTACTTTTACCTTGGAGAAATGCAAATCACATAGTCATGCGCATGACTCAAGTGAGGAGTGGACTCTAGAAAATAAAAGAAGGAGAGACAAGGTATGGACCTAAAAAGGCTCCCGCTATCTGAATTGACAAACTTACCCTCCGCGCAATCAAATCACAATGGGAAGAATTGTCAATTCAGATAATGAGCGGAATAAAATATGGTCAACCCGAGCGCAATCGACGCAAGAGCTTTGCATATTCGATCCCTATCTATGGTTTTCTAGGAAGAATTTCGCGACTTGGGTTTAGACGCTTGTGTGTGCAGGTGTCGTGATCCTCAGAGTATGCAAGACATGCACAACAATTGATATCAAAACAGCGCTTCTAAAAATGTGCGAAATTAAACAAATAAACCCAACACCGAGCCTGCAAAACAAAGGGGTTACCAAACACTCCGCCCCTTATAACTCCCATCCTGCAAAAACATATAACACCTATAGAATGAGTCCCAAACAATATCGCCAGAAGCGAGATATGCATGAAATTTTCATTGGCCTAAGTCCACTAAGACTCTTAAAATTTCGAAAAAATTTAAGTATTCCAATTGGTATCTTTTTTCGAAAATTTAAAAATCTCTGTCCCCAGTGGAGTCGCCAGTCTATCGCGACCCTCTAAAAATATTTTAAATTTTAAAAGGGGTTAACGGATTATTAGGTTAATTAGATTTGACTAACCTAACGCGGACCCTCCCAAGCCCTACCGAATCGCAACTTTGGTTTTTGTTTAAATGATTTTAAAATTTGGAGTCGCCACTAATCGTTCTTGGTAGGTCGATTAGAAACCTAAATAAATTAGCGGGAGAACTAATTTATTCCTGCGAACCAGAGATTAGGAGCTCGGGGACTTGGTTACACTAGTTAATTAAAACTAATGCCCTTTCGGTACCTTAATTTCATGGATATCCTAATTCGGCAACTCAGACTTGGTTTATTCCTAAGGCTCTAGTAGGGTATTCTCTTTTGTGTTTTCACTTTTTAAATAGGATGCATGGATGGTATATATTTTTATTTGTTATATTTTTTTTAAGTGTTAAAGATTCCCTGAAGCCGAAAGAGGGAGTGTGTTAACGACTTCTGTGCAGTATTACGACCTACTTATCTTTTGGGTCTGATGATTCAAAAATTAAATTATAGGAAGTACATGACAGTGAATAACCACCTCCAATGGGAGGCCTAGCATTAGCTTGGCTCTTCCCTTTGGGATTTAAGGTACAGGTATTTAAGTTGCAGGTATTTAAACTACTGTAAGTAAAGACCTCCAATGGGAGGCTAAGCATTGGCTTGGCTCTTCCCTTTGGGATTTAAGGTACATGTATTTAAGTTGCAGGTATTTAACTACTGTAACTAAAAACCTCCAATGGGAGGCTAAGCATTGTCTTGGCTCTTCCCTTTGGGATTTAAGGTACATGTATTTAAGTTGCAGGTATTTAACTACTGTAAGTAAAAACCTCCAATGGGAGGCTAAGCATTGGCTTGGCTCTTCCCTTTGGGATTTAAGGTATAGGTATTTAACTACTGTAAGTAAAAACCTCCAATGGGAGGCTAAGCATTGGCTTGGCTCTTCCCTTTGGGATTTAAGGTACATGTATTTAAGTTGCAGGTATTTAACTACTGTAAGTAAAAACCTCCAATGGGAGGCTAAGCATTGGCTTGGCTCTTCCCTTTGGGATTTAAGGTACATGTATTTAAGTTGCAGGTATTTAACTACTGTAAGTAAAAACCTCCAATGGGAGGCTAAGCATTGGCTTGGCTCTTCCCTTTGGGATTTAAGGTACAGGTATTTAAGTTGCAGGTATTTAACTACTGTAAGTAAAAACCTCCAATGGGAGGCTAAGCATTGGCTTGGCTCTTCCCTTTGGGATTTATGGTGCAGGTATTTAAATTGCGGATGGACTTTGTCCTCTCCATTCTGGGGTATGAATTCTTTAAAATAAAATACAACGAATTGATTCAACAATTTGAAATTTGTGCGCGCTTGAGGACTCCTCCAAGCCGATTTTGTGCTTCCATAGGGTTGACCATTGATATAAAACTATGGCTTCCTGACATAAAATAGAGTGAAATGTCAGTATACAAAATATGTGCTAATCTGCACCTAAAATTAGAAGAGTGGAAAGAGTACTTATCTCCCATTTTTTTGGGAGGGATTTCTAGAATTGGTTTTCGCTCTCTCTGTTCTCAACATAGAGAGTTTCTTTTGAATTAAGAGGGACTTTTTATCCCAAATCAACTGAGAGATTAGTGGACACTTAGAAGCTTGTCTGGGCCAGTTTTGCACCTCCATGGAATTCACCGTGGATATGAGGCCGTTATTACCTGCCATAAAATATGAGAAAAATAGAGGCAAGGAGGAAAGTATGGTTTTATTTGCATTTAGACTAAAAATAATAATAATAACAAATGGCGCTTAGCTTTATATGTAAAGGTTGCTATCGATGGGAATTCTTGATTCCATCATAGCAATCAGTCCAACTGTAATATCCATTGTGAATGGTCTCGCAGAATTTTATAAATCCCCTGTGAATGGTCTTTTTCAAGCTATACCTTAATTATGGTTATGACCTGTCCATCAACAACCGTAAATACAAATATTGGGTCCCTAGAACCTTCACCAACCACTATTTGGTGTATACATATGATTCTATTAATGGTTCTCATGAGCTTTCACTGTCAGTGTGATTATAGTGACAATACAACATCAATTGGGCGATCCCCAAAATTGTTCGAATACCATTCAGGACATAAATGAAGATGTCATTGTTGAAAAATCAATATAAAAAAAAATATGTGCTCATGCGGAATATGGAAGGAGAGAGATAAACGGCATAAATTCAACGCTCTTTGTCCAGATCACCAAATTAATAATAAGCAATGAGGGAGCAAGCATAAAAATAAGAGACCCCATTCACAATCTCGGCAACATCCCTCTGGAGACCATCGTCCAGTATTTGTAAACTCCCAATTACTAAATGGCAAAAATAACAAGAACCTCCAGGAGCTAAGCCCAACATCACCACCTGCTTAAAAGCATTCAAATATAAGGCTAAGGACAGTTTAAATCAAAAGTTATGACTGCTGAAACCTGCTGCCGAAGTATCTGCATTACGAATAAATTCATATATGAAGGGGTCAGCAACCCTTTTGTATTTATCCGCATGTATCACATAGAGAATTATATATATCAACCGAAATAATGCACCCGTGTAGTTCATTGTCATGGCCAGCGTGGTTTTTGCTCGATATTAGTAGTGTGCCACACCATGTGCCAAGCAAATAGTTCAAAAGAGCATATATATATAAGGCAACTCATAGAACTGCTCCGTCGGTTGGTTTCTGATGATTCTTCTAAGTGTTAGTCTGGTAAATTCATGAAACTCGGCAAGGAATATCTTCAAATAATGTAAGTCGAAATGAAGCACATAAAACTGCAACTTACGTATGTGATACGAATAGGCCAGAAGCGAAGATATTACGTGTTACTCCAGCTGCATACGTGCAAGTAGTCGCGACCGGGACACTCCTCCAAAAGGGCACAGTTATATGTTGCCTTCAGTTTCTTTTTTTTTACCCTCCTACCGCTCCTTCTCTTTCTTGGATCTTGGCCTCAACCGAGAGAGTTGCTGATCTCCCCCCTCTCCAGTTGGAATGGTGAGCCCCCTTAAAAAAAATCCGTCCGCCCCTGTTAGACGATGGCATAGAAGATCGGTTGATGGCGTCTAAGGGTACGTTGGACTTTTAGTTGCCCCCCACTCTGACATCTCTCCGTCAACATGAATAATCTTCCTCCTGCAATCAGTGGAAATGTCTCTTTGTTGAAAGAAAAAATTTCTATCCGCGTTTCCACCGAGGGCTTTCTCATTTTTTAATCCTAAAATCCTTCTCCTCATTTTTTAATCCCAAAATCCTTCTTTTTTTAAGCATCTTCCCCCTTCTTTTATCTTTTCCCATTTTTTAATGCTTTGATCCAAGAACCTCCATCGTGAAACTACCCCTTATCATTCACGTTTGTCCCCCTCCTCCTCCATTAAAATATTCACTTCCCATTTTTTAACCTTTCTTTTCTTTCATTTTTATTCGTTTATTCCTCCTTCAATTGCCGTTCTTCTCTTCCCTCTTGTTTTCAAAGTCCCACTTCCCCTCAATAAAATATTCACCTCCCATTTTTTATCATTTTCCTTTTTCTCCATTATTTTTTATTAATTTTCAAGCATTTTTCTATTTTCTAAAAAAAATATTAAACAAAATACTGAAAATATGAAAAATTATTGTTTTAGTCAAAATTGGTTCCCTAGGCTTGGCTAAGGTCCCCAAAGTTGATTTTTCAATTTTATGAATTTTTATGGATTTTCTATTAATTTTTGAAAATAAATAAAAAATACATAAAAATATGAAAAATCATTTTTTGGTCAAAATTGGTTTTCTAGGCTCGACTAAGGTCCCCAAAGTTGATTTTTCAATTTTTTTGAATTTTTATGGACCCCAAAGTTGATTTCTCCATTTTATGAATTTTTGTGGAATTTTTTTATTAATTTTAAAAGAGAAAAAGTGATTAAAAATCAGGTGTCAACAAGCTGATTCCAGTAGAAATGAACTCCCACTCAATATGATGAATCACCAATCAACTTGTCCAGTCTAACGAACAAAAAACAAAAGAACCATTAAATTGCACCCCAATGCAAAAAGGATAGCCGATATGAAAAACATCAAAAAATTAACACCAAACAATTACCAATGACCAATGTCATATCACCATAATTGCATAAAACAACCTTGCAAATTATGTTATACGCCATACAAGTAATGATAAACAAAACCCATACGAGACTTGAGAGGAGACTTTTTTTTTTAATCTTGTTACTGAAAATCCAAGATTTTTTTCGAGCATATTAAAAGTTAACGAGTAAAATTTGTTTAAATTATTGGGGTTTCAATTCTAACCATTCTCAAATTGGTAAAAGTGCTCTTCAAAACAAGTTGCTAAAGATTATATTATCACGAAACGAAAATAGCAGAATTCTGCGATGGGAAGACCCCAAATAACGTATTAGGTGTGGATCATAAGAACAAACCCCATGGAGTCTGGTTTGAGAAGTTGAATTCATTTGGCTCTAAAATAAAGTTAAGATGAAGACTTTTCTCTTCCTTCACATGAGAATTGTCAAGGTTGCTATGTTCGATAAGTTATCTGTTGGTGTATAATAGTTAGGATGTGCGCCCATGCGGGCAAACACACCCTACCACCAAAGGATAACTACCTAGCAGTTATCCTTTTATTTGAAAAAAAAGGGGAAAATCATGTTACGTCATATCCTCCCACTATCAGTTATTAAAAAGAGTGTGAGAAAAAAAAAACTAACGTCTTCTTCTCCACGACGCTCTCACTAAACGAAGCCCTTGGTTCTCCCTAAACACTCTCTCTCGACGACGCCTCTCCGACGAAGCGATATCGGTGCAAAGTTGGCTCTTAGTCCGTGAACAATAAGGTACGATCCGTTTTCTGTGACGTAGCCTTCGATCGGTGTCTCAATATTTCTGGGCATGCTTTTCCGCAAGAATCATTTGGGAATTAGTTTTCCCTTCATTGGTATCAGAGCAAAGCGTTATTGATTCCCGATTATTTGATCTACTTTGTGTTGATTTTTGGAATTGAATTAAGAAAACGGGCTAGGATACATATTTTCGAAAGTTACTGTTCATGCATTTTCTGGAAATTTGATTCTGTGAAAATGGGTTTTGATTGGGTATATAGAAAGTACTCATCGATTCGAGCGTTTTGATATATTATGCGTCGTGAACGGAGGTTGGATGCGGCCGTGGTGGCCGCCGGAAGCCGCTGATCTCCGGCGGCGATTTACAAAAAAAAAAAAAAGAAGGGCGGTGTTGGCCGAGGTCGCCGCGCCGGCCATGACCCAGTCGCGACCGGCCAATGACCCGACCCGCGACCCGTCACGACAGGCCAATGACCCGGCCCATGACCAGTCGCGACCGGCCCACAACCAGGTCGAGGCCCAGGCCTCGCGTGCCACGATCAGGCCACGACCAGGTCGCGACCCATGCTCCGCGGGCCGTGACCCAGGCCACGCAGAGCCTCTAGACCATTGACTTTGACCGTTGACTAAAAATAAATAAATAAATTAATTAAAATCTTTATTGGGTCTCCTACGGGGGCATATGATATCCGATTATGATGATTTTGGTACCGATACGTTCGTATCAAAATTTTCTTCAATGTGATTATAATTAGGGGCTTGCTCAAGTTTTGTTTACTTCCGTGCCTATTATTACATATTACGATATGTTCGTAATTTTTTATGTAATTAATGGGTTTTTGTAATCCACTTTGTTCTGCATTCGTTGCAGGACCAATGTCGAAGCCGATGCCTAGGAATTTATGGACTAGGAAGGGAACAAAAACGCCTCTCATAAGATTGACAAGTGAGCAAGTTCAAGCCCTAAATGTGAAGGTGGATGCACTAAATAATTATCGATAGAATAATGAGAGTGATATCATACCCCATGAGATAACGGTCAACAACATGATCCAAGAACTCATTTGGGATGGATATCGAATGGATGCTAAAATGGGTTTTTATGCCCTAAGGAATTCAATACCAGAGGAGTGGCATGGAATGATTACTCGAGTGTGGCTTGATACCAACACCTACAAAGCCCTAGTGCTGCTTTTCTTAGACAAGTACATTAGGGTTGGAGCGAGGAAGACGTCGTCGCTTGGTATGAATGGGTCTTGGCGCAGACAGAATGCGCGTTGGCGTCATAACACGGGTATTAAGAAAGGTTTTCCTAGCGTACCTGTCGCGACCCTCTAAAAAAATTTTAAAATAAAATGGGGTTAACGGATAATTAGGTTAATTAGATTTGACTAACCCAACGCGGACCCTCCCAAGCCCTACCGAATCGCAACTTTGGTTTTTGTTTAAATGATTTTGAAATTTGGAGTCGCCACTAATCGTTCTTGGTAGATCGATTAGAAACCTAAATAAATTAGCGGGAGAACTAATTTATTCCTGCGAACCAGAGATTATGAGCTCGGAGACTTGGTTACACTAGTTAATTAAAACTAATGCCCTTTCGGTACCTTAATTTCATGGATATCCTAATTCGGCAACTCAGGCTTGGTCTATTCCTAAGGCTTTAATAGGGTATTCTCTTTTGTGTTTTCACTTTTTAAATAGGATGCATGGATGGTATATATTTTTATTTGTAATATTTTTTTAAGTGTTAAAGATTCCCTGAAGCCGTAAGAGGGAGTGTGTTAACAACTTCTGTGCAGTATTACGACCTACTCATCTTTTGGGTTTGATGATTCAAAAATTAAATTATAGGAAGTACATGACAGTGAATAAACACCTCCAATGGGAGGCCTAGCATTGACTTGGCTCTTCCCTTTGGGATTTAAGGTACAGGTATTTAAGTTGCAAGTATTTAAACTACTATAAGTAAAAACCTCCAATGGGAGGCTAAGCATTGGCTTGGCTCTTCCCTTTGGGATTTAAGGTACAGGTATTTAAGTTGCAAGTATTTAACTACCGTAAGTAAAAACCTCCAATGGGAGGTTAAGCATTGGCTTGGCTCTTCCCTTTGGAATTTAAGGTACAGGTATTTAAGTTGCAGGTATTTAACTACTGTAAGTAAAAACCTCCAATGGGAGGCTAAGCATTGGCTTGGCTCTTCCCTTTGGGATTTAAGGTATTTAACTACTGTAAGTAAAAACCTCCAATGGGAGGCTAAGCATTGGCTTGGCTCTTCCCTTTGGGATTTAAGGTGCAGGTATTTAAGTTGCAGGTATTTAACTACTATAAGTAAAAACCTCCAATGGGAGGCTAAGCATTGGCTTGGCTCTTCCCTTTGGGATTTATGATGCAGGTATTTAAATTGCGGATGGACTTTGTCCTCTCCATTTTGGGGTATGAATTCTTTAAAATGAAATACAATGAATTGATTCAACAATTTGAAATTTGTGCGCGCTTGAGGACTCCTCCAAGCCGATTTTGTGCTTCCATAGGGTTGACCATTGATATAGAGCTGCGGCTTCCTGACATGAAATAGAGTGAAGTGTCAGTATACAAAATATGTGCTAATCTGCACCTAAAACCAGAAGAGTGGAAAGAGTACTTATCTCCCATTTTTTTTGGGAGGGATTTCTATAATTGATTTTCGCTCTCTATGTTCCCAATATAGAGAGTTTCTTTTGAATTAAGAGGGACTTTTAATCACAGATCAGTTGAGAAATCGGTGGACAGCTTAAGAGCTTGTCTGGGCCGATTTTTGCATCTCTACGAGATTTTTGCTGTTGACGTAGAGATATCCTTCTCCTGACATAAAATATGAGAAAAAATGGGAGATGGAGAAAGTGTATACAATTTGTGCTAATTTGCGAGTAAAACCATAAATAAATGAATAAATAAAAACACTTAGCTCGAATTTGCTTGCTCGTAGACGAGGATGAACTCTTGAATTATATTGATCGATGAAGGAATTTGTGATGCTAATCCATAGCTTTAAACTCCCATCGTCTTCAAAATTCTCTCTCTTTTGGTATTTTCTTTCTCTCAAATTTTTCTTCAATCTCCAAAAACTCCCTCAAACATCCAAAATTTTCTCTCCAAAAAAATTCTCCCAAACACTTCCAATTTTCTCTCTAAAAAAATTCTTTCTCAAGCTCACTTCTTTCTCCTTTTATAACCTACTCATCTATCTCCCATTCTAATTTTTCCGCTAACTCTATCTCCCATTCTAATTTCTCCACTAACTCTTCTTCATTTTCATCTTCCATTCTCCATCTATATCTCACATTCTAATCTCTCCACTAACTCTTCTTCATCTTCATCTTCCCTTCTCCATATTTATCTCCCATTCTAATTTCTCCACTAACTCTTCTTAATCTCCATCTTCCCTTCTCTATTCTTATCTTCCATTCTAATTTCTCTACTAACTCTTCTTCATCTCCATCTTCCCTTCTCTATTCTTATCTTATTTTCTCCATCCATTCTTCTCCAACTTCTCTTCTTCATCTCCTCTTCTTCATCTTCCCTTCTCTATTCTAATTTATCCACTAACTTTCCTTTTTATTATTTGTAAAATAATCCTTCAAGAGTTAGGTATTTGCACTTTAGTCCTTGAATTTTAAGTATTTACAATTCAGTCCCTGAAAAAACATATTTCTTTAAGTCCAAATCTCCTCACAATTTTTGACACACCAAAATTTACCACATGTCAAATTTAAGCTCATTTCTTGTCGCTGAAAATAATGCATAATTTAATTAAAGCCCTTTTGCAAAATTAAGTCATTCTAGGTATAATTGGGCCAAGATGAAAATTTAAAATATTAGAAGACAATATCACAACTCATAAAAAGTGAAAGTTAAAAATAAGTCGACTCAAATTAAATTTTTTTAAGCCCGATTCGAGATTATACTCGTGAAGGAACACGTGACTCGAATTGGATTTTTCTGAATTTGCGATGGCCAATATGAAAATAGATTTAAAATAAAAATATTAACTATATTTGTGTATTTTTTGGCCTCAAATGTTATTTTTTCAAAATTTTCAAATATTTTTGTATTTGTTTTATAAAAAAATTAAAATATATATAATATGAAAAATTATTTTTTGGTCAAAATTCGTTCCCTAGGCTTGGCTAAGGTTCCCAAAGTTGAATTTTCAATTTTATGAATTTTTATGGATTTTCTATTAATTTTTGAAAATAAATAAATAAAAAATACGTAAAAATACTGAAAATATGAAAAATCGTTTTTTGGTCAAAATTGGTTCCCTAGGCTTGGCTAAGGTCCCCAAAGTTGATTTTTCAATTTTATGAATTTTATGGATTTTTTATTACTTTAGCAATAGAAAAAATGATTAAAGATCAGGTGTCAACAGTACCATTATGGGCTCCTGATTTAATTAGTAACCCCCCTAAGGATTTAAAGGACTCCCTCCCTTGTACGATGAAAACTAAGTGGGTTCATAAAGACACTAACGAAAAGAAGATAACGCATTATTACCTTTGACTTTTTTCTTTGATAGTTCACTTTGGGATTGTTGAATTTGTTTCGAATCGCCATTGCTTACTTTTTTTTAATGTTCTAATTTTTGAATTATGATAGCTTTTCTGTTGTTAATGCTACTTTATACATATATTTGTTAAATGTTTTGAGTGAGAGTGTTCATAAGTTTTTTAGTAATTTTAAGAGGAACACATTTGAATCATTATATTAAAAATAAATACAATTTAAATGCATAAATATGATGCATTTATTGCATACAAATGGGCTTTAATAAATCGTGCTTAAATGTCTAAAATGTTCAGATACAATGGCTTCTGTATCTAAGAACATTGTGGCAGAGCTGAATAAAGGTGAGAAGTTGAACGGCGAAAATTATGAGATTTGGAACATGAAAATCCAGTATGTACTGGAAGAGCAAGAGGCTCTGGAAGCTCTTAACCTGATCATGGCTAAACCAGAAGATGGAACCATTGCACAGCATAGAAGAGATAAGGAAGCCTTTGCTGCTTGGAAAAAGAAGAATTCCACTGCTCGCATTACGTTGTTGAACAGTATGGATAATGATATCATGCAAGAATTCAGACAGTATGAGAATGCAAAGGACATGTGAGATGCATTAAAGATAAGGTTTGGACAGACTTCAGTCACCAAGCTTAGACAGCTAACTATCAGATTCGACACATATAAGATGCTACATGGGCATAATATGAAGCAGCATTTGAGGCGCATGTCGAATATGATTAGTGAGCTGAAGGATGCAGGTCACATATTATCTGATGAGCAGCAAGTGCAGGCAGTGATCCGCTCTTTGCCCCACAGTTGGGAGCATATGAAAGTTAACCTGACCCATAATGAGAATGTCAAGACCTTCAAGGATGCTATGCGCCATCTTAAGCTGGAAGAGGACCGCCTTCTAGCGGCCAAGACACAATCAGATGTGTATTTTATTGGATCTAGCTCACATGGAGCTTCGGGCTCTAAGCGCAAACATCCTGGCTGGTTCAAGAAAGGGAAAGGTAAAAGAGCGGAACCATCTGCAAAGAAACCAAAGTTTAACAAGCATGGAAAAGGGAAACGTCCCTTTAAGAAAAACATTTCAAGGATGAAGTGTTACAACTGTGGCAAAAAGGGTCACTTCGCTCGCGACTGTGGTGAGCCGAAGAAGGTAGAAATCCTCAATGCACTTAAAAGTGTTTCTTATGTATCAAGTTCTGTATTTTTAACTGAATCTCATCCTTTGTGGACTGTAGACTCAAGAGCCACATACCATGTAGCCAGAGACAGAAATACCTTCGTGGAATTTCGACGAATTCCACGCGAAGCGAAATGGATTTATGTGGGGAATAACTCCAGAGTAGAAGTTAAAGGAATTGGCACATGCCAATTGATGATGCGCGGTGGTCACACCTTATTCCTGCATGATGTCTTATACGCTCCAAAGATTCGTCGGAATCTTGTTTCTGTATTAGTTTTAGTCAAACTTGGTTTCTGTATGAATTTCCATGACAATGGTGTGGATTTGTTGTTAGGTACAACTTTCTACGGATCTGGTTATTTTGTGAATGGCTTTATTGTGTTGGATGTTGAAAGCACTAATATGAATGTTTGTTATTCCCTGTTTACATCTACTCATTCAAGTGATAATAATGTGAACGTGTGGCATGCTAGACTTGGCCATATTGGTCAACAACGAATGAATAGATTAGCCAAAGAAGGCTTATTGGGTAATATTGAGAAAGATGAATTGCCTACTTGTGAGCATTGCCTAGTGGGAAAAACAACTCGAAAGCCATTTGGAAAAGGGATAAGGGTTGAGTTTCCATTGCAATTAATTCACACTAACATCTGTGGGCCGATGAATGTAAGAGCTAGGCATGGTGCTGTTTATTTCATTACATTCATTGACGATTATACTCGATTTGGATATGTCTATTTGATTTCTCATAAATTAGAAGCATTGAGTTGTTTCAAGAAATTTATGACCTTAGTGGAAAATCAGTTAGACAAGAAAATAAAAGCATTAAGATCCGATCGAGGTCGTGAATATCTATCCGATGAATTCAGACATTTGTGTCATGAAAATGGAATAGATAGACAGTTATCTATTCCTTATACTCCTCAACAGAATGGAGTAGCTGAGAGAAGAAACAGAACCTTACTTGAAATGGTTAGGTCCATGATGGCGCAAGCAAATTTGCCAATCGCCTTTTGGGGTGATGCTTTGTTAACTGCTGCCTATGTACTTGTCGCGACCCTCTAAAAAAATTTTAAATTTTAAAGGGGGTTAACGGATTATTAGGTTAATTAGATTTGACTAACCTAACGCGGACCCTCCCAAGCCCTACCGAATCGCAACTTTGGTTTTTGTTTAAATGATTTTGAAATTTGGAGTTGCCACTAATCATTCTTGGTAGGTTGATTAGGAACCTAAATAAATTAGCGGGAGAACTAATTTATTCCTGCGAACCAGAGATTATGAGTTCGGGGACTTGGTTACACTAGTTAATTAAAACTAATGCCCTTTCGGTACCTTAATTTCATGGATATCTTAATTCGGCAACTCAGGCTTGGTTTATTCCTAAGGCTCTAGTAGGGTATTCTCTTTTGTGTTTTCACTTTTTAAATAGGATGCATGGATGGTATATATTTTTATTTGTTATATTTTTTTAAGTGTTAAAGATTCCCTGAAGCCGAAAGAGGTAGTGTGTTAACGACTTCTGTGCAGTATTACGACCTACTCATCTTTTGGGTCTGATGATTCAAAAATTAAATTATAGGAAGTACATGACAGTGAATAAACACCTCCAATGGGAGGCTTAGCATTGGCTTGGCTCTTCCCTTTGGGATTTAAGGTACAGGTATTTAAGTTGCAGGTATTTAAACTACTGTAAGTAAAAACCTCCAATGGGAGGCTAAGCATTGGCTTGGCTCTTCCCTTTGGGATTTAAGGTACATGTATTTAAGTTGCAGGTATTTAACTACTGTAAGTAAAAACCTCCAATGGGAGGCTAAGCATTGGCTTGGCTCTTCCCTTTGGGATTTAAGGTGCAGGTATTTAAGTTGCAGGTATTTAACTACTGTAAGTAAAAACCTCCAATGGGAGGCTAAGCATTGGCTTGGCTCTTCCCTTTGGGATTTATGGTGCAGGTATTTAAATTGCAGGTATTTAACTACTGTAAGTAAAAACCTTCAATGGGAGGCTAAGCATTGGCTTGGCTCTTCCCTTTGGGATTTAAGGTACAGGTATTTAAGTTGCAGGTATTTAACTACTGTAAGTAAAAACCTCCAATAGGAGGCTAAGCATTGGCTTGGCTCTTCCCTTTGGGATTTATGGTGCAGATATTTAAATTGCGGATGGACTTTGTCCTCTCCATTCTGGGGTATGAATTCTTTAAAATGAAATACAACGAATTGATTCAACAATTTGAAATTTGTGCGCGCTTGAGGACTCATCCAAGCCGATTTTGTGCTTCCATAGGGTTGACCATTGATATAGAGCTGCGGCTTCCTGACATAAAATAGAGTGAAGTGTCAGTATACAAAATATGTGCTAATATGCACCTAAAACCAGAAGAGTGGAAAGAGTACTTATCTCCCATTTTTTTGGGAGGGATTTCTATAATTGATTTTCGCTCTCTATGTTCCCAATATAGAGAGTTTCTTTTGAATTAAGAGGGACTTTTAGTCACAAATCAGTTGAGAAATCGGTGGACAGCTTAGGAGCTTGTCTGGGCCGATTTTTGCATCTCTACGAGATTTTTGCTGTTGACATAAAGATATCCTTCTCCTGACATAAATATGGGAAAAAAAATGAGAGATGGAGAAAGTGTATACAATTTGTGCTAATTTGCGAGTAAAACCATAAATAAATGAATAAATAAAAACACTTAGCTCGAATTTACTTGCTCGTTGACGAGGATGAACTCTTGATTTACATTTGATCGATGAAGGAATTTGTGATGATAACCCCTAGCTTTAAACTCCCATCATTTTCAAAATTCTCTCTCTTTTGGTATTTTCTTTCTCTCAAATTTTTCTTCAATCTCCCAAAACTCTCTCAAACATCCAAAATTTTCTCCCCAAAAAATTTCCTCAAACACTTCAAATTTTCTCTCTAAAAAATTCTCTCAAACACTTCAAATTTTCTCTCCAAAAAATCCCATCCTCACTCAAGCTCACTTCTTCCTCCTTTTATAATCTACTCATCTATCTCCCATTCTAATTTTTCCACTAACTCTATCTCCCATTCTAATTTCTCCACTAACTCTTCTTCATTTTCATCTTCCATTCTCCATCTCTATCTCACATTCTAATCTCTCCACTAACTCTTCTTCATCTTCATCTTCCCTTCTCCATATTTATCTCCCATTCTAATTTCTCCACTAACTCTTCTTCATCTCCATCTTCCCTTCTCTATTCTTATCTTCCATTCTAATTTCTCCACTAACTCTTCTTCATCTCCATCTTCCCTTCTCTATTCTTATCTTATTTTCTCCATCCATTCTTCTCCAACTTCTCTTCTTCATCTCTTCTTCTCCATCTTCCCTTCTCTATTCTAATTTATCCACTAACTCTTCTTTTTGTTATTTGTAAAATAATCCTTCAAGAGTTAGGTATTTGCACTCTAGTTCTTGAATTTTAAGTATTTACAATTCAGTCCCTGAAAAAATATATTTCTTTGAGTCTAAATCTCCTCACAATTTTTGACACACTAAAATTTACCACATGTCAAATTTAAGCTCATTCTTGCCGCTGAAAATAATGCAGAATTTAATTAAAGCCCTTTTACAAAATTGAGTCATTCTGGGTATAATTGGGCCAAGATGAAAATTTAAAATATTAGAAGACAATGTCACAACTCATAAAAAGTGAAAATTAAAAATAAGTTGACTCAAATTAAAAATTTTTAGGCCCGATTCGAGATTATACTCGTGAAAGAACACGTGACTCGAATTGAATTTTTCTGAATTTGCGATGGCCAATATAAAAATAGATTTAATAAAAATATTAACTATCGTTGTGTATTTTTTTGGCCTCAAATGTTATTTTTCCAAAATTTTCAAGTATTTTTGTATTATATATTTTTTTAAAAAATTAAAAAAATATATAAAAAATATGAAAATTTATTTTTTGTTCAAAAATGGTTGCCTAGGCTTGGCCAAGGCTTCCAAAGCTGATTTTACAATTTTCTCATTTTTCTTAATTTTTTGTTTTATGAATTTTCGAAAATAAAAATACCAAAAAATATCGAAAATATGAAAAATCATTTTTTGGTCAAAAGTGGTTCCCTAGGCTTGGCTAAGGTCCCCAAAGTTGATTTTTCAATTTTATGAATTTTCTATTAATTTTCGAAAATAAATAAATAAAAAATACGTAAAAATACTGAAAATATGAAAAATCATTTTTTGGTCAAAATTGGTTCCCTAGGCTTGGCTAAGGTCTCCAAAGTTGATTTTTCAAGTTTATGAATTTTTATGGATTTTTTTATTACTTTAGCAATAGAAAAAATGATTAAAATCAGGTGTCAACAGTACTTAATCGTGTGTGCCTACTAAATCGGTGACTTCCACTCCATATGAGTTATGGACAGGTCGAAAACCTGATTTGAGTTTTCTTAAATCTTGGGGTTGTACCGCCTTCACTCATGAGACTTCTCATATATATGGAAAATTAGGTCCAAGAGGCAAAAAGAGTATTTTTATAAGATACTCTGAACACTCAAAAGGATATGTGTTCATAGGCGAACAAGAAAGTGGAAGTATAACTGAATTTGAATCTCGAGATGTCACGTTCTTAGAGAATGATTTTCCGAGAAAGGGCGAAATAGGTGAAAACTATTCCCTATTTGAGACACTGGATCAAGATAATATGATAGTTGGATATAACGATCTAAGTGGGAGCAATGTGAGAAGTGGGGAGTTAAGTACTAATCAGTCTCAATTACAACCACTTGATGAGTCAATGCCACTATCTGATCCGAGTGGGAGCGTAATGGAGAATGAAGTACCTAGGGTACAATCTTTTCCACAACGAACAAGTCGCAAAAGCATTCCTCGTCGACGCTTTGAGATCGAAAGGGAAGTTTTCATGATCGCTCCACAAGATGAAGATGAGCCAAGGAATATCAATGAGGCTTTATCTTGCCCTGATAAGGAAATGTGGATGAAAGTAATGGAAGAAGAAATGGAGTCAATGAGATCGAACCAAGTTTGGGAATTAGTTGATCTTCCAAAAGGACGTAGAGCCATTGGGAATAAGTGGGTTCTCAAAATAAAGCGTAATGTTGATGGCTCAATTGAGAGATATAAAGCTCGTCTTGTAGCAAAGGGGTATAACCAACAGGAAGGAATTGACTATGAAGATACTTTTTCTCCTGTGGTAAGATTTACCTCTATTCGCCTTATTCTGGCAATAGTGGCCAGCTTGGATCTTGAATTGCATCAAATGGATGTAAAGACTGTGTTTCTCAATGGAGAATTAGAAGAAGAGATCTATATGGAATAACCCGTTGGGTTTGTTACTAAAGGCCAAGAACACAAAGTATGTCGACTTTTGAGATCGATATATGACCTTAAGCAGTCATCAAGACAATGGTATATACGCTTTCATAATGCCATAGTGGCATATGATTTCGTGATGATTAATGAAGATAATTGCGTGTATATCAAAAGATCCAAAGGGCAATTTGTGATCCTATCGTTATACGTTGACGATATACTAATTGCTGGAAGCAATATGGAGTTTGTCAGGATAGTCAAAAGTTGGCTGTCTTCAAATTTTGAAATGAAGGATATGGGTGAAGCTGCATACATTCTCGGAGTTAAGATCTCTAGAGACCGTTCCAAAAGGTTGTTATCTCTTTCTCAAGAGACATACATAAATAAAGTCCTTGAATGATTTTGTATGCAAAATAGTAAACCCATTGATACTCCTATTGCAAAAGGTGAAGGATTAAGTCGTCGAATGTGTCCTAAAAATCCACATGAACAAGAGCAAATGAAAAATGTTCCATACGCCAATGCCGTTGGAAATCTGATGTACGCTATGTTGTGTACTAGACCTGATATTTGTTATGCAGTTGGATTAGTTAGCAAATACCAATCCAACCCAGGTCCAACACATTGGACTGCTGTTAAAAGAATCCTGACGTATCTGAGAGCGACTGCAAATTACTCGTTGATATATCAAGGAAGTGATTTGGACCTTGAGGGCTATACTGATGCTGACTAGGGAGGAGATTTGGATGAGAGGAAATCCACTTCTGAAAATGTATTCTTACTTAATAATGGCGCCATATCATGGAGTAGTAAGAAGCAACAGTGTATAGCCTTGTCTACCATGGAAGCCGAGTTCGTAGCATTATCAGCAGCAGCACAAGAAGGTGTTTGGCTTAAAAGATTTTTGGATCATTTGGGTGTTGCTAAATATGCTGCAAATCCTGTGTTGATTTACTGCGATAGTCAGGCAGCAATAGCTTACACTAAGGATCCTAAGTTTCATTGTAAGACCAAACATATAGACATTAAGTATAACTTTGTCAAGGACATGGTAGCACGAAAAGATGTGAACGTACAGTATATATCTACGCAAAGAATGTTAGCAGATCCTATGACGAAGCCGATTCCTAGAGATGTTTTTACTTGTCATGCAAAAACTCTAGGACTACGTAGAGGTTGATGTATTGTATATTTGTATTTTCCCTAAATGTTCATAACTGATGATGTTGTTTATCAGTATAAGTGTTTATAAGTCTATTTGAAATTTATGCATGTTAATGCTTGGTGCATTATATCGAAAAGGTATGTCGGACAGATAGGATATTAGCCCACTCACACGGGTAATCGCCTCTATTTACTGTGTGATGAATAGAGATGAGGCAATTTTTAAGCTTATTATCTAAGTGATAATTGAGAGCTCAAGCTTAAAGTACTAGTGCCGCCTTAACTGAGTGTTAAGATGAGGTCATAATATTTATTATGTCCGCAGGTGAAGTAACCCACATATTTCACCTTACATATCTTAAATGCTAGATGTGAGTTCTGAAAGAATTTTATTTTTGGAGTAGATTTGTGAACTCAAGTTAGACATTTGGTATGTCTGAACCATCATCTGTACGATATTATTTTTGAAGACATACGCTCCATAGGGAAGGAGAAAATATCGTAATACGTATTTTATACTACGTGTGCATTATTTGACCAATAAGAGTTTGCGAAAATTTTGATCTCAATTTTCTAAGCCGTGTGAGACTCTTGAGGATAGAAGTTCCTCAAATAGTACCCTCATGACTCTTACTTATTCTCAAGATTCCTTTTTGGTGTTTGCTATCTTAGAGTGTTGCCAATGATCATGAGTGATTCGATCTAATGGGACATTTCTAGAAAAGCAAGCTGAACTGAAATCGAGAGGTTTAAAGAAAGAGGAAGATCGATATATCTTTGACTCACATTACAGTTGGTATTCACAGACCGGTCAATTATGATTTTTTGTACTTAATCATAATTGTGAATATAACATATATTATTTTAAAGAGATCAAGAGAGAGTAAATGTGAATGATCGATCTAGGGCACTGCATATTGAATTTGCTCTGAATTGTCATGCCTAGTTTGAGCTGCTATATACTCCTAACAGATGTATAGCAACGAGCTCTCGGAGTATGCTGGTCACACAGACTATTTGTCAGTATGAACTTTGCAAAGAAGAGAGAGTCACAATTAGCCCTCAGTGGGCAAGTGAAATTTGTTGGTTCTTGATGGACTTGTGGGAACTGTTTGCCCTACATGGGCGAGTAGGAGATGTTGGTGTATAATAGTTAGGGTGTGCGCCCATGCGGGCAAACACACCCTAACACCAGAGGATAACTACCTAGCAGTTATCCTTTTATTTGAAAAAAAAAAGGGAAAATCATGTTACGTGATATCCTCCCACTATCAGTTATTAAAAAGAGTGAGAGAAAAAAAACTGACGTCTTCTTCTCCACGATGTCGCGACCCGGCATCCGAGGCGATCGGATGATTGGGCGAATGGATTGCCAAAGGGCTACGATGACGGGCTCTTGGTGCGGGCCCTCCTAGGCCCATACCAAATTGCGACGGGAATTGTCGGTTTCGACCTTGGTGTGGTCGGGTGGCAGGTGCTATGTGTGCATGCAATTAGAGTCGCCACCGATTTTTTGGAGGTAGATTGGATACCTCATCGAGTGATTGGGAGGAGTCACTCGATCCTACGCAATCAGAGATTCTAGAGCCGGGGATTTGGTTACCTTAGTTTAAACTAGAATCCTTTCGGTTACCGTTCAGGGTTGATTATTACCTAACTTGTGAGCACGCGAGGTTTATATCAATCCTGACTCCTAATCATGTTTTTGTCAGTCACTAAGCGTTCATGCAAATGTTCTTGTAGGTGTTCATTTCATGGCATTTTCTAAATATGCAATCCTAAGAAAAAGCAATCAATACATTCAAAGGAAATAAAGAGAATAGAAATAAAACGACAAGGATGATAATAAAAGCTACGCTAAAATAATAAAGAAAAACCCGCAACTCGTTGGGTATTTACAATCCCAAATATTGAGCCCGAGACATGATCGGGTGTACAACAAATAAGACCGGAATGGACATCGGTCATACTCCATGGTGAACTTGAGTCTAGTTAATGTAAATATGCAATAGAAGGAATTTTCGAAAATTTTCCGTTTTTTTTATTTTTTATTATTTTTATTTTTATTTTTTTTATTTTATTTTTTTTTCGGGAAAGAGGTATCGAGGCAAGCTGAACATGACCAATACTGATTTAATTGAAGATGTGATGAAAACCTCACTTGAAAACGTGATTTCGATCCATTTCGAAAAGTTTTTTTTGTGAAAAAAGGAGTCAACCGCGAGGGGGTCTTTCAACGCGATTATCTTAGTATACAAATACAGTCAGAGAAAAGAGATCACACCTCATGAAACTAGGTGTGACCAGGTTTCAAGAATGACCAACGGTTCGAAAAATGGTTAACCGAGCACATCGCAATGGTATCAACAAGACAACTACTCGAAAGCCAATACTTAGCCAAATTCCAGACCCCTCACTTGGCAGTTCACCGAGGCATGTTCAAGGATGATTATCTCCATGGTCAAATACAATTAGAAGAAACCGATTATACCACATGAAACTAGGTATAACCAGGTTTCTAAAATGACCAACGGCTCGAAAAATGATTGACCGAGCGCGCCGCGTCGACATTAGAAAGATGGCCATTCGCAAATGGAAACCCAGAAATTCCCAGAAACCAGCTCATGAGGGCATGTTCGGGAGCGATTATCTCCATGGCCAAATACAATTAAGGAAAACCAAACATATGACCTGAAACTAGATCAAACAAGGTTTCAAAATGTGTTTAAATATCCAAAAAATATTAAGGGAGCGCTCTGTAACAAAGCCACGAAGATGGCTTGCCGCAAAACCAAATCTGGGAAAACTAGCTTCGCCTCTCACTTTGCAGCTCATGGAGGTATTTTCAAGTGCCAATAACTTTGTACTCAAATTAAACCAAGGGGAACCGATCATACCACATGAAACTAGGCATGATCTAGTTTCCAGAACAATCGACGAATCAGGAAATGGTCAACTGAGGACGCCGTAATGATGTCAGGAAGGAACGGGTCTGAAGTTGTTGTAACACTTAGAAAACATTTTCAGTTTAAGCCAGACCAACCAGGCAACTTCGAGAGGGCATATCTCACCCCTCCGTTGGAACTAATAGGAAAATAATATACCGATTCGAAGAGCTACACATCAAGAACAAAATGAAATAGAAATGGCTCGCGAATAATGCTTGAGGAGAGAGAAAAATGCCCCGAAAGTAGGGGGTTTGGTCTGTTTTCAACACTTAGAAAAAAATTCCAGTCTCTAGAACAGACCAACTAGGCATCTTCGAGAGGGCATATCTCACCCCTCCGTTGGAACTAATAGGAAAATAATATACCGATTCGAAGAGCTACACATCAAGAACAAAATGGAACAGAAATGGCTCGTGACTAATGCTCGAGGAGAGAGAAAAATGCCCCGAAAGTAAGGGGTTTGGTCTGTTTTCAACACTTAGAAAAAAATTCCAGTCTCCAGAACAGACCAACTAGGCATCTTCTCGACATCATATCTTCGCGCTCATCCACAACCAACAGCAATACTAAACATATATACGAATAGCTTCACACAAAGAACACATTCAATCCAGAAATCGACATTAAAGAGTGTGGGAAGACACTGGAAAACAGGCATGAAGCCGAGGGTTTGAACTACCCCCGACATTTTATCGAACATCTAGCATGCGTCACCCACAACACGAAACCGGGGCATTCTCAGCAAGGCTGAAGCATCTATCCATTCATGGGAGACTAAAAGAACGCGGGGCTATGCATTTCATTGGTCGATTTGACTTTGTTCATCCCGAAATCCCAAAGAGACCGAATCGGGCAAAACGCACACAAACAAGAAAGAAAGTGACAACTAATCGCGGGGGTATATTTGCGTCACCTTTTCTCGCGGCTCGAGTAACAGAAAGAGGTCGGGGATGGCTCGTTTAACACGCGGGGTGTAGAGGAGTAGACGTATGCTCTCGGTTTCACTCCTTTCCCCCTAGTTCTCTCTATATCTTCTCTTGAAAATCACTTGAGACCAGCCCGAAACCCATTCGGACCAGCCGTGTATCCTCTCTCTCTCTCTCGTTTTTTCTCAAAACGAATGCGTTGCCCCTTTCTTCTTCGATCCCTCTCCCCTCTACCTACGAGTATGCTCCCCGGGAGCCCTTTAATTCCCCCCGACACGCTCAGAAAAGGGGCACGGCATTTCCTCAAGCATGTGGTGCGCACCTCCTCTTTTTTAGTTTTTTGCTCTCTTTTTGTATTTTTTATTCGCACGCCCGGCTGCCGTGGGGAGGAAAACCGCGTGCCGATGCATTGGGACCGAGACGGTGTAAGATTCCCCCATTTGGTGTCGGTATTGACCGACAAAGTGAAAAAGGGGTGTCGGGTTCTCGCGCGTGGGTTTGGCCGAAGCAAAGATCGCATTAGGCACGGCGGCTCCGGCGACGGCGTGCCGCGAAAGTGGGCTCGTTTGGACCGGGAATGAGTGGGCTACAAAGCCCATCTATTATTGTCTTCAATCGAGCCCGTTTGATAGGTCAATTTGGCGGATTTCTGCTCGGAGGTCTGCTGTGCGCAAGGATAGGGCTTGGGGAAGAAGATGAACAGCAACCAGGTCGCGGGTCGGGTCCACCGACCCGGTTTCACGAATTTGGCCAAATTGACCCTCAAATTGACATATTTTCATCTAATTGAAGCCAAAATTGGATTCCCCAACATGGATTACATCTAAACGTGTGGTTTTTACAAAAAGGTTGGTTGAAATTGCACAAAAACCCCAAATTTTTAGTTTGACCCGAAATCGAATTTTGAGCAATCCAAAGCCTAAACGGCGAAATTAGTCCAAACCACCCCCTCCAATGGATTTAGAATGATGAAAAATGTAGGGTAGAGGTCTTGGATTTTCATGGGTGCCCCTAAAAAAAGTTTAATTTCATTTTTTGTCAACTTAGGGGCTAAATTGAAAAATGCAAAATCCAACTAAGGCCCCTTTTGCAAAATCGAGCAATTCCGGGTAAAATTTGGCCAAGCTATAATTTCTGTTGATAGGGCATGATGTCACGATTCTAATATGTAAAAATGAGAATTTATTGGGTTAGAAAAGCAATTTTTTTGAATAATCCGAAATTATGCTCAAAGAGAGAGCATATAATTTCGAATTAAATTTTCCAAATTTTCTTTAGCCAAAATGAAAAGGAAATTTAAAGAAAAATACTGGTCATCTTTCCATATTTTTGTGGCCTCAAATGCCATTTTTTCCGATTTTTCTACTATTTTTGGTATTTTCCGAAAATATTAAAAAATGCGAAAAAAATGAAAAATTATTTTTTGTTCAAGATTGGTTTCTTAGGCTTGGCCAAGGCTTCCAAAGTTTATTTTTCAATTTTCTCATTTTTTATTGAATTTTTTATGAATTTGTAAAGTTAAAATGCTGAAAAATACTAAAAATATGAAAAAAAATATTTTTTGCTCAAAATTGATTCTCTTGGCTGGGCTAAGGTCCTCAAGGTTGATTTTTTCAATTTCCTAAATTTTTATAGATTTTCTAAAAATTTTCTAAAAATAAAATTGGCTAAAAATCAAGTGTCAACACACGACGCTCTCACTGAACGAAGCCATTGGTTCTCCCTAAACACTCTCTCTCGACGACGCCTCTCCGACGAAGCGATATCGGTGCAAAGTTGGCTCTTAGTCCGTGAACAATAAGGTACGATCCGTTTTTTGTGACGTAGCCTTCGATCGGTGTCTCAATATTTCTAGGCATGCTTTTCCGCAAGAATCTTTTGGGAATTAGTTTTCCCTTCATTATCAAACACATGTTGGGTTTGCAGGAGGTTTTGCTCTTGATCTCTTTTTTTTTTTTCACTTTTGAAATTTTTACAAATTCCAGGATCAATATTTCACGGAACAGATTGTGCAATCAATGAAAAAAGTTCAAGTTTCGAAGGAAATCCAACATTACAATATGCAAAATGTGAAGCAGGCAGGTGTTAAAAATGGGAAAAATAAGCATTGACATGGACAAAAGGAACATATTAGAAAAATAAGCAAAGGCAAGTGTCAATCAAGCAGAGGCAAGGACAAAATGAGATGATGTTCGAGCAACAATGTTCGCTCGTGGCCAACAAGGGAGGCCCTCATCCAAATTGCTGAACAAAAGGCTAACAAGGGCAACCCATGCTCGAGGCCAAACCCAGATTGGCAAGGGTGGCCCTCGCTTGAGGCTGACTAGGGCATTCCTCACCTAGATCGACGAGGGCCGCCTCAAGCGAGATTCTTGAGAAAGAGATGACGAGAGAACTAAACAACGAGACGATGGGGGAATTAAACAACGACGCAAAACTCACCAGAATTGTGCGACGAGGGCGACAAACAGCGATGATGGAGCTGGCTAGTTGAGCCTTTTTCCACAAGGCTTCTTTCTTTCTTTTTTGAATCAAGAGAAACTCACTTTTTGGGTTTTGTTTCTCAAAAGCGATTTTAGAACAAAGGATCAATTTTTTTTTTTATTGTTCGTGCTCCAAATTTATTTTTGAAAATAAGATTAGAGAATTTACTAATCAAAATCATTTCTGTTATCGCATAAGTTTTTTTTAACTTTTTTTTTTAGAAACAAAATCAAAGAATCACAATTGTTAACCAACGTACCTTAAAAATATCACAAGGATAATTTGGGAGTTTTCTTTTTATTCATCTTAAATCGACAACAAAAGACAAAACAAGTAAAAGTTGCAGATAAGCTGCTGTTCGGTGCGCCTACTCCTAACGATTCTCCTGCTGACTTCGTTCCCAAACGCTCCCCGGCCTTCCTTCTGTCCTCTCGTTTACCTTTTACAAAAGCGGACGACGTCGTAGTGTCTCGAAAAATGTGACCGTTGCGCTAATAAAACCATCTCGGACAACGACACCGATAGAGCAGAGCTAGCGAGTAGCGCTCTGCACGTACTCACATGGCGTGTCCCCGTGCCCAAACACCGCCTACTCTCGCTCTCTGAATTGCTGCCACCCTGCTCGCTTCTGCGTACAAAACTTTGTCCTTCTCTCTCTCTCTCTTACTGTCGAGCAAATCGGCGTGAACCTCAAAACCCGGTAACGCACGCTAAAAGCCCCACCGATTCGAGCCACTGGGGTCGGGGGTTTCGTCTTCCACTGAAGCTTCGCTGAGGTTCGAATGCGGAAACAGCATCCGTCGATTCCGAGGTCGGACTGAAGTTTGTAAGCTATTTTCGAAGCTTGAAGATCCCGCCGGGAAATGGGGTGCGCGCAGTCGAAGATCGACAACGAGGAGTCGGTGGCGCGCTGCAAGGAGCGGAGGAACCTCATGAAGGATGCTGTCACGGCGAGGAACGCCTTTGCGGCGGGCCACACGGGGTACGCCATGGCGCTGAAGAACACGGGGGCCGCGCTGAGCGACTACGGACACGGCGAGGCCGAGGAGAGCTTCGACCGCGCCCTCCGCAGCCAGGGGCCGCTGGACGCCGCCCCACCGCCTCCGCCGCCGCCGCCGATGGACAGCCTCCCGCCGCCCCCTCCACCGCTGCCGAACTTCTCCCCCAGCCCGCTCAAGAGAGCCACGAGCTTGCCGGAGTTCGCGGTGCCGCCGAGGCGGAACCCTATCGCGAGGGAAGAATCGGTTGCGATTGCGGAGGAAGACGAGGAAGACGAGGACGGAGCGAATGAAGAGGAGGAAGAAGAAGAAGAGAAAATGCAGAATCTCCGGCGGCCGCCTCGTCCGAGGCCGAGGACGAGTAGCACGGCGGTTGTTCCTCCGGTGAGCAATCCGGTCCCACCAATGCCTGAGTCGAAAGGTATAGCGTGGGATTACTTCTTCAGTGTGGATCACATGCCAGGTCCGAGTCTGAACGATGAAGAGGAGATCAATAACGAGAACGATGAGAGTGAAGGCGTCGGATTCGGAGAAATGGGTAATGGGCTGAATGGAAATGGGGTTATGGAGGTCGAACCAAAGACGCCGGAGAAAGTGGTGGAGACGAAAGTAGCGGAAGAGGAGGAGGAGAGTGGCGTGAAGGAAGTGGGTAATAAGCAGATTGAGCATTCGAGTACCGCTCCTGTGCAATTCAGCAGGAAAGTAGGTAAGGCTGTGAATGGGGTTAGTCTGACGAAGGTGCTGAACGACATTGACGACCATTTCCTTAAGGCTTCCGAGAGCGCACAGGAGGTCTCGAAAATGCTCGAGGCAACACGGTTGCATTACCACTCGAATTTTGCTGACAGTCGAAGTAATTTCGTGTGCCTCTCTCTTTTTGCTATTTCTGTCTGTACATCTGGGTTTATATGCAAAACTTCTGTGTTAAAGATTGATCCATGGAGATATCTGTGCCTTGTCTGTTCTTGAGTTTTCTCAACCTGTTACATTGACAAGCTCATCGATCTTCATCTTATGAATCTGTAGATACAAGTGAAGCTGAATGTGGTCTAGCTCTTTGTGTAATTCTCATGAGATAATTCGTGTTGAGTTGTAGAAGAGACATTCATTTATAGTTAAAATGCAAATCGTCTATCATGAAAATGCTTTTCCACACTGGAGATATTAGATAATCGCAAGCTTTCCTTAGCTTGTAGTGATGATTCTCTTTTACAAGTAAGGAGAGCACAATGTAGATATGATGGTGCTGGTAATGCTGATTATGGTATTAGACCTGAGCTTGAAGGATGTTGCTCTAGGCATTCTCAGTTAGAAGTGATAAGGGGGTAGAAGGGTGGCATCCTTAGAGCTGCACCACTAGAAGAAGGAGATAGTAACGATTTAGTCTCTGGAACTGGAAGTGTTAGCGATCAAGTATGTTTTTTGAGTAAAGATTTGTTTTCTCAAGTGATTTAGAACTGCCAAAGAGACTTTTCTCTTCGTCATATATTCCTATGTGTTCCTCTTATAAAGAAACATGTTCATAGAAAGGTTGGTTGTTATGAGTACTCCATAATCTGTTCTTCTTTACTGGCATGGGAATTGCTAAATGTCATCGAACATACTGACATTTCTAATTGAATATGTTACTTTTGGTGGTGTACATGGCATAATAATTGTCATAAATCTGATAGGCTTTAGATGACACAGGTCACATTGATCATTCTGCGAGGGTCATGCGTGTCATCACATGGAATAAGTCATTCAGAGGTGGTATACCCAATGGTGACAGTGGTAAGGATGACTTTGATGCAGATGAATATGAAACTCATGCCACAGTTTTGGATAAGCTATTAGCCTGGGAGAAAAAGCTCTATGAAGAAGTGAAGGTATGGATGCAGTGTCCCAGTGATTTGGCAATCTGATTATATGCACGTGCATTTTCATTTCTTGATTGCTATTTTGGTGTTCTTCGGTTCACTTTGCAAATGTGGGGTAAACTTAGCCTCTGGGTTAACCAAAGAAAATAAAATCCTCAAAGTTTCTCTTAATAAGTAAGCTCTTGTTTGTAGATTCGAAGCTGAAAGGACAGAAGAAAGGTCATAAGTCAAAATGGAATTTGATGTGAAATTTTGAGTTTCGAATAAGTTGCTCCTTCGCGTTTTGATTCATGTTACTTTTGTAATATGATAAATCTTTCTGTGTTTACACGTTGATAGCAAGGCGAGCATATGAAGCTTGAGTATCAGAAAAAGGTGACTTTGCTAAACAAGCAGAAGAAACGTGGTGCTAGTGCTGAATCCCTGGAGAAAACAAAAGCAGCTGTAAGTCATTTGCATACAAGATACATAGTGGACATGCAGTCCATGGATTCAACTGCTTCAGAAATAAACCACATAAGGGATGGACAGCTGTTCCCAAAGCTTGTGCAACTTGTCGATGGGTAAGTTCCCATACCTGGAAACTGAGAGAATATACGATTATTCTGTTTGTTCTGTTTCAATGTATCCATATGTTTTCATCTTTTAGACGCCTTTTGTTTCCAGACTGTTCCTCTTATAACTAGGAGCTAGAACCTGTACAGCACCAGCGCTGGTTTCGCTCTATTAGTCCAAGTTCTCCTTTCCGAAAATGTCCCTTCTAACCTCTTCATGAAGTGACTCCAGTTCATCTATATATTGATCTGTCTGCTCCTTTCTGCTTGTGGATGTTCCAAATTTTGGTCAGTTTTGATTTTATCTTTCTCGAGCGATTGCTGACCTGTGCTCTTTGCAAGTTCATGAACCTTGTCAATTGCAGATGTCGTCGTCTTATTTGTTAATATTGTGGTTGCACTACCTTGGAATGGATTTTATCATGATTGGATATCTTTATTTGAAATTCAGAATGGCGAAAATGTGGGAAAGAATGCACATGCATCATGATAGCCAGCAGTCTATTGTTAGTGACCTGATGTCCCTGGACAGCTCGCATGCTCCCAAGGAAACAACCAAGCATCACTATGATCGCACAGAGCAACTTCATAAATTTGTTCTTGGGTGGCAATCACAATTTGAAAAGCTCGTTACCCATCAGAAACAATACATCCAAGCTTTAAACAGCTGGTTAAAGTTGAATCTTATCCCCATTGAGAGTAGCTTGAAAGAAAGAATCTCATCTCCACCCAGGGCCCAGAATCCTCCAATCCAAGCTCTGATAGTCTCGTGGTATGACCATCTTGAAAAGCTTCCTGACGAGCTTGCCAAGTCTGCTATTTCGGCATTTGCTGCCGTAATAAACAACATCATGGTACTTCAGGAAGAGGAGATGAAACTGAAAGACAAGTGTGAGGAAACTAGGAGAGAGTTCTTGCGCAAGAACCAGGCATTTGATGATTGGTACCAGAAATACATGCAGCGAAGGGGGCCCGATGAAACTAGAACAGAAGATGCAAACCATCACGACCCTGTGATAGAGCGGCAAGCGGCAGTGGAAATCTTGAAGAAGAGGTGGGAAGAGGAAGCTGAAGCTCACCAAAGACTCTGTATTCAGGTCAGAGAGAAGTCTCTGGGGAATCTCAAGAATCGCTTGCCCGAGCTCTTCCGGGCTATGTCAAACTACTCACAGGCCTGTGCAGAAGCTTATAAAAATTTGAGGTCTGTAACGCAGTTGCAGAGATCAAACAGGGCTTCCTCCTAGAATGTTACCACC
The DNA here is from genome assembly GCA_016432845.1 of Psidium guajava. NCBI lineage: Eukaryota > Viridiplantae > Streptophyta > Magnoliopsida > Myrtales > Myrtaceae > Psidium > Psidium guajava. The sequence continues at coordinate 32,753,012 of CM028229.1, read as the reverse complement.
TGTTTCATTAGGAGAAAGTGTTTTTAAGTTCAAACTTTAGTATGACATCGTCATACATATTTCCAGACAGCCTCGGCTGTTATTATCTGTTAATATCCGACCGTCACCTCCCACACAAGCATGCGCATGTTCAGATGGATGGGGTGGTAATTTTGAAGTGAATGCCCAGGTATTCTAATATATGGCTTCTTCATGAGTTCTTAGAGGATTCCTAATGCCTTAGGCCTTTGAGGCTGAAACTGGTTCAGTGCTCGGAAGAATGCATTGTAGTGCCCCTCACATGGTCTGGACGATGCTGTTCCTTCATTACTGTAATAGTGTGGACGATCTTTGGGGGCATTCGGGAAATGAAGTTGCATGATAGAAAAGGGCAGGCATGAGTTCCTACTCATACATCCCGTACAAAAGGTGAAAGGATCTCCAAGTAAGTGAAAAGCCTAGAGCCCTAACCCACGTGCCCCCCATACTTTAGGGCCTGTGCATTTGGGAATCTAATCAATTCTGCGAATGACTTTTGGTACGCCAGTCATGTTCTTGTTTCCTTTGCCTTTGAGAAACCGGAAACCATGGCTGTACCCATTTTAAATTTGGTCTTTGGTGTATTCTCCAAAAGTTGAAAAAGGATCAGAAGACCAAGATGAGACGAAACGTTACTAATCGGAAAATTAGATGACACTTCTTGTTCAGTTAGGAAGAAAATCGATTGACTCTAAGATGGGTGTCGTGAGCCATGAAAGGAGAGAGAGAGAGAGAGAGGTGGCTGGCAAAATTTGACCTTTCGGCGGTTGTCTTTATTAAATATTTGCAGGCTTTTGGATGCTTGGGGGGTCGCTATGGGACCTTAACCTCATCGACGCCCCAACTTGGTCCTGCTGGTTTGGGACCAGGGGAAATTGCATTTACTCACTCAATGCTCATTACACAAGGGCTAGTCTCAATTTGAATAAATGGAATATAGATTAATTCGGTTCTGTAACTCAAACTTCATACTCGTTTCGAGTTGGGTATTTCTGTTACAACCCGGGCTCATACAGGTGGTCTTCCAGCGGGTCTACAAATTAGTCGTCTTGATCTTTTACGAATCATTTGTCAAACGTCGATCCATTTTGCCCTTTTCTCGATTCTTTTATCAAAGCGACGCTGATTTTCTGGTATTTTCTTGTTGATCATGTGTATGACAAGTTCATATGGAGATGCTCCATCTGCTAAACCTGAGTTTCTCTTCCTTCGTCTTTACATGACCACCACGAGACATGCATTCCCACCTATCAGGACCACTTCTCGGAGTTAAATGAGATGTCTCAATCCCCAGTTAAATTTGTCACCTCTAGGGTTTGCCCATATGATGCTAAAATTTGTTTAGTCTGACCGACTCTCGAACGCGGCTCAATCTTGATGGGCTGGGCGGGCTACTTCCGATGGCTCAGATCCCATAGCCGCCTAACGAAGTGGAATCAAGTCAAAAATGCTGAACACATTCACGCATGTCCCTTTTAAACTCCTTAAATACCCTAGAGCTAACATCATTGGGTCATGTTACATGCCCACCTACATAGACACACACCTTGCGTTCAAACTCTTTTTGTGCATCAAGGCCTGCTGATTTCATCTTCTCTTCTTGGGAAAATGATGGGCATCAAGAACTGGCGTGAACCAAGGATGGAGGTCATCTACTTGGGGAGGAACAACCACAACAGCAACAAGAAGAAGCCTAGTCATGGTCAACATGAGAAAACGCATCAAGGGTGGCAGCAATTCTGGAGAAGATTCAAGAAGGACAAGAGGGTCTCCAGCACTCTTAACAATACCAAAGTCAGAGGCTCTTATGATCCTGATGAATACTCTCAGAATTTCGATCAGGGGATCGATTGCACTGGATTCCAGTCGTTCTCCACTCGGTTCGCCGATCCGTGGTCGAGGATCGATCCGAAGAAGATATTGTTGATAGATATGGATTGAGGTTGTTCAGATGGCTAAAATTAGCTAGCTGCTGTGTATGTAACCCTGTTTCCAGGATTGGGTCTTGAGTCCCTCTTCAACTGTATTATAATTCATGCAAAGTGTTTTTGCTAATTCTTCTCTCTTTCACTTGCCTCTCTCTCTCTGTGTCCCTGCAGCTATTGCCTTTTACTTACTTTCAGAATAATAAATCACATATTAGACACAAAGATACTGTTCCCCACAGGAGGAAATCATGGGCACAAAGAATCTGAGAAGAGAAAAAAAATAGCTAAATGAAGAAAGGTGTGCTTCCAAATCTTTTCAGAATGATAAATCACATATTAGACACAAAGATACTGCTCACTACAGAAGGAAATCATGGGCATAAAGAACCTGAGAAGACAAAAAGAACAGTTAAATGGAGAATGGAGTGTTTTCAAATCTCATCAGTATTTGTAATTTGCTTTATGAAATTTAGGCATAATTCCCCGATCACGATATAATGAAAATCACAATGAGAATGTCAACGGGAAAGTGTGCTTAACAGGTATCCTAACAACGTCATTAAAGAATGTCGGATGAGGAATAATATTCTCCATGCTACGTATTCAAGTAATGGTTTCCTAGAAGGTTCAAATTGCACGCAGGTCAAGAGTCACCATCATTGACAATTCAAAGTCATTGAAATTCGGTTGGCTCAGATTTATTTATTTTTATAAAGGAGAGAGGCTGCACTCCTTGTTTCAAGATGGCTTCGCGTGCTCTGAAAAGCAACAAAAAGGAAGGCGCGCCTTCTCTTTTGGAATGAAGGTGAAAGAAGGGCACGTCTTGGGTTTGATGGCTTTTGACCTCAATCCAATTTTTGCAATCTCAATGCAAAGCAAATTTTTACTCAGGACAAGAACAAAAAAGCAGGAATGTCTCCACCTTTTCTGCAACCCTTCGGCCAAAAAGTAGCTAAAGATCATGTGAATGTTAGAGAGAGAGAGAGAGAGAGAGAGAGAGAGAGAGAGAGAGAGCATGCAAGAAAAGAATCTGTGTTGGGGGCAACAAAGTAAAAACCACGTTTTTTGCGGGGTTAGATAAAGAGGGAGAGTATGCAAGAAAAGAATCTGTGTCGGGGGCAAAAAAGTCAAAACTACGTTTTTTTTCAGGGTTAGACAGATGAGAGGGAGATGGTTAGGGCATGTTTCAATGTCTTTGGGGGTAAATTCCAAATGCTTTACTCATATTTTTGTCTGTCGCAAGAGGAATTCCACAGGCGCAAGTTTTCACCTAACTAGACCCCAACGACAACAAAATAAGGGTAAGTACAGAAATTTTTTGAAAATCAAATCTCAAAGTATCATGACTCATGATGATCGTCGAAATCAACGGTCATGTTTTTTTTTTACCCCAAAGAAAACGCGTTTATGACAGGGTGCTGATGCAGCAAGGATGTAGAGGGATATTTTCGATTGGTTTTATACCAATTTTTTTAATTTCTAATTTATCGAGAAATTAGTGAAATTATAGTAGACTAATCCTACTCAGCCGAAAATATGGTTGTCGTTGCGAAATAAGATTGCCGGTTGCGCGAGTAATCACTCATTGCAAACACATGATTCCAAGCGTTAATCACCAGCAGGCGTGCTTTGTTCTCATAACCAAGTGCTAAAAACAATCCAGACTAGGATATTATCAAGTGTTGACAGTTTTTTTCACTACATTTAGACATATGATTGGCCTATTAGCTTTGATTGTTATCTTGAACCGCCACATTGTTAAATGTCTTTGGTTTTGGGCTTGTGGGCTTGTGGACAAACCGAGCAACGTAAGTGTTCTTAATGGGCTTGGTCAACAATTCAAATAGGCTTTGTCCAAAGCAAACTAGCCCAGCAAAACGACCGACGGTGTAATCGGCTGCAATAGCTAATTCCGTGAGCATCTGACCTGGCCCGTAAAAGAAAAAAATCGTCTGCCAATTTGTTTGAAAGCTCGCTAGAGTACCTTCATCAGCAATGCCAGATAAAGCATTCACAGCTAGGGGCATGATCGGAGCTGGGCCGCGTCGATACCCTGTCACGTTCAAGCTCGGCTCGACTTGGAAGCTCGATGCTTGAAACTCAACTTGAGCTCGAACGAGTATCGCATCTTGCTTGAGTTCGATTCGACTGGAAAATCGAGATGCTCAAGCTCAAGCTCAATCTAGACTCGATTAACAGCAATGCGGCTCATCGAGCTGAGTATTGACATGCTTGGGCTCGACTGACAAGATTACTCAAATAACCAGATGAGCCAATCTCGAGAACAATCGAGCCGAACCCGAGCTACTAGCGAGTAGCTTGACTTGCTTTCGCCCATATTCACAGCAGCTAAAGTAGCCGCAAGACAGATCTTCCACTTTTTCATCTCTCGACCCTTTTGACCCACAGGAAGCTACGACACAAATGCTGCGACAATGAAACGTTCCGCATCTGAGTAAGTGACCCCTGTTTAAACGAGAGATCGAACCAATAAACACAACCCATTCTGCAAGACCTTTTTGTATCTGTTGATAACAGATCATAAAAGCTCATTCGAAATTTTAGACTCAAAGATGATCTTTAAGAATACATTTCAACAGTTTAAGCTTGCAGTCCTATTTTGGTCCTGCTACATTGGAGAGGATTATTATCCCAATTTTCTAAATAAATTGGAGGAGAGTGTGCTCTATGATCCAAACTTTAAGCAGCAGCCGGTTTGCTGGCCGCGTGCTTACATGGGACTCGTTGGTTTTGATTCTTCAACTCGTCGCCAGCCACAAGAAAGAATGCCGTGTGCCTACCAGCGTCATTACACAGATACATTCAGTCTTGCCACAAACAAAAAGCTAACATCGAGAAGGAAAGAGTGTTCGATAAATTTTCACCTGAAAAAGTTCATCATCTTAGTCTTCGAGTCATCGTCGATTTCTGGAATGCTGTCTAGTGCTTGTTGCATGTGATGCAACCACCTTTCCGCCGCTTGACGGGTGACAGGAAATGGTCGATGGCGCGCGATTAATGCAGGATGACCTGCCGAATCAGCAAGGGTTGACATAAACATGTTTAGCCATACTCCTAGTAATTAGTGTCATCAAAGTAATGGTAATTTGTAATCAATATCCCTGAAATGGGGACAAAATCAGATTAAAAGAAGGCGTTCTCTAGATAGAACAAACCAAAATGAGCATCAGAACAAGAATTGTTCCAACCGTGTCGAAGATGTTCAATGTGAATCGGACACGACTTCATTAATCTCTTTAGGACCGGAAAATGCTATAAAAGGCTTGCTAGTACCAATAAATAACCATTGCTCCATGGCCCACTTTTCACTTACAGAAGAGAAGACATAAATCATGTAAGGAGAGATTATGCATGACTTTAGTAACATCTCTACTTGATACTTGAAGCCTTGACTTTCAAAGGTGAAAACCGCTACGACTAGACACTTAAATCTCATCTGAGAGCTGTACCAACTCGTTCACATTAAATTATAGACCATTAATATGGACATCACCGCACTTTGTCGCCTCAAAAGCTAAAAAATGCGGATCGGTACATTACATAGGAAAGTAGGGAAAATACCTTTCCTCTGAGAATACAATGGTGGACCGCCCATTCTTTGCACAAAGAATTCATACTGGTTTTGGATGGCTTCTTCCTTCTTTGAATTCGCGAAGATCGACCGAAACCATTCTTCTTCATCATCGTACACCCTAATCCACCACATCACACAGCAACGGATGTCAGATCGACAATCTTCTGTATTCCAACTTATAAGACAACTTTGAAATTTCTGCCCGCACCCCCCCCCCCCCCGCCCAAAAGAAATCGCGACACGAACAAGTACACTTTCTAACTCAGAACAATCGAGCAGCACCATTTCCAACGTAAGAACGAAGAAACCATATTCACTCAATGGTCCGAAGTGGATCTTAAACTGCCTTATCAATACAAACATTTCACTCTTCGAACTAGTTAATCATACCCAGAATGATCAAACGCCAGATTTCGTCATCGTCTTGTTTTGCACATTTCAATTGCCCTATAAAGAGCCCAGTTCATCGAGATACAACTAAAAAGCCAGCGCCCAAACTCCATTTTCTGAAAATAATAATAATAACATTGCGGACGCATCAAAACTCATCCAATTATCATCAGACTGATCATCCGCCACAATCAGAGCAACATCCACGAACCCCATCATCGAGCAACATCAACATACAGCACGATCAAACAACCGGGCAAGAATCAAAAGACGCATTCTCGACACGACAAGACTAAAAGAACCGACTTTTCCCTCGCTATATGCTAGAGAAGTGACCTGGTGTAGAAATTGGTGGAGAGATTGATGAAGGTGGGGAGGCCGAGCTTCTGGAAGAGGTTGGTGCCGTCGATGGCGAAGGCGTCGTCCGGGTCGACGCCACTCCATAGCGAGGCCTTCTCTTGCAGACTCTGCATCTCCTTCTCTCGCTCTTGCTCTCGCCCTGCCGGAGCTTGTGGTGGTCGCGTGGGCTTGAGGCTCTTTCTTTCTTGAATATGAGAGAGAGAGAGAGAGAGAGAGAGAGAGAGAGAGAGACCACGAATAAAAACCGTGGGCGGTTGCTCTTATTCTGTGGGGGATGATGAGTGGCGGGTGGTGGTCCCATATTCTTATATTCTCCATGTTCTCACCTGGAGACATGGTGAGGTCATTCTGTCGCTACCGCGACGGTCCCGCGATGGTACGGGCCGACGGGGCCGAGATTTTGGATCCGCAGCGGCGTTCGCGATCGAATTAAGCTTTCGCAAATGCGGTGCGTGTTCTCGGCTCGTTGCAAGCGGGTTGTGCATCCTTACCGCCTTGCCGGGGCTATAGCCAGCAGGGCCCTGCTCGCCATACCTATCGAAATAGATCATAAATCCATTTGTTGATAAATATATGGAAGATCGAATGAGCCATAATTAGGTTTATAACTTATTTATACTTAACCCACTTATATCATTCTCTCTTCGTTCCTTCGATCCCGAACTTTTAGGTTTTTTGTATGAAAGTGTTTTGGGAATATGAATCAAGTCGACTTCAACTTATTGAATTTGCAATAAATGAGTTGAGTGAGTCTATTTGGATTGGATCGTTTATTACCCATCCCGATCCCCTCATTTGACGGGAGCTACCGCTCGCTGACTTCAAGTTGATAGGTCAAGAATTGGCCACAACTTTCTTTACGGCAGGTTTTTTCTTTTTCTTTTTAATCGAATTTCCTATGCAGAATGTTTGCGCATTGAATGGTTAGGGAAAGACGCATTATCATGGAAGCTTCTATCCGTCTAATTGAAAGCCTGTAGAGATCATGGAAGCTTCTTCGACTCTTTTGAGGGAGGTTATGTCCATACTCCCAGAAGCTTTACATGTCCTCAACTCAACGGCATCGTCGTTAAATGCCACCCAAAATCAGCCATCCCGTCCTTAGAAACCTGGAGGATCTGTTCGTGCCCGCGTTGCGAAGCTGCGGAAGCGCTGTGGAACTGAAGAGGGTCCATGCCCGCATCGTCCAACACTCGCTGTCGCAGAGCAATTTCTTGGCCACGAAGATGATCGACGCGTGCGATCGATGCCGAGATCTCGGTTATGCAAGTTTGCTCTTTAGGAACGCGGTGGACCCGAATGTGTTCTTGTTCAATGCAATCATCAGAGCTTACGCGCACAACTTCATGTACAGTCTCGTGGTCACGGTGTACAGGAAAATGCTGGAGGACGAAAAGATTTTGCCTGATAAGTTCACGTTCCCGTTTTTGATCAAGTCATGTGGAGGGTTGATGAGTGAAAACTTGGGTAAGCAAGTGCACGCCCATGTGTGTAAAATTGGGCCTGCGGGGCACTTGGTGACGGAGAATTCAATGGTAGACATGTACACGAAGTTTGGGAATTTGGAAGATGCGTATAAGTTGTTCGACGATATGCCCCAAAGGGATGCTGTCTCATGGAACAGTCTCATTTCTGGGCATGTTAGGTTGGGACAGATGACAAGGGCAAGGGAATTGTTTGATCAGATGCCATGTAAGACTATCGTCTCTTGGACGACAGTGATTTCTGGGTATTCTCAAGTTGGCAGTTATATCGATGCCCTGGAAATATTCAGGCAAATGCAAACGTTTGGTGTTGAACCTGATGAGATAAGTATTGTCTCCGTCTTGCCAGCTTGTGCGAACCTGGGAGCTCTCGAAGTTGGGAAGTGGATTCACATGTATGCAGAAAAGCACCGGCTTCTCTGCAAGACTTGTATTTGTAATGCTCTGATGGAGATGTATGCAAAGTGTGGTAACATCGAGCTAGCGCGCCTGTTGTTCAATGAGATGAACGCGAGGGATGTTATTTCTTGGAGCACAATGATTTGCAGCTTAGCCAATCATGGAAAAGCTAAGGAAGCAATTGAACTGTTTCGAGCTATGCGAAGAGCAAGGGTTGATCCGAATGGCGTCACATTTCTGGGTATCCTCTCAGCATGCACACACGCTGGTCTAGTGGATGAGGGACTAGAGTTTTTTTGTTCAATGAAGAGAGACCATGAGTTAGAACCAGATATCGAGCATTATGGCTGCTTGATAGATCTTCTCGGGCGCTCGGGATGTCTCGACCAGGCTATGGATGTGGTACAGACTATGCCAATAAAACCAGATTCCAAAATATGGGGTTCTTTGTTAAGTTCTTGCAGGACTCATGGCAATCTTGAGATGGCCGTTGTTGTAATGGAGCAGCTGGTAGAGCTGGAACCGGATTTCACAGGGCATTATGTGTTGCTGGCCAACTTATATGCAGATCTGGGGAAAGCCGAAGGGGTTTCCAGAATGAGAAAGCTCATGAGAAACCGAAACTTGAAAAAGCCACCTGGAGGAAGCTCAATTGAAGTGGACAATATAGTACTCGAATTTGTTTCGGGTGATAATTCTAAGCCGTTTTCAAGAGATGCATATAGGATGATAGAGCTGCTGGAATCGGAGCGGAACCTAATAATTCAAAGAATTCAAGCTGGGGTTGCTTGAGCTCCTAAAATCACTTTTGAACTCGGGGATGGAAAGACAACGCATGGCTCATGCTGCATTGAAAATGTTGCGAGTCACCTGCTCGGAACGTGATCTGCTTATACAGTCGCATTCCTAATGGCCTGCATTTCTGGTTGGGGTGTCCAACTAGAAGTACATGGTTTGAGCAGTAGCTTCTGCAATTCTGAAGCACGAGCACCTGAGGGGCACGGTCACAAGAGATTGAATTTCGAACATCAATTGAACGTGTTAAAACCGAGGATTGACATATGTAAAGTGGATGCCCGGATGAGTAAACGACGGATGTGAGGCCTCAAACAGAAGAATTTGTCCACGTGGTCTAGGCGAATACCTAGATATGCAGATAGAGAAGCAAGTTTTACTGAATAGCTCTGTCACGATCTCTGAAATTCGCCATGCGCGATCTCCTCTACTGAATAGAGGAATAATAACACAAATAATTTTTTGTAATGTAACTCTTAAACTTTTAATTTGATCAATATGATCTTTGAACCTTCGCCCAATATGTAACATGATCTTTGAATTTTTAATTTGACCAATATCATTCTTGAATTTTTGAAACATGTTTAACTTAATTCTTAAAATATAGAAAAAGTTCAATGTAATCTTTTTAATTCAAGTTCAAGGACGACATTAAATTTTTTTTTGTACTTCAAAGATCAAATTAAACATATATCAAAAGCTTATAAATCACATTAAATAAATTGATAATTCAGAAATCACATTATATATTAAGTTAAAATTCAATAACTATATTGATCAAATTAAAAGTTCATAAACTACATTACACATTGAATCAAAATTTAGGAATTATTTGTGCCCTTTTTTCTTAAATAGAAGCCATTCAATATTGCTACACAAGGATAGTATTCTCAAAGCATTCGTGGATTGACTATTCACCGTCCTCAAGCGATTTGGAACTCCCACCAATCCATGATCTACTCCCACCAATCCATGATCTTCTCTTTAACCTAGTGATATCGATACTCTCCTTAAAAACGATCAAGCAGTAAACTTATGACGAAGTAGCACGGATCGTGTGAAGCAGCCGAATGAGGTTAGAAAAAGTACAGGTGCTTTATTCAGTCAGATGCCCAAAAATGGCTACACTAAATCACGATGCCGACAATACAAGACCAATACACATCGGATTATGGAATGCATACCGGTGAAAATCACTATTCCACAAGACAGACAATGACATCACTTCATCTCTAAATGAGCACATGGAATAAATAAATCGGTCTACAAGAGCAAAACTGCAGAAAATACGGGCTATTATCAACCAAATTCAGCCACAAAGGCCTACGAAGCAGCAAGGTACAGAAAGAAAGGAAGTTTAGCTGCTGACGTGAATCATTTGCTCCCAAGTCAGCCAACTATAGTAACGGCTCTCGCATTCCGATGTGATTGTCCAGATTTAAGTGAAAATCCGCGTAAGCGACAAACCACATACCACAACCACAGAGTAGAAACTGCAATCCATGATTACTGCATCCATTACTTTCATCATCAGAAAACCTAACTCCAAGCTATTACCAACTTGATCAGCCCCATCACTCTCGCCGGCTGAAGGATTCTTATTTTCCCCTTTGACAGTGCTCGCGCCAGTTGATTGTTTGTCCAAAACAAGTGGAGCAAGCACAAGTGTCATGTTGGTAAGCAGAACGAGGTAAAGAGGCCTTAACATCAAGACGGACCGGATTATCTTGTTGCCTAACAGGGGGAAACCTATGTCTGATAAAACCACTAGCAGCCCCACTACCATAGAACAAAGTAAGCGTGCAGTAACTGAAGAATCTATAGCAGAACTAATCTGATTAGGACTAATGGACATGCTACGCAGTGCCTGATGAACTGAGGACTGCTCAACATGTGTAGTAGGACGAGATGCATTTTGATGCGAGGTTGAGGATGGATAAGTCTCTGATTTCTCACTGATCTCCAACGGCGGAACCTCCGAGTGTTGGTTGCTTGTCCGACTTTTCTGTGAAGGAAACTCCATATTTTCTCTACCTCGGGAACCATCGGTCTCGCTAGCATCTCCACTTTGATGATCCTTTGGCAACACAGTCTCAAAGGCTTGACATTCTGCACGATAAAAAGCTGCATGCAAGTAAGACACATGAGTAAGAAAAGCGGGATAGATTTTACTGAATCTGATAACAGAAGACTTCCTCTTCCGCACGCTCTTATCCCGCTCATCCCGAAAACTCGATATGCCAAAAAAGGATAGGTCATAAAAGAGAAAGCTTTTCGAGGATTAAACCAATTTCAAATCTCAAAGCACACTTGAATTGCTTTCCTTAACCATGGTAGGAGCCACTCCTAGAATTACGCGCATGCCTCCACGATACTGATCCGAAACCCGTCCACAGGGATATGATTGGAGCGGAAAAGCTAATCAAGGACGGGCATAAGGGAAGCGTTTTATGATGCGGCTAAGCTACGCAATAACTCTACAAGGACATTTACCAATTAGCAAGCAGGATCGAATTTTCACCAAAGCGCAAGATGGTTTCCTCAAATCTTCGAACACAATTCGCTTTTGCTTAGAATAGTGATATAAGCAGTGCTATTCCTCGAATTGGAGCTTCTGGTCCTAACAATAGCAACGCCCAAACCCAATTCTCTGGCATCAAGACAAGAACTTGGCCACGAATTCTCATCCTAAACTCGAAATCAGGTCTTTTCGAGCTATTCATCTGCACCAATGCAAATCACGTATCCATACCCTTCGTTTCACCGGACACTCGCATGTTCTTCACACACATACCATCCTTCTCTGCCAAAACCAAACCTAAAACAATGTCACCGCAACCCCTCAAAACCAATTTCGCACACAAGAAAAAGCCCCTCCAGACCAACGATAAGAAATCACCAATTTACCAATGAAAACGAACACCAACCTACCGGACGAAACGACAAGGCGCGAGCGTTCAATTCAATCAATGTTTCAAAAAGGTTGAAGAAAGGAGGTAGATGCGTTGCGATGCTTTTGGAATTCGATACCTGTACCATCGGATCGACCAGGGTGGAGAGGGGATGGGTCGGGATCCCCGGGGATGGAGGGCTGAGACGAGTCGGAGGAGGGGAGGGATTGGATGCGGCCGGTGATGAGAGCCAGGCGGTCGGAGCTGCGATCGACGATTCTCCTCCGGCGAGATTCTCTGCTCGCGGTGGCCATCTTCGAGAGAGCTCGTTCTGATCGCTATGGATTGCCTTCGCAGTTTGCCTTCTATCTCAATCCACTATTTTATTTTTCTTCCCTTTTTATAGTCCTTGTTAGTTGGGTTAAAAAAAAAAAGATTAACATCATAAAAAAAAATCCGAACTCGTACATTTATGATAAATTTATCTCAAATTATTTTTTAATAAAAAAATACTAAATTTATATATTTATAATAAATTTATCTCAAATTTCTTACGACAAATTTACCGTTAGTTTTTGTTAAATCTAATTATCAAATTGCTAAGTTAGATGGCACTTGGCAATTTACGAGTATATCAGTTTGGGATTTTTACTTTATATTTGTAACAGGTGTATTAATTTAAAATTTTTCGCAGTATTGACCTAATTTAACGAAAGATAAATTTGTCACAAATATATCAATTTAGATTTTTTTATGGTCAAAAAAATTAATTTATGCTAAATTTATCACAGATATATCAGTTTAGGATTTTTGATAATCAAAAAATTAACCTAGAGTAAATTTTTCACAATTATACCAGTTTGAAGTTTCTCATGATCAAAAAATAGCTTGACGTAAATTTAGCACAAATGTACCAGTTTAAGGTTTTTGGTGATATTAACCCTAAAAAAATTGAGTGCTAATGGTGATCCCGACATAATTTAGGCCCAACTTTTAGTTATGGCATTAAAAAAGCAACAATTTTTGTTTGGAGGACAATTTTGGCCAACTAATATAGTTTGCGTACAAAAAAATGCAAAATGATATTTAACGAGACTCCTAAGGAGATTGCACCAGTGACCATTCTTTCCAAATGAGAAGAGGAAGGTGAGGGGGTTCGAATTCTCATCTTTAGACAAAGTGGGGGTGAGGACACGTGTGTAGGGAGTAGAGCTTCGTAACCTGTATTCGGCACATAGCATGACTTGTATGGTAGAATAGAATATGGGATAGAACTAGACCCCCAAAAAAAAACATTTAAGGGGACTCCGACCAAAAAAAGATTGAAGGGGGGCAAACGGATGCTAACCTGGTAACTCAAGCACCGAATCGGTAAATGTGGCTTCTCATACAATAAAAACGACGTCGTCTACCACACGTTGGAACCCCTTCTCCCCCCTCCCCCCCCACCCTCTTTTTTTCCCCCCGAGCAATCAAAACGACGTCGTTCTCGAGCTCAGTAGTGGGCTTTCAAACCAAATTTGGGGTTGAGGGATGGGTTGCTCGCAAAATCACATATCGAACGTGGCAAGTCAAGTTTGGGCAAAAATTGGTGAACTCGTGAAAGAATCCCAAGCCCCAATTCCGCGTACCCCTTTCTCTCGCAATCTGATTTGAGCTTAATTTTCGGCTTGCAAACGATGTCGTTTTCCATTGTTTTTACAAAAGCCACATCCGTTGATCCCGGCACTAGTCTTTCGTCGTGTCGAAATTCATTTGCCACCTTAGACGCAACTTCTGCATTTTCTAGCTAAAATCGTTTCGCGGGTTAGAGTTGCTACTCTTTTTTTTTTTTTATGCCATATGTGAGTGTCGGGGCCAAAATTGCCCCCAGATGAAAGATTTGATATTTTTTTACGTGACATTTGAAAGTTGGGGCTAAATAGTGAGTGCCTTTTCTTTTTTTGGTTTTGCAATAAAAAAAAAACCTTTATTGTGTTCAGCAAAACATTTTCGATTTCCGCAAGATCGTCCTTGGCGTGGAGGAGACTCTTCAATTTGAAGCCCAATTTAAACCCATCGATTTAACTGGGGTATCATTTGCCTAATGCCACAATCTCGTCATCCACAATTTTTTACATTTTGAGCGGATAGGCCTAAAATCGATTATACACTTAAGCCGAGGTCGCTTCTTCACAGACTAAGCTCTCAAATTTTACGAGACTGAAAATAAGCTAAGTAATTGAATCTAATCTTTTTGCTTGCACACCAACTTAGGGACTACTCAACCGACTGCCGATTATGACAATCTCAAGTACTTAAAAACTATTGATTTTTTTTTTTGTTGTTTCTTTTTTTGCGCGGGTGAATCTTCCTAGCTTCGAAAATTGAAAAAATGGAGAAAAGAGATTATATGCTTTCATACTTTAATATTTAGATATTTTGAAAATTTTCAGGTATTCTAATTAACTGAAAAAAAAAATTTCAAATATCGAAAGTTAACTGTGAACTGTTGACCCTCAACCCAGGATTGGAAATCAAGAGCTTGCTTCGTGGAAGCACTGAAATGGGAAATTATGTAAAAAGAAAAAGAAACATGAAATTGTCAGAAGTGGGATTTGAACCCACGCCCTCTCACGAGGACCAGAACTTGAGTCTGGCGCCTTAGACCACTCGGCCATCCTGACTGGTCGAACGTGGCTTTGGAAAATAAACAATATATCAAACTTTACTGGGCCCGCTCAGTGACCCGGAAGTGAAGCCTTTTATGTCCCCAGGATCAAAAGAAGGTAAGTGCCGACCTTCCGATCATTGCTCAAGCTGTATAATGTGGCGGTACAAAATCTCGCATAGGGGTCGATCGAGTGCGCGAGTCGCATCGACCCGGATGTCAAACCGAAGCGGCCTTCGACAGAATCAAGTGTCAATGAACCACAACATGTTGCGAAATTGATGAGTAGAACGTTATTAGAGACGACCCATAAAATGGTCCATAGTGTTGGTATGACTAGGAGATTCCTAGCGAATGTTCTTGGTACAAAGAGTTACTTGGCGAATAAATCCCCATCAATTGCGATTGAATGTCGGACTTCAGAAAAAGTTTGGTCAGGTAACGTTACCGATTATTCTGTTGTTGGAATATTTAATTGCTCATGTTGTGTTCGAGTTAACAATGGTAAGCTCGATGGAAGGATAAGAAAGTGCATGTTCCTAGACTATGCGCAAGGTGAATGAAGTCATCGATCGTGGTGTTCGGAATCAAATTCGGTTGTTATAAAAAGAGAAATTACATTTGACGAGTCTCCAGTACTTTTGAGTACGAGTGATCATAGCGGTATTTATATGGATCTAAATAGTGTTCAGTTTGGGTGGAGTTGCGACCAAAAACTCCCGAGGTAGCGAGTACTAGCGGAGTAATTCACGCAGATGGTACTTATAGCGAGGTGGAGTCTATAGAGTCAACGGTTGCTGTAACTGCAGATATTGATAATGTACGTAGTCGGTCTCTCAATAGATATGGATGCAATGATATTTTGCTTTACCTGTGGCTGAGCAGCTTGTGTTCGAAAGTCCTTGTGAAGTAGCCAAAGGTGCATCTGCAGTTGATGTTCTGATGGAGTCCGCGATTATAACGAAATTCAAGCACGACTTGGACTTGGAAGACATTTGTAGTGGTTGAGCTTATCGAGGCTGTTGGAAGAGTAGTAGCGGTGGTATTCAGATTCTAGCGAAACAATTGTGACTTAACTCAAATATCGAGCGAAGGTGGAGATTTTTAAAACATGTCTCGCCTTTAATCCCGTAGACGAGATCCCGACCCAAGATGAATTACAGAGAAGGCCTTTTGATTAAAGGAAAATCTAACGATTGAATGTATGTGACGTTCACTGAGGGAATATAGAATTTCCTGTTCGGTGTTGGAGAATAAACAAAAGCTTTCCTATTTTATCTTGATACTGAATTTGTGTGCAATAATGGCGGCCAAGATAAGAAATAAATAAATAAATAAATATATATAGAAGGAAAAGTCAAAAGAAGAAAGTCCAAACTTGGACTTGTCAGCCGAATAACGTGATTTCCTAATGCATGTTGGAATCGGCCTCTGCGGCATGATCTTGGGACTATACAAAATCTGATTGAGGAACTTTTCATGGGCGGTTGTTGACGCAAGGGTTCTTGAATTACCGTTTGCGCGAGTGCTTGGTCGGGGCATTTATCTTGCCGAATTACATTACGAAAAATCTATGTTTAAAGTCGATAAATTCTTATTATAAGAATTTGCGTATAATTCCCTGGTGAGATTGAAAGATTATTTCGTGACGAATTAAAAACTAAATACTGTATGCGTTATTGAATGTAATTTGGGCTGAGAAATACCGAGAGCATTTTAGTAGCTCGAGTGTGGTTTCTAATCTCTAAATTATATCGCTTGATTTATAGTACGATTTGCTTTTGCTCTTTCCGTAAATTTAGGTCTCTACGATCGAATCACATACATCTGATATCCGATTTATTTTATATTCTATCTGCTCATTATTCGATCGCTTATTTCGCGCGATATTTTGTGGAACGACACGCGGGCAAGGGGCCACCGAGCTTGGTCAACTTTCTGCGATGGGAAACTAATCTCCCGTCATCCGCATGGGATACTCAATATTATCCTCAGAGGAGTCAACTGCTTTCCTGCCAAGACATTTATGGCGGGCACATATGGCAAGAATCTCATTCGATTTCCATTGGGATCCTCTTTCCCTTTTCCGTTGGTTGCGAATCAAGAAACGGAACGCGTCCCTCTTCTTCTTTCTTTTCAGGTCATTAGCCGCAGCCGTGTCCGCACTCCACACCTTCCCAAGTCCGGCGAACAGCTCCGATCTCCTCCTCCGGCGGCTCAATCTAAGGTGAGCGTCGTTGATTTTGGTACAGTCGTAGCATGGGGCCTTTCGCCTTTCGTGCGGTGCCCTCAAAATAAACTGCATAGAGATCCAAAATTTCCGGTTCGTTTTCTCTTATTAGGCCCGTGTTGCGTTCAGTCCTCATCACATGCTATGTCGAGTCCCCCTTAAGGCTACAAGAAAAGTTTTTTGCTCGTTCCATAATTTGTCTAGTATTGACCAAGTGTCCAACCTCTAATCAGATAGGAGAAAGTGGCTGCGAATTTGGTAAAGCAAAGGCTGACCTTCGGACACCACTAGGGAGAGATAGGGAGAGAGAGAGAAGGTCGTCTCTTTGCCAAGTTATCCAAGGCATTCTTCTACGGGGGCACATGAATGTCGTTAAAAAAAACCTATCTCTGCTGCTTTCAACGGGCATTATTTGAAGGAATTTTGACCTGGATCTAATGGCCCATACGAGTGGGGCGAGATGTGGAACGCACTTTGTGCATTTTTCCAACGGTCTACAGTTAAGCCATGGCCGCCCCGCCACTAGCAGCAGAGAACGGGGAAAAAAAATTTAGATGCAGGAGAACTTGGAAACGGCCCCCTTCGAACCCGTTGACACTTGTAGGGAAAGCCGAACAGCAGTAGATCAGTACATGTGCATGCGGTTCCACGATTTTATGTCAAAGAGGGGGTCATTTGACTTTTGGAGTTCGTGTCATGCTCGAGGTCAGAAATCGGCCGTGGGAAACCTTCTAGCGGCGTTTAAATTATCATTTCCGCGGGGCAATGTCATTATCGTCTCTGATACTGTATCGGGTTTTTTTGAGAAAGCTCTCTCGTGCCTTATCCCAGGATTATTTAAATCGGCATCGTCGCCACGGGTGAACAGGAAAATCTGTGACTCGGTTCATAAAACTGGCGAGAACGCGACCTTCGCTTTCCAAACCTTCTTGTCCTTCTCCCCTGATGCACTGAAAAGTCCCACAAAGAAATGTCGGGGCCGGACTCGAGGTCTCCGCTGCCACTGCTGTTCCGGCGGCGCTCCAGCGGCGAGGTCAAGAACTTGGCGTCCGTTTCTAGCAGCCTACTGCCAGCTTTCGGTACCGTGGTTGATGAAAATTATTTGCAGCTGAAGAAGTACGTGATCGCTCCTTACGATCATAGATATCGGTAAGTTTTCCTTCTCCGGTCTGTCGGTTATCATGCTTTTTCTTCTTCTCAGAACTCTGAGCGCATGATGCTATTGGGAGGAAAGATGGAGATGCTGGTGTCCTTTAGGCTTTACGATAAACGTAAATGTGAATTAATTCGTGTTTAGGGAAAAGATGGTCTTAATCCAGTGCCACGCGTTCTTTCAGAGAAAGTTCCAGATAATCTATGAGAGAACACGGGCTTAGCTAGGACCCTTGTAGACCGAGCTTTCGATGCGTTTGAACTGCGTAAAAGCGTCTTCCTCCCTGTATGTGCAGGTTGTGGCAAACGTTTCTTGTGATATTGGTCGTGTACTCAGCATGGGCATCTCCTTTCGAGCTAGCATTCAGAAAGGCGGCAACCGGGTCTCTGATGTATGTCGATATGGTCGTCGACGGCTTTTTCGCCGTTGACATCATCCTGACATTCTTCGTGGCCTACTTGGATAAATCCACTTATCTCCTCGTGGATGACCACACGAAGATTGCTATCAGGTGCGCATGTCCTCGACCTCTCGTAGTTCAGATTAACGAGTTCATTTGCACCGTGTTCCGGAGGGGGTGATCAGTCAGTCCCTCGTTTTTCCAAACTATTTTCAAGTGCGAAAAAGCCTTTCTTCGTAACATTGGGGATGAGATACCTAGCTAATCTCTTAGCTGGCCTAAGCCTTGAAAGAAACGTAGAATTTATTCAACAAGCCTAGCTCCGGCCTCAAGACAAAGATTGACTGACTAACCTAGACAATTTGGGAGAACAAGACATCAGAAGACATAAAAATTTGCACGTTCTTCAAATAAGAGAGCGTCTCCGACAAGCCTCGTGGCTCTATCTGATAAGTTAGTACGTTTCCCTTAGTTCTTGCCGGGTTAAGCTAGGGCACCCCCTCTTCGTTACCATGTTTTATGTCCTAAAAAGGGGTAAAACCAATGCTGGGACCAAGCATGTAGCCAAATCATATCTTTGATCGAAACATTGAGTAGATGTGCAAGAGTCGACAAACTTCATTATGCTCCGAAATTAGGAAAAGGAGGACAGTCTAGCAATCAACGACAAAAAGGTTGCAGCACGCCAAAAACTAAGTAGATGCAAATTCTGCAAAGTACCCTGCGGGAATGGCGACACTCTGGCACAGTTATCGCTTTTTAATCGGTATCTATACCATGACGAGATATCAAGTCTCGTCTGCCGAGGATGAAGAACACTAGAAAAGAAAAACAATTAACCAAACACAGTGCCACCGCCGCTTGTGTTATCAAGGTTAAATGGCACCAACATGCCTTTGTCTTAAGATGACTCGTATGCTAGCATTTGAATGTCTTCAGACTTATTTAGTGGCTCGGCTTTTAACCTCAGTCGGATACTATACTAGTTCACCAACATAACCATCTAACACCAGTAGATGGATTGTGCGGTTCCTCATTGAAGTTTTTCTATCCTAGGTATGTCACATCGATTTATTTCTCCATGGATGTGGCCTCAACCCTGCCATATCAAGTAATATATAGAATTTTAACCGGAAAAATGCACAATGGCGACATTTTCGGCTTCCTCAATTTGCTTCGACTATGGCGACTCCGGCGTGTTAGTGAACTCTTCACAAGGTACCATTAATACTCATATTTGTAGCTAAAGCCCATTCAACTGTCATGAAATATTCTGACGCAGCAATGAGCAGGACTTGTATTTTAACTCCTGTCTCTGGGAAAGAGTACAATTACAATGCATGTCATCTATTTTGTGTGTTCAGGCTAGAGAAAGACACTCGCTTTAGGTACTTCTGGACAAGATATTGCAAACTAATTGGCGTACGTATCTCTTACCTAGGAGGGTGGGAATTTTCTTGGGTGCGGCCATTTCCTACATGGATATTAATATGGATGCGACTTTTTCTGCAGGTTACCCTATTCGCAGTTCATTCAGCTGGTTGTTTTTATTTCTGGTTGGCCACCCATCATAAAAAGCCAGATAACACATGGATTGGAAGTCAGGTTCATAATTTCCAACACAGGAGTATCTGGCTGGGCTATACGTATTCCATGTATTGGTCAATTGTTACCCTCACCACAGTTGGCTACGGAGACTTGCATGCAGTGAACACAGGGGAGAAAATATTCAATATGGTCTACATGTTATTCAACATTGGCCTCACTGCATATTTGATTGGTAACATGACAAACCTTGTCGTCCACAGTGCCGTTCGGACCTTTGCCATGGTAATTGCTCTCCTACCATAACTGCTAGCTGTCCATGTAGTTCCCAATCTGCGTCTGTTGGTATCAAGTTAAGTCTTAACACCTCAAACACTAAGCAGCACTAGCCCTTGAGAATTTCAACAAGAAAAGCATGAACACAAAAAACTACAGAGAGTATTCATTGCCTTTTTCATCTTTGGGTCTTCTGAAATATGCTTTTCAATGAACTTAGCCATTTGGTGGAGTTATTAGTGCAGAAAGATATCGGATGAAAAGTGAATGGAAAAAATTGTCCAAGGATGAAACTCAGATAACTGCCTAAGTGAAGAGATTTGTAAAAAGTCAGATAGTTTTCCAAAATTAATAGCTTTGACGAGGAAAATTCCCCTCTGAGACAAAAGGTCAAGAAAATGAATTGAAAAATGGTGACTTTATTAACTTGACAGAAGGCTAGTTGCAGAGCTTTAGAACTATTTGCAGGAAGAAAATTTGAAGTATGAATTTCTCATGTTCCTGGATTAGTAGACATTAATTTGCAGAAGATTTTGCTTGTCCTTGAAAAGGACTGGTCATCCATATTTAAATCATTCACTGGCCATCAGCTGCGGTACAGCTTACAATTTATACATACTGACAACTTTGCAGAGGGATGCTATAAACGAGATATTGCGCTACGCAAGCAAAAATAGACTCCCAGAAGGTTTAAAAGAGCAAATGTTGGCTCACATCCAACTCAAGTTCAAGACAGCAGAACTACAACAAGAAGAGGTGCTGGAGGACCTGCCAAAGGCAATCAGATCAGGAATTGCTCAGCACTTATTCCATAGAACTGTAGAAAATGCCTATCTATTCAAAGGAGTCTCAGAGGACCTTATTGTTCAGCTGGTAAAGCAATTTCCTTCCTTGTTCCAACCAAGTTTGCATGGTTACTAAATTAAGAAGTCGTGAATATATCACAAAAATCCAGGGGGTCTTCATCTCTGGACCCATCATTAAATGACTAGAGTTTTTCTTGTCCTCAAATTTTTCAATGACAGTTCATGCGGACCCTTTCTCAGATAATAGGTACTCTTACCATAACTGAAGGCTAAATGCAACATTATTTTCTCCTGTGTCTAAATTCTGTGGTTTCGATGTGGTCAAAGAGTAGGCAGGTAAACTATGTTAACGCCTTTTCTGTTTAAACTAGTTAAACCGCAAGACGTCAATCATTTGTTTAAACAGACAGTATCTTAGGATTATGTCATTGAATTTTTGACAACAGGTATGTGAGATGAAAGCAGAGTATTTTCCACCTAAGGTTGAGATCATCTTGCAAAATGAAATTCCAACAGACTTCTACTTAATAGTATCTGGAGCAGTGGTAAAATTTCTCCTTTATAGCCCATATTATTCAAGTAAATCATGGGGCCAAGTCTTAACAGTATCCCGAATTGCAGGATGTTTTGACATACAAAAGTGGACTGGAGCAGGTATGATCAGCAAAAGGTCATCTTGTTAGAATACCATATCCCGTTTTTATATTAGTTAATCTTTCATATGCTGAAACTCTCAAGAGATTAAATTTTGAAGCCCTAATGGCGGCTTGAGCTCCAGGTGATGGTATATAATTCATTATACATACATATGAAATATGCATATATACACCTATCTTCTAAGTTTCGTCTCCTTACTCCTCTACATCTTAAACATTCTCCAAGTAACTTAATTTCTTAATATGACTTCACTGCAGTCTCTGACAAAATTAGGCTCATCTGAAATGGTGGGAGAGATTGGGGTAATTTTTAATATCCCTCAACCATTTACAGTGAGGACAAAAAGGCTCTCTCAAGTCATCCGGATTAGCCATCACCACTTCAAGCAACTGGTGCAGCCACATAGCAAAGACGGGAAGATAATTATTACCAACTTTGTTCAGGTTACAAAAACGTTTCTGCTATCACTTGACTAATCTGAAGGAAAGTAACAGATAAAAAAATTATAAAAAGGGCGGTCAAAAATTTTGAGATTGAAGCATTCCCTAAAAGTTAAATACTATAGTTTAAAAGAAAAGGAAGAATTTCCACCTCAGATATCACTGAATTACAGTTGATATCAGAACTCTTCTTCTGCTAAACTAAAGCTATATTTGTTTACAGTTTGTCAGCTATTCTCAGTGCTTTCTTCCTTATCATTCTATAAAAATCACTCAATTTGTATATTAATTTTTTTGTTCCCTTTTCTGTAATCAGCATCTGAGAGGCCTGAAACCAGAAGTGCTGGAAGAAATAGAATCTCTGACAGAATCTCTGGGTGATTTGAATATAGAGGTATATCTCCTGAACTGAGCAGCTAAACTGGATTTCCTTCCTGTCCAGAGTTGTGTGTTTTAGTTGATAGATTTAGTTTCCTCAATGAAATTCAAACTCCACTTAAGCAGGCAAAAGTAGTCAACGCAAGCAATACATGTAAAGAACATTGCTGATTTATTAGCATTATGATGTAAATGAGCAGATAATGAGAAAAACAGGGGTTGTGATGATTGATATTCTCATTAATTTCTCTCTTCTTTGGCAGCATATATTATCAAATGAAGAACTTGAGAATGCCGCCAATGGTTATGGAGATGCAAATGCAAATGGTAGCTTCTCTCGCCCAAAACAATAATATCAGTGTCATGCCATCTGGAAATAGCAACAATTCATTATGTCTCAGAACCAAACTTTAGAAGTACCCAACTCAAGTCCCTGTTTAATATATTCCTTCCTTAACATTAACGAAATCGTTGAATCACCACTAGAAAAGAATCTTAATGTGAAAAAATGCGCTTTGGTAATCAAGAAGAACAGATACATTAGTAATATTTAAGTCAGCCTACATTCTACATCCATTCACCATGGGTTGATATAAGTTTCATAGATACAGTTACATTTTCACGGCATCAACATTAGCAAGACAGTTGCATCTTCTAATTTTCTGCAAGCTACTAATGACTGATTTCAATCTTCAACATCACTAGTTTTCCTGTGTAATTGAATCTACCCTTTTATGAGACCAAGTGTGTTCTATGTCCAAAAGTTGGCATCTGAGGGAAACTCCACCTATGGTGGATTCATTAAAGTGATATATTTAAGTTCAGAGCGTTAACCTGAAGAAAATTTGGCTACCAAGATCTTTTTCAGGAGCCAATATTCTTTTCTAATTGAGCTTTTATCGGGCTGTGTCGGAAAAACAACCGTTACTCTTGCTCTCTACTTTCATTTCTATGCTAAATAAACTTATCTGCACCTCCAAGACATATTGACACATCACATCAATGAGCTATTCCACGCCTCAGCAATAATTTTGACAATGTCACATGAAGAACCACTTTCTTTATATTTATTATCCTGTCAGATAATCTTATGCATGCATTTCGCAGAAGCACCATCACCCTCCACTACTTTACGAAGCACATTTCCAGTAAGGGTAATTATACATGGCCATCATCCCAGTGGAAGTACATTGGAAGGCAACATGACGGGGAAACTTATACATCTGCCCGACTCCATAGAAGACCTTCTCAAAATAGCAGGTATTATGGACATATTCTCCTTGCAATGCCAAACATAGGGTTCCCCAGATAATCAAGCAACAGAAAAGGAAGATATAAATATGCAAATTTCGTTGAAGATAATAGCTTTCAACAGCAGAGCCATCAACATGATACAATGAATTAAAATGCTCAAATCATAATCACAAGAGCCTGTATATTTCAGGCTTCAAATGCACGCACATGCCCATATATATTCATGAAAAGGACAAGCACACATCCCCCACACACGTGCTTGCGCAAAGGATGACCACCAACGATGTGCTGCCAGCTGCTGTGAGGGTGACTTGAGTACTATCAGTCTTTGTTCAGTAGTACACAGAGTCAAACTGTGTTTGTCACATAGGATCAACTTTCTCTTTACATCCTTTGAGTTCTAAATGCCTCCCTTTATAACAAACTTGACATAGTGTTGTTTCACTTAATTTGGTGGGTGCAGAGAAGAAGTTCAACAAGAGAGGAAGCGCAATTCTCATGGCTGATGGTGCAAAAGTGGAAGAACTCGATGCCTTGCGAGAGAACGATCATTTGTACATCTTTTAGATTCATATGCAGATGACCATTAAATAATTTTAGCATTTCCTTTTTTGTTAAACAATCCTTGTGGATGGCAAAGGATGGAAATATGAAATAGTTATTTAAATGCTTGCACGTTCCTTCCACAAGTAAATGCAATGATGAGTTCCATCTCTTTCCAAACTACCTAGAAAAGCTCAGTATATGCTTGTGCTTCATATTAGAGCGAAAAATAGAGCAAACACAGTTTTGAAGCTTGCCTTAATTTCCAACATTCAGCATGTCGATAACAGCATAAGCAGCCCTTTGGAATTGCTGCTTCTCTTCCTCCAGACCTTTCTTCCTCTCAAGAGCGGAATTCCGACACTTCTCTATATCCTCGATAATTCCAGCACTACTTTGATCAGCTTCACTACACAATGGTCATCATATAACTATTAGATGAGATAATCCACATGTATGATTAGTCAGATATATGATGTTGCGTAAAAGATGCATGAATGTCCATAGTGAAAGCAATCTTGAGTTTAATGAGGGACACCAAACACGTGATGGAAATCACTCTTTAGGGAAATAAATGTCAATGACGTAGTACACAACAGGCATCACGCATCAGTATTGATTTCCGAGTCTTCAGCAAAGTGATCAAACACCGAAACAAAGAAAAGTGTGAAAATCTGTTGATTATTGCAAAATCAAAAATCCCAAAAGGCCATTGCACACGAGGGGAAGTAACATTGGGCGATCTAAACCGATTTACAAAGCTTTTCTTGAGAAATGTCATCGCACCAATTCATAACAAAAATCAACACAGGCTACTCCTGTGAATTGAATGCCAATCGTGATCAAGAGGGAGCAGAAGTTTCAGCATCATAGATAGAAGCAATACAAAAGGAACACGTAAACTCACTTTATCATCTTCAGCATGTTTTCCATTGCCGCCTGCGCCTGTTGCGACATATCTGCAGCAGTGATGCAACAGTCATCGAGTAAATTACTTCTACCGGTTGCCAAAAGCAAAGAGCTCCAGATGTAGTCACGAGGCAATCCAGATATGTCATGCCATTCTTATTATCGCAACAAATCGCACACAAACACTGGCCACCTATATAAGTGTAAATTCTCGAGCCTTGGATGAGATGATACATAAAAGGAAAGTCTATAAAAGATGCATCTTAGCATGCTCAGTCAAATGTAGCTACGGAAATCACAACCGGTAACTTCTCCCTGTGAACAATCTATCATCCAATTACATATTGCGCCATTAGCCAGAACCATTTCGTTTCACGACACAATGATCGCACACCGGTCAACAGAACCGGCGAACGAATACACGAACCGACTACAGTTACAGTCGCACGCGGAGGCTAGCAAAAATCAATCCAGAAACAACAAAAATGTATCAGTTACTGAACTTAAAGCGCGCCTAGATGTCCATCTGACTATTTTCGTACGTATTGGAGAATCAAACGCAGCCCGATTACGTCCGATGCAACTGCACGGAACAGATTGACGACGCAGGACATCGCTAGCGAAACGAAACCGGTAATCAACCGACCACCGCATTTGCCAAAACACAGCGAATGCTCGTTAAAACTCATCGGGACAAAAGCGAGAACCGAAACCGCACGCGAGGGACGCGAGCTGAGAAGGAGAGAGGCGTAAGAACCGTATACGATGGCCGCGAGCTGCGATTCGGCTTCCGGAGGAGGAAGCTGAGCTGTCTCCGTGCGAGACGGCGAAGTCGCCATCGATTTTGAAGCTCTCTCTGTGTGTCTCTCTCTCTCTCTCTGAGGCGAGGGAGTCGTGACTTGCGAGAGTGATCGGATGTTGCCACGAGATTTTCACCGTCCGTCTTTGTAACGACGGAGGCTGGGCGGGCGTCAGGTGAAGTCACTCGTACGCACGCAGTGGTGTGAGCGAGTCCTTTGCGCTCCGGAAATCCCGGGCCCACAGCCATGAAATGATAACGGACTCTAATTAACGCGGATTTGCTGTAAGC
This sequence comes from Psidium guajava, assembly GCA_016432845.1. NCBI lineage: Eukaryota > Viridiplantae > Streptophyta > Magnoliopsida > Myrtales > Myrtaceae > Psidium > Psidium guajava. Next base: position 32,726,821 of record CM028229.1, on the reverse strand, counting down.
CTATGCAAAAGGCATTTTGAATGTTACCCTCTCTCCCTTGTGTCGCGGTCTTTGATCGCGTTCGGCGCATCAGATTCGGCAACAATCTCATCGCGCTCATCGAGACGGGCACCTGAGCCATTTCCATGAAATCTTCCCCCAATAACAAATTCGATAGTTACGCTTGTGGATAGTCAAGATTCGCACTTCGCTAGGAGCATCGCGAGCTTGAGCAACCTCTACGGTCACGGCTTGCCACGTCAGACCCAAACCTCCCATAACTTCGGCTTTGTTATTGTTGAAGCTGGCAAATATTTCGGAGACCCTTATTACTCACATCTGGCATACCCACGTGAGTTTAGGGAAATCGAAGTATGATCCGACGGCATGTAACCCATACGCACGAAATGTCGAGGGCCTCGCTATCCGAAAAGCGAGCGGGGTTTCACTCTTCGATGAGCAAACGGCTACCCCGAGAGCTTGGGGGCAAGGCCCCTAAACACAACATTGGGTTCGAGCTTATGCTTAAGATTGGCCTGTTTGTTGTAGGATAAAAAAGATCTGGATATATTAAGGTTTTGGGCCCATTATAAGTTTTATATATTGTATTCATATGAGAAATCATTATAACGTGTGGTTGTAGTTGAAAAACCTAAATATCTCAGTGAAATCCTTTTTCAGGATATGACACTATTCTATGGTGAATTTGGATAACTTTACGTGTCATTCTTTTTTATTTATTGTGATTATTCTGATTTGATTTAGAATATAACCCAACAACTGTTTATGGGTACCACTCCAACAGCAGCTTGAGTATCCCGAGACAGAGAATGCTCCACCGCCACTTGATTTTTAGTTGCACTTGAAGGAGGAGCTTCCCAACCCACCCGCACTTGCCCATCTTCAGAACGTTCTTAAATTTTCTCTTGGGCAGATGGTTGCGGGCCGTCACCGCATTAACACACAGTTTCCACAACAACACTCTTCAATAGCATTTCCGAGGATTGGCCACGGGAATCTGTTGCTGCCATGCCATGTTCTGGTGGGGATCTTCTTCAATAGCATTCTTCTGCTCATCATCAACGACAACAACATGATCCTCGTCCATTCGAACGAACCATTATCGACTTGCGAGAAACGGGCGACCTAAAAAGTTTAGCCCGCACCTTATCTAATCTTAAAATGATTACCCGTCTTTCACGAGGTCGCAAATCCAATTCAAGTCCCCAGCGGACGCGTCAATCTCGAACTTTCGAACCTCGAGCCGTGTCAAGGAGTCACGGTTCGATCTGAAAATCGTACGGTGTACCTCTTTTTTTGCCGTTTAAAAAAAGGAAAAGAAAACATTGCGCGACTGTCTTTGCAAAAGTCGTCAGCACAAGGCGACGTCGTTTTCAGGCCGATTCGGGTCGGGGCGAAATGGAGCCGAAGTCCGAAACAGAGCCCAATATTCGTACGTCGGAAGTCCATGTCTATTGGCTCATCGGACGCTCTTCACCGCAGCGCGTGCTCGTCCGATTGCCACCTCAAACGATAGCAAAAGTCTCGCCAGAAAGCCCAAATAACATTAGGGCCAAAAAAAAAAAAAAGAAGTTATTTAAATATCAGGACCAATAAAATCCGATTAACCTAGCAAAAAAAAAATCATTTTTTTTAAGGAATACTGTTTTGTGGACCACTGTTTTGCAATTTTTCGGTACTTGGACAACGGAAAAAAGTTTTCTATAAATTGAAAACAACAAACTTAGATAGGCGAAAAACAACTTCCCTTTCCGGCAAAAATCACATTCTCTAAATCACCAAACAAATAAAATCTAATCATTTTCTTTGAAAACAAATTTAACGGAAAATATTTCCCTTCTCATCATAAAAAGATTTCGGTGGTAGAACCAACGCTAATCATCGTGTCCGAGGCTAATCGAGCCCTAGTGTCGACAGAATTAGACAGATTTCTAATCCTTGGGTGCATCAACAGCAATTCCCCGCACGCACGCAGCACGCGGTGGGGAATATATCGGTACTTGCGGAGGATCGAACGCAGGGCTTGGGGAAATAAAGAAAGGGAAAAGGACCAATTTTTCAAATCCCAGAAGCGTGAAATTTCGATGTCTCCACGTTAGATAAGTACGATGTAATGGAGATGTCATTTACTCGGCGTCTTTACCCGCGACCGCGGTGCTCTTCAGGCGTCGCCGGTCTCCAGATCTCCGATTCACTGCTTATTAAAACCAAAGTGGTGATGGGTTTTTGTTCGCGCGAGAGAATATCAGAACAATCACGATAAAGAAGAAGAAGAACGATAGGTGATCAGAAACGAGAAAAATATATATATCCCCAAAACGAACTCAAAATCTAAATCTATAATAAATTTCTTAATATCGCACTATACGGGCCAGCTTAAATAAAAACCCAAACCCGTTGAAATTTCGGGAGCGTTGCCCCGAGCCCCCGCCCGCTCACTGGCAAGCGGGGCAGCCATCCGCTGATCAAGCAGCGGAACCCCCGTCGGTAGGCGCTGCCCCCTAACCTCCGCCCGCATTCCGCACGCAGGGATCACATGTTGTTGGATCACATGTTGTTGGATAACACTTCAGTTTCCCTAAACTCACGTGGGCGTATCCGGTGTGAGAAATAAGGGATCCCGAAATATTCGCCAACTCCAACAAGTGATCCCTTGGCCTTGGCTTTGGCTTTGGCTTTGGCTTTGGCTTTGATGAGCTCTTCTTATTCGCCGTGCTAACGATTAACCTTGCGCCCGTGAAATAAGACGAGGAGGATAATGAATTTGCAAAAAAAAAAAATTTGAATTTGTAAACCAAAGAATTACCGATCTTAAAGAAGCCGCTTATTCCACGCAGGGTTCATTTGGAAATGAAAGGATTGACACGTCTGAGTAGAGTCGTCAAAAGGGTGCTTGTTGGCGCGGCATTCGCAAAGGACTTTCGGGCTTCTGAAGTGCGTCAATGTTGAGGTGCTTGACGGCACAATCCCAAGGGACTCTGAGCAGAAGCTAGCGTTTTTCAAAATTCCATGGGCTAATGCAATTCCTACCCAATGTTGGGTTTGAGCAATATTCATAGTGCTACCTAATAGATAATTTATTTTTTCTCCCCCTCAACTTGGCCATTGCTAGACTATCTAAATTTCAATTTTACCCTCGCCAGCTATGTAGGGCGGATCCGGCCAGCATCGTTTGACATCGACGTCGAGCTCGGAGCCAAATCTGACGCCCACAAGCCAGATTTGGCACCGGCGGCTCTCACCTCGAGTCGTGGCATCCTAGCACCCAAGTTTGGTTGCTTGATCCGTCGGCCCTCGGGCAAGCTCTCTGTGTTTCTCTCTAATTTTTACCTCGGGAATTATTCATCACGTTGAATAGCGGAGTTTGTGGAAAAGTATTCAATAAACACGAGTTCCATATTGCAAATACTGGTTGGTCTAAAGAGCTTTGCGTGGTTTTTTCAAATCCCTGTTTGTCCTTTTTTTTTTTTTGTGGGCGGCGGCCGAGGAGCATGGACCTCTTTTGTTTTTTTGTATTTTTTTCCAAATACTTGCCATGCAAAGTTGCGATTTCAAAAGCACGGAAGCGGGGAAGAAAGAGGACCGTCGATAGCTGGTCCCACGTGACCGGAAGCATTTCATATCGACCGTCAGATTTCACGGGTCGCAGCCAGAAAACGACAAAAGAAGGACGGACCAATGAGAGGGCTGCAATCACCGAAGTCGGTGGGTACAGTGCAGAAACTTGGGCTCCAAGCCATCCGCTGGGCTCGGCTTACTAGGGAAGCTCAAAGGTATGAATTTAACCATGGGTGACCATGAGCGAGAAGGAAAAAATAAATAAATAAAGATTACTAAAATTAGTTTACAAATTAATTTAGCAAATAATAATATGTTAGGTTGACACTAGGCATGTCCTTAAAAGGCTTAACGGAAAGCTCAAAACTCGGCTTTCGTGAGAGTTTCTTGTATTTCCCTTCTACCATGAAAAGAAAGAATGATTCGATCGGGATTGGAGGGGGTTGAGGGCCGGCATCGGACCGACATAAAATAATTTTCAAAGTTCATAGCTCAGGTAAAACCAACCTCAAGTTACAACCACTCTAAGTACTTCGTAACCACATAAAACTCAAGAGGAATCATATGTTAGTTTGCTATTGATTATTGAATATTACCCATTTGTTTAAAGATATGCTCATAGACTAACGCGGTATACTAATTTTGTTAGATCAATCTTTATAAATTTGGCATTCGTTCCCTTTTTAGTTTTTCTCTTTTGCTTGGCATAGCATTATTCTTATGATTATTTTGATGGGATTGTTTTTTTTTTTCAAGTTTAGAGATTGATCGATCGATGCTTTAATCCATTTTACATATTGTACTAAATTCATTGTCTCGAAAACAACAAGACTAAAGGATCTTCGCATGAGTTTTAGCCTATTTTTACCTAACTTCGCATGTCCTCAAAAAGACCGTAATAAAGCGAGCTCATATCCCGAATTTCACAGCTATTTGACTTGTACGCGAAGCCTCGAACGTTTTACAAACTTTACGAAAGTGCGTAAAGATAAAATTTGATTTGAGCGAATCTAAACTAGCAAATTCGCACCCATTTAAATGAAAGGGTTCCACGGGAATTTTTGGCATTTTTCCTTTGTTCGCCCGATTAGATCTAAGAGTAACACAATTGACACGATTCATGTACATTTCTTCCCAACCATCTCCATTCTCTCCTCGATGCCGGAATGATTCACCGCAATTCCAAACTTTTCCAGCTTTTTTTAATCAAATTCAAAACTTACTATTTTTGAGGATCTTTCGAGGAGAGCTTGCCAAAAGGAAAAGGTTGGGAAATGATTAAAGAGGATCCCATGGCTGATTTCATGGGGTCCAGTTTGGCAGTTGTTGTGGCACTTTTCTATGTCGATTGCAATCGACGTGGTCCATCAATCCTCCCATCTTGCTTCCTTAGAACAAATGGACTCGCTATTGTCATTCCACAACCCACCTTTTTTTTTTTGTTAGGTCAAGTTTTTCATTAAAGTGTATGGGGGTGATGTACCGATTGCTCTCGTATTATGCGTAACCAGTATATTAAAAATTGAATTATTTAGAACAAAGCGTACCCAATAAGTATTTTCGAGCATTCATTAACGGGTACCCTTTTAAGTTAAAAAGTGAGCAAAAGGAATGAAGCTATGAGCGAATGTAGGTATTTTGAAATGCGATTCATTCCGAGGGCGGCGTGGATTACGGGCTTTTTACGAAAATGGATTAAAAATTTTATCTTTTTACGGATTTGGGTTCTGCCGCAAAAAATTTCCGAAAAAGGGGCTTGTTCGGCGCTTGAAGTGCCGAACAATGGCCTCAAGAGCCAAACAACAAAAAAGAGAAAAAAAAAAAAACAAAAAAAAAACCTTGTTCAGCACTATAAGTGCCGAACAAGGGAGTTTTTGGGTTTTTTTTTTGTTTTTTTGGGGGGTTTTTCAAATAAAAAATTAAAAAATTCGTAAAAAAAAAATCAAAAAAATTCTAAAAAATTTCCATAAATTTCAAAAATTAGGAAATTGACGATTTTAACGAGTCAGTCCTATTTTTGATGGTTTTCCCTTTTAAACATTTCAAAATGACTATTTTGCCTCTTACAAGCAAATTGTCTCGAAAAATTTCAAAAGTTTCCAAAAAAAATTTCAAAAATTAGTAAATATGCCATTTTAATTGGTCAATCCTACTTTTAAGGATTTTTCTCATCTATCTTTTCAAAATGATGATTTTGCCCCTTATGGAAAAAAAGGTGTTCACGAAAAAAATAGTCAGTATTTTAAATGGTCCAACGTGGAAAGATTTTTAAAATAAAATTTTGGCAATTTCTTCATATTTGTAGTCTACAGAATCTATTTTCTTATTTTCGGATATTTTCTTAATATGAAAAATAATATTAAAATTTACGACAAATTTCAAAAATTACTTTTCTTCCAAATTAGATCCTCATGCTTGCCCCTCTTTGAAAGGAAGCTCGGTAGAGGTTCATTTCAAAGACGAGATGACACCTGAATTCTAATCGACTCAATACAAGGAAATAAAAAGAGTCGTGACATGAATGTTCCACTGAAAATGAAATGAGAACCTAAGGATTCGTTATATAAAAAAACTTTAGGGTGGTTGAACTTGAACCCGTATGGTGGATCAACCCATGGTAGATTCCTAATAAAAGGATTCTACTGATTAAAAATTGAATTAAAATTTGACCCGTATGGTGGGTCATACCATTTGACCCGTATGGTGGGTCGTACCATGGTAGATTCCTAATAAAAGGATTCTACTGATTAAATTTTGATTGAGATTTGACCCGTATGGTAGGTCACCCCATGGAGATACCTGTAAGAAGGACTTGGTGCCTGTAGAAAGGACTTGGTGTCTGTAAAATGGACTTGTGCCTGTAAGAAGGACTTGATTTGCCTGTAAGAAGGACTTGATTTGCCTGTAAGAAGGACTTACTTTGCCTGTAAGAAGGACTTTGTGCCTGTAAGAAGGACTTGCGTTGCCTGTAAAAAGGACTTTGTTTGCCTGTAAGAAGGACTTTGTTTACCTGTAAGAAGGACTTTGTTTGCCTGTAAGAAAGACTTGATTTGCCTGTAAGAAGGACTTTATGCCTGTAAGAAGGACTTGATTTGCCTGTAAGAAGGACTTTGTGCCTGTAAGAAGGACTTTGTGCCTGTAAGAAGGACTTGATTTGCCTATAAGAAGGACTTGGTTTGCCTGTAAGAAGGACTTAGTTTGCCTGTAAGAATGACTTGATTTGCCTATAAGAAGGACTTTGTGCCTGTAAGAAGGACTTGGTTTGCCTGTAAGAAGGACTTAGTTTGCCTGTAAGAAGGACTTGATTTGCCTATAAGAAGGACTTTATGCCTGTAAGAAGGACTTGATTTGCCTGTAAAAAGGACTTGTTTTGCCTGTAAGAAGGATTTTGTTTGCCTGTAAGAAGGACTTGATTTGCCTGTAAGAAGGACTTTGTGCCTGTAAGAAGGACTTGGTTTGCCTGTAAGAAGGACTTAGTTTGCCAGTAAGAAGGACTTTATGCCTGTAAGATGGACTTAGTTTGCTTGTAAGAAGGACTTTATGCCTGTAAGAAGGACTTGGTTTGCCTGTAAGAAGGACTTGGTTTGCCTGTAAGAAGGACTTAGTTTGCCTGTAAGAAGGGCTTGGTGTACCTCAAAGGGTGCCATTCTGAAATCTGGGGAGACCAGGAATCCTACGGAAGCTCAAACCCAAATTATATTCTCCTGTCGCTTTAGGAATAAACCAAAGAGGCAGAGATCAAAAGGTCTCGAACATTTCTGTCCTTAAGACAAATCATGCTTTATTGAAGAAGGTGGATACCTATATATACCGCAATGGATTCGAGTACCCCAACAACCGTCAGAATTCATTCTCTTGAAAGGTTCAGGTTGAAGATATACTTACCTGAGAATTTGGAAGAAATGCTTGGTGGCTTCTCGACAACCAGGCTTGTTCATTCAATAATCGCCAAATGAATTTCAAGACTTTGGAAGGTAACTCAAACACCGGGAATGTGTTGCCTGTCAGGCAATGTCAGAGCTAACATGTGCAAGCATTTTCATCAATGCGTTCATTGGTTCATACAAAATTGTTCAGCTAAGTTGGCAATGATTAGAAGTAGTCTGTGTGATAACTCATGATGCAATCAATCAAAATGTGGATCATGCAAAACTATTCTGTCAAGTTTGCATTACCAATTCTATTTAAGGAGGTTCTCATAATATGAACGCCTCGAATGTAATCTGAATGGGAGAATTTAGTCCGAAGGGGCTTTCTCTCACTCTAGAGAAAGGCTGTTTATCTGTAGATTAAAATGTTAGACCCGTGTGTAGAAATGGTTTAACTTTCCTCATCCTGTTATGCCCCATTTTGCACATTTGATGTCTCCTATGCAGTTTATGCTCTAAGTTGGAGTTGGTAAATTAAACATGCGGAATAATCATACATAATTCGTGAAATGTGTAAACACAATGCAGATGTGACAATTTTTTAGCATAATGTGTGTTTATATAATGTGCAAATATGGGCGGATTTGAATTGCCCCTGGTATGTGGGCGGACCGAACAAATTGGGAAGCCTACTCCTTATGTCGAGGGGTGGTTCATCTCAACTTTGCCCCTGTGCGATGAAGCATATGGGTGATGGAGCATTTCGGTTTGCTTAATAACAGCGACCGCCGTGGTTTAGTGGTTGAATGCCCCTGCAAAAAGCAGAGAAATTATTCTTGAAATCAAACGAGATAAGGAAGACGTATTTGCTTTTTTTGCTTCAGAACTTGTGATTAATTTGCCCCATTTTTCACCAAAATAGATCTTGTCAGATGATCATAATTTTCTTTTGGATTTGTCTCCTTCAACATGTTAAATGTTAGTGTAAATATTTCCTGTAGAAAGAAAAGGAGACATGTCAACCAGTATTAAAAGGGGTAAATTGGAAATGATACTGATTTACCTTTCGTCTTGAATGCCTTGCACGAGTCTCTTACCAATTTTGCTGGATTGAATTTTCCTCGACTTTTGTTAGGCACCTCACCATTATCGCAAGACTATAGTAAAATACTGAATTTGATATTACTCGTCGAGTATTCCTGTTTTTTGGTAAGGTCGTCAAGTATTCCTGTTTGTTAAAAAAATGCACAAAAAGTTGTTTCATTTATTTATAATACATACAACATTCCCCACCCTCGGGGATCGAACTCGGGATATTTCGGACCTACTGTCATCCCCCATACCATTCGGTCCATTGGACCGTAGGTGTCCATGGGGCTATCCTTTCAAAGGTTAATCTTTGGGGATAAAACAGCCCTGTTGTATCACCTTGGGCCATGTTACGGTATTTCTCGAGATAATTTGCAATCCCTGTTAAGAATGAAATAAAACAATTCAGGACTTGTGATGATTATGAACAAATTAGAACGATACAGAATTACCTATGTCTAAGATTTGTTCGAGTCTCTCGTTCGCACTTTCCTTTGTCTGAAGCTGTTCATTCCGTGGTAATGTCCACGAGTTGATTTGCCCCAATTTAGTCCAACCAAGGAATTTCGTTTTTAGGTCTTTTTGCAAATTCCTGAAAATATGAGGGGTTTAATTTTAAAACATGGGTAGTTCGAGGGTAACTTGAAACGATACGGGTTTACCCTTCGGATTTACGCGGATTTCTTCTCGATATTAATTTTTTCGAGTTTGGTGCGGTAACGGCTCCGAGCATTTAATAAGGGGGAAAGGGAAATGATTACTTCTAACTTGTGCATTGATTTTGGACATCGATAAAAGGTGAGAACGTGCAATGAAACTAAGTAGACGTATTCGTCCAGGTTTGATCTTCTTCCCTTTGCAGGTTCTTGAGTGATCAGCTAGCGTTGTTTCGGATCAGGTACGCGTCGGCTGTGTTGCAGGTCCCGTGATCACTAGTTTTGAAATACAGGATCCGTATGCACATTAAAGCCCTGGTGCTTCATCAGCATCAAATTGCCTGATCATGGCGGCGAGTTCGTCGCCAATGCCACTTGCCTGGTGATGATACCTCACCTCCTCCTCAGAAGGCATCCATGCTGGTCCCATAGTCTCGGTCTTTTTGTGTCTTGCTCCAACAGAACTTGATCCTGCTATGAACTGATCTAACTCACCTCTTAAACGTGCATTTTCGATCCTCAGAAAATGTATTTCATCGAGGGTGAGGAGAGTATTGCAGTTGGGGTAGGTGGCGGAGGCAAAAGCCTCTTTATATATCTTGTTCTCCGCTCGGAGGTTTTCATTTTCAACTCTTAGAAATTCGGCTTCGTTGTGCTCATGACGAGTCTTCATTCGGGTTCGTCTATTTTGAAACCAGAACTTGATTTGCGAAGGTTCAAGTCCTAGCTCTTGACTCAGTTCCATTTTCTGTTTGCCGCCTGGCATAGGGCACGTTCTGAAGAAATCTTCAAGCTTTCGTACTTGCTCCTCAGTATGGCGACGGTAACGCTTCTTTTGACCTTTACCGTTGTTGTCCTTATCCTTATCGGGCTCTTGGACGTCGTCGGTGGAAGGGCCGGACTCCATAGGCTCGATCCCAAACATGGCTTCGAACTCTTCCTCTCCCATATTCAGCAAGTAATGATAACTTTCAAGTGTGTTGGGTTGAGACATCTTTGATTTGGTTAACGATTTCTCAAAGTTTGATATCTCTTCTTGTATTTTCACTCTCTGGATTTTTCTTGAAGATTGCGTATGCTTTAAGAGTCTCTCTTTCGAGCACGAATGAGAATTATCAAGAAGATGCCTCCTTTAAAATTAGACGTGGGTTTTCCAACTGTATTGCCTCTCTCGAGTGTTCTGGCTTTCTCGATTTTCTTTTCATCGTATCTCTCGCCCAGGTCGTCTCCTTCCATCTTTCCGTGGAAGGGGGCCCCTTGTTGCTGTCTCCACCGTCAATTTGCTGGCGAGTTCTTCAATAAAGACGAGTCGTATCTCTTTTCTACCGAAAATGTCTTTGTCTCCCACTCAGCTTATTTTTTATCCTTTCTTTTTCAAAGTAGTGGCGTCCCGTCCAACTTTTCCGTAGAGACGTCGGATTTACTTGGCTCGAGATTGGAGATGAGTAGCGGAGGTGATACTGATAGGGAATGGTAGACAGGAAAATCTGGCCAGTAGAGACTTCCCCTGCAAAAATGAAAGAGAATGCGGCAGTATATGTTCTTCATATTCTAGAAAAATTGGAACGATACTGTTTTACCCTTGTGTATACTTCCATTGAATTTGAATTGAGGAAGTTCCTTCATTTGGATTGGATTGAATTGTATGTCCCGAGTTGCCTTTCACTTTGAGCTTGCCACATATGTGCTTTGCTTAGTTGGGCCTTGTTTTCTTTCGGGTTGCCTTGGACCATCATTATTTTCCATGCCCTCGGGTCCGTGGACCGGAGGGCTCCTTTAATTTGAAGGTTACCTTGAAGGCGAATGAGTCCTATCGCATTCCATTGGGTCATTTCATTTTGCGACACTCTTGAGGCACTTTGCAATCCCCTGGGTGAGAATGGAACAAATCCAATTTAGCATTTTGCAACGATTAAGGGTAAATTGGAACGACACACAGTTACCCGTCTTCGAGCTCGCCTGGGCTTTTCACTTGAAATTTCCCTACGTGAGGCCATTCAACATTTCTCATTATGGCAGTAAGCGACGTTGCCACAAATTGATCCGCCCTAAATCTAGCATAAAAAAGGGATTCACGCATTCGACGAGATAAAAAAACAAATTACCCCCTTGCCCCTGAATTAAATCTAGTCACCTAAAAAGCTGGAAATATCATACGCAGGGGAATTAAGCATGAAATGAAAGGTGCACTTATTCAAGGTCAGTTCTGCCTCTCCTGTGGCTCTTTGATAATCAGCTAGTCTCGTGTCGGTTCGGGTGTGGATGACCGATGTTTGAGAGTCCTTACTCACTAGCTCCTGATCGCGGCTTGGGACGTCTGTCAACCCTAAACTGGTTGACCAGGGCAGTAAGCTCATCATCTGGGTAATCTCTTGAACCTTCCAGCAACTGATACTCGAATTGGGCATTGTTGTTGGCAAATGCTGGCGGTAGATTTCTCATTCTGTCATCGCCATGAGCAATTTGACTTCTCGTGCTGGAGCCTTCATCATTACTCGAGAAAGTGTGGGGATCACCAACTGTCCTGCTGCCAAGAACTCCTTCCATTCGAGGATTAGAGAAGTGGAAGTGCTCAGGATAATTTCTTGTCTGATTCTTTGGCTGCGCAGGCGCGCTGATCATGGGATGAATTCTAGCCACAGGTTGGTGCTCAAACCAAGGAATCTGAATACACTGCTCCTGCAGTCTATACTCTTGAAGAGCATTAGGGTGATTCTGGGGGATACTTTGATTAACGCCTGGGGGATTGATGGCATGGCTACTAGCTTGGTTGATGATGGGAAGTGGCTCGCCCCATGCTAACCTGGGGAACTTATGGTGGCGAGGAGACTCGACGTTCAGGCTTGGATCAGTCCCGCCTTGGTTTTCTTGATTCTGAGCTGCATTGTGTTCTCTCACCCTTTTTCTGTACTTCTGAAGATGACTCGAAACATTTGCTTTAGTGAGTCCCTCTACCTTCATAATTTCCAGTATATGTTGCGGCCGTGCCGAATCTATTCCTAGCTGCTGAACTGCATTAACAAATATACGATGCAGCTCGGGAGACCAACTCATCTTCTTTCTCCAGTTGCTTGGAACAAAATTGAAGGCTTGATGCTTGTTCTCATGGTCGTGCAATTGCTTCCTTACCACGTGCTGCCATATGTTTTGAAGCATCTGAACTCTAACTGGTTTCGTTACGACGTCTTGGGCCCCATTTAAGACAGCCTTCATTAGGGCTTGCTGATCATCGCTTGCCGATATTACGAGGACTGGCATGTTTAATTTAGAATTGATGACTTCCAAGAGAGTGAAAACATCCATGTCAATCCCTACCATGGCGGTGAGGACGATATCAAACGGGTCACTACTCCTTCTTAATATCTCTAAGGCCTCTGTCGCCTTTGCTTGAGCTACAACCTTATACCGGCATTTTCTTAATACGGTAACAAGGATTGACAGAGAGACTGGATTACCGTCAATGGCCATGACCAGTAGACCCTCAGGGTAAGGAACTTCATCAGCTTTGACCAGGGTTGAACATGCGCCCGTTCCCCTAACACTCGACATATTTCTGGATCTAGGACTGCCGATTCGAGACCGCCTCGGGATGTCTTCTCGGACTTGAGGGATCACGAGATCGTTGATGCCTTTTCGTAACAGGCTTTGAAAGCCGATGCTTTGATGGTGAAGGTTTTGAATTCCTCTCCCACGAGAACTCCTTCCTCTCTATCTTTCTCCTGCGAGTTCTTGCAGATAAACTCTCACTCTCACTATCAAATGAGGACAAGTTCTCTATCTGGCAATAGCAACGACTTCCCTCTTCACGGGCAGCGCTATTAGATTTTTCGAGGGAGAAAATCTGACATTCAGCTTTTGATCAAAGGAGAAATCCTTGTTTCTCGCTCAGTTTGTCTTCTTATTTCTTTTCGTGATAGGGGGCCCCTGTCAAGATCTCCACCGTCAATTTACTGGCGGGTCCTCCAATAAAGACGAGTCGTATCTCCTTTTCTGCCGAAAATTTCTTTGTCCCCCACTCAGCTCGTCTTTTCGTTCTTTCTTTTTTCAAAGCGGTGGAGTCCTATCCAGCTTTTTCGTAGAGACGATGGATTTGTTCGGCTCGAGGTTGCCACTTGGCTGGAATTTGAGCCACCGGGGGTGTTGCCGACAGAGAATGGTAGATAGGAAAACCTATAAGGACTGCCCCCGTGAAATCAGTATTTAAATTGAAGCAGCTTACCATCTTTGCATTCTGCTCATCTGCCTCACCTCTCTCCCCCTTTCTTTCATATTCTGCTTTCGAAAATGGCCAATTCTCCTAACCACACCTTATCCACGGAAGTCCTGGCTGGGTGGGAGAGACTCTACAATCTTCTTGGTAGAGGTTACGCTCATGTAGCCAAAAACTCTACCGTAGAGGCTGAAATCCTCGGTTTATTCAGGACCGTGGACGCTGCTTCTGTTGAGGGTACCCAACTGGGAAAGGAGTATCGGAACTTCTCGACCCTCTTCATCAATTTTCTAGCTGCCTATAACCGCGCTTATGAGACGGTCCTTGTGACCGCCGTCGTGAAAGCCCGTTACCGAGACCGGCACGAGCGTCTGGCAACAGTTACGTTTGTGGCTGATAATCACAAAAAGGCCCTCAAGTTTGCCAACGATCAGCTTTCGTGGCTGGTTCGTGAGAGGGGAAAGTTGGTGGACCGTCTGGCCTTGGTCCGAACTTACGCCGAACAGGAGCCAGGCAATATTGTGATGAGGTGCAAATGCGGTTGGCTGCAGGAGAGACTTGATGACATTACGGCAGACATTGCTTTCGAGAGGGCAGCGATTCCGGACCTGGAGTTTGCCGTTGAGCATTACGAGGCCACTATGGCCCAGGTTAAAGAGAAGTGCGATCGCCTCTTCTTTAGGCTCGCGGAGCTTGATCCCGAGAGCGCCCGGTGCATCCAGAGCATCAACTGTTTGGAGAGTCAGTTGAACTCTTTCGTAATGGTCATCAGGGCCCAGTTTGGCTTTACCTTTCCTCCCCAGTGAGTTGTTGTAATACTCTTTGATGAATGGAATGAAAGAAAAGCTTCACGTGTTTTTTTTATTTTTCTGCTATCGTTTCTTCCGCATAGCATAACAGAACGATTTGAGGTACCGAAGATGTCGAGGCTTAATGTTCTTCTTGATGTTCTTGTTTAATTGCTCCAGACGATGATATCGAGAACATTGATGAAGAGTTCGGCGGTGGCCCCCACTATCCATCTTGAGATCACGAACAATAACGCTATGACAACTCGATCAGTGCGCTGGTAATAAATCCAGCCACCTGTTGTATACCCACTTTTATCCATATTTTGTTTCTTTCGGCGTCCACTTGCTCGTGTCGGTCGCCTGTAGCGTCGGGAGAAATTCCTGTGGGCCACGTTCATTAATAGAACCTCGGTCCTCTAAAAACCCTCCGCGTGTTTCGAATCCGAGGAAATTTTAAGACCGGTCTCTAGTTGATTTAATTTGGTTAAGGTATTGTTTCGTGGGTCCTGATTATATAATCCTTATTGTCTTTCAAAAGACGTGGGATCCTCTGCAATACATTAAATATGCCCCAGTGTTTAATCGGTGTAAATCCACTGTCATATCAGAATATACGGCCCGTACGTGTTCATTAACTGACACATGTCTGAGTCCGAAAGGATCGACCTCCTCACTTGCCCCCAGGATTAAGAAATCAGCAATTTCCTGTCTTTTCGTACTTCTAAAAATAATTCGTGGTGTGCATTATTGAACCAAACTTTATCCCCGCCTGGGATACCTGAGATTTCCTACAAAAGTAAAGGATATAATTAGTACATGACGCAAGAAAGGTCGGCCCATGATTCCTACATTAGTCTAATTTTATTCTTCCATTTTGTTGAGAAATCAAATGAAATTTTCTTAGGAGGTCACATGTGGATTTTTCAAAAACTAATTTTCTTGAGATTTTCATAACTTGGAAAGTGTGATAAAATCTCTTGATCAAATTTTCTAAAGGAATTTTCTATCAAAATAAATTTTCAGAGGTATATTTATTAGGAAAATTTTATTTTTATTAGAGCAGGAAAGACATAACAAAAATCCTTTATTAGTCAATAAAATTCCCCCGAGACATTAGTCTAATTTTATTTAGATACAATTTTCTTAGAAAAACATGAGCGAATTTCTCAAAAAGAATTTTTGTTGCAAGTTTTTATAATTTGAAAGAATGTGATAAAATCACTTGATGTTTACCAAAGTTTTTTGTGAAGGAATTTTTCTTTTTATCGAAATAAATTTTCAGAGAAAAATTTGTCAGGAAAATTTCATTTTTATTGAAGCAAGAAAAACATGACAAAAATCTCTTATTGGTCAATTAGTCTAATTTTATTTAGTGAAAATTTTCTTAGAAAAACATGAGCGAATTTCTCGAGAAGAATTTAGTGCAAGTTTTTATAATTTGAAAAATGTGATAAAATCACTTGATGTCTACTAGAGTTTTTTTTGAATGAATTTTTCTTTGTATTGAAGTAAATTTTCAGAGGAAAATTTTTTTTCAGGAAAATTTCATTTTTATTGAAGCAATAAAAATATGACAAAAATCCCTTATTGGTTAATAAAATTCCCATGAATGGACTTTTTCACATCATTTTTTCAAAAAAAAATTTTTTAAAAGAAATGAGGGAAAATTTTAATTTTTATTATTTTTTTTAAAGGAATGGTCGTAATATCAAGCTCAAAAACTGACTAACACCTAGCACGGACCGACCGAAAATAAATACAAGATAAAATTAGAGAACTTACTTTTACCTTGGAGAAATGCAAATCACATAGCCATGCGCATGACTCAAGTGAGGAGTGGACTCTATAAAATAAAAGAAGGAGAGACAGGGTATGGACCTAAAAGGCCCCCACTATCTGAATTGACAAACTTACCCTCCGCGCAATCAAATCACAATGGGAAGAATTGTCAATTCAGATAATGAGCGGGATAAAATATGGTCAACCCCAGCGCAATCGACGCAAGAGCTTTGCATATTCGATCCCTATCTATGGTTTTCTAGGAAGAATTTCGCGACTTGGGTTTAGACGCTTGTGTGTGCAGGTGTCGTGATCCTCAGAGTATGCAAGACATGCACAACAATTGATATCAAAACAGCGCTTCTAAAAATGTGCGAAATTAAACAAATAAACCCAACACCGAGCCTGCAAAACAAAGGGGTTAGCCAAACACTCCGCCCCTTATAACTCCCATCCTGTAAAAACATATAACACCTATAGAATGAGTCTCAAGCAAGATCGCCAGAAGCGAGATATCCATGAAATTTTTATTGGCCTAAGTCCACTAAGACTTTTAAAATTTTGAAAAAATTCAAGTATTCCAATTGGTATCTTTTTTCGAAAATTTAAAAATCTCGTCCCCAGTGGAGTCGCCAAGCTGTCGCGACCCTCTAAAATTTTTTTTTAAAATTTTAAAAGGGTTAACGGATTATTAGGTTAATTAGATTTGACTAACCTAACGCGGACCCTCCCAAGCCCTACCGAATCGCAACTTTGATTTTTGTTTAAATGATTTTGAAATTTGGAGTCGCCACTAATCGTTCTTGGTAGGTCGATTAGAAACCTAAATAAATTAGCGGGAGAACTAATTTATTCCTACGAACCAGAGATTATGAGCTCGGAGACTTGGTTACACTAGTTAATTAAAACTAATGCCCTTTCGGTACCTTAATTTCATGGATATCCTAATTCGGCAACTCAGGCTTGGTCTATTCCTAAGGCTTTAATAGGGTATTCTCTTTTGTGTTTTCACTTTTTAAATAGGATGCATGGATGGTATATATTTTTATTTGTTATATTTTTTTAAGTGTTAAAGATTCCCTGAAGCCGAAAGAGGGAGTGTGTTAACGACTTCTGTGCAATATTACGACCTACTCATCTTTTGGGTCTGATGATTCAAAAATTAAATTATAGGAAGTACGTGACAGTGAATAAACACCTCCAATGGGAGGCCTAACATTGGCTTGGCTCTTCCCTTTGGGATTTAAGGTACAGGTATTTAAGTTGCAAGTATTTAAACTACTGTAAGTAAAAACCTCCAATAGGAGGCTAAGCATTGGCTTGACTCTTCCCTTTGGAATTTAAGGTACATGTATTTAAGTTGCAGGTATTTAATTACTGTAAGTAAAAACCTCCAATGGGAGGCTAAGCATTGGCTTGGCTCTTCCCTTTGGGATTTAAGGTACAGGTATTTAAGTTGCAGGTATTTAACTACTGTAAGTAAAAACCTCCAATGGGAGGCTAAGCATTGGCTTGGCTCTTCCCTTTGGGATTTAAGGTACAGGTATTTAAGTTGCAGGTATTTAACTACTGTAAGTAAAAACCTCCAATGGGAGGCTAAGCATTGGCTTGGCTCTTCCCTTTGGGATTTAAGGTGCATGTATTTAAGTTGCAGGTATTTAACTACTGTAAGTAAAAACCTCCAATGGGAGGCTAAGCATTGGCTTGGCTCTTCCCTTTGGGATTTAAGGTGCAGGTATTTAAGTTGCAGGTATTTAACTACTGTAAGTAAAAACCTCCAATGGGAGGCTAAGCATTGGCTTGGCTCTTCCCTTTGGGATTTAAGGTGCATGTATTTAAGTTGCAGGTATTTAACTACTGTAAGTAAAAACCTCCAATGGGAGGCTAAGCATTGGCTTGGCTCTTCCCTTTGGGATTTATGGTGCAGGTATTTAGATTGCGGATGGACTTTGTCCTCTCCATTCTGGGGTATGAATTCTTTAAAATGAAATACAACGAATTGATTCAACAATTTGAAATTTGTGCGCGCTTGAGGACTCCTCCAAGCCGATTTTGTGCTTCCATAGGGTTGACCATTGATATAGAGCTGCGGCTTCCTGACATAAAATAGAGTGAAGTGTCAGTATACAAAATATGTGCTAATCTGCACCTAAAACCAGAAGAGTGGAAAGAGTACTTATCTCCCATTTTTTGGGAGGGATTTCTATAATTGATTTTCGCTCTCTATGTTCCCAATATAGAGAGTTTCTTTTGAATTAAGAGGGACTTTTAGTCACAGATCAGTTGAGAAATCGGTGGACAGCTTAGGAGCTTGTCTGGGCCGATTTTTGCATCTCTACAAGATTTTTGCTGTTGACGTAGAGATATCCTTCTCCTGACATAAAATATGGGGGAAAAAAAAGAGATGGAGAAAGTGTATACAATTTGTGCTAATTTGCGAGTAAAACCATAAATAAATGAATAAATAAAAACACTTAGCTTGAATTTGTTTGCTCGTTGACGAGGATGAACTCTTGATTTATATTGATCGATGAAGGAATTTGTGATGATAACCCCTAGCTTTAAACTCCCATCATCTTCAAAATTCTCTCTCTTTTGGTATTTTCTTTCTCTCAAAATTTTCTTCAATCTCCCAAAACTCTCTCAAACATCCAAAATTTTCTCTCCAAAAAATTCTCCCAAACACTTCAAATTTTCTCTCTCAAGAATCCCCTCTCAAGCTCACTTCATCCTCCTTTTATAATCTACTCATCTATCTCCCATTCTAATTTTTCCACTAACTCTATCTCCCATTCTAATTTCTCCACTAACTCTTCTTCATTTTCATCTTCCATTCTCTATCTCTATCTCACATTCTAATCTCTCCACTAACTCTTCTTCATCTTCATCTTCCCTTCTCCATATTTATCTCCCATTCTAATTTCTCCACTAACTCTTCTTCATCTCCATCTTCCCTTCTCTATTCTTATCTTCCATTCTAATTTCTCTACTAACTCTTCTTCATCTCTATCTTCCCTTCTCTATTCTTATCTTATTTTCTCCATCTATTCTTCTCCAACTTCTCTTCTTCATCTCCTCTTCTCCATCTTCCCTTCTCTATTCTAATTTATCCACTAACTCTTCTTTTTGTTATTTGTAAAATAATCCTTCAAGAGTTAAGTATTTGCACTCTAGTCCTTGAATTTTAAGTATTTACAATTTAGTCCCTGAAAAAATATATTTCTTTAAGTCCAAATCTCCTCACAATTTTTGACACACCAAAATTCACCACATGTCAAATTTAAGCTCATTTCTTGCCGTTGAAAATAATGCAGAATTTAATTAAAGCTCTTTTGCAAAATTAAGTCATTCTGGGTATAATTGGGCCAAGATGAAAATTTAAAATATTAGAAGACAATGTCATAACTCATAAAAAGTGAAAATTAAAAATAAGTTGGCTCAAATTAAATTTTTTTAGGCCCGATTCGAGATTATACTCGTGAAGGAACACATGACTCGAATTGGATTTTTCTGAATTTGCGATGGCCAATATGAAAATAGATTTAAAATAAAAATATTAACTATCTTTGTGTATTTTTTTGGCCTCAAATGTTATTTTTCCAAAATTTTCAAGTATTTTTGTATTTTTTTCTTAAAAAAATTAAAAATATATATAATATGAAATTTTATTTTTTGTTCAAAAATTGGTTCCTTAGGCTTGGCTAAGGTCCCCAAAGTTGATTTTTCAATTTTATGAATTTTTATGGATTTTTTATTACTTTAGCAATAGAAAAAATGATTAAAAATCAGGTGTCAACAATGCTTCGTTAAAGCTTCTAAATATGATTTTTCAATGCCTATAGATTCAACAATGTCAACACATAGCAATATCATATTTATGATGTAAAAACTTCTAGTACATCAAATTTATAATAATACATAATTTTTGGTTTATATGGGTTTTGCTCATAATGAGTCAGCGTCACATTCGAATTATGTGTCTGACCCAGATCTCCTGCAAGAAAATGAACAGGTCAATTTCCTTTGAAATTTTGGTTTTTTTTGGAAACTTTTGAAATTCTTCGAGACAATTTGCCCGTAAGGGGCAAAATCGTTATTTCGAAATGTCTAAAAGGGAAAACCATCAAAAATAGGACCGACTTGTTAAAATGGTCAATTTCCTAATTTTTAAAATTTATGGAAATGTTTTAAAATTTTTTTGGTATTTTTTCATTTTTATAATTTTTTACGAATTTTTTAATTTTTTACCCCCCCACCCACCACCCCCCATTTTCCCTTGTTCGGCAGTTGGTTTTGTTAATTTTTTTTTATTTTTTTTCCTTGTTCGGCAGTTTTTTTTGTTTTTTTTTAGTTTTTTGTGGTTCGGCGCTTGAAGCGCCGAACGGGGGCTTGTTCGGCAGTTGCGAAACCCAAATCCGTAAAAAGATAAATATTTTAACCCATTTTCGTAAAAAGCCCCGTGGATTACTTCATTTTCTTCGCTCGAATTTATCTCTCGGTTCGATTAGTGATTTGTGAAATTTGGATTCAGATGTGTGAGCGGAAAAGTCAGACACGTCGTCGGAAGAATTATGCCCCCCCCCCCCCCCCCCCCCCCCCCCCCCCGGTTACTATCGAGTTTGTCACCTAAAGCTCTCCTCGAGAACCGAAGAGGAAAATGAGAAGGAAAGATTAGGGTGCACATGTAGAAAATCCAAAGGAAAAGTGGGGTCAAAATGGGAATGAGATGAACATGTCTTCTTCCAAAAGAATGCCATGGAATCGTAACTTTAAATACAAAAGAAAAAAGGCTGGTGAACGTAAAGAATTACAAAATAGAAAGCCCAAAAAAAAAAAAGCAATGTAAAATGAGCCTGCACAAATCAGACATTCCAGTGCCAAAGGCAAATACTATATATATATATATATATATATATATATATATATTTTGATGTGTCATGTCTCTAACTTTTCTCTTTTTGACATTTATCTTATACTACTAACTTCTTTTACCTCTCAATCCCTCTATCAGCAAAGTTATATATGTCTATTGTCAGAATATTTTAAAAATAGTAAACCAAGGGGAATAGAGTGTTAGGCCGAACTAGTGAAATCGATAAACATGACCACATCAAATAACATGAGATTTTAAGAAGACAATCCCACAATTTGAATGCCGAAGAAGAAGTGAGTTATCAATAAATTTTTTAATAATTTGAAATGGCCTTTTGTAGAAGAATATTGGAAATTTTGGGTTTTGAATATGCTTAAATTAAATGGTTAGTATCACGAAAAACCTCAAGCTGGTACATCCGTGATAAATTTATCCAAAATTATTTTTTGACAACTAAAAATTTCAAATTGATATATTTGTGATAAATTTACCTCAAAGTATTTTTTACCATAAAAAATCTCAAATTGATACACATATGACAAATCTATCATATGTTGATTTTTCGTTAAATTGAGTTAATACCACGATAAATCCCAACTAACAAACGAAGCATAATGAATATACTCGATAATTGCCATAAGTCATCAAACTCAGCAATTTAACGGTAAGATTTAATGAAAATTAACATAAAGCACGGATGCACCAGTTTGGGTCTTAATGGTAAAAAAATAAATTGAGATAAATTTGTTAAAAATGTATCAAACATTGAAAGTGAAAAAAAAGAAATAAAGAAAATCACTCTCGAACTGACTCTTTTTATCTGATCTTTCTTTAAATAAATATTTTCTTTTTCTACCGGGGACTTTGGTTTAGATATTATTGATCACAGGCTTCGAGACTTTTTGGGGGCTGAAATCTCACCTGATGTGACCAGTAATGACTCTCCCTCCTGAAATATTTATCATCATTTTACAGATTTTAACAAAAAAAATTATATATATTTTTTTGAATTGGCCCGATAAAACTTTCTGGTTTGGAGGCAATGGCGACAGTCTGACAGAAAACAAGAAAAGAGAGGAAAAGCGTGAGAAACTAGGAAAATTTTTCCTTAGGACGGATATCACGATCATTCACTGTGTATTTGTGGTCCTCCCCCATCGTACACGTACGGTACACAACAAACGAGAGAGAGAGAGAGAGAGAGAGAGGCTCGTACAGAGTACAAAGAGAGGAGAGAGGCTGAGGAGCTTGTGGGTATTACTGTGAGGACTGAAGAGTGCACTAGAAGCTCATTGAAGCTCTGATTTTGAGGCGTTTTTTGAGAGAGGGAGAGAGGAGTGCTGTGCAAGCATCACACATACATAGAAAGCGGCCTGGCCCTCATCAATTCTCACCCCATTTCTGCTTTTGCATTGAGGGTCTCTTCTCTTCTCTGAGGAAAACGCTGGAAAACAACACAGTCGCTTTGAAGTCTCCAGAGAGAGAGAGAGAGAGAGAGCGAGAAAGAAGCGAGAAGAACACCAGTGAGTTCATTTTGATTCTTCCATCCCCCTTCGAACCCTTTTTCTTCTTTTGTGTCGATTCTGTGGCTCACTGACTCGCTTTCTCTGACTCTGATGATGCAAAATTTTAAGCTTTTGCTTTGTCTTATCTTTCGGGGTCTATTCGCTGTCGTGGGTTAAGGAGAATAAAAGTTCAAAATCGATGCACATTGTTTTTCTCGGCTTTCACAAACCCTGCTTCTCGTCTCATCGGAGTTGCCATTGCGTTCTTGCAGGGTTGTATGGGCATTTCAAAGTTTGCTCCTTTTTGTGATTGTTATACCGATCGTTGACACGATTGAGTGCTCTTGATATTCACGGGAAGCGAGGGAGAACGACAGTGAGGCGCTTAATGATTGCCTGATCGCTTGTTGGCAGGCCGTGCTTGCTTGCATCTGCAGAGATTTTAATTTGTAATTGAACCTGATGGATCGTTGCGCTTTTTGTTCTTGGTAATGCAGCTTATAAATGGATTGCGGATTTTTCAGAATACCCATGTCACTATTCATCCGTGAGTTGTTCCTTGAGAATTTGTTCACCCGATGCAGGTAAGCTGCTTGCTTCTGGTCATTGGAAGGAAGCTTTCGAGATCTTGACACAATGCTGGTGAAGTGGACTGGGTCGGTGCAGAAAGAAGCGGGTCAAATGACGAAATCGGATCTTAGAAGGCAGAATTGTAGGAGTAATTCCCTTTTCAGCACCCCTGGTCTCTATGCGGGTTTTAATCCGCATGGCTTAGCGGATGCTGACTCTGTTAGAAGCCCTACGTCGCCTCTTGAATTTATGCTGTTCCCATGTCTGAGTAACCCCGTTAGGTCCCCTCGATCGCCTTGTGTCGGGCAGCGAAAGAGTTGGGATTGTAGCAAAGTAGGCTTAAGCATCGTAGATTCTCTTGCTGACAATAGAAACTTCTCCGGCCGGGCTATCCAGACATCTCATACTGGAAACATTGTTTTTGGACCTAATATCGGGGTTAAGAATCATAATTTTGAGACCAATGTCAGTTCCATCGGGTCACCAAAATCCCTGCCTAAAGATTACACATTCTCTCGTTATGCCCGTGCCAAATCTCCTCTCCACTCAAGCAGCACCAACGTTGTTTTTGAAATTGCAGATGGCCCTGCAGAACCTGACCCTTTGGGCAAAATCCGGTCTAGCTCACTTGATGCTTGCACGATAATGAGTAATCGTCCTCAATTGATTAGAGAAAGTCCAAAATGGAGTAAGGTTTCGGGTACTAGTCTGACTTCAATCCGTCCGCCTGTTGATCCTGGCTGTGGGTTCGCTGATTCTCTTTCAGCGAGCGAGATAGAACTGTCTGAGGACTATACTTGCGTGATTTCACATGGTCCTGATTCTAAAACCACTCACATTTATGGTGACTGCATTTTAGAATGTCACTTGAATGAGTCGAGCAATTTTGTCAAGGAGATAGAGGAAGACACTGTTTTGGCTCGAGCGAAAAACTCAGAAACTCCTGCTTCGTATTCTCATGATGACTTCTTGAGCTTCTGTTATGCGTGCAAGAAGCCATTGCCAGAGGGCGAAGATATCTACATATACAGGTTTGTATAAACTGCACGTCCTCGCGTGGCCTCACTATAGTTCTAGTGTACCTATGCTTGCTCATTATGTGTGCCTTTATTTGACTTCTTGCAGAGGCGAGAAAGCATTCTGTAGTGTGGAATGTCGTTCAAAGGAGATTTTGTCTGATGAGATTGAGGAAGCTGTGGATGATTATGATAAGTCGCCAAAGTTCAAAAGCGGAGATGGGCTTTTTCAAAGTGGCTCTTTTCTCCCTTCATAGTAACCATTGACATTGTCCCTGCGGCCACCATGGCCATGATTGCCGGAACAATTGCTGAGGTAGATGCCCCAGATCGTCCGTTTACAGAAGAGCTGTTTTTGTGCGCTTCAGTTAGCAGCCATGGATGATCAATTTTGTACATTTCTCTTTTCACCGAAAGGGATTCAGCTTCCATGGTCTTGGTGGTGGCAACTATCTGCTACAGCAATTTTTTTTTTTTGGGCTTTTTGGAAGAGACATGACAGTATTATATGCCGTGATAACTCATACTATATCGCATAATCATTTTGCATGTGAAATGGGTGTTAGCTGATTTTTATGGCTTCCCATCCCCATTTTATATCCCCTACATTTTTTTTCTTCCGGGGTAAACTTTTCCTGTAATAGCAGTTGACCAAAAGTGCTTTTTGATAATAGTATCAAGTTGCTGTTCTAAGATCACATGTCCTCTAATTCCCGGTCTTGACTGGTGTTGATTACCGTGCACTGTCTTTTGTTCCCTCATGTTGATTAAGAAGGCACACTGGGCTTACTTGTCCTCCAGGGGACTGATGTCCTGCCATAGATTATATCAGGAATTCAAGTTCTGCAGCGATCTTTAGCCACGTGAAATGGGAATCATATGTTTCTAACTGTTGTCAGTTTTATCACTATCTGCTTTTCCTAGAAGATCCTGTAGAAACCAGTGGAACTTGAGAGTGAGAAGTATCTTATTGTTGGTAATGAAAGGAAAGTGAGGGCGAGTTGAGAGTGCACGAGGAGAATTGAGAATTCACTTACATCTTCTTCAGGGTGTATCTCATTCGGTTGCCAGCAACCTCGGATGGCGAGGAGCCGAGCCTGTTACGCAGCAGTGTATGGAAAGGGATAAGTCTGGTGTAAATCCCCTCAATGAGTTTTGAACTTTTCCTAATCTGAGTACATCGCGGTACTTACTTCTTTGCATAACTCAAGGTGGTTCATGCTCAAGAGCTCATCGCACGATGAATATCCGTGGACCAATGGTGTTTTCTGTCTAGGTTGATGTTGTCCTTGATTACCTTCCAGGGGGACATATCATGCCAGCAATTATGTCTGCTTAATTTTCTGCAACCGAAGAACGCGCAGGAAGGAGTGTTATTAACTTGAAGCTAGCGTGTCAAATCACCAGTATTCTCTGCAAGAACATTGCCCATCATTAAACCGATGGAATCTGTAGTTATCCCGCAGTATAATCTCTCTCTCATAGGACAGCGAGACGAACTTCATGTAGGAATGACAGTCTCCACAAATCCGAAGGTTGTTAACTATTCGGATGGTTTTGTTCCCGCTGCTTATTAGCCCAAATGCCACTGCCAACCTCTCGCTGTGATGGCTCGAAGTTTCGTGTTGCTCTTTCTGTAGTCTCCCTTGAATCTCGCCTAACATGGAGTAGATCTCTGGTGATCGAGGGTTCGAGAAGTCCTCGGCTCTGAATTCGTGGACGGTGCCATTCTGTTCTATCATGCTACAACCTGGATGCTTTCGAATTCCCAGTTCGTGTAGCTTTGTTCTGATCAAACTCGCATCGTCCCACCTTCCAGCTCTCACATAGATCTTCGAAAGAAGGACATGAGCTGCATCGTTTGTAGGGTCGATCTTGATGAGGTGCTTGTGTGCATACTCTGCTAATTCGACGTTTTGGTGGGTTTCGCAGGCTCTCATGATGGAGCTCCAAATGGCGATGTCTGCTTCCACCGGCATCGAATGAATGAGCTCTAGAGCCTCCTCTAAGTGCCCAGAACGACCAAGGAGATCGACCATGCACCCGTAATGCTGAATCCCAGGGTCAATTCTGTATTCATTTTTCATCTTGTGGAGGTACTTGTATCCTTCATCGATCAAACCTCCATGGCTACAAGCAGAGAGAAGAGCTATGAAAGTGACATGGTCAGGCTTTATTCCCGTGGCTTCCATCTTCGAGAACAAGTCCACCGCCTTTCGCGCTTGTCCCTCCACAGCGTATGCTCCTATCATTGCCGTCCATAGACACATTGCTTTGTCTGTAATTTTCGAGAACGATTCTGTTGCTTTCTCAACGCTCCCACATTTCCCATACATGTCTACCAAAGCAGTTCCCAGAAGGCGATCCAATTGAATTTGGTTCTTCTGTATATACAAATGGATCCAGGTGCCATGACTCAGTGCCCCGACGCTAGCACAGGTAGAGAGCATATTGGCTAAAGTGATTTGATCCGGTTTTACCTCCGAATTCTGCATCTGGTGGAACAGCTCGAAGGATTCTTGAGCCAAGCGGGATCTAGAATAGCAACTGATCATAGTGTTCCAAGAAATCAAATCCTTCTGAGGGATCTCATCAAAGAAACCTCTCGCCTTACCGACATCCCCAGCCCTGCAGAACCCATCCAACATCGAGTTCCAGGAGACGACAGTTTTACAAGGCAAGTGCTGGAAAATGGTAACAGCATCATCCAACCGACCAAACTTGGCGTACAAGCTAAGTAGAGAGTTTCCAAGCATCCCTTCGACAGTCATTCCGCACTTCACAATGAAGCTGTGGATGGATCTTCCAATGTCATAACCTGGACCATCCACATTAACGCAGGCGGAGAGGGCGGTAACAAGTGCAACCTCATCGGGCGTCACATCGTCGAGCATCATTGTAATAAACAACTTGAGACTTTCTAGGTATCGACCGGCTCGAGCATAGGCCGATGTCATTGTTGTCCAAGAAATCAAATTCCTCTCTGTCATCCTGTCAAACAGCTTCTCAGCTTCATCCATTTGATCGCTTTTCACATATCCACACAGCAGAGTCGTCCACAAAACAACATCATCCTCAGCTTCACTACCACCCAAAACCTCATGTGCCTTCTCCATATTCCCACACTTCATGTACATGTCAGCTAAACAGTTCAACAAAGTCCCCCCGATCTCCAGATTATTCTCATCGATGTACAAATGCATCTTCTGGCCCATCTCCAAATCCCTCGTCTTCGCGCATGCCGAAACTAAGCTGACCATGGTGATCTCATCCGGCTGGACTCCGTCCGCCAACATCCGCCCAAGCAAATCCAACGATTCTCTGAACATTCCCATTCTAACATAACAAGATATCAAAGTATTCCAAGCTACCACATCTCTTTGGGGAAACTCACCAAACAGCTGGCGCACTTCCTGCAATCTCCCAGCCTTTGCGTACACACCCATCAAATTCTTCCTCAAAGAATCACTGAATCCAAACCCGGACTTCAGAATCCGCCCGTGGACTTCGCCAACATCTCGAACCGCCATAATTCTCGAAGCAGCGCCTATCAAGAAGTGAAAAGTCGACATATCTAACGCCACCCCTTCACCAACCATACGACGATACGACGCGAGCACATCCCCTGGCGAATCATCCTGGAGCTGGTTCTGAATGTAGTCATTCCACAGCTGCGTCTCCGAATGATGGGTTCCGATCAAAACGCGGCGAAAGTGGCCGAGGCCATCGACGGAGACGAAGAAGCCGAGAAGGCGACGGGCGACGAGAGGGTCTCGGAGGGAGTCGGTGGTGATCAAGTGCGCGTGGATTGGCGCGAACTCTCTGATGCTCGAGCAAGAGCTTATCAGAGGGATGAGGTCCAGCGATCTCGACGGGGTAATTGAGGTCCGAGGTTCGGCTGGCTTCTGGGCTTGCGGGCGGAGCGGAGGGATGGTGGCGGGACAAGCCACGGCCATTGGGATTAACTGCCGCCGTCCAGCTCTTCTTTTTCTGCACGGGGAGACGTCGGGCTCGGGAGGGAGGGGGGGGGGGGGGCTAAGAAAGATAACCTCTTTCTTTTTCCTTTTTCTTTTTTTTCGTGTGAGAAGTAAGAAACGCACGTGACATGTCTAGTGGATAGAACAGAAGCTCGTTTCGAAGGTTTGAGAAAATATTGGGTGCTCCTCGAGCGCCAACCCATCTATGTGAAACCCCCTTCAATGATCGACAAGTGTCCAGTAGGACCCACATTTCAGATTTTTCTAAAATTCATTTCTCAATTACTTTTTATCTTCCCTAAACACCATAAAGGCCCAAGGTTCTCTCTTTCCAAATTTATGCGGATCTCTCTCTCTCTCTCTCCTGGAGTTAGGCTCGGTCTTGAGATCTGAATCCCTTTTCATAGCTCCTTCATGGCAGGAGTGACATAAAAGTAATCTCAACTGTCGAATTTAAAGCGACGGTCGAGATTGCGCCACGTTGTCCGGGAGCTGTCGCTTTAAATCCGACGGTCGAGATCACTTTTATGTCACCCCTGCCATAGCTCCTCTATGGTAAGGAATCCGTTTCCGTTTAAGGAAGATAAAAAGTGATTGAGAAATGAATTTTAGAAAAATCTGAAACGTGTCCATCGATCATTGAAGGGGGTTTCACATAGATGGGTTGGCACTTGAGGAGCACCTAATATTTTCTTTGTTTCGAAGTGATATTGGATGGGAAGATGAGATGCGCATCTCACTTTTCGATTGGAGGCCACTTTTCATATACCAAAGATATGATTTTGCACCCTGAATTTTGATTTTAGACACCACTTTGCACTTGCGTTCAGTAGTTAATAATTGTCAAATGTCTCCCATGCAAATGCGCCTCTCTGTTGTCTCATGGTAGGGTGTTTTGTCTAGAAGTATAAAAGTGCATACTTTTGAAAACAGAGGGGGTATGGAAATGGATGGAGGTTGAAAAAAGAAAAAAAAAAGAAATGTTTTTGGTAATATCTCCCTTGGAGCCATATTAATTTTTAAAAAATTTCAAATAAGAGCTTGAGATGTCCTTGAAATAGACATTATTTTAAAAAAGAGTAAAAAAATGCCCTCTTTATTTTTTTTTAAAAAGACCTGATTAAGGGTATTTTCTTCATTTGAGTTTTTTTTTCTTTTTCTTTTTTTTTTCTTGATTTTGCTAGCCAGCCAGGCCATAGGCAAGAGCTGGGCAACCTTGCCCAGGGCTTTTGAGGTGAGCCATCCTTGATGGCTACAAGGGATGGCCTCACCTTGCCCAGGTGAAACGAGTGAGGGAGGGCTCGCCTTGGGGTCGTCGAGGGTGGCCTTGCCTTGATGGCCCCAAGTGAGGCCACCTAGCCCTCACCGTTGGCCTGGTTGATCGACGAAACCAAGGGACAAAACCAAAGAGAAAAAAAGAAAAACATAGAAAAAGCAAATGAAGAAAATGTCTTTAGTTAAACTCTTTTTTAAAATGGAGAAAGTATTTCAAATTCTTATTTGAGAAAATAATGGCACTTTTAGTTCTTATTTCAAATTTGGGCATTTCTAATAATATCGAGTGTTATTCTCGATTTAGCATTTATAAGTTCTAAAATTTCACCCTAATTTTCTCTTAATTTTACGATGTCTCCAAGTTTTCAGAAAGTGCTTTCGACGAGGATCTCACGAATTGCTAGCAGAAGTTAAAACTCAAGCAAGTTGTCCTTCAAATAAAGCATGACTCATTTTTGAGCATCATATTCGTCTTGTCAAGTATTTATGACTTGTCCACTCCATCTACGTAGTGAATCAATATCAATAAAATAAAATAAGAATATGATCTTGATTATCATTAATTAGGGATGATCGATTTCAAAGAAAATCGATTTTCCACCACGAAATCTAAAATCGGTTTTATGATTCCCGGCTCCAAAATTTGAAATCGGGCCGAAGCACAATCACGACTATTTCTCATGTTCCGTTACCCGCTGCCGTCCTTAAATTTTGTGGGACCCACGGAAACAGTGAAAGAAATTTGGGCGCGCATGAGAACGTTTCTGTTTCGCTATTTCTGTTCCAAACCTATTCCAGAAATAGGTTTGGAACAGAAACTCGTTTGGAAACGCAAATTTATTTTTTATTTTTGGAACAAAAAAATGTTTTAGAAATAGATTTTGGCCCAAAACCAGAAACAAAATATTTTTGTTTCTGACGGAAATAAAAAAATCTATTTCTATTCCAGAAATTATTTCTGGAACAGAATGGTTGTCATGCGCGCCCTTATTTAGGCAATTGTGCAGAGAGATATGACTGTCAAAAGATGTCTGACACGTCCAAAGATATCCCTCCTACTTATTAATTTTATATACGTATCTATTTTTTTAATGAAAAATTTTGGTTGAAATTAGTGCGTTTGTCTAACGAAAAATGTCATCTTTGTGGAGTCGAAAGACGTCAATTCATCCCCATGTCTGTTATGAAAAACACACCCATCCTCTCCTCCTCCATAGTCTCGGAAGAAGAATGTACCGCTGCCGATGCCGATGAGGCTGTCCTGGAGGATCGTCTATTCCACGCTCATCTTCACCATTTCTATAGCCACTACTCTCTTCCCAGCCGCCATCTCTCTGTCTCCTGTCTGTCAATAATATTTCGATCCGTTCGGACCGTTTTTTATTGGTACCAAGCACTTGGAACCAGGAATCCGGATTGAACCGGGTCCGCTGCTCACCCCTGGCAATGGCTATACGAAATTTAAGCAAAATGAAAATGCAGCCAACTCTAGCGCACATCATAAACCTCCAGAGTCTGTTGAATCGCAGGTAAAACCCAGGAAAAGAAGAGATAACCTCCCCTGTCTGGGTTCTCCTTCTTGCAAGTGAAGGAAGGATCTGAATTCAGATTCCTATAGTACAGGGACACGCAACTGGAATTGTGAACGACCATTGAAAGAATAGTCTACATTGACCAATCGATCCATACAAGAATATTATTTTTGGCGAAACCCCGCTTCAAATGCAGCCCATCAAAACAGGATCGCCTCTAGCTACGACTGAGAACTCAAACAGACATCCGATAGGCAATCTGCCAAGGCCCCAGATGCCAGCTTATTCGAAAAAGGGTACAAATTGCAGCAGAAGTGCTGCTTGCTCGATACAATCACCATGACTTCCCAACTCCTATCGGGTTACAGATGTTGAGGAAAAAATGGAAACCGCCAACAAGCACATTGGACTAGGAGAAAGCCATGATTCATTGAGTCGATGTTGGGACGCCACTTCGCGCAATGCATTGTGACTTCAAATCCACCATAATGTCCGGGGACATTCCTTAGAAGCAATCTCAGCCTCTGGTCTGGCGAGTATTGTAGGACTTGCAGTTCAAGCACTTCAGGGCCACTACATGAAATTGCACTTCAGAGGTTTTCCCACAGTCGTTGCAAAGAATCCACACCTGTCATGCAGCAATCCGTGTTACACTCATGATCTCCATAATTAAAGAGCAAACGTCCCACCAGAAAAGGAAAAGGAAGGACGTGAATAGACATGTAAGGCGAACAAAACGTATGATTTTCCTAGGGGATGATGATAAGGGTTATAAATGATTTACCATTTTATTCTGGTAAGGCTCTGGCATCGGTGTTGCGGCAATCTCCAAATCAAATTTCTCCCAGACCTTGGACATATCACAAACGGACTTTGAGCAAAGGGGGCAAGCATATCTGCGATGAATTCAGCATATGATAGAGCACATTCGTGAAAAGTCCAATGAACAGAAAAAGGATTTCAGCAAAAGCTGCATGAGTAAAAAATAGATATTTTGAGGGCTTACTGAAAATGATCTCTCATC
This sequence comes from Psidium guajava, assembly GCA_016432845.1. Taxonomy (NCBI): domain Eukaryota; kingdom Viridiplantae; phylum Streptophyta; class Magnoliopsida; order Myrtales; family Myrtaceae; genus Psidium; species Psidium guajava. The sequence goes on along the minus strand of CM028229.1, from coordinate 32,695,097 downwards.
TCCTTTAAGCAATTCTGGTGAATCGTGTGTCCACATGGCATAACAGTCACATCGTTCCTCGAGTCAAATAAGTACTGCAAGTCACCATTTGCAAATTTGACTCAAGTAAATCTCCATGACAAGTAATACGTAAGTTTATCTTAGCTCGCTACAATTCGGCCAATCAATTTTTACTTCAATAAGAAAATGACAAAATGAAAACAAAAAAGAATCACAATTTACGCAGAAAGAAATACAATCTTACCTCAAAACAGACGGGGCAATCCTGATGCATTGCTCCTTCTATACAGGGGTGGCTGTTCTTGAGCAAAATAGAGTGGCAGCAACCTTAAACATGAGCGAAGATGAAAACACAAATCAGTCTTCCCTTAACCACCCAATATGTAATATCAATCCAAGGCTGTAGAAAGGATTTACTTACCACACTTGTAGCAGTGAAAAAAGTTTTCACTCCCTCCAATTCTGGACAGGAAAGTTAGCAAACTCAATCAGAGAACCATAACAATAATGAACTCTCTAAAAAGAATACAATTAACTGGATAAAAGGAGGAGAACAATAATGTGATAAAGAGAGGCAGAAGTAAACAGCCAGGCAGCACATTATAGGGAATGGACAGGAACAGAAATAAGCAATAGATTTGAACATATTCCAAACTCATAATGTCATCAAGTAGGAAGAAAATCTTACTCATATTGACTTAAAAATTGACTCAGAGGGAAAAAAAAAAAAGGAACTTCAAAGTGAGGTGATAAAAGAAGCAGAAGCATGGTAATTCCAAATTACATTTGCTAATACATCAGATAAGGCCTTCGACAAGAAACTCTTAAAACATCACCGAATAACTAAAGTCTCAAAATACAATCAAGGACATAAGCAATACCTGCATATTCCACACCCAATGCAGTGGTATTGCTTTTTAGATATCTGCAATAAAAGAGAACCGTAAGCTTCTCCCAAGTTAAAATAGACAGCATTTAACAACAACATAGTTTGACAGACATGTAGTATTCTCATTTGACAGTTATTCAAGCTCCTATCAATGATGTATAAAGGCCCCTGAACATGCAAGTGGACGCAGGACCTGACAGAATGTCCTTGTTTGGATGCTATGGTTGAAGGAAAATTTTATTACATATGTATGGAGGAAGGAGCCACCACACCTCAAAATACATTGCAGGAAAGAGAATCCATCGAATCAAATAGAAAATCGAAAATAATAAGCAACAGAGGGAAGATAAGCCACTTACATCATCGTCAAGCAACTTGCATGTCGCGCAGAAGTATTTCCCCATGCACACACCACAGTTTATACAGAACTGCTGGACCTGCATTGATTGCAGCTAACATATATATTGGAATTTCCCTACCACAAAATAAGATTATCCAAGCAGGAAAACTCGAAGGAAGATTGAAGTTTTCATTCTAACCTGTTGTTCAGTGCCACAAAGGGAACATATCACCTGCAAAGTCGATAAGAGTAAATTACAAAATGTTCACCCAATATTTAGTCCACAAATAAATTAATAAACCCAAACAAGATAAGATCTTACAGAGAGAAAATTTACCTGACTGACTTCCTGGCGTGGCATGTCATGTCTGTCTTTCTGATCCACATCGATAGTATTCTGAAAATCAATATGCAGTTCAAAGTCATATTATTGAGAGAAAAGAAAAATTAAATACACAGACAAGCTCACATTTGATATAAAACCAACTGGCCACTTCAAAGCTGTATGTTGGTGATTCTTTCTTAAGATAGCAAGCAGCACTCGTCACACTAAGACCAGAGACAGAAATTCTAATCTCCAAGGCAGAAAACTGGAAAAATACATAAAGCTCAAGCTTTTGTTGATCCTGTCCAATGCAAATAGTTCTTATATATTTCCAGTACAGCAGTCACCTACTCTGGAGACACTTCCACAATTTCATAAATTAACTGTTTAGTTGGTCTCTAGGTAAGATGTAGACACACCGACAATAACCAACGCTTAAACTGACCAAAGGTCCAAAACTACAGCAAAGGAAAAGGCTCCTCATCAGAAAAATGACAGTAACAATTGGAAACAACCTAAATTGCAGAAATCAAGGTATCAAAATCTAATCAAGAATAACTCCAATGCATGACCATGGATGAACACTTGTCCTGGATGAACACTTGTCCGAGAGCTATTCAAGGAAGAAAATAGCCAAAAAGCTGAAATGAAAGTAACTGCAAAGAGAAACCAAATCCTTTACTGTCTAAAAATTTGTATACATTCTCCCAAGTAAATCATCATTCATTTCGCCAATTCTTTCATCCAGTTATATATAATCTGTTTCATTGATTTTGAAGTTTTATATGGAAAAAGAAAAAAAAGAAATTAGCACTTGCCAGGTGCTGATACTTCAAAATAAATCATGCAGCTACCTAATCCTACAAGCAATTGGAAGATATAAAAACATCAAACGTAATTTGAAAATCATAACAACATATATAAGAGAAGGCTCACTTTTGTCTCGTTATGACAATGGCGACAATCATAGATTTCATTACAACACGGAGCTCTGATGCGGCACCTCCGCCGATAATGTGAACATCTGCAAACAAAGCTCATGAAATTTGCAGAACAACGGCATGAAAGCATTGCCACTGATATCAAGAAACAGATTCAGAATATACCCAAAGAGTGAGCATCCCTTCTCTAGAAGAAAATCATTCACTTTTCCATTTTCTTCTAGACAAACATTGGGCACGCATTTGCTGTGTAATTGTGGCGTGCATTTATCAGCTTTCTCACTATTTTTATCTTCACATATGATGGTCTCCAAGTTCTTCGACTCAAATTTCTGATCCTCAGAATGCTCTACAGTCAATTCCCCCATTGTATATATTTTCCTCAGATCTTATACCTTCAACAAGGTTGCCAAGTACCTGCATAAAGGAAGAATTTAGCAATGCTCCAATCACATTAAGGCATGTCATTGACCCAGTTAAGCAAGGCAGCAACGCATAATATTGTTGCTTTCCTCCTGGAAGAAGGATTGAAATGAGCTAGAAGAGAACACATCCAAAGGAAGTTTGATGGATCCAATCAGCAACACTACAAGAGATGCACTCCCGAAAGCTAGAGGCTAGAATGATCCACACAATAAATATGCAGCAAGGACGAATTCCAGAGCCTTCCACTTCAACGAATAACAAAGAAACAGTATCATTACTCCAATCCTCTCAGGAACCAGGGAGGCTTGGGCCAAATCCAATTATACTAAACATGATCAATGGACACGCCAACCTAATGTAAAGGCAATAAATCACGTGATCAATTGGTTCCTGAAAAATGAAAATTAGGAGAATTTAGGAATATTTGTGGCGCGATTGTCCTTCGAGGACATCCCTACCTCAATCTGCGACTTTGCAGAAACTTTCCATTGAGGACAAATATTTACTGAGCAACATTTCTTCCAATGTCGAATCATCAGCTTTCTTCCATTGTAATTTAGCTTGTCAGTCCACAATCTTCTCACTTTTCATCTAAATTGAATGCCGCACCAATACCAAGAGGGGAAAAAAAAACCAGAAGAATGCTGGGAACAAAGTGAAGCTCCTCAAGCGAGGAGCTTCTTGAAAAGCACCCAGAATACAAGATTGACTCTCCATGGATTTTGACTTTGACAGGCTCAGGAAGGTTTTGCAAGGTGGGAGTAGCACCTAATCACAAGGAACAATGCAAATTGCTAGAATTCAGTACCCTAGCAAGAAAGGTTCACGAATACTTGACAGCTGTTCACAATTGTTTCAAGGATCTCCTCTTATCAATATAACATGGTTTTCACTTTCTTTGGTATGGCCAGGTACCAAATGTCTTATAGGAGAAGTTTCACATCGTTTCCAACAAGACTTAAGATCAGATTCCCTCAATATGACGAGCTGCATAAGATCACCTCTCCGGAGAATAACATCTTTAAAGGTATCTCAGCGCAGTTCCCAAACTTAACCAACTCATGAAGCAACTCGATGGACCATACTAAAGAAATCATATCTTCTACTTCAGTTGACGCAGTCTAAGCCTACGTGCACTCAATGAAATCCTTTGACCAGCTATAAACAGTAACAAGATCGAACACAAGTGACACAAAAAGGCATTAAACATTACCGTGCAAGAAAACGAGAATCTTTTCCACTGGAATAAGGTACTATTATGAGTTGTCCAATTTGACCTTGCAGGCAACCAACATAAACGAAAATTTCTCACGCTTCGGCGACTTAACAGTGGGCAGCAGTCACACCTAAAATGCCGTTATTATCTCTCTTTAACTTGCATGATTCACATCACAGAGTCATCACACTGAACCTGTTGCAGACTTGATTGGACTGAAGCAGCAAATCTAGAAAATCAAACAGATAAACTAAGAGCGCGCACACGTTTCAAGTAACCGAAGAGAAAACGTAAGACCTAAACCCGCTTTCGCTCTCTCCCCGATCAAATTCTCTCAGACGAGACTCCACAAGGCTCGAAATGCACACAACGCGCGGGCCACGCGAACAACGTCAAAATCGCAGCTAATCAGACAAAAGAAGAAGATCGCGCTCAAACAACCGAGCGAGTGATCCAAACAAGCCAGCACAAGCGAATTCAGGGGGCCAAAAAAATAAAAGGCAAAACGAACTTTTAATACGGACTCCTGATCGTGAACGGCGGAAGTAGCTCAGCAATCTCCGATTGGCTCTTCAGCTTCCTCTCACAAGACACGTCGGCGTCAACGGCGTGGCAGAGATCGCGGGAGAGAAGTCGAAACCTAACCGGAGCAAAGTCGCCGGCGACGGAGAAGAGAGAGGTTTTCCTTTGTTTCCCTTTTGGGTGGTTGCTCCCCGAAATGGGAGCTCGAAAAATGGCCTTTTATAGGTCGGATAGCGATAGCTGTACTGAATAGGCCGCAGCAGCTTTCCGCGTTTTCTTTATCAGTTTGCGAATGAAGTCACGTAAGCGCCCTTTTGTTCAGCCCCACTCAGGAGAAGGACAAGCGGTCTCATCCGACGGATGACATTTGGCGGGACCCGCATGACGAAACTTCTGAGCAATCTGGACCGCTCCATCACGGGTCTTCCGCGTGGTACGGCGAGCAGACGATCGAAAAGATTTTCGTTTGGCTTGGGGCATCAACGGTGGGGTTTTGCTGACTCGGTCACAGCTAACTCGCTGGTGGGTCTTGCTGACTCAGTTACAGCTAAGTTGGGATTCGCGAAGCGACGCTGGCTTGACGTTGCCGAACATTCCGTCGGGCCGGGGACACGTGTCACGGTGATTCGGGGAAGATCGCTTGAGATATTTTCTCGACGGGAAAAGACTGTTGACAATGACGCGGACGGTCGTCGTTAGGGTTGATTAGATTAAGCGTTTCTTGATTACGCTCGTCTGTCGTGTTAATGTCTTGGTCCGGCGAAAAACTTAGGAAGGGCCATGATGAGTGCGCTTGTTTACGTAAAATTCAAGATTTATAATAATATTTTTCGAGAATATGGTGAAAAAAATATAGTAAAAATATTGATTTTACTAACTTTTCTAAGTTATATAATCAATCAATTTTTAAAAAATATTTTTCAAATCTTCGATTTTTCATGAAAGAAACCTAAATTCGATTTAAAATATAAAATGTATTTTTATGACTTTTCTGTTGTGTAATCAACGCTTAGAAAATCAAATGGTCCCAAATCAACGTACGCTTAAAGATTAGTCACCTGGCCATTTATCAAACCGATCTAATTTTGAAATAAGGGAATGGTTACTGTTGCAGAAGGTTGGAGCTAAAAAGCGATCAAATTGCTTGTAGCATCTATTGATTATGGTCGATCTTTAATCAAAAAAATTAAAGTCACCAAGCACTATCCTTCGCAACGTAATTTTATGTATTAATTATGGTGGATTAATCACTTTGCTGAGTAAGTTGCTTGTCATCTCATGTGGCGATCCAATATAAAATTCACTCACTTTGGATTGATTTACTATGTCACGTATCATTGCCGCGTGTTGTAATTCTTACGTAAAATGCTTTATTGTTGCGTACAGAAAAGTAAATCTACCTTCCTAATTGGGACTTCAAATGTAGAGGTGTTAAATGGGTGTGTTGAATTGAATTTGAGTCGAATTGAAAATGATTCAACCCATATTGACCCATGTAACCTGTTTCGATCTATATCTAATGACTCATATCCGCCCCAACCCGTGACTGACCTATACTTGTCCCATTTTGATCAATATTACTAAAACACACTGATATTCTAGAAAAACCTATACAAGTCACTTAACCTAGTTTAAGCATGTATATATTAACTAAATAAAAACTTCACATCAAATAAAAGAAGCAAATTAAGCAATACAAAATTTAGTAAATAAAATAAAAAATAATATTACTAAAATATTTTGATGCTATAAAAATCTAGTGATATATATATATATATATATATATATATATTAAGATTCCAAGAGATATTGATACCTTACTGCTTTTTAAATTTTTTTTAAAAATACTTTTTTTCAAATTCTTTTCTTACTAAAAAACATTTTAAATCTTTTTAAAAAGTAGATTATTTTATTTTTCTTTCATTTTTCTTTGGTATCTAGCGACCATGTACAATTTTTATATATTTTTTATTATTTCAGAAGAAAACAATAATTTTTCTTTTCTTTACCCAAAAAAAAAATAATTTTTCTTTCTTTTACTTATAAAAATTAAACTACAAAATAAAAAACATAAACTAATGAGGTTAAGCCTTTAAAGCCCATTTATAACTTGTGGAAGATGTAGGCGACACTCATGGGTCGAAAATGGGTTATTGTGTAATTAATTTTTCACTTCAACTTTTTTGGATCCATTTTTAGTGGGCTCCCTAAAAACTAGCAACCCACATAGAACCTTTTCATATAAAATATGGATTAGAAATGAGTCATTGACCCATATTGACAGCTCTATTCAAAAGCAAGCTTCTAAAGAAAAGGATAGGGATCCATCCCTTGATAACATTTCCAGCAACCACAGAAAGTTGTGCAGCATCAATTAAAACTATTCAGCGAAGCTGTAGCAGGAGCGGAAGGCACCAGCCTTGCATGGGAACGACTCAATCAAACCGACGCTCTCCAACACCTTTAGCTACTGACTTAAGTGGTGCCCGAATGTCGTATCGAGCCAAGTGCAAAGAGATTAAGTGGACGAAGTTGCACCATGGAAAAGGATGAGCAATGTCCTCAACTGTCCGCGAGCCGGATCAGTGAACAGGGATCGAGCCCCCGGTGCTTCTGCAGTCCTGAGGGGATCAATCGACCTGAAATATATAAGCAGAAGAGCAGACATATGATGACTGAACTTACCAAGATAAAAATAAGGAAAGAGACCAATAATTTGTCAAAAGCTAACAAATTTTTCTGTTGCACAGCTTCTTCTTCTCCATCCTATGGGCAGTTAAAAGTATATATGACTACATACCTGCCCAAGCGAAGTATCAGTGACTTCGATCATAATGACAATGCCTTAAAGCTCTCTCACATGCTTAGGCCATGGTATCTCTCTTGAGCTGCTAGAGAGCAGAATATAGGCCCTGCCATCTGAAAAAAAATGCTTTGATCGGCACATCTGATATTCCCTGGTTGCAAAGTTAAGGAGGTGGAAAAAGCTGAACATAGTCAGCCAGCTGTGAGTCCGCTTCAGCAGGAAGAGGTCGCCGCAGCAGCCCACTATTCGACAACTCTTCCAAGCCTTTAATTTCCCGATGCAACCAGGTTGCATGTAAAACGGCATGATCAAGAAAAACAGGATCCTCGGGGGGTTTCTGCAGCAGAGAAAGCAGGGCCTGCCTAAAAACCTTCGGATGCTAATGATGTTCCCGCAACCTGACGAGTTCTACACAAGATCGCCACCTTGATGATGTGCTCACATAGATTCCCACACTTTGACCAGGAGCAATCGCATAAGGAGAACTCTGAACCTGGATTCCACACAGTGTATACTGAGCTTCTGTCTTCAGAGAGAACTCCTGCAAGCAGAAGATTTCGCTCATCCAATATCACATCGACATCCAAAATGTTGAGGGCCTGATGCCAAGCATTACTTGCGAAGCTCCAGTCCCTAACATTCTCAAAATAGCCAGTCTCGAGAGAATACTGATCCAACCAGAACAAAGAGTGATATTCAGTCACCAACATGTGGATCAACCAGTCGATTCTTGGCCATAAATTGCAATATTGATTGTCTAAAAGCTTAAACTTCGATCTCAGGTGGTAAGACTCAATTGCAGCCTGGGGTTCAGGACCAGCTGTCGGCAAAGACTTCATACCATTAATCAAAGCACCTGCAAGATAAAAGAGGCATCAAAGTTCTGAGCAACTATACCTTTTAAAGCCATCAACAAATTACAATTCAAGGAGGACAATTTTAGATTTCAGATTTTAGATTCAGTCAACAATACCTATACTGGGTAACCACCGCTCTTTGAAATAATCCATAAAGGCACATTGGTCAACAAATACTTGCATGAACTCTTCAACTGCATTTATTCTCGTGCGGTACAAGATGGAGCCTAGGAGCCTAAACATCTCTCTTTGTACACCAGAGTGGCAGCTTTGCTTTAGAAGATTTCTTATCCAAGCACGACGAACACGCCAGAGGGACAATAGTACTCGGCATCGAAATGCCTCTCTGAAAATAGGACAAGCTCAACATTCACATTGTCACTTCTCTGTTTCTTCCCTAAAAGCTCAAGGAAATTATAACATAGTTTACCTTATAAGAGAGACCTCGAAGGAACAATCATCCACTAGAAAAGAACTCAATTGCCATTTAGGATCCTTTGTGAAGATCCTTTCTGCTAGGGGACCAATCCATTTATGAATATTTTGACAGATGAGGGAGGAGGAAATGATCCAGGCAACTGGAATGGCATTATGGGAGGTGTCGAAAGCAAGTAAGGTGCATAAGGGATACTGTTGAGAAAAGATATCATGACTCAAACAGATTTTGGATATCATCCAGTCTCAGGAAACAGGAAGCAATTATAGATACTATATATATATTTTGCTAATGTCAGAGGCAAGCCTAATGCCTGAATTAAGTCAGTAATTGTCATAAGCACGGAGCACTCCAGAAACTAAGTCATGCCATTACCATGCTACCTACTTATGGAATATAAAAAGAAATACCAGAACCCTACATGCCCACAATCATCCCACTTCTTATTTACTACTATTTCATTAGGGAAAAGATGATTACCTTACCTCTAGCAACACTATCATTCTCTCACGTTGCTAACATTTATCCAGGACAACAGTATTAACCAGACACACACATGTATCCCGACTATTATCATGCACACAGTGCTCTCTATCCTTGGGCAACATGTTTGATATTGATTTCAATTGTCCAATAGTTGTGACTATCTTTCCTTTTCCTCCATGTGGGTGGTTGGTTGATAGGGTAAAGAGAGAGTACCTTCAGCTTGTTCCTGCCGAAGGATGAATGCATAGCGATGGAGCCATTCTGTCCATGATGCAGCATCTGTTCCAGCTGCCAATTTGTCTGTATACCCATTATAAAAGATTCTGTATCAGTGCATTCCTGATAGAAGAAGACATACTTCTGATGACGTCGCACCCATATCTCTACACTGCATTCATCATTTTCATCCAACTCGTGTGAAGAATTGCGAACAAGCCTTTCCATATTACGAACATCGTTCCTACTGAGAAAATCATCACGGTTGAGAGGCCCACCATGCCTCTGCACCAGCTCCATGTGGTGCTCCATTATATCATCTATAGGTATTGCAACATAAAGCATAGACATCACTTTACGGCGCAGCTCTTCCGAAATTCGGGGAGCGTACATAGCTCTCGTGCCAACAGCATGGCGATCAACTATCCCATGACATGGTGCACCGGTTTTATCAACATGCTTTCGCTGATTATAAATAATTAGAGCAATCAAGGGTCGTACATATAGACGCTTTACTGTGAAGTGGCAAACACAGCCCCTCATCATGTGACGTCTTCCAGGCCTGCTCCCCTTCCCTGAGACAGGCTTCGTGCTCGAAGTGTCACCAACAGTAGACTCATTGTCTCGGTAGTCTTCAGGACCATAAGAACACCAATACCTACAGCAGGCAAGAATAACTTCTTGAGTTTCAAGTTATTGAATGACAAAGATATTGCTACTTCCTTGTCTAGACCAGGGAAAAATATCTTCCCTCCACTAATAAGATTGATCAAAACTGGAATTTAATTGTGAGTACCAGATTACACTTTTCTTTTCCATACGTTCAAGGTTCATAAAGACTTAAAAAGAAAACTTTTTTCTATTAATGTTAGGCAGGATAACCATCTCATGAATGCAGTACTATTTTCAACATGCAAACTCCAAAATTGAGCTGGACTTGAACTAAAGGAGCAACTTATATAAAGCAAATGGCACTGAAGCAGTAGCTAGCCACAATTATAAAGTGACGTACAGGGTGTATTCGAGATAGCCATCTACCCTTGGTTTACTGGTGCTCCCCTCACGCCTTCTCCTCCTTGACTCAATTCGAAAACTAGCAGGGCAGTCCGCATTACTAGATTCTCCTTTGACAAAGTCTTCAACCCTGGCAAAAGGTATAAGAGCAACATCATCGCCACCTTGGCGACCACCCACTATTTTCACCCACTTCAACTGAGAGGCAGAAAACTCTGCACAAGGAGGATCTTGTACCGGAAGATTAAGGATATCCTCCATTCTAGCTGCCTACCATGTAAAGCACATAGCCCTTATAAGATTAACAATAAAAAGGCCAAGAGCAAAATATCAAGAAATAGTTTAAGAATTCCATAACCATTGTTTAACAAGAAATTTAGGACACGTAAGCAAGGGCAACATGGTATCATAAATCTCTCAACCATGCGCGGTTTCAATCCCCGACTTTCGGTTGTTAATAAATGTACCATCTGTTATGGAGACGCAAGAAAAACCTAAAAAGCATTTTTTTTTTCTGCAAACTTACAATTCAATAACCCAATTAACAGAATACCGCGCAAACCGACGAGCAGACAATGAAACCATGCAAAGAGGAACCTGACACCCACTTCAAGGACACCAGAAAGGAAAGTGAAAGCGGAATGAGTCGAGATCTTCAACGTCAAAATCGACGAGAAGAAGGCAACGGCACCAACCATTGGGCTAGTACTTATATCTGCTAGAGGACCTGACACCCCAAACCAACGAAACACTCGAGGAATAATCGGCTGATCATCTTCTTCGCAATGCGACACAAGAAGATCCTGATTTCAATTCTTTCCCACCCAAATCGCAGCGCAGCAAATAGTTCAACGTGACGAAACAACCACATCATTTAAACGATGGCAATCGCCAGAAGAAAGACTTCGAGCTCAATCAACGGGGTTTCATGGCCCATCAACTCAAACGAAGGATTTGATCCGCTCGAACGCCCAAGCAATAGCTGAAATCGCAGAAGTACCTTAGCCTCGCGGCCCTTCATTATCCACCTCAGCTTTGTATTCGATTCAATGTTGTACAGAGCCCCTATATGATTGCAGATAAGCCACAAACGATCGCGATTATCAGCGAGAGATATCGAAGTCGATTCTCTTCAGAGAAACCCGAGGACCCAGAACTGGAAGAGGGTAACTCTCGAGCTTTCAATGGAGTTTTTAGGGATTCAAGTCCCAGATGGAAGTGAAGGAGATGAAAAGAAGTGATACGAGGAAGAAGAAAATACAGACCGCTGGGGTGGTGCCCGGCTGATTTTTCAGCTTTCCCCGGCGCGTTGAAGCTCGATGGCCCGGAGAGTATTCTCGTAAAATTTGAAGTTTGAAATTGTTGTCTCCTTTGTTTTGGCCTTTTCTAGGGATTAATACTAGCCCGTGGAGCCTGATCCTGAGGCCAATGCCATTGAGGCGGATGTTTAGCAGAGTGCTCATGATTTAATGATGGCCCCCTCTTGAGAAGTGAAGTTAGGCTTGTTGACCGTATTTCCCTTTTTGTGTAACGACCACCTCGGATATCTTTTGTAAAGCCACCTTTGTAATGTCCTGATGATGGTTGTGTTATGTTGTTGTTTGGTTCTATTTGTTGCTTCTCTCTATTCCTATCTTCGCTACCCTTGTTAATGCATATTGTGCGTTAGGAAGTCGCGTTTCCGCTGGTATATCCTTAAAGGATTCGAAATTGGTTGGTGGTTGTCCTGGGCGTCACAACCTTATCGACTGTGGCGTTTGATATGCGGGATGTTGCGTGGTCGTTGGGAACGAAGCGTGACACTGTGCCCATGGTTCGAAACTGGAATCGGCCCATGGCATAAGGGCTCGCTTCCTGTTTCTTAAAATCTTAAACCGGGCTTGGATAAAAGAAAAAACGGCTCTTTAAAAAAGAGCCATCGCAAGCAAAGGCTCCTTGGCTGATCATTGGCATCAACGATAAACCAAGCCCAGGGTAAATTAACCTATGATGAAAAAAAAAATTATAAATACATCTTTCATCTCTCGTTTTTCACACAAATTCTTTCTTTATCTCAATTCTCTCAAATTCTCTCTAACTCTCAATTACGTTCTCTAATTTCTTATTTTCTTTATTTATTATCTTATTTAATAATTTCCTATTTTAAATTTTTTGTACCCTATATTTTTTGCAATTTGCATTGTACCATATATTTTTTTTTATGTAAAAAAAAGGCAAGTGAAAGTAAAGCTAATGGCAAAGACAAGAGCAAGAGTTAGGTGGGGAAATTCGATTATCTTCCTAATCCTCGTGATTATGAAGATTGAGGAGTTGACGTAGATGATGGAATCAACATTTTTCCTAATATAAAACAAGTTCATATGTAAGAAAGTCTTCATCCTCCTATCGGTATCGAAGAAATGTCAATAAAAAAGGAGAGAGAGATTACATCTGACGTATGAAACTACTTCACGAAGACTAAAAAATTTGATCAAGATCCAAAACGGTATAAAGTAATTCGTAAACATTATGAGATAAAATATAAATATATCGATGGAGCCAGATATGGAACATTTAGTCAGGATCTTAAGGCGAAACATTCAATCGAAGCGAAAATTGACACCAAGCAATAATAAATTTTCGGGTAGGCCAATCCTAACATTTCTCATTTATTTTGTTATAATGAAAGAACTTATAAAGAGGAATTAGGTAAATTTATTTCCGTTAAACATTTATCATTTAGTTTTGGTGAAAGATTTGATTTTAGTCAATTTATACAAAATACATGTATTCCGTAAGAAAAATGTGTTCTCCGAAATACATTTAAACACAAAATTAAAAATCTTTGTAAAAAAAGGAAAAACAGATTTACAATTTGTTTTTATAAATTTTAATGGATGTATGCATATAGGTAGCGATATTTGGAGTAATTATTGGTAAGTTAATTCTTATATTGGTATAATATGTCATTGGATAGATAATGATTGGAATATTAAAAAAAAGTTATTGCAATTAGAGTTTTTGATGATAGGCATATATGACAGATAATATTTATAGATTAATTATAGAAATTTTATAAGAATATTATTTGCTTAATAAAAATTTTCAATCGATTTTGATAATGCTGCGGCAAATACTACTTTAATTATTGAACTGAAAAAGATTTATAAATCCATTTTTGATGAATAATTTTTTCACGTTAGATGTGCTTGTCGTATTTTAAATATATGTATACAAGATGATTTAAAAACTCTTGATATTTTTCTCAATTCAATAACAATAGCAATTCAATTTTTATGGAAACATTCTCAAATAATGAAAGAATGATTAAAATTTTGTAGAGAAAATAAAATAAAAAATAAAAAAAATTTCCAAAAGATATTTCAAATTGTCGGAACTCTACTTAAGAGTTACTTAATGAATTTTTGCATATAAAGATTTATTTTGTGTATTTATTTTAAATATTATAACTCAAATTAATTTATACCCACAAGAATGAGATATTTGCAAAAAGAAAAGATATTTTAGAATTTTTTTAATAATGTAACTTATACTTTGTTCGGTGTTTATTATCCTACTACACATTTATTTTCAATATAATGTATTAATATTGAAGTAGTTTTTGAAGAAAATAAAAATGATGAGGAATTCAGTGATACTATTAGAACAATGTGAATAAAATGGCTAAATTATTATAGGAAAATTCTTATTATTTATTTGGTTGCTTGTATCTTTTTTAATATATATTGTAAATTAGATGGTTTATATGATTATTTGAATATGGATTATGATTGTTTATATTTAATTGATGCGGTAAATATTAAAACTATACAAACAAGGGTTAAAAACGTAATAATAAAATTATATAATGAATCTTGTACTACATAAAATCTCGGAGATAGTGGATCTTCTCAATGTAGTAACTTACAAAGTGGGAACATATGTAAAATTAGTAAAGGGTACCAACTTCTATTGCATAGGCAAAAAAAAAAAAAGGCAAAAGAGGGCAGTATGAAGTAACTCTAAAATAGAGAGCTATCTAATCGTTTCTTTTGAGCTTAATAAATCTCAAAACAGAACAAATTTGATAATATTGGTTTTGGTGGAAAGAGGCATTCCACCCAATATCCAATTTTTATTCTGATTGCAAAATAAAATTTAGTAAAACCCTTGTTCAGCAGTTATGGCAGAATAAATAGTTAGTGCTGAAGGTAATATTCTGGACGAACGACGTTCAAAATTAGCTTTTGATTCGGTGGAGGCTCAAGCTTATATTGATGATTGGACAAAAGTTCAATATAGATAACAAGAGATAAATCACAATAATGAAGCCGAATTATTTGATGACGAAGGTACCACTGGCATTAATACCAAAATAGGCAGTGATGATTGAGGATGAGAAAAGTATGAAGTTATTAAAGATAAGAGAACTACACGAGTTTTGATTCTTCTATCCCCAAAAATATATGTAGACGGTTAATGATAACTCATTAAGTTCAAGCCATATCCCCCTTTTTTTCCCCCCATAAATTTGACTACAATTTTTATTTGATAATTCATTATTTTCTTTTATTTCATAATTAATTATTTGATAATTTGATTATAATTTTATTATAAATTCATTACAATTTAATTTTTAAACTCAAAAACCATAACCAAAATTGGAACAAAAATCTGCTATTCCATTTTCGATTTTGAATAGAGATTGGGTCTAGAATCTGCAATTCCGAACCATCGGTTTGGAACCCTTGGTTCAAAATCGGAACCGGAACGGCCCCAAACCACCGGTTCAAAATTGAAACTGAAATCGCCACTCAAGGTTCCGGGTTCGACTCTTCCAAATTTTGAACTGGAACCGATGGTTCTGGAACCATGGCCATGACTATAAGGACTTGGCCTACTACTCGTGAGGATGCATATCTATCCGGATCTTGGGACTGAAAAAAAAAAAAAACATCACACGGCTACTTACGGGCTAGTCTAGACCCGAATCAAGATGGCTGAATCACGAAATCATGTCCCGGTAAATGTAATTTCTCGTCGGATTTGGTAATTATTTCAATATTTTGAGTGACATCCGTGCTTTTGCACCCGAATGACAATTTGCAAAAGGCGTGATTTTAACAAACAGGAAGGAAAAGAATCTTCTGAGGCAAATATCTTTGTGTGCAATCGTTGACGACGAACTTGGTTCTGTATCAAGCAAAGAGGGCCACAGATTAGAACTTGAGTTAGTGGTCCGTAAAAGCTTTTGAGATATCGACGGATCGAGACTCTTTGTGTCTCATTGGCTGGCTAATTGTCAACCGTTGGCTGCAATGTGCACAGAATATTTAGCAGTAGCATTCCCTCTCGATGTTGACAGAACCGCATAGAGAGAACAAGAAGAAGAAGGAAAAAAAAAGAAGATAGATATATTGTTTTTTTTTTTGTCCAGGAACCCACCATATATAACACACAAAAGAAGGGTCGATTTATCATATTAATCTAATTAGATTAGCACAATCAGGGCCTCCGATTTCTATCTATATCCCTATCTCCGTGACGTGTGTGTATATAAGAAGGGTCGATTTGTCACATACATATATATATAATGGATTGACATAACCCGGACCTCCAGTTTCTGTCTCCATCCCAATCTCCGTAACGTGTCTTGATGTCCGACCTAAAATTTATTATATATATATATATATTATAAGAAGGGTCGATTTATCATGTTAATCTAATTAGATTGGCACAACGTAGACCTCTAGTTTTTATATCTTAGTAACGTATTGATGTCTAATCTAAAATTCGGTGTAAATATAATAAGGTTCGATTTATCATATTAATCTAATTAAATGTGGCATCAACAGGAGGTACGGAGGTTAGGTCATTTGGAAGAGGAGGGAGAGAGAAAGTAGATTTTTTTTAAAGTAGATTTTGCATCATGATGTATGGAGAAAATTCCAAATAATGACATGAAGTGCCGTCATTTTCTCAAACAAGACAATGAAGTGGATTTTATTTTAAATAAGGATCTGAAATGCCCTAATTGTTTTGAAAAAGACTAGATCAAGGGTATTCTTGTTATTTATTTATTTTGAATTTTTTCCTTTTCTTTTTTTTTTATTGCCGCTGGCGAGGGCCCTAACAACCCTCATCCGTGCGCTTGTCGACTGCGGGTGAGGTGACCCTCGCCCTATCCAAGCTAGGGAGACCCGTCCAGCCTTCATCGATTACAGATATAGTTGACCACCGTCGAAAATGAAGGAAAAAAAAGATTTAAAAAAAAAACTCTTTATATATGTGGTCCTTATCTCCGTAACGTGTCTTGATGTCCAACCTAAAATTTAGGTTTTGAATGGAGGGAGATTGTATGCATATATTGCGATCGTATAAATTCAAGATGACGCGGGATTACATTTAGTAACCGTCAGATTTTGTGGGACTGTTTCTGACCGTTCTTCTAAAAGTTTAAGTTATTAAACGAAGACATGATTTATTATTTAATTATTATATCAGTAATCTTAATAGTTAATTCATTTGATGATCTGAACATATTTTCGAATTTATATATATATATATATCTGAGTATGACGAGGATTAAAAAGATGGCTTAAGATGTTGGTGAGAGATTCCTTGCCGAAATTGACGATGCTCGTCCTCTCAAAGTGTGTTTGACTTTCGTTCGAAAGGCCAATTCAAGGAAAGGGGCCATGTAAGAAGAGGTCACTTTTCAAGGGCACTTAGAGTGGCTGCTAAGGTAAGGACGACATTAAGCTTTATTCTTTTCTGATGCACCCAAGCTTTATTTCCGTCAACGCTTGATCGCTCCCCTCCATGTCTTGGATACAACCGACGAGCTTTTAAATTATGCCTATGCTCTTCGAATGAGCATATGTCACCATGCCATTCAGAACCCAGAATACAGAAAATGATGATCGTATAGTCCGACTCTGTAATAACGCGTCGCGATCAAAGGGTATTCATGTTGTGAGAATTACCGAAGAAGTCCTAAACCTATTGCAATTGCGCCAATTCATTTCTAAATTTTTTTTTCTACCGATTCAGCCGTAAACTTTTTTGTAATTATGCTAACTCGATTTATTTGGGGCTAACGTGGATGGCAGCCGACTGATGTCCACTTCAGCTCCAAACGGCCAAGATGTGCCAGATGGATTAAATTGGCGCAATTACAATGGGCTTAACATTGAATCAGCAAAAAAAAATATATTTAAGATTGAATTAAAATAATTGCAAAATAGGTTTAACATTTTTTTGGTAATTTTCCCTATTCATGTTCGAATAATGTGCCCATGAGACGAAGTGACCCGACTTGACCATGAAATTAGCTATTCGAATCTTACAAGGAAATCAGTTACCCTAAGAAAATAACGAAATATCGAATAACATCCCTAGCGATATTCACTAATAAAATCTTGCTAACGTCAGCCAGTGGGTAAATTGTTTGCTCAGAGGAAAATTTTGGGGGGAGGGGGGGTTGGGGAAGAAAACGAAGGCCAGGGTGTGAAATTTTGGGGGAAATGATCCAAACATGGTACAAATACTTGCTGAAATGAGAAATCGAATTTTGTATTTTCTCTCCGAATAAGTGCATTGGAGATCTTAAGATTTAATCACGAAAATATAATTGAGTCTTAAAATTTATGAAAATGCAATCAAATCCTTAAATTAGTCAAATTGATATAATCGAGTCTTTCGTTAGCTTCGACCAACTTGTAGCGATAATGGGGCGATTAGCATAGAAGTTGGATAGAATTAACAGAATCACTGGGTTGCATTAATTTTAAAAAAATATATCTTGATTATACTTTATATATATTTTGAGACTTTCAGTACACTTAATTTTTATTTATTTTCAAAGAATCCCAAGATCACATGACATCAGTGTTGTAGTTTTACCAGGACAATTTCATTCGAATGCATGCCCACGTGTGCTATCAAGATGGCATCATACATGTCCATTAATAATTACTTTCAGAAAAGGTCAATATAACTTTTAGGAATATCCCGTAAATCTTTCACCCAACGTAACTTGACATTCTCATCTCCCTCAACCTACACCCTTTTTCACCCCATTCCCTAAAATTGTCCTAAAATTTTCAAATGTTTCCTCTTCTCTTTCGTCACCCGTGCGGCATCGATTTTACTCTTTTCCTACGCTCGCGACGAGCACGCGTCTAGAAGTTTACAAACTCACAACAAGTATCGCCCTGACTAAAGTTTATTAGATCAAGTCGATAGCATCTTAAAGAACTCTTAAGGTACCGCTGGATCTCATTAATACAAAAATTTCGTGTCTTGCAGTTTCTGACCGTGATCCGTTCTGCTCATTAAACAGTTCAATCGTCACTATAAGCACTGCTACGAAAGATCACTCGGACGTGAATCTACTAATACAGGCTTCCATGTCTTACGGATTTCACATCGTGATCACCGATCGGTTCCATTCTTTTTCCCCACTAATACAAGTTTTCGTGTCTTACGGTTTTCACACCACGATCACCGATCGGTTCCACGGGGCCTTACACCGGATCCCACTACCGCATCATTCTCATCTTCCTTGCCCTACACCTTTTTTCAATCCCGTTCCCTAAAATTTGATTAAACTCTTCAAATGTTTCCTCTTCTCTTTCTCCACACGTGCGGTATCGATTTATCTGCATTTTTACCGTTTGTGACGGTGATTACTCCTGTTCATCGCATTCGTTCATTAAATAGTTTCAATGATTATTATTGTAAGTAGTGCTACGAGAGATGACCCAGATGTGATTCTGTTTCCTTCTTTATTGCTCGAGACAACAGCAATTGCGTCATCTCGCGGAGATATAAAGGGACGCTTTCAATCCGGTCGACGACAGAACAGGGGACGCAAGCTAGTGAAAGAAGCATCGAATTCTGTCTCCACCTTCGCGTCCGCTACGCAGTGCAGGAAGGAGTCAAAGACATGGCGGAACCTCCGAGCACCGACCATCCTCCGGCGCCCAAATTCACTTCTCCGTCCGGCGTGTTCCGGAAGCTCAGGACCAACTTGGCCGTCCGCTCGAAATGGGGGGAGATCAATGGAGCCATGGGAGATTTAGGCACGTACATCCCCATAGTCCTGGCCATGACGCTGGCCAAGGACCTCAACCTCGGCACGACGCTGATATTCACCGGCGTCTACAACGTGGTCACCGGCGCCGTGTACGGCGTGCCGATGCCGGTGCAACCCATGAAGGCGATCGCGGCGGCCGCGATTTCGGGGGCCGACTTCGGCATCCCGGAGGTCATGGCGGCCGGGATTTGCACCGGCGCGATTCTGGTCCTCCTGGGCGTCACCGGGCTGATGCAGCTCGTTTACAGGCTGATCCCTCTGTCTGTTGTCAGGGGGATTCAGCTCTCGCAGGGGCTGTCGTTTGCGATGACTGCTGTGAAGTACATCAGGAAAGTTCAAAACTTTTCGAAGTCGAAAGCGGCTGGGAATCGGCACTGGTTCGGGTTGGATGGCTTGGTGCTGGCCATTGTCTGTGCTTGTTTCATCGTGGTCGTCAATGGCGCCGGTGAAGAGAATGCGGAGAGCGAAAGCCACCAGGAATTGGGCGATGACGTGGAGGATCAAAGCTCGAGAAGGAAGAGAAAATGGAGGAGAATCATGAATGCTCTTCCATCAGCCTTCATTATCTTCCTGCTGGGTGTTGTCCTGGCCTTCATTAGAGAACCCAAATTGGTCAGGGACATTCAATTTGGTCCCTCCTCTGTTGAAGTTGTGAAGATTTCAAGGCATGCTTGGAAAGAGGGATTCATTAAAGGCACAATTCCCCAGCTCCCGTTATCGATATTGAATTCGGTCATCGCGGTGTGCAAGCTGTCGTACGATCTCTTCCCCGAGAAGGACTTCTCCGCCGCGGCGGTGTCGGTCACGGTAGGGCTGATGAATCTGGTCGGGTGCTGGTTCGGGGCCATGCCATGCTGCCACGGCGCCGGCGGCCTGGCGGGGCAGTACAAGTTTGGCGGCAGGAGCGGCGGCTGCGTGGCGATCCTGGGCGCGGCTAAATTGATTCTCGGTTTGGTCCTTGGGAGTTCTATAGTGAAGGTGTTGGACCAGTTCCCTGTTGGAGTGCTTGGTGTCCTGCTTTTGTTTGCAGGGATTGAGCTGGCCATGGCTGCCAGGGACATGAACTCAAAGGAGGAGGCTTTCGTGATGCTGATCTGCGCGGCGGTTTCTCTCGTGGGATCGAGTGCGGCGCTCGGGTTCCTCTGCGGGATCGTGGTTCATGTGCTACTTAGGTTGAGGAATTTTAGTAGCTTTCGTTCCTGCTCGACGATTTGGACGCAAGGAACGCCTTGAGTTCATCTGTGCCGAAACATATGGATGCATCACACACTTAGCCGTGTCTCGTGCGCTGCCATTCACGAATGAAAGTACTCAAGTGCTAAATTTTCAACTGTTTGATTTGAGCGCGTTTCATCAACTTGCACTTGATTTTCACTTTCATTTCATTTGCAGCATCAATGCGTGATATTAACAGTGCTTCTCCGTTAGCATATTCCTTTTGTCCTCCGACTTTTTTTTTCTTTCTTTCTTCTTTTGTGCTGATTAAAGTGAAAGCCGGAGCTACATCTTTCCATTTGCTTGCAAGAAGAAGTACGCTTCCTTTCCTCACATTGGCATCATCGGATCTTTGAATTCGTGCACGGGATTTCCTTATTTAATCAATGTTTCGCAAAGTTTAAGATGCTCACTGTTTTGCTCCTTCGCATCGCCGGGAATACTAGCTACAGTTTCTAATTCTGCAAAGGAAATTTTGGTCACAGCTCAAAGCAGCGTCTTGTAAGGATGGTCGATAAAGCGATTGCTAAATTTGCAGAGGAGCGTTACGAACTATTTGAACTTCTCAATGGATACATGGGTAGGTACTGTGTGGTTTAATTCATTTACCACAATCGTGTTGCCGAGTTCCTGGCAAAGCATATACATGGGGACCGTCTTGATTGTGCCGGACAGTTTCAACTGACCTTCAATTACCGTATGTGGGTTAAAAACCCTCCCACGATGTTCCAGGGCCGCAAAGTTAGAGGACTATTTGTGGATTCACGCGAGTCATTGCATTGTCAATCTACGCGAAAGGGTTTCCTCCCCCTGAAGCCGGAAAAGAATTTGGAGCTGTGGGTGTCGAGTAGCTCGTTGCCATCTGTTGACTCGTGTTTAGGGAGCTAAAAGGCAACGAATCGGTTCCGTAACCACCAAAGCCATGCGCTCTGCAATGGCGATCAAGACTGATGAGGATGATCATCATGCAACTGCTAGATAAAAGTTCGAAATAAGCACGCCGAGAGAGAGTGCAGAGAGGAAGAATGCCTCAATACTGGTTAATGCCACTGCAACAAGAGCGGATTCAAAACCTATTCAACCTAACATTGATTTGGCATCTTAAGTACTTCCTTTATGAGCTTCTGATAGTTTCCTAAGGCCAAGTTGAAAATCTTAAGATAAATGGCTTTCAGTAAAATATACCTTGAAGGCGGCCTATCACCCTGCCCTTGCTGCTCCGGGTGCAAACCTGGTGGAATTGAACATCAGTGAAGGGAAAATCGATTCGCATAAAAAAGTTAGGCAAAAATCATGCCATCATTTTACCCATCGACAAGGCTGCTCCATAGGAAGAGGACTGAAACGGCCCGATGGTATTGGATCCATACGATGGAGACTGATGCAGCATCATTCCTGGTGCTTGGGCACCCTGGCTTGAAGTGTATGCAAACCCAGAAGAAGCTGAGACATTGGACAGCGCTCCCTGCAGAGTTTCCATGGAAGGAAACTTCATGGTAGCAAGCGGAACGATATCAGATATTAAATCATATTTCTAGCGTTTCTATTCAGAATTTCAGACTGCAAGTATTGGCAATGTCCAGATCTCTAGAATACAATGCAGAAAGTTGTTGCAAATTGCTGAGCTTCAGAGAATTATCACATTCTCAGGTCCATGTTATGAACTCCAGATTGGCATCTCAATAGATTGCTAGGAGATGAGCAACATGCTCACCTCTCAATGGCATTCC
Source organism: Psidium guajava (assembly GCA_016432845.1). Taxonomy (NCBI): domain Eukaryota; kingdom Viridiplantae; phylum Streptophyta; class Magnoliopsida; order Myrtales; family Myrtaceae; genus Psidium; species Psidium guajava. The sequence goes on along the minus strand of CM028229.1, from coordinate 32,672,599 downwards.
ACCAGACCAATTCATCCAACTTAGATTCTGATCGAAAAGGGTGTAAGTTCACAGGGGTCGAGAGAGAAACCACAGAAGGCAGTGATCATTGAGAAAGTTATGCTTACTGCTGGCCCTTGAGGTTGATCAGTTCCACCACCGAAATCGAATGGGTTTGTCGACCTTGCAGAGCTTGGGTATGTGGGCATAGGCTGGAAAACAAGTTGGAAAAGAATTTTTGAGTAACCAGCTAGTGTCGAGTAAAAGATTTTACTTGAACTCTTGTGGTGAACTGGTGTTACCGTCATGTGAGGATAGTACTGCATGTTGAAGCCCATGCCATGAGGTCTAGCTGTTTGCCAGCCTTGAATTGGTGCTGGTGCTGGGGAGTACAATGCAGTGAAAAGGTTCTGCAAGAGCATGTGCCTGTAAAATAGCTGTTGCAACTTCTTTTGGTTAAGAAACATACTCAATTAGCTTACCGCTGGAAGTTCCTTTCTCCCGCTGGGCTTCAGCTCAATAGGAAGGTTTTGCGATGCCAATCCAGAGCTCGCCTCTTGGACAGGTGCGGTGCCAGCTGGAGATGAATCGCTAGAAGGTCCTTGCTCATTAAGCTCGAGCAATGTTAAAGGCTGCAAATACGCGCAAATAATCATGATGTGATAAGCATCGCATGAAAAGAAACCCCACAAGAAATTATGGATTAACAATCAGTTATTTTCTTCGCATTTTTCAAGGTTTCCTCCAGCAGATCAACCAAGAAATTGAAGACAAAGTTGCCAACTATGTATGAGAGTGGAGAATCACAGTACTGTTTTCAGATAAACATTCATATAGAAGTTACCGGCGGTTCATTCTTTTCAACTGCAGCACTCTCGTCCTTAGAAGGGGATGCTGGAGGCTGACACTGCTGAGTGCTTGGTAACTGCTCCGGCAAGTTGACACAACTCTTGGGTACTGCTTTGGGAGTCGCTTCACCAATATGTTCCGTTGAGGCAATAGGACTTGATGTAGCAGGAGCACCAGCCAAGGCTGATGCTTGCTGTCTAGGAACATCAGCTGGTGCTGATGTTTGCTCTGCAGGAACGTTAGAGGCTATGCTAGTGGGCGACGTGCTGCTCATGGCTGCAGTTGTTTGAGCATTGAAGCCGCCGAGTCCCTCGGGCACATCACTGACTGTTACCGTTGCTGGTGTTAATTCTAGCAACAACATCTCCAGGGTATTTGCACTTGATGCTGACGGTGCCTTCTCCTTTGCAGGGGGGGCAAACGACGCCCAGTTACCTCCATCTGTAGAGGAAGGCGTTCGTTGTCTCTGTGTTTCAGCCGAAGCATCGGGAGGCTTCTCTTCTGTACTACACTCAATCAGACTTTGGGATTTGGCCTCTTTTCTTTCTGCTGCACTGTCATCAGTATTGCGCAAATTATCTGACGATCGAACCTTCTGCAATAAGAAATACCTCAGAGATCAGAGCACATAATAAGTTAATGGAGGGATCAATATGAAAGGTCGCGGGACATGAAAAATGATAGTTTAAGTTCATGGAAACGTGCTGAATCTTCTTCAGAGTATCATGCAGAAAAGTCTTTATGGTGCTAAATAATACAAGGAACTAGGAAGGAAGATTTCACAGGTTTGCATTTTACCAGCTTTACAATCAAATGCTACTTGCAAGCGAGAGAGAAGTGTAAATCAAACTCGTTGAAGCAACCAGGATACCTTGACATTGGTACAGCCATCAGAATTTTCTGGTGTTTCGCCTACCCTGCAAGAAGGAGCGTCGTCCCTTAAAATCTCCTTTGCGGGTTGAGTTACAGTGGAAGTGGACTTATCCATGTTCTTTCGTTTCTCAGGTGACCTGCTCCCCAGCCCGGATTCTTCATTTGCAAGCCTTTGACCCTGAGATCGCCTGCTACTTCCTAAGGTGTCGTCCCGAAACCGATCATCAACAACCTCGAAACGGACAGGACTCCTCCTACAACCCCCGTATCTTGAGACTTCCCGGGCATATCTCGGACTTCTCCTTTCATCATAATAGTATTTCAAAATCCCGTCATCGCTTCGTCCACTCGGACTCAACCTTCCACTATAAGGTCTTTCGTATCTGTCCTCGTACCTAGGGCTTCCAGATGCACTCCGACATGCATTCGAACTTCTGCTCCCGTACGACTCCTCTTTGTCGGTCTGCATTCATATAGGGCATTAAAATCAACGGAGCTTCATAAGCAAAACTCCATTGTACATGTTCAAGATCTAACACAGAACATAGGCAAACCATAAACCTTTGGTTTGTGCTAGGAATAACTAGTTAGCTCACCAATCTCAGCCTCGGGAGCTTCTCCTCGCTTCTTTCACCGCTAAATTTCCTATCTACGTAGACGTGCTTGATGAAATCCCGGAGTTTATAGAGGTTACTGGAAGAACATACATGTCATCAGACATATAATACTTCCTATAATTGCCAAGTGATGTTCGAGAAGCGTGTGCAGACCTGCTGTCGGGATGAGAATGGCGCTCAGGATCCCATTCTTTGAGATATATTTGCCGCGCTCGCTTAAAATCAAGTCCCAGGACACAAGTGAGAAACAAGGCGTAACAAGTACAATGAAATCACTAAGTTGTGTAAGAGACTGCATACACAATTCCCTACCTCATTTCCTCCAGCTTGAAGCGCGCTCACTTCTTCCGGAGTGAATTTAGCCATCGATATGGACTTTACCCGGTGGGTGAACTCGCGGCTGCAATAGGTCGGAACATATCATTGATCAGCAAATAATAAGCTGCCATGGCTCCGGCGGATAGGCAAGCCTATGCCAAAGTAACCCGCGATCGGCTAGCCCCCGAACCAGACCATGTAGAATTGACATTGAATCAAATCAATGCGCATACAAGAAGAAATGAGTCTTTCTAGCTACTTACTGTATCCCACTGCAGTTCGTGCAGATGAATGTATGGAAGGTGGTGCAAACGTATTGCGGTCCCTGCAACAGGGCAAATGTCTCAGTACCAGTATGGCGGATTGATATAACACCAGATTATGATGGACGCCGCTCATGCGAGTTCAAAAATATGAGAAAAGATGTATGAATACCATCCGGTGAATGACATTTAGTTGGCCATTGAGCTCTATAAACAAATACAGCCATTGCTGACTTCCGATGAAGGAACAGGCGAACTTGACAATGGTGGTTAGCTGTAATGACACCAAATGCCCTTTTCGTCTTTGGAACCATAGCCCTGAGTTTTCGCCATAATTTGACAGAGGAATTTCCGTAGATAATCTCTCTTATCTAGTGTATGGCATACTATGATGACCCAAAACCCGAAAATACATGTAGACAATGTCGGTATTTACCCTATAGCGATTAGTGATCATGATCGCTGTAGAAGAAATTTGAGGAAATCTGAACGAATTATATGCTTTAGCTTAAGCAATCTTCTGCGCATTCAGAAAACGGGACAATGCGCAATTCGTTACCTATGCAGACATGATGTACGGGTTCGACAAATTAGGAAACACAAGACGAAATCTCAAAGACACAGAGATCATACCAAACTGTTGCAGTTAATGCATCTCCGGTTCTCGGGAAGTTTCAAGAGACCGCGGATGGTCCTCTCGAGTTTCTCGTCCTCCTTCACCTTGGGCGCCATCTCTCACCGGCTTCCATGCACCTCCTATTCAGCTGCAGGGGGCAGGAACCACCAAACAAATAACCCCTCGATCGCCGCCATCGTCTACAAACATGAACGGGGCCATCTTCTTCATATGTTACGATTATTTCATTGTCCACGCTCGCACGGCGTGGATCAGAGATCAAAAACAAGTTCCAGATGGCCAAACTACAATTCGGAAACTACCCAACATTCCGATAGCATGAAAACCGAGAACCGAAACGCAAGACTCGCACTTGCTTTGATTAATGACATGACAGACTTGACTCGAATATGCACGAATTGCGAGCTTGAGAGAGGTTGAAGCTTCAAAAATGGAATCTGAAAGAGAATTGCGATAGTTTGAGATGCAGAGAGAGAGAGAGAGAGAGAGAGAGAGAGAGAGAGAGAGAGAGGAATTGAAGCCAGACATTTGTACCAAAATAAACTACCGGTGAACAACATCTCCGAACCAGAGAGGTGGAAGAGAGGGAAATTTGCCGCTTATGACGGTTAGGATGCGTGGCTTTTTATACCCTTTCCTTAACGGCTTTTAGGACATTGCCTTACAACAACGTTAAAAAGACTTATTTAATATTCAAGTCTTATTTAATATGTTTACGAGATATGATGTTTTGCTTCTTTATTTTAAGCAAGTGAACTTCTTAAAATGAATAATTCTCTGATTTTTAAAGTGTCTTGAAAGTATCTTCTCTTTTAAAATTTTAAAATACGCAACAAATGTCTCAAATTTTTAAATAGTTTACAGACTATAATTCGATGTTATTCCACATGTAACTATTTATAGATCTCGAAAGATTTCAAGTGTTGCACATTAAATAAAAGTCAGATTGTAAGGGCTGAAACATTAAAAAAAAAATCAATCTTATGTAATTAAATTAAAGTCAGAACCGAGAGAATGTTTGCTCATGCGCTTTTGGCACAGCACTTCACTTTGTCTTTGTGATAACCCGCATTCCATCTATAAGCATTAGTGTACTGATTTGTCATCCCCAAAATTCTATATGTTCAAACTTCACACATTGAATAAAGAGAAAGAATCTTCAAATATGATATTGTTTTTTCGTCATATCCAAACTTCTAACCTATTAGTTTTTATTTCAAATAAAATAATTTCATGTTAAATTCATTTTTCTCGTTACTATCCATTTTAGACTAATAATATAATCTCTAAGATTTAACAGAATATTAAATATCACAAGTTATTTAAAGCATAGTGTATTTACATTTCATCTATTTTTATCATGGAAAAATTCCAAATAAGGATATCAAGTATTTTCATTTTCTCAAATAAGGGTATAAAGTTGTCATTGTTTTAAATAAAAGCCCGAAGTATCTTCTGTGTCTTGAATAACGGCCTAGTAGCCATACCTATTTCAAATAAGGGCTTGACACGACCGGCCAAAATTTTCGACCGATCAAGGGCATTTTCATCAACATATAATTTTAACTTAATTTCTAGTTAAACTAAATTAAAATAAAAAATGTAAAAGCTAAAAAAAAAGAAAAAGAAAAAGAAAAAGAAAAAAAAGGAGATATAGGCAGGAGGGGCTGCCCTCCAACCTGTATCTCCTTTCTTAATTTTTTTCCTTACTTTTTTGAAAAATAGAAAAAAGAAAAATAGAGAAAAAATGTCGAAAATGCCCCTAATCAATGGTGAGTAAGGCCATTTTTTTTAAGACTAGTGTGGCCACTTCAGGCGTTTATTTAAGACAATGAAGATACTTTAAACCTTTATTTGATAAAAAGACGTGACCTGGGGTCCTTTTTTTGAAGATTTTCCTTTTTATCATTGAAATAACTAAATTTCTTCAGCGAGATATACCAGCTGGGTTGAACTCTCTGTTGTTTTGTGTTACCTAGTTATTCCACCAATTAGAACCCAAGGTTGAAGAAGGCAACAGAGACCCAATTCTGGAATTTCTAGGACTATCGTCGGTTCTGAAACCATTTTACCGCAGTATAAATAACCTCATGGGATTGAACAAACAATGTGCTTCTCTAAATTGCCGCAGTTTACGATCTTTATTTAAAAAAAAAAATTGAAAATTGTTGCACTCGAAATCGTCTAAGCAGGAGCATAACGGTGTTCAAATTTTGCTGCAATGGGGAGGAATGGTGGTCCACAGATTCACCCTTTGAACTCAATTCCATCATTACGAGGTAATTTCATTTTGCTGCAATGGGGAGGAATGGTGGTCCACAGATTCACCCTTTGAACTCAATTCCATCATTACGAGGTAATTTCATATTGGCAGTAACTTCGGAACTCCCCTCCCTGAACTTGTACTGCAGTTTATTCTGTGGCTGTCCTTACCATCGTCATCCAGTTTGTAAGAGACGTCTTTCTTTGGGACAGCTAGCTCGTCCAAGATCGTCGGCATAATTTGCAGAATCTGTTCATGTACCGAAGCTTGTGTTGGATTGCATTAATCTCTCTTTTTTTTTTCTCCTTACTCTTGAAAACTTTTGTCCGAGTAGACATGCAAGTCCACCAATTCATTTTTGCTTGAACGACCGGACAAAGATTGTTGACGACGTTACTGATCAACCGAACCCATTACATTAGGATCACCCGACCAAACTACTTGACGCATAGAAAATGAAGTTTGCCTGCCCGCACCGGACACGTTTCCCCACAAAGCGAACAGATTGAGTTCATTGATATCATTTTTCATGTATGCAAAATTTCGGGCGACTAATTTGGTGTGCTACAACCTTTTCCATTGATTCTTAAACTCACGTGAGGTTTGAATAATTGATAGAGAGTTATGGCCGTGACGGTTTGCCCTTGGTCAAGGAATGGTGCAAGCAAATTATATTCTTTTGCTAAGTGAGTTTGGCGAAATTTATCTATTCAAGAAGATCAATTCCAGTGAGTCCAAAATAATGTGAGTTTCAATGAGTTACGACTTATTTAATTAATTTCATGATATTTTCTGCTTTTGACTATAATAAATTAAATAGAATTCTAAGTCATGTTACTTCAAGATACTAGCTAAGTAGCACGGACACGACACGACATGTCGACATATCATTTTTCAAAAAGAAGAAAAAGAAGAGAATTTCAACATGCTGAGGCACGATGTATATTAAATGTATGTGTACACACACACACATATATATATATATATAATTCCTATTGCCTTCAATCCATTCATCAATATTTTGGACTTCCAATGTTACGATATTCATTGGACCGCGCTATTTTTATCCCATTTTTACTGAGATAATCCTTTTTGTCCTGGTTAACTTACCGAAACATTCTCTTCTCTCTCTTCAATTTATTTTCTTTTTTTGTCGAGTTAACCCACCCTACAAAACTGCATGTATTCCTATCGTCTCTCTCATCATTTTTACAATGCAAATTCTCCATTACACCTAACAAATACCATTTTACCATAAATCTTGTTATCACTTCACCTAGAGCGTGTTGTCGATTTTAATCTATGGTCCCATATAATCACAATAAATTTCTATTTATGGACACGGTTAATTGTCTATTTTCTTATCAAATAGTGTAAGCGAAACTATATTTCAAAGTCTGAAAAGTAAAATTCAATCTAATCATCTAGCCAATCTTGATAAAAAAAAATGGAAAAGTGAAATTGATTAAAATATGATAAATGTTAATTTGTTAGAAGCATGATCAAATGTCAAACATATTATATTTAGGTCATATCTAAAATATTAAGCACATAAAAAGAGGAGGGGGGGTGAAGAAGGCCAACTTCTTGTGGTTCTACTCCTATTAGGAAGAAAGTAATTAATATCGGATATTTTTGTTGGAAAAATATCCTGACGACCTTTTTTTTGTTTTTGGTCAAAATCCTGACTGGTTGGCTTCTGGTGGAGCTCATTTTCTATTTGGTGCCGGAGACTTGCAAGAAAACTCCGAGTCAACCTCAGTCAATCATCCGAAGCTGATCTTGCGCTCCCTGATGCGCGCTCTCTCTCTCTCTCTCTCTCTCTGGACTGTGCGTGATTATCAGTCTCAATGATTCAGGTGCCACGATCCGCGCCCGCCTCCGCGTCACAAGGCGGATCGATGATCCGCCCCAGGTTCCGGCGGGCTGCTTTGCAGGGGTTCTGGGACTTTTGCAGGGGAAGGAACCGAAGCGCACAGTTACTGGCTGCTTTGTTGGGGTTGTGGGCCGTGTTAGGGTTGGTTGGTCTTCATCCGCGCAGGGAGTGGTTGGTGTCGGCGCTCCTTGGGTGGTGGTTTGCAAACGCCGTGCTTCTCCCAAGCAGGACAAAGAGCACTGGCACCTTGGTCGTGGTCTGGATCGTGTTGTTGGTGCTTCGTGTGCACTCTCCGGGGGCAGAGAGGTTGGTGTTAGCGCTCGCCCTTTGGGTGGTGGTCTCCGTCTTGCGCCGCCTAATCAGGAGACAGAACACGGACCTGGCTAAGCTGGTGCTGTCGGCCGGGAGGGTTCTGGTCTATTCCCTAGCATTGAGGGACCAGAGCATGGAGAATCTAGTTTCCATTTTCGCGGCTGTCGTGGTTTCGTTGCTCTGTCTCCCCGATGGTCTGAAGGAAACCCCCTTGGCCGACGTGATGCGAGAGGGGAGCATGGGCGTTGTTGGGGGTATCGTACTTCATGATCCGTGGATCGAGATTTATGCTTTCGCTCCCGCAAGGATCGCTCTCTCCTCCTTGTACGGCCGGCTAGGAGTGCTGGAGCGGTACGGCGAGGATCCATCGAGCGAGGAGGTGCGTGCGTGATGTCGAATTATGCTTCTGATCTGAATTCATGTTTGTCGAGTTGAGTCCCTTGAGCCCTTTTTTTTTTTCCCTTCTTTTTCTACACAGGTGGTGTCCTCCTCGTTGATCTCTGCGTTGGCTAAGAAAGACTTGCGTGTTTTCTTGAGTTTCAACAGAGGACCAGATATCGCTGATGGATTCATAGACTTGCTGATGGTTTACCTTAGGAGGTCTGGGATCTCGGTCTTTGCTGATGGCGAAAAACTGCCTGCGAGGGAAGTGCTGGTTGAAGTGATCAAGCGATCCAGTATATCCATTCCCATCATCTCCAAAGGCTACGCTTCCTCCCAAAGTTGCCTCGTGGAGTTGGGTCTAATGTTAGCCAGCCGAAGAGAAGACGGCCAAATGATCATTCCAGTTTTCTACGACGTCGATCCCTCGGACGTGCGACAAGTTAGGGGTTCTTTCGAAATGTCCTTGAAGGAGCACGAGATGAAGGGAACATATGGCAGGACAATCCGTGCCTGGGGAAAGGCTCTTCGTGAGGCTGGGGATCTGGAGAGGTTTTACTCTGCAGACAACAATTCTTGGTAATTCAATTCTAGACTTCACTTGACATTTTCTTAGGACCTTATCGTTGTAGGATTTATAGTCTTCTGATGGAGAGAAGAGGTTTTTCTCTATTTTTAGTGAACATGACGTCTGCAATTGCTGCATTCACAAGATTATCAGTCACGCAACGAAACCCAGCTTGTCATTCACTCTTTTAATGATTTGCTTTGACCTGACAGCCCAATTGAGTGCAGAATTTAACTCATTTCCGCTTGCTCTTTTTCCAACTGCAACTTGTTTCTTAGTTCCTAATCCTGTCCCTAATTCAAATTTAGCAGGTCTAATTTCAAGCTTGTAAAGCAACTCCACTTAGATGTGCTGCAACTGTTCGGTAAGCGGGACACGAAGGAGAATTTGGTCGGAATTCAGGATCGCCTGCAGGAGGTCATGACAAAGCTTGGTGTTTGCTATAAAGATGGACAATCAGTTGGGTTTACATGGCGGGGATGTCCGGGTAGTTGGAATCTATGGCACTGGTGGGGTTGGCAAGAGAACTCTTGCAAAGATTATTTATAAAAGCATTGCTTCTCTTTTTGATGGTTGTAGCTATCTGGAGGGCATTAAAGAGAGGTTTACACAATCTGAAGGACTCGAGTCTTTGCAAAATCAGTTAATATCCGACCTGCTAAAGCGGAGCTGCCCAATGTTTACTTATGAAGAAGCTGCACACATCATCAGACAGAGATTTCGTAGCATGAGAGTTCTTATTGTCCTTGATGATGTCAATCAACATGATCAACTTGAACCATTCATTGGGAAGCTCAGTTGGTTTGGTCCAAGAAGTAGGATCATTGTGACTACTCGCGATTATGGTCTTATTGATGTACCTGAAGTGGCAGAAAGATATGAAGTCGAACCTCTGAAACCCGATCAAGCTCTTTTTCTCTTTCAGAGGCATGCTTCTCATGTCCTGCCTTTATCAGAGGGATACGATTCTCCGATCAATGAAATTGTTTCTGTAACTGGACGAATTCCCTTAGCGATTGAGATTCTAGCTCCCCTTTTACGCAGAACGCCCACAACGTTATGGCAGCATACCTTGAAGATAATGAGAAAGCATGTCGATCCAGTCGAGCGTGTGCTGATGGCAAGCTTCGAGTTTCTTAATTGTGAGACCATAGAAATATTACTGGATATAGCATGTTTCTTTGTTGGAAAGGATATTGCCAACCCCTTTTCCATGTGGTATCCTTGCGGCTATGATCCTCTCAGTGGAATCAAAGCTTTGCTCGACATATCTTTGGTGCAAATTGGAGAAAATAACAAACTATGGATGCATGATCAGCTGATAGATCTTTGTCAACAAATCGTGAAGAATGAAGATCGCGAAAGGCCCGAAAGACGCAGTAGGCTATGGAATCATGAGGATGCAGTATCCTTGTTGAAGGAAAAGAAGGTACGCCCTAGAGTGAGAAATGATTTCTTGTGTTGAGCAAGTCAAATATACTTTGCTCGCTTACTCGGTGTGATGTCATACTTAAAGAAGTATAGATGTACATCTAGTGATATGTGAGAATGATATTGTTGTATCTACTTATCTACTTCTTGTTTCATTTGACAGGGAACTGAAAGGGTTCAAGCCCTCAATCTCGTGTTTGATAATGGTCGCCATGACTGCTTTGCATGTGAAGAATTTGAATATCTGCCGGGCCTGATGTTCCTCAAATTGGGTAAAGCCAGAATCATAGGAGAATGTAAGAATTCCCTATCGAATTTAAGGTGGCTTGATTGGCAAGGGTGCCCCGAGACATTTGGAGCTTGTGATTTGCATCTAAAGGAGTTGGTCGTTCTTGATTTATCTTGGAGTAGGGTCGCGCATGACTGGAAAGGGTGGAGTCAAATCAAGGTAACTATAAAGATAACTCCTTGCATAGATTCTCAATTTGATATGGACTTCATCTGGACATCTCTGTTGTTTTGCAGATGCCACAGTTGAAAAATCTAAACCTTACAGGATGTACTGGCCTATTGATGACTCCTGATCTGTCTGGTCTCGTGAAGTTGGAGTTATTGATTCTCGAGCATTGTTCTCGGCTGGTGAAGATCGATGCTTCCATTGCTCATCTAAAGAGCTTAGTCACCCTGAATTTGAGGTTCTGCAGTGAACTCAGCATGTTGCCGGAAGAACTTAACGATATGAGAGAAATGAAAGAACTCCTGATAGACGGAACTTCTATAATGGAGATTCCCAGTAGCCTAGGCAATATGAAGAAACTTGTAAGTCTCAGTGCCTCCAATTGCTTCTCTCTTAGAGGCCTGCCCCAATCAAGTGGTCAGCTGGAAGCTCTTACGGTGCTCTTGCTGGATAGTGCGGGAATTGTTGAACTCCCTGACTCGATTGGAGAGCTGGTGCAATTGAAGCAATTATCTCTGAGAAACTGCCGTTGTCTAGGGGAGATTCCAGATTCCATTGGAAACTTGGGAAGCACATTGATCGAGCTGGATGTGTCGGGGACAGGTATTTCCAAATTGCCAGGTTCGATCAGGAACCTGCGGAGCTTGAAAGTACTGAAAATAGACTCTTGTTACATAAGGGAATTCCCTCGCGAAATCGGAAGGCTAACCAACCTCGAAGAGATACATGCCTTGCGGTGCAGGCGCTTGGAAGGGGACATTCCAAGTGATATCGTGGAACTGAAATTTCTGAGGATGTTGGTTCTAGGATATACTCGTATTTCCAGCTTGCCCTTGCGCTCTCCAGACGCTCAATTTAGTTCACTGCGACAGGATCGAAACATTGCCAATACTACCCCCTAGCTTGACTTGCTTGCGTGTGGTGTCTAGGAATATGAAGGACATGCCGTTTATCGATAGCTTGACAAGCTTGGAAGAGTTGTGCCTTGGTGACGAAGATCCCAACCTGGCCAGGGTGGGGATTTGGTCGTTTTTTTGGCTCAAAAGGTTTCCAAGGCTGAAGGTGTTGGAGCTCTCTCATTCGTGGATCACGCACCTTCACTGGGGGCACGAATGTCTCCCTCAGCTCACCAAACTTGTCGTGTCGGGTGCAAACCTCAGGATTTTACCGCAACTTCATCGACACTGTCATTCCTGTCAGTTCGAGGTTGCTTGTCATTGGAGGAATTGCCGACCGTCCTACATCTGAAGAGCTTGACCGAATTGCAGCTCTCACACTCTGCAGTAAGAGAGGTTGAAGGGCTTGGAGAGCTGGGAGCCCTGGAGATCATTGACATATCACACTGCAAAATACGGAATCTCGACGGCCTCGGCCGGTTAACTTCCTTGATAAGTTTGACGCTTTCGGACTGTGATCATCTCCAAAGGTTGCCCGACATATCAAATCTGAGGATGCTGAAAATTTTAGAAATACGCCGATGCATGGAGATTAAAAATATTCGAGGCCTACGAGAAATTAGATCGTCCTTAGAGAAGCTGCATGTAGGTGAATGCAAGGATGAAGACTCACCGGAGGTAGGTCTTGACTTTTCCTGAGTCGTAATACTTGGAATTTACAAAATGCACAATTTTGATAAGAAGATTTACATATAATTTTTTTATTATAGCTTTTTGAGCTTCAGATAAAAATTTGGTTTAATACTCTAAGAAAAATCCCAAACTCGAAACTAATTTTTGTGCCTCAAAAACTCCCAAATTAGTACCCTCGTACCACATTTAACCTAAAAAAAATGAATTTACCACAAACTGAGGTACGTGGGGGTACATGTATATCAGTTTGGGCAAAGTGCTATTTTTGTTGCCATGTTTTGACGTAGATGATGCAAGTAATTATCTGTTTCTCTCTCTCTCATCTCTTTATTTTTACAGCACGTCGTCCTGTGCCAAGAATCCAGTCCGCCGCAGCATTGACCGTCTGAGCCTGCGGTCGTTCTCGATGGCCGCCGTCCGAGAGAGGCTGCCTGCCGCGGAGCCTCCCCATTTTCTTCATCTGCAGCGGAGATCCGGCGGCTCCTCTTCTGCGCCGCTTTCTTCATCTGCATCAACAGCCTCCGGTCCCTCAGCGCCTCCCCAAGCTGAGGAGGAAGAAGAGGTTGGCCCAGCTGAAGATGAAGAACCAGCAAAGCAAGAAGGGGCGAGAAGTGGAAGAAGAAGAAGAAGAAGAAAAAGAGGAAGAGGATGAGCAGCACCTTTGCGCGTTTTGAAGAGGACGACATTGAGGAGGCAAATTGTCCAGCGCCAGGGAGAAAAGGGAAGGGCAAGGTGAGCGACGAGGTGGAAGATGAGGAAGACGACGCGAGGGAATATGATTTCATCGACAGGGTCTGCCGGCTACAGAGGTTTTCGCGAATAACCCGTCGGAGCCAACCGAAACGAAAAGCATCTTCGTTTCGGATCTCGTACAATTGGCAGTAACAGGTAAAGAAAAGTGGAAGTTGGATAATTTAGGGTGCTCTGTGAATCTGGCATCACTAGGTAAATCCTCTTCGTGGACAGCTGGTAGTTACCATACTAGCTTTCCTAACATTTCTTAACATTTCTGTTTTCGGAAATAATTTTTGCTACTTATATCATCTGAATGAGTTTCTGAGCAAAGGAGTTCGGTAACTATACAAAATTTTCTGACAAAAAAATACTATACAAAATTTGAATTCCCAAAATAGAAAAGGAACATAAATGAATTTGGGACGACTCTAAGAATTTCTATCCCAAGATTTTGTCATTTAATTATTAAAAATGTCGGTGGAGATTGAACAATTCATGTTTGGAGAAAAAAAAAATTATACTTTTGTAAGGACTTAAAACTTGTCAAGATATTCTAAGATGGCTTCAGAAAGTCCATTGAAATAACCAATTTAAGCACACTTCAAATTTCACGAATGGTGTTTATTGATGACTAGCGAAGCGAATGTAAATCGAAAGTAAATAGGAAGATCATTAATTACACATCATACAACGAGAAAGGACCGGTCTTCTACAAATAGGAAAGGTACCGTATGGATTACAGCACAAAAAGGGAAAAATTAGCACAAAGAATTTCTGATTTACAACGAGGGATATTCTTACAATTGGGGTAAAAGGTAAAGAAAAGAAAATTTTGTCTCTTCTTTCCAGATCTCATTCGATAGGGCCAGCCCCTCCCATTCTATCTCTTCTTCTTCTTCTTTTCAATGTTTTTCTCAGATAAAGTTTTAGCCTTTTCTAGTTTTCAATCTAATTTAAACAACATTAAAAAGAAAAAAAAATGCCATGTAGAAGAGAGAAAATGATTTATGATGCCAAGTCTACAATTTCCGTTAGCCAAATTGACGGTGTTAACGGAAGGGCTTGATTGCACAAATTCGATAATTTTTAAGATTTAATAGCACTCTTTGAAAGTTTTAATGCAATTACACTTTTTGCGATAAATTTTAGGACGTCTAGTGTATGTTGACACTTAAATTTTGATTAACATTTTAGTCATTTATTTTTATAAAAAAAATAGGAATAAATATAAATATTACCCAAAAATAATCATTTTTCATATTTAATTTAACATTCGTGCTTTGCATATTGCATTACATTTGCATTTCACTGGATCGGTGACGAAACGAGCTTAAATTGCCGAGCGATGGACCAAGGTTTATCACTAAATTTTTGGCTAAAGCATGGGACTATGCACTGAAAAATTCAAGAGGTTCTTGGCCTATTTTTTAGCATAATTCGGTCCATTTGAATTGAATTAATTAGAAAAAGGCTTTAATTAAACGTCAATTATTCAAATAAAGCCTAGATTAAGCCTCAAAATTATGTGCGGTAAGCCCATAAGTGGATGTAAATTTCGGCTAGCTCAAGTCTTGTGGTATATCACTTCCCTAACCGGTGAGATTTTGAGTCCAATTTGAATATTCCCGAAATCTGGAATTATATCACTTGCCTAATCAGCACGGGTTTGGATTTCTTTTTATACCAAATATATTCTAATCATGTGATCAATCAGGAAATTTCTTTATCCGCAACCGCATACATAGAAATAAATCTATTTATTAGATTTTAGATAATTATTTTCATAGTGGGGTACTTCAAATTTTAGGGTCGATTTATAGGGTTTAGATAGAAACTTAATTTGAAAGAAATAACGGTAGTTATCTTTCAATTTAAAACTTGCAATTTGAATTTAAATTCACTCATAAAAACCAAAAATAAAAAAAATTCTCATGGCTTTTCTTTTAATTTATGTTGCAATATCAAAAAAAATTTGAGAGAAAGAAAATACTAAAAGAGAGAGAGAATTTTGAAGATGATGTGAGTTTAAAGTTAGGGGTTATTATCACAAATTCCTTCATCGATCAACATAAATCAAGAGTTCATCCTAGTCAACGAGCAAGCAAATTTAAGCTAAGTATTTTTATTTATTTATTTATTTGTGATTTTAGTCGCAAATTGGCACAAATTGTATACACTTTCTCCATCTCCCAATTTCCCTCGTATTTTTATATCAGGTAAAAAGGAAGACCCAACATCAATGATAAATTTCATGGAGATGCAAAATCGGCCCAGACAAGCTCATAAATGTCCATCAATATCTCAGCTGATCTGCGATTAAAAGTCCCTTCTTAATTCAAAAGAGACTCTCTATGTTGAGAACAGAGAGAGCGAAAACTAACTCTAGAAATCCCTCTAAAAAATGGGAGATAAGTGCTCCTTTCATTCTTCTGGTTTTAGGTGCAAATTAGCATAGCTTTTGTACGCTGACGTTTCACTCTATTTTTATATCAGGCAGCCGCAATTCTATATCAACGGTCAATCTTACGGAAACACAAAATTGACTTGGAGGAGTCCTCAAGTGCTCACAAATTTTAAATTGTTGAATCAATTTGTTGTAATTTATTTTAAAGAACTCAAACCCCAGAATGGAGAGGCAAAGCGCATCCACTGGAGGTCGTTTATTTCCTGCAATTTAAATACTTGCACCTTAAACCTCAAAGGGAAGAGTCAAGCCAATGCTAGGCCGCCCATTAGAGGTTTTTACTTACAGTCATTTAAATACCTGCAATTTAATTCTTGCACCTTAAACTCCAAAAGAGAGGGCCAAGTTAAGGATGGGCCGTCCATTGGAGGTCTTAATTTACTGGAATTTAAATTCCTGCAATTTAAATTCTGCACTATTAAATCCCAAAGGGAAGAGCCGAGCCAACGCTAGACCGCCTATTGAAAGTTTTTACTTACCGTCATTTAAATACCTGCAATTTAATTCATGTACCGTTAAACCCCAAAGGGAAGAGCCAAGCCAATGCTAGGCCGCCCATTGGAGGTTTTTACTTACCGTCATTTAAATATCTGTAATTTAAATACTTGCACCTTAAATCCTAAAGGGAAGAGCCAAGCCAATGCTAAGCCGTTCATTATAGGTTTCTATTTACTGTCATTTAAATTTCTGCAATTTAAATACCTGCACTTTAAATCCCAAAGGGAAGAGCGAAGCCAATGCTACGCCGCTCACTGGAGGTTTTCATTTACTGTCATTTAAATACCTGCAATTTAATTCCCGCATATTAAACCCCAAAGGGAAGAGCCAAGCCAATGCTAGGTCACCCATTGGAGGTTTTTACTTACAGTCATTTTAATTCCTGCAATTTAATTCATGTACCATTAAATCCCAAAGGGAAGAGTCAAGCTAATGCTAGGCCGCCCATTGAAGGTTTTTACATACCGTCATTTAAATACCTGCAATTTAATTTCTGTACCGTTAAACTCCAAAGGGAAGAGCTAAACCAATGCTAGGCCGCCCATTGGAGGTTTTTACTTACCGTCATTTAAATACCTGTAATTTAATTCCTGCATCATTAAATCCCAAAGGGAAGAGCCGAGCCAATACTAAGCCGCCCATTGGAGGTTTTACTTATTGTCATTTAAATTTCTGTAATTTAATTCATATACCATTAAACCCCAAAAGAGAAGGCCAAGCCAAGGCTGAGCCATCCATTGGTGGTCTTTATTTATTGTCATTTACTTTATGTAATTCAATTTTTGAATCATCAGACCCCAAAATGAGTAGGTCATAACACCGCACAGAAGTCGTTAACACACTCCATCTTTCAGCTTCAAGAAATTTTAATATTTTGAAGGTATAAAAAAAATACCATCCGTCCGTTCCTTTTAAAAAGTGAAAATACAAAAAGAGAAAACCCCACTAGAACCTTAGGAGTAAACCAAGCCGGAGTTGCCAAATTAGGATGTCCATGAAATTAAGGTACCAAAAGGGCATTAATTTTAATTAATTAGTGTAACCAAGTCCCCGAACTCAAAATCTCTGGTTTGCAGAAATAAATTAGTTCTCCCGCTAATTTATTTAGGTTTCTAATCAACCTATCAAGAACGATTAGTGGCGACTCCAAAAATTAAAATCATTTCAACAAAAACCAAAGTCGCGATTTGGTAGGGCTTGGAAGGGTCCGCATCCCCAGTGGAGTCACCAGTCTGTCGCGACTCGAAAAATATTTTTTTTGATCGATCGGGCGAACAAATTATTAGGTTAATTAAATCAACTAACCTAATGTGAACCCTCCCAAGTCCTACCGAATCGCAATTTTAGTTTTTATTTAAATGATTTTAGAATTTGGAGTAGCCACTAATCGTTCTTGGTAGGTCGATTAGAAACCTAAATAAATTAGCGGGAGATTTATTTCTGCGAACCATAGATTTTGAGTTCGGGAACTTGGTTACACTAGTTAATTGAAACTAATGCTCTTTCGGTACCTTAATTTTATGGATATCCTAATTTGACAATCCAGGCTTGATTTACTCCTAAGGGTCTTGTGGGGTATTCTTTTTTTCGCATTTTCATTTTTTAAACAGAATGTACATGACTGACATTTTTTTTATTTTTTCAAAATATTACATATTTCCCTGAAGCCGAAAGAGGAATCGAGTTAACGACTTCTGTGCAGTGTTGCAACATACTCCTTTTGGGGTCTGGTGATTCGAAAATTGAATCATGGGAAGTAAACGACAGTAAATAAAGACCTCCAATGGATGGTCTAGCCTTAGCTTGGCCCTCTCTTTTGGGGTTTAATGGTGTAGGAATTTAAATTGCAGGCATTTAATGACTGTAAGTAAAAACCTTCAATGAGCGACCTAGCATTGGCTTAGCTCTTCCCTTTGGGGTTTAATGGTGCAGGAATTTAAATTGCAGGTATTTAAATGACTGTAAGTAAAAACCTCCAATGAGCGGCCTAGCATTGGCTTGGCTCTTCCCTTTGGGGTTTAATGGTGTAGGAATTTAAATTGCAGGTATTTAAATGATGGTAAGTAAAAACCTCTAATGGGCAGCCTAGTATTGGCTTGGCTCTTTCCTTTGGGGTTTAAAGTACAAGTATTTAAATTGCAAGAAATAACCGACCTCCAGTGGATGCGCTTTGCTTCTCTATTCTGGGGTTTGAGTTCTTTAAAATAAATTACAACAAATTGATTCAACAATTTGAAATTTGTGCGTGCTTGGGGACTCCTTCAAGCCAATTTTGTGCTTCCATAAGATTGACCGTTGATATAGAGCTGCGGCTGCTCGAATTTGCTTATTCGTTGACGATGATGAACTTTTGATTTATGTTGATCGATAAAGGAATTTGTGATAATAACCCTAACTTTAAACTCCCATCATCTTCAAAATTCTCTTTTTATTTTTGGTATTTTCTTTCTTTCAAATTTTTCTTCAATCTCTCAAAATCCTCTCAAACCTTAAAAAATTTCTCTTCAAAAAATCCTTCTTCCCAAGCTCACTTCATCATCCTTTTATAGCCTATTCATTCATCTCTCATTCTAATTTTTCCACTAACTCTTCTTCATCTCATCTTCCATTCTCTATTATCATCTTATTTTCTTCATCTCCTCTTCTCCATCTTCCCTTCTCCATCTCCTCTTCTCCATCTCCCCTTCTTCATTCTAATTTCTCTACAAACTCTTCTTTTTATTATTTACGAAATAATCCCTCAAGTACTAGGTATTTGTACTCTAGTCCCCGAGATTTTAAGTATTTACAATTCAGTCCCTAAAGAAATATTTTTTTAAGTCTAAATTTTCACACAATTTTCAGCACACCTCTCTTATGCTTTGGTCGAAATTTACCTCATGGGTACCCCTAGAAAAAGTTTAATTTCATTTTTTTATTAACTTAGGGGCTAAAATCTAAAATTCAACTAAGACCCTTTTACAAGATTGAGTCATTTCGAATAAAATTAGGTCAAGATGAAAATTTAAAATATTAGAAGACAATACACCTTCGATAAAAAAAATGTCACAGCTCATAAAAAGTGAAAAGTAAAAATAAATTGACTCAAATTAAATTTTTTAGGCCCGATTCGATATTATGCTCATGAAGGAACATGTGACCCGAATTGGATTTTTATGAATTTGCGTTGGCCAATATGAAAATAGATTTAAAACAAAAATATTGACTATTTTCGGTTTTTTATTTTGCCTCAAATGTTATTTTTCCAGAATATGAAAAATATGAAAAATTATTTTTCATTCAAAAATGGTTGCCTAGGCTTGATCAAGGCTTCTAAAGGTGATTTTGCAATTTTCTCATTTTTTCTTGATGTTTTATGAATTTTTGAAAAATAAAAGTGCTAAAAAATACTAAAAACATGAAAATTTATTTTTTTTTTTGTCAAAATTGGTTCCTGAGGCTTAACCAAGGTCACCAAAGTTGATTTTTTAATTTTGTGAATTTTTATATATTTTCTACTAAATTTTTTAAAAGAAAAATGTGATTAAAAATCAGGTGTCAACACATCTCCGTAGTGTCATATCTAATACTCTCGGGTATTAGAACTGGTTGTCTAAATGTCAAACTATGAATATACTAGTTCTTTGGTAGATTAAATATGCGCTGAATCGTAACATGTAACTTATTAAATGTGGATATTTTTCCAAACTCAAACATAATAAACTATCCACTTTTGTAATCGTATCCATATTATGCAAAAGATCTAGACAACATTCCGCTAATTAAAGAAATTACAAATTATTTTTTAATCTCAAAATTGATAAATAATTTTTCCTAGAAAACTAACAAATTAAAAAATAATATCCTCAAATTCAAACATATTCGTAACAAAATCTAAAAATAAAAATAAACAATACTAACATGTACACCTATTACAATAACAAAATTTAAAATATATTAATCATCTTAACATTTTAAAAAAATTAAACATATTAATAGCAACCTATAAATAACATAAAAACACAAAAAAAAAATTATATTTTGTTGATAACAACCTATAACTAATTTAAAAATAAAAATATATTACTAAGAACCTATAAATTACATTAAATTACATTTAAAAGCTAACATTTTACCTAAATATACTCATTAAATCACATTAACATTATAACTATCAACATAATAATAATAATAATAATAATAATAATAATAATAATAATAATAATAATAATAATAAACGAACATGTATAAATAATAACAAAATAGATAAATACCTATATCTAAGAAACTATATATATATATCGATACAAAAAATTACCTCAAATTCCCGAGGGAGAAGACACACCAAGTGAGGACGAATTCCCAAGTGAGAGCATGCATCAAGTGGGGAACTCAAATTGTCAAGAGAGAGAGAGCACCGAGTGAGGAGGCGAGTAGCTTTGCTTATATAAGCAAAGTCGTGCGTCCCTATGGTGGCGGATCAACTATTCTTCGACTGGCGCATCAACAAGGGCATTGCAATGGGATAAACTAGATCATTGGATGAAACCGTCACCTGTGCATATACTTTGCCTTCGATACTTCTGCCTCTATTGCTCCTCCTTATGTCTTTGAAAAAGGCTTTATCTTTGTCTCTGCACCCTTTTTATCAACTGGTTATGAATTCATTGTTGAGTGGTTTTGCAACTACTCGCTTCTAAACTGGAAGAACCAGATCTGTAGTTGAGCGAAGAGAAGTTGGGACTGGATCTTAACTTGGAAGAGATGCTACACAGGTGTGGTGCCCCTGCACATAGGCTAAGAAGCACGGACACGCCTCAAAGGGGGGCGGACACGCGTTCGACACGTGTCGGCGTCCGACACGCGGCCGACACGTGTCCGACACGCGTGTCGGGCATCTTAAAAAGTTTTTTTTTAAATTAATAATATAATTACATACCGCCAAGGTCAATAAAAGATATCTCGCCAACAACCTTCCCACCTTTAGAATCATTTCCATCATTGTTCCTCCAAGCACTCCACTCATGTGCTCTCCATCATTGCCATCATTTCATTTTTTTAAACCTCTCCCCTTTTGAATTGCGAGGCCCCATTCCTTTAGTGCTCCATCAGTGACTTCATCTTTGCTTGGACCAAAGACTCATGAAAATGAGACCTCATGATCAGGTGGTCAAGATCCAGATCGAAATCTGCCAGGGTAATGACTCCACGTGCTGATTCTAATTTGAACCAAAGCTTGAGCATCAAGAAAAATTGCTTGGACCGATCGGTGGGGATTATGTGCGCGGCGCCTAAGAGGAGTCGGTTTCCTACTTCAAGGGGCAGCATTAAACATCTGTTGTTAGAGCTCTAATAAACTTTATTCTTACATCATTTGTACCAGTAGAGGCTTAATAACAATTCCAAGTCTCTCTCTTCATCGTTCAGAACATATATGGTGCCTCAAACTTAGAGGAAATATTGAGGAAATATGTATATATAGACCTCTTGCTTCAAGGGGCGACGTATTGGATTGAATCAAATTAATTATAATTTATCATGCATATAAAAAAATATATATTTATACGTGTCCCAACGTGTCGGAAATTTGTATTTTTTAGAAATGACGTGTCGGCGTGTCGTGTCGTGTCGCGTGTCGCGTGTCGTGTCCGTGTCCGTGCTACCTAGCACATAGGCACACGCCTATTTTAACAGGCGCAAATGCATAAATATTTTGCAAAAACATGTAAATTCATAATTTTTTTTAATCATATTTTTGAAAAAAAAAGCCGTTGAAATTTTGTCATTTTAAGTTCTAACCACGTTGGGGGTAAAAATCAGGTGCATCCTTTTTAATTTATTACTTATGGGTGCCATCGGTTAAACACGGGAAAGTGACAATATCGAACGGGAGGCTGAGGGTTTTAGTCTATGTTGACTAGTCAAAGATACCCCGAAGTCCACGCGGTCTTAATCTCTGTGTCGGTCATCATTCCCACTCTCTTGCCGTCTCCTGCTTCTGCCTTGTGTTTTGAGAGAGAGAGAGAGAGAGAGAGATGAAGTTGGCGTCGCTGCTATGGAAACCGGAGTTACTGGTCATCGCGCTCTCGAGCGCGTTCCAGATACCAAGCCTTGCTCCCTTGGCTTTGATCGCGGTGGCGGTCATCGTTGGCTTAGCACGAAAGCGCAGAAGAAACGCGGTGGGTGTCGCCTCCAATGTATAATTTTAGCGCTTAGCTTAGTTCTTCGAAGGCTGGTATCAACTGAAGTGATCGTCTAGTAGATTAGTTTTCCCGTTTGATAAGTTTGTTCAGAAAATGCTCGAACAAGGGATAACTTTGTCGAGTTCGTTTAAGAGTAGAAAGATGTTTGGATGCTGTTGCAGTTTCACTCGACAATGCGAGGGTGTTATGCAATATGATCATTTGACTTAGCAACTTTCACTTTTAATGTGGGGCGAAAGATTGGGGAGTAGTGGGAATTGTGCTCCTCTAGACAGGAATTTCCATGTTACGGTATAAAGTTTGGTCCCTTGATTTGACAGGAATCACGCAATTCGCCGCCATGTTCACCGACTTCTGTCACCTTGTCGGGGAGCTATGAAGTTTTCTTGAGTTTCAGAGGGGCAGACACCCGGAAGGGATTCACAGATTGCCTCTACACCAGCCTCACAGAAAAGGGGATCCGTGTTTTCAGAGACAATGACGAGCTCCCTGTCGGAGAGAAGATCAAGTCGTCACTCACTGAGGCGATCAAGCAATCGAAGATAGCCATACCCATCATCTCCAAGGACTATGCTTCCAGCAAAAGCTGCCTCATGGAGCTGCAGCAAATGTTAGCGTGCAGAGAAGACGACGACCAAATGATAATTCCCATATTCTATCACGTTGATGTCTCTGATGTAAAACACTGTACGGGTTCTTTTGGAGAATCATTTCATAGACTTAAAAATGAGGGAGTTGACAGGGAGAGGATCAATGCGTGGAAGAAGACTCTCCGAGATATTGGAGAAATGAAAGGGTTGAACTTGGCTCAAATGAATGATGGGTAATGCTATCTCTGCTGCTCGTCTCATACTATACGGCTGTGCCTTGAGCAAAATTCACCGTCCCAATTTTCGCATATACTGAAAAGATTACGTCTTAGATCTTGTCACAGGTTAAGCTGATCAGAGTTCAGGAATTATGAGACCTTCAATGATCCCAAAGAAAAAGTCCCAATCATATATTGCTGTCATGTCTGTTTTACTGTGGGCCTTCTGAACATGCTAAATATATCCAATTCTTCTAAACTCCCCACTATATGCAGCCTATGTATAACAGCAATGTCATGAACTTTTTTTCTACACTTCTAGATCAATAGAGTTTCTCAAAAAACTAAAACCTGAGGGTACACAACAGATACTTACATGATGGTATCCTAGTAGAGTAAGCCAACTTATTCATAGATCATTCAGTGAATTCACGATTTTACACTGAATCCCTCAAAAGGATGAGTCTTGGCAGGATTTTGATTACTGTTTCACCAATTCTGCATTAAGTTATAAACTGTAAAGGATTTCTCAAAGGATATATTAGTTCTTGTTATCCTTCCCTAAAACCAATGCTAGCATTTAACTGGTGCCTTTCGTGTTTTCGTGCATTGTATTGCCATGTCTTAACTCAATATTCCCTATCTTACTTTTTGTCTACTGTCTAGTCATTTTAAGTGCATATCGTCAGCTCCCCCTCATTTCTTACATTGGCAGGCATCATGGCAAGCTCATACAGGTAGTTGTCTCAGACGTCTTGCAACACTTAAAGAAGCCTGACCTATCCGTGACTGATTATCTAGTTGGAATCGACCATCACGTAGAAGAGATTATGAGGAAGCTTGATGTTGACTATCGTGATGGACAAGCTTTTAAAACATTTGGCGACAATGGATGCGTTGTTGGAATATGTGGTATGCCTGGGGTTGGCAAAACCACTCTTGCAAAGTTTGTCTACAACCGACTCTATCATCTCTTTGACGGCTGTGCCTATCTCGAGAATGTTCAAGAAAGGTATTCCCGGGTTGAAGGGTGCAAAACTTTGCGAAGTAATTTAGTTTCTCAACTATTAAATAGGGGAAGTCAAGAGTTTAGCACTTCTGACGAGGCTATGCACTTCATCAACCACAGATTCAGCAATATGAAGGTTCTCATTTTTCTCGACGACGTGGGGGATTCTGAACAGCTTACTCAGATTGCGGGCGACCTTGCAGGTTATGGTCCTGGAAGCAGAATTATTGTGACATCTATAAAGCAAGATGTCTTTAAAAAGGTCAAAGTAACGGCTGAAAAATATGAGGTTGAGGCAATGGAAGAAGGTCAAGCTCTTCAACTTTTTTGTAAGCATGCTTTTGGGAAGGATTTTTTCAGAGGGGATTTTGTCGCAGAGGTCTATCGTAACCTTTCTGGAGCTATTTTGTCAGCTACCGGTCGGCTTCCTTTAGCTATTGAAATGGTGGGGTCTTGCCGTGTGGGAAGATATATTGGAGAAATTGAAAGATGCTCCTCACGAGAAAGTTGAAAAGGTGTTGACGATGTGTTATGATGATTTAGATGACAATCAGAAAGAGATATTTCTGGATATAGCATGTTTTCTTATTGGAAAGGATAAGAGAATTGCCATTTACATGTGGGATGACTGTAAATTCTTTCCTCTAGAGGGCATTGAAGCTCTTCTTGTTAGGTCTTTGGTGAAAGTTGGAGAGAATAACAAGCTGTGGATGCATGACCAATTGAGAAACTTTGGTAGGGAATTAGTACGGAAGGCGAACCCCAAAAAGCCTTTTAGGCGAAGCAGGCTGTGGAATCACGAGGAAGCATTGGCCACTCTAAAGGAAAGGCAGGTAAATGATAGGACAACAAATGATTCTTTAATTTGGACGATCATTTTCTAGGTTTTCTTGTTGGTTTTCTCATCCAGCTAAGTTTTGTTTAATTCTCAGGGCACTGAACAAATTGAAGCACTTGGACTCATGTTTGATCGTGGAGCTGATGCTCGTTTAACTTGCGAAGCATTTTATCCTCTGGGGAAGTTAAGGTTCCTTAAACTTGACTGCGCTTATATTGAAGGCAATCTTCAGGATCTTCTTTCATACTTAAGATGGTTGGATTGGCAAATATGCCCTCAACAGACCTTGGGGCTTCCTAATTTTTTCAATGTGGAAAACTTGATCATTCTTGATCTGTCATGGAGCCAGGTAAATCAAGGTTGGAGAGGCTGGCAGCTGATAGGAGAGGTAGAAATTACATATGTTTTTTCTCTTGTTGATCCTACGATTTTCAAGAACTTATTCTTCTTTGTTGTCTCATTTGTTCGCAGAAGGCAAAGAAATTGAAAGTTTTGAACCTGACGGGCTGTGATGAGTTCCTTGAAACTCCAGAATTCACTGCTCCAGTGAAATTAGAGATATTGATTCTGGAATGTTGTTTCAAATTATCCTTGGTTGGCCCATCCTTTAGCAATCTAAGCAGCTTAGTTTCCTTAAATATGAAGTGCTGTAATGTGGACCAGTTGCCAGATCTGGGTTTCATGAAGGCTTTAAAGGAGCTTGTGATTGATGGGACTTCTATTGATACGATTCGGTTCCAGAAAGGTTCTATGGAACAACTTGAAACTCTTAGTGCTTGCAACTGCGAAAGGTTAGAGCAAATATATGAGATTGACCATTTACAATCTCTCCATAATCTTGCACTGGATGGAGCTGCTATAAAGACCCTCCCAGTTTCCATTGGGTCGCTGGAGAAACTTCAACGCCTATCTTTAAGGAGCTGTCAGAAATTAACTGAAATTCCACGATCCATTGGAAATCTCAAGGAACTGCAGTTTTTGGACCTGTCAAACACGGGCGTCGATGAATTGCCTCCTTCAGTCGAGCATTTGGAAAATCTGAAAGTGCTAAGGATGGCAGATACTCACATAGGAAAATTTCCTGAAGCAATACAAAATCTGTTGATGTTGGAAGAGATAGATTTTTCTCTCTGCTGGAATTTGGAGATTCAGGACTGTGATCTTACGGATTATCCTCTTTGAGAGTCCTAAAATTATCCTATACCCAAATTTCCCACTTGCCTGAGAGCATTTGTTGCCTCTCAAAACTCCAAATGGTTGACTTACGTAACTGCAAGAAGCTTCAGGCTCCGCCAAAATTTCGCTCCAGTGTGAACATCCTGCACTAGGCATCCAGAAAGATGTCCACAGCCCGGAACTGTCATGCCTGACTGTTGTAGAAGAGGGGTACTTTGGTGATGATCCTGTTCCAAAGTGGTAAGAATCTCCGGGCTACTGCAAAGTGACAGACTGGGGATGAATTAATCTAATTTTGGAACCTCGGATTTTCGCCTTTCAAGAAACATGGGGTTCATTTTTAAGCTGTTTTCTTAGCTCAACAAGTTTCATGCAGCCAAAGTTGAGGGGAAAGAGCTGAATCGGGTTTTCAAAAAGGCAAAAGACTTGATCGCATCCCAGATTTCTTCAGTGAAATATACTTGCTGGTTGAACTCTTCATCGTTTTGTGTTGCCTAGTATTCTACCAATTACAGAGACCCAATTTTCGAATTTCTGGGACTATGGTTGGTTCTGAAACCATTTTACTGCAGCATAAATAACCTTATGCGATTGAATAAGTACTGTGCTTCTCTAAATTGTCGTGGTTTATGGTCTTTACTTAGATAATTGAAATTGTTGCACTCGAAATTGTCTAAGCAGGAGCGTAATGGCATTCAAATTTTGCAGCAATGGGGAGGAATGGTGGTTGACAGATTTCACCCATTTTATGTGACAGGCGACGATAAAGCTGTGGAGAAACTCAATCCCATCGTTACAAGGTAAGTTCGTATTGGCTGCAACTTCGAAACTCTTGTCCCCGAACTTGTACTGCAGTTTATTCTGTTGTTGTCCTCACCATCATTATCCAGTTTGTAATAGACGTCTTTCTTTGGGACAGTTAGCTCGTCCAAGATTGTCAGCATAATTTGCAGAATCTGTTCATGCACCGAAGCTTGTGTTGGATTGCATTAATCTTTACGTGGATAATGAAGAGGAATGGTTTTCCAGCATTCCATTACTTCAAAGAAGTACAAATAACTTAAGCCGGAGCTCATTCCATGGCTTCTATCTCCTAAGTAACGCGTTGACCTACGGGCTAGCTGTTCTTCCTTATCTTGCGATGCAGCGACGCCCGAACAGCTCGTTGACCGTACCACTGATAGAAATACCCCAGCAACACCCTTCTGAACATGATTCGTCAAGGAGGTTATCCTCCTCTTCCTCGCCGTCCCGGTCGGAGCTGCCATCCATGTCCTCATGTAGGCATTGATGCAGCCCATGCTCGGTGCCACAACTTTCGTCGCCGGAATCTCTCGTCCCCAAGATCCACGTCATCGCTGTCACGGTCGAAATGCTCGCACTTGGCGACGAGATGATCATCACCATTGGGGTGGTCCATGGAAGCACATGACAACCGGCCGTCATCATCTATGCTCTGGATCAGGGTCTGCATCGCGGCAGCCATCGCAAATCTCAAGTACAAGGGCGGTACGCGACTTTGACATACGGCAATCGCTGCCCTTGCGGTTAACAATGTCGAGGCTGTCCAGTCTATCACAGCCATATCAAGTCTCGAGCACAAGAGCGGCACGTGATTTCGACATACGACATTCACTGTACTCGCAGCCAATAGCGTCGAGGCAGTTCAGTTTATCACAGCCATCGCAAGTCTCGAGTGCAGGAGCGGTACACAATTTTGCCATACAGCAATTGCACCGACGGTCACTAACAATCGCTGCCCCCTCAGCATGGACGATGTCTAGCCTATCACAACGATTGTAAGTCTCGAGTACTAGAGCGATACCAATACGTCACAATGATCGTCGCCCTTGAAGCCAACGGCATCGAGTCTGTCTGGCGCATATGATAACACTTTTGCTCTAGAAATTAATTTCTATCTAGAAATTAATTTCTCTACTTCTACTTTTTGGAGAGAAGTGAAATACTCCAAGTGGCTCCAAGACTACTTCTGAGGCAAAAATAAAAATAAAAATAAAAGTAGAAAAATGAAATTATGCAACCAAACGGATTTCTTCTTCAGAAATTACGCTATTAAACGGATTTTGGCTCTAGAAGCATGAGTAGAAATTGTACTCTAAAAGTGTTATCATGCGCTTGGCTATCACAGCCATCACATGTCTCGAGTACAGGAGCAATATGCGATTCCCACGTACAACAACCACGATGGCCGTCCCAACAATCGTTGCCCTCGCGATAGACATCAGCAAGGCAATTGGCGCGGTACCCATGGGCGCAGACACAGAGTCTAGGCCCGAGATCGAGGTCCACGTCGTCTGCAGCCATCTCAAATGTCACGCCCCGAACTCCACGAGTACGCAATATCTCGCACAAATACACTGGTCGATAAAGATAATGCGACGTCCTAGGACTGTCGCCGACCCTGAAATCTTAATATCCAAATTAAACGCCATCGGAAGCGATACCTTTCCCCTGACAACGAATGAGCAAGGACTAGCACAACCATAACACCTCAAAATTTTACACAATCTCAGCTCCATATTATACATGAGTCTCAGTTTTACAAATATTAACAACAACAACCAACCCAGAACGACCACATCCATTAGCAACCACCGATTCACATAAGGCCATATACAAATATCCACATCAGGATATGTATATAGCTCGAAACGCCACGCCCTATTAGACAATACCAAAAGGAGATAATTAACACTCTAGTTTACTCTGACTCAGCTTCGCTCCACTCCGAGGACGGTATCTCCTCTGGGTCGGATTCCTCGGGTGTTGACAACATCTGCTCTGGGTCCTCGTCCGGTTGCTCACCTACAAACCAGTCGTCCTCATGACCGTCTATTTCCATCGGCCAATACTCCTCTGGCTCAACATCCATCGGCTCTGGATCGATGACCTCACCTCCGTACTTCAAAGCCTCTATGGGTCCATACTGGTCCTCGCTCTGAATCCGCACATCAAAACCAGAAATGGGATCACTGAACACTAAGCCTCGCCGCTCCAGCCATGCCTCGAACTTAAGGGGCATCAAAAACTCACCTCCCTCGTCTATCCAGACAGAACACTCTACTTTCCAGATAGAACACTCTACTTTCTTATATGCAGTATTATCCAAACCAGGATATAAAGTTTCCCACCTCTCTATCTCTACTAGGATGCCATAACGCACACCTGAAGTACTCATCTCACAGGCGAGGATCTAAAAGGTGGGAAAAATAACGACAACTATGAGAACACATCTCAGTAAGTTTGCCCCCTAAACCCCGCTCAGGACAACGCGTAATCACACGATTAATTCTAGGCATGCAGTTAGGCTAACAACTCAGTCATGACAATAACATGCAATTTACCATCCAATAATGATATGATCATGCATTAGAATGCATAGGCATATGAGGATCTCGAGGTTCTGCCACAATAGGATTTCATTTTCATTGGACCCGCGCTAGTCGCCTCAGGTCGTGCCTCAACCCGCGCTAGCCGCCTCACGGTTGGCACCCTTATCTCTCCAACTACCCCGTGCCGAGCACGTCCGAGCGCATTATGCCTCGACCAGCGATACTCGCATCAGGTCGGCATCCTTATCGCTCCACTTTCCCCGTGCCATATCGGCATCTCAGGGCCGCCCTCCGCCCCGCGATAACACGCCTCAGGGCTAACATTTTTGCTTGACGATCATTTCACACGACAGTCAAAAGCATGCCAAAGCAACACGATGCACATTGTGGAATTTACCCATACATGACAAGTCAGAGGCACGCAATTTCAGTCAAGCACTTTAATTCCAAATAAAATCAGTAGGGAACGATTCACATTCGTGTAATTACGCAACGATTTTTATCAGAACTAGTCGCCTATTGCACCACAGAGTTGGACGTGCATTCCTGGTCCAGCTCATACATTTCGACTCCCAAATTCACATTCTTTTTCTACTCTGTGAACAGTAACTCCCCGGAGTGAACAGTATTTTCCGGCATGAATAGTGAACTCCGGCAGTGAATAGTGTTTTTCGGCATGAATAGTGAATTCCGACAGTGAATAGTATTTTTCGGAATGAATAGTGAGCTCTGATCGTGAATAGTATTTTTCGATCGTGAATAGTATTTTTCGGCCGTGAATAGTATTTTCCGGCCGTAAATAGTGTTTTCCGGCCGTGAATAGTATTTTCCGTTCCACCTCAAAACGACTCCGATTCGAGCCTCGTTTTCGCCCTAGCCTTCGTCTAGTGATTACCTATCATCCTACTCAAGATTTAGGAGGAAAACTCACCAAAATTCAGCGGGGAAGTCCACGAACAAAACCGGGACCAAAACGGTAAAATCCGATGGGAGACGACCACGCGCAAGGCTGAACAAGTTGGTTCACAAGCTGAAAATCAATGTTTTCACACGAATATGAGCTCTAGGGGTCGTTGGGGTCAACATATATCAATATAAGGCATACGTGAAATTCGGGTAACAAAGACTGGTTCGTCGACCGAAACGGCGAAGCAATTTTTGAAGGTCAAACGACCTCCGATCGGAGTGATTCAAGTTGGAAAAGAACCACAAGACAATGAACTACAACATACCCAAAACTCACGATGATCCAAAGGTCGGTTTTCCGTCCGCGGCCGATTGAAGTTGAGGCCAGAAACTGGAATTCAACCTGTGCAAGGTTTGGTTTTGGCTCTGTTTGAGGGGGTTCCGGGGCTCATCTTGAGCTGATTTTTGGTGGAGAGCTTCTAGAGATATAGATGAAGGTCAGGTCAAAAGGGCGTCTTAAATCGACAACGTTTGAGCAGCGAACAAGCGGCACAACGAGCGGCGGTTTTCCGGCGGCCAAAACTCAAGAGAAAACTAAGAGAGAGAGAGAGAGAGAGAGAGAGAGAGAGAGAGAGAGAGAGAGAGAGAGACGAATTTTCTTGGAAGAGAGAGTGATCTGCCACAATAATTGAAGAGAGAGAGAAAGAGAAAATATCTTCAATTATTGTGGGGTACTATTCATCCGTTGACCGGCACTATTCATCGGTTGACCAGTCAAAAGTTTTGACCGACGGCGACCGATGGTCGATTGATGTGATTGATATGATTAACAATGAATGATAAGGCATTTCTCGAAATTCGTGAAATTTCAAGACCGGTCGGGGTTCAATCAGTGCTGATTTAGCTCAACCGCGATCGGAAAAGACTCAGATTACCGCCGAACAATTTTTCTAGCCTCGCTAAAATTACTAACACTCTCTAGCAATGGATTCTTGCACAAGACGGGGGCGAGATGACAATTTTCAATTTTGCCCTTTCCTCTAAGCATACCGAGATCAATCTGCTCATTCACGTCTTTCTAGGCAATGTCCAAATTCACAACTCTGACACTCATGAGAGTCGACTGTCCTATTTCGGAACTCAATTCGCGGTCTCATTCATAAGATGACAACTTTAAATAAATTCTCAAACTAACGGGTGGCTTTTAGGAGTCACGTGTATCGACCAATTGGTCCACGTGCTTATATTCCTAACTAGCATTTCCCTTCTGGTTAGTTATCCCGAAGTGATCAGTTTCGAGTGAGATCCATTTATAGCGCCTCTATGAAATAACCATTCTATTTTCAAATTCCGAAAAAGGATCGAATTTTAGAATGTCACATCAAATCTCGAGTACGAGAGCAGTGCTAGTCCTTGTATCTTCCATTTTGTTTATCCATATTAAAGGTGATCCGTTTCGATCCGATATGGTCCCACATAGAAATCAAGAACCAAACGAATGGTCTTAGGATCAAATTGGATCCTGGGTGGTCCAATGAAACCAGTGGATTATTAATAAGAATGAGCAAAAAATTTATTCTTAATATATTAATTAAAGTTTTATTTTTATTTACTAATTTTTAAGGAAAAAAACCGGCCCTCTCCGGATGGTCCGGTTTTTGCCTATGAACAGGAACCGAATCAAAATTATCGGTTCCAATTTTATGAAATCAGAAACTGGATCGAACAGTCCGTCTTGCTCACCTTTAGTCTATACTACCATTTGAGGGAGATGTGCCTTCCTTAGTCTGTCAAATTGCTCCACAAAAAACTTAGATCGAGAGCTTGAATCGACCTTTAAGTGATTTCACGGGCTAATTTCGTCATTTGACATCGAAAATTTCCACTATTTTGGCCTAGACGTTCAATTGTCAAATGAAAGAAAGGAAGAAAAAAAAAATTAAGCATGCGACTTTGCATTCTTTTTAACGTGGAACGGTGTCCTCTTCGAAGACATTAATTGGCATCACTGGCCGTGATTCAAAGTCAAATAGGATGTATATGCTATTTTTTTGATAGGTCGCTTATGTGATTCAATACCAATCAAACATCGTTACCTTGAGGAAATGTAGTTATTACCAGAAGTACGATTCATAGGTGCTGTGTTAATTTAACCAGGGCATTTAAGTAATTTTCAAGTTTTGGAACCTTATTTTTTTGTAATATTTTTTTTTTCATTTCTAGTCTATATGTTTCCCCCATGGAATACGTAAATTTTTTTCAAAAGAGACAAATGTAAACCGATGAAAAAAAAATTGTGACTCTTTCGTGGACCCGTGGGACCCACTTTTAGGATTGCCACAGGTTCCATTGACGAACGATCGAAATTAGTTAGGGCTCGCGACAACAAATTAAATATCGATTTGTGCTTTTTCTTCACCATCTCCGGACCGACGATCCGCATTTTGCATCAAGAAATCGCCAAGAAGCGAATTCAATTTCCTCGCGCCTTTGGATCTACAACCGCGGCGGCTCAGCCCCTCTCGATCAGACCTCGATTCATCGTCTCGTCGCGGGAAAGCTTTCGGGGTTTCGGAGCTCTAGGGCTCGGATCTCGCGATTCTTTGCCTGGATCGATCTTTGGTTGAAGGTAGGCAGTTCTAGTCCGTGGGCGCCACGGTTCTTGTTTGGTTGATCACGCCGATGCGGTTGCGAACGATTGATCCGGTGGTTTACCTCGTATGGAGCAAGAAACGATGAAATTCTGTCTCGGTGGATCGGAGCTGGTTTTTTTGTCGTTTAGTGTAGAGATCTTCGATTTCGATTGAGGTCCGGGGCTTTGATTTCGGGAGCAAAAATGCGGTTTGATTGTACTTATGGAAGTCTGAAACAGCGGTTCTCGTGTAGTTAGTGGTGAAATTCGATCCAGATCTAAGAATTGCTTATGATCAAATTTACGTCTCTGTTGGGTTGCATGGTTGGGTAATTGTTATTTTATTTGCATTTGCTGCTGAACTGATACGTGCAGATCTGAGGGGATCCTTTGAATTTTTGTGTTTCAGCGCTTATGTTTCAGTAGAGCTTGAAGACTAGAGACGAAATTTTAAAAATGCTGGTAAAGACAGCGCAATCATCTTTTCGAGATCGAACGCAGGAGTTTCAGAGTATAGCAGAGAGATTAAAGAAGTCGGTTTCATCTGGGTCAGGACCCAATGGACCGAGTAGCAGTTCCAAGATAGAAGAACAGCGATCAGGAGCTGCTCTTCAATCTGAGTTCAATCGGAGGGCTTCGAAAATTGGGTTTGGGATACATCAGACGTCTCAGAAGCTTTCGAAGTTAGCACAATGTAAGCATCCAAATAGTTCAGAAGTAGCGGCTGTTTCATCTTTAGTATCGTTACATGTTTGATTTATGCCTAGGCGAAGCATATATTTGTCTTTTCTAAGTTGCGTTATTACACTTACATTTGGCATTGTTTAGAGTGACCTCAGAGGCGTGACAGTTTGCATGGGGTAGTTTTACGTTACAGATAGTTGTCCCACTAAGACTTCTCTAAACGACTAATCGACTACTTTTCTGGTTGCAGTGGCAAAGAGAACCTCGGTTTTTGATGATCCAACTATGGAAATTCAGGAGCTTACTACGGTCATCAAGCAGGATATTACTGCTCTCAACTCTGCTGTCGTAGATCTTCAGTTCCTTTGCAATTCCCGGAATGAGGGTGCTGTCTCCAGTGACACGACTAGTCATTCAACTACAGTTGTAGATGACCTGAAAAATCGATTGATGAGCGCCACAAAAGAGTTCAAAGAAGTTCTAACCATGCGAACCGAGGTAAGTCCAAAAGCTGCTGGAGGTTCACATGTAGAATGCTTCCCTAGTGCATGGAGTTATCTAATTTTGCTTCGCTATTGCTGAATTCAATTAAGTTAATGAATAATCACATTAAGTTTCGTCATAACCATATTCTGTTGTTTACTTGTAGAACCTGAAGCTACATGACAATAGGAGACAGTTATATTCTTCCAATGCTTCAAAGGAAGCCGCCAATCCTTTTGTTCGTCAACGTCCACTAGCTGCTAGAACAGCTGCTAATGCCTCAGCAGCTCCACCTGCCCCATGGGCTAATGAGTCGTCGTCGTCGTCATCATCATCATCCCCATTGTTCCCCAGGTAAAATCTGTGTTCTTTTGCACAGTGTTTTGCCAGTTGACAGTCCAAACTACTTTCTACTTATGTCTTACGGACTGAACATTTGTTTGGAGTTCTTAATTACTCCTATGTTACAATTGCACGAACTTCATCCTGTCTTGGGCCCACTGCGGTGTAGATGTTTTCTTAGGAAAAACTACGATTGTCCTGTATGATTGATATTGCATCTAGATCTCACTCATACTGCGCCGTTCTTTGAGATCGAAGCTGTTGATCACATCAGGAACCCCGTGATCTGCTGTTGAGTCAAATGCTTGTCATTTGAAACTCATATAGAATTGGGCTGCTACAAATTTTGCCCGTCTGTTTGATCTGAAACTGCAATGTATTCAGGGAGAGAAGCCTTCACCTAGGAAGCCATTGAAAGATTTGTTATCTTCATTGATTCCTCTATAATCTTATCCATAAAACTACTCTTTAATTTGCATATATCCAATCTGAGCATTTTCACTGTTCTGGCATTTTGTTTTTATCTTTTATTCTTCAGCTACAGTTCACATTCGTTGGTTAATGATAATGTCAAACTTGGTGGTAGATTGCTATTTATCAATTATCAGTGGCTAATAATGATAGACTTGGACGTTATTTGTCATTACCACTTTGTTTGAAAACAAGTGATGAGAAAACGAAATAAAGGGCAGTGAAGTTGGCTGAAAAAAAAATGGCAGAAGATATCCTTTAGTGTTTAGATGGAAGCAAAGTAGAGAGGAAGCTAGCGGTTGTGAAATTTTAAAATGGAATGTAAATGTAACTTGTAGCCTTGATTTCATAATGGTGGTTTAAAGACTAATCTCATGCATTTTCCCTCTACATTCTCCTCAATTTTAAATTGATCAATTCTCTCTAAAATCCTTTGAATGTGCTCAGTCACCTTCATTGTTCTCTACTTAAGGTGTTGTTAAGAAAATTGATACTCTGGATTCAGTGCTGTAGCATCCAGATCTTATTGACATGCTTTAGTGCTGCTTTAAGCCTTGAACTATAAACCATCGACCCTGAACTGGATCCAAGATATATGTAAAGGATATTCTTGATAGTCCTTCATGCTAAAGATCAAATTTCCACTTTTGCTCAAATTGGATGCCATATATTTTTCGAAGCTCTCCTGTGATTTTAACCCATCTCTGCTAATTGGATGATAAGTACCTGTTCTCTGGGACCTGGTGCAGTGCCCCTGGTGCAGCAATAAGCCTTAACACGACTTGTGGATGTGGTGACTTAGTGGCAATATGTGGCAACTGTGCTTTGTTTCCTGCGCTATTACAAACTAAGTTATATTCTCTGCATTTTTTTATTTTCTTTGTATACATGAATTCTTCAATTTCAACTTGTTATCAATCTCTGTGTAAATAATCAAACTTCTTAGCGGTCTTCCCCTCTCTTCTGAGAAGAAGTTGAAAATGCAGAACACACCGAATCCGTCAATTATATTGTGAGGATCCCATATGTGCATTTTAATCTGAGACTCTGTTGACATTACTCATCATGCAATTTTATGTAAATTCGGTAGGGTGAATTAGCTTAGATGTAAATTAGACATTGGCTGATATGACCTTCAATGTCATGTGTAATTCTCCTCAGAAAGCAGGGGGATGGGGAAAGTCAGCCTTTGCTGCAGCAAAGTCAACAGCAACAGCAATTGGTTCCTTTGCAAGACAGTTACATGCAGAGCAGAGCTGAAGCCCTTCAAAACGTAGAGTCTACTATTCATGAGTTGGGCAGTATCTTTAATCAGCTGGCGACCCTGGTTTCTCAGCAGGGAGAGATTGCAATCAGGTGTTTTTCCTGTCTAGAGTAGCTCTCATGCAAGCTGTTTAATTTATGTCAGTATCCACTCTGTGTTTGCGTATGACAACATTATTCTGGCTCATGAGACTCTTACTTCTTCTGAAATCTTTTTCTTCATTTCTTTGTTCCTTCTCCTTTTCTTCTTGTGAGGTAACTTGTGACATATTTAATGCCTGACAGAACTGTAATGTTGAAAATGTCCTTTTATACTGAATAAAAATAAAACTCGAATAGGTTTAAGAGAGTGTTCCACATTGAATAGTTCTAGCTTCATCTCAGATAATACTGATCACCGTTTTTCATCTCCTTTCTATTTGTCATAGTTAGGTTGCCTAATAGCTACCAATATGATGGTGACGTTATCTAGGAAAGTTCATGTGCCAGCAGTAGACGTTATATTCTGCATAGTGTGTTCTCTAGGATTGCTAGTGAGTTTTATTTTTTGTATGGTGAATGAGGTCTTTCGCAATGAAATTTGACATTATCAAGATACTGAGTTGAAATAAGTAAATGGGGAATCGCCTACATGTAGTTTCTTCTCGTGATGTAGACTGTGAGACTATTCTTGCTGTCCCGCTTTCCTCCCTGAGAGTGGAACGTGAGTCATGGTTTCTTGTTATGGAACTGATATACTGTTAGTGGAAATTTTCATTCCGATCGTCATTTCACCAAGCATTTTACACGTTTGTTTTTGTTTTTGTAGGATTGACGAGAATATGGATGATACACTCACAAATGTAGAGGGTGCACAGGGGGCTTTGCTGAAGTACCTTAACAGCATATCATCAAATAGGTGGCTGATGATCAAAATATTTTTTGTACTGATTTTTTTCCTCATGGTTTTCCTATTTTTTGTGGCATAGTCGGTTCCAAACGTAAAAAGAAGTTGAGGGACTTCATATGCTCTGTACACCTCTTCATCCCTCCGAACCCATATCAGATATATATATTCTCGCATGGAGAGGTAGTGTCGGTGTTTGGTGCCCTGTTCTCTTTTGCCTTTTCTATGTAATGAAGCACATAATCGGAAGAGATATCCTTTTTGGCCGGTGGATCAATTGGACAAGATGTTGGAAACCACGAAACTTATGGAACTTCTGTCCTCTTCCTGCTTTTCAATGTTTGAATGCGCCGAGCTTGTACTTAAAACATTTCGTGCAGCAGAGTAATTCTCTATTGTAGTGAAGAATCTAAGTAGCTCACTCTGGTGGCGACCTACTTTTTGCGCCTTTTCTACAACATGCCTCTGTCGAAGTATTTTGGTGCGTTTGGGATTTGCGTTTCCAAAGCAGATTTGTGCATTTAGATTGCGTTTGGTTCGGCTTTGCCAAAGCTCCAAACCTATCTAGGCAAATGCAAATGGCATTTGACAAACATTTTGGAAAGTTCGGGAAATGCAATCGCATGTCAGGCGGTTCCTTGAAATGTTGTATTTTTGTAATGAATATGCAATTTTTTTCTTTTAACCTTGCTCTTGTTCAACTTCTATAATTTCGGAAATGTCCCTATTTCACACGATCTTGCAACGAGAGTTCAAGTCGCCAGTGAGGCCAGATTTGGCTCTCAACATGCCACTCTGGCCGTAGCTGAGTTTCGCTTTCATAAGAAAGATTAGCAAAAGTTGTTGCTGTCGTCGTCGTCATTATTATTATTATGGCCAAAAGGAAAAGTTATTTACAAAGCGCAAAACTTGCGAAATGACATTTAAGTTAAAATTGCTTCGATCACGACATCCTATTTATTGATTGTCTTGTCATGTTAGTAAATGGATTGGTTCCCACTAAGAGCTTATTGATGCTCTTTCTCTATTAAAAATAGACATGATGATGTGCTTAACACCTCAAATTCATCTAAGCCGTCACGGGATAAATAGACTTGGAAAGTGATTTTGAGCAGGTCTGGGAACGGCTTTTTGTTAGAAGCTCAACCAAATCGAAACATACAACTTACCTTCTTGGTTTAATAATCAAATTAAGTGCTGAAATTAAAAGATTTGGTCACTCGATGAGACTAAGATCATTCGACAATCACAACTGACAGTGACAAAAATGCAATTAACTCAAGAAATCACGTAATACATCAAGTAAGGAACAAATTACTTAATTCATTAAGCGGAAAAGATAATTTATGGCAACTAGAATCTTGTCAATTTATATTGTTAAAATTAATCAATAATCATCTCAAATTCACTTGAGCGGTATTAATAATACTCAGCACTCAATTATAGGTTATTATTTTTCAGTTTGTGCATTTTTGTGCATTTTTGTTAATCTATGAATAAAGGATCTTATGTTTTAGAGTTCCAAATTGCTCAAAAATTGGTATTTGAATTTTCAATATTATTTTTCAGGTTTATCAAATAAGAAATCGGGCCCGACAAAAAAAAACAGAGCGCCATGTTTTTTTTTTGGTTAGTGGATGGGCCTCGGAAACGAATTAGCCCGACCCGAGACCAGGTTCGAACCGACCCGCTTGTTTGAGAAACGGAGCAAGATTTTCTCATCCAGATTCTAAACCGAACATCGGGCACGTCCCAAACGTCATCGTATCTTGGGTTCCGCAAAACGAAACGGTAAAATTCCTCCACGGAAAAATAAAGAGAAATGAAAAAAAGAACCCGTATATATATCCGTGCGTCTTCTTCCATTTCATTGTTATCCCTAACACCACCCCTTCATCTCCATCGAAACAACGAAACCCTAATTTCTCTGTCTTTCTCTGCAACCTCTTCCGCTTCTGCCAATCTGTCTCTGCTTGACTTATCATCTTCTTGAACCTTTCTTCCTGTGTAGAATTGCCTTCGTAGTTCCTTCGGCGCCGCGTGGGAGGACCTCTTTTGAGCGCGCCCACAGACCTTCGATTGTCCTATCGCGTGTCCATATCCATTGCGGGAATCGATTCCAATCTGCAGCTAGAACAAGCGCTCGTCGGTTTCTTTTTTTTTTTGCGTCTTCTTTTCTTGGCATTTCTTTTCGGTTTTGCATTTCGTTGTTCGTTTTGACAGGGTGAATTACCTGTATAATCCGTCGAAAAAATTCACGTACTTTTGTTGCTGCAATCGTACCCTAAAAATTTGTAAGTCATTTGCTCGATATACCCTTCGTTCCTTTGCCTTCGCCAACCTCGGATTGAGTGATAAGCTCCGATCGCCCCCCTGTTGTTATAGCTGATTTTTCGTTCGAATAGATCGTCACATCTGAAAGCTCTGTGGAAAAAATCGTCTGGAAATACTTCGGTTTTGATATCTTTGCTCGTGGGTTTTGAATCAAAACGCAAGTGTTAGCTGGGTCCCGTATCAATTTGAGAGATGGTTGGTGGAGGTAGCAGGAGGGACGAGGGATCCCTGGTGATCAACAATACCAACGTTTTTGCTGCGCTCGAGACTTTGAGGAAGAAGAAGAAGTCTGATAAGGATAAGGGGTCGAAGAGCGGCAAGGGGTCGTCGAAATCAGCTGCTCAGTCACAGGCCAAAGAGCCCGAACCTCAGGTTTTCTGGGCCCCGACACCATTGAAGGAGAAATCTTGGGCTGATGTTGATGACGACGACGACGATGATTACTATGCAACCACTGCACCGCCCCCTGTAGCATGGGGAAAGACACCCCAGAATGAGGAGCAGCAGTCCACTATTGTAGAGGTTTGTCATGGCGTTGTGCATGCAGATATATTGCACATAAGATGCTCTAATGTCTATTTCCTTGGTTGAATTGATGATTG
Source organism: Psidium guajava (assembly GCA_016432845.1). Classification (NCBI taxonomy): domain Eukaryota; kingdom Viridiplantae; phylum Streptophyta; class Magnoliopsida; order Myrtales; family Myrtaceae; genus Psidium; species Psidium guajava. The sequence continues at coordinate 32,632,520 of CM028229.1, read as the reverse complement.
GAGTGGAACCTTTGATTGGGTTTTTTTTTTGTTGGCTCATTGTGTCGAATTGGTCTTATGATTTAGCAGTTGAATTAATGGTGAGCATGCGTACTGTGTGGTGCAGCGATCAACGCACTCTTGCGCTAATATGTCTATGGCACGATAACCCATTATTAAACTTTGACACGATACTTAACTTTCGGGTTTTACTGGGATGATACATGTATTAGCTGTCCAGCAACATATCCAACGTTATCTTAGTTTTTAAGAGCAGACCCGAACTTGTTTGATTGTGCAATTTGAGTATTGTTTTCGCAGGTGTAATGGTTACTTTTTTGTTGTTACGTGTTTAATGCCGTGATTGTAGTTTAGAGTAACTTCCGTAAGATTTCTTAGAGTTTTGAGATTACAATAGGCTTAGGCAACCGTAGACAGCACTTTGATCTTCTTGAAAGCTGTCCTTCTACATATTGCTAATTGTTAGCTTTGAGTTTTAAAACGGAAGACAATGTTTATGATACTGCTTCCAAACAGTTCTGTGAATTTCGCCTTTACCAGAATCAAGAACGTGGCGAGCAGCAATGGAGTGATCTTTAAACGGATTAAGTCGCTCCTAAATGCACGCGTGAGATATGTCTACCCCATAGATTGTGAGATATTTTTTCGTCAGGGGGTTGGGGTTTAGGAGGTTTTACCTTGTTGATTCTGGTTTTAACTTACCAAAGAGAACCACTGTTTCTATTTATGTGCCTGCTTCTATGATTTAAAAAAAAAAAAGACGTCAGAGGTAAGTTACTCTAGAAGATTAGCTTAAATCTTACTATGATTGTGATGTTCCTTATTTTTTATACACATCCAGCTATGAGGATTTGCCATCATTTCTGGTTAATTGTATCCGTCCTTACATGGTGAGTAACTGCTGGCAGAACTTGGAAGTCCTAAGCCTTTTGAAGTCAGCAATCTGACTGAGTCTTTCACATGGATAAGTACCAGTACCATAATGTTTTGCTTGCCGTGCTGGAATAAGATTCCTACGCATTTTGAGAACTTAGCATCAGTAACATTGGGGTTTTCTGTCATCTTCTATTCACTTTTCCTTTGGACTAGCTGTTGCAGTATTGCCTTTTGTTTTATTCATCTTGTTGTCTTATTCATCTTGGTGTGAATATGTTAGTATAATAACAACCAATTGAGTATACTGGGCAATGATCAAGAAGGTACTTTTTCTATAAATATTGCTGAAATGGTTATTTGTAGGCTGTTTGCAAATGTCTTAGTTTTAACTGTGGAAGATTTTTTTATTTCATAGACTAGACATTAACTCAGGATATGAATGGTGCTTATTACGGTTCTTTTTGGCTTCATGCTGATTGAGTACCGTCCCTTCATCTTGTGGTCCTTTTTCCCTCTAGAATTGTCAAATAGCAAGCCAGACCCAAACATTGGCAGTGAATTCTAGACTTAGGAGATCTTTCTTTTATAGACATACTGGATAAAATGTGGTGGCACCATTTGAAAAGGATTGTTATTGCTGATAAGTTTGACACCTAGTTTGTAAGGTTGCTGTCAAATGTATTTTGTGGTTGTTAAACCTCTTTAATTTGTTTAATGTGACTTTGGACATCTATCTGTTGAAGAGATAAGACTGACTTTAGTGTTGAAGTTTGCTTGTTTAAACGTTAGCAATGATGTGCTATCCTTACATATTACTCTGTATTCTGGGTACAGGATACAGAGAGTGAGGATGATATTCTTGATGAAGGGGATGATGATTTGGAGGAAGAACATGAGCATGAACCAGAAGTTCCAGTACACCCAGAGCCAATGACAAAAAAGCCTGCTGAAGCTCCTGCTGTATCCAAAGAGACGGAGAGACAGCTCTCCAAAAAAGAAAGGAAGAAGAAGGAGCTTGCAGAACTTGAAGCACTTTTGGCTGATTTCGGTGTTGCACCGAAAGAGAACAATGGCCAAGATGAGTCATGTGGTAATTAATCATGCATCATCTTTTGTGATCGCAGTGAAAGTTTACAAAAACAATGGGTTCTGACATACCATGTGCTTTATCACTGGCACAGTGGGAAGCTAGGACATTAAGGCACGGCGGCATGTTCAATTGGGTGGCAAATCCATTAAGAGTCATTTAGAGATTATAACGGATTTGTTGGTTATTATTTTCTTTTCTGTTACTGATCTTATGCTGGAAAGCTATTGACTATTCTTTGTGAGTCCAGTCAGTTTTTTGAATCTCACCTTATCCATGCATTGTCATCTACAGATGCATCACTGGATAAGAAAGATGTGGAGCCTGATGGTGATGGTGAAAAGAAGGAAAGTGCTCCTGGAGAGTCGAAAAGTGCCAAGAAGAAGAAGAAGAAGGACAAGTCTTCCAAGGATACAAAAGAGCTCCAGGATCAGCCCAACAGTTCAGATGTTGTGAACGAACCAGAAACTGGAGCTGAACAGGTAGGTGAAGATGCATCATCTGCTGACATAAAAGAGCGGCTAAAGAAGATGGCCTCAGTGAAGAAGAAGAAATCCGCCAAAGAGATGGATGCTGCTGCAAAAGCTGCTGCTCAAGAGGCTGCCGCTAGGAGTGCAAGGCTCGCGGCAGCAAAGAAAAAGGAGAAAAACCATTACAACCAGCAGCCAGTACGGTAAAGGACCGAGTGTCGTTTGGCATCTGTGTCTTAAACATGTACTTTGTGCTGTTCATATGGCAATTGGGAATAATCTTTGGGCCTTTTGGCTCTGATTTCTGAGGTGACCTTTAGTTGTATTTGCTGTGAACTAGAAGGTTTTTCCTTTTTGAATCTCGGATTTGTTGTGGCTCCATCGCCGTGGCCACAAACATTTTGCCAGTTTTGCTTATATGATATAAATTCATCCTTGGGTGGTAGATAGATGCTTATAGTTTGGTACAAAGCCTATATAACTTCGATGGTAACAGTTACGATTTCCTAGCTGTCGCAACGGACATCTCAGACCGTGAGCAAACTGTCGCATCCTCTGGCTGATGTAGAGGTAGGATCCACACGGTCTACAATTTTTGTGCTTATCATCAATTAGGGTTGCCAATTCTTGTTTGCGAGTTGTGTTTGGGTTGACTATTTTGTCACTTCGTGTCGTTTGAAAAATAAAAGTGGTTTATGTATGTATCTGTGTGATGTTTTCTATTCAAAATGAATGAAAGCGTATCAATTCGTGTCAGTCATAGTTAAGTCGTGTGACGATTCATGTTCTCTCTCGAAATGTTTGTGTTGGGCAGGACTGGTGCTCTCGTCTCTCTTTGGAAATTGTCATTACTATGAGCAATCTTCTTGAGGCTGTGCATCTCTCTCATCCGGGGCAGATGAAAGGTAAAAAAATAAGTTTTACAGTTGAAAGGGATATAGAATTTGATGTGTCTGTTGTTTTGCCTTACCAAGAGATTGAGAAACCTGAGCGATTGTGAGGGAAGTAATGCCATGCATGCTTACATTGAGCCGAACAAGTAGAGGCTGGATGAGTATTTGGCATCTCCAGCAACAAAGCACGAAAATTAGCCACTCTTCAGTTTGGGTAGTGCATGTTCCCGTATTTGGTCTTAAATGACGAGAAGAGTTTGTAAGGTCCGTGTCTGGCTCGGGGCTATACAAGAGCCTGTCGACCATGGGGAACGGGTAGCTGCATTTCTTCCTCCAGGAGTGGTTGCATGACTCCGCTGACACAAAATCTAGGCCCAAACGTGAAGAAGCTAATAGCCCAAACATCCTCATTTTGATCCAAATTTGATTTTTAATATATAATATTTTAATTTAAAAATAAAATAAATGATTAAATAAACAAAAGCAAAACCAGCAAAAGCCTATAGGATCTTGCCTTATTGCCCTCACCATCAATGGGAGGGCTGGCGATGGTGGGCCGAGGGTCGGCCTTGGTCACTGAGCTCCGGTTAGTGAAGTTGGCCGACTATAGGCCCTCACCCAAATTGGGCTGAGGTTCACTGCTAGCTAGGGTGCAACTAGGCGAGGACCTCGCTAGTGGCGACCCTTAACCCAATTTTGGTAAGGTCTAATGATGCTCGCCTAAGGTCGGCCTGAGTCACTAGCCACTGGTCGGGGCCTTGCCAATCCTCACCCCACCATTGTAGGACCGGCAATTGTAGGGTCGGCAATGGTGGGGGTGACATTTTGCTTTATTTTTTAAGTTTATTTCTTTAATTTGATTAACGTATATTAAAAATCAGCTTTGGATCAAAACGATGTCGTTTTGGACTTAGCTTCCTTGTTTTAGCCATGTCAGCAACAAGTGAGAGTTAGATATTAATTTAAAAAAAAATATCACATCAACATTCTTTGTTAACCTTATTGGACGGAGTTAAGGACTTGATTATATCAATTTGAAAAATTTTAAGACTTGATTACTTTTTCTAAAAACTTTAGGACTCAATTATATTTTTGTGACAAATTTTAGGATTTTCGATGAAGATATCCCTAATTTTTTTTATGCAATTGAATTTTTGATTTTCAGTTATTTTTCTGGGCATTTTTCCGTTCTATTGAGTTTCTCAAAGTCCTCAAGACTTAAAAAGACATATTAGAGAGTCCAAACTTAACGATTTACTTGGCAATCAACTCTAAACGATTGGACTTTAATTATCGAAACCATGGAGTTCCCAGAGACCTCTCCTTGATAAAAATACACGCAGTAGTCAGCAATCTCTTATACGTAGTCGTGTGGTTAGGAAAACTAGCCAGTTCCTTATACAAAGTTGGAAACTTTGGTGGCTTCTGCCTCTTCTAGGGGGGGATCATAACAGGATTTGAGTGAGTTTTGATCCAAAAGGTTTCGAATCGGATGAGCCGTAAACGCGTCCAGGGACGTGTAATTCGAACAACGTTCATATCAATCTGCATGTTAAGATAAAGACAGGCTCGAAAAGGATCTAGTTCCTCTGTCTAATGGCCTCAATGACAGCCGGCATGTCTTCCGGTCCAAATCTCCCTGTCATCTTCCCCGAAGTTGTTTGCTCGCGCACCTTGTGGATCCATTTCGATGCAAATCCTCTGCCCACTGCGTATCTTTTGCCAAACCTGAATCAGCCTTCCATACACAGCAACAGCTTCAGCCGGCTTCTACAGCTTCAACTTCCGTACATTCACCATCACCTTCTACAGCGTCAGCCGGCTCCTACCCGACCTTCCTTTAGAACCTCCAGCTGCAACTCCCATGGCAAGCATCAGAATTCTCCTTTGGAAGAGCTCCATCACAATGAAGCTCAGCAATGCTGTAATGGGATTCTAGCCAGGGTGAGCATGGTTCTAGGTAAAATCTGAAATCTAGAGAATCGAATGATGGGAATTGATCAGTTTTAAGTTTCAGAGTAAGAATGATAGGTTTTAGATTTCAAAAATTAAGGAATCTATCCTGATGGATAGATTTTAGGTTTCAGAGATATGAAACCTGAAACTAAAACTTGAAATTCAGAGCAAGTTTTTATATTTCTTCTCAGTATATATCTTCTTGTCATTTTTTGGTATTTCATAGTGTCCGATAATGAGTAGGTAATTCGAAATCACTTTATCATCGAGACTTTTACTTTATTAATGTCTCATTTTTTCATGTGTCTAAATATGAGTCGTGATCAGTATATTTTAACATGTGGTGGTAATTAAATGTAATTATTCACTATAACCGTCTAATTAAGAATGCATATGGAGCCTTGGTAGAACTTGAAACTTATGACAAGTAGGTTTTATGTTACAAATTTTAAGATATACACGATAGGTTTCGGGTTTAAAAAAAAAAACGAGGAATCCGAATAGATAGATAGCTTCTAAATTTAAATGGGACCTCAATATTTAGAACAGCTCATCCCGAGTTCTCGTCATTTAAAAAATCATCTAGGGTCTTCTTCCTTCCTACACAAGTGACGGGAAATCCAGCTGAGTCAACGTACTCATCAATCGCCTTTGACAAGCTTCCACTCACGAGGTACTCTCGGACACAGTTGTTTTTGTCCGGCCATCGAAGGCGGTAACTGGATGTCGGAGGAATGGACGATCGATCGGTGTTCCACCACGCGACAGAGATAAAGGCTACCACGGTCATTTCACCCAAATACTGTGGGGGCAATTTGGCCAGACGCTGTAAGAAGGATTCTGTCCCTTGCTCTCCGCTTCTTCCCTCTCAGAAAAACGAAAATTGGCCAACGTCTCGAGCAAAGCCCGACGTCCATGTACATCTGTCACTCTTCCTCTCGCTTTCAAACAGGCGAAACTTTTATCGATCGAGACTAGAAGCGAGCACATCGACGAGTACGCCACTCTCACGCTTCATTTATTCGTCCTCTCAACGTTCACGTCGTCGTCGTCTTCTTCTTCTTCTAGTTCCTTGTTCTCCTGAGCTGATTTTTCGGGCTTATGTTCCTATACGATCGAGTAAGTACCGAGTTTTCAAGATTCCGATTCATGGGTACTGGAAAATTTTCGGTTTTTTTTTTCTTTTCAATTTTTTGTGCTGTATCCTGGGGTCCGTGGGCGAGAGAGTTAAGGTGATTAACAGTCTGAGAGGAGTAACTAAGTGAAATTCAGCCCAAAGAACGAGAGAAGCGAGGAAGGTTTCTCTTTTCTTGGATGATTGTCGTGTTTTTAGGATCCAGTAACTCGTACGAGCGCTTGTTTTCGGCTTTGGAGCGAGTGTATTCACAGTTACTCAGTTTTGCACCGCGTTTTTCGTTTCATTTGGGGATCGTGGGATGACGTTTGTTCGTTGGTTTGGTTTACTTTTCTTACAGGTTGTGAATGCTTGATCAACGGGGACTGTTTTGATGTTGTAGGGGACTAAGAGCATTATGCTTGGTCTTAGTCCCCAGCAGATGAGCTGCGACAGCACGAAATCATCTAGTCAGGGATAATGAGTATAAGACTTCACAGCCCATTTCTGGGTGTCCCCCTCTATAGCTCAAAAAATAAAAGGAGCAATGTTGACCTTTCCGTACTAGAAAGAAGGCAAAATCGGAGGGCGATTTGGAAGTGTAAGTGTGCTAAGCCAAACCCCTGGGTATCCAGGGCAATTTGGTTTTCTCACTTTTACAGGAAAAATGTGGAGTTACTAAAGAAGAATCTCGGGTCAAGAAGTGGATTGATTGTTAATTGCATCAAGGAACCTATTTCTAGAAGCAAGGCTCTAGTAAGGTCTTTGACACCTGAATGGCACGAGGGACTGATATTATTTAGGTGCTCAATATTTGTTGCTGTGTTATCTGGGGTCTGCTTATTGGTATGGTACGGGAAATCAAAAGCCAAGGGATTCATTGAAGCCAAGCTTTTGCCTTCTGTTTGTTCCACCCTTAGTGATTATATCCAGCGCGAACTTGACTTTGGAAAGGTTAGAAGGATTTCGCCTTTAAGCATAACCTTGGAGTCATGTTCTTTTGGTCCTCATTTGGAAGAATTTTCTTGTGGCGAGGCTCCCACCATTAAACTTCGTATTCGTCCTTTTTCTAGTTTGAGGAGGGGAAAGATTGTCATTGATGCTGTTTTATCGGATCCATGTCTCTTGGTTGTGCAAAAGAAGGATTTTAGTTGGTTAGGAATTCCCTCATCAGAGGGGAGTCTGCAGAGGCGGTCTTCTTCTGAAGAAGGCATTGACTATCGGACGAGAACTAGAAGAATTGCTTGGGAGGAAGCAGCCGCTCGGTGGGCCAGAGAAAGGGATTATGCCGCTAGGCAAGCTTCAGAGATTGGTTATGTAGTCTCTGAGAAAGGCTCTGGCCCATCCAAAGAAAGTTTTAAGGAGATGGAAAGTAATTTCACAAAATCGACAAGTTCCGAGTCGTTTTTGTGCATGGAGGAGAAGATGCATTGGAGTGATCATCATTGTATGGATACCGGTGTTGATTATGATATGAGGCATGCAGATCTAGAGAAATCATTTGGTGTGAAAGTACCTGACTCTGGACTGAACTTGTGGTCTGCAGTGATCAAACGAGTTCGAAAGCACAAGAGGAAATCTAATGGTGGTAGTTATTCTGAAGATGTTCTTGCGGCTAAGAACAGAATACTCAAGCGCAGCGCAACAGCAGCAGCTTCTTATTTCCAGAGACTATCTCAAAGGACTTCTGATGAGACCTCACAAGCACTTGTAGGTTCTGATTTAATGGATGTCAATAGTTCTCTACAGGAAAATCAGGTGGATATTGTCAATGTTTCTGCAAAAAGTGTCATTGGACAGTTGACAGATGATACACGTATTGGTGAATGTCTCAAAACTTCAGAATTGGATCATCTTACAAAGAACGATGAGCATAGACCTGATCACAGTTTGAATTTCATATATGATTTTTTTCTTATGATATTTGGTAGATGGAATGGAGTGGAAAAACTTGGGCAAAGTTCTTCAAATGTAAATGTTGCTAAAAGAGTTAATGCTAAAAATGACAATACTAGGGTTGACGTAGTCAATCGACATGTCGATCATGTTATTGAGTGTGCAAAGGGTGATACAACTTATCAAGATTCAGCTCTTGGCAAAGCTGACCGCTTGGTTGCAATGCAACAGCCCTTGCACCCATGGCATCTGAATCTTAATTTTCCTTCATCATATGGAAAAATGGCTGACCAGTTCTTCCATAGCTTTGCTGTCACCTTGGGGAAGCTGAAGTCAACAGTTGCTCCAAAAGTTGAAGACGTTGTTGCAGAACTTGTTGATGGAGCTGAAGTAGCACAAACTGAAGGCATAAGCAAGATGCTTCCTGTTACTTTGGACTCGGTTTACTTCAAAGGTGGGACCTTGATGCTTCTTGCTTACGGCGACAAGGAGCCCAGGTCTGTATTGTTTAGATAATGTCGATTTTCTCCTTAAATTTTGGTTGAGTCTCTTTATTATTGTTCATTTTGAACACTATCCTTGTCCTATTTATTTCTTCACTCACGTTCCAATTTAGTTGGTTTGTTGTGAATTAATAATTATTCTATGTGGAGGTAGATGAAGTAAATCAGCAAAAGTGATCAATTTTGGATAGGTTTTTGCTGAAATATTGTTTGATCGTATCTTCAGATTTACTTGTACAATGCCTGAACCTGAGGATGTGTTGAGAATATTCCTTGGTCGCTACTGTTGGTCTCAGCATGAGTTTTTTTAGATGAAATGCTGCCTAAGTAGAAAAATATAGTAGACCAATCCTTTTGGTTTTGCTTAACTCAAGTTTCCTTGCTGTAATAACTTGCCGCCATGAGATTGAGTAATGTGTCTCAACGTGTCCTAATGTCAATGATGGCCCCTGCTTACCAGAAAGGATTTGATTGTGGTCTCCCAAATTGTCATCGGGCGACGTCTAAAATCTTTCTTTATGGTTCCGCACATTGTATTAAAGAGTTGCTTTACACTATCATTTGCTATATGAATGTCCTCTTATGTGGGTTTGTTGATCTTATATGTATATTATACTTTATGGCAGTCAGTGATACAACTATGTGCTGCCTCTATCGTTTACGCTAACAAGAAAGTCAAGTTATATTTCTGAGCGACAATAAGTTCTCCCTCTTCAGTGCAATATGTTTTCTTTGTTTTGTTAATCATGTGAAAGAGCAAGCTCGTTTGCTTGTGACCTTATCATCATCAATGTTCTGTATAGTGGGAACCGTGATTAGCTTAATGCCTTTCTGCTATGGTATATCGATCAGAAGGTATCCATGGTTATGCATGAGGTTTTTGCTTGCCAATCTATTGCTAACTCTAAGGGCTTGCATGGTAACCATTCTGATTTTTTGATTCTGTTCTCGGGAACAGTAAAGAATGAGAATCATGTTTGGTAACACAAATAATTTCTGATTCTGATTCTATTCCCAGAATCAGTTTTAGAGAATTAGAATCAATTTCAGAGCAAAATCTAGAACAAAAAAAAAGTTAGTTCTGGAAAAAGAATCACTTTTGAGAATCGCAAAACAAAATGAAATCCTATATCTCTCACTTTTCCCTTTCAATCCTCTAGTCACTTTTCCCTCAACCTAATAAAAATAAAAACTTAAAATTAAAAAAATTGGAATTTTTTTTTAAATCACAAAAAATTTAGAAAATTCTTAAAAATAGAAGAAGCTTCGATTAGGCTAGTTTGACCTCATTTTCATAATTTTGGGCCTAAATTTCTTAAATTTCATAGATTTCACTCTTCTACAAAAAATGTTGCAAAAGATGAGGGCATTTAACGTGCGTATAGTAACTGTGAGATTTTGTGGGATCGCTGCCAACTGTTCCAAAAGTTTAAGCCGTTGGATGAAGGCGTGGTTTAATATTTAATTATTTTAACACTCCCCCTCACGCTTAGTCTGGTATTTTTGCCTAGTACTAAGCGTGGAAATATATGATTGGGGAGGTAAATAGGGGCCTGGAAGGATTTGAACTCAGGACCTCCTACTCTGATACCATGTGAGATTTTGTTGGACCACTGTCAACTGTTCCAAAAGCTTAAGCTGTTGGATGAAGGCGTGGTTTAATATTTAATTATTCTAACAGTAACATATATACTCATAGCCGTGTATTACAAAATATGATCATCTACACGTGGAGCTGGAGCTAAATACCCACTTGGATTTAGGAAAGAAGTTGCAATATGATAGTGAAGGACTTGTACTTCGTATCAAGGATGATAATTTTTTTTTCAATGGATAATTTGGTTATTCAGCTAATATGTTTGTATGTATTTGAATAACGTAACATTTAAAGAAAAAAAATGAGTCTTTAATATTGGAACTTGTCCCATGTTTTAATCGAACTTCAAACGTCATGTATTAAAATTTATGTTTCATTTAGTAGATGCTAAAAAATAAATGTATTTTAAATTATTTTATTGTGCACGGGAAATTAGTCTTCAATTTAGAATGAAATTTTACAAAGTAACTATCTAATTATTTGACTTAAATGAAAAAATTAGGAAGAGCAATAGTTTTTTGAAATAGAAATTTTGTGAAGTTATCAAATGTGTTTATGGTTCTCTAAAACTCATTCAAGAACAAAATCAGAAAAAGTCATTTTAATCAAAATCAGTTTTTTGGAACAGAATGGTTTTCATGCAGGCCCTAAAAGCTATGATGTTACCGTCTGGGGATTGCCGTTTGTTCTTCTGGACATTTAATATGAACTTTCTGCAGTCCTCTTTCTATTGTTGGAAAATAATCTGTTCACCTTACTGAGTGGCATCCTTTGATTTTAACTGGACTAGTGTAAACTCATAGTATACCATCCCATGACGTGATTTTTAGTTCAAGCAACAACATAAACGTTTTTCTTTTGCACTTGGGTGATTTGTTAATGCAGAGTATTTCCCAAGCGGAAGTGATCATATTCTTGCTTCTTTTATCTTTTCTCTTAATTTCTCATACTCTTGGCATACCTCGTGTATACTACATCTATCAGTCTTTAATTGAAGTATCACTGGATTGAAAGATGCCTAGTGCATCAATTAGCAACACAGAAGTGATAATATGGTAAAATCTGGTTTGGTTGGAAAGAAACTTGGAATCTTTGTGAAGTTTTAATGCAGGATCAATTTTGTATGTCATCTCTTATTGGTTATTAATGTCACTCTGTGACTTAACAGAGAGATGGAGAACACAGATGGACATGTGAAGTTTCAAAAGAATTATGGCCTCATTCATGTTCAACTGAATGGTAATTGTCAGATGTGGAGATCAGATGCAATGTCTGAAGATGGTGGTTCACTGTCTGCCGATGTTTTTGTTGACATTCTCGACCAAAAATGGCATGCCAATCTAAAGATAGCTCACGGTTTTGCTCCAGTAAGTATGTGGCCAGATGTAAATGTGAAATGCAGAGAACTTGCATTGTGCTGCCTAGGAGGTGGCAAGTGTCTCGTGCCTAATGTGCTGCCTCTCATTTTCTGCAGCTTTTTGAAAGGATTTTAGAAATCCCGATTGCATGGGCGAAAGGTAGAGCCACTGGTGAGGTGCTTCTCTAACTTCAAGATCTTCATTTTTTTTATATTCTAAGAATGATTTTTGTCCACTTCTCAATGTGATAGGATTCCTTTCATTTCTCTCCATATGTCTTGAGGAAGTGTTGTTTAACTCGGAGCAAGATGTATTTCATGGGCTGAGATGCTATTTTACTGCCATCACGTTTTCAGCCTGCTGAAGAACCTTTTCTTCTTCAGCAAATATTGCTATACAAGATGATTGTTCGATCGCAGTTTTTGTTAATGGTGTGCTTTTATGAGTCAAAAATATATTTCAAGATGTCATGAAACAGATTGAGTAAGTTGATCAGCTGACATTCTTGCAAGACATGAGGGTGCTATTAATGAGTCCCTCATTAGGCCTTTTTTATTGCAATTTGGCCTTTCATAGACCTAGGCAGCAGTAATTTGTAAATACTAAAGCACGAGTCATTAATGCTTAGAATGGCTTGGGCAAGGCTCCTGCGGAAGTTTTTTGGAGGATCTTCAAAGAAAGTGGTCCACTCTATATCACAGAACTGCTGCTGCTGTATGATAAGCCCAATTTTATCGAGAGGAGATGGAGTATAAGATGCATTATTAAGCTGGTAGTTTAGACCTAGAGAAGTTAATCACCTTATATAAGAGTAGGAGAGCATCTGAAATCATATCTGTGGACAGCTTTGTCAGCAAGTAATTCAATGATTAGGCAAAGAGCAACATAGGAGAAACTTTTGTTTCCTTTGCCTTTTCCTCTTCTTTTTGTTTCCTTTTTTTTGAAAGCTCTTGTTTTTCTGCAGGTACATATGTGCATGTCCAGAGGAGAAACGTTTCCAAATATTTATGGTCAACTTGAAGTGACAGGATTGGCTTTTCAGCTATATGATGCTCCATCATGGTTTTCTGTATGTCCTGGATTAATTTTTTCCAATTCAACATTAATTGGCCATGAACTGATAAAACATAAATTCTCTACTCTGAGAGAGGATACAAGCATGAGCATTTAGCACAGTGCAGTTTCTTTCTCCGATATTTTTGAGTTACTTGCACATTTAGCATAATCTCATGAACTTTCTTTCTCTGATGTACTTATGAAAATTAATTAGTGTTCATCATTGCTTCAGAAAGTAGAGGTTTTGTTTTTTCTGAAATTGCCTATTGTATCTCTTCTATAGGATGTTTCAGCAAGTTTATCTTTCCGCGGTCAACGGATATTTTTACACAATACAAGTGGATGGTTTGGCAGCGTTCCCCTGGAAGCTTCTGGAGATTTTGGCATCAATCCTGATGAAGGAGAATTTCACGTAATGTGCCAGGTATTGTTAACATCAACATAGCTTCCAAGTTGCACCTCTTTTGTTTGTAGTTCGCACTTGCTTTTTGGATGGACATTGTGTTAATTGCAAAATATTTTAATTTCATCAAATCGTCACTTTGATGAATCAACTGACTGAAGATTGTTATAGTAGCTCTTTCCTAAATTATATTAACAAGGAACATATTTTACCAAATTGGATGTTCCTCTGCTTTGCTGAATGAGATTTCTTGCATTTATGCCACTGTCAATGGATTTGTTACTGAAACTAGCAGTTCAAAAAGAAATGTTCACAGTTGTAAATAGATTTTAAACATTGTGCATGCAATCATTGAGTCATCAACACCATAACAACAACGGCTATTTTGTTTGCATCGTGTCTGCTGCCTTCGCTACTATTATTGCCATCTCTGCCAATGACAGGAAATCTTTGTTGCTTTCACCACTACTGTCCCAGACTGTCCCTGTGAACGCCAAATTGCATGTTCTTCTGCTTTAATGAATGAGATTTCTTGTATTTATGCTCTTTTAATGGATTTGTTACTGAAACTAGCAGTTCAAAAAGAAATGTTCATCTTTGTAATACATTTTAAACATTGTGCACAGAATTGTTGAATCATCAACACCGCGGCAATTACATTGCCCATTGACTAAGTGTCGGCATGCCACCATAACAACAATAGCTGTGTTGTTTGCATCATGTCTTCTGTCTTCGCCACTATTATTGGCATACCATTTCTGCCAGTGACAGGACATCTTTGTTGCCATCGCCATCACTGTCCAAAACTGTCCCTGTGAATGCCATATTTATTGCAGAGGCCATAACCATGAACCATGTCCCTGGCCTCACCAGCCACTGCAAGCACTATAGCTATCAGCATCCTCATTGGTGCAGCCACAATCACCTTATTACAATTACCTGTGTCAACATATAACATAGAATTTGTGTTGCTCAATAACAAACTATGCTCTTAGTACAAAAAGATTGCACAGTCAACTTTACTATTGTTTCAAAGTCAAAGGTCTCAAGTTCAATTCCTCAATTTCACTGGTTATGAGTTTTCCTTCTTTATATGCTGTTAGAGGAAAAGTCCATCTCATATTATTTAATAAAGTGGTATTTATACATTGGTAACCCAATAAACCCTAAGAGTCACAAAGACAAGTTTACCCTTAATACTTCTAACACTCCTCCTCAAGCTGGAGCATAGATATTAATCATGTCTAGCTTGTTACAAATATGTTATATCCTTCCATACCTCAAGGTTTAGTAAAAATGTCTGCAAGTTGTTCACAAGTTCTAACGTGACTAGGAAGAATCATCCCACTTTGTAGCTTTTTACGAATAAAATGACAATCAACCTCAATATGTTTTGTTCTCTTATGAAACACAGGGTTGGAAGTTATATGAACTGCAGCCTCATTATCACACCACAAAGGTATAGGAATTGAAGCTTTCAAGCCTAACTTGATTAATAACTGCTGAAGCCACACTAATTCACATGTCACTTGTGCTATGGCTTTATATTCTGACTTAGCACTGGAGAGGGCAACAACACTTTGTTTCTCACTCTTCTATGACATCAGATTTCCTCCAACCAATGTACAATATCTAGTAGTTGATCTCCTATCATCTGGAGACCCTGGCCAATCAACATCAGAAAATCCTTTAATTTTACTGTGACCATGGTTTTGGTAAACAATTCTTTTCCCTGGAGTCTTCTTTAAGTACCTTAAAATTCGATACTGCATCCCAGTGAGGTGTACGAGGGGAAGACAGAAACTAGCTCACCACACTAACTGGAAAGGCAATGTCTGGTCGAGTAAGTATGAGATAATTCAGTTTGCTTACTAATCTTCTATATCTCTTAGGATTATCAAAAAGTTCTCCTCCCTTAGCAACCAGCTTAACCCCTTGTTCCATGGGTGAATCAAGAGGCTTTGATCCCAACATACTTGTCTCAGTGAGTAAATCCAGGATATATTTTCTTTGTGATAGAACAATCACAGAAAGTGATTGTGTCACTTTAATTCATAAGAAATACTTCAATCTTCCTAAATCCTTAGTCTGAAATTGTTTCTGAAGATATACCTTTAATTCAGCTATACCAACCAAATCATCTCCCGTGATGATAATATCATCCACATAGACAATCAAGAATAGCTTGCCTTCACCCGTATGTCTATAAAATAAAGAATGATTATTACCACATCTAGACAGTCCAAAAGAAATTATAGCTTCAGAAAATCTTCCAAATCACGCTCGCGGGGATTCTTTTTAATTTGCAAACCAGTCCTTCAGACTCCCCCCAAGCAACAAACCTTGGAGGTTGCTCCATATAAACTTCTTTATGAAGAGTGCCATGTAAAAAAGCATTCTTGACATCAAGCTGAAATAAGGGCCAATTACATGTGGCAGCAAGACAGATCAAAATACTAACAGAAGCAAGCTTGGTAATAGGAGAGAAAGTATCTAAATAGTCAATTCCATACACCTGAGCATACCCTTTCGCAACAAGTCTCGCTTTTAAGCGAGCAAGGGGACCGTCAGGATTGACTTTCATGACATACACCCACTTACAACCAATAGCAATTTTGCTTGGAGGAAGAGTTATCAAGTTCTAAGTTTGATTAACTTGTAAAGCCTTTAATTATTCTTCCATAGCTGTCCTCCAGCCAGAGCTTTGTAATGCCTGAGATACAGACTTGGGGGTAGGATATTGCTCAACTAGGAGACACAGAAGAGTATGAAATAAATTTGTAATTCGATGTTGAGTGCAAGCACGTGTACCTTTGCGATGAGCAATAGGAAGATCAAGATCAGACTTAGGAGGAGGACCAACTAATGGCGGATCTGGGACGGAAGATGACAAAGGAGTAGCAGTAGGAAGGGGGAAAGTATAAACCCGAGGACGTCAAGTATAAACTTGTAAAGGATGCGGTTCCTGTGTAGATACAGGTGCAACAGTTGGAACAATTGACGGAATGGTGGCCATTTGGAATTCTTCATCCAACTCAGACACAGAAATTAGAACATCATGATAAGAAGTGGATTCAAAAAACGAAACATCAGCAGTTATGAAGAACTTTTTCAACAATGGAGAATAGCAACGATAACCCTTTTGAGTACGGGAGTAACCACACTTGATAGCCCTAGGATCAAGTTTTACTACTCCAGGGCGATGATCACGAATAAAACAGACACAACCAAAAATACGAGGTGGTAAGTCAAACAGTGACTGATTTGGAAATAGAGTAGAAAATGGAATACAACCTCGCAAAACAGAAGAAGGCATGTGATTAATCAGATAGCATGCAGTTAATACTGCGTCAGACCAAAAGGTTTTGGGGACCTTTATCTCAAACAGCATAGATCTAGTAACTTCCAACAAATGCCTATTCTTCCTTTCAGCAATACCATTCTATTGTGGTGTATCAGGATAGGAAGATTCATTAATCATACCATGTTGTGTCATAAATTCAGAAAAAGGTGCAGAACAGTACTCCTTAGCATTATCAAAACGCAAAACTTTAACATGCACACCAAACTGAGTATAAATTTCAGATATAAATGCACGGAATATAGAAAACAACTCTGAATGATTTTTCATTAGATGTAATCAGGTAACTCTAGTCAACAAAAGTAACAAAATATCTAAAATTCAAATGGAAAGTCACGTGACATGGACCCCAAACATCTGAATTTACTAATAAAAAAGGAGACACTGTTCGTTTAATGACTCGAGATGGATAACTAACACGATGTAATTTGCTAAGTTGGCACGACTCACACTCTAAACTAGAAAAAGACTTGAAACTGGAATCTAATCTTTGAAGACTCTGTAGAGAAGGATGACCAAGATGACAGTGGATTTGATGTAGAAAAGTAACACCAGAGCATACAAAGGAAGTTGAGTCTTCAAGTACATACAACCCCCCTTACTCACGTTCTTTACCAATCCTCTTCTTTGTAGCTAGATCTTGGAATATACAAGAATCGAGATAGAATGTTATTGAACATTGAAATGTTTGTGGAAAAACCGTAGGATTAGGAGGATTTCTTGTACCTAAGTTGTTCCTTGATTCTAGAAATAATTAATCTCCTTAATTCTAGCTCTGTTATTGAAATCCCATGAATCAAGGGATTTATTCTAGGAAGTTTCAAATCCCACGAATCAAGGGATTTATTCTAGGAAGTTTCCTACTTTGTAGATAGAGACTGTGTATATATTAGTTGTAAAGGTTCCGAGCAAATATAGAGAATTAAAAAACAATTTATCTCTATTTTTCGTCATGGTATCAGAGCAGACCAATCTTGGGACTGCTGCGTAACTTCCAGGCCTTCATTGCCTTTAATCTCTGGTGTTTTCACCACACAAAGACTCTTTTTCTTCTGGCCTTCATTGCCGTTCTCATTCTGCATCCTTGGTTACTGTTTCACTCATCGTAGAGAATGTCTGAAACAGAAGAGACCTCTTCCGGGACTTTATCTGATCAGGCAGTGAAAAATTCGCAGAATGGAGAATTACAGAACATCCATTCTGCCTATAGGCTCGACAGAAAAAATTATTTAAAATGGTCTCAACTCATTCGGACCATTCTGAAGGGCAAAGGAAAGCTGAACCACTTGACTGGAAACGGACCAAAACCAGGAGATCCGAAATATGAAGCATGGGACGAAGAAGACTCTATGATTATGGCATGGATGTGGAACTCTATGATTCCACAAATCAGTGATACATGCATGTTCTTGGCTACGGCCAAAGATATTTGGGAGGCTATCCAACAGACATATTCTAAGGCGAGAGATGCAGCCCAAGTCTATAAGGTCAAGGTTAAAACATTAGCAGCCAAACAGGGAAATAAGACCATTACGGAATATGCCAACCAGCTAAAAGCTTTGTGGCAGGAATTAGATCACTACCGAGTCATCAAGACAAGGTGCTTTGAAGATGCTGCAATAGTAAAGGAGTATATTGAGCAGGATAGAGTTTATGATTTTTTGGTAATGTTAAATCCTGAGTTTGACCAGATAAGGGTTCAGATTCTCGGGAAGCCAGAGGTGCCTTGTTTCAATGAAGTTGTAGCATTGGTTCGAGGGGAAGAGAGCAGAAGAGGATTGATGTTAGAGCTTCCAAGTATTGATAGTTCAGCAATGGTATCTCAAGGTGGACAGCATTTAATTCCAACAGTGGACAGGTCATTTGCTGCTGAAAATGGAAGAGCTGGGCAATCCAAACCACAGAATCGAGACAACCTATGGTGTACCTATTGCAAGAAGACTCGTCACACACGAGAAAAATGCTGGAAACTTCATGGTAAACCTCCTAGCCGAGAGTGGGGGCAGAAAGGAGAACAATCTGGAAATAATAGTCAAGCACATGTTACATCTGCACAGCAACCTGAAGCCACTAATATAGAGGCCACTAGCCTTAATCAGGAGGATATAAAGCGGGTAAAAACTCTTTTGAGCAGTCTTGACAAACAACCAGGTACCTGTTCTTTGCCATATTCAGGTGAGTTTCCACTTTCTATTGGGTTAAATGTCTCTGAGAATTTCCTTCCAAGCCTCTGGATCATAGATTCAGGTGCAACTGACCACATGTCACATTCACCAAATCTGTTCACCACATATTCTCCTTGTCCAAGTACTAGGAAGATAGCTACTGCTGATGGTTCCTTAACCACTGTTGCTGGAACTGGCAATATTGAGCTCACCCCGTCCCTAACCTTAAAAAATGTCCTACATATTCCTAGACTGTCTACAAATCTTGTTTCCGTGAAAAGACTCACACAAGATTTACATTGTCATGTAATATTTCACCATAGTTATTGTGTACTTCAGGACAAGGATTCAGGGAGGACGATTGGACATGCTAGAGAAAAGAACGGACTCTACTACCTTGAGGCACCAGGCCAATCACATGCTGCCAATGGCAGTCTTTCTCAAATCAATAATGAGAAAATATGGCTTTACCATCGCCGACTTGGACATCCTTCCTTTAGAGTAATCAGTCTTTTGTTTCCTTCTTTGTTTCGAGGCATTCGTGTTGAAGAGTTTCATTGTGAGGTGTGTGAGCTTGCTAAACACAAGCGTGTACCACTTTCTTTAAGCAATAACAGAAGTCCCATTCTGTTTTATCTCATTCATAGTGATATTTGGGGTCCTTCTAGTGTTCCTAATGTGTCTGGGGCTAGGTGGTTCGTGTCATTCATTGATGACTGCACTCATGTCACATGGATTTTTCTACTTAAGAATAAATCCGACGTTAGCACTGTTCTTCCAAACTTCCTTTCCATGGTTAAAAATCAATTTGGAGTTAGTATCAAAAGATTCGGATCTAATAATCCCAGAGACTATTTCAATCAAATTCTAACCCCGTTCTTTCAAAGGGAAGGAATTATACATGAGTCATCATGTGTTCACACTCCACAACAAAACGGGATAGCCGAACGGAGAAATGGCCACCTTCTTGATGTAACTAGAGCCTCCCTATTCCAATATAATGTGCCTAAGTCGTTTTGGGGGGAAGCTGTCCTTACAGCAACTCATCTCATAAACCGGCTGCCTTCTAGAGTCTTAGGATTCAAGAGTCCAATGGATATGCTTTCCCAGTTCTACCCAAACTTACAAACCACAAATAATTTTGTTCCTCGAATATTTGGGTGTGTGTCATTTGTTCATATTCAGGGACCTTATTGGGGTAAATTAGATCCTAGATCACTCAAATGTTTATTCGTAGGATATTCCTCTACTCAAAAGGGGTATAAGTGCTATCACCCTCCTTCAAAAAAGTTCTATGTGTCCATTGATGTCACTTTTCATGAACATAGGTCTTATTTTTCCACACCTTATCTTCAGGGGGAGAATTCAACAACGGAAGATAAGGATGAGAATGAGAATTTCTTACTTGACCTAGAGTCCACTCCCAAACACTTACCTATGTCAAACTCTGAACAACCTAAATCTGTGTCAACTTCTGGAATTGAAGAGTCTATTCCAGAAGAGTCTGTTTCTGATTTTGAGCATGTGAGATTTGGCAAAGGAAAGGTGTACTCAAGGAAGAAGAATCTTGTTTCGGAATCAGTGCAAGTCCAAGACTCCAACCTAAGTTCTGGAAATGAGATACAAATGACTAATCCTTCAGTAACTGAATCTGATGTGCCAATAGAAAGTAATGATCTAGAACTTCCTATTGCAATTAGGAAAGGAACTAGAGAATGCACAAAGAGCCTTCCTAAACCTGTGTATCCCCTTGCACAATTTTTGTCCTTTAAACATTTTTCCCTATCTCATAGAGCCGTCCTTATGAGTTTAAACACCATTGCCATTCCTAACACCTTATCGGAGGCTTTATCCAATAAAGAGTGGAAACAAGCTATGAATGTGGAGATGGAGGCATTAGAAAAGAATGGAACCTGGGAACTTGTGATGTTACCAAAAGGGAAGAAACCCGTGGGGTGCAAATGGGTTTATACGGTGAAGTATCGAGCAGATGGATCTTTAGAAAGGTACAAGGCAAGGTTGGTTGCCAAGGGCTACACCCAGACTTACGGGATTGACTACCTAGAGACATTTGCTCCGGTTGCCAAAATGAATACTGTCAGAATCTTGCTATCTTTGGCAGCAAATTATGGCTGGGACTTACAACAGTTTGACGTTAAAAATGCATTCCTACACGGTGAACTAGAAGAAGAAATTTACATGGAGGTTCCACCTGGTTATGGGAAGGATTTAGCTGCAAATACTGTATGCAAGTTAAAAAGGGCCTTATATTGATTCAAACGGTCACCGCGGGCGTGGTTTGGCAAATTTGCGCGAGCCATGATTGGTATGGGTTACAGACAAAGTCAAGGGGACCATACATTGTTTATCAAGCACTCATCGTCAGGGGGAGTTACGGCACTACTAGTCTATGTTGATGATATAATAGTGACTGGAAATGAAGAGAAAGAGAAACAACATTTGAGTCAATGCTTGGCCAAGGAATTTGAGATTAAGGCTTTAGGAAGATTAAAATACTTCCTGGGCATTGAAGTTGCCCACTCTCAACAAGGCATTTTCATCTCTCAACAAAAATATGTCACGGATCTCCTTAAAGAAACAGGAATGGCAGCATGTAAACCAGCAAGCACTCCAATGGATCCCAACAATAAACTCGGGAATGCAGAAGAAGACGTTGCTGTAGATCGAGAGATGTACCAAAGACTAGTAGGAAGACTAATCTACTTGTCTCATACAAGACCAGATATAGCATACGCAGTAAGTGTGATCAGCTAGTTCATGCACAGTCCGAAGGAAGTCCACTTGCATGCAGCTCATCGTGTGCTACAATATTTAAAAGGGACACCAGGGAGAGGCATTGTATTCAGAAGAAATGATGGACTGATACTAGAAGCATACACCGATGCTGATTATGCAGGGTCAGTGGTAGATAGAAGGTCAACCACAGGATATTGCACCTTTCTTGGTGGCAATCTTGTGACATGGAGGAGCAAGAAACAAAATGTCGTGGCGCGGTCAAGTGCAGAAGCCGAGTTCCGTGCAATGGCTCAAGGAATATGTGAATTACTTTGGCTGAAGATTATCCTAGAGGACTTGAAGATTAAATGGGATGGACCAATGAAACTCTACTGTGACAACAAATCAGCAATCAGCATAGCACACAACCCTGTTCAACATGACCGAACCAAGCACGTTGAAATTGATAGGCACTTCATCAAAGAGAAACTGGAGAGTGGGCTGATTTGTACACCATACATATCAACACATAGTCAACTTGCTGACGTACTCACTAAAGGACTAAGCAGCTCAGCATTTCAGAATTGCCTATCCAAGCTGGGAATGGAGAATGCCTATTCACCAGCTTGAAGGGGAGTGTGGAAAAACCGTAGGATTAGGAGGATTTCTTGTACCTAAGTTGTTCCTTGATTCTAGGAATAATTAATCTCCTTAATTCTAGCTCTATTATTGAAATCCCATGAATCAAGGGATTTATTCTAGGAAGTTTCAAATCCCACGAATCAAGGGATTTATTCTAGGAAGTTTCCTACTTTGTAGATAGAGACTGTGTATATATTAGTTGTAAAGGTTCCGAGCAAATATAGAGAATTAAAAAACAATTTATCTCTATTTTTCGTCAATGTTTTAGTTTACTTACTGACTGACATAAGACTAAATGGAAATTGTGGAAGATAAATCACTAAGGATAATGGTAATGACGGATTTGGATGAACGGTGCCAACTCCCTTAACATGTGTGGATGAACCATTAGCTAATGTAACCGTGGATGAAGATGGAGTAAGAGAGGAAAATATACCTGAAAGACCTGACGTGATTAGAAGCCCCTGAATCAATGACCCAAGGACGAGAAGCAGTTGAAACACATGCAGTAGCATTACCTGTCTGTACCAAAGTAGCAGTGGATGAAGTAGTCTGTGAGCTGTGAGACTGATTGTACCGAGCAAATTCCTCTTCAGACATAAACCGCTACCTTGCCCTCAGAAAACTGTGAAAAAGAATCAGTACCAGATGCAGTATTGGCAAACTGTTGTTGTTGCCCCAGTCTCCATGTAACTTGTAGCAAAACTTCTGAATATGACCTGGTTTGCCATAGTAATGACAAGTCCGTGCTGCCCTAAGCTATCAATTTACGATTGAAATTGTCCATAAAGATGCTGCTGGCCTTGGCTTTTCCCTATTCCTATGCCTTAGCCTCCCCCTTGGCCACCATATCCATTATATCCTCCGCGATTTCTTCCATCACTTCTACTCCCACTACCAGCTCGAGACTGTGATAGAAGAGCTGAATTATCTACCACAGATATGGGGTCCTGAGAAGACTCACGAGAGACCTAAAGAACTCAAGCAAATGTGTTTATGAGTGATGCAATAGTCTCTCCTCTAAGAATTTGAGACCTAACAGTTTCATATTCACGGCCAAGACTTTCTAGGAATCCCATTACAGCCAATTGTTCCCTTTGAAGTTGCATTTGTTGAACATTGGCTGAAATAGGAAGAACAACATTTAATTCTTCATACATTCTCTTAAAATTAGCAAAATATTACTTAATGGAACGCCCCCTTCTCTCAAATCGGTGAAATTCCTGTGATAACTCATGTACCCGTGATAGGTTATTTTGACCCGAATACAATATATCCAAATACTCCCACAGTTCTTTAACTGTGTCAATATGAGTTGCTAAATCAACTATATTACTCTCCATAGAGTTTAACATCTGACCCAGAATACGCGCATCAATTATATCCCAATTCTCATCATCTCTGGGCTTAGGCTCAGTTAAGTATCTATGTTAATTCTTGCTTGTCAAAGTAAGTTTCACAATTTCTTCCACTAATGAAAATTAGCACCACCCTCAAGCTTCTTATCAATGATTCGATTAGATGAGGAAGAAATCACCTCAGTCATCACCCTTACCAAAAAAATCACCTCAGTCATCATAGTATCGTTCTTCCCAAAACCACCCTCAACTTTACTCTTATCAGGATCACCTATCCTTAATAGTCAACAATCCACCAGAATTGGGGAGTATCGCATCAAACCACAAAAGCCCCAAATAATCAATTTCAAAAGCTCCAAAACTCACATAATCAGCTTTATAAAATCAAGAAACACTCCACAAGCATATCCATATCTCTAATTAAGAGCTACCCACTTAACAATCAAGCCTAATCAATGAGTCAACACTTCAACATTCGGTTTTGGGGTTCAATAATCCTCAATCCGCCAAAAAATTAAATGTATGGGTTCATAACAGAGACAAAGTGAGCTGTGAGGTCAAAATCGAGTTGCAGGGTGCTGGGTCTAAGCTCTCCAATGCTGGACAACGCCTTTGCAAGGCTGGCCAATGCTGAGTGACACCGTACTTGGCCTCGCTGGGTGCTGGCGACTTCAGATCTGGCCTTATTGGGCTTAGGAGATGTCAGGCGATGCTGGAACTAGGCTTGCCGGCCTAGGCGACGCCCCTGCAAGACTCACCGAATCTCGGCGGCACTGGATCTGAGTTCACTAGTCTTGGGCGATGCTGGACCTAGAGATTCCGGTGAGATTTGCTGACTTTGGCGGTGGCTAGTGATGGTCGACGGTGAGTGGTGGTGGTGGGCGGCGGCGGATCTTAGGGTTTAGGTATCAATCTTGCTCTGATACCATGTTGGAGGAAAAATTCATCTAATATTATTTAATAAAGTGGTATTTATACATTGATAACCCAAGAAACCTTAAGTCATAAAGACAAGTTTACCCTTAATACTTCTAACATATGCAATAGGTTCACCACTTCTTTCATTGACAGATACCGGGTTTGCATGTCAAAGGTCTATTTTCTCTTTACAGCCTTCACACGAGGGGGAGTGTGACATGTGAAATAGAATCTATGCTGTTCGTTTATGCCTCAAGCTTTTAGAACAAAAACTCCTGCAATCAAGTTTAAAAACCAGTATGGCCCACCTTGTGGTTCAATACCACCGCCACTTGGATGTACTTCACTGCTAGTGTGGACGGTGATGCCTCCTCCTAGTACTTCGATAGATGCATCATCCACCACTGCCAGCACCTGCCACCTTACAATTACCAGTACCATTGATCGTAGCTATTATTAACCATCAATCAAAGTTGTAATGGTGACTTTAGGACGTGACTGAACTAAGGACAGTTAGATATATAGATATGAGGTAAAAAAATTTGGGGAATGAAATTAAGGAGACGATGAGATAAATGGGTATCATCTGTTCAGCCAGGTCCACCTACGAGTCACCTGTTTACCAGTCCTAATTTCACTAAAGTTTGTGCTGCCAGTTGCTTTTTTTCATGAGTGTCTCTTTGCCTGGCTAGTTTGGTTTTAGATAGTAGCTCAAAATGATAAAATTCACAGCACCTTAGCAGTTTTGTTAGGTGGGTATGCAGGTGCCTGCATCTTGTGCATGGATCCATGTATCCTAAATTAACTGAAAATTATCGTATGTGATGAGTCATTAAGTGGTTCTTTGTCTTTCTCCATGGCATGTACTTGGCTGCACATTGCTGTACAAGATGGATAACAATGACATCTGTGTCCATGAGCACCATCATGGCACTCAATTTTCACATTTCACTCCTCTAATTCTTTAAATGCCCCGTCTTATCTTGTTTATTATGCATAGAAGGTTACTTCTCTTTTGGCTCGAGAATGATCATATGGAACCTGGTGCTATTTTGGGAAAACGGATATAGCCATATTATTTGGCTTTCGATAATATGGGTGACTGAACAGTAAGATGCTCTGAAGGGTAGGAGCTTGAGTCACGATATGTTTTTTGTTTGCATTTGCTGTCAGAATTATATGACTGCATGGTTGGGTCATTCTTGTTTTCCACATTTGGCTTCCTGTTCATTCTAATGATTCCCCTTCCTTCTAGTTTGTTATCCATAAAAATATTTCTCTTTAGACTTGGGAATGGTTTCTTTTGTTAAAAGTTCACTTATGTAATCAGCAAATGGAGGCAGCCATAGCTTTAGCTTGAAATGATATGAATAACTGGAGGGTAAGATTACTTAATGTGCATGAGCTTGAGCCCTGAAAAGTGTTGTTTTATATTCTGTCATTACTATCTCATTGTATTCCTTTTTCAGGTTCCTTGTGTCGAAGTGAATGCCTTGATGAAAACTTTCAAGATGAGACCTCTATTATTTCCGGTATGAATTAACTCAAGAAATCTTAATATAGCTATGTGACAGCAATTGTTTGTTGGCAGGAGAGAGGGGAGACAGGAGGCTTTCTTGGGCCTTGCTTAGTTCCATTCACTTGTCTTTTGACCATTTCTCTTGGCTGCAGCTTGCTGGTTCAGTAACTGCAGTATTCAACTGTCAGGGGCCACTGGATGCTCCTGTGTTTGTGGGTAGTGGGATCGTTTCAAGGAAGATGGCTCATTCTGTTTCGGAGTATCCAGCATCTATTGCATATGAAGCAATGTTGAAGAATAAGGAGGCTGGTGCCGTGGCTGCATTTGATCGAGTTCCATTTTCATATGTATCAGCCAATTTTACTTTCAACACTGATAATTGCGTAAGAATTTTTGTTATTGCTTAGTTAATTGTAAAAGCAGCCATGCTTTTATAGTAAATGCTTAAATAGCATAGTGGGATAAAACTAGCTTCCATATTATAGGTTGCAGACTTATATGGTATCAGAGCTAGTCTTGTTGATGGTGGTGAAATCCGTGGGGCTGGCAATGCATGGATTTGTCCAGAGGTACTTCATTGACCTTTTTGATATCCTACATATTCCTTAGTGTCTAATGTATGATATATGCTGCTTCGCAGGGGGAGTTGGATGACTCGGCTATTGATGTAAATTTTTCTGGAAACTTATCTTTTGATAAAATCTTGCAACGGTATATGCCGGCTTATCTTCATTCAATGCCGCTGAAGTTAGGAGATTTAAGCGGAGAGACTAAACTTTCTGGGTCACTTTTGAGACCGTAAGAGTTGTCTACCTCTTCTCTTCTACGTTTTGGAGATCTGACTACTTTGAGTGAGATTTTATTAATTGTTCAGTTAGTGAATCTACATCTAGATTGCAGTTGACTTATATAAGATGGTTTATGATTATAGGAGATTTGATATCAAGTGGACGGCACCGAAAGCTGAGGGATCATTTAGCGATGCTCGTGGGGACATCATTATCTCACATGAGTATATAACTGTTAATTCTTCATCTGTTGCTTTTGAGTTGTACTCAAAAGTTCAAACATCATATCTCGATGAATACTGGCTTGAGAAAAGGGATGTCAATCCGATGAACTCTCTCCCATTTATTGTTGAAGGAGTTGACTTGGACTTACGAATGCGTGCTTTTGAATTTTTTAGCTTGGTTTCTTCTTATTCTTTTGACTCTCCGAGACCCGTGCATTTAAAATCAACTGGAAGGATAAAGTTCCAGGGAAAGGTTACAATGCCATCGGGCCATTCTAATGGGCACATGAGTACTTATAACAGTTTGGAAAGTGTGCACATGAATGTTGAAGAGAGCTCAAAGATTCTTGTGGGTGAAGTTTCTATCTCAGGTCTCAAACTGAACCAATTGATGCTGGCACCTCGGTTGGCAGGGCTCTTGAGAATTTCACGCGAATGTATAAAGGTAATGGCCTTGCAGTGTAAATTTAAGAAGTAATTTCCTCTATATACCACGGCATTGTAGCTTGCTTTGTTGGGTAAATCATTTTTTGTGATATTGTCTGCTTTTCTTCTGCATTTATTTCGTGTAGATATCCCCGTACATTTTTCAATATTAGTCAAGCTTCTTGCAAGTAGTGCTTGTGCGGCTTTCAAACAGGGAATGGTAGAGGGTTTTGTAGCAGGAGTCACAAGAAAGAGACGTCACAGTGGCTGGAAAGTGGAAAGTCTATAAAGTCTATAAATGTTTGTCTACAATTCCTTCAAGGAAAAAACTACTGCATTTTTTCCATTGGATGCTGCATGATTTCAAATGATTTTTGTTGCTCTATGAGTTAATTATATGCTTCCTGTCTAGAGTTAGTTACACTGCTGGAATTATATTGGAGTCATTAGTTAATGAGGCATTAAAGACAGAATATTAAGGAGGCAACTAGGCTGTTGAAAATTCAATGACTGCAGAAAAGGTGGTCCTGATGCAACTTGTATGGTTCTTATTGGATTTCATGTTCTGGAACAACTTTCTTCGCGTGCTTCATATTTTTTTCCCCAAAAAAAAAAAAACTTTCTTCTAATTTTTCATTATTGTTTTTCTGATAATGCAGTTGGACGCCACAGGAAGACCAGATGAAAGTCTTGCGCTGGAGCTTGTGGGTCCGCTGCAGCCTAGTGAAGAAAATCTCCAAAATGGGAAAATGTGTTCCTTCTCTCTTCAGAAGGGGCAGCTAAGAGCTAATGCTTGCTTTCGACCTCTACATACTGCCAA
Source organism: Psidium guajava (assembly GCA_016432845.1). Taxonomy (NCBI): domain Eukaryota; kingdom Viridiplantae; phylum Streptophyta; class Magnoliopsida; order Myrtales; family Myrtaceae; genus Psidium; species Psidium guajava. Next base: position 32,604,354 of record CM028229.1, on the reverse strand, counting down.
CTTGGAGGTACTTGTGATTTCATCGGTTCTTTACAAAACAATGGAATTAGCGTTGAAGATTAATTGCTATTGCATAGGTTAATATCTTAAATATCACTTGGAAATTAATAACTGATATTCCCTTTCTTGTGTTGCTGGATATAGCTGCGACATTTGCCTCTCGATGAATTGGAGTTGGCTTCACTAAGGGGAATAATTCAAAGGGTAAGTTCCCATGACGGGTTGCGTGTTGATTTCAGTTCTTTTCCTTGTAGAATGATCTTTTCAGTAGTGCTGCTTTGTTTGTATGTAGGTTTGCAAGAGTCATCTTGCTTCTTAAACTTATACCATCTGTACACTGGAACATCCTGAGATTTGAAGATGATTTGGCATCTAATTACACTTACACTGAAAATGTACTTGCAAATATTTTGACCCAATATAAATATAAATATATATGTATATATAAGTGAATAATCATGAATTTGATTGGTAAGTTTGAGGTTTTTAACTGTCAGAGGCAATGTAGCAGCCTTTTTATAATTCTGTATGGGATGTGAAAAAGTGATTCTTTATAAATTATTGCTAGAACAATGAATTGTCTTGAAGGGTTTATAGATAGTATGACTTGCATCTTCTCTGATCAAAGGATCTCCATTGTACTCTCAGTTATGGGAATATATTTGAGATTGGTGATAACATTTAACATTTAGCTGTTGCTCTGTTTTCTGCTGCTGTGTTTTTGTCAGGCAGAAATCCAGCTTAATCTTCAGAAAAGAAGAGGCCATGGAGCTTTATCTGTGCTTCGGCCAAAATTCAGTGGCGTGCTAGGGGAAGCTCTTGATGTAGCTGCTAGATGGAGTGGAGATGTTGTGAGTGCCCAGGCAACTTTTTTTTTTTTTTCGCCCCCTTGTGATTGGATGTTTCTCAACAATTACATTTTGGTCAGTTAATTAGTCATTCAAGAACATCATGATCAGCATAATGGTCATTGGATGTTTGGCAATTTCTTTGCCTGGCATCCCACTTTACCTGATTTTCAGGTAATATGCATACTGGATGCATGAGAGAGTATCTCCAATTCTTGTAGTTCTTTTCCTTGCTTGTATTAGCAACCTTAGCTAAGAAGATATTCCTTGATATTGATTGTGGACTCATTGATAGCATCACATTCTTTATGTTTTTAAAGCTTCATTGGCATGCTTAGTTGCTAATTTTGTAGCGTTTGTTGGTTCATTGTTGGAGCTTTAAACTGTTATTACATGGGATTGTAATCTTTTGTCAACTTTGAAGGTTGTCTCTTGGAGTCAGTCAATGCTGACTCCTATTGTGCAGTTGGTCACAACAAGGTTGCCCATTTTTGACTTAAAATCTTTGGCTGACATTCTTATTCCTGTTGTTCAGATTACAGTCGAGAAAACCATTCTAGAACAAAGCAATAGCCGGTATGAACTTCAAGGCGAATATGTTTTGCCTGGCAGCCGGGAACGAATCCCTGCTGGTAAAGAAACTGGTGGCTTGTTGAAAAGAGCAATGACAGGGCATTTGGGTAGTGTCATATCTTCTATGGGAAGATGGAGAATGAGGCTTGAAGTTCCTCAGGCTGAAGTTGCTGAGATGCTTCCATTGGCGAGACTTCTTTCTCGAAGCACAGACCCGGCTTTTCATTCTAGATCAAAGGTTGTATTCCTCTCAATAGTTGCATTTGAACTTAAATTGGAACTGGTAAAAGTACCAGACTTACAAAAATTTCGGCGAAGTTAACTTACTCGAGAAAAAAAAGTTCATATACTGCCCATCTCTAGTAATTATGGTGCTCTGTGTTGCGGTTGGATGAAAAGTATTGATTTCAGTATTATTCTGAAGTAGATCATATGCTAGAAACCATATTCTGAAACCTGCAACAGTTGAAGTCTGGCTTCAAACAAGTACCATAATATAGTTTGCCAGAGCAGATGATGAAAGTTCATGTCAGATTTAGAAAACTTGTGGATTACAATATTTCAAATGATATCCAAAGAGACTGCTGAGCATCCTCTAACTTTATAATCGTTGCTTTGCTATTGTGAACTTTCTCTCTCTTTTGTTGTTCTGATTAAATTATCTCCATTAATTCCCCTTATCGTTCCAGATTTAACCCTTTTACTCCACTTAAAATTATGCCATCAAAATTCATTGTACTATCCGGTCTGGACTTATTTGCAGGACTTTTTTATTCGAAGTTTACAGTCTGTGGGATTATGCACTGAAAGCTTAAAAGAACTCCTTGAGGTACTTTATTTTTGTGTATTTAGAAGTCGCATTGCTAGACTGCTACTGTTTGATGATTGGGAAAGCTCAATATTTTAATCATTATGAAGCTGTATCAGCAAGCCATGATGTTTAATTATCTGTGTCTCAGGTGATACGTGGGCATTATTGTCCAGCAAACGAAGTGATCCTTGAAGACTTAATACTTCCTGGTTTGGCTGAACTTAGAGGTCGCTGGCATGGCTCTCTTGATGCAAGTGGTGGAGGGAATGGGGATACAATGGTAGATATTTTTCCTTTAACAAATTATTTTTATAGCCGAAAAATTGAGATCTGTAGCACAAGATTGGACACTGGCTCTGAAATAGGGAGTCTGTCGTGCTCGTATGACTGGGAAAAATCGAATTCATTTTGCAGGGGACAAAAGTCTCGTGCACTTAGATGATGTAATTTTCCTTTCCCCTGTTTTGAAATAGGCCCTTTTCCTGTCAAATTCTCTTAGCAACAATCTTAGCTGCTGTCATAACTGAATCTCAATACCACTAAGTTTGTATTCTCCTTTTTTTCCCCTCCCTTTGTCTTCCAGCATAAGACATGTTCCATGTGATCCTATGATGTTGAAATTTCTGAACGCGCTTCCATATTATTTCGTGTATAGATTGGACAATGAAAAGTCACGTCTCTGTGATTTAATTTCAGAAACATTTTCATGGCATATTGCTTAGTTTTCTTCTATGTCCAAGTCCGCAATTTCTTGGCTCATCTTGCTCGAGGAAATTATATTTACCGCATGAACTCTACAGGCAGATTTTGACTTCCATGGAGAGGACTGGGAGTGGGGGACCTACAAAACTCAGCGGGTTCTGGCAGTTGGTGCATACAGCAATGATGATGGATTGCGGCTGGACAATTTTTTTATCCAAAAGGACAATGCCACAATCCATGCTGATGGAACTTTGTTAGGCCAAAAAAACAACCTACATTTCGCTGTTCTAAATTTTCCTGTCAGTTTAGTCCCTACTGTCGTTCATGTTGTTGACTCTTTAGCTACCAATGTCATTGATTCTTTGCATCAACTACTAGCACCAATTAAGGGTATTCTTCACATGGAAGGAGATCTTAGGGGTAGTCTTGGTAAACCAGAATGCGATGTGCAAGTGAGGCTTTTGGATGGTGCTATCGGAGGCATTGATCTTGGACGTGCTGAGATTGTTGCATCCTTGACCTCTTCCAGCCGTTTTCTGTTCAATGCGAAATTTGAACCGGCAATCCATAATGGTCATGTGCACATTCAAGGCAGTGTTCCCGTCACCTTTGTCCAAAATAACATTCTTGAGGAACAAAACATTGATAGAGATAAAACTGAAGCTTCTTGGGTCTCTGGCTGGGCGAAGGAAAGTGGTCGAGCGGCTCTGGATGATACTGGTGAAAAGAAAGCCTCTAGAGGTAGAAGTGAAGATGGGTGGGATACCCAATTAGCTGAGAGCCTCAGAGGTTTAAACTGGAATATCCTAGATGTTGGGGAAGTAAGGATTGATGCTGACATAAAAGATGGGGGCATGATGTTGTTGACGGCTATATCTCCATATGCCACTTGGCTTCATGGCAATGCAGATATAGTGCTTCAGGTGATTCCATATGCATTTCTTAGTGTGTTGCTCTGACATGATGAAATTGTTTATAGTTTGTTGATGCAAACTTCCTTTCAGTGTGACTGGTTTGCCCTAACGTTTACCATTTGCTGATGAACAGGTCAGAGGTACAGTTGAACAACCCCTGCTTGATGGATCCGCATCTTTTCATCGGGCCTCTGTATCTTCACCCGTGCTCCGTAAACCACTCACAAATCTGGGTGGCACACTTCATGTGAAATCAAATAGGTTGTGTATTGGTTCGTTAGAGAGCAAAGTAAGCAGGAGAGGTAAATTGTTCATAAGGGGAAATTTGCCTTTCAAGACAAGTGAAGCATCTCTTGGTGATCAAATCGTCTTGAAGTGTGAAGTATTAGAAGTACGAGCTAAAAATATTTTAAGGTGATCAATTCAAATTCAGAAATAGTAAAGCTCGTATTTCTGTTATTGCAGTCACTTTTACTATGTTTTGTTTTTTGTTTTTTTTTTAATCTTCAGCTGCCAATGTATTATGATAGCTGATGTTTGCTGTGTTCTTGGTTATTAATTTCAGTCTCGTTTTCATTATTACATTGTGGTCTTTACAATGGAAGATAGCAGGGAATAATGTTCCATTTCTGATAGTCCATTTATGGCCTTTTGAGCTTAGGATTTCTCTGTATTTCTGATGCTTGTATATACATGATCAGTGGTCAGGTTGACACACACATGCAAATAACTGGTTCCATTTTGCAACCAAACATTTCTGGGAATATTAAATTGAGTCACGGAGAAGCATACTTACCTCATGATAAGGGCAGTGGAGCAGCACCTTTTGATAGATTGGCCCCACAGCAGTCGCGGCTCTCTGTTGGTGGTGTGAATCGGGCATTTGCTTCAAGATACGTTTCTCGGTTTTTCAATGCGGAGCCTGCTGCTTCAAGAATTGGATTCGTTCCACGCTTAGGTAATACATTGTCTTTTGGGTGATGTATGGACATTTGGACTTGTGAGACACACTTAATTCGTTGAATTGCGCTTCTTCTGAAATTTACTTATACTTGGTATTAAGATAAAATTTCCACTCCAGTAATATATTTTTTTAAAATATTTTGGGTGATTTCCATGTTTCATCAGCAAAAACAGACAATATATCAAGGGCTTAGTCCTAAGAGTCTAAATCACAAAACAAAAGATAAAATGGAGAGGTGCAAAATCATCAAAAGGATGATGTCTTCACAAATGTTGAGAGATGAAATAATAAAGGAAATAGCTGGAAATTAAGGAGGAGCTCCTGAATATATATGATGTGACAGCTACATTGAATTCCTCTTCTGTTCAACATAATAAAATATTCAATGAAATTGCTCTCAATGAGACTAGTTAGCGAAGTATAAATTTCTAAGTAGAAGGAAAGAAGTATGCATAGTCTTATCACAGGAGTTAATATCCTTGCAATGCTTCCTTTGCAGCGAAATCGTCCGAAGTTAAAAAGGAAATGGATCAAGTGAACATTGCACCAAAAGTAGATATACGCCTCAGTGATTTGAAGCTCGAATTGGGGCCAGAGTTGAGAATTGTGTATCCTTTGATTATTAATTTTGCTGTCAGTGGAGAGCTTGAGCTAAATGGCCTTGCTCATCCGAAGTGTATAAAACCTAAAGGCATCCTGAAATTTGAAAACGGTGATGTGAATCTTGTTGCAACTCAGGTGCGCCATTTGTATTCACCTTTCCCTAGTTTATGCTGCATTCGCTCTGCTTTCTTATCTATGTCCTCATGCCTGATTTTTGTTGGGAACTCCATCCAGGTGAGGCTGAAGAAAGAGCATTTAAACATAGCCAAGTTTGAGCCTGAACATGGACTAGATCCAATGCTAGACTTGGCTTTGGTTGGATCAGAGTGGCAATTTAGGATCCAAAGTCGAGCGAGTAATTGGCAGGATAATTTGGCTGTGACCTCCACGCGCTCTGTGGAGCAGGATGGCCTCTCACCTACTGAGGTAGTTATTAATATCATTGACAGGTTTACTTAGTACTACTTTTTCAATGACTGGTAAAAAAGTTTTCACTAAACAAATTTGCTTTGTTTCCATTGTCGTCATTCACCACATAATCCATGGGATCAAATCCCTTTAATTCTTTCCTTGTTTGAAATAGCACGGGGGGTGACTTGGAGTTGGTTTTGTTGATTGCATATGGTTTTTTGCAGGCTGCTAGAGTCTTTGAGAGTCAATTGGCAGAGTCTATCTTGGAAGTTGATGGTCAGCTTGCATTTAAAAAGCTTGCAACTGCGACTCTCGAAACACTAATGCCAAGAATAGAGGGAAAGGGAGAGTTTGGCCAGGCTAGGTGGAGAGTGGTCTATGCACCACAGATCCCGAGTCTGCTTTCTGTTGATCCTACAGTTGAACCTCTCAAATCTCTAGCCAGTAATATATCATTCGGTACGGAAGTTGAAGTTCAGCTTGGTAGACGCCTTCAGGTTTGCAACTTTTTGCCCTTGCTTATGTTTCAGTTATTCCTCCGTTCTATGTTTTGACTTTGGGTCACACTTTGGTCATGGGTACTAAATTAGTACATTGCCAAAGCCAGCAAGTATCCTAGTATCTCTTGTGCAATGTTCTCATCCGTTCCTGCCCATGTATGCCAGTGGTCCCAAAATGCCTAGCATCGATGAAACAACCTTGTGTCTAGAGGAAAAGAATAAAAAGAATTGATGAAATTGCAAAAAGCGATTGACAAGTTTTGCAAATGTGCCAGAAGAATGTTGTAGTTTAAACTTTTCTATGGAAATAGCCTTGTGTACTTTACTGAAACAGTAAGGATAGAGATGGGAGCTTGTGGACACTGGCTCTTCAAAACTTATGAGAGGGAGAATTAGGTCTTCTTGATTGCTGAGACCATCTTTTCTTGAAAAGCACTATAAATCACATTAAAATGTTTTTGACATCTCAATTCATACCGACGTCCTGGTTTTATTTTCTCTAGGCCTCTGTTGTGAGGCAGATGAAGGATTCAGAGATGGCGATGCAATGGACTTTAATTTACCAGCTCACCAGCCGCCTGCGGGTGCTTCTGCAATCCGCTCCTTCCAAACGCCTGCTCTTCGAATATTCTGCTACGTCCCAGGAGTAGACCGTCATGCGTCTGCCGACTTAACGATAACCCCTTCCTTAAGGTGGTTAAGCTTCTTGCCAGTGACGCACCCTTTTAAGGTTCTGGTTCTGCCCCTTGGCGTGGGGATTGTGCAATTAGGTGCTGTAAATATGTTTAGTCGATTCTTTCGCTCAGAGTTCTTTGAGCCTGCATGTTTTTTTTTTGTTTTTGCCTTGTAATGTACAGTAACAGAACGCTAACACCACATTTTATAGCTTCATCATTCATTATCGCGTTCTAATCAAAGAAAGGGAAGGGTCAAATTCATTCCTCATCGAGCTGTTTTGCATTCAAATTAGTTAAAGGCCGCACGAATTCTTGTTCTGTGTTGCTGGACTCTCTTAACTTATTCGGATTTTGTTATTCAGTTCGACAGCCCGGCAGCGTTAGCGCTGTGGTATTGCCGTAAATTAGTCTATCTCAAACGATCCGTGCGTATGGAATGATGTGAACTATTTCGTCGATCAGAGAATGGGATAAAACTAAGTAATCATGTGAAGAAGCAATTGCTGTAATGATAAAGCGGTCACTTTCGCCTCCATAATGGAGTTATCTGGCGACATACCTGAAATTCAAATCATGTTGGCCTGTCGGTTATCGTTGTTGGGGGGGGGTGGTTGGAGCCGGGCCTGATTTGAAACCCAGCGCCGCTCATAGGAAAATTTTTTATGCGTAAATGGGCTGGGGTTTATAACTATATAACCTTGTCCACGCCTGCCGAAAATGGTGCATTCCAGGCCCACATGGATCAGGCCGACCTAGAAAGGCGTGGACCTCGAGGCCCATTATCAGATCCGTGGGCCTACTCTGCTATGGGCTACATGAACGTCCAGCCCAATGTCATGGCGGGCTGGGACTGTACAGTTTGGCCCAAATTACCACTCATCGGGTCGGCCGAGAGGGTCACTTTTCGGGTTATTCATGACAAAACCTTCGGGCGCAACATGGCCGGGCTAGGCCCTTTAATGGAGGGCACTAATCCAAGCCTACACCCATTTTAGTAGTTGAACTTTGAATCCGGCCCAGCCCAATGCATGGATTTGGTTGGACCGAGCTGGCCTTTTAGAGTAAGATAATTAACTAAGTGCCCAATAAAATTTTGAGCCTGGCCCCATGGTCGAGTACTTTTGCACAAGCATGTATCCATCTCTAATGTTGGCTAGAATAAGTCAATTTGGTTTTTCTTTGGAATCAATCGATGTTATTTTACTTTGTTAGGGTTTTATTGTTGTAGTCCTAGATTATAAGAATTGGTTTCTTTTGTTGCTATTTTATAGGTAACCCGTTGATGTCAGTGACTTATTTAAAGGTCAGTTGTCAGATGATTAAAGTATGCAAGTAGTGAAGTATTTCCCTCTGGGTGTCTCTTTCTTTATTTGTTTTAGTGAATTATTATGTAACAGTGGCATCAAAAACTTTTTTTTATTTTAGAGTGTTGAGAGTTCAAACACATGACAAAAAGTGAGCCACAAAAGGTTGAGAGCAGCAATAGCTCTATTTCATTTTTCACTCTTACAGCAACAGTTGAAATTGATGGCCTCTGAAATATTTGTGCAATCAGCTATCCTGCGTCTTAATAGTCATTATGATCGTTGGAGCATGATGGAAAATTTCCTCGAGTCCAAGGAGTATTGGCAAGTAGTTTGTAAAACAAGAAGGAGCTGTGTTATGGGCAATGCGAAAAGCACATCTGGATGCATTAAAGATGGAAAGATCTCAAGGCCAAAAGTTATCTTTCCAAGCTATTGATAGGTCATTCTTGGAAACGATTCTTTGCAGGGATACTTCCAAGAAAATTTGGGACTCCATGAAGAACAAATATCAAGGATCCACAAGAGCAAAGAGGCAACAGCTTCAAACACTTCGTTTGCGGTTCAAAATGCTACAAGTGAAATTGAGAGAGTCAATCATAGATTATTTTCCTAGGTAATGGCAATCGCCAATAAGATGCGGATTCATGTCGACAAAATGAAGGACGTCGCCATAATTGAGAAAATTCTTCGATTCTTGACACCAAAATTCAACTTCGTTGTCTATTCCATAGAGAAGCCAAGGATATTGAAGAACTTTCAAATGATGAATTGAAGGGTTCCTTATTGGTTCATGAAGAGAAATTCCAACACCAAGAGATGGAGGAGGAAGCATTGAAGGTTCCAACTAAAAACCACTTTTCACTATCAGCTAAAGCAAATAAAGAAATAAAAATGGTGCGATGAGCATGGAAGAGGCAAATGCAGAGGAAACAATGATTGCATCAGCTGAAATAAAAAGATTGGCAATCTAGACTCATCAATAAAAATGCCATCAAGTGCTACTCTATAGTTGATTATTAGCGAGGAATCCAAAGATGAAGACATAAACAAAAAATATCACCACTGTATAATTGGTGGAATTACGAATGATTTTGGTCTTACAAGTTTCTTTTTTGGAGATGCACCAATTGATTATGAAATTGCATTGATAGTCTCGACTCGTGTCCTAGCAAGAATAATGGAATTGAACATTTTAATACTATTGATTACAATTGCAAGAGATTGATCAGCCGCACTAGAACTGAGACATGACCCAAACTCTCACGGTGTTAGGTAGGGACAATCAATCCTTAATGACGAAGAAGATGCCTTTTCCTAGATGAGTTGAAGGTTTGTGTTCTTGCCCAAGGGGAAATGCTACATATAGTATCGGAACTCCCTTTGGTATTTTATATGTACTTTGCTGATTCACACAAGATCCCATGTGCCCCATGCTAATCTTAGGGTAAAAGTCTTGCTTATATTTACATTTTTTTAATTGCTGATCGGATCTACTATGGACAACTTGAGAGACCTTCAAAAGGCAAGCTAAAAGGGGCGAGGGGCGAGAAAGATATTTAATTAAAAGAGGAGTAAGGCAAGGAAAGCTAGTTCAACAATTGCTAGCTATCAATGAACCATGGCGTCCATCAATTGGAGGACCGATACCGGGATTAAGCATAGTCGGCTATGGACTTAACAAGTAACGGAGTGAGCTTGAGAAAGCCGAGCTAATGAATCTCCTTTTTGCCAATGGATTTCCCAATCCAATTCGTCAATGTGGATATCATTTGAAAATGAGTAGTCTAGATCGAATCAAACTTTTGATTGACGTCGGTTAGAGAGCGGGGCTATTCTTATTTTGGGCAGAGTTATAGGTGGCAAGATACTCTAGGGCTTTCGCTGAGGCTTGCTATGTCAAAAGCACCAGAAACCCCATCCCCATCTTTCCCTTTTTCGCCCACATGGCTTAATGCCTGAAAGTTGGATAGGATGGCCCCTTGACAATAATCGGTATCTTGATCCTCAATGGAAAGGAAGAGCTCGTGAAGGTCAGCATTCAACTGGTTATAGACCAAAGTCAACGTAAGTGTTTTAGGAGTCGTACGTACGACCATTACAAATCAAAATATCAAACTAAAGTGGATAAAGAACTAACTTGGCAAAAAAAATATATATATATATATATATATCTCTCTCTTTTGATGGTGTGTCTAGTGAAGGAAGAAACTCAACCAAACATATGGTATATAGACACTAGCTATAGCAACCACATGAGTGGAGATAAAAGACATTCTCTGATTTGGATGAATCTTTTCGCAACACTGTGAAGTTCAGAGATAATTCCACTATTTTTGTTATGGGAAAAGGAAAGATAACAATACACACAACGGAAAATTCTTTCTTGATCATCTCAAATTTTTTTTATGTGCCTGAGTTAAAGACCAATTTGCTAAGTACTGGCCAACCACAGGAGCAGGAATATGAAATCTCTATCAAAGGTGGCATTTGTAGCATACAAGATGAAAAGTTGGGCTTAATTGCCCAAGTCAGCATGACAGAGAAATGACTGTTTCCGCTATGTTTCCACAATACTAACCATTCACGCTTTTTCATAAGATCAAAGGATGAGGCTTGGTTATGGCATTTTCGTTATGGCCGTCTCAATTTTGGTAGGCTGAGAACACTACATCAAAAGAACATGGCAACATGTCTTCCTCCAATTACAGTTCCTTCTCAAATTTGTGACAAATGTGTTGTTAGTAAACAACACAAACAGGTTCCTGCTTATCACCCATATCAGACGATTCAGACTGATAGAGCAAGACCAGCAAGAAAGATGACCACAAACAGAAATAAGAGGGTAAGATAAAGAAGGTTCTGCAACTCAAACTGGAAAAAGGCAAATAACATCTTTTTATTCCAACAAACATACAACCCATGACAAGAGAGGAAAACCCAGCCAGAACAGTTAACAAGGTAGATTAAGTGCAGGACAAGTCCCTAATGCAAGTGCCTGCAAAAGAGCAGCAGAATCTATGAGGGTAGATAGATCAAAACAGTCAACAAGGTAGATTAAGTGCAAGACAAGTCCCTAATGCAAGTGCCTGCAAAAGAGCAGAAGAAACTCTCAGGGTAGATACATCATGTTATCCCAGCTACTCACCACAGCGCTAAAAACTTTTTAAGTAGTAACAAGTTGAAATGCCTCTTGCATAGAATTCAATAAACTCAGCAGAAGCAGCTAATAAACAGACTACATCATAAAGAGCTTATCTACCAGCTAAGTGCACATTTGAGTGTTGTCTCTTCTTCAACCAATCATTTGGAGATCCTAAATGCGTATATTAGGTCCCCCATATTTGACAAAATAATGCATCCTTAATGTCATCGATATAACTAGTGACTCTCGAAATGAACCGCATGGTCATATTCAATTCCAGAAGATAAAAATCAGAGACAAGCATTCATCCACTAATTGCACCTAAATCCACTTACTCACCAGTGAATTAACTGAGGTAATTCAATGCAATATATATACCTTATTCATTAGTTATAATGTTGTTATCACATAAACAATGAGGTTTTCTCCTTGCTCATAGTTGATGTCATTTTTCACAGTACAAACCATACTTCAGCACAGACAAGCAAGCAACTTGGTTCTTCATCTTCACTAATTAGTAACTTGCTTGAAGACTGGAGAGAACCTGTATCCAGCAATATTTACAAAATAAACCGATAAAACCTATTCTGATGAGTATTTGTTTCGTCTACCATTAAACCATGCAATTATGGTTTCTCCGTCTTCAATCATTATGTGCGGGTATATTATGATTTAGTCAAGACATTTGCAATATCACTCTCTGGGTTTGATTATACTTATCCGAGCAATCGTCGGGCAAGGACACATGCTATCATGCGCTTCGCACATACTGGTCACCACAAGAACATAAACACTGCTTCACCCGGAGGGAGAGATTACACCATTCTAGAGACCTAAGTCTGTAAATTCATGACACAAAGAGTTCGAATTCAATCTTGACAAGCTTCTGAAATGCAAGTAATTCGAAAGGAGTCTTACTCAAGCTGCTAGGGACGGAATCATCCCAGTCTTCCTGGCGTATGCGAAAATCCCACCAGCCTCAATCACCGGCCCTGCATCACCAATCGGCTTCAGCTCATACTCCTTCCCGGTAGTGTGGTTAATCAGCTTGCTCTCCGCCAATTCAATTGTCACGGTATCGCCTGTCCTACACTCCTCACAAATCCTAACATCCGTCTCCAGCGGATAAACCTCTCCAGTCGCCACAGAGTTCCTAAAAAATATCCGAGCGTACGACTCCGCCACCACAGCTGAGACTCCCGCCGCCCCGAGCGCCACCGGCGCGTGCTCACGCGAGGACCCACACCCGAAATTCGCTCCCCCGATGACAATCTTGTACTTCGTCTTCGTCTCGTCGGGCTCGATGAATCGAGTCTCGTAGGTCGAAGGAAGGCCAATCAGCGCATACGAGCCGAGCTTCTCGTACTCGGCGGGGTTCGAAGGGACCAAGGTGAGGTACTCGGCGGGGATGATCTGGTCGGTGTCGATGTTGTCTCCGACGACGTAGCAGAGGCCGTGAAAGGCCGTTGCAGACTCGCCGGCGGCCTTCGCGGAGGCTCGAGGAGCCGCGGCCCTCAGCGACGTGGCGAAGCCGATGCTTGACGAGAGATTGGAGCTGCTCCCACCGGACAACAACGGAGCTAGCTTGAGTTCGCGTGGATGGTGAAGGAAGTGGCTAGGCTTGTGGAGGGACTTGAGGTTGGGAAAGGAAGGGTTCAAGACGCCGGATTGCAGTGGAGTCGCCATGGGAATGAGTCGAACCGGAAGAGAAACCCTAGACGGCGGTTGGGGGAGTGGCGACAAGCGAGTTTTAATCCTCAGTAGGGCGGCGCAGTAGGGCGGCGCTGCCGGAGAACGAGTAGAAGCGGGCGAGTGAGAATTGAGTGTTCATATTGTCCACAACCACTGCGATTTTTATTTTTTTATCCTTTTTCATTTTCTTTTTGGTTTGTTTGCTAAGCAGTGGAATTATAATACATTTTTATTAGCTGAAAAATGAAATCTTGAGTATTTTGGACTTGCTGTTGAAATTTTGTTTTAACGACATGAGAAATTCATGTTTTAAATTTACTGTACTTAATAATGAGTTAATATCACGAAAAAACCTCAAATCAATTTGCCCCAAACTAATATTTTGACCATTAAAAATTTCAAACTGATATAATTGTGACAAATTTATCTCAAAATCACCAAAAAATTTCAAATTGGTACATACATGAAAAATTGGGTTAATACGATGCAAGGCCTCAAATAGTATACTAGTCAACTGGCACATGTTATCCAACTCAGTAATTTGACGATGAAATAAAAATTAACGGAATGTAAATTTATCATAAATTTATCAATTTGGAACTTTTGATAATAAAAGAAATTAATTTGGGGTAAAATTATCAAAGGTGTCCTAATTTGGATGTGGTAAAAAAAATTAGTTTAGAGTAAATTTGTTACAGATGTACCAGTTTTGGGATTTTTGATGGTAAAAAAATAATTTGAGTGAATTTTTCACATGTGTACAAATTTAGAGATTCTCGGGATATTAACCCCTTAATAATAAAAAAGAAACATAATTGTTGGGGGCAAATAACTAGATACAAGCTTTTTGGATTATTATCTCGAATGCTACTTTGAAAATGAATTTCGACTTCGTAAGAGGAGATCTCATGAATCCATTGGATTTACCGTAATTTTACTTACCCAAAGCTATTCTTCTCATTAGGTATGTTTATCACCGGCGAGATAATTGCTAAAAAATTCTGTTTAATTGCATCCGACGTTCATTGAACTTGTCTATCGATCATCTACTGATAAAAGGAAAATATGTGCACATACTAAACTTGTTAGGGTTGGACTCCATTCCTGTAAATCAACTATTTCCTCTTTAGCAAAGACCAAATCCACTGTCATCATAAAAAAGAAAACAAAAAAAAAAAAAACAAAAATCCACCGTCTTTTCTGTTTCATATTTCAACAGAAGAAAGAGCAAAGTAAGACCGCATAAGATCCGAACGTCTAGTCATTCTTTAGACTATTGAGTACTAAGGAGAATCCAAAGTGTGCCATCTTAAGTGGCTCTATATCTCCCGACAATGTGTGGAGAAGCAATCGACAAAAGAGAAGTTGGTGATTTTTTTTCATATTTGCTTTGCTGAGGTGTAATTTATTAATGGCGTGAGGTTTTTTTATGTTAATTTTGCGGAGGTGTAATTCATTAATAATATGAAAATGTCACGTAGGATTAACTGAAAATAATTATGAATGAAAGTCTAACAATGGTAGAATTTGGACAAAAGCAAAAATTAGTAGTTTTTTTATGGGACTTTTTTTAAAGAAATAATTGGGACATATACTAAAATTAAGAATTTTTCTTGATATTGGGCCTATAAAACAAATAGAAAAAGCTGACACTCTACCAATCGCAAATCGATACATTGGCAAGTCAGGGGAGAACCTGTTAAGGTTTAGTGCTTTAGTATTTATCGAAATATTGAAAAGTATAAAAGTAGGAATTGTTGTGGTGTGTAACATTTAATATATCTAAGTTGACATATAACTAATTGACCTAAAGTTGTGAGTAAAGATCGATCTAAGTGGATATGTCGACGAGTCAAACTTAGGCTCCTTTTTGACAATATGTTAGATAGAGGTATTAGATTTCTTCTGTTCGCTCTCAACAAATGGTAAGAGCTGATGGTAGATTAGTAAACTCCCAATCTATTCCGGTGTTCCTTGATTATATTAAGGAATAAATCTAGTGACTAACGTAATTTTCATATGATGGGTGTTGATGTATAGCAAATGTTGAAATTAAGAAAGAACAAACCTAACATCGAGTTCATATGTAAGAGGAGATTGTAGAAATATAAGTGTAAGTTATGTTAGAGTAATCCCAAATCAAATAAATGATGTGATGAGGAGTAATGAGCATATTATAATTAATTCATAACTTATTGCTTAAGTTTTTTGAGTGAAGATAGGTTTAATTGAAAATGTTAACAGACTCGGACTAGATTTTCCGCTTGACATTCTCCCAAATTAAAGCTTGAGCTAAAAGTTACAAAGCATGTGCTCATTAGAGGATTGATCAAGATGAGCTTCTTAAGACTGTGTTGATTCCTGAAATGGACGGGACAGGTCTCCAAAGATGCGAATAATAATTAAATCCCAAAAAGTAACAGATAAATTCCAGTATCGTTCTGTCACATTCATTGAAGTACAAAGAGAATGGTCTCCAATTCTTCTTTTGAAGAAGTAATGTTACTAAATGGTACATCCAAAACCTTGACGCTCTAGCAAGCAAAAGAAAATTCCGAGGCTTATTTTGCCAAGAGGCATATGGCTTGCGGCCTCATATGGGTCATGATCCGAGAGTTCCTTGTCATAATGGGACGGGTCTGGAAGCACCAGACATAAATAAATGCTACAACAACGAGAACAAGAATATAAACAACAAACCTCAGTTGACAAAAAATTGTAAGTAGACATCCGATTAGTGGAGCTCAAATTCACCCTCGAAGTGCCGCAATGTGGGAAGTCATTATGTCTGCTTATTCTCAAGTTAGCCCTTCAGGAAGATCAGCTGTAGTTAAATCTTTGGAAGAGTGAAAGCGCAGGTACGGAGGGAGTTAAAGTCGCCACGCGTTTGAACTGCCATATTAAGATCGGTTAACCAAGTGTCAATGGAAAATGGCTAGTTCTATATATAAAGCATTGTCTCCAATAGTTCAGCCAAAAAGTGCGGTCTATAATATCCCAGTCCAAAGGGTACTTTTCATGATTGGCCTGTTATGGATTAGTAAGTAACGATTAGTTACCTTCTGTTGTCTGTACTTTTCACGTATGGCATTTAGGGTGGAACCACTTTTGTTGAGCTGCAGATCTTCCAATGCAAGAACTGCAGTTTTTAACTCTGATGCCTTGTAATTGGTGTAGTGTTCTAGAGTTAGATTCTACAAAAAATACACAAATCCACACTTCATGGAAAACTTCCAGTTGATTGAGAAAGAGATGTATGTATGGTCAAGAATGCATACCCAGGGGTTGTCAGATTGATTGAGTGTCCATCTGGCAAGAAGTACAGCAGATGCAGCCGTAAGGG
This sequence comes from Psidium guajava, assembly GCA_016432845.1. Classification (NCBI taxonomy): domain Eukaryota; kingdom Viridiplantae; phylum Streptophyta; class Magnoliopsida; order Myrtales; family Myrtaceae; genus Psidium; species Psidium guajava. Next base: position 32,587,867 of record CM028229.1, on the reverse strand, counting down.
AAGGCAGAAACTTTAAGAAACTGTACTCAACGAGAGTTAACTCAGCCAAATAATTTGCCAAATATTCTAGTTCAACGGAAGGGACCTGAAAAATTGATTGGGGTTTAGCTTTTACACATTGACTAGCTATAAAACTCAATCCAGGAACAAATACCTCGCTCGATACTAGAGCAGCTTGAACAAATCTCCTGGAGAAAAAAGGAAGGACAGAATAAAGCTCATGTCATCAAATAATGCAAACAAAATGTGAGCTGGCAATCTACCATTACATGAGAGTACTACCTTAGAAATGTTTTTATGGTGGGAACAGACAACTGAAAATGCAGAAGATTTAGAACTTGACTCTCCATTTTCAATACCTGCCACATAACTTCTGTCAAATATTTTAAAAGCATCATTTACAAGAAACGAGAAGTTATGAACCAGTTCTTACACAAATGTCCTCCTATACAGTTGTTATGGTTTTCTTTTCTATGATATTCTACGAAAGTAGCAGGTGGAATTTGTTTTGGATTAACCTGGAAGCTAATCTTTGAATAATATTATTGCAAGGTATATCGATCAATCGGGAGAGAGAGAGAGGTTTAACTTATTGAATCATTTTAAAAGCTTGAGTTATCTTACTTCTAGTACAAGCACTATAGGAACCATTATTTAATATGCCTCAGCTCTTGAGTTGCATATCCTCAATGGAGATGATTAAAACAAGCAGAACACTTTTTCAAGCATATTTGATGACAATACTTGTTATTGTCCCATTCTCATGCTCAACTGAGTTAAATCCACAAGTTTGAGTTGAATGACACAGGCCCATCTTGACACATCTTTCTGCATTATTGGATAAGATAATTTATATTACGGATATGGACAAGAAAAGGCAAATTTGAATACTGTCCTTTATCTTTTCCACCAAATACTTTCCTTTCAATTTTACGAGGAATTGTAATGTCTGGTTAGAGGGACCATCCCCAAACATGACAAAGATTTTTGGTTATCTACTGCAATTCTCAGCATATTAATGCTTTCATCGTTTTGGAAGGAAGAATATTCTAATCAAAGGACAATTGCTGTATTAAGTACAAGTCAACTGACTTGATAAGGGCCATGGGGGTGATGCGAGTGCTGAGCATAGAGATAAATAAGAATGAAGTGGCAAGGAGAGCTCCTTACCTCTAGTCTTGTATAGGCATTGTCCGTGATAAAGCAAAACTCTTCCACTTGTGGCGGGCAAATTTCCTCGTACTTCCTTCAAGATGCCCAAGAGCATAGGAATATTGAAGTTTTTCATATTAGGTATGAAGAAGGAAACCCAAAGTTCACATTTCACAGTGACTGCAGCCAAATGTAGAACTTACGAGGAAATTAGCATGCAAGTAACACCAAGCAATTGGAGTCTTTGCTTCTCAATAAAGTTTTGTGAGAGAAACCGGTCTATAAGATTTACAGTGAGGTAAAGAGTATCGGGAACTAGTTTATATTCTTCAGAAACCTGGAAAACAAAAGAATGGCAGAGTTGGCAAACTCAGTCAGAGATGACAAATCAAAAAGAACATAGACAAACAAAATAGTACAATGGCGATCTATGACAGGTGTTCTCATTGCTAACTACACAAACCTCAACAAGCCAGTCAATTAGAATTCCACGCATGTTTGGAGTGATAACTTCCTGCAAGGTTTCCATATATATAGTTGAAGGTCTTCGTTCAAGCTGCAAAAGGTGCAGATGATATTGATACAGGCATCAATATGTTGCTGATGAATATATACTGCTGCAATTTGATAATCTTTTTATCATAGATATTGGAGATAAGATTAGTATTAAAAAGACGGATAAAGGGAGTCAGCAGCAATTTGTTTAAAACCATTTAAAAGAGATAGGTCTTATATTGGCATAAACAACACAGTTAGCATCACTTCAGTAATAGCCAACTCATAAGATTGAACAATATCAATACAAACCTCTGTTATGCGTTTATAGTTGTATATATCAAGTGCATATGGGGTGCAAGCTTGAGGATCCATGCATTTTGAATCTATATCTACGATACTTGGATGAACTAGGGCTGCTGACTTCTCACCATCTATATAACCTGAATATCCAGCAAATTGAATTAGACTAGATAACTTACACTTCATTATTAGAATCAGGAAATACCTTGTCATTGAACAAATAATTCTTATAGCTTCCTGTGAACAAGAAATAACCTTCTTCATAAGCGCTAAGACATTTATCTCGTGGTTTTCTTGAAGACTCTGCTACCACATCCCTTACAGAGATACTATGCTGTGAATTTTCTCGTTTTGCCCATTTGTCTGGGATAGTGATTTCTGTAGACTCTGCCACTTTAATTTTGGACAACTCTTCTACAAATTCTGCTTTGACATCCTCCTGAATTATTTGGAAAGCTCCACTTTGATGCACATTCGAGTCCTTCGTCAGAGACTGCTTTCTACCCCACTTGCTGGTCTGCTAATCAGCAGCAAGAGTCACCAGACTAGGAATATATAGCTAGCTGAAAGTGTAAATGCTGGACATAAATTGAGACATGAGCAGACAGCCATATGAAGAATGAACCCAGCATCTTGCAAAATGCTCCACCTCATTGAATAACCGGGATCATGAACTGATTACCAGCCACAAATGACAAATACAGCCTTCAGATATGAAGAACGGAGTCAGTTGAGAAGAATGCCTTGCACTAACCTGAGCTTTGGTAGCATTGACATAGTTCAAGTATGAATTCTCACAAAAGATGTTGGTGACATCTTTGAGTAATGCTCTCTTTTTGTGCTGCTTGCCAGCATTTCCAACACTAGTTCCTTTGTTATCATTTGATGCTGATCTCTTGGCATTTGCACGGACAGTACACTTTTGTTCCTGTTTAAAAGAGGGCCTTGAGGTTGGGAGTATCCCTGTTGACAGGCCCTTAGCCCTTGATCGGGTAATTCTGGTAGTGGGTGCTTGATTTTTTTTTCCGACTGCATTTTCTTTGTTCATATTGGCGTTCCTCCCTGAGAGAAGTACCTGTCCTCAAATTAATGGCTCCTCATTGCACCCACTATCCTGAAAATGAAGTTTAATGTGATGATTGGAACTAAAAGATGAATTCAAGCAGGCAATTATAGTTGGAAAAAGTGGAAGATACGGGCATTTGCACAAGCAAGGAAAACCATAGGCATTATGTTATTCTTGAATCAATGAAGAGAATAGTCTCTCATGTAATCAGAACTAATTCCCTGTCCCTTTAGGCATTATGAGCCATATTATCTCAGTCACCACTCAGGATCACAGGGTTCAAACTTGTGTGTAAGATTCTACGTGGATTGGGGACTGCAAAGGAGAATGCACAGTTAGGAGTCTCAGATTTAATATTTTCAATTATATTTTCTCTGAAGGATCTATCTCACAATAACTAAACAAGTGAGAACACCTCATCTAGTTTCCTCAATTGACATTGTATGGACCGAACACCGTATGGCATTTCTAGGTTTCTAGTCCACATTTTTCAAGGTATAAGTAATGGATTAATAGCTGCCAATGCCTTTACAGGAACCGAAGAACGATAAAAGCAGCGGTAAATCACCAACTTTCTTTACAGTAGGTTCAAGAAAGCTGATTATCCGCCGCAAATGCAAAGCAGCGGCTCAAGCCCACTCCAATGTTTCTCTCCTATGCAATTATTGGGCTTGGGCTAGGTAGTTACACTTTTACCCAGATTGTCATATTGACAGAAATACATAATAAATTCGCCCATCCTCTGAGATACACAACTAAAACAAATCATTTACACAGGAAAAAGTGACATCTTGAAGAAATTACCTTGTATCAAGAGCAAAGTGGAACAAGCATTCTGCAGATCCTCAATGTGAAATTCAAAAAGCCAAGTGTAAAGACCAAGTCACCTGCCACAACGAAAAGGAAGATTTCTGTATGTTTATTCCTGAAATTGAAATCATCACAGAGACATCGTTTTGCACAAGGCTATCAGTCTTATGGTGTTTGAAAGGATTAATCATTTTACCCTCCCCTGCACCAACAATGTACCCTAACCTGAACCTGACCACCCGGTGAAAATGAAGCTTGAGCATCCTTGTATCCGCATAAGGATTGCCCTCAAACTACTGTGCTTAAAAGTTTGAAAACAAGAATGAATGGAAACTCTCTAGCAGGGCAACCAGTTCTGAGGCGTAGGGGGAGTCGACCCTAGCTGTCCATTTTCCTTTTTATGTCAGATACTCATATATTGTCCGATTTTGCTCGTGAACAGAAAGCTGAAGGGACAAATTTGTACCCTCAAAATAAGAACTCGAGAATGAAATAGCGGCTATGATGAATCATATAACCATTCTCACATAATCAATGTGGTTCCTGGACTTGGTATTGAAATAACTTTCCATCTTCAAAATCTTGAATACCCAAAATCTGGGAGGGGAACAAGGAGGAAATTTTGAAATTTGGTTTCGCACGGTTTCCTTGGTGCATAACATCAGCAACCAAAATCAGCTTTACAGCTCACAAGTACTGTAGAGGACAATCGCCGAAAGAGTGAATGCAACATTTATCACATAAAGAACATGACATATAGCGTCACTAACTTGAAATTCAAAATTTGGATCAGTCTAATATGACCGCAACCAAAAGCAGAGCTAAGGTTGAGCTAGAAATTCCCGGCATTCTCACTTTTGAGATAGAAGACTTGCAAAAAGAAAACCTAGACCGGACCTCGAGAATGAGCTCGAACTTCACAAATCGCAGCTTCCACCCAGAAAAAAGGAAATATTATAGGCAAAAATGAGGCAGACATTCTAAGGCATCCGAACAACAAATCCACGAGCTGAATGTCCAAACAAGATCACGGAATCCCTAGGATCTGTGTATCGCCGTCCATTTAGAATCCAAAGCAAAGCGTTTTCCGATGCAAGAACAGATTGTAGCCATTACATACACGACACGACTCAATCTGGCCCTAGAGAGAGAGAGAGAGAGAGAGAGAGAACTTACACTGTTATGATGGAGCTCCGTGACCCCTCAGAGGAGGTCCGGAGAGGTGTAGAGAGAGAAAGCTCGTCAGGAGAGAGAAAATGGGAGGTGAAGGAGAGTGAGTGAGGGAGAGAGTGACTGTGCGTTGATATAAGCGAAGCGAAGGGAGCGTGAGAGAGCGGGATGGGAGGTCCCGTTCAAACTTCCAAAATTCTTCGACCAAAAAAAAAAATCCAAAATTCTAATTGCAAAATCAATTTTAATTTTTTGTTTTATTGCCCATCGTGTATTGTCGCTTTCTTCGTCAATTCTTTTGTAAATGCACTTGCACATTTATTTTTTTTATTTTTCTACAATTGTTTTTAGTTGTTATATCATCAAAATTACGTGTTATGATTATATATATGATTTTGCTAGTATAATAGTTTTTGAGCGATTGTGATAATAATGGTATGTGTTTTTTTTTCCGTCGAACAATATCGGTATGTCATGTGCTAGGAATTCTTAAAAGTATGGATGCCAATAAAACTTTTAATTATTTATTATTTATTTTTCGTGGCCAAAAACAGGCTGTTAGCATAAACTGCATAGCAGTCACCCAAAAAATATTATATAATCGATTCCCTTTTATATATTATTGCTGATATATGCACTATTCACCTTGACAAATTATTGCCTCGCGAATTAGGTATTCTCATGCGAGTCCCTTCTCGAGCAGATGCAAAGTATTTGGTGGATAGGATAGAATATTAATATGCGATGTGATTTTTATGTCCAATTTAGGAGGTGATGTAGTGGGATATAATGAGCTATTTTTGAATGATAAAAACAAAATCAAACGTCCTTTCCCAAGACTGGATGGGAGTTTTGTTTATGATTTTTGTTTTTGGGACATTAAGGGCTTGTACGACAATGATTCTAATCTAAAAAAAGTGATTCTGATTAGAATCATATTATATGATTATGTTTTTTGGATGATTTCTAGAGAATCAAAACGTACATTGGTAATTACATAAAATTTATGTTCTTGAATAGAAATGTGTTTAGTAACTGCACAAAATTTTTATTCTCGAAAATAACCAAGTGGTGAGAATACTTTTTTAAAAATATTTTCATATTTTTTAAATCTTTTAATTTTTGATTTTTTTAAAAAAAATTCATTTTTTAATTTCCCCCCCCCATTTTATTTATTTTTTTATTTATTTTTTAATTTTTTTAATTTCGCCCTTTTATAAAATTTTTAACCTTTTTTGTTAAATTTTAAAGCTTATTTTTAAATTTAATTTTAAGAAATTTTTTAAAAAAATAGTGGTTAGCAAATTTTCAAATCTAATATTAATTTTTTTAAGTTTAGAAATTCATGTGGACTTAATCTTTTTAAAAGAATCGAGACTTTATTCTTTTTTGTGATTATCAAAAATGTTTTTTTTTAGAATCAATTTTTTTATTTCTTATTTTTGGTCCAAAATTATTCTTAATAGGAGAATCATATCATAATCATTTGTATTATCAAACATATTTATGACCTTTTTTTTTTTTTGGTTCCAGAGTCAGAATCAAAGGAGCATAAATGTTTTCAAATAGTCCCTGAGAGGCCAATTCCTACAACAATGCACAAATAAATGCAGCACATCAATGATCTTCCTTCCTTATTCTTTTTAATTAATTAAAAGGGCCATTGGAGTCATATATAGATATCACGAATATCATTACAGAAAATATTTATCGGCAAGTTATCGAGGTATTTAATCTCGCAAACCATACTCCGATTAAGAAATAAGTAAAGAAGGCAGGCGAATATTATCAGGATTTCAATGATAAAATTGTTATATTTTTAATGGACTCATGTGTAGAAAATAAAGGGATTAGTTGATTCAATTAAGAATCCATTTATTTCACGGAAATGAACGTTTTGGAAAATACTTTCTTAAAATCAATCACTTGTATCGCATGCTTTCATTATCGACAATTACTTATGTCTAAATATTTTCGTGGACAATAAATATGCTTTCTGTTTTTTTTTTATAAGCGATACAAGTCATCATATTTTAAAAATTATTTTTTGAATTATCTATTTTTCGCGAAGTAAATGGGCCTTAAGTCACATTGTCCTTTTCCTTGTCAAATCCTCTTTCTAACAGGCGACAACTAATTGAGCATGCTTCATAAATGCGAAAGAAATAGAGGAAACAGAATCGAAGCTGAGGAATGTTATACCGGGCAAGACCCGCCTTTTATCTCCTCCTCCTCCTTCTTTTTCACTTTTGCTGTTGACGAGTCATTGAAAATTGGAAGTGAAAGACGCTCTAGATGGGCTCGCACGTCTCGAACCATGCCGCCGAAGAGCCAGCACGATAGTTGAGTTTCGGGGTTCAAGCGCGAAGGTCCGGTCGCATTCAGGAAAATGACTTGCATCGTTTTAAGAAGAGACAACCATTTTCTTGAATCTAAGTTTATGTTCGTCATTCATTATGAAAAGACTTTCCATTGAGTCATAATCTTAAGCAATTTAAATGTTGGAAGATAAGGGAAAATGTTTTCCGGTAGTAAATTTTTGCGAAACCAGTGGATTTGAAATGAATGTTGTACTTCGCTAAATTCGCCTTTTATCTTTTCTTTTTTGTCGAATGAGTTATTGAAAATTGAGAGTAAAGGATTTTTGCCACGATTTAAAGTTCGTGAACCTAAATTCTATTCTCTCCATATCTGTCTCAAGTTCAAGTTTAGTACATGTAATAAAGTTTTGATCCTCTAAACTTCTGTGGGTGATGGCTTCGCCATGATGAATCTATTCATTTCTTTGACTTTGTTCAACTTTGCGAACGGATTAGAGAAATTTACATTAATCATACGATTTTTTGATGATGACTACACTTAAATAAGAGCTCGCATTTTGTAAATCTCCTTGTATAATGCAAACCAATTTGAATTTGATATTCCAAAACCTTCGTTTATTCAGTCTTATGAATTTCGAGGAGAGGTAAATCTCGTTCATTCAAGCCAGCTAGTACTTTCTGTTCCTTTTTTGAAATCACAGCCACAAGATGTTTTTTTTTCTTTTTTTTTTTTTATAACTCAAGTTCCATATTTTTTCCTTTTGCCCTTCTTGTAAGGTGGGTTTGCTATTAATCATTTCGCTAAGTCGGCACAAGAACGCATATAAATTTTTTTGAAAAATGAACTTTTGAAGGTACTACATGACAATTTACTACATGGATTGTAACATCAAAATGTGTTTCCGGCAACCCCTGCCGGTCACCGGTGAGGGTCGCGTCCCTCGCTAGCCAAGGGCAACGATTGCGACCCTCACCTTGTCTTTTAGGGCATTACCGGTGGTTTGGCCACTGGCGAAAAGAAGAGGGGAAAAAATTAGAAAATGAAAAAATTCAAAAATGTAAAAGACAAAAAATGCTCTTGATCAGATAGAAGGTCAAGTTCTTTTTTTAGATTGAGATGGTCACTTCACACCCTTATTTAAAATAAAGTCCACTTTAATATCTTATTTGAGAAAATGAGGACACTTTAGGTCCGAAATTAAAACAATGTCCATTTCAGGCCTTTATTTAAGAAAAATGAGAGTACTTCAGGATCTTATTTGAAAAATTTTCCCCTTTTTTATGAATTCATCCATTCCTTTGACTTCGTTCAACTTTCAAACGCCATCGAGGAAATTTAGATTGATCATCTAATTTTCCAATGATGATTACACTTAAATAAGAGCCCCCTTTTTAGTACATCTCTCTGTGTAATGCAAACCAATTTGAATTTGACATTTAAAAACCTTCATTCATTTACCTAGCTGGTACTTTACTGTTCCTTTTTTGAAATCACAGCCACAAGATTTTTTTTTTTTTACACTCTAGTTCCAAAATTTCCCTTCTACACTCCTTGTAAAGTGGTTCTGCTATTAATCATTTAGCTAAGTTTCCATATGGATAGATACATTTGTTTGGAAAACAAGCTTTTGTGCAAGAAGTTACTACATGGGTCGTAACATGAAATGTGTTCTAATATAATTTCTTTTCACCTATAGCTATCTAAGATTGCTGAAAATGGGCTTGCGCACTTTCGCAAATTTGCCCAGCATCCCCACCTCAAACTAATGACAAGTATTGAAAAAGTTTTTAGTGTTTTTGTTCGATGATCATCGAACATGGGGAGGCAGTACGATAATTCGTGGTTCTTAATGGAATTCCAGCATGAATCTCCCAGATCGAACTTACCGTATTCGGATTTTTTTTCTTTGTCATTCGTGTCTTAACTCATGTCGTGTCGTTCTAGCGGATCAGATCATCACAATACGCGGTCATGTGGTGGCCCATGAATTAACAAATAAGTAAACAAGGTGGGCCAATCAATGGCGTTTGTCTTCTTATCTTAAGCTCCCGTTGGCCCATCCGGCGCATGTCAGACAAGTCATGATCTTGGACATGTCAGACAAGTCCAAGCAGACACGTTAGCCTCTGTCTAGGTGGATCTGGATCCCCTGCCATAGCTCCACTATGGCAGGGGTGACATAGTTTTAATCTCGGCCGTCCATTCTTATTGGACGGCCGAGATTTTGCCACGTCATCCCTGCCAATTTAGCCTAAATTTTGCCCGCGTAACAGTACTGTAGCTTTTTTTGGGCGGGAACTTGCCTGGCTTAGCTGTCATCGCGCAAAGAAAACAAAAAAAGAAAAAGGCCAAAACAGATCTCGCTCGCTCTCGCCGCTGGAATCCCTGTCGAGTGAGGAACCAAATTCGGCAAACAGATCTTGCTCTCGCGAGGAAGCAACACCGGCAAGCAGATCTCGCTCTCACGAGGAAGCAACACCGGCAAGCAGCAGGAAGCAACACCGCTGGAATCCCTGTCGAGTGAGGAAACAGATCTCGCTCTCGCCGCTTGAATCCCTGTTGAGTGAGGAAGCAACAACAGCAACAGATCCCGCTCTTGCTCTTTGTCTCGCCCCCTTGCTTTTGGAATTCCTGTCGAGCAAGGACGACATCTTCAACAGATCGATCCGTCACTCTCGGCCCTTTGCCTGTGTGTCGAACGAGTCTGAGGCTGCAGCGGTTTTTGTTGGCCCTGTATCTTTCTTTCCTCTTTCCTTGATCTTGCTCGAGTGTGTTTGATCTTTCTTTCATCTGGGTTTGTCTCAATGTTGATCGAATCGAGAAGTGTAACAAAACAACGGCCGTCTATGGTATCCTTTGAATTGTTAAAACACATTCCAAAACCGCTTCAATGTGTTATCTAAGATGATATAAAAAGGCCAGTATACTGTGCTTTGATAAAGCTTCTGCAGCACAAGGACCTAGCAGTCAGGGTATGATGCATAACTAAAAAATCAACTGATAGAACACGGTGATCGACCAAAAAATTACAATAAAAAATAATTGACCAAAAAATTAGAATCACAAATCCACAGATACAGAATAAAGAAATGGATGTGAAGATTTCTCCACAATGTCCATGTCCATCGTCCTATCAACGAAGTATCTTTACAATTCACACAAGCATTTTCCCAAACACTGCATTCGCATGTCCACACGCGCCATTCCCCATCACAACATTAACCAAACAAGGGCTACTATAGCTCATTTCGCCTCAGAAATTTAAAATCTCGCAATCAACAAGCAACCGTCCAAGCTACAAAAGGAAATAACATATGATGCTAGAAAAGGCTGAAAATGGGAGCACAAGTGACATTTTTGAGGAGAACCCGACTTAACTTACCTTTTCAGAACTCCAATTGCAGGCGGGATTCAACTGATAGAACACGCACATAGAGAGAGAGACAGTGTGGGTGTACTTGAAAAGCTCTCAATCCTCACATTAGGTCATGAAACAACCTCATCCTACCCAAAAACTCACCTTGTCCTCTGTAGCTTGCCGACTTGCTCCCTTGTGGAGTTGCTCCCCTTGCTGCGACGCGAGCGAGAAATCGAGCTTGGGGACGGTGGTTCCGCGGAGGCTGGCGTCGAAGGGGACAGTCACCGGGGAAGGTCGACAGCGATTCCGTGGATGCTGCGTCGAAGGGGATAGTCACCGGAGCGAATGGAGGAGGGTCGTCAGTCGATTTGGGAGAGAGAGAGCAGGGAGTCCTCGGACGTCGCTCGTCGTCGGGACGAAGGGGAGAGAGAGAGGCGTCGGGTTCGGCTTCGGGGACTCCGATAGGAGAGGTCGTCGTCGGGGGAGGGGAGGTCGGAGGCCGAGAGAGGGGCGTTCGGGCGAAGGGGAGAGAGAGAGGCGTCGGGGAGAGAGAAATGAAAACGTGAGAGAGGAGAGAGACTAACGAGAGATCTGTCTCCAAAAAAAATTTCAAAAAAAGCTACAATACTGTTACGCGGGCAAAATTTGGGCTAAATTGGCAGGGATGACGTGGCAGAATCTCGGCTGTCCAATGAGAATGGACGGCCGAGATTAAAACTATGTCACCCCTGCCATAGTGGAGCTATGGCAGGGGATCCAGTTCCCTGGTCTAGGGCATAAGGTTTTTATGTGGCTTGTACATAGCACGAATCCATCAGCTTAAGATTTCATGCTGGCCATCATGTCAGTTAGCAAGTGACATTCGAGTAAGTGATAGGCGTAAAGGGTCTTCTCATCCATGCTGGCTCTATTACATAAGAGACTGATCGAGCTTAGAGAATTCAATTTGCTCGTTAAAGTCTGCAATTCCTCTGGATTTGCTCTCAGTGTCTCCAGTTGGCCATCAATGGTATCAACGCCATTTTCGCCACCTACAGACTTATCTTCTTCTATCATGTCCATGAGAACCCACTTTGCATGTTCAGTCTTCCACTTCAAATTTCCAGAATTTGATTTTCATTTCCCCTCATTTCGTGAAGCAAGTAAAAGGCCTCTCCTAAATGGATGCGGAGCCCCTTTTCATAGATTAAAAAAAAAAAACCAAAAATAACGTTGTTCGTGGAAGATTTTCATTTTTTGGATGTGAAAACATGCATCATCATCTAGTCATTGAAATAATGGAAACTAGACTTAAAAGTCTACCCGAAGAGAGAAATGAGAATTAGTCAGGATATCATTAAATGAGCATTCAAAACCTGCCGAAAGAAAGTTGTCGATTAAGTTGGGTATTATAAGAACTAGACCTAAAGTCCACCCAAAAAAGACAAGTAAAGATAAATTAAAAGTTTTCGTTTAGATCAATACGATCAACGCTGTGCACGTAGCACATGTACCCAGTCTCAAGGGTTGGATCACAAGACATATCGCATGTTATTCAACGGTTGTTAAGACTCCACAGCTCGATCGTTACCAAGACTCCACTACTTGATAATTATATCGACAGTTACATTGACTCCACTATCCAGATGGTTTCATCGACTCAACTACCTTAACTGTTACTTTATTCTACTGCACCGTGTTGAGATAAACCCCTAATTGATTTTGAAGCTGACAAAATAATTCATAATCTCTAATATCTAAGTTAATGCTGTGAAATATTACTTTGCAAATTATCCAAAAGTGTATGGAACAAGTTACACAAGATTGAATCAAGACAAGAAGAGCCCGATACAATGGCCGGCTGGTTTGACAGCGATTGTGGTGGCAGATCATGACGACTTTAACCACGTAAGCATGGCTAGGTTTAGAAGGACGTTTGTGTTTCCGGGTTGGGAAAGATTTAGGACCGAGAAAAGGGCATTTTAGGAGGAAAAGTCACGATCTTGTAGATGATTGTGGAATGAAAATTGATCTAACCTGCGAATTGGTAATGACGATGTAAGCTCGGCATTTAGAAACCTAATATTAAATATGGATTAAAACATGAAAATGGCATTTGATATTTTCTGGGGGGAAAAAAAACACAGGTACTCAAGCTCATGGATCATGAGAGATGGCCAGCATTGGAGTTTCCACAAGACGCATGTGGTTATGACCGAGAATCCGAAGAATAAGAGATATCTTAGGGAAACCAGTTTTATGCAGACAGCAAAATCTCATATCAGAGGTGAGGCTTCTGGACAGGGCATGAGATATAACAGCCAATCGGAGTTTTGTTCGATGCCATGTCAATCGTTCCGAACTCATCGGAATGATCACCTACATGCTGCTTATCATAGCCATTAATCACGATCTATTCATGCATCTAACTCTACACATAACTAAAAGTTTGCACCAGTGATAAACTATGCTTGTGGGATCAAGCTCACTTTTCACATGAAAAATCTAGGGCATGCTAGTGCAAGGGAGCAATTATCACCGATCCCCACTCATCTCCCTTCACAGAGAACGCAAGGTTTCGATTGATTCAATGAGCAACGTCCGGTTCTCCATCACTTCTTCCACTGGGGCAATCTTTGTACCACAACCTGAGATTTAAACACACAAGCAGGGATGTTTGTTAGACCTCTGTCCCCAAGAAACAAAAGTAATTATCAACTACGGGTGTGTTTGCTTCACCGAAAACTTCATTACAAAGAAAAATATTTTCCATATGTTTTCATTTATCTGGTGGTTTTGAAAAAGTGATTTCCTTCTTGTCAGAAGGAAGTCGTTTTCCCCCAGCCTAAGATTGCTTTCAATCCATGAAAAACATTCTCCATAGATTGATCAGTTTTTCATCATCCAAACATCAGAAAATCGAAAAATAATTTCCAGGAAACAGTTTTCCTTTAAATAAATGAACCCTAATCTGTGACAACCACAACTTATTTCCTACCAGATTTCAATTAACTTGCGAAAATGCTTTCTAGCAACTAAGGGATGGTACAGGTCCATGTGCTTTACCTTTCCAGAGTTTTCTTTATTCCCCACAATAGTTTGACAAGCAAGTCTCCAGGATTCAGGTTTCTGGCAGTTAGAGCCATTGTTAGAACAACTTGATTATCAAGGTTATAACCTGTATCCATTAAACTAACATCGAGAGAGAGAGAGAGAGAGAGAGAGAGAGAGAGAGAGAGAGAGAGAGAGAGAGAGAGAGAGAGAGAGAGAGAGAGAGGTTACTTTCTTCAAATATCGAAGTTCCGTGTTGGTTCTCTCATTTAGAAGATCCTTCCCATCAATAATCTGCCCAATAAGACAAGTTTCGATCATCCAATAATAGATACAATCTTCAAATTGTAGGATATCAGGCAGTTCATATTGGTCTCTGAGCTCTACACATGACTGCAAGCCTCAGCAATAGAAAGAAAATCATTTCCATGAAGAAAGTGCCCTTACTATCTTCATACTCTGAAAGTTCATGCTCTAAGAATGCACATCCATATCATACCCAGACCTTGACAACCCTTCATCCTTCATAGTTTCATCTCATTAAAGTGCTTTAAACATCGGTTTGTTTGAAGCATCCACTCAGAGAATTCTCAGCTCAAACACTACATTGAACTTCTATTTTTCCATCTCAAGAAATCAGACACATCTGTGCTCTTCCTTAAATGAGCTTCACAATCACTTCAATGATGACATACTGTGGCGTCCTAATTCCGTCTTAGACACGAGAGCTACACAGCAAACTGCCGAGCCAAACATTCATACCTCCACAATGCAAGTCCCACAGCTCCCACCGCCTCCACAATTCATCACTTTCCCCTGCAGAGAAGAGAATATCAGCGAACACTTCTAATGCATGCCAAAACTCACCACCACGCTCAACAAGAAAAAGTACTCAAATTTCGGAATACAACGAGAAACCAATCAGGCTATTGAATGGATCATAAGTGACACGGAATCTTGATCTATATCCAGGACTCATCAATCAGCGAGAAATTTGCACGACGAACGAACTTACATACGTGGCATAGAGCTCGATCTTGTTCTCATTCATGATGCTCCTCAGCAACTTCTCTCCGCTTACAGCTTTAGCTTTATCCACTGGATACGAACCATCAGCCGCTGGCTTCGGCTGCCATTAAAACCGCTTCATCATCAGCCATATGGATTTCTTCACGCAGGAGATCAGCATTTTGTCTACTAACATGACGACTATCCGCAGAAGTCACATTGACAAACTGAAAAATTCGCCAAACAAGTGATAATCAGTTGGGGGCAGAAGCGCTCACACCGATGAACTCGAGCTCGATCTCCGGCTTTTCTGGTGCGGACGAGGAAGATTCTGTCGAAGACGCCGCATTCAAGGGAAGAGCGAGTCTCCACCTCTGGGTGAGCTTTGAAGGTTTCCGGTGATTTCCGAACTTGGAGGCGACGTCCGATTGCCGGAGGTGCACGGCGGCTAGGCTCAGGGAAGCCATTGCGACTGCTCCTTCTTCCTTGTGGCTTTCACGGTTCCTGCGAAATTTTTGTGCAGGGGATATTTCTGGTTCACGTTGCTTCCGCTCGTTCGTGGTTGTGGCTCATCCGCGAGGGACACCGAGCAGAAGTAACTACAACTAGAAAGAACTAGAAAGAACTAGAAAGAGATGACCCAATTTTTCTTTTAAGAAAAACCAATTTTAAGTCTAGTTCAATTCTGGTTCGAATTTTTTTTTTCCCGGATAAGAATACTACGGCTCTATTTGTTTTACGAAAAATGATTTCCTTGGAGAAAACATTTTTCAGGAAATCATTTTTCAAGAAAATAACAATATTTTCCGGTGTTTGACTAATACTTAAAAATGAACTGGAAAATAATTTCCGTTGTTTGGCAAGTAATTGATTTTCCGGCGATGACCGGTGGCAACGGCTATTGGTTGGTGGCAGTGGGCGGCGGTTTGCGGTCGAGTACCGACGGCGGCGATTGGCGGAAAATGATTTCCTCTTTTCAAAATAAGGAAAACATTTTTCACACTTTTCAAAAAGATTTTTTTTCATAGGAGGGAAATGTTTTTTAAGGTTAGCCCATTTTCTGCCCCCTAACCTTTTCAATCGATCACTTGAGTGCCATAATTTTTTTAAAAATATTTAACACAAGTGGTATATCATGTCAAATTTACGGTACTTGGGTGATTGTTTTGAAATAAAAATTGACACTTTTAAGTGATCGATTAAAAATTGTGGCACTCAAATGAACATTTTTCTTTTGGAAGTTACGGTGCTTAAGTGGTCGAAAAAAAAATTATGGCACTCAAATTAGTAACGCGTGAAAGTTATGAAACTTGTATCGTAGTTACCCAGAATTTCTTCGTGTCTCGCAAAAAAACACCGACTCTAAGTCGAGTTTTTCTTATTCAGATGATTTTACATCATTCCGAACCTGATAATTGACTCTTGTGTTGGCTTTAAAAACCATAAACAACAATTTAAGGCCTTGAAGGAACACCACGAGTAACTAAAGAATATGTCGCCTGCAATCATTCACCTGAACATGCTAACTGTTACAATCGATCCATGATGCCCTCGGATTTAGGATTCTGAGGATGACCAGACGCATGTTGCCTTGATCCTGCATTGCATAGAGACTGGTTTCGCACGTGGGCATGCTATACACAGGTCATGTGAATTCATCTAACCGAAGGTGCACCCCTCATTTTAGTTCCACAACTTCACAAACTTCCTATCACTTTTAACTTCAGTGTAGCAGCATTTCTGGACTGAAGTTCACTTGTAAGTCTCTGGTTTCTCGTGGTTTCCTAATGGAAATTAGATATTTTAGGGTGCGTTTGTTTTAGTGAAAGTGTTTTTTCCGAATTGGTATTTTGGACTTTCACCCATTTGGTCCGCCAAAAATGATTATCTTCTGACATTTTAATATTTGTTTTTGTTCTTTTTTTTTTCCCTTCTTCCTCCCTCCGCCAAGACCGACCATTGATGGCCACAGGTGAGCTTGAGACTTATCGAATCTGGCAAGCCTCCTAGCTAGCTCAAGTTCCTTGATGGTATAAAAGGATACGTTTATAGAAAGATTTTTCATTTGTAGTTTCTGACACGATAGACATATAATCCTCATAAAAACCAAAAGCTAGTAATAAGCTTTTACCCCTAATACCCTAAAAAATCTTCAACTTTATCTCTTACCCTACTCTACCTTTGTCTCATAAAATACCTTATGCCCAGTCTCAATTCTACCTTAAACCTTTTTTTAATCTCATAAAAAACTGCCAATTTTATATTTTGTTCCAATTTTACCCTAAACTTTTTTTTGTCCTATAAAAGACCCCCCTAATTTAGGTCTTGCTTCAATATTTCCATCCAGTTCCTATTTTACCCTAAAACTTTTTGTAGTCTGATAAAAAATCATTAACTTTTAACTTGAGTCACAAATCTGCTCCTGTTAACCCTCCTTCAAAATTTCTCGTTGACCACCGAGAAATGGAAAACTCCCAAGCACGAGCGTCTCGAGCGCCAAATATCTGGCCGCGAGAAATGGAACCATCCCGAGCACGAGTGATTGAAAACCAAGCGTAAAATCTCTAAGAGTGATTTTGACGGTGGGTTAACGGGGGCAGATTTAGGACTCAAGTGAAAGTTGGTGATTATTTATAAGACAAAAAAGTTTGAGTAAAATTGAAATTGGACCTAAAGCTGGGATTTTTTTTAATGAGACGAAAAATGTTGAGGGTAGAATTGGGGCTGCACCTAAAGTTCGAGTTTTTTAGCGGAGAAAAGGTAGAATTGAGACAAGAACTAAATTTGGAGGGTTTTTTTTATGGCACTAATCCTAAACTTTCATAGCATCACCAGGCAAACCGTTGACTACGGGATCCGACCCTGTGCATGTGAAAGCAGAACGCATTCGGTTTATTCATATTTAACATGGTAGGTGAGTGGTTTTCTCTAAGAGCACATTTTAGGGTGCGCACGTAACTGAGGAAGAACAGTGTACCTTAGTCACTCTTTTGCTGCTAATGGTTACCTGAGGAGCTTTCAACGGACTAGAACCACGTCTCTTGACTAGTTGCTGCTGCCGCATTACTTCCCCATGAGGGTATTGTAAATAAACCTATGTGAGTTCACAGACATGAAGATGACGTAATTAGACAAACCTGATTCAAGTGCAGACGAATGGGTTGATTAGATGATTGATCGAAACCCGACGACCCGACGAATTCACGTCGTATCCTTAAGACGAATTTGTCCCTCTACCGTTACCCAAGGTTGTATGGACAATTCGAGTCGAGCTGGCCTAACGGGCGGGCGGCGGCGGCCTATGCGGAACTTTGTGCAAGACTACACTCCTCCACAAAAGTGGGGTGCCCCTTGGGGCCTAAATCCATTGGAGAGGCTCAACTATTTAAACCCAATTTCTATCTCTCTTCCATCCCATGTGGAGACTTCCTCAACCACACTCTCACTCATATTCTAAGGGCTTTTGAAACATCAAAATCCCAACATGTATAGACTCTCTGATATGCCTGGATCCCATCTTGCCCTTTCTTTGGCTTCTGCATAACTACAGAGACCGTTTGGGCTGGCTAATACAAAAAAAATGTGAAAATATTTATAACTCAATCGATAAAGTTAAACAAGATTATGATTGAATTGGCAAAAGTGCAATAGATTTAAATCTTCTTTGGACAATTCTCCGAAACGAGGAGTACAAATGAAATCATGACCCGCGAGATTATTATTTTTTTTGGGCCGAATCCATGTCACGATGTTGGCCCATGAATATACAACTAAGTATAGAGGATGGGCCAATCAATGGCAATTTTTTTCTCCTTATCTTCAGCTCGCAATGGCCCATCAGGCGCAATTTTCACTCCAAGCGAAGACGTTGGCCTCTGATCTAAGGCAATCCGGTTTTGATGTGGTGTTTACATGATCAAAAGAAGAGTCCATTTATTAGCTGAACTTTTCTTTCTGGCCATCATGCATCCGCTACACATGAATTCCTCAAATTCGTGTGAAGCACTTTACCAACGGAAAAGGATGCAAGAGGAGAGACAAAAAGCAATAGATGAAGGTAGAAGAACAGAATCCAAAAGGAGAAACAAAAACATTAGTGGTATCCCTGTCTTCTTCTCCTGTCGTAGACCCATCCTCTTCAATCTCCCCCATGTTAGTCCGTTCGGCTGGTTCAGTGTTCAACTTCTTCAGGTTTGCCCTCAGCGACTCCGATTCCGCCATCAGCGGCTTCAAAGTCGCTTCTGCTGCGGCGACTTCTTCTTGAGCAAGTTTAATGTCTTCTTCTCGTTTTGTTTTGTTTTTTGAAAAATCATCTTCTTCGATCACCTCCAGTTTCACCTACAAAAATGGCTAACCATTGTTCACAACTATTGGAAATTTTCTTCTTGCAACAACGCGTCGCCATGCATTGGTATGAAAAAGGAGAACACTTGCAATTAATTTTAGAAAAACCGAAATAATTAATTACAAGAAATAAAATAAACACAAAAGTATCCATGATGATGACAAAGCATCAAACCTTCATTACAATTTTTTTTGGATTTGGCCACTGTTCCGGAACAAGGTTTATAATCACAAAGTTGTTGCGATTCGGTGCACAATCAAATCGAAGTGAAACGTAAAGCGAGAAAGAGAAATTGAAACACGAGATTTTTCTCTTGGTTCATTCTTAAATTAGGGCTACGTCTAGCAGAGGATTTCACTATAATTTACGTTTCACACCTCTCATTGCATCCCTTAATTATAAGAGAAAAATAGTGTATATAATAGCAGCTATTGATGAGCTTAAGCCCAAACTGCTAAAGGAAAGATATGAGCTTAAATCGTAAAAGCCCTCTGGTGAGATCCATGTACTTTCATATCATAGGGGAGTGTGAATCGCACCCCAACAAAAGTATCACTTTCACTGCATTTTTTTTTGAATTTGGCCACTGTTGCGGAACAATGTTTATTATCACACGACAGTATTGTGCGAAGTGTATGATAAATGCTATAGTTACAAAATATGCATCGATAGTATAAGATAAAGAAGAACGAATAATGACGTAAAGAATAGGAAACAAATTACAATCGTGATTTCGTCTATTTAGATGAATCCTTATGAAACTCTACTTTCATCTATTTGGATGACCTGGGAGATTTGAAAAAGTAGAAAATGAGTTATACAATAGCGACTTATTGGATATAAGGCACATTCGATATGAGCGGGATAAGCACACTACAAGTATCATAACTTTTGTACAGCGCTCACTTAAGGACTATAACTTTTTTTTTTCCGTTCACTTGAATGCCACAATTTTTAAAAATCGTTTGCCATGTCATCTTTTTCGGCTACCACGTCAGTATTTTCCGGCGTCCACGTCAATTGTTTCAATGTCCATGTTAGCTTTTTTGGCGTGCATGTAAGCGATGATACTTAAGTGGTCAATTTTTAAAAGTTATGACACTCAAGTGAACGAAAAAAAAAAATTATGGCATTGAAGTGAGTGCCATATGGTACTTATAGTGTACTTATCCTCGATATGAGCGATAAACTTGTAGTGGCGGCTTTCATAATAGTATATCCATTTCTTCAGATCCCTCCTCCGTTCGCAGATGTAGCAATAGTACTCTCCCGAGCCATCTTCAATAATCGATTCGCGGAGGACTAGTGGTTCCCAGTGATGCTTGCTTGTTAGAGTGGGCAGTAACTGAGAACAAGCAACGTGAAGATTAAAATTGCACAGCCCACAACGAAAGAGGTCGAAGTTGCAACTTTTACCGCAGGCGCTGCAGTGGAAGAGTTTCTGCTTGACATCCCCAGAATCGTTATCCTAGAAGTAGTCCTTCTCCGATTAGAGGGAGATTCAACAGACTGGACATTCGTGTAGCACGTTACAGTGAAAACGAGCGAAGGTCAAAGTGTGCTCGAGGTGAAGGTAGTGTTGAATCTCCATGGGTGGTTGGGGGGCACAGGATTCGTAGAGGAAGAATGAGCAATCCGAACAATTGAAGAAGTAGCCCAGCGGCATCTAGCCTTTACAGATTCGGCACTTGATCTTTGTCTTGGCTTTCAAATGGTAGGAGGAGAGCTGATGCGGATGTAGGTAATGATCCATCGGTATGAACCTCTCCGGGTTACCTCCCTTGCGCAACACAAATCCAAGAAAAATCCGCATTCTTTACAGTAGTAGCCTGTGGGGGGGACCGACTCCAACAAATATGGCACATAAATTCATGTGTTTCGTAAATAACATCCTTACATGGTAATAGATTTGGGGCAATGTAATTGCTTCATGATATTGAGTAATACGGTATACATAAATAGGCGTAAGCGCCTTCAACAGAAAAAGAAAAACAGGGAAAGAAAATATATGCAAGCTAATATACACATAATTACAGCCTAACTAAAGGAATGACAATCATGATTCCCGTAATATCGTGATTCCCGTAATACTCCCCCTCAAGGTGGAGCGTGAAGATCCCGAACGCCCAACTTGCGGAGAAGGAAGCGGAAGCGATCCCGTCCTAATGCCTTTGTGAAGATATCTGCCAATTGATACTCAGTGGAAACATGGGCGGTGGAGACAGCGCCAGAACGGATGTGATCACGAACGAAGTGGCAGTCGATCTCAATGTGTTTCGTACGCTTGTGAAAAACGGGGTTGGCAGCAATATGTAGAGCTGCCTGATTATCGCAAAATAAAATAGTAGGTTTAGAAGGAAGAATGCCAAGCAAGGAGAGTAAGTTTCGGAGCCAAATAATCTCGCTAACAGTAGCAGCCATAGCCCGATATTCGGCCTCGGTGGAAGAACAAGAGACGGTGACCTGTTTCTTCGTCTTCTAGGAAACAGAGCAACCCCCTAGAGTGATAAAGTATCCAGTAACAGATCGCCTGGTGAGTGGACAGCTAGCCCAATCGCTGTCGCAATGTGCCTGGAGATCCAAAGAATCGGGCCGCAAGAAAATACCCTGATCAGGGGAATGCTTCAGATAACGGAGAACCCGTAGAGCAGCATCCCAATGGTCCTGTCGAGGCTCGCCCATGAATTGGGAAAGGATATGTAAGGAATAGCTAAGTTCTGGTCGGGTAATTGTCAGATAAATAAGACGTCCAATCAAACGACGGTAGCGAGTAGGATCGGCGAGCAGCGGGCTGGTGCTCATGGAGAGTCGGTGGTGCTGCTCAATAGGAAAAGCAGAGGGCCGGGCACCGAGCATCCCTATCTCAGAGAGAATATCGAGGACATATTTCCTTTGGTTGAGGAATAGGCCGGAGTCTTGACGACTGACTTCAATGCCTAAGAAATACTTCATAGGGCCCAAATCCTTAATACGGAAGCAGCGATCCAGATATGTCTTGAACATAGCGCAGTGACGAGAGTTGTTGCTAACTATAAGTAAATCATCAACATAAACAAGCACACCTAGAAAGACGTTACCTCGAGAAAGAGTGAATAGGGAGTGGTCAGCTCTAGATTGTTGAAAACCATAGCATAACAATGCCGCGGTGAATTTAGAGAACCAATTCCGAGAGGCTTGTTGTAAACCGTAGAGGGACTTACGAAGACGGCATACTTGACCAGGCTTTGCAGAGAAACCTAGAGGTAATTTCATGTATACCTCTTCGTCTAGATCCCCGTGGAGAAAGGCATTGTTGACGTCCATTTGATGGATCTCCCAGTTACGAGCCACCGCAATAGTCAGGAGACATCTAACCGTCACTAGCTTCGCAACCGGTGCAAATGTTTCCGTAAAGTCGATGCCTTCGACTTGAATGAACCCCTTTGCCACTAGCCGAGCTTTGTACCGCTCAATGCTCCCATTAGTGTGGCGCTTCACTTTATAAACCCATTTGCAACTGATAGCGCGCTTCTCAGGGGGAAGCGGTTCGATAGTCCATGTGCGATTTTCCTCAAGAGCCCGAATCTCAGTGGTCATAGCATCCCGCCATTGAGGGTTGGCAGCAGCCTCTCGATAGGATGTCGGCTCATGATCCGAGTCAATAGCAGCCAAGAAAGCTTTATACTGATCAACAAAAGCAGAATAAGATATATGGTGCTCAATGGGAAAAGCCGTACCTGAGGAGACAACTGGGGCGAATGTGCATGAGGGGGGGGGGGCGTGGGCAGTGTGGGCCACAAAATCTTGCAAGTAACCAGGACGACGTTTATTTCGATCAGAACGGAGTGGTTCAGGAGTTGGGACACTGTCTCGAGGCAGGTTTAGGCAAGCTGAATCAAGAGCTGGACCACTATGTTGAGTCGTGTTAGTCGAGCTGAATCAGTTTATGCTTCTGCCAGAATGGACTCTTTGGCTTTCAAGCTGATCTCGTCCATTGAGTTGGACTCCCCAGCATTAGTCCAAGGCTCCCCCTGACCCACTTGGTCTAAGAAAAGAGGGGTGCCGATTTGCTATGATTCATTCTCAGTGATCTCAGTTGCGAAGGGGAATTCATTTTCGCAGAAGCGGACGTCTCGTGAAACGAAGAATTCTCAAGTAGTGAGGTCATATAAACGCCAACCTTTCTTGCCATTAGGGTAACCAATAAAAATACATTTTCTAGACCGGGGATGAAATTTATCCTTGACTGGAGTCTTATGATGTGCATAGCACAGGGACCCGAAAACACGCAAATTCGAATAGTTCGGAGGTTTACCAAACAGTACCTCGTGAGGGCTCCAATTGTTCAACACCGGGGTAGGCGTGATGTTGATTAAGTGAACCGCAGTAGAGACACATTCACCCCAAAATCGTTTCGGAAGTGTGGCTTGGAATATGAGCGCCCTTGCAACATTTAGAATGTGCCGATGTTTTCATTCCACTAGCCCGTTCTGTTGTGGTGTGTCCGTGCACAATGTCTGATGCAAGATACCATGTTCTGTGAAGTATTCCTGCATGTCTCTGGCGATAAATTTCATCCCATTGTCACTTCGAATTATTTTCACGGTCTGATCAAACTAGTTCTTGACGAGGTTGCAAAAGCCAATGAGATGACGTTGTGTTTCCGACTTATCACGCATTAAATATAACCATGTGCCCTGACTAAAATCGTCGACAATTGTTAAAAAATAGTAAGCCCCAGAAGTTACAGGAATCTTATAAGGTCCTCAAAGATCACAATGTACCAAATGGAAAGGAAAGTCGGCTTTATTATTACTCAAAATGAAAGGTGATCGTGTCTATTTGGCTCGAAGGCACACATCACAATTTTTATTTCCATGATCATCAAAACTAAGATTAATACCCTGAAACTTAAGCCGACACGACGGATGTCCGAGCCTCTTATGCCAGATGTGCACTGACTATTTTGCTTCCACCCGACAAGCAACAGGAATTGTGCCCACACGCCATAGATAATATAGCCCCTCCTGCAGCTCACCTCTCCTAAGTGGCCTCCTCGTAGTGCGGTCTTGAATTAAACACGTTCTCATATCTGGTGAGAACACAAGATGGCAATTGAAATCCTCAGATAATTGTGCAACGGAAATTAAGTTGCAATTAAAAAACGGCACTAACAAAACATGCAACAAGTGAAAAGTAGGTGTGAGTTTCACATTACCAATTCGAGAAGCCGGTACCATCCCACCATTGGGAATATAGATGGGTGATTCTCCAATGATTGGGAAGGAAGTCGAAAAGAAGTCCGGACAACCCATCATATGGCAAGATGCTCATGTATCAAGTATCCAGTCTCTTCAAATTTACGAATCGAGAATCATTACCGGTGAAAGGCTCAGGAATAAGAGGCGGCGCCGTGGGTTGTTGCTAATTACGGAATGCAGTCAACAGTTCCTGAACGGCCTCTATGAGGCCCAGCACCGGATAAGAGGGCCTAGAGCTAACGTGGGCTGCGTTGGCCTTATAAGGGCCCGAGTGCCCCTTCTACTGCGCGCTGCCTTTAGATGCTTGTGCTGGCCCAGCTGATTTCCAGGGTTTCTTCCATTTGCTTTTCTCTTGGCCTAGCAGTACTCCATGAAGCGTCCAGCAATTGGCCCGTGTGTGATTTGTCCTACCACAATAGCTGTACCCGACTGGTCCTTCTGGTTCAATCCTAGTTGAGCCGCCCATCACCCTAGTCGATCCACTATCGGCTTTCACAGTGAACGCAGCCGGTTTGATGTGATTTTCCTGGGAACATACTACAGCTCTCTGCTTCTCGTAGTGAGCAACCATGGTACGAGCTCGATTCAGTGTCGGGAGTGGCTCAAGACTCAAGATGTTTGATCGGATCGTGTCGAACGTGGCATCCAGCCCCATGAGAAATTGGTACACCTTCTCTCGTTCACGGTAGGCCGCAAGCTTCCCGACGGTTTCACATCGGCATTCCGACACGTCGAGGTAGTCTACTAGTTCGTCCCATAGCCGTTTTAACTCTCCCCAATACTTGGAGACGAGCTTCTTTTCCTGTTTCAATTGACAAATCTCAAACTTAAGCTAATAAATTTGAACCTCGTTTTTGTCGAAGTACCTCCCCTTAAGATCATCCCACAAAGCTTTGAGGTCCTCTGCGTATGTAATGCTCGCTTGGAGATCCCTTTCCATAGAGTTGAACAACCATGCAACGAGCATGGAATTGCAAATCTCCCAATGCTCTCGGAGTGGGTCATCCTCTCCTGGTTCTTAGAGGGTTCCGTCAATAAACGGCAGTTTGTTCTTGGCCTTCAATGCCATACGTATCGAACACGACCAAGTCAGGTAATTGTCCTCATTAAGGAGGCACAAAGTCAATAATATTCCTGGGCCATCCGAGGACGCGAGTTGGTAAAGCTTTGAGGTCCTCTGCGTACGCAATGCTCGCTTGGAGATCCCTTTCCATAGAGTTGAACAACCATGTAACGAGCATGGAATTGCAGATCTCCCAATGCTCTCGGAGTGGGTCATCCTCTCCTGGTTCTTGGAGGGTTCCGTCAATAAACGGCAGCTTGTTCTTGGCCTTCAATGCCATACGTATCGAACGCGACCAAGTCAGGTAATTGTCCTCATTAAGGAGGCACAAAGTCAATAATATTCCTGGGCCATCCGAGGACGCGAGTCGGTAGACGGAGGGCACTCTCGTGGAGCTTTCCGCAACTCCGTCTCCTGTCTTCATGACAATGACCTTCCCATCATCTCCTGCGTTCTCTTTCAACATCGAGGACGAAGGCAATTACACGGTTTCAGATCGTGTCTGCTCTGATACAATAATAGATTTAGGGCAATGTAATTGCTTAATTGATATTGAGTAATACTATATACATAAATAGGCATAAGAGCCTTCAACAGAAAAAGAAAAACAGGGAAAGAAAATATATGCAAGCTAATATACACATAATTACAGCCTAACTAAAGGAATGACAATCGTGATTCCCGTAATATCATGATTCCCGTAATACATGGATTGCAAAAGAGATACAGAGGGTGTTCGGGGTGGCAAGGGGAAAATTGTATCGCCAGGGGTGCCTTGGCACATGCCTCGTGGAGAAAAAAATTCACACTCGACGCATCCGCATGCCTCCTCATAGATCTCCATCTTGCAACGTCCGCAGAAAATTCTCGTCCTCACGGGGAAGGAGGTTAATGAATGTTCACGAGCGAGTTGCTGTCGCGATTCTCCATCGCCAGCCTCTTGCAGCATCGAACTGCAGTACTTCATAACCCACAGAGTTTCCATCGCAGTGACAGCTTTGAGCCCGAAGGTGCACGCATGGCCGACACACCGGTAATTGAAATGTTCGATCCCCATATGAAGCGCTTGAAGGTCGAGGGGGTGGGTGCTCGTGACGAGGATGCCGGATCCGACGAGGCGATCCAGCACATGCATGACGTGTGAATGTAAAATCTGCATTTTTCGCAACAGTACTCGGAAGTGCTACCATCAAAACCTTCCCCGCAAAATTCACACGAGAGAAAGAAATATTCTTCTTCAGATCGTGCTTTTTGTAGGGAGGTTTGGAAGTGTTGGCTCAAACTTCGTCGGCTCAGGATGCGACCCATTTTGGGAAAGAGCAAGGGTGGACGCCGGCTGAAACTATCTTAATAAATAATGTGAACGTGCATTGATCACCACTTTTGATGATAAGTCTTAATGTATATCGGGCACCCTTAGCAAAGTTTTTTAAGTCAACGCTTGAAGTTGAAAGGTTCGTTTAATCTATGATGTGGTTGCATACAAGGTAGATGATGAGCCTCATAGGATAAATGCACCTATTATAATTCACATAAACAATGGTTACGATATAACTGACCATTCGAAGTCTGATAAAAAAAAATATTTGCAATTATTTGTTGTAGTCCTAGAAGAAGGCGAATTGAACGTATGAAAAATTTAATCAGGAGAAGACAAAAAAGGTAAAAGGACGGAAAGCATGTGATTATGAACCTTTTTCTGTCATTCGTAGGCTCTTGACTGTCACATATTCTTCAGTTTAACAGTCTATCTAAGTAAATATTACCACCTCTAAGCCAAATTGGCTTTAGCCAATGCGACACTTGCTTGTCCCTCCCAAACCCTGGTGACTAAAGAGGATGAGAACTTGGTGTTTTTAAAGGACGGGGAATCATAACCAGCGAGAACTTTTTTGGGCCGAATCAATGTCACAATGTGGCCGGTCTAATTTCCTAGAAAGCCTCCGACTTTAGATCTAATCTCTAGTTTGTGCCGATTGTATTTTTTTTTTTGGGTCACTCATAAAAAAAAAACTCCAAACTTTAGCTCCAGCATCAAATTTGCTGTGAATTTTTTTTTTTATCTCAGAAAAAAATCTTACTTTTTAGATGCAATGTCAAATCTACCCATAACTATTTTTTGTCCGAAAGAAAATTCACCAGCTTTTACTCTAATCTAAACTATGTCCCCATTAGCCTTTTGTTCAAAAATCGCCATTAGTCGTCCCCAATTTTAATATCCTATATAAGTTTTATTTTGGAGCATTTAGGCAATTTTTATTTGTGGTGGAGTTATTTTTCACGTGGAAATGCCACGTATGCCATGTCGGCGCATTCCTATGGGGTCATTAATTTGTTGACATGTATTTGTGATTTGATGTGGAAATGCCACATCAAGTTTGGACTAGACCATAGGTTGGATTTGAAAATAGATCGAAAGTTTGTGAATTTTTACACAAAAAAGAAATTCAAAGCAAATTTGAGATTGGGCCTAAAGTTTGAGATATTTCTAGAGAAAAAAATGTTCAAGTCAAATTTGGGATTGGAACGAAAGTTCAGGGTTTTTCTAGAGACAAAAAGAAGTTTTAGGGTAGGTAGATTTGTGACTAGACCTAAAATTTAGAGTTTTTCTAAAGAGAAAAAGAAGTTATTGTTGGAAATTGTTTTCCTTGACTCGTTAATTTTCCATGAATTGAACAGTAGAAATTCGAAAAATATTTTCCTAAAAATTATTTTTTGTGAAACGAACGGAGCCTTAGAGTCGAATTCATCTTCAACTCCAAAAACTTTTTCTCGAGTCATTCTTATCGTAAACCGCCTTGACATTTGTTGGACTTCAAGCCACCTTCGACCGGCCCAATTACTAAACCTATCTATGGAGCTTGAAATCTGCAAGGACAGAACTTAATAAATAGCTAGAGCATGAGAGCCCAATTGGAATGCTTTCCTAGGCCCGATTCTTATATTTCATCAATTTTTCAGTGTCGAACGCATTCGAGAACCACTCATTTCTCGATCTCGTCTTTCTTTGCTTTTTGCAGGGCGGGTTTAAGTAAAATGATGAAAGAGTAGAAGATGTGACAGAACTGGCTTTGACTAACTCTTCTTTAGAAAGAAATTGAAATTAAATGTCCGGAATTTGAATCTTTACCAAAATTAAAAGAAAAAGATGTATGAATATCCAGCTCTTACTTATAAAAATCAGGGACTAGCTCTTGCTTAGGTCTATGATCCTACAGCTCATTTGGGCTGAAGTTAATTGTCTTTAAAGTCCAGCTGATATGACTGAAGAGTTTCCGCACCTTTCCTTGACGCTTTTGGTTTAGTTGGGTTTATGCCGACATTGAAAATTGCCACCCAAAAACATTTTTGCCATCATCTGCCTTGAAAGTGACTAAGAGAAGCTATTGTTTTAGGCTTCACTGTTAAGGCAATCTATAAATTAATTAATTGTTATATATAGTGTTGCCTCTTATCTTTAATTGGTATTCGATGTAAATACCGTGATTTTCACTGGATAATATTGGAGATTAAATTTCGGTTCTATGAAGCATCTTGATCCTCACAAGAACTTTCGATGACCTACACAGAAGCTTCCCGAGGATTTCCTTAGAAAGACTTCCCATACTTAAGTCGAGTCTCCAGAAGAAATGAGAGAATTTTTATTTTTGAGTTGGTGAGATTATGTGAGACTTTGAGAATTTACCCGAGTTCTTCTCTATTTAAATAAAGGGATATTTGTACTAAAAGTGATAAAACTTGTTACAAAAGTGTAAATGAGCCATAAATCTCACAAAAAGTACAATCAAGTCTTAAAACTTGTCAAATTAGTGAAATCAAGTCCTTTTGTTAATTTTGTCCAATGTGACTAACTGAAAATACTAACATTTGGATTTTTTTTTTCATATATTTTCTCTTTCTCACTTGGCAATGAGGTGGCTAAAACGATATCATTTTGATCAAAATCTAATTTTATAAAGAACTTATTTATATTAAATAAAAAAGTAAACAAAAAAATAAAAAAAAAAACTAGAAGTTGGAAATTGGGTAGTAGGATGCCTTCACCATCGCTTCCGCCGCCTTAGCATTGGTGAAAAGGGCTAGCAATGGTGGGTAATGGTTGGTGTGGGTTACTAGTCTCTGGCTAGGATCGATGACCCTCATTGCCCCTCACCCATATCTAGCCGAGACTACCACTGGTGGGGATCGGCTGCTAGCGACTAACTAAAAGTACTAACATGGATCTTTTCCAAATATTTTCTTTTTCCTACTTGGCGATGAGATGGACAAAATGACATTGTTTTGATCAAAATCTAATTTTTTTTATAAAGAACTTATTTATATTAAATAAAAAAGTAAACAAAAAAGAAAAAAAAAACAGAAGTTGGAGACCAGGTAGTAGGATGCCTTCACCATCGTCGCCGCCACTGCTTCAGCATTGGTGGGAAGGGCAAGCAATGGTGGGGTAATGGTTGGCGAGGGTCACTAGTCTTTGGCTTGGGATCAATGATCCTCATTGACCCTCACCCATATCTAGCTGAGGCTACCACTAGTGGGGATCGGCCGCTAGTGGAGGCCTTCGGCTAGAACTGGATGAGGCTAGCGATCCTCACAAACCATTATCCCACCATCGCTGGTTCTCACCAACGATGGTGGGGCTGCGAAGATAAGGGCATTGCGATCATCCTCGCTCGGATTCCAACTCTCCATTTTATTTTCTTTTTTAATTTAATTTATTTTAATGTAATTTAATAAAATTTATTTAAAAAAATCAGGTTTTCATCAAAATGATGTTATTTTACCCTCATGTTTCTTCTTCTAACGACGTCATCACAACATAGGAGATAATATTGATAAAAAGCTGCGTTAGTGTTTTTGATCAGCCAAGTTAGACAGAGGAAGGATTTAATTGCACAAATTTGATAAATTTTAAAACTTGATTGCATTTTGTGTAAATTTTAAGACTCAACTGCACTTTACTAGCAAGTTTTAGGACTTATAATGCACATATCCCTTTATTAAACAAAGACACTTTATCAAGATGTCACCCGTCCTGGTAGTGCTCTCATATGAGCACACTTATCATTGGAGTTCTAATGCTAAATGAACTCCAATGTTATTGTTACATTGAAAAGTGCCTCTCATGAGTTAATCCTAGTTTCACATTTATACTTTAAAAACGCTCTCGCAATGTTTAGTGCGACATCCAATTCATTCATGTATCATTCGCCATCCTAGAAGCCTATCAAGGAACTCTCCTCATCTAGGCACAATCGCCCTGGTGATTGCTGCCCACCCTCATTAGACCATGGTATTAGACTATGGACAGCCCGACCGACAAAGCAACATGAACAATCAATATTTCCTTGATGTCGTTTGTCATTCCGTTACCTATCACTTCGTTCCCGTGCACAAGACTTGTAACGTGAGTTTGGTTCTTGCTCTACTTTAAAGTTAAAACAAAGCCTTTTTTGGCCACATCATCACTATATCTCGAAGTGTTATATCTCGTAGTCCATTTGATTTAATCTGTTAAAATGAGCCTAGGAAATGTTATTATCTACTTGGTGCAATTGAATATCCAAGAAATTTCAACAATCTTTTTTTCTCTGCAACTCCGAGTCTTTCCTATTTTCGTACCTGACCTTACTTTAATATTTATTAGTCATATCTGTAACGATGACAATGATTGATCGAGGGATGGAAACGCACTGATAGAGAGCTACATGGAATTGGCCAATTGGTGATATATCAAAGAAGGATTTGGAAGGTGTTTCCAGGAAGGATTAGCGATTAGGTCATTGTGGCCCTTATTGTATCTGGAAACGAATTTCTGATACGGGAAGGAAGTGCATGGATGGGTCTAGGCTCCAAAACGCTGTAGTTTAACTTGTAGAACTTGGGGGTGGAGAGCTTCAACTAGAGGATCTGCATTAGGGTTTAAGAGTGACTTCGTTTTTTGTAACGTCCGTTGTTGGGTTTTCCGGAGCATCCGACTAATTTTTCTAAGCCATGACGGTTATTTCATCGTATCGAAATTCAATAATTATTGGAGTAAGTAGGCTTCTAGGAGCGAGTTCAAGAAAGAAAAACAAATTTTATTACGATTTTCTATGAAAGGATATTTTTTCTCTATTTTTTTTTTCATTTATAACACCGGTTGTTGAGTTTTTTTAACAGCACTTAACTAATTTCTTGGTGTCCCAATAGTTCCCTCGTCCTACGGCAATCGAATAATCATCATGATTAGGAAGCCTCTTAAGTAATGTAAAAGGACTAAAATTCTACCCTTGATGGTGATCCCCTATCTTCATAAAATAAATTGGCTTACTTGCAATCATCAAATTATTGTATATATCACGAAAGAAAAAAGGCTCGGAGAAAAGCAAAATCTTCCGCGAAATGGCCAATTTCTAGGTAGACTGCAAAATTTTTCTGAGGCCCTAATAGAAGTAGAAGACGCTTTGTCAGATCATGATGACCCCCACTTGACGTTTGGCCTTCAGGTACATCTCTAAATTTCTAATGAAGCCAACGGTTCTCAACATTCTCCTTTTTCTTTATTCATACCTCCAAAAAGTCAATTTTTGTGTACGTCTTGGGTGCCGCATTCACAAGTAGTTGTGGATCTCCAGAGGCCTTAAGCCTAAATTATTGTACTTGGTAATACAATCTCAAAGGCCTATAGAGAAAAGCGGAGCTTTCAAATATATTGATATTGCTTGTTTTTACTCATGTTGCTTGGATAGAGACATAGACGATCATGGCTGGAAAACTTCGCAGTGCAGGCTGAGGGATGTCGACGTAGCTCTGTCGATGGTTGCTTGATGCCGACAAGCTTTGCTTAGAGATTCACCTCACCCTAGGTCAAGCGTCCTCAGCTCCGCCTTGGCTGGGGTTGTCCAGAGGTCTCACGCCCTGTAATCGATGCTCATGAGCTCTAGATCTAGTTTGCCAATGATCGCACAATGTCAGCAAGCTTCGCCCAAGCAAAATTTGTTTCACCTTGGGTCAACCAACATCATTTGTAGCCTTGGCTAGGGTTGCACAATCTCAATGAGCCTTGCCGAGGTCTCGTGGCTTTTATTTGACCCTCGTCAAGGGTCGCATGATGGCACGAAGCACAATGCTAGCATGCTTCGCTAAGGATTGCTTGACCCCCGCAAACTTTATCCAGGCAAGATCACATTGGTTCATGCGACCTTAATGTTGGAAAAAACTCTAATTAATTTTTAAACTGACAAAACAATCTATATTCTCTAATATCTGAGTTAATACAATGAAATACTTATTTTTGCAAATTGCCGTAATATGGTTACACATGACTAAATCTACTAGGAAAAGTTCAGACAATGTATAAGGGGCTCAACCACTGTAGAAGACCTTAGACGTTATAATGAGACTCAAGCTCTGAGGGAGTATTTCATGTGCAACAATTGTTGGCCGTCCAATCGGTTGTCCATCGTCCCCTGCAACACCCTAGGATTGCTGTAGTCGGATTCTAGCAACAAAATAGGCATGGAATCGGGTTTGCGTACCTGATTTCGTATCCATAGTCGCACGGCATAGGAACTCGATAAACCAACTTCGGAACCTTCCCCTCTATGCCCTCGGGAACGCCTGGCACGATGAGACCGCCTCTCACTCGTTTCTCACTCTCTCCCACAAGCCTTATGGAGAAATGAAGAGTGGAAATGGCAAAAGCCTAGGGTAGAGAGGGGGTCGTAGCCTTATATAGAAGTCTCGGCTGGGCTCTCTCATCACGAACCGGGCCGGATTTGGCCCACACTAGCTAGGCCCATATTCGGCCAATTAAGAAACTTTAAATCTATCATTTATTAAACTAATTTCGTAAATAGTAAATTAATCCCGTAAAACGGTTAATTACAATTTCAATTAAGGCGAGCCCACATTAGGAAAAACTCTAACATTTTCCCACTTGGGCGAGCATTAATTGAAACTGTACTGTAGTGCGCGCATTTATATTGGTTTAATGATTATTCTTAATGGCCAATCCTATCCCATAAAGTCTTAAATATCGGATCATGCTAGTAACTGCGTCAATAGATACAGAGTCATCCATAGTCACAGGTGTTCTTAACTTTACTAATATGGATTTAATATGGTAGTGTGACAATTGGATAACACCTCAAAAGAGATACACTTCATGTGTTATCTATTTTGTCGGACACCATTCTCTCTCCTGATGTGACACAGAATCTGATGTGCCACTAAAGAATATCTATATAGTTCTAATGAACCTGTATATGTCTCAGCTTTATAGTTAACTATTCTTTATGTGTAATAAGACATATAAACAAGGCTAATAACCAAATGCCCGTAGCCATTACTTGAGACTTACACATATCTCAAGATTTACAAGAATATGTATTTAACATTAATAGTAATACAAGCACTTTAATACAATTCATTACGCTACAAAATGTAACAAAACAGATGCAAACTTCATTAGAGCAAATCGAAAGATGCCTCCCACTAAATTACAGCACCCAATGATGGCTCTAAGCCCATATTAGCGACGTGTCGCTCAAAAATACAAAGGCGAAGACCTTTAGTTAGTGGTTCTGCAATCATATCATCTGTGGAAATATGCTCTACTGCACTGTCACATTTCTGCACGGATTCCTTTATGGTCAGAAATTTGACCTCCATGTGTTTAGACCCTTTGAGACTTCTGTTGTTATTAATAAATAACATCGCAGAGTTATTGTCACAATACAGCTATATGGGTCTATTAACAAAATAAAATACGGTCAACTCCTTAATGAGGTTCCGAAGCCAAATTGCCTGAGTAGCAGCTGAAAAGCACGCTATGAACTCCGCTTGCATAGTAGAGGAGGATATGAATTTCTGTTTCTTACTTTTCCATGATACTGCATCGCCCGCCAACATGAACATGTAGCATGTTGTCGACTTCTTGTCGTCCTGACAGCATGCAAAATCTGAATCTGAGTATCCAACAAGCTGCAGGTTCTGAATATGCCTGTAAGTCATCATATAGTCCCTTGTCCTCTTTAAGTACCTCATGACCTTCTTAGCAGCAACCCAATGATTAAGTCCTGGGTTTGAATAATATTTGCCCAAAATTCCTATCGCAAAAGCAATGTCAGGCCTAGTACATACTTGAGCATACATAATACTCCTAAGTGCACTAACGTAAGCTATATTCTTCATTTTAGATTTTTCCATCTCTGTTTAAGGACACTGTAAAGATTCAACTTATCACCTTTACAGACAAGAATAATACATGGCTTGCAATCCTGCATGTTGAACCTCTCCAAGATACGATTAATATATGCCATATGAGATAAACCCAAAATGTGGCGTGAACAATCCCTGTGGATTTCAATGCCAAGGACAAAGGATGCTTCGCCAAGTTCCTTCATGTCAAAATTCTCTGACAGCATACGCTTCGTCTCATGCGATAGATCGATGTCGCTGCTTGCTAGTAGGATGTCGTCCACATAGAGAGCAAGAAAAATGTATTTTCTCCTACTGACCTTGTAGTATATACACAGATCTACTTTATTTTCAACGAAACTAAATGAAATGACAACGCTACGAAACTTGAAATTCCGTTGCATGGATGCTTGCTTGAGACCATAGATTGACTTCTTCAGTCTGCATACACGGTCACTCAAATCATTAACTTCAAACCCTTTAGGTTGAGTCATATAGACTTCTTCTTTGAGATCTTTATTTAGAGAGGCAGTCTTGACATCCATTTGGTGTAACTCCATGTCAAAATGAGCTATAAAGCCATAATCACTCTGAAAGAATCCTTAGAAAAGATTGGAGAGAAGGTTGATTCATAATCCACTCCTTCTCTTTGAGTGAAACCTTTAGTCACCAGTCTAGCTTTAAAATTTTTTATTTTTTCCTTGGAATCCCTTTTCGTCTTGTAGACCCATTTGCAGCCAATTGCCATATGACCTACAGGCAACTTGACAAGCTCCCAGACTCCATTATGTCTCATAGATTGCAACTCATCTTTCATCGCATCTAGAGCCGTCAATATGGGTCAAAGACCCATATTTGACCCATATTTTGTATAAAATGGGTCTTGTATGGGTCATTAACTTTTGAAGGACTCACCAAAAATGGGTCAAAAAGGTTGAAGTGAAATGAAATGGGTTAAAATTGGGCAATGCATGAAACTCATTTTTGACCCATATTGGACTCATTTTCAACCTATAACTCCTACAAATTACAAATGGGCTTAGGGCCTCAAAGCCTAAACTTTTTTCTTATTATTTTTTTTAAATTTTCTATTTTTACAAATGGATCCATGGCATCGTCTCCCGGTCGCCGCCGCCTGCCGTTGCGATCCTCGCCCACCGTCGCAGTCCTCACCCGCTGCTGCGGTTGCGTCCCCCATCGTAGTCGTTACCCGCCGCCGTCGCGATCGTCGTCGCGGTCGCCACCCGCCGCTGCCGTGGTCGCCCGCCGCTGCCGGTCTATCGCCGACGCTCGCCGTCGTCCGTCGGTAACCGCAAGTTTTCAAGGCAAAAGACACGAGCAAAGTTATGCCACTAAGCAATGATCCCATGAAGCACACTTTGGAGCTATGCAAATCAACTAGAAGAAATTTATGCTTCTTAGACTCTGTAAAAGTTGGCCTATTAAATGAAATTTCTCCGTTCTCAATATTTTTGTTTGAGATGTCATCTTTCGCAAAATTTCAACTTATTAGATTGCCACAACATGCTCTGTCTTTGGCTGGAGCATGGATTAAAGGCATGAGTTTCCCGTTTCATCATTGGATGACTATTGGTTTCCCAAACATGGATGGCCTTAAGTTATGGAACCAACTAGAAAGTTGTGATACGTCAAGGCCATATTGGCCTATTCTAACTCGGAATAATAAAAAAGATGGGTACAAATTAAGGTCAATTTAGTCACTTTCTCGTATCAGCATCATGTAAGTGCTCTAGAATAGTTTTTACATGCTTCGACATACTGCGAAATCCAGTCAAACCAGCTGCCGAAACTCAAATTCAGTAAGACATATGCACATATTTTTGTCATACTAGAAGAATGCATTCAGGGAGAGCGAGGTCAGAATCAATCACATATTTTTGTCTACCGCCGCTGTCGCCGCTCGCCATCGTTTGCCGTGGCTAGAGAAAAATGAAAGAAACATAAAATAAAAATACTTTTTTAAAAACTATTTTAATAATAAAATATTTTATTTTAAAAAATTCAAAAAAATTAGAAAAAATTAATTTTTTTAAAATAGAAAAAAATTTCATTAGAATTTTTATTGCATGAAAGTATTTTAGTAATATCATTTTTTATTTTATTTAGTAATTTTTTATTATTTAATTTTCTTTTTTATTTGATATAAAAATTTTATCTGATAACATATACATGTGAAAAGCTTAAAATAGTTTAGATGTATTATATAATTTTTCTTAGAATATTAGTGTGATTTGATAATATAGGTCAAAATGAGTCAGGTCGGGTATGGGTTAGTTATAGGTCGAGTTGGGTATGGGTCATTGAATATGGGTCAAAATGGGTTAGACGGGTCAATATGGGTCGAACCATATTCGATCCGACCCAAACCCAACCTGACCCACCCATTTGACACCTCTAATCGCATCCAAGGACAATTTTAATTGTGCACAGGAAACAACATCCTTGTAGGTAGCTGGATCAACTACGCAGCCTATGTCATAGTCTTGTTCACCCAGATAAACTATATATTCTGGTGGAATTGCTGATCGCCTTTGCCTAATAGACTTCCTTAGTGGAACTTCCTCAGCTTGATTCTACGGCTATGGGGCTTGATTTATTTCATCAAGAATGGTTTCAACCATAGGATCTTGAAGCTCAACAGGCACAGTCATCGGTATGAGAGGCTCTATAACAGTTTGTATTGGGAGAGAAAACGATACGGTATTACCCCTATACTATCACTTTCAATAGTCTCTAAACAGGCACCCTTTTCGGCCACGTCGAATTCCAGAAACTTAGCTGTCTGTGATTCCACAATCTTTGGGCCTCCATTAAGATTGTAAAATTTGTATCCTTTGAAATGCTCTGGATAGGATACGAAATAGCATATTGTGGTCTTGGGATCCAACTTGTTCAAGATTGGATTATACAGCTTTACTTCTGCAGGATAACCCCAGACCTTTAAATGATTCAAGCTGGGTTTACATCCAGTCCATAACTCAAAAGGAGTTAGTGGAGCAGCCTTAGTGGGAACTCGATTTAAGACATAAAACGCAGTCTTTAAAACTTCACCCCATAGGAACTTAGGTAGGTTAGTTCTACTTATCATACTCCTCATCATATCCATCAAGGTGCGGTTTCACCTTTTAGTCATACCATTCTGTTCAAGGCTCCCAGACATTGAACTGAGCCACTATCTCATAATCTTCTAAGTATTTGGCAAATGACCCTTTAAGCTGTTCAGCATCGCCATGTCTGCCATAGTACTCACCACCAGGGTCAGATCTGATAACCTTAATGACTTTTTCCAACTATTTCTCGACTTCAGTTCGAAGTATCTTAAATTTATCAAGAGACGTGGACTTTTTTTTAATCAAGTATAGATAACCATATCGGGAATAGTCATCAATAAAAGTGATGAAATAATAATTTCTACGCAATGTTGAAGTATAGGGTCTACTTATGTCGGCATGTACGACCTCCAATAGGTTTGAAATTCGGACTGCAGACTTTTTCTTTATTTTGGTCATCTTGCCTTTACAGCAGTCCACACAAGTTTATAGATTATCTTTAAGAGTAGGTAGAATATCGGCTTTTACAAGCCTTTTTACTCTTTCCCTAGAAATATGATTAAGACATTTATGCCACAATGTGTAAGACTGTTCTTTAGGTAGAGTCCTTTTGGAGGCAATCTTTTCGGTTGTATAAGCTACATATATGTCGTTGGGAGTTAAACACAATCTATACAATCTATTGGACATGTTGCAGCACCTAACATTATTTGAATTATAGAACATAAAACCATACTATTCTTTATTTCAAAAGAGTAGCCACACATGTCCAAACATGATACAGAAACCAAGTTCCGTCTAAAGAAAGGTATATAGAAAGTGTTTCTTAACATCAAATGAAACCTAAATTCTAGGATCAAAATGACATCTCCCACGAACTCAATGTCAAATTTGTTGTTATCTCCCACTATGAGCTTTGATTCATCATGATTTGGCTTCCTCTGGTTTATGAACCCCTGTATATGAATGCAACATGATTAATTGAACCGCTATCTAGCCACCAAGAACTGGATGGGGCTTCAGATATATTAGATTCACAAACTAGTGCTAAAGAATCATTACCTATATGCTCATGTTTAGATAGCCAATTTTTATATTTAGTGCAGTCTTTCTTCATGTGACCCCTCTTCTTACAGAAGAAACTGCCGTTATTATCCTTCTTAAAGGAT
This sequence comes from Psidium guajava, assembly GCA_016432845.1. Taxonomy (NCBI): domain Eukaryota; kingdom Viridiplantae; phylum Streptophyta; class Magnoliopsida; order Myrtales; family Myrtaceae; genus Psidium; species Psidium guajava. Next base: position 32,549,085 of record CM028229.1, on the reverse strand, counting down.
GCCTTCTTTCGACCCAAATTATCAGATGGACTAGTGGTGGAGCGAGTGCCTTTATGAGTACGAGATTTAGGCCCATTGCCTTTCCTATTGCTGGAACTGGAAGCAACTAGGGCATAATGCCCTCCATTTTTCTTTAAGTTTTCTTCTTTTGCTACTATTTTAGATATCAAATCATTTACAAACCAAGTCTTATCTTGTGTGTTAAAACTGGTCTTGATCATCCCAAACTCAAGGGGAAGGGTGTTCAAGGCTTGATGTACCATCACGGTATCATGGATTACTATACCTAGGACTTTCAATTTTGTCTGAAAATCCAGTATTCTCAAGATATAGTTTTTAACACCTCTAACCCCCATATGCTTCATATTAAAAAGTAGCTGGACAAGTGTCCCAATCTCAGCATTAGAAGATACTCGGTACCTGGCTTCCAGGGCTTCTAATATTTCCATGGTGGTGCAATCAGTTGGTAGGTTGTTCTTTAAATGATCATGTATGGATCGCTTCATTGACAACAAGCAGATCTTGTTGCTCTTTTCTCAGGTGGCAAAATGCACTTTTTCAGGCCCTGTGGTGGTCTCCACGAGGTTAGCAGGCTTGTCCTCATAAAGGCCGACATGAACACCAGCCAATTCCATTGCAAACAAAAAGTCCTCTTTCCATTTCTTGAAGTTTGAACCATTTAGAACTTCTATGGTAATGGAGTTGCCATTTACAGAAAATGTGACTGAAAAATCAAGCAATACTTACCATTAGCATTATGTGAGCACTGTGTATTTTTAAATCTTTAAAAGTACACATTTCAGAGAGTCACACACATTATCATATAATCACCTTTGGGTAGAATACATGACATACAATTGCAAACTCCCCCCATGACAACGACCATGAGAATATATTTCAATTTTCATGACTTACCACCTTTGAGTGTATGAATCACTAGAATTAGTCACTTTTTAGTCATATGTTGTTCATGCATCCTTCCATGACCTGACACACAATCACCTCCTTTGGGAGTATGATAATGTATCAGAACAAGAGATATCCTAGCACAATGCGAGATTGATATTTCTCAAATTCAACTAAGCGTGCCACTTTGGCGGTCACAACTTAATCAAATCTTTGAAACTCTTTCACACTAGAGATATGAATTTCATGCCTTACATTCACCATATGGTGTGATTTTAAATTTGATGATATGGGTAATTGTCATTAAAATTACAACCAGTGCCAATAGCATTGCCTTATGTACTTGTGGGTTTCACTTGTGTCAGTGCTCAATTAATACTCTACACATTCCTTATGTGGTATTCAATACGTGAGCCAACCTTATTATTCCCAAAAACCATATGGAAATAATTAAAATAAAATAAAAATGACAAAATTACCCTTGATTATTATACTTGCACAAGGGTTTTTCGCATTTTTCAAGACTTTAAAAGACTCAAAAAATTGAAATGAATATACCACAGTGTAAAATTCCTATACGAGCACAACGGTGAAAAAATCACCAAAATTAGACCATCCACGCGCCCTCACGTGCTGCTAGAAGGTTGACGCGTGAAGCTTGCGCGCCGTACGTACCTCGCACGTGCGTCGTCCCAACAATCATTGATTAACGATTAGTGGTCAATCGTTAACGATTGACCGTTGATCGATTAATGGTTGATCGGGTCTGGTTGACCTGGTCAATTCGTGTCAGGTCAAGTTGATCCGGTCATGGCCGATGACGTCATCGCTACGTGGCGACCTTCTGCTGTGCCACGTGGCAGCCATGCAATGTGCCACGTGGTGCGGCTGGGTGACGTCATCAATGACGTCACCTCGACACATTTAGTGTGTTGGGTGACGTCCGCAATGATATCACCTTGACACATTAAATGTGTTCAACGTGTGGGGCACGTGAACTCTACGCTCTGTTGCGGCGGTTCTTTCAGGTCGTATGTGGCGGCGCGTGTGGCCTTCTCTAGCCGCCGGCGACCCACCGTTTTGATCATCTCAACTAGATGATCCCAAATATGCTTCATAATTAAATTTCAGCATGTCAAAAGTCACAAAAACAGGCAGAGTCCGTACGTGCTAAAACTGAGATACGACGACTCTGATACAAGTTATTGGCCGTCCAATCAGCCATCCGTCGTCTCCTGTGACACCCTAGGATCACCGTAGTCGGATTATATCAATAAAATAGGCATGAAATCAGGCTTGCGTACCTGATTTCACATCCATGGTCGCATGGCAGGGGAACTCGATGAACCGGCTTTGGAACCTTCCCCTCTATACCCTTGGGAACGCCTTGCGCGATGAGACCGCCTCCCATTCGTCTCTCACTCTCTCCCACAAGCCTTATGGAGAAATGAAGAGTCGAAATGGCAAAAGCTTAGGGGAGAGGAGGGATCCTAGCCTTATATAGAAGTCTCGGTTGGGCCTTCTAATCATGGGTCGGGCCGGACTTGGCCTACACTAGCGAGGCCCATATTCGGTCCATTAAGAAACTTTAAATCCATCCTTATTAAACCAATTCTGTAAATGGTAAATTAATCCTGTAAAACGGTCAATTACAATTTCAATTAAGGCGAACTTACATTAGAAAAAACTCTAACAACAATATGATTATAAAGAGTTATCTTCGAGATGATTTAATTGACTTATTACATCATCACAATGGCTTGCAAATCAAGTTGGATTCACCCTTAAAGATTATCAATCATGAAGATCAGTCAATGAAGTGGATTAAGAGAGATGAGGATGACTCACCTAATGAAAAACTCTATTTATGGAAACCCAAGATCAAAATTGTATGGATGATTTGATCTAAACAAGAGATCTTTTCTTTGGTTAACCTCAACAGTTACTAGATCCTTTGTACACAATCTTTACAAAATGGAAAGTTTGGAGCGTGATCCTTTGCAGGCCTTACAACAAGAAGCTGAGGGTGAATGAGTATAAAATGAGACATCAAGGTTGAAGAGCAGGCGACAAGAGAACATAATCTTAAATTTTAATATCAAAGGAGCTTCATATTTTTTATCCAACATTGAAATATTTAGAGGAGTGCATTCAAGTGTGTAAGTGTTAGACGAAAAGTTTTTAGACTCAAGAGTTATCACAAGTGTTGTAACCTCCGAACTATTCACTAATAGAATCTAGCCGATTGACTGTCAATGTAAAGAAGTAAATATAGGCTTGAACAAAGTCGAATAACTATAAACTCTCTATGCAAATTCGTTATCCCTTAAACTCTTTGTTATTATATTGTGATAGTTGATTTGTGCACACCGCTACATCCGAGAACACCTTAGATCTTTTTTAGTGATCATCTTTTGAATGAAACTCTAAGCTTATCTATTTATACTCTGCATTGATTTCTATATATTTTTGAAATCACCAATTCACTCCCCCTCTAGTTGATAACGCTAGCTCTAATAATTGGTATCGGAGCTTGGCGCTCCTATTTTACATTGAAGTATTACTACTTTTGAGTTAATGATCTCTATGGCTAGCAACTTTGTTCCAACTTGGATCAAAGGAGAAAGCAACAATAGGCCACCCTACTTTAATAGGAAGGACTACAACAATTAGTAGAATAAATTCAAGGCATTCGTTAGATGCCAAGATCCACATATTTGGGATATTGTACAAAAAGGCATTGATCCCATTGCAAACACAATAGGAGGTACAAATTCAAATGCAAGGGATAACAACATCAACACTACTCCCATTGCAACTCAATCTGCAACCGAATTGGCAAAAAAAGATGCACTAGATGCTAAAGCTATTTATTCATTTTATAGTGTATTATCTCCCATTGAAAATAAACGTATTGTAGATTGTCCTTCTTAAGAAGCGATATGGGACAAGCTTCATGTAACCTATGAGAGAACATATAGGGTCAAGGAGACCAAAATCAATGTTTTACTCGACTAGCATGAATAATTCAAAATGAAGTCTAATGAAACGGAGAAAGAGATGTTTGATAGATTCACTAAAATAGTGAATAGCCTCACCTATTATGGGCAATCAATGTCTGGCCCGATTAGAGTTAACAAGCTTTTAAGAGGACTTACAAAGGAATGGGATAATATCAAAACGTTTATCCGAGAGACTCAGAGTATCATGTCACTATCATTGGATGAACTCATTGGAATTCTTCAATCCAACGAGGATAAAAAAATCAATGAGGAAGTTCACTTGAAAGGTAAGACATCCATTGCTTTGGAATTTAATGCTAATTTAGATGTCTCAGATTCTGAAGACAACGATGATGAGGAACTAGCACTCGTAGTAAAGAGGTTAAAAAAAATGGCAAAGAAAAAGAGTTTCGGAAGAATGGCAAAGAAAGGCAGAAATTTCAAAAGCAAAATAGATTTCAAATAGCATGATCAGATGACAATGCCAAAGAAGAAGAAAGCAAAGATGTGATTTACTTTGAGTGCAAAAGAAAGGATACATCAAACCTAACCGTCCTCTTCTATGAAAAGTCCAATAGAACTCTAAAAGAAAAAAATTTGAGCGACACAGAATGTGAAAGCGATTAGGAATACGTCAACATCTGTTTAATTGCAAATTCAAACTTTGAAGAAGAATCTAAGGTAACTCACTCTAGCATTCCTTCTAAGGTATCTGAATATAATGATGAACTGTACTCAGACTATAAAACCTCTCTTAAAAGGATTTTTGAGTTGAAAAAGTAAATCTTGTGTTTAAAAAAAACTGATATTTCTTAAAAAGACAAAATAAATTTTCTTCCAAGTGAGTTTTTTCAAATCAAAGAAAAATCTGATTCAGTTTCAAAGGAAATGAGCTTTTACAAATAGAGAATTTTTTTTTCAAAAGGAAAACGCTTCTTTGAAGAAAGAAATTTCAGATATCGAAAAAAGTTTGCCTTGGGTTCAAAAACTTTAGAGCATATTCTTTTTATACAAGTTCCATACTACAATAAGTCTGTACTTGGTCTTCAAAAGGAAGGTGATTTGAAAATTGATTTTCCAATGGTGAAAGAAACAATCATAAGAAGACCTTCAAAACCCGCATACATAAATCACTTTCATAAGTATTTTATAAGATCTGAGGGACATAACTTCTCCAAATGCTCAAAATGTGGTGTTACAAATCACTCGAGAAGTTATTGTCCTAAGATCTGGAGACCCACTCGAGATATTATGAGATTTACAAAATCTTCTAACCTATAATGACCTAACCAGATTCAGGTACCAAAAAAAGCTTGAATATATATATTTATTTATGTTTGTAGGTACTAATAAAAAGAAGAACCAAATGGTACCTTGATAGTGGATGTTCGAGACATGACTGGGGATTCAAAGTTTTTTTTTTTTCTAATCAATCTTTCAAAACTTGATGGTGGATGTGTTTCCTTTGGTGGCAACAATAAAGGAAAAATCGTTGGCAAAGAAATTGTAAAGATTAGCAACCTCTTCATCAATAACGTGACTATGGTTGAGGATTTGAATTACAATTTTATTAGTATAAGCTAACTATGTGTTATTGGATATAAAATATATTTTGTGGAAAATAAATGTTCAGGAACTAGCCAGGACAACAACCAATCTTTCACAGGGTGTGTAGACATGGCAATATGTATCTTCTGGACACATCATCTGAGAATGTAACATATCTTGTATCCATTAAAGATGACTTAGAACTTTGGCACAAGAAGTTAGGACACATAAATTTCAAGCAAATCTCAAAGCTCTCCACCAAAAGCTTGTGAAAGGACTTTCAGACTTTAAGTTTGAGAAAATAAAGCTATGTCTGATCTACACTCTTGGGAAACAAGTAAGAAATTCTTACAAATCTATAAATCAAGTCTCCACTAATTATGTCCTACAGCTTCTACATATGGATGTCTTCGGACGTATGTGAAGCCAAAGTCTTGGAGGTAAAAGGTATTGTCTAATAATATACATAAGTTTTCTTTCTTGCTCATAAGAATGATGCATTCTCATATTTCGAAAGTTTTACAAAGAAAGTTCAAAATGAAAAAATAGGATATTCTATTTCGAGCATCAAAATAAATCATAGGGGAGAATTTGAAAATCAAATCTTCGCAGATCTTTATGACCAAAATGGATTTCAACATAATTTCTCTCCTTAACCTTTGAGCAAAATATACTTGTTGAAAGGAAAAATCACTTTTTACAAGAAATGGCTCAAACTCTTTTGATCGAAAGCAATATGTTTTCTCATTTCTAGGTAGAGACTATTTCAATTGCATGCTATATTATAAATCGAGTTTTCTTGGGACCATTGCTTGAGAAAATCCCCTATAAGCTTTACAAAGGCAAAAAAAAAAAAACTAAACATTTCATATTTTCATATATTTGGACGTAAATGTTCCATTCTTAAGAATTCAAATGATGTTCCAGATTGATGAAAAATCAGATGAAGAAATATTTCTTGAATATTCCACTTCAAGCAAAGCATACAGAATCTTCAACAAAAACTCAAGAACAGTTGAAGAATCGATGAATGTAAAGTTCGAAGATGGAAATGATACTCAAAATTTAGGAGCTGAAATCATCATATCATTTGAGCAAAATCCATTGTCTGATGACTAAACATCATCTAAAGCTACTTAGAATCTTGACGATTCCCAGATGATTGCATCTTCTAAGGATGCAAACCAAGATGTTTCTCTAGAGGATAAACAAGATGAAAGATACAACAAAAACTAGAAACGTAAATCCAATCATCCAATAGATCTTGTCATTGGAGATATAGAAGATGGGATTAGGACCAGATCAAAATTCAAGAATGTCATTAATACTTTTGCACTTGTATTTGAAGTCGAGGCCAACTAAATTGGAGAGGCTCTTGTAGATGAAAGATGGATAAAAGTGATGCAACATGAGTTACGTCAATTCAAGATCAATGAAGTATAGGAACTTGTGCCCAGACCTAAGAATCGTCCAATCATTGGAACTAAATGGGTATTGAGAAGCAAGTTGGATGACAAGGAAAAAGTAACCATAAAAAATGCAAGACTTGTAGCAAAGGGATATTCTTAAGAAGAGGGGACTGACTATGATAAAATATATGCTCCCATAGAAAGGTCAAGATATATAAGATTACTTTTAGTCTATGCTTGCTATAATGATTTCAAGTTGTATCAAATGGATGCCAAGAGCGTATTCTTAAATGGCTTCATCAAAGAAGAAGTATATGTGGAACAACCTCTAAGATTCAAGGTTCAAAGAGCTCAGATCATGTACACAGACTAAAGAAAGCTCTATGTGAACTCAAGCAAGCTCCACGAGACTGGTATGAAAGGTTAAGTAACTTTCTTGTTGAAAAAGGTTTTGAAAAAAGTAAAGTATATACAACTTTATTTACCAAAAAGAAAAGCAAAGATATTTTCCTCATTCAAATATATGTCGATGATATTATTTTCAGTTCTTTTAACGAAAAGCTTTGGAAGCATTTTTCTAAGGTTATGCAAAGTGAATTCGAAATGAGCATGATGGGAGAACTTACCTTTTTTTTTTCTCAGAGTTCAAGTGAATTAAATCGAACAAGGAACCTTCATACATCAAGAGATACAAAAAAAGATTGTAAAGAAATTTGGTCAAGAAAAATGAGATGTTAATGTCTTCTTCATTCAAACTAGATGAGGATAAACAGGGCAAGCAGGTTGATCAAAAGTTATATAGAAGCATGATTGGTTCTTTAGTATATCTCACTGCTTTTAGACTAGATATCATTTTTAGTGTTTGTATGTATGTGAGATTCCAATCGGACCCTAAGGAATTACACCTATTAGCTGTGAAGAGGATTATCAAATACGTTGAAACTAATCCTAACCTAAAATTATTGTATCCAAAGACCTTAGAATTTACATTATCTAGATATTTAAATGTTGTTCTTGCAGGTTGTAAGTTAGGCAAGAAAAGCACCTTGGGGACATGTCAACTTCTGGGATCCAGGCTAGTGTATTAGTACTCAAAGAAACAAAACACTGTAGTGTTATCTACCATAGAAGTTGACTATGTAGTATTAAAAAGCTGTTGCGCTCAGATCTTGTGGATGAAGCAACAACTAAATGATTTTGGTGTTGAATATTCTAGCATAGAAATTAAGTGTGACAACATCAGTGCAATCAACCTCATCAAGAATCCAATTCTCCACTCTCAAGCTAAGCATATGGAAATTAAAAATAATTTTATTCATGATCATGTGCATAATGGAGATGTTAATATTCGATTTGTTGACTCAAGGCATCAATTAGTTGATATATTTACAAAATCTCTAGAAAAGAATTATTTTGAATACATCAAACAAGAATTGGGTATAACATTTATGCTTGTTTAAGTTGCCTTCAAGACAAGTTAAAACTATTGAGAAAAATGCAACATCTAAGGTAGTTCAACCTCTAAAGAAAAGCCCTATGACTTACCCAACATCTAAGGAGAAAATCTGCTTCTGAGAACTTATGTATCTAAAGCAACGTCTAATGAGATTCAATCACTTAAGTGGAAGATCTGAACTAGCGCATCATCGAAGGAGGTTATCATCATCTAAACTACATGTACAAAAGGTTTGATCTTTCAAATTTTTGGCACTTAAGTAGTTATTCGTGGCAAGAAATAAGATACACACAATCTCAATCTTTTTATACTGTGAGATATTTTGTTTGGCGTGATTAAATTGCTTGAATATTCCTTTTTCAAGAATGTCGTATTACATTTCCTTCAAATCTCTTATTTTTGGAAATTGAATTTTAATTCTTTTAAACTGTTTATAAGCGGTTTTCAATTTTAGTTAAGACAAAAGTTTTACATTGAATCGTCGCCTCCCCTAAACTTTTTTACTCTATGCTCAAAACCTCTCTTAAAAAATTTCTCTCTCTCTTAAACCCTCATCTATGATTTTTTTGCCCAAATAGAAATCTCTCAATTCTATTCCAATTGGCCCCTAAGAACTCTTCTACCTCGAAAAAGCCTACAACTGGTAGACTAGAATTTCAAGGACCTAGTGCTCCAATCAATGCTCCAATACAGTACGATCTCACTAGTTCATCAAAGGAAGGTCAGAAGGAACAAAGGCCTGAGGAGACAAGTAGTGTTCCTCAAACAAAGTCTGATGCTAAGACCCTGCTATGACAAGGCCAAAAAAATGTAGGAACCAAAGGATTGTCTCTCACAAAGGGTAAACACACTTGCTCAAAAGGTTGCTCTTCTTACAGGTGATAGAATCAGATTAGTAAGAGGGATTACGAATCTTATTTGTGGAATGACAATATATGACAGAAATTGCAAAGAATGGGACATCTTGTAATTGCAAATCAATTCCTGGACAAATAATAGTTATAGGGCTTTAATTGATGTTAACATGGAAGGAGATCAGACAAGCTAGAGAGTTGGCTGAACAAACTAAGATAAAGATGACTAAATCATCTAAACCATCTAGGAAAAGAAAAGAGAAAATCGGTGAATCCTCTAGGATAGATGAGGCTCCAGATGTTGAAACTGAAAAAGAATATGGAGGAGAAAAAGTTGTTTCTCAAGCTAAGAATGTAAAGGATGATGATGACAATGACAAGAAACTATATTCTCTGTTTAAAGGAATGGATATGAAGTTCGTAGCTAAGGAGGGTCAGAAAGACAGGCTATTCAAATCTAATGGCCATCATGAGTACTTCAGAACTCTACTTGGTAGAACGTCAAGGAATGACAAACCAATGGATTTTGAGTATTTTGAGAAAGCTGGTGTTCATATTCTATCCTTATGTTTAATTTGCACTAGCAAAATCTCTGCACTTTAGAGGCTCCTTGCTATCTAGAATGGATTGCCTATTTTTATTCTAACTTCTCTATGCCTTATAAAGATCACATTCAATTCTCTCTATTTGATTAAAACTTCATTTGAGTGCTTTAGAACTTGCAGAAATTCTAAGTTTTGAGTAGTTTGTCTTCACTCCCATTCCTATCTCAAATGATGCAGTCTGCAAATTTCTATTTAGCATTCCAAATCTCACAAGATTAAACAAGCCTCATAGTGAATACAATCATTTCCCTATAAGATGTATTGTTTTATATATGGTAGTCATAAACTACCTTAGACTTAATGGATCTTCAAAAATATAAGTATCTCATTATGAAGCTAAGATCACCTAGGCCATACCGAATGGAAAATCTTTTTCTCTTCCTCATATCATATTCCTACATAAGGAAGAATAAGGGACAACCACCTTATGGCTTCCTGATCACCATAATCTTCGAGTACTTAAAGATAGACATACCAGAGAAGGTTAGATCTTTGCAATTACCTTACGGTATAACCAGTGAATTAATAATGGTCAAGATGGGTTATAAGTTTACATATGGGCAATGGAAAGATAGAAAGAAAAATATGGTGTTAGTGGATCTTCCAATGGCAGAAATGATAATAGCAACTCTATCTGTGGAACCATCATCTAGAGAACCAACACTTGTATCCTCACTTACACAAACTTTTGAGTCTACTCGAAAGAGAAGGCCAAAAATACTTTCACACAAGTCAACAAGATCCACTCAAAGGAGGTGACTTTCTCATAGGCTGTTTAGTAAAATCTTCAATGACTTTGAAATGGATACTTCTAAGGGATCCCTAGTAAGTAGTTTAGATGAAGAGAAGAATAGTTATGATGAATTTAGATGGAGTTATCATGAGAAAAAGATAGGTACCGCAAGGTCTAAATTAGAGAAATTAGCGATGGAGGATCAAGAGATAGAGAATGTTATAATGACTATTGTGAGAATAGCTATTGAGGATGTCATTGTAGCTTAGATGGAGCAGCAAGGAACAGAAGAGCAATAAGAGAAAGAAAAGGAGGAGATGGAAAAAGAAGAAGAAGAAGAAAATTCACAAGATGTAGAAGTTGAGAAAAATGTTCAAACCATCCTAAATAAGGACGAGCAAGAAAATGAAAGGTTTGAGATACCTAAGATAGAAGCTTAGATAGAGGGTCAAAACTAGGTTCAGCTAGATACAGAGGAAGTTTAGTCTGAGGGGGAGATACTTGTCGCGACCCTCTAAAATTTTTTTTAAATTTTAAAAGGGGTTAACGGATTATTAGGTTAATTAGATTTGACTAACCTAACGCGGACCCTCCAAAGCCCTACCGAATCGCAACTTTGGTTTTTGTTTAAGTGATTTTAAAATTTGGAGTCGCCACTAATCGTTCTTGGTAGGTCGATTAGAAACCTAAATAAATTAGCGGGAGAACTAATTTATTCCTGCGAACCAGAGATTAGGAGCTCGGGGACTTGGTTACACTAGTTAATTAAAACTAATGCCCTTTCGGTACCTTAATTTCATGGATATCCTAATTCGGCAACTCAGGCTTGGTTTATTCCTAAGGCTATAGTAGGGTATTCTCTTTTGTGTTTTCACTTTTTAAATAGGATGCATAAATGGTATATATTTTTATTTGTTATATTTTTTTAAGTGTTAAAGATTCCCTGAAGCCGAAATAAGGAGTGTGTTAACGATTTCTGTGCAGTATTACAACCTACTTATCTTTTGGGTCTGATGATTCAAAAATTAAATTATAGGAAGTACATGACAGTGAATAAACACCTCCAGTGGGAGGCCTAGCATTGGCTTGGCTCTTCCCTTTGGGATTTAAGGTACAGGTATTTAAGTTGCAAGTATTTAAACTACTGTAAGTAAAAACTTCCAATGGGAGGCTAAGCATTGGCTTGGCTCTTCCCTTTGGGATTTAAGGTACATGTATTTAAGTTGCAGGTATTTAACTACTGTAAGTAAAAACTTCCAATGGGAGGCTAAGCATTGGCTTGGCTCTTCCCTTTGGGATTTAAGGTACATGTATTTAAGTTACAAGTATTTAACTACTGTAAGTAAAAACCTCCAATGGGAGGCTAAGCATTGGCTTGGCTCTTCCCTTTGGGATTTAAGGTATAGGTATTTAAGTTGCAGGTATTTAACTACTGTAAGTAAAAACCTCCAATGGGAGGCTAAGCATTGGCTTGGCTCTTCCCTTTGGGATTTAAGGTATAGGTATTTAAGTTGCAGGTATTTAACTACTGTAAGTAAAAACCTCCAATGGGAGGCTAAGCATTAGCTTGGCTCTTCCCTTTGGGATTTAAGGTACAGGTATTTAAGTTGCAGGTATTTAACTACTGTAAGTAAAAACCTCCAATGGGATGCTAAGCATTGGCTTGGCTCTTCCCTTTGGGATTTATGGTGCAGGTATTTAAATTGCGGATGGACTTTGTCCTTTCCATTCTGGGGTATGAATTCTTTAAAATAAAATACAACGAATTGATTCAACAATTTGAAATTTGTGCGCGCTTGAGGACTCCTCCAAGTCGATTTTGTGCTTCCATAGGGTTGGCCATTGATATAAAGCTGCGGCTTCCTGACATAAAATAGAGTGAAATGTCAGTATACAAAATATGTGCTAATCTGCACCTAAAACCAAAAGAGTGGAAAGAGTACTTATCTCCCATTTTTTTGGGAGGGATTTCTATAATTGATTTTCGCTCTCTATGTTCCCAATATAGAGAGTTTCTTTTGAATTAAGAGAGACTTTTAGTCACAGATCAGTTGAGAAATCGGTGGACAGCTTAGGAGCTTGTCTGGGCTTATTTTTGCATATCTACGAGATTTTTGCTGTTGACGTAGAGATATCCTTCTCCTGACATAAAATATGGAAAAAAAAAGAGGAGATGGAGAAAGTGTATACAATTTGTGCTAATTTGCAAGTAAAACCATAAACAAATGAATAAATAAAAACACTTAGCTCGAATTTGCTTGCTCGTTGACGAGGATGAACTCTTGATTTATATTGATCGATGAAGGAATTTGTGATGATAATCCCTAGCTTTGAACTCCCATCATCTTCAAAATTCTCTCTCTTTTGGTATTTTCTTTCTCTCAAATTTTTCTTCAATCTCCCAAAACTCTCTCAAACATCCAAAATTTTCTCTCCAAAAAAATCCTCCCAAACACTTAAAATTTTCTCTCTCCAGAATCCTTTCTCAAGCTCACTTCTTTCTCCTTTTATAACCTACTCATCTATCTCCCATTCTAATTTTTCCACTAACTCTATCTCCCATTCTAATTTCTCCACTAACTCTTCTTCATTTTCATCTTCCATTCTCCATCTCTATCTCACATTCTAATCTCTCTACTAACTCTTCTTCATCTTCATCTTCCCTTCTCCATATTTATCTCCCATTCTAATTTCTCCACTAACTCTTCTTAATCTCCATCTTCCCTTCTCTATTCTTATCTTCCATTCTAATTTCTCTACTAACTCTTCTTCATCTCCATCTTCCCTTCTCTATTCTTATCTTATTTTCTCCATCCATTCTTCTCCAACTTCTCTTCTTCATCTCCTCTTCTTTATCTTCCCTTCTCTATTCTAATTTATCCACTAACTTTTCTTTTTATTATTTGTAAAATAATCCTTCAAGAGTTAGGTATTTGCACTTTAGTCCTTGAATTTTAAGTATTTACAATTCAGTCCCTGAAAAAATATATTTCTTTAAGTCCAAATCTCCTTACAATTTTTGACACACCAAAATTTACCACATGTCAAATTTAAGCTCATTTCTTGTCGCTGAAAATAATGCATAATTTAATTAAAGCCCTTTTGCAAAATTAAGTCATTCTGGGTATAATTGGGCCAAGATGAAAATTTAAAATATTAGAAGACAATGTCACAACTCATAAAAAGTGAAAGTTAAAAATAAGTTGACTCAAATTAAATTTGTTTAGGCCCGATTCGAGATTATACTCGTGAAGGAACACGTGACTCGAATTGGATTTTTCTGAATTTGCGATGGCCAATATGAAAATAGATTTAAAATAAAAATATTAACTATCTTTGTGTATTTTTTGGCCTCAAATGTTATTTTTTCAAAATTTTCAAATATTTTTGTATTTTTTTAAAAAAAAATTAAAAAAATATATATAATATGAAAAATTATTTTTTGGTCAAAATTCATTCCCTAGGCTTGGCTAAGGTTCCTAAAGTTAATTTTTCAATTTTATGAATTTTTATGGATTTTCTATTAATTTTTGAAAATAAATAAATAAAAAATACGTAAAAATACTGAAAATATGAAAAATCGTTTTTTGGTCAAAATTGGTTCCCTAGGCTTGGCTAAGGTCCCCAAAGTTGATTTTTTAATTTTATGAATTTTTATGGATTTTTTATTACTTTAGCAATAGAAAAAATGATTAAAGATCAGGTGTCAATAGCTGCCCCTCTTTGAAAGGAAGCTCGGTAGAGGTTTATTTCAAAGACGAGATGACACCTGGATTCTTATCGACTCAATACAAGGAAATAAAAAGAGTCGTGACATGATTGTTCCACTGAAAATGAAATGAGAACCTAAGGATTCGTTATATAAAAAAACTTTAGGGTGGTTGAACTTGAACCCGTATGGTGGATCAACCCATGGTAGATTCCTAATAAAAGGATTCTACTGATTAAAAATTGAATTAAAATTTGACCCGTATGGTGGGTCATACCATTTGACCCGTATGGTGGGTCGTACCATGGTAGATTCCTAATAAAAGGATTCTACTGATTAAATTTTGATTGAGATTTGACCCGTATGGTAGGTCACCACATGGAGATACCTGTAAGAAGGACTTGGTGCCTGTAGAAAGGACTTGGTGCCAGTAAAAAGGACTTGGTGCTTTGCCTGTAAGAAGAACTTTGTGCCTGTAAGAAGGACTTAGTTTGCCTGTAAGAAGGACTTAGTTTGCCTATAAGAAGGACTTGATTTGCCTGTAAGAAGGACTTTATGCCTTTAAGAAGGACTTGATTTGCTTGTAAGAAGGACTTTGTTTGCCTGTAAGAAGGACTTTGTGCCTGTAAGAAGGACTTGATTTGCCTGTAAGAAGGACTTTGTGTACCTCAAAGGGTGCCATTCTGAAATCTGGGGAGACCAGGAATCCTGCAGAAGCTCAAACCCAAATTATATTCTCCTGTCGTTTTAGGAATAAACCAAAGAGGCAGAGATCAAAAGGTCTCGAACATTATTGTCCTTGAGACAAATCATGCTTTATTGAAGAATGTGGATACCTGTATATACCGCAATGGATTCGAGTATCCCAACAACCGTCAGAATTCATTCTCTTGAAAGGTTCTGGTTGAAGATATACTTACCTGAGAATTTGGAAGAAATGCTTGGTGGCTTCTGGACAACCAGGCTTGTTCATTCAATAATCGCCGAATGAATTTCAAGACTTTGGAAGGTAACTCAAACACCGGGAATGTGTTGCCTGTCGGGCAATGTCAGAGCTAACATGTGCAAGCATTTTCATCAATGCGTTCATTGGTTCATACAAAATTGTTCAGCTAAGTTTGCCATGATTAAAGGCAGTCTATGTAATAACTCATGATGCAATCGATCAACATATAGATCATGTATTGCATTACCACTTCTGTTTAAGGAGGTTCTTATAGTATGAACACCTCGAATGTAATCTGAATGGGGGACTTCATTCCGAAATGGCTTTTTCTCACTCTGGAGAAAGGCTGTTTATCTGTAGATCAAAATGTTAGACCTGTGTGGAAATGGTTTGCCTTTCCTCATCCTGTCATGCCCCATTCTGCACATTTGATATCTCCTGTGCAGTTTATGCTCTAAGTTGGAGTTGGTAAGTTAAACACACGGAATAGTCATACATAATTCATGAACTGTGTAAGCACAATGCAGATGTGACAATTTTTTAGCATCACGTGTGTTTATATAATGTGCAAATATGGGCGAATTTAAATTGCCCCTGGTATGTGGGCGGACCGAACAAATTGGGAAGCCTACTCCTTATGTCGAGGGGTGGTTTGTCTCAAACTTTACCCCTGCGCGATGAAGCATATGGGCGAGGGAGCATTTTGGTTTGTTTAATGCCCCTGCAAGAAGCAGAGAAATTATTCTTGAAACCAAACGAGATAAGGAAGACATATTTGCTTTTTCGTTTCAGAGCTTGCGATCAATTTGCCCCATTTTTCACCAGAATAGATCTTGTCAGGTGATCATACTTTTCTTTTGGATTTGTCTCCTTCAACATGTTAAATGTTAGTATAAATATTTCCTGTGAAAAGAAAAGGAGACATGTCAACCAGTATTAAAAGGGATAAATTGGAAACGATACTGATTTACCCTTCATCTTGAATGCCTTGGACAAGTCTTTTACCAATTTTGCTGGATTTAGTTTTCTTCGACTTTTGTTGGATGCTTCACCATTAAGCCGAGAATGTAGCAAAATATTGACTTCGGTATTACTCGTCGAGTATTCCTGCTTGCAAAAAGAAATGCACAAAAAGTTGTTTCATTTATTTATAATACATACAACATTCCCCACCCTCGGGGATCGAACTCGGGATATTTCGGACCTACTGTCATCCCCCATACCATTTGGTCCATTGGACCATAGGTGTCCATGGGGCTATCCTTTCAAAGGTTAATCTTTGGGGATAAAGCAGCCTTGTTGTATCACCTTATGCCATGTTACGGTATTTCTCGAGGTAATTTGCAATCCCTGTTAAGAATGGAATAAGACAATTCAAGACTTGAGATGATTATGTGCACATTAGAACGATACAGAATTACCCATTTCTGAGATTGTTCGCGTCTTTCGCTTGTACTTTCCTCTGTCCGAAGCTGTCCATCCCGTGGTAATGCCCATGAATAGATTTGCCCCCAAATTTTGTTCAACTTGTATTCGGATATGATTGCGTTCTCGGGTTGATTTGCAATTTCCTGAGAATAGAAGGGGCTTAATTTTAAAACTTGGAGCAACTGAGGGTAAATTGAAACGATACGGAGTTACCCTTCAGGTTTATCCAGATTTTTACTCGCCATCAATTCGTCGCGAGGTTGGTGAGGTGGCGGATTCGAGCATTTAATAGGGGGAAGTCGGATTATTACTCCTTGCTTTTACACATTCACAAAAGCAGAAAAACATATCACGCAAGGAAATAAAACACATTCACTCATTCAAGATCAGTTCTGCTTCCTCTACAGGCTCTCCCATGATCAGCTGGCTTCATCCCAAATTAGGTATGCATCGGCCATATCGAAGGTCTGGTGGTCACTGGCTGAACAAGTGCATCACAGTCCCGATGCTTTACCGATATCAAACTGGTTGATTATGGCGAAAAGATCATCGTCAATGTCCGCTTGGTGGTAATCTGTCCCTTCTTCCTCGGGAGGTATTGATACTGATCCAGTATCATTGGTCCTTTTGTACCCTGCTCCAAGAGAACTCGATCCTATTATAAATTGGTCTAACTCACCTCTTAAACGTGCATTTTCGATCCTCAGATCATACATTTCATCGAGGGTGAGGAGGAGGCTATTGCAGTTGGGGCAGGTGGCGGAGTCAAAAGTCTCTTTATACATCTTGTTTTCCGCTCGGAGGTTTTCATTTTCAACTCTTAGAAACTCGGCTTCGTTGTGCTCATGACGAGTCTTCATTCGGGTTCGTCTATTTTGAAACCAGAACTTGATTTGCGAAGGTTCAAGGCCTAGCTCTTGACTCAGTTCCATTTTTTGTTTGCCGTCTGGCATAGGGCACGTTCTGAAGAAAGCTTCAAGCTTTCGTACTTGCTCCTCAGTATGGCGACGGTAACGCTTCTTTTGACCTTTACCGTTGTTGTCATTGTCCTTACCGGGCTCTTGGACGTCGTCGGTGGAAGGGCCGGGCTCCATAGGCTCGATCCCAAATATGGCTTCGAACTCTTCCTCTCCCATATTCAGCAAGTAACGATAACTTTCAAGTGTGTTGGGTTGAGACATCTTCGATTTGGTTAACGATTTCTCAAAGTTTGATATCTCTTCTTGTATTTTCACTCTCTAGATTTTTCTGGGATACTGCGTATGCTTTAAGAGTCTCTCTTTCGAGCACGAATGAGAATTATCAAGAAGATGCCTCCTTTAAAATTAGACGTGGGTTTAGCAACTGTATTGCCTCTCTCGAGTGTTCTGGCTTTCTCGATTTTCTTTTCATCGTATCTCTCGCCCAGCTCGTCTCCTTCCATCTTTCCGTGGAAGGGGGCCCCTTGTTGCTGTCTCCACCGTCAATTTGCTGGCGAGTTCTTCAATAAAGATGAGTCGTATCTCTTTTCTACCGAAAATGTCTTTGTCTCCCACTCAGCTTATTTTTTATCCTTTCTTTTTCAAAGTAGTGGCGTCTTGTCCAACTTTTCTGTAAAGACGTCGGATTTGCTTGGCTCGAGATTGGAGACAAGTAGCGGAGGTGATACTGATAGGGAATGGTAGACAGGAAAATTTGGCCAGTAGAGACTTCCCCTGCAAAAATGAAAGAGAATGCGGCAGTATATGTTCTTCATATTCTAGAAAAATTGGAACGATACTGTTTTACCCTTGTGTATACTTCCATTGAATTTGAATTGAGGAAGTTCCTTCATTTGGATTGGATTGAATTGTATGTCCCGAGTTGCCCTTCACTTTGAGCTTGCCACATATGTGCTTTGCTTAGTTGGGCCTTGTTTTCTTTCGGGTTGCCTTGGACCATCATCATTTTCCATGCCATCGGGTCCGTGGACCGGAGGGCTCCTTTAATTTGAAGGTTACCTTGAAGGCGAATGAGTCCTATCGCATTCCATTGGGTCATTTCATTTTGCGACACTCTTGAGGCACTTTGCAATCCCCTGGGTGAGAATGGAACAAATCCAATTTAGCATTTTGCAACGATTGAGGGTAAATTGGAACGACACACAGTTACCCGTCTTCGAGCTCGCCTGGGCTTTTCACTTGAAATTTCCCTACGTGAGGCCATTTAACATTTCTCATTATGGCAGTCAGCGACGTTGCCACAAATTGATCCGCCCTAAATCTAGCATAAAAAGGGATTCACGCATTCGACGGGATAAATAAATTGCCCCCTTGTCCTTGAATTAAATCGAAACACCTAGAAAGCTGGAAAATATCATACGCAGGGGAATTAAGCATGAAATGAAAGGTGCACTTATTCAAGGTCAGTTCTGCCTCTTCTGTGGCTCTTCGATAATCAGCTAGTCTCGTGTTGGTTCGGGTGTGGATAACCGATGTTTGAGAGTCCCTACTCATCGGCTCCTGATCGCGGCTTGGGACGTCTGTCAACCCTAAACTGGTTGACCAGGGCAGTAAGCTCATCATCTGGGTAATCTCTTGAACCTTCCAGCAACTGATGCTCGAATTGGGCATTGTTGTTGGCAAATGCTGGCGGTAGATTTCTCATTCTGTCCTCGCCATGAGCAATTTGACTTCTCATGCTGGAGCCTTCATCATTACTCGAGAAAGTGTGGGGATCACCAACTGTCCTACTGCCAAAAACTCCTTCCATTCGAGGATTAGAGAAGTAGAAGTGCTCAGGATAACTTCTTGTATGATTCTCTGGCTGCGCAGGCGCGCTGATCATGGGATGAGTTCTAGCCACAGGTTGGTGCTCAAACCAAGGAATTTGAATACACTGCTCCTGCGGTCTATACTCTTGAAGAGCATTAGGGTGATTCTGGGGGATACTTTGACTAACGCCTGGGGGATTGATGGCATGGCTACTAGCTTGGTTGATGATGGGAAGTGGCTCGCCCCATGCTAACCTGGGGAACTTATGGTGGCGAGGAGACTCGACGTTCAGGCTTGGATCAGTCCCGCCTTAGTTTTCTTGATTCTGAGCTGCATTGTGTTCTCTCACCCTTTTTCTGTACTTCTGAAGATGACTCGAAACATTTGCTTTAGTGAGTCCCTCTACCTTCATAATTTCCAGTATGTGTTGCGGCCGTGCCGAATCTATTCCTAGCTGCTGAACTGCATTAACAAACATATGATGCAGCTCAGGAGACCAACTCATCTTCTTTCTCCAGTTGCTTGGAACAAAATTGAAGGCTTGATGCTTGTTCTCATGGTCGTGCAATTGCTTCCTTACCACGTGCTGCCATATGTTTTGAAGCATCTGAACTCTAACTGGTTTCGTTACGACGTCTTGGGCCCCATTTAAGACAGCCTTCATTAGGGCTTGCTGATCATCGCTTGCCGATATTACGAGGACTGGCATGTTTAATTTAGAATTGATGACTTCCAAGAGAGTGAAAACATCCATGTCAATCCCTACCATGGCGGTGAGGACGATATCAAATTGGTCACCACTCCTCCTTAATATCTCTAAGGCCTCTGTCGCCTTTGCTTGAGCTACAATCTTATACCGGCATTTTCTCAATACGGTAACAAGGATTGACAGAGAGACTGGATTACCGTCAATGGCCATGACTAGTAGACCCTCAGGGTAAGGAACTTCATTAGCTTCGACCAGGGTTGAACATGCGCCCGTTTCCCTAATGCTCGACATATTTCTGGATCTAGGACTGCCGACTCGAGACCGCCTCAGGATGTCTTCTTGGACTTGAGGGATCACGGGATCGTCGATAGCTTCTCGTAACAGGTTTTCAAAGCCGATGCTTTGATGGTGAAGGTTTTGAATTCCTCTCCCACGAGAACTCCTTCCTCTCTATCTTTCTCCTGCGAGTTCTTGCAGATAAACTCTCACTCTCACTATCAAATGAGGACAAGTTCTCTCTCTGGCAATAGCAACGACCTCCCTCTTCACGGGCAGCGCTATTAGATTTTTCGAGGGAGAAAATCTGACATTTAGCTTTTGATCAAAGGAGAAATCCTTGTTTCTCGCTCAGTTTGTCTTCTTCTTTCTTTTCGTGATAGGGGGCCCCTGTCAAGATCTCCACCGTCGATTTACTGGCGGGTCCTCCAATAAAGACGAGTCGTATCTCCTTTTCTGCCGAAAATTTCTTTGTCCCCCACTCAGCTCGTCTTTTCGTTCTTTCTTTTTTCAAGGCGGTGGAGTCCCATCCAGTTTTTTCACTAAGACGTCGGGTTTATTCAGCTCGAGGTTGCCACTTGGCTAGAATTTGAGCCACCGGGGGTATTGCCGACAGAGAATGGTAGATAGGAAAACCTATAAGGACTGCCCCTGTGAAATCAGTATTTAAATTGAAGCAGCTTACCATCTTTGCATTCTGCTCATCTGCCTCACCTCTCTCCCCCTTTCTTTCATATTCTGCTTTCGAAAATGGCCAATTCTCCTAACCACACCTTATCCACGGAAGTCCTGGCTGGGTGGGAGAGACTCTACAATCTTCTTGGTAGAGGTTACGCTCATGTAGCCAAAAACTCTACCGTTGAGGCTGAAATCCTCGGTTTGTTCAGGACCGTGGACGCTGCTTCTGTTGAGGGTACCCAACTGGGAAAGGAGTATCGGAACTTCTCGACCCTCTTCATCAATTTTCTAGCTGCCTATAACCGCGCTTATGAGACGGTCCTTGTGACCGCCGTCGTGAAAGCCCGTTACCGAGACCGGCACGAGCGTCTGGCAACAGTTACGTTTGTGGCTGATAATCACAAAAAGGCCCTCAAGTTTGCCAACGATCAGCTTCGTGGCTGGTTCGTGAGAGGGGAAAGTTGGTGGACCGTCTGGCCTTGGTCCGAACTTACGCCGAACAGGAGCCAGGCAATATTGTGATGAGGTGCAAATGCGGTTGGCTGCAGGAGAGACTTGATGACATTACGGCAGACATTGCTTTCGAGAGGGCAGCGATTCCGGACCTGGAGTTTGCCGTTGAGCATTACGAGGCCACTATGGCCCAGGTTAAAGAGAAGTGCGATCGCCTCTTCTTTAGGCTCGCGGAGCTTGATCCCGAGAGCGCCCGATGCATCCAGAGCATCAACTGTTTGGAGAGTCAGTTGAACTCTTTCGTAATGGTCATCAGGGCCCAGTTTGGCTTTACCTTTCCTCCCCAGTGAGTTGTTGTAATACTCTTTGATGAATGGAATGAAAGAAAAGCTTCACGTGTTTTTTTATTTTTCTGCTATCGTTTCTTCCGCATAGCATAACAGAACGATTTGAGGTACCGAAGATGTCGAGGCTTAATGTTCTTCTTGATGTTCTTGTTTAATTGCTCCAGACGATGATATCGAGAACATTGATAAAGGGTTCGGCGGTGGCCCCCACTATCCATCTTGAGATCACGAACAATAACGCTATGACAACTCGATCAGTGCGCTGGTAATAAATCCAGCCACCTGTTGCATGCCCACTTTTATCCATATTTTGTTTCTTTCGGCGTCCACTTGCTCGTGTCGGTCGCCTATAGCGTCGGGAGAAATTCCTGTGGGCCACGTTCATTAATAGAACCTTGGTCCTCTAAAAACCCTCCGCGTGTTTCGGATCCGAGGAAATTTTAAGACCGGTCTCTAGTTGATTTAATTTGGTTAAGGTATTGTTTCGTGGGTCCTGATTATATAATCCTTATTGTCTTTCAAAAGACGTGGGATCCTCTGCAATACATTAAATATGCCCCAGTGTTTAATCGGTGTAAATCCACTGTCATATCAGAATATACGGCCCGTACGTGTTCATTAACTGACACATGTCTGAGTCCGAAAGGATCGACCTCCTCACTTGCCCCCAGGATTAAGAAATCAGCAATTTCCTGTCTTTTCGTACTTCTAAAAATAATTCGTGGTGTGCATTATTGAACCAAACTTTACCCCCGCCTGGGATACCTGGGATTTCCTACAAAAGTAAAGGATATAATTAGTACATGACGCAAGAAAGGTCGGCCCATGATTCCTACATTAGTCTAATTTTATTCTTCCATTTTGTTGAGAAATCAAATGAAATTTTCTTAGGAGGTCACATGTGGATTTTTCAAAAACTAATTTTCTTGAGATTTTCATAACTTGGAAAGTGTGATAAAATCTCTTGATCAAATTTTCTGAAAGAATTTTCTATCAAAATAAATTTTCAGAGGTATATTTATTAGGAAAATTTTATTTTTATTAGAGCAGGAAAGACGTAACAAAAATCCTTTATTAGTCAATAAAATTTCCCCGAGACATTAGTCTAATTTTATTTAGATACAATTTTCTTAGAAAAACATGAGCGAATTTCTCGAAAAGAATTTTTGTTGCAAGTTTTTATAATTTGAAAGAATGTGATAAAATCAATTGATGTTTTTTTTTTTTGTGAAGGAATTTTTCTTTTTATCGAAATAAATTTTCAGAGAAAATTTGTCAGGAAAATTTCATTTTTATTGAAGCAAGAAAAACATGACAAAAATCTCTTATTGGTCAATTAATCTAATTTTATTTAGTGAAAATTTTCTTAGAAAAACATGAGCGAATTTCTCGAGAAGAATTTTCTTGCAAGTTTTTATAATTTGAAAAAAATGTGATAAAATCACTTGATGTCTACTAGAGTTTTTTTTAAGGAATTTTTCTTTGTATTGAAGTAAATTTTCAGAGGAAAATTTTTTTCAGAAAAATTTCATTTTTATTGAAGCAAGAAAAACATGACAAAAATCTCTTATTGGTCAATTAAAATTCCCATGAATGGATTTTTTCACATCATTTTTTCAAAAAAAAAATTTTAAAAAGAAATGAGGGAAAATTTTAATTTTTTTAGAAGAATGGTAGTAATATCAAGCTCAAAAACTGACTAACACCTAGCATGGACCGACCGAAAATAAATACAAGATAAAATTAGAGAACTTACTTTTACCGTGGAGAAATGCAAATCACATAGCCATGCGCATGACTCAAGTGAGGAGTGGACTCTAGAAAATAAAAGAAGGAGAGACAGGGTATGGACCTAAAAGGCCCCCACTATCTGAATTGACAAACTTACCCTCCGCGCAATCAAATCACAATGGGAAGAATTGTCAATTCAGATAATGAGCGGGATAAAATATGGTCAACCCCAGCGCAATCGACGCAAGAGCTTTGCATATTCGATCCCTATCTATGGTTTTCTAGTAAGAATTTCGCGACTTGGGTTTAGACGCTTGTGCGTGCAGGTGTCGTGATCCTCAGAGTATGCAAGACATGCACAACAATTGATATCAAAACATCGATTCTAAAAATGTGCGAAATTAAACAAATAAACCCAACACCGAGCCTGCAAAACAAAGGGGTTAGCCAATCACTTCGCCCCTTATAACTCCTATCCTGCAAAAACATATAACACCTATAGAATGAGTCCCAAGCAAGATCGCCAGAAGCGAGATATCCATGAAATTTTTATTGGCCTAAGTCCACTAAGACTTTTAAAATTTCATAAAAAAATTTAAGTATTCCAATTGGTATCTTTTTTCAAAAATTTAAAAATCTCTCTCCCCAGTGGAGTCGCCAAGCTGTCGCGACCCTCTAAAAAAATGTGGAGTCGCCAAGCTGTCGCGACCCTCTAAAAAAAATTTTAAATTTTAAAAGGGGTTAACGGATTATTAGGTTAATTAGATTTGACTAACCTAACGCGGACCCTCCCAAGCCCTACCGAATCGCAACTTTGGTTTTTGTTTAAATGATTTTAAAATTTGGAGTCGCCACTAATCGTTCTTGGTAGGTCGATTAGAAACCTAAATAAATTAGCGGGAGAACTAATTTATTCCTGCGAATCAGAGATTAGGAGCTCGGGGACTTGGTTACACTAGTTAATTAAAACTAATGCCCTTTCGGTACCTTAATTTCATGGATATCCCAATTCGGCAACTCAGGCTTGGTTTATTCCTAAGGCTATAGTAGGGTATTCTCTTTTGTGTTTTCACTTTTTAAATAGGATGCATGGATGGTATATATTTTTATTTGTTATATTTTTTTAAGTGATAAAGATTCCCTGAAGCCGAAATAAGGAATGTGTTAACGATTTCTGTGCAGTATTACAACCTACTTATCTTTTGGATCTGATGATTCAAAAATTAAATTATAGGAAGTACATGACAGTGAATAAACACCTCCAATGGGAGGCCTAGCATTGGCTTGGCTCTTCCCTTTGGGATTTAAGGTACAGGTATTTAAGTTGCAAGTATTTAAACTACTGTAAGTAAAAACCTCCAATGGGAGGCTAAGCATTGGCTTGGCTCTTCCCTTTGGGATTTAAGGTACATGTATTTAAGTTGCAGGTATTTAACTACTGTAAGTAAAAACTTCCAATGGGAGGCTAAGCATTGGCTTGGCTCTTCCCTTTGGGATTTAAGGTACATGTATTTAAGTTACAAGTATTTAACTACTGTAAGTAAAAACCTCCAATGGGAAGCTAAGCATTGGCTTGGCTCTTCCCTTTGGGATTTAAGGTATAGGTATTTAAGTTGCAGGTATTTAACTACTGTAAGTAAAAACCTCCAATGGGAGGCTAAGCATTGGCTTGGCTCTTCCCTTTGGGATTTAAGGTATAGGTATTTAAGTTGCAGGTATTTAACTACTGTAAGTAAAAACCTCCAATGGGAGGCTAAGCATTAGCTTGGCTCTTCCCTTTGGGATTTAAGGTACAGGTATTTAAGTTGCAGATATTTAACTACTGTAAGTAAAAACCTCCAATGGGAGGCTAAGCATTGGCTTGGCTCTTCCCTTTGGGTTTTATGGTGCAGGTATTTAAATTGCGGATGGACTTTGTCCTCTCCATTCTGGGGTATGAATTCTTTAAAATAAAATACAACGAATTGATTCAACAATTTGAAATTTGTGCGCGCTTGAGGACTCCTCCAAGCCGATTTTGTGCTTCCATAGGGTTGACCATTGATATAAAGCTGCGGCTTCCTGACATAAAATAGAGTGAAATGTCAGTATACAAAATATGTGCTAATCTGCACCTAAAACCAAAAGAGTGGAAAGAGTACTTATCTCCCATTTTTTTGGGAGGGATTTCTATAATTGATTTTCGCTCTCTATGTTCCCAATATAGAGAGTTTCTTTTGAATTAAGAGGGACTTTTAGTCACAGATCAATTGAGAAATCGGTGGACAGCTTAGGAGCTTGTCTGGGCTGATTTTTGCATATCTACGAGATTTTTGCTGTTGACGTAGAGATATCCTTCTCCTAACATAAAATATGGAAAAAAAAAGAGGAGATGGAGAAAGTGTATACAATTTGTGCTAATTTGCAAGTAAAACCATAAACAAATGAATAAATAAAAACACTTAGCTCGAATTTGCTTGCTCGTTGACGAGGATGAACTCTTGATTTATATTGATCGATGAAGGAATTTGTGATGATAATCCCTAGCTTTGAACTCCCATCATCTTCAAAATTCTCTCTCTTTTGGTATTTTCTTTCTCTCAAATTTTTCTTCAATCTCCCAAAACTCTCTCAAACATCCAAAATTTTCTCTCCAAAAAAATTCTCCCAAACACTTCAAATTTTCTCTCTCCAGAATCCTTTCTCAAGCTCACTTCTTTCTCCTTTTATAACCTACTCATCTATCTCCCATTCTGATTTTTCCACTAACTCTATCTCCCATTCTAATTTCTCCACTAACTCTTCTTCATTTTCATCTTCCATTCTCCATCTCTATCTCACATTCTAATCTCTCCACTAACTCTTCTTCATCTTCATCTTCCCTTCTCCATATTTATCTCCCATTCTAATTTCTCCACTAACTCTTCTTAATCTCCATCTTCCCTTCTCTATTCTTATCTTCCATTCTAATTTCTCTACTAACTCTTCTTCATCTCCATCTTCCCTTCTCTATTCTTATCTTATTTTCTCCATCCATTCTTCTCCAACTTCTCTTCTTCATCTCCTCTTCTTCATCTCCTCTTCTTCATCTTCCCTTCTCTATTCTAATTTATCCACTAACTTTTCTTTTTATTATTTGTAAAATAATCCTTCAAGAGTTAGGTATTTGCACTTTAGTCCTTGAATTTTAAGTATTTACAATTCAGTCCCTGAAAAAATATATTTCTTTAAGTCCAAATCTCCTCACAATTTTTGACACACCAAAATTTACCACATGTCAAATTTAAGCTCATTTCTTGTCGCTGAAAATAATGCATAATTTAATTAAAGCCCTTTTGCAAAATTAAGTCATTCTGGGTATAATTGGGCCAAGATGAAAATTTAAAATATTAGAAGACAATGTCACAACTCATAAAAAGTGAAAGTTAAAAATAAGTTGACTCAAATTAAATTTTTTTAGGCCCGATTCGAGATTATACTCGTGAAGGAACACGTGACTCGAATTGGATTTTTCTGAATTTGCGATGGCCAATATGAAAATAGATTTAAAATAAAAATATTAACTATCTTTGTGTATTTTTTGTCCTCAAATGTTATTTTTTCAAAATTTTCAAATATTTTTGTATTTTTTTTAAAAAAAATTAAAATATATATATAATATGAAAAATTATTTTTTGGTTAAAATTCGTTCCCTAGGCTTGGCTAAGGTTCCTAAAGTTGATTTTTCAATTTTATGAATTTTTATGGATTTTCTATTAATTTTTGAAAATAAATAAATAAAAAATACGTAAAAATACTGAAAATATGAAAAATCGTTTTTTGGTCAAAATTGGTTCCCTAGGCTTGGCTAAGGTCCCCAAAGTTGATTTTTCAATTTTATGAATTTTTATGGATTTTTTATTACTTTAGCAATAGAAAAAATGATTAAAGATAAGGTGTCAACAATACTGAATAGGTTGATATGGATATTGATGATTTAGAGGATACTCCACTCAAGACTACCTCATATCCGACTCTGCAAGACACTCAATCTTTATCTTCCAAGAACTAAGCCAAGACTTAGGGGGAGTCATCCAAAGCTATTGATGTTTAGACTCTGAGCTGCTTAGAGGAATCCTATACATACAAGGTGAATGACAATACCTAACCAAGGATATGTGGACCTCAATTCATGTGGAGGTAGATGAGATAAATGATAGAATGGCCTTTGAACTTCAAAAGCTGAGGAGAGATATATCCTCTAACAATAGTTTGGCCTTCATTGAGATGGAACACATGGGAAAGAAGATGGACAACATGAGAGCCTCAATTGATTTGAAGCTGGAACAGTTATCCAAGTTTGCTTTGGTCTAACTTCCTTTAAACTCTATGCCATTCATTTCAACTTAAGCCCCATCCACATCTACTTTTGCTCCAAATCCTCCCAAATAGAACTCCTTTTCATTCATCTTATTATATCAAATTTGGTTCTGTTTTAAATGATGGGTTTTTTTGAGTTTGTTTGTTGATTTTGCAGAAGTACTTTAATGCTATGATTGAAATTTTTTTGAAGTATTTTGGCTTGAAATATAAAGCTTTATTATCAATACTTATGCTAGTTTGATCCTTAATACTTATGTTAGTTTGATCCTTACTTTTGTGCTGATGACAAAAAGGGGGAGAAAACTTTATAACCAAAGAGAGTTTATAATTTCTAGGAACAAGATCTAAGATACATTTTGAAATGAATAGATTTCATAGTTCTCATGGGAACAAATTTTGAGAATGATACAAGAATAAGACATTCTAAGTATACAGGTTTTGAAGTTTCAAACTTATAATTTATGCTCTACAACTATATATTGCTATGCTTTGAACCTTTACAATGCTTTAAACTCATTATTTTGATATGAGCTATATAAGTTCTACATATCAAAGATGAACCAAATGCTCTGAATAAAACTTGTTGAAATTTTGATACAAGTTATACATGCTCTGGCACATGTTCTACAAATTCTAAAGGCAAAATAAAATCATATTCTAATAACGAAATCAAACATTGAATTCATCTTTTATAACCTATAACTTATTATTGCCATTGCACATAAAGATATTTCATTGAGTAGCAAATTATTGTGGTTACTTACAAACTCTTATACAACAATTGGTATATTTGTGTGGATAATTTTATCATCATCAAAAAGGGGAAGATTATTGAAAAAACCTCTCATTAATTTTGAAGTTGATAAAACAATCCATATTCTCTAATATCTAAGTTAATGGAATGAATTTTTTTTTTTGCAGATTATCCTAATGTGATTACACAGCACTAAATCTGGTAGGAAAGGCTCAAATGATGTTTAAGGTGCTCAGATGTTGTAGATAACCTCAGATGTTGAACGGAGAGCTCTGACATTATAATGAGGCTCAAGCTTTGGGGGAATGTTTCATTTATAATGATTAGATTATCAAGAGATATCTTCGAGATGATTTAATTGACTTATTACATCATCACAATGGCTAGTAAAATCAAGTTGGATTTGCCCTTGAAGATTATCAATCATGAAGATCAGTAAAGGACGTGGATTAAGAGAGACGAGGATGACTTTTCTAATGAAGAGCTCTATAAATGGAAATCCAAGATCATAATTGTATGGGCAACTTGATCTAAACGGGAGATTCTTTCTTTGGTCAACATTAATGGTTACGCGAATTCTTTGTATACAATCTTGTCCAAAATGAAAATTTTGGAGAGTGATCCTTTGGAAGCATTGCAATTGAAAGTTGAATGTGAAGGAGAATAAGAGGAGGCTTCAAAGTTGAAGAATGGACAACGAGAGAATATAATCTTAAATTCCAAGATTAAGAGAGCTTCATATTCTTCATATACTTTTGATTTAACACTGTAATACTTATAGTAGTGCATTCAAGTACATGAGTATTAGACGAAAATTCTTTCAACTCAAGAGTTGTCACAAGTATTGTAACCTCTATGCTTTTCACTAGTGGGATCTAACTAATTGACTACTAGTGTAAAGTAGTGAATATAGGGTTCCATATAGACTCTCTTTATGCAAATTCTTTATCCCTTAAACTCTTTGTTATTATATTATGATAGTTAATTTGTGCACACTGCTGCATTTGAGAACACTTTAGATCTTTTTTAGCAATCATCTTTTGAACGAAGATTTGAGCTTATCTATTTATCTTCTGCATTGATGTCTATCTTTCTTTGAAATTACCTATTCACATCCTCTATGTGATAATGCTGGCTCTAACATTCAATACCTCCTCGGCAAGGGTCACGCAACCCCAACAAACCTTGCCACGGTCTCATAGCCTCTCGCGAGGTTTCAATAATCCTTATCCTCTCTTTTCTTCCTTTTTGCTGTAATTTTACTTCATTATAAAGTAAAAATCTATTTATTCAGACTCCATTTTCCTTTTTTTTTTTAAAATACCTTGAGTCAAAGAACTTTGTGTAGATACAAAGTCATAAACCTAAAATTCTCCCAAACTAGCACTCTTGGTACCTTCAACATAAGAGAATGGATCATTTGGTCTCAGTTACATGTTCCCCATTTTAAACCTAATTTCAATATAGAACAAATAAATTTAAGTGGGTCAGTAATGAAGGAAACAATTTATGTACAAGTACTGAAAAATAGCTGAAAATTGCTTCCAAACATTAAGGTTACTATACATACCGACAACAGTTAGCCGACCTCTAGAACTAAGAAGATATCCTATTTATACATTGTTTTAGTCGAGCGATTCCTATCACTACTCTCACAATTCAACTTTTAGCCAATGCAAAACATATAAAATCATTCAAAAAGTAGAAAACATCAAAATTTTGTACCATAAATGATTTTATTGTAGATTTTTAGAACTAACATTTTTTCCTCCTATGCCTTTACAAAAAAAAAACATTTTTTCCTCCTGTTCAAAATTTAAAGGGACCGTCAAAACTATAAGCAATAAACTAATCTCTTCCCTTCCATATAACCTATTTAGAGTGCATACTTCCCTGGCGGTTGACAAGGTAAGTTAAACGTTGATCTCAAATTATTATGAATTATATATATATACATGTATGTAATTCCCATGACTAACACATATAACTATTTTTTCGATCACTTTAGTATTATAACTTTTTTTCGATTACTTGAGTGTCATATAACTTTTCATTCGATCACCTATGCCACACCAAACTTTCAATACTTGGGTAAATGTTTTTTTTTTAAATATAGCACTCAGGTGTTTTTGAAAAGCCACTTGGAACTTGAAACCTACCCATTAGAACAAATTCATCGTTTTTTGAAATCTAAAATCTAATCTGCATATCCATGAACCTAGAAATTATCCTCTCACAGGTTCCAAGATCTATACAAGTTTCACATGAATTCTTAATTGGAGAATTGCAAAAAATGATTACCTTTAATGACCACTACTTATTTTTATAATCTACTAACCATGACTCATATTTAGACACATGATTAAATATAAAATATTAATAAAGTAAAAATCTCAATCATAAACATCGCTGGAAATGAAGTTCATATCAGCAATTCCAAAGTGCACACTTATCATTAGACAATATAGAATACTACGAGATCGCACGAAAATATATACCAAGAGAAAAAAAAGCTTTGCTCCAAGTTCAAGTTCAGGTTCAAGTTCTAGGTTCTAGGAATCGGTTCCAAAGTGAAACCTACCTATTGGAATCGGTTCCCCAATTTTTAGAACTTATAATTGACCCTGCATATCTTGGAACTGGGCCGATTGTTAATTGATATGGTTTTAGGTTTTAGGTTCTACCTTTTGAACCATGGTCACCCTTAGCCAAAATTATTCTGGTGCAGGACAAGCACATATGGTGCTTGATGAGTGAGAAAACCAAGTCAGCTTTCCCTCAACATATTGTTCTCACTGATAATTTGGCAAATCTCATCCTCATAGCATGCCAATTTACATATGTTTCCGCTTGTCATGGCCATCATAAGGAGCGTGACATTAGCTTATGACTAGTTTCCGAACAAAAAGGCAATCCCACCTTAGATATCCTCTGAGATGATAGTCATCCCATCCTTCGATTCCAAGCAAAAATAGTCTAACGCTACTCCCACAAACCAATTGTATTAATCCTCCTGCATTTCTCATACTTCAACTCGATGCCGAAAAACTCCACTTTCAGCTCACATGGGTATGGTTGAATTCGGGACAAGGCACTCTTCCTCACTCAATTTTTACAACACCCACATTGCAAGCTATTCAGTCAATTTCTAACATTCTTCAACCATCACTGTCATTCCCTTGAAACTTAAATGAATGGTAAAGGCTTGCACAATAGGATAGGCCACACCAATCTATTAGCTGTTTCACTTGTGCTCTTCCTACATACAATGGCACCTTAAGCCAACTGCGCTCTCTCGGCAGTACTTTCTTTCACCTACTAGGTTTCTCTCGATCTTATCAAACCACTAGAGGATTCTCTTCTTGTTGAGGATAAGTACACTATGAGTGCCATAACTTTGAAAAATCAACCACTTAAGTGCTATTAATACATGGACACTAGAAAAGCTGACGTGGCATTAGTGAAACAATTCTCTTGAATATTTTAATGTACATATGGATTTTTTTCATAATTTTATTTATTTATTTTGCAATATTTCTTTTTATTTTGATTTTTTTCTTGGTTTTTGCTCCCTTGGCTAGTGAGGGTCACTCTCGACCCTAGGGGCAAGAGCCACCTTGCCTTTATTCGGTGGGGTCACAATGGCCCTAGGCGACAACTATCGCCCCTTGGCACAGTGGGGTAAGGGAATGAATGCCCTCATCAAACCTGGGTGAGAGCTATCATGGCCACACTAGCTATGAAAGAGGGCCGTTATGCCCTTGCTCGTGGTCAAGGGCTATTTTTGACCACAGCTGAGGGTGTGACGATCCTTGCTAGGTCTCGACGAGGACCACCTCGCTCATGGCCAACGAGGCCACAAGGGCCCTCACCCATGGTCATCACCCAAGGTCGTCATGACCTTGTTGGCCTACAGCGAGGAGGCCCTCTACCCCTGGGCCAGTTGACCAATGCGGAAAAAGCAACAAAATAAAATCAAATATTAGAAAATATTCCAAAAAATAACTAAAAAAATCCATGTGTCGCTGAAAAATAAATAAAAAGTCCACGTACGATGGTTTGCCAGAAGTGTCACTCAAGTAAACGATTTTCCTCCCATGTGGTACTCTAATGAGCGAAAAAATAGTTATGGTACTTAAGTGAGGGCCACATAAAAGTTATAGCACTGGTAGTGTACTTACTCCTTTCTTGTTGGAAGCAGGACAAACTATGTTTTCGTAGAATCTGCCCATACAATTTGGGAAACCTGCTCTAATACCATTTGTCATGCCAAAAGTTTCCTAGTCAAGAACGAGCCCGTGTACCTCTTGGTGAGTTTGATTACCAGGCTCAATCTCCCTTGATACATCATTTTCAAGAAAAATATTGTGAATAAAATCCTAATAATTCACCGTACCATGCACAATTTAGTTTGGACATCCAATCTTTTAGGCAAGATACATAGCTCACTTAAGTATGATAACTAATTTCAACCTATAGTCCTCATAATCATGATAACAGCATCAACTCCTGATCAGTTTGCATACAGGACCAATCCCATCATCAAAGATCCTCTAAGACGGTAGTTATTCCAGTCCAGAATTCATAGCACAAAACCCTGACGCTATTCTCACAGACCATTTGAATGTCACCCGTAGTAGTTACAATCATATGCGTAATATATGTCGCCGCATATGACAAATCATTACCTAAATTCATAGGACTAAATTACCTCCAATCACAAGTCAATAAAAAGTAATTAAGCCGGACTGGGTTCTGTTATGAAAAGTGCATGGTCCAATTGCATGATTGGTTCTGCCCAATTTTTTACTGCATATCATCCAGAAAACAAGTTCATACTATATTTCTATCCAATTAGCCCCTTTAATTGGGTCCATTTTTCATTTTCCACACTAGAGGACAAAGCATGTGTTTATTGTCCACACAAGAGCACATGGAAAGAAGAAAGAAAAGAAAGGAAAAAACAGCCTTGTCGTGTAAAGACGAAAAACTGTTTGGAGTCATGTGAGATGCCACAATTTCTGCAAATTTTTTCGCTCCCTATTTTGTCTTATTAAACCAGTCCAACATCCATCCAAAACCACATCCAGACACCACTTCTGTCCAACAGCCGGCCCCATCTCCATCCTATTATCATTTCAACCAGATGTTTTACATTAATATACTCGCTCAATTAGTGTGTGTATATAATATCCTTATTTGATTAATGAAAGAACACCATATAAAGAACCCCTATCTTTCCTTCTTAGCTTCTATTTTCCTTCAAAATTCCAGCTTTTCATGGCTACTCTCTCTGAAGCCTTCACAGAAACACCTGTCCATCTTCAGCACATCATTCCCATAGACTTTGATTCTGTTAAAGAAGTGCCACAATCGCATTCGTGGCCTCGATCTGGTGATGAGTCTCCAAGGAGGATGCTCAATTTAGATGGCGATCGCTTGTCAATTTCAGTCATTGATCTCGAAAGCCCAGATGCGATCGAAATGGTGGGTCATGCATGCAAAATTATGGGCATATTTCAGGTCACTAAGCACGGAATCCCTTTAAGTCTTCTGAGGGAGGTCGAGTCACAAGCTTGGCAGTTTTTCTCGCTCCCGGCGAGAGCCAAGGTAAAGGCCCTAAGGTCCCCCGGTGGAGCTACGGGCTACGGTGTCGCTCGGATCGCACCATTCTTCAACAAGTTTATGTGGCATGAAGGGTTTACCATGATGGGATCGCCATTGGAGCACGTTAGGGAGGTTTGGCCTCGTGGGTATCGCAAGTTTTGGTGAGTGATAACTTCCATGCATGGACAATTCATGCACGTAGAGAAGGTGATGATTTGGTAGATGGTTTATTTAGGCATGACTAGGTAGAGCTACGGTTTGGCTGGAGAAATCTTTTATTAAAGTTTGTTAATAATTGAGAAAGTCCATATAAATACATAAATCGTTAATAGATGAAAGTACTTTTCTTTCAGTGTGAGGAATATGATGGTCTACTTCACTCTCCAGCCCAGTTCGATACCATTAAAGACCAAAGGCAAATTGAAAATGTTATCGTCCTATTTTTCACTAAATTATTACTTGCATGATGACTTTTCTTCTCTTTTTTTTTTTTTTGGGTCAAAGCACGATGAATTCTTTCCAGAGATTCAGATAGTCCTCCAGAAAGTAGTCAACTTTGTGATTCTAGTAAACATTAATGTCAAAGAGCTAAAAGAGAGGAGAGAGCGGCATATTTATTAAAGTTGTTATTCAAGCTTACTAGTAAGTGAGCTGAAGAAGTCCATCGCATGAAACCACTTCTAGCGAAAGCTTTTGATATTATCAACTCTTGTCCTATTTTAGTGAAAGAGTAATTTCCAATAATAAATAAAGGAAGAGGTAAAAAAATTGTATTTTCAAAACTCGGTTTTAAAGTGATAGAAACTACTCTTGACTACTTGAATATGTCCCATTGGTAAGTAAAATTTTAAAACTAGTCTTGGTAACGTTGTCATTATTGATCTTTCTTATACTGGGCATCATTAAGGTTTTTGTCCTGTGGTGTTTTCTTGCGGTCGCGTACATCAGTGAAGTAATGGAAGACTATCAGGACAAAATGAAGGCGCTCTCCGAGAGGCTACTTGCCATGATCCTGAAGTACCTCGGCTTATCCGAGCATGACATCGACTGGCCGCTACTCAAGAACAATCCGTGCTCGGCACTGCAGCTGAACTCGTACCCGCGGTGTCCCGATCCGGGCCAGGCCATGGGGCTTGCGCCGCACACCGACACCTTTTTCTTGACAATACTTTACCAAAACGACAGCGCACATGGGCTCCAATTCCACAAGGAAGGCCGAGGTTGGATTCCCGTGTGTCCCATGAACGGTGCACTTGTGGTGAACGTGGGTGACATGCTCCACGTCCTGTCTAATGCCATGTTCCCCAGTGTTTTTCACCGGGTTGTCACGAACGAGAAAAGGCACCGGCTATCCGTGGGTTACTTTTACGGACCCCCGATGGATTTTTGCGTTGGCCCGGTTCCCGGACTCACGTGGACCTCAGGCCAGGAGGTTGCCGCCCTGTTCCGGTCCATCACGGTGAAGGATTACGTTCAGATGAAGGCCAAGAATCTTGACAACGCACTCTCGATGATTAGGATCGGATGATGTAGAATCGACTCTAGTTTTTGTTCTTGTTTTTCGTTCCCTTCCGTCGTCTTCCTTGTAAAGTTTGGTCTTTGTTAGCGCATGACGGAGGATTATTCCCTAAATTTTTAAATGCACAGGTTTCTCAATGGAAAGCCGCTTGTGAAAAGACAAAAGTTTTACATTTGTGCATTTAAGGAGTTCCGACACTAAAACTCATAATTAAGTACATGTCGACGTTAATTTGCAAAGCTTCAACAGGTGCAGATCAAAGTCGCCGTAATCTAAATGAAGAAATAAAGGTGTGAATTCTTTGTCTACAAATTAAAAGAAAAAAACACTTAGACACGTTTTGATAATATGCTGGGCCCTGGATCCTTCTTTACCCGTTGTGAAGATGAGACAAAAGTTTCAGCGATACGAATTTCTCCACCGTCACTGTCATGGGCACATTTTTATGTTCTCAAGTATCATGCATATGATGATAGAATGCGATTGACAAACTTTGGATATTTTCAGACAGATGTGTCTTTGTTCCTATCAGATTGAACCGCCTTTTAAGGTTGCGTTCTTGGTCCGGACCGGGACCAACCCATTTTACGTGAAAAGCAAATTCTTATGATAACTATACAAGTTGTACCATTTTATTACAAAAGCATGTGTTGATCAAGTGGTTCTTGTTTGTTCAAACCATGATTCAATTCTTGATGGGTTTCTTGTCCTTTCTTTTTTCTAAAAGAAATGCAGAAATTGGTTTAGAATTGGTTCAACACAAAAACCATACTGGTTGAACCGGTTCTCTAGTAGAACCGTCAGTTCTGCCTTGTGACCAAAAGCCAAACCGTTCTTAGTTTGGTTCTAGGTTCATGGAGCCGAATCGGTTCGTCCTAATTTAGGCTTTGAACGGTTGGTTCCATGTCGATTCGGTCTGGTTAGTCGTGTTGAATTGGATCTGGTGCTCACCCCTGTCACACACATCTTTTCTTGATCTCGTGTAAGAAAGACAACAAGATCAACTAAAATCAAGAATGTTATATATTCAAATTGAATTATTTCTTAGCCAGAGGAATTTGGGTCCATACCAGCCTTCTTATAAATGAACCTTAATAAATGGTGCGTGGCAGGATGGTTTGCTATATTTTGTTAGGATTAGTCGAGGATAATTAAGGCTCAACATAGTAAATTATTTATTAACCTTTAAATTTAGCGGCCAAAGTGCTTTTTTATCCTGAAAGCAAAAAGAGAGGACAACATACGAGGGGCAAAGAAAGAAGGACAATAAATTATCACGAAGTCAAAATCAGAAATTTTATTCGACCAATTTTTTTTTTATTCGAAACCAGACAAGAGTTCATAGTCAAACTTGTCTTTACCTTACTCTGGCTATGAGTCCTTTCATATGACTTTGTGGTGATAATGGGTCCACTTAGGCAAGGTCTTTTTTTTTTGTTAAATAAATTATGCAAGTTGAAACAACCGAAACTTCAATGTGAAATCGACCTAACTTCATAATAAATAGTATAATCAAACAAAAGATTAAATATGCACTGCAAGTTAATGTATACGATTAACATCCAATGGTTATAGTAAAAAAGCTAATGAAAAAGATAAATCCCCGGTCGATGTTCAGTTCACTTTCTATAGTAAAAAATATCATCACAATATAAATCAAATTAATTCGATTCAATTTAATCCCAACGCTCTCTTCAAGGGTCATGTTAACATATCAAAGTGAGTTTTGCTATAAATTTATGTACAAGGGTTTGCATGAAGTTCATTGAACGGTAAGGCAATCCAATGTTCGTTGGGATGTAATGATGAAGATAATAGTGGTTTTCATGACCTTATCTTATTTTCTTGACATATCTTTGATAGCTAAGCACCAATAATTAGATTGAGGGATCCGTGAACACCTGGAAGGCTTGAATCAGAAAGTAGAATACCTCCAAAATAGACCAACTTTAGCGTCAGTCCAATAGAATCTTCATAAAAACGGAGTTTCTCACTTTATATGGAATTCCATGCTATGGCAGGCTTATCTCTTGCAGGCTTATCTCTTTGGCTGAATTTCGTGCAAGTTCAAGTATTCATTGTCGTAGTCATGGCAGAAAGTGAAGTGACAAGTTTATGGTACGCTGAATTAAAAAGAGAAGCGTGTGTAGCGTGTGAAGAGAATGACTGGTCTCTTAATGTTGCGTTTGATGATCGGACCATTTGAAACCTCGAAGAGTTTGGAACTTAGGCCAAAACTCTGAAACTGTGTTTTCAATGAAGTACGACAGAGAAAATTAATTAACAGTATCATTGCCTTAATCTAATCTTTTGGAGATGGACTGAGCATCCCTTTGAGTGGAATAAGAAATGAAATTCAAAATCATAATTCTTTTTCTCTTAATTTTATAATTGCAAGTGTTCAGTTTTTATTTCTCAATCATGCCTTTTAGTCTATCTCATGTGAGTAAATTCAAAAATTTCCTTCAATTAAGTAATGCTGAAATTAAGAATATCTCGTGAAACCACGACAACACTTTTTCTAGATTAGAAAAATCATTAGGAGCAAGAATAATGCCGAGCATACCCAATACGGCTTCGTGAACGGGGTACCGAGTGATATAATAACCTGTTGTTAAGTTAAAGAAGACTAACTCTTCTCTTTCGTTTTTCTTGGCATTGTTCTTGTTTAGTAACCCCACCTTCCAAGGTCTGAGACGTTTGCACTTCTTTGTACTTCCCTCTTTCTTGTCCGTTTTCTGGGGGGGTTTGGAAGGGCCTGTGACACTGTGCCGCCTTCTACGTGTCTTTTATTTTATGGTGGGGGATGGATAGGTGATAGTATTTTGTCCTTTTCTGGGGATTTCCCAAGTTGTAACTTACTGACAGCTAAGGAGACCTTAAAAAAAGGGACGTCATTAGAAAGGGACTGGAGTTCCCATGTGTCCGCCCTGAGTCAGGGGAAAATACCATAAATATTTCTTTTTACCTCATTCTGTGGCCCACCAAAATTTTGTCCTTTGTAAAAAGAGTTCCAAGAGCATCAAAAAGTAGCATCTAGAGAAGGTGCAATCCTTTCATCCATGATTGGCATGCTCAGATATGGATGATTTCATTATCCCTGATGCCTCCTCCAATAGTGTTGAGCACAGTAAATTCTGAT
This sequence comes from Psidium guajava, assembly GCA_016432845.1. Lineage (NCBI taxonomy): Eukaryota > Viridiplantae > Streptophyta > Magnoliopsida > Myrtales > Myrtaceae > Psidium > Psidium guajava. Next base: position 32,510,200 of record CM028229.1, on the reverse strand, counting down.
GTCATAATGTCTCGATTGGTACATGAGGGACAAAACACTCTGCCCCTTCAATCAAGGACCATTTCAGAGGATGATGTGCAAATACAAGAGCCAATCTTGGCATGCATTGCGGTTCTTCTGAGCTGAATTAAGTAAAGAACTTGCAGCCAAAAGAAGTATATTGACAATGGAAAGGAAAGCTCTCTTTCCATTTATCTTGTTGGGTGCACAACACGGCACTTGCAAGTACCCTCCCACAATTCACGAGTGTGTTTACAGAAGAAAACACGTCCATATTATGGGATATCGGGCTTAGTGTCGTTAGTGTTGCCCCTTTTGTCCTGATGCCAAAAGGTAACAGATGTAATATTCTAGCACAATGACAAGTGAACAACAATCTCTTTAACCCTTTTGCAATAAGATATTTTTCTTTTAAGAATACGACAAATCATCCCATCTAGACATGAGAATTTCAATCATATAATATCATATTAATGCATATCCACAAAGATTGAAAACCCATAAAATAAAAGAACTCACAAGTAAAGATATTCTTATCATCTAGTTCGGTTTGGAATATAAAATATGGCTATTTGATGGGAAAATTGTCAAAAAAAAGTCTTAAACCTATTACACTTTCGCCATTTTAGTGTTAAACTTTTTAATTTTGCAAATTCGGTCCTGAACTTTTGTATTTGTGCCAATTCAGTCATAAATCTTCTTTTTCCACCGATTCAGTTCTAATCCTTTTATAATTATGTCAATTCAATCCATTCGGTGAATACGCCAGCCGACCGTGACGACTTAATATTTTAATATTTTTTAAAATATTTTCATTTCATTTCATTTCTTTTTCCTCTTCCCATCTTCTTCCTTTGCCCCTGTCATCTTCCTTTGCGGTCATCTTCTTCCTTAGCTTCGATGACGCACCAGAGGATGGCCGACGAGCCTCACCGGCCTCGCCATGGCTGGGTGAGGCCTGATCTCACCATGGCTAGGTGAGGCCGAGCTTCGCGATAGTCAGGCAAGGCTCACTTGGCCAACCTAGGTGAGCCTTGCGTAACTGTTGCGAAGCTCGGCCTCACTGGCTGTCCTTTAGGACTGAATTTTGACTGGGGGTGGGGTGGCATACACACAACATTTCTAGAGCCTTAGCTTTGATGCAAGCGACAGTCGTAACTCCTGGATTCCAAATGTTCCACGGTAGCACATCAATCGTCTTCACATTCGGTGAGATTGCTCAAGTTTCTTTGATATCCCAACCCATGCTTCAATTCTGAGTTAGTCCTAACTTTGTACGTGAGGAAGAAGATTACTAGAGTAGAGGAAGATGACAGAGACAGAGGAAGAAGATGGAAGGAGGAAAAAAATAAAATAAAATAAATTAAAAAAAGAAAAATATTAAAAATCCAAAAAATATTAAAATGTTATGTCGGCGACTGGCGAAAATTCACCGGATGGATTGAATTGATATAGTTACAAAAAATTTAGGACCGAATCAGTAGAAAAAAAAGGTTTAGGACTGAATTGGGGGCAAATACAAATTGTTTAGGATTGAATTTGCAAAATTAAAAGGTTTAGAATTGAATTGGCAAAAATGTAGTTTAGGACTTTTTTGACAATTTTCCCGCTATTTGAAAGACCCAGAAGATTCATTTTGACCAATGGTTGAAGGGATGACTAGGAAAATGATGATCCAAAGCTAATAATCTAAGACGAATTATTGTTGAGAAAAATTCCTAACTGATTTTGAAATTGACAAAACAAGACATATTATCTAATATCTGAGTTATTGTGATGAAATACTATTTTGCAAATTGTCCTAATGTACATTCGGTTATTTTTTTTGGGTCAAAAAGGACGATTTCATAGCTGAAATTATGAACTGTTCAAACAACAAGAACTAAGAGATGACACATCAGAACAAAGAAGGTTCCATAGCGGGGGCAGAGGCAAGGAAACCCACGCCGACGGAAGGCTATTGGAGTGCTGGTGCTTAGCTAACCAATCAGCAACTGCATTTGCGCTTCTGGTGCAATGGGCCACCGAAATAAAAGGCAAGCGGGCCAGGATCTCTTGGGCTTCAAGGACGAAGACTTCAGCCTCCCAACACTCGGTCTCGCCGTTGACTGTTTTAACCAAAGTACTTGAGTCAAATTCTATCAAGATTTGCTTGTCCTTCTCTCTCCACAACTCCAGAAACTTTAGTCCACAAACCAGAGCCTGTGCTTCCGCCTGCAGTGGTGATAAAGCTCGGATCTTTTCCGTGAAGCCGTCAAGAGGAATGCCTGTTGAGTCCCGAAGTATCCCGGCGATGGCACCACCGAAGGAGTCTCTGCTATAAGAAGCGTCTACATTCATCTTCAGGTCTGGATGCGGCGGGGGGCTCCAATTGAGATATAAACTCAGATCTGGGTCTGCGATGGTCGTATTTTTGTTGTTCCATCTATTGTAGCTGCTTAAAAGTGCTTCTGCATCTAGGATTAGATTTTCTGCAACTAGGGCAATACCTATGAAAACTGCATTATTTCTTGATGTCCATATGCACCAAAGGATGGTTGCAACCGAGTCTAGAGAGGGTGAGAGGGTAGGGTCTTCGATAAACTCCTGAAGCCATGCATCCATTCTCGTGCGACTTAGTAGTTGGATTCTTCCAGAGAACTTCGGGTCAAGCCAAATATTGTGAGTTCACGAACAGATTAGGAAAATATGTTATGTAGTTTCCACTTCTTGATTGCATAGATGGCAAAGAGGCTGTGGAATAATTTTTCGCTTCCAAAGGTTTTCCTTAGTGGGCAAAGCATTCTGACAAATACTCCATAGGAACATCCTAATCTTTGGGGGGACATGGGCTTTCCAAATTCTGTGCTATAGTCTGCGAGATGGTTAAAAGGAAGTCGAAGCTTAGTGAGGTGAGGATCCAAGCTCTCTGTCCCTGAGGACATTATAGGCACTTTTCACAGTGAAATTTCCAGATATCTTTTCTGTCCAGACTAGCTTGTCTTTTGGGAGTGACGTCTTGAGAGGAATGGATAGAATTTCATCGGCAGTTTTTTCATCGAAGAGGCTTCTCACCGTAGGTTCATCCTACTTAGCATCTGGTTTTAGAATCAGGTCTGCTACTCTTTTGGGTTCATGTATATTCTTCGGACCAACAATAAGGCCTCTCTTCAGCCAATTGTCCTCTCTAATACTCACATTCTCCCCATTGCCAATACTCCATCTTACTGATCCAGTTAGGACTTCTCTACCACAGAGGATGCTTTGCCACCCCCAGGATGGTCTTGACCCATTCCCTGCGTATAAGAAAGAAGTATTGGGAAAATACAATCCTTTAAGTACTCTGCTCCATAGATACTCTTGATTATGGCACAGTCTCCACGCCTATTTACTCAACATTGCTCTGTTTGAAGCAGTGAGGTCTTTAAAACCCAAACCTCCGTTGTCCTTTCTTGTTTTCAAGATTTCCCATTGTTTCCAATGCAATCCAGTTCTGGATTCACTGTTTTTCCACCAGAAGGATGCAATCTTCCTCTCAATTGATCTGCAAATAGAAAGCGGGATCTTAAAAATCGACATCGCGTATTGGGGAATAGCTTGCACCACCGTTTTGATCAAGACTTCCTTTCCTTCCTGTTGACACCTGATTTTTAATCATTTTTTCTATTGCTAAAATAATAAAAAATTCATAAAAATTCATAAAATTGAAAAATCAACTTTGAGGACCTTAGCCAAGCCTAGGGAACCAATTTTGACCAAAAAACGATTTTTCATATTTTCAGTATTTTTCGGTATTTTTATTTTCGAAAATTCATAAAACAAAAAATGAAGAAAAAATGAGAAAATTGAAAAAATCAACATTGGAAGCCTTGGCCAAGCCTAGGCAACCATTTTTGAACAAAAAAAAAATTTCATATTATATATATTTTTAATTTTTTTTTTAAAAAAAATACAAAAATACTTGAAAATTTTGGAAAAATAACATTTGAGGCCAAAAAAATACACAAAGATAGTTAATATTTTTATTTTAAATCTATTTTCATATTGGCCATCGCAAATTCAGAAAAATCCAATTCGAGTCACGTGTTCCTTCACGAGTATAATCTTGAATCGGGCCTAAAAAAATTTAATTTGAGTCAACTTATTTTTAATTTTCACTTTTTATGAGTTGTGACATTGTCTTCTAATATTTTAAATTTTCATCTTGGCCCAATTATACCCAGAATGACTTAATTTTGCAAAAGGGCTTTAATTAAATTCTGCATTATTTTCAACGGCAAGAAATGAGCTTAAATTTGACATGTGGTGAATTTTGGTGTGTCAAAAATTGTGAGGAGATTTGGACTTAAAGAAATATATTTTTTCAGGGACTAAATTGTAAATACTTAAAATTCAAGGACTAGAGTGCAAATACTTAACTCTTGAAGGATTATTTTACAAATAACAAAAAGAAGAGTTAGTGGATAAATTAGAATAGAGAAGGGAAGATGGAGAAGAGGAGATGAAGAAGAGAAGTTGGAGAAGAATAGATGGAGAAAATAAGATAAGAATAGAGAAGGGAAGATAGAGATGAAGAAGAGTTAGTAGAGAAATTAGAATGGAAGATAAGAATAGAGAAGGGAAGATGGAGATGAAGAAGAGTTAGTGGAGAAATTAGAATGGGAGATAAATATGGAGAAGGGAAGATGAAGATGAAGAAGAGTTAGTGGAGAGATTAGAATGTGAGATAGAGATGGAGAATGGAAGATGAAAATGAAGAAGAGTTAGTGGAGAAATTAGAATGGGAGATAGAGTTAGTGGAAAAATTAGAATGGGAGATAGATGAGTAGATTATAAAAGGAGGATGAAGTGAGCTTGAGAGGGGATTCTTGAGAGAGAAAATTTGAAGTGTTTGGGAGGATTTGTTTGGAGAGAAAATTTTGGATGTTTGAGAGAGTTTTGGGAGATTGAAGAAAAATTTGAGAGAAAGAAAATACCAAAAGAGAGAGAATTTTGAAGATGATGGGAGTTCAAAGCTAGGGATTATCATCACAAATTCCTTCATCGATCAATATAAATCAAGAGTTCATCTTCGTCAACGAGCAAGCAAATTCGAGCTAAGTGTTTTTATTTATTCATTTGTTTATGGTTTTACTTGCAAATTAGCACGAATTGTATACACTTTCTCCATCTCCTCTTTTTTTTTTTTTCATATTTTATGTCAGGAGAAGGATATCTCTACGTCAACAGCAAAAATCTCGTAGAGATGCAAAAACGGCCCAGACAAGCTTCTAAGCTGTCCACCGATTTCTCAACTGATCTGTGACTAAAAGTCCCTTTTAATTCAAAAGAAACTCTCTATATTGGGAACATAGAGAGCGAAAATCAATTATAGAAATCCCTCCCAAAAAAATGGGAGATAAGTACTCTTTCCACTCTTCTGGTTTTAGGTGCACATTAGCACATATTTTGTATACTGACATTTCACTCTATTTTATGTCAGGAAGCCGCAGCTTTATATCAATGGTCAACCCTATGGAAGCACAAAATCGGCTTGGAGGAGTCCTCAAGCGCGCACAAATTTCAAATTGTTGAATCAATTCGTTGTATTTTATTTTAAAGAATTCATACCCCAGAATGGAGAGGACAAAGTCCATCCGCAATTTAAATACCTGCACCATAAATCCCAAAGGGAAGAGCCAAGCCAATGCTTAGCCTCCCATTGGAGGTTTTTACTTACAGTAGTTAAATACCTGCAACTTAAATACCTGTACCTTAAATCCCAAAGGGAAGAGCCAAGCCAATGCTTAGCCTCCCATTGGAGGTTTTTACTTACAGTAGTTAAATACCTGCAACTTAAATACCTATACCTTAAATCCCAAAGGGAAGAGCCAAGCCAATGCTTAGCCTCCCATTGGAGGTTTTTACTTACAGTAGTTAAATACTTGCAACTTAAATACATGTACCTTAAATCCCAAAGGGAAGAGCCAAGCCAATGCTTAGCCTCCCATTGGAGGTTTTTACTTACAGTAGTTAAATACCTGCAACTTAAATACATGTACCTTAAATCCCAAAGGGAAGAGCCAAGCCAATGCTTAGCCTCCCATTGGAGGTTTTTACTTACAATAGTTTAAATACTTGCAACTTAAATACCTGTACCTTAAATCCCAAAGGGAAGAGCCAAGCCAATGCTAGGCCTCCCATTGGAGGTGTTTATTCACTGTCATGTACTTCCTATAATTTAATTTTTGAATCATTAGACCCAAAAGATAAGTAGGTTGTAATACTGCACAGAAGTCGTTAACACACTCCTTCTTTCGGCTTCAGGGAATCTTTAACACTTAAAAAAAATATAACAAATAAAAATATATACCATCCATGCATCCTTTTTAAAAAGTGAAAACACAAAAGAGAATACCCTACTGTAGCCTTAGGAATAAACCAAGCCTGAGTTGCCGAATTAGGATATCCATGAAATTAAGGTACCGAAAGGGCATTAGTTTTAATTAACTAGTGTAACCAAGTCCCCGAGCTCCTAATCTCTGGTTCGCAGGAATAAATTAGTTCTCCCGCTAATTTATTTAGGTTTCTAATCGACCTACCAAGAACGATTAGTGGCGACTCCAAATTTTAAAATCATTTAAACAAAAACCAAAGTTGCGATTCGGTAGGGCTTGGGAGGGTCCGCGTTAGGTTAGTCAAATCTAATTAACCTAATAATCCGTTAACCCCTTTTGATGGCATGGCTACTAGCTTGGTTGATGATGGGAAGTGGCTCGCCCCATGCTAACCTGGGGAACTTATGGTGGCGAGGAGACTCGACGTTCAGACTTGGATCAGTCCCGCCTTGGTTTTCTTGATCCCGAGCTGCATCGTATGTTTGTTAATGCAGTTCAGCAGCTAGGAATAGATTCGGCACGGCCGCAACATATACTAGAAATTATGAAGGTAGAGGGACTCACTAAAGCAAATGTTTCGAGTCATCTTCAGAAGTACAGAAAAAGGGTGAGAGAACACAATGCAGCTCAGAATCAAGAAAACCAAGGCGGGACTGATCCAAGTCTGAACGTCGAGTCTCCTCGCCACCATAAGTTCCCCAGGTTAGCATGGGGCGAGCCACTTCCCATCATCAACCAAGCTAGTAGCCATGCCATCAATCCCCCATGCGTTAATCAAAGTATCCCCCAGAATCACCCTAATGCTCTTCAAGAGTATAGACCGCGGGAGCAGTGTATTCAGATTCCTTGGTTTGAGCACCAACCTGTGGCTAGAACTCATCCTATGATCAGCGCGCCTGCGCAGCTAGAGAATCAGACAAGAAGTTATCCTAAGCACTTCCACTTCTCTAATCCTCGAATGGAAGGAGTTTTTGGCAGCAGGACAGTTGGTGATCCCCACACTTTCTCGAGTAATGATGAAGGCTCCAGCATGAGAAGTCAAATTGCTCATGGCGAGGACAGAATGAGAAATCTACCGCCAGCATTTGCCAACAACAATGCCCAATTCGAGCATCAGTTGCTGGAAGGTTCAAGAGATTACCCAGATGATGAGCTTACTGCCCTGGTCAACCAGTTTAGGGTTGACAGACGTCCCAAGCTGCGATCAGGAGCCAGTGAGTAGGGACTCTCAAACATCGGTTATCCACACCCGAACCAACACGAGACTAGCTGATTATCGAAGAGCCACAGGAGAGGCAGAACTGACCTTGAATAAGTGCACCTTTCATTTCATGCTTAATTCCCCTGCGTATGATATTTTCCAGCTTTCTAGGTGTCTCGATTTAATTCAAGGACAAGGGGGCAATTTATTTATCCCATCGAAGGCGTGAATCCCTTTTTATGCTAGATTTAGGGCAGATCAATTTGTGGCAACGTCGCTGACTGCCATAATGAGAAATGTTGAATGGCCTCACGTAGGGAAATTTCAAGTGAAAAGCCCAGGCGAGCTCAAAGACGGGTAACTGTGTGTCGTTCCAATTTACCCTCAATCGTTGCAAAATGCTAAATTGGATTTGTTCCATTCTCACCCGGGGGATTGCAAAGTGCCTCAAGAGTGTCGCAAAATGAAATGACCCAATCGAATGCGATAGGACTCATTCGCCTTCAAGGTAACCTTCAAATTAAAGGAGCCCTCCGGTCCACGGACCCAATGGCATGGAAAATGATGATGGTCCAAGGCAACCCGAAAGAAAACAAGGCCCAACTAAGCAAAGCACATATGTGGCAAGCTCAAAGTGAAGGGCAACTCGGGACATACAATTCAATCCAATCCAAATGAAGGAACTTCCTCAATTCAAATTCAATGGAAGTATACACAAGGGTAAAACAGTATCGTTCCAACTTTTCTAGAATATGAAGAACATATACTGCCGCATTCTCTTTCATTTTTGCGGGGGAAGTCTCTACTGGCCAAATTTTCCTGTCTACCATTCCCTATCAGTATCACCTCCACTACTCGTCTCCAATCTCGAGCCAAGCAAATCCGATGTCTCTACGGAAAAGTTGGACGAGACGCCACTACTTTGAAAAAGAAAGGATAAAAAATAAGCTGAGTGGGAGACAAAGACATTTTCGGCAGAAAAGAGATACGACTCGTCTTTATTGAAGAACTCGCTAGCAAATTGACGGTGGAGACAGCAACAAGGGGCCCCCTTCCACGGAAAGATGGAAGGAGACGAGCTGGGCGAGAGATACGATGAAAAGAAAATCGAGAAAGCCAGAACACTCGAGAGAGGCAATACAGTTGCTAAACCCACGTCTAATTTTAAAGGAGGCATCTTCTTGATAATTCTCATTCGTGCTCGAAAGAGAGACTCTTAAAGTATACGCAGTTTTCCAGAAAAATCCAGAGAGTGAAAATACAAGAAGAGATATCAAACTTTGAGAAATCATTAACCAAATCGAAGATGTCTCAACCCAACACACTTGAAAGTTATCGTTACTTGCTGAATATGGGAGAGGAAGAGTTCGAAGCCATATTTGGGATCGAGCCTATGGAGCCCGGCCCTTCCACCGACGACGTCCAAGAGCCCGGTAAGGACAATGACAACAACGGTAAAGGTCAAAAGAAGCGTTACCGTCGCCATACTGAGGAGCAAGTACGAAAGCTTGAAGCTTTCTTCAGAACGTGCCCTATGCCAGACGGCAAACAAAAAATGGAACTGAGTCAAGAGCTAGGCCTTGAACCTTCGCAAATCAAGTTCTGGTTTCAAAATAGACGAACCCGAATGAAGACTCGTCATGAGCACAACGAAGCCGAGTTTCTAAGAGTTGAAAATGAAAACCTCCGAGCGGAAAACAAGATGTATAAAGAGACTTTTGACTCCGCCACCTGCCCCAACTGCAATAGCCTCCTCCTCACCCTCGATGAAATGTATGATCTGAGGATCGAAAATGCACGTTTAAGAGGTGAGTTAGACCAATTTATAACAGGATCGAGTTCTGTTGGAGCAGGGTACAAAAGGACCAATGATACTGGATCAGTATCAATACCTCCCGAGGAAGAAGGGACAGATCACCACCAAGCGGACATTGACGATGATCTTTTCGCCATAATCAACCAGTTTGATATCGGTAAAGCATCGGGACTGTGATGCACTTGTTCAGCCAGTGACCACCAGACCTTCTATATGGCCGATGCATACCTAATTTGGGATGAAGCCAGCTGATCATGGGAGAGCCTGCAGAGGAAGCGGAACTAATCCTGAATGAGTGAATGTGTTTTATTTCCTTGCGTGATGTGTTTTTCTGCTTTTGTGAATGTGTAAAAGCAAGGAGTAATAATCCGACTTCCCCCTATTAAATGCTCAAATCCGCCACCTCACCAACCTCGCGACGAATTGATGGCGAGTGAAAATCTGCATAAACCTAAAGGGTAACTCCGTATCGTTTCAATTTACCCTCAGTTGCTCCAAGTTTTAAAATTAAGCCCCTTCTATTCTCAGGAAATTGCAAATCGACCCGAGAACGCAATCATATCCGAATACAGGTTGGATAAAATTTGGGGGCAAATCAACTCATGGGCATTACCACGGGATAGACAGCTTCGGACAAAGGAAAGTACAAGCGAAAGACGCGAACAATCTCAGAAATGGGTAATTCTGTATCGTTCTAATGTGCACATAATCATCTCAAGTCTTGAATTGTCTTATTCCATTCTTAACAGGGATTGCAAATTACCTTGAGAAATACCGTAACAGGCCCAAGGTGATACAACAGGGCTATTTTATCCCCAAAGATTAACCTTTGAAAGGATAGCCCCATGGACACCTACGGTCCAATGGACCGAATGGTATGGGGGATGACAGTAGGTCCGAAATATCCCGAGTTCGATCCCCAAGGGTGGGAAATGTTGTATGTATTATAAATAAATGAAACAACTTTTTGTGCATTTCTTTTTTACAAACAGGAATACTCGACGAGTAATATCAAAGTCAGTATTTTACCATAGTCTTCTCATAATGGTGAGGCGCCCAACAAAAGTCGAGGAAAATTCAATCCAACAAAACTGGTAAAAGACTCGTGCAAGACATTCAAGATGAAGGGTAAATCAGTATCGTTTTCAATTTATCCCTTTTAATACTGGCTGATATGTCTCTTTTTCTTTTTACAGGAAATATTTACACTAACATTTAACATGTTGAAGGAGACAAATCCAAAAGAAAATTATGATCATCTGACAAGATCTATTTTGGTGAAAAATGGGGCAAATTGATCACAAGCTCTGAAGCGAAAAAGCAAATATGTCTTCCTTATCTCGTTTGATTTCAAGAATAATTTCTCTGCTTTTTACAGGGGCATTCAACCGCTAAACCATGGCGGTCGCTGTAATTAAACCAACCGAAATGCTCCCTCACCCATATGCTTCATCGCGCAGGGGCAAAGTTTGGGACAAACCGCTCCTCGACATAAGGAGTGGGCTTCCCAATTTGTTCGATCCACCCATATACCAGGGGCAATTCAAATCCGCCCATGTTTGCACATTATATAAACACACATGATGCTAAAAATTGTCACATCGGCATTGTGTTTACACATTTCATGAATTATGTATGACTATTCCGCATGTTTAATTTACCGACTTCAACTTAGAGCATAAACTGCATAGGAGACGTCAAATGTGCAAAATGGGGCATAACAGGATGAGGAAAGGCAAACCATTTCCACACAGGTCTAACATTTTAATCTACAGATAAACAGCCTTTCTCCAGAGTGAAAGAAAGCCCTTTTCGGAATGAAGTCCCCCATTCAGATTACATTCGAGGTGTTCGTACTATAAGAACCTCCTTAAACAGAAGTGGTAATGCAATACATGATCCATATATTGATCGATTGCATCATGAGTTATTACACAAACTGCCTTTAATCATGGCAAACTTAGCAGAACAATTTTGCATGAACCAATGAACGCATTGATGAAAATGCTTGCACATGTTACCTCTGACATTGCCTGACAGGCAACACATTCTCGGTGTTCGAGTTACCTTCCAAAGTCTTGAAGTTCATTCGGCGATTATTGAATGAACAAGCCTGGTTGTCGAGAAGCCACAAAGCATTTTTTCCAAATTCTCAGGTAAGTATATCTTCAACCTGAACCTTTCAAGAGAATGAATTCTGACGGTTGTTGGGGTACTCGAATCCATTGCTGTACATACAGGTATCCACCTTCTTCAATAAAGCATGATTTGTCTCAAGAACAGAAATGTTCGAGACCTTTTAATCTCTGCCTCTTTGGTTTATTCCTAAAGCGACAGGAGAATATAATTTGGGTTTGAGCTTCTGCAGGATTCCTGGTCTCCCCAGATTTCAGAATGGCACCATTTGAGGTACACCAAGCCTTTCTTACAGGCAAACTAAGTCCTTCTTACAGGCAAACTAAGTCCTTCTTATAGGCACAAAGTCCTTCTTACAGGCAAACCAAGTCCTTCTTACAGGTATAAAGTCCTTCTTACAGGCAAATCAAGTCCTTCTTACAGGCAAACTAAGTCCTTCTTACAGGCAAACCAAGTCCTTCTTACAGGCACAAAGTCCTTCTTACAGGCAAACCAAGTCCTTCTTACAGGTACAAAGTCCTTCTTACAGGCAAATCAAGTCCTTCTTACAGGCATAAAGTCCATCTTACAGGCAAATCAAGTCCTTCTTACAGGCAAATCAAGTCCTTCTTACAGGCACAAAGTCCTTCTTACAGGCACAAAATCCTTCTTACAGGCAAATCAAGTCCTTCTTACAGGCACAAAGTCCTTCTTACAGGCAAATCAAGTCCTTCTTACAGGCATAAAGTCCTTCTTACAGGCAAACAAAGTCCTTCTTACAGGCAAATCAAGTCCTTCTTACAGGCACAAAGTCCTTCTTACAGGCAAAGTAAGTCCTTCTTACAGGCAAAACAAAGTCCTTCTTACAGGCAAACAAAGTCCTTCTTACAGGCAAACAAAGTCCTTCTTACAGGCAAAGCAAGTCCTTCTTACAGGCACAAAGTTCTTCTTACATGCAAAGTAAGTCCTTCTTACAGGCAAATCAAGTCCTTCTTACAGGCAAATTAAGTCCTTTTTACAGGCAAATCAAGTCCTTCTTACAGGCAAATTAAGTCCTTTTGACAGGCACAAGTCCTTTTTACAGGCACCAAGTCCTTTTTACTGGCACCAAGTCCTTTCTACAGGCACCAAGTCCTTCTTACAGGTATCTCCATGTGGTGACCTACCATACGGGTCAAATCTCAATCAAAATTTAATCAGTAGAATCCTTTTATTAGGAATCTACCATGGTACGACCCACCATACGGGTCAAATGGTATGACCCACCATACGGGTCAAATTTTAATTCAATTTTTAATCAGTAGAATCCTTTTATTAGGAATCTACCATGGGTTGATCCACCATACGGGTTCAAGTTCAACCACCCTAAAGTTTTTTTATATAACGAATCCTTAGGTTCTCATTTCATTTTCAGTGGAACAATCATGTCACGACTCTTTTTATTTCCTTGTATTGAGTCGATAAGAATCCAGGTGTCATCTCGTCTTTGAAATGAACCTCTACCGAGCTTCCTTTCAAAGAGGGGCAGCTGTTGACACCTGATTTTTAATCATTCTTTCTATTGCTAAAGTAATAAAAAATCCATAAAAATTCATAAAATTGAAAAATCAACTTTGGGGACCTTAGCCAAGCCTAGGGAACCAATTTTGACCAAAAAACGATTTTTCATATTTTCAGTATTTTTACGTATTTTTTATTTATTTTCGAAAATTAATAGAAAATCCATAAAAATTCATAAAAATGAAAAATCAACTTTGGGAACCTTAGCCAAGCCTAGGGAACGAATTTTGACCAAAAAATAATTTTTCATATTATATATATTTTAATTTTTTTTTAAATACAAAAATATTTGAAAATTTTGAAAAAATAACATTTGAGGCCAAAAAAATACACAAAGATTGTTAATATTTTTATTTTAAATCTATTTTCATATTGGCCATCGCAAATTCAGAAAAATCCAACTCGAGTCACGTGTTCCTTCACGAGTATAATCTCGAATCGAGCCTAAAAAAATTTAATTTGAGTCAACTTATTTTGAACTTTCACTTTTTATGAGTTGTGACATTGTCTTCTAATATTTTAAATTTTCATCTTGGCCCAATTATACCCAGAATGACTTAATTTTGCAAAAGGGCTTTAATTAAATTATGCATTATTTTCAGCGACAAGAAATGAGCTTAAATTTGACATGTGGTAAATTTTGGTGTGTCAAAAATTGTGAGGAGATTTGGACTTTAAGAAATATATTTTTTCAGGGACTGAATTGTAAATACTTAAAATTCAAGGACTAGAGTGCAAATACCTAACTCTTGAAGGATTATTTTACAAATAATAAAAAGAAGAGTTAGTGGATAAATTAGAATAGAGAAGGGAAGATGAAGAAGAGGAGATGAAGAAAAGAAGTTGGAGAAGAATGGATGGAGAAAATAAGATAAGAATAGAGAAGGGAAGATGGAGATTAAGAAGAGTTAGTGGAAAAATTAAAATGGGAGATAAATATGGAGAAGGGAAGATGAAGATGAAGAAGAGTTAGTGGAGAGATTAGAATGTGAGATAGAGATGGAGAATGGAAGATGAAAATGAAGAAGAGTTAGTGGAGAAATTAGAATGAGAGATAGAGTTAGTGGAAAAATTAGAATGGGAGATAGATGAGTAGATTATAAAAGGAGGAAGAAGTGAGCTTGAGAAAGGATTCTTGAGAGAGAAAATTTGAAGTGTTTGGGAGGATTTTTTGAGAGAGAAAATCTTGGATGCTTGAGAGAGTTTTGGGAGATTGAAAAAAATTTGAGAGAAAGAAAATACCAAAAGAGAGATAATTTTGAAGATGATGGGAGTTCAAAGCTAGGGATTATCATCACAAATTCCTTCATCGATCAATATAAATCAAGAGTTCATCCTTGTCAACGAGCAAGCAAATTCGAGCTAAGTGTTTTTATTTATTCATTTGTTTATGGTTTTACTTGCAAATTAGCACAAATTGTATACACTTTCTCCATCTCCTTTTTTTTTTCCATATTTTATGTCAGGAGAAGGATATCTCTACGTCAACAGCAAAAATCTCGTAGATATGCAAAAATCGGCCCAGACAAGCTCCTAAGCTGTCCACCGATTTCTCAACTGATCTGTGACTAAAAGTCCCTCTTAATTCAAAAGAAACTCTCTATATTGGGAACATAGAGAGCGAAAATCAATTATAGAAATCCCTCCCAAAAAAATGGGAGATAAGTACTCTTTCCACTCTTTTGGTTTTAGGTGCAAATTAGCACATATTTTGTATACTGACATTTCACTCTATTTTATGTCAGGAAGCCGCAGCTTTATATCAATGGTCAACCCTATGGAAGTACAAAATCGGCTTGGAGGAGTCCTCAAGCGCGCACAAATTTCAAATTGTTGAATCAATTCGTTGTATTTTATTTTAAAGAATTCATACCCCAGAATGGAGAGGACAAAGTCCATCCGCAATTTAAATACCTGCACCATAAATCCCAAAGGGAAGAGCCAAGCCAATGCTTAGCCTCCCATTGGAGGTTTTTACTTACAGTAGTTAAATACCTGCAACTTAAATACCTGTACCTTAAATCCCAAAGGGAAGAGCCAAGCCAATGCTTAGCCTCCCATTGGAGGTTTTTACTTACAGTAGTTAAATACCTGCAACTTAAATACCTATACCTTAAATCCCAAAGGGAAGAGCCAAGCCAATGCTTAGCCTCCCATTGGAGGTTTTTACTTACAGTAGTTAAATACTTGCAACTTAAATACATGTACCTTAAATCCCAAAGGGAAGAGCCAAGCCAATGCTTAGCCTCCCATTGGAGGTTTTTACTTACAGTAGTTAAATACCTGCAACTTAAATACATGTACCTTAAATCCCAAAGGGAAGAGCCAAGCCAATGCTTAGCCTCCCATTGGAGGTTTTTACTTACAATAGTTTAAATACTTGCAACTTAAATACCTGTACCTTAAATCCCAAAGGGAAGAGCCAAGCCAATGCTAGGCCTCCCATTGGAGGTGTTTATTCACTGTCATGTACTTCCTATAATTTAATTTTTGAATCATCAGACCCAAAAGATAAGTAGGTTGTAATACTGCACAGAAGTCGTTAACACACTCCTTCTTTCGGCTTCAGGGAATCTTTAACACTTAAAAAAATATAACAAATAAAAATATATACCATCCATGCATCCTATTTAAAAAGTGAAAACACAAAAGAGAATACCCTACTATAGCCTTAGGAATAAACCAAGCCTGAGTTGCCGAATTAAGATATCCATGAAATTAAGGTACCGAAAGGGCATTAGTTTTAATTAACTAGTGTAACCAAGTCCCCGAGCTCCTAATCTCTGGTTCGCAGGAATAAATTAGTTCTCCCGCTAATTTATTTAGGTTTCTAATCGACCTACCAAGAACGATTAGTGGCGACTCCAAATTTTAAAATCATTTAAACAAAAACCAAAGTTGCGATTCGGTAGGGCTTGGGAGGGTCCGCGTTAGGTTAGTCAAATCTAATTAACCTAATAATCCGTTAACCCCCTTTAAAATTTTAAATTTTTTTAGAGGGTCGCGACAGACTGGCGACTCCGCTGGTTTTTAACTACTGTATTTAAGAGGGACTTTTAGTCACAGATCAGTTGAGAAATCGGTGGACAGCTTAGGAGCTTGTCTGGGCCGATTTTTGCATCTCTACGAGATTTTTGCTGTTGACGTAGAGATATCCTTCTTCTGACATAAAATATGGAAAAAAAAGAGATGGAGAAAATGTATACAATTTGTGCTAATTTGCAAGTAAAACCATAAACAAATGAATAAATAAAAACACTTAGCTCGAATTTGCTTGCTCGTTGACGAGGATGAACTCTTGATTTATATTGATCAATGAAGGAGTTTGTGATGATAATCCCTAGCTTTGAACTCCCATCATCTTCAAAATTCTCTCTCTTTTGGTATTTTCTTTCTCTCAAATCTTCAATCTCTCAAAACTCTCTCAAACATCCAAAATTTTCTCTCCCAAAAAATTCTCTCAAACACTTCAATCTAATTCCTTTTGAGCGAGAAACAAGGATTTCCCCTTTGATCAAAAGCTGAATATCAGATTTTCTCCCTCGAAAAATCTAATAGCACTGCCCGTGAAGAGGGAAGTCGTTGCTATTGCCAGAGAGAGAACTTGTGCTCATTTGATAGTGAGAGTTCATTCGCAAGAACTCGCAGGAGAAAGATAGAGAGGAAGGAGTTCTCGTGGGAGAGGAATTCAAAACCTTCACCATCAAAGCATCGGCTTTCAAAGCCTGTTACGAGAAACCATCGACGATCCCGTGATCCCTCAAGTCCAAGAAGACATCCTGAGGCGGTCTCGAGTCGGCAGTCCTAGATCCAAAAATATGTCGAGCATTAGGGAAACGGGCGCATGTTCAACCCTGGTCGAAGCTAATGAAGTTCCTTACCCTGAGGGTCCACTGGTCATGGCCATTGACGGTAATCCAGTCTCTCTGTCAATCCTTGTTACCTTATTGAGAAAATGCCGGTATAAGGTTGTAGCTCAAGCAAAGGCGACAGAGGCTTTAGAGATATTAAGGAGGAGTGGTGACCAGTTTGATATCGTCCTCACCGCCATGGTAGGGATTGACATGGATGTTTTCACTCTCTTGGAAGTCATCAATTCTAAATTAAACATGCCAGTCCTCGTAATATCGGCAAGCGATGATCAGCAAGCCATAATGAAGGCTGTCTTAAATGGGGCCCAAGACGTCGTAACGAAACCAGTTAGGGTTCAGATGCTTCAAAACATATGGCAGCACGTGGTAAGGAAGCAATTGCACGACCATGAGAACAAGCATCAAGCCTTCAATTTTGTTCCAAGCAACTGGAGAAAGAAGATGAGTTGGTCTCCCGAGCTGCATCGTATGTTTGTTAATGCAGTTCAACAGGTAGGAATCGATTCGGCACGGCCGCAACATATACTGGAAATTATGAACGTAGAGGGACTCACTAAAGCAAATGTTTCGAGTCATCTTCAGAAGTACAGAAAAAGGGTGAGAGAATACAATGCAGCTCAAAATCAAGAAAACAAAGGCGGGACTGATCCAAACCTGAACGTCGAGTCTCCTCGCCACCATAAGTTCCCCAGGTTAGCATGGGGCGAGCCACTTCCCATCATCAACCAAGCTAGTAACCATGCCATCAATCCCCCAGGCGTTAATCAAAGTATCCCCCAGAATCACCCTAATACTCTTCAAGAGTATAGACCGCAGGAGCAGTGTATTCAGATTCCTTGGTTTGAGCACCAACCTGTGGCTAGAACTCATCCCATGATCAGCGCGCCTGCGCAGCCAGAGAATCAGACAAGAAGTTATCCTGAGCACTTCCACTTCTCTAATCCTCGAATGGAAGGAGTTTTTGGCAGCAGGACAGTTGGTGATCCCCACACTTTCTCGAGTAATGATGAAGGCTCCAGCACGAGAAGTCAAATTGCTCATGGCGAGGACAGAATGAGAAATCTACCGCCAGCATTTGCCAATAGCAATGCCCAATTCGAGCATCAGTTGCTGGAAGGTTCAAGAGATTACCCAGATGATGAGCTTACTGCCCTGGTCAACCAGTTTAGGGTTGACAGACGTCCCTAGCCGCGATCAGGAGCCAGTGAGTAGGGACTCTCAAACATCGGTTATCCACACCCGAACCAACACGAGACTAGCTGATTATGGAAGAGCCACATGAGAGGCAGAACTGACCTTGAATAAGTGCACCTTTCATTTCATGCTTAATTCCCCTGCGTATGATATTTTCCAGCTTTCTAGGTGTCTCGATTTAATTCAAGGACAAGGGGGCAATTTATTTATCCGGTCGAATGCGTGAATCCCTTTTTATGCTAGATTTAGGGCGGATTAATTTGTGGCAACGTCGCTGACTGCCATAATGAGAAATGTTGAATGGCCTCACGTAGGGAAATTTCAAGTGAAATGCCCAGGCGAGCTCGAAGACGGGTAATTGTGTGTCGTTCCAATTTACTCTTAATCGTTGCAAAATGCTAAATTGGATTTGTTCCATTCTCACCCAGGGAATCGCAAAGTGCCTCAAGAGTGTCGCAAAATGAAATGACCCAATGGAACGCGATAGGACTCATTTGCCTCGAAAGTAACATTCAAATTAAAGGAGCCCTCCGGTCCACGGACCCGATGGCATAGAAAATGATGATGGTCCAAGGCAACCCGAAAGAAAATAAGGCCCAACTAAGCAAAGCACATATGTGGCAAGCTCAAAGTGAAGGGCAACTCGGGACATACAATTCAATCCAATCCAAATGAAGGAACTTCCTCAATTCAAATTCAATGGAAGTATACACAAGGGTAAAACAGTATCGTTCCAATTTTTCTAGAATATGAAGAACATATACTGCCGCATTCTCTTTCATTTTTGCAGGGGAAGTCTCTACTGGCCAGATTTTCCTGTCTACCATTCCCTATCAGTATCACCTCCGCTACTCGTCTCCAATCTCGAGCCAAGCAAATTCGACGTCTCTACGGAAAAGTTGGACGGGACGCCACTACTTTGAAAAAGAAAGGATAAAAAATAAGCTGAGTGGGAGACAAAGACATTTACGGCAGAAAAGAGATACGACTTGTCTTTATTGAAGAACTCGCCAGCAAATTGACGGTGGAGACAGCAACAAGGGGCCCCCTTCCACGGAAAGATGGAAGGAGACGAGCTGGGCGAGAGATACGATGAAAAGAAAATCGAGAAAGCCAGAACACTCGAGAGAGGCAATACAATTGCTAAACCCACGTCTAATTTTAAAGGAGACATCTTCTTGATAATTCTCATTCGTGCTCGAAAGAGAGACTCTTAAAGCATACGCAGTCTCCCAGAAAAATCCAGAGAGTGAAAATACAAGAAGAGATATCAAACTTTGAGAAATCGTTAACCAAATCGAAGATGTCTCAACCCAACACACTTGAAAGTTATCGTTACTTGCTGAATATGGGAGAGGAAGAGTTCGAAGCCATATTTGGGATCGAGCCTATGGAGCCCGGCCCTTCCACCGACGACGTCCAAGAGCCCGGTAAGGACAATGACAACAACGGTAAAGGTCAAAAGAAGCGTTACCGTCGCCATACTAAGGAGCAAGTACGAAAGCTTGAAGCTTTCTTCAGAACGTGCCCTATGCCAGACGGCAAACAAAAAATAGAACTGAGTCAATAGCTAGGACTTGAACCTTCGCAAATCAAGTTCTGGTTTCAAAATAGACGAACCCGAATGAAGACTCATCATGAGCACAACGAAGCCGAGTTTCTAAGAGTTGAAAATGAAAACCTCCGAGCGGAAAACAAGATGTATAAAGAAACTTTTGACTCCGCCACCTGCCCCAACTGCAATAGCCTCCTCCTCACCCTCGATGAAATGTATGATCTGAGGATCGAAAATGCACGTTTAAGAGGTGAGTTAGACCAGTTTATAAGAGGATCGAGTTCTGTTGGAGCAAGGTACAAAAGGACCAATGATACTGGATCAGCATCAATACCTCCCGAGGAAGAAGGGACAGATCACCACCAAGCGGACATTGACGATGATCTTTTCGCCATAATCAACCAGTTTGATATCGGTAAAGCATCGGGACTGTGATGTAATTGTTCAGCCAGTGACCACCAGACCTTCAATATGGCCGATGCATACCTAATTTAGGATGAAGCAAGCTGATCATGGGAGAGCCTGCAGAGGAAGCAGAACTAATCCTGAATGAGTGAATGTGTTTTATTTCCTTGCGTGATATGTTTTTCTGCTTTTGTGAAAGTGTAAAAGCAAGGAGTAATAATCCGACTTCCCCCTATTAAATGCTCGAATCCGCCACCTCACCAACCTCGCGACGAATTGATGGCGAGTGAAAATCTGCATAAACCTAAAGGGTAACTCCGTATCGTTTCAATTTACCCTCAGTTGCTCCAAGTTTTAAAATTAAGCCCCTTCTATTCTCAGGAAATTGCAAATCGACCCGAGAACGCAATCATATCCGAATACAGGTTGGATAAAATTTGGGGGCAAATCAACTCATGGGCATTACCACGGGATAGACAGCTTCGGACAAAGGAAAGTACAAGCGAAAGACGCCAACAATCTCAGAAATGGGTAATTCTGTATCGTTCTAATGTGCACATAATCATCTCAAGTCTTGAATTGTCTTATTCCATTCTTAACAGGGATTGCAAATTACCTCGAGAAATACCGTAACATGGCCCAAGGTGATACAACAGGGCTGCGTTATCCCCAAGGATTAACCCTTGAAAAGAAAGCCCCATGGACACCTACGGTCCAATGGACCGAATGGTATGGGGGATGACAGTAGGTCCGAAATATTCCGAGTTCGATCCCCAAGGGTGGGGAATGTTGTATATATTATAAATAAATGAAACAACTTTTTGTGCATTTCTTTTTTTACAAACAGGAATACTCGACGAGTAATATCAAAGTCAGTATTTTACCATAGTCTTCCCATAATGATGAGGCGCCCAACAAAAGTCGAGGAAAATTCAATCCAACAAAACTGGTAAAAGACTCGTGCAAGACATTCAAGATGAAGGGTAAATCAGTATCGTTTTCAATTTATCCCTTTTAATACTGGCTGATATGTCTCTTTTTCTTTTTACAGGAAATATTTACACTAACATTTAACATGTTGAAGGAGACAAATCCAAAAGAAAATTATGATCATCTGACAAGATCTATTCTGGTGAAAAATGGAGCAAATTGATCACAAGCTCTGAAGCGAAAAAGAAAATATGTCTTCCTTATCTCGTTTGATTTCGAGAATAATTTCTCTGCTTTTTACAGGGGCATTCAACCGCTAAACCGTGGCGGTCGCTGTCATTAAACAAACCGAAATGCTCCCTCACCCATATGCTTCATCACGTAGAGACAAAGTTTGAGACGAACCACCCCTCGACATAAGGAATAGGCTTCCCAATTTGTTCGGTCCACCCACATACCAGGGGCAATTTAAATCCGCCCATATTTGCACATTATATAAACACACGTAATGCTAAAAAAATTGTCACATCTGCATTGTGCTTACACAGTTCATGAATTATGTATGACTATTCCGTGTGTTTAACTTACCAACTCCAACTTAGAGCATAAACTGCACAGGAGACATCAAATGTGCAGAATGGGGCATGACAGGATGAGGAAAGGCAAACCATTTTCACACAAGTCTAACATTTTAATTTACAGATAAACAGCCTTTCCCCAGAGTGAGAGAAGGCCCTTTCGGACTGAAGTCCCCCATTCAGATTACATTCGAGGCGTTCATACTATGAGAACCTCCTTAAACAGAATTGGTAATGCAAGCTTGACAGAATAGTTTTGCATGATCCACATTTGGATTGATTGCATCATGAGTTATCACACAGACTACTTCTAATCATTGCCGACTTAGTTGAATAGTTTTACATGAACCGATCAACTCATTGATGAAAATGCTTGCACATGTTATCTCTGATATTGCCTGACAGGCAACACATTCCCAATGTTCAAACTACCTTCCAAAGTCTTGAAATTCATTCAGCGATTATTGAATGAACAAGCCTGGTTGTCGAGAAGCCACCAAGCATTTCTTCCAAATTCTCAGGTAAGTATATCTTCAACCTGAACCTTTCAAGAGAATGAATTCTGACGGTTGTTGGGGTACTCGAATCCATTGCGGTACATACAGGTATCCACCTTCTTCAATAAAGCATGATTTGTCTCAAGGACAGAAATGTTCGAGACCTTTTGATCTCTGCCTCTTTGGTTTATTCCTAAAGAGACAGGAAAATATAATTTGGGTTTGAGCTTCCGTAGGATTCCTGATCTCCCCAGATTTCAGAATGGCACCCTTTGAGGTACACCAAGCCCTTCTTACAGGCAAGCTAAGTCCTTCTTACAGGCAAATCAAGTCCTTCTTACAGGCACCAAGTCCTTCTTACAGGCAAATCAAGTCCTTCTTACAGGCATAAAGTCCTTCTTATAGGCAAATCAAGTCCTTCTTACAAGCAAATCAAGTCCTTCTTACAGGCAAACAAAGTCCTTCTTACAGGCAAACAAAGTCCTTCTTATAGGCAACGCAAGTCCTTCTTACAGGCACAAAGTCCTTCTTACAGGCAAAGTAAGTCCTTCTTACAGGCAAATCAAGTCTTTCTTACAAGCAAATTAAGTCCTTTTTACAGGCAAATCAAGTTCTTCTTACAGGCATAAGTCCTTTTTACAGACACCAAGTCCTTTCTACAGGCACCAAGTCCTTCTTACAGGTATCTCCATGGGGTGACCTACCATACGGGTCAAATCTCAATCAAAATTTAATCAGTAGAATCCTTTTATTAGGAATCTACCATGGTACGACCCACCATACGGGTCAAATGGTATGACCCACCACACGGGTCAAATTTTAATTCAATTTTTAATCAGTAGAATCCTTTTATTATGAATCTACCATGGGTTGATCCACCATACGAGTTCAAGTTCAACCACCCTAAAGTTTTTTTATATAACGAATCCTTAGGTTCTCATTTCATTTTCAGTGGAACATTCATGTCACGACTCTTTTTATTTCCTTGTATTGAGTCGATTAGAATTCAGGTGTCATCTCGTCTTTGAAATGAACCTCTACCGAGCTTCCTTTCAAAGAGGGGCAGCTGTTGACACCTGATTTTTAATCATTTTTTCTATTGCTAAAGTAAAAAAAAATCCATAAAAATTCATAAAATTGAAAAATCAACTTTGGGGACCTTAGCTAAGCCTAGGGAACCAATTTTGACCAAAAAACGATTTTTCATATTTTCAGTATTTTTCGGTATTTTTATTTTCGAAAATTCATAAAACAAAAAATGAAGAAAAAATGAAAAAATTGAAAAATCAACTTTGGAAGCCTTGGCCAAGCCTAGGCAACCACTTTTGAACAAAAAATAAAATTTCATATTATATATATTTTTAATTTTTTTTTAAAAAAAAATACAAAAATACTTGAAAATTTTGGAAAAATAACATTTGAGGCAAAAAAAAAAAATACACAAAGATAGTTAATATTTTTATTTTAAATCTATTTTCATATTGGCCATCGCAAATTCAGAAAAATCCAATTCGAGTCACGTGTTCCTTCACGAGTATAATCTTGAATTGGGCCTAAAAAAATTTAATTTGAGTCAACTTATTTTTAATTTTCACTTTTTATGAGTTGTGACATTGTCTTCTAATATTTTAAATTTTCATCTTGGCCCAATTATACCCAGAATGACTTAATTTTGCAAAAGGGCTTTAATTAAATTCTGCATTATTTTCAACGGCAAGAAATGAGCTTAAATTTGACATGTGGTAAATTTTGGTGTGTCAAAAATTGTGACGAGATTTGGACTTAAAGAAATATATTTTTTCAGGGACTAAATTGTAAATACTTAAAATTCAAGGACTAGAGTGCAAATACTTAACTCTTGAAGGATTATTTTACAAATAACAAAAAGAAGAGTTAGTGGATAAATTAGAATAGAGAAGGGAAGATGGAGAAGAGGAGATGAAGAAGAGAAGTTGGAGAAGAATGGATGGAGAAAATAAGATAAGAATATAGAATGGAAGATGGAGAAGAGTTAGTAGAGAAATTAGAATGGAAGATAAGAATAGAGAAGGGAAGATGGAGATGAAGAAGAGTTAGTGGAGAAATTAGAATGGGAGATAAATATGGAGAAGGGAAGATGAAGATGAAGAAGAGTTAGTGGAGAGATTAGAATATGAGATAGAGATGGAGAATGGAAGATGAAAATGAAGAAGAGTTAGTGGAGAAATTAGAATGGGAGATAGAGTTAGTGGAAAAATTAGAATGGGAGATAGATGAGTAGATTATAAAAGGAGGAAGAAGTGAGCTTGAGGGGGGAATTCTTGGGAGAGAAAATTTGAAGTGTTTGGGAGGATTTTTTTTGGAGAGAAAATTTTGGATGTTTGAGAGAGTTTTTGGAGATTGAAGAAAAATTTGAGAGAAAGAAAATACCAAAAGAGAGAGAATTTTGAAGATGATGGGAGTTCAAAGCTAGGGATTATCATCACAAATTCCTTCATTGATCAATATAAATCAAAAGTTCACCCTCGTCAACGAGCAAGCAAATTCGAGCTAAGTGTTTTTATTTATTCATTTGTTTATGGTTCTACTTGCAAATTAGCACAAATTGTATACATTTTCTCCATCTCTTTTTTCTTTCCATATTTTATGTCAGGAGAAGGATATCTCTACGTCAACAGCAAAAATCTCGTAGAGATGTAAAAATCGGCCCAGACAAGGTCCTAAGCTGTCCACCGATTTCTCAACTGATCTGTGACTAAAAGTCCCTCTTAACTCAAAAGAAAGTCTCTATATTGGGAACATAGAGAGCGAAAATCAATTATAGAAATCCCTCCCAAAAAAATGGGAGATAAGTACTCTTTCCACTCTCCTGGTTTTAGGTGCAGATTAGCACATATTTTGTATACTGACGCTTCACTCTATTTTATGTCAGGAAACCGCAGCTCTATATCAATGGTCAACCCTATGGAAGCACAAAATCGGCTTGGAGGAGTCCTCAAGCGCGCACAAATGTCAAATTGTTGAATCAATTCGTTGTATTTTATTTTGAAGAATTCATACCCCAGAATGGAGAGGACAAAGTCCATCCGCAATTTAAATACCTGCACCATAAATCCCAAAGGGAAGAGCCAAGCCAATGCTTAGCCTCCCATTGGAGGTTTTTACTTACAGTAGTTAAATACCTGCAACTTAAATACCTGTACCTTAAATCCCAAAGGGAAGAGCCAAGCCAATGCTTAGCCTCCCATTGGAGGTTTTTACTTACAGTAGTTAAATACCTGCAACTTAAATACCTGCACCTTAAATCCCAAAGGGAAGAGCCAAGCCAATGCTTAGCCTCCCATTGGAGGTTTTTACTTACAGTAGTTAAATACCTGCACCTTAAATCCCAAAGGGAAGAGCCAAGCCAATGCTTAGCCTCCCATTGGAGGTTTTTACTTACAGTAGTTAAATACCTGCAACTTAAATACCTGTACCTTAAATCCCAAAGGGAAGAGCCAAGCCAATGCTTAGCCTCCCATTGGAGGTTTTTACTTACAGTAGTTAAATACCTGCAACTTAAATACCTGTACCTTAAATCCCAAAGGGAAGAGCCAAGCCAATGCTTAGCCTCCCATTGGAGGTTTTTACTTACAGTAGTTTAAATACTTGCAACTTAAATACCTGTACCTTAAATCCCAAAGGGAAGAGCCAAGCCAATGCTAGGCCTCCCATTGGAGGTGTTTATTCACTGTCATGTACTTCCTATAATTTAATTTTTGAATCATCAGACCCAAAATATAAGTAGGTTGTAATACTGCACAGAAGTCGTTAACACACTCCTTCTTTCGGCTTCAGGGAATCTTTAACACTTAAAAAAATATAACAAATAAAAATATATACCATCCATGCATCCTATTTAAAAAGTGAAAACACAAAAGAGAATACCCTACTATAGCCTTAGGAATAAACCAAGCCTGAGTTGCCGAATTAGGATATCCATGAAATTAAGGTACCGAAAGGGCATTAGTGTTAATTAACTAGTGTAACCAAGTCCCCGAGCTCCTAATCTCTGGTTCGCAGGAATAAATTAGTTCTCCCGCTAATTTATTTAGGTTTCTAATCGACCTACCAAGAACGATTAGTGGCGACTCCAAATTTTAAAATCATTTAAACAAAAACCAAAGTTGCGATTCGGTAGGGCTTGGGAGGGTCCGCGTTAGGTTAGTCAAATCTAATTAACCTAATAATCCGTTAACCCCTTTTAAAATTTAAAATTTTTTTAGAGGGTCGCGACAGACTGGCGACTCCGCTGGGGAATAGAGATTTTTAAATTTTCGAAAAAAGATACCAATTGGAATACTTAAATTTTTTCGAAATTTTAAAAGTCTTAGTGGACTTAGGCCAATGAAAATTTCATGGATATCTCGCTTCTGGCGATCTTGCTTGGGACTCATTCTATAGGTGTTATATGTTTTTGCAGGATGGGAGTTATAAGGGGCGGAGTGTTTGGCTAACCCATTTGTTTTGCAGGCTCGGTGTTGGGATTATGTTTAATTTACACATTTTTAGAAGCGCTGTTTTGATATCAATTGTTGTGCATGTCTTGCATATTCTGAGGATCACAACACCTGCACACACAAGCGTCTAAACCCAAGTCGCGAAATTTTTCCTAGGTAACCATAGATAGGGATCGAATATGCAACGCTCTTGCGTCGATTGCGCTTGGGTTGACCATATTTTATCCCGCTCATTATCTGAATTGACAATTCTTCCCATTGTGATTTGATTGCGCGGAGGGTAAGGTTGTCAATTCAGATAGTGGGGGCCTTTTAGGTTCATACCCTGTCTCTCCTTCTTTTATTTTCTAGAGTCCACTCCTCACTTGAGTCATGCGCATGACTATGTGATTTGCATTTCTCCAAGGTAAAAGTAAATTCTCTAATTTTATCTTGTATTTATTTTCGATCGGTCCATGCTAGGTGTTAGTTAGTTTTTGAGCTTGATATTACGACCATTCTTTTAAAAGAAAATAAAAATTAAATTTGTCCCTCATTTCTTTTTAATTTTTTTTTGAAAAAATGATGTGAAAAAATCCCTTCATGGAAATTTTATTAATCAATAAGGGATTTTTGTCATGTTTTTGTTGCTTCAATAAAAATGAAATTTTCCTGAAAAAATTTTCCTCTAAAAATTTATTTCAATAAAAAGAAAAATTCCTTAAAAAAAACTCTAGTAGACATCCAGTGATTTTATCACATTTTTCAAATTATAAAAACTTGCAAGAAAATTCTTCTCGAGAAATTCGCTCATGTTTTTCTAAGAAAAGTTTCTCTAAATAAAATTAGACTAATGTCTCGGGGGAATTGTATTGACCAATAAGAGATTTTTGTCATGTTTTTCTTGCTTCAATAAAAATGAAATTTTCCTGACAAATTTTCCTCTGAAAATTTATTTCGATAAAAAGAAAAATTCCTTCAAAAAAAACTTTGGTAAACATCAAGTGATTTTATCACATTCTTTCAAATTATAAAAACTTGCAACAAAAATTCTTTTCGAGAAATTCGCTCATGTTTTTCTAAGAAAATTTTCTCTAAATAAAATTAGACTAATGTCTCGGGGGAATTTTGTTAACCAATAAAGGATTTCTGTCATGTCTTTCCTGCTTCAATAAAAATAAAATTTTCCTGACAAATTTACCTCTGAAAATTTATTTTGATAAAAAGGAAATTCCTTCAAAAATTTTAGTAAACGTCAAGAGATTTTGTCACATTCCTTTAAAAAAAATAATAAAAAAAGAGTAATAAATCTGCAAAAAATTCTGCATCAGAAATTAACCCATTTCTTCATAAGGAATTTTTTTTTTCTTTTTCTTTTTTTTTTTCTGATTTCTCTATAAAATAGAAAAAATCAAATTGGACTAATATAGGAGTCATGGACCGACATCCCTTGTGTCGCATACTAATTATATCCTTTTCTTTTGCAGGGAGATCCTATATACCCCAGACGGGTGTAAAAATTAAGTTCAATAATATATCAAGAATCATCTTTAGAAATACCAAAAGACGAAAAACACCAAGGCTTTAACCGTTAATTCTGGGGGGCAAACGAACACTGTCCATCTTTGACAGGCAAAGTTGTGTCAATTCGTAAACTTGTATGGGCAGTGTATTCTGATATGACGGTGGATTTATACTGATTAAACACGGAGGTATATTTAATGTATTGCAGAGGATCTCGCGTCTTTTGAAAGACAATATGGATTATATAATCAGAACCCATGAAACAAATACCTTTACCTGATTAAATCAACCAGAGATCGGTCTTAAAATTTCCTCTTATCCGAAACACGCGGAGGGCTTCAGAGGACCGAGGTTCTATTAATGAACGTAGCCCATAGGAATTTCTCCCGACGCTACAGGCGACCGACACGAGCAAGTAGACGCCGAAAGAAACAAAATATGGATAAAAGTGGGCACACAACAGGTGGCCGGATTTACTACCAGCGCACTGATCGAGTTGTCATAGCGTTATTGTTCGTGATCTCAAGATGGATAGTGGGGGCCACCGCCGAACCCATCATCAATGTTCTCGATATCATCGTCTGGAGCAATTAAACAAAAACATCAAGAAGAACATTAAGCCTCGACATCTTCGGTACCTCAAATCGTTCTGTTATGCTATGCGGAAGAAACGATAGCAGGAAAATTAAAAAACAAAACAAAACAAAACACGTGAAGCTTTTCTTTCATTCCATTCATCAAAGAGTATTACAACAACTCACTGGGGAGGAAAGGTAAAGCCAAACTGGGCCCTGATGACCATTACGAAAGAGCTCAACTGACTCTCCAAACAGTTGATGCTCTGGATGCACCGGGCGCTCTCGAGATCAAGCTCCGCGAGCCTAAAGAAGAGGCGATCGCACTTCTCTTTAACCTGGGCCATAGTGGCCTCGTAATGCTCAACGGCAAACTCCAGGTCCGGAACCGCTGCCCTCTCGAAAGCAATGTTTGCCGTAATGTCATCAAGTCTCTCCTGCAGCCAACCACATTTACACCTCATCACAATATTGCCTGGCTCCTGTTCGGCGTAAGTTCGGACCAAGGCCAGACGGTCCACCAACTTTCCCCTCTCACGAACCAGCCACGAAAGCTGATCGTTGGCAAACTTGAGGGCCTTTTTGTGATTATCAGCCACAAACGTAACTGTTGCCAGACGCTCGTGCCGGTCTCGGTAACGGGCTTTCACGACGGCGGTCACAAGGACCGTCTCATAAGCACGGTTATAGGCAGCCAGAAAATTGATGAAGAGGGTCGAGAAGTTCCGGTACTCCTTCCCTAGTTGGGTACCCTCAATAGAAGCAGCGTCCACGGTCGTAAATAAACCGAGGATTTCAGCCTCAACGGTAGAGTTTTTGGCTATATGAGCGTAACCTCTACCAAGAAGATTGTAGAGTCTCTCCCACCCAGCTAGGACTTCGGCGGATAAGGTATGGTTAGGAGAATTGGCCATTTTTGAAAGCAGAATACGAAAGAAAGGGGGAGAGAGGTGAGGCAGATAAGCGGAATGCGAAGATGGTAATCTGCTTTGAAGTAAATATTGATTTCATAGTGACGGTATCAACTAGTCAAGATTTCTCTTATCTACCATTCTCTATTGGCACCACCCTCATTGGCTCGAATTCCCATCAGATGGCGACTGCGAGCTAAGCGAGTCCGAAATCTCCGCAGAAAGTTTGACGAGACACCGCCACTTTGAAAAAGAAGACGGAAAGATGAGCTGAGTGGAAGACACGACAAACGTTAGCGAAAAGGAGATACGACCTGTCTTCATTGGAGGACCCGCTAGTAAATCGACGGTGGAGATCTTGACAGGGGCCCTCTATCACGAAAAGAAAAAAGAAGACAAACTGAGCGAGAAACAAGGATTTCCCCTTTGATCAAAAGCTGAATATCAGATTTTCTCCCTCGGAAAATCTAATAGCGCTGCCCGTGAAGAGGGAAGTCGTTGCTATTGCCAGAGAGAGAACTTGTCCCCATTTGATAGTCAGAGTTCATTCGCAAGAACTCGCAGGAGAAAGATAGAGAGGAAGGAGTTCTCGTGGGAGAGGAATTCAAAACCTTCACCATCAAAGCATCGGCTTTCAAAGCCTGTTACGAGAAGGCATCAACGATCTCGTGATCCCTTAAGTCCGAGAAGACATCCCGAGGCGGTCTCGAATCGGCAGTCCTAGATCCAGAAATATGTCGAGTGTTAGGGGAACGGGCGCATGTTCAACCCTGGTCAAAGCTGATGAAGTTCCTTACCCTGAGGGTCTACTGGTCATGGCCATTGACGGTAATCCAGTCTCTCTGTCAATCCTTGTTACCGTATTAAGAAAATGCCGGTATAAGGTTGTAGCTCAAGCAAAGGCGACAGAGGCCTTAGAGATATTAAGGAGGAGTAGTGACCCGTTTGATATCGTCCTCACCGCCATGGTAGGGATTGACATGGATGTTTTCACTCTCTTGGAAGTCATCAATTCTAAATTAAACATGCCAGTCCTCGTAATATCGGCAAGCGATGATCAGCAAGCCCTAATGAAGGCTGTCTTAAATGGGGCCCAAGACGTCGTAACGAAACCAGTTAGAGTTCAGATGCTTCAAAACATATGGCAGCACGTGGTAAGGAAGCAATTGCACGACCATGAGAACAAGCATCAAGCCTTCAATTTTGTTCCAAGCAACTGGAGAAAGAAGATGAGTTGGTCTCCCGAGCTGCATCGTATGTTTGTTAATGCAGTTCAGCAGCTAGGAATAGATTCGGCACGGCCGCAACATATACTGGAAATTATGAAGGTAGAGGGACTCACTAAAGCAAATGTTTCGAGTCATCTTCAGAAGTACAGAAAAAGGGTGAGAGAACACAATGCAGCTCAGAATCAAGAAAACCAAGGCGGGACTGATCCAAGCCTGAACGTCGAGTCTCCTCGCCACCATAAGTTCCCCAGGTTAGCATGGGGCGAGCCACTTCCCATCATCAACCAAGCTAGTAGCCATGCCATCAATCCCCCAGGCGTTAATCAAAGTATCCCCCAGAATCACCCTAATGCTCTTCAAGAGTATAGACTGCAGGAGCAGTGTATTCAGATTCCTTGGTTTAAGCACCAACCTGTGGCTAGAACTCATCCCATGATCAGTGCGCCTGCGCAGCCAGAGAATCAGACAAGAAGTTATCCTGAGCACTTCTACTTCTCTAATCCTCGAATGGAAGGAGTTTTTGGCAGCAGGACAGTTGGTGATCCCCACACTTTCTCGAGTAATGATGAAGGCTCCAGCATGAGAAGTCAAATTGCTCATGGCGAGGACAGAATGAGAAATCTACCGCCAGCATTTGCCAACAGCAATGCCCAATTCGAGCATCAGTTGCTGGAAGGTTCAAGAGATTACCCAGATGATGAGCTTACTGCCCTGGTCAACCAGTTTAGGGTTGACAGACGTCCCAAGCCGCGATCAGGAGCCAGTGAGTAGGGACTCTCAAACATCGGTTATCCACACCCGAACCAACACGAGACTAGCTGATTATCGAAGAGCCACAGGAGAGGCAGAACTGACCTTGAATAAGTGCACCTTTCATTTCATGCTTAATTCCCCTGCGTATGATATTTTCCAGCTTTCTAGGTGTCTCGATTTAATTCAAGGACAAGGGGGCAATTTATTTATCCCGTCGAATGCGTGAATCCCTTTTTATGCTAGATTTAGGGCGGATCAATTTGTGGCAACGTCGCTGACTGCCATAATGAGAAATGTTGAATGGCCTCACGTAGGGAAATTTCAAGTGAAAAGCCCAGGCGAGCTCGAAAACGGGTAACTGTGTGTCGTTCCAATTTACCCTCAATCGTTGCAAAATGCTAAATTGGATTTGTTCCATTCTCACCCAGGGGATTGCAAAGTGCCTCAAGAGTGTCGCAAAATGAAATGACCCAATGGAATGCGATAGAACTCATTCGCCTTCAAGGTAACCTTCAAATTAAAGGAGCCCTCCGGTCCACGGACCCGATGGCATGGAAAATGATGATGGTCCAAGGCAACCCGAAAGAAAACAAGGCCCAACTAAGCAAAGCACATATGTGGCAAGCTCAAAGTGAAGGGCAACTCGGGACATACAATTCAATCCAATCCAAATGAAGGAACTTCCTCAATTCAAATTCAATGGAAGTATACACAAGGGTAAAACAGTATCGTTCCAATTTTTCTAGAATATGAAGAACATATACTGCCGCATTCTCTTTCATTTTTGCAAGGGAAGTCTCTACTGGCCAAATTTTCCTGTCTACCATTCCCTATCAGTATCACCTCCACTACTCGTCTCCAATCTCGAGCCAAGCAAATCCGACGTCTCTACGGAAAAGTTGGACGAGACGCCACTACTTTGAAAAAGAAAGGATAAGAAATAAGCTGAGTGGGAGACAAAGACATTTTCGGCAGAAAAGAGATACGACTCATCTTTATTGAAGAACTGGCCAGCAAATTGACGGTGGAGACAGCAACAAGGGGTCCCCTTCCACGGAAAGATGGAAGGAGACGAGCTGGGCGAGAGATACGATGAAAAGAAAATCGAGAAAGCCAGAACACTCGAGAGAGGCAATACAGTTGCTAAACCCACGTCTAATTTTAAAGGAGGCATCTTCTTGATAATTCTCATTCGTGCTCGAAAGAGAGACTCTTAAAGCATACGCAGTCTCCCAGAAAAATCTAGAGAGTGAAAATACAAGAATAGATATCAAACTTTGAGAAATCGTTAACCAAATCGAAGATGTCTCAACCCAACACACTTGAAAGTTATCGTTACTTGCTGAATATGGGAGAGGAAGAGTTCGAAGCCATATTTGGGATCGAGCCTATGGAGCCCGGCCCTTCCACCGATGACGTCCAAGAGCTCGGTAAGGACAATGACAACAACGGTAAAGGTCAAAAGAAGCGTTACCGTCGCCATACTGAGGAGCAAGTACGAAAGCTTGAAGCTTTCTTCAGAACGTGCCCTATGCCAGACGGCAAACAAAAAATAGAACTGAGTCAAGAGCTAGGACTTGAACCTTCGCAAATCAAGTTCTGGTTTCAAAATAGACGAACCCGAATGAAGACTCGTCATGAGCACAACGAAGCCGAGTTTCTAAGAGTTGAAAATGAAAACCTCCGAGCGGAAAACAAGATGTATAAAGAGACTTTTGACTCCGCCACCTGCCCCAACTGCAATAGCCTCCTCCTCACCCTCGATGAAATGTATGATCTGAGGATCGAAAATGCACGTTTAAGAGGTGAGTTAGACCAGTTTATAACAGGATCGAGTTCTGTTGGAGCAAGGTACAAAAGCACCAATGATACTGGATCAGCATCAATACCTCCCGAGGAAGAAGGGACAGATCACCACCAAGCGGACATTGAACTAATTTATTCCTGCGAACCAGATATTTAATTTGAGTCATCGTTAACACACTCCTTCTCCTCAATCGTTGCAGATATTTTTGTCATGTTTAATTTGAGTCAACTTATTTTTAATTTTCACTTTTTATGAGTTGTGACATTGTCTTCTAATATTTTAAATTTTCATCTTGGCCTAATTATACCCAGAATGACTTAATTTTGCAAAAGGGCTTTAATTAAATTCTGCATTATTTTCAACGGCAAGAAATGAGCTTAAATTTGACATGTGGTGAATTTTGGTGTGTCAAAAATTGTGAGGAGACTTGGACTTAAAGAAATATATTTTTTCAGGGACTAAATTGTAAATACTTAAAATTCAAGGACTAGAGTGCAAATACTTAACTCTTGAAGGATTATTTTACAAATAACAAAAAGAAGAGTTAGTGGATAAATTAGAATAGAGAAGGGAAGATGGAGAAGAGGAGATGAAGAAGAGAAGTTGGAGAAGAATAGATGGAGAAAATAAGATAAGAATAGAGAAGGGAAGATAGAGATGAAGAAGAGTTAGTAGAGAAATTAGAATGGAAGATAAGAATAGAGAAGGGAAGATGGAGATGAAGAAGAGTTAGTGGAGAAATTAGAATGGGAGATAAATATGGAGAAGGGAAGATGAAGATGAAGAAGAGTTAGTGGAGAGATTAGAATGTGAGATAGAGATGGAGAATGGAAGATGAAAATGAAGAAGAGTTAGTGGAGAAATTAGAATGGGAGATAGAGTTAGTGGACAAATTAGAATGGGAGATAGATGAGTAGATTATAAAAGGAGGATGAAGTGAGCTTGAGAGGGGATTCTTGGGAGAGAAAATTTGAAGTGTTTGGGAGGATTTTTTTTGGAGAGAAAATTTTGGATGTTTGAGAGAGTTTTTGGAGATTGAAGAAAAATTTGAGAGAAAGAAAATACCAAAAGAGAGAGAATTTTGAAGATGATGGGAGTTCAAAGCTAGGGATTATCATCACAAATTCCTTCATTGATCAATATAAATCAAGAGTTCATCCTCGTCAACGAGCAAGCAAATTCGAGCTAAGTGTTTTTATTTATTCATTTGTTTATGGTTTTACTTGCAAATTAGCACAAATTGTATACATTTTCTCCATCTCTTTTTTTTCCATATTTTATGTCAGAAGAAGGATATCTCTACGTCAACAGCAAAGATCTCGTAGAGATGCAAAAATCGGCCGAGACAAGCTCCTAAGCTGTCCACCGATTTCTCAACTGATCTGTGACTAAAAGTCCCTCTTAATTCAAAAGAAACTCTCTATATTGGGAACATAGAGAGCGAAAATCAATTATCGAAATCCCTCCAAAAAAAATGGGAGATAAGTACTCTTTCCACTCTTCTGGTTTTAGGTGCAGATTAGCACATATTTTGTATACTGACATTTCACTCTATTTTATGTCAGGAAGCCGCAGCTTTATATCAATGGTCAACCCTATGGAAGCACAAAATCGGCTTGGAGGAGTCCTCAAGCGCGCACAAATTTCAAATTGTTGAATCAATTCGTTGTATTTTATTTTAAAGAATTCATACCCCAGAATGGAGAGGACAAAGTCCATCCGCAATTTAAATACCTGCACCATAAATCCCAAAGGGAAGAGCCAAGCCAATGCTTAGCCTCCCATTGGAGGTTTTTACTTACAGTAGTTAAATACCTGCAACTTAAATACCTGTACCTTAAATCTCAAAGGGAAGAGCCAAGCCAATGCTTAGCCTCCCATTGGAGGTTTTTACTTACAGTAGTTAAATACTTGCAACTTAAATACATGTACCTTAAATCCCAAAGGGAAGAGCCAAGCCAATGCTTAACCTCCCATTGGAGGTTTTTACTTACAGTAGTTAAATACCTGCAACTTAAATACCTGTACCTTAAATCCCAAAGGGAAGAGCCAAGCCAATGCTTAGCCTCCCATTGGAGGTTTTTACTTACAGTAGTTAAATACTTGCAACTTAAATACATGTACCTTAAATCCCAAAGGGAAGAGCCAAGCCAATGCTTAGCCTCCCATTGGAGGTTTTTACTTACAGTAGTTAAATACCTGCAACTTAAATACATGTACCTTAAATCCCAAAGGGAAGAGCCAAGCCAATGCTTAGCCTCCCATTGGAGGTTTTTACTTACAGTAGTTTAAATACTTGCAACTTAAATACATGTACCTTAAATCCCAAAGGGAAGAGCCAAGCCAATGCTAGGCCTCCCATTGGAGGTGTTTATTCACTGTCATGTACTTCCTATAATTTAATTTTTGAATCATCAGACCCAAAAGATAAGTAGGTTGTAATACTGCACAGAAGTCGTTAACACACTCCTTCTTTCGGCTTCAGGGAATCTTTAACACTTAAAAAAATATAACAAATAAAAATATATACCATCCATGCATCCTATTTAAAAAGTGAAAACACAAAAGAGAATACCCTACTATAGCCTTAGGAATAAACTAAGCCTGAGTTGCCGAATTAGGATATCCATGAAATTAAGGTACCGAAAGGGCATTAGTTTTAATTAACTAGTGTAACCAAGTCCCCGAGCTCCTAATCTCTGGTTCGCAGGAATAAATTAGTTCTCCCGCTAATTTATTTAGGTTTCTAATCGACCTACCAAGAACGATTAGTGGCGACTCCAAATTTTAAAATCATTTAAACAAAAACCAAAGTTACGATTCGGTAGGGCTTGGGAGGGTCCGCGTTAGGTTAGTCAAATCTAATTAACCTAATAATCCGTTAACCCCCTTTAAAATTTAAAATTTTTTTAGAGGGTCGCGACAGACTGGCGACTCCACTGGGGACGGGATTTTTAAATTTTCGAAAAAAGATACCAATTGGAATACTTGAATTTTTTCGAAATTTTAAAAGTTTTAGTGGACTTAGGCCAATAAAAATTTCATGGATATCTCGCTTCTGGCGATCTTGTTTGGGACTCATTCTATAGGTGTTATATGTTTTTGCAGGATGGGAGTTATAAGGGGCGGAGTGTTTGGCTAACCCCTTTGTTTTGCAGGCTCGGTGTTGGGTTTATTTGTTTAATTTCGCACATTTTTAGAAGCGCTGTTTTGATATCAATTGTTGTGCATGTCTTGCATACTCTGAGGATCACGACACCTGCACACACAAGCGTCTAAACCCAAGTCGCGAAATTCTTCCTAGAAAACCATAGATAGGGATCGAATATGCAAAGCTCTTGCGTCGATTACGCTCGGGTTGACCATATTTTATCCCGCTCATTATCTGAATTGACAATTCTTCCCATTGTGATTTGATTGCGCGGAGGGTAAGTTTGTCAATTTAGATAGTGGGGGCCTTTTAGGTCCATACCCTGTCTCTTCTTCTTTTATTTTCTAGAGTCCACTCCTCACTTGAGTCATGCGCATGACTATGTGATTTGCATTTCTCCAAGGTAAAAGTAAGTTCTCTAATTTTATCTTGTATTTATTTTCGGTCGGTCCATGCTAGGTGTTAGTCAGTTTTTGAGCTTGATATTACGACCATTCTTTTAAAAGAAAATAAAAATTAAATTTGTCCCTCATTTCTTTTTATTTTTTTTTGAAAAAATGATGTGAAAAAATCCCTTCATGGGAATTTTATTAACCAATAAGAGATTTTTGTCATGTTTTTATTACTTCAATAAAAATGAAATTTTCCTGAAAAAATTTTCCTCTGAAAATTTATTTCAATAAAAAGAAAAATTCCTTAAAAAAAAACTCTAGTAGACATCAAGTGATTTTATCACATTTTTCAAATTATAAAAACTTGCAAGAAAATTCTTCTCGAGAAATTCGCTCATGTTTTTCTAAGAAAAGTTTCTCTAAATAAAATTAGACTAATGTCTCGGGGGAGTTGTATTGACCAATAAGAGATTTTTGTCATGTTTTTCTTGCTTCAATAAAAATGAAATTTTCCTGACAAATTTTCCTCTGAAAATTTATTTCGATAAAAAGAAAAATTCCTTCAAAAAAAAAAACTTTGGTAAACATCAAGTGATTTTATCACATTCTTTCAAATTATAAAAATTTGCAACAAAAATTCTTTTCGAGAAATTCGCTCATGTTTTTCTAAGAAAATTTTCTCTAAATAAAATTAGACTAATGTCTCGGGGGAATTTTGTTAACCAATAAAGGATTTCTGTTATGTCTTTCCTGCTTCAATAAAAATAAAATTTTCCTAATAAATTTACCTCTGAAAATTTATTTTGATAAAAAGGAAATTCCTTCAAAGATTTTAGTAAACATCAAGAGATTTTGTCACATCCCTTTAAAAAAAATAATAAAAAAAAAGAGTAATAAATATGCAAAAAAAAATTCTGTATCAGAAATTAACCCATTTCTTCCTAAAGAAATTCTTTTTTTCTGATTTCTCTATAAAATAGAAAAAATAAAATTGGACTAATATATGAGTCATGGACCGACATTCCTTGTGTCGCATACTAATTATATCCTTTTCTTTTGCAGGGAGATCCTAGATACCCCAAACGGGTGTAAAAATTAAGTTCAATAATATATCAAGAATCATCTTCAGAAATACCAAAAGACGAAAAACACCAAGGCTTCAACCGTTAATTCAGGGAGGCAAACGAACACTGTCCATCTTTGACAGATAGAGTTGTGTCAATCCGTAAACTTGTATGGGCAGTGTATTGTGATATGACGGTGGACTTATACTAATTAAACACGGGGGCATATTTAATGTATTACAGAGGATCCCGCGTCTTTTGAAAGACAATATGGATTATATAATCAGAAACCATGAAATAAGTACCTTAACCTGATTAAATCAACCAGAGACCGGTCTTAAAATTTCCTCGGATCCGAAACACGCGGAGGGTTTTAGAGGACCGAGGTTCTATTAATGAATGTGACCCACAAGTATTTCTCCCAATGCTACAGGCGCCCGACAAGAGCAAGTGGGCACCGAAAGAAACAAAACACGGTTGAAGTGGGGCACGCAACAAATGGCCGAATTTATTGGCACACTAATTAAGTGGTGGTAGCTTTATTAATTTACATGATTGAACGCGGGTCTCTAGGCGGCTGGTGGAAAGCCACACTGAATGCCTCTCTAATGTTCTTGATATCATCGTCTACCGCAACCCGCGAGAGCATCATGAAGAAGATTAAACCTAGACGAATACGTCTACTTAGTTTCATCGCACGTTCTCGCCTTTTGTCGATGTCCAAAATTAATGCACAAGCTAGAAGTAATCATTTCCCTTTCCCCCTATTAAATGCTCGGAGCCGTTAACCGCACCAAACTCGAAAAAATTAACATCGAGACGAAATCTGCGTAAATTTGAAGGGTAAATCCGTATCGTTCCAATTTACCCTTAAATTACTCCGGTTTTAAATTTGATCCCTTCTATTTTCAGGAATTTGCAAAAGCGACTCGAGAATACAGTTGTATCCAAAAACCAAATTTCCTGGTCGGGCTAAATTGGGGGCAAATCAACTCATGGACATTACCACGGGATGGACAGCTTCGGTTAAAGAAAAATACAAGCGAAAGATCCGAACAATCTCAGACATGGGTAATTCTGTATCGTTCTAATTTGCACATAATCATCTCGAGTCCTGAATTTTTTTATTCCATTCTTAACAGGGATTGCAAATTACCTCGAGAAATATCGTAACAAGGCCCAAGGTGATACAACAGGGCCGCATTATCCCCAAGGATTAACCTTTGAAAAGAAAACCCCATGGACACCTATGGTCCAATGGACCGAATGCAGGAATACTCGACGAGTAATACCGAAGTCAATATTTTGCCACATTCTCGGCTTAATGGTGAAGCATCCAACAAAAGTCGAAGAAAACTCAACCCAGCAAAATTGGTAAAAGACTTGTCCAAGGCATTCAAGATGAAGGGTAAATCAGTATCGTTTCCAATTTATCCCTTTTAATACCGGTTGACATGTCTCCTTTTCTTGTTGCAGGAAATATTTATACTAACATGTAACATGTTGGAGGAGACAAATCCAAAAGAAAATGATGATCATTTGACAAGATCTATTCTGGTGAAAAATGGGGGGCATTTAACCGCTAAACCATGGCGGTCGCTGTCACTAAACAGACCAAAATGCTCCCTCACCCATATGCCTCATTGTGCAAGGGGCAAAACTTGAGACAAACCGCTTCTCGAAATAAGGAGTGGGCTTCCCAATTTGTTCGATCCACCCACATACTAGGGGCAATTCAAATCCGCCCATGTTTGCACATTATATAAACACACATGATGCTAAAAATTGTCACATCGGCATTGTGTTTACACATTTTATGAATTATGTATGACAATTCCGCATGTTTAATTTACCAACTCCAACTTAGAGCATAAACTGCATAGGAGACATCAAATGTGCAAAATGGGGCACAACAGGATGAGGAAAGGCAAACCATTTCCACATAGGTCTAACATTTTAACCTACAGATAAACAGCCTTTCTCCAGAGTGAGAGAAAGCCCTTTCGGAATGAAGTCCCCCATTCAGATTACATTCGAGGTATTCATACTATAAGAACCTCCTTAAACAGAAGTGGTAATGCAATACATGATCCATATGTTGATCGATTGCATCATGAGTTATTACACAGACTGCCTTTAATCATGGCAAACTTAGCTGAACAATTTTGTATGAACCAATGAACGCATTGATGAAAATGCTTGCACATGTTACCTCTGACATTGCCTGACAGGCAATACATTCCCGGTGTTCGAGTTACCTTCCAAAGTCTTGAAATTCATTCGGCGATTATTGAATGAAGAAGCCTGGTTGTCGAGAAGCCACCAAGCATTTCTTCCAAATTCTCATGTAAGTATATCTTCAACCTGAACCTTTCAAGAGAATGAATTCTGATGGTTGTTGGGGTACTCGAATCCATTGCGGTATATATAGGTATCCACCTTCTTCAATAAAGCATGATTTGTCTTAAGGACAGAAATGTTCGAGACCTTTTGATCTCTGCCTCTTTGGTTTATTCCTAAAGCGACAGGAGAATATAATTTGGGTTTGAGCTCCCGTAGGATTCCTGGTCTCCCCAGATTTCAGAATGGCACCCTTTGAGGTACACCAAGCCCTTCTTACAGGCAAACTAAGTCCTTCTTACAGGTAAACCAAGTCCTTCTTACAGGCAAACCAAGTCCTTCTTACAGGCATAAAGTCCTTCTTACAGGCAAACTAAGTCCTTCTTACAGGCATAAAGTCCTTCTTACTGGCAAACTAAGTCCTTCTTACAGGCAAACCAAGTCCTTCTTACAGGCACAAAGTCCTTCTTACAGGCAAACCAAGTCCTTCTTACAGGCACAAAGTCCTTCTTACAGGCAAATCAAGTCCTTCTTACAGGCAAACAAAGTCCTTCTTACAGGCAAAACAAGTCCTTCTTACAGGCAAATCAAGTCCTTCTTACAGGTACAAAGTCCTTTTTACAGGCACAAAGTCCTTCTTACAGGCAAATCAAGTCCTTCTTACAGGCATAAAGTCCTTCTTATAGGCAAATCAAGTCCTTCTTACAGGCAAACTAAGTCCTTCTTACAGGCAAACCAAGTCCTTCTTACAGGCACAAAGTCCTTCTTACAGGCAAATCAAGTCCTTCTTACAGGCAAACTAAGTCCTTCTTACAGGCAAACCAAGTCCTTCTTATAGGCAAATCAAGTCCTTCTTACAGGCACAAAGTCCTTCTTACAGGCAAATCAAGTCCTTCTTACAGGCATAAAGTCCTTCTTACAGGCAAATCAAGTCTTTCTTACAGGCAAACAAAGTCCTTCTTACAGGTAAACAAAGTCCTTCTTACAGGCAAAAAAAGTCCTTCTTACAGGCAACGCAAGTCCTTCTTACAGGCACAAAGTCCTTCTTACAGGCAAAGTAAGTCCTTCTTAAAGGCAAATCAAGTCATTCTTACAGGCAAATCAAGTCCTTCTTACAGGCACAAGTCCTTTTTACAGACACCAAGTCCTTTCTACAGGCACCAAGTCCTTCTTACAGGTATCTCCATGGGGTGACCTACCATACGGGTCAAATCTCAATCAAAATTTAATCAGTAGAATCCTTTTATTAGGAATCTACCATGGTACGAC
This sequence comes from Psidium guajava, assembly GCA_016432845.1. NCBI lineage: Eukaryota > Viridiplantae > Streptophyta > Magnoliopsida > Myrtales > Myrtaceae > Psidium > Psidium guajava. The sequence goes on along the minus strand of CM028229.1, from coordinate 32,468,649 downwards.
CCACCATACGGGTTAAATGGTATGACCCACCATACGGGTCAAATTTTAATTCAATTTTTAATCAGTAGAATCCTTTTATTAGGAATCTACCATGGGTTGATCCACCATACGGGTTCAAGTTCAACCACCCTAAAGTGTTTTTATATAACGAATCCTTAGGTTCTCATTTCATTTTCAGTGGAACATTCATGTCACGACTCTTTTTATTTCCTTGTATTGAGTCGATTAGAATTCAGGTGTCATCTCGTCTTTGAAATGAACCTCTACCGAGCTTCCTTTCAAAGAGGGGCAGCTGTTGACACCTGATTTTTAATCATTTTTTCTATTGCTAAAGTAATAAAAAATCCATAAAAATTCATAAAATTGAAAAATCAACTTTGCGGACCTTAGCCAAGCCTAGGGAACCAATTTTGACCAAAAAATGATTTTTCATATTTTCAGTATTTTTCGGTATTTTTATTTTCGAAAATTCATAAAACAAAAAATGAAGAAAAAATGAGAAAATTGAAAAAATCAACTTTGGAAGCCTTGGCCAAGCCTAGGCAACCATTTTTGAACAAAAAATAAAATTTCATATTATATATATATTTTTAATTTTTTTTAAAAAAATACAAAAATACTTGAAAATTTTGGAAAAATAACATTTGAGGCCAAAAAAATACACAAAGATAGTTAATATTTTTATTTTAAATCTATTTTCATATTGGCCATCGCAAATTCAGAAAAATCCAATTCGAGTCACGTGTTCCTTCACGAGTATAATCTTGAATCGGGCCTAAAAAAATTTAATTTGAGTCAACTTATTTTAACTTTCACTTTTTATGAGTTGTGACATTGTCTTCTAATATTTTAAATTTTTATCTTGGCCCAATTATACCCAGAATGACTTAATTTTGCAAAAGGGCTTTAATTAAATTATGCATTATTTTCAGCGACAAGAAATGAGCTTAAATTTGACATGTGGTAAATTTTGGTGTGTCAAAAATTGTGAGGAGATTTGGACTTAAAGAAATATATTTTTTTAAGGGACTGAATTGTAAATACTTAAAATTCAAGGACTAGAGTGCAAATACCTAACTCTTGAAGGATTATTTTACAAATAATAAAAAGAAGAGTTAGTGGATAAATTAGAATAGAGAAGGGAAGATGGAGAAGAGGAGATGAAGAAGAGAAGTTGGAGAAGAATGGATGGAGAAAATAAGATAAGAATAGAGAAGGGAAGATGGAGATGAAGAAGAGTTAGTAGAGAAATTAGAATGGAAGATAAGAATAGAGAAGGGAAGATGGAGATGAAGAAGAGTTAGTGGAGAAATTAGAATGGGAGATAAATATGGAGAAGGGAAGATGAAGATGAAGAAGAGTTAGTGGAGAGATTAGAATGTGAGATAGAGATGGAGAATGGAAGATGAAAATGAAGAAGAGTTAGTGGAGAAATTAGAATGGGAGATAGATGAGTAGGTTATAAAAGGAGGAAGAAGTGAACTTGAGAAGGAATTTTTGGGAGAGAAAATTTGAAGTGTTTGAGGACTTTTTTTGGAGAGAAAATTTTGGATGTTTGAGAGAGTTTTGAGATATTGAAGAAAAATTTGAGAGAAAGAAAATACCAAAAGAGAGAGAATTTTGAAGATGATGGGAGTTCAAAGCTAGGGATTATCATCACAAATTCCTTCATCGATCAATATAAATCAAGAGTTCATCTTCGTCAACGAGCAAGCAAATTCGAGCTAAGTGTTTTTATTTATTCATTTGTTTATGGTTTTACTTGTAAATTAGCACGAATTGTATACACTTTCTCCATCTCCTCTTTTTTTTCATATTTTATGTCAGGAGAAGGATATCTCTACGTCAACAGCAAAAATCTCGTAGAGATGCAAAAATCGGCCCAGACAAGCTTCTAAGCTGTCCACCGATTTCTCAACTGATCTGTGACTAAAAGTCCCTCTTAATTCAAAAGAAACTCTCTATATTGGGAACATAGAGAGCGAAAATCAATTATAGAAATCCCTCCCAAAAAAATGGGAGATAAGTACTCTTTCCACTCTTCTGGTTTTAGGTGCAAATTAGCACATATTTTGTATACTGACATTTCACTCTATTTTATGTCAGGAAGCCGCAGCTTTATATCAATGGTCAACCCTATGGAAGCACAAAATCGGCTTGGAGGAGTCCTCAAGCGCGCACAAATTTCAAATTGTTGAATCAATTCGTTGTATTTTATTTTAAAGAATTCATACCCCAGAATGGAGAGGACAAAGTCCATCCGCAATTTAAATACCTGCACCATAAATCCCAAAGGGAAGAGCCAAGCCAATGCTTAGCCTCCCATTGGAGGTTTTTACTTACAGTAGTTAAATACCTGCAACTTAAATACCTGTACCTTAAATCCCAAAGGGAAGAGCCAAGCCAATGCTTAGCCTCCCATTGGAGGTTTTTACTTACAGTAGTTAAATACCTGCAACTTAAATACCTATACCTTAAATCCCAAAGGGAAGAGCCAAGCCAATGCTTAGCCTCCCATTGGAGGTTTTTACTTACAGTAGTTAAATACTTGCAACTTAAATACATGTACCTTAAATCCCAAAGGGAAGAGCCAAGCCAATGCTTAGCCTCCCATTGGAGGTTTTTACTTACAGTAGTTAAATACCTGCAACTTAAATACATGTACCTTAAATCCCAAAGGGAAGAGCCAAGCCAATGCTTAGCCTCCCATTGGAGGTTTTTACTTACAATAGTTTAAATACTTGCAACTTAAATACCTGTACCTTAAATCCCAAAGGGAAGAGCCAAGCCAATGCTAGGCCTCCCATTGGAGGTGTTTATTCACTGTCATGTACTTCCTATAATTTAATTTTTGAATCATCAGACCCAAAAGATAAGTAGGTTGTAATACTGCACAGAAGTCGTTAACACACTCCTTCTTTCGGCTTCAGGGAATCTTTAACACTTAAAAAAATATAACAAATAAAAATATATACCATCCATGCATCCTATTTAAAAAGTGAAAACACAAAAGAGAATACCCTACTATAGCCTTAGGAATAAACCAAGCCTGAGTTGCAACTTTGGTTTTTGTTTAAATGATTTTAAAATTTGGAGTCGCCACTAATCGTTCTTGGTAGGTCGATTAGAAACCTAAATAAATTAGCGGGAGAACTAATTTATTCCTGCGAACCAGAGATTAGGAGCTCGGGGACTTGGTTACACTAGTTAATTAAAACTAATGCCCTTTCGGTACCTTAATTTCATGGATATCCTAATTCGGCAACTCAGGCTTGGTTTATTCCTAAGGCTATAGTAGGGTATTCTCTTTTGTGTTTTCACTTTTTAAATAGGATGCATGGATGGTATATATTTTTATTTGTTATATTTTTTTAAGTGTTAAAGATTCTCTGAAGCCGAAAGAAGGAGTGTGTTAACGACTTCTATGCAGTATTACAACCTACTTATCTTTTGGGTCTGATGATTCAAAAATTAAATTATAGGAAGTACATGACAGTGAATAAACACCTCCAATGGGAGGCCTAGCATTGGCTTGGCTCTTCCCTTTGGGATTTAAGGTACAGGTATTTAAGTTGCAAGTATTTAAACTACTGTAAGTAAAAACCTCCAATGGGAGGCTAAGCATTGGCTTGGCTCTTCCCTTTGGGATTTAAGGTACATGTATTTAAGTTGCAAGTATTTAACTACTGTAAGTAAAAACCTCCAATGGGAGGCTAAGCATTGGCTTGGCTCTTCCCTTTGGGATTTAAGGTACATGTATTTAAGTTGCAAGTATTTAACTACTGTAAGTAAAAACCTCCAATGGGAGGCTAAGCATTGGCTTGGCTCTTCCCTTTGGGATTTAAGGTATAGGTATTTAAGTTGCATGTATTTAACTACTGTAAGTAAAAACCTCCAATGGGAGGCTAAGCATTGGCTTGGCTCTTCCCTTTGGGATTTAAGGTACAGGTATTTAAGTTGCAGGTATTTAACTACTGTAAGTAAAAACCTCCAATGGGAGGCTAAGCATTGGCTTGGCTCTTCCCTTTGGGATTTATGGTGCAGGTATTTAAATTACGGATGGACTTTGTCCTCTCCATTCTGGGGTATGAATTCTTTAAAATAAAATACAACGAATTGATTCAACAATTTGAAATTTGTGCGCGCTTGAGGACTCCTCCAAGCCGATTTTGTGCTTCCATAGGGTTGACCATTGATATAAAGCTGCGGCTTCCTGACATAAAATAGAGTGAAATGTCAGTATACAAAATATGTGCTAATCTGCACCTAAAACCAGAAGAGTGGAAAGAGTACTTATCTCCCATTTTTTTGGGAGGGATTTCTATAATTGATTTTCGCTCTCTATGTTCCCAATATAGAGAGTTTCTTTTGAATTAAGAGGGACTTTTAGTCACAGATCAGTTGAGAAATCGGTGGACAGCTTAGGAGCTTGTCTGGGCCGCTTTTTGCATATCTACGAGATTTTTGCTGTTGACGTAGAGATATCCTTCTCCTGACATAAAATATGGAAAAAAAGAGGAGATGGAGAAAGTGTATACAATTTGTGCTAATTTGCAAGTAAAACCATAAACAAATGAATAAATAAAAACACTTAGCTCGAATTTGCTTGCTCGTTGACGAGGATGAACTCTTGATTTATATTGATCGATGAAGGAATTTGTGATGATAATCCCTAGCTTTGAACTCCCATCATCTTCAAAATTCTCTCTCTTTTGGTATTTTCTTTCTCTCAAATTTTTCTTCAATCTCCCAAAACTCTCTCAAACATCCAAAATTTTCTCTCCAAAAAAAATCCTCCCCTAACACTTCAAATTTTCTCTCTCAAGAATCCTTTCTCAAGCTCACTTCTTTCTCCTTTTATAACCTACTCATCTATCTCCCATTCTAATTTTTCCACTAACTCTATCTCCCATTCTAATTTCTCCACTAACTCTTCTTCATTTTCATCTTCCATTCTCAATCTCTATCTCACATTCTAATCTCTCCACTAACTTTTTTTCATCTTCATCTTCCCTTCTCCATATTTATCTCCCATTCTAATTTCTCCACTAACTCTTCTTAATCTCCATCTTCCCTTCTCTATTCTTATCTTCCATTCTAATTTCTCTACTAACTCTTCTTCATCTCCATCTTCCCTTCTCTATTCTTATCTTATTTTCTTCATCCATTCTTCTCCAACTTCTCTTCTTCATCTCCTCTTCTTCATCTTCCCTTCTCTATTCTAATTTATCCACTAACTTTTCTTTTTATTATTTGTAAAATAATCCTTCAAGAGTTAGGTATTTGCACTTTAGTCCTTGAATTTTAAGTATTTACAATTCAGTCCCTGAAAAAATATATTTCTTTAAGTCCAAATCTCCTCATAATTTTTGACACACCAAAATTTACCACATGTCAAATTTAAGCTCATTTCTTGTAGCTGAAAATAATGCATAATTTAATTAAATCCCTTTTGCAAAATTAAGTCATTCTGGGTATAATTGGGCCAAGATGAAAATTTAAAATATTAGAAGACAATGTAACAACTCATAAAAAGTGAAAGTTAAAAATAAGTTGACTCAAATTAAATTTTTTTAGGCCCGATTCGAGATTATACTCGTGAAGGAACACGTGACTCGAATTGGATTTTTCTGAATTTGCGATGGCCAATATGAAAATAGATTTAAAATAAAAATATTAACTATCTTTGTGTATTCTTTGGCCTCAAATGTTATTTTTTCAAAATTTTCAAATATTTTTGTATTTTTTTAAAAAAATTAAAATATATATAATATGAAAAATTATTTTTTGGTCAAAATTCGTTCCCTAGGCTTGGCTAAGGTTCCCAAAGTTGATTTTTCAATTTTATGAATTTTTATGGATTTTCTATTAATTTTTGAAAATAAATAAATAAAAAATACGTAAAAATACTGAAAATATGAAAAATCGTTTTTTGGTCAAAATTGGTTCCCTAGGCTTGGTTAAGGTCCCCAAAGTTGATTTTTCAATTTTATGAATTTTTATGGATTTTTTATTACTTTAGCAATAGAAAAAATGATTAAAGATCATGTGTCAACAGCTGCCTCTCTTTGAAAGGAAACTCGGTAGAGGTTCTTTTCAAAGACGAGATGACACCTGGATTCTTATCGACTCAATACAAGGAAATAAAAAGAGTCGTGACATGATTGTTCCACTGAAAATGAAATGAGAACCTAAGGATTCGTTATATAAAAAAACTTTAGGGTGGTTGAACTTGAACCCGTATGGTGGATCAACCCATGGTAGATTCCTAATAAAAGGATTCTACTGATTAAAAATTGAATTAAAATTTGACCCGTATGGTGGGTCATACCATTTGACCCGTATGGTGGGTCGTACCATGGTAGATTCCTAATAAAAGGATTCTACTGATTAAATTTTGATTGAGATTTGACCCGTATGGTAGGTCACCACATGGAGATACCTGTAAGAAGGACTTGGTGCCTGTAGAAAGGACTTGGTGCCAGTAAAAAGGACTTGGTGCTTTGCCTGTAAGAAGAACTTTGTGCCTGTAAGAAGGACTTTGTGCCTGTAAGAAGGACTTGATTTGCCTGTAAGAATGACTTTGTGCCTGTAAGAAGGACTTTATGCCTGTAAGAAGGACTTTGTGCCTGTAAGAAGGACTTGATTTGCTTGTAAGAAGGACTTTGTGCCTGTAAGAAGGACTTTATGCCTGTAAGAAGGACTTCATTTGCCTGTAAGAAGGACTTTGTGCCTGTAAGAAGGACTTGATTTGCCTGTAAGAAGGACTTTGTGCCTGTAAGAAGGACTTGATTTGCCTGTAAGAAGGACTTTGTGCCTGTAAGAAGGACTTGGTTTGCCTGTAAGAAGGACTTAGTTTGCCTGTAAGAAGGACTTAGTTTGCCTATAAGAAGGACTTGATTTGCCTGTAAGAAGGACTTTATGCCTTTAAGAAGGACTTGATTTGCTTGTAAGAAGGACTTTGTTTGCCTGTAAGAAGGACTTTGTGCCTGTAAGAAGGACTTGATTTGCCTGTAAGAAGGACTTTGTGCCTGTAAGAAGGACTTGATTTGCCTGTAAGAAGGACTTGCTTTGCCTGTAAGAAGGACTTTATTTGCCTGTAAACAGGACTTGATTTGCCTGTAAGAAGGACTTGGTTTGCCTGTAAGAAGGATTTTGTGCCTGTAAGAAGGACTTTGTTTGCTTGTAAGAAGGACTTAGTTTGCCTGTAAGAAGGACTTGATTTGCCTGTAAGAAGGACTTTGTGCCTGTAAGAAGGACTTGATTTGCCTGTAAAAAGGATTTACTTTGCCTGTAATAAGGACTTTGTGCCTGTAAGAAGGACTTGGTTTGCCTGTAAGAAGGACTTGGTGCCTGTAAGAAGGACTTTGTGCCTGTAAGAAGGACTTGATTTGCCTGTAAGAAGGACTTGCTTTGCCTGTAAGAAGGACTTTATTTGCCTGTAAGCAGGACTTGATTTGCCTGTAAGAAGGACTTTATGCTTGTAAGAAGGACTTTGTGCCTGTAAGAAGGACTTTGTGCCTGTAAGAAGGACTTTGTGCCTGTAAGAAGGACTTGATTTGCCTGTAAGAAGGACTTTGTGTCTGTAAGAAGGACTTGGTTTGCCTGTAAGAAGGACTTAGTTTGCCTATAAGAAGGACTTGGTGCCTATAAGAAGGACTTGGTTTGCCTGTAAGAAGGACTTGGTTTGCCTGTAAGAAGGACTTTATGCCTGTAAGAAGGACTTGGTGCCTGTAAGAAGAACTTGGTTTGCCTATAAGAAGGACTTTATGCCTGTAAGAAGGACTTGATTTGCCTGTAAGAAGGACTTGTTTTGCCTATAAGAAGGACTTGTTTTGCCTGTAAGAAGGACTTGATTTGCCTGTAAGAAGGACTTTATGCCTGTAAGAAGGACTTGTTTTGCCTGTAAGAAGGACTTGATTTGCCTGTAAGAAGGACTTTGTGCCTGTAAGAAGGACTTGATTTGCTTGTAAGAAGGACTTGATTTGCCTATAAGAAGGACTTGGTTTGCCTGTAAGCAGGACTTGGTTTGCCTGTAAGAAGGACTTGGTGTACCTCAAAGGGTGCCATTCTGGAATCTGGGAAGATCATGAATCCTGCAGAAGCTCAAACCCAAATTATATTCTACTGTCGCTTTAGGAATAAACCAAAGAGGCAAAGATCAAAAGGTCTCGAACATTTCTGTCTTTGAGACAAATCATGCTTTATTGAAGAAGGTGGATACCTGTATGTACCGCAATGGATTCGAGTACCCCAACAACCGTCAGAATTCATTCTCTTGAAAGGTTCAGGTTGAAGATATACTTACCTGAGAATTTGGAAGAAATGCTTGGTGGCTTCTCGACAACCAGGCTTGTTCATTCAATAATCGCTGAATGAATTTCAAGACTTTGGAAGGTAGTTTGAACATTGGGAATGTGTTGCCTGTCAGGCAGTATCAGAGGTAACATGTGCAAGCATTTTCATCAATGAGTTGATCGGTTCATGTAAAACTATTCAACCAAGTCGGCAATCAATCCAAATATGGATCATGCAAAACTATTCTGTCAAGCTTGCATTACCAATTCTGTTTAAGGAGGTTCTCATAGTATGAACGCCTCGAATGTAATCTGAATGGGGGACTTCAATCCGAAAGGGCCTTGTCTCACTCTGGGGAAAGGCTGTTTATCTGTAAATTAAAATGTTAGACTTGCGTGGAAATGGTTTGCCTTTCCTCATCCTGTCATGCCCCATTCTGCACATTTGATGTCTCCTGTGCAGTTTATGCTCTAAGTTGGAGTTGGTAAGTTAAACACACGGAATAGTCATACATAATTCATGAACTGTGTAAGCACAATGCAGATGTGACAATTTTTTAGCATTACGTGTGTTTATATAATGTGCAAATATGGGCGGATTTAAATTGCCCCTGGTATGTGGGCGGACCGAACAAATTGGGAAGCCTACTCCTTATGTCGAGGGGTGGTTCGTCTCAAACTTTGTCTCTACGTGATGAAGCATATGGGTGAGGGAGCATTTCGGTTTGTTTAATGACAGCGACCGCCACGGTTTAGCGGTTGAATGCCCCTGTAAAAAGCAGAGAAATTATTCTCGAAATCAAACGAGATAAGGAAGACATATTTGCTTTTTCGCTTCAGAGCTTGTGATCAATTTGCCCCATTTTTCACCAGAATAGATCTTGTCAGATGATCATAATTTTCTTTTAGATTTGTCTCCTTCAACATGTTAAATGTTAGTGTAAATATTTCCTGTAAAAAGAAAAAGAGACATATCAGCCAGTATTAAAAGGGATAAATTGAAAACGATACTGATTTACCCTTCATCTTGAATGTCTTGCACGAGTCTTTTACCAGTTTTGTTGGATTGAATTTTCCTCGACTTTTGTTGGGCGCCTCACCATTATGGGAAGACTATGGTAAAATACTGACTTTGATATTACTCGTCGAGTATTCCTGTTTGTAAAAAAAGAAATGCACAAAAAGTTGTTTCATTTATTTATAATACATACAACATTCCCCACCCTTGGGGATCGAACTCGGAATATTTCGGACCTACTGTCATCCCCCATACCATTCGGTCCATTGGACCGTAGGTGTCCATGGGGCTTTCTTTTCAAAGGTTAATCCTTGGGGATAACGCAGCCCTGTTGTATCACCTTGGGCCATGTTACGGTATTTCTCGAGGTAATTTGCAATCCCTGTTAAGAATGGAATAAGACAATTCAAGACTTGAGATGATTATGTGCACATTAGAACGATACAGAATTACCCATTTCTGAGATTGTTCACGTCTTTCGCTTGTACTTTCCTTTGTCCGAAGCTGTCTATCCCGTGGTAATGCCCATGAGTTGATTTGCCCCCAAATTTTATCCAACCTGTATTCGGATATGATTGCGTTCTCGGGTCGATTTGCAATTTCCTGAGAATAGAAGGGGCTTAATTTTAAAACTTGGAGCAACTGAGGGTAAATTGAAACGATACGGAGTTACCCTTCAGGTTTATGCAGATTTTCAGTCGCCATCAATTCGTCTCGAGGTTAGTGAGGTGGCGGATTTGAGCATTTAATAGGGGGAAGTCGGATTATTACTCCTTGCTTTTACACATTCACAAAAGCAGAAAAACACATCACGCAAGGAAATAAAACACATTCACTCATTCAGGATTAGTTCCGCTTCCTCCGCAGGCTCTCCCATGATCAGCTGGCTTCATCCCAAATTAGGTATGCATCGGCCATATTGAAGGCCTCGTGGTCACTGGCTAAACAAGTGCATCACAGTCCCGATGCTTTACCGATATCAAACTGGTTGATTATGGCGAAAAGATCATCGTCAATGTCCGCTTGGTGGTGATCTGTCCCTTCTTCCTCGGGAGGTATTGATGCTGATCCAGTATCATTGGTCCTTTTGTACCCTCCTCCAACAGAACTCGATCCTGTTATAAACTGGTCTAACTCACCTCTTAAACGTGCATTTTCGATCCTCAGATCATACATTTCATCGAGGGTGAGGAGGAGGCTATTGCAGTTGGGGCAGGTGGTGGAGTCAAAAGTCTCTTTATACATCTTGTTTTCCGCTCGGAGGTTTTCATTTTCAACTCTTAGAAACTCGGCTTCGTTGTGCTCATGACGAGCCTTCATTCGGGTTCACCTATTTTGAAACCAGAACTTGATTTGCAAAGGTTCAAGTCCTAACTCTTGACTCAGTTCCATTTTCTGTTTGCCGTCTGGCATAGGGCATGCTCTGAAGAAATCCTCAAGCCTTTGTACCTGCTCCTTAGTATGGCGACGGTAACGCTTCTTTTGACCCTTACCGTTATTGTCCTTATCTTTACTGAGATTTTGGACGTCGTCGGCGAAAGAGCCAGGCTCCATAGGCTCGATCCCAAACATGGCTTCGAACTTTTCCTCTCCCATATTCAGCAGGCAATGATAGCTCTCGGGAGTATTGGGTTGAGACATCTTTGATTTGGTTGATGATTTCTCAAGATTTGCTACTCGCTTCCGGTGTTTTCACTCTCTTTGAATTTTTCTGAGCGATTGCCTATGCCTTAAGACCCTCTTCCGAGCATGGCGTCTCTTTTAAAATTAAACGTGGGTTTAGCAACTGTATTGCTTCTTCCAAGGGTCCGGCCTTTCTCAATCCTCTTTTCTTATCGTGTCTCTTGCTCGACTCGTCTCCTTCCATCTTTTCGTGATAGGGCCCCTTGTTGTTGTCTCCACCGTCAATTTGCTGGCGAGTTCTTCAATAAAGACGAGTCGTATCTCTTTTCTGCCGAAAATGTCTTTGTCTCCCACTCAGCTTATTTTTTATCTTTTCTTTTTCAAAGTAGTGGCGTCCCGTTTAGCTTTGCCGTAGAGACGTCGGATTTGCTTGGCTGGAGATTGGAGACGAGTAGCGGAGGTGATACTGATAGGGAATGTTAGACAGGAAAATCTGGCCAGTAGAGACTTCCCCTGCAAAAATGAAAGAGAATGCGGCAGTATATGTTCTTCATATTCTAGAAAAATTGGAACGATACTGTTTTACCATTGTGTGTACTTCTATTGAATTTGAATTGAGGAAGTTCCTTCATTTGGACTGGATTGAATTGTATGTCCCGAGTTGCCCTTCACTTTGAGCTTGCCACGTAAGTGCTTTGCTTAGTTGGGCCTTATTTTCTTTCGGGTTGCCTTGGACCATCATCATTTTCTATGCCATCGGGTCCGTGGACCGGAGGGCTCCTTTAATTTGAAGGTTACCTTCGAGGCAAATGAGTCCTATCGCGTTCCATTGGGTCATTTCATTTTGCGACACTCTTGAGGCACTTTGCGATTCCCTGGGTGAGAATGGAACAAATCCAATTTAGCATTTTGCAACGATTGAGGGTAAATTGGAACGACACACAATTACCCGTCTTCGAGCTCGCCTTGGCATTTCACTTGAAATTTCCCTACGTGAGGCCATTCAACATTTCTCATTATGGCAGTCAGCGATGTTATCACAAATTGATCCGCCCTAAATCTAGCATAAAAAGGGATTTACGCATTCGACGGGATAAAAAAAATAAATAAATTGCCCCATTGTCCCTGAATTAAATCGAGACACCTAGAAAGCTGGAAAATATCATACGCAGGGGAATTAAGCATGAAATAAAATGTGCACTTATTCAAGGTCAGTTCTGCCTCTCCTGTGGCTCTTCGATAATCAGCTAGTCTCGTGTTGGTTCGGGTGTGGATGATCGATGTTTGAGAGTCCCTACTCACTGGCTCCTGATCGCGGCTTGGGACGTCTGTCAACCCTAAACTGGTTGACCAGGGCAGTAAGCTCATCATCTGGGTAATCTCTTGAACCTTCCAGCAACTGATGCTCGAATTGGGCATTGTTGTTGGCAAATGCTGGCGGTAGATTTCTCATTCTGTCCTCGCCATGAGCAATTTGACTTCTCGTGCTGGAGCCTTCATCATTACTCGAGAAAGTGTGGGGATCACCAACTGTCCTGCTGCCAAAAACTCCTTCCATTCGAGGATTAAAGAAGTGGAAGTGCTCAGGATAATTTCTTGTCTGATTCTCTGGCTACGCAGGCGCGCTGATCATGGGATGAATTCTAGCCACGGGTTGGTGCTCAGACCAAGGAGTCTGAGTACACTGCCCCTGCGGTCTATACTCTTGAAGAGCATTAGGGTGATTCTGGGGGATACTTTGATTAACGCCTGGAGGATTGATGGCACGGCTACTGGCTTGGTTGATGATGGGAAGTGGCTCGCCCCATGCTAACCCGCGGAACTTATGGTGGCGAAGAGACTCGACATTCAGGCTTGGATCAGTCCCGCCTTGGTTTTCTTGATTCTGAGCTGCATTGTGTTCTCTCACCCTTTTTCTGTACTTCTGAAGATGACTCGAAACATTTGCTTTAGTGAGTCCCTCTACGTTCATAATTTCCAGTATATGTTGCGGCCGTGCCGAATCGATTCCTACCTGTTGAACTGCATTAACAAACATACGATGCAGCTCGGGAGACCAACTCATCTTCTTTCTCCAGTTGCTTGGAACAAAATTGAAGGCTTGATGCTTGTTCTCATGGTCGTGCAATTGCTTCCTTACCACGTGCTGCCATATGTTTTGAAGCATCTGAACCCTAACTGGTTTCGTTACGACGTCTTGGGCCCCATTTAAGACAGCCTTCATTATGGCTTGCTGATCATCGCTTGCCGATATTACGAGGACTGGCATGTTTAATTTAGAATTGACGACTTCCAAGAGAGTGAAAACATTCATGTCAATCCCTACCATGGCGGTGAGGACGATATCAAACTGGTCACCACTCCTCCTTAATATCTCTAAGGCCTCTGTCGCCTTTGCTTGAGCTACAACCTTATACCGGCATTTTCTCAATACGGTAACAAGGATTGACAGAGAGACTGGATTACCGTCAATGGCCATGACCAGTAGACCCTCAGGGTAAGGAACTTCATTAGCTTCGACCAGGGTTGAACATGCGCCCGTTTCCCTAATGCTCGACATATTTCTGGATCTAGGACTGCCGACTCGAGACCGCCTCAGGATGTCTTCTTGGACTTGAGGGATCACGGGATCGTCGATGGTTTCTCGTAACAGGCTTTGAAAGTCGATGCTTTGATGGTGAAGGTTTTGAATTCCTCTCCCACGAGAACTCCTTCCTCTCTATCTTTCTCCTGCGAGTTCTTGCGAATGAACTCTCACTATCAAATGAGGACAAGTTCTCTCTCTGGCAATAGCAACGACTTCCCTCTTCACGGGCAGCGCTATTAGATTTTCCGAGGGAGAAAATCTGATATTCAGCTTTTGATCAAAGGGGAAATCCTTGTTTCTCGCTCAGTTTGTCTTCTTTTTTCTTTTCGTGATAGAGGGCCCCTGTCAAGATCTCCACCGTCGATTTACTGGCGGGTCCTCCAATGAAGACAAGTCGTATCTCCTTTTCGCTAACGTTTGCCGTGTCTTCCACTCAGCTCATCTTTCCGTCTTCTTTTTCAAAGTGGCGGTGTCTCGTCAAACTTTCTGCGGAGATTTCGGACTTGCTTAGCTCGCAGTCGCCATCTGATGGGAATTCGAGCCAACGAGGGTGGTGCCAATAGAGAATGGTAGATAAGAGAAATCTTGACTGGTTGATACCGTCACTATGAAATCGATATTTACTTCAAAGCAGATTACCATCTTCGCATTCCGCTCATTTGCCTCACCTCTCTCCCCCTTTCTTTCGTATTCTGCTTTCAAAAATGGCTAATTCTCCTAACCATACCTTATCCGCCGAAGTCCTAGCTGGGTGGGAGAGACTCTACAATCTTCTTGGTAGAGGTTACGCTCATATAGCCAAAAACTCTACCGTTGAGGCTGAAATCCTCGGTTTATTAAGGACCGTGGACGCTGCTTCTGTTGAGGGTACCCAACTAGGGAAGGAGTACCGGAACTTCTCGACCCTCTTCATCAATTTTCTGGCTGCCTATAACCGTGCTTATGAGACGGTCCTTGTGACCGCCGTCGTGAAAGCCCGTTACCGAGACCGGCACGAGCGTCTGGCAACAGTTACGTTTGTGGCTGATAATCACAAAAAGGCCCTCAAGTTTGCCAACGATCAGCTTTCGTGGCTGGTTCGTGAGAGGGGAAAGTTGGTGGACCGTCTGGCCTTGGTCCGAACTTACGCCGAACAGGAGCCAGGCAATATTGTGATGAGGTGTAAATGTGGTTGGCTGCAGGAGAGACTTGATGACATTACGGCAGACATTGCTTTCGAGAGGGCAGCGGTTCCGGACCTGGAGTTTGCCGTTGAGCATTACGAGGCCACTATGGCCCAGGTTAAAGAGAAGTGCGATCGCCTCTTCTTTAGGCTCGCGGAGCTTGATCCCGAGAGCGCCCGATGCATCCAGAGCATCAACTGTTTGGAGAGTCAGTTGAGCTCTTTCGTAATGGTCATCAGGGCCCAGTTTGGCTTTACCTTTCCTCCCCAGTGAGTTGTTGTAATACTCTTTGATGAATGGAATGAAAGAAAAGCTTCACGTGTTTTGTTTTGTTTTTTTTTTAATTTTCCTGCTATCGTTTCTTCCGCATAGCATAACAGAACGATTTGAGGTACCGAAGATGTCGAGGCTTAATGTTCTTCTTGATGTTCTTGTTTAATTGCTCCAGACGATGATATCGAGAACATTGATTATGGGTTCGGCGGTGGCCCCCACTATCCATCTTGATATCACGAACAAAAACGCTATGACAACTCGATCAGTGCGCTGATAGTAAATCCGGCCACCTGTTGTGTGCCCACTTTTATCCATATTTTGTTTCTTTCGGCGTCCACTTGCTCGTGTCGGTCGCCTGTAGCGTCGGGAGAAATTCCTGTGGGCCACGTTCATTAATAGAACCTCGGTCCTCTAAAGCCCTCCGCATGTTTCGGATAAGAGGAAATTTTAAGACCGGTCTCTAGTTGATTTGATCAGGTAAAGGTATTTATTTCATGGGTTCTGATTATATAATCCATATTGTTTTTCAAAAGACGCGGGATCCTCTGCAATACATTAAATATGCCCCCATGTTTAATCAGTATAAATCCACCGTCATATCAGAATACACTGCCCATACAAGTTTACGGATTGACACAACTTTGTCTGTCAAAGATGGACAATGTTCGTTTGCCCCCCAGAATTAACGGTTGAAGCCTCGGTGTTTTTCGTCTTTTGGTATTTCTGAAGATGATTCTTGATATATTATTGAACTTAATTTTTACACCCGTCTGGGGTATCTAGGATCTCCCTGCAAAAGAAAAGGATATAATTAGTATGCGACACAAGAAATGTCGGTCCATGACTCCTATATTAGTCCAATTTGATTTTTTCTATTTTATGGAGAAATCAGAAGAAAGAAAAAAAAATTTCCTTAGGAAGAAATGGGTTAATTTCTGATACAGAATTTTTTTCAGATTTATTATTCTTTTTTTTTATTTTTTTAAAGGAATGTGACAAAGTCTCTTGACGTTTACTAAAATTTTTGAAGGAATTTCCTTTTTATCAAAATAAATTTTCAGAGGTAAATTTGTCAGGAAAATTTTATTTTTATTGAAGCAGGAAAGACATGACAGAAATCCTTTATTGGTTAACGAAATTCCCCCGAGACATTAGTCTAATTTTATTTAGAGAAACTTTTCTTAGAAAAACATGAGCGAATTTCTCGAAAAGAATTTTTGTTGCAAGTTTTTATAATTTGAAAGAATGTGATAAAATCACTTGATGTTTTTTTTAAAGGAATTTTTCTTTTTATCGAAATAAATTTTCAGAGGAAAATTTGTCGGGAAAATTTCATTTTTATTGGAGAGAAAAAAACATGACAAAAATCTCTTATTGGTCAATTAGTCTAATTTTATTTAGAGAAAATTTTCTTAGAAAAACATGAGCGAATTTCTCGAGAAGAATTTTCTTGCAAGTTTTTATAATTTGAAAAATGTGATAAAATCACTTGATGTCTACTAGAGTTTTTTTTTTAAGGAATTTTTCTTTTTATTGAAATTTTCAGAGGAAAATTTTTTCAGGAAAATTTCATTTTTATTGAAGCAATAAAAATATGAAAAAAATCCCTTATTAGTTAATAAAATTCCCATGAAGGGATTTTTTTACATCATTTTTTCAAAAAAAAAAATTTAAAAGAAATGAGGGACAAATTTAATTTTTATTTTCTTTTAAAAAGAATGGTCGTAATATCAAGCTCAAAAACTGACTAACACCTAGCATGGACCGACCGAAAATAAATACAAGATAAAATTAGAGAACTTACTTTTACCTTGGAGAAATGCAAATCACATAGTCATGCGTATGACTCAAGTGAGGAGTGGACTCTATAAAATAAAAGAAGGAGAGACAAGGTATGGACCTAAAAAGGCTCCCACTATCTGAATTGACAAACTTACCCTCCGCGCAATCAAATCACAATGGGAAGAATTGTCAATTCAGATAATGAGCGGAATAAAATATGGTCAACCCGAGCGCAATCGACGCAAGAGCTTTGCATATTCGATCCCTATCTATGGTTTTCTAGGAAGAATTTCGCGACTTGGGTTTAGACGCTTGTGTGTGCAGGTGTCGTGATCCTCAGAGTATGCAAGACATGCACAACAATTGATATCAAAACAGCGCTTCTAAAAATGTGCGAAATTAAACAAATAAACCCAACACCGAGCCTGCAAAACAAAGGGGTTAGCCAAACACTCCGCCCCTTATAACTCCCATCCTGCAAAAACATATAACACCTATACAATGAGTCCCAAACAATATCGCCAGAAGCGAGATATGCATGAAATTTTCATTGGCCTAAGTCCACTAAGACTCTTAAAATTTCGAAAAAATTTAAGTATTCCAATTGGTATCTTTTTTCGAAAATTTAAAAATCTCTCTCCCCAGTGAAGTCGCCAGTCTGTCGCGACCCTCTAAAAATTTTTTTTAAATTTTAAAAGGGGTTAACGGATTATTAGGTTAATTAGATTTGACTAACCTAATGCGGACCCTCCCAAGCCCTACCGAATCGCAACTTTGGTTTTTGTTTAAATGATTTTGAAATTTGGAGTCGCCACTAATCGTTCTTGGTAGGTCGATTAGAAACCTAAATAAATTAGCAGGAGAACTAATTTATTCCTGCGAACCAGAGATTATGAGTTCGGGGACTTTGTTACACTAGTTAATTAAAACTAATGCCCTTTCGGTACCTTAATATCATGGATATCCTAATTCGGCAACTCAGGCTTGGTTTATTCCTAAGGCTCTAGTAGGGTATTCTCTTTTGTGTTTTCACTTTTTAAATAGGATGCATGGATGGTATATATTTTTATTTGTTATATTTTTTTAAGTGTTAAAGATTCCCTGAAGCCGAAAGACGGAGTGTGTTAACGACTTCTGTGCAGTATTACGACCTACTCATCTTTTGGGTCTGATAATTTAAAAATTGAATTGTAGGAAGTACATGACAGTGAATAAACACCTCCAATAAGAGGCCTAGCATTGGCTTGGCTCTTCTCTTTGGGATTTAAGGTACAGGTATTTAAGTTGCAAGTATTTAAACTACTGTAAGTAAAAACCTCCAATGGGAGGCTAAGCATTGGCTTGGCTCTTCCCTTTGGGATTTAATGTACAGGTATTTAAGTTGCATGTATTTAACTACTGTAAGTAAAAACCTCCAATGGGAGGCTAAGCATTGGCTTGGCTCTTCCCTTTGGGATTTAAGGTACAGGTATTTAAGTTGCAGGTATTTAACTACTGTAAGTAAAAACCTCCAATGGGAGGCTAAGCATTGGCTTGGCTCTTCCCTTTGGGATTTAAGGTGCAGGTATTTAACTACTGTAAGTAAAAACCTCCAATGGGAGGCTAAGCATTGGCTTGGCTCTTCCCTTTGGGATTTAAGGTGCAGGTATTTAAGTTGTAGGTATTTAACTACTATAAGTAAAAACCTCCAATGGGAGGCTAAGCATTGGCTTGGCTCTTCCCTTTGGGATTTATGGTGCAGGTATTTAAATTGCGGATGGACTTTGTCCTCTCCATTTTGGGGTATGAATTTTTTAAAATGAAATACAACGAATTGATTCAACAATTTGAAATTTGTGCGCGCTTGAGGACTCCTCCAAGCCGATTTTGTGCTTCCATAGGATTGCCATTGATATAGAGCTGCGGCTTCCTAACATAAAATAGAGTGAAGTGTTAGTATACAAAATATGTGCTAATCTGCATCTAAAACCAGAAGAGTAGAAAGAGTACTTATCTCCCATTTTTTTGGGAGGGATTTCTATAATTGATTTTCGCTCTCTATGTTCCCAATATAGAGAGTTTCTTTTGAATTAAGAGGGACTTTTAGTCACAGATTAGTTGAGAAATCGGTGGACAGCTTAGGAGCTTGTCTGGGCCGATTTTTGTATCTCGACGAGATTTTTGCTGTTGACGTAGAGATATCCTTCTCCTGACATAAAATATGGAAGAAAAAGGAGATGGAGAAAGTGTATACAATTTGTGCTAATTTGCGAGTAAAACCATAAATAAATGAATAAATAAAAACACTTAGCTTGAATTTGTTTGCTCGTTGACGAGGATGAACTCTTGATTTATATTGATCGATGAAGGAATTTGTGATGATAACCCCTAGCTTTAAACTCCCATCATCTTCAAAATTCTCTCTCTTTTGGTATTTTCTTTCTCTCAAAATTTTCTTCAATCTCCCAAAACTCTCTCAAACATCCAAAATTTTCTCTCCAAAAAATTCTCCCAAACACTTCAAATTTTCTCTCTCAAGAATCCTTTCTCAAGCTCACTTCTTCCTCCTTTTATAACCTACTCATCTATCTCCCATTCTAATTTTTCCACTAACTCTATCTCCCATTCTAATTTCTCCACTAACTCTTCTTCATTTTCATCTTCCATTCTCCATCTCTATCTCACATTCTAATCTCTCCACTAACTCTTCTTCATCTTCATCTTCCCTTCTCCATATTTATCTCCCATTCTAATTTCTCCACTAACTCTTCTTCATCTCCATCTTCTCTTCTCTATTCTTATCTTCCATTCTAATTTCTCCACTAACTCTTCTTCATCTCCATCTTCCCTTCTCTATTCTTATCTTATTTTCTCCATCCATTCTTCTCCAACTTCTCTTCTTCATCTCCTCTTCTCCATCTTCCCTTCTCTATTCTAATTTATCCACTAACTCTTCTTTTTTGTTATTTGTAAAATAATCCTTCAAGAGTTAGGTATTTGCACTCTAGTCCTTGAATTTTAAGTATTTACAATTCAGTCCATGAAAAAATATATTTCTTTAAGTCCAAATCTCCTCACAATTTTTGCACACAAAAATTTACCACATGTCAAATTTAAGCTCATTTCTTGTCGCTGAAAATAATGTATAATTTAATTAAAGCCCTTTTGCAAAATTAAGTCATTCTGGGTATAATTGGGCCAAGATGAAAATTTAAAATATTAGAAGACAATGTCACAACTCATAAAAAGTGAAAGTTAAAATAAGTTGACTCAAATTAAATTTTTTTAGGCCCAATTCGAGATTATACTCGTGAAGGAACACGTGACTCGAATTGGATTTTTCTGAATTTGCGATGGCCAATATGAAAATAGATTTAAAATAAAAATATTAACTATCTTTGTGTATTTTTTGGCCTCAAATGTTATTTTTCCAAAATTTTCAAATATTTTTGTATTTTAAAAAAAAATTAAAATATATATAATATGAAAACTTATTTTTTGGTCAAAATTCGTTCCCTAGGCTTGGCTAAGGTTCCCAAAGTTGATTTTTCAATTTTATGAATTTTTATGGATTTTCTATTAATTTTCGAAAATAAATAAATAAAAAATACGTAAAAATACTAAAAATATGAAAAATCATTTTTTGGTCAAAATTGGTTCCCTAGGCTTGGCTAAGGTCCCCAATAAATACCTGCACCTTTCAAAATTTAAGGTGCAGGTATTTAAGTTGCAGGTATTTAACTACTATAAGTAAAAACCTCCAATGGGAGGCTAAGCATTGGCTTGGCTCTTCCCTTTGGGATTTATGGTGCAGGTATTTAAATTGCGGATGGACTTTGTCCTCTCCATTTTGGGGTATGAATTTTTTAAAATGAAATACAACGAATTGATTCAACAATTTGAAATTTGTGCGCGCTTGAGGACTCCTCCAAGCCGATTTTGTGCTTCCATAGGATTGACCATTGATATAGAGCTGCGGCTTCCTGAAATAAAATAGAGTGAAGTGTTAGTATACAAAATATGTGCTAATCTGCACCTAAAACCAGAAGAGTGGAAAGAGTACTTATCTCCCATTTTTTTGGGAGGGATTTCTATAATTGATTTTCGCTCTCTATGTTCCCAATATAGAGAGTTTCTTTTGAATTAAGAGGGACTTTTAGTCACAGATCAGTTGAGAAATCGGTGGACAGCTTAGGAGCTTGTCTGGGCCGATTTTTGCATCTCGACGAGATTTTTGCTGTTGACGTAAAGATATCCTTCTCCTGACATAAAATATGGAAAAAAAAAGAGGAGATGGAGAAAGTGTATACAATTTGTGCTAATTTGCAAGTAAAACCATAAACAAATGAATAAATAAAAACACTTAGCTCGAATTTGCTTGCTCGTTGACGAGGATGAACTCTTGATTTATATTGATCGATGAAGGAATTTGTGATGATAATCCCTAGCTTTGAACTCCCATCATCTTCAAAATTCTCTCTCTTTTGGTATTTTCTTTCTCTCAAATTTTTCTTCAATCTCCCAAAACTCTCTCAAACATCCAAAATTTTCTCTCAAAAAAAAATCCTCCCAAACACTTCAAATTTTCTCTCAAAGATAGCTTTAAACTCCCATCCACAGAGGAACTCCCCAGTGGACCGAAAGGAAAAGGGGCAGGAGGAGCAACTGAAGGCTTCCAAAAAAAAAAAATCGGATCCACAGATTTTCAGGTCATCCAAGGCTTTGTCACGTGATTGAGAGATTAGAGCAACCGGATTCCTTGGTGAATCACTAGTTCTGCATCGGCACTATCATCCCGTGGCCCTGTGACACCGTCGTTACACCCAATCGCCTATTTCAGCAAACCCGAATATGCTTGAAGATGGTTATGAACAAGGAAGACAGTTCAACTCAATTTCCGGGGTCGAAGGATTGCAGGTCCAAAAAGCAACAGATCCTCCAAGGTAGGTTCTCAACAGGAGGAACAACATCCCAGGCGCTCTTACGATTTCCAGCGAGCTCGATCAACAATTTGGAGGACGTCCAAGATTGCTAGCTCCCTTTGCAGCCACTGCTTTCTTTCCAAACCTCCACTCTCACGGACTACCCCAGCCCCTTTGATGACGTCCAGCTTTGTGGAGATCTTTGACAACTAAAACATCAAGACTTACCAACGAGCAATCACGGTTGTGAATTGCTTCCGATGGGTTTAGCTCAATTGAGAGCCACTCGATGGTCAAAGAAGTCAAGTGAAGTGCAGAATCGGTAAAAGTGACTCGTGAGCTAAGGTTGTGAATTGCATGGTGCCCGAACAAAGTCAACGAGTGAATTCGATTGGTGAATAGAGAACTGACTTTCCACGAAGCTCAAGTCTTTTGGCAAATTCCAACGTTTCTTAGACGATTCCACGATATTCAACACGTCCCCGATCAACAACCGAAGCAGCCCACCGGTCCACGTTGCACCACCTCCCGTTATCCCCTCTGTGCTGCACGAAGTTAGCTGCTGATTAGTCGTTGTTCAACGGCTGATCAAACCTGTTTTTTTTATCCTAAATTAATATCTAGCACCACTACATTCTCGTGTTAGATCTCCTTGGGTTGGAAGTCTATTTTGCTGCAAATTAAAGCTAAAAGATGCATTGTTTTAGGCGAATTCCAGCTTGGACACATGCAACTTGTTGAGGTAAAATAAGAAAAGCAAGGGGGAAGAAGGGCAGCTATCATGAAGCTGCTATGGAGCTGGGCAAAGCGGATCCATACGTCGTAGTGAGCATAAAAAAAATCTGGAATGAGAAATAAAAACAGGATCGTGAACAACAGTTTGAACCCCGTTTGGAGTCAGACATTTGGTTTTGACGTAGAAGATGGTTTACACAATATGCTGATTTTCAAAATCGGGGATCATGACATATTTGGGAAGGTAATACTGCTCTGTTCTATTATTTGCCTTTTAATTTTAAGGGTCAAAAGAGCAATTTCTGTTCGAGAACAACAACCAGAGAAGGAGAATCACTTGTTCTAAGGACTAGTTTTTACGTACGCTTTTTTTTTTGTTATAGCTTGGGATTCGCTAGCTATGTCTTGTCATTATCTAAATTTCCATATAATATTCAGATAAATTTGAGCAGGGAGTGATAGTTCACATAGATTTGATTGCACAGAATTCTAGTTTCATCTTCATATTTTCAACATTATGTTTAATAATGGGCTATAGGATAGATGGAGGCAATTGTTTATCTAAGAACTAATACATAGATATATTCGTTAGTTTCATTGTTGGATAAAAAAATACCATAGATACTCAGTTGGTTTCATTGTGGGATCCCTATGTTCAGCGAACCGCAAAAGATTTTCATGACTAAGCCGAAGAAAACCAGATTTTCGAGTTAAAATTGCAAGCTTTCTAGTAAGCCGTGCGTGCGTTTTATGCTTTGATTTACAACTAGAACGCACCCTAACCTTAACCCTGCCTTGTCCGCACAATGAAATGGCGAGAATCGTTTGGCCGTGCCTCGATCGAACTTTGGCGGAGTTATGGACCGATGGCCATCCATAGACGGCGCTCGCGGTTAGAGGCCGCTCAGATGAGTTTTCTAACTTCTATTATGCTTGATGCGGTGATGGTTCATGAATGAATGATGGAAATCAATTAGAATTTTGTCGCCAGATTCTAGATTATTTTTGCTTGACCATGGATGGTGATAGAGGTCTATGGCAGCGCTTAGTTTCAAGCTTAGATTAGTAGTTAAACTAGTCCAGACAATTTTTGGTTAAAAAAATTACATGTTTAGGCTATTTTCGAGATTTTTTGGCTAGCTCACCGGCGCGGAATGTTGGCTGCCGAGCCACTGTTCGTCTTCTCCAGCTTACTAGGTTTAGTTCGTGTTAAGCCAGGTTAGTTAGTTCAGTTAAGGAAAATAATAAATAATAAAAAATAAAAAATAAAAAGAATAAAAAATATATTCAAGAATTCAAAAAAATTTTATCCAAAGCTACGTCGTTTTTGTGTCTGCTTTAGGGTAGTGGGCCTTGGGTCGGATTCTAGGTCCATGGGTCGGGTCAACTCGACCCAATTTGGAAAAAATAAATAAAAATATGTACAAAATAAATACAAAAAATAAAAAAATAAAAGAAAATCCAAAAAAGGAAAAATTCATAAAAATCTCAAAAATTAGGAAACGGGTCATTTCGACTGACCAATCCTATTTTTGGTGGATTTTCATCATAATCTTTTCAAAATAACGATTTTGCCCCTTATGGGCAAATCGTCCCCAAAAATTCTGAAAAATTTAGAAAAAATCTGAGAAATTAGGAAATTGGTCATTTCGATTGACCAATCCGATATTTGGTAGATTTCCATCCCAATCCTTCCAAAATGACGATTTTGCCCCTTATGGGCAAATCGTCTCCAAAAATTCTGAAAAATTCAGAAAAATCTCAAAAATTAGGAAACGGGTCATTTCGACTGACCAATCCTATTTTTCGCGGATTTCCATTCCAATTTTTTCAAAATGACGATTTTGCCCCCTTATGGGCAAATCGTCCCCAAAAATTCAGAAAAATCTCAAAAATTAGGAAACAAGTCAGTTCGACTAACCAATCATATTTTTGGTGAATTTTCACTCCGATATTTTCAAAATGATGATTTTGCCCATTATGGGTAAATTGGCTCGAAAAATTTTAAAAAAAAAATTCTCAGAAATTGTGGGAAATAAGGAATGGCCACATTCAACTAGTTTGACCCATTTTCGCTTCCCGAGCTTTGAAAAATGACTATTTTACCCTTCTGGTCAGTTTGACCTAAATCTTTCCAAACATCCCAAATGAATTTTCATGAAATTGGTACCGAAAGGGCGTTAGAGTAATCTAGCGTAACCAAGTCCCCGAACTCATTTTCTCTGGTTCGCAGAAATAAATTAGTTCTCCCACTAATTTATTTAGGTTTCTAATCGACCTACCAAGAACGATTAGTGGCGACTCCAAATCTTAAAAACCAAAATTTAAAACCATTTGAACAAAAAACCAAAGTCGCGATTTGGTAGAGCTTGGGAGAGCTCGAACTAGGTTAGTTAATTTAATCAATTAATCTGGTAATCCATTAACCTAAAAAATGAATTTTAGGTTGCGACAGTCTCCAATCTCGAGCCAAGCAAATCCGACGTCTCTACGGAAAAGTTGGACGGGACGCCACTATTTTGAAAAACAAAGGATAAAAAATAAGCTGAGTGGGAGACAAAGACATTTTCGGCAGAAAAGAGATACGACTTGTCTTTATTGAAGAACTCGCCAGCAAATTGACGGTGGAGACAGCAACAAGGGGCCCCCTTCCATGGAAAGATGGAAG
Organism: Psidium guajava; assembly: GCA_016432845.1. Lineage (NCBI taxonomy): Eukaryota > Viridiplantae > Streptophyta > Magnoliopsida > Myrtales > Myrtaceae > Psidium > Psidium guajava. The sequence goes on along the minus strand of CM028229.1, from coordinate 32,443,599 downwards.
GAGACGAGCTGGGTGAGAGATACGATGAAAAGAAAATCGAGAAAGCCAGAACACTCGAGAGAGGCAATACAGTTGCTAAACCCACGTCTAATTTTAAAGGAGGCATCTTCTTGATAATTCTCATTCGTGCTCGAAAGAGAGACTCTTAAAGCATACGCAGTCTCCCAGAAAAATCCAGAGAGAGAAAATACAAGAAGAGATATCAAACTTTGAGAAATCATTAACCAAATCGAAGATGTCTCAACCCAACACACTTGAAAGTTATCGTTACTTGCTGAATATGGGAGAGGAAGAGTTCGAAGCCATATTTGGGATCGAGCCTATGGAGCTCGGCCCTTCCACCGACGACGTCCAAGAGCCCGGTAAGGACAATGACAACAACGGTAAAGGTCAAAAGAAGCGTTACCGTCGCCATACTGAGGAGCAAGTACGAAAGCTTGAAGCTTTCTTCAGAACGTGCCCTATGCCAGACGGCAAACAAAAAATGGAACTGAGTCAAGAGCTAGGCCTTGAACCTTCGCAAATCAAGTTCTGGTTTCAAAATAGACGAACCCAAATGAAGACTCGTCATGAGCACAACGAAGCCGAGTTTCTAAGAGTTGAAAATGAAAACCTCCGAGCGGAAAACAAGATGTATAAAGAGACTTTTGACTCCGCCACCTGCCCCAACTGCAATAGCCTCCTCCTCACCCTCGATGAAATGTATGATCTGAGGATCGAAAATGCACGTTTAAGAGGTGAGTTAGACCAATTTATAACAGGATCGAGTTCTGTTGGAGCAGGGTACAAAAGGACCAATGATACTGGATCAGTATCAATACCTCCCGAGGAAGAAGGGACAGATCACCACCAAGCGGACATTGACGATGATCTTTTCGCCATAATCAACCAGTTTGATATCGGTAAAGCATCGGGACTGTGATGCACTTGTTCAGCCAGTGACCACCAGACCTTCTATATGGCCGATGCATACCTAATTTGGGATGAAGCCACCTGATCATGGGAGAGCCTGCAGAGGAAGCGGAACTAATCCTGAATGAGTGAATGTGTTTTATTTCCTTGCGTGATGTGTTTTTCTGCTTTTGTGAATGTGTAAAAGCAAGGAGTAATAATCCGACTTCCCCCTATTAAATGCTCGAATCCGCCACCTCACCAACCTCGCGACGAATTGATGGCGAGTGAAAATCTGCATAAACCTAAAGGGTAACTCCGTATCGTTTCAATTTACCCTCAGTTGCTCCAAGTTTTAAAATTAAGCCCCTTCTATTCTCAGGAAATTGCAAATCGACCCGAGAACGCAATCATATCCGAATACAGGTTGGATAAAATTTGGGGGCAAATCAACTCATGGGCATTACCACGGGATAGACAGCTTCGGACAAAGGAACGTACAAGCGAAAGACGCGAACAATCTCAGAAATGGGTAATTCTGTATCGTTCTAATGTGCACATAATCATCTCAAGTCTTGAATTGTCTTATTCCATTCTTAACAGGGATTGCAAATTACCTCGAGAAATACCGTAACAGGCCCAAGGTGATACAACAGGGCTGTTTTATCCCCAAAGATTAACCTTTGAAAGGATAGCCCCATGGACACCTACGGTCCAATGGACCGAATGGTATGGGGGATGACAGTAGGTCCGAAATATCCCGAGTTTGATCCCCAAGGGTGGGAAATGTTGTATGTATTATAAATAAATGAAACAACTTTTTGTGCATTTCTTTTTTACAAACAGGAATACTCGACGAGTAATATCAAAGTCAGTATTTTACCATAGTCTTCTCATAATGGTGAGGCGCCCAACAAAAGTCGAGGAAAATTCAATCCAACAAAACTGGTAAAAGACTCGTGCAAGACATTCAAGATGAAGGGTAAATCAGTATCGTTTTCAATTTATCCCTTTTAATACTGGCTGATATGTCTCTTTTTCTTTTTACAGGAAATATTTACACTAACATTTAACATGTTGAAGGAGACAAATCCAAAAGAAAATTATGATCATCTGACAAGATCTATTTTGGTGAAAAATGGGGCAAATTGATCACAAGCTCTGAAGCGAAAAAGCAAATATGTCTTCCTTATCTCGTTTGATTTCAAGAATAATTTCTCTGCTTTTTACAGGGGCATTCAACGGCTAAACCATGGCGGTCGCTGTCATTAAACCAACCGAAATGCTCCCTCACCCATATGCTTCATCGCGCAGGGGCAAAGTTTGGGACAAACCGCTCCTCGACATAAGGAGTGGGCTTCCCAATTTGTTCGATCCACCCATATACCAGGGGCAATTCAAATCCGCCCATGTTTGCACATTATATAAACACACATGATGCTAAAAATTGTCACATCGGCATTGTGTTTACACATTTCATGAATTATGTATGACTATTCCGCATGTTTAATTTACCGACTTCAACTTAGAGCATAAACTGCATAGGAGACGTCAAATGTGCAAAATGGGGCATAACAGGATGAGGAAAGGCAAACCATTTCCACACAGGTCTAACATTTTAATCTACAGATAAACAGCCTTTCTCCAGAGTGAAAGAAAGCCCTTTTCGGAATGAAGTCCCCCATTCAGATTACATTCGAGGTGTTCGTACTATAAGAACCTCCTTAAACAGAAGTGGTAATGCAATACATGATCCATATATTGATCGATTGCATCATGAGTTATTACACAGACTGCCTTTAATCATGGCAAACTTAGCAGAACAATTTTGCATGAACCAATGAACGCATTGATGAAAATGCTTGCACATGTTACCTCTGACATTGCCTGACAGGCAACACATTCTCGGTGTTCGAGTTACCTTCCAAAGTCTTGAAGTTCATTCGGCGATTATTGAATGAACAAGCCTGGTTGTCGAGAAGCCACAAAGCATTTTTTCCAAATTCTCAGGTAAGTATATCTTCAACCTGAACCTTTCAAGAGAATGAATTCTGACGGTTGTTGGGGTACTCGAATCCATTGCGGTACATACAGGTATCCACCTTCTTCAATAAAGCATGATTTGTCTCAAGAACAGAAATGTTCGAGACCTTTTAATCTCTGCCTCTTTGGTTTATTCCTAAAGCGACAGGAGAATATAATTTGGGTTTGAGCTTCTGCAGGATTCCTGGTCTCCCCAGATTTCAGAATGGCACCCTTTGAGGTACACCAAGCCCTTCTTACAGGCAAACTAAGTCCTTCTTACAGGCAAACTAAGTCCTTCTTACAGGCAAACCAAGTCCTTCTTACAGGCATAAAGTCCTTCTTACAGGCAAATCAAGTCCTTCTTACAGGCAAACTAAGTCCTTCTTACAGGCAAACCAAGTCCTTCTTACAGGCACAAAGTCCTTCTTACAGGTACAAAGTCCTTCTTACAGGCAAATCAAGTCCTTCTTACAAGCATAAAGTCCATCTTACAGGCAAATCAAGTCCTTCTTACAGGCAAATCAAGTCCCTCTTACAGGCACAAAGTCCTTCTTACAGGCACAAAGTCCTTCTTACAGGCAAATCAAGTCCTTCTTACAGGCACAAAGTCCTTCTTACAGGCATAAAGTCCTTCTTACAGGCAAATCAAGTCCTTCTTACAGGCATAAAGTCCTTCTTACATGCAAACAAAGTCCTTCTTACAGGCAAATCAAGTCCTTCTTACAGGCACAAAGTCCTTCTTACAGGCAAAGTAAGTCCTTCTTACAGGCAAAACAAAGTCCTTCTTACAGGCAAACAAAGTCCTTCTTACAGGCAAATCAAGTCCTTCTTACAGGCAAAGCAAGTCCTTCTTACAGGCACAAAGTTCTTCTTACATGCAAAGTAAGTCCTTCTTACAGGCAAATCAAGTCCTTCTTACAGGCAAATTAAGTCCTTTTTACAGGCAAATCGAGTCCTTCTTACAGGTAAATTAAGTCCTTTTGACAGGCACAAGTCCTTTTTACAGGCACCAAGTCCTTTTTACTGGCACCAAGTCCTTTCTACAGGCACCAAGTCCTTCTTACAGGTATCTCCATGTGGTGACCTACCATACGGGTCAAATCTCAATCAAAATTTAATCAGTAGAATCCTTTTATTAGGAATCTACCATGGTACGACCCACCATACGGGTCAAATGGTATGACCCACCATACGGGTCAAATTTTAATTCAATTTTTAATCAGTAGAATCCTTTTATTAGGAATCTACCATGGGTTGATCCACCATACGGGTTCAAGTTCAACCACCCTAAAGTTTTTTTATATAACGAATCCTTAGGTTCTCATTTCATTTTCAGTGGAACAATCATGTCACGACTCTTTTTATTTCCTTGTATTGAGTCGATAAGAATCCAGCTGTTGACACCTGATTTTTAATCATTTTTTCTATTGCTAAAGTAATAAAAAATCCATAAAAATTCATAAAATTGAAAAATCAACTTTGGGGACCTTAGCCAAGCCTAGGGAACCAATTTTGACCAAAAAACGATTTTTCATATTTTCAGTATTTTTACGTATTTTTTATTTATTTTCGAAAATTAATAGAAAATCCATAAAAATTCATAAAATTGAAAAATCAACTTTGGGAACCTTAGCCAAGCCTAGGGAATGAATTTTGACCAAAAAATAATTTTTCATATTATATATATTTTAATTTTTTTTTAAAAAAAATACAAAAATATTTGAAAATTTTGGAAAAATAACATTTGAGGCCAAAAAAATACACAAAGATAGTTAATATTTTTATTTTAAATCTATTTTCATATTGGCCATCGCAAATTCAGAAAAATCCAATTCGAGTCATGTTCCTTCACGAGTATAATCTCGAATCGGGCCTAAAAAAATTTAATTTGAGTCAACTTATTTTTAACTTTCACTTTTTATGAGTTGTGACATTGTCTTCTAATATTTTAAATTTTCATCTTGGCCCAATTATACCCAGAATGACTTAATTTTGCAAAAGGGCTTTAATTAAATTATGCATTATTTTCAGCGACAAGAAATGAGCTTAAATTTGACATGTGGTAAATTTTGGTGTGTCAAAAATTGTGAGGAGATTTGGACTTAAAGAAATATATTTTTTCAAGGACTGAATTGTAAATACTTAAAATTCAAGGACTAGAGTGCAAATACCTAACTCTTGAAGGATTATTTTACAAATAATAAAAAGAAGAGTTAGTGGATAAATTAGAATAGAGAAGGGAAGATGAAGAAGAGGAGATGAAGAAGAGAAGTTGGAGAAGAATGGATGGAGAAAATAAGATAAGAATAGAGAAGGGAAGATGGAGATTAAGAAGAGTTAGTGGAGAAATTAGAATGGAAGATAAATATGGAGAAGGGAAGATGAAGATGAAGAAGAGTTAGTGGAGAGATTAGAATGTGAGATAGAGATGGAGAATGGAAGATGAAAATGAAGAAGAGTTAGTGGAGAAATTAGAATGGGAGATAGAGTTAGTGGAAAAATTAGAATGGGAGATAGATGAGTAGGTTATAAAAGGAGGAAGAAGTGAGCTTGAGAAAGGATTCTTGAGAGAGAAAATTTGAAGTGTTTGGGAGGATTTTTTGAGAGAGAAAATCTTGGATGCTTGAGAGAGTTTTGGGAGATTGAAAAAAATTTGAGAGAAAGAAAATACCAAAAGAGAGATAATTTTGAAGATGATGGGAGTTCAAAGCTAGGGATTATCATCACAAATTCCTTCATCGATCAATATAAATCAAGAGTTCATCCTCGTCAACGAGCAAGCAAATTCGTGCTAAGTGTTTTTATTTATTCATTTGTTTATGGTTTTACTTGCAAATTAGCACAAATTGTATACACTTTCTCCATCTCCTTTTTTTTCCATATTTTATGTCAGGAGAAGGATATCTCTACGTCAACAGCAAAAATCTCGTAGATATGCAAAAATCGGCCCAGACAAGCTCCTAAGCTGTCCACCGATTTCTCAACTGATCTGTGACTAAAAGTCCCTCTTAATTCAAAAGAAACTCTCTATATTGGGAACATAGAGAGCGAAAATCAATTATAGAAATCCCTCCCAAAAAAATGGGAGATAAGTACTCTTTCCACTCTTCTGGTTTTAGGTGCAGATTAGCACATATTTTGTATACTGACACTTCACTCTATTTTATGTCAGGAAGCCGCAGCTTTATATCAATGGTCAACCCTATGGAAGCACAAAATCGGCTTGGAGGAGTCCTCAAGCGCGCACAAATTTCAAATTGTTGAATCAATTCGTTGTATTTTATTTTAAAGAATTCATACCCCAGAATGGAGAGGACAAAGTCCATCCGCAATTTAAATACCTGCATCATAAATCCCAAAGGGAAGAGCCAAGCCAATGCTTAGCCTCCCATTGGAGGTTTTTACTTACAGTAGTTAAATACCTGCAACTTAAATACATGTACCTTAAATCCCAAAGGGAAGAGCCAAGCCAATGCTTAGCCTCCCATTGGAGGTTTTTACTTACAGTAGTTAAATACCTGCAACTTAAATACATGTACCTTAAATCCCAAAGGGAAGAGCCAAGCCAATGCTTAGCCTCCCATTGGAAGTTTTTACTTACAGTAGTTAAATACCTGCAACTTAAATACATGTACCTTAAATCCCAAAGGGAAGAGCCAAGCCAATGCTTAGCCTCCCATTGGAGGTTTTTACTTACAGTAGTTTAAATACCTGCAATTAAATACATGTACCTTAAATCCCAAAGGGAAGAGCCAAACCAATGCTTAGCCTCCCATTGGAGGTTTTTACTTACAGTAGTTTAAATACTTGCAACTTAAATACCTGTACCTTAAATCCCAAAGGGAAGAGCCAAGCCAATGCTAGGCCTCCCATTGGAGGTGCTTATTCACTGTCATGTACTTCCTATAATTTAATTTTTGAATCATCAGACCCAAAAGATAAGTAGGTTGTAATACTGCACAGAAGTCGTTAACACACTCCTTCTTTCGGCTTCAGGGAATCTTTAACACTTAAAAAAATATAACGAATAAAAATATATACCATCCATGCATCCTATTTAAAAAGTGAAAACACAAAAGAGAATACCCTACTATAGCCTTAGGAATAAACCAAGCCTGAGTTGCCGAATTAGGATATCCATGAAATTAAGGTACCGAAAGGGCATTAGTTTTAATTAACTAGTGTAACCAAGTCCCCGAGCTCCTAATCTCTGGTTCGCAGGAATAAATTAGTTCTCCCGCTAATTTATTTAGGTTTCTAATCGACCTACCAAGAACGATTAGTGGCGACTCCAAATTTTAAAATCATTTAAACAAAAACCAAAGTTGCGATTCGGTAGGGCTTGGGAGGGTCCGCATTAGGTTAGTCAAATCTAATTAACCTAATAATCCGTTAACCCCTAGAATTATTTAAAATTTTTTAGAGGGTCGCGACAGACTGGCGACTCCACTGGGGACGGGATTTTTAAATTTTCGAAAAAAGATACCAATTGGAATACTTGAATTTTTTCGAAATTTTAAAAGTTTTAGTGGACTTAGGCCAATAAAAATTTCATGGATATCTCGCTTCTGGCGATCTTGTTTGGGACTCATTCTATAGATGTTATATGTTTTTGCAGGATGGGAGTTATAAGGGGCGGAGTGTTTGGCTAACCCCTTTGTTTTGCAGGCTCGGTGTTGGGTTTATTTGTTTAATTTCGCACATTTTTAGAAGCGCTGTTTTGATATCAATTGTTGTGCATGTCTTGCATACTCTGAAGATCACGACACCTGCACACACAAGCGTCTAAACCCAAGTCGCGAAATTCTTCCTAGAAAACCATAGATAGGGATCGAATATGCAAAGCTCTTGCGTCGATTACGCTCGGGTTGACCATATTTTATCCCGCTCATTATCTGAATTGACAATTCTTCCCATTGTGATTTGATTGCGCGGAGGGTAAGTTTGTCAATTCAGATAGTGGGGGCCTTTTTAGGTCCATACCCTGTCTCTCCTTCTTTTATTTTCTAGAGTCCACTCCTCACTTGAGTCATGCGCATGACTATGTGATTTGCATTTCTCCAAGGTAAAAGTAAGTTCTCTAATTTTATCTTGTATTTATTTTCGGTCGGTCCATGCTAGGTGTTAGTCAGTTTTTGAGCTTGATATTACGACCATTCTTTTAAAAGAAAATAAAAATTAAATTTGTCCCTCATTTCTTTTTATTTTTTTTTGAAAAAATGATGTGAAAAAATCCCTTCATGGGAATTTTATTAACCAATAAGAGATTTTTGTCATGTTTTTATTACTTCAATAAAAATGAAATTTTCCTGAAAAAATTTTCCTCTGAAAATTTATTTCAATAAAAAGAAAAATTCCTTAAAAAAAAACTCTAGTAGACATCAAGTGATTTTATCACATTTTTCAAATTATAAAAACTTGCAAGAAAATTCTTCTCGAGAAATTCGCTCATGTTTTTCTAAGAAAAGTTTCTCTAAATAAAATTAGACTAATGTCTCGGGGGAGTTGTATTGACCAATAAGAGATTTTTGTCATGTTTTTCTTGCTTCAATAAAAATGAAATTTTCCTGACAAATTTTCCTCTGAAAATTTATTTCGATAAAAAGAAAAATTCCTTCAAAAAAAAAACTTTGGTAAACATCAAGTGATTTTATCACATTCTTTCAAATTATAAAAATTTGCAACAAAAATTCTTTTCGAGAAATTCGCTCATGTTTTTCTAAGAAAATTTTCTCTAAATAAAATTAGACTAATGTCTCGGGGGAATTTTGTTAACCAATAAAGGATTTCTGTCAGGTCTTTCCTGCTTCAATAAAAATAAAATTTTCCTGACAAATTTACCTCTGAATATTTATTTTGATAAAAAGGAAATTCCTCCAAAAATTTTAGTAAACGTCAAGAGATTTTGTCACATTCCTTAAAAAAAATAATAAAAAAGAGTAATAAATCTGTAAAAAATTCTGTATCAGAAATTAACCCATTTCTTCCTAAGGAAATTTTTTTTTTCTTTTTTTTTTCTGATTTCTCTATAAAATAGAAAAAATCAAATTGGACTAATATAGGAGTCATGGACCGACATTCCTTGTGTCGCATACTAATTATATCCTTTTCTTTTGCAGGAAGATCCTAGATACCCCAGACGGGTGTAAAAATTAAGTTCAATAATATATCAAGAATCATCTTTAGAAATACCAAAAGACGAAAAACACCAAGGATTTAACCGTTAATTCTGGGGGGCAAACGAACACTGTCCATCTTTGACAGGCAAAGTTGTGTCAATTCGTAAACTTGTATGGGCAGTGTATTCTGATATGACGGTGGATTTATACTGATTAAACACGGAGGTATATTTAATGTATTGCAGAGGATCTCGCGTCTTTTGAAAGACAATATGGATTATATAATCAGAACCCATGAAACAAATACCTTTACCTGATTAAATCAACCAGAGATCGGTCTTAAAATTTCCTCTTATCCGAAACACGCGGAGGGCTTCAGAGGACCGAGGTTCTATTAATGAACGTAGCCCATAGGAATTTCTCCCGACGCTACAGGCGACCGACACGAGCAAGTAGACGCCGAAAGAAACAAAATATGGATAAAAGTGGGCACACAACAGGTGGCCGGATTTACTACCAGCGCACTGATCGAGTTGTCATAGCGTTATTGTTCGTGATCTCAAGATTGATAGTGGGGGCCACCGCCGAACCCATCATCAATGTTCTCGATATCATCGTCTGGAGCAATTAAACAAGAACATCAAGAAGAACATTAAGCCTCGACATCTTCGGTACCTCAAATCGTTCTGTTATGCTATGCGGAAGAAACGATAGCAGGAAAATTAAAAAACAAAACAAAACAAAACACGTGAAGCTTTTCTTTCATTCCATTCATCAAAGAGTATTACAACAACTCACTGGGGAGGAAAGGTAAAGCCAAACTGGGCCCTGATGACCATTACGAAAGAGCTCAACTGACTCTCCAAACAGTTGATGCTCTGGATGCACCGGGCGCTCTCGGGATCAAGCTCCGCGAGCCTAAAGAAGAGGCGATCGCACTTCTCTTTAACCTGGGCCATAGTGGCCTCGTAATGCTCAACGGCAAACTCCAGGTCCGGAACCGCTGCCCTCTCGAAAGCAATGTCTGCCGTAATGTCATCAAGTCTCTCCTGCAGCCAACCACATTTACACCTCATCACAATATTGCCTGGCTCCTGTTCGACGTAAGTTCGGACCAAGGCCAGACGGTCGACCAACTTTCCCCTCTCACGAACCAGCCACGAAAGCTGATCGTTGGCAAACTTGAGAGCCTTTTTGTGATTATCAGCCACAAACGTAACTGTTGCCAGACGCTCGTGCCGGTCTCGGTAACGGGCTTTCACGACGGCGGTCACAAGGACCGTCTCATAAGCACGGTTATAGGCAGCCAGAAAATTGATGAAGAGGGTCGAGAAGTTCCGGTACTCCTTCCCTAGTTGGGTACCCTCAACAGAAGCAGCGTCCACGGTCCTAAATAAACCGAGGATTTCAGCCTCAACGGTAGAGTTTTTGGCTATATGAGCGTAACCTCTACCAAGAAGATTGTAGAGTCTCTCCCACCCAGCTAGGACTTCGGCGGATAAGGTATGGTTAGGAGAATTGGCCATTTTTGAAAGCAGAATACGAAAGAAAGGGGGAGAGAGGTGAGGCAGATGAGCGATATGCGAAGATGGTAATCTGCTTTGAAGTAAATATTGATTTCATAGTGACGGTATCAACTAGTCAAGATTTCTCTTATCTACCATTCTCTATTGGCACCACCCTCATTGGCTCGAATTCCCATCAGATGGCGACTGCGAGCTAAGCGAGTCCGAAATCTCCGCAGAAAGTTTGATGAGACACCGCCACTTTGAAAAAGAAGACGGAAAGATGAGCTGAGTGGAAGACACGGCAAACGTTAGCGAAAAGGAGATACGACTTGTCTTCATTGGAGGACCCGCTAGTAAATCGACGGTGGAGATCTTGACAGGGGCCCTCTATCACGAAAAGAAAAAAGAAGACAAACTGAGCGAGAAACAAGGATTTCCCCTTTGATCAAAAGCTGAATATCAGATTTTCTCCCTCGGAAAATCTAATAGCGCTGCCCGTGAAGAGGGAAGTCGTTGCTATTGCCAGAGAGAGAACTTGTCCCCATTTGATAGTCAGAGTTCATTCGCAAGAACTCGCAGGAGAAAGATAGAGAGGAAGGAGTTCTCGTGGGAGAGGAATTCAAAACCTTCACCATCAAAGCATCGGCTTTCAAAGCCTGTTATGAGGAGGCATCAACGATCTCGTGATCCCTCAAGTCCGAGAAGACATCCCGAGGCGGTCTCGAATCGGCAGTCCTAGATCCAGAAATATGTCGAGTGTTAGGGGAACGGGCGCATGTTCAACCCTGGTCAAAGCTGATGAAGTTCCTTACCCTGAGGGTCTACTGGTCATGGCCATTGACGGTAATCCAGTCTCTCTGTCAATCCTTGTTACCGTATTCAGAAAATGCCGGTATAAGGTTGTAGCTCAAGCAAAGGCGACAGAGGCCTTAGAGATATTAAGGAGGAGTAGTGACCCGTTTGATATCGTCCTCACCGCCATGGTAGGGATTGACATGGATGTTTTCACTCTCTTAGAAGTCATCAATTCTAAATTAAACATGCCAGTCCTCGTAATATCGGCAAGCGATGATCAGCAAGCCCTAATGAAGGCTGTCTTAAATGGGGCCCAAGACGTCGTAACGAAACCAGTTAGAGTTCAGATGCTTCAAAACATATGGCAGCACGTGGTAAGGAAGCAATTGCACGACCATGAGAACAGGCACCAAGTCCTTCTTACAGGCAAACCAAGTCCTTCTTACAGGAAAACCAAGTCCTTCTTACAGGCATAAAGTCCTTCTTACAGGCAAATCAAGTCCTTTTTACAGGCACCAAGTCCTTTTTACAGGCACCAAGTCCTTTCTACAGGCACAAAGTCCTTCTTACAGGCAAATCAAGTCTTTCTTACAGGCATAAAGTCCTTCTTACAGGCAAATCAAGTCCTTCTTACAGGCAAACTAAGTCCTTCTTACAAGCACAAAGTCCTTCTTACAGGCAAACCAAGTCCTTCTTACAGGCAAATCAAATCCTGCTTACAGGCAAACAAAGTCCTTCCTACAGGCAAAGCAAGTCCTTCTTACAGGCAAATCAAGTCCTTCTTACAGGCACAAAGTCCTTCTTACAGGCAAATCAAGTCCTTCTTACAGGCATAAAGTCCTTCTTACAGGCAAATCAAGTCCTTCTTATAGGCAAACTAAGTCCTTCTTACAGGCAAATCAAGTTCTTCTTACAGGCAAACAAAGTCCTTCCTACAGGCAAAGCAAGTCCTTCTTACAGGCAAATCAAGTCCTTCTTACAGGCATAAAGTCCTTCTTACAGGCAAACAAAGTCCTTCTTACAGGCAAATCAAGTCCTTCTTACAGGCAAAGCAAGTCATTCTTACAGGCACAAAGTCCTTCTTACAGGCAAAGTAAGTCCTTCTTACAGGCAAATCAAGTCCTTCTTACAGACAAGCAAATCAAGTCCTTCTTACAGGCAAATGAAGTCCTTTTTACAGGCATTAAGTCCTTTTTACAGGCACAAAGTTCTTCTTACAGGCAAAGCACCAAGTCCTTTCTACAGGCACCAAGTCCTTCTTACAGGTATCTCCATGTGGTGACCTACCATACGGGTCAAATCTTAATCAAAATTTAATCAGTAGAATCCTTTTATTAGGAATCTACCATGGTACGACCCACCATACGGGTCAAATGGTGTGACCCACCATACGGGTCAAATTTTAATTCAATTTTTAATCAGTAGAATCCTTTTATTAGGAATCTACCATGGGTTGATCCACCATACGGATTCAAGTTCAACCACCCTAAAGTTTTTTTATATAACGAATCCTTAGGTTCTCATTTCATTTTCAGTGGAACAATCATGTCACGACTCTTTTTATTTCCTTGTATTGAGTCGATAAGAATCCAGGTGTCATCTCGTCTTTGAAATGAACCTCTATCGAGCTTCCTTTCAAAGAGGGGCAGCTGTTGACACCTGATCTTTAATCATTTTTTCTATTGCTAAAGTAATAAAAAATCCATAAAAATTCATAAAATTGAAAAATCAACTTTGGGGACCTTATCCAAGCCTAGGGAACCAATTTTGACCAAAAAACGATTTTTCATATTTTCAGTATTTTTACGTATTATTTATTTATTTATTTTCAAAAATTAATAGAAAATCCATAAAAATTCATAAAATTGAAAAATCAACTTTAGGAACCTTAGCCAAGCCTAGGGAATGAATTTTGACCAAAAAATAATTTTCCATATTATATATATTTTTTAATTTTTTAAAAAAAAAATACAAAAAATATTTGAAAATTTTGAAAAAATAACATTTGAGGCCAAAAAATACACAAAGATAGTTAATATTTTTATTTTAAATCTATTTTCATATTGGCCATCGCAAATTCAGAAAAATCCAATTCGAGTCACGTGTTCCTTCACGAGTATAATCTCGAATCGGGCCTAAAAAAATTTAATTTGAGTCAACTTATTTTTAACTTTCACTTTTTATGAGTTGTGACATTGTCTTCTAATATTTTAAATTTTCATCTTGGCACAATTATACCCAGAATGACTTAATTTTGCAAAATGGCTTTAATTAAATTATGCATTATTTTCAGCGACAAGAAATGAGCTTAAATTTGACATGTGGTAAATTTTGGTGTGTCAAAAATTGTGAGGAGATTTGGACTTAAAGAAATATATTTTTTCAGGGACTGAATTGTAAATACTTAAAATTCAAGGACTAAAGTGCAAATACCTAACTCTTGAAGGATTATTTTACAAATAATAAAAACAAAAGTTAGTGGATAAATTAGAATAGAGAAGGGAAGATGAAGAAGAGGAGATGAAGAAGAGAAGTTGGAGAAGAATGGATGGAGAAAATAAGATAAGAATAGAGAAGGGAAGATGGAGATGAAGAAGAGTTAGTAGAGAAATTAGAATGGAAGATAAGAATAGAGAAGGGAAGATGGAGATTAAGAAGAGTTAGTGGAGAAATTAGAATGGGAGATAAATATGGAGAAGGGAAGATGAAGATGAAGAAGAGTTAGTGGAGAGATTAGAATGTGAGATAGAGATGGAGAATGGAAGATGAAAATGAAGAAGAGTTAGTGGAGAAATTAGAATGGGAGATAGAGTTAGTGGAAAAATTAGAATGGGAGATAGATGAGTAGGTTATAAAAGGAGAAAGAAGTGAGCTTGAGAAAGGATTCTTGAGAGAGAAAATTTGAAGTGTTTGGGAGAATTTTTTTGAGAGAAAATTTTGGATGTTTGAGAGAGTTTTGGGAGATTGAAGAAAATTTTGAGAGAAAGAAAATACCAAAAGAGAGAGAATTTTGAAGATGATGGGAGTTTAAAGCTAGGGGTTATCATCACAAATTCCTTCATCGATCAATATAAATCAAGAGTTCATCCTCGTCAACGAGCAAACAAATTCAAGCTAAGTGTTTTTATTTATTCATTTATTTATGGTTTTACTCGCAAATTAGCACAAATTGTATACATTTTCTCCATCTCTTTTTTTTCCATATTTTATGTCAGAAGAAGGATATCTCTACGTCAACAGCAAAAATCTCGTAGAGATGCAAAAATCGGCCCAGACAAGCTCCTAAGCTGTCCACCGATTTCTCAACTGATCTGTGACTAAAAGTCCCTCTTAATTCAAAAGAAACTCTCTATATTGGGAACATAGAGAGCGAAAATCAATTATAGAAATCCCTCCCAAAAAAATGGGAGATAAGTACTCTTTCCACTCTTCTGGTTTTAGGTGCAGATTAGCACATATTTTGTATACTGACATTTCACTCTATTTTATGTCAGGAAGCCGCAGCTTTATATCAATGGTCAACCCTATGGAAGCACAAAATCGGCTTGGAGGAGTCCTCAAGCGCGCACAAATTTCAAATTGTTGAATCAATTCGTTGTATTTTATTTTAAAGAATTCATACCCCAGAATGGAGAGGACAAAGTCCATCCGCAATTTAAATACCTGCACCATAAATCCCAAAGGGAAGAGCCAAGCCAATGCTTAGCCTCCCATTGGAGGTTTTTACTTACAGTAGTTAAATACCTGCAACTTAAATACCTGTACCTTAAATCCCAAAGGGAAGAGCCAAGCCAATGCTTAGCCTCCCATTGGAGGTTTTTACTTACAGTAGTTAAATACTTGCAACTTAAATACATGTACCTTAAATCCCAAAGGGAAGAGCCAAGCCAATGCTTAGCCTCCCATTGGAGGTTTTTACTTACAGTAGTTAAATACCTGCAACTTAAATACCTGTACCTTAAATCCCAAAGGGAAGAGCCAAGCCAATGCTTAGCCTCCCATTGGAGGTTTTTACTTACAGTAGTTAAATACTTGCAACTTAAATACATGTACCTTAAATCCCAAAAGGAAGAGCCAAGCCAATGCTTAGCCTCCCATTGGAGGTTTTTACTTACAGTAGTTAAATACCTGCAACTTAAATACATGTACCTTAAATCCCAAAGGGAAGAGCCAAGCCAATGCTTAGCCTCCCATTGGAGGTTTTTACTTACAGTAGTTTAAATACCTGCAACTTAAATACATGTACCTTAAATCCCAAAGGGAAGAGCCAAGCCAATGCTTAGCCTCCCATTGGAGGTTTTTACTTACAGTAGTTTAAATACTTGCAACTTAAATACCTGTACCTTAAATCCCAAAGGGAAGAGCCAAGCCAATGCTAGGCCTCCCATTGGAGGTGCTTATTCACTGTCATGTACTTCCTATAATTTAATTTTTGAATCATCAGACCCAAAAGATAAGTAGGTTGTAATACTGCACAGAAGTCGTTAACACACTCCTTCTTTCGGCTTCAGTCTGGTAATCCATTAACCTAAAAAATGAATTTTAGGTTGCGACAGTCTCCAATCTCGAGCCAAGCAAATCCGACGTCTCTACGGAAAAGTTGGACGAGACGCCACTATTTTGAAAAACAAAGGATAAAAAATAAGCTGAGTGGGAGACAAAGACATTTTCGGCAGAAAAGAGATACGACTTGTCTTTATTGAAGAACTCGCCAGCAAATTGACGGTGGAGACAGCAACAAGGGGCCCCCTTCCACGGAAAGATGGAAGCTCGTTACCGAGACCGGCACGAGCGTCTGGAAATAGTCACATTTATGGCTGATAATCACAAGAAAGCCTTCAAGTTTGCCAATGATCAGCTTTCGTGGCTAGTTCGTGAGAGGGGAAAGTTGGTGGACCGTCTGGCCTCGTAATGCTCGACAGCAAACTCCAAGTCCGAAATCGCCGCCCTCTCGAAAGCAATATCTGCCGTAATGTCATCAAGTCTCTCCTGCAGCTAACCGCATTTGCACCTCATCATAATATTGCTCGGCTCCTGTTCGGCGTAAGTTCGGACCAAGGCCAGACGGTCCACCAACTTTCCCCTCTCACGAACTAGCCACGAAAGCTGATCATTGGCAAACTTGAAGGCTTTCTTGTGATTATCAGCCATAAATGTGACTATTTCCAGACGCTCGTGCCGGTCTCGGTAACGAGCTTTCACGACGGCAGTCACAATGACCGTCTCATAAGCGCGGTTATAGGCAGCCAGGAAATTAATGAAGAGGGTCGGGAAGTTCCGATACTCCCTCCCCAGTTGGGTACCCTCAACAGAAGCAACTTCTAGGGTCCTGAATAAACCGAGGATTTCAGCCTCAACGGTAGAGTTTTGGGCTATATGAGCGTAACATCTACCAAGAAGATTGTAGAGTCTCTCCCACCCAGCCAGGATTTCGGCGGAGAAGGTATGGTTAGGAGAATTGGCCATTTTTGAAAGCAGATCACGAAAGAAAGGAGGAGAGAGGCGAGGCAGATGATCGGAATGCGAAGGTGATAATCTGCTTCAATGATTTCACAGGGGCAGTCCTTATTGGTCGAGTTTTTTCTATCTACCATTCTCTGTCGGCAACACCCCCGCTGGCTCGAATTCCAGTCAAGCGGCAACCTCAAGCTGAGCAGACCCGACGTCTCTGCAGAAAAGTTGGACGGGCTGCCACCACTTTGAAAAAGAAAGAATAAAAAACGAGCTGAGTGGGAGACAAAAAAATTTTCGGCAGAAAAGGAGATACGACTCGTCTTTATTGGAGGACCCGCCAGTAAATCGACGGTGGAGATCTTGACAAGGGCCCTCTACCACGAAAAGAAAAAAGAAAGACGAACTGAGCGAGAAACAAGGATTTCCCCTTTGATCAAAAGCTGAATATCAGATTTTCTCCCTCGAAAAATCTAATAGCACTGCCCGTGAAGAGGGAAGTCGTTGCTATTGCCAGAGAGAGAACTTGTCCTCATTTGATAGTGAGAGTTCATTCGCAAGAACTCGCAGGAGAAAGATAGAGAGGAAGGAGTTCTCGTGGGAGAGGAATTCAAAACCTTCACCATCAAAGCATCGACTTTCAAAGCCTGTTACGAGAAACCATCGACGATCCCGTGATCCCTCAAGTCCAAGAAGACATCCTGAGGCGGTCTCGAGTCGGCAGTCCTAGATCCAGAAATATGTCGAGCATTAGGGAAACGGGCGCATGTTCAACCCTGGTCGAAGCTAATGAAGTTCCTTACCCTGAGGGTCTACTGGTCATGGCCATTGACGGTAATCCAGTCTCTCTGTCAATCCTTGTTACCGTATTGAGAAAATGCCGGTATAAGGTTGTAGCTCAAGCAAAGGCGACAGAGGCCTTAGAGATATTAAGGAGGAGTGGTGACCAGTTTGATATCGTCCTCACCGCCATGGTAGGGATTGACATGAATGTTTTCACTCTCTTGGAAGTCGTCAATTCTAAATTAAACATGCCAGTCCTCGTAATATCGGCAAGCGATGATCAGCAAGCCATAATGAAGGCTGTCTTAAATGGGGCCCAAGACGTCGTAACGAAACCAGTTAGGGTTCAGATGCTTCAAAACATATGGCAGCACGTGGTAAGGAAGCAATTGCACGACCATGAGAACAAGCATCAAGCCTTCAATTTTGTTCCAAGCAACTGGAGAAAGAAGATGAGTTGGTCTCCCGAGCTGCATCGTATGTTTGTTAATGCAGTTCAACAGGTAGGAATCGATTCGGCACGGCCGCAACATATACTGGAAATTATGAACGTAGAGGGACTCACTAAAGCAAATGTTTCGAGTCATCTTCAGAAGTACAGAAAAAGGGTGAGAGAACACAATGCAGCTCAGAATCAAGAAAACCAAGGCGGGACTGATCCAAGCCTGAATGTCGAGTCTCCTCGCCACCATAAGTTCCGCGGGTTAGCATGGGGCGAGCCACTTCCCATCATCAACCAAGCCAGTAGCCGTGCCATCAATCCTCCAGGCGTTAATCAAAGTATCCCCCAGAATCACCCTAATGCTCTTCAAGAGTATAGACCGCAGGGGCAGTGTATTCAGACTCCTTGGTCTGAGCACCAACCCGTGGCTAGAATTCATCCCATGATCAGCGCGCCTGCGCAGCCAGAGAATCAGACAAGAAATTATCCTGAGCACTTCCACTTCTTTAATCCTCGAATGGAAGGAGTTTTTGGCAGCAGGACAGTTGGTGATCCCCACACTTTCTCGAGTAATGATGAAGGCTCCAGCACGAGAAGTCAAATTGCTCATGGCGAGGACAGAATGAGAAATCTACCGCCAGCATTTGCCAACAACAATGCCCAATTCGAGCATTAGTTGCTGGAAGGTTCAAGAGATTACCCAGATGATGAGCTTACTGCCCTGGTCAACCAGTTTAGGGTTGACAGACGTCCCAAGCCGCGATCAGGAGCCAGTGAGTAAGGACTCTCAAACATCGATCATCCACACCCGAACCAACACGAGACTAGCTGATTATCGAAGAGCCACAGGAGAGGCAGAACTGACCTTGAATAAGTGCACATTTTATTTCATGCTTAATTCCCCTGCGTATGATATTTTCCAGCTTTCTAGGTGTCTCGATTTAATTCAGGGACAAGGGGGCAATTTATTTATTTTTTTTTATCCCGTCGAATGCGTGAATCCCTTTTTATGCTAGATTTAGGGCGGATCAATTTGTGGTAACGTCGCTGACTGCCATAATGAGAAATGTTGAATGGCCTCACGTAGGGAAATTTCAAGTGAAATGCCCAGGCGAGCTCGAAGACGGGTAATTGTGTGTCGTTCCAATTTACCCTCAATCGTTGCAAAATGCTAAATTGGATTTGTTCCATTCTCACCCAGGGAATCGCAAAGTGCCTCAAGAGTGTCGCAAAATGAAATGACCCAATGAAACGCGATAGGACTCGTTTGCCTCGAAGGTAACCTTGAAATTAAAGGAGCCCTCCGGTCCACGGACCCGATGGCATAGAAAATGATGATGGTCCAAGGCAACTCGAAAGAAAATAAGGCCCAACTAAGCAAAGCACTTACGTGGCAAGCTTAAAGTGAAGGGCAACTCGGGACATACAATTCAAACCAGTCCAAATGAAGGAACTTCCTCAATTCAAATTCAATAGAAGTACACACAAGGGTAAAACAGTATCGTTCCAATTTTTCTAGAATATGAAGAACATATACTGCCGCATTCTCTTTCATTTTTGCAGGGGAAGTCTCTACTGGCCAGATTTTCCTGTCTAACATTCCCTATCAGTATCACCTCCGCTACTCGTCTCCAATCTCCAGCCAAGTAAATCCGACGTCTCTACGGCAAAGCTAAACGGGACGCCACTACTTTGAAAAAGAAAAGATAAAAAATAAGCTGAGTGGGAGACAAAGACATTTTCGGTAGAAAAGAGATACGACTCGTCTTTATTGAAGAACTCGCCAGCAAATTGACGGTGGAGACAACAACAAGGGGCCCTATCACGAAAAGATGGAAGGAGACGAGCCGAGCAAGAGACACGATAAGAAAAGAGGATTGAGAAAGGCCGGACCCTTGGAAGAAGCAATACAGTTGCTAAACCCACGTTTAATTTTAAAAGAGACGCCATGCTCGGAAGAGGGTCTTAAGGCATAGGCAATCGCTCAGAAAAATTCAAAGAGAGTGAAAACACCGGAAACGAGTAGCAAATCTTGAGAAATCATCAACCAAATCAAAGATGTCTCAACCCAATACTCCCGAGAGCTATCATTGCCTGCTAAATATGGGAGAGGAAGAGTTCGAAGCCATGTTTGGGATCGAGCCTATGGAGCCTGGCTCTTCCGCCGACGACGTCCAAAATCTCAGTAAAGATAAGGACAATAACGGTAAGGGTCAAAAGAAGCGTTACCGTCGCCATACTAAGGAGCAGGTACAAAGGCTTGAGGATTTCTTCAGAACATGCCCTATGCTAGACGGCAAACAGAAAATGGAACTGAGTCAAGAGTTAGGACTTGAACCTTTGCAAATCAAGTTCTGGTTTCAAAATAGGCGAACCCGAATGAAGGCTCGTCATGAGCACAACGAAACCGAGTTTCTAAGAGTTGAAAATGAAAACCTCCGAGCGGAAAACAAGATGTATAAAGAGACTGTTGACTCCGCCACCTGCCCCAACTGCAATAGCCTCCTTCTCACCCTCGATGAAATGTATGATCTGAGGATCGAAAACGCACGTTTAAAAGGTGAGTTAGATCAGTTTATAACAGGATCGAGTTCTGTTGGAGTAAGGTACAAAAGGACCAATGATACTGGATCAGCATCAATACCTCCCGAGGAAGAAGGGACAGATCACCACCAAGCGGACATTGACGATGATCTTTTCGCCATAATCAACCAGTTTGATATCGGTAAAGCATCGGGACTGTGATGCACTTATTCAGCCAGTGACCACGAGACCTTCAATATGGCCGATGCATACCTAATTTGGGATGAAGCCAGCTGATCATGGGAGAGCCTGCAGAGGAAGCGGAACTAATCCTGAATGAGTGAATGTGTTTTATTTCCTTGCGTGATGTGTTTTTCTGCTTTTGTGAATGTGTAAAAGCAAGGAGTAATAATCCGACTTCCCCCTATTAAATGCTCGAATCCGCCACCTCACCAACCTCGCGACGAATTGATGGCGAGTGAAAATCTGCATAAACCTGAAGGGTAACTCCGTATCGTTTCAATTTACCCTCAGTTGCTCCAAGTTTTAAAATTAAGCCCCTTCTATTCTCAGGAAATTGCAAATCGACCCGAGAACGCAATCATATCCGAATACAGGTTGGATAAAATTTGGGGGCAAATCAACTCATGGGCATTACCACGGGATAGACAGCTTCGGACAAAGAAAAGTACAAGCGAAAGACGCGAACAATCTCAGAAATGGGTAATTCTGTATCGTTCTAATGTGTACATAATCATCTCAAGTCTTGAATTGTCTTATTCCATTCTTAACAGGGATTGCAAATTACCTCGAGAAATACCGTAACATGGCCCAAGGTGATACAACAGGGCTGCGTTATCCCCAAGGATTAACCCTTGAAAAGAAAGCCCCATGGACACCTACGGTCCAATGGACCGAATGGTATGGGGGATGACAGTAGGTCCGAAATATTCCGAGTTCGATCCCCAAGGGTGGGGAATGTTGTATGTATTATAAATAAATAAAACAACTTTTTGGGCATTTCTTTTTTTACAAACAGGAATACTCGACGAGTAATATCAAAGTCAGTATTTTACCATAGTCTTCCCATAATGGTGAGGCGCCCAACAAAAGTCGAGGAAAATTCAATCCAACAAAACTGGTAAAAGACTCGTGCAAGACATTCAAGATGAAGGGTAAATCAGTATCGTTTTCAATTTATCCCTTTTAATACTGGCTGATATGTCTCTTTTTCTTTTTACAGGAAATATTTACACTAACATTTAACATGTTGAAGGAGACAAATCCAAAAGAAAATTATGATCATCTGACAAGATCTATTCTGGTGAAAAATGGGGCAAATTGATCACAAGCTCTGAAGCGAAAAAGCAAATATGTCTTCCTTATCTCGTTTGATTTCGAGAATAATTTCTCTGCTTTTTACAGGGGCATTCAACCGCTAAACCGTGGCGGTCGCTGTCATTAAACAAACCGAAATGCTCCCTCACCCATATGCTTCATCACGTAGAGACAAAGTTTGAGACGAACCACCCCTCGACATAAGGAGTAGGCTTCCCAATTTGTTCGGTCCGCCCACACCAGGGGCAATTTAAATCCGCCCATATTTGCACATTATATAAACACACGTAATGCTAAAAAATTGTCACATCTGCATTGTGCTTACACAGTTCATGAATTATGTATGACTATTCCGTGTGTTTAACTTACCAACTCCAACTTAGAGCATAAACTGCACAGGAGACATCAAATGTGCAGAATGGGGCATGACAGGATGAGGAAAGGCAAACCATTTCCACGCAAGTCTAACATTTTAATTTACAGATAAACAGCCTTTCCCCAGAGTGAGAGAAGGCCCTTTCGGATTGAAGTCCCCCATTCAGATTACATTCGAGGCGTTCATACTATGAGGACCTCCTTAAACAGAATTGGTAATGCAAGCTTGACAGAATAGTTTTGCATGATCCATATTTGGATTGATTGCATCATGAGTTATCACACAGACTACTTCTAATCATTGCCGACTTGGTTGAATAGTTTTACATGAACCGATCAACTCATTGATGAAAATGCTTGCACATGTTACCTCTGATACTGCCTGACAGGCAACACATTCCCAATGTTCAAACTACCTTCCAAAGTCTTGAAATTCATTCAGCGATTATTGAATGAACAAGCCTGGTTGTCGAGAAGCCACCAAGCATTTCTTCCAAATTCTCAGGTAAGTATATCTTCAACCTGAACCTTTCAAGAGAATGAATTCTGACGGTTGTTGGGGTACTCGAATTCATTGCGGTACATACAGGTATCCACCTTCTTCAATAAAGCATGATTTGTCTCAAGGACAGAAATGTTCGAGACCTTTTGATCTCTGCCTCTTTGGTTTATTCCTAAAGCGACAGGATAATATAATTTGGGTTTGAGCTTCTGCAGGATTCCTGATCTTTCCAGATTCCAGAATGGCACCCTTTGAGGTACACCAAGTCCTTCTTACAGGCAAAATAAGTCCTTCTTACAGGCAAACCAAGTCCTTCTTATAGGCAAATCAAGTCCTTCTTATAGGCACAAAGTCCTTCTTACAGGCAAATCAAGTCCTTCTTACAGGCAAACAAGTCCTTCATACAGGCAAATCAAGTCCTTCTTACAGGCAAAACAAGTCCTTCTTACAGGCACAAAGTCCTTCTTACAGGCAAATCAAGTCCTTCTTACAGGCAAAACAAGTCCTTCTTACAGGCAAAACAAGTCCTTCTTACAGGCAAATCAAGTCCTTCTTACAGGCATAAAGTCCTTCTTACAGGCAAACCAAGTCCTTCTTACAGGCAAACCAAGTCCTTCTCATAGGCACCAAGTCCTTCTTATAGGCAAACTAAGTCCTTCTTACAGGCAAACCAAGTCCTTCTTACAGGCACAAAGTCCTTCTTACAGGCAAATCAAGTCCTTCTTACAGGCACAAAGTCCTTCTTACAGGCAAATCAAGTCCTTCTTACAGGAACAAAGTCCTTCTTACAGGCATAAAATCCTTCTTACAGGCAAATCAAGTCCTTCTTACAGGCATAAAGTCCTTCTTGCAGGCAAACAAAGTCCTTCTTACAGGCAAATCAAGTCCTTCTTACAGGCACAAAATCCTTCTTACAGGCAAAGTAAGTCCTTCTTACAGGCAAAACAAAGTCCTTCTTACAGGCAAACAAAGTCCTTCTTACAGGCAAAACAAAGTCCTTCTTACAGGCAAAGCAAGTCCTTCTTACAGGCACAAGGTTCTTCTTATAGGCAAAGCACCAAGTCCTTTTTACTGGCACCAAGTCCTTTCTACAGGCACCAAGTCCTTCTTACAGGTATCTCCACGTGGTGACCTACCATACGGGTCAAATCTCAATCAAAATTTAATCAGTAGAATCCTTTTATTAGGAATGTACCATGGTACGACCCACCATACAGGTCAAATGGTATGACCCACCATACGGGTCAAATTTTAATTCAATTTTTAATCAGTAGAATCCTTTTATTAGGAATCTACCATGGGTTGATCCACCATACGGGTTCAAGTTCAACCACCCCAAAGTTTTTTTTATATAACGAATCCTTAGGTTCTCATTTCATTTTCAGTGGAACAATCATGTCACGACTCTTTTTATTTACTTGTATTGAGTCGATAAGAATCCAGGTGTCATCTCGTCTTTGAAATGAACCTCTACCGAGCTTCCTTTCAAAGAGGGGCAGCTGTTGACACCTGATTTTTAATCATTTTTTTCTATTGCTAAAATAATAAAAAATCCATAAAAATTCATAAAATTGAAAAATCAACTTTGGGGACCTTAGCCAAGCCTAGGGAACCAATTTTGACCAAAAAACGATTTTTCATATTTTCAGTATTTTTACGTATTTTTTATTTATTTATTTTCGAAAATTAATAGAAAATTCATAAAAATTCATAAAATTGAAAAATCAACTTTGGGAACCTTAGCCAAGCCTAGGGAACGAATTTTGACCAAAAAATAATTTTTCATATTATATATATTTTAATTTTTTTAAAAAAAAAATACAAAAATATTTGAAAATTTTGGAAAAATAACATTTGAGGCCAAAAAATACACAAAGATAGTTAATATTTTTATTTTAAATCTATTTTCATATTGGCCATCGCAAATTCAGAAAAATCCAATTCGAGTCACGTGTTCCTTCACGAGTATAATCTCGAATCGGGCCTAAAAAAATTTAATTTGAGTCAACTTATTTTTAACTTTCACTTTTTATGAGTTGTGACATTGTCTTCTAATATTTTAAATTTTCATCTTGGCCCAATTATACCCAGAATGACTTAATTTTGCAAAAGGGCTTTAATTAAATTATGCATTATTTTCAGCGACAAGAAATGAGCTTAAATTTGACATGTGGTAAATTTTGGTGTGTCAAAAATTGTGAGGAGATTTGAACTTAAAGAAATATATTTTTTTCAGGGACTGAATTGTAAATACTTAAAATTCAAGGACTAGAGTGCAAATACCTAACTCTTGAAGGATTATTTTACAAATAATAAAAAGAAGAGTTAGTGGATAAATTAGAATAGAGAAGGGAAGATGAAGAAGAGGAGATGAAGAAGAGAAGTTGGAGAAGAATGGATGGAGAAAATAAGATAAGAATAGAGAAGGGAAGATGGAGATGAAGAAGAGTTAGTAGAGAAATTAGAATGGAAGATAAGAATAGAGAAGGGAAGATGGAGATTAAGAAGAGTTAGTGGAGAAATTAGAATGGGAGATAAATATGGAGAAAGGAAGATGAAGATGAAGAAGAGTTAGTGGAGAGATTAGAATGTGAGATAGAGATGGAGAATGGAAGATGAAAATGAAGAAGAGTTAGTGGAGAAATTAGAATGGGAGATAGAGTTAGTGGAAAAATTAGAATGGGAGATAGATGAGTAGGTTATAAAAGGAGGAAGAAGTGAGCTTGAGAAGGGATTTCTTGAGAGAGAAAATTTGAAGTGTTTGGGAGGATTTTTTTTGGAGAGAAAATTTTGGATGTTTGAGAGAGTTTTGGGAGATTGAAGAAAAATTTGAGAGAAAGAAAATACCAAAAGAGAGAGAATTTTGAAGATGATGGGAGTTCAAAGCTAGGGATTATCATCACAAATTCCTTCATCGATCAATATAAATCAAGAGTTCATCTTCGTCAACGAGCAAGCAAATTCGAGCTAAGTGTTTTTATTTATTCATTTGTTTATGGTTTTACTTGCGAATTAGCACGAATTGTATACACTTTCTCCATCTCCTCTTTTTTTTTCATATTTTATGTCAGGAGAAGGATATCTCTACGTCAACAGCAAAAATCTCGTAGAGATGCAAAAATCGGCCCAGACAAGCTTCTAAGCTGTCCACCGATTTCTCAACTGATTTGTGACTAAAAGTCCCTCTTAATTCAAAAGACACTCTCTATATTGGGAACATAGAGAGCGAAAATCAATTATAGAAATCCCTCCCAAAAAAATGGGAGATAAGTACTCTTTCCACTCTTCTGGTTTTAGGTGCAAATTAGCACATATTTTGTATACTGACATTTCACTCTATTTTATGTCAGGAAGCCGCAGCTTTATATCAATGGTCAACCCTATGGAAGCACAAAATCGGCTTGGAGGAGTCCTCAAGCGCGCACAAATTTCAAATTGTTGAATCAATTCGTTGTATTTTATTTTAAAGAATTCATACCCCAGAATGGAGAGGACAAAGTCCATCCGCAATTTAAATACCTGCACCATAAATCCCAAAGGGAAGAGCCAAGCTAATGCTTAGCCTCCCATTGGAGGTTTTTACTTACAGTAGTTAAATACCTGCAATTTAAATACCTGTACCTTAAATCCCAAAGGGAAGAGCCAAGCCAATGCTTAGCCTCCCATTGGAGGTTTTTACTTACAGTAGTTAAATACCTGCAACTTAAATACCTATACCTTAAATCCCAAAGGGAAGAGCCAAGCCAATGCTTAGCCTCCCATTGGAGGTTTTTACTTACAGTAGTTAAATACTTGCAACTTAAATACATGTACCTTAAATCCCAAAGGGAAGAGCCAAGCCAATGCTTAGCCTCCCATTGGAGGTTTTTACTTACAGTAGTTAAATACCTGCAACTTAAATACATGTACCTTAAATCCCAAAGGGAAGAGCCAAGCCAATGCTTAGCCTCCCATTGGAGGTTTTTACTTACAATAGTTTAAATACTTGCAACTTAAATACCTGTACCTTAAATCCCAAAGGGAAGAGCCAAGCCAATGCTAGGCCTCCCATTGGAGGTGTTTATTCACTGTCATGTACTTCCTATAATTTAATTTTTGAATCATCAGACCCAAAAGATAAGTAGGTTGTAATACTGCATAGAAGTCGTTAACACACTCCTTCTTTCGGCTTCAGGGAATCTTTAACACTTAAAAAAATATAACAAATAAAAATATATACCATCCATGCATCCTATTTAAAAAGTGAAAACACAAAAGAGAATACCCTACTATAGCCTTAGGAATAAACCAAGCCTGAGTTGCCGAATTAGGATATCCATGAAATTAAGGTACCGAAAGGGCATTAGTTTTAATTAACTAGTGTAACCAAGTCCCCGAGCTCCTAATCTCTGGTTCGCAGGAATAAATTAGTTCTCCCGCTAATTTATTTAGGTTTCTAATCGACCTACCAAGAACGATTAGTGGCGACTCCAAATTTTAAAATCATTTAAACAAAAACCAAAGTTGCGATTCGGTAGGGCTTGGGAGGGTCCGCGTTAGGTTAGTCAAATCTAATTAACCTAATAATCCGTTAACCCCCTTTAAAATTTTAAATTTTTTTAGAGGGTCGCGACGGATTATTAGGTTAATTAGATTTGACTAACCTAACGCGGACCCTCCCAAGCCCTACCGAATCGCAACTTTGGTTTTTGTTTAAATGATTTTAAAATTTGGAGTCGCCACTAATCGTTCTTGGTAGGTCGATTAGAAACCTAAATAAATTAGCGGGAGAACTAATTTATTCCTGCGAACCAGAGATTAGGAGCTCGGGGACTTGGTTACACTAGTTAATTAAAACTAATGCCCTTTTGGTACCTTAATTTCATGGATATCCTAATTCGGCAACTCAGGCTTGGTTTATTCCTAAGGCTATAGTAGGGTATTCTCTTTTGTGTTTTCACTTTTTAAATAGGATGCATGGATGGTATATATTTTTATTTGTTATATTTTTTTAAGTGTTAAA
This sequence comes from Psidium guajava, assembly GCA_016432845.1. Taxonomy (NCBI): domain Eukaryota; kingdom Viridiplantae; phylum Streptophyta; class Magnoliopsida; order Myrtales; family Myrtaceae; genus Psidium; species Psidium guajava. The sequence goes on along the minus strand of CM028229.1, from coordinate 32,415,845 downwards.
GATTCCCTGAAGCCGAAAGAAGGAGTGTGTTAACGACTTCTGTGCAGTATTACCACCTACTTATCTTTTGGGTCTGATGGTTCAAAAATTAAATTATAGGAAGTACATGACAGTGAATAAACACCTCCAATGGGAGGCCTAGCATTGGCTTGGCTCTTCCCTTTGGGATTTAAGGTACAGGTATTTAAGTTGCAAGTATTTAAACTACTGTAAGTAAAAACCTCCAATGGGAGGCTAAGCATTGGCTTGGCTCTTCCCTTTGGGATTTAAGGTACAGGTATTTAAGTTGCAGGTATTTAACTACTGTAAGTAAAAACCTCCAATGGGAGGCTAAGCATTGGCTTGGCTCTTCCCTTTGGGATTTAAGGTACAGGTATTTAAGTTGCAGGTATTTAACTACTGTAAGTAAAAACCTCCAATGGGAGGCTAAGCATTGGCTTGGCTCTTCCCTTTGGGATTTAAGGTGCAGGTATTTAACTACTGTAAGTAAAAACCTCCAATGGGAGGCTAAGCATTGGCTTGGCTCTTCCCTTTGGGATTTAAGGTGCAGGTATTTAAGTTGCAGGTATTTAACTACTATAAGTAAAAACCTCCAATGGGAGGCTAAGCATTGGCTTGGCTCTTCCCTTTGGGATTTATGGTGCAGGTATTTAAATTGCGGATGGACTTTGTCCTCTCCATTTTGGGGTATGAATTTTTTAAAATGAAATACAACGAATTGATTCAACAATTTGAAATTTGTGCGCGCTTGAGGACTCCTCCAAGCCGATTTTGTGCTTCCATAGGATTGACCATTGATATAGAGCTGCGGCTTCCTGACATAAAATAGAGTGAAGTGTTAGTATACAAAATATGTACTAATCTGCACCTAAAACCAGAAGAGTAGAAAGAGTACTTATCTCCCATTTTTTTGGGAGGGATTTCTATAATTGATTTTCGCTCTCTATGTTCCCAATATAGAGAGTTTCTTTTGAATTAAGAGGGACTTTTAGTCACAGATCAGTTGAGAAATCGGTGGATAGCTTAGGAGCTTGTTTGGGCCGATTTTTGCATCTCGACGAGATTTTTGCTGTTGACGTAGAGATATCCTTCTCCTGACATAAAATATGGAAGAAAAAGGAGAGGGAGAAAGTGTATACAATTTGTGCTAATTTGCGAGTAAAACCATAAATAAATGAATAAATAAAAACACTTAGCTTGAATTTGTTTGCTCGTTGACGAGGATGAACTCTTGATTTATATTGATCGATGAAGGAATTTGTGATGATAACCCCTAGCTTTAAACTCCCATCATCTTCAAAATTCTCTCTCTTTTGGTATTTTCTTTCTCTCAAAATTTTCTTCAATCTCCCAAAACTCTCTCAAACATCCAAAATTTTCTCTCAAAAAAATTCTCCCAAACACTTCAAATTTTCTCTCTCAAGAATCCTTTCTCAAGCTCACTTCTTTCTCCTTTTATAACCTACTCATCTATCTCACATTCTAATTTTTCCACTAACTCTATCTCCCATTCTAATTTCTCCACTAACTCTTCTTCATTTTCATCTTCCATTCTCCATCTCTATCTCACATTCTAATCTCTCCACTAACTCTTCTTCATCTTCATCTTCCCTTCTCCATATTTATCTCCCATTCTAATTTCTCCACTAACTCTTCTTAATCTCCATCTTCCCTTCTCTATTCTTATCTTCCATTCTAATTTCTCTACTAACTCTTCTTCATCTCCATCTTCCCTTCTCTATTCTTATCTTATTTTCTCCATCCATTCTTCTCCAACTTCTCTTCTTCATCTCCTCTTCTTCATCTTCCCTTCTCTATTCTAATTTATCCACTAACTTTTCTTTTTATTATTTGTAAAATAATCCTTCAAGAGTTAGGTATTTGCACTTTAGTCCTTGAATTTTAAGTATTTACAATTCAGTCCCTGAAAAAATATATTTCTTTAAGTCCAAATCTCCTCACAATTTTTGACACACCAAAATTTACCACATGTCAAATTTAAGCTCATTTCTTGTCGCTGAAAATAATGCATAATTTAATTAAAGCCATTTTGCAAAATTAAGTCATTCTGGGTATAATTGGGCCAAGATGAAAATTTAAAATATTAGAAGACAATGTCACAACTCATAAAAAGTGAAAGTTAAAAATAAGTTGACTCAAATTAAATTTTTTTAGGCCCGATTCGAGATTATACTCGTGAAGGAACACGTGACTCGAATTGGATTTTTCTGAATTTGCGATGGCAAATATGAAAATAGATTTAAAATAAAAATATTAACTATCTTTGTGTATTTTTTGGCCTCAAATGTTATTTTTCCAAAATTTTCAAATATTTTTGTATTTTTTTTTTAAAAAATTTAAAAATATATATAATATGAAAAATTATTTTTTGGTCAAAATTCATTCCCTAGGCTTGGCTAAGGTTCCTAAAGTTGATTTTTCAATTTTAAGAATTTTTATGGATTTTCTATTAATTTTTGAAAATAAATAAATAAAAAATACGTAAAAATACTGAAAATATGAAAAATCGTTTTTTGGTCAAAATTGGTTCCCTAGGCTTGGATAAGGTCCCCAAAGTTGATTTTTCAATTTTATGAATTTTTATGGATTTTTTATTACTTTAGCAATAGAAAAAATGATTAAAGATCAGGTGTCAACAGCTGCCCCTCTTTGAAAGGAAGCTCGGTAGAGGTTCATTTCAAAGACGAGATGACACCTGGATTCTTATCGACTCAATACAAGGAAATAAAAAGAGTCGTGACATGATTGTTCCACTGAAAATGAAATGAGAACCTAAGGATTCGTTATATAAAAAAACTTTAGGGTGGTTGAACTTGAATCCGTATGGTGGATCAACCCATGGTAGATTCCTAATAAAAGGATTCTACTGATTAAAAATTGAATTAAAATTTGACCCGTATGGTGGGTCATACCATTTGACCCGTATGGTGGGTCGTACCATGGTAGATTCCTAATAAAAGGATTCTACTGATTAAATTTTGATTAAGATTTGACCCGTATGGTAGGTCACCACATGGAGATACCTGTAAGAAGGACTTGGTGCCTGTAGAAAGGACTTGGTGCTTTGCCTGTAAGAAGAACTTTGTGCCTGTAAGAAGGACTTGCTTTGCCTGTAAGAAGGACTTGATTTGCCTGTAAGAAGGACTTTGTTTGCCTGTAAAAAGGACTTACTTTGCCTGTAAGAAGGACTTTGTGCCTGTAAGAATGACTTGATTTGCCTGTAAGAAGGACTTTGTTTGCCTGTAAGAAGGACTTTATGCCTGTAAGAAGGACTTGATTTGCCTGTAAGAAGGACTTTATGCATGTAAGAAGGACTTTGTGCCTGTAAGAAGGACTTGATTTGCCTGTAAGAAGGACTTTGTGCCTGTAAGAAGGACTTGGTTTGCCTGTAAGAAGGACTTAGTTTGCCTGTAAGAAGGACTTAGTTTGCCTATAAGAAGGACTTGATTTGCCTGTAAGAAGGACTTTATGCCTTTAAGAAGGACTTGATTTGCTTGTAAGAAGGACTTTGTTTGCCTATAAGAAGGACTTTGTGCCTGTAAGAAGGACTTTGTGTACCTCAAAGGGTGCCATTCTGAAATCTGGGGAGACCAGGAATCCTGCAGAAGCTCAAACCCAAATTATATTCTCCTGTCGTTTTAGGAATAAACCAAAGAGGCAGAGATCAAAAGGTCTCGAACATTATTGTCCTTGAGACAAATCATGCTTTATTGAAGAATGTGGATACCTGTATATACCGCAATGGATTCGAGTATCCCAACAACCGTCAGAATTCATTCTCTTGAAAGGTTCTAGTTGAAGATATACTTACCTGAGAATTTGGAAGAAATGCTTGGTGGCTTCTGGACAACCAGGCTTGTTCATTCAATAATCGCCGAATGAATTTCAAGACTTTGGAAGGTAACTCAAACACCGGGAATGTGTTGCCTGTCGGGCAATGTCAGAGCTAACATGTGCAAGCATTTTCATCAATGCGTTCATTGGTTCATACAAAATTGTTCAGCTAAGTTTGCCATGATTAAAGGCAGTCTATGTAATAACTCATGATGCAATCGATCAACATATAGATCATGTATTGCATTACCACTTCTGTTTAAGGAGGTTCTTATAGTATGAACACCTCGAATGTAATCTGAATGGGGGACTTCATTCCGAAATGGCTTTTTCTCACTCTGGAGAAAGGCTGTTTATCTGTAGATCAAAATGTTAGACCTGTGTGGAAATGGTTTGCCTTTCCTCATCCTGTCATGCCCCATTCTGCACATTTGATATCTCCTGTGCAGTTTATGCTCTAAGTTGGAGTTGGTAAGTTAAACACACGGAATAGTTGTCGCGACCCTCTAAAAAAAAAATTAAATTATTAAAAGGGGTTAACGGATTATTAGGTTAATTAGATTTGACTAACCTAACGCGGACCCTCCCAAGCCCTACCGAATCGCAACTTTGGTTTTTGTTTAAATGATTTTAAAATTTGGAGTCGCCACTAATCGTTCTTGGTAGGTCGATTAGAAACCTAAATAAATTAGCGGGAGAACTAATTTATTCCTGCGAACCAGAGATTAGGAGCTCGGGGACTTGGTTACACTAGTTAATTAAAACTAATGCCCTTTCGGTACCTTAATTTCATGGATATCCTAATTCGGCAACTCAGGCTTGGTTTATTCCTAAGGCTATAGTAGGGTATTCTCTTTTGTGTTTTCACTTTTTAAATAGGATGCATGGATGGTATATATTTTTATTTGTTATATTTTTTTAAGTGTTAAAGATTCCCTGAAGCCGAAAGAAGGAGCGTGTTAACGACTTCTGTGCAGTATTACAACCTACTTATCTTTTGGGTCTGATGATTCAAAAATTAAATTATAGGAAGTACATGACAGTGAATAAACACCTCCAATGGGAGGCCTAGCATTGGCTTGGCTCTTCCCTTTGGGATTTAAGGTACAGGTATTTAAGTTGCAAGTATTTAAACTACTGTAAGTAAAAACCTCCAATGGGAGGCTAAGCATTGGCTTGGCTCTTCCCTTTGGGATTTAAGGTACAGGTATTTAAGTTGCAGGTATTTAACTACTGTAAGTAAAAACCTCCAATGGGAGGCTAAGCATTGGCTTGGCTCTTCCCTTTGGGATTTAAGGTGCAGGTATTTAACTACTGTAAGTAAAAACCTCCAATGGGAGGCTAAGCATTGGCTTGGCTCTTCCCTTTGGGATTTAAGGTGCAGGTATTTAACTACTGTAAGTAAAAACCTCCAATGGGAGGCTAAGCATTGGCTTGGCTCTTCCCTCTGGGATTTAAGGTGCAGGTATTTAAGTTGCAGGTATTTAACTACTATAAGTAAAAACCTCCAATGGGAGGCTAAGCATTGGCTTGGCTCTTCCCTTTGGGATTTAAGGTGCAGGTATTTAACTACTGTAAGTAAAAACCTCCAATGGGAGGCTAAGCATTGGCTTGGCTCTTCCCTTTGGGATTTAAGGTGCAGGTATTTAACTACTGTAAGTAAAAACCTCCAATGGAAGGCTAAGCATTGGCTTGGCTCTTCCCTTTGGGATTTAAGGTGCAGGTATTTAAATTGCAGGTATTTAACTACTATAAGTAAAAACCTCCAATGGGAGGCTAAGCATTGGCTTGGCTCTTCCCTTTGGGATTTATGGTGCAGGTATTTAAATTGCGGATGGACTTTGTCCTCTCCATTTTGGGGTATGAATTTTTTAAAATGAAATACAACGAATTGATTCAACAATTTGAAATTTGTGCGCGCTTGAGGACTCCTCCAAGCCGATTTTGTGCTTCCATAGGATTGACCATTGATATAGAGCTGCGGCTTCCTGACATAAAATAGAGTGAAGTGTTAGTATACAAAATATGTGCTAATCTGCACCTAAAACCAGAAGAGTAGAAAGAGTACTTATCTCCCATTTTTTGGGAGGGATTTCTATAATTGATTTTCGCTCTCTATGTTCCCAATATAGAGAGTTTCTTTTGAATTAAGAGGGACTTTTAGTCACAGATCAGTTGAGAAATCGGTGGACAGCTTAGGAGCTTGTCTGGGCCGATTTTTGCATCTCGACGAGATTTTTGCTGTTGACGTAGAGATATCCTTCTCCTGACATAAAATATGGAAGAAAAAGGAGATGGAGAAAGTGTATACAATGTGTGCTAATTTGCGAGTAAAACCATAAATAAATGAATAAATAAAAACACTTAGCTTGAATTTGTTTGCTCGTTGACGAGGATGAACTCTTGATTTATATTGATCGATGAAGGAATTTGTGATGATAACCCCTAGCTTTAAACTCCCATCATCTTCAAAATTCTCTCTCTTTTGGTATTTTCTTTCTCTCAAAATTTTCTTCAATCTCCCAAAACTTTCTCAAACATCCAAAATTTTCTCTCCAAAAAATTCTCCCAAACACTTCAAATTTTCTCTCTCCCAAGAATCCTTTCTTAAGCTCACTTCTTCCTCCTTTTATAACCTACTCATCTATCTCCCATTCTAATTTTTCCACTAACTCTATCTCCCATTCTAATTTCTCCACTAACTCTTCTTCATTTTCATCTTCCATTCTCCATCTCTATCTCACATTCTAATCTCTCCACTAACTCTTCTTCATCTTCATCTTCCCTTCTCCATATTTATCTCCCATTCTAATTTCTCCACTAACTCTTCTTAATCTCCATCTTCCCTTCTCTATTCTTATCTTCCATTCTAATTTCTCTACTAACTCTTCTTCATCTCCATCTTCCCTTCTCTATTCTTATCTTATTTTCTCCATCCATTCTTCTCCAACTTCTCTTCTTCATCTCCTCTTCTTCATCTTCCATTCTCTATTCTAATTTATCCACTAACTCTTCTTTTTATTATTTGTAAAATAATCCTTCAAGAGTTAGGTATTTGCACTCTAGTCCTTGAATTTTAAGTATTTACAATTCAGTCCCTGAAAAAATATATTTCTTTAAGTCCAAATCTCCTCACAATTTTTGACACACCAAAATTTACCACATGTCAAATTTAAGCTCATTTCTTGTCGCTGAAAATAATGCATAATTTAATTAAAGCCCTTTTGCAAAATTAAGTCATTCTGGGTATAATTGGGCCAAGTTGAAAATTTAAAATATTAGAAGACAATGTCACAACTCATAAAAAGTGAAAGTTAAAAATAAGTTGACTCAAATTAAATTTTTTTAGGCCCGATTCGAGATTATACTCGTGAAGGAACACGTGACTCGAATTGGATTTTTCTGAATTTGCGATGGCCAATATGAAAATAGATTTAAAATAAAAATATTAACTATCTTTGTGTATTTTTTTGGCCTCAAATGTTATTTTTCCAAAATTTTCAAATATTTTTGTATTTTTTTTAAAAAAAAATTAAAATATATATAATATGAAAAATTATTTTTTGGTCAAAATTCGTTCCCTAGGCTTGGCTAAGGTTCCCAAAGTTGATTTTTCAATTTTATGAATTTTTATGGATTTTCTATTAATTTTCGAAAATAAATAAATAAAAAATACGTAAAAATACTGAAAATATGAAAAATCGTTTTTTGGTCAAAATTGGTTCCCTAGGCTTGGCTAAGGTCCCCAAAGTTGATTTTTCAATTTTATGAATTTTTATGGATTTTTTATTACTTTAGCAATAGAAAAAATGATTAAAAATCAGGTGTCAACAGCTGCCCCTCTTTGAAAGGAAGCTCGGTAGAGGTTCATTTCAAAGACGAGATGACACCTGGATTCTTATCGACTCAATACAAGGAAATAAAAAGAGTCGTGACATGATTGTTCCACTGAAAATGAAATGAGAACCTAAGGATTCGTTATATAAAAAAACTTTAGGGTGGTTGAACTTGAACCCGTATGGTGGATCAACCCATGGTAGATTCCTAATAAAAGGATTCTACTGATTAAAAATTGAATTAAAATTTGACCCGTATGGTGGGTCATACCATTTGACCCGTATGGTGGGTCGTACCATGGTAGATTCCTAATAAAAGGATTCTACTGATTAAATTTTGATTGAGATTTGACCCGTATGGTAGGTCACCACATGGAGATACCTGTAAGAAGGACTTGGTGCCTGTAGAAAGGACTTGGTGCCAGTAAAAAGGACTTGGTGCCTGTAAAAAGGACTTGTGCCTGTCAAAAGGACTTAATTTGCCTGTAAGAAGGACTTGATTTGCCTGTAAAAAGGACTTAATTTGCCTGTAAGAAGGACTTACTTTGCCTGTAAGAAGAACTTTATGCCTGTAAGAAGGACTTGCTTTGCCTGTAAGAATGACTTAATTTGCCTGTAAGAAGGACTTTATTTGCCTGTAAGAAGGACTTGTTTTGCCTGTAAGAAGGACTTACTTTGCCTGTAAGAAGGACTTTGTGCCTGTAAGAAGGACTTGATTTGCCTGTAAGAAGGACTTTATTTGCCTGTAAGAAGGACTTTATGCCTGTAAGAAGGACTTGATTTGCCTGTAAGAAGGACTTGATTTGCCTGTAAGAAGGACTTTGTGCCTGTAAGAAGGACTTGATTTGCCTGTAAGAAGGACTTTATGCGTGTAAGAAGGACTTGATTTGCCTGTAAGAAGGACTTGATTTGCCTGTAAGAAGGACTTTATGCCTGTAAGAAGGACTTGATTTGCCTGTAAGAAGGACTTTGTACCTGTAAGAAGGACTTGGTTTGCCTGTAAGAAGGACTTTGTGCCTGTAAGAAGGACTTGGTTTGCTTGTAAGAAGGACTTAGTTTGCCTGTAAGAAGGACTTGATTTGCCTGTAAGAAGGACTTGATTTGCCTGTAAGAAGGACTTTGTACCTGTAAGAAGGACTTGGTTTGCCTGTAAGAAGGACTTTGTGCCTGTAAGAAGGACTTGGTTTGCCTGTAAGAAGGACTTAGTTTGCCTGTAAGAAGGGCTTGGTGTACCTCAAAGGGTGCCATTTTGAAATCTGGGGAGACCAGGAATCCTGCAGAAGCTCAAACCCAAATTATATTCTCCTGTCGGTTTAGGAATAAACCAAAGAGGCAGAGATTAAAAGGTCTCGAACATTTCTGTTCTTGAGACAAATCATGCTTTATTGAAGAAGGTGGATACCTGTATGTACCGCAATGGATTCGAGTACCCCAACAACCGTCAGAATTCATTCTCTTGAAAGGTTCAGGTTGAAGATATACTTACCTGAGAATTTGGAAAAAATGCTTGGTGGCTTCTCGACAACCAGGCTTGTTCATTCAATAATCGCCGAATGAACTTCAAGACTTTGGAAGGTAACTCGAACACCGGGAATGTGTTGCCTGTCAGGCAATGTCAGAGGTAACATGTGCAAGCATTTTCATCAATGCGTTCATTGGTTCATGCAAAATTGTTCTGCTAAGTTTGCCATGATTAAAGGCAGTCTGTGTAATAACTCATGATGCAATCGATCAATATATGGATCATGTATTGCATTACCACTTCTGTTTAAGGAGGTTCTTATAGTACGAACACCTCGAATGTAATCTGAATGGGGGACTTCATTCCGAAAAGGGCTTTCTTTCACTCTGGAGAAAGGCTGCTTATCTGTAGATTAAAATGTTAGACCTGTGTGGAAATGGTTTGCCTTTCCTCATCCTGTTATGCCCCATTTTGCACATTTGACGTCTCCTATGCAGTTTATGCTCTAAGTTGAAGTCGGTAAATTAAACATGCGGAATAGTCATACATAATTCATGAAATGTGTAAATACAATGCCGATGTGACAATTTTTAGCATCATGTGTGTTTATATAATGTGCAAACATGGGCGGATTTGAATTGCCCCTGGTATATGGGTGGATCGAACAAATTGGGAAGCCCACTCCTTATGTCGAGGAGCGGTTTGTCCCAAACTTTGCCCCTGCGCGATGAAGCATATGGGTGAGGGAGCATTTCGGTTGGTTTAATGACAGCGACCGCCATGGTTTAGCGGTTGAATGCCCCTGCAAAAAGCAGAGAAATTATTCTTGAAATCAAACGAGATAAGGAAGACATATTTGCTTTTTCGCTTCAGAGCTTGTGATCAATTTGCCCCATTTTTCACCAAAATAGATCTTGTCAGATGATCATAATTTTCTTTTGGATTTGTCTCCTTCAACATGTTAAATGTTAGTGTAAATATTTCCTGTAAAAAGAAAAAGAGACATATCAGCCAGTATTAAAAGGGATAAATTGAAAACGATACTGATTTACCCTTCATCTTGAATGTCTTGCACGAGTCTTTTACCAGTTTTGTTGGATTGAATTTTCCTCGACTTTTGTTGGGCGCCTCACCATTATGAGAAGACTATGGTAAAATACTGACTTTGATATTACTCGTCGAGTATTCCTGTTTGTAAAAAAGAAATGCACAAAAAGTTGTTTCATTTATTTATAATACATACAACATTCCCCACTTTGGAGATCGAACTCGAGATATTTCGGACCTACTGTCATCCTCCATACCATTCGGTCCATTGGACCATAGGTGTCCATGGGGTTTTCTTTTCAAAGGTTAATCCTTTGGGATAACGCGGCCCTGTTGTATCACCTTGGGCCTTGTTACGATATTTCTCGAGGTAATTTGCAATCCCTGTTAAGAATGGAACAAAAAAATTCAGGACTCGAGATGATTATGTGCAAATTAGAACGATACAGAATTACCCATGTCTGAGATTGTTCGGATCTTTCGCTTGTATTTTTCTTTAACCGAAGCTGCCCATCCCGTGGTAATGTCCATGAGTTGATTTGCCCCCAATTTAGCCCGACCAGGAAATTTTTTTTTTGGATACAACTGTATTCTCGAGTCGCTTTTGCAAATTCCTGAAAATAGAAGGGATCAAATTTAAAACCGGAGCAATTTAAGGGTAAATTGGAACGATACGGATTTACCCTTCAAATTTACGCAGATTTCGTCTCGATATTAATTTTTTCGAGTTTGGTGCGGTTAACGGCTCCGAGCATTTAATAGGGGGGAAAGGGAAATGATTACTTCTAGCTTGTGCATTAATTTTGGACATCGACAAAAGGCGAGAACGTGCGATGAAACTAAGTAGACGTATTCGTCTAGGTTTAATCTTCTTCATGATGCTCTCGCGGGTTGCGGTAGACGATGATATCAAGAACATTAGAGAGACGTTTAGTGTGGCTTTCCACCAGTCGCCTAGAGACCCGCGTTCAATCATGTAAATTAATAAAGCTACCACCACTTAATTAGTGTGCCAATAAATTCGGCCATTTGTTGCGTGCCCCACTTCAACCGTGTTTTGCTTCTTTCGGTGCCCATTTGCTCTTGTCGGGCGCCTGTAGCATTGGGAGAAATACTTGTGGGTCACATTCATTAATAGAACCTCGGTCCTCTAAAACCCTCCGCGTGTTTCGGATCCGAGGAAATTTTAAGACCGGTCTCTGGTTGATTTAATCAGGTTAAGGTACTTATTTCATGGTTTCTGATTATATAATCCATATTGTCTTTCAAAAGACGCGGGATCCTCTGCAATACATTAAATATGCCCCCGTGTTTAATCAGTATAAGTCCACCGTCATATCAGAATACACTGCCCATACAAGTTTACGGATTGACACAACTCTGTCTGTCAAAGATGGACAGTGTTCGTTTGCCCCCCTGAATTAACGGTTGAAGCCTTGGTGTTTTTCGTCTTTTGGTATTTCTGAAGATGATTCTTGATATATTATTGAACTTAATTTTTACACCCGTCTGGGGTATCTAGGATCTCCCTGCAAAAGAAAAGGATATAATTAGTATGCGACACAAGGAATGTCGGTCCATGACTCCTATATTAGTCCAATTTTATTTTTTCTATTTTATAGAGAAATCAGAAAAAAAAATTTCCTTAGGAAGAAATGGGTTAATTTCTGATACAGAATTTTTTTTTTGCAGATTTATTACTCTTTTTTTTATTTTTTTAAAGGAATGTGACAAAATCTCTTGATGTTTACTAAAATTTTTGAAGGAATTTCCTTTTTATCAAAATAAATTTTCCGAGGTAAATTTATCAGGAAAATTTTATTTTTATTGAAGCAGGAAAGACATAATAGAAATCCTTTATTGGTTAACAAAATTCCCCCGAGACATTAGTCTAATTTTATTTAGAGAAAATTTTCTTAGAAAAACATAAGCGAATTTCTCGAAAAGAATTTTTGTTGCAAGTTTTTATAATTTGAAAGAATGTGATAAAATCACTTGATGTTTACCAAAGTTTTTTTTTTTTGCAGGAATTTTTCTTTTTATCGAAATAAATTTTCAGAGGAAAATTTGTCAGGAAAATTTCATTTTTATTGAAGCAAGAAAAACATGACAAAAATCTCTTATTGGTCAATACAATTCCCCCGAGACATTAGTCTAATTTTATTTAGAGAAACTTTTCTTAGAAAAACATGAGCGAATTTCTCAAGAAGAATTTTCTTGCAAGTTTTTATAATTTGAAAAATGTGATAAAATCACTTGATGTCTACTAGAGTTTTTTTTTGAAGGAATTTTTCTTTTTATTGAAATAAATTTTCAGAGGAAAATTTTTTCAGGAAAATTTTATTTTTATTAAAGTAATAAAAACATGACAAAAATCCCTTATTGGTTAATAAAATTCTCATGAAGGGATTTTTTCACATCATTTTTTCAAAAAAAAAAATTTCTAAAAAGAAATGAGGGACAAATTTAATTTTTATTTTCTTTTAAAAGAATGGTCGTAATATCAAGCTCAAAAATTGACTGACACCTAGCATGGACCGACCAATAATAAATACAAGATAAAATTAGAGAACTTACTTGTACCTTGGAGAAATGCAAATCACATAGTCATGTGCATGACTCAAGTGAGGAGTGGACTCTAGAAAATAAAAGAAGGAGAGACAGGGTATGGACCTAAAAGGCCCCCACTATCTGAATTGACAACCTTACCCTCCGCGCAATCAAATCACAATGGGAAGAATTGTCAATTCAGATAATGAGCGGGATAAAATATGGTCAACCCAAGCGCAATCGACGCAAGAACTTTGCATATTCGATCCCTATCTATGGTTACCTAGGAAAAATTTCGCGACTTGGGTTTAGACGCTTGTGTGTGCAGGTGTTGTGATCCTCAGAATATGCAAGACATGCACAACAATTGATATCAAAACAACGCTTCTAAAAATGTGTGAAGTTAAACATAATCCCAACACCGAGCCTGCAAAACAAATGGGTTAGCCAAACACTCCGCCCCTTATAACTCCCATCCTGCAAAAACATATAACACCCATAGAATGAGTCCCAAGCAAGATCGCCAGAAGCGAGATATCCATGAAATTTTCATTGGCCTAAGTCCACTAAGACTTTTAAAATTTCGAAAAAATTTAAGTATTCCAATTGGTACCTTTTTTCGAAAATTTAAAAATCTCTATTCCCCAGTGGAGTCGCCAGTCTGTCGCGACCCTCTAAAAAAAAATTTAAATTATTAAAAGGGGTTAACGGATTATTAGGTTAATTAGATTTGACTAACCTAACGCGGACCCTCCCAAGCCCTACCGAATCGCAACTTTGGTTTTTGTTTAAATGATTTTAAAATTTGGAGTCGCCACTAATCGTTCTTGGTAGGTCGATTAGAAACCTAAATAAATTAGCGGGAGAACTAATTTATTCCTGCGAACCAGAGATTAGGAGCTCGGGGACTTGGTTACACTAGTTAATTAAAACTAATGCCCTTTCGGTACCTTAATTTCATGGATATCCTAATTCGGCAACTCAGGCTTGGTTTATTCCTAAGGCTATAGTAGGGTATTCTCTTTTGTGTTTTCACTTTTTAAATAGGATGCATGGATGGTATATATTTTTATTTGTTATATTTTTTTAAGTGTTAAAGATTCCCTGAAGCCGAAAGAAGGAGTGTGTTAACGACTTCTGTGCAGTATTACAACCTACTTATCTTTTGGGTCTGATGATTCAAAAATTAAATTATAGGAAGTACATGACAGTGAATAAACACCTCCAATGGGAGGCCTAGCATTGGCTTGGCTCTTCCCTTTGGGATTTAAGGTACAGGTATTTAAGTTGCAAGTATTTAAACTACTGTAAGTAAAAACCTCCAATGGGAGGCTAAGCATTGGCTTGGCTCTTCCCTTTGGGATTTAAGGTACAGGTATTTAAGTTGCAGGTATTTAACTACTGTAAGTAAAAACCTCCAATGGGAGGCTAAGCATTGGCTTGGCTCTTCCCTTTGGGATTTAAGGTGCAGCTATTTAACTACTGTAAGTAAAAACCTCCAATGGGAGGCTAAGCATTGGCTTGGCTCTTCCCTTTGGGATTTAAGGTGCAGGTATTTAACTACTGTAAGTAAAAACCTCCAATGGGAGGCTAAGCATTGGCTTGGCTCTTCCCTCTGGGATTTAAGGTGCAGGTATTTAAGTTGCAGGTATTTAACTACTATAAGTAAAAACCTCCAATGGGAGGCTAAGCATTGGCTTAGCTCTTCCCTTTGGGATTTAAGGTGCAGGTATTTAACTACTGTAAGTAAAAACCTCCAATGGGAGGCTAAGCATTGGCTTGGCTCTTCCCTTTGGGATTTAAGGTGCAGGTATTTAACTACTGTAAGTAAAAACCTCCAATGGGAGGCTAAGCATTGGCTTGGCTCTTCCCTTTGGGATTTAAGGTGCAGGTATTTAAATTGCAGGTATTTAACTACTATAAGTAAAAACCTCCAATGGGAGGCTAAGCATTGGCTTGGCTCTTCCCTTTGGGATTTATGGTGCAGGTATTTAAATTGCGGATGGACTTTGTCCTCTCCATTTTGGGGTATGAATTTTTTAAAATGAAATACAACGAATTGATTCAACAATTTGAAATTTGTGCGCGCTTGAGGACTCCTCCAAGCCGATTTTGTGCTTCCATAGGATTGACCATTGATATAGAGCTGCGGCTTCCTGACATAAAATAGAGTGAAGTGTTAGTATACAAAATATGTGCTAATCTGCACCTAAAACCAGAAGAGTAGAAAGAGTACTTATCTCCCATTTTTTGGGAGGGATTTCTATAATTGATTTTCGCTCTCTATGTTCCCAATATAGAGAGTTTCTTTTGAATTAAGAGGGACTTTTAGTCACAGATCAGTTGAGAAATCGGTGGACAGCTTAGGAGCTTGTCTGGGCCGATTTTTGCATCTCGACGAGATTTTTGCTGTTGACGTAGAGATATCCTTCTCCTGACATAAAATATGGAAGAAAAAGGAGATGGAGAAAGTGTATACAATGTGTGCTAATTTGCGAGTAAAACCATAAATAAATGAATAAATAAAAACACTTAGCTTGAATTTGTTTGCTCGTTGACGAGGATGAACTCTTGATTTATATTGATCGATGAAGGAATTTGTGATGATAACCCCTAGCTTTAAACTCCCATCATCTTCAAAATTCTCTCTCTTTTGGTATTTTCTTTCTCTCAAAATTTTCTTCAATCTCCCAAAACTTTCTCAAACATCCAAAATTTTCTCTCCAAAAAATTCTCCCAAACACTTCAAATTTTCTCTCTCCCAAGAATCCTTTCTTAAGCTCACTTCTTCCTCCTTTTATAACCTACTCATCTATCTCCCATTCTAATTTTTCCACTAACTCTATCTCCCATTCTAATTTCTCCACTAACTCTTCTTCATTTTCATCTTCCATTCTCCATCTCTATCTCACATTCTAATCTCTCCACTAACTCTTCTTCATCTTCATCTTCCCTTCTCCATATTTATCTCCCATTCTAATTTCTCCACTAACTCTTCTTAATCTCCATCTTCCCTTCTCTATTCTTATCTTCCATTCTAATTTCTCTACTAACTCTTCTTCATCTCCATCTTCCCTTCTCTATTCTTATCTTATTTTCTCCATCCATTCTTCTCCAACTTCTCTTCTTCATCTCCTCTTCTTCATCTTCCATTCTCTATTCTAATTTATCCACTAACTCTTCTTTTTATTATTTGTAAAATAATCCTTCAAGAGTTAGGTATTTGCACTCTAGTCCTTGAATTTTAAGTATTTACAATTCAGTCCCTGAAAAAATATATTTCTTTAAGTCCAAATCTCCTCACAATTTTTGACACACCAAAATTTACCACATGTCAAATTTAAGCTCATTTCTTGTCGCTGAAAATAATGCATAATTTAATTAAAGCCCTTTTGCAAAATTAAGTCATTCTGGGTATAATTGGGCCAAGATGAAAATTTAAAATATTAGAAGACAATGTCACAACTCATAAAAAGTGAAAGTTAAAAATAAGTTGACTCAAATTAAATTTTTTTAGGCCCGATTCGAGATTATACTCGTGAAGGAACACGTGACTCGAATTGGATTTTTCTGAATTTGCGATGGCCAATATGAAAATAGATTTAAAATAAAAATATTAACTATCTTTGTGTATTTTTTTGGCCTCAAATGTTATTTTTCCA
Organism: Psidium guajava; assembly: GCA_016432845.1. NCBI lineage: Eukaryota > Viridiplantae > Streptophyta > Magnoliopsida > Myrtales > Myrtaceae > Psidium > Psidium guajava. The sequence continues at coordinate 32,399,433 of CM028229.1, read as the reverse complement.
AAATTTTCAAATATTTTTGTATTTTTTTTAAAAAAAAATTAAAATATATATAATATGAAAAATTATTTTTTGGTCAAAATTCGTTCCCTAGGCTTGGCTAAGGTTCCCAAAGTTGATTTTTCAATTTTATGAATTTTTATGGATTTTCTATTAATTTTCGAAAATAAATAAATAAAAAATACGTAAAAATACTGAAAATATGAAAAATCGTTTTTTGGTCAAAATTGGTTCCCTAGGCTTGGCTAAGGTCCCCAAAGTTGATTTTTCAATTTTATGAATTTTTATGGATTTTTTATTACTTTAGCAATAGAAAAAATGATTAAAAATCAGGTGTCAACAATAGTCATACATAATTCATGAACTATGTAAGCACAATGCAGATGTGACAATTTTTTAGCATCACGTGTGTTTATATAATGTGCAAATATGGGCGAATTTAAATTGCCCCTGGTATGTGGGCGGACCGAACAAATTGGGAAGCCTACTCCTTATGTCGAGGGGTGGTTTGTCTCAAACTTTATCCCTGCGCGATGAAGCATATGGGCGAGGGAGCATTTTGGTTTGTTTAATGCCCCTGCAAGAAGCAGAGAAATTATTCTTGAAACCAAACGAGATAAGGAAGACATATTTACTTTTTTGTTTCAGAGCTTGCGATCAATTTGCCCCATTTTTCACCAGAATAGATCTTGTCAGGTGATCATACTTTTCTTTTGGATTTGTCTCCTTCAACATGTTAAATGTTAGTATAAATATTTCCTGTGAAAAGAAAAGGAGACATGTCAACCAGTATTAAAAGGGATAAATTGGAAACGATACTGATTTACCCTTCATCTTGAATGCCTTGGACAAGTCTTTTACCAATTTTGCTGGATTGAGTTTTCTTCGACTTTTATTGGATGCTTCACCATTAAGCCGAGAATGTAGCAAAATATTGACTTCGGTATTACTCGTCGAGTATTCCTGCTTGCAAAAAGAAATGCACAAAAAGTTGTTTCATTTATTTATAATACATACAACATTCCCCACCCTCGGGAATCGAACTCGGGATATTTCGGACCTACTGTCATCCCCCATACCATTTGGTCCATTGGACCATAGGTGTCCATGGGGCTATCCTTTCAAAGGTTAATCTTTGGGGATAAAGCAGCCTTGTTGTATCACCTTATGCCATGTTACGGTATTTCTCGAGATAATTTGCAATCCCTGTTAAGAATGGAATAAGACAATTCAAGACTTGAGATGATTATGTGCACATTAGAACGATACAGAATTACCCATTTCTGAGATTGTTCGCGTCTTTCGCTTGTACTTTCCTCTGTCCGAAGCTGTCCATCCCGTGGTAATGCCCATGAATAGATTTGCCCCCAAATTTTGTTCAACTTGTATTCGGATATGATTGCGTTCTCGGGTCGATTTGCAATTTCCTGAGAATAGAAGGGGCTTAATTTTAAAACTTGGAGCAACTGAGGGTAAATTGAAACGATACGGAGTTACCCTTCAGGTTTATGCAAATTTTTACTCGCCATCAATTCGTCGCGAGGTTGGTGAGGTGGCGGATTCGAGCATTTAATCGGGGGAAGTCGGATTATTACTCCTTGCTTTTACACATTCACAAAAGCAGAAAAACATATCACGCAAGGAAATAAAGCTAAGTGTTTTTGGAGGAATAAATTAAAAGAAGTAATCATTTAAATACCTGCAACTTAAATACCTGTATCTTAAATCCCAAAGGGAAGAGCCAAGCCAATGCTTAGCCTCCCATTGGAGGTTTTTACTTACAGTAGTTAAATACCTGTACCTTAAATCCCAAAGGGAAGAGCCAAGCCAATGCTTAGCCTCCCATTGGAGGTTTTTACTTACAGTAGTTAAATACCTGCAACTTAAATACCTGTACCTTAAATCCCAAAGGGAAGAGCCAAGCCAATGCTTAGCCTCCCATTGGAGGTTTTTTTACTTACAATAGTTTAAATACTTGCAACTTAAATACATGTACCTTAAATCCCAAAGGGAAGAGCCAAGCCAATGCTAGGCCTCCCATTGGAGGTGTTTATTCACTGTCATGTACTTCCTATAATTTAATTTTTGAATCATCAAACCCAAAAGATGAGTAGGTCGTAATACTGCACAGAAGTTGTTAACACACTCCCTCTTACGGCTTCAGGGAATCTTTAACACTTAAAAAAATATAACAAATAAAAATATATACCATCCATGCATCCTATTTAAAAAGTGAAAACACAAAAGAGAATACCCTATTAAAGCCTTAGGAATAGACCAAGCCTGAGTTGCCGAATTAGGATATCCATGAAATTAAGGTACCGAAAGGGCATTAGTTTTAATTAACTAGTGTAACCAAGTCTCCGAGCTCATAATCTCTGGTTCGCAGGAATAAATTAGTTCTCCCGCTAATTTATTTAGGTTTCTAATCGACCTACCAAGAACGATTAGTGGCGACTCCAAATTTCAAAATCATTTAAACAAAAACCAAAGTTGCGATTCAGTAGGGCTTGGGAGGGTCCGCGTTAGGTTAGTCAAATCTAATTAACCTAATAATCTGTTAACCCCTTTTAAAATTTAAATTTTTTTTTTAGAGGGTCGCGACAGACTGGCGACTCCACTGGGGAGAAAAAATTTTGGGAGTCAAACATATCTCTATTGGCACCACCCTCTCCCACGAGAACTCCTTCCTCTCTATCTTTCTCCTGCGAGTTCTTGCGAATGAACTCTGACTATCAAATGGGGACAAGTTCTCTCTCTAGCAATAGCAACGACTTCCCTCTTCACGGGCAGCGCTATTAGATTTTCCGAGGGAGAAAATCTGATATTCAGCTTTTGATCAAAGGGGAAATCCTTGTTTCTCGCTCAGTTTGTCTTCTTTTTTCTTTTCGTGATAGAAGGCCCCTGTCAAGATCTCCACCGTCGATTTACTGGCGGGTCCTCCAATGAAGACAAGTCGTATCTCCTTTTCGCTAACGTTTGCCGTGTCTTCCACTCAGCTCATCTTTCCGTCTTCTTTTTCAAAGTGGTGGTGTCTCGTCAAACTTTCTGCGGAGATTTCGGACTCGCTTAGCTCGCAGTCGCCATCTGATGGGAATTCAAGCCAACGAGGGTGGTGCCAATAGAGAATGGTAGATAAGAGAAATCTTGACTGGTTGATACCGTCACTATGAAATCAATATTTACTTCAAAGCAGATTACCATCTTCGCATTCCGCTCATCTGCCTCACCTCTCTCCCCCTTTCTTTCGTATTCTGCTTTCAAAAATGGCCAATTCTCCTAACCATACCTTATCCGCCGAAGTCCTAGCTGGGTGGGAGAGACTCTACAATCTTCTTGGTAGAGGTTACGCTCATATAGCCAAAAACTCTACCGTTGAGGCTGAAATCCTCGGTTTATTTAGGACCGTGGACGCTGCTTCTGTTGAGGGTACCCAGCTAGGGAAGGAGTACCGGAACTTCTCGACCCTCTTCATCAATTTTCTGGCTGCCTATAACCGTGCTTATGAGACGGTCCTTGTGACCGCCGTCGTGAAAGCCCGTTACCGAGACCGGCACGAGCGTCTGGCAACAGTTACGTTTGTGGCTGATAATCACAAAAAGGCCCTCAAGTTTGCCAAAGATCAGCTTTCGTGGCTGGTTCGTGAGAGGGGAAAGTTGGTGGACCGTCTGGCCTTGGTCCGAACTTACGCCGAACAGGAGCCAGGCAATATTGTGATGAGGTGTAAATGTGGTTGGCTGCAGGAGAGACTTGATGACATTACGGCAGACATTGCTTTCGAGAGGGCAGCGGTTCCGGACCTGGAGTTTGCCGTTGAGCATTACGAGGCCACTATGGCCCAGGTTAAAGAGAAGTGCGATCGCCTCTTCTTTAGGCTCGCGGAGCTTGATCCCGAGAGCGCCTAGTGCATCCAAAGCATCAACTGTTTGGAGAGTCAGTTGAGCTCTTTCGTAATGGTCATCAGGGCCCAGTTTGGCTTTACCTTTCCTCCCCAGTGAGTTGTTGTAATACTCTTTGATGAATGGAATGAAAGAAAAGCTTCACGTGTTTTGTTTTGTTTTTTTTTTAATTTTCCTGCTATCGTTTCTTCCGCATAGCATAACAGAACGATTTGAGGTACCGAAGATGTCGAGGCTTAATGTTCTTCTTGATGTTCTTGTTTAATTGCTCCAGACGATGATATCGAGAACATTGATGATGGGTTCGGCGGTGGCCCCACTATCCATCTTGAGATCACGAACAATAACGCTATGACAACTCGATCAGTGCGCTGGTAGTAAATCCGGCCACCTGTTGTGTACCCACTTTTATCCATATTTTGTTTCTTTCGGCGTCCACTTGCTCGTGTCGGTCGCCTGTAGCGTCGGGAGAAATTCCTGTGGGCCACGTTCATTAATAGAACCTCGGTCCTCTAAAGCCCTCCGCATGTTTCGGATAAGAGGAAATTTTAAGACTGGTCTCTGGTTGATTTGATCAGGTAAAGGTATTTGTTTCATGGGTTCTGATTATATAATCCATATTGTTTTTCAAAAGACGCGGGATCCTCTGCAATACATTAAATATGCCCCCATGTTTAATCAGTATAAATCCACCGTCATATCAGAATACACTGCCCATACAAGTTTACGGATTAACACAACTTTGTCTGTCAAAGATGGACAATGTTCGTTTGCCCCCCAGAATTAACGGTTGAAGCCTCGGTGTTTTTCGTCTTTTGGTATTTCTGAAGATGATTCTTGATATATTATTGAACTTAATTTTTACACCCGTCTGGGGTATCTAGGATCTCTCTGCAAAAGAAAAGGATATAATTAGTATGCGACACAAGAAATGTCGGTCCATGACTCCTATATTAGTCCAATTTGATTTTTTCTATTTTATAGAGAAATCAGAAGAAAAAAAAATTTCCTTAGGAAGAAATGGGTTAATTTCTGATACAGCATTTTTTTCAAATTTATTATTCTTTTTTTTTATTTTTTTAAAGGAATGTGACAAAGTCTCTTGACGTTTACTAAAATTTTTGAAGGAATTTCCTTTTTATCAAAATAAATTTTCAGAGGTAAATTTGTCAGGAAAATTTTATTTTTATTGAAGCAGGAAAGACATGACAGAAATCCTTTATTGGTTAACAAAATTCCCCCGAGACATTAGTCTAATTTTATTTAGAGAAACTTTTCTTAGAAAAACATGAGCGAATTTCTCGAAAAGAATTTTTGTTGCAAGTTTTTATAATTTGAAAGAATGTGATAAAATCACTTGATGTTTTTTTTTAAAGGAATTTTTCTTTTTATCGAAATAAATTTTCAGAGGAAAATTTGTCGGGAAAATTTCATTTTTATTGGAGAGAAAAAAAAACATGACAAAAATCTCTTATTGGTCAATTAGTCTAATTTTATTTAGAGAAAATTTTCTTAGAAAAACATGAGCGAATTTCTCGAGAAGAATTTTCTTACAAGTTTTTATAATTTGAAAAATGTGATAAAATCACTTGATGTCTACTAGAGTTTTTTTTTTAACGAATTTTTCTTTTTATTGAAATTTTCAGAGGAAAATTTTTTCAGGAAAATTTCATTTTTATTGAAGCAATAAAAATATGACAAAAATCCCTTATTGGTTAATAAAATTCCCATGAAGGGATTTTTTTACATCATTTTTTCAAAAAAAAATTTAAAAGAAATGAGGGACAAATTTAATTTTTATTTTCTCTTAAAAAGAATGGTCGTAATATCAAGCTCAATAACTGACTAACACCTAGCATGGACCGACCGAAAATAAATACAAGATAAAATTAGAGAACTTACTTTTACCTTGGAGAAATGCAAATCACATAGTCATGCGCATGACTCAAGTGAGGAGTGGACTCTAGAAAATAAAAGAAGGAGAGACAAGGTATGGACCTAAAAAGGCTCCCACTATCTGAATTGACAAACTTACCCTCCGCGCAATCAAATCACAATGGGAAGAATTGTCAATTCAGATAATGAGCGGAATAAAATATGGTCAACCCGAGCGCAATCGACGCAAGAGCTTTGCATATTCGATCCCTATCTATGGTTTTCTAGGAAGAATTTCGCGACTTGGGTTTAGACGCTTGTGTGTGCAGGTGTCATGATCCTCAGAGTATGCAAGACATGCACAACAATTGATATCAAAACAGCGCTTCTAAAAATGTGCGAAATTAAACAAATAAACCCAACACCGAGCCTGCAAAACAAAGGGGTTAGCCAAACACTCCGCCCCTTATAACTCCCATCCTGCAAAAACATATAACACCTATAGAATGAGTCCCAAACAATATTGCCAGAAGCGAGATATGCATGAAATTTTCATTGGCCTAAGTCCACTAAGACTCTTAAAATTTCGAAAAAATTTAAGTATTCCAATTGGTATCTTTTTTCGAAAATTTAAAAATCTCTATCCCCAGTGGAGTCGCCAGTCTGTCGCGACCCTCTAAAAAAATTTTAAATTTTAAAAGGGGTTAACGGATTATTAGGTTAATTAGATTTGATTAACCTAATGCGGACCCTCCCAACCCCTACCGAATCGCAACTTTGGTTTTTGTTTAAATGATTTTGAAATTTGGAGTCGCCACTAATCGTTCTTGGTAGGTCGATTAGAAACCTAAATAAATTAGCGGAAGAACTAATTTATTCCTGCGAACCAGAGATTATGAGTTCGGGGACTTGGTTACACTAGTTAATTAAAACTAATGCCCTTTCGGTACCTTAATTTCATGGATATCCTAATTCGGCAACTCATGCTTGGTTTATTTCTAAGGCTCTAGTAGGGTATTCTCTTTTTGTGTTTTCACTTTTTAAATAGGATGCATGGATGGTATATATTTTTATTTGTTATATTTTTTTAAGTGTTAAAGATTCCCTGAAGCCGAAAGAGGGAGTGTGTTAACGACTTCTGTGCAGTATTACGACCTACTCATCTTTTGGGTCTGATGATTCAAAAATTAAATTATAGGAAGTACATGACAGTGAATAAACACCTCCAATGGGAGGCCTAGCATTGGCTTGGCTCTTCCCTTTGGGATTTAAGGTACAGGTATTTAAGTTGCAAGTATTTAAACTACTGTAAGTAAAAACCTCCAATGGGAGGCTAAGCATTGGCTTGGCTCTTCCCTTTGGGATTTAAGGTACGGGTATTTAAGTTGCAGGTATTTAACTACTGTAAGTAAAAACCTCCAATGGGAGGCTAAGCATTGGCTTGGCTCTTCCCTTTGGGATTTAAGGTGCAGGTATTTAACTACTGTAAGTAAAAACCTCCAATGGGAGGCTAAGCATTGGCTTGGCTCTTCCCTTTGGGATTTAAGGTGCAGGTATTTAAGTTGCAGGTATTTAACTACTATAAGTAAAAACCTCCAATGGGAGGCTAAGCATTGGCTTGGCTCTTCCCTTTGGGATTTATGGTGCAGGTATTTAAATTGCGGATGGACTTTGTCCTCTCCATTTTGGGGTATGAATTTTTTAAAATGAAATACAACGAATTGATTCAACAATTTGAAATTTGTGCGCGCTTGAGGACTCCTCCAAGCCGATTTTGTGCTTCCATAGGATTGACCATTGATATAGAGCTGCGGCTTCCTGACATAAAATAGAGTGAAGTGTTAGTATACAAAATATGTGCTAATCTGCACCTAAAACCAGAAGAGTAGAAAGAGTACTTATCTCCCATTTTTTTGGGAGGGATTTCTATAATTGATTTTCGCTCTCTATGTTCCCAATATAGAGAGTTTCTTTTGAATTAAGAGGGACTTTTAGTCACAGATCAGTTGAGAAATCGGTGGACAGCTTAGGAGCTTGTCTGGGCCGATTTTTGCATCTCGACGAGATTTTTGCTGTTGACGTAGAGATATCCTTCTCCTGACATAAAATATGGAAGAAAAAGGAGATGGAGAAAGTGTATACAATTTGTGCTAATTTGCGAGTAAAACCATAAATAAATGAATAAATAAAAACACTTAGCTTGAATTTGTTTGCTCGTTGACGAGGATGAACTCTTGATTTATATTGATCGATGAAGGAATTTGTGATGATAACCCCTAGCTTTAAACTCCCATCATCTTCAAAAAGATCCGAACAATCTCAGACATGGGTAATTCTGTATCGTTCTAATTTGCACATAATCATCTCGAGTCCTGAATTTTTTTATTCCATTCTTAACAGGGATTGCAAATTACCTCGAGAAATATCGTAACAAGGCCCAAGGTGATATAACAGGGCCGCGTTATCCCCAAGGATTAACCTTTGAAAAGAAAACCCCATGGACACCTATGGTCCAATGGACCGAATGGAATACTCAACGAATAATACCGAAGTCAATATTTTGCCACATTCTCGGCTTAATGGTGAAGCATCCAACAAAAGTCGAAGAAAACTCAACCCAGCAAAATTGGTAAAAGACTTGTCCAAGGCATTCAAGATGAAAGGTAAATCAGTATCGTTTCCCATTTATCCCTTTTAATACCGGTTGACATGTCTTCTTTTCTTGTTACAGGAAATATTTATACTAACATGTAACATGTTGGAGGAGACAAATCCAAAAGAAAATGATGATCATTTGACAAGATCTATTCTGGTGAAAAATGGGGGGCATTTAACTGCCATGGCGGTCGCTGTCACTAAACAAACCAAAATGCTCCCTCACCCATATGCCTCATCGTGCAGGGGCAAAACTTGAGACAAACCGCTCCTCGACATAAGGAGTGGGCTTCCCAATTTGTTCAATCCACCCACATACCAGGGGCAATTCAAATCCGCCCATGTTTGCACATTATATAAACACACGTAATGCTAAAAAATTGTCACATCTGCATTGTGCTTACACAGTTCATGAATTATGTATGACTATTCCGTGTGTTTAACTTACCAACTCCAACTTAGAGCATAAACTGCACAGGAGACATCAAATGTGCAGAATGGGGCATGACAGGATGAGGAAAGGCAAACCATTTCCACGCAAGTCTAACATTTTAATTTACAGATAAACAGCCTTTCCCCAGAGTGAGAGAAGGCCCTTTCGGATTGAAGTCCCCCATTCAGATTACATTCGAGGCGTTCATACTATGAGAACCTCCTTAAACAGAATTGGTAATGCAAGCTTGACAGAATAGTTTTGCATGATTCATATTTGGATTGATTGCATCATGAGTTATCACACAGACTACTTCTAATCATTGCCGACTTGGTTGAATAGTTTTACATGAACCGATCAACTCATTGATGAAAATGCTTGCACATGTTACCTCTGATACTGCCTAACAGGCAACACATTCCCAATGTTCAAACTACCTTCCAAAGTCTTGAAATTCATTCAGCGATTATTGAATGAACAAGCCTGGTTGTCGAGAAGCCACCAAGCATTTCTTCCAAATTCTCAGGTAAGTATATCTTCAACCTGAACCTTTCAAGAGAATGAATTCTGACGGTTGTTGGGGTACTCGAATCCATTGCGGTACATACAGGTATCCACCTTCTTCAATAAAGCATGATTTGTCTCAAGGACAGAAATGTTCGAGACCTTTTGATCTCTGCCTCTTTGGTTTATTCCTAAAGCGACAGGATAATATAATTTGGGTTTGAGCTTCTGCAGGATTCCTGATCTTTCCAGATTCCAGAATGGCACCCTTTGAGGTACACCAAGTCCTTCTTACAGGCAAAATAAGTCCTTCTTACAGGCAAACCAAGTCCTTCTTACAGGCAAATCAAGTCCTTCTTATAGGCACAAAGTCCTTCTTACAGGCAAATCAAGTCCTTCTTACAGGCAAAACAAGTCCTTCTTACAGGCAAATCAAGTCCTTCTTACAGGCAAAACAAAGTCTTTCTTACAGGCAAAGTAAGTCCTTCTTACAGGCAAAACAAAGTCCTTCTTACAGGCAAAACAAGTCCTTCTTATAGGCACAAAGTTCTTCTTACAGGCAAAGCACCAAGTCCGTTTTACTGGCACCAAGTCCTTTCTACAGGCACCAAGTCCTTCTTACAGGTATCTCCACGTGGTGACCTACCATACGGGTCAAATCTCAATCAAAATTTAATCAGTAGAATCCTTTTATTAGGAATCTACCATGGTACGACCCACCATACGGGTCAAATGGTATGACCCACCATACGGGTCAAATTTTAATTCAATTTTTAATCAGTAGAATCCTTTTATTAGGAATCTACCATGGGTTGATCCACCATACGGGTTCAAGTTCAACCACCCTAAAGTTTTTTTTATATAACGAATCCTTAGGTTCTCATTTCATTTTCAGTGGAACAATCATGTCACGACTCTTTTTATTTACTTGTATTGAGTCGATAAGAATCCAGGTGTCATCTAGTCTTTGAAATGAACCTCTACCGAGCTTCCTTTCAAAGAGGGGCAGCTGTTGACACCTGATTTTTAATCATTTTTTTCTATTGCTAAAATAATAAAAAATCCATAAAAATTCATAAAATTGAAAAATCAACTTTGGGGACCTTAGCCAAGCCTAGGGAACCAATTTTGACCAAAAAACGATTTTTCATATTTTCAGTATTTTTACGTATTTTTTATTTATTTATTTTCGAAAATTAATAGAAAATTCATAAAAATTCATAAAATTGAAAAATCAACTTTGGGAACCTTAGCCAAGCCTAGGGAACGAATTTTGACCAAAAAATAATTTTTCATATTATATATATTTTAATTTTTTTAAAAAAAATACAAAAATATTTGAAAATTTTGGAAAAATAACATTTGAGGCCAAAAAATACACAAAGATAGTTAATATTTTTATTTTAAATCTATTTTCATATTGGCCATCGCAAATTCAGAAAAATCCAATTCGAGTCACGTGTTCCTTCACGAGTATAATCTCGAATCGGGCCTAAAAAAATTTAATTTGAGTCAACTTATTTTTAACTTTCACTTTTTATGAGTTGTGACATTGTCTTCTAATATTTTAAATTTTCATCTTGGCCCAATTATACCCAGAATGACTTAATTTTGCAAAAGGGCTTTAATTAAATTATGCATTATTTTCAGCGACAAGAAATGAGCTTAAATTTGACATGTGGTAAATTTTGGTGTGTCAAAAATTGTGAGGAGATTTGAACTTAAAGAAATATATTTTTTTCAGGGACTGAATTGTAAATACTTAAAATTCAAGGACTAGAGTGCAAATACCTAATTCTTGAAGGATTATTTTACAAATAATAAAAAGAAGAGTTAGTGGATAAATTAGAATAGAGAAGGGAAGATGAAGAAGAGGAGATGAAGAAGAGAAGTTGGAGAAGAATGGATGGAGAAAATAAGATAAGAATAGAGAAGGGAAGATGGAGATGAAGAAGAGTTAGTAGAGAAATTAGAATGGAAGATAAGAATAGAGAAGGGAAGATGGAGATTAAGAAGAGTTAGTGGAGAAATTAGAATGGGAGATAAATATGGAGAAAGGAAGATGAAGATGAAGAAGAGTTAGTGGAGAGATTAGAATGTGAGATAGAGATGGAGAATGGAAGATGAAAATGAAGAAGAGTTAGTGGAGAAATTAGAATGGGAGATAGAGTTAGTGGAAAAATTAGAATGGGAGATAGATGAGTAGGTTATAAAAGGAGGAAGAAGTGAGCTTGAAAAGGGATTTCTTGAGAGAGAAAATTTGAAGTGTTTGGGAGGATTTTTTTTGGAGAGAAAATTTTGGATGTTTGAGAGAGTTTTGGGAGATTGAAGAAAAATTTGAGAGAAAGAAAATACCAAAAGAGAGAGAATTTTGAAGATGATGGGAGTTCAAAGCTAGGGATTATCATCACAAATTCCTTCATCGATCAATATAAATCAAGAGTTCATCTTCGTCAACGAGCAAGCAAATTCGAGCTAAGTGTTTTTATTTATTCATTTGTTTATGGTTTTACTTGCAAATTAGCACGAATTGTATACACTTTCTCCATCTCCTCTTTTTTTTTCATATTTTATGTCAGGAGAAGGATATCTCTACGTCAACAGCAAAAATCTCGTAGAGATGCAAAAATCGGCCCAGACAAGCTTCTAAGCTGTCCACCGATTTCTCAACTGATTTGTGACTAAAAGTCCCTCTTAATTCAAAAGAAACTCTCTATATTGGGAACATAGAGAGCGAAATTCAATTATAGAAATCCCTCCCAAAAAAATGGGAGATAAGTACTCTTTCCACTCTTCTGGTTTTAGGTGCAAATTAGCACATATTTTGTATACTGACATTTCACTCTATTTTATGTCAGGAAGCCGCAGCTTTATATCAATGGTCAACCCTATGGAAGCACAAAATCGGCTTGGAGGAGTCCTCAAGCGCGCACAAATTTCAAATTGTTGAATCAATTCGTTGTATTTTATTTTAAAGAATTCATACCCCAGAATGGAGAGGACAAAGTCCATCCGCAATTTAAATACCTGCACCATAAATCCCAAAGGGAAGAGCCAAGCCAATGCTTAGCCTCCCATTGGAGGTTTTTACTTACAGTAGTTAAATACCTGCAACTTAAATACCTGTACCTTAAATCCCAAAGGGAAGAGCCAAGCCAATGCTTAGCCTCCCATTGGAGGTTTTTACTTACAGTAGTTAAATACCTGCAACTTAAATACCTATACCTTAAATCCCAAAGGAAAGAGCCAAGCCAATGCTTAGCCTCCCATTGGAGGTTTTTACTTACAGTAGTTAAATACTTGCAACTTAAATACATGTACCTTAAATCCCAAAGGGAAGAGCCAAGCCAATGCTTAGCCTCCCATTGGAGGTTTTTACTTACAGTAGTTAAATACCTGCAACTTAAATACATGTACCTTAAATCCCAAAGGGAAGAGCCAAGCCAATGCTTAGCCTCCCATTGGAGGTTTTTACTTACAATAGTTTAAATACTTGCAACTTAAATACCTGTACCTTAAATCCCAAAGGGAAGAGCCAAGCCAATGCTAGGCCTCCCATTGGAGGTGTTTATTCACTGTCATGTACTTCCTATAATTTAATTTTTGAATCATCAGACCCAAAAGATAAGTAGGTTGTAATACTGCACAGAAGTCGTTAACACACTCCTTCTTTCGGCTTCAGGGAATCTTTAACACTTAAAAAAATATAACAAATAAAAATATATACCATCCATGCATCCTATTTAAAAAGTGAAAACACAAAAGAGAATACCCTACTATAGCCTTAGGAATAAACCAAGCCTGAGTTGCCGAATTAGGATATCCATGAAATTAAGGTACCGAAAGGGCATTAGTTTTAATTAACTAGTGTAACCAAGTCCTTCTTATAGGCAAACCAAGTCCTTCTTACAGGCACAAAGTCCTTCTTACAGGCAAACCAAGTCCTTCTTACAGGCACAAAGTCCTTCTTACAGGCAAATCAAGTCCTTCTTACAGGCAAACAAAGTCCTTCTTACAGGCAAAACAAGTCCTTCTTACAGGCAAATCAAGTCCTTCTTACAGGTACAAAGTCCTTCTTACAGGCACAAAGTCCTTCTTACAGGCAAATCAAGTCCTTCTTACAGGCATAAAGTCCTTCTTATAGGCAAATCAAGTCCTTCTTACAGGCAAACTAAGTCCTTCTTACAGGCAAACCAAGTCCTTCTTACAGGCACAAAGTCCTTCTTACAGGCAAATCAAGTCCTTCTTACAGGCAAACTAAGTCCTTCTTACAGGCAAACCAAGTCCTTCTTACAGGCAAATCAAGTCCTTCTTACAGGCACAAAGTCCTTCTTACAGGCAAATCAAGTCCTTCTTACAGGCATAAAGTCCTTCTTACAGGCAAATCAAGTCTTTCTTACAGGCAAACAAAGTCCTTCTTACAGGTAAACAAAGTCCTTCTTACAGGCAAACAAAGTCCTTCTTACAGGCAACGCAAGTCCTTCTTACAGGCACAAAGTCCTTCTTACAGGCAAAGTAAGTCATTCTTACAGGCAAATCAAGTCCTTCTTACAGGCAAATCAAGTCCTTCTTACAGGCATAAGTCCTTTTTACAGACACCAAGTCCTTTCTACAGGCACCAAGTCCTTCTTACAGGTATCTCCATGGGGTGACCTACCATACGGGTCAAATCTCAATCAAAATTTAATCAGTAGAATCCTTTTATTAGGAATCTACCATGGTACGACCCACCATACGGGTTAAATGGTATGACCCACCATACGGGTCAAATTTTAATTCAATTTTTAATCAGTAGAATCCTTTTATTAGGAATCTACCATGGGTTGATCCACCATACGGGTTCAAGTTCAACCACCCTAAAGTTTTTTTATATAACGAATCCTTAGGTTCTCTTTTCATTTTCAGTGGAACATTCATGTCACGACTCTTTTTATTTCCTTGTATTGAGTCGATTAGAATTCAGGTGTCATCTCGTCTTTGAAATGAACCTCTACCGAGCTTCCTTTCAAAGAGGGGCAGCTGTTGACACCTGATTTTTAATCATTTTTTCTATTGCTAAAGTAATAAAAAATCCATAAAAATTCATAAAATTGAAAAATCAACTTTGGGGACCTTAGCCAAGCCTAGGGAACCAATTTTGACCAAAAAAAGATTTTTCATATTTTCAGTATTTTTCGGTATTTTTATTTTCGAAAATTCATAAAACAAAAAATGAAGAAAAAATGAGAAAATTGAAAAATCAACTTTGGAAGCCTTGGCCAAGCCTAGGCAACCATTTTTGAACAAAAACTAAAATTTCATATTATATATATTTTTAATTTTTTTTAAAAAAAAAATACAAAAATACTTGAAAATTTTGGAAAAATAACATTTGAGGCCAAAAAAATACACAAAGATAGTTAATATTTTTATTTTAAATCTATTTTCATATTGGCCATCGCAAATTCAGAAAAATCCAATTCGAGTCACGTGTTCCTTCACGAGTATAATCTTGAATCGGGCCTAAAAAAATTTAATTTGAGTCAACTTATTTTTAATGTTCACTTTTTATGAGTTGTGACATTGTCTTCTAATATTTTAAATTTTCATCTTGGCCCAATTATACCCAGAATGACTTAATTTTGCAAAAGGGCTTTAATTAAATTCTGCATTATTTTCAACTGCAAGAAATGAGCTTAAATTTGACATGTGGTGAATTTTGGTGTGTCAAAAATTGTGAGGAGAAGAAATATATTTTTTCAGGGACTAAATTGTAAATACTTAAAATTCAAGGACTAGAGTGCAAATACTTAACTCTTGAAGGATTATTTTACAAATAACAAAAAGAAGAGTTAGTGGATAAATTAGAATAGAGAAGGGAAGATGGAGAAGAGGAGATGAAGAAGAGAAGTTGGAGAAGAATAGATGGAGAAAATAAGATAAGAATAGAGAAGGGAAGATAGAGATGAAGAAGAGTTAGTAGAGAAATTAGAATGGAAGATAAGAATAGAGAAGGGAAGATGGAGATGAAGAAGAGTTAGTGGAGAAATTAGAATGGGAGATAAATATGGAGAAGGGAAGATGAAGATGAAGAAGAGTTAGTGGAGAGATTAGAATGTGAGATAGAGATGGAGAATGGAAGATGAAAATGAAGAAGAGTTAGTGGAGAAATTAGAATGGGAGATAAAGTTAGTGGAAAAATTAGAATGGGAGATAGATGAGTAGATTATAAAAGGAGGATGAAGTGAGCTTGAGAGGGGATTCTTGGGAGAGAAAATTTGAAGTGTTTGGGAGAATTTTTTGGAGAGGAAATTTTGGATGTTTGAGAGAGTTTTGGGAGATTGAAGAAAAATTTGAGAAAAAGAAAATACCAAAAGAGAGAGAATTTTGAAGATGATGGGAGTTTAAAGCTAGGGGTTATCATCACAAATTCCTTCATCGATCAATATAAATCAAGAGTTCATCCTCGTCAACGAGCAAGCAAATTCGAGCTAAGTGTTTTTATTTATTCATTTATTTATGATTTTACTCGCAAATTAGCACAAATTGTATACACTTTCTCCATCTCCTTTTTTCCCCATATTTTATGTCAGGAGAAAGATATCTCTACGTCAACAGCAAAAATCTCGTAGAGATGCAAAAATCGGCCCAGACAAGCTCCTAAGCTGTCCACCGATTTCTCAACTGATCTGTGACTAAAAGTCCATCTTAATTCAAAAAAAAAACTCTCTATATTGGAAACATAGAGAGCGAAAATCAATTATTGAAATCCCTCCCAAAAAAATGGGAGATAAGTACTCTTTTCACTCTTCTGGTTTTAGGTGCAGATTAGCACATATTTTGTATACTGACACTTCACTCTATTTTATGTCAGGAAGCCGCAGCTCTATATCAATGGTCAACCCTATGGAAGCACAAAATCGGCTTGGAGGAGTCCTCAAGCGCGCACAAATTTCAAATTGTTGAATCAATTCGTTGTATTTCATTTTAAAAAATTCATACCCCAAAATGGAGAGGACAAAGTCCATCCGCAATTTAAATACCTGCACCATAAATCCCAAAGGGAAGAGCCAAGCCAATGCTTAGCCTCCCATTGGAGGTTTTTACTTATAGTAGTTAAATACCTGCAACTTAAATACCTGCACCTTAAATCCCAAAGGGAAGAGCCAAGCCAATGCTTAGCCTCCCATTGGAGGTTTTTACTTACAGTAGTTAAATACCTACACCTTAAATCCCAAAGGGAAGAGCCAAGCCAATGCTTAGCCTCCCATTGGAGGTTTTTACTTACAGTAGTTAAATACCTGCAACTTAAATACCCGTACCTTAAATCCCAAAGGGAAGAGCCAAGCCAATGCTTAGCCTCCCATTGGAGGTTTTTACTTACAGTAGTTAAATACCTGCAACTTAAATACCCGTACCTTAAATCCCAAAGGGAAGAGCCAAGCCAATGCTTAGCCTCCCATTGGAGGTTTTTACTTACAGTAGTTTAAATACTTGCAACTTAAATACCTGTACCTTAAATCCCAAAGGGAAGAGCCAAGCCAATGCTAGGCCTCCCATTGGAGGTGTTTATTCACTGTAATGTACTTCCTATAATTTAATTTTTGAATCATCAGACCCAAAAGATGAGTAGGTCGTAATACTGCACAGAAGTCGTTAACACACTCCCTCTTTCGGCTTCAGGGAATCTTTAACACTTAAAAAAATATAACAAATAAAAATATATACCATCCATGCATCCTATTTAAAAAGTGAAAACACAAAAAGAGAATACCCTACTAGAGCTTTAGGAATAAACCAAGCCTGAGTTGGCGGGTTAGGATATCCATGAAATTAAGGTACCGAAAGGGCATTAGTTTTAATTAACTAGTGTAACCAAGTCCCCGAGCTCATAATCTCTGGTTCGCAGGAATAAATTAGTTCTCCCGCTAATTTATTTAGGTTTCTAATCGACCTACCAAGAACGATTAGTGGCGACTCCAAATTTCAAAATCATTTAAACAAAAACCAAAGTTGCGATTCGGTAGGGCTTGGGAGGGTCCGCATTAGGTTAGTCAAATCTAATTAACCTAATAATCCGTTAACCCCTTTTAATAATTTAAAATTTTTTTTAGAGGGTCGCGACACTTCCTTAGAAATTATGTTCTCTTTCTAGCCCTCCAATTTCATGTTGGCTTTTGCCAAAATCCAAGAAAACATGTGTTTTTTTTATTCCCCCCGATCAGATGGTATTCCCAGGTACTTCCCTATTTTTTCCATTACATGGACTCTTAAAACATTTGCAAGACTCTCTTGTAGCTGCTTTGGACAGGCTTGCCCCCATGAAAAGGCCCGACTTGTTTCTGTTGATTTCTTGGCCCGAAGCGTAACAGTACTGATTCAGAATTAAGGCAAGGTTCTGGCATTCAATCATTTTTCCCTCTAAGAAGAATATAGAGTTGTCAGCAAAAAAGAGGTGGGATAAGGTAGGGCAAGACTTATTCAGCTTTATTCCTCTGATGGTCCCGTCAGACACACTTCCTAATAAGCATAGAGAGTGTATTTGCCATCAAAATGAACAAGTAAGGTGATAGGGGGTCCCCTTGGCGAAGTCCTCTTGAGGGTTGAAAATACAGTAAGGGTTCACCGTTGAGTTTAACACTGAAAGTAGCTGAAGTGACGCATTTCATCACTCGATCCACCCACAAAGAGCAGAAACCCATTTTGAGGAGGCATGCTTCCAGAAAATCCCATTCCACCATGTCGTAAGCTTTTTGCATATCTAGTTTGAGGATGGCTTGAAATATGCTTTTCCTCTTTCTGACTCTCAATTGATGCAGTACTTCATGAACAACAATGATATTATCTTGTATTTGCCTCGCACCCTCAAAAGCACTCTGCTCTTCTGCAATCAGATCGGGCAGCCACCGTTTCAGACTGTTTGCTAAAACTTTAGAGATAACTTTATAAGCAAAATTATAGAGGCTAATTGGTCTGAACTGGTCGAGCCTTTCTGGATTTTTAATTTTGGGAGTGAGCGTAATATGTGTTCTATTTAGCTTAGGGTCTATGACTCCATGTTTGAAGAAGTTATTAATCTCCACAAGGACAGAGGGATGCCATATGGGTCTCTTGATCCAAATCTGTACCCATGATGACACTTGGTAGGCGGAGGGTTGGAATTGAGGTGCTGGGAAAGGCTAAGGAAAGTAAGGAAGAATCAACAGAGGTTATCAAAGATTGGGATGTTGTTGATGAGAGGGGGTTAGTTTAGGGTTAGGGTTTGGAAAAAGGTGGGTTTACATGAGTGGCTTCGAGACTATAAAGGGGTTCGATTTAAGCCCTACAGGGGTTGCAAATGTATTGCATTTGAAATGTGTTGGTTTTGTGTGTGTTCCATGGGAAAGGGATTATGGTTTTAGGGTTTTTGGAGGGAGGGGGGTTCCGCAGAAGGGGAGGGAACAGCTCGCAGAAGCGAGAGGATTTTTTTTTGCGAGAGGATTTTTTACATTCGGTTATTAAAGGATAGATACATACAAATGAATCTAGAAGGAAAGGCTCAAATGCTTATTAAGGTGCTCAAACGTCGTTACATATATATATCTCAAATTATCATGAGATACATTTGAGATGATATAATTGAGATATTATATTGTCACAATGGCTAGCAAATCAAGTTAGATTCATTTTTGAAGATTATCAATCACAAAGATCATTTAGGGACGACCCACCATCTGGTAGCCGAGTTGGTTTGCGCTCAGTTCCTTTCACGAGAGGTCATAAGTTCAAAACTTTTCGGCGCTAAGTGACTTAACCGGAGGCCCGTGGTTGTGGGGTGCCCTCGGATTGTGGGGTCTGCGGGTCCTCCCGAGCTCTAGTCGTGCTTCACCGTTGGTTTGAGCACAAGCTCGCTGTCCACGCAGACACCTTGGTTATAAAAAAAAAGATCATTTAGGGACGTGGATTAAGAAAGACGAGAATGGCTTACCTTAAGAAGAACTCTATCTTTAGAAACCGCGATTGCAATTGTATCAGCAATTTGATCTAATAGGAGATTCTTTCTTTTGATAAACTCAATGGCTACAAGACCCTTGGTATACAATCTCATCGAAATGGAAAGTTTGGATAGTGATCTTCGGGAGACCTTGCAACGACTAGTTTGAAGGTGGACTATAAAATTAGACCTCAATGATGAAGAGTACACTAGAATCTAAAATCTTAAATTCCAAAGTTCAAGGGAGCTCGATATCCTTTATATGTTCTTGATGTAAACACTATAATATTGAGAGCTTCATAACTAAGTGAGAGAGTGTTAGCTGAGAAGTCTATCGACTCAAGAATCGTCATCGTATTGTAACCTTTGAGCTATACACTAGTAGAATCTATCGAATTGGCTACTAGCATGAAAAAGTAGATGTAGGCTTGAGCAAAGCTAAACTATTATAAACTCTCTATGGACATTCTCTATCCACTGAACTCCTTGTCATTTACATTAGATAGTTGAATTGTGCATGTCACTACCTCTAAGGACATCTCAGATCTTGCTCTCGCTTAAACTCTAAACTAAACTCTGAGTTCATTTATTAAAATTTCGCATTGATTTCTAAAGTTCATTGAAATCATCTATTCACCTCCTCTAGGTGATAATCTTAGCACTAACAATTATATCATAAAGACTAGGAAAACCAAAGAAAAATGTCCTAAGATAATCATACGTTATCATTTTTAAAGGTAACAAAGGTTATATCCATATGATTTTACATCAATTAGACTATTTGTATTGGCTCTAAAAACCATAACCAACAATTTAAGACCTTGAGGGAACATCAAGATTAACTAAAGGATCTGCCATTCCATATAATCTGCAATCGTTTACCTGAACATTCTAACTGGGACACTCAATCCATGATGCCCCTACTTTCAGGATTTTTAGGATGACCAGATTCATGTAGCCTCGATCTTGCATTGCGTAGAGACTAGTTTTGTACGCAGCATGCGATAGACTGGTTACTTGAATCATCTTTAACAAAGTTGTACCCTCATATTAATTCCACAATTCCACAAACTTCCTATCACCACCTCTTCACATTGTATAGCAGCATTTCTGGACAGAGGTTCACTTTTAAGTCTTTGGTGTCTCGTGATTTCCTCCTACAAATTGGATGTCTTGATTTAGGCTTCAAGTGAACCAACCATCGCTAGATCTTGAAGCAGTATAATAGACTAAGCTAATGTATACCTAAGGATTAGGAAACAAGATATGCAAGTAAACGAGGAAGAAAATTTTACTTTAGTTATTTACTGTTCTGCTGTTATTGGTTACCTGAAGAGCTTTCAACGGACAAGAACCGCATCTCCGACTTTCAACAGATAAGAACCACATCTCTGACTAAGTACTGCTGCCGCGCATGCTCTCCCATTTTGCACTTTCTCTTGCTTCTGCATAACAACACAATTTGCCTGTCTTGACTAATTCAAAAAAATACTTCTAAAGGAAGAAAGAGATGAAAATCTTCATCATGCTTTTGAGAAAGTTTGTCACGGGCCTCAGTTTTACAGCACATAGTTTAAGCATCTAAGACTAATATATCTCAGGGTCAGCCAACCTGAAAGTGTTTCGAGACCCAAGATATCAAGCAGTTTCTCAGAATTTTCATTATGCCTGTGGAACTCTTCGAATGGGCATCACAAGAAAAGTAGTAACTGGAAAGATAAGAATACAATAGAAAATGTGGTTGTGGAATTTCTATATGTATTTCAATGTCTATATAGGAACCTATTTATATGTTTTACATAATAGCTATAGTGAATAAAACAGCAATTTGATTAGCTGATGAAGTAGAGACAAGATGAATGGTGCCATGTGATGTGACTAGTGTTATCACCTAAAGGGGTGAATAGGTGATTACGCGAATTTTAATAATTCAATGCGGAATTGAAATAGATATATGCTCAAAGCTTCGTTCAGATGATGCTACTGGAAAGATCTGAGAGATTCTTCGATGTACCTTTGTGTGCATATCTACTTTCATATATATATATATATATATATATATATATATAAAGAGAGCTTAAGAGAAAGAGAATGTGTGCAGAGAATTTATAGTGGTTCGGCTTTGTTCGAACCTACGTCCATTTCTTTACACTGGCGGCCAATTGATTAGATTTCACTAGTGAATAACTCAGAGGTTATAGCTTGGTAAATAGACTTCTTGTCTAACACTTTCACACTCGTATGTTCTCCTCTAAATATTACAGTGTAAGATCAAAAATATATGAAGGATGTGAAGCTTTCTCATTCTTAGAATTTTGAATTATATTCTTTCGTATGTTGCCTCTTTAGTCTTGAGATCTCCTTTTATACTCTTTCATCCACACTTCCCATTGCAAGATCTTTAGAGGATCATTCTCCAAATTTCCCCATTTGGACGAGACTGTATACAAAGGATTTCATAACTATTGAGGTCGACGAAGGACAAAACCCCTCTTTGGATCAAATCGCCAATACAATTATTATTATGGGTTTTCATAGATGGATTACTTCATTAGGTGAGTCATCCTTATCTCCCTTATTCAACATCCTTAATTGATATTCATGATTGAGAATCTTCAAGCATAAATTTAGCTTGTTTGCTAACTGTTGTGATGGTGTAATATGATTAAATCATCTTGAAATAGATCTCTTGATAATCTGAGTGTTGCCTGTGAAATACTTCCTCAGAGTTTGAGCTACGCTACAACATCTAAGCTTCCTGCTCAATTGTCTAGGCTCCTAGCACAACATTTGAGCTCCTCGCACAACATCTGAGATCCAAGCAGTATTTGAGTCCCTCAACATCGTCTGAGCCTGTTTTGCTAGATTCAATCATGCGTGTCTCATACCTTTGGATAATCTTCAAGACAAGTATTTTATCATGTTAACTTAGATATAAGAGAGCGATCCTCAAAACTACATAGGATTTTTCTCAACACCATGAAGCACATGAATGCATAGGAAATAGCAGTATATTTCAACATGCTTGGTGCACTCATGAAAAACGTCATTATGTGCTATTTGGAAAGCACTCTGATTGTCGAAATAAAGTATCGTTTCACTATTATGACTGATACCCAGGTCCCCTAATAACCATCGTAACCATAATAATTTTGTTGTTATATCATCAAGAGCATGATATTCTGCTTCAATTCTAGATCGAGCAACAACGGTTTGTTTCTTTATACGCCATGAGATAAGTGAGTTTTCGAAAAGGAAGCAGTAGCTGGTAGTGGAGTGAAATCAAGAGAGTCTCCTACCAAGTTAGCACCAGAATAAGCCTTAACTCCAAGTTAGCTTGTGTAAAGAAGTGAAGACCATGAAATAAGGTGCCCTTAACATGGCGAAGAATTTGAGGAACAGCGACGAATTGAGTGGTTCGCTGCACGGTCATGAACTGACTGACAATACAAATTGCGTTCTGGATGAGTAGCAATGACATATACAAGACTGCAAACCAGCTACTGAAAAGGAGTAGGATGAAGAAGTTGTAGCAGTCTTCTTATCAATAAGTCCTACTCGAGAAATAAGATCGATGACATTTAGCTCCAAGCATAAAAAAAATGAGTTTCCCAAGATCTTTCATTTCAAATTACTAAATAAGATACCATTGGAGTTTTTTAGGGCCGGTATTATCATCACTAACGATAACCATGTCGTCAACATATAAAAGGAGCAGAATATACCCATGAGATGTACATTGAACAAAGAGAACATTATCATAAGGACTAGATTTAAATCCAAGGTGTTCCATGGTGGAACTAAACTTAGAATATCATTCACAAGGAGCCTACTTTAGTCCATATAATGCTTGACGTAATTGACATACTTTGTCAAAAGTAGTATATCCAAGAGGAGGTTCCATAAATACCTTGTTAATAAGATCGTCATTGAGAAAAGCATTTTTAACATCCATCTGGAGCATAAACCATTGATTGATAGAGGCAACAACAAGAAGACTTTGAATAGATGTAAGATGTGCAACTTGAAGAAACGCATCATGATAGTCAATCCCATAGTCCTAAGTAAATCCTTTTGCTATACTAATCGACCTTTGTAGCATTCCACCGTACCATCTACCTTAGTTTTGATTTTACACACCCATTTACAACCTATAGCAAACTTTTCAAGAGTCAAATCAACCAAATACCAAGTATGATATTTATCTAACACTTGCAACTTATCCAACATTGCTTGCTGCCAAACAGGATTAGTACAAGTTTCTCTCTATGTACAAGGGTCATAAAATGAGGCAGTAGTAGAATATAATGAAAATCAAAAAGTTGAACAGAAGGTTGATTTAGGCGGGTGGAACAATGAATAGGAGAAGAAGGTATCACTATGGATGAAGAATACGTGGGTGGTGCAAGCATGCCAGGAGCTGTTGAAATGGGATTGCCAGATTTACTTGCATCAAGATTAGAAGAAGACAATTTCTAAGAGGAAGATGCAAGTGTATCTTCTTTAGGAAATAGTCCTACTGAAGGATTGGTGAAGAAGTGAACGATGGGAGATAACTCAAAAGAATGAAGAGATAAGAATATTTTCTATTCTCAAAAAGTAACATGAAGAGAAACGTGTAGATGATTAGAGGCTAGATCGCAATAACTATACCCTTTATGCTCAATGCCATACCCAAGGAAGTAATGTAAGTGAGCATGGGGTTCTAACTTTGTGCATTCCTTAGGAATTAGAGGCACAAAATAGGCACTACCCAAACCTCGAAGAAGACTATAATCAGGGATAATGCCATACAAGTGTTTGCGAGAAGATATGTGTTGCTTCCGAAATCAGATCATTAACACAAGTGCACGCTATCGAACAAGTAATAAAGGGTAAATAGGATTGTCGATCCCACGCGGACTGATCAAAGACTTCTATTGAGTACTAAACTGTCTCAAACCACTATTATTCAGAAAATCTAAATTAAGGGATTCAACTAAATTAAGAAAATAAACTAAAACACGCAAATTTAACTTGATTAGAACTTCACTGATAAAAAGCCTAGGGTATATAATTTCACTTAACAATTAATCTCAAGTCAATCCCTCTTCTTCAGTATTATCGAATAGCTATGTTGTTAATCTAGAATTCTAAAATCTCCCTATACCTCTTCCGAGCGTCAATAGGAACGTATTCTCGAGTAAATAATCGTTCACTTTATTCCTAGGCAAGCGACTATTGAGAACCCATTATGAACCAATTCTATTTGATTACCTAAGGCAATTGGGTATATTCCTATCCCTTTCGCTAATAATCCCGTCTTCCGACTAAGATTAACTTAGGTAATTTCTACCACGGCTAAATCTAGGGTTCCTCTCCCAAGTTCACCTAAATTACCAATTCAAATCAACTGGTGGCCAATCAATTGACAAGCATTAAGCGCAGATAGAGATAAACAACGAGAATTCATTCAATAATATCAAAGAAGAGTTCACAACTATTGATCAACTGTCAAGATCCATTGTAATCCTAGAATAACAAATTAGTTCATGCTAACACCAAGAAAACACATCATCCGAAAAAGAAAGAATAACATCAACATTCAAGAACAAAAGATGAGAAAGAATGAAGCTCGGTCGTCAAACTCGAGCTTCGTCTTCTTCGATCCTCGCTCTCCTCTTGCTGTTGTTGACACCTAAATTTTGGATTTCTCTTTTCATTTATAAAAAATGAGAATTAGCTTTAGTTCTCGCAAAAAAATGATTTTTCATGCATAAAATTTTTATTTTATTTTATTACATCGCATTCTGGATTGACAGAGGATTTGAGCTTAATTTGACAGACGACGAGCTCGGCAAGTGCATGAAAATTTCGGCTAGGGCATGTGTGTGTACACCGAAATTTTGAGGGCTTTTGGACCTTAATTTGATTTAATTTAGCCCATTTTAGCTCATTAAAATGTTTAAGGTTTTTAATTAATTACCCATTTAATTAATAAGAGCCTGATTCGAGAAAAAAAAAAGCGCGATAAACCCAAGAAGATGTGAATTTTCGGCTGGCCCTTAATTAGTCTTATTTGGCCGAAATTCATGAGGTGTTTTATTATATTTGGACTCTAATATTCAGAATATTCATCCAAGGGTCCTAATCTATTCTTGCATATCAAGCCTAGATCTAACGGCTTATAATTGATTCTAAGATCACACTATATATATATGTGCTCTTATTCTAGGGTTAAAAGAGGAGGCCATTCACAATTCATTCATACACGGCACAATTGAATGAGAGAATTCTGGGAAAGAGTCAACAAAGGAACAACACCAGAGAAAGAGCAAGAGAGATTGCTGCAAGTTGAGAAGAGACAAAAAGAGAGTCTTCAATCCTGGTACACGGTCACTTCACCAAGAAAGGCCAAGAAAGAGAAGAAAAAGATAAAATGGGAGGTTTCTTTCTTTATTAAAAACGCACTCGTTTGCCGTCTTCATCTTTTTCCCTGGTCTTATTTCTCTCCCTTTCTTTGCTCATTTGATTGCGCCAGTAGAAAACGTGAAAGTTGGCAAGAGGATACACAGTAACATCGTCCAAGCTTTGAAGACTGAGACTTATTCTCCCTGTCGTTGATTCCTCATGAAGATACCAACGTAGCTGCCCCCGTGATGCTGCTCATCATTGGAGCCTTGTCGATGCAACTCCGAATCGTGATGACGAGACAACCGCCCACCTTTCTTGCGGAGACAATTATTGGCGTGGGCATTATTGCTACCTCCGACGATGCCACTGTTCTGAGTTCGCTGCACTCATGACGTTCTTGCTTTTTCCTCCGATGATTCTTGCACGGGGCGACATAAGCACCGCTATATCGGCTTGTTGTTTTTGACATTGTCGACCCCACACCGATTTGAGTGGTGCAGTTTTTTTTTTCTTGCAGATTATTCAACACTAAATCTGGTTTTAGGAAAGGACGATCACAATACTTGGAAGTCTACGCTTTTTTTGGTTGAAGGTCTGCACCAAAATTTGTCAATGAATTCTTGTTATTGGACCACTACAGAAGCGGTAAAAAAAGAAGACAAATAAAGGATGTGGGCTCAAGCATTGGAGGTCACGATCAGGGGGATTTTTGCAAGGTTCTCGAGTGCTAATCCTTCAACCTTCGCGGCCGGCCCCGCGAACAACACCATCACCGCAAGCCATCCCACTAGTCCACGATCCGCAAGATTGAGTTGGTTCAGTTCGAATTTAGAAAGTTCATCCGCTAATTAGGTAAATCTCTTATCTTTAGCAATTTGAATATTTGATTACATGTTCCAAGATATGTCGTTATCTAACGAAATCTTTTGAGATACAGGTAATCAATTAGGAAATCTTTTCCTAATTCGCGACCGCACATGTGGATTTAATTCTATCTATAAGGCTTTAGATAGAATTATTCCATAGCGGGTATTTTGAATTTTTAGGGTCGATCTATCAGGCCTTAGATCGAAACTTAATTCGAAAGAAATCACGAAATATTCGAGTTGATTTATTTTCTACATTTGAGCTTATCTGATTGGATTGCTATCTTTACATATCTAATTGGTTGGCTTTCCACATTTGAATTGAGCTAATTAGATTGCTATCTTTTTGTGATATCTGAATGCATGTTGGAAATATCTAAAAAATATTGCATGTAGATAATTGATGCATATAGATTAGAATTGACATGTTTAAATTAAATTGCATTCTAGGACAAAATCATATTAGATAGGATTGCATATTTAATTAATTTTTTTGGAATAAATTAAATTAGATTTCATTCTAGGTTAGAATATGCATGTTTAGGCATAGTTTATTTTAGGGCCATAATTAAATCAGAAAATAAAAAAAGTCATTTTTGCCATGTCATCATGTATTTACATGTCACACTTGCCATATCATTTAGCGTTGCACGTTTAGGTTAATTGATTAATTCATCATAGAGAATGCATGTTAGGATTGATTTAATTTTGATTGCATATCATATAGAGTTAGTCATATAGTTTAATTAAGTTCACATGCATTCTTAGGATAGTTTGCATTTATTTAGGTCATTACATTTAGATTAGATTTCATGCATTGCATTTGGTTTATTTTTCAGCAAAAAATGAAAACCAAAAAGAGAGAAGATTGTCTAGCACATGCTCCTTGCTAATTGTCTTGAGTGCTGAGTGTTTAATTCAATTGTTTAAGCTCCTGTCTCATAACCTTTGTTAGTGACTTAGGTTAAGATTTAATCAAACCTGCCTAATCAAACTTTTTTCATGGAATGAAAAGGTACCGAAAGGGCGTTGATAGAAATGTTAGCGTAACCAAGTCCCCGAACTCATTGATCTCTAGTTCGTAGGAATAAAGTATGTCTCCCGATACTTTATTTAGGTATCTAATAGTGACGACTCCAAGTTAAAAATCTTTGCATATTAAATATTGAACCTAAGTTGCGATTTGGTAGAGCTTGGGAGAGTTTGAACTAGGTTGGTTAATTTAATTAATTAATCTAGTAATCCATTAACCTAAGATTGGAAAACACCAATTTTTAGGTCGCGACAGCTGTCAAGAAGTTGCCCTCATCTTTTTTCCAATCCGTGATGTCTATCCTCCAAGGAGCTATTCTTTCGTCCCCCCTCCCCCGAATTGCCGTCGAAGAAAACCACACAAAAAAATATCCTCCAAAAAAATCCCCTAGGGTTATCCTCTCTTTCCTATTTTATCACCTTTCAAATATTCCATCAAAATCTCTTAAAATATAATATCCTTAATCCCTTCAAAATAAGAAAACCAAATTCTAAAAATATCCAAACATAATTTTCTAATAAAATCTTTAAGCCACGGCAAAAGGAGAAGCTTGCCCGTCGCGCATTATTGTCAGCGTTCAGACGGATGCATGCTTCTCTCAGACGGATGCATCCGTCTCAATTCTATATCCTTAACAACTTATGGATGTGTCCTTCTCTCAGACGGATGCATCCATCTCAATTCTGTGTCCAGCAACTTTGAGGTTGTGATTTTCCAAATCTTCTCATTTATGTTCTTCGCTTCACCTCTTCCACATCATACCTAGACATAACAAGATAATACTGAGAATTTCAAGCACGAAAACATGAGAATTAGAACAAAAGTCAACTAACCACGACCATAACACTAATGTAAAACAAAAAAAAAACTAAAATATGAATAAAACTTGAACGACTAAATTCAATTGTCCTTATTTTAGAAGCACTTTAACTCTACTTTCGTAGCGTTATCGATATGCTCCCTATAGGAGGTGATGAAATACGATTGATAATGTATACAGCAGTATGACAAGCTTCTCCCCAAAACTATTCTGAATAAGAAGCTGAGATGAGGAGAATATGTACAGTATCTAAGATATGCGTATGCTGATGCTCTACTCGACCAGTTTGTTGGGAAGTACCTGGGCAAGACAATGAATGATAGTCCCGTTTTGGGATACAATTCAAAATAACTTTGTATCTCTATACTCCATGGCATTATCAATATGAAGAACCTTGATTTCTTTTCTCTAGACTCCATTGCATTATCATGGTAACAAAATTATGATAGACTAGAATAAGTTCAGAGCAATTTTTCATAAAATAAAGGCATGTTTAACAAGAGTGATCATCAACAAAAATCACAAAAATAAAGAGATCCTCCCATAGTTGGAGTAGGAGATGGCTCTCAAATAATAGATTGAATAAGATCAATGGAGCATGAGAGACAGAGTCACTAAGATCAAATAGTAAAGCATGATGTTTTCCCAACTTATAAGATAAGCAATCGAAATGTTTATTGTGAGCATGACCTAGATGACCAATAAAAATCAAAGGACCCAATCTAGATAAGGAAGCATGACCCAAGTGAGAATGCCAATTTTAAATGAAAATGTGGCGGCAAAATTAATAGAAGAGTTTGGAAACTGTAAGGAAACAAGCTCAAACATATGTCCCACTTTACAGCCTGTCCCAATTGTCTGTCCCGTTGGTAGGTCTAGCACACGACAACCTTTTGAAGAGAAATGAATGTCAAAATCAAGTTCACATAATTGTCTTATAGATATCAAGTTTAAGGAGAGTGTAAAAACTAAGAACGTGTCAAGTAAGGATAATTTAGACGTCGAAATGTTCCATGTATGGCTAACTATCAAGTGTGAGTTATTAGCTATACGAGAATTAGGTATGCAATGAATGATTGAGACTTGAATAAATTGGAACCAAAAGTCATGTGATTACAATAGGTAAAATCAAATAACCAAGAATCAAGAGTACCTAGAGTAGCTAATATAGTAGAAATGCTAGGAACAAAAGAGTGAGAAGTACCGGATTCTTGAAGAATAGAATGAACTCTAATGATGAAGTAACAAATGAGCCTTTGTTGGAACCCTCAATGATAGCAGCAGTGGATTAATGTGGAGGTTAAGGTGGACCTCTCCACCAGGATCAGTTGTTGACCCTTGTAGATCACTTACACTGTCATCGATAACTTTTGGATGCAAGATGGCCAGATCAATGACAAATCGTACAATAATGTTTGCGCAAGGAGGAAGAACTAGAGTGGCAAGCACCATGTCTACAGGTGAGGGAAAAAGGAATTGTGTCTTCAAGGTAGCAAGTCTACTCCCCTACGACAGTAACTCGAAGACAACCGCCCCAAGACACGATAATGAATCTTGATGTAGGAGTGAAGCTCGCACAAGCTCAAATTCATCATGAAGTGCCAAAAAAAAAAGTTGCATAGCATTAGTCTTCATCCCATTGTGGTTCAAATAATGCTAGTTGATCCCAGATAGCCGCATGAAGGATAAAAAATCATTGATTGATTGATGTGTCTCTTGATGCATGTGATGCAAATTCCCTATAACCTAATATTAATGGGCAATATTTGAAGTAGAATATTTGTTGGCAAGTAGATCCCATGCTTCTTTTGCTATATTAAGATGGCCAAACTGAAGTGTGATAGAGGTAATCGAAGTGTTTCAAAACCATGTAAGAATCTGATGATTCTTGCTATCCCAATCCTCCAAGTGTTCATTAAATTCTCCTCGGTTTCATTAATATTTTGAGTAGGTTTACAAAAAGCTAGCATTCTATCAAAAAGTTGGATATTTCTTGAGCCCATAAAATGCAATTAGATCCATTCAAAATGGTATATGGATGGGAAGTGACTTTCAATTTATCAATGATATGCAATTAATATAAACCCAGTAGATCTATACTGAATGGGAAGAAAATCGATATTTTTAGCGCTGATAGGAAGAAAATATGAACAAAAAAAGGTTCAAAATGTCAGAATAGTTCAAGAACCGATCTAAAACACCAAGAACTAGTTTGAAATGGGTCAAACCAGTCATAAAAGTAAACAAAATGGTCTGGTCAACGTCTATCAACGAAAGTCAAGAGACTAGGTCAGCGCGGTCAACTACTGATGACGTTGTAGATAAGTGGCACTGACATCACTCATTGACATATCGATGATGTCACTAGCTTGGCGGATCACATGCAAGGCACGCGAGTGTATGGATCTAAATCGTAGAAATAATTGCCTATGTGTGAGGCATTGGACGACGACAATGTTTTAGATGGTTGGACACATACTGTTATGAGGAACCTCGTGGTGGCATTTTCTGTCAAAAACAACCAATATAAAGTTTCAAAAAAAGCACTTACAAACAATGGAGTTTTGGCAAGGCTGAGATGGCAATGCATGCAGGCACGTCGCACGTGTGACTATTTTTGGCATCTGTTCTTGATTACCACAGCCGGGCGATGCAGTCTGTGTAGCTAGCCTTATAATGATCACTATGGAAAAATGCAGCCTATTTAGTTGGCATTTTTTAGGAACAGACCCGCAGAGATGATTGGCTTTGATATGTTAGAGATATGCATGGACTATGCCCTTAATTAGAATCAACTGAGAATCAATTGACGAGGAAATCGAGACAATCAAATCCTTGAATGAAGGAAATATCACGTGCATTCTAGGAAAGTAGAATTATTATAATTTCTTTCCTTTTCATTAGCTATGGTGTTATATTATAAATGGCCTCTTTGTACAACACATTTTGATATACAAAAAGATATATATATATATTATAGTTCTTTTCTCAATTATTCACTTTGTTACATGATATCAAAGCGATGTTTCTTGGCCTAGCTTCCACAATTTCTTGATTGCCCTTGATCTATTTCTAACCTCGTTGTTGTAGGATAATAACCTGCAAAATAGTGTTGGCACTCTTAGGTAGGAATTAGTTTCTCGTCATATCAAGAAACTAGGAATTTACACTTACTATCTCAATCCGACCAATACCATGCCTAATGCATCTAGGAAATACCTATCTTCAGATGATTTGACTATGGATGATTTAAATCAAGAACAGACGGTCTTAGCCTATTCAGCGAATGACCATCTTAGCCTATCCCAATACCATCCATCCAATTAAATGGCTGACATATCAATTGCCATACTTAGTACAACTGACGCCATGGTTCTTTTTTTCCTTGGTTGAAAAGCAAACTTGCATTACTAACTCAAAGACTGCTTACAAAACGGCCCACTTTGGGGGCATTAACAAAAAGAAAGTCCCACAGGGGTTTGGGAGGGTAGGAGACCCAGAGGGCCAAAAGTGACTCGGTCCTAAAACACAATTAGCCACCCGATTAGCCTCTCTCCTACAATGAACCACGAAAATGTTACAGAATTGGGCCAAAATACATTGGGCCTCTCTCAGAAGAGATTCGGCCTCCTAATACAAGTCAATCTCCCCTTTGACCGCATGGACAACCCCCAGGGAGTCTGACTCCACTTCCACCAGAAGCTTCCTCTCTGATATCTCCTTTTTGCTGCAGAGGAAGCGAAGACCTGCAACCATAGATCTAGCTTTAGCCACCAAGGGATTGTAATATCTGATTTTTTTTCGCAAAACCGTCCAATAGAAGTCCTCTATAATCTCGAAGAACACCCGCAATTGCTCCTACAACATCTTCTCCTCTGACTAACGTATCGATGTTAAGCTTTAGTATAGCTCTACCTAGTGGATTCCATCCGAGAGGTAGGGAGCATCTATTTGTGGTGTGGCTTTGATTTTTCGGGTTTCACTTGTTGTAGTTCTCTAGAGCACACTTCACTTCGCAGATCTAGGCTTCTACTCAAGGTTTTTGACCTCTAAACACCAAGTTTTTTTTTCTTGACTTCCAGATACCCTAGAGAGCACATGCAATCAACTCAATGGGGTCTTCAAGTCTCGCTTGGAGCCAAGCATCCTTCTGAAGATAAGAAGCATTCTTTATCTCGGTGAATAGTTATAGTAGATCTACTGTGTCCAGAGGCATAAGAGTAGAATGTGCTCTATATTCTCTTCGTATAAGTTGCAAATGGGACATAGGGGATGGGGGATTATATTTCGTCGATAGAGTTTTTCTCTCGAGGGCAAGACATTCTCGGCTGTACTCCATAGGAAGTTTCTGACCTTTGGGGGGGGGATATTGGCTTTCCATATGCCGTTCCATAGTCTACGTAATGGCTAGAAGGAACTAGAGGCCTCGTTTCTACTCTGGTTAGCCTCAAAGTCTCTGATGTTGTTACAGGCTAATTTCACCGAGTAATTCCTTGACTAGTTTTTTAGTCCACCTCAATTTATTTGCGCATAGTGGAGTGTTTAAGGGGATTGAAAGAATTTCCACTGTAGTATCTTCGCCAAAAACCTGAAAGACTAACTTAGCATCCCATACGGCCGCATCCTCTACTATCAGCTTAGAAACTTTCACAGGATCATCTTTGTTTGCTAGACTGCAAATAATGCCTCGCTCAAGCTACCTGTCCTCCTTGATAAACATCGATTTTCCATCTCCAATAGTCCACCTCTCTAGACCTAAAAT
The DNA here is from genome assembly GCA_016432845.1 of Psidium guajava. Classification (NCBI taxonomy): domain Eukaryota; kingdom Viridiplantae; phylum Streptophyta; class Magnoliopsida; order Myrtales; family Myrtaceae; genus Psidium; species Psidium guajava. Next base: position 32,366,244 of record CM028229.1, on the reverse strand, counting down.
CGTCTCCCTGCCATGGAGAATGCTCTGCCATCAGGGTCTAGAGCCTTTCTCAGGCTATAGGAAGCTGTTGTTCGAAAAGTAAACTCCCTTTAGTATTCTGCTCCATAAAGATTCTTGCCTCTACGCTAGCCTCTATACTTGCTTTCTAAGTAGCGTTTTATTAAAAGTGGCCATATTCTTGAATCCTAGACCCCCATCATCCTTCCTTGTCTTTAGAAGCTCCCACCCTCTCCAATACAAACGAGTTTTAGACATGTTGTTCTTACACCATAATTGGGATATTTTCCTTTCTATAGATTTGCAGATAGAAATAGGGACTTTGAAGATTGACATGGTATATTGGGGAATTGTTTGCACAATTGCTTTAATTAAAGTTTCTTTCCCATCCTTAGAAAAAAGGTTTTCCTGCCATCCTTCAAGTTTTAAATCAACTCTGGCATTTATCCATTAGAACATGTTTTTCTTTGTATCTCCCTAGTCAAAGGGCAGCCCTAAATACTTCCCTGCTTTCCATACAATAGGCACTCTAAGTGCATTTGCAAGGCTGTTTTGGATTATTGTGGGTTGTTCAGCTCCATGAAAAGTTTGAATTTGTTGAGATTTATCTCTTGCCCCATTGCAAAACAGTATTGATTCAGAATCATAGCCAAATTCTGGCATTCCACCAGTTTCCCGTCCAAAAAGAAGATAGAGTCGTCGGCGAATAGCAAGTGAGAGTGTAAGGCAGTGCCTTTTGATTTTTATACCTTTGATTGTCCCATCATCGACAGCCTTCTTCATCAAAGCCAAGAGAGTGTTCACCATGAGTATGAAAAGGTATGGGGAGATAGGGTCCCCATGTTTAAGGCCCCTCAAAGGTCTGAAAAAGGAGAGGGGCCCGCCATTAAATTTTACACTTAATGATGCTGATTTGACACAAGTCATAACTTTATCAACCTATTTTGAACTTAGCCCCAGCTTTAGAAGACAAGCCTCTAGGAAATCTTATACGACCCTATCGCAGGCTTTTCTCATGTCTAGTTTAAGGATGGCTTGGAATCTTTTCTTCCTTTTTCTGACTCTCATGAGATGCAGCACCTCTTGGACAATGAGAATGTTATTTTGTATTTGCCGTGCTCCTAAAAATACACTTTGCTCTTCAGCTATAATTTCTAGAAACCACCTTTTCAGCCTGTTTGCTAACACCTTTAATAAGATATCGAAGGAAAAATTACATAGACTGATGATCGAAATTGGTCTAATCTTTCTAGGTTTTTTCACTTTGGGGATGACGGTGATATGGATAGTATTAAGTTCTGGGTTCATAACGCCGTATGTAAAGAAGTTGCTGACCTCCTCATATATGCCCTATTTTATACTTTCCCAATTCCTTTGGTAGAAGATGCTATTCAGTCTATCTGGCCCCGGAGCCTTTTCTGCCCTCAACTTAAAAACTGGTCTTTGGACCTCTTTAAAGGATATATCTATTGATAACTTGTCATTCATGCCATTTGGTACTACCGAAGAGAATTGGTCTAGCACCAGATGAAAGTTTCGAGGGCCCCTGAGGTGTATAAATCGATGAAAAATTCAGAGGTCATTTCTTTTAAAACTGAGGGATCTTTAGTCCAATCATCCTGGCTGATCACTTTTAGCATATAAATTCTATTGCGCTGTCTCTTTTGGATGGTTATTGCCTGAAAGAATCTGGTATTTTTATCCTCCCACTGCAGCCAATTTACTCTTGATCTTAATCCCCAGTACATTTCCACTCTTCGCCATAGCTTCTGGATTTGATCATGAACATCTCTCTAGGTTTCCCGCTCCGATGGTGGGTTTTGAGCATTTGTGATCTTTAGAGATCAGTTTAAAGCTTCTGAATTTGTCTTTAGCCATTAGGAAAGGTTTTCTTGCTCCATTTTTCTAGGGCTACAGCAATAGCTGTTGATCTAGTCACCAAATCAACTCCTTCCCCTTCTAAAGAGTCCCATATTTCCTTAACAATGTGACCGCACTCAACATTTTCAAGGCAGAACGCTTCAAATATGAAGGATTTCTTATGCTTTACTTTTTCTAGGGTTAGATTTAGCACTAATGGGCTATGATTAGACCTAATAGTAGGCAGAGCGAAGGCTTCTGCCTCTAGGAACATCACTCTCCATGCTAAGTTGCAAATGGTCCTGTCAAGTGTCTTATTCACTAAATCATCACCTTCTCTATCGTTGGACCAAGTAAACGCACACCCCTTACCCTTTATATCCAACATCCCATAGTCTTGTAGGAGCTCCTTGAAAGACTGCATTCGAAAGTTATCCATCCCCCTCCTACCCACTTTTCCCATAGATAAAGTGTCTCATTGAAATCCCCTACCCAAATCCAAGGGACTCTATTAGCAGAATCTATATATCTAATTTGGTCCTAAACCTTCACCATTTATTGGCAAGATGTTGGAGCATAAACACAAGTAAACCTAAAAGGTTTTACCCGCATTGCGTCTTTGTATCACATATCAATCAGTTTACTAGTCACTATAAAAATCTTCACTTTGACCTCATCCTTCCATAGAAGAGCTAAACCACCTCCGATGCCAACTAGATTTACTGCCACTTGATTTTGGAACTTTAAGCTCTTTCTCACACGACTAACTGGTCCTTTTTGATTCTTAGTTTCACACAAAAATATAAAGTTGGGCCTTCTTTGAGCCGAAATGGCTCTAAATGCTTGAACTGTCAAGGGATTACCTAGCCCTTGACAATTCCATGCTAGGATGCTCATTTGTAACCCGGTAGCTTATTAGGGCAAGCCATCAATGGCCGTAGGTTTACTTCTTCAATAGAACCCACCAGTGTTTTCATGAGGTTTGTTTCGTCCAGTAACATAATATGGTTTTGCTGCCCATATTTAGTATTGGATTTTATGCCTTTTTTTTTAATCCCTACTAGCTGACTTTTTGTGATTTTTCCTTAGAGCATTACTGTCATAGAATGAAGGGAGTTCTATAAGAAGATCTCTTCTACTACTTGGATTTTCAGCTCCCTTTGGTAATGCTCCATCTGAGGTAAGGTCTTCAATCTCAATCATTTTCCTCTGACATCTTTCTTTGCTTGACCCACCCCTCATCTCCTTCTCCCTTGACTTCCCTTGAGATGTGTCGGATTGAGCTGGAAATTCTAGGGTTTCAGGAACAGCTTGATCTTGTATATACTCCTCTAACTTTGCTACATAAAAGGCTTTCCAGTATGGATTGCGAGTATTCGATTCAGTTTTTAACCAAGGGCCAAAGAGAAGCTCTCATTTTTGGAAAAACACTCCTCCTTGTAAGGAATTTCTTTGTAGTTTTGGGCGAAATGCCCTTTCTTTCTGCACGAAAAACAAAAAGTCGATAGTCTTTCGTATCGGATATCCATCCAAAGTTCTTTCCCTTTATAGCTATAGATAATACCTAATTTTATAGGCTTTGAAAGGTCCAGCACCACCTTAGTCTTACATATCGCAACAGCAACAAAACCCCCAGTCTTGATTTTAACATCTATAACTTTCCCTATTTATTCTGCAAAGCTATTAATTACTTCAGATTTGCCACCTTCCACAAGGATCCCTAAGATATGTAGCTAGAACGCGCATGTTTCAAAGGGGGTACACTGAGGAACAAAGTTTAGTTGCCACGGAATCATAATCAACAAGTATCGAAAAAATAACCAAGGACCGGTTTCTAGAATTCTCTTTTTTTCCTCCACATTTTCAAAGACAAAGGAGAACATACCCACTTTAAGGTGTGTACACACAACCTTGTCTGTTTTCCAAGCCTTCTTCATGGTTGAGTGGAACGCTTGAAAATTCACATCAGGATATCCGTATAGACGACCAAAGACTGTGTGTTCTCCTTTTTTACGACTTGCTTCTGTGACCACCTTGTCGACAATTGCTGTTTTTGTTTTAGGCCACAAATGACCAAGACGGTTGCAGAGGGCATTCATCGCAAATTTTGATCCATTGCTAAAAGAATAAAATTCGCATGTCAAAAGTTCAATGAGGGCTAGAGAGGGAAGCACAACACAAAAGAAGACTACACCAACGAGGAGGTCATAACAACTAGAGAAATAGGAGATAGAGGTACAGGGAGCTGAAGAGAAGGAGAGGAAGGAACAAGGGAAAATGACAACAGGGAAATGATGGATGGAGACCAGGGAGAAGGAAGAAGGACAAGGGAACCAACAGGGATTGGGAGACACAAGAACCCACAAGAAACCCCAAGTAGAGACAAAGGAAAACTAGGTTTTCAAAAAACCAGAGAGGAAACAAGGTTACAGAAAGAGGAAAAATAATGAAATAGGATGAGGGACGAGAGGCGATGGAAAGGGATGAGGCGATCACTATGAAAGTAGAACGGCTATGGGGTCTAGGGTTTTATAGAAGGATTTTTAGGGTTTGGGTAAGCTACTAGAGGGTAGGGGATGTCACGCCCTGAACCCAGCAGAAGCGCAACATTTCGCCTCTTGTCAATTTGATCATCGCTTGGCCAATGCTAGCGACGGTCCAGGACTCGTCATGGCCAAACAACGACTATTCAATGCGATAGCGAAAATGCATAACCCCTAACAGACATACATGCAGGATAGAGAGATAGAGAAAATTGAATTACATAGTATAATATATAACAGTAGAGGTTCTATATAACCTGGAGGGAAAGTTTATCGTCTGAACCTCAAAAACATGAGTTGGCCACTATCAAAAAGGGAATGAGCCAAACCAAAAAGTCACTAGTCTCCATCTAGGCATCATCAGGGACTACTCGTCCTTTGGCAAGGGCTACTCCTCCGGATCAGACTTCTCGAATATCAAGGAACAATCATGTCCATGGTCAAAGGTCCGAAACGGCGATTAGCCAAAAATATGTGAGTCGAAACTCATCGAACACACGCCTAAACTCAATTTAGAAAGAAGTATACGTCTCATGCCAAAGAATAAATAATCACATGCATGTTATAACTTCGGATCATACGGATGCAATTGCAAATGCTCAATGATTCACTTGGGGTCCCTGGTGGCTCAATAGCACTTTTGGACTGAACCCCACGGATGGCTCAATAGCATTTCTGGTCCCGGCCATGTCATAGACGTCTTAGGCCTGTGCCTCAACCCATATCTAACCACACTGAAGTTGACACCCTTGTCTCTCTAGTTAACCCGTGCCAAACACGTTCAGGCACAAGTGCAACGACCGTGACTCAAATAGCACTGCGATCGACATCTTCTTATCACCCCGCATTCCCGATGGACCCCTAGACACTATAGGGCCGTCCTACATGGTTCTATGTACTTCGCCAAACGTGCATGTCTCTTATCAATATGCAGAACAATGATGAGCATCACAAAGTCCCCAGTTGACTCAACTTTTAAAATACTCATGCAAGTCAGTTTTGCTACATGCAATTCCCAAGATTATTCACATGAGCACATAATTCACCTCAAAATACATCGAATATAATAACCAAGCATCACACGTTGCATAACTCATATTTCAGGACCCGGTTTCCATTCTAAGTCATCTAAGTTTAAGGACAAGTAGTCCGGCACACATGGCAATTTCTAAAGTTCACCAAAGACCAATTTACTCCTATGGCTAGTAGCAATTTATTGACATTCGACGTCTAAGGAATTTAATATTTTTTATTATAAAATTTTCCCTACAAATCTCTAGCATATTGACATTTTAAGTCAAGTTTAGAAATGTGCTCACCCAAAAATCGAGTTCGAGCTTGGGAATGGCAAACGAACGTAGCTTGGTTGAACGGCGAACTTGGACGAGCGACGGTGGTGAGGTGGCTCGGTCAAGCGACGACAAGATCGAGTCAAGCGACGATAAGCTTGGGCCACGTACGATGATCGAGCTTGGGCCACGAATAACAACGAGCTCCGAGCCAAGCAGCGATGAGCTCGGGCCACGAACGCAGCAACAACCAACCCAAAATGCATCAGCAACTCACGGCAACTTCAGCTGAGGGAAAGGAGCACCCGCTGAGAGATTCTAGTCGAAAAAAGTAGGAGTTTCAACAGCAGATTGCAGCAATAGCTATAGTCGAGAAGAAGAAATGGAGATGAAGCAGGAAGTTGCAGCAGCAGCAACGGCTTAAGAACAGCCAAATGAGGGGAAAGACCATGGCAGCGAGCTGGAGAAGAAGAGCTACAGCAGAGAAGAGGATCCAATAGCTACAAGTAAGTCTCGACTGAAGATAAACCAGAGAAAAAAAAAAAGGAAGAAAGAAGGTGCAGCAGATGGCAGAACCGAAAGAAAAGAAGAAGGGAGAAGAAAGAAGACCGAGCCAAAGATAGCTGCTGCAACAAAGTTTTCTCCATGTGAACAGTAGAGTTTGTGGGCTGAAATAATGCAAAATTGTCTTATGTGCATTGGGAAATAGTTTCAGCCGAGGTAGTGGAGCAGTTCAGCCAAAATTTTGGCCAAAGAAGACATTCCAAACTCTAGTTTTTGGAGGAACAAAGGTAGTGGAGTTTCAATGAGGGAACACGCGGCTTCGGGAGAGACTTCAGCAGGAAGAGATGAGGAGAAAAATGGCAAGGGCACGTGGCTTCAGCTGAAATTTGAAGGGGACAGACCTTCACTTTTCTTGTCCTTAGTAGAAAAATCTGAGGACGTCACAGGGGATATCTCTCATGTTGAGAGAGACGTTTGGGTAGAGAAGTTGGACCAGGCCATGGATGTTCAATCATGCTCAAACATAGGCTAACCAAATACCAATAGATCGGGATCATAAGAGGACCCATCAACTCATATTAGTGTCAATTCAAGCTTAGGAATGGGTTACCTTCAACCTAATTTTTTTTTTCCATTTCCACAATGTGGGTACCTACCGTACCTAGTTTCCATCATCAATGGTCGCCCGAAGCTCAACGACCCACAGCACACATCATCGCCGACGGGCCAGGGATTCATCTCACCTCTCTTTAACTTATTGAAGCTAAGAGTTACTCCATCTGGTCAAGGGCGTTCCAACGAGCCCTCGCCACGAAAGAGAAACATGTTTTCCTCGACGAAACCATCCCTTGTCTGAGCAACGATTGACTCACTCAGTAATGGGAAAAATCCAACCAGTTGGTGCTCTTCTAGATATGGAATTGTGTCTCTCCAGAGGTCATAGCCGGACTCCCACCAACCAACGAAGCTAAAACGATGTGGGATAACATTCAGGAGTTGTTTGGCAAGCTTGACCGTGCTAAGTTATTCACACTTACCCAGACACTATCGCAATTCAAGCAAGGAAACCTCTTAATCACCATGTGCTTCAATCGACTTTCGGTGCTGTGGAATCCAATTGAAGCGACCAAGGAAATACGAGAGGGGACAGAGCTCACCTTGCGACAGTACAGGGCTATCGAATGGCATGAAAAGGTGACAAGATTCTTGCTCACCTTAAACGATTCATACTTCACCTTTAAGTAAAAAATGATCGCAATGGATCCAGTGTCATTGTCAGGCAAATCAACCAATTAGCTCAAGAGGAGAGTCAAGAGCTGGCTTCGTCAAAATTTATCAAGGTGGGGAAGTCGCAGTATTGGCGGCTTAGGCGACTCTCCACTAGAAAGTAATCATGGCCACCAAGCAAGGAGATGTGTGGAAGGAGCTCTCGGACTGGAGGAGATGCCACGGCAACCGTAGCTCCTGATATGAACCATCTAAAGTGTCGATTCGATGGTTCAGATCAAATCCTTGGATCAGACAGAAAATACGAGGCCACAATAGCTCTTGCTTTTAACACATTCGACGGTCCATATTTTGCCATGTTATATCAAAAGAAAAATGGGGCAAATTTAAATAAAGGGAAGGGGAAATTATTCTGTGAATACTGCAAACGTGCACACTACACCACGGAAATATGTTGGAATTACATGGAAAGCCAAGTGTCAAGGGAAAGAAAGAAAAAGTTTTTCAGGTACTTATTTCAGCATATAATGATGGTGTTTAACCAACTAGGGATTTCTGACAAATTGACAAATTTTTCAGGTACTTATTTCTGCTTGAATTGGATATCGACTGATACATGGATTATTAATTTAGGTGCTAGTGACCACATAATCTATGATGATCGATTTTTTCCCACATTAACAATCGACCACAATCATATGTGCCCATCCAACTCTCAAATGGGAACGTCACATCGGTTAAGAAAGCTAAGACAGTCGCTCTTAGTGCTTCATTACTCTTCAAAGTGTTCATTATGTCCTAGAATTCCAATTCAATCTTACATCTATCTCCAAAGTTTGTGAAGAAAATTTATGTCACATTTTTTTCACTCTCGATGCTTATTTCTGTCAGGCCCTTTCCACTGGCAAACTGATGGGTCTTGGTAGTGTTTCTAAAGAACTATATTTTTGGACTTGTTTTCCAAGAAATTTCATTCCATATATAGCATATCATGTAATGCTAGTATCAATAATAAAACTTATCTTTCTCATCAAAGATCAGGTCATCGTGTTGCATTTCCATACCCTAAATGTTCAATATTCCCTTTGGCAAAACAAACACGCACGCCTTTCACAACTAGTAAATCTCATGCCGCTAATGCTTTCTCACTCATTCACATTGATATCTAGGGACCTTATCACACTCCTAATCGTGATGGCTCTCATTTTTTTTCTAACAATTTTGGATGATTATGCTTAAGCAACTTGGGTCTTCCTTATGCAAATAGAGTTAAGCTCTTTCATACTTGACCATTTTTTTTAATCTCTATTCAAGAACCAATTTAGTAAAACTATTCAGCATGTCCATAGTAATAATGGGTGGGAATTCCTTAATCATGATTGTGCTTCCTTTTTTTTTTTTCATTTAACAGAATTCTTCATGAAGAATTTACTCATCATTCATCCCGAAACCTGAAATGAGCTCATAATTGCTAATGACTTACTATCATATTCTAGAAGAGAAATACTAATGACTCAATATCAAGGATGGTACAATCTCAACCATAGATCTATATATCATCACCGCGTGTTTTACATAAAGCACTCATTGATTGGGAGATCATGTGGTCAGAAAGAATTGACAGTACTGTCAAACTGTCAGGTTACAACTTTCAATAAAATATCATGGTCACTAGACCATGAAACATAATATTTGTGCCATGGTTCTTGGATCCAAGAGATTGAGGGAGTGACATATAATTTGGGAGCTAGAGCAATTTTTACATGTAAACAGATCACATAATTTCAAAATGTACATGATTCCTCAAATTACATTGGTCTCATGTAGAATTCAGACAATCCAATTAATCACATAAAATTTATGTGATTCGAGTGTAATCGATAACTAGAAAGAAGAAAAAAGGAATCACTGGTTTTACTCTTTCCAAACAATCTTGTAGCACATAGTTTAGTGGAAAACCTATATATGTATAATATCTCCGTATATTTGACTTCAACGCACTAACTTTCATATCACTTTATATAAATGCCAATCTTAACTACCTCAAATTACTTTTAAAAAAATTGTAATCGAAATCACTTGAGTGTAGCATCTTTTAAAACCTTGATTTGACTAGCCAAAAAATATGACGTTGCATTAATTTATTATATAACATTCAATGTGGTTCGCCGGCAAGATGAAGTCAACAAATGAGAAGTTAAACGACATTGGTTGTTAGCTAAAGTACATTATAAGTGTCAAAACTTATGTACGATGCTCATTTTAGTGCCAAATTTTCAAAGCGATCACTTAAGTATCAATTCTTTTTTTCACATGATCACTTAAGTACAAATTTTGTGAAAAATGATTATTTTAATATCAGAAATTTCAAAACAACCACTTAAGTGCTAAATTTATTTTAAAACAATCACTTAGGGCGCGCATGGTAACACTCCAGAAGTGATTTCTGGCAGAGAAATCAACTTCTGGTCGAGAAATCCGTTTGATAAAACAATTTTAGAAACAGAAATTCGTTTGGTTCGTAATTTGAAATTTCTACTTTCGAAATCAATTTCTCGACCAGAAGTCATTTTTGGGGGAAGTTTTGAGAAGTAAAAAAAATCACTTCTCCATCGGGAGTGATTTCGTGCCCTCCCCTTTTCATATTCATCTCTCTCACGTCTCTCCTCAAGGGTTCGCTCGTGTGTCCCTTAGGGTTTGCTCGTCTCTCCCCTGTGCGACGGTGGATTGCGAAAGGGTTGCTCCTCTGTTTCGCTCGATGGTTCTCTCAGAGGTGTCGCTTCTCTCTCTTCGATCGAGGGTTCGTTGAAGGGTTTGCTCGTCGATTGCAAAGGGTGCTCATCTGTCTTCGCTCGATCATTTGCTCTCTCTTCAGTTGAGGATTCGCTCGTCTACTCAAAAGGTTTGCCGAAGGGTTCGCTCATCGATTGCGAAGGGTTTGGTCATCTATCTTCGCTCGATGGTTCGCTCAGAGGGTTCTCTTCTCTCTCTTCAGTCGAGGGTTCGCATGTTTGGTCAGAGGGTTTGTTGAAGGTTTCACTTTTCTCTCTTCGTTCGTCTGCAAAGCGAAGCTCTGTCTTCGCTTGTCTGTGACGGTCGATTCCTGCGAAGCGAACCTTCTCCAGTAATCAACAATTTAAAAAGCACCTCTCTATCTTCGCTTGCTTTGTGGACAAGTGACCCACCGCAAAGCTCAATCTCCTAACCACAAAGTTCAACCTCAATCTTCGGCGAGAGATTCCCAACTCAATTCTACTGGAGGTTAGGGCTTTCTCTCTCGTGTTTGTGTTGAATTTATTTGGAATTCGATGTTAGGGTTTTCATGACTCCCAAGTTCACTTCAGCTTAGTCTCGTTCGTCATTCATATCTTTCTTGGCACTCTGTTATTGCAATTTTCTTTTGGTGAGTCGAAGAAATGCCATGGACTGCGATGACCCCGCCTCTCGCACTCGCGAAATCACCGCCCTAATTTGCCCTTAGTAACTTAACTGAGCCTCTAGTTCCTCGGTTGGTAGGATCTGTCCAACATTACACATGATTATTGGCTTTCTACGGAGAGAGAGAGAGAGAGAGAGAGAGAGAGAGAGAGAGAGAGAGAGAGAGAGAGAGAGAGAGAGAGAGAGAGAGCCATTGTGATTTGTCACTGTTGGGTATGTTTGTGTAACGTCATGTGCTGTGATTGTTCTGTATTCCACTTTGAATTAGCATGGAGGAGTTGTGATGGCTGCGATGTGTAATTCTCTCTTTCTTCTGGTTGTGTTTTTGCGGTCAAGTATTTTAGTTCGGCTTCTTTTGCTTTCTTCCCTTAGACTAATGGTGCTTGAGTTTGCTTTTGATCACTAGAGCCGGGTCAATTAATCGGTACAGGGTAGAAAGCATTGCGTACTAGCTTCATTTGAGTAGGTTCTCGAGCATGACTGTCACCGATATGATTTCCTAGAGGAGGTGCAAGATGGGATTTGATGCTTTTTGATAGAAAATGGTTGTGAAAAGAGACTTTCGTAGCGTATGTCAAGTGCATTTGTTCAAGTGACCTCTAGAGATGTTTGAACTTTGTGAGATGATTTTCGTTGGTGTAGTGGATGATACTTGGCTCTCTTTATGGTTAGGCTAGATTGTGGACCCCGAGTTGGGGGTCATATAAAAATCCAAAGCCTTGACGATGGGGAATGGTTCTGGTGTCGAGCGATTGCTAGTGCCTTCAGGTTCTTGGCGACCCTCCTCATTTCCAGTATTCCTATGCTAGATTAGATAGTCTAAAGACAAGTGATGCACATCCTTATAAAATGATGTACATGAGTTTTGGACATACGGATGTTCATTTATGTGCTTCTGTTTCATTAAACAATTGATGGGTGTTTGCTTTTTGGGTTGGGAAGTTTGGTGGATTGGTGTTAACGAAGGGTTGTGTCAGGAATTACATGTAGAAGAAGAAGAAGAGGAGGAAAGAAACAAAAAGATTTGACTTTTGTATGACGAGATTCATGCTTGATGCTCTGTTTGGTTGAGTGGGTAAAATTAATTCGAAAGAAGGATTTTTTTTTGTGCCTGTGTTGGTTATTGGATCTTGGAATTTGATAAACGATGCTGTCCTTGAGATTGGTGTGGTTAATTTTTCATATTCATGTATCTCCTTTGTGTTCTAAAAGTCAAATTTAGCTCATTCATATCCAAACTACCTCCGTGGTTTATATAAGTATTTCTTCTTAGTAATTTCCTTTTGCAAGGTTGGCATTCTCTAATGCTTGTGCATACAGAGGTTTCCTGAAGTGTGGGATATTTGGTTTTTCACGGTTTCATATATTTTCAGAAAAAACGACATGGCACCTTTCTGACTTTTCGGCATCTGGTCTCTCTCAAAATCTCAAAGTACCAAGTAAGCTCTACTTTGAAGCAAGTCCTTGATTGCCCCAACTAGATACATGAAAATTATGATGACAAGGAAATATTTAATAATGCTGTGTTTTCCAAGTATTTCTAGTTGAGTAAGGAATTCAGAGTCGTACAATTCCAGCAGTCTTTAGCAGAAGTTACTTGTGCTTGCAGGCAAGCTAAGGATATAGTTAAAGGCATAAAGAAGCGTCTTGGAAGCGAGAATCCTAAGGTTCAACTCCTTGCTTTAATGGTAGGTTTTGGAAATTTTCGTTGCCTTTAAAGTTAGAAGGGCAGTGGACTTTTGTTTTCCTTGTGAATGCGCCTGTGTTATTGCTGCGATTTTGAAGCACTATAGTAATCATAAAGTGTTGGTCCTACTTTGTTCCAAGTAGTGGTATCAAATTTAGTTAGAAGCGCAATGGTATCAAATTCAGTTGTTCACTTTTTTGTTCCAAGTCGTTGGAAATTTGCCTAACTACTCAAATCATGTACTTTGGTTTTCATAGGTATGCAAAGATTGCTCCACTTGCAGTAGGTTTCAGCTATCGGGACTGTTTTGACTTAGATTTGCCAATAAAGAGCTGGTATCCTCCTTTCCCTTGCTATGATGTGTTCTTGAATTATTATTTATGTAATGCGTGTGAGCATGTTCCTTCTGAATTTGAGGAATGTTATAATTGTATTTAATGAGTTGATTCATCTTATACTCAACCAGTTTAGACTAAATGGCATCCCATAAAGACACGGTCATTGCAAAGTGGACCGACCAATTGACCGAATCGTTTGTAAGTATCATGGTAGACGAGGTTAAAAAGGGAAATCGAACTTCCACTACTTTCAACAAAGCAGGGTGGAATAATATTCGACGAGAGTTCAACAAACAGACAGAACGTGAGTATACTTTACCTCAGTTCAAGAACAGGACTTTTAAACTGAAGCAAGAGTACGGTAGTTTTAAGAAGCTTCTTAGCCAATCGGGATTTTGATGGGATAATATAAACAAAAAGGTTGTTGTGGAGGATTAAACTATCTGGGGTTCTCATATCAAGGTATAGCCTTATTTGGGTCTTTTGATTGTAACTTTCTATGTATGCTTTAATAATGTCGTTGATGTATGTTCTTTTAAAAATGGTGCAGGCTAATCCCAAATGGGCAAAATTTAGGAATGAAGGGTTTCCTTTGTATCCCCAGCTTTGTATTTTGTTTGGGGATACATATGCTACTGGAGAGTATACGACAAGAAATGTGCAAGAGCTTGTGTCATCAGAGGGTGATGAAAATGTTGCTTTTGGTGGAAATGATGGTGGTGTTGCATCAGGTATACTGGAGGAATTAGGGGCACGAGATCCACAAGTTGAAGATGAGTCGGGTAATGAAGACCAAACTGGAGAGAGGTTGGATGATGAACCAATGGCTACGCCAGTTCGTGAGAAGCACAGGTTGGATAGGACTCCAAATTCTAAGAAGAGGAGAAAGAGCACTGCATATGACTTTGCCAGCACTTGCAAAATCATTCAAGAAGCTGTCAAAATGAAGATGAGCCAATCATCACATACCTCTATCACCTCACAGGCCCCACAATCTTCTGACCCATACTCCATGGGAGCTGTGATTGCCATCCTTAAAGCTATGCTTGACATGGAACTAGGTCTTTACACCAAAGTAGTGAATCATGCTTGCATGAATGCTGCTTGGAGAGAGGCCTTCATCTTAACAGAGCCCGAATGGAGACTTGGACTTCTTAATTCTATTTAAGTAGATGTTCATATATGCTTTGAACTTTTTTTGTGGCTTCATTTAACTGAAGCCTATGTATTTGAGACACTTTGGATGTGTTTTGATTATGCAACTATGGTTATGTGGTGACTTATGTTAATTAATTTGCACTATTATTTAAATTCCTTACTTATCAGTAGATATGTTATGTTTCCTTATTTACTTTTTTGTTTTTGCATTCCATTTTTGTGTGATGGCTTTTGTGGTCATAAATTAACTTATTAATTCACGCTTTTCCTTTTTTAGGTAATATGGAAGGGGGTAGTGATCAGGTAGCTTCAATTGAAGGAGTTGTACCAGGTGATGAAGACTTTGATGAGGATGATTATTTTTTACTGATGGCATGGATGTGCCTTTGTGAGTTGCATAGGTCCATGCGCACGAAAGAACCTATTAGGGATGGTATGTTGTCAGGACCCGAATGGATAAGGGAGGTTCTTGATGGACATTCAGATAGAGCATACGAAGCATTTAGAATGGAGAGACATGTATTTTTTAATCTGTGTGGTTTACTAAAAGCAAGAGGTTGGTTGCAAGATAGTCGATATCTTAAAATAGACGAACAGGTTGGGATTTTCTTATGTATGATTTGTTACAAGAACTCTAATAGAGATTTATGCGAGAGATTCCAGCGTTCGGGACAGATTATTAGTAAGTATTTCAACCTAGTGTTGAAAGCAGTTAGAAAATTGGCAAATGTGGTTATTGTACCACCTCCCTTTGATGTTGTTCCATAGGAGATTCTTTTGGATCCTAAGCACGAACCTTACTTCAAGGTAAGATTTTCATACATTCATTTTGTGGCAATGTGGGTTTAATTTTGTTAGTAGTTTTTTATGACATTAGTCTTTCATAACTGTAACAGGGATGCATAGGAGCTATTGATGGAACCCATATTCATGCTTCCGTACTTGTTGCACAGCAGATCCGATTCAGAGGTAGAAAGGGAATTACCACTCAAAACGTGCTCTGTGTGTGTTCATTTGATATGAAATTTACGTTCGTTTACGCTGGTTGGGAAGGATCTGCTAACGATTGTCGGGTGCTATCGACAGCACTTGAGACTCCTGAACTACAATTTCCTCGACCGCCCCCAGGTATTTTGTTGTTTTAAAATGAGAAATTATCTTTATGATTTTGTTGCAGTTGCATATTATGATAAATCTATCAACGTTTGGTTATAGGTAAATACTATGTGGTTGATTCTGGGTATGCATCATCTCCAGGATTTTTGACGCCTTTTAAAGGTGAGCGATATCATATAAATGATTTTAGAAGCAATGCGAGACCAACAACAGCAAGAGAGCTGTTCAATTATAGGCATTCTTCGCTAAGGAATATCATTGAGAGATCCTTTGCGGCTTTGAAGAATCGCTTTTTCATTTTGAAACACATGCCTCCATTTTCAATTAGAAAGCAAGCACACATTGTGGTAGCATGTTGTGCTATCCATAACTACATCCGTGATCAAGACAGGAGGGATAGGAATTTTTCCGAATATGGGAATCCGGATTATGTCTATGAACCTGCGCATGATGAGGTGATAGAGAATATATTGGTTGATGAGGGAAATGAGATGAACGCTCTTAGGAAACATTGCCAATAAAATGGCAAGGGATCATCATATGGAGGAGATTCCATGATATTGGGTTTTTTGTTTTTTGATAGTTAATTGGCATCAATTTTGAGATAAAACTGTGGCTGTGAATATTGCAGTGATGTCACAATTGATTGACATGAATTTTGAGAGCTACTTTCTTGTTTCTACTGCTGGGCATTCGAATATCCCTTTGGCCGACATTACTGTTTAAAGTGCCTTAGATTTTGCTCTCTTTTCAAAGTTACAACCTTTGTGGGCCTTTATAGCTGGAGCTTAGCCTGAAGGTCTTTCTCTGTTTCCACATTGTTCTATTTCATGGTTCCATTTTGCTGCAAGATGTTGATAAAAGTGTTCCTTTCTTCCAGGGCAGTGATTCTAAAGGCAATCCTGTTCTCTCGAATGGTGCATAAGTCTTGAAAAAGGGTTGTGGGAAATCTTTCACGACACTCTAATGTTTATTATTTTCACGGATTGTTGATGCGGCTTCACTGGAGTTTCCTCCATGCATTGGAATGTGAAAAGTCAGGATGGATTAGCTTTGCTGATATTAAGCAAAATCCACAGGAGGATGCCATATTGTTGGGTAATTTTTCATTTTTTTTTGTTATTTCTTTTCTCCTTTTCTCTGTTTATGCCTTCCAATCACTACTCACTTTCAGTCAGTTAAATGTTGTTTATGCTTGTGCATTTTTATGTTTTATTTCTTTCTTGTGTTTCTTTTTGGGTGACCTTCCATTGCAAAGTTTAGCAGGTGTCGTCACATTTCATGTCTGGACTCCATGCATGTTGGACCTACTATTATGTGAGTGCAGGACACATGATGTAGAAGTTTAATTTGTTTATGTCACAATGATTGTTCATTTCAAGTTATCTAGTGCATAGGTAGCCACCTCACCGTCACATATTTAATATTTTGTGGTGAATGAGCATTTACCTTTTCTGATTATTTTAGTCCAGGTAAAAATCCTAGCAGCATCAACTTGTGTGCAGACACGGACACGATCCAGAACGGTTTCATTTTGCAAGGGATCAAGGAGTCTCTATTTTGCTACATGAGATGCAAGGGGTGATCACTCTTTCACATATGAATGTACAACCTGGGTTCTAACAATAAATTAGACTCGTATTGATTGAATTTATCTTAATGTTATAAGAGAAGCAGGACTTCTATCTTGGAGTTGAAAGAAAGTACGATTGTCCTTCCACATTTACTCTTGCAATCCTTATTGTAAGTATGGCAATTGGGGATAGATATATAAAAGTTCTATTTCTTTTTCATCAAAATCGTTCAGCCCTCAATTTCATATGACATGCTTTCTCTGTAGTAAATCTATATGTGATATTACAATTGACAAGGGTCGTACCAATTACACTTACTCGATGGATTTTGTACATGAGAGACCCTGCCTCCTAAATTCATACTACTGTAGATGCTTTAAAGGCATCAATAACCTCAAATCATCTATTGAATTCTTTGGTTGATGTGATTATGATGTGTTACTGGCTCCATCGAACCCCACCTTTTTTTTAACGTTTGATCCTAAGCAAGGAGTGTCTTGAGCGGAGGTGGGAGCACTCCACTTCCAGAGGCCCTTTATGGACCTTTTTGGCCACGACATTAGTTATCAAATGGCCCTCTATTGAGCATTGTAGTTCCCATATGGAAATTGAGTTCGCACAATTACCTGAACTTTAATAACAGAATTCCAAAATGTTTTAAGCTGGTAGAAATCGGCATGAAGTGCACGCACAAAAAGCTAGAAATCCGATAGAGGGAATATATTTCATTCCTCGAGTATGATTCTATTTTCGAGCTATGACCGATATAATATTGTTTAAATGAATTTGTCAATTATAGTAAGTCAGCGAAACTATATGTGCTTTTGGCGTTAATATATGAGCTCGATCATCGTATTCATTAATATAATTTTCCCATAATTTGATCCAAATTTACATAAATAATTAAACGACGAATTATATGTAAATCCATCAGTATTTGTATTTACCTTTTCTTGAATAACATGCATTTTATGGTATGATATTTTGTGTTAATAATATTTCAAAAGTATAAATTTTTAACTTTTATCAAACGAATTTCTATTTCAGAAGCAGAAATTTTATTCTGTTATCAAACGCCTTTCTCTGATCAAAAATCAGTTTCTGAAGCAGAAATAGAAAAATCAACTTCAGCTTCTGAAGCAGAAGTACAAAAATCAACTTCTGCTTTTGAAAGCATTTCTGAAGCGGAAGTGTTGTCATGCGCGCCCTTAAGTATCAATTTTTTTTTGAAAAAATGAACTTCAGTACCAATTCTAAGTCGCCAAATGTGGCACTAACGTGATGATTTCTAAAAAAAAATGGCGCTTAAGTGTTATTTTAAAAAAATGGCACTTAAATGATCATCTTTCAAAAAAATTAGCACTTAAATAATCATTTTGAAAGTTTTCGTACTAAACTGAGTGACATGCATAGGTTTTGCCACTTGTAATGTACTTAAGTCTTGGTTGTTTAAAGATGTATTTGAATAACTTTAACCCGATTTGAAGAAATTCAAGAAAAATTCAATAAAAATTTAAATAGTTGGTGAAGTACCCTAACTCTAAATTTGGGGCAAAGTCGGGGCAAAGTCTATCAAAGCCAAAATTGGGGTTCTCAGTGTAAGGAAGGAGAGGGAGAAGATTTCTCCCGTTAGTTGGTGAAGAATCCTGAATCAAAAAGAGATTATTTTACACTCTCTCAAGAATACCATAGCCATTTCTTTATTTCCTCCACCAACTATTCTCGAGCTCTTAGAGTAAGCACAGGGACAGAGAAAGAGAATGCCAATGGATGACAGAGGAGCATCGTCGTGGCTGTTGTTGTAAGTGACTGGATTATGCTCCCAAGCCGAAGCAAGAGAAAATAGAGAGAAAAAGCAAGATAAGAGAGAGAGAGAGAGAGAGAGAGAGAGAGAGAGATTCGTAATTTTATTTTATGAATTTTACTATTTTCAAAGAGGAATGAGTGAGAGAGGGCCTCAATACCCAACAAAATTCCTAACCTTAGTATCCGTCCTAATTATATTCAAAACTTTTTTTGTCTCATATAATCACCCTCAACTTTTATTTTTGTCCCAATTATACTGGCATGATATCTAAAAAAAATCCAACTTTAACATAAGTCTTAATTATATCCCAAAAAAAATTATCTCATAAAATAACCATAACTTTTACTTTTGTCCCGTTATATCACCGATAGCCTTGCATCCATAATCACCGTTAGTTAATTCTTCGTTACTCAAATTTTCTCGTTGAACTTACCAATGAATCTTCATAAAAATTTGAAGATAGCAAGTTTTAGGGACGACAAGATTTAAGATCGTCCATCCAAATAATCATATCTCCACGTCTAATCGTTCTTTAGACTGCAAAGTACCGGGGAGAATTTGAAATGCACCGTCTTGAGTAGCTTTATATTTTCCAACAACATATAGAAAAAGCAGACAATAGAAGAGAAATTGGAAGGTTTTTTCATGTCAGCTTTGCTAGGTAGTAAATCGTTAAAGACATCAATGGTAAAACTGGGACAAAAGTAAAAGTAAGGGGGATTTTATGGGAACAAAAAAAGTTTGGATATAATTGGGATAGTTGCTAAAGTTATTCTTTTTTTTTTTGTATATATGAAACAAAAAAATAGATATAATTGAGACAGATGCTAAAGTTGGGTTTTTTTTTTAGTCTTGGGGTCTCAATCTTCCCTGTTAACATTGTCATTTTATTAGCTCTTGTCACGTCGGACAAAGAATTTTCCACATTGAACTTCCCTAGTAACATCCTCAAAATATGAATAGTCATTCAAGTGAATGATTTTACATGGATGTTAAAAGCAATGGCATACAAAAGTCATAACATTTACGTTGTTTTTATTAGGATTCAGTATAATGGACCAACAACTGCCCAAACCAAACTAGACTGGTTGGTTTGGTCCGGTTCCCAATTCCAAGAGAGAACCGGACCGATGGACCGCCCACCCGAGTGAATGATTTTACGTTGTTCAAAGAATTTTCCACATTGAACTTCCCTAGTAACATCCTCAAAATATGAATAGTCATTCAGGTGAATGATTTTACATGGATGTTAAAAGCAATGGCATACAAAAGTCATAACATTTACGTTGTTTTTATTAGGATTCAGCATAATGGACCAACAACTGCCCAAATCAAACTGGACTGGTTGGTTTGGTCCGGTTCCCAATTCCAAGAGAGAACCGGACCGATGGACCGCCCACCCGAACCATGTGAAAGAAAAAGCCACTACACTCGCTTTCTCTCTCTTCTCCATTCTTGCTGTGCAAATCTTGAATCAGAGTCAAAATCTGCATCAAGAACGGAGTTTTCCTTGCGCTCAACCAATGGGCTCAGTGGAATCACCCTCATGCTTTAGTGTTTGCTCTATTGCTCCACTTTCCCATCCACTGGTAAGTGCCCCATTACGCTCCTTTCGCTTCTCATTCGGAAATTTTATTTCTTTAGATGCCTTTCTCTTTATTGTTTCCTTGTTCTTTTTTGTTGTTGTTGTGCTTTCATATGACATATATGATCATCTTGATTCTTTGTTGTGCTATTTTGGGATATTATAAGACATTGAATAGTTTATCGGTTCTATTGGACTGCCCAGGAACCCGGTCCGATTGCTAGTTTCGAAATTTGGGAATTGTGAGCGCCAATTCCAAAATTTGGGAATGGGGAGCGCCAGTTTGGTGAGCTATATTGGACCATGAACCAATCACTCCGAATTTTTATTCCCTGAAATATTATTAGACTTTTAAATGGGAACCAAGAGGATATAACTTGAAGTATTTCAATTACATAAGACCTCTGACCTTTTATAGCCACTCAACAGCTAATTATTTTCACTAACTACCAAAGCAATAACCCAGATATTCTAGTATTTATTGTTTAAAACAAACTAATAGCACCCTAAAACTTAGGAAACAAATCCCTAAAAGCTAACAAGTAAAATTCAAACAAAAGATACTAGAAGCAAAAATAATCGATTGATTTTTAACACTCCCCCTCAAGCTGGCTTATGAATGTCTATCATACCCAACTTGCACCTTAGAGTCTCGAAACTTTTTCTGGATAAACCCTTGGTCAGTATATCCGTTGTTTGATAATGCTTGAAAGATACAGGAGCTTCAATATCCCTTCATCGAGTTTTTCTTTGATGAAATGTCGATCAATCTCCACATGTTTTGTTTTATCATGATAGGCCGGATTCTTGGCAATCTCAATAGCAGCTTTGTTGTCACATAATAATGACATAGGATTGGTATTAGTGAATCCTAGCTAATTTAAGATTCTTCTTAGCCACATGCCTTCAAATATTCCTTGACACATTGCTCTGAACTCCGCTTCAGCGCTGCTTCTAGCAACAACAGGTTGTTTCTTACTTCTCCAAGTAACCATGTTGCCCCAAACGAAAGTACAATACCCAGTTGTTGACTTTCAGTCCATGAGAGATCCAGCCCAGTCTGCATCTGTGAAAATCTCCACGTTTCTCTCCTTTGTTTTCTTAAAATAAAACCCTCTTCCAAGACTTCTCTTCAAGTACTGTAAGATTCGAAAAACTGCCTGCAAGTGCTTCTCTGTTGGCTGGTTCATGTATCTACTAGCCATACTTACTGCGAAACCAATGTCTGGCTAAGTATGCGAGAGATAGATTAGTTTGCCAACTAATCTTTGATACCTTCCTTTGTCCATTAATGGTCCTTCTTCATCCATCTCGATTTTATTCGTAGAATCCATGGGGGTGTCAGTTGGTTTGCACCCAACCATACCTGTTTCCTTCAAGAGATCGAGAGTATATTTGCGTTGGGAAATTGCATTCCCTTTCGATGATCGAGCTACCTCTATACCAAGGAAGTATTTGAGTTGACCTAGGTCTTTAACCTCTAACTCTTGTGCCAAGATGTCCTTTAGTTTTCCAATCCCCTCCAGATTGTCACCAGTTAAGATTATATCATCAACGTATATGATCATTATTGCTTTTCCACCTTCAGTTGACTTCTTGACAAACATTGTATGATTTTCTTGACATTGAGTGAAATTTAGCTTCTTAACGACACTTGTTAACCTCTCGAACCAAGCATGAGGTGATTGTTTTAAACCATATAAGGATTTCTTGAGTTTGCACACCTTGTTGAAGCTCTCTTTGATGTCAATTCCCGGTGGGACCTCCATAAAGACTTCTTCCTCCAGTTCCCCCATTTAAGAAAGCGTTCTTTATGTCTAATTGCTATAGGAGCCAATCCAAGTTAGCTGCAAGGGAGAGCAACACTCTAATGGAGTTTAACTTGGCCACTGGAGTGAAGGTTTCTTCGTAATCTATACCATATGATTGTGTGAATCCCTTAGCGACTAGTCTCGCCTTGAAACGATCAATACTACCGTCAACGTTATGCTTAATTGTAAAGACCCACTTACATCCCACCAATTTCTTTCCAGCTGGAAATTCTGTATATTCCCAAATTTTATTCTCCTCGAGTTCATGAATTTCCTCAAGACCTGCTTTTTTCCACTCGGATTGAGTAAGTGCCTCCTGGATATTCTTGGGAATTTGAATGTTACTCAACATTGAAACAAATGCCTTGTATTTTGGAGACAAATTTTCGTACGACACAAAATTGTCAATGGGATGTGAAGTGCACTGTCTCTTTCCCTTCCTAAGAGCAATAGGCTAATCAAAATCCTCAAGTACAGCAAAATTTTCTGAGTTTATAGAAGCATTACCTTCATCAACTGTGGGTCTTAAACTCTGATCTATCTCTTGAGCTGGCCTTGATGTGGTACGGCCCTCCAACTCCTTTTGAGTTTTCCGCCTAGAGTAGACAATTAGCTTCTTATGTATGTCTTGCGTAGTATCTTGAATGGGTAGATACGAAAGGTTTTCGGATGTTGGATGACTCTTGGATGTTGGAATGGGTAGACACGGAAGACAAGCAGAATTTTGTTGATGAGCAATATTTTGCCGTAACCCGAGTAAATGTTGTTGTGACCGAACTGAATGAGAAGTGTCCAAAAAATAATATGCCTCACAACTCTCCCCATGAATGGTATTTTTGGAGTGAAAGGGCTGGTCCTCAAAGAATGTAACATCCATGGTGATATAAAAGTGCATTGTTTGTGGGCAATAACACTTATATCCACTTTGATTAGGAGCGTACCCTAGAAACACACATTTGAGGGACTTAGGATCAAGCTTGTTATGGTGTTGCTAATTTATGTGAACAAATGATGTGCAGCCGAATACTTTGAGTGGGATTTGTGAGACAAAATGAATATGTGGGTAGGTATGAAGTAGCTGCTAAAATGGTGTTTGGAAATATAAGACACGGGAAGGCATACGATTGACGAGATATGTGGCTGTTAATATCGCTTCTCCCCAAAAAAATTTAGAAACATGGGTGGCTAACATAAGAGAACGGGTTACTTCAAGAAGGTGCCTATTTTTCCTCTCTGCCACCCCCACAAGAGCTAATATGTATGATACAATGGCTATTTAGATATGACCCGAGCTGTAAGTGAAAATATTCTCTCCCATTTTCAATTTTGAAAACTTGAATTTTTGTGCTAAATTGGGTTTGGATCATTAGGTGGAAGGTTTGAAATATTCAGCCAATATCAGATTTTTCCTTCATTAGAAAAAGAAAAGTGAGTCTTGTGTGATCATCAATGAAGGTAACAAACCACCTGGAACCAAAAATATTATTGACATGAGAAGGTCCCCAAATATCACTATGAATCATGTGAAATGGATGAGAAGACTTGTAAAATTGCAAAGGATATGAACTGCGAGTATGTTTGGATAACTGACACACCTCACATTGAAAGTTGATTCAATCTTTATTGAACAAAGAAGGTAGCAACCTTTTCAAGTGCAAGAAATTTGGATGACCTAACCTATAATGCCACAATTTGACGTCACTCTCTTCCTTAGAATGAGATGCTACACATGACACCTTCTTGTTCTTCCATTTTGAGGCATTCACTCGCAGAAAGTAGAGGCCTGCATCCATCTTAGCACTGCCAATCATCATCCTCGAGTTCAAAACCTGAAATTCACATGAGTGGGGGGAAATTTTAGCAATACAGCCTAAATCCTAGGTTAACTTGCTGACGAAGAGAAGATTATAGCTGAGTTTGGGAATAAATAACTCTGAATTCAGAGTAATATCTTTTGAAATCACCACTGGACCCACACCAGCCACCTTTGAGTAGGAACCATCAGCAATTCGAACACTAGTGTTGTTTTGACATGTATTGTACTCGTTGAACACTGTGATATCTCCAGTCATGTTGTCAGATGCTCTTGAGTCTACAACCCAAGAGGTGATTTTCTCCTGTTTAGCACTAAAGGCATTTAGAGAATTACCTCACTGAGCTATAGTTGCTATACTAACCCCTTCTGGACGAGTTGCCTTCTGAATATATTCCTGTAGCAACTTTTGTAGTATCTCCAGTTGCTCTCTGTTGAAGGGACTCGAATCTACCGAAGCATTTGTTTCAGTTTGGACTACGTTGCTTCTGCTCTCCCGATCTTGATTAGGATGTGAAGCTAATGGCTTCCAACCATCTGGCCGACCATGGAGTTTCCAACATGTGTCTTTTGTGTGAATCGTCCGTCTACAATGATCACACCACGGACAACCACCCCTTCGCTAGCTATTGTGGTTTGACTGCATGCCTCGACTGTAGAATGGTTGAGATCCTCAGGCTATTAAGGCAGAATTTTCTGGATTAGCCTGGTTGTTTGAAGAACCAAGCATCACCTTTCGTCGAGTCCATTCTCTCCTGACTTTTGCAAAAACTTCTCTTACACTAGGAAAGGGCATTATGCTTAAAATTCGTCTACGCACCTCATCAAGCCCGTGATTCAAGCCCAACAAAAATTTGTAGATGCGTTCTCGATCTTGAATTTGCTTGTACCGCTTGCTATCGTCAAGAGAACTCCACATCATGTCTTCTAGTATGTCAAGTTGTTGCCAACGACGTATGAGTTAGTTAAAATAATCGTAACCGAAGATTCCCCTTGCCTTAGATCATAAAAAAAAAAATGCCCTTGATCTCGAAGACGGCTGAGGTATTATCTCTGTTCGAATAAGTTTCATGAACAGCATCCCAAATCTCCTTTGTTGTCTTGTAGTGCATGAAATTCTCCCATGTTTCATTCGTTATTGAATTCAGCAACCAAGACAACACCATGTTGTTTTCTACCTTCCATGTTCGATAGTTTGGGCTTGTCTCCTCAGGTTGTATGACAACCCCAGTTATGTAATCTTCTTTACCGTTTCCACAAATGAAAATCATGACAGAATGGGACCATTGATTGAAGTTGTGACCGGCAAGTTTATGATCTGTGATGAGAAGAGTGCCGCTTTTGGATACATTGATAGGCTGGGTAGTCAGAAGAGAATTCTGATTACCATGAGGAGGTTTTGGATTTTTTGGGTCTGAGAGAAACCTCAACCTCACTTGCCATACCTCTACGGTATTTTGTCATGGCAGAAACATTCAGAGTGGAAAAGAATGGTCCAGATTATGCTCTGATACCATGAAGAAATTTGGGAGAAAGTATGCTATTTTATTCTCCTTCAAGTACTTCAATTACATAAGACCTCTGGCCTTTTATAGCTGCTCAACAGCTAATTATTTTCACTACCTACCAAAGCAATAACCCAGATATTCTAGTATCTATTGGTTAAAACAAACTAACAGCATCCTAAAACTTAGGAAACAAATCCCTTATAGATAACAAGTAAAATTCAAACAAAAGATTTTGGAAACAAAAATAACCGACTGATTTTCAACATAACCTTTCTTGGAACCATCCCTAGATAAAAGTCTTTACTCACTAAATATAGCTCACCAAAATAACCGATATAATCAAATACCGAAACACATTTCGGGAAAAAAAAAAGTACCAAATTTCATCCTCAATTTATATTCCATTACCACTTTCAATCATCTATTTTTCCAAATAAACATCCTCAGATATTTTTAAAAAAAAAGTACGGATAAAACGACTATATTGCCCCCCTTTAAGAAAACACCAAACATATCTTAAGTCTTCGCCAACCACGACTCGAGTACCTCCTACGGTAATACCCAGGGGGCGTCCCTTCCTTCACTTGTTGCTACTGGCATTGAATGCCGTCCCTTCACTTCCTGCCACACCTCACGTGATTCATTTGCACTGCCGGCACTCCCGCCACCGCCTTCAACCCTGGCGCCCCCCTCGGATTGTTGAAGCTCCATGCCCCCAATGAGCTTATAAATATGTGCGTAACAACAGATCTGTGGCGTCAGGGCTTTGAGCCGTCAAGCATGGTAGAGTCACGGTACCACAAATGACCCGGAGAGAGACAGACGGAGTAGAGCTCCTAACGAAAGCTAGCGAAATTGAGCCGTGTGAGCAGCAAGGAGGCCAAGACGGTGGTTGGTTCGACGGTGTTTGTGGTGGCAGATGGTGACAGCTGAAAGTAGGTTCAGGATGGAAAGGTTTAGTGGGGAGGTTTGTGTTTGCAGGTTGGGAAAAAGTTAGAATCAGACAATGGCAATTTAGGAAGAAATGCCGCAATCTTGTAAATAATTATCGAATGATGACTGATCTAAGATGCAAATTGGTATTTAAGATGAAAACACGAGATGTAAAGGGGTAATTTGAAAAATAGAGGGAAATTGGTAAAGGAATAAAAATTGAGGATGGCATTTAATAAAATAGAAAAAAAAAAAAAAACCAGATAACCAAACGCTTGGATGACAAGAGATAGCCAGCATTGGAGATATACAAAGTGCCTCGGGTTATGACCGGGAATCTGATACTCGAGTAGACCATAGACACAAGAGTAAACTGTTCTCTCTGGGGGAAACCGGTCTTCTGCAGACAGCCAAATTTCACATCAAAGGCTAGGCTTATGGACATGGGTACTAGATATAATAGCCAATTGGAGTTTCCTTTGATGTCATGTCCATCATTCAGGAATCATCCGAACAATGGTCAATAAGTTTTTTTATTGTAACCATTAATCAAAAATCTATTCATGCGTCTGACTCTAGACAGAACTAAAAGATTGCACCACTAACAAACTAAGCGTCCAAACGTAAGGTCAATTTTGATATGAAAATTCAAGGGCAGGAAAGTGCAATGGAGCATTTATCACCTATCACGACGCATCTTCTTTTACAGAGAAAGCAGGGTCCTGATTGATTCAATGGAAAAAACCCAGTTCTCCATCACTTCTTCCATTGGGGGAATCTTTGTTACCACAACCTGCGATTAAAACACATGGATAGAGATGTTTGTTAGACTGGCATGTCCCCAAGAAACACAAGTAATTCTCAACTAAGTTGTGACCAACGAAGCTTGCTTTTCTCCAATTCTCATTTGCCTTGCAATTGACAAGCAAGTCTCCAGGATTCAGGTTTCTGGCAGTTGGAACCCCTGTTAGAACAACTTCATTATCAAGTTCATAACCTGTTATCTGTCCGACTAACAACGGAACAAAGAGAAAGAGATTACTTTTTTCAAATATGGCAGTTCTAGGTAAGTGCACCACAAGTGTCATAACTTATGTACGGCGCTAATTTAAGTGTCATAACTTTTTTTCGCTCATTTGAATGCCATAGCTTTTAAAAATCGATCACTTTGAGTGCCATCGGCGATTTAGCTCATCGAAAATCCTACTTGAAAGCCAGAAAATCTAACGTGACATCGCCGTCATGCTTTTTTTGAACTTTTAATATTTTTGGAATATCTTTATTGTTTTTTATTTATTTTGAATTTGTTTATTTTCTTTTGAATTCTTTTTCTGGTTTTTGACATTGGCCAACGAGGGTCACCAGAGACCCTTACCGGCCACGGATCCATTGCGAAGGGCTGCCTCGCCTTCAGCTGATTGGGTTGCAATAGCCATGGGCAACGGCCATCGTAGCCACGCTGATGGCTGGTGAGGGCGCGAAGGCCCTCACTCGCGGTCGGCGACCGATAGACCCTCGCCAACCGCGAGCAAGGGCCTTCACGACAATGGCCAGCGAGGCCATGAGGGCCCTTGCCCAGATCTAGCGAGGGCCCATTCGCACCCTCGGCCGCCGCCGTCGCAGCCTCGTAGGCCTAGGGCGAGGCAGCCCTCACCCTTTAGCGTTGGATCCGTGGTTGGTAAGGGTCACCAGTGACCCTCGTCGGCCAATGCCAAAACTAGAAAACAAAAAATGAAAAATAATATACAATAATGACAAAAAAAAATCCACATGTGATCAATAGCTCAATAAAAAAAATTTCATGTCGAACGATTTGTCAGAAGTGACACTCAGATGATCCATTTTGCTTCAATTTGATACTCAAGTGATTGAAAAAAAGTTACGACACTCAAGTGAATGCCGTACAAAATTATGGCACTTGTTTTGTACTTACTCCCGCAATTCTATATTGGTTCTCTCATTTGGAAGATCCTTCTCATTTATCATCTGCCCAACAGGACAAGTTCTGATCAACAAAATCTTCAAATTGTGTGACACCTTGGGATCTCATGTTGCTCTCTAAGCTCTACACACGACTGCAAGTCTTAGCAATGGAAAGAGGACCACATGCATGAAGAAAGCACTCTTCCGACTAAACACATCTTCACCCATGAAAGTTGCTCTAAGAATGCACGATTCTCAGGCCTCGAGAACCCTCGATCCTTCAGACTTTTATCTCATTAAGGTGCTTTAAACATTGGATTTTCGAAGCCTCCACTCGAGAATTCTTAGCTCAAGACGTAGATTAAAATGTTTTTTCCTTCCATCTCGAGAAACTGGAAACATCTGATCTCTTGGTGACATGAGCTTCTATCACTATAATGATGATGGATTATGGCGTCCTAATTCCCCGTTTTACATGTGAGAGCTACACAGCAAACTGCCGAGCCATGCATACATACCTCCACAATGCAAGTCCCGCAGCTCCCATCACCACCACAATTCATCACTTTCCCCTGCAGAGAAGAGAATATCATCAAACAATTCTAGTGCATGTCGAAACTCACGACCACGCTTAACCAGAAAAAGTACTTTCAGAATAAGTTGACAAACCAATCACGCTATAAGTGACACCGAATCTTGATATATATCCGGAACTCATCAATCAGCCAGAAATTTGGAGGCTCGAGCTCGATCTCTTGCTTTGCTGGTGCGGCTGACGAATATTCTTTCGAACTCGCCGCATTCAACGGTAGTGTGAGTCTCTTCCTGTGGATGAGGTTTCTGGGCATTTCCGAACTCAGCAGTCACGTCCGATTGCCGAAGGTGTACGGCGGCAAAGCTCGGGGAAGCCATTGGGACCGCTCCTTCGTCCTCGTGGCTTCTACGTTTCCTGTGGAATTCTGTGCATGGAAAATTTCTGGCTCACATTGCTTCCAGTCGTTCTTGGTTGAGGCTCAACCGCCGGGGATTCCGAACCGAAGTAACTAGAACGACAGAGATGACACAATTTCTTCAAAAATCGCAGATTTAGACCGGGCTTCAATTTCTTTATGTGTAGCACAAAACTTTTTATGTGTACCCAAATTCCAATTCTGCACCCTGTCAATTTTCCTTCTAATGATGACATTAGAGATTCGACGTGTAGAGACGGAGAGAGAGAGATGAATGACAAATCGAATCTTTAACGGGAAGAATTTGGTTATATACCGAAAGCCGGTGCTAAAACTGCACTTACATGTCGCGATCCACCAGCTTGGAATATAAAACCTCTCATCACCCCCGAACGCAAGAGTTTGTTAGGGTATTTTAAAGACATTCAAATAGTCGATTGTCTTGCAGAGACCCGATCAAGTAGCAGATTGGATTGCAAAGGTCCGTCGGCACTGAACCTTTCCTCCGAATTCGCTTGCAAATCCTCCTCTAGTTTTATGGACCCGCTATGCGCCGAAGCCCATTTACCTTTGTTCTCATGCAACTCCTCGAAGCAATGAAAGTGAACTTTCAGAGGAAAAAGAAAAAAGTGCAGATGCTTTAAAATGGAGTGATCACTGTGCAATGATTGAAGGGTGCAAATTACAATAGAGTTGCTGGGTTGCTGCAGAAGACTCTTCTAATTGATTTGCTAAATATTTTATAAGTCTAGCATTAATCGAACCTCCCATTCATTTAATTTTTACTGTACAAATTCGAGATACGCACATCTCGCTTTCAGCTTGCCGCACATTCCCTCCTCAATTCCTTTAGTTTTTACCCTCAATTCCCGTGGGGTGCCATGAGATATCTTCAAGATATTATATATGGGATAGCACAACAGCTAACGAATCATGTTGGATTCGTTCTTGAAGGTTATAAATAAAGATGACAGAATATCTATCGAGGATGTGGATTAAAAAAGAAGAGGATTATTTACAAAACGAAGAGTTCTATCTTTGGAAACCAAAATCGTATTGTATGGACGATCTAATCTAACGAGATATTCTAACTTCCAATCTCAACAACTATGAAATTCTTTGTATACAATCACGTCCGAATGGGAAGCTTGGAGAGTGATCCTCTGAAGACCTCGCAATTGCTAGTTTGATGGCGGAGGAGTATAAAAGGAGACTTCAAAAGTCGAAGAGAAGAGAGAGGGTCCGGAATTTAAAATTTCAAAGTTCAAGAAGGCTTCAACGTCCTTATACATTCTTGATCTAAACGCAGTAATACTTAGAAATTTTCGTTCAAGTCAGTGAGTGTTAAACGGGAAATCTATTAACTCTTGTATCATCGCCAAATTGGAACCTCTAAGCTATTCACTAATGGAATCCGGCCGATTGACTGTCAGTATGAAGAAGTGGACGTAGAGTTGAATAAAACCAAACCACTATAAACTCCATGTGATAACGCTAGTCACAACAACTGGTATCAGAGCCTAGCGCTCTTCATTTTTTAAATGTAATTACTTTTGGATTAACGATTTTCATGGCTAGCAATATGTTCCAACCTTTATTGAAGGAGGAAGCAATATTAGGCCTCTTTACTTTAATAGAAAGGAGTACACTGATTGGAAAAACAAGTTCAAGGCATTCCTTAGATGTCAAGATCCGCAAATATGGGAAGTTGTACAGAGAGAAATTGATCCCAATGCAAATACATTAGGTGATGCAAATTTAAATGTAGGGAGTAACAACAACAATAACAATAACACTGCTCTCACCGCTGCTTACTTCACAACTGAATTAGCGAAAAGAGATGCTCTTGATGCTAAAGTTGTTTATTCATTTTATTATGCATTATCTCCCACCAAATATAAACGTGTTGTGTATTGTCTTTTAGCAAAGGCAATATGGGACAAGTTACATATGAACTATGAGAGAATAGATAAGAGTCAAGAAAACCAAAATCAACATACTTCTTGGCTAGTATGAATCATTCAAGATGAAGCCTACTGAAATGGTAAAAGAAATATTTGACAAATCCACTGAAATTGTGAATGGTCTAACCTATCAAGGACAACTAGTGTCCGGACCAATGAAGGTCAACAAGCTTCTAAGAGATCTTTCATAGGAAGAGGTCATTTGCTTCCGAAGGCTTATATGCATCACAAGTTAAAATTCAATTTTTTTCTGTTTTGCTTGTAAGTAGTTATTTTTGTTAAGAAATAAGGTACACACCTTCTCCATCCTTTTATTTACTAAGAAATATTCTGATTGAGGTGATTATATTGATTCATTTGATTGAATTGATTTAGTGTATTCTTTCTAAAAATGCTTTATTACAATATTCAATCAAATCCCTAATTTCTGGAAATTAAACTCCAAATCTTTCCAACTATCAAGGGTTGTTTCCAAAAATACTCAAAACAAACTAAAAGTTCTAAACTATCACCTTCTTTTTAATCTCTCACGCAAGATTCAATTTTTATTCACTCCCCAAAGCATAACCTATCTCAAAATCTCATATGTGAATCATCCCAGAAACTCTTCATCTTTGAAGATCTTTCAAAATCTTATCCAAAACCTTTAACGGCACTCAAGAACCCCTAGACCGAGAAGAAATCAACTGCTAGTACTCATCGCTCGAGTTGTCTACAACTCCAAGGATCCAGGGCTCCAATGTATGCTTCTACTCACTATGATCTCTCTAGATCATTAGAAGAAGGCTATGAAGTGCAAAAGCCTAAGGATTCGAGCAACACACCTCAAATTCAAGAGACTGTAGCTGCTCCAACCCCCATTTAGACCAATGTGAGCAAGATGCAACAAGAAATAAATCGTCTAGCTAACTCGGTAAGGAATACACCTGCTGAAAAAGCTTCTTTTCCTTTAAATAGAAGGATTACGCATAATGAGATTGGTGGTGGTAGTGAAGGCACAATAAATTTTTTGATTAAGGATGGTGGATTTTTGAATGAAGGAGAACTGCATAAGTTTGCTTCTATGTTAACTGGGAAAGAAGCAAGGATGTAGAGGAATTATGTCGAAAGGTTGACAATGATGGTAAAATTGTTAAGGTTGTGCTATCCCGAAAGGGCAAAGAGAAAGTTGGGGAACGCTCTATGGTTAAGGAAGTTCCAAAAGTTGAAAAGATACATGAAAAGGTGAATCCTATGTAGACAATGTGAGAGTAAATGATGATAAGAAAATATTGTCTCTTTTTAAGGGAACGGATGTTAGATTTGCAGCTACAAAAGGTCTGAAGGACAAAATATTTAGATAAAAAAACCATCATGAACATTATATGTCTTTACTGGCTAGGACTATGATGAACAACAGACTTGTAGATTTTGAGTGCTTTGAAAAGCTGGTTTTCATATTAAAACCTCGTTGTCAAATCTGTACTTGCAAGACTTCTACTCCTTAAATACTCCTTGCTATCCTGAATTAATAGCTTATTTCTACCCAAACTTCTCCATGCCAAGCACAAAATATATTCAATTCTATCTGTTTGATAAGGATTACACTCCAATGCCTCAAAACTTGCTGATATTCTAAGATTTGAGAAGTATACTTTCAATCCTGTTGTTATCTCAGATGTAAATGCTTACAAATCTCTAACTGGCAATCCTCATTTCACTAGAGCAAAAGTCTCATGTATTCCACACTCATTTCCCTTTGAAATATATCATTCTGCACAAGGTCACTGCCACAGAACCCAAGGCTCCTCCAGAGCTGATGTTTCTCGCTATGAAGCCAAGATCATTTGGGCTTTGGTGAATAGAAAATCCTTCTCACTTCCTCACATCGCATTTTTGCACATGTTAAGAACAGCATGGAAGAACATAGGTTAGTTGCCTTATGGATCTATGGTGACTAGGATATTTGAGCACTTGCAAATATAAGTTCTAGCAAAGCTCAAATCTCTCCAACTTCCTCAAGTAGTCATTGGAGAGCATACATCAACATCAACATCACCTTTATCCCAAGCCAGTTAAGATCGGCGATCAATAAACCCGATATGAAAAGCATAAAATATATTAAAATAAAAGCAAAGACATGGATATCCCAAAAGTAAAATAAATGAATAAATAAATATAAGAAAATATAGAAATGACTAAACAGGGCACTCTGGAACATAAGAAATCCCCTCCTTTTCAATACGAATAGTTTTCCTCCACTCCATCCTAAGACAAGCTGTACGCCAATCTATTTCTCACTCCATTAAATCTTGTTTTACTACCTTCCCCCAAGTAAGTTTCGGCCGACCTCTTCCTTCGTTCATATTATGTTCTCGGTAACACGCTTCGGTTCTTACCGGAGCATCTAGGAGTCTACAGAGAATATGTTCAAACTATTTCAATCTATGTTCTCTCATCTTTTTTGCTACCGGTACTATTTCAATTTTTCATCAAATATCGTCATTTTTTATCTTATCCAACCTTGTATGACCACGCATCCATCTTAACAAATGGTCAATAAAATGGGATACAAATTGCCATAAGGAAGATGAAAAGACAGAAGGAACTTTGTGGTGCTAGTTGATCTTCTTGCAACTGAAGCAGGAGAAGCAGAACTGTCAACAGAACAATCACCACAGCAGTCATCTCAATCTACAAGAAAGAGAAGACTAAAAATGATAGCTCACAAGTCCACCCGATCAGGATAGAGAAGAAGGACACTTGTAAAGACACCCCTTAAAAGAATTCTCGATGATTCGAAGAAGGACATCTCTGAAGTTACCAGTGAGCACATTGAGAGTGACACTGAGGATGAGAAGTCTCTAAGCTTTGAGGAGTTTAGAAAAAAAAATATTCAAAGGAAAGAGAAGGTGTTGCAAGAGCTAAGATTGAAAGAATATCAGAGGTAGACAAAAGGATAGAGCAGAACATTCAAAATGTTGTGAGAGCTATTTTTGAGGATGCTGCTACTACTCAATCTGAACAAGAGATTGGGGGGGGAAGAGGAAGAAGATTTACACCATAGGGAAATGCTGAATGAGTACCAAGATATCCTTAATGAGAACAGGGAAGATGGCACAAGTGAACAGTTTGACATCCTAGAGCTCACCCAGCAAACAGAAGCTCAAATAGAAGCTTAGACTGAGGGGGAGAAAGCTCGAAAACAAAGTCCTGAAAACATGAACATTGATATTGTTGATATAACAGAAGAAAATCCACTCAAAACTGCATCAGATGCTATTGAGAAGGATACTCCAATGTCCTCAACTCTGAGGAAAGCTAAGACTCAAGGGGAGTCATCTATTATTGCTGGAACTCATACTGAGGAAGCAGATCCTAGTGAAGTCCCAGAATTTGAGTTGCTAAGGGACATTTGTTCAGATACGAATGAAATAAAAGACCTTGTGCAAGATATGTATAAATCCTTCTATGTGGAGATTGAGGAGCTGAAGGATTTGATGGCCATTAGGATTCAAAACCTGAAGAATAAGATAATTTCAAGTGCTAGCATAGCCTCTTTGGAGATGTATTGGCTTGGAAAGAAAGTGCACAGACTTGGAGCGGAAATGGATTAGAAGTTGGAACAATTCTCAAAATATGCCTTAGTTCAACTTCCTAACGATCTCCAACCTTCAAAATCTACTCAAGTACCATCTACATTTCCAAGTCCTCCCAAATAGAACTCAGTTTATTCTCTTATTTAATCATCTTTGGAACCTTGTTTTGAATTGGATGATTTATGTTTGACATTTGTTCGTTTTTTTTTTGTTGGTGCCGTGATGAAATCCTCCATCAGTTCTCGTCGATCGGGTAGATTGGAGATGCAAGGGCCTAGGGCTTCAATTGGCACTCCCATAGAGTAC
This sequence comes from Psidium guajava, assembly GCA_016432845.1. Lineage (NCBI taxonomy): Eukaryota > Viridiplantae > Streptophyta > Magnoliopsida > Myrtales > Myrtaceae > Psidium > Psidium guajava. Next base: position 32,331,335 of record CM028229.1, on the reverse strand, counting down.
AATCTATCTAGCTCTCCAGACGAAGAAATGGGAGATCAGAGACAAGTACTATTCTATCTATGATGGACTAATTTTGCTACAATAATATTGCTAGTGTGATCATTATCTTCGTATTGATGACAAAAGGGGGGAGAGAGATACTAGATTATATTATTATCCTCCTTACTTGCCTGTGTTTCTTGCAGAATCAAAAGAACAGGTTTGCAAGAATAGGTTTTGAAGCTAAAACTAAACTTGATGCTAAGAACAAATTATACTTGTTCAATTTTGAGAACAAATTCAAATTATTTGCAAGAACAGGTTTTGAAGCTAAAATTGAACTTGACGCTGAGAACAAATGAAACTTGTTCAATTTTGAGAACAAATTCAAATTCTAAGTTTGTTGTTCATGGCTTAGAATTTTCTCTTGCTTACACACAAATGATATATTATTGATAAGAAAGTTTGTCATGGTTACTTACAATTTTTATACAAAAAGCATATTTGCGTGGATAGTTTTTCCATCGTCAAAATGGGGGAGATTTTTGAGAAAAAGCCCCTAATTGATTTGGAAGTTAACAAAACAGTCCATATTTTCTTTTATCTAAATTAATGAAAAAAAAATACTTGTTGTACAGATTGTCCTTTATACATTCAGATGTTAAGTAATGGTTACATGGGATTTAATCTCATAAGTGAAACTCAAACGCTGTTTAAGGAGCTCAAACGATGTCGCATAACTCAAACTATGAGAAAGTACTTCAAATGCAATGATCAGAGTACTATGAGATATATTCAAGATATTATATATGAGATGTTAAAACGGCTAGCAAATTAGGTTGGATTCATTTTTGAAGATTATCAATCACAAAAATGATTGAATATCTATCAAGAATGTGGATTAATAAAGAATATGATTATTTCCCAAACAAAGAGTTCTATCTTTTGAAACATGGATCATGACTGTATGGGCAATCTAATCTAATGGGAGATTCTAATTTTGAATCCTAGTCTTTTCAAAGAAAGACTCTTTATGCATTTTAAAATACGGCAAATCCATCCACTAACGGATTAAGCAATTCCAATTTACACATTTATTTCCTGTTTCGCATACGGTGGACTTGACTATTTATGCAATTTTATCCGAGTGAACAAATTATTTCACTTAAAAGTGCAACTTATGACGAATAGAAACACTAATTGATTTTGAAGCATTGCTTTTGATTAAGAAAGAATACAACAATCTACAGACTTTCATAAACTCATTTGAAACAATGTGTCCCATGGTTTTGGATTTTTCATTCGAAAAGTAGAAAATAGAACTCTTTTTAAGTTGCAAAATGCCAAAAAAAATTATATTTTATGTCTTTTCATTTAGGGATTTGTAGATCCAACCTTTTTATATCTAGATTGTTTATGTATCACTTAATCAGAGTAAAGTTTCTACTCTGTTAATGCATTTATGTCTTGTTTCCATAGGATTGTCTAGTGAATGTGGCATATAGAAAAACAAAATAATGATTCAAAATTGAACTATTGTTTCCATTCATATAAACTGTGAGTAGTTCCAATCCTCACATGAAGAGTAGAGAAGCCGCTGCTGGAAAGTTCTATTTACACCGGCATTCTAGTACTGCTTTTTTTCTTCGTTCTTGAAAAAAGGAATATGTGATGAGATAGTACTCCATATAGATAATTGTGTGACTTGTTTGGTGTCTAATTTGAGCATACATCGCATACTTATTACAAGCTCGAAATTAGTTAATAACAGAAAAATAGAATAAGTACTCCTGATATTAAACCGAACATCTGAGTATTTAAACCTAAAACTGTCTGTAACTATTGAATGGTGTCTCTGTCCGATACATATGTTGTTTGGGACTCAAACTGAACTTTGTTACATCACAGGTGGAGTGTCCCTTCACAATCATATTCCACCTCGGAGTAAAGAAAACGTCACTCCTGGTACAGGGAAAAAGAAATACAGAGGGAAAAAGAAAACGTCACTCCTGGTACAGTGACACGTAAAGGATTGATTGCTGATGTTAAAGGTTTCGGCTTTCATTTCAAGAGAATGCGGTACAAATACAAGACTCGCGATGACCGCTGGGACTTGTTCATAGAGATCAAGAGTGATGATCAAGTGAAGGGGATGGTGCCACTAGCATCTAGAAGAGGATCAATTCATCTGTACGTCGAGGGAGGGGTTGACAGTGAGCACGAGGGAGAATGCGATGGCGATATGATGGAGATGTTAAGGGAGGAATCGGCAATGAAAACCAATGTCTCTTCTGACGAGGATGGGCCTGAGTGGGTTGTCTCAAATCTGAACACGACGTCTCCGTCGCTGTGCTCTGAATATGAATATGCAACTGATAAATTGCGGACCGTGCATGTAGCATGCGAAACTCAACCGCAAATATTATGAGGTCACGCCATCGATTAATGTTGAATTACTCCACATTTTAGAAAAGAAAGCCGTTCGATTGATCATAATTAATGCGACGCAAACTAATCGAGGTGCGCAAAATCCAAGACGCACACCACCAGCAGCTATACCCAAAAAAAAAAAAAAAGAAGTTGCCGATTACTTGAAGTCGAATTCATCGTCAACTCCAAAAATATTTTCTCAAGTCATTCTTATCGTAATCACATTCACATTTTAGAGTTTAATCCGCCCAATCACTAAACTTATCTAAGGAGCTTGAAATCTGCATGAACAAAACTTAATGAATAGCTAGAGCAAGAGAGCCCAATTTGAATGCTTTCATAGGCTCAGATTCTTAAATTTTATCAATTTTTCAGTGTCGAACGCATTCAAGTGCTGCTCATTTCTCGATCTCGTCTTTCTTTGCTTTTTGCTGGGTGGGGGGTTAAGTAAAATGATGAAAGATCAGAAGATGTGACAGAAGTGGCTTTGACTAACTTTTTTTTTTTCAGAAAGATATTGATTCTAAAGGACCGAAATTTGAATCTTTACCAAAATGAAAAAGAAGGGATGTGGATCCAGCTCTTAAAAATAAAAATCAAGGAGTAGCTCTTGATTATGTCTATGATGCTAGAGCTCATTTGGGGAAAAGTCAAATGTCTTTAAAGTCAAGCTGATAAATGGCTGAAGAGTTTCCACGCCTTTCCTCGGGGCTTTTGCATTAGCTGGGTTTATGCCGACATTGAAAATTTGCCACCCAAAAACATTTTTGCCATCATGTGCCTTGAAAGTGAGTAAGAGAATCTATTGTTTAGGCTAACTTCACTGCTAAGGTAAACTATAAATTGATTACTATAATATAATGCGTTGCCTATTATATTTAATTGGTTATTGGAGATTAAATTTCGGTCCTCCCGTGCTTCGTGATCCTTCAAAGGACTTTCAATGAACTGCACGGGATTTTCCTGAGGATTCCATTAAAGAGACATTCCGATAGTTAAGTTAAGCCACTAGAAGAAAAGAGAGTACTTTATTTTGAGTTGTTGAGATTAGATGAGATTCTGAGAATTCACCTGAGTTCTTCTCTATTTAAATAAAGGGGTATGTGCAATAAAAACCCTAAAAGTTATCACGAAAGTACAATTAAATTTTAAAATTTGTAAAGGGTATAATCAAGTCCTAAAACTTATCAAATTGGTGAAATCAAGTCCTTCCGTTAATTCCATCCAATTTCATTAACAGATAATACTAACATGGCTTTTTTAATTTTCTATGTGGTGATGAGGTGGCCAAAACAACGTCATTTTAATCCAAATCTGGTTTTTATACAAATCTTATTTGGATTAAATAAAAAATTAACCAAAAAAAAAGAAAAAAAAAGGCATAAGAAGTTGGAAACCAGGACCGTCACTACGATCACCCCACCGTCGATGGAAAGGGCCGGCGATGGTGGGAGAATGGTCAACAGTGTCGCCAGTATCCGACAAAGGATCGACGACTCTCGCCAACCACAAGCAGTCACCAACCCTCCTAATTGTGGCTGAGGGCTGCCACTAGCACCTGCCAATGGAGACCCTCAACCAAAATTGGACGAAGTCAACGACCCTGACCAACCATTACCCCACCATCGCTAGCCCTTCACAACGACGGTGGGGTTGCAGCGGCAAGCGTTTTGCACCCATCGTCACTTGGATTCCAACTTTCCCTTTTCTTTTTCTTTTTTATAATTTAATTTATTTTTCAATTTATGAAAAAAAATCAGGTTTTGACCAACAAACGATATCGTTGGAGCTTTATATTGAATGTTCTAGCCACAAAAGAGAGAGAAAACATATATAAAAAATCATGGCAAAATTTTCAATGAGTCAAGTTGGACGAAGTTAACAAAAGGATTGAATTGCACAACTTTAACGAATTTTAGTATTTGATTACACTTTTTACAGGTTTTAGAACTCAACTGCACTTTACTAATAAGTTTTAGGACTTACAGTAAACGTATCCCTTTATTCACAAAGGCACTTTCCTAGGATGTCACCCATCTCGATAATGCTGTCACCTGAGCACACTTTCCAATGCTAAATGTTGTCGTTACATTGAAAAGCGTCTCTCATGAATTAGTTCCAGTTTCACATTTATATTTCAAGAATTCTCTCCTAATGTTCGGTGTGAAACCTGATTCATTCTCATACCCTTCACCATTCTAGAAGCCTGCCAAGGATCGCTTCTCATCCGGATCCACTCACCCCGGCGATCACTCCCTAGCCTCATTAGATCACAATGTCAGACTATGGGTAGCTCGACCAACAAAGCAACATGAGCAATCAATATTTCCTTGATGTCATTTACCACTCCGTTACCTACTTTTGTAACAGGCCGAATATCACTTCGTTCCCGTGTGCAACTCGAGTATCACTTTGTAATTAATGTCAGTTTGTTTACTGCTCTATTACTTCAAAGCCAATATAAAGACTTTTGGCCACACCATCACTATATCTCGAAGTGTTATATCTCTTAGTCCATTCGATTTAATCTATTAAAATGAGCCTACGAAATGTTATTATCTACTTGGTGCAATTGAATGTGCAAGAAATTTTCAAATTTTTATTTTCTCTACAACTCCGAGCCTTTTCTATTTTCGTACCCCCAAACTTACATTAATCTTAATAAGCGAGATCGATAACGATGGCAATGACTGATCAAGGGATCAAAACGCAATAATAGAGAACTAGACGTACTTGGCGAATTGGTGATATATCACGGATGATTTGGAAGGTCCCTCCAACAAGGACAAGCAATTTGGTCATTGTGGACCTTACTGTATGTGGAAAGGAATTTCTGATACAGGGAGGAAGTGCGTGGATGGGTCTATGCTTCAAAACTTTGTAGTTTAATGTCGGCCCTTAACTTCTATAACTTGGGGTGGAAAGCTACAACTAGAGGATCTACATCAGGTTTAATGTCGGCCAATAAAAAATATTATGTATTTTTTTCCCCTTTATAATGTCGATTGTTGAGATCTCTTAGAGCACTTAACTAATCCCTTTTGTGTCACAGCAGTTCCCTTGTCCTACCGCAATCAAATAATCATCATAGTTAGGAGGCCTCTTAAGTAATGTAAAATGACAAAATTCTACCCTTGACGGTGATCCCCAATCTTCACAGAATAAAATAAATGATCTACTTACTCATGAAATTATTGTATATGTCACGAAGGAAAAAGGCTTGGACAAGAGAAAAATCTTCCACGAACCGAACTGGCCAATTTCTAGGTAAACAGTGAACTTTTCCCGATGCCCTAATGGGAGTAGAAAATGCTTTGTCAGATCATGATGAGCCGACTTGACGTTTGGCCTTCAGCTACATCTCTGAATTTCTAATGAACCCACCGAGTCTTAACATTCTCCTTTTCCTTCTATACATACCTCCAAAAAGTCAGTTTTTGTGTACACGTTTATCGCCGCATTTACAAGAAGCTTTGGATCTCTGGAGGCCTTAAGCCTAAAATTTTTGCACTTGGTAAAGCCATCTCGACGGCCCTTAGAGCAAAGTTGAACTTTGAAAATACTCAAAGCTCGCCGCAAACAACGCAACGCACATGAAACCCAAAAAAACAAAAACAAGAACTTTGGGCTTTTATAAATTTTTTTTTATTTTTTTCCCCTTCTTATTTGACAGGCGACCGGCCACGGGCGAGCCAAGGCCAAGCCTCCCCAGCCTGTGGCGAGGCCAGGCCGAGCCTCGCCGCCTCGAGCTCAGTAGATCCAAAGTGAAGCGGCGTGGTATAATGCTCTCTCTCTCTCTCTCTCTCGCCGTGACTCTCACTCTCTCTCAAAACTCTCCACTGTCATCTCTTCCACCCCCGCAAAACCCAAAACCATTTTGGACAGTTGGCAGTTGGCACTAGCTCTCTCCATTCCTATTCACTTGTCTCCTTGCCTTGCTCTGTACTCTGCTTTGGGGGCAGAGCCAATGGACGGTCACTAGCAGAAGCTGCATTGGTTCAGTGAAGGGACGGAACTATTTACGCCGAGCCTGGTCACCTCGTGGCCGGCAGCCGAAGAAGAAAGAAAGAGACCCAAAAAAAATTAAAAAAAAAAAAGATAAATAACGGAGAAAAATGATAAAAGAAAACCATTAAAAATTCATTTTTCTAAAAAAAAAAATCGCGTGTACGGTGAAAATTGATTTTCCTTGTCAAACGGCGAAAAATATTTTCTAGATCATTTTCAGATTTCAAACAAATGTTGAAAAATATCGACATTTTTCTTGAAAACAACTTCCTGAAAAACATTTTAAAAAATTAAATTTTTGGCAAAACAAACGGAGCTTAAGTTGTTTTACGAAAACTTATTATAAACATGTTATTCAAACACCATTTCCTTTTCTTTTCTTTTTTTTAAAGACACCTTGAGTTAAAGAACTTTGTCCTAGTGTAGTGCCTTTGGGAACAGAAAAGCGAGAAAAGAACATAGTAAGTCGCATGACCTTCGTACTGTGCTCAATTGACTACCAAAACTTTTTTTTTATCATTTTAGTATTATAATTTTTTTTTCCAATCAACTAAGAGCCATATAACTTTTCAATTGATCGCCTAAATGTCATAATTTTTAAGGACTTCTCAAGAAGTGCTAACCCATGTCGAACTTTCAATACTTGGATGATTATTTTTTCAAAGTTATAGCATTCAAATGATCAATTGAAAGTAATAATACTCAGGTATATGTGAAAAGCCACCTAGAACCTACTCGTCAAAACAAGTTCATCATTTTTTAAAATCTAAAACCTACCATGCATACCATAGAACCTGAAACTTACTTTGTCTTATGTTTTAATGTCGGTTCTAAGGTCTATTTAAGTTTGATCTGTATTCTTAATTAAAAATTTATAGTAAATAATTACTTTTAATGATCATCACTTGTTTCTATAATTCACTGACTATAACTCATTCGTGATATGGATTTAGGCAATGCACAAAGAAAGAAGAAAGAAGTGAAAGGGGAAAAAAAAAAAAGAAGCCATGTCATGTAAACGGTAAAAACTGTTTGGAGTCTTATTATTATTATTATTATTATTGGTCGGAGGAGTCTTTTTTCTTTTTGGTCGAAGTCAGAGGAGTCTTGTTACGATGCCACAATTCCTACAAATTTTTCCGTTCCCTATTTTGTCTTATTCAGCCATCCCCGACATCCTTCCAAAACCACATACAGACGCCACTTCTGTCCACCAGCCGGCCCCATCTCCATCCTATTAACAGGTGAACCAGATGCTCTACATTAATATACTCCCTCAATTGGTGTGTGTATCAATTGGTGTCTGTATGTGTATATATAATACCCTTATTTGATTAACATAAGAACACCATATAAAGAACCCCTATCCTTCCTTGTTAGCTTCTATTTTCCTTTCAAATTCCAGCTTTTCATGGCTACTCTCTCTGAAGCCTACACAGAAACACCTCTCCATCTTCAGCACATAATCCCCATAGACTTTGATTCTGTTAAAGAAGTGCCAGAATCACATTCGTGGCCTCGATCTGGCGATGAGTCTCCGAGGAGGATGCTCAGCTTAGATGGCGATCACTTCTCACTTCCCGCCGTCGACCTCGATAGCCCGGATGCAATTGAAATGGTCGGTCATGCATGCAAAATTATGGGCATATTCCAGGTCACTAACCACGGAATCCCCTCAAGTCTTCTGAGGGAGGTGGAGTCGCAAGCTTGGCAGTTTTTCTCGCTCCCTGCGAGAGACAAGGTAAGGGCCCTAAGGTCCCCTGGCGGAGCTACGGGCTACGGGGTCGCTCGGATCGCACCATTCTTCAACAAGTTCATGTGGCATGAAGGGTTTACCATGATAGGATCGCCATTGGAGCATGCTAGGGAGGTTTGGCCTCATGGGTATCGCATGTTTTGGTGAGTGATAACTTCCATGCATGGACAATTCATGCACGTACAGAAGGTGATGATTAGGTAGATGGTTTATTTAGGCGTGACTAGGTAGAGCTAGGGTTTGGTTGGATAAATCTTTTATTAAAGTATGGTAACAATTAGATGAAAGTACTTTCCTTTGAGTGTGAGGAATATGGTGTTCTACCACTCCCTAAACCAGTTCAATACCATTTTAGGACCATCTTCCTATTTTTCGCTAAATTATTACTTGCGTGATGACTTAATTGACAGTCCCTTTTTCTTCTTTCTAGAGATTCGGATGTCTTCCAGAAAGTTCTCAACTTTGTGATTGTCGTGAACATCAATTTCTTATTTTATGGGAAAATAAGATAGGAGAGAGCTGCATATCTATTAAAAATTAGAGACACTAAAACTTGTTATTCAAGCTTATTATTAAGTGATGCTGAAAAAATTCCATCGCATGCAGCCCCTTCTTAGGTTTTTATTGTTTATGTAGATCTAATAAACCACTTCTAGCGAGAGCTTTTAATATGCTCAACACCAATTTCTTATGTGAAAGAGTGATTTCCGATAATGAATAATGCTAGAGGTACCAAAATGTATTTACAAAATTTTGTTTTAAAGTGATAGAGAAGACTCGTTTGACTACTTGAATATGTCCCATTGATAAGTAAAATTTTTAAAACTTTGTCTTCGTATCGTTATCATTATTGGTCTTTCTTATACTGGGCATAATTAATGTTTTTGTCCTCTCGTGTTTATTTGTGGTCACGTACATCAGTGAAGTCATGGAAGACTATCAGGACAAAATGAAGGCGCTCTCCGAGCGACTGCTCGCCATGATCCTGAAGTACCTCGGCATATCCGAGCACGACATTGACTGGCCGCGACTCCAGAGTAACCCGTGCTCAGCGCTGCAGCTGAACTCGTACCCGCAGTGTCCCGATCCGGGCCTGGCCATGGGGCTCGCACCGCACACCGACACCTCCCTTTTGACAATACTTCACCAAAACGACAGCGCACATGGGCTCCAATTCCACAGGGAAGGCCGAGATTGGGTACCCGTGTTTCCCATGGACGGTGCACTTGTGGTGAACGTGGGCGACATGCTCCACATCATGTCTAATGCCATGTTCCCCAGTGTCGTTCACCGGGTCATCACGAACAAGAAAAGGCACCGCCTATCCATGGGTTACTTTTACGGACCCCCGATGGATTTTCGCGTTGGCCCGATTCACAGACTCACGGAGGCCTCAGGCCAAGAGGTCGCCGCTCGGTTCCAGTCCGTCACGGTGAAGGATTACGTTCAGATGAAGGCCAAGAATCTCGACAAGGCACTCTCGATGATTAGGATCACATGATGTAGAATCAACTCTTGTTTTTGTTCTTTCTTTTTTTCCCTCCCGTCGTCTTCTTTGTAAAGTTTGGTCTTTGTTACTAGTTCCTATTTCCTTGTCAGGTGCATGACGTAGGATTATTCCATAACTCTTTAAATGCACACGGGTCTCGAGAAAAAGCCGCTTGTGAAAAGACAAAAGTTATATGATTGTGCATTTAGGAAAGTCCGAAATTAAAACTAAAGATTGCGTACATATCAAAGTTAATTTGCAAAGCTTCAACAGGTGGAGATCAAAGTCGCCGCAACCCAAATGAAGGAATTTAGGCGTGAATTCTTGTCCTGGTACTGCTTGTTGGAATTCTATATCAACTGTGCCAGCCTCATATTTACAAATTAAAAGGAAAAGATCAGGACAAAGAAGAAACAGTTAGACACGTTTTGATGTTGTGCTGGAGCTTGGATCTTTCTTTACCCGTGTGAAGATGAGACAAAAAGAGCCTCTTGTTCAGCGATAGGAATTTCTCCAACGTCACAGTTGTCAGCAGTTTTTTATGTTCTCGAGCAGCAGCATATGATGACAGAATGCTATTGCCACACCTTAGATATTTTCAGACAGATGCGTGTTTGTTCAAATCAGATTGAACCACCGTTTAAGGTCCGATTCCCGGTTCCTACCTAAGAACCGACCCATATTACGTAAAAAAGCAAATTCTTATGATAAATATACAAGTTGTACCATTTTATTACAAAGCATGAATTTAAAAAGTGGTTATCTTGTTTGTTCATGTTTTAAAGCCATGACTCAATGCTTGATGGGTTACGTGTACTTTATTTTTTATAAAAGAAACTTCAAAATTGATTTAGAATTGGTTCAACCCGAAATCGGACTGGTTAAACCAGTTTCCTATAGAGCGGCAACTCCCTCCTTGAGACCAAAAGCCAAACCTGTTCTAGGTTGGTTCTAGGTTCGCGGAGCACAATGGAACCAGTTCACCCTAGATTAGGCCTAGAACAAGTGGTTCCATGTTAGTTCGATCTGGTTAGTCGGGTTGAATTGGATATGGTGCTCACCCCTATCATACACATCTTTTCTTGATCTTACGAAAGCTAGACAACAAGATTAACTAAAATCAAGAATGACATATATTCAAATCAATTTATTTCTCAGCCAAAGGAATTTTGGGTCTATACCCACCTTTTTATGAATTAACCTTAATTAATAGTTCGTGACAGGATGGTTTGCTATCTTTTATTAGAATTAGTCGAGGCTAATTAAGGTTCAAGACTTCTATTTGTTATAGTAAATTATTTATTAACCTTCAAATTTAGCCGTTAAAGTGCTTTTTTATTCTGAAAAGGACAATAGATAGGATAACATACGAGGGGCAAGGAAAGGAGGACAATAAATTATCGCGAACGAATCAAAATCATTAAATTTGAAATCAGACAAGAGCGCATGGTCAAACTTGTCTTCTCCGTCCTCTGGCTACAAGTCCTTTCATATGACTTTGTGGTGATCATGGGTCAACTTACGCAAGGTATAATTTTTCTTTTGTTTGGTTAAATAAATTATGTAAAGTGAAACAACCCAAATTTCAATGTGAAATCTACCTAACTTTCTAATAAGTATTTACTTAGATAATCAGACAAAAGACTAAATATGCAGTTCAACTTAATGTATATGCGATGGTTATAATAGTTAATAATGTAAAAAGCTAATGAAAAAGATAAGTCTCGAGTCGATGTTCGATTCACTTTCTAGAGATAAAAGATTATGACAAAATAAATCAAAATAATTCCATCAAATTTCGTACCAAAAGCTCTCTTCTAATGAGCATATTAGCGGATCAAAGTGAGTCTTACTATATATTTAATGTACAAGGGTTTGCATGAAGTTCATTGAACAATAAGGCAGCCAATTCTTCTTTGGGATGTAATGATGAAGATAATAGTAGTTTTTATGACCTTATCTTATTTTCTTCACATGTCTTTGATAGCTAAACACCAATAACTGGGTTGAATTTCGTACCAAAAGCTCTCTTCTAATGATCGTATTAGTGGATCAAAGTGAGTCTTGCTATATATTTAATGCACAAGGGTTTGCATGAAGTTCATTGAAGAGTAAGGTAGTCAATTCTTCTTCGGGATGTAATGATGAAGATAATAGTAGTTTTTATGACCTTATCTTATTTTCTTCACATGTCTTTGATAGCTAAACACCAATAATTGGGTTGAATTTCGTACCAAAAGCTCTCTTCTAATGATCGTATTAGCATATCAAAGTGAGTCTTACTTTATATTTAATGTACAAGGGTTTGCATGAAGTTCATTGAACAGTAAGGCAGTAAATTCTTCTTTGGGATGTAATGATGAAGATAATAGTAGCTTTTATGACCTTATCTTATTTTCTTGACATGTCTTTGATAGCTAAACACCAATAATTGGGTTGAGGGGTCCGTGAACACCCGGCAGGCTTGAATCAGAAAGTTGAATACATCCAAAATAGACCGACTTTAGTATCAGTCCAAACGAATATTCATAAAAAAATGGAGTTTCTCACTTTATACGGAATTTCATGCTATGGTTAGCTTATCTCTTGGCTGAATTTCGTGCAAGTTCAAGAATTGATGGGACAAGTTTCTGGCACGCTGAATTAAAAGAGAAGCATTTGTATCGTGTGAATAGAATGACTGGTCTCTTAATGTTGTGTTTGATGACCGGACCATGAACCATGGAAGAGTTTGGAACTTAGGCCAAAACTCTGGAACTGTGTTTTTAATGAAGTATGACAGAGAAATTAATTAAAAATATCATTGCCTTAATCCAACCTTTTGGAGATGGACAAAGCATTCCCTTTGAATGGAAGAAGAAATGAGATGAGATTCAAAATTGTAACTTTTTCCCCTTCATTCTCTGATCGCATGCGTTCTGTTTTTTATTCCTCTATCGTGCCTTTTGCTTTATCTCATGCGAGTAAATTTAAGATTTTATTGAATTAAGTAATACCGAAATTGAGAATACCTTACCTTCCCAAAAAAAAATAATAATAATGAGAATACCTGGTCAAACCACAACTCTACTCTTTCTTGACCAGAAAAAATCGTTAGGGACGAGAATAACGCTGAGCATACCAGCATAAATTCGTAAATCAGTATATTGAGTGGTGTGATAAACTGTTGTTAAGTAAAAACGATGAACTCTTCTCCTTCTTTTTTCTTAGCATTGTTCTTGTTTACTAACCCACCTTCCAAGATCTGATAGGTTTGCTCTTCTTTGTACTTTCCTCTTTCTCGTCCTTTTTCTGGGGAGTTTGGAAGGGTCTGTGGCTCTGTGGCTCTGTGGCCCCTTCTACATGTTTTTATTTTATGTTGGGGAGGAGGTGATCGAATTTTGTCCTTTTCTGGGGATTTCCCAAATTTTAACTTACTGACAACTAAGGAGACCTTAAGAAAAGGACATGTCATCAAGAAAAGGACTGGAGTTGCCCATGTGTCCGTCCTGAGACCGGGGAAAATGCCATAAATATTTCTTTTTGCCTAATTCTGTGGCCCACCAAAAATTTTTCCTTCGTAGAAAGAGTTCCAAGAGCATCAAAAAGCTGCGTCTAGAGAAGGTGCAATCCTTTCATCCAGGATCGGCATGCTCAGATATGGATGATTTCATTGTCCCCTATGTCTCCTCCATTAGCGTTGAGCACAGTGGATTATGATGTTGTAATGTCTTGATTGGTACATGAGGGAGAAAACACTTTGCTCCCACTTCAAAGGGATGATGTGCAAATACAAGAACCAATCTTGGCATGGATTGTGGTTCTTCTGAACTGAACTAAGTAGAGAACATGAAGCCAAAAGAAGTAAATTAACAATGCAAACGAAAGCTCTCTTTCCATTTGTCTTGTTGGGTGCACAACATGGCACTTGCAAGTCCCCTCATACGATGCACAAGTGTGTCTACAGAAGAAAACACATGCATGGGATGTCAGGCTAAGTGTCGTTAGTGTTGCCCGTTTTGTCCTGATGCCAAAATGTAACAGATGTAACAGGCTTAAAATATTCTAGTACAAAGATAGGTGAACAACAATATCTTTAAACCTTTTGCAACTAGATCTTTTTCTTTTTAGAATAGGACAAATCACCCCATCTTGACATGAGAATTTCAATCATATAATATCAGATTAATGCATATCCACGAAGCTTGAAAACCCATAAACTAAGTAAAGATATTCTTATCATTTGATTCAGTTTGGAATTTAATATATAAGAAAAATTTCCTAAAATAATCATATTATTATAATCTGAGGTAAGAAAGGTTGTGTCCATATGATTTTACGTCAATCAGACTCAGATAATTGATTTTTCTTTTGGCTCTAAAAACCCAAAAAAAAAAAAACAATTTAAGACCTTCAGGGAACATCAAGAGTAACGATAGGCTATGTCACTCCATATAATCTGCAATCATTTGCCTGAACATTCTAACTGGGACACTCGATCCATGACGCCCTTGCATTCAGGATTCTCAGGATGACCAGATTCATGTAGCCTCGATCCTGCACTGCGTAGAGACTAGTTTTGTACGCAGGCTACGTGAATCATGTTTACCAAAGGTGCACCTTCATATCACTCCACAACTTCGCAAACTTCCTGTCACCTCAACTTCACATAGCGTAGCAGCATTTCTGGACTGAAGTTCATTTTTAAGTCTCTGATTTCTCGTGATTTACTCCTGAAAATTGGATGTCTTAATTTAGGCTTAAAGTGAACCAACCATCGCAAGATCTTGAAGTAATGCAATAAGCTAAGCTAATGTATAGCTAAGGACTAGGAAACAAGAACGGAACGCAGCAAACATAGACAAGATACGGTGGATTGGTATTGATTGGTTGTAGTAGTTTAAACACTAAAATCCGTACGAGAAATGAAATTTCCTCATAGCCGTTGGGGGGTTTGTCATTGCTCCCTCCATAAAGATATTACTAGTTTTTCCAACATATGCCATTTCTTCTATGGTTTCTCTAAGTAAGCGGTAAGAAATAAGAGATCCGATTGGTATTTAAAGGGAAAAAGCCGTCAAAATCTCAAATTATGCCCACCGTGGCATTTTGCCCTTGACTCCTTTCTGTGGAGCAAAAAATCCCAAATTATGCCCACTGACATTTAACCCTAAACTTCTTTTTGTGACATCAAAATCTCAAACTATACCCATTGTACCATACCATTTTATCCTGAACTTCTTTTTGTGACATAAAAAATCCCAAACCATACCCATTATGACACATTCACCTTAAACTTTTTCTTGTGACAAAAAGAACCCCAAACTTATATCTATGCGACATTTACTACTATGAAGGTTTCATCATATCATTTTTTAGCCAAAATAACGTCATTTTTATTTCACTTCAATATCAACATCGTTTGCTTTCTGGTGTTCATATAGGTAGATTTTTAACGGTGCTTATTGACAGAGAGTAAATGTGTGTCAGCAGCTATAGTTTGAGGTTTTTGATGGCTTTTGCTGCTATATAAATTAGACAATGCCAATTACCCAATTGATAGAGGATAATTAAACAAGCGGTAAATTAACTTGATTGCGCCCTGAACATTAGTTCCTCAAAACGGAGGATCTACAGCCCTATATACAAATCAAATTATCCTCGACCGCCACTAGATTCCCAGTTTATTTGGAGCTACAGCGTTACTTAGTCTCACTAAAAAGGGGTGAATTAACTACGAGGAAGGGACAAAGTGAATTTATTATGTCAACTTCACAAAGAGGTCCCAATATAGCGCAAAACCATGGTATAAAAGGATCCGCCTGTAGATAGATGGTTTCGTTTGTAGCTTCTGCCACTGTAGATCATGACCTCATAAAGACTTAAAGGCAGTGATAACCTTCACAACATCATCACAAGAACCACTGACTGCGGGATCTGACTCTATTCATATGAAAACAGAACAGATTTGGCTTCTTTACATATAACATGTGAAGTGGTTTCCCTAAGAACACATTTCAGCGTAGGCACGTAATGAGGAATGAAGAATTTAAAGAAAAGAATTGTGATAATTCTCATTTTATCTTGTACTACAATTACAAAACTATTTATAGGACTATTTCAAGTACAAACTAATCCGACCAAAAAAAAAAGTACAAACTAAGAAAAAAGAGATTTTAAAAATAGAGCTATAAGCCCATAAATTAAGGGACCAATCCCTAAAATTAATGGATACCAAGAAATCATTTCTTAACTAATTATTTACAGCTATTTCCTTAATAATCAAGACCTAAAAATCAAGATAATTCAACACTCCCCCTCAAGCTGAGGAATAGATGATTTCCACTCCCAATTTCTTGGAAATTACTTCATGAAAGATCCTACCATTAAGCCATTTGGTGAACACATCTTCCAGTTGATTTCCATAGGATAAGTTGGACATGCAGATCAACCCCTTTTCTAGCTTTTCTTTGATGAAGTATTTGTCAATTTCAATATTCTTCATCCTATCATGCTACATGGGGTTATGAGCAATGTTAATTGCTAATTTATTATCACAATACAGCTTCATAAGCCCTCCCACTCAATTTTCAAATCTTCCAGGAAGATTTTGAGCCCTTGCTCGCACTTGATCTTGCAATTATATTGTGTTTTTCACTCATCCAAGTCACTAAATGTCCACCAAGAAATGTACAATAACTAGATATTCACCTTATATCCACCATGGATCCTACATAGTTAGAATCGGTATAAGCTTGTAGCACCAGTTTTTTATTTCTTCTAAATAGAACTCCTGTTTTCTAGACTTCCTTTTAAGTAATGTAGCACTCAATTGACGGCTTGTCAGCATGATTCTCTTGGGTCATACACAAACTGACTAAAGGAAAGACATGGAAGATTCATAAAAGAGGTCACAAGCAAAGATAATCTTATCATCTAGCTCAGTTTGGAATTTAAGATATGACTATTGGAAGACCTGAAATATTCATGTTGACAATTGGTTGAAGGGATGACTAGGGAAAAGATGATCCACAGCTAATCATCTTGGACGAATTATAACAAAGATTAGGAGAAGAAAATAAAAATGTCTTAAAACAATCATATTATTATTACCGAAGGTAAGAAAGGCTGTATCCATATGATTTTACAACAATCAGACTCAGATAATTGATTTTTGTGTTGGCTCTGAAAACCATATAATAAAAAATAAATAAATAATTTAGGACCTTCAGGGAACATGAAGAGTAACTAAAGGCTATGTCACTCCATATAATCTGCAATCGTTTACCTGAACATTCTAACTGGGACACTCGATCCATGATGCCCCTGCATTCAGGATTATCAGGATGACCAGATTCATGTAGCCTCATCCCGCACTGCATAGAGACTAATTTTGTACACAGGCATGTGGTACACAGGTTCTGTGAATCATCTTTACCAGAGATGCACCCTCATATTAGTTCCACAACTTCACGAACTTCCTATGGCCTCAGCTTCACATAGTGGAGCAGCATTTCTGGACAAAAGTTCACTTTTAAGTCTCTGGTTTCTCGTGATTTCCTCCTGGGAATTGGATGTCTTAATTTAAGCTTCAAGAGAACCAACCATCACAAGATCTTGAAGGAACATAATAGACTAAGCTAATGTGCAGCTAAGGATTAAGGAACTAGAACGGAACCCAACTAACATAAACAAGACATGCACAATGAATTGGCATTGAATGGTTATAATACTTTAAATATCGTGCGAGAAATGAAATATCCTCACAGCCATTAGGTTGCTTGTCATTGCTCCCTGCAGAAAGATACTCCTATTTTTTCAAACATATGCCATTTCTTCTATGGTTTCTCTAAATAAGCAATAAGAAATAAGAGATCATATTGCTATTTAAAGGGAAAAAGCCACTAAAAACGCCAAACTATGCCCACTGTAACACATTTACCTTAAACTTTTTCTTGTAACATAAAAAACCCTAAACTTGTACCTATATAACACATTTACCCCACACAGATGACTTTTCAGCTAAAACGTTGTTTTTATTTTACTTATGCCACATGGGCGCCATGTCAACACCTCTTGCTTGGTGACGGAAACTTAATGAATTATAAATGGGTGACGGTGAGCATAGTTTAGGATTTTTGGTTTTTTTTCCCATAATTAAATTAGTCAATGCCGAAAATTACCCAGTTGACAGAGGATTTTAAACAAGTGTTAATACATAACTCAATTGCGCCTTGAACATTAGTTCCTCAACTGACACTCCCTAGAAAATGGAGGATCCGCATCCCCTTTTTATATTAAAAGTTCTTTCCTATACACAAATCAAATTATCCTCAACCGCCACTAGGCCCCTTTTCCCATTTTATTGGAGCTACAATATTCCTTAGTCCCACTAAAAAGAGGTGAATTAACTGCAAGGAAAGGACTAAGTGATTTTATGATGTCAATTTCGCTAAGAGGTCCCCAGATAAATGTAGGGAAATTTTTCAAAAAATGGTTAAAAGTGCCTTCATTTTTCTGAAGTTATCCTTGTTTTAAAAAGGGCCCGAAGTACCATCATTGTCTCAAATAAATGTTTGAAGTGGATATTGTCTCAAATGAGAGTCTGAAATGACCTTACGAGTATAAACAAAGGAGCTTGACTCACCAGTTAATAGAAGCATTTTGATCACTTAACATTTTTTATTATTTATTTTTCCTTTTTCAAGTTTTTCAAAAATAAAAAGAAAAACTAAAATTGAAAATAATAATAATAATAATAATAATAATAATAATAATAATAAAACATAGGCGGGAGGGCCCCTCCCGCCTATGTTTTCCTGTTTTTAGTTTTAATTGTTGTTTTAATTTAACTAAAAATTAGATTAAAAGTACATTTTGACAAAAATACCCCTGATCGGCCAAAATATTTAGTCGGCCGCCTGACCGGTGAGATAAGGCCCTTATTTGAAACGGTCATGAGGAATTCAGGCCCTTATTTGAAACAAGAACTACTTCATACCTTTATTTAAAAAAATAAGAGCACTTCGAACCTTATTTGAAATTTTCCCCAAATGTTGAGAGAATTTATAAAAGGGTCCACCTATAGAAAGATGATTCATTTGTAGTTTCTGCCACCGTAGACAATGAACTCATAAAAACTAAAATGCAATGATAAATGTTAAGAGCATTTGACCAAATATGGCACATTTTGTCTATTTCCTTGATTATTTTGGTTGGCAACAATAAGAATGATATTGAAATTTTGGCATCTTGACTTTATATAAATAGATAGTTTGAGGTCACGTTGACCTAACTAAACATTCAGTCCAGTTTGTTTATCTCTCAACATGGTATCAAAGCAAGGATTGAACTAAAACCCTAACCAACCGCAATCTCTTCTCTACGCAATCATCTCTCTCTCTCTCTCTCTCTCTCTCTCTCTCTCTCTCTCTCTCTCTCTCTCTCTCTCTCTCACACACACACACACACACACACACACATAGTGTAGGGCAGCACTAATGAGGTGATTCTTTAAATCTAGTGTCTGCCCTGAACCTCGCACATATGAAATAAATATCTTTACAGTCTACGATAGGTTGTTCGGCCTCTTTTGGGATTGTTTGGATCTTCTTGTTCGAGATTATTTGTCTTATTGCTAACCTACAATTCTCTTGTTTGTGAAGACTAAAGTGCTGCAGTTCATGGACCACCATATTTTTCTTTCAGCTTCTTTGGGAAAAATCAGAATTACCCAATTTTTTCAAGTTTTCAAAATCCCACAAAAAATCAATATTTGCCTCTCGATCTAATTTGGTTAATTTTTTGGAGGACAACTTCAGCCCACTATCAAAGGACTTCGATCCAATTTTTGGCCTTTTCTAACAAGTTTGGGTAGTTTGATTGCTACTTTCACACTTTTGAGCTGATTTCTAATACACAATGCCCGAGGTTTCATTCGTGAACTCTACACCTAAAGGAGATGGTTGTAAAGATTATGTTCCTTTTATTATGATTCCTGTGATGCTTGACAGCACAAATTATTTGATATGGTCTCAAGTAATAAAAGTCATTTCTCTTTTCATGTGATTCATACTAATGTATGGAGTGCTTCCCAGCATACTTGTATTTCGCTCATTGAAGGTTTGTCAATTTTATCAATTATCATGCTTGTATAGCCTGGTATTATTTGTTGAAACATAAGAGTGATATTTTTCACTAAAAAAGGCAGCCCGGTGCACGATAACATCCCCGCGATGCGGGGGTCCAAGGAAGAGCCCCACCACAAGAGTGCTATTTTTCACTGTTTTTAAATATTTCACAAAATGATTCAGACTCAGTTCAACGCCATTGTGAAAATTCTCTATAATGACAATGCAACTAAGTACACTGACGGTTAATTTCAATGTTATCTCTCTCATCATGGTATTATTTATCAAACCAATTGTGTTGATAACCCAGCACAAAATGGCGTCGTCCAAAGAAAGAACTAATATTTGTTATAGGTCGCTAGGTCTCTTGTGTTTGCCCATCATGTACGAACTCGGTGTTGGAGTGATGCTATCTTAACCACTACCTATTTAGTCAACCGGATGCTAACTAGAATTCTTGATTTTTGCACATTTATTAAAGTTTTAGAGGGATCAACTTTTACTCTTCCTCGAAAAAAATTTTGTTATGTTTGTTATGCTCATAACACCAACTCTAAGAGTAAGTTGAAACCCCGTGGTAAGTTAAAACCCCGTGGTCTCCATTGCATTTTTCTTGGGTATTCAGCAGCTCAAAAGTGTTACAAGTGTTATCATCCTTCTAGGCACGCCATTGTATATATGGATGTGGTTTTTCACAAATCTAATTCCTATTATTCCGCTCCACCTCTCGGGGAGTGTCCTAGTGTAAAGGTGTGGCTCATTCTGGGTGTTCTTGAAGATATTACTTACCCTCCTCCTTCGATAGTCTCTAATGGTTCTCCTCCTTCCCAAGAGGAGAAAAATGCAACACAAGAGGAGGATGGCACATTACATCAAGAGAAGATAACAAAGCAAGCACCTCAAGGGGAGACCACTTCCACACCTATTAGGCAAACTATTGATACTGTAAGACATTGAAGACATATCATGTAGGGATCCCACTACCAACACTCGAGTTAAGACCACTGATACATTGCATGTTCAGCCATCAGCTTCGGATCCCCATTCCAACATTCATTTTGGTGATCTACCTGTGGGGCTTTTTGCTTATTATTCTGTTAGAAACTTCAAGTTATTTATGTAATTGTATAAGGCCTAACCCTAGGCCTATAAATACTTCTTTTGATCTCGATAGTAATAATTCTCTCTCTTACCAACAACATGGTATTAGAGGACAACATTCCTATGTAAGAGAAGACACCCAACCACATGGCAGCTACTAGGGTTCCTTCCCTTGTTGCGATCGCTGGCTAGTAAGAAGAGAGCATTGTGGCTCGATCATGATTTTGCGTCACGTCTCAAACTGTGCTATCTCCCATAGTTGCTACTCTTACAGCCGCGCCCACAGCCTCCAAGCGATTTATTTGGCCTCAACCATCGTGTTTTGATTGGTGTTGAGTTGTTTGTGGTGATGTGATAATTGGATCCCAAAATTGTGGGGATCTAGGTGAGATTCATTTACATTCGCAGTGTTTTTTATCTTGTGGTTCCTGATTAGTCGACTATATTCTAGGTAGTTAACTAGACACTTATAGTCTATTAACAGCAAGTTTGCAAAACAAAAGTTTCTTTCAATCTCACCCTCTAGTGCTCTCAGTGGTTGTGATAGGTTGTGATGCTTTATCCTTAGTTTGTGGATATGTATACTGATTCAACAAGCTCTTCGTCTGTTGTTTCAGGGGTGATTCCCCCTAATGCTACTCCTAATTCAGGATTTTTTGGTACCTATCGTAGTGTTACATATGGCAAACTACTTCGATCAAGTTGGATGATACTTATTGTCTTACTAGGTTAATGGCTCTCTCTACTTATATATATGTTAATCACCAATCTAGATGGCTTGAAGAAGAACCACCTGCAAATTCGGCTAATCTAGAATAACAGAATGTCACTAACGTTGTGTTGCGTACACTTTGACAAGGAAATATGGTTGAATCTGTCCATCCTCTTATCATGGATTGTGCAACAAACTGTAAGGTGCAAACAAAATGTGTTTTACTCTATTCCGAACATAATAATATGCTTCAAGTTTGCGATATGCGAGCAACTTTATTTGAAGCTAAAATTTGTGATGCTAGATTGGCAAAGTATTATGCCCATTTTTTTTCTTGTATCAGTGATTCAAATCTCTTTCCCACTGGCTATCACAATTACTCAAATGCAGTGACGAGAAGCAGCCATGGTGGTAGTCCCCTTCCTGTGAGGTCTCAATCCAGATCGTAGTGCTCTTCAAAAACAAATTACATCTTCAGGCTCTCCACACCTTTCATAGAAGATATGTATTCTCGGGATGCTCGTTACACAATGCCAAAACTTCATCTATATCATACAATAGTACTATGGTCACTCATGGTGGTCAAGAAACTCGTGGTCATGGAAATTAGAACTTTGATAGTTCTAACCATAGTCGTGGCAGTGGTGTTCAGGGCCAAGGTACCCCTCGCGATGGTGGTAATGGTGGTTCTAGAGGAGCTCATGGAAGTCACTTTGTACTCATTGCCAACTTCCTAGACATTTGTTGATTATGGCTATGACCTCCGTCCTGAACTGCGAGATTTCATACTTTTGATGATATTGAACCGTGATCTCCTTCATCTGATCTTTCAAGACAGAGTATGGTGAATTTGACTCGTGCAGAAAATGAAGAACTTTGGCGCAACACAATAATTCTACATGTCTCTTGTCCACTATAGCTACTCCTTGTCCTTGGGTTATTGATTCAAGTGCCACTCATCATATGACTGGTGATATGCATCTTCAGACCCCCACCTCATCCATTTCGTCCACTTCAGTCATCTTAGCATATGGTTCTTAGCCCAAATTGACTGATACAAGTTGTGTATCATTCAAGTCCTCCGTGTCCTTACCTTATGTTTATCATATTTCATGCTTCCCTTATAATCTATTACTTGCCAGTTCTATAACACATGACCTTGATTGTGATATTATCATACCATTCTGACTGGACGCCAAATAGGTGGTGGGCATTAGGGTGGTGGACTGTACCTTCTGGACCTTAAGATTATTGCTATTGTTGCTACCATTCAAAAGAAAAATGTGGATGACTCTTATCAATTACATTGTCACCTCGATCACCCCTCAACAAATGTACTCCGACATTTTCCCTTCCTCTCTAGCTCTAATCTTCCATTTGATTGTGAAACGTGTCAGTTTTAAGCACCATCCTGTGTCTTTTGCCCTCGTGCTTTGAGTTGTGCGTCCCAATAATTCGAGTTAGTCCACTTCGATGTTGGGTCCTAGTCGAGTCTTCATGTGGTTTCCACTATTATATTACCTTTATTGATGACAGTACTCATAAAACTTGGTTATATTTAATAAAAGACTATACTGAAGCGTTTCATTTTTTGCCAATATTATAATTAAGTTCATACTCAAAATGGCTATCCTATTAAGTGCCTACGTACAAACAATGCTCATGAATATTTTTCTTCTATCTTTATTCCTTTTCTTGAATCTCGTGGTGTTTTAAATCAAAGTTCTTTTGCTCACTCCGCAACAAAAGGGACTTGTTGAACGTAAGAACCATCATTTGTTGGATATTACTCGTTGTCTACTTCTCCACACTCATATACCTAAGTCATCTGGAGCAATGCTCTTCTTGCAACATCTTATTAATCATCTTTCATCCTCAATGTTGAAGGGAGATGTCCTTTATGCTTTTCTTTGTCCCGTTCGTCCTTTGTTGTCTATTCATCCTCATATTTTTGGGTGTGTCTATTTTGTCCATTCTTTGACTCTTGGGTTAGACAAATTATCGCCTCGTGCCAAAAAATGTGTATTTGTCGATTACTCCCATACTAAAAAGAGCTATGTCTATTATAGCGCTACTCGTCATCAAGACTATATTTCTATTGATGTGACTTTCTTTGAGTATTAAACAAACTTTAGCAATGTTTCCCCTCAGGCACCATCGACGATGGATCTTTTGCCACCTTCCGCACTCAAGTCTTTGTTGTTAAACTCCTTTTATAGAAATTTCTTGAGCCACTGTATGCTTTCAACATCATTTTCAATAATAATAATAATATCATTAACATAACCAATAATGGTATAATGGTCTTCAAGGGTATTTTGTAATGTATATATACTCTTTATTCTCATCAATAAAGTAAGATTATTCCATTAACATGGTTTCAGAGATAGGCTAACACTTAAACCTAGATCTGAACCCTAAAATCATCACCGACCACCTAAAACCACCACTGACCACGTCTGAACCTCATCTGAATCCTAGAATCATCTCCGGCGAACCCATATCTAAGCCAGCGAACACAGATCCAGACCCAACGAACCCAGATCTAGACCCGACGAACCCAGATCTAGTCCGGCGACCCCTATCAAGCATCACCTGATGTCGCGAAGGGCCGACAGCCCCCTATCAGGCATCGCCTAACATCGCTAAGGCTCGGCAACGCTATTCCATTCGCCCAGCTCCGGCGATGCTGCTACAAGCCCGGCGACCTATTTCCGACATTCCCTGAGGCTACTAGCTAAGGAGTGACCTTGAGGTTGCCTGACATTGCTGGTTAAGCCACGATCTCCCTTGATGGTGGCTATTGGAAGGTCTTCTGAAGTGAATAGGCACCTTGGGAGTTAGGCGTGGTTGTTGATGGTCGTTGTTTGAATATCCTATGAAGCGAATAGGAGCTTTGGGAGTTAGGCGTGGCTGGTAGTCTGTTTGAAGAGGGTATAGTAGTATTGCATATGAGTTAGGCGGGATTGATGGTCGTTGTTTGAATGTCCTATGAAGCGAATAGGTGCTCTAGGAGTTAGGCATGGCTGCTAGTGTCTGAAGAGATTATAGTAATATTGCGTATGATTTTACGTGTATTGATGCTAATTTGTTGTTGAGAATGTGGTAATTTATGCCCGTTGGTTGTGACGGATTCTATTAGTGCTCTTTTGTTGATGTTTGCTATGAGCACTGAATTACGGGGTCTTGGTTGATTCTGGAGTCCTCGCTATTGGTTGTTGGTGTTGGCTATTCTGATTTGTGCAAGGCTGAAGCTAATTAGTGGGGTAGTGAGAGTTTGTGAAGCTTTATTTGGTGGGAATTCTTTGATTCTTGATTTACAGGCCCTTAGATTGTTCTAAAAAAAAAAAAACTTGGGTTGCTTGGGTTATAGCAGAGCACAAAGGAGTAGTGACTGAAGTCATGTCTGCATCTTCTAGTCATTTAACAGAGGAAAAGTTAGCAAGGTGTCCAATTTCCAGCAACGGAGGAGAATTATGGTGGTGATATTGACTGTTAGTGTGCAAAATCACCATCAAACAAATGAAAGATCTGATGTTGATACAAAATAGGATACCATAGATGCTAGAATTCTTGGACAAATATGAAACTCTATGGAATCTCACGTGACTGCATTGGTTACACATGTTACTACAGTTAAGGATTTATGGGATTACTTGAATGTCCTTTATTCTGGACAAAATAACTTATCCAGGATTTATGAAGTTTCCCAAGATTTCTTTCCAGCAAACAAAAAGGGTCGGCCTCTTGCTCAATTCTTTGTTGATTTTAAACAAATGTATGAGGAGCTTAACTATTTGTTGCCTATTACTTCTGATGTTAAGCAAATGCAAAGCAGCGAGAACAATTAGCTATTATGGGTTTTTTGAGAGCACTAGGATCAGAGTTTGATTCAGTTCGTTCACAAATTCTTAGAGGCAGCACTGTAGCTTCACTAACGGAAACTTTCTCTCGTGTCTTAAGAGTGTCACGTGAATCATCTAAGGATAGGTTTTCCAGAGGTGAGAGTTCAGCCTTGGCTGTCCAAGGGAACCGTGGTGGTGGTCAAGGTCATGGTGGCAGTCGTAACAGTGGTGGTGGACGTGGAATCGGTAGTGGTGGACGTGGGCTTGGCAGAGGCCAACCACAGTCATATAGTAGTACTTCTGGTGACACGGAGTAATACAGATGTTGCCCGTATATGTCATTACTGTGGTGTTCCTAAACACATTCAATGTTTCTGCCATAAGATTCATGGAAGGCCCCCCCATTCAGCTGTAGCTAATGTAACTAATGCAGTGGAGTTGGGTGCTTCTTTGCAGTCATCTAAAGGAAGGACATTGATTAGAATGTCAAAAGATGAACTTGCTAGGTACAATCAGTTTCAGACTTCTCAACATATTTCCTCCTCCACGGCTACTTTTGCTCAGACACGTAATGCAACAACATGTCTTTCTTCTAGCTCTCGCCCTTGGGTCATTGATTCAGGCATTACTAATCATATGACTGGATCTTCAGGTACTTTCTCCACTTTCATGAGTCTACGTCTAGTGTTACATTAGCTGATGGCTCTCTATCCACAGTAAAAAGGTTAGGCACAGTTCCTTTGACATCCTCCATATTTTATCTTCAATCATGTACCTCTCAAAATTTCCATTTAACCTTATGTCTGTCAGTCATCTTACCAAAGAATATAACTGTTCGGTAACCTTTTATCCCAATTCCTGTATGTTTTAGGATTTGAAGACGAGAAAGACAATTGGTAGAGGGCATATGTCAAGGGGGTAATACGTGTTTAATGATGCTACTAGTGTCGCTTGTGCAGCAGTTTCTCCACATCAAGTTCACTGTCGCTTGGGACATCCCTCTTTGTGAAGTTTGAAAAAGCTTGATTCCCGATTTCATTCTTTATCTAGTCTTGAGCGTGAGTCGTGTCGGTTTGGAAAATTGCATCGTATTAGTTATATTAATTATGGATGAGCTAACAAAAGATATTCAAGATGAGGTGCCGTGGTGTATGCTGTTTGCAGATGATATTGTACTTATTGATGAGACCAAGGCTGGGGTCAGTGCTAAATTAGAATTATGGAGAAACACGTTAGAGTCCAAAGGATTTACGTTAAGTCGGAGTAAGACGGAATACATGAAATACGAGTTCGCCACGACAAGAGAAGATGATCAAGAACCTGTGGATATGCTTGGACAGGAGGTACCTAAGAAAGATGCTTTCAGATATTTGGGATCAATTTTGCAAAAGAGGGGAGAGATTGACGAGGATGTTAGCCATAGAATCAAAGCAGGTTGGATGAAATGGCGCAGTGCATCAGGATTTTTGTGTGATTGCAAAATCCCTCTTAGGTTAAAGGGAAAATTTTATAGAACAGCAATAAGACCTGCAATGCTATACGGAGCTGAATGTTGGCCGGTACAAAAGCAACATGAGCATAAAATTGGAGTAGCGGAAATGAGAATGTTAAGGTGGATGTGTGGTCATACAAGGATGGATAAGATAAAAAATGACGATATTCGACGAAAAGTTGGAATAGCACCGGTGGCAGAGAAGATGAGAGAACATAGATTGAGATGGTTTTGACATATTCTTCATAGACCCTTAGATACTCCGATAAGAACAGAAGTGTGTAACCAGAAAACGATATGAAAAAAGGACGAGGTCGACCGAAACTTACTTGGGGGAAGGTAGTAAAACAAGATTTAATAGAGTGGGAAATAGATTGGCGTATGGTCTGCCTTAGGACGGAGTGAAAGAAAGCTATCCGCATTGTAGAAGGGGGGATTTCCTATGTTCCGGAGTGCCCTGTTTAGTCCTTTCTATTTATATATATATTTATTTATTTTTATGTTGCCATATTTTTACTTTTATTTTAGTATATTTTAAGCTTTTCGCTTTGGGTTCATCGACCGCCGACCCCAACTGGTTTGGGATAAAGGTGATGTTGATGTTGATTAGTTATAGTCCAAGAGTCGATAAACAGGCTTCTCAGACATTTGCTTTAGTTTATTCTGATATTTGGGGTCCATATCCTATCACTTCGAAGCTAGGTTATAAATGACTATTCGCAAGCCACTTGGTTATATCTAATGAAAAGTCGTTCTGAGTTATTTTCTATTTTTTGTGCATTTGTTAATGAAGTACATGCCAACCACAACTAGTTTGAGATAAAGGTGAAGTTGATATTGATATTGATGTTGTTGATGTTAATGAAGTGCATACTCCATTTTCTACCTCTGTTTGCATTGTTCAAAGTGATAATGCTAAAGAGTATTTTTCCAAAACTTTCTCTAAATTCAGATCCCAACAGGGCATTCTTCATCAATCTTCTTGTTCAGATACACCACAACGAACGGTGTAGCCGAAAGAAAGAGCTACCATTTGTTAGAAATTGCTCCTTCCTTGATGTTTGAAATGAAGGTAAATAAATCCTTTTGGGCTGACGCTATTATGACTATATGTTATCTTATCAATCGCATGCCATTATTTGTTCTTAAGGGTGCAATTCCTCGCTCCTTTCCTTTTCCTTCTAATCCCTTGTTTCATTTGTCACCTTATATATTTGGTTGTGTCAGTTATATTCATGACCATCACCCTAAACTTTCCAAACTTGATCTTAGGTCTCTCAAATGCATTTTTGTTGGGTATTCTTGTACACAAGGGTTATCGTTACTACTGTCCCTCTTTACATGAGTACTTCACCACTGCAGATGTTTCTGTTTTTGAGTTTACTGTTTATTCTAATAATCCAATAGAGACTCCTACAGTGGATGATGATTCCTTGACATACATTATTATGGAATCAACACCCACTTCGGACTCTCCAGCTATCCCTCCACCTGTCCAATATATTTACAATAGACGTCCTCATCAACATGTGGAGTCCCTTGCATATGTACCTCCACCTATCTGGTCTTCTTCGTCTTCGGCACCACCTGAGGTAAGTCAGTCACATACTGACCTTAATATTTTTATTGCACATCGTGAAGGAGTTCGTAATTGTACTAAACATCCTATTGCACAGTTTATCTCCTATTCTGGTTTATCTACCTCTTGTTGAGCTAGTCTAATGACCATTGATACCCATCCTATTCCTAAAACTGTTGCTGAAGCATTATCTAGTCAGGGGTGGAGGGCAGCTATGGAAGAGAAACTATTGGCACTGGACCAAATCAAACTTGGGACCTTGTTTCTCTACCTGCAGGGAAGACGGCCATTGGATGTAAATGGGCCTTTTCCATCAAGGTAAACCCCAATGGTTCTCTTGCTCGTCTCAAGGCTAGACTAGTTGCTAAAGGGCATGCACAGGTTTATAGGGTTGATTATGGTGATACTTTTTCTTTAGTCGCTAAGATAACCTCCGTTCGTCTTTTACTTTCTTTGGCTGCTTCTACTCATTGGCCTCTATTTCAGCTTAATATCAAGAATGCCTTTCTTCATGGAGATTTACAAGAAGAGGTGTATATTGAGCAACCACTAGGGTTTGTTGCTCGGGGGAAGTCTAGTCATGTCTGTAGCTTAAAAATATCTCTATTTGGTTTGAAACAGTCTCCTAGAGCTTGGTTTGGGAGGTTTATTGAGGCGGTACTTCAGTTTGGATTGTATAAATGTACTGGAGATCATTCTATGTTTTATCGGGTTTCTGGAGCTGGTCGAATATTCCTTGTAGTTTATGTTGATGATATTATTATAACTAAAGATGATTCTACAGGGATTAAAGAGTTGAAACTGTATTTGCAACAGTAGTTTCATACAAAGGATTTGGGGCTACTCAGATATTTCCTAGATATCGAAGTGACACGGGCAAAGAAAGGTATTTATATCTCACAACGAAAATATGTTCTGGATTTACTTAGAGAAACAAGTATGCTAGGAGCTAAACCCCTAGATACACCAATGGAAGTGGGCTTGAAATTGATGGCAGAGGATGTGAGCTGTTAGATGATCCATAAAGGTATCAAAGACTTGTTGAAAAATTAAATTATCTGACTATCACTCGATCTGATATTTCCTTTTCGGTGAGTGTTGTGAGTCAATTTATGTCTTCTCCCCATACCTCACATTGGGATGCTGTAATCAGAATTTTAAGATACTTTATGAAAGCTCCAGGTCGTGGTCTCATTTATCAGGATCATAGTCACAAAACGGTGAAAGCATTTTTGGATGCTAATTGGGCAGGATTTCCTATAGATAGGAGGTCTACATCAGGGTATTGTACCTTTATAGGAGGTAAACCTAGTATCTTGATAGAGTAAAAAGCAAAATATTGTGGGTAGATCAAGTGCAGAATCAGAATACAGAGCTATGGCTCAAGCTACCTATGAGCTAGTCTAAATGTGTCAGTTATTAGTTGAACTTGGATTCGAAGACCCTGCGCCAATGGAGTTGTGGTGTGATAATCGAGCAGTAGCCCACATTGCTTAAAATCCAATATTCCATAAGCGTACCAAGCATATCGAAGTTGATTCACTTTGTTCGGGAGAAACTTCAGGTTAGAATCATTTCTACTAGTTATGTTAGTACAGGTAAATAACTAGCTGACATTTTCACCAAATCTCTAGGAATAGTGGGATTCATTACATTTGTAACAAATTGGGCATGCTTGATATTCATGTTCCAGCTTGAGGGGGTGTGTTAAAGGATAAAAAGAGCCTAATGGTCTTCAAGGGTATTTTGATATGTATATATACTCTTTATTCTCATCAATAAAGTAAGATTATTCCATTAACACTGTTGATGTGACTTTCTTTGAGTATCAGACAAACTTTGGCAATGTTTCTCCTCAGGCACCATCGACAATGGATCTTTTGCCACCTTCCGCACCTTATTAATCATTGCTGCTACCTCCAACTATATCTTCACTAAAAGCACCACCTATTCCTTCTACTGATGCTCTACTCGATCCATGATCATCTGCACCAACTCCTCTTCAAGTGCATCCGCATAGTCCTTGTCCTATTTGGGGTCATGCATCTCCACCAGCAGACATCCCATCACCACCTCTAACCCTGGCTTCTAATCCTCTTCCACCAGCTGTTGATTCTCCTATTGCTCATTGTACTTGGTCTCGGTATCATCTTTCTCATTTTGTGTCGTAATAACCTAAACCCCATATGTCTACATTTGTGTCATCCCTTGCATCTACGTTTGTGCCAAGTAGTGTGCATGAGGCTTTGGTTCATCCAGGTTGGACTCATGCTATGGAGGAGGAGATGGCTGCATTACATCATTATAAAACTTGGAAGCTAGTTCCTTTGCCTCCTAATAAACAATTAGTAGGCTGTCACTCTATCCCTGTCATTAAAAACTACCCAGATGGTTCAAACGGGCACCTAAAGGCGCGCCTTGTTGCAAGGGACTATACTTAGACTTATAGGTATCAACTATGATGAAACTTTTTCGACGATGACCAAAATTCCTTCCGTCGATTTCGTTATCCTTTGGCTGCCCAATTTCACTAGAGTCTTCATTAGCTTGGTGTCAAAAATGCATTCCTTCATGGTGAGTGATCTTTACGAGGAGGCTTATATGAACCAACCACCCAAGTTTGTTGCTCAGGAAGAGAAGGTGTGCCAGCTGCGAAAAGCTCTTTATAGACTCAAGCAATCTTCTCGTGCTTGGTTTGGCCACTTTAGCGATGCAATCATTACTTTTGGCATGCATCAATGTAGTGTGGATCACTCCGTATTTAGAGTGGGTTTGATTCAACATTCCCAAAGGGCTTTCAGTCCTCAAAACCCCTTGAAAAAATGCTGAACCATTTGGTTCAGCTTTAGGCCAGCATTTGACCAAATACTGGCCTTGGGATGCTGAAAGCCCAATGCTGGTAGGGACTAGCATTGGGCTTTCAGCATTTGGCCGAATGCTAAAAGAAATTTTTTTTTTCCAAAACTAACCCCATAATGATAAAAATTACCAAAACCCATTTGCAAAGTTATTTTTAGCAAATAATATTTAATCCAAAACCCGTTTTGAAATCAGTTTTTTCCAAACGCAATTAGCATTTTCTCAAAGCTCTTTAGGCTAAGGACATTTGCATTTCACCAAAGCTCATTTGAAATGTTGAACCAAACCCACCCTTAGTGTGTCCTCTTCAAAGGGGTTGTGTTATTTATTGGTTAATGATATTATTGTTATTGAAAATGATGTTGAAAGCATACGATAGATCAAGAAATTTCTCGAAAAGAAGTTTAACAACAAAGGCTTGGGTCATCTTCCATATTTTCTTAGCATCGAAGCGGCTCATGCTAATGGCAAAATCGCTCTTTCGATGAAAGTATACTCTTCACATTCTTAAGGAGGTGGGTTTCTATGATGTTAGGTCTAACACACCTATGGACCCTAGGGTGAGAGTTGATAATGAACATGGAGAGCTTCATGATCTAGAGAAGTATCGTCAATCAGTAGGTAAGTTAAATTATCTCACCATTACTCCTCTGGATATTTCGTTTGTTATTAATGTGGTGAGTCAATTCATGAGCTCTCCCTGTACTACTCCCTGGCAAACCGTCTCATAAATTGTTTGCTATTTGAAGGGTTCGAGTCAAGGGCTTGTGTTCTATAATCGGGCTCATCTTCATAGAGCTAGTTATTCAAACCCGAGTCTTTGGAGATAACAATATATTCTAATGCAAATTGGGTCGGTTGCCCTGTGGAACGTCAGTCTACTTCAAGATATTGTGTCTCCCTTAGTGGTAATCTTCTGTCATGGAAAAGTAAGAGACAGTGTGTTGTTTCTCGATCTAGTACAAAGGCCAAATATCATGCCATGGATAATGTTACAAGTGAATTTTAATGTCTACGTATGTTGTTGGCTAAAATTGGACTGCCCATGACCAAATCATCTACTATCCATTGTGATATTCAATCTGCTATCCACATCACTAACAATCCAATGTTTCAGGAGTGAACCAAGCATATAGAGGTGAATTGTCATTTCATTCAGGAAGGGGTGAATTGTGGTGAGACAGTTAGTGCACACATGTTCTGAGGAGCCACCATCTATGGGATCTAACTCTATACATATGGAAACAGAACAGATCTGGCTTCTTTATATATAACGTAAAGTCTAAGAACACATTTCAGTGTAGGCACGTAAATGAGGAAGAACAGTGAACTTTAGTTAGTTACTGTTCTGCTGCTAATGGTTACCTGAAGAGCTTTCAACAGACTAGAACCACGTCTCTGACTAGCTGCTGCTGCCGCATACTTCTCCCTGAGTGCATTACAGAATCTCTGATCTGCCTGGATCCCATCCTGCACTTTCTCTAGCTTCTGCATAACAACAGAGTCCGTCTGGGCCAACTAACACAAAAAATACTAATAAAAGAAGAAAGAGACGAAAAGTGATGTATAGCTTCTCCATGCTTTCAACAAAGTTTGTCAGTTTTACCACGCATAGTTTGAGGATCTAAGACTAACATATCTTATGCTCAGCCAACCTGAAAATCTTCAGACACCCGAGACATTAAGCATTTTCTCAAAATTTTCATCATGCCTGTAGAGCTCTCTCCCAATGGGCATCAGAAAATATGTGAAACTAGTAACTGGAGGAGAATGTGGTATTGGTGGATGTACAAGTAAATTGATGAACTATTGCAATTAGCCAGGTGCTCTAAGACACCCAAACACCATACCTAAGGAAAAAGATCGATTGATCAACAGAGTACCAAGACTAAAAAAGATACATATTAGCACCAGTAGTCTTTCTCCCAGTAAAGATTAGATGGAAAAAGTTCTACCAAGAAACCATCTATTTATGCAAGTTCGACATCTCCGAATATGTTCTTTCAAAAATCAAGGCATCCAACCCTATACAGGGAACAGAGCAGAAGTAGACATATCAACGTTCAGGATTGTCCATAAAAATTGCAAATAAGACCGTATGATTCATGTTACAGCTTCATGCAGCGTAATTAACTCTAACCCAAGCCAGAGGAGAAGAAGGCACAAAGTTTGTTTATTATTTTACCTGTTTTATGCCCTTCAAAATTCCTTCCATGGAATCCATAAGTTTCAGGCAACCAGCAGTATCACTTATAGCATCTTGAAACTGAATGGAATTACAAACAAAATAGATTCAAGGAAGGTAAAACTGATAAAAAATTGATGACTGACCAAAAGCTTACGTTTGTGATATAAACCACGGAAAAGAGAATATGTAAAACCATGTTTAAAAGGAACTTCACTGAAGTTTCCAACACAGTAAATGCAGTCATAACTTCCTTTGAAATAATTCTAGTAGGGAAACAGCGCAATGGAAAATTTCCTATATAAGCCTTATTGTAGAAAACGTACTAAAAGTTGCATTTACCCACAACCACAAAAAAATACGACTCGCCTTATGTTAAGGCTTCTATCTAGCTAAATCTTGCAAAGCCAAATGTGAACAACAATGCAGCAAATAGTAATTCCTCCAATAGGAGTTTATAATTGTTGTGAAAATCACCACTAGTAAGGCACGACATGCTATTACTTTGGCTAAACCTAACTAAGGGCTTCACTAAAAGAGAAATTTGTGAGCTCTCCATGAGCCCTTTAACATAAATTTCACTGCAGCTAGATAGCTCGCGTTTGAGGCAACATTCATGAGACTCGAAGAAAGAAGAAAGGTACCTGGTAAAAAGGAACGATTATAGGAGAGGATGTAGGGAGCACTTCAGAAGAGGAGGGGCAACAGACAGACACTACTCAAGATCTTCGATCTATGAGGTTATACCTGGGCATTTAGCGAATTCAATAACGATGTTTCCTTCAGCATTAGCTCTTTAATCTCCAAAAGTGTGTTATATGTTGCATAATATTTACGTGTTTGTCTATGAATTTCCTGTAAATTAATAAACAAAAGCAAATGTAATTTAAGTGTCAGTACTAAGAATAGTTACACAAAACAATATACAAGATACACAGAAGCGAAGCTTCAAAAACTGAACTCCTTACCACAATATTCATATTCAACTCCGAAAAGCAGCGCTCATACCTGCATAAAGCACTTTGGTTACAAATCCTGGAAAAACTTACTCTTGCTTGAGGGGAAGAAGTATGCCCTTAAACCAGACCCAGATCAATCCACTCTAATGTTGTTCAAAACTGAAACGGCATTAACAATGGCCAGCACAGCAAGTTATTTTAAGAGTCAATTAGGAAGCAAATCATGATGTGAATAGATCGACTATCTAAATTTTAAAAAGTAGTAGCAATACTTACAAGGAGGAGAAGGCTCGAAATCCTCTTGTTAAATTTTTAAACATTAAAACCGCACCTCATCTAAAACTTAAACTTTTAGAAAAGTGGGTGGTGGTTCCATAAAATCTTTGGCTAAAGTACACCACAAGTGACAAAATTTATGTACAGTACTCACTTTAATGCCAAAACTTTCAAAACAATCACTTAAATGCCAAAATTTTATAAAAACGCTCACTTCAGTGCCAACTCCAATTTGAGTTGACATGGCTCGCCAGAGTTGGCACTGAAGTGAGCGTTTTTCAAAACATGTGGCACTTAAGTGATCTTTTTAAAATTTTTTGTGCTGAAGTGATCAT
Organism: Psidium guajava; assembly: GCA_016432845.1. Lineage (NCBI taxonomy): Eukaryota > Viridiplantae > Streptophyta > Magnoliopsida > Myrtales > Myrtaceae > Psidium > Psidium guajava. The sequence goes on along the minus strand of CM028229.1, from coordinate 32,296,221 downwards.
TTTTCAAAAAATTTAGGACTTAGGTAATCATTTTAAAAGTTTTTGTCACTAAAATAAGCGTCGTACACAAGTTTTCGCACTTGTAGTATATTTAAACCTAAAATCTTTTATAGTAGGAGAGCAGTAGGTCCTAAATTTAAATCTTTCTAGGCCTCATTTGCCTCTCCTATTATATAATTTCATGCTTTAATGTTATGCCAAATTCCAACTAACACGAGTGGCGGTGTAGAAGTTGTAAGATGCCTCCCCTATTATATAATTTCATGCTTTAATATTTTGCCAGATTCTAGCTTACCCGTGAGTAGCAGTGTAGAAGTTGTAAGATTTTATGGAACCATTGCCAACTGTTCTAAAAGCTTAAGCTGTTAGATGAAAGCGTGATATAATATATAAATATTCTATCACTCCCCCTTACACTTAGTCTTTTTTTTTTTTTGTTTAGTACTAGTATTGAACATATTTAATTGAGGAGACAAATGGGACCTAGAAAAATTTGAACTCGGGATCTTTTGCTCTAACACCATGTAAGATTTTATGGGACCACTGTCAACCGTTCTAAAAGTTTAAGCTGTTAGATAAAAGCGTGATTTAATATTTAAATATTCTATCATAAGTATTTAAATATTAACATCACGTCTTTATCTAATAGTCTAATCTTTTATTATAGTTAATAGTGGTCCAACAAAATCTTTCACAACCTATGATGTTTGGCAATCACATACTTATAACTAGGGGGACAAAAATAGCCCCACTTTTTTATGCTGAAAAAGCAAATAACTTACTCTTCCTCGAGGAACAAAAATGGCGACCGATGTATTTTCCGCTCAAGCGATCCTATGATGCAGTTGAGACACCATTTACATGACATACTAACATGAAATTTTTTATTTTTTGCAAATTAAGTATTAAGATTAAAGATTTCTCGACTAAATTTATATTTTTTATTTAAGACCAAAAACAAAAAACGCAAGCAGATGTAGAATGAGAGAGTGGGGAAGGCAGTGGGCCGGCAGCAGTAGTCAACACTACTCTTGAGGCTAGCATCAACTGCGACATACTGCTGCATGTCGCATAAAAATGGCTTTGCTTAGTTATATACTAAATGAACAAACCCGGGATCCAAAATGGCTCTGGATGAGCGCAAAAGGTCACAAGAGCAGCCGTTAAGGGAGCAAAATGGTTGCCATGGGTACACAGGCAAGAGAGAGGAAGCAAAGAGGTGACTGTTAGAGTGCAGGTGTTCCACTAACAGTGGTCTCAGCTCGATGATCCAAGTGTTCCATTAACAAACGGTTAAGATTTGCTTGTAAAATTTATCAACCAAAACTATCAATTATTTGGCCTCCATCTATGCCCGATCCCAAGCACCAACAGCACTTCTCTCCACAGTCGCCTTTGACTGCTTTGTCCTACACCCAAATGACGAGGGCATCAGCCATTAATGTCAATGAGAGATGTTGTTGCGGCCAAATGCCAACCTTGAGGGTGGCGTTCGCCAACAGCCACCCCCCCCCCCTTTCCCCTATCCTCTTCTGTGTTCACCGTTTTTTTTTATGTTAAGTGAAAATTATTTTTAGCTTTAAAAACTCTTTAATGTAAATTTTTAAAATTTTGAAATAAAAAAGTGCCACGTCAACTGCCATGAATGATCGCTTGAACTGTAAATACAACAGTGGCCTTTTTATACCCTTGAGTAAGAGCACATGAATTTTTTTTCATTTAAGTTTAAAAAGTGGGGCCATTTTTGTCCCCTTATACAATTACCTGAATTTTTTTGGAATTTGGTCATTTGAGAAGAGTAGTGCAGAATATAGAAGAGGAAAAGAGAGGTATAATTGCCAAGTATCCAGTATGCATAATGTAGATGTAGACAAAAAAAAAAAGGTAAATGTAAAGAGTATGAAAAGGTGGTAATTGTTAAGCAATAACAAACCAATGACGTTTTCATCTAATAAGCTTAAGCTTTTGAAACAATTGACAGTGATCTCAAAAATAACTCTCACACATTTTCTACTTTGTCAGCAAAATAGTATTTAGCTTGACAATAATTGGATATAAAGAGAGCCTGTTTGTTAATAAAAAATCCTTTAAATGAGTATATATTAAGTACTTCCGCTAACCCACATCACTCCTATAGTTTCATCCCTAGATTATGTCTATATCAATTTTGAGGTCCATTACTAGCAGGATCACTTGACTTGTTGGAATTAACATTTTCTCTAAAGAGTAGGTAATCGAATGCACGCCTATCAAGGGATCCTTTTAAGTATTTCATCTCACCACTGCAAGTAGTTAGATCTACATATCTTATCAATGCAGGATCCCACTGCTTGATTCATATTTTTATGGCAGAGCATTACCAACTGCACCCAAGAAGGAGAAGAACAAGAATAAAACTAGAGTTTGAATCTTGAATCTTCACTTAGACGGGAAAATAACAACTAAGGAGGAAAGCCTAAACGTGCTAAAGAACCAACATACATTGTATCAATTTATAACCTACGTTATGATTTTGACACAGACTCCAAATGCTAAATAAAGAAAGTACCTGTAGTAAGGACTAGGAAATGATAAAACTAGTCTATGGAATGAAAATAACAAAATCAGGAGCCATTTTAAAAATGGGTGATAAAAGAGACCAGATTATCATTGATTCTAGAGAAATCTCAAAGACAAAAGTAGGGCAAGGGACAGAGAGAAAACATACTGAATGAGTTCCGATTGGGAAGGCACATCTTCAAGTTGCCGCTTTACAGACAATACCAACCTCAGTCTAGCCGCTAATTCCTACCATCAGGAATACATCATGCACCATAAATGAGAATGCGGGACCTCTAAATTTAATGTGCAAAAGAAGCTCAACTGTTACGACAGCTAAGTTATATCACTTGGCCAAAATAAAATCAGACATGCAATAGCAAGTCATTTGCTACCATGTTCTGCCAAAAGAAATCAAAACAAAGATAATATCCACTTGAAGAATAAAGCACTCAAAGGTTGCCTGCCAAAGGATATTGGATTGCTTTACTACACAGAGAGGGAGCTGCTACACCTTGATCAATGGCAGTAGTTTACTGATAAACATCAGAATCAAAACATGACAAGTTTGAAATCCCAAAAGAATTTTATGCAGTTGATACACCATGGGTTTTGTTAAAGCCCCTTTATGTTTATAGTTAATGTTATTGGGCCTAATTAGTTGGGCCTAGTTTATTAGGGTTGAGGTCCATCTCTTCTTTGTATATATATATTGTATCTCTTTCTCTTTGAAAGATAGAAGAAGAAATTATTCTTTCTCTCAACATGGTATCAGAGCCTGGTGCCGTAACCTAGCGTCCCCTCCTTTGGAACCTACTGCCATCTTCTTCCCAGTAACCTGCGTCCCTACCTTCCTCCTCTTTAATCGTGCATTGATAGCCTAGACCCCTCCATCTCTTGTTCAGTGTTTTTTTGAGAGCCTCCCTGCTACCGACCAGCCTTGATATTTTCTGGATCATTTCTTATATGATCTAAATCCTTTTTTATACAACCTATCATCCGAGACCATGTCAGAGACAGGAAAAGCTTCAGACTCTCTTGGAGAATTGAGCCGTAGTGCTCCTGGTGTTTATCCCTCTTTTCCGACAAATCCCATCAAGTTAGATGGCTCCAACTATCTGATTTGGTCTCGCTCTTGCTACCTTACCATTGTTTCACGTGGTCTTACCGGCTACCTTACCGGAGAGAGCGTGCAACCTACTACCGGAGATGATGCTATCCGCAAGTGGATCTCCGAGAATGCCTTGGTTATGGCTTACCTTGTCAATTCAATGACTGACTCTATCGCCCGTGGCTACCTATTTTTGGACACAGTAGCCAAGATTTGGGAGGGTACTAAGGACACTTATTCTCAAGTGGGCAATGATGCCCAAATCTATGAACTTCAGCAAAAAAAATTCATGAAACCAAGCAAAGGGAGCTGTCTTTATCTCAATATTATTCTGAATTACGTAGTCTATGGCATGAACTGGATTTTTATGATGATTTTCATCCTACCAACCCTCTTGATGCTGCTGCCTTTCGGAAAAGGGTGGACAAATTCCGTGTTTTTGAGTTCCTAGCAGGTCTTAATATGGAGTACGATCAGATTAGGGCCCAGATCTTGTGTCGTGTGCCTTTTCCGACCTTGGAACAATCCTATGCCGTGATCCATCTAGAGGAGAAGCGTCGGAGCACGATGCATCAACCTGTTGTCCCAGAACGCTCTGCCCTTTATACTATTGCTGGAAGCGAATCTCGCAGCTTTTCTGGCAATGAAAAACAGATTGTGAAGTGTGATTATTGTGGAAAAGAACGTCACACCCACGAAACTTGTTACAAACTTCATGGACGCCCTTCCAATGCTGGGCGTGGCCGCGGACGGGGTCGTTCCGGGGCTCAGGTGCACTTAAGTGAGGCACCAGTTCAACAACCAGCTGCTTCATCAGACTCTTTATCTGCTGCTGAGTTAACTAGTCTGCGCCTCCTCTTAGCACGTAACGTAGACAACCCTAGCACTTCGACCTCTAATTTCGCACAGTCAGGTAGTTATTTCAGTGGCTTATGTAAATCTTCTCGGCCGTGGATCCTTGATTCGGGTGCCACACATCATATGACCGGAGATATTACATTTTTTTCTGATTACTCTCGTCCTCCTAAGCCTGATTGTGTTACTGTTGCTGATGGTTCTTTAGCCCCTATCGCTGGCCAAGGCTCAGTGTCTATTACCCATGATATTACTCTATCATCTGTTTTACATGTTCCTATGGTTTACATTAATCTCTTATCAATTGGTTCCTTGAATCGTGATCTGAATTGCCAAGTGGTTTTCTTCCCATCTTATTGTATTGTCCAGGACTTAGCAACGGGTCGAGAGATTGGTCGTGGTAGAGTAGAGGGGGGCTTATATCTGTTCGATTCACCATCATCAGCTCATCTTGTCACTCCAACTTCCTCGGCTATCCTATCTGAGCTCCATGTTTGGCATCGCCGTTTAGGACATCCACCACTTGAAACCTTAATAAAGATTTTTCCAGATTTAGTTGACAAATGCAGTAGTCAAAATTTCTTTTGTGATTCTTGTGTTCTAGCAAAACAAACTCGTGTCACTTATTCTTCTATTAATAATAAAAGTGATGCACCTTTTGCTCTTGTGCATTCAGATGTTTGGGGCCCTGCCCGTGTTTCCTCTATTTTTAGTCACCGTTGGTTTGTGACATTTATTGAATGTTGTACCCGCACTACTTGGGTTTATTTACTGCAACAGAAGAGTGAAGTTTTCCAATACTCTTAGCAGTTTTTAGCAATGATTCAGACACAATTTGATGGCAAGCTTCGTATTCTTCGAAGTGACAATGGGACAGAGTACACCAAATCAGATTTTCAGGCCTTTTTACATGATCGTGGTATTCTCCATCAGACGAGCTGTGTTAATACTCCTGCGCAGAATGGTGTGGCGGAACGCAAGAATCGCCACCTCTTGGAGGTGGCTCGTTCCCTCATGTTTGCCATGAATGTTCCAGCTCAATATTGGAGTGATGCTATTTTGAGCGCAGCTTATTTGATCAATCGTCTCCCATCACGGATTCTCCAATATCACTCCCCGATTGAGGCTCTTACCGGTTCCCATAAGTTTTTGGTCCCTCCGAAGGTGTTTGGGTGTGAATGTTTTGCTCGTATTGCTCACCCAGCCAGTAAGCTTGCCCCTCGCAGTATCAGGTGTATTTTTTTGGGCTATTCTCCCACGCAGAAAGGCTACAAGTGCTATTGCCCTTCCACTCGGCGCTATTTTATCACCATGGATGTTATCTTTCATGAGTCTCAGCCGTTTTACTCACAGACACCTCTTCAGGGGGAGTCTACTCATGTTGAAAATGTGTCCTCCAGTTTGGATGTGATACCCTTGCAGGGGGAGTTAATTTCTGACATTTCTGGTAAAAAATCAGATGCTACAACTACTGCAAATACAGAAAACAAAGCCCCACCAGCAGCTCCAGTAGACTCAGCTAGTGCTAAAAATCCTGATTCTATCAATACAGAAAATTTAGCAGAAGCCCCTTCGATTCAGGAACAGTTTCGGTACCCGATTGTGTTCCACCGACAGAATTTTCGTGAAGCCCCCTCTATCACTACTCTACTCTTCGACCAATCTCCTCCTGCTAGTCCTATAACCACAGTTCCGGGTAATGGCGCCCCCTCTCAAACTATCGATAATGATGATACAACTAATGACTTACCAATTGCACTTAGGAAAGGCAAACGTTCATGTACGCAGCATCCCATATCCAATGATGTGTGATATGATAGATTGTTTTCATCCTACCGTGCCTTTTCTTTATCTCTATTGTCCACAGCTGTCCCCAGAACATGGCAAGAGGCTCTAGCTAACGAAAAGTGGAAGGAGGCTATGTTAGAAGAGTTGAGAGCTCTTAAGAAAAATGGTACTTGGGAGTTAGTTCATCTTCCCCCAGAAAAAAGTACCGTTGGATGCAAGTGGGTATTTATTGTCAAACAAAAGGTCGATGGAACCATTGACCGCTACAAAGCTCGTTTGGTGGCCAAAGGGTACACCCAAACCTATGGCCTTGATTATACTGAGACATTCACACCGGTTGCCAAGATGAACACTATTAGAGTTTTTATCTCATATGCTGTCAATCTTGGATGGGACTTACAGCAACTGGATGTGAAGAATGCATTCCTTCATGGAGAACTTGAAGAAGAGGTGTATATGGACATTCCCCCAGGTTATTCTGGCCCGGAGACAGAAGGTCGAGTGTGCAAACTCAAGAAGGCATTATATGGCTTAAAACAGTCCCCTAGAGCCTGGTTTGGGCGATTTCAAAGGGCTATGATTGTTTTTGGTTATACTCAGAGTAATGCTGATCATACCTTATTCATCAAACGATCAGGTACTCAGGTTGTTGTTCTCATTGTATATGTCGATGACATTATAGTGACAGGGAATGATGCAGTCGAAATTTCTCGTCTAAAACAATATCTGGGGAGGGAATTTGAAATTAAAGACTTAGGAGCTCTCCGGTATTTTCTAGGTATCGAAGTCACTCGATCTGAAAAAGGAGTATTTCTCTCCCAATTGAAGTATATTCTGGATCTTTTGACTGAGGTTGGGATGCTTGGATGCAAGCCAGCTGAAACCCCTATTGAGGCCAATGGCCACTTGCAGTCTAAAAAGGGAAAGCCCGTTGATAAAAGAAGTTATTAGCGATTGGTAGGCCGCCTAATTTATCTCTCCCATACTCGACCTGATATAGCATATGCAGTGAGCTTGATGAGTCAATACATGCATGATCCATACTCCTCGCACCTTGACGCGGTTCATAGGATTCTTCTTTATTTGAAATCTGCTCCAGGGAAAGGGATTTTATTTACACCCCATGGTCATCTTTCTGTGGAGTCTTACACGGATGCTGATTGGGCGCGATCTTTGGATGATAGACGATCTACTTCCGGTTACTGTAATCTTGTTGGAGGTAACCTAGTCACCTGGTGTAGTAAAAAGCAAGCTGTGGTTTCCCACTCAAGTGTTGAGGTAGAATTTCGTGCTATGGCTCAAGGAGTTTGTGAACTACTTTGGCTTAAGACCCTTCTCACCGATCTCGGAGTTGCTGTTCCACAGCCAATGCAACTTTATTGTGACAGCAAGTCTGCTATAAGCATTGCTCATAATCTGGTACAACATGATCGCACCAAGCATGTGGAGATTGATCGTCATTTTATAAAGGAAAAATTGGACAACAACCTCATCAACTTGTCCTTCGTTGTCTCTAAGGATCAGCTTGCTGACATCTTCACCAAAGGCTTGAACGGGCGCATGTTTCATACCATTCTTTGCAAGTTGGGCATGTCAAATATCTATGCTCCAACTTGAGGGGGAGTGTTAAAGCCCCTTTATGTTTATAGTTAATGTTATTGGGCCTAATTAGTTGGGCCTAGTTTATTTATCTAGTTGTCTTAGGGTTGAGGTCCATCTCTTCTTTGTATATATATATTGTATCTCTTTCTCTTTGAAAAGAAGAAGAAATTATTCTTTCTCTCAACAGGTTTCTTTACCAGAATGATTACGGTCTTCTAAGAAAATTTGCATGCACTTCTATAACATGACCTAAAAATCAGACAAGAAATCTCAACCAAATTCTTATGACAAGATGAGATTTGATTAGAGCCATCCAATGTCAAATTTCAATGATATACCAAATTAAGTTCACAACAAGCAGAGAGGATAAGCAGCAAATTGCACTAGCTAATTAGCAATCCATCTCAAACACAATTAGTCTCATACATTGAACTCATGAAAGGGCCCCTGAGAGAAGAGTACTTCCATTATGTTTCTGCTGATTATAATTCATACAAGTTACAAAGGGATGGCAGAAGAAAGCATCAGCTTCAACTCTTATGCAGATAAAATGAACATGAACACAAGGTAAAATAGCAGCTCTTCGGCTGACATTCAGTGATTTGGACCATGCAATACATTTCAATTTGTTAGAAGGGTAAAAAGGGTAGAAAGGGTATGAATGGTACTTTAGGGTTTGATATGTCTATATATCCTCTATTTACATCAATAATAGTAAGTGTGTTTTTCCCATAACATGGTATCAGAGCATAATTAAGACCCCTAAACCCTAGATCTGAAACTTCCAGCCACCGCCAAACCCTAACCCTACCTCTAAACCCTAGATCTGAAACTTCCAGCCACCGCCAAGCCCTAACCCACCTCCGGCGACCCTAACCTACCTCCGGTGACCACCAAACCCTAACCCCCAACTCCGGCGAGCCCAGATCCAGGCCCGGCAACCCCTCGTCAGGCGTCGCTTGACGTCACGAAGGTTCGGTGACCTCTTGTCAGGCGTCTCCTAACGTCGCCCAGGCCCGGCTAAGGCCGTCGGGCCTTCCCAGCACCTTTCCGACCCTGTTCCGAGCTCCCCTGAGGCCGGCGACCCTATTCCGAGCCTTTCCAGCACCTTTTCGACGTTCCCTGAGGCCGGCGATTGAGCAGCAACCATCTCTGGGTAGTTCCCTGAGGCCGGCGACCTGTTCCGAGCACCCCCTGAGGCCGGCGACCCTGTTCCGAGCCTTTCCAGCACCTTTTCGATGTTCCCTGAGGCCGGCAATTGAGCAGCAACCATCTCTGGGTAGTTGCATTACTTTGTGTTAGATTGACGGTGGTTGTTTGAAGATTAATAGGCTGATACATCTGAGGATGGTAGAGTAATTTTGAGTTGGTACTGATCTGTGGTTGATAACGTGATAGTTTATGGCTGTGGCGGTGATTGTTTGGAGAATTTGGTGATCTATTATTGATGTTAATTTTTTGGGTAGTTGATTGTGGGTTGTCGGTAGTTTATTCAAGAATTTTGGCGGTTAAATGTTGGTGTTGTGACAGTTTGTGGGTTCTGTTGTTGATTTGGTGAGGTGTTTGATGTTTTAATTTGCTGGTCTGAAGATTTTTCTGAAGCTTGGGTTATGGCGGAGAGCAAAGGTACAGTGAGTGAAGTTGTATCTGCATCCTCTAGTCGTTTGACGGAGGAAAAGTTAGCTGGTGTCTCTAATTACCAGCAATGGAGGAGAATTGTGTTGGTGGTTTTGACTGGGAGAGAACAACATCATCACTTAACAGGTGAAAAATCTGCTACTGAAACTAAATGGGATACCATATATGCTAGGATTCTTGGGCAAATGTGGAACTCTATGGAGCCTCATGTGGTAGCATTGGTTACTCATGCTACAACGGTTAAAGACTTATGGGATTATTTGAGTGTTCTTTATTCTAGTGAAAACAATCTCTCGAGAATTTATGAGGTTTATCAGGATTTCTTTAGAGCTGATGGGAAGGGCCGACCACATACTTAATTCTTTGCTGAGTTTAAACAGATGTATGAGGAGCTCAATTGTCTTTTACCAATTACATCTGATGTTCAGAAGATGCAGGAGCAACGAGAACAATTGGCCGTTATGAGATTTTTGGGAGCTCTAGGACCAGACTATGATTCAGTTCGTTCACAAATCCTTGGAGGGAACACCGTGGCTTCATTAACAGAGACTTTTTCTCGAGTTTTAAGGGTTTCACGTGAATCATCTAAGGAGGTATCCCACACAGGTGATAGCTCGGCTTTTGTAGTCCAAGGGAACCGTGGTAGTGGTCAAGGCCATGGTGGTGGTCGCAGTGGCCGTGGTTTTGGTAGTGGCAGTAGTGGCCGTGGGTTTAGTAGAGGCCAATCACCATCATATAGTGGTACATCTGGCAACACAGTGAATAATAATGGTTCAACACGTATCTGTCATTATTGTGGTGTACTTGGACACATTCAACGTTTTTGCTATAAACTTCATGGAAGGCCTTCTCATTCAACAGTAGCTAATTTAGCTAATGCAGCAGAGTCAGGCATTTCCTCGCAGTCTTCTGAAGGACGAACACTTATTAGAATGTCTGAAGAGGAACTTACAAGATATAATCAATTCTAGATTTCCCAACCGGTTTCCTCCTCCACAACCACTTTTACTCAGACAGGTAATGCAACGGCGTGTTTTTCATCCATCTCTCGCCCCTGGATCATTGATTCAGGTGCTACCGATCACATGACTGGATCTTCAGATATCTTTTCTACCTTTCATGCGTCTATGTCCACAGTGAAAGGGATAGGCACAGTTCCACTTACATCCTCCATATCTTTGTCTTCGGTTATATACCTCTCAAATTTTCCGTTTAACCTTATGTCTATCAGTCATCTCACCAAAGAATATAATTGTTCTGTAACCTTCTATCCTGATTCTTGTGTCTTTCAGGATTGGAAGACGAAGAAGACGATTGGTAAAGGCCATATGTTTGGGGGGTTATACGTGTTTGATGATGCTACCAGTGTCGCTTGCTCAACAGTTTCCCCGCATTAAGTTCATTGTCGCTTGGGTCATCCATCTTTAGGAAGCTTGAAGAAGCTTGATTCCCGGTTTCATTCCTTATCTAGTTTAGAATGTGAGTCGTGTCAATTTGGTAAATTACATCGTACTACTTATAGTCCACGAGTCAATAAACAGGCTTCTTGGCCATTTGTTTTAGTTCATTATGATGTTTGGGGTCCATGTTTTATTACTTCAAAGTTGGGTTTCAAGTACTTTGTTACTTTTGTAGATGACTATTGAAGAGCCACTTGGCTATATCTAATGAAAAGTCGTTTTGAGTTATTTTCTATCTTTTGTGCATTCGTTAACGAAGTACATACTCAATTTTCTGTTCATGTTCACATTCTTCGCAGCGATAATGCCAAAGAGTATTTTTCTCAATCATTCTCTGAATACATATCTCAACGAGGCATTCTTCACTAATCTTCTTGTTCGGATACACCACAACAAAATGGTGTTGCCGAACGCAAGAATCGTCACTTGTTAGAAGTTACTCGTTCTTTAATGTTTGAAATGAAGGTAGATAAAACCTTTTGGGCGGACGCTGTTTTGACTGCCTGTTATCTTATTAATCGCATGCCATCCTCTGTTCTTAAAGGTGCGACTCCCCACTCTCTTCTTTTTCCTTCTGACCCCTTGTTCCATTTGCCCCCTCATATATTTGGTTGTGTTTGTTATATTTGTGACCATCGTCCAGGGCTTTCCAAACTTGATCCTCGATCTCTAAAATGCATTTTTTGTTGGGTATTCTCGTACACAAAAGGGTTATCGCTGTTATTGTCCTTCTGTGCGGAAGTATTTTATCATTGCAGATGTTTCCTTCTTTGAGTTTACGGTTTATTCTGATAGTCCAACGGAACCCCCTACCGTGGATGATGATTCTTTGACATATGTCATTATGGAATCAACACCCGCTTCGAGAGTTCTTCCACCTATTTAGTATGTTTACGGTAGACATACTCATCAACATGTGGAGCCCCCTGCAGATGTACCTCAGCCTATCTCGTCTTCTTCCTCTTCTGACCCTGAGGTAAGTCAGTCACATACTGACCTTGATATTCCTATTGCACATCGCAAAGGCATTCGTAGTTGCACACAATATTCGATTGCATAGTTTGTCTCATATTTTGGTTTATCTGCCTCTTGTCGAACTAGTCTGATGACCATTGATACACATCCTATTCCTAAAACTGTTGCCGAAGCCTTATCTAGTCCAGGCTAGAGGGCTGCTATGGAAGAGGAACTACTGACCTTGGATCAAAATCAGACTTGGGATCTTGTTCCTTTACCTACAAGGAAGACTACCATTGGATGTAAGTAGGTATTTACTATCAAAGTTAATCCTAATGGTTCCCTTGCTCGTCTCAAGGTTAGACTGGTTGCTAAAGGATATGCACAGGTTTATGGAGTCGATTATGGTGATACCTTTTCCCCGGTGGCTAAGATGACATCAGTTCGTCTTTTACTTTCTCTAGCTGCTTCTGCTTGTTGGCCTCTATTTCAACTTGATGTTAAAAATGCCTTTCTTTATGGAGATTTGCAGGAAGAGGTATATTTGGAGCAACCACCCGGGTATGTTGCTCAGGGGGAGTCTGGTCATGTATGTCGCTTAAAGAAATCTTTATATGGTTCGAAACAGTCTTCCAGAGCTTGGTTCGAAAAGTTTACTGAGGTTATACTTCAGTTTGGGTTGTATAAATGTACAGGAGATCATTCTATGTTTTATCGAGTTTCTACAGGCGGTTGGATATTTCTTGTCGTTTATGTGGATGCTATTGTCATAATTGGAGATGATTCTGCAGGAATTAAAGAGTTGAAATTGTACTTGCAACAACAGTTTCATACAAAGGAATTGGGACATCTTAGATATTTCTTGGGTATCGAAGTGGCACGAGCTAAGAAAGGTATTTATATCTCACAACGAAAATATGTTCTGGATTTGCTCACAGAAACAGGTATGCTAGGAGCTAAACCATTGGATGCACCAATGAAAGTGGGCTCAAAATTGATGGGGGAGGATGGTGAGCTATTAGAGGATCCGGAAAGGTATCGAAGACTTGTTGGAAAATTAAATTATCTGATTATCACTCGACCTGATGTTGCCTTTCCAGTGAGTGTTGTGAGTCAGTTTATGTCTTCTCCTCATACCTCACATTGAGATGCTGTAATCAGAATTTTGAGATACTTAAAGAAGGCTCCAGGTCGTGGTCTTATCTATCAAGATCACGGTCACAAAAGGGTGGAAACCTTTTCAAATGCTGACTGGGCAGGATCTCCTATAGATAGGAGGTCCACATCAGGTTTTTGTACCTTTGTAGGAGGAAACCTGGTATCTTGGAAAAGTAAGAAGCAAAGTATTGTGGCGAGATCAAGTGCAGAATCAGAATACAGAGCTATGGCCCAAGCTACCTGTGAACTAGTCTGGTTTCGTCAGTTATAAGTTGAACTTGAATTCGAAGATCCTATACCAATGAAATTGTGGTGTGATAATCGAGCAGCTATTCATATTGCTTCAAATCCAGTATTCCATGAGCGAACCAAGCATATCAAAGTTGATTGCCACTTTGTCCGTGAGAAACTTCAGGTTGGAGTTATTTCTACTAGTTATGTTAGGACCGGTGAACAACTAGCTGATATTTTCACCAAATCTCTAGGAAGTGGTAGAATTGAGTACATTTGTAACAAGCTGGGAATGCTGGATATTCATGTTCCAGCTTGAGGGAGAGTGTTAGAAGGGTAAAAAGGGTAGAAAGGGTATGAATGGTGCTTTAGGATTTGATATGTATATCTACCATCTATTTACATCAATAATAGTAAGTGTGTTTTTCCCAAAACACAATTCATACATGGCCCGCTATTATTAAATTGAGGATCAGATATATTGAAGAATTTACGTAATTCGGTCATCATATGATTCAATTCCATTCAGTTCACCATCAATTTGAGCTTTAGCAACTAACTGCAATCCGCAAAAAGGTCCTTTATGGACGGATTATTGTTGAGTAGCCTCTACAGTGCTCTATCACTAACAAACCACCATGACTCAAAAGTGTTGATCAGATATATGCAAGAAATTATGAACTGGTGATATTCTGGCAGTGCACCAATATATACAATCAGATGACATAATTCCTCAAGGATAATAATAAGACCAAATACCTTCTTTACAAAGTGCAACTTTTCCAATGACATGCTAATACAATGATCTAGATCATCGTGGAGACTCTTGCTATCACAATCATCGGATATTTTCTCCTCCAAGTGAATAATCTTGGCCTCCAAATCTGATTTCTTTGCAGTGTAATCAGATTGGAGATCCAAATCTTTCTTTTCCAAGACCTGTAGCCATTCCCATTAAGTAATGTAAAAATGGGAGCAAAAAGCTCAAAGCTACTACTGGGAGCAAAAAAGGAAAAAATAGGATCCACACATGTTAGATGATGAGAGAATATGGTAGGAAATCCACATGCTGGCCAAACAACAGAATATGAAAATTGGCATTGTTTTGAGACTAAATTAACAGTTGGTCCAGGAACAAATGTATTAGCATTAAAAAAAAATTGGTGTAGAAAAGTGACACTGATTTGAGACTAAACTAACAGTTGGTCCAGGAACAAACGTATTAGCGTTAAAAAAAAATGGTGTAGAAACATGTCTACATTGCAGAGGGAGAATATCAACCTTCAGTGACTCCATGAGCAACATTAATCTGTGAACCACAGAATCGACCTTTGCTGCCCTGATTTTCTCATGTAAGAGTTGCATCTCTTCTAAAATATGCATTATCGTCGGCTTCTGGCCAGGAGAAGAAGAAAACTAAAGTTACAACCAGATGGATAACTACCACAGGAAACAGAGAAAAGAGCTTCTGCCTTTGGAAGAAAGTACTCCTAAATAAATGTTAATTGCTTGCATGAATCCAAATTAATTATCTCCAACCATCATAGCATCTCATTAACCTTTTCCTCTCGATCACTGCATCGTGACACAAAAGTAGTTCTTGCAGCGCCTAAACCACCATCAAGCTGCCAAAGAGCATTTTCCTGATCTTTAGTGAAAAGTCCCATGTGAGTATTATGTGTGTCCCTAGAGCAAAGAAGGCATGATCTCAGAAGCAAGAGATATTCGTTTTATGACAGAAAAGAAGCCACATTAGCATGTAAAGACGTAAAACTAATTCAGAAGCATGGTATCGTACCAATTAGCGAAACTACGTCATCTCCTCTACCTCCAACACGTGTCCAAACAAGATTGACCAGCCACAGCGCAACAGGATACACACTTCCCACTTTGCCGCTGTCAATGTCCGAAGCTTGCAATGGGCGCAGGCAGTTTATCAATATTAAAGCTTCTTCAACTCTGCGACTTGCATCACTGAATACAAACACAAAAGCCATAGATGCAAAAAGAGAACTTCAATATGAATACTCGATCACTTAGAGATATATTTGCAAAAGCAAGGCCATATACATTAAAATTAAAATCGACACAACTCCTTGGAAAGAAAACAATTTACTTGGGCAAGAAACGGAGGATTCAGGCCAAATACCCCAAGCAGCCATTGGTAAACACTCGAGTTTCCCTCAAAGCTCATATTAACGGAAGGAATGCATGCTCTCTAACAATCAAAGACCGCAGACCACGGGTGCAACCTTCATTTTGAACAGTGCTGTGATGTGAAACTCAAGAGGATTTCACCACACTCCATTGTATTGTCACTGCTATCGATAATTAACCGACTAAACGAAGGAACAAATCAAACAAAGAAACGTCCTTTCTTCCAAATCCCCCATAAATGTCTCTCGTTTAAAGACTACTGTCACCAACGGAGGAACTGTAAATCAAATTGAAACTACAAGAAGCAATACAAATACGCTCTACACCTCTCTCGCGCGAGCGCAGTAAGAGAGAGAGAGAGAGAGAGAGAGAAATTGCCTGATGTTGTCTTGAGTTGGAGTTTCAGGCGAAGGGAGGCTGAGTTTGGGATCGACGGCGCGACTGCACGGGAACAGTCCGGCGACGAGCGCGACGGAGTCTGATGCGTGCGGACGTCGGGTCGAGCCAAATCGATCGATCGATCCGAGAAGATGACTCGAGGATGGCTCGGCCAAAATAGATTCATTATGTCCTAGTAATTTTCTCGATTTATATAACAACTCAGGTAATAATTTTTATTTTTTGATAAACAAAGTTCCAAGCTTCAAATAAAAATGGATTCCTTGATTTTTATTTTTTTATTTTTTTTACAGTATCTGTCCTCGGAGATTAATCGACCAAATTGGATCGCTACAAATTTCTTAGATAAACTCGGGATTAAGCTAAAAATCAAATGATTCATATTTGTCGAAGACCAATCCAGATTCATTCTATATCCATCGCTAACTTTAATTTATAAATTGAGCACTTGAGATATCGTAAATAATCACACTAATTATATCATATGAGTGTGATATTCAAATTTAATTCGCTCCATTCTCAATAGGATGCAAAATCATCTCTTCCCTTTCCTAATAATTGGAATTGCCCTTTCCAAGGAAAATGAGGGGAAAAGAAGGTTAAAAAAAGGCAGCGTAGATTATTGCCAGTAATACATTCACGTGAAAAGAGAGAAGTATAATGAGAGAAGAACAACAAAAGCCATAATTTTTGCATAACGCTCACTTGAGGACCATAATTTTTTTTCGCCCACTTAAGTGCCACATCGAAATAAAATCGATTATTTGAGTATTTTTTTCGGCTAATCATCCTATGTTGATTTTTTATTTAATTTTCAACGACATGTGGATATTTTTATTATTTTTTGTTTATTTTGATTTTTATTTTTCTTTGTGTTTTTGTTTTATACCTTGGCTAGCGAGCGAGGGTTGCCGATGACCTTAGCCGGCCAAGTAAAAAAAAAACCTAAGAAAAAAGCAAAAGAAGAATAAAAAAATTTAAATATTTAAAAATTTAAAAAGTTGTCTTAGGGAGGCAAATTACTTGGCACTTAATTGACTGATATTTAAAATTTGTGGCTTTAAGTGATTGGGAAAAAAAATTGTAACAATTGAATGAGCGTCGCATGAAAGTTACGATACTCTCGTTATTCCTCGTCCCATATGAGAGTTCATTGGCATAAAGAGATGTACCCTTTAGCATGTCATTTTTTTTTCTTTCTTTTAAGGGGAGATCATCACCATATGAGAAATCATCAAGCATGAACGAATAGCTTAAGGATGTGTTAGTTTCTAAGGAAATGTATAATTTAGGAAACATTTTCTTAAAAATAATTGTTTATATTATTTAGTCAATAAAAAATTTCATTATCAACAAGTTATATTTAAATTTTTATTAATTGTGAAGATAATTTTTCTTCCGTTCATTTTTTTGTAAACGATCATTTTTAAAGGAAATATTTTTTAAAACATTCATTTTTCATAAAACAAACGGAGGTTAAATATATGTTACATACGGTTGATGTTGCTTCTCGTCATTCCCACATTCCGATCTACTCCTCTATCGGCAGAAAGCAAATTAACTCCATGTGATAAAGAATGTCTAGCTCGTGAAATCGAAGTCCCTAGGAAAACAAATTAGTCTGTCTAGAGTTGACCTTGACATTTAGTCGGACAAGACATCCGTCGGAGAGTTTACATTCGAACTATCTGGCAAAGTCGGCAAACCCATAAAGAACAAGAACCTAAGCACATATCATACTTCAACGAAAGCACATCACGCTTCTGCTTACCATCAAAACTCACGAACAAAAGAAAATTCCATGCTTCCAACTAAGAAATAGAAGTCATTAGGACTTGAAGACATCTCAAATGATACTAATAATTCTTTCAGTAGACCCAATAAGGTCTTCACTGAAATACATTTCTACTGAAAAATCAGGCTTAGAAGTCAAATCTTCACCTAGGAGGATCACCAGCGGTGTAAGGGACATGCTCGCCATTAACTAGAACGGTTTCTAAAATCAGCTACAATGATGGGCCTCAGTTCAACTTTCTGCGGCTTGAGGGCTGTTATATATTTAGGATAACTCTTCTTACTTCTCTTAATAGGCAAGGCCTCTCCCTTATCCTTTCTTTCCAACCTACTGCCTAGGTAGAGTAGAATTGCTGGCCCCCCTCTCCTACCTTTCGGTGAGAGATTTTTTCTTAGGAAAGATTCATTCTGCCCCAAGAAATTTCTTAAGTCTTTCATCATAGTTTCTTTTAAGAATGCATCTAGCTCTATTTTTCTTTCGTTAGTTAAGCCCCCTTTTTCCAGATATGTAATGTCAATCCTTGAATGTTTAACTCATTCAATGTGACTCTTTAACTGTTCCTAAATGTTCAAGTGTGGTCTCTTTATTCGACCAAACAAGGAAGAAAATCACCACAAGTCCCTAAATGATTGTAAAATTATGCGGTCTAATCCACAAGTCCCTAAATGATTTGGCCCACCACACGCATGACCGGCTTGGTAGGCACAGTAAGCAAAGATATGAGAACCTTGGCGCGACAGACGACAGTCTCTCACGCGCTTCACTGAGCAGGAGGGAGATCGGGAATAGCAAAGATGAGACCCGATCGTTGATGCAAAAATGAAGTGCCGAAAAGCAATGCAGGGGCGATCAAGTCATGATAATCTCTTGCCCTACCATCCTATCCAAGATGATCCAGGATTGAAAGGTTTCCATATCCTACCACCCCAGACCTCTTCCGTTTGCACTCCTGGCCACAAGCCTGCTCAGACAAGTCACAAATACAAACAGCTCCGACCAATCCAAAGGAAGGCGAGCAGGCGCCCGCAACAAGAGAGAGAGAGAGAGGCGCGCAAGAACGTTAGTGTTTATGATGTTTCTGTGCTCAGACCCCAAACCAACCTACAAAGTGGCGGGCATAGAACCGGCGGAGAATTTGACATCACCACGGGAGAGGAAATATTTCAAACGAGCAACGCATTCTTGCAAATCCCCCTCAATTCCAATGAAAACATGTTTACATTTACAACTGCTTCTAGCTTTTTCACTCAACAGCAATACAAATACATGGCACCTCTTAAATATTTGAAGAGGATGCGTGCCAACGGTGCATTAAATGCGTCATACAGAACATGTTACGATAGTGATTGAGTAGAACTCCATAATTGCCACATATGCATATACACAGTTATTACAAGAAAAGAGTTAGCCTTTCAAATAGGCAAACTGATTAAAAATATAAAAATTCGCGAATGCGTCGCTCGCAGGGAGGAATTACGACTTCAACATGCCCCACTACATTATGAAAGCCTCCATTTAATCACCCAGATGGAATCACCAGAGAGACATACCATCTCTTAGGCTCCGATTTCGTATTATCTGTGTGCAGTTACTCATGGATACAAGAAAGGGAATACCTGAATAAAGACGCCAGCAGGGGAATACTTTTTAAGTAGTCCCCGTGACCTTTTTCCTTTCCTTCACCCATTCTTAGAGTTGATAGATCCACTTGTTTCCTAGGGATCTAAAGAAGGCATATTTCATTCCATCTCAAGCTCGACACCTAGAAATGCGAGGGTTCCTGGAAATCTGTTTCTTTTGGCCCATAAAGTTGACCAGAATGAAACCAACAATGAGAATTCCAATCCAACCAAAAAAGTAAATGACGTCAAAGTTCAAGTAAGAAAGACATGGCATGAACCCCAAAGGAGAGAAGATGGCAATTGTCCTATCCGAGAACATTCCCTTCTCTAAGGAAGGGCCAAACATTACACGTCACTGAAGCATTAGCAGAAAGCTTCAACTCGACAAAAGAGAAGAAGTCATCACCCGGTGTACAACAGCAACAAATGTCACAAAGATGAATCCCATCGCTCATGATAAGCTCTAAATTAGTATCAGTGAGACGACACCAACCAGGCGTACTGAGGCAACTGATACAAGGACAAGATACATGCACTTGGATGGGAACAGCTAATTCAGTCTTCCAATCTGAGTGCGCAGGACGAATACCTGGAGATGCCAAAGTATCACCTCCACAGCTTCACTGTCTTGTCGTGACTTGCTGAAGCAACCAGGCCTGTCACATTTGACACTGCCAATGCAGCAATTAGTCCATCATGAGCTGGCAAAGCCATTGTCTTGTTCTCGGCCATATTCCACAGCTCCAGGGTCTGCAGATAATTTTCAATTAGCTTACACCAAAACACAATTAAACCAAGATCTTATGGGGCAATAGAAGTCCAAAGAGTCTATTCACGTGACTTGTATTTCTAGTTAAGGCACATAGCTTTTCCTGTTCCAAGGCTCTTGTAAAGCCTGCTTCAGAAGCCATGATACTGATATTACCAATTAACTGGGCATCACTACTTCGAAGGAAAGTGAGAAAAAGACGCCTGAGTTGTACTAGACAATCACTCGATATTTTAGAAATTCGTGAGCCCAATTATCATCCCAGGAAGCTCGCTAGAAATTTCTTATATAGTCCTAAGAACAAGATTTAGGAACATCTAACTATTGACTTATATCTTACTTCTCCAATGTACAGACCTAGAATGCACATGAAAACGCTAAAATAAATATTTCAAACGTGACTTACCTGGTAGCAGCCAATCACCAGAAGTGAAGAATAAGTTGGGTGGAACACACAGGAGTGAACCTTGTTTCCATTGCAGCTCAATTCATGTATACAGTCCCATTCGCTACCTGACCCAACTGACCAAACTCTCACAGAGTCCTCACTGACTGACGCAAGTAACTCGCCAGTAGAATCCCAACACACAGAACTGATTGACTTAGTATGCCCCTGTTATCAAAATACAGATTCAAGCAGAGACTATCAACATGTTACAAGAAGCAAGAACCCAAAAAAAAAAAAAGATAAAAGGCAACAAATGTGACTGTCTCAAAGACTAGAATGGCCAACTTGATTAAAAGGTTTTGCAATTCAATGAGTTACAACTTCAATAATGACGAGACGGATGCGAACCATAAAATTCTCTGAAAGATGACATACACCTAGAAACTAATTGTACCACTAAAATAGCATCCATAAATGGTGACACATACTTGAACGTAATATACTTCGATACAGAAGATAAAAAGATGACACTCTATGATGATCTTTTTTCCTACTGTTGTTTCTCATCTGGATCGAGCCTCAACTCTAGATCTGGGAAAATGCAAAAAAGCTACTTTATTAGGCAAGTTGCTTCGTAGAGATATTCAGCAAGCCAATAGGGTCACCAATAGACCCTAGAATAAAAACCGAAAAATCTCCTATCACCAATGTAAAATTTTGGCAGCGATGAAATAATAGCTTTTCCTTCCAATGCTCAGAGAAGTAAAACATTTCGTCATTTAAATTTTCAATATAGACACAGATCCAAGAGGAACCACAACATCATTCAATCACACCTACTAGAGGTAAGACAATCATTCACTCAGCAACAATACCCCCTTTTCTCAGCCAATAACAACCCCCATTGACTAGACCAAATAAAAAGGAAAAAGTTACTAAAAATTCAACCTGCAAGGTTTGCCTGCAGTCTTGTGTGTCTACATCCAACATAGATACGACATTATCTGTAGCTGCAGCAAGATACCTTCCGAGACGTGGTTGGAATCTCAACTGGGCAGTGCCACCCTGATTCACGAGCAACATAAGTTATACATTTTCACAGAACCAAGATGTACTTGATGCACCATCTCACTAAAACCCATAAGGGACAACACGAGTAGGAGGATAATTTATTTGTACCCTGAATACCCTCGAACAGCTGCCATTATTAATGCTCCAGTATCTTATCTCACCATCCCCATCGCAAGAGCAGATAAGATCATCTTTATTTGGGTGGAAGTCCAGAGACATAACAGTAGAAGAATGCCCCATAAAAGTTCGAAGAGAATAACCAGGCTGAAATGAACAAACGATCAATTGATGATACCATATTCACAAAGACATTAAACATAAAGCCAACAAAAGTGAAGCTAAATACATCATATCACAAGGGACAAAACAGAGAGAGTCAAATAAATCTAAGCAAGGTCACATATGAATTTGCCCTCTACATTGACCAACAACTACCTACAAAGGAAACTCTTAAAACATGATCATTATCGGGCTAAAATGAAGGAAACTCAACATTGAGCTTCCAAAAGAATGCATGAAAGCCACCAAGGATAAATACAATGTAATAGTTACAGACTATTTCATGTAAAAGCCACACAACAAATGCCATAGAAGTCTGCACACGAAAAACAGCAATTTCATTGAGCTCCGAAGAGAATGCTCTCAAAATGATCTATGAAGGAAGTAGCCATATCTTCACTTGATCATTATCACAAGAGAATACCCATGGCAGAGTTTATCAATACCAGAAGGCTCTGGAATTCCAGCTTCAAGGGTAACAAGAGGAGATGATCATCTCATGTAAACAAGTGTGGAAATTCAGAGAACTTGATATGTAGAATCAACTCTCTAGGTTTGAAACAAGAGTCAGATTGCATAACCATTAACATGGAAACTTAGGCAATAAATTCATTTGTATATATGTGTATATATTTTTGCCCATATATGAAACTGTGTGCGCGCGTTCCCAAAATTTCAATGTTCAGATTTTAGAACAATGGCAACTCCAATTAGGGCTACAAGCCAAAAACCGACCCCAAAGTCATTTCTCATTGATGTTGCAATGGGCAACATGCAAAAGACAGGGACATCTGAATATCTGAATAATAACAGGAGACCAGCTTTAATTAAAACTCTGGCTCCATTCCTGTAAAGACCAAAATCTTCTGTGGTCAGCTCTAGGTGGACAGATTACCTAGTTCTTAACCCTTCACCATCATGCACTAACTATACATTCAAAGTCCTGTCAATTAACTCAAGCTAATATACATCTGCTTGCTAGGAGCTACAAGTGTAGATCATGTTCTACGTAACTTTACAGGGTATGTAAAAAAAATTAACTTTCATTAGATTGTTCACTCTAGAAACAACAAACTTGCGTCATAAGCACTTATATCATAGTGGCAAAATGTTTTGAAATGTCATTAGTACTTTTAGTCAGGCAGGCACCTCGTGTAGTTCAGTATATCAGAAGGCTTTTGCAAGAAGCTTCAAAGACAAGGAATTGAAAAATCTAAAAAAAACCAGTGTCAATGAGATATTATGTTCACCAACATTGTCAGCATCCCAGACTCTGACAGTTTTGTCAAAAGATGATGTTGCCAGGCGAGGTATGGTTGGACTAAAACGAACATCTGTGATCAAAGCAGAATGTTCTTCCAGAGTTGTTTTTGGCTTTAAAGTATCTGCATACCACAGTACGGCCTGCATAATCCAGAATTTTAACCATCCCATATCAGACTCTGGCAGAAGACAGCATATTATCATCTACATATAACTGCCCGTACGTACTTTCTTATCATGTCCACCAGTAGCAAGTAGTTTTCCATCTGATGAGAAGTGGCAACAGCCAACCTTGCTGGTGCTTGCTCGTATAGTACTCACTTCAGTAAATGAGAATTCTGTAGCACCCAATTTGAACACTATGAGTGAAACTGCGA
Organism: Psidium guajava; assembly: GCA_016432845.1. Classification (NCBI taxonomy): domain Eukaryota; kingdom Viridiplantae; phylum Streptophyta; class Magnoliopsida; order Myrtales; family Myrtaceae; genus Psidium; species Psidium guajava. The sequence continues at coordinate 32,272,763 of CM028229.1, read as the reverse complement.
GAGACATTTCATCATCCAGCCTACTAGGGAAATGATTCTGAATCAAACCTTAATTAGAAGGACCTGAGAATGGTAATCTAAATTACATCTAAAGGCAAAGTTTCTTCCATTACCTAACCAAATATGTTCATCAGGATTTTATGTTCAATAAAAAATTACCTTGAGGAAAGTCATACTTTATTTGAAGGCAGGCTAGTTGTCATCATGTGATAACTGGTGACACTGGATTCATTTCCTTCTTTCCATTATAGAAGCGATAGAGAGAAATTACAGATTATCTCGTCTGTTCATTAGCGAAAGGCTTGTCGTGAAAGTATTTTCCTTCATTGCCAATTAGTTTTGGGTTTGGTCCTTTTTCTGCTTATACTAATGTTTCTCCGTCTGTCGGTCAAAGGTAAGTCCTTCTGAAACTCTAAGGAGTTTGTTCTGTATGGTTCACAGTTTCTACCAGTTAAACTCTGAGCTCACGGTGGATGAAATCTTAAAAATCCTCAAAAAGGAAAAAAGCCTCAAGAGGACGCACTAGAGTGCATGAATTGGGAATAGTGGCTGAGACTGAAGGATAAAAAAAAAATCCCAATAACATCTATAGGAATCAATAGATAATTGAAGCCTCCAAGAAATAGGAGGCCAAAAGATATCTTTCACTGCTATGCACACAACAGATCTAAATTTGGAGCAGAAAACAACAATGTGAACAAATACTGCAATTCCAATGACAACGATTCCATAGAAAATCTAAATTATATAGAATAGAACATGCCAGATATTTCTTGTCTAAAAGCTACAATTAAAGATGGGCATGTCACCAAAATTCCTCATTAATGGAGAGTTCTCAGGCACCTTTGCTGACATCCATGCAGCGACCAACAGTATCTCGAGGATCTGTCTCATCATGAGATAAAAAAGACTCAACATTATCATCAAGAGACCCATCCTCTACAAATCGATCCATATCTGCCTGTAATTGAAGTACAAGATCAATATTAAACAATGTAACAACTGAATGCATGCTAGAAGAATATCACCAGCCAAAAACAAAGTCTAAATCTGACTGACCAATTGATTTGAAGGCGATGGAAGATTTCCAGTGCCATCAGTGCTGAACATCATTAACGGTTTGGACGAACTCCCACTATGTGGCAATGGAGGCATAGACATCACATCACCAGGAGTGTGAGTTGACGGTGTGGAAGGCGCAGAGCTAGGGGAGGGACCCGCAGTATTTGCAGTTCCAGAGCTATTGGCAGGACCTGAAGATGACACTGGCTGCTTTCGCTTCCTCCCAGATTGGTTTTTTGAAACCTTAAATGCATCAAGAAAGTTGTTAGGAACCCAAGCATAGAAGTACACAGTAGCCCAATCCAGCAGTCTTTAGGTGATTCTGCTAAAAAGAGCCTTCTCATTAAGACTTTTAGAACAATGTCAGTGAAATTAGTGCATGCCCATAGGGAAAGCTTCCAACTCCTCCCCAGAGAAGATAACATGTAAATTGTAACCTCCAACTCCCATAGCAAATATCTTTCACCTCTGTAATTACTGACAAAGCTCTAGAACTTGCAACAATATCTTACATATCCAGGAAAAGGATCAGAGGAAAGGCATGTGTCAAGTTGGCAACTAAACAGTTCTCAAAGTGAACGCTGAACACTGGTGAAAATAGAGGTCTTCTGCACTAATTGAGAATTGAGACCAAAGGATTTTGCAGGGCCAGTCAGAATTGCACACGTTCAAGACATACCAAGCACAATCACAACCAAAGGGCATACTAATTCAGGGGAGTAAAAATTCAAGTACGGCAAAAGGTGATTGCCATTTGGACGGACCTGATCATTTCCTCGAAAGGAATTCGACATGCTACCATCCATGTTAGCACTGCCGGCACCGCCCATTTTCTCTGGTTGATGAAGATTGTGGTTCAAATTCTGCGATTGCTGATTCGCAAGCGCGTGCTGCTGCAGCTGAGGATTACTGTTCTGTTGGACCTGTTGTTGGACCTGTTGTTGGAGCTGATGCTGATGCTGCTGTTGCTGATGAAACTGAGCCAACTTTAACTATAACCATTGTAACATTCAACAGTCAAAATGACTATCAAACTACCCTCAAAAGGACATTGGGAAAACTCTCAAAGGATTAATGCAGCAAAACAGATTCAGGGGAAAAAGACAATAGGCATAAGACGCACCCTCATCAGCGTATCTGTCTCCACTCGAGGTCCACCAGCTTGTAAAGGTGATCCAACGTTCGGGACCACATCTCCGATGGAATTTTGAAGCCCATCCTTGCCCATTATATTCCGACTGCCTAAAAGCATCCGGAGTCTTCTGTTGTCATCGCTGACAGATGGCTGAGCAAGCAGAAGCTGCTGCTGCTGGTGCTGTGGTAGCGTCTGTAGTTGAGGGAACGGCTGAGGGGCTTGTATAAAGGGCTTTTGCGGATGAAGATTGCGAAGCTGTTCTAGTCCCTAGGGAACAAAGATGTCAAAGAATAGGACTTTTAGAATGTGCGCCTTCATAGACAATAACTATAGCCAAAAATACTGATGTTAATTGTTAGACAGAGAGAGACGGAGACCGAGACAGACAGAGAGACTTACATGAAGTGGCCAGCCTTTCAAAGTCAGATTATTACCACCCTGATTTGACCCTGATACATCATGACCATTGAGGTTAATTGCATGAATGTCTTTTTTTTAGTAACCATTGGCCAAGAAAGAAAACTCAGCGGTGGTTAGCAGTAAATCTCATGATTCAGCTTATCTTGATTGCTTTTAGTTTTCTAATTCAACATCATGCAGACTTCAAAAATAGAAACAAGAGATAGCACACATCAAATAAGCACATAATTTTACATCAATAATTGTCACTTTCATACCAGTAGAGGCTAACAACATACCAGGAATCCCTATCAAAGATCCTTCTGGACCAGGGCCTCTGGGGTTCAACACAGGATTGATCTCGGTTTTTATGTCCTGATCCCAGTCATTGATAAGAACATTACAGATAATGCATATACATGCCCACCTCAAAGGTTCGACAGCTTTCAAGAAAATTCACATACCGGTGTGGATCCAGGCAGCTGTTGGTTACGAGCTTGAACTTGTGGAGACATCCCACCAGCATTACCATGCAATACTTGCCTAAGATCATTAGGGCATTTTGCAATTACCAAAAATGCCAACATCAGAGATAGAAAAAAAAAAATTTTGATCCTTCCAGCAACAATTTAACATTTTTTCCCATCGATAAGCGAGAGACTAGCGCAACCCATGTATACCTAGTCAAGATTATCAATCCAAAAACACAAAAAAAAAATTGTATTGAAAAGGCTCCATCAGAGTTTGGTAATTAAAATCATTACATCAAGTTTTACACTGCACATTACTGACATCATTGCAGCATGATTGATAAAGAGTATATCATGCATATGGCTCACTCATTGCACCGAATTGACTAGTAATCAGTTCTTTGAGCCAAAAGATTGAAATGGTAGTATGAAGAACCTCTGCCCTCAACACTAAGTAGAAACTCATGGAAACTGTGAGTGGAAAATTTTTAAATTAATCTCATGTTCACAAGGGAAAAACCAGCGATAATGGGTAATGATGACCAAGCCTAGGTATCACAAGAGAATCACCCCGAAGGCTGGCCACTGGCAGCAGCTGATTTCAGAATTGATGCATGATTGGCATCCAAAAGCTGGCCCACATTCTCACCAAAACGTTGCTGCAAAATAGAAAAGAAAACCAACTCTTTCAATCTAACAAGACTACCAAGCTTTCCCAAACAAACTGAGAAAGGGTCCAACCTTAATAGCTGTTTCATCCAAACCTTCCCTCTGATGTGGTGATTTTAATCTGTCCTCATACATTTTTGTTGCCAGGGCATTAGCTCCAGTATTCTGTCGCGTTAGGGGATCATTTCCTGCAAGCCCGTTGGAGTTTCCATTTAGAAGATGCGCTCCATCTCTCCGCTGCTGCTGCTGCTGCTGCTGCTGCTGCTGCTGCTGCTGTTGCTGCTGCTGCTGTTGCTGCTGCTGCTGCTGCTGTTGCTGCTGCTGCTGCTGCTGTTGCTGCTGCTGCTGCTGCTGCTGCTGCTGCTGATGCTGCTGCTGTGCATGTCTCTGCAACAAGAGTTGCTGCATTTGTAGTTGCTGCTGTTGTTGATGCTGTGGTTGTTGAGACGGCTGTTGCTGCTGCTGCTCCCTCGCTTTCATCAACTGCGTCTGCATATCAAAATATGCTAGCTTGCTTACATTAAACCTTTATTGTATAAGCTAGAGAGAGGCAAAAGAATGGATCATTTAGAAAGGTATGTAAAAACACAAGCATATTTCCATTGAACTTACAATGACTGGAGACGTTACATGCTAGTAAACTAAGGGATTGTCTGGGATCACATCACATCGAAATTTCCTCCCATCAAGCAGGCTAACCCCTAACAACACCATTAAGTTTCGTTTGGACACCAGAAAACGCAGTTTTACACTTCGAGTTAGAAAAAACCAAAGAGATCCTAAAAATCTAAGTTTGTGTTTGATAAAACTGCAAAGTCATGGACTGACGTTTAAGTTTTGAGTGTTAAAAATCCAAGGAAAAATCTACTTGAAAACATGTAAAGTTCAAGTACAGAATCCACTCATATCATTTCCAATCATATGATGAAAGAAATTTATAATTTTACGAGTACTTTCGATTTAAATGTTACAAGGAACATTGATTTGGAACCTCAACAACTCAGAATTTCCGTTATTCTATAAACCACTGCATGAAACAAAGTACGGCAACATCCATCAGATGTTTACAACAATATGAGTTGACTAAAAGAAGAGGTTTCACTCTAATTCCTATGAGGAAAAAAAGTCCACTCTGTTGTACACATGACTGTCCATGAGACATTGACATTCCACGGGCAACGGAGAAACATCGCACACCCACATGCACATATAGCAAGTTGAAGACCAAGTCATGACAAAAAGGATCAACATCAACACCACCTTTATCCCAAACCAGTTGGGGTTGGCGGTCGATGAACCCAAAGCGAAAAAGCTTGGGTTTGTGGAAGGAGATTATGCAATTGAAAAAGGATATCCAGAACAAGGGGTAACGCAGAAAACTAGAAAAGAATTCCAGACAAAATCATGCAATTATAAGATTTCAGGGAAATACTTTTGCTAGCTCTTATATTCTAATGCATATTAATTCTCGGGCCCAACAGTTATCTGCTACATTCAATGGGTTTGAAATTGAATGATATTATTTCCAATATGTTCTTTCAATGCCAAAGCAAAGGATGAAGTGTATATATGCACACACCTACCCACTCAGTTCAATGTTCAAATACAAAAATTAAGTAGGCATCCCTGCACTTGAAAGGTTAAGTTATTTTCATGTTTACCGAACTTTTTATATTTAAGTGCTGACTATTTGGCATTATCAAACCCATGGAATGCCATAAAGTGCTGCAGATCACAATCTCCAGCACTTATCGAGTTTATCAAACATAAGCTAAGTCAAGTATCCAACCAAGGAGAATATTCATCTCATCCGGATAAACGCTAAATATCAATTTCCCCAAACAAACAAGACCCTCTTCAAAACTCTAGCATCACGAAGCTATTTAACAAAGCAATAGGATCAAGCACGTGAGAGCATATATGTAACAATATTGTGGCTGAATAATGTGCAATAAAAAATGTGACTTATAGGATGGTTAAACATTGAGCTTCTGCCAAAACAGGATAAATGTTTTAATGAAAAATAGGGAGTGGCGATCATAACTTTGACTTCCAATATATTGTACTTGTTTCCATCAGGAAAAGAAGACAACCCTTACAAAATTGGTTGAGGGCATGAAATCTCTCTCAGACTCGCCATCTGAACTGCAGTATTGTTGTACCTTTGGAACACGAAATTATGGCCAAAAGGTAAAATTTGTAACGCACTACCTTTATTCAACCAGTTCTACCAAAACGGGAGTGAATGGGATCTGAGGTTGGGTTTCAAGTAAAATACCTCCGCAACACCTAAACTACAGAAGCATGTTGGCTGAACAGAGCACCATACTCGATAAGAACCTTGTAAAAGAAGCTATCAATGTTCAAAACGGCGGCTCTCATTCGGTTAGCCATGAAACGGAGAACGCCAGTAAAGGTTCACACCGTTATTTCATTTTCACTTTCACTACCTATGGCCCTATGAAAGATCCTCAATTCAAGCAAAAGTACCAAAAAAAATTTTAAAAACCCACCTCGATATAAGATGCTGCAACCTCTGAGTGCTTTTCATTGGTCCGAGCTATGAAAATATCCCAGAAAACCGACCACCACTCAAAAAGAAAACCTCCGGGGGCATCGATCGCTGCAAACATGCGCAAACTTGAATACAGGAACAATATAGACCGGATAAACAAGAAGATTTTGTGATTACAGTACTTTAAGGTGAATGCAAATCTAAACAACACTACCCACAGTCCTTTTCTAACCAAAGAAGATACTCACCAACAGGATCAGAGGACACTTTCCCTTCAGATAGAAAAGACTGAGCAGTGGCTTTCAAGTCTCTCTTCACCAAATAATCATGGATGTAAACATCCAACCTGTAACCAAAGCATAGTTTTTTCGGCAAGTTAAAACTACAAACATGAATAAAGCACGCCCTACGAACAAATTACAAGGATTATCTAGGGAACAGAATAAAAATTTAGAAAAACAATCGTATAGCAGATTGAATCGACCTAAAGGGGAGAGTAATCAGCAAACACCAACGAAAAAGAAATTGCTAGAGAAAAATCACCCAAAGATAATGCAAACACACAAAGGAATCGCGCAAACAGTGAATAAACAGAAAAAGCACAAATCTTGAGCAGGGGTAACAGAAGCAACCCCACCAAGAACGACAACATACACCAAAAAAGAGCGAAAATCGAGCAAAATGGCGAGACCCAGCCCCATTAAACGGAGCAAGAAGACTTCGGAGCATCGAAACAACTCACATTTTATCAGCTTCCCAGTTGGTCTGGGACATGTTGGGCGATTTCGGGGGGACTCTGAACCGAGCGGTTGAAGAAAAGCTTCAGCTCCCAATCCGAAAGACGAAAGCTCCGCTTGAGCTTTCTTCTCCGTCTTCGGCGCCCTGAATCTATGCCATGAACGAGAGAAGTAGGTTTTGTGAGCGAACGGAAGCAGAGAAGAGAAGAGACAAGAGAGAGAAGGAGAGAGGGAAGGAGAAGAAGGAGGAATCTCGCCGTGAGAGAACAGAAGCAGAACCTCAAATTTAGGCCAATACAATAGAAATGGAGCAGAAAAGATCAAGAAAAAAAGGGGCCAAGGAAAAGTGAGGCCATGGCCATAGGGATAAATAGGAAGAATTTGGGGACATGTGAATGCTCTAATTAGGACATAAATCCCATTAATCCAAGAAAAAAATTTAAAGATTTTCCACTTAAAAAAAAAAGAGTATTCCCCACCAGAACATGACGTGTCGATGAAATAATCCCGTCACCGTCCAATTTAATAGGTATGATAATTAAGAGGATAAGGTCGCCGAATCAGCATCGCTCTGTATTTCCTTGTTAAGAAAAAGAAAAAGAAAAAGAAGTGAGTAAATCTCCCGTGAGGGGAAATACCGCTTACCGATAAAAGCTACGTGTCTGTGAAAGAATGTATTGTTTGAAAAATTAATCGAATCCCTCCCTGACTTTTTTCCTTGCCTCTTTATCGAGCACGTCGGTCAAACTCTACATCTTATAGCAGTGTCCTCACCCCTTAATCTCTTTATCAGCGAGGCCGAATGCCTATTGGAGGTCAAATCTAAATTTAGAAAGCATGAAAACCCGACGTAGGCCGTACTTGATAATTAGTGCCAAAAGTAGAAATTGAAAAATAGAAATATTGCTAAACTTGGCTCTAATAATCGACTAACTAAAAAGTACCACGTTAACCGAAGCCAGCCATATTAATTATTATTCAATACACACGGCTTTCACATGACCTCCTATTTTATATGTTGGTGCACCAATCCTATCCAAGTCAAAGTTTTTACTCTCTTTTTTTTCGATTTATTTTCTCTCTTCGGTGGAAAATTTCGCTCGAGAATCGCTGATTTGATGTTTATAGACGAAATAAATTAGAAAAATAATCAAAAGAAATAGCTTGCTTTGCTGAAAAAGACGGTGACATGTGAAAAGACCATACCGCTCCGCTATTTCCTTTCCAGGCTTACCCTTGGTCCTGTGCTTAATTTCCCCCCGAGCCCGCCTAACCCGACGCCGAAATGACGTGACTGCGCTCGCCAAGAAAATTGAATTTGCCGTCTTCTCGCGGGGTGCTTCCGCTGGGCAGCGTGGGCTAAATAGGTAATTTCGCGTCGACTCGGCGCTTTAATGGTTTGCATCTGCACTTTGCGCGTTTGCTTAGCCCGGGCTAAATGCGTAATTTCTCGCCGATTTGACATTTTGAAGGTCATTTCCATGTGCTACTTGCGCATTTCGATCTTTTTTATTAATTAAATGAAAAGTTCGTTGCATTTTTTTTTTATTCGCCGGGGCTTGTGCCCCAATTTTGCTTGCATTTGAAGCCAAAAGAAGGCTTTTTAATCATTTGCAATTTTTTTTTCCCCAAGAGAAGATCGACAGCATCTTTGATCTTATCTCGTTCACTATTACCATAAGAAAGACCAGATAAAAAGCTTGTTGGCAACGCGGTGCGATATGCCTCTTTGTTCCTATCCATTCGCTAGGGAATTAAGTATCGAATTATCGAGAATCTCGTGATAATGACCTGAGGCAATAGCTTACCATTTACGGCGCGTTTGGTAGTTTGAATTTGAGCCCGATAACATAATGGACGTTCTTTTTTTTTTCGAAAGATGAGACGATGGAGTTCTACTTCGCCAGCCACCACGTAAGGAGCACCGCTGCCACATCCAATCTCCGTCATCTTCCGACCGTCGTGCAATCATCATCTTCCGACTATCGTCGCCGTCTAGCCAATGATTGTCTTTTGACAACTGTGAGTCCAAGCCAACTGTCACTAATGAATGACCCAAAATCGGTGGATGGACCCGAAAACCCGTATTTGAAAAAGAAGAAGAAATAAACCAAAACGCACAAAGTTTTGGGCGTTCGTATGTTGGTCCTGAACAATGATCACCTAATTTTTGTTGTGATGCTTTGAAGTCCGATCTCGTCACTCACCGCTGAATGTTAGATTCTCTTTTTCTTGGGGGGTCAAAAAAATTTAGATTCACTTAGTGAACTCATGAATCAATTATATGAAGTCGAAACGGATTATTGATGCATCATACCGATTCAAAAGTGTTTCAAGAGCGTATATTTTAAACCGCATGTCAAATATTCGATGAATTGTCTAAATGAGATGCCAAGACTATTTGAACGGGATTGATGGTTAGAATCATATTGAACGCATCTTTACTTATCGGAAGATTTCGAAGGGGGAGGGGGAGCCCTAGATTGATGTTTAGCATCTCCAGCTCGCCTGCCCTAGATTCACAGAATATCACCTTTGTGAGCAATTGAAATTTTCAAAGATTTTTAAAGATTTCGAGTCCTATCTTGGATTGCACCAAATATGTGAAGGGATTTTTTACAATATGGATTATTTCTAATCTTACCTTACCCTATCCTATCTCCATTCAAATCCAGATGACCAAACACAACCTTAGAATAACCAAATTCGCACATACCGAATCTCTAGCTGTAGAAATAAAACGAACTATGATTGGCTCATAATAGATTGAAGGCATCTCCTTAGAATAAAAAGGCCAATTAACATTTTGAAAATGAGTATACCAACGTTGCGACCGGCAGTGCAACTTTTAACCGGAGATGCATATTAGAAGAATCACAACAAAAGGGTCAGGACGACGATTTCACTAAGAACTAAATGCGTGCAAGTTTTAACATAAGAAAAATTCATACCAGAAGCAAAGCTATTTATACTTAGAGCATGAGACAAGAAAATTAGGGCAATAATTAGTCTGTTTCTCCATTTTTCTATTTTTTCCCCCATAAATATGTTTGGAATAGAAATTCAGTCGGCAGAACAATTTCATTTTTCTATTTTTGGGACAAATTTTTAATCCAAACGTAGGCTTGAAATAGAAATGGGAAATAGAAATTTTCTACTTTTTTTCTGTTTCCAGAAACAAAAATAAGAATGATTCTCATTGCTCACTCCCCCTCTCTCACGTGCAGTTTCCCCCTCTCTCGCGTCCCTGACCGACGATCTCCAGTCTGGAGGTTGTCATCCGCCGGCCGCCAGTATCTAGTCCGCCGGTCAAGGCCCGGCCGCCGGCAACCGTAAAAATTTATGTCGTTGTCAAGCAAATTTATATTCGGGGACGGAAATTTTGCGTCGTTATCAGACGCGTTTCTCTACCGAGAAAGTCGCCCAGTGTATAAAAATAATAAAAATCGATTTCCGACTGGAAATAACTCCTGGGGACAAAATGAGTGTCATTTGCTCCCTAAATTTTAACTTTTGACATGAGGACAGATTATGGGTCAAAAAAGAAAAGAAAAGAGAGGTTATGCTGACCTTTCTAGCTTGTCAATTTGTGAGCCTCGTCATCCATCTCACCGCTGGCTTACGTTAACTCCTTCCCTAGCAATATTCTATGGTTTGAGGAATTCGACTTTGGGACGACGGTGGAAGAGTCAACTCAAAGCTCCATGGAATTCTGCACTCCACGAAGTTGGTAGGTCTAAATCCGACCACGGGATTTCTCTTCATCGTCCCCTTTCGGCCACACGAGAGAACGAGTCCATTCCGGGGACAGCGTCTATTCCTCGGGAGCTGTCCGACTACAACGTGATTCACGAGTCGCCGTGGCCCGAAAAAACAAAAACATTACTATCGGAGCGACCAAACGGCCGTCCTTTGACTTCTCGCGTGCTGTACAGCGAGCCCAGCAATTCGGGCTCGCTCAGCCCACCAACGCGGCCGGCCGTGGGTCGGCGGACCAAGCTCTTGCCGCCCATATACACCGTCCTCGTGTGGACAAGAAAAAAATTACCAATTCAATTCCAGAAGCTAGAAAATAATTTTCTAGAATTATCATACGAGTGTCAATTGTAGTCCTAAATAATATTGTGTAGAATTTGAATATGGTACTTTCAGCTAAATTGCTGCGGAAAATCGATGATGTGACGATTCCTATGATTGTATGTGTCGAGTTGCCGACCATGCCACGAGAGATAGTCGGTCATGACTAGACACCTAGCCCGAAATTGACCGGAAGAACTACATTGGAACTATAATAAAAAAAGTTTATGATTATATTAGCAAAATTAAAAGGTTTGGATTGAACTGACATACGTACAATTGATTTTTGATGAATTTGATAATTACCCATATGGACGATTCAAGTAAGGCAGTTCGGTTTTTTCAACTACAAATCGATTGGCCCGTTCCACCTTATTCGAAATCTCGAGACCATAAAGATAGGCTTACACAAATGCGTCGCTTAAACCGGTTCGAAATGACTTTCAAATCATTGAATTTCAGTAACAATTCGAGCAAGCCCTCTAATTACAATTTTTCTTTTACGTTTGGTCTACATATCAAAAAGGAAATATTCATAAATTTATCCAATCATTTGCTAATTTTAATCGATGAAATTAATCCTCAACACGAGCAACTCACAATATCTGCAGTCATAGAGAGAAAGAACGGGGGGAATGGCCCAGATGGGCCTCTTGGGCTCTACGTTACCACTTACCCAGCCTGGTTCACCTTTACAAGCCCAACTATAAATCTATACAAGAATTCCATAATGAAACTGCCTTTTTCTTTTTTTTCCTGTAGGATTTATGTTGGCTTCGTTGGGATTTTACACTATTCAATACAAAATATCTACTCGTATATGAGCCTTCAATGTAACTGCAGGGTGAACCCGGTTAGAGAGAAAGTGTTCTACAAATCGGGGCTTAGATTAATGGAAAACAACTTTCCCTTATGGCAAGAAGAAAATTACTTTCCTCAAACAAACAAACAAATGAAAATTAAAACTATTTTTTCCTGAAAATGATTTTCGTGGGAAATGCTTTCTTTTTATCATAAAAAGTTTCAGTCAAATAAACGTTTCCCAAAGTTCAATCTCTTTCGAGGGTAGTTTTGCCTTTACCCAGTGCTTTCCGATCGCAATTTCGATCGGACGGTTTTCTCCATATTTAACCTAAAAGAGATCATAGAGAGATGGAAGCGACTGACCCTCTCTCCATACTAGGGTTGAGCACGGGAACCAAATAAGAACCGGTCTGGTTCTCGGTTCCTAAAATTCGAAACCGATGAGAACAACTACTTCGTTATCGGATCAATAATTTTTCATCATCTTCGTTATTACAAAACCCTAATTGCTCGCTCTCCCTCAGTCTCACTCTCACACCGCTCACCTCTCACTCTCATGCCTTCTCAATCTCACGCCTTCTCTGTATTTCGTTTACTAAGGCCAAGAAGAAAATTTGCAGCAGCCCGGCCAAGAAAATGGAGTCCAAATGACGGAGCAGGAGGTGTAGTTGCTCTCTCGCGGACCGGATTTTTTTTCTTCTAGCCAGGGCCTGGTATTCGAATCGAAAAGCTCCAAGGTCATCTACAGTTCGTTCATGGATCCACCCAAGAACTAGGCCGTACAGGGCGTTCAATCCAATTGGGTTTCAGGACCAGATGGGCCAATTCCCAGTTCCACAAATAAAGACCCGAACTTCCTCGTTCGATGCCCGATTCCACAGTGAAAATAGACCCACCCCGAAAGCAACCATCCCTTCTCAGTGCAACTTCCTTCTCCTTACTATTCCACCTCGTCATTGCTATAGGGCTTATGTTGTTTATCATGGAATTGCAGTTGACACGATATTTTTGGGTGGGATTACGTGGGAACAAAAGATATATTGGATGATAAGTTTCTGACTGGGCATGGGATTGGAACAAGGTGAGAAACTTCGCTTTGGGGTGTCGTTGTAGTACCGATGGTCCAAACATGCATTTTTCAGATGAAAATGACAAGATTGGGTTCGTACGCTCGCAAACCGCGTGCGCGGAATCTAGTAGAATTAGGCTGCGTATAGTAACGATTCTGATCCCAAAAACTGATTCTGATTAAAATGACTTTTTTTTATTCTATTCCTGGATGAGTTTTGGAGAACCAGAAACGCGTTTGATAACTGCACAAAATTTATTTCAAAAAACTATTTCTCTTTCTAATTTTTTTTCATTTAAGTCAAATAACTATGTAGATACTTTGTAAAATTTCATCCTAAATAAAGGCTAATTTCCAATGCACACAAAAAATAATTTAAAATACATTTAATTTTTTTTAGCATATCATAAATGAAACACAAATTTTAATACATGATGTTTGAAGTTTGATTGAAGCATGAGACACGTTTCCATATTAAGGACCCATTTTTTCTTTAAATGTTGCGTTGTTCAAATACATACAAACATAACAACCAAATACCAAATTATCTACTGAAAAAAAAGGACCAAATTATCCTCTTTCATATGAAGTACGAGTCCTTTACTATCATTTTGCAACTTCTGTCTTAAATCCAAATGGGTGTTTGGCTCCAGCTCCATGTGTAGATGGCCACATTTTGTGACACATGGCTACGATTATATATGTTACCATCCGTATGTTGGATGCCCTAATCTTTTGCAATATTTTTTTTTGTAAAAGAGTGAAATTTAGGAAATCTAGGAAATTTAGGCCCCAATTAATGAAAATGAGGTTAAACTAGCATAATTTAAGCTTTTTCTATTTTTAGGAAATTTCTAAATTTTTTGTGATTTTTAAAAAAAAATTTCTATTTTTTTAAAATTATTTTTATTTTTAGGTTGAGAGAATAATGATGAGAAAACTGAAAGGGAAAAGTGAAAGATGTGAGATTTCATTATGTTTTGTGATTGTCAAAAGTGATTCTTTTTTCAGAACCAACTTTTTTATATTCTGGATTTTACTTTAAAACTGATCTGATTCTCTAAAACTGATTTTGGGAGTAGAATCAGAATCAGAATTATTTGGGTTACCAAACATGATTCTCATTCTTTATTGTTCTAGGGAACAGAATCAGAGAATGAGAATTGTTACCATACGCAGCCTTAATGAACGCAAGGCTTTAACTAGTTTGTCGTATCGATTCACTAACGATGATGTAGAAGCGTGAAGCTGAGGTTTCATATGCCTTTTGATTTTCAACTCGAGCTCGAGATGTTACAAGCCAGTTACAGAATTTTAATTTTTGTAACTACTGCTATGAGTAATAGCAGGCTAATTAAGTTATAACGGCAGATTTAACCAACTGTTATTAATTAATCCTATAACGGCAAACATTTAATCGGCCATTACTAGTCATCCGAATGCCTCCGATTACCATATAAATAGTTGGCTCCCGTTCTGTTGAAAAAACACCAGAAAATCTCGAAACCTCATCTTCTCTTTCTTTACATTCTGCATTAGTTTTTTTGATAGTGTTCGGTTGGTTTTTCGGTTCACCGAAAGTTTGAGATACTGTGCTTACTTCTTTGCTACCCGTCATTGTATCTTGGGAGACGGACGTCCGAGAAACCTCCAGCACATACTAGAGGGAGGGGGCGAATCTGTTTTAAAGAAACTGTGTCGAACACAGGCCTTGGTCCATTTGCATCCATTCATGTTATTTTCATTCCTGTTATTGCAATTATAAATTTCTTATTTCCAGCATGCGTATTGTTCGTGACATTTATGCTAACATTATTTTAATTTCATTACAGATACCACCTCCACGATGACAATTCACGTGGCGACTTTGCATGTCAACACATGCATATATTTCAAACTGAGAAAAAAAAAGGGTCCTAAATCTATTGCATTCACATCAGTCCTAAACATTTTAATTTAGTCGATTTAGTCATAAATCTTTTTAAGTTGGTACCAATTCAGTCTACCTAACCAATTTAGGTTGGAAATTGCCGAGGTGAATGCCAGTAGTCCTACGTGACATGGCTAGCGTTAATGTGAATATTTTTTTTATAATATTGCAATATATTTTTCTTTCCCTTTTTTTTTGCCAGTGATGGATTGCCGGTTGCCGCCACTGGCAAAAAGAAAAGGTCAAGAAGAAAAAATTATAAATAAATAATGAATACTTAAAAATGTGCACATCGGCGCCAATCATGTCGTGTGGGATAGTCAATGCCCATTTCAATAATTTCCAGCCTAAATTTATCGGATTAGCTGAATTGATATCAACGTGAAATTGTTCAAGACTAAATTTATCCAGTTAAGTTTTAGAAATGAATTGATTCCGATACAATAGATATACAACTTTTTCGGTGTTTTTCCCTTTCAAATGCCTGTGCATGATTGAAGTGTCTCATATTGCATAGCGACGTAATCTCTAAATTCGATTTAAACTATTTGCTTGATTGGCGAATATAATATTGTTTCGTCAAAAATGGGTAGTTTACCAAAATAACTCACTCGTTGGCATTAATTTAAAAGGAAAGTACCGAAAGATGGCAAATGAAAGGGCAATAATATTAATAAACTGACAAAAATATATAGAGAATATGTGTTCGTGGTCTCTGCTCATCAGTACAGCTACGCTTAGCACACTCGAGATTCCAAGGCTCCTTCCTATTCGAACGCCGGTCACGTTCTACAAGTGTGGTCACAACTTCTAAAGCCGCCGGGCTGCTTAATCGTTCAATCCACAAGTTGATCATCACGTTCTCTTCTTAGTTTCAGAACTTATCGAGGTTTTAAGATGGCTAACCCCTGCTTGCCTCGTCAATAAGTCTTCCCCGCACACGTCTTGAATGCTCGTCTTTGCAGATTCCACGCAGCCGTCAATAATTATACTTCATAGATATCAATATCCAATGCTACATAGTTGTCGATTGTTCGATGGCTTGAATCATTTTCATTAATCGGCCAGTCTCCCTTAATGGACTAGCTTCGAATCGCAAATGAATTTTGGTGAGTCGGTTATTTTTGGTGCGAGGCGAGCCTCGCCCGGCCGTCGCGAGGATCGGCCTCGTCCTCACCATTCGTCTCAATGTTGAAGGAAAACGTTGGCATCGCAATGGAGCCCTCGGTGGGTGGCATTCGATCTCCTCAAGCGCCCATGGCTCCTCTAGTCATTCTCGTGCCGTCGCTGGTCCAGCACATCTCGTCGCTGCCCATCATGCTACCTCTAGCTTGGGACGAGGCGCCGGTCGTCCTCTGGTCCGTCGCTAGAGCAGATAGGAGGAGGAAGATAGAAAGAGAAAAAGAAAAAAAAAGAAAAATATATTTTAAAACATATTAAAATTCAAAAAATATTAAAATATTAGGTCGTTGGCCGGCCGACGCCCAGTCAACACCGGCCGTCAAAAATTCATCGAAATGACTGAATTGGCATAATCACAAAAGGTTTAGAACTGAATCGGCGAGAAAAATAGGTTTCGGATTGAATTGGCGTAAATAGAAAAGGTTTAGGACTGAATTGACAAAATTAAAAGGTTTAGGACTCAATTGGCAAAAGTGTAATAGGTTTAGGACTTTTTTGACAATTTTTCCTATAGATATGTATGTTATACATATATATATTGAAATTGTTTCAAATTAAACAGGGTGAAAAAAAAAATTTGTTGCTGGCCGACTCGGAACATTTTGGTGGGGAGAAGTAGTCAAGAATGGTGGCATCGTGAGGTCCTTCTCTTTCCTGTGACCCTCTGAGCCAAAAAGCGACAGCACAGTGGAACTGAGATCAGGTGGACCCCGAACCGAGTCATCAACAATGATCAAGAGAGAACAAAGGCAGAGGCCAAACCCTACCACCACAAGCCCCTTAGACTGTGGGGGGCACCACCATCGCACAGAGAGAGAGAGAGAGAGAGAGAGGGAGGGACCTTGGAACTGCCTTCTGCATCGGCATGGGAAGATCATTCTGCATGCATGCAACCTCGTCAGCGCTTGCGTGTACGGTTTTTGCTCTTTTGCCGCATGCCATGTCGAGCCAACCTATGTGCTGGTGCATTTGTCGCTGTAGATATAGAGACGCCCCCTCCATCTATCGAGTTCGCGAGCCCCGATCGGTAGGTTAACGTCCTGCGGATCGATCTCACGAGCTGCAGCAGAGGCGAGCGAGAGGTGAAGGGGAAATTACGAAATGTTTAGCGACTGGGATATCAACAAAACTCGCCAGAAAGAAAACGATTGTTCTGAAGTACAATACAAAAGGGTCCACCTGTTTTTTTTGCTCGTAGTTGTGACTTCTCTTGTGAGAATCCCAAGTGAATTTTCAAAACTTCATTTGTTAAGTAACGTGTGCTGTTAGGTCGTTCGGCTCGTTTTGTTTTTCATTAGGTTTTTTAAGGGAAGAATTACAAAAAAAAAAATGTCATAAACCCATTGCAATTATGTCAATTTGGCCAATTTAGCTGCTGACGCTAACATGACAAATTTTTAATAATATTTTTTTATTTTTAAATTTTTTTTCAATACCTTTTTAATGTCTTTTTTTCTTTTCTTTTTTTTTATTAGGGTTTGAACCAATGACTTCGGCCGGCCACTAGGCGAGGGCTTACGGTTGGTGGCCTCAGCCAACCCAAACACAAAAAGGAAGGAAAAAAAAGGCAAAGGAATTATAAAATAAAAAATATATATTAAAATATTGTTAGAAATCTAACCCGTCAGCAGTCAAATGGATTGAATTGGCATAATTGTAAAAGATTTAATATTCGACAAGCAAAAAAAAATGTTTAAGACTAAATTGATATAATTGTAATAGATTTAGATTTTTTTAGTAATTCTTCCCTTAAAAAACCTAATGAAAAACAAAACGAGTCCAACAATGAAACATCGCAGGTTACTTAACAAATGAAGTTTCGAGAATTCGCTCGGGATTCTCAAAAAAAAAGTCACAACTACGAGCAAAAACAAGTTGACCCTTTTTTTATTGTACTTCAAAACAATCTTTTTCTTTCTGGCAAGTTTTGTTGATATCCCAGTTGTCATTATAACACTTTTGAAGCAAAATTTTTGCTGCAAATTTTTGCTTCATAAGTTTGGTGACGCAACTTCTAAAGCAGAAATTCATTAGATTACACAACTTTATATTTTTTGAAGTAATTTTTTGCTTCAGAAATTATTTTCGACCCATTTTTATAAGTGAAAAAAATTTACTTTTCTTTCATAAGTAAAAATCTCTTAATATCAATATCTCTCTCACATCGGTCTCTTTTCATTCTCAGTGTCTCTTTCTCTCTTCGCTGCGAAACACTCTCTATACTCACTCCCAACCACACCTCTACCATCGCTGACGGCCACTGATTACCCCCGCCCACCACCTGTTGTTGCCAACCACCGCCCACCACCATTACCTGCCGCCCACTACCTACCACCAACTATTGCCGCCACCTCCCCCCACAGCCCATTGCCACCACCGCTGATTTTCGCTTGCCATTGAATCATCGTCTTTAGCCACTGAAGTAAAAAATAAATAATATTTTTATTATTTTTAAAAATTAAATAATATTTTTAATAATAAAAAATATTTTTAAAATAATTAAAATAATTTCAATCGCATGAGAGTGTTTTAACAATATCATTTTCATAATAAATTATAAGAAGCTAATATTCTATGGTTTGGTTAAATATAAAAGTGTTAAGTAATACAGGTCAGATATGGGTTATTAAATTTATACTGTACGAAAATAGATCAAAACAGGTTAAATGGATCGATATGGATCAAACCATATTCAAAGCGATTTACACCCGACCTAACCCACTCGTTTGATACCTTTAGACATAGACGAGAGAGCACTGGAACTTCCCGTGCTTTTAGCATAGATATATGAGCTCATCCATCATATTCATTAATACAATCTTTCCCATAAAATTGGTCCCCCTTTGCATAAATAATTAAATGACAAATTATACCCAAATTCGTCAGCATTTTCATTTCAATTTTCTTGAATAATATGCATTTTATGTTAGGATCAATAATTTTTCATAAAATATTTTCTGTTAATAATATTTCAGAAATAGAAAATTTCAACTGTTATCAAATGAATTTTTGTTCTAAAAGTAAAAATTTTATTTTGTTGCCAAACATTTTTTTAATTAGAAATCAACTTTCAGCAGAAGTATGTGCACCCTAAGATTTCACAATTTTCCCTTCACCTTTGCTACAGCTTGCGAGATCGTTATATTTCCAGGGTGAAAGCACAAGACCCAAGTGTTAAAAATGCTTATTAAAGGATAGAAGGTACTGGAGTGACCTTGGAAATATACCACCGTGGTTTCACTTATTTTGGCCTCAAGATGGTAAGTTTACTTCTTCTTCTTTTTAGTCTAATAGTAAGTTAACGGGCAAAGAACAATAAAAGTGTCAAAAGTTATATATGACGCTCACTTTAATGCCAAAAATTTCTGCCGGATCACTTAAGTACCAAATTCAAGGAAAAACGATTACTTAAGTGCCTCTGATGAGATATTCTTGCCAAAATTAATACTTGGCATTTATCATTTAATTTTTAGTATAAAGTGGCTTTATTTTTTAAAAAATTAAGTCCTTTTTTTGTTGAATTTTGGGCCTGTTCTTAAATTTAACTTAAATTAAAATTTGTATTTAAAAAATATGTTTTAGAAAAAAAATTAAATCTAATTTATTTTTAACAATAAGGGACCTCTAGTACAATGTATTTTTCTGGAATTTTTAGCTATTGTATTTTTTTTATTCTTGTTGTTTTTTCAACTTATATTTTTTTAATTGTTGACTGGACCTTCGGCGAGCCACATCATCTTTAAATATTAATGAAAAATACCACGGATTTCCAGCCAAGTAGGTTGGAGTTGGCACTCAAGTAAACCGAGAAAAATTTTTGATACTAAAATGAGCGTTGTACATAACTTTTAACACTTATGATGTTCTTCTCCCATAAGTGGACTCAATATATCGTCATTCAACAAAACTCAAATAGAATTGACTATATAACAGTTTTTAAGTGACTGTAAGATTAATGATCAATTTTGGACCGCAAAGAAACAGTAATAATTAATTAAGCAGCGTTTACTCCTTCAAGAACTTATGGTCCACGTATTATTGTTCTTACAGTCACCGAAAGATTGTTATATTATCAAAGCCCAAACTCAAATGTGAACATTTATTTAGCAACTAATGCCCAGTTGAAACCCCTACCCATGGATAATTTTACATTTCGTGATCAGGAATTAGCAGATGAAAAATGAATGCTGGCATTTTTCCAAGTAATCAACCCCATCAAACTCCCAGCATTTCCATCGCAAATCTCGAACGTACTCTTAAGTGGTGATCTTTTATGCTTGTTGGGTCTTCAATGTTCTTATTAGGTGAGGTTTTTTTTTTTTTAGGTCTACTTAAACAGACTTCAAGAGCAGATGGTAATTTCTACATAGGTTCTGTTGAATTTGTGAGTTTATTGCTCATCAGTTGAAAAGCAACAAAGAAGAAAAAGCAGCAAACGGAACACTTTACAAGCCCGGAAAAGCTGTGCTCGCGAAGGATGACATGACATAAAGCTTTTTCAATGAAAAGTTGGACTTTGGATTCAATGCTTTAGTACGCGAAACAGCGAGGAGAAAGTACAAAAAGGTAGGGAGAGAACATGCAAGAAACATACGTTTCCGAGTATGTTATGGAGGTTGTAGAAACTTTTTGTAAGTACTTGACAACAACATCGGGCATAATAGCTTTTAGGAAGCTCTGACTTACCCGATTCCAGAGAAGTTGCAATTTTGAAGACGGATGCCGGACATGCTGGAATTTGATTTACCAAAGTTAGTTACCAAGTAATTTACGCAAAACTCTTATCGAGTCTCGAGCATGGTTAATGGCCCAGATGATAGAATGAAAACCTAGAATCTCTCGTCATTTAGTACATGGAGTCCATTTGTCAAAACATGTGTTATCAATCACATGAGGTTAACTATAGCGGGGTACAATCCTACCCCATGCCAAACAAATTCTACACATCAATGCCTTATGAGCCAAGCATTCTTCTGACGTCCAGATCCAATTTTCTAGTCCCCACTGAAAGAGGAGGGAGGGACTTTCGAGTATTTTTCTGATTTTTGGCCCCCACTGAGACTTTTCAGTATTTTTCTGATAGCCAGATCCAATTTCTTGGTCCCCATCGAAAGAAGGGGGCATCTTAATTTCGAGTCGGGCTTTTTTTCCGAGGTAGGAAAGAAGATGCGATCGGAAGGGACTTTCTTATTCCTCTCTTCCCAGAAAGGAAGCACGTGAAATTGGACATGCTAGTTCTTTTTTTTTCCCATGGAGATGTTATTTCTACTTTAGAAAAATCATGACAACTTCAAATGTAGGTAGAAGTCACCGTGAAAGCATACACCCACACAGGTTCTCTCAAATCTCAATGTGCAGAGATTGGGTGTGCGCATATGAAGTATTTGTTGTCTAAATCCCATTCGAAAAATGATTTCAATTTCACGACTTTATCTAAAGAAAAAATAAATAAATTTTTTAATTTATTTTTTATTTCTTTTTCTTGACTGGTGGCCAATACAATGATGGTCGGCACCTACCACAAGTGAGGCCGAGCTCACCCACGAGAGGTGAGGCTCGGCCTCATCAAATTCCAGCGAGCTCGAGCCTCAATAGACCACTGAGTCACGGCCATCTTTGCCTGTGGCTAGTCATTGTGGCCGGCCACTAGTTGAGTAAGAAGGAAAAAAAAGAAAAAAATTGAAAAAAATGAATATTAGTATATTAATATGTTAGAATATGAAAAAAAAAAATCGAGAGATGTAATTTCGAAAAATATTTTTATCTCTTTAAATTTAGAAATTTACTTTTATAATTTTATGCATGAATAAGTATTTTCGGTTTATGTGTCAATCTCGGCAAACCAAACCCTCCAACCAACGCATCCTTAAGGCAGAAGTCATCACGAAAGGGTATACACACGGGTTTTCTCAAATCTCAATGCAGAGAGAGATTGGGTGTGAGCACGCGAATAGAACATGCATGCATATCTGCTTCACTGGCTCAATACTGAAGAGATCTAGGGGTGTGTGTGTGTATATATATATATATATATATATATATATATATATATAGAGAGAGAGAGAGAGAGAGAGAGAGAGAGAGAGAGAGAGAGAGAGAGGTGACGCCAAATCTCACCTCAGGGACTCAAAACAGGCTAATCTGGAAGCGTGCGACGACGACGAAGGCAATTCGGAATGACCCAGAAGAGAAACCAGTCGCAGAACCTTTCTTTTGAACTCATCCTTTGTCTTATGGCGGCAGCCAGGCAGAGAGAGAAAGAGAGAGCTCAGAGAATTGCTTGCACAGCGAAATTGCGCAGAGACGTCAATCCCTGGTCTTCTGATACGTCCGTACGAGTCACTGTTGCGATTACAGGTCATCATTGTCTCAATTATCAGATCTGAGCGTGCGCGCAGAGAGAGAGAGAGAGAGAGAAGGCATTGATGGTGAAGACGATGACGAGTCGTCCGACACAAATTGACGTCACGGCGACGACGAATCTACCCAAAACTCCGACTCATCAGTCTTTGCTTCGAAACCAGCGGCTGAGTTCCGCGGACGTGAATCGCACGAGCTCCAGCTTGATTCAGCGAGTTGCTTTGAGCTCCGTCCGATTCCTTTTCGAGGTGAAATTTTTTTCGAAATGAGTTAGTGCCGAGGTGAAACGTGAAACATTTGAGTACCTCGCAAGCCACAATAGTAAGAAAAGTTGAATCCACTTGACAAGTTTTAAGATTTGATTGAATTAATTGGACAAGTTTTAAAATTTGGTTGTCTTTCTTAAAAATTTTAGGATTCGACTACACTTTTATAATAAGTTTTATGATTTGATTGCACTTTTTTAAAGTTTTAGAACTATATTGCACTTTCGACAATTTTTAGGATTTACAATGCACTTATCTCAAAGTGATGGAGCCGCCTGCCTCAATTGTATAGCTTTTAGAATATTGAAATCTTATATCTAGTTCATTTCATACATATGACAATTACAAATAATATGTGTGAATAGGGATTATCTATAAATATTCTGCGCATTACGCTAACTAATCGAGATGGTAATTAAATACAAATTATTGAAACATAAATTATCAATAAAGATCAAATTAGATATTGAGCCTTCAAATCGTCAAGTTGAGTCTCGAGTAGTCATTTTTGTGAACTGGACTCAATCGCTCGCATCTGTAGATCCATCTTGAGGTATACTAATCTTCTTCCGACATCCATATAGGAGCCTTTTAGATTCTCCAAACGAATCACCATATTAAGAAAAGGTTGGCATGCATTCATATAAGGACTTAATACCTTAAAAAACTCTAATTTTAGCTCTTGTCATAATTCTACCTTTTGTCTCCAAAGCCCAGTCTTAATTTTACCATAAACTTTTTTGTTCTATAAAAAACTTTCAACTTTAGATCCAGTCCCAATTCTACCCTAAATTTGTTTGTCTCATAAAAAACTCTCAACTTTAGGTCCAATACCAATTTTACCCTTATTTTTTGTCTCATAAAAAAATTCCAACATTAGGTCTAGTTTCAATTTTAATATAATACTCTTTATCTCATAAAAGATCATCAGTGAAGTCAAAATTGCCTTAAGTGATTTCATGCTCAATCTTTGATCTGTTGTGCCAAGGAATGTTCCATCTCTCGCGGTCTAAGAGCTCGTGCTTGGGATACTCAAATAGTTTGTGTTAGGGTTTTTCCATTTCTTGATTGTCAATGAGAAATTTGGACAGGGGGTTAATGTGGGCAGATTTTTGACTCAAATAAAAGTTTGTAATTTTTTATGATACTGCAAAAATTTTAGGTAAAATTGGGACAATACCTAAAATTGAGATTTTTTTTTCATAAATAAGGAGTTTATGGTAGAATTGGGACATGATCTAAAATTGATGCTTTTTTATGGAACAAAAAAACTTAGGGTAGAATTGGGATGGACCTAAAGTTGAAGGTTTTTTATGAGACAAAAAGTAGGATTGGGACAAGAGCTAAAGTTGAAATTTTTTAGGTTATTAGGCCTTCATATAAATCACAGAAGCACCTTAAAGACCTAGGAAATGTTACATTTCTTATGGTCGAAGAGCTCGTGCTCAGGATACTCAAATAGCTTGTGCTAAGGAGTTTTCCTTTTTCTAGGTCATCAAGAAGAAATTTGGACAAAGGCTTAATAGGGGCAGATTTGTGACCTATGTAAAAGTTTTAAATTTTTTATGAGGCTGCAAAAATTTTAAGGTAAAATTGGGACTGGACGGTAAAATTGAGACAAGACTTAAAATTGAAAGTTTTTCATAAGAAAAAATTATATGTTAGGATTGGGACATGACCTAAAATTGAGATACTTTTATGGAAAAAATAAATTTAGGGTAGAATTGAAATAGGACCTAAAGTTGGAAGTTTTTAATGAGACAAATGGTAGATTGGGATGAGAGCTAAAATATAAATTTTTTAGGTTATTAGGCCTTCTTATAAGTCATAGGAGCACCTTCAAGAGAGTTGAGTCCATAACACTGTATTTACACCATAAATGAAAATATATAAGCATAAGGTAAGATTGGGACAACAGCTAAAGTTGAAGTTTTTTAGGTTATTAGGCTTTCATATACGTCATAGGAGCACCTTCAAGAGAGTTGAGTTATGGACTAACTCGTCTCCATATGTAGGATCCGTATGTTTTGCCCATAAATGAAAGCAAGGAAATGACTTGTTTTTTACTTTTTCGTTGAAATTCAAATATCTTCTAAAAAATTTCAAAAAAGTAGGATAAACCTTTAAGCATATATGCACATGTGAATACAAAACAATTACTGATCGGTCCAAAATTTAGGGCATGCATGGGAAGTTGCAATGAAAATTTCCATGCGCATCAACTTTACCTAGAAGCTCAAGACTACTGAATTAACAAGATGATTCTTGGTCGAGGTACCCTACTGGCCTACTTAGATGCAAAGAAGAGAGGAAAATTTAGGGAGCCATAAAGGTGATAAACACACAAATTTTCAGATGGAGGCGAAGTTTGCCTCATTACATGATACAAAGGGCTTTATATAGGCAATATAACCGAAACAAACACATGGGATTCACAGATTTGACATAAAACATGTGGTGAATAGTAACTTGTCTAAAGAAAATAGGGCAACTTTTGGCTTCTATAAGCCAATTACGCATGTGACAAAATCAGACAAGAGACTTCATACTTTATTATGAAATCGTTTTTTAGTGTTGTCTGCTGAATTGTCTAAGCTATCTCCTCTGTCCTTTTGTCTCTTGAAAGCTCACAGAATGTCCTCGGTTTCCTATATGGCAAGGTTAGGGTTACGGGCCCGAATAGAATTTGGTGGGAAGGATGAGCCGGAGGAAATATCATGAAGTGGAACGAAATTATTGTGTTGTGAACTTTGTGCATAGGGGTTTTGAGAAAGGGGTCTTTCTCATGGATCCTGATAATTTTTGTCCCTAGATGTCTGATTTTGCTAGCGGAACTTGTGCGAGTCTTCTTAGATGGTATCTCTTGTGCTGTCATATCCTCTAGAATGGTCCCAAGACACGTTGTTTGCATCCGAAAGCCATGCTTCAGGAGGAATAATGCGATTTTTTTGGCAAAAGATCCTTTGAAGCTCTTAGTACTCCTAGACAATAGACGGAATACAACTTAGAAAAGTCTAGTAGACATGGGCAATTTCCAAATTATATTGGGTTTGTATGTGTTTGTGCCAAGCTCACTTGATTCTGAGCTCACGTCTCCAAAAGGATGAGACAAATGTCTTTGGTTGATGAAAGATCATAATAATCTATCTTTCTGGCTCTGGTCTTCCTATACAATTCTGGTCTCTAAACACCACTCTGCATTAGCCAAGAGGCTTGAACCATAACAGGATATCTATCAAACCATTTGATTTGAATAATCTCCAGCAAGTGCACTAGTTAAAACTCTAAAGATTTCCTCAATATGGAATTCAATGGCTACAATATATAAATTGAACATATACCACAAAAATCATTAAGTAGGTTTAGGAAATCTTCTTCTTAGAGACCATCGTAGTGGAAGGGTCAATGGATATTCAAGATAAAGACCGTTTGATTTCAACATTAATCCACCATAATCTCTAAAAATTCTCCATTGATATTGCCATAAGTGATCCTTCAGATTAGGAATGAGTTGGTTAGTGTGAATCAAGGCGGGAACATCAAGGGGGGATACTTGAGATTATTCCAATTTTCTCTCATATCAACTATGCGATCCTTGAGATCAGGAGTGAGTTGATTAGTGTGAATCAAGGCAGGAATATTAGGGGGTAGTTGAGATTGTTCTAATTTTCTCTCATATCAATTGTGTGATATGTATAAGAAGAGACTCCTTGCGTATATACATATTGATTAAAGCAACTAGTTGTTTTAACTAGGATAAGAAATTTGTAAGGACATTCTTTTTTCTTGCAAGATATTTTGTATCAAAGGAATATTTTGAGAATTTTTCATTCTTCCCACCTTAGCAGCTGAGGATGAGGAATCTGTTTCTGTTTGAATTTCAACATTTGTGAGAAAGAGGACATGTCCATTTTCACAAGAAAATGATGTCCGATGAGATGGAACTCGAACTTTTTAATTTTATATTTGATTGCCAGGATTTCTTTGAAGGTGGAATAATAATGGATTTTTGCTAGGGTGAACCATCCACTTTTATAAGCACACATTTGGTGTTTATCCTCAATTTCTTCAAGGAGAATAGCTGCCTAATACTTGTCACTTGCATCTATTTGCAATATCCTTTTCCCAGAGGATGGGATTTGCAATGTAGGGGGATATTGCAGCACCTCTTTCAAGTATGTGACTACTTTGGTCTGTTTTGGTCTCCATGAAGTTGCATTCTTTTTTAGCATTTATTGAAATGGATAAAGTGTCTTGGAGATTTTGGGAATAAAATCTTGGAGATAATTAACAATACCAAGGAACCGTTGCACCTATTTAAATGTAAAGTTCTCCGTGTCGCGACTCTAAGAATTTTTTTTTTGATCGGGTTAATGGATTATTAGGTTTATTAGATGAATTAACCTAATACAGACCCTCCAAAGTCCTACCGAATCGTAACTTTGGTTTTTGTTCAAATGGTTTTAAAATTTGGAATCGCTACTAATCATTTTTGGTAGGTTGATTAGATACCTAAGTAAATTAGCGGGAGGACCAAATTACTTCTACGAACCAGAGATTATGAGTTCGGGGACTTGGTTACACTAGTTAATTAAAACTAATGCCCTTTCGGTACCTTAATTTCATGGATATCCTAATTTGGCAACTTAAGCTTGGTTTATTCCTAAGATTTTAGTGGGGTGTTCTCTTTTTGTATTTTCACTTTTTAGATATGATGTATGGGTGGTATTTTTTTTATTTTCAAAGTGTTAAAAATTCCTTAAAGCCGAAAAAGGGAGTGTGTTAATGACTTCTGTGCAGTGTTACAGTCTACTCACTTTGGGGTCTGGTGATTCAAAAATTAAACGGCAGGAAATCAATGATAGTAAATAAAGACCTCCAATGGATGGCCCAGCCTTGGCTTGGCTCTCCCCTTTGGGGTTTAATAGTGCAGGAATTAAATTGCGAGAATTTAAATAACGGTAAGTAAAAACCTCTAATGGGCGGCCTAACATTGACTTGGCTCTTCCCTTTGGGGTTTCATGGTGCAGGAATTTAAATTGCAGTAAGTAAAAACCTCCAATGGGTGGCCTAGCATTGGCTTGGCTCTTCTCTTTGAGGTTTGATGGTGCAGGAATTTATATTTTAGGAAATAAACGACCTCCAGTGGATGCGCTTTGCCTCTCCATTCTAGGGTTTTAGTTCTTTAAAATAAAATACAATAAATTGTTTCAACAATTTGAACTAAAATCCGTTGACGGGTCGGCTGCAAATTTGATGGGCACCTTGAAATTTGTTTGGGCTCACTTTGCACCTCCATGGAATTTATCGTTGATACAGATTTGTCCCCTTTTTTTTACCTACCATAAAATATGGGGAAAATGGAGATGGAGAAAGTATATACAATTTGTGCTAATTTGAGACTAAAACCATAAATAAATGAATAAATAAAAACACTTAGCTCGAATTTGCTTGCTCGTTGACGAGGATGAACTCTTGATTAATGTCGATCGATGAAAGAATTTGTGATGATAACCCCTAACTTTAAACTCCCATCATCTTCAAAATTTTCTATTCCTTTTTTGGTATTTTCTTTCTTTCAAATTTTTCTTCAATCTCCCAAAACCTTCTCAAACATCCAACATTTTCTCTAAAAAAAAAAAATTTCTCCCTCTCAAACTTGCTTCTTTCTTCTTTTATAGCTTATTCATCCATCTCCCATTCTAATTTTTCCACTAACTCTATCTCCCATTTTAATTCCTCTATTAACTCTTCTTCTTCTTCATCTTCATCTTCCTTTTTCCGTATCTATTTCATATTCTAATTTCTCTACTAACTCTTCTTCATATTCATCTTCCCTTCTCCATATTTATCTCCCATTCTACTAACTCTTCTTCATCTTCATCTTCTCTTCTCTATTCTCATCTTATTTTCTTTATCTTCTCTTCTCCATCTCCTCTTCTCTATCTTCCCATCTTCATCTCCTCTTCTCCATCTTCTCTTCTCAATTTTAATTTCTCCACTAACTCTTCTTTTTGTTATTTACAAAATAATCCCTCAAGTGTTAGGTATTTGTACTTTAGTTCATGAGATTTTAAGTATTTGCAATTCAGTCCCTAGAGAAATATCTTTTAAGTTCAAATCTCCTCACAATTTTCGACACACCTACCGCATGTTGAATTTAAGCTCATTTCTTGCTATTGAAAATAATGCAAAATTTAATTAAAGCCCTTTTTGTAAAATTGGGTCATTCTGGGTATAATTGAGCTAAGATGAAAATTTGGAATATTAGAGAACAATGTCACAACTCCTAAAAAAAATGAAAATAAATTGACTCAAATTGAATTTTTTTTAAGCCCGATTCGAGATTATGCTCGTGAAGGAATACATGACCCCGAATTGGATTTTTTAAATTTGCGATGGCCAACATAAAAAGGATTTAAAATAAAAATATTGACTATTTTTATTTATTTTTGTGGCCTCAAATGCTATTATTTATTAAATATTTTCCTAATTTCTAAAAAATATATTTACAAAATACAAAAAATACGAAAAATTATTTTTTACTCAAAAATGGTTGCCTAAGCTTGGTCAAAGCTTCCAAAGTTGATTTTGCAATTTTCTCATTTTTTCTTGATTTTTTTTATGAATTTTCAAAAATAAAAATATCGAAAAATACTGAAAATATGAAAAATTATTTTTTTTTGTCAAAATTGGTTCTCTATGCTTGGCCAAGGTCCCTAAAGTTGAGTTTTTAATTTTATGAAATTTTATGTATTTTTTTATTAATTTTAATAGAGAAAAGATGATTAAAAATCAGGTGTCAACACTCCGGGAGAAACTTATGTAATTCTTTGGCAATGTGGAGGCTTGAACAATATGTTCTTTCTTTCAAGTGCATGCCAATGAACTTTATTTTCTCATGGGCAATAATAATCTTCTTTTGAGAAAGCATAATACCATGCTTTTGGAAAATTTCAGCAAATTAAGATAAAAGCTTGCAATGGGATTCTTCAACGGTACTGTAAAGAATAATGTCATCAAGGTGGATTTGGGAGTTTGCTAAGATTGGTTGAATGATTTTGTACAAGACTTTTTGAAAGAGGAAATGAGTAGTTTTGAGTCCAAACTAGACTATCGTCCAATGGTAGTGCGGGTTTGGGATGCAAAATCCCATCTTTGGTCTATCTTGAGGATGAATGCCTAATTGTCAAATCCAGTTTCGAGATCAAATTTTGAATAGATCTTGGCCCGAGCTAGGTTGAAGAAAAATGAATTTTTGTGAGGCAATGAGAGTTCATTATCATGGAAGAACTAGTTCAAAGGCCGATAATTGATCACTAGTCAAAGTTTTTCCCGATTCTACTTTGCTTATTTGTTAACATAAAAGGCTTCGCAAGTCAATTGAGAATTAGAAGGTTCAATATTTTCCTCCGTGGCTCTCTAAATTTTCCTCTCTTCTTCTCATCCAAATAGGGTACCTCGGCTCAAAATTCTCTTGTTAATTTAGTAATATGCTCTGGTTCAGTATACTCTCCACTCGTCACTAGATGGAACTTGTGGATTAGAAATATTTGGTATCATGAGAATTGAACTTCAAAATTAAGTTTGAAAATTAAAAGACAGTCCCTTGAAAATGGCTAGAGAGCCTGAAATCGGAGATAATAGACCAATTTTAGATTCACGCTTGTTTCTCCCTCCTTCCTACTTGGATTATAGTGAGAGATTGCATGGAAAATCATTGTCCAACGATTGTCTTGGTGTTTTCGCTCTGGTCACATCGAATTGCAGACAAGGCAATGTCAATCGTGGGATATCAGGGGAAAATGATTTTTATTTTTATTTTATTTTATGATATAGATTGATTTCATTCAAGGAAAAAAAAAATTAATGAGGCTGCAAAAAACAAAAATTCTAGTCAAAATTCACCAGCGGGCAAAATCGTGGAGCCTTTGACTTGGATTCGATGGACGTAATCTCGCCGAGGGAAAGCTCATTTGACGAGGGTTCTGATTGAAAGGTTGACGGCACAAGAAACAAAGAGATACTGGTACAGTGACTGTGATTTCGTCAAAGGGAGATGGAAATGAGCAGCATTTAATGAAGAAAAATTCTGGTTTGATTCGGTTCTGAAAAGTATTTAGTAGCCATTAAGTTTTTTTTTTCAAAACTAAATCCTCTTTGATGTTTGCCAATGGAAATAATGGAGGGAATATACATGTGATTGTATTTTGATTTATACAGCTAGTTGGTAAAATATTTTTCGAGTTTTGAACTTTAAAATGGAATGAAAGATGCGAGTTCATATGTTAATGTTCTTCCTTAAACTGACATTGGGTATTGTTTTTTCTTGGTTTATGAAGATGTGATGATGTCTGTGAGCCCGCTTTTTATGCACCTCGACTTGTTCATGCTCTTTTATCTATGCTACGTTATTCACGGATCTTGATCGTCCGTTGAAGAGGAATGTTAGTGATGAACGATTGCCCTTGTTGTTATTTTGTGCCTAGTTTATTCTGATGTAATATGGTTTTCTTCTTCTTAATTTTCCTATTTTTAAGAGCTTTGGGATTTTGTTTTGCACAGCATCGTTGCTCGGTTGAAAGTTTGAGAGCTTTCAATCCCAAATATAGCCTTGTTTATTTTAACAGCTCGAAATTTGACTTTCAAAAGAGAGCAGTTCCAATTTTAGGGTTCATCTTCGCCACAAAATCGTAGTAAACACGATAAGAAATTCACATTATTCTTGTAAAAATAATTGTTAAGTCAAATGAGAGGAGGTGTGGAAAATGCAGTTAAATTTCAACTTAGCAAATCGAAAACAATCTTGCTCATATTTTTTTTTAAAATCATTTGAAATAACTATTTAATATTACTAATAATTTATATCTGAATATTTTTATGAATTATGAATATATTTTTCGTGTTCACTTATTTTTTTTTATGAGCAATATAAATGATTATTTTTTGGATTTCAACCCCTTATTTTTTGCGAAATAAACACACTAGAAACTTCATTATGAAGGACAGTATTATTCATGAATAACTAGTTTTATTTACTTGGAAGTTTAGGGAAGTGATTTTCTTCTTGTGAAAAAATAGGAGCTGTTTTTCCCCAATCTAAAAATTGTTGTTCTCCATACATAGAAAAAAATATTTTCGTAGACCAAATAATTTTTCGTCATCCGGATACTGAAAAATTAAAAAATATTTTCTCAAAATCAGTGTTCATTTTGAACAAAGGCACTCTTAGAACCTAGCAATAGCTCAAGGAGATACACAGTTGGAACCAGCAAAGCAAAATTGTTAGCATTTACATAGGGAGAGAGAGAGCCAAGTACAGAAAGTAAACCGCAAGGTGTGAAAGGAGAAAATTCAAAGTACACCGCAGCCTATTCTAACGCTTAGACCATCCTCGCAACCCCCGTCAATGATTTTTTCTTCTGAATTCTGACAAGGTTTTTATGTTGCTTGTGACTTTTCTAAGTGGGATGAGACGGGAATCACTGATATTTCTGATAAATCATTTATTGCCCTCCATTGATCTGCAATGTCTTTGGCAATCTTAATGGCGTCGCTGGCCGTCCCAAGGAGGCCTCTCCTTGTGAATCCAACTGTGTACAGTCCATTCTCTCCTTTCCACCCCTCAGGAAATGGGGTTGTGGGCATGCCCTCTTTGGTGAAAAACTCACTCTGCATCACAAACCCAAGAACATGTCATCATCAACTTGAAGAGGTAGCATTCTAGGGGAGATCTTTTATGCTCCTGGGTTCTAGTAGTAGCTTATTGTGAATGCTGGCTGATTAATGCCCAAAACAAGAAGAGTGAAGAGAAAGAAGAAGCATGCCCCCGTTCCATGAGGAAATTTTTTGTAATAGGGAAAAAATGATCACAACAAAATCATATCTCAGTTCGGTACACAACTAGAATAGGGCAAAACGAACAATATCAAGGCCATGCTTTTGCAATCTGCACCCTCCAAGGACACTAACAAGTCATGATAGTTACAAATCATCAGTGCTGCATAGTATGTATTTGTCCTATTTAGAAAGGGCAATTCTAAAGAAATCTGCAGAACAGCCCCCCGAGAAGCCCCTCCTAATTTTTTTTTTTCTGTTCTTCACAGTTTGCATGTGTCCAAGGATGGAAAGGGACAAGTGATGCAATATGAGACAGGACTAAAGCTAAAATATAGAATTTCACAAATTATTTTTTACTGACAAAAAAGGCTTTACCTTGAGCCAACTAGGAACATTGCTCCTATACCCTGTTGCTAATATTATGGAATCGAACTCCTTTTCTTGTCCATCCATGAATTTGGCTCCAGTTTTTGTGATCTCCTTAACACTTGACAGCACCTGAAACAGAAAAATAAAAAAGCCCTCAGGGAACTTAGCATATGTTGATGTCGGGCAGAGGACATATGTGGGGGAGCCAAACAAGGAGTTTCTCTTTGAAGTGCCTTATTCTAACCTTAATGTGGCCGGATTTTATATGAGAAAGAGCGCCGACATCGAGCACAGGGGTTTTCCCGGTGACGTTTTTGAGCTCGATCGGCCCAGTTTTGGGCCGCCGGAGACCTAAGTGGTCTGTGTTGCCTAAGACAAGATTAGCCATCACAAGGAGGAGCCTGTCGACCATTCTTAGGGGAAGCCATTTGAGAAGTGACATGGCTAATCCAAACGTTGAGAAGCCAAACATTTCTCTAGGCAGAACATGCACCTGTTGACATCACAAAAGCAAAATTGTTATGGCATTTAGGAAAAAAAAAATGACAAATCTATGTTAATCCTTTTTATCCTCTTTTATTATATGATAAATTTAAAAGAGAGTATATCCGAATTCTGAAATCCAATACTCAGTTGCCAGAACTTTTTAGTAATCAATAATTGGGTGACCAAAAAATGATTGGAAAATGATTCCATGGAAGAAAAAAGAAGAAGAACAGAGCGAGAGGCAGAGAGAGAAAAGCTGAACTCACTGTGTTTCTAACGACAATATGAGGAGTTGCATTATGCCTACAAAGGTCCAAGCTAAGTTCCATCCCAGAATTGCCACAACCCACAACCAAAACCCGCTGGTTTTTAAAATTAGAACCAGACTTGTACTCACTAGAATGAACCGCCAAACCATTGAAATTGTCCAGTCCAACAATATCTGGCACAAAAGGCTCTGCATTCTCTCCTGTAGCAACAATAAGCCACCTAGACATGTACTGAATGTCCTGAGTTTGAACCCTCCATAATCCACGAATTTGGTCAAACTCAGCTTTTGCCACATTTTGATCGAACTTTGGCCTTATCGAGAAGTGTGAAGCGTAGGCCTCCATGTAGGAGATGAACTGGTGCTTGGTTGGGTAATTGGGGAAATGTTCTGGGAAGCCCCAGAGTGGTAACTCACAGTACCGCTTAGGCAAATGCAATTTGAGGCGATCATAGGTTCTGTGTTTCCATAGAGAAGCTATGCAGTCGCTCTTTTCAAGAATCAGTGAAGGAACCCCATGTTTAGATAGGCAAGCTGAAGCTGCTAAGCCAGATGGCCCCGCGCCTACTATGATAGGCCCGTCAACGTACAAAAACGTCGTTTGAGGTTCTTGTTCTCGATGATTACAAGAACCCATGATGTCAAGATATGAGAGGAAAGAAGATGGGTAGTTCGAAAATGTCTCAGAGGAGCAGAAAAATGAAAGCTTTTCTTGTGCTCTGTTTTCGCTTCCCCTGTTTCTTCATTCTGAAATACTCTGTTTCTGGGCTCTGTTTTACATTTACTTCGGATGGTCTCGTGTTTGGACTTAGGCGAGTGTCGAAAAGAGAAGGCTACTGATAGAAGCAGAGTGGTGCATGAGACGATGAAACAGAGGCGTGGGGAGAGAGAGGGAGAGATGAAGGTGGAGGAACAACTCCGGCTCGTCGGAACAAGGCTTCGAGAGAGAGTAGTGGGCAATGGCCAAGAGGCGCTTTAAATGAGTACATCCATGCAGGGGTTTAAATAAGATTTTGAGTTTTATCCTGGAGGGGTAGAGTAGACACATGTATATGCATGCAATGGACGCATGGATACTGCCTATCTAATCTTCTTCTGAGTTCCAACGTTTTACAGAGGATTACCTGAAAATCTTTTCCAAACTACCTGAGATTATCTCTCTCTCACCTATCAGAAAGCTATCCATTTACTATTTTGATCTCCAGAATCCTCAGTCTCAATGTCCGTTAACTCTAATCCTGAAGGGATTTAGTCTTTGGGTGATCAGAAGAGACATGAAAATCATGAAGGTGAGATATCAAATCAAATTAAGTGAGACTGAAGTTATCACTGGCAAAACACTAGATTAGATACTTTCCCTTTTAAACTATTGATAGAATGTCATTGTTAACTAGATGAACTACTTTTCTCAAAGCTTGAATGGACAAAGCGGTTTCAGTTACGGCATAACACACACCCACGTTTGTCCAATCTCACTTCTGGAGAGTTTGGCTGGGCTCAATATCTACGCTTGGGCATTTTGATTCTCCACAATCGTTTCTTAGAATCCACTGAACTTGTAGATTTCTCCATATTTTCAGGTTGATATGGAGAATTTACTAAGTGATAATTGTGACCATCGTTCTTAGAATCAATCAACCTGTAGATTTCTCGATGGTTTTAGGATAAGATACCCGGACATGTCCAATGATACGGTGAACTTACTTGATGATAATCGTTGTTCATTTCAACGGTTATTCATTGGATGATGAGATAGATTTTGTTGCGGACATGAACAATGTCTTACAGATTTCTCGGTTTAGATGCTTCGAGATGAAAAGAAAAAAAAATCTGTTTTTTTTTTTTGGTTAGATATATGTTATGTGAGATTAATCAGGAGTTGAGGCTAGTTGTGAAATTGCGCCGTCAGCGATCAATAAAAATTGGGATAATAGGCATCCCATTGAGGGTTTGATAAATCTGCAAAATGAAGGGACAACACTTGTAGATTTATATAAGTGGTGAGAGGTACAATTTGATCACTTGCACTGTAAATAAAGTAGAAAACCACATAAATCACGGAAATCAATTAAAATATGTGAAGTCTCCACCGGCCCAATCTTTGGGGAGTGAGTTGGACATTGCTGATGATATTGTAGCAACTTGAGTGAGGGCATTAGGAGAGTAATCAAAGGTGCTTAGTCAATAAAGATAGAATCTCTTTGAATTATAACACCTGGATATACCAAAAACCTGGTGGAGAGGCAGAGAGAGACAGAGAGAAGGGCAGGCCAGGGCTAGGATATGTGAGGAATTCTATATGTTTGCAGATGGGGAGAATGATAATTTTTGTCCACTACAATTTTTCGTTCTTGATTTGCTCGAGTGCTTTTAAATAAATATCTTCCCTTTGGACTTTGTGACTTTTGCAGGACTTGGTGGGTCATCTGAAGATCTGCTTGGAGTTCCATCTATTTTGGAAATGACGAAAGGTTTGGTGGGTAAAGTGAGGGAGCATATATAGCTTTCTAGAAGTCCCTTACAGGCAAAAGCACCGAAAAGGCCCTCAACTTATTATATATATATATATATATATACTAATTTAATTTTGAACTTTTCAATTATGACAATTTAATCCTAAAAATTTCACATTTGGCCGATTGAATCCATTCGATCAATTTAGATAGAAAATTATCGATATATATGCTGACGAAATTAAGTGGCATGGCCGGCGTTGAAGTAGACATTTTTTAATGTAACTTTTCAATTTTATAATATTTTTTGGATTTGGGCTAGCTGAAAATTATTGTAAGGAATGGGATGCCCTCGTCGGATTTGGGCATCATAGCCTCACCTAAGGCCTGCGAGGGCCACGGCACCCTCGCTTTGGCCGGCGAAGGTGTCATGGCCCTCCCCTAGGCCCTCATCGGCCATA
The DNA here is from genome assembly GCA_016432845.1 of Psidium guajava. Classification (NCBI taxonomy): domain Eukaryota; kingdom Viridiplantae; phylum Streptophyta; class Magnoliopsida; order Myrtales; family Myrtaceae; genus Psidium; species Psidium guajava. The sequence continues at coordinate 32,236,211 of CM028229.1, read as the reverse complement.
ATGAAGGCATCAAGAAATGGCTACAACATTCATGCCCAGTGTGCTAGCGAGGGTGGCCAGCCCTCACAAAAAAAAAAAGCCAAAGAAAAGGCCAAAAAAATATTAAATAATTATTACAAATGCCCACATCGGCATCAGTCATATAATGAGGACTGTAAGCATCCATGTTAATAATTTTTGGCTGAATTGGCCGAATGGACTTAATTAGTAAAATGTAAAAATGATTATGACTAAATTGACATAATTAAAAAATTTAGAATTGAATTAGCACAAACACAATAGTTTTAGAATTTTTTTTGGTGCTTTTCTTAACATAATTAATTGATTCTCAAAAGTTTACTTATATACCAAGGATGCAGTGGTCTGTATTAAAAATAAGTCACTATCTATATACCAATGATTATCCACTTTACCTTTTGGCTTAAAAATCAATTATATTTGATTCAGTAATCCGGTTAGTAATTGGCGGAACCTTTTTCAATAGCACGTTTGGTTCGTTCCTTTACACCAACTCGGCGAGGGAAGGGCGTTGAGCGGTCGAACTCCGTACCTCGTGGTTGGCACGAAAATATTGGGTACAACATTTGTGCCATGTCATAATTAAGATAGTCTATTCGGATTCTCTCTTTCTTCTTTCCTCTTGCGTCCGCCATGGATTGAGCTCGAGCTCACGCTCACGGCTCGTGACCATTTTGGCCTTGGTCACTCTCGGCCTCAAGCTCGTGGCAATGGCCACTTGAGCATTGAGCTTGTGGCCATGGTGGCCAAGCTCTGAACTCCCACTCATGGACGTTAGATCGGGACACTCGTGAACACGGACACTTAATATGGAGTCTCGCAGCTGCCATGGCCATGGAATTTGAGGCTGAGCGTGAAGTTAGTTCAAGATGGGAACAATCATGGCCGCTTGAGCACGAGGGCAGACCATAGTTGCCATATCTCGAGCTTGACATCTTGCCGCCTTGGTGTCACTTGAGCTCAGGCTCGCGGAAGTCATGGCCACTGGAGCTTCAGGGCGTATGGTTACGGACGCTCGTGAAACTCATGGCCGCTTTGGCCATGGAGCTCAACCTTGAGCTGGAAGCTTGGGGGTAGCCTTGGTCACTCTTGGCCTCAAGCTCGTGGCAATGACCACTTGAGCCTTGAGCTCGTTGCCATGGTGTCCTGAGCTTTGAACTCCCGTCTGTGAACGCTAGATTGAGACAGTCGTGGACACGAGCACTCAATATGGAGTTTTGCAGCTGCCATGGCCACGGAATTCAAGCATGAGCCTAAATTTGCTAGCTTGGACTAAAGATAGCGACAGCCATGGCCACTTGAGCACGAGGGCAGACCATGGTTGCCACATCTCAATCTTACAGCCATGGTCACTGAGCTCCAGGCGTGCAGTTAAGGATCCTCGATGGGAAAAAAGAAAACAACACTAGGAAATCTCAAAATTTTGGTAAGGTAGCCCGCGACACGTGACGCGTTCTGGACGTGCTATCTTAAGTATGACACGACACAACTGTTATTCCCAATATTGATTGGCGAGTGCGTTCATCATCATCAATTTTTTTTTTCATTCTTCTGTCATGATTACAATTTGGCGAAATTCTAGAAGTACATCTTTCAATTAAGGGAGCTGGATATACCTTGTATCGAGAGATTAATGAAGAATTGGTCTGCTCTGATTGATCTTCTCTTCTGTCCGGATTGATCTTAACTTTCACATGCCAATTTAAGCCCATCTAGCGATTAAAAGGGGGTCCTGTACATTCTGGAAGGGGTCGCTTGGAGTTAGTCCAGGGGATGGCTCTTGGCCATAGAGCTTTATTTTTTCCGGATAATATTATAATCTTTGAAGTCTACTCGACATTCAACACGTGTGCGTTGGAGTTCACAAGTAATCAAATCGTCACACGTGTCACTAACCCAACTGTGCTTATGGAATTTGTGATCGATAAAACCTGTTGATAGGGCTGTCCAACCAGACCAGACCGCCATGAAAACCAATCCGATTCCAAAGGGACCGACCTGAAGCGGACTGAACTCTCAAATTGAACTTGGAATCGGTTTCATAAAGCAAAGCAAAAAAAAAAAAAACTAATTTTTCTCTTGACATCTTTTTCTATATCTTTCTGTTTTTCTCTGTTCTCTTCAATCACATTTAGACAGTTCACGACTGACTCTCTCTCTCTCTCTCTCTCTCTCTCTCTCTCTCCTCCGTGCTCGTTCGAGCCTTGCAGCCCTCGCTTGTTCCTGACTCGCCATTGCTCACCTGCCCTCATTCATCTTTTACTTTGAACTATTTAGTTGCTGATATTATTTTGAAACCAAAAAAAAAAAAAACAAAAGAAAATTTGTTTCTCGTTTAGACCTAGAACAAGATCGCAAAAATATGGTAGGTTGCAGAGTCTGTTCTAGGGCAAACAAGGTAGGTCCTGGTTCCAAAAATTTAGAACCAATTATAACATGACAAGTTTCAGGTTTCGGGTCTTTGAACTTTTCCAACCCGTAATTGATCACCCCCTACATCTTGGTTTGAATATAAAGCAATCCTTTGTCGTGATGTTGTTGGTGCAAAAAAAAAAGAACTATGCAACATAGGTAAAAAGTTCTCGGCAGCTGTTGAATGCAAGAAAGTTGACAGAAGCAATGATGGTCCTTGAGCGCATGCAAGCAACAGCAATCAGCAATGCTATGACTATATCTACAAGTAATTTACATTATTCCTCAAGATAAAATAACAACAAAAGGAAGACATACTACTCCACCCATATCATTCCATAGAGTGGCTCCCAAAGGATAAAGTGATCTATACATAGGTTGCCCGTGAAGGATTTTTGGACTATGAACAATGATTCAGACACATGCAAAGACTAGTTGGGGGAGAAGCCACCCATATATAAAAATGATTTATAGATGATTAGGACAATATTTTAATCCTTGCTTTGGGTTTACCGACGTCGGTTTAAGCTTAATTAAATGGTTTAACCGTTGACTAAGGTGAACTTACTCAAATGTCTAAGAAGATGCCCTATCAAAAAAGGCTGGAAGGTGAAAAATCGCAACACGCGAAAGGTTCTGATTTCACCTCGCCTGGGCCAGTAAAAGTCGAGGATTTCGTATTCCCCTCCTCTTGTTTCTTCAGGAAAAGTCAAGATCGTACCAAGATGTGAAAAGAGGACGGGACGGGACTCGTCATAAATAAATCACCGCAAAAGCACCGGCGAGGTTTTGCCCTAAGCGAAGTAAAAGTCGAATTCGCATTCTTAAGAGCGAGAGCAGAAACATCTCTGCAATATGGACACAAAGCATGGTTGCGCCAAGTTAGTTTGTAATCGCGATAAAGAAGAAGAAGAACGATGCACAAGAGATTACCCAGGTTCACCCCAAGATTAGGGCTACGTCCTGTAAAGAGATTTCACTATGATTTCGGTTTACAGCCGCTCAACTTATTACAATGATCAGAAACGAGAAAAAAAAATATATAAAAAAAAACGGGCCCAAAACCTAAAACTATAATTAATCTCTTAATCTCGCACTAAACGGGCCAGCTTAAATAAAAGCCCAAACCCGTTGAGGTTTCGGGGGCGTTGCCCCCGAGCCCCCGCTCGCTGACCGGTCCGCGATAAGCGGGGCAGCCGTCCGCTGACCGGTCAGCGGAACCCCCGTCGGGAGGCGCTGCCCCCGAACCCCCGCCCGCTGACCGGGCAGCGGGGCACCCGTGTCGGGGGCGCTGCCCCCGAACCCCCGCATTCCGCACGCAGGGATCACATGTCGTTGGATAACACTTCAGTTTCCCTAAGCTCACGTGGGCATACCCGGTGTGAGAAACAAGGGATCCCGAAGTATTTGCCAACTCCAACAAGATCTTTCTGCTGTAGCTTGAGACTCCAGTTCAGCTCAGACCACCATGCAGATATTCCCTCGCAAGATCCTGTCGGTCACTTTTGTTCAGTACCCAAACGAAGATTCAGTCGGTGCTGCCTCAAGATTCGAATGTCTCCACATTGCAAATTGGTCGCCTATGTACTTACTTAATTTGCGTCTATTTGGGAAAGAAAAAAAATGCACGCCCACAGAAAATACTTTTCCGGAAATTATTCTTCAAGAAAATGATCTGTTTCGTTTGGTGATATGTGGCCGAAAACGTTTCCTTGGTGTTTGGATCTTGCTTGAAAAATAATTTAAATCTAGTGTCTTTTATCTCAAGCCAAAAGAAAATTCGAAATTTATTTTCTATTTTTATTTTTTGACCAGCAATCTCATGACTTTCTTTTTCCATCAATATTCACGTGACGTGCACGTGATTATCATGACTCTCGTGCCTTTTACGCGCTTGTTATCATCCCTCGTGCGGGGCATTTGCCCATTAACTTCCAGACTATTTCTAGTGTCAACGAGTGCTTGACGTTCCCAATAACATCTTTTTCAGAAAAGTATGACTGTCGGGGCAACAATTTATAAATGTTGTCACAATATTGTCATTGCTTTTGTGGCTCATAGGTACTTTGACGTCATCCGCCGCTCCGAATGTAGGAATCTAACCTCATCTCAAGAAGGTGACCAGATGGATTTATTTCGTAAAAATTGATTGGAAAAATGTTCCTTTTAAAACGTTTGTTTATATTGTTTAAAAATAGCAATAATACTTGTATCATTAAAACTAGTGTGTGCTTAGATATTTTAATTGAAAATAGACATATTTTTATTCATTTATTTTCACAAGTGATGCAAACGATAAAATCTTTTTTAAATAAATCCCGAATTATTGATTTTTCGCGAAAGAAATAGACCCAAATCTAGTTTAACACTACAAGCGGTGGCGTGCCATCCGAATTCACGCCTTGATTATGAAGATGAAATTAGAAACTATTAACAAAAGCATCAAGTATGTGTCTATTCAAGACATAAACGCAAATTATTCAACTTTTAGGAAAGAGCGCGTGCGTCTCTCTCTCTATATATATATACAATTTGGCCTTGGAAGACACATAATACAAATACATTGGCAATAAAAATAGATAAATATTAAGACTCTATTTATTTTGTGAAAAATGTGACATCCCTAGATAATATCTTCCATCATTTAATAAAGACTTGATTTTCCTAAATAATCATACAATATTTGGTCGCTAGCAACTTTTGCATGGGCAACCAAAGAATTTTCCATGGGCATCATGGTATCAAGTCTAGATCCTCGATTATGAGTGGGTTCACGATGATCGATTCCTTGCTCCCAAAAAGGAGTTATTGCCTACCCGACCACCATAAACAGAATACCCATTTTCGACATGACAGGAGAAGCAACTAGAGTTGACTTCTTTGTTGGAGCAATAGATCGATCAAGACTAGTTGTGAGCAATAGCATCTTATACTTTCTCCAACACCAAGACATGAGAGATTCGCTGTAGTCCAATCAATAAAGGAGGACAACCAATGACTGAGCTTGAGGTGGGAATACATAAAAGATGAGAAATCTATTCTTCCTTTTATCTCTATAGAAGGCTGAATTTATGGTTCCAAGTCTAATTTTATTAGTGACCATGATTGGGCCTATAGTACTGACTATGCATAGGACTACTAAGGTGAATAGAAAGGTTGTATTCCGACGAAATGCTATTGATTTGAGGAGAAATATAATGAGGAGGACGATAGACCCACTCACGATCTACTAAGAAGGAAAGCAACTTGATATTAGTTCGAATCTACTTTGTGAGAAGACTTTTTTTTGTCATCTATATATCTTGACGCCTCCATTTTCCTGTTAGACGGATGATTGCCCCATTCCATTGCTGGTAAATATGGAGTAGGACCCAACTAAACTTCTTTGTCTATTTTTGAAAGTAATATAGATAGAGGGAGCATGTGGATTGGCTTCCTTTCTCTTTCTCAGCCGAATCCCTGAATGGTTGTTATCTTTACCCCCCTCCCCTGGGGCTGGGGAAGAAAGACTAATCGATTAAAGAGTTCGTTCTTCCTTATCTCCAATAGCCTAGAGAGAAGCATAAACCAGACTCTCTAGATGGCTAGGTATGATAGGCAATCGATTGATTTCTGGGTAATGAATCCCTCAGGGTGGCGGACACTCGAGATCCACTTGTCAATGTATAAATTATTTGAAACTGAGCTAGAGAACTTAGTGCCTGTGTTTGGCTCCCTAGAGCATTACCTTGGGTCCACAGATGCCAGACCTAGGTCCTTGGCACTCAGGCCTAGGTCCATTGAGGTCGGGCGCTTAAGATTGAAAACCCGGCCTCGTCAGTATAGTCTCGATGGACCTAGGCATGGGCACTAGGGTCTCGAGCTCATCATTGATGGACCTACGCGTGGACGTAGTCCACTAGAGCATGAATACGAGAGTTCTGGGCTTGCCTCAATGGACCTAGGCTTGAGTGTCAGTAAATCGAGCATGGTTGTCTAGTCCAAGTCTTGGCCCTGATTCACCTAGGCATAGGCTCCTCAGACTTGGGATCGGCCTCAGTGGACTTGACCCTGACTTATAGTCATATTTGAAAAATAATTTTCAATTTTTTAAAGAGAAAATAATGTTACTGAATCTAAACTTTGGTAGAAAAATCATTTTCATTGACTCATTTTCCAAAGAAATCTAAATGGTGAAAAATTAGGAAAATGTTTTCTTGGAAAAAATTTCCATGTAGCACTCAATTTGATGTCATAACTTTTCAATAAATCATTTAGGGTCTGTTTGGTAATGTTTCTGTTTCAAAAAAGTGATTCTGATTAAAAACACTTTTTTTGATTCTGTTCTTTTAGAGAATTAGAATGCGTTTGCTAACTACATAAAATTTTTGATTTTTTGTTCAAAAGTGATCCTAAAAAATTGATTCTAAAAAAGTGTCGTGTGAAGAGGCTGAGAAGTCCATCTTTGAAAAGTGATCCTAAAAAAATGTTCTTTTTTTTAGAAAGAACTTTTTTTTGTTTCTGATTTTTGCTCCAAAAGTGTTCCCAGGAGCAGAATCAGAAACAGAATTATTTACGTTACCAAACATGTTTCTGATCCTTTTTTGTTTCAGGGAACAGAAACAGAGGAACAGAAACGTTACCAAACAGACCCAATTGTCGTAACTTTTGAAAAACTGCATTTGATGACTCTAGCGACATATCTCCAATGACAAATTTTGTATATGGATTTTGTCCCAATAGTAACATATCCAACCTGACTTTTTTTTTTTTTAAAGGTGATTTAAGTCCGAAGTGGACAAAAGACCATGCTCTAAAACATGGCCGCATTAAAGATGAATTAAATGGAGGTTCGGTAAGTCTCTCTCTCTCACTCTCGCTCGCCCTCTCAGTCTCATTCTCTCCTACTCTACATAAGCCAACATGTGAAGTAAACAGCAAAAATCCTTATCAGACGTGAATTTCCATCTTTCTCAATCAAGAAATTCAACGAAGTAGTGCAAAGAACAGTAGAAGCAACCCCGAGTTATCTGGGTTCGCTAGCTCTTTCAGTCGAGTTCTTTTAAATGCAGTCTCGAATCACGGCAAAGTCAATCGATTGTCGAGACCTGCAAAAGCTGTGAAATGAGCATGAAGCTAGTCCTGACTCGCACGTTATGAGGAACGGATGATGATGGTCAAATGGGGAAAAAGGAATGGAGATATTGTCAGAGGGTATAATTGATAAAGGTTTGTGATATAAATTTAGCCCCAAATCGTCAATTCACATGAGAGGAGAGCTAAATGACGTCATATGTATGCCTTTAATTAGAAGAGAGTGGTTCCACAAGTGGTCGATCAAGGTTTTCAATTTTTGTAACATGAAATATAACTGGCATACCTAGAGACTTGAAACCAACCCCGTCAATCAATTCTAAGATCTACATGGGAACCAACTAATTTCCTTCAATCATCTTGTTGAATCTAGCCTTGTGTGTGGAATAAGCAACTCTCCAAAAGTAATTTTGAAACATTTCGCCCTTGTGCAGTTTTTCTAATTTATGTAAATGTGCCTTAAACACTTTCTATGTTCAGCACAAAGAGATAATGAATAAATTGCATTGACAAGGCCCTGCAAGACATAATTTAATTGCATTCAAAAGGTTAAGATATAATACAACTACTATTATGAAGAAACTAATGAAGATGGAGATTACCTTTACTTTTTGTTGATCACTTATGAAGATCCAATGATCATTGCTGCCCACTTGAAGGCTTGTAAATAACTACTTGAGTGAAGGGAACGAATCTCAATACAAACACAACAGATTACGTGAAAAACATGGCCAAGAATATCCTTGAACCATCGATCAAAAAGTACATCATGTAATGAACGTACCTTGATTTCACAAATTAAATGTCCCAATGTAGTCCTAAGAGAGTTCTCGTCTAATAATTTCATGTTTGGGAATGATATGGAAGACATTGTTAGTCTTATTCACCGTTATCTTTTTCTCTCTATATAGTGAGCACCTAAAGTGAAACATTCAAAAAGAATGTGAGAATGTTCTTTTATTACGTTCAAAAGATATAACCGCCTTTAGCATTTATTCTTGTGGGTAATGGGTTGGTTAGCCCACATGAGCATCCCATGGCCCACCCATAAACCCAACATCCCCACTTGTTCATCATGGGCTAGATATAACTTTCTCTTCTTTGCAAGGTTCATATTAATAAATAATCTGTGCGATCGGCATATTGTGAGAGCTCCTTGTCATACATATGTTAGAAATATATAGTAGCTCAAATTGGGCATAATAATTTAGAGTTGATCCAATATGTAGTACTGAAGTGATTGTCTCACATCGCTTGGCAAATGAGTTCAATATGCACTTTTTATTCATGTGGTCTCTCACCACCTATGAGCTTAAGCTTTTGGTTGTACTTTCTAACATGGTATTGGAGCAAGGGTTTACTTCTTGTGATTACCGTACACTAATCCCAATTGCAGTGGTCCCGTTGACGACTTTTCACTCGTGTTCTTCATTGCATGAGCCGCCTGACGCTTCTTCATTGCACCTTTATCTTGCATCGGCCCCCCGATGTAGTCTTCATTGCATCGACTTCATGATCCGTCCAACGTCTTCATCGTGATTCGACTTTGTCTCGATCATTTTGGTCTACTTTGTTTTTCGCCTCATTCTCATAATCGACCTCAGGTTTTATCTTCATCGCTCATATATCTTGTTGCTTCCGCTTTGGTTTGTTGATCTCAGAATTATGGTTGATAGTAGTGATTACATTGATGTTAAATTGGATGGCTCTAATTATATTATTTGCAAACCCTCAATGATGGCTGCTTTTGTTTATCGTGATTTGTATGACCATGTTGATGGTATTTGTTCTTGTCCTACATCTTTGTCCAATACCGTTGAGCCCAAACCTAGTGTTGATTAGATTGCTCAACACGAATATGAAATTAGATCTTGGCATGTTGCTGATCGGAAAGCATGGGAAATTATATTTGGTTCTATTAGCCCTAATCTTGGCCCCCAATTTTCCCAAATTGTTGGTGCGAAATAGTTATGGAATCAGATTGCTAAGATGTTTACACAAACAGGTTTTGTCTACATTTATTAGCTTGTGCATGAACTTTGTCATGCCACCCAGGCTAACTGATCTTTTGTGATTTCTATAAGCATACGACATCTCTTTAGTCCCAACTCGATGTGTTGGGTTGCATAGAATGTTTCACATGTCATGGTTGCACTACTTGTACTATATCTAAGCTTGAAGATTATAACAACTATCGTCTCTATGAATTCTTGATGCAACCCTCACCAGATTTTGAGGAAGTTTATAGTGAGATTCTCTATCTTTATCTTGCTTCATCTCTTTTTAATGTAATTAAGGAGCTTCATGCCGAGGAAACTAGATGAGAAATCCTTGGTGCTCCACCATCTTTAGATCCATCTACAGTATTGGCCACTTTACAGCCTAGTTTCTAGTCTAACTCCTCTTAGCATTACTCATCCCAGTGAGCCTTTTCTCAGCAAGGTTCACGTCCTTTTTATAACTACTATAAAAAAAATAGACATTTTGAGGATCGATATTTCTAGAAGTTAAGTCATTTTTTTTTATGTATCCTTGTGCACAGTTGCACCTATATTTTCTCTATCTGTGGATTGCACCACTTCATTCTCATCTTTGGATGATTATATTGTTGTTATTGAGGCCCACCTTTCTCATTTGGCTCAACTTCATATTAGCTTTCTGGTGTATCTTCCTCTATTGCTACCGCAACTGCTGCACAATCCACATGTGAAAATTTTTCTTGAATTCTTGACTTTGGTACTGCTCATCAAACAACTACCTATGCTTATCATCTCACTTAGCAAACTGCACTAAAAAAACCATAAATGTTCTTTATAGTTGAGAACAAAGTGGCAAACAGGTGTGTAAGGCATGGGAATCTACCGAACAGTTTGGGCCAAATCCGAAGAAAGCTAAAAAGCACTGTTTGATGAGCCTACATAGTGTTGGTCAGGTAAAAGCATACCAAGCCAATGATGCTTAGCTAATATTTTCAAATGATTAGCCACATTGCTACTGAGACACGGCTCAAATTCCCATGGGGTGCAGCAGTGGGGAATTTTGGACAACGGGCAAAAGCTTGATCTAACAGTATCGTGTGAGTGAAGAAGGGCAATGCCGCTTGTAAAGCTCTTTTGTCGAGTGCGTGATCATGATAGGACTCGAGGAAGAAGCCTTGGTTAATTCCGTGCTAGCAGCTGCAACAAGATTGGGGGGCAAGTGTTCTTCAAAATGACTAGGTATAAAGGGCATGTAGGTAGTGAATCGGGTTAAAAGTGAAAGTCACCAAAAAGTGGCGGAATGATCTCGAAACCAATTCACTTCAGTGAGACAAAGGAGAGTGGAATTTCGTGTGTAGGGGTGAAATCCAAAGATCTACAAAGGAAGATGTCGCGGCCCTCCCGAGATTTCTCATCTCGAGAAAGTTAATAGATTATTAGGCCCATTTTAAGCTATCGAAACACCTAGCTCGGGCCCTCCGAAGTCCATACCAAATCACGTCAGTGAAATTTAAAATCGAAATCAACCTTAGTGTGGTCGAGTGACATGTGCATCGGTGTATGTGTAATGGGAGTCGCCACCGGTCATTTTTTGGAGGGTATAACTGGAAACCCTATTGAGCGATTGGGAGGGATCGCTCAATTCTGCGAAAATCAGAGATTTTGGGTTCAAGGACTTAGTTACGCCAATATTGCTACTAACGCCCTTTCGGTACCTAAGTTGAGTGATTTCCTAATCTAGGGAATTCATGTAGATGTTCTTAGGGTAAGGTGAGTCCTAAAAATCCAAGGGGTTCATACAAAGGGGAGTATCTGTCCTATCAATCACAAATCATCGAAATAAATGCGTAATCAAGGAATCAATTCAAGGAGCAATAACATCAAATCAAGCCGCAACAAGCCTACAGGGGGGCTTAAAAGCCTAGAAAACACGTCAATCGAATCTGTGGGTGATCTGGAAAGGTTTGCATCAGATTGACCAAAAGGGCGAAATGGACATTTTTTAGGCTCAGGAAGTAAAAAATGTGAAAATAGATCAAACCAGTTGAATGTGGTTTTTTCCTAATTTTCACAAATTTTGAAAATTTTTATGAATTTTTATGCATTTTTTGTAATTTTTTAAAATTTTCTAGGATTTTTTCCCTAATTTTGGGGACATTTTTCATATTTATTTATTTATTTTTATGAGTTTCCCCCTTTTTTTAACATTTTCTGAAATTTTTTTTATTTTCTATTTTTTGTAAATTTTTTTTATGATTTTTATGAATTTTTCTTCTTTTTTGATTTTTTTATTATATATATATTTTTTTTGATTATTTTTTTATGATTTGTTTTATTAATTTTTCCTTTTTTGGGATTTTTTTGGATTTATTATTTATTATTTACTTTTCTAAAAATTATTTATTATATTTTTATTTAATTCTCCGGACCGGATCGGGCTGACCCGGCCCATGACCCGAAAACCCGACCTGAACCCACTCAGGTTTGAGCTTGGCCTAAAACAACACCGTATTGATTTTTCTTTTGATTTTCTATTTTTCTAATTTTTTTTATTAATTTTCTGAATTTTTTTATCATATCCTTTATTTTTTATTTGTTATACGAACCGGATCGGATGGACCCAGGTCACTAACCCAGATACAGCCCAAGGCCGACTACCCAAAACTCGACGCAGAACGACGTGGTTTTGAGCTAATTTTTTTTTTTAATTTTTGAATTTTTTCAGAATTTTTATCTATTTTTTTTAATCTTTCCCACCTATTTTGTTCTGGCCCACTAGTCGACATATGGCAACAATCCGACCACCCCTTCCTCATCCTAGAACCTACGGATAGGATTAAACCTAGGGACTTGATCTTGACTGCTCATCCTCCATGCTAATCCTACGGCTGAAATTAGGTTTGTGACTAAATCCTAGCCATTCGTTATTTTTTTTTATTTTCTGGAAATGATCAGAAAATTGGAATTAATATCTTTATTCTCAGTAAATACTAGATCTGGACGCGTGGCCTAGCCCTAACCGTTGGATTAAAATTGTTGTTCTGTTTAAATCGTTATAACCACCTGCTGACGTGGCGTCTGACGTGGCTAGCCACGTCAGCGTTGACCAGGTCAACGGAGGTTGACCTGGTTAACTTGCCATCGGGGAAGACGATCGGCGCCGATGTTCCCTTGTCGGTGCCTCTAGTCACCCCAATGTCCAGACCTAATCAAATTTTACAATTTCTTCGGCAAACGTTTGTAGAAGACTTCTAGATCAATATCTAGTGAGGAACACCTCCAAAACAGGTGAGAATCTAACTATACCAGCTTTGGCCGGAGCTAATTTTTGGCGAAGCTTCGCCCTAGCCATATCTAGCACAAAATGAGCTACCTAAAGCATTAAACGTTATCACAGAAGTTCAAGAAACCTTACCTGATGATCGCGGAGCTTCAGTTTAGCCTAAACTGGTCTAGAGAGTCCACAATGAACTAGGGATTTTTAGGGGTCAACACCACTCATTATGCAGCGAAAATGTGGAAAAATGACATTGGTGTGATCAGTACAAGTATAAGAACGCACGAAATCAAAAATCTCAAAGAAAGAGCAATAGGATTGATTTTCGCCATTGAAGGACCTTCGACTGAGCAGAAATGGAGCTTACCTTTCTATACAATCAAACGTCGATCTAAGGAGTTGCAGCAATTCCCTAGACCTATGCAAAGCTCGTGGATGTGTTTTCAGGGTTTGGTAACACCTGATTACCGTCGATGAAGCTCGTGAAGCACTCGGCCAGCTTCTCCGGCGAACGTCTGTAAATCTCCTTTGCAGTCCCCCTCTTCTGCTCTCCCTCTCTCTCGTCTATGCACATTCTGTTCTGTGTGTTGTCCCCTGTAAAAAAAAAAACCCTCAAGAATCCCCAAAACCTCACTATTTATACTTGCTTGAAATTGCCAGAATCAGTTGAATCCTCCCCCTTGCGTGAACCATCATTTGCAAAAGAAGATGGACAGTGCAATTGGGTCAAGCCGAGTCAAATCGGGTCAGATCTAGCCTGAACTGACCAGCCCGATTCACTTACTTTCCTTAAATCACCCAACCAAAACTCGCCAGATGTCGAATCAAATTACAAAGTAAGGTTCCCTATCATGATTTCTATCATGAAATATGAATTTTGTTGAAAATATGCGAGGAATCATATAAAAACCCCAAATTTGTCCCTTGACTCGACGACCCATTTTGCAAAATCCAAGTCTTAGATGCTCTTTTTTGCAAAAATTGACATGACCGATAAATTCAGAAGGTCAATAACTAGGGGGTGACATGCCCTGATTTTCAATTTGGTCCCTAGAAAAGTTTTAATTTCATTTTGAGCCATTTTAAGGATCGATTTGAAAAAGTTCAAATTAGGTTTTGGTCCTTTTTGCGAAATTGGACAATTTAGTTAATTGTTGGACTGGAATGTAATTTTGGAAAATAGAGAGGGATCACACGACTCCAGAAATGCAAAAAGGGAAAATTACAGAATTAAAATGAATTTCTAGAATTTTTTCAAATAATTTGAAAATGAGATTAATAAAGAAAATCTGAATTCTAGATTTATTTTTTCAAAATTTCTTTAGCCAAAATGAATAGAAAATTGAAATAAAAATATTGACTATTTTTTGGTATTTTTGTGGCCTCAAATGCTATTTTTGTTTTATTAATTTTCAAGTATTTTTCTATTTTCAGAAAATATTAAAAAAGTGAAAAATATGAAAAATTATTTTTTGTTCAAAAATAGTTGTCTAGGCTTGGTCAAGGCTTCCAAAGTTGATTTTGTAATTTTTTCATTTTGTCTTGATTTGTTTTATGAATTTTTGAAAATAAAATACAAGAAAAGACTAAAAATATGAAAATTTATTTTTTGATCAAAATTGGTTCCCTAGGCTTAGCCTAGGTCCCAAAAGTTGATTTTTTTAATTTTTTTTTTTATGAATTTTCCAAAAAGTTTCTAAAAAATAGAAATGACAAAAAAAAAATCAAGTGTCAATAGAAGGCCAAAAGCAAAGGCAACTCCCTGGGTCCCTACTGACGCTTGTGTGCGAAAGCATGGGGAGCCAACGGGATTTGACACCCTGGTAGTCCATATCGTAAATGATGAGTGTTCACCCTTGGTCTACGCGGATCATGGGCCTAGATAACACATGAAACACTTTGTGTAGGGGTACGGTCACAAGATCGAAACTCAAAGGAATTAACGAGGGCCTGCATAAGCGGTGGAGCATGTGGTTTAATTCGATACAACTCATAAAACTTTATCATCCCTTGACATATGAACAACAAAACCTGTCCTTAACGGGATGGTACTGACTTTCATACAGGTGCTGCATGGCTGTCGTCAGCTCGTGTCGTGAGATGTTTGGTCAAGTCCTATAACGAGCGAAACCCTCGTTTTGTGTTGCTGAGACATGCGCCTAAGGAGAAAGTCTTTGCAACCGAAGTGAGCCGAGGAGCCGAGTGACGTGCCAGCGCTACTAATTGAGTGCCAGCACGTAGCTGTGCTGTCAGTCAGAAGGGAGCCGGCGCCTTTCGAAGCACTTTCTAGTGTGCGCTAACGTTTGATTGCAGCTAGCGCGCTTGACTAAATAGAAAGGGCTTTTCTCGCTTGTTTAGTAAAGTCAAGTTTTTGGCCTTATCTTGCAGGTGACGACGACGTCGAGTTGGCGGCGGAGAAAGACTCGGCATTCAGGCGAGCCGCCCGGTGGTGTGGTACGTAGTGGGTTTAGTACGCCCCGCCAAAAGGGCTCCGAAACAAAGAAAAAGGTGCGTGCCGCACTCACGAGGGACTGCCAGTGATATACTGGAGGAAGGTGGGGATGACGTCAAGTCCGCATGGCCCTTATGGGCTGGGCCACACACGTGCTACAATGGCAATTACAATGGGAAGCAAGGCTGTAAGGCGGAGCGAATCCGGAAAGATTGCCTCAGTTCGGATTGTTCTCTGCAACTCGGGAACATGAAGTTGGAATCGCTAGTAATCGCGGATCAGCATGCCGTGGTGAATATGTACTCGGGCCTTGTACACATCGCCTATCACACCCTGGAAATTGGTTTCGCCTGAAGCATCGGACCAATGATCACCCATGACTTCTGTGTACCACGAGTGCCACAAAGGCTTTTGGTGGTCTTATTGGCGCATACCACGGTGGGGTCTTCGACTGGGGTGAAGTCGTAACAAGGTAGCCGTAGGGGAACCTGTGGCTGGATTGAATCCTTCGCAATGGAAATGCCCTCTTCCCCCGCAAGCACCTACTCCTAACAAAATGAAAAGCAGCGAGCTCCGCAACAAAAGCGAAGCGAGCCGCGCTAGTAGCGCGCATCCGTTTTTCAGCTGGCTTCCAATCAAAGCTTGACAAATAGGGGAAGGCCACCTTACTATTCTTGGTAGCTTTTATGTGCTTAATGTGTTGTATAAACCAAATTTGCCTCTTAATCTTTTAAGTGTTGGGCAGCTTGCTGATGTGGGTTATATTTTGACATTGACTGTTGATTCTTATATTGTATAGCATCATACAAGTGGTCGGACTATTGGTAGGGGTAGTAGGCATGAAGAGTTATACACAATGCGATCTCTTTAACTGCTCTCACGTTAATATATTTTCGCCATCTTTGACCTTGACTATTGGCACTAACATCTGGGTTATATATCTGCATCTTTTTTTGTCTTTTCCATGTTAGCAAGGTGTACTTGGGCTTATTTCATCTATTGTTATGCGCCATAGTACTAGTTGTCCTTTAGCTAAACAAGCTGCCCCTCCCTTTCCTGTTAGCTCTTTTGCTTCTACTACCTATTTTGATTTAGTTCCTTCACGTTATACCTAGGTTTATTTCATGGATTCTCGTGATGAATTTCTCTCTCTCTCTCTCTCTATATATATATATTAAAGCTTTTCATGATTTCTAGTCGATTCACTAAAACTATTAAAGCTTTTCATTTTGGTTCGGGTGTGGATTATGTCTCTATAGCTTTTTGTTCTTTCTTAACTTCTCAGGGAACCTTACCTCAGTTATCATGTCTCAATGTTCCTGCTCAAAATGGTCTCGTTGAGCGAAAACACCATCATATTTTGGATATTACTCGTGCTATAGAGTGAGTAGGTCCAAAATAGCAAATTCTTTCGATGTACTTGCGTGTCAAGCTTCTGAACTCATCGGATTGGAGAAGGTTGACAAAATTGCCTGCTAAATTAACGAAGAAAAATGAAAGAAAAAGAGGATATAGAGATATGGAAAAGAGAGAATGAGAGATAGAGAAGAGGGGGAGGGGAGAGTGAGAGAGAAAGATTTCTCTCTCTCCCCCTTTGAAAAAAGCTAATATTGTTCCTTTCATGAATGCGCGTCTAATCCCCATTAGTTAAATTTCATGTGTCACTTATAATTCGACTTGCACATGAAAGTAAGCTTTTGGGATGAAAGAGGGCCAAGATCACTGAACATTAGCATCAAAGTCAGGTCATTAACAAGTCTGGATCCAATAGTCACATGAAAGAGATACATATTGTTGGTATTTGTCTTAGGGCCTAATATGTGAGGGAGAGATTATTAGGGTTGTCATACATCGATTATGGAAGAGATTGGTGGTCAATTTATATGTGTAAGGGAAAGCATCATCCTATGAGCTAGCTATTAGGATGAAAGAGGTCCAAGACCACTCTACACATTGTATCATAATCAGTATTATCCCTTTTACAAATGTGCATCCACCCTCCCATTAGTAGAATTTCATGTGCTATTTGTAATCTGTCTTGTACATGAGAGAGGTTGTTCAAATTGTTGTTCTATATCACTTAACAATCCATCCTCTATGTTTGTTATATTCATATGGTCTCCCTTCACCTATAAACTTAAGTTTTTTTTATTAGACTTTCCAACATGTAATATTTTAGATTAATCACTCACATTTACATCATATCTTTCTTGATCTATTTAAGTATTTTGTACATATGGTATTCACAATTATGATTAAACTCAAACTAATAATAATTGATTGAGCTATAAATGTAAAGATAGAAAGTGATATTGGAAACACATTGGTCTTCCTCTTCTCTTATATCTCTCAATTTCAATTCAATTCACTTTTCTAGAAATGTCCCATTAAATCAAATTATCCATGATCATCGGTGACATTCTCACGTAGCAAATACCGAATAAATTTTTTGAAAACAAGTAAGAGTCATGAGGCACTCAATTGAGGAATTTTTATCCTCAAAAGTCTCACATGGCCTAAAAGTTGACAAAGGACAAGATTCAGTTAAAAAATAATATGGAACTTTGCTCTATGTGGAACTTGTCGAAATTCCACGAAGGCATCTTTGTCCTTTTATACATGATTTGTGGCCCCTAAATTTATTGTCCACAAAGGATGAGATTGAGTTTAAAAAAATTGAATTGGATGTCGCGACCCTAAAAATTTTTCGATCGGTGGAAAATTTCCGGGTTAACGGATTATTAGGTTAACTAGATGGATTAACATAATACGAACCCTCCCAAGTCCTACCGATTCGCAACTTTGGTTTTTTGTTCAAATGGTTTTAAACTAGAGTCGCCACTAATCATTTTTGGTAGGTTGATTAGAAACCTAAGTAAATTAGCGGGAGAACTAAATTACTTTTATGAACCAGAGATTATGAGTTCGGGGACTTGTTTACATCAGTTAATTAAAACTAATGCCCTTTTGGTACCTTAATTTCATGGATATCCTAATTTGGTAACTTAGGCTTGATTTACTCCTAATGCTCTAGTGGGGTGTTCTCTTTTTGTATTTCACTTTTTTAAATGGAATGTACATGAGTGACATTTTTTTGGCATTTTCAAAATATTAAGTATTTTCCTGAAGCTGAAAGAGGGAGTGAATTAACGACTTCTGTGCAGTACTGTGACCTACTCATTTCGGGGTCTAGTGATTCAAAAATTAAATTACAGGAAGTTAAATGACAATAAATAAAGACCACCAATGGATAGCTCATTCTTGGCTTGGCCCTCTCTTTTGGGGTTTAAGGAGCAGGAATTTAAATTGCAGAAATTTAAATGACAGTAAGTAAAAATCTTCAATGGGCGGCCTAGCATTGGCTTGGCTCTTCCCTTTGAGGTTTAATGGTGCAGGAATTAAATTGCAGGAATTTAAATGACAGTAAGTAAGCACCTCCGATGGGTGGCCTAGCATTGGCTTGGCTCTTCCCTTTAAGGTTTAATGGTGCAGGAATTAAATTGCAAGAATTTAAATTACAGTAAATAAAGACCTCCAATGGATGGCCCGGCCTTGGCTTGGCCCTCTCTTTTGGGGTGTAAGGTGCAGGAATTTAAATTGCAGTAAATAAAGACCTCCAATGGACGGCCCAGCCTTGCCTTGGCCCTCTCTTTTGGGGTTTAAGATGCAGGAATTTAAATTGCAAGAATTTAAATGACCTCTAGTGAGTGGGCTCTGCCCTTCACATTCTAGGGTCTGGGAAGATCAGGAATCCTGCAGAAGCTCAAACCCCATTTAACTTGCCTTGTCACTTTAGGAATAAGCCGATGAGACACACATCCAATTATCTCAAAAAAAAAATTTATTTTCGAGACGAATCGTGTTTTATTGAAGAAGTTGGATACCTATATGTGCCGCACTAAATTCGAGCACCTTGACAATTGTCAAAATTCATTCAAAGATTCAAGTTAAAAATATACTTACCTGAGGATTTGGAAGATTGCCTAGTGATTTCTTGACAACTAGGCTTGTTCATTCAATAATCGCGAAGTGGATTTCGAGACATTGACAGGTAATTCGAACATTGAAAATGTGCCACCTGTCAGGCAGTGTCAGAGGCAACATGTGCAAGTATTTTCATCAATGAGTTCATTGGTTCATGTAAAACTTGTTCAATTGAGTTTGCAATGACTAGAAGCAGTCTGTGTAATAACTCATGATGCGATCGATCAACATATGGATCATGCAAAAATATTCTGTCAAGTTTGCATTACCAATTTTGTTCAAACATGTTATCATAGTATGAACATCTCGAATGTGATCTGAATGGGGAACTTTAGTTCGAAAGGGCTTTCTCTCACTCTCGAGAAAGGTTGTTTATCTTGATTGCAGAATTGAAAAGGAATCGCTCGATCTTACCATCATTGTATTCAACAAGGGTCTGAGTAATCTCGCAATTGATACGATCACGCCGATCTAGAGGTCTTGATTAGGACCATAATGTAGGCTGCATCAAGGGCTTACCAAAGGGGACTCTTCTGAGTCAAGGCCATTAATAAGAAGTATTCATCATTTGCTCCGGGCTTACAAGTCAAGAACCCTGCAAAAATGAGAGAGAAATAGTCTTGCTCGTTTCTTTTCGAGCGATGCTTAAAGTCTTTCAACTCTACGTTAATTCAAGCGTCTTAATCTGAAAAGACTTTCTTGGATTGTAACGTAGGTTAGGATTGGATTTGACGTCGATGATCATTGCATCTTTATCACCAGTCTCGACCATTTTAGAATTGACTTCAAAGGACACCATCATTGTATGAGGAATGTGTCAACTTCTGCTAATACTGTCGTTGCTCTCGGATGAAGTAAACTTCAACTGCATATTTGGCTATCTGACTCCTTCAAAGAATTTTCTTTCGCAATCAGATCCCGTTAGGGATTTACCGAAGGAGATAGTATGTTTTCCTTGAGTTTTCAAAGGCATGCAAAAATGAATATTGATTTGAATGGGTATTAACCTTGCTTTTGACTGACATTTTGCTTTTTCATACCCAGGGACTAGCTTTTTTTCTTTTGGTCCCATTTTTTTTTTGTCTTTTCCGTTATGTTTAGGAAAATAATTTCTAAAAATTGTGCCATCTACATATGTATATCAAAGATTTAGCGCACTTGAAGAGTTGACTCGGGACTTTTATGTAGACCCACTTCTTCTGAGTTCTTTTACTTTAAGATGGTGCTATCTTCATCATAGAATGAGCAATGATTACCAACGGGGTTTTAAGAAACGAATATGCAGGCTTAATTGGGCGATGTAAAGGATGAAGGTGTATTGGATAGAGAAAAGAATGCTTTTCGTCTTCCTAAGACTATTGAATTACCGTATGAGATTAAAAGTAAAGAAACACTTGAAAATTGATATTAGTCCGAGCAAGAAAATTTCTAACAATTTACCTCGTGCTATTACTGGGACTATCTTCATTTGGCCCCAATGTGGGGGTGGTTCTCGACAGGGGTTATGAAATGAAACCGCCGCTTAAATGGGTTATCAATGGTCACATGTAGTGTTTAGGATAGAGAAGCGATCGTCTCATTCCTTTCGGCTATCGTACCTTTCGCGAGAAAACCCATTGTCTTGAGGAAAGCGGGACCTATTTAGCACTCAACTCACTATGGATTAAAATATATGACGTGTGTGGAAACAACTTGTCTTTCGTCATCCTGTCATTCCCCATTCTATACATTCGACGCATCATGTGAAGCTTATGCTCCAAGTCAGGATTGGTAAAACAAACATGCAGAAGAGTCATGCAAAAATATGGAACGTGCAAACATAATGCGGATGTGGAAATTTTTAAGCATCATGCATGTTTAAGAAATGTGTAAGTATATCAAGAATGAGAGAATTTGAATTGTCCTTGGGCATGTGGACGGATCAAATCAAATCAGTGATATACTCCTTATGTCGAGGAGTGACTTGTCTTTAATTTTGCTCATGCACTATGAAGCACATTGATGAAGTGAAGCATTTAGGCCTTATTGACGACCATCCCGGTCGTCGATCGAATGCTCCAATTTGCCCCCATTTTTATTAGAACGGATCTCTTTAGATGATCGTAATTCTGCCCCCTTGGGGCGGTCTTTTTGTCATGTTAAATATTAGTGTAAACATTTCCTATAAAAAGGAAAGAAGACGTGTTAGTTAGTATCAGAAAGGATAAATTGGAAGCGATACTGATTCACCATTCGTCTTGAATGCCTTGCATGAGTCTTTTACCAATTTTGCTGGATTGAGTTTTCCTTAACTTTTGTTGGATGCTTCACCATTAAGCCAAAATTGTGGTAAAATACCGACTTCGGTATTCATTCATTGAGAATTCTGTTTGTTTTTGCAAAAAGGAAACGTGCAAAGGTTGTATTATTCATTTACAAAATCTACAATACTTACCAGCCTTGGGGATCGAACTCGAACGACCTCGAATCATTATCGTTTCCCATGCCATTAGGCCTATTAGACCGTAGGTGTCTATGGGGCTTTCTTTTTAAGGGTTAATCTTTGGGATAACGCGGCCTTGTTGTATTGCTTTGAGCCATTTCGTGTCTTGATCCTTTTCAAGGCATTTTGCAACCCCTGTCAAGAACGGAATAAAACAATTCAGGACTTGAGATGATTATGAGCAAATTAAAACGATACAGAATTACCCATGTCTGAGATTGCTCGGGTCTTTTGTTCGCATTTTTCTTCGTCTGAAGCTATCCATCCTAAGGTAATGCCCCTGAGTTGATTTGCCCCGAATTTGTTCAACTTGCATTTGGATATAATTGTGTTCTTAGGTTAGTTTGCAAATTCCTGAAAATAGAAGGGGCTCAATTTAAAACTGGAGCAATTGAGGGTAAATTGGAATGATACGGAGCTACCCTGCGAGTTCATGCTGATTTTTACTTGCAATTAATTTTTTCGAGTTTGGTGCGGTAACGGCTCCTAGCATTTAATAGGGGGGAGGGAGATTACTAATTTTTGCTTTTACATTAATTCCGGACATTGATAAAAGTGGAAAACAAGCAAAGAAATGAAGCAGATGCATTCATCCAGGTTTGATATTCTTTCCTTTGCAGGCTCTTTAGTGGTCAGCTGGCTTCGTTTTGAATTAGGTATGCGTCGGCCATGTTGAAGGTCGCATAATCACTAGTTTTGAAATACATGCTCTGTATGCACATTAAAGCCTCGGTGCTTCATCAGCATCAAACTGGTTGATCATAGCGGCGATCT
The DNA here is from genome assembly GCA_016432845.1 of Psidium guajava. Lineage (NCBI taxonomy): Eukaryota > Viridiplantae > Streptophyta > Magnoliopsida > Myrtales > Myrtaceae > Psidium > Psidium guajava. The sequence goes on along the minus strand of CM028229.1, from coordinate 32,213,760 downwards.
CGTCATCGACGCTACTTGCTCGATAGTGATGTATCCCCTCCTCTTCGGAAGGCATCAATGCTGGCTCCATAGGTTTGGTCTTTTCGTACACTACCCCAACAGAACTTGATCCTGTTATGAACTGATCTAACTCACCTCTTAAACGGGCATTTTCGACTCTCAGATACTGCTTTTCGTCGAGGGTGAGGAGGCTGTTGCAGTTGAGGCAGGTGGTGGAGTCAAAAGCTCTTTTATACATCTTGTTCTCCGCTCGGAGGTTTTCATTTTCAACTCTCAAAAACTCGACCTCATTGCGCTCATATCGAGTCTTCATTCGAGTTCGTCTATTTTGAAACCAGAACTTGACCTGCGAAAGTTCAAGTCCTAGCTCTTGGCTCAGTTCCATTCTTTGTTTGCCGTTCGGCATAGGGTACGCTTTGAAGAAATCTTCAAGCTTTTGTATTTGCTCCTCAGTATGGCAACAGTAACGCTTCCTTTGACCCTTGATGTTGTTATGTTTACCCTTACTGAGATCTTGGACGTCGTCGGCGGAAGGGCCCGGCTCCATGGTCTGAATCCCAAATAGGGCCTCGAGCTCTTCCTCTCTCATACTCAGCAAGTAGTGATAGCTCTCAAGTGTGTTGGGTTGAAACATTTTCGATGGGTTAATAGTTTCTCAAGGTTTGCTACCTCTTCTTGTATTTTCAACTTCTCTAGATTTTTCTGAGCGACCACGTATACTTTAGGCCCCTCTTCTGAGCACGAATGAGGATTATCAAGGGGATATCTCCTTTAAAATTAGACTTGGGTTTAGCAACTGTATTTCTTCTCCTCAGTGTTTTGTCTGCATCTTTCGCTTGGCTCGTCTTTCTTTCATCTTTTCATGGTAGGGACCTCTGTCGTTATCTCCATCGTCGATTTGTTGGCGAGTTCTCCAATAAAGCCGAGTCGTATCTCCTTTTCTGCCGAAAATGTCTTTGTCTCCCACTCAGCTCGTCTTTTCATCATTTCTTTTTTCAAAGTGGTGGCGTCCCGTCCAACTTTTCCGCGGAGATGTCGGATTTGCTTGGCTCGAGGTCGCCGCCTGACTGGAATTCGAGCTAGCGAGGGTGTTGTCGACAGAAAATGGCAGATAGGAAAGTATGGCCAATAAAGATTGCCCCTATGAAGTTAATATTTGACTTAGAGAAAATTATCATCTTCGCATTCCAATCTTCCGCTTCACCTCTCTCCTTCAATACTCTCGTGTTTCGCCCGTCTGCCTTAATTTTCTCCTCTATTTTTTTTAACGAAAATGGCCAGTCTTCCCACGCAGATATCCCCGACTGAAGTCATGTTCAGATGGGAGAGATTTTACCATCTTCTTGGTCGAGGCTATATTTACATAGCTTATCATCCGAGTGTCGAAGCTGAGATCCTCGATCTGTTCAGGGAGGTAAATGCTTCTTCAGTCGAAGGCACCAGCTTGGAGAAAGAATATAAGGCGTTCCTATATGTCTTCATCAATTTTCTAGAGGCTTGCCGGAACACCCAAGAGACAGTCATCTTAGCCCGCGTCGTGAAGGCCCGCTACCAGGATCGATCTGAATGCCTGGAGTTTGTAGAACGCTCAGTTGCTCGATACAAGGAGGCTGTCAAGTCTGCTGATGAGCGAGTCTCGCTGTTGGTTCACGAGAGAGAGAAGCTGGTAGAGCGCTTAGCTTTGAATCAAACTTACTTTGAGCATGACTCGAGAGATGTTGTGATGAAGTTCAGATATGAATGAATGGAGGAGAGGCTTGATGATCCAACGGCGGATATAGCTTTCGAGAGAGACTTGATCGACAATCTGAAGCTTGCCGTTGAACACCATGAAATTAACGCGGCTAGGTATAAGGAGAAATGTACTCGCCTATTCTTCAAGCTTGCAGATCTCGATCCCAGGTTGCTCAGTGTAGGTAGAGCATTAATTTCATGGAGAATCAGTTGAACTCTTTTGTTATGCTTATTAGGGCTCAGTTCAGCTTTACATTTCCTCCCCAGTGAGTTGTTGTAAAACTCGTTGATGAATGGAATGAAAGGAAAGTTTCGCATGTTTGTACTTTAATTTCCCAGCTATCTCTTCTCCTGCAGATCACGATAGATCGATTCAAGGCACAAGAAATATCGAGGCTTAACATCTTTCCTGATATTCTTGTTTGTTGTTATAGACGATGATATCGAGAATATTAAAGAAGCTTTCGACAGTAGACCCCACTAGCCACGTCGAGACCTATGAGCTAGTCACGCGAATTATGACAACTCGGTCAGTTCGTCAATAAACGAATTAGGTGACTTATTGCGTGCCCTTACTTTGCTCATGCAGTCTTTCGGCGTCCACTTGCTCGTGTCGGACACCTGTAGCATCGAAAGAAATGCCTGTGGGCCATAAGCACCTGCCCTCCATTAAACGTTTTGAATAATTTGGCCAAAAAAGCGACACAGGCTTATCTCTTGGGTTCTGACTGTACACGGTGTTCTTTTCTGAAATAAGTATATGGATCCCCCAATACATTAAGAATGTTCCCACATCTGATCCGGATACATTTACTGTCCCTATCAAAATACATGGTCCATGCTCATTAATAGACACATTTCTAAATCCGGGAGGATTGACATCTTCGCATGCCCCCAGGATTAAGGGATCGGCGATTTCCGTCCTTTCATATTTCTGAAGATTTATTCTTGGTGTGTATTATTGAGCCCAATTTTTACACTCGCCTGGGGTACCTAGGATTCCCCTACAAAAGAAAAGGATATAATTAGCATGCGACGTAAGGAAGGTCGGTCCATGACTCCTATATTAATCTAATTTGATTTTTCTATTTTGGGGAGAAATCAAGAAAAATTTCTTTGGGAAGAACATGGGTTAATTTTTGACAAAAAATTTTCTTGCAGATTTTTAAAAAATGTGACAAAATTTTTTGATATTTACCAAAAATTTTTTGAAGGAATTTTCCTCTTTTATCAAAATGATTTTGCAGTGGTAATTTATTAGGAAAATCTCATTTTTATTGAAACAGGAAAGATGGGACAAAATTCTTCATTAGTCAACAAAATGCCCATGAAGGGATTTTTCACATTTATTTTTTTCAAAAAAATTTTAGAAATGGGGCTCAAATTAGATTTTTATTTTCTTTTGAAAATAGGGTCGTAATGTTAAGTTCAAAATTTGACTGACCCCTAGCATGGACCAATCGAAAATAAATACAATATAAAGTTAGAGAACTTACTTTTACCTTGAAAAAAATGCAAATCACATAGACATGCACATGACTCAAGTGAGGAGTGGACTCTAAAAAATAAAAAAGAGAGACATGATATGGACCTAAAAGGCCCCCACTATCTGAATCGACAACCTTACCCTTCGCGCAATCAAACGACAAGTGGGAAGAATTGTCAATTTAGATAATGAGCAGGATAAAATATGGTCAACCCAAGCGCAATCGACGCAAGAGCTTTGCATATTCGATCCTTTTCTATGGTTACCTAGGAAAAATTTCGCAACTTAGGTTTAGACGCTTGTGTGTGCAGGTGTCATGATCTCAGAGTTTGCAAGGCATGCACAACAATTGATATCAAAACAGCGCTTCTAAAAATGTGCTAAATTAAACAAATAATCCCAACACCGAGCCTGCAAAACAAAGTGGTTAGTTGAACACTCCATCTCTTATAACTTCCATCCTGCAAAACCATTTAACGCCTAAAGATGAGGTCCAAACAAGATCGCCAAAAACGAGATATCCATGAAATTTTCATTGGCCTAAGTCCACTAAGGCTTTTAAAATTTCGAAAAAATTCAAGTATTCCAACTGATGTTGTTTTCCAAAAATTTAAAAATCCCGTCTCCAGCGAAGTCGCTAGTCTGTCGCGACCCTAAAAATTTTTCGATCGGTGGAAAATTTCTGGGTTAACGGATTATTATGTTAACTAGATGGATAAACTTAATACGAACCCCCCCAAGTCCTACCAAATTGCAACTTTGATTTTTTGTTCAAATGGTTTTAAATTTGGAGTCACCACTAATCATTTTTGATAGGTTGATTAGAAACCTAAGTAAATTAGCGGGAGAACTAAATTACTTCTACGAACCAGAGATTATGAGTTCGGGGAATTGGTTATATCAGTTAATTAAAACTAATGCATTTTCGGTACCTTAATTTCATGGATATCCTAATTTGGCAACTTAGGCTTGATTTACTCCTAAGGCTCTAGTGGGGTGTCCTCTTCTTGTATTTTCACTTTTTAAATGGAATATACATGAGTGACATTTTTTTGGCATTTTCAAAATATTAAGTATTTCCCTGAAGCCGAAAGAGGGAGTGAATTAACGACTTATGTGCAGTGCTGCAACCTACTCATTTTGGGGTCTAGTGATTCAAAAATTAAATTACAGGAAGTAAATGACAATAAATAAAGACCACCAATGGATAGCTCAGCCTTAGCTTTATCCTCTCTTTTGGGGTTTAAGATGTAGGAATTTAAATTGCAGGAATTTAAATGATAGTAAGTAAGAACCTTCAATGGGCGGCCTAGCATTGGCTTTTCTCTTTCCTTTGGGGTTTAATGGTGTAGGAATTAGATTATAGGAATTTAAATTACAATAAACAAAGACCTTCAATGGGCAGCCTAGCATTGGCTTAGCTCTTCCCTTTGGGGTTTAATGGTGTAGGAATTTAAATTACAGTAAATAAAGACCTCCAATGGACGGCCCAGCCTTATCTTGACCCTCTCTTTTAGGGTTTAAGGTGCAGGAATTTAAATTGCAGTAAATAAAGACCTTCAATGACGGCTCAGCCTTGGCTTGGCCCTCTCTTTTGGGGTTTAAGATGCATGAATTTAAATGACCTCCAGTGAGTGGCTCTGCCTTCACATTTTGGGGTTTGAATTCTTTAAAATAAAATATAACGAATTAATTTAACAATTCGGGTCGAAACCCATCGACGGATCAATTGCAAATTTAATGGGCATTCAAGAGTTCGTCAGTGCCAATTTTACACCTCCATAGTATTTACCGTTGACTTGGAGTTGTTCTTTGCCAGAAATAAAAATAAGTAGAAATGGAGGGCGGAGTGTAGACAATTTGTGCTAATTTGCGACTAAAATCACAAATAAATGAATAAATAAAAACACTTAACTCGAATTTGCTTGCTCGTTGACGAGGATGAACTCTTGATTTATGTTGATCGATGAAAGAATTAGTGATGATAACTCCTAACTTTAAACTCCCATTATCTTCAAAATTTTCTCTCTCTTTTTAGTATTTTCTTTCTCTCCAGTTTTTTTTAATCTCCCAAAACCATCTCAAACATCTAAAATTTTCTCTCCAAAAAAATTCCCTCCATCCCAAGCTCACTTCTTCCTCTTTTTATAGTCTACTCATCCATCTCCCATTCTAATTTTTTCACTAACTCTTCTTCCTCTCATCTTCCCTTCTCTATTATCATCTTATTTTCTTCATCTCCTCTTCTCTATTTTCCTCTCTCTATCTCCTCTTCTCCATCTTCCCTTCTCTATCTCCTCTTCTCCATCTTCCCCTCTCCATCTCCTCTTCTCCATTTTCCCTTTTCTATTCTAATTTCTCCACTAATTCTTCTTTTTATTATTTATGAAATAATCCCTCAAATGTTATGTATTTGCATTCTAGTCCCTGAGATTTTAAGTATTTGCGATTCAGTTCCTGGAGAAATATTTCGTTAATTCTAAATATCCTCACAATTTTCGACACACCTCTCCTATGCTTGGTTGAAATTCGTTGCATATCAAATTTAAACTCATTTCTTGTCACTGAAAATAACGCAAAATTTAATTAAAACCCCTTTACAAAATTAAGCCTTTTTGGGTATAATTGGGTCAAGATGAAGATTTGGAATATTAGAGAATAATGTCACAACTCCTAAAAGTAAAAAATGAAAATAAATTGACTCAAATTGAAATTTTTAGGGCAAAAATGTTATTATTTATGAAATATTTTCTTAATTTCTAAAAAATACAAGAAATATGAAAAATCATTTTTTGGTCAAAATTGACTTTCTAGGCTTGGCTAAGGTTCACAAAGTTGATTTTTTAATTTTATGAATTTTTATGGATTTTCTATTATTTTTTGAAAATAAAAATGCCGAAAAATACTGAAAATATGAAAAATTATTTTTTGGCCAAAATTGGTTCCTTAGGCTTAGCCAAGCTCTCCAAAGTTAATTTTTCAATTTGATGAGTTTTTATGGCTTTTCTATTAATTTGTTAAAAAAAGTCGAAAAATACTGAAAATATAAAAAATCATTTTTTTGGTCAAAATTGGTTCCTTAGACTTGGCCAAGGTCCCCAAAGTTAAGTTTTTATTTTTATGAATTTTTATGAATTTTTTTATTAATTTTAAAAGACAAATGATGATTAAAAATCAAGTGTCAACATTATAGACCTAAGTAATACTGTCAAATGTATAAAGGATTTTTACCTTCTTTCAGTCACCATAGTTGCGAGCAAAGCAACCCTTTTTACCATAATTGAAACATTTCACTTTTGAGATGTTTTTTTTAAGGATGGTTTTCCTTCCCATGTTGGTTAACCTTCAGTTTCTTTCCTAAGGAATCTACTTCTTTGCCCTTCCACTTTTTGGATCCATCAAGACACTTATGCTTGGAGCCCGAAACCCCATGTGTTGTAGAACCAGTAAAATAAATGTTGATTCGATAAGATGCATAGAATCCTCAAAGGTCATTATGTATTCACTATGGGTCAAGCAAATTTCATATGCTCCTAGCTATGAGCTAAAAAACAAATTACTGCATGCACTTACTACTCATCAATTAAAATGTGGCCAGCATCTTTTAGTTCACTTATCATGTTTGACATATGCCTCAAATTTTCGTTTCATATTTTATCCAGAAGGCATTTTATAAGGGTCAAACCTTAAAGTGAGTTGTCTTAGTTTGGTAATTGATGTCTAACCAAACGTTGCTTTTAATGCTTTCTACATGTCTTTGGCATTTTCAAAATCCTTAAACTCCCGCATGATATCATTTTTCATGCTACTCAGTAATGTAATGTGAGCAATAAAGTACTTTTTCTTCTAAGCAATAAATGCTTTTTTTTAATCCCTTCTATGTTGTGCAATATTTTCATTTTCAAGTTCTTCCATAGCTAGATTAAGATCTTCTAATACTTTTTCCGCTTCCAACATATACTATAGTTTCATACTCTAGATTTCATAAATTTTTCTGTTCAATTTCTCTCATTTGTTGAGCTTAGCTATCATATTCTTAGATGTTGTAGCCATTATATCTGAATACGAAGTTTTTTAGGCATGCATTCATGAATTATTAATGTCTATCAGTTATGCAAGTATTTTGCACAAACTAATTATATTAATGAATAACTTCACAGAAGGTTTTAGATTTGAAAGGTCAAAAGTTCCCAATAATCATCTAAATCCAAATTTGAAGTTGTCATTAGTGTAATTATTTATGCAAAATTGAGTTCATTACAGTTAGTGGAATGTTTTAAAACTCCCCACTTGAATACAATATGAGACATAGCAAGATATGAAATGATACTCAAATAATACATGCATAAATTATAGTCAAATTATGAAATATATAAATAGCAAGCAAGTTACAATTTATACTTGATATCAATGAACCATACTTTATACAATATTTGTGTAGTTATCTACATGTAATATATTTTCTGTATTTTAAAAATGAGAAATACATGTAAATATTATTCAATAAAACCCCAAAATATGTGTTTATTAGGTTATGTACGTAATTTTATAACTTAAAAACAACAAATATGGAAAATAACTATACCACAGTGTAGTAATTTCAATATGAACATAATGGTACCTCGCATGACCCCAACGGAGGTCCCTCGTGCCATATGTGCCCCTAAAAGTCTTGGCATGTGCAGTCCACATGCCAAACTCGGCCAGCTTGACTTTGTTGGTTTGACTGGCTAACGCATAGGTCAAACATTAGGGTCGGATCGAAAATGAGGCAGTGGTTTAGAGCTTGGTTGGGTCGGAACCTGAGACACTACCATCAGCATTACGTTAGCTTCCTCATTTCAGCGACGGTTGTTGCATCTACCGCTCGTGTAGTATGTGAAGCCCACATAGAGAGGCCCCTCTAGCGCGTGCAACTTTTTTTTTTTTGACATCGTTTGGTGACTTGCAACCCCTCAAAATACTCATATCAATGAGATGAGTCTAATGGTATATTTAAAATCAATTTTCAATGGGCGAAAATAAGCTTAAAGGTGACATTTCGTTGTGGCTCTGAGGAACCTGGTCTCGTCGCAGTGCATAACGCCGCATACAGCATCTATTGGTAATGGTTGACTACTCGAAATTCTCGTCTCGATTAGACTATTCCATCTTCGTTTTCAAAAACAATTTTTATTGGACAGAATAGAGTCAATGACCATTACAAAATACCCCCGAAAAATGATTCTTTCACATTAAAATCAATTACAAATATTCATAATGATCAGGAAACAAGAACAGCGTTGCTCTGATGCTAATAAAGGGAATGAATCTCAATACAAATGCAGCGAATTATGCAAAAACTATGCCCACGAATATACTTGAATCACTGATCGATGAAGTATATCACATAACGAATATACCTCATTTTTCATAGATTAAATGTCCCGATGTAGTCCTATGAGAGTTTTCGTCTAAAGGTTTCACGTTCGAGGGAGATACGGAAGAACATAGTTAGTCTTCTTCACCGTTCTCTTTTTCTCTCTGTATAAAGTGATACATTTAGAAAGAATGTGAGAACATTCTTTGATTAAAAGAGACAACTGCCAATGTAGTGCTTCTTATGGGTCATGGGCTAGGTTAGCCCTTATGGGCGACCATGGCCCACCCGTAAACCTAACACTAAGGAACCATGTCCAACCATCTTCTGTCTTCGCTTCAAAAATAGCCTGCACAACTAGAAACATCTGATTGTTTCCACCTCTTACAACATCACAATGAAACATTTGCTTTAGTAGAGTCTTAATAAAATAATCATCTAGTCCTATTACTTTCCTACAACCTTGAAAACAACCCTTTTTCAACTCTTCCAAGCACACATAGAATCTTTTGAAGATATTGTTTGGGTGTCTAAGAGCGAGATCAAATGTGCTACGCTTACCGGATTGCTTTAATTAAGCTTTATAAGATGTTAATATTCTGAAAAAAAAATGGTAGTAACATATATTGCTTAGGAAATGGATCCCTTTTTCCATTGTGCTATTCTTACCAGACGAGATCAATTGTGTTATTCTTACTAGATTGCTTTATAACACGTGCTTTTGTTGAGTGTGAGTCCCCACATCTCCATTGCATTTGCCTGTAGTTGTGTTGTCGTATATTTCAGATTAGCTCTAATTTTAAGCAAGAACTATTTAGCAGCCCACACGTAAAATGCTTGTTTGTTTCTCATGCTTCTTGAGCAGGTATGTTATTCTCGAATTGTCTTAATAACAAAAGTTTTTTCTCTCTTCAACCAACTACCATAAATGGACCATTCACATCCATACACACACAATGCATATATTTCGTTTACCCTTTTTCCAATCAATGCTGTAGTCATTTGCGATTTCATATTTCTGCATTATTCTCTTAAACTGAGTGTGAAACTCAAATATCATGCCTAACTGAAAATTTAATTTCGTGTGGTCACAATTTAGGTCATATCAAATAGTCAAAGATTCTGTTTGATCACATACTTCCTTTTCTCTAGAGTTAAAAGGATTGAGATCTTCAGATGCTTAGATGTCCTCATCATCTTCGCCCTCATTTATGCCTTCTGCATTAATATCCAATGCTGCCCCCTTTTCCATCCTCACTTCCAATCTCATTTCCCTTACTTGAAAATAATCCTCATTATCCTATGGGACATGGCCATCATCACTTTTAGCTAATGCATCAATCCATCATCATTACTCTTACCATCACCACTTTCAAAGGAAAGGCTATCATTACTCTGACTATCTTCACCATGGCTAACACACCTATATTCAAGCTCAGCTTCAGCTGTAACCCCAATTTTAACTTCAACTTTAACTTTTTGCCGGCTAGCAACTCCAACTGGGTATGACTAGTAAGCTAGGCAGGAAGCTGACAAAGAAAGAAACCGTCTCCTTACGCCCTCATGCTCAACGCGTTGCTTAGATAGCTGATAGCGAACGATTTATTGCACGTTCAGAAGCTCCGAGGAACCTGCGAAGAGTTTGGTGCGTTCATGTTTAGGCAGTAACACAAAACATACACAACCAAAGACCTATAATTCTGAATAATTAGGAGTAGTGCCAAAGAATTTTTTATTGAATTAATCAAATGGCATAAGAGGGCTTTCCTTTGTTAGAAATCCACAAACAACATTCTAGAACTTCCAAACCAAATAAGAGCAACATGAGAAGGATCTTTTCACATTACACTTCAATAGCTACCAAAGCACGCTCAATCAATCGTCAATCTCCAGCCTAAAGTTGATCAGTATAACCATGTGTCACCCCGCGGGCTTCGTTGTACCCTGCCTACTCGTTTCATACAGTTGTAAGCTTTCCACTCAGTGGAACATGAGTTGCCTACCCAATTTTAGTTGGACTCTATAGCCATAGCTTTGCAAACGAGGACTAATATCTTCACCCAGCCAGCCAGTCTTGCTTACTTGGTGAGAGCCTTATGTGTTTAAGGACGACAAGTTATAAATCTTAATACAGGCATGATGTATTGTTGAATTAGTCTTTTTCGCCACATCGTGTATAACGGGAATTGAACCCTTTCTGTTGCTAGTGGGCGGATGGAGAATGTCCTAGGCTGACTAAAGATTCTTAGAAAAAGTCTAGATTCTGTGAGATAAAGTCTAAACTCACCTTTTTTCTTTCTTATCTAGGCCTTTTATTAATCCTCGTGGCAGCTAATGAATTCCCATCTGTTGAAGTCAGTCCCGCTTCAAGTGTCCTAAGATCCGAAAGAAATAGATTAGTTTGTTCAGTGTTCAGGGGGTTCAGGTTCTTAAGCCCAAGTGCTAATAGTTTCCTAGTAAGAGTTGGCACACGTAGGCCCGGAACCAAGGTTGGTTGATGCGTAACATATTGAGTTGGACAGCTTTCCTTGAGCAGATAGGATACAACGCCATCAATAGACATACTCGCAAAGAAAGCACCTACTCTGGGGTCACTGAACTACCTTTAGAGAGAGATTAAAAAGGCTAGTTAGAGCTAATTCGACAAATGTTAGGTTTGGTTTCCCCTACGCTAAGTAATCTCCTTGCCTGCCCGCCTCAGGAGAAGGTGCACAAGCTCAAAAGCCATTGCCGCCGACTCACACGCTACTTTGAATCCTTGAAGCTTCAAAGTCAATCCACCTTCCTCCCGACTAGCAGAAATCCAAATCTCCCTCCTCAAAGCGAATTGGGAAAAATATAGTATACCACTAACCTTATTTCCTATATGAGGGAGAAAGCAAATTGAAGAACCCGCGGATACGGGAAAAACTCAAATTTATTGTTAGCCAAGGAAAATGACTCGTGGTAAAGACAGATAGACTTTGACCAGACGTGCTCGGAATCTTTTTTTTTTTTCGATCCGAGCGAAGTTGTTATCACTCCTTCACCTCGTAAACTCGGTAAAGTGGCTTTGCTCCTCGCTTTTGTTCAATATTTTTATTGATCTATTAACAACAAGTAGATCTACACCAGAGGAATTAGTAATGTGTTGAGAGAAATTGGTATAAGAAACTATGGATACACTTCTTGATAATGGAATTCGTGGACAACCAATAAGGGATGGTCATAATAAGAATTACAAGTCATTTTCTCGAGTTGAGCTAGGGCCTCATTTCATTCTCGTAATGGGAGTGAGTGCATTTGCAAGACCAGACAAGTTACTCCATTGCCTCGCAACAGTAGCTCCTCTTCATTTGCTCCCGTTAACGACCACAAAGGCATACATATAAGACAGATGAGAAAAAGCAAAAGCGCTCGATGAATGATGATTGAAGATCGCAGCTCTGTTTGATGAGCCTGCGTAGTATTAGGTAGTTGGTTAGGTAAAGGCTGACCAAGCCAATGATGCTTACCTGGTCTTTTCGGATGATCAGCCACACTGGGACTGAGACATCGCCCGAAATCCCACGGGGGGCAGCAGTGGGGAATCAGGCGAGTGGAGGAAAGTGAAGTTGATTATTGGAGGAAAATAGGCAAGCCCTACTAGTACAATAATATAAGGAGCTAAAGGAACTACTCGGCTATTGAGCGATAAAAAAAGATTCGGCTCGTAGGCTTTAGAGCATCTTTCTCCCATGCTTTTCGTTGGTCAACAACCAACCAAAGCTCTATCTAATTCTTCATGAGTCCTACTTCTTAGCCTTACATAAGCTGAGGCTACTACTTATTGAATATATATGCATTTTTTTAAAGAAAGAAAGATGCACAAAGGAAATCGGAAACAACGAATTTCTCAGAGCCACAGTAACAATAGCTATAGGAGAAAATCTCCTTTAGGTTAAGCCGATACCGCACCACGAAAGCTTGAAGGTACGTCCCTTTCCCACATATCATCTTTCATGGATTAGCATCTCGAGGTCCTTTAATGGGCATAAAGAAATAGTCTTGGTAGCAATCACCAAACCAATAGAACAAGGGTTAGCTCTGCTGTTAGGCCACAAGCAAGGTAAGTAGGTGCATTCTTTTCTCTTTCCATGGTCTTTCATTCCGACATATTCCTAATAACAACTCCAATTACAACGTATTAACCGCTAATGCACCTTTCTTTTATCAAATCTCGGGCGCGGGAGGAAGAAACTCAAGAGAAGAGAGTCTTGTCTTTTCTTAGGTCCTTTTTTTTTGTCATCCTTGCATCTTTCCGGATTTTGTGTTGGACGCATGGCGTAACTAGGACCTTCAAATCATGTTTGAGCCTCTGTTCAAACCAAACAAACTCACCCCTAAATAAGGCCACCGCTCGAAGCGTGCCCTATGACCCACAACTCCAAATGAGCCTTGCGACGAGACATGGACATTCCTCATGCTGCGGCTCCCTCTGGTCCGTTCTCGAGTTGGGTTAGGGGAATATCCAGGTCGAGAAAGCCTAGAGGATGAGGCTATGTCTTACTATCATTCGGAATAGCCCGAGAGAGAGTCCTTAGCTTGAGCTTGCATTTTTGGTAGAGGAAGGGCAACTATCAGCCTAGCAAATAAATCTGAAATTAGGCAGTTTGGGATCAACAGGATTGACTGATTTCGCGACCCCGCAAATCAACTCCCTAAAAAGAATTTGTAAATCGACCGGTCCAACAACTTGAATCTACTACAGAATCCCAATCACAAGACAAGAGCCGCTTCTCTCTTTTTGATTTCAATGCCCCATAACATAATATATGGGGGGTATAAAAGGATAGGTAAATAGTATGGCTAATACTAAAGGTTGGTGATGTAATGAATAATCTGAGTCAAGCAATCTTAGAATAACTAACCCAATATTTCATACACCAGTGCATGATCAATAAAATTAGACTAGTGGGGCAGGCATCTTGCTTTTCGCTGTAAGCAACTCTCTTTATAAGGCTCTTTCTTTATCGAAGTTAAGAGTAGCTCCTCTTGTTGAAATTGTTCCTCTCCTTTTAGGCGAGCTACTTCGTTCCTCTCAAACCTTTCACTTTTTGTTTTTGTTTGTTAGAAAACTGCGCTTTCTATCCTTATCTTATTAGCCCTAAGGGGAGCCCTATTCTATGGAACAAACCCATTATCCTGCGTATCATTCTCTTCTTCTTACTCCTGTTCTTTATGCACCGCTATTAGCCCTTGCAACATTCACTGTCAACGACCGTGAAGGTAAGACCAAGCCCATTTTAGAGAGAAGGCCTGATGAAGCAGAGCCTTTGAAGCAAAAAATTCCTCAATTAGCAGTCGTTAGGCCGAAAAATGGTAAAGTAAAGGAACGCGAGGTGCAGGATACCATGCCGAGAAATTCGAGCAACCACTCCCCTATGTGCCAATCGCTAGCGCATATAGGGCCTTGGTGCCCATTTCAGCTGGAGAAGCTTAGCTTGATCTGATAAGTGCGAATTCGGTTCAGATAAACTTCATTCAAGAACTCCGCGCCCCTGGAATCATATTCATATTATAGTTGCTCCTGGTATCTATTATCATATATACTCCTTACTACATCGGCAGCGTCAAAGATGGAGTGGGATCTGTGAGGTGCCTAAATAGATTTAGGAAGGTTGATCTGCCATGCCCCGGGCCTTTTGCTCTTATAACGTACAAGGTGGCCGCCCATTTGTCAAGCCCCAAGAATCTACTGGATATCTCAGCGGTTGGATTGGATACTCGCATTTGATCGGCCCATCACATCAAGGTGACAGGATTTGAACCTATGGCCCTCTGTACCTAAAATAGATGTGCTGACCAGACTGCGCTACACCTCGTTTCACCCTCCAAAGCATATAGATCCACCATAGTGCAAGAGCCGGGCACACACATTTGGTATTCAAGCTTCGGTGTGCCCCTTAAGTGACCCACTTTCTTAGGTTGGTTCAACCCACTCACTTTTTCCAACTCGATTTCTTTGGCTAGCATTCCTCTTCTTCTTTTTTTCCTTTTCATGGGTAGTCTATAATCCCCTGTACTGCATGATTAGTTTGAGTTATCTATTTGCCCGGAGCAAAATGAGACAGAGCCAAGGGAAGCAGCGGCTTGAGTCCAACCCAAGCACTTGCATCCATCCCAACCTCAGCTGCAAAACTTTGAATATCCTCAAATCAACTTTGTTCATCAACCTATAAATAGCAAGGTACAATTTACAACATTTGTGCATATGAAAAAAGAAAACCTGTCTATTCTAGAAAATAAACCTTGTAGAATTTAACATTAGTAGATTAAAGAAAAAAGACTGAATAGTAAATTTGAATAGCCTTAGTTCATGATGAAATGAGTAAAATGGATCCACATATCTACTGGCAAGTAGCTTGCATTTATTGTGAAAGTTCATTCATATGACGTTTTCATCTTTTGGAGCACATTGAAATATCGAAGTTGCCAAAAGAAGACCCTTAAAAGTAAAGATCAATAACAAGAATGTTGTCACGACCCACCTCGATTTCTTCTTATTGAGAGGTGGGTTAATAGATTGTTAAGCCTCGAAGACAGGTTTTGGCTCAGGCTCTCTTAAGCTCATACTAAGTCGCAACGGAAAATTCATATTCGATCTTAATGTAATCGAGCGGCATGCGTATGTGTATATACAAAAAAGAAGTTGCCACCAGTTTTTAAGGAGGTAGATCGAGAACCTTATCGGATAGTTCAGAAGAAGCTGTTTAATTTTATGCAACTAGAGATTTTGGATTTGGGGACTTGGTTACCTTAGTATTGTTGCTACAGTTCTTTCGGTTACCGTGAGGTTCATTTTGTTATCTAATATGATCACATGAGGTTCGATTGATTTTAATTCTTAAAAATATTCCTTCGACGGTGCTAGGTGTTCATGCAAACTATTATTGTAGGGGTTCATTTCATAGCATTTTCTAAGTTTGGGATTCTAATATGAAAAGAAAGAAAATCAACCAAAGCATTCAAAGGCGTAAAGATTAAAAATAAAAAATAAAATAAAATAAAAAAAGAAGCTACTCTAAAGCAATAAATGAAAACCTGCAACTCGTCGGATGTTTACGATCCCAGATAATTGAGTCCAAGACATGATCAGGTATACAACAAATTGGACCAGAATGGACATCAGTCAATTGCCATCGCAAAGCTCCAACGGGCTGCCATCTCCACAGGCATCGCCATAGATCGCCTCATAGGAAAGTCAATCTCATGCATTGAAGCATGCATTCTCCCAAAGTAAATAATTGGCAAAGTTCGGTGATTAAAGGATAACATGAGCGTCTTGAATTAAACTGACTATAGTGCTAATTTACCTACCGAGACATGCATCGCTAATGAATAACTCGCCAAAATATGACATGCAAAATCTATTTAAGCTATGTAAATACAACATGGCAAGTACATCAATAACCAAGTACATAAAAGTCTAATTAGACAGTATAGGCAAATAGAGACGTTTTGTATCTATTTTCCATTTTTTTTACCAGCCCCAACCCACTGTTGTTAGCCATCTTCTTTCCCCCCGTGTCATCCCATGCCCAATCAAACCCGGCTCAGCATCATATCTCTTTTCTTGTGAAAGAAAGACAAGCTCAAATCCCATTGACTCAACGCAGAGTTGCTGCGGTTGTCCACTACCGCAGCAGATCCACGTTTGACCACCGGACGACCCCGACCGAGTCATCTTTTTTTTTTTTTTGGATTAATATCGCGAAAAACTTTAAACTGATACACCTATGACAAATTTATCTCGAATTATTTTTTTGACCAAAAAAATTCAAACCGGGATACCTATAACAAATTTACCAAAAATCATTTTTTTGATTACCAAAAATCCCAAACTAGTATATTTGCAATAAATTTACCATAAATTAATTTTTTTACCGTGAAAAACCCCAAACTATTATATATGTGACAAATTTACCCTCCATTAAATTGAGTTATTACTACGAAAAAAATCCCAAATTGATACATACATGAAAAATAGAGGATAAAAATCTCAAATTGGTATACTTGTGAATTGTTATGTGCCGTCCAAATCAATAATTTGACATTAAATTTAACGAAAACTTATGGAGAATAAATTTATCACAAGTGTATCCCTTCTGTCTCTCTCTTTTTCCGCTCGTTTTCTCTCTTTCGATTCTGCTCGGTCTTTCTACATCCCAAGCCCAGACCCACCCACGCTTTTGCGCTTCTTTTCTTTCTTTGTACCCTTTTGGTGTCCCTGCTTTTTTCTTTTGCTCGGCTTCACGAACTCCCTTTCTTTTGCTCTCACTCTTTGCTGTACCAAGAAGCTGGGTAGCGAAGTTGAAGTGCCAGAGTTGAGAACCGAAGATCTGGTAACATGCGTGAGAAGAAAAAGAAGAAGAAGAACTCTCGGCAACTCTCTGTTTTTCGCTTCTTCATGTTCCTTTTTCGTCTCACCGAGACAGCCTTTCCCCTCAGAAAATACCCCTTACGATGGCTCATCATTTTTTTGTCCTCACATGGAGGATTTTGAAGTTCATTTTTGTTTTTTTTTTTGGAGGGATTATCAAAACCCGAAATCCCAAAATGTCCCAAAATTATGTTAAAATTCGAATGTGCCGGAAGTGTGAAATTGATTCGACCGAAGTGAAATGAAAAGATCCCTAAATCAAACGTCATGGCCGACTCAGAATAAGAAAAATACAAGAACGAGGCCAAATTGATTTTTTTTTTTTGCGCTCACAAAAATGCTGGCAAGACCGGTAGAAAAGTTTAGAAAAGGCCTTAGTTCGCGAGTCGAGCTTTCTTAAGAGAGAGCGAATCGAGTAGTAGTGTAATGTTCCTAAAGCCCCAAATCGATTTCTATGGAGCAACCGCGAGAGAGGAAAACTGCGTTGTTTGTGTGGACAGATTGGAGCTTCAGATCGAGTGCACTCGAGCATAATTCAGGTATTATTGCTAAACACGAATGAATGCAACTCGAGAAATGGATGCTCACTAGACTCAACACTAACTCAGCACATACGACCAGGACGCTCAAAAGAGCAATCGAAGGAATTTGCTAGGCAACAAGAGGAGGTCGTAGAGAAGGAAATGGAACAACAACCTCGGACTCCGTTTTCGACGCGAGTGAGCTCGACGCGCATAGGATCAGAGCCGTGGAGAAGGTGATGAGGTCATCGACGTCGGAGCCGACTTGCGGCAGGGCGATGGAGGGGCACTATTTTGGTTCAATTCATTGAGAGAGGGGCCTCTGAGACTAGTTCCCTTGTGAAGCCAGGTAAATAATTTTGAAAAAAAAAAAAAACAAATTACCCCTACTTAATCCGTTAACGCACATCAACTTTGTTTACACTCCATTATCCACGTTAGCGGCCACATAGAATTTACAATAGTATTTTCTAGCGGAATTATAACGAATGATAAATGTGTCGAGTAAAAGTTTAGGATTTTTGGTGTCATAAAAAAAGTTTAAGATAAACGTGTCATACGCGTAAAAATTTAGAGTTTTTGATGTCACAAAAAAAAATTCAGGATAAAAGTGTCACGATGAACATAGTTTGTGATTCTTTTCCTAATTTAAAAATTAACAACAC
Organism: Psidium guajava; assembly: GCA_016432845.1. Lineage (NCBI taxonomy): Eukaryota > Viridiplantae > Streptophyta > Magnoliopsida > Myrtales > Myrtaceae > Psidium > Psidium guajava. Next base: position 32,195,594 of record CM028229.1, on the reverse strand, counting down.
TTCATAAACTCCCCCCCCCCAAAAAAAAAAAAAAACCACACACACAAAAAAAAGAAGAAGAAGAAAAAGCTCATGGTACCATGCACATTTTGCCATGTGATAGAGAAAAGACTAGATAAATCGATGTGATAAGAAAAAGAGTATAATCACTTTGGAAATAACTAATGAACATGTCAATTCAGAAAGACAAAAGAGCAGTACATGATAAATTAAATTTTAGTAAAGCATGAGACAAAAGACGTTCGATAAGTATATAGTGAAAGAAGCTGTTCAACGAAGACAAAAGAGCAATTCGTGATAAATCAAATTTCAGTGAAACACAAGACAAAAGACGTTCGATAAGTCTATAGTGAAAGAAGTTCAATCATCAATCAAAATAATTTATATTGTTTCTTCGACATATTAAAGTTTGTAAATCAATTTCAGAGTCATATCTCGAAGTAGTAAAAGTTTCCACAAATTGAATTTGCTGAGCATATCAGGATTATTAGTGAATATTTGTTTTCACAAAACTTTCAATTACAAAACCCATGGGCACCCCGGGCAAATTAATCTACATAACGCACAAGAAAGGCACTTTTATCTTATATATATGTATTAATGCATGAAAGTTCACTTTTTTTCGTGCTAAAATGCATGAAAATTCACTTATATGTATATATGAAAATCTATAAACAAAATATTTTATTTTATTTTCTATCCCTTACCGAACTTTTTTTTTTTGGAAAATTTCAAAAAAGAGCTCCAAATGCTTTCATTTTCTCGAATTAAACCCTAAAGTGATTATAAATTTTTAACTAAGGATTTGACCTCGTCGACTAGCTAAAAATTCTGATTGATCAAAGGTGTTTTCGTCAAAATACAACTTTAACCTAATTTTTTTTTATTAAATTAAAAAACTAAAAGAAAAACACAAGAGAGGGTTGCCTTCTTGCCTGTGGCTGCCGCCCCAACACCGGTGGGGCAGTGGTGAAGACCACCGAGGTCGCCGGCACCTCGACAAGGGTGGGCGATCCCGCCAACCAGAGGTGAAGGTTTAGTTTTTTTAAAAAAATTTCTGAAAAAATGTAAAAAAAAAAATATGAAATGGCTGAAATGCCCCTACTAAGTACTAATTGGTGAATGAGGCTTTTCTTGATATTGATAAGGTCACTTCATGCCGTTATTTAAAATAATATCTACTTAGGCCCTTATTTAATATAATGAAGGCACTTCAAATCTTTATTTAAAATAATTTCAATTTTATATTTTTATTTGAGAAAATAAAAATACTTTGGGCCCCTTTTTTTTGAATTTTTTTTTTTTTGCCTTTTTTTCGTTTTGGGTAGAAATGTCGGGGGGAGGGGAAGGGGGTCGTCATCTTGGTCCCGCTCACCAAACCTAGCGGAAGAGTAAAACGACGACGCCGTCTTTGCAAGGTAACCCACCAGTCACAGCCGAGCATTCACCCACCATCCCTACCCCTCGCGTCAATCGCCCAAATCTCTCTCTCTCTCTCTCTCTCTCTCAATTTCGCTGCGGATCACTCGCCGCTGGGCGTGAATCAACGTCTCTCTCTCGCTCGCTATCTCTGCTCTGGCTAAAACCCTAAATCTCTCTATGGGGGGGTAACGTCGGCTGCGCGCGAGCTTCCATTCCGAAGGATTGAAGACCCGGTTTTCTGAAGTGAGTTTCCAGATTCATTGTCGGTTCCGACGATAAGTGTTCGCTGTTTTATTCTTCTTTCGCTTCCTAGCTGAGGACGTAACTCGTCGGCGACTCACTGAATTCTTCCGTTCGTTTCGCTGCTCCTAGCTTTTGTAGGGTTTGCGCTTTTTTTTTTTTGTACTTCTTTTTGAATTGGTCGGAGCTTGAAATTTATGCTCTTGTTGCGAAGAACCAGTTGATTGTAGATGCATTGTGCATTTCCTCCGAAAAACCCCTCAATTTCAGCCAGAATTCGTTATTGCATTGTTAGGTAATCAACGCTTGCGTCCCGCATTTCAGACTTTTAGCTAATTGCGATCTTTCGATCGCGCGGTTAATAGAGAGTAACTTTTCTGAGAAGTCTTGCCGAAGAAGTTGACATTTTGGGTATGTTTTATGCAGCTGTGGAGAGGAGGAAATGATGGTTGAAAGGAATGGAGGGAAGTAAGGAACTTGATAGGAATGGAGCGGATGGTAGTGGCCCTTGCGATGGCCGGCCTCCAAATCCGCTCGCGGCCTCCTATCGGCAATGCTTGAGCAATGAACGCAGCACTACGGATCCATGCAAGAAGTCACTTGTTCGCCACCCTTCTCTTGTGAGTTGTCTGATCCTGAAATATTAATGATCTTGAGTTCAATCGTTTAGCTGAATGGTGGCTTGATAAATCCTTGTCATTTATATTTGCAGATGTTTTAGGTACTAGCTTGTCAGTTGTCAGGTCAATTCCATATGTCTATGGTGCAGTTTCTTGGTACCAATGCTTTTGAATGATTAGCTCCACTATTAGGGATTATCATGCTTTGGGGTTTGTGATCTACTTTCTGGACCTGATCCATGCACATTGATTCATCAAGAGCTAGAACTGATTTAATTGTCAAATGCTTGATCCTGTTTCAATAATTTGTCCTTACTTCAATAGGTAAAGACAAAGATGTCGGATATCTCTGATGATTCGATCTCAAGCGCGTGGAGTTGTAAGTCTCAGTTTCTTCCAGTGATTCGCTCAGGAGCATGTGCTGATATTGGTTCCCGTAGAAGCATGGAGGATGTATATGTTTGTGTTGACAACTTTGTTCGAGATTATGCACTCACTAACATGGCTGATGGGCCCAATGCATTCTATGGGGTATCGACCTTCTCTACTTTCTGTTTAGCTGGCTTTCATGTTGGGAGCATTAGCTGAAGTTGCACTTGCTGCAAAGTGCAATCAGTATCTCCTGGTCTGCATCTGAATTTTCTTAATCTGCTGATCGCCTGGTCGACTGTTCTAATGTTAATGTTCAATCTATCTGTTCTTTCCCCAACTTGGACAAATGATGTTGATTTAATTATGACCAATCATTGAGAAAGGATTTTGTTCTTATCGGAGCATCTAAGGGTCTACGAAGAAGATGGTTTGGACATATTCTTCGTAGACCCTTAGATGCTCCGATAAGAACAGAAGTGTGTTATCGAGAAAACGATATGAAGAAAGGACGAGGTCGGCCGAAACTTACTTGGGGGAAGGTAGTAAAACAAGATTTAATAGAGTGGGAAATAGATTGGCGTATGGTTTGCCTTAGGACGGAGTGGAGGAAAGCTATCCGCATTGTAGAAGGGGGGATTTCCTATGTTCCAGAGTGCCCTGTTTAGTGCTTTCTATTAATTTATACGTTTGTTTGTTTGTTTATTTATTTATTTATTATTTTTGGATAACCATATTTTTACTTTTATTTTAGTATATCTTAAGCTTTTCGCTTTGGGTTCATCGACCGCCGACCCCAACTGGTTTGGGATAAAGGTGATGTTGATGTTGATGTTGATTGATAGCTTAAATTGAAGACAGGTGACTGTTATTTGGTTTTTCTTGTCTGTCTTTTTCCCAAATGAAATTTGTCGATAGAGGTAGATGTACATAGGAAATGTAACCCTGGTTTGGTTCTTACTGTTTAATATCTTGTGGTGGCTGCTGCTTTATGACATTCTTATTGGATTTGCGCCACTAAGTGCTATTAAAATTACCTAAGAATTGCTTCGCTTGCTCTTGAGAAAGGACATATCTTGCAATAAATACACACTTCCAATTTTTATCATGACTTGAAAAAGTTTTCTGCACTTGCTTTCTATGTTAAAATTGTGGTTGCCATTTCTGTTTGGTTTTCAAACTACATATCAAACTCACCTTTTTGGAGTTTGTGTAATATGAAATGAATGATTATCAAAAGCTTGTGTGATTTTGTTAATACTCTGCAAGAGTGCGAGTCAAACTTTTTCCTACTTGTTTTTTTAAATCTTTTGATGAGAGGAGAACGCTTTTATTGATTTATCAGGTCTTTGATGGGCATGGGGGAAAGCATGCTGCTGATTTTGCTCGCTGCAACTTGCTGCAGTACATTATAACAAATGAGGACTTTCCTCAAGAGATTGAGAAGGTCATTTCTTCAGCATTTCTGCAAACTGATGCTGCCTTTGCAGAAGCTTGTTCTTTTGATGCTGCACTTGCCTCTGGGACCACAGCTTTGGCTGCGATTATTATGGGAAGGTTAGAATTTTTTTGGAAGATGAACTTTTTGAAAATAGCCAAGAGAAGAACATCATTAATCTGAATCCTATTCTGAACTAATGATGTCTGGTTCTTGTACAGTGATTGGGTGTTGGGCTTTACTCTTAGGCCTAACTTGTAATCTTTTCTTTTGTCTCTTGATTGACAACAATGAATTTTTTTCTTCTTATTAATAAACTTGTTCCATGCCAACTGTAGGTCCAGTTGTGGGTTTTGCTGAGTTGCCTTTTATGATTTTATTTTAAGTGCCTAGTATTGGATTCTGTCTATATATTTTCTTCTGTGAGATTTTGGTGCGAGCTTTATTCCCATCACTCCTTTTTCTTACTGATGAGATGACGCCATGATACACTAACATGAACTAGCCTATTTAATGTCCTGAAAGTTGTGGCTGAATTTGGCTTTTGTGTGCTCATTTAAATTCAGGCATGTTGTTTAGTTCTTGATCTTGCTTTTGCTGATCATCTTACTCATTTTTTTTCTTTTGTTTCACGTGATACTATCCTGATGAAGTAAAATGCACTTTCAGCCAAGAAGAGTTTACTTACAACAATGAAGGTGGAAATTATGTGCAACTGAGTGTTAGGTTGCATTGACTCGACTTAGTGCTAGAGTAAAGATACTCAGACCTGAAATTAAATGAGTTGGAGATCGGCAATTCGGAAAGGCTTAGTTGTTGCTGCTGTTGCTCTTTCTTACATGGTCTGCAAGACCTTTAAATACAGATTTCAATGGTTTGAGGTTTTATTTAAAGCATTGTCCCAGAGTGCTCTGTTTAGTACTTTCTATTTATTTATATGTTTGTTTATTTATTTATTTTTGGGTAGCCATATTTTTACTTTTTTATTTTTATTTTTATATTTATATTTATATTTATATATTTATATTTTTACTTTTATTTTAGTATATTTTAAACTTTTCACTTTGGGTTCATCGACCGCCGACCCCAACTGGTTTGGGATAAAGGTGATGTTGATGTTGATGTTGATGTTGATTGTCCATGAGAAGAGCAATTTTCTGAGTGCTTTAGTGGAGATTATGCAAAGAATAGATGATCATAAGCTGTTCCTTTTGTTTTGTATGCGATAACAGATTGTCTATAGCTGCTTATGCTGGAGAATGCAAGCAGCACTATGTTGTTTTCCATGAGCAGAGCAATCTTCTTAGTGCTTTAGTAGCAATTATGCTAAAGCATAACTGATTATAACCTTTTCCTTTTCTTTTGTATGTGATAGCAGATCATTGATAGTTGCTAATGCCGGAGACTGTCGAGCAGTGCTATGTCGCCGTGGGACAGCGATTGAGATGTCAAGGGACCATAAACCAATCTACGAGAGGAACCGAATCGAGGCATCAGGAGGATATGTCTCTGATGGGTACCTAAACGGACAACTTAATGTAGCTCGTGCTTTAGGTGATTGGCACATGGAAGAAATAAAAAGTGGGGAAGGAGGGCCACTCAGTGCCGAGCCAGAGCTAATGAGCACAGATCTGACTGATGAGGATGAATTCCTCATCATTGGGTGTGATGGAATTTGGGATGTGTTTAGAAGTCAGAATGCTGTGGATTTCGCTCGGAGGAGACTTCAGGAGCACAATGATCCAGATGTGTGCTGTAAGGATCTGGTAGATGAGGCTTTGAAGAGGAAGAGTGGGGATAATTTGGCCGCCGTAGTTGTCTGCTTTCAGTCAGATCCTCCACCCAACTTGATCCCTCCACGCTCAAGAGTTCATAGAAGCTTTTCAGCTGAAGGTTTGAGGGAAATTCAGAGCTACTTAGATAGCTCAGCTGATCGAGGTGGTAGAGACTAAATTGAGGTTTTCGTCGGCTTACTTTCCTCATATACTTAGTTGAGATCAATTTTTACTAGCTATAGTTTTTTTTTTTTTTGGGTTGAACTAGCTGTAGGTTTAGGTGGTCATAATTTTTGAGTTACAAACTGTGACATATGCGGCGTAGTGTCGGCAGTGCTTTTCATTTTTGTAGAGATCTGCTCTGAGCTTTTTTTTTTTTTTCAAAATGGTCGGATCTGCTCTGAGTTCAAAGTGTTGTTTTTGGCCGCTTGATACCACGTTCAGTACTTCCTTATTGGTTTCTGCAAATGCACATCAGTAGTCTTACTCCGTATGATAGATTTCACTGTTGGTAACAATTATGAAAATGGGTGCTTTAGTCTTTGTTAGGAGTTTACCGAAGGTCAGGGCAATGAAAGTTGTGAATAGAAGTCTCACGACTGCGTATGCCTGGTTGCGCCTATATGACCAGTGTTGTTTCAATAGGCAAGCCATATTCTGGGTGAAGAACGATTGCGAACATTACATTGGAAAGTGGAGATCTTTTGACCCCGGTGGAGGCATTGCTGTCGTCTCGCCGCCTCTTTTCAGAAGAGACAGTTGCACATCAATTAGGAAAATATCTCAGATACTTCATAGTGTGGAAGACAAAAGCAAACGGATAGCTCGGTACCTCATGAAAATTTGCGTCGAGCCTCATCAAAAGCATCAAATATGAGGATGCTCGGCTGGTGGATGGTGCGAACAACAGTTCGTCCTGTGTCAACTGTGTTTTTAACTGTTCTCATTACTATAGCAGCTGCCCTGGCATTGAGGGCGGAGGTAGGCTCGTCCATGAATATGATCGACGGGTTGGCTATGAGTTCCACTGCAATCGTCAACCTCTTCCTCCGCTCGGTGGAGAGGCCATTCACACCTGGCAACCCAATTAATGCTTCTCGTAACACCGCAACCCCACGGTGGCGGACATTGGAATTAGGCCGAGACGGACATGGAGATTTAGGCTGGGACGAGGAAAATATTTTACGCATCAGAGCATTAAAAATTACCCGCATGATTTGTTTTTTTTTTTTGAAGGAGAGTTTGTGCACATTTGGTGACAAGGGAGAAGGTGGTGCAATCGCCACAACCAGCTCTTGGTCAGTTATTCAATGTTGCTATGCAAGAGTATATTAATATTCATCTTTCAGGAAGTGAATCCCTAGCTAGAAAATTAATGCAGCATGTATGACCAGAAAAATAACATACCATGATCATCTTTGGCGATATTAGTAATCAAGAGCGCTCTCAGATGTCTGCACAGACTTGTTTTTGGGCTACATAGAGACGATTTCTTAATGCTGAGGCACCGTATACTTCGAAAATTTTGTGAACTTTTAGAATCCATGTGATACAACCGTTTCTGTAGCCAAAAACAAGTCTGTGCATGTGTTGGAAGTGTTAGGAAATTTCCATGAATGGGGACAGTACAAGAAAGGAGATTTAGCTGATGTGTATGCCGAGCCATTTCATGTGCATTATTGGCGACCAAATGTACTTCCACATTGGAACAATGCTTATTTCCCACTATTGAGGAGTAGAGCCGTTAATATGGGTCCATGACCCATTTTTGGACTCATACTTTGTACGAATGAATTGTGAATTTGTAAAGTAACAAGTGAAAATGGGTTCAAAAAGTAAAAATTGAATTAGATGGGTAAAAAATGAGTCACATAATTGAACCCATTTTCTATCCATCTAAAAAAATTAAGTGGGTTGGACTTGATTTGGGTCAATGGGCCTCAAGTATATAGTTTATGCACTTTTTTAAAATTTTTATTTTTTAAAAGTGAAAGAAAGAAAAATAAATTTAAAGAATGTAAAAAATGTTCAAGAGGTGGAACACTGCCGCCGGTCACCATAGTAGAAAAAAATGAAAAGAAAATAGAAAAAAATACCTTTTAAAAAAATTATAAAAGAATTTCACTAAATTCGTATTGCATCAAAGTGTTTTAGCAATACCATTTTTTATTAAATTATAAGAAATAAGTATTCTATTATTTAGTTAAATATAAAAGTGTTCAAGTAATACAAGTTGTGTATAGGTTAGGTCGGGTATGGATCGTTAAATTTATACATGAAAATGGTTCAAAATGGGTCATATTCGACTCAATCTATCCTTTTGACACCTCTACGAGAAGGCAAGGGATTTGAAAGAATTATTAAAAAAGTCCTCAACCAATCGCAATTGTTCCAATTCAGTCATAAATAACTTTTTATACTAATTCAATTGTAAACTTTTTGCGTTTATGCCAATTCAATCCTTCCGGCTAACTTTGGCTTGCTAATGTTGACGCGAATACTTTTTAATAATAAATTTAATATATTTTCAAATTATTATATTTTTTCTTTTCTTTCTTTCTCTTTCTCTTTTTTTTTTTTTGCTTTTCTTCTTCCAACGTGATCATCGTTGATTGGATGGACTGAATTGGCACAAATGCAAAATGCTTAAGATTGAATTGATATAATCGTAATAGATTTAGGACTTTTTTTTTTTTAATAACAAAAGATTCTCCAACACAAAGCAAGTTCCAGGAGCACGGAATGCTTATTACTACCTAACGTGTCTTGCTTGCCACTCCAGTAACTAGGAAGTCCCATCCCAACCTCTCAAGCGGTAGGCCAAACCTAGTTAGTTTTACATATGGTGCCTATTTAAATGAATATGCACGTTGGGGACGACCAAAACCGGTGATTTTTGTATTGAAGTTCCATCTTAGAGATCAAACGACGTACCGGGACTTTAATTGATTTCTAGTTCTCACGATTTTAATAGTTAGGTAGATGCCATTTCTTTAATACTTGGTTTATTTCTTATGTATTAGTTCATTTACAAATAGAGAAGAGTCCTCAAATACAAACAAGGTCATCATTAACAATTTCATCTCAACTTGGTATCGGATCTCAAGGAGGGCTCTATCCCTCTTTCAATACCTGCTCTTTTTTCACAAAGGCGGCCGGAATGGAGAATCCTACTGCCGCCGCGACCACCACCATTACGAACACTTTTTCTCCACTTCCTCATTTCGCATCTATCGCACCACTTCATTTGTACGTCTCGCAACATTCGATTACTTGTTATGGACAAGACATGTTATCTCATTTCTCAAGGGACAAAATCTCTACGGTCACGTCGATGGGACCCCAACGTGTCCCTTCTGATGCAGTCCAAGCAGCTCTCTAGCAATAACAGGGCGCTTCCATCATGAGTCTTCTAATTGCATTCCTTTCAGAATCGGTGCTACCTCTCATTCTTGATAGACAAACTACCGGGGCCATCTTTCACAACACTTTAAAATTTACAAACGAGATGGGCTCATTTTATTGGGGTTAAGGAGCCGAGTTGGGCCTTTCCATGGGCTTTTGCTCTTCTTCATTCAAGGACATTTATTACATGTTCTGGGCAGATGAGGCTTTGAAGAGGAAGAGACAAGAGCGGGGACAACTTTGGTTGCACTTGTAGTCTGCTTTCCATCACATCCTCCACCCAGCCTAATCGTTCCACGCTCAACAGGATCTTTTCAGCTGAAGGTTCAAAGGAACTTCAGAGCTACATAGATAGCTTGGCTGATCAAGGAGGAGATAGAGACTAAGCCGCGGTTTTCGTCGGTTCGTTATCCTCGTGCATTTCGTCGAGATGAAATTTTGCTAGCTCTCGGTTTAGGGGGTCGCAACTTTGGAGTCGCAAACTGTAACATATGTGGCATATTGTCAGCAGCACTTTTGCATTTTTGGTAGAGATCTGCTCTGAGTTCCGATTGTTGTTCTTGGCTGCTTGATGATAACGTGTTCGTTCGGTATTTTCTTGCTGGTTAGTGCATTTAATTGTGCACATTCGTAGAATTACTCTGAACGAAAGATTTCACTGTAGGTACAGTTACCAAAATGGGCGCTTCGATCATCGCACGGAGCTCGCCGAATGCCTCGGAGTCGCAACACTTCCATTCAGTCCATCTGACGAGCTTTATCCCCGGAATTAAGCAGAGAGCACAAGTTGAAGCAGGAAGACAAGTGTTGCAGTTTATTTGTAGGACTACTTGAAGTAGTCCTTATGGCTACACTTTCCTATATGAATGACTCTACAAAATTATATTCCACTTCCTTCAATAAAAATTTTGATCCACACACGTATTTTGTAACTACTGAACGTATATTCAATTTCTGTCCGATCTCCTGTTGCGGGGTCATCACCTCTTCTGGAAGTTGAATGCTCTGATCGAGAAGGCAAAGATGAATCCGAAGAGGACGGCAAAGCCAACCAGCACGATGGCAACCACTCCCAAGAAGTCATGCCTGAACCCAAAATAACTCCTCACGAAATCTTCCACCGTCTCACCGGTGACAAGCCTTGTCTGAACATCTGCATACTGTGAGGCCACCAGTCCATACAATGTCCAGGAAAGAGGACAAGCCCAGTAATACCATCTCCACCAGATGGGCATTCTCTGTTAAAACGAAAAAATGTTAGGCTCTCCTCAGGTCTTTCCAATAATGGTTTTTCCAGTTTGGTTTCGGGAAAGATGTCGGTGAACTTACCGTTCGAGGAACGACAAATCCCGAGAAAAGGTTCCAAATCGCGTAGAATGCGGAGGAAGTTATGGCGGCTATGTTGTGGTTGGGCGTGACCGCCACGCTCATCATCCCATAGAAAGTGAAGTACAACAAGCTGAAGTACATGTAGAAGATGTACCAGAAGAACTTGATGGCGGTCCACTCGAACCCGATCATCGAATAGACAATCACTCCATACATGACAGTTTGGAGGAAGATGTAGGGAATCTCGATCACAACCTGTGCAAAACAATTTTGTCACATAACAGGATGGATACTCTCAAGACTCTTTTGAGAGGGCTAGGGGCTTCTTGAAGTCATTTCCTTATGATCCAATGGAACTACCTAAGCCTAATACCTTCAATTAGATAAGAAAGTGAAACATGTCCTCACCTGTCCGAATGCGTAGGGCAGAGCGGAATACATTCCGGCCCCTCTCTCTCGATAGAAGACCGTCCTCTCAACAGCCACAACGGGTTGAACAGACGTCGAATTCTGAAATCCGATGAAAAGGCAAGCTGCGTACATAGAGCCCATCGCATTGAAGAGATCTTGCTGGCTATTCCTGCAAGTTCCACAAGTTTTTTGAGCAAATAATGTCCATAACAGAGCCAGTATACTTCTTTTCCTGAGTCCAATTCCTCTGTGTTTTGCAACCAAAAAAAGAGAGTAGAACTTGCATATCTGTGAATATGCATTTCTGTCTATTACCTTTTCGAGCCGAGTTTCCAAAATATCGTGCCGAACATCAGAGCGATGAAAATTGTGAATAGAAGTCTCACGGCTGTGTATGACGGGTTGCGCCAGTACGACCAGTGTTGTTTCCATAGGCAAGCCACACACTGGGTGAAGAATGACTGCGAATATTGGGTTGGAAAATAGAGATCTTTCGAGTCCGGTGGAGGCGTACTTAGTTCGCTGATCAGAGCTTTGTTTCTCCTGTTTCCATCATTGAAGAACGCAAGGCATGTAAAAGTTATGCTACTAGTCTTTCTAAGCTCCACTTTTCAATCTTCAACTTTATGATAATCTCTTTGAGGTCCTCGAGCTGAAGATCGAAAACTATTCTGCTTCTGAAAAGTTACTTCTTACCTAAACAGCTCCGAATTCCTGTAGAGTTCAGTGAAGTTAACCCCGAGGATGTCTTCTTGAGCAGCCGCCGTCACCTCCAACATCCATGTAGCCGGATTGTATCCGTCTTTGATTTTTGCAACTCCGCTAATGCCCTTCGATTGAACGGATGTAATGTTAGCGGTTAAAGCTCAGTGTAATCTAAACACAGTTTCTTGTGGCGCAGCAGTTAGCTCACCTCAAAATAGTTTATCAGGTGCGAGGAATGCTGGCCTAGCGGACCGACGTAGATCTCCTCTCCGCCTCTTTTCAGAAGAAACAGCTGCATATGAATTAGGAGATCTCTCAGATACTAGATAAGTGGAAAGACAAAGGCAAACAGGTAGCTCCGTCACTCATGAAAATTTGTCTCGAACCTCGTCAAAAGCATCAAATATGTCGATGCTGGGCTGGTGGATGGTGCAAACGACAGTTCGCCCCGTGTCAACCGTGTTTCTAACCGTTCTCATTACTATAGCAGCCGCCCTGGCATCGAGGCCAGAGGTAGGCTCGTCCATGAATATTATCGACGGGTTGGCTACGAGCTCCACTGCAATTGTCAGCCTTTTCCTCTGCTCGGTGGAGAGGCCATTCACACCAGGCAACCCAACTAGCGCTTCTCGTAACGGGGTAAGCTCTACGAGCTCCATGACTTCTTCAATGAACATCTGCAGAAGTTGGATCAAATTACTAGTTAGCACTCTATTGCAGGGAGGGACTCAAAGGCAGCGAAGTTCTACAATGTCCAAAATGTTTAATGCGCCGTGGTTATCCTTTGAGAGATGCCAAAAAGTCTATGCAGTGAACAATGTAATCCATGCGAAAAATTCTGTCTGGTATAGCTCTTCAAGAAAACCAAACTGTCTTTCGAAAGATTTGTCATGCATCTTTTTTTACCGATATGTATGTAGAGTTCAACTAGGATGCCGGATGATCTAATGGATCAAGTAATATATCTACCTTCCTAGTCTCAGAATCCACTTCAGAAGGTAACCGAAGCCACGCAGAATACACTAAGGACTCGTAAACTGTGACGTGAGGAGAGTGGATATCGGTTTGTTCACAGTATCCCGATATGCGAGCGAATGTTTCTTGCTTCTTTGGGTACCCGGATATCGCGATCGTCCCATCAATGTATCCACCTGTTTTCCTTCCGGCCAGCACGTCCATCAGCGTGGTCTTTCCAGCGCCACTGACACCCATTAAAGCCGTCAATACTCCTGGCCTAAAAGCACCACTAACGCCCTTTAGGAGTTCCAGCCGATCTTCAGGAATGCCTTGAGCTTTCATTTCCTGCTACCGCAAAAATGTTCAGCACATCTGAAAGTTCTGCACCACGGTGCAATTGTCAGAACAAAAGCATCTTAACAGTACCTGGGGCATGTCTATGGCGTATCTGATATCATCAAAAGCTATGGAAAGTGGCTCGAAAGGAAGAACCATTCCTCGTTTCCTATTCGGGTCTGAATCGTTTATGCTGCCAACTCTCGATGCGGTGCTTCTTCGGTGTCCACTCTCTTTTTCTGTATTATCACGATAATGATCCTTTGGCTTAAGATCTATCTTACAGGGAAAAAAGAAATACATGATATGTGGATTCGGTGGCTCACCTGATGAATTCCTCTGGCTCCCTCTAGCTGATAGCTCAATGACCTCTCCTTTCGTGCTTGCGATTTTCTCTGCCAGAGTCTCTTTTGATAGTACAGCTTGAGGCTTCCCAAATGCTGTAGCAAAATGTAAGTAATTCACTGGAACTGCACACCAAATCCGAACAATAAAAACCTTCTGAAGAGAGACTTACGGTTGAGATATTTCAAAGCCACAGTGAACAGGAAATTGAACAAAAACATGTATCCAATCGAAGCTCCTATTCCGATCCAATACCATCGTGCTTCGGGAAAAACTCCGCGGGCCTTCAGGACCGAAACTCCCAAAGGTTCTGTGGCGCCAGAAGGAATCTAAACCACAAAGGTTCCGAAACTTCATCAGTCATATTTTTACTGCTTTAACAACCTTTATTGATCCTTTGCTGTAGTCTTTAATGACAGTTTCATAAGAATGTACTCACATGTCTCCACTGCTTTCCGAGGAACTCGTTTACAGCAATAGCATTCTGTCCATACATCAGTGGGGAGATCCAATAACCCCATTTCCACCATGGCTTAATATCATCTGATTTCAAACAATGTCACATCAGGAAATTGCGTATGTGAGTCAAATCGAAAGGAGAATTATTTAGTCGTCCAATTGACCTCTTGATATGATGAATCCACCCAAGACCATAACGGCAAGTAATCCAAACGACCCAAAAGTGTTTGCCACGATCACATTCCTTCCTACTGCCCCGATGAATCGGAATAATCCAGAAGCCATCTGATGTAGGCATAGGAGCAGAAAGTACTGTTTGAAGAACCTGGCATTAAGCAAAGCTTTTATTAGTATCTGAATCATTGGATCGAAGTCTGGAATTACTGAACAACTGTAATTTGACCAACCTTCCAGGATTAGGATCATAGCCGATGACATAGTAAGTTAGGATCACCCAAACAGCGACTTCTACAATAGAGACTGGGATTTTCAGGATCCATGTGGGCAGCGCATATGTCCACGAAGGAAAGAAGAGGAAGTCTCTCTGCTTGTAGAAGACAGGGAGCTTCATGATGGACATGGCAAGCTCCGAGAACCCATTGAACATTATGATGATCAGAGTGAAGAAGAGAGCCCCGAAATAAATGCCGCCATCTGTCACGGTATCTCGGTGCATCTCTGTCCGTAGGAACACCGTCATGGTTATGAAAGCCATAAGGATAAGCTGAGATGCATCAGAAAAAAGGAAGGATTAGGACATCACAACTGTAAATGACAGATCAAATGCATCACTTAGTCAGGACTGCAGACTAAACTAGGAAAATCAGTACTTCGACTTGCTCACCTGAGACATTTTGAAAATATAGACAAATGAGTTTCTCTTCATTAGCAAAAATTCCCTCGAAGCGCAAGCTTTCAACAGTTCTTTCCGGCTCACCCCATACTTCTTAGTTGTTAGAGCAGCTGGATGGCCTTTCGACTTGTCGAATGGGATCGAAAGCTGGTCACCAAGTTTCCGACCAATGTGAAATGACTGGAACGCTTCAGCAAATTCTTTGACGGTTACAAATCTATAAGGAGTCTCCTTATTCGCCCAATACTGCTCTTGATCTTTCCTTGAAGTCACCTACAGAAGATTAAAAAGTGAATGAGTCACTTACAGCGAGAAGAAAACAATTTCACACATGATTTGAGATATTACTTCTTGCAAGAAATCAGCTACTCCTTTCCTTTCGGGACATTTAAAACCCATGTGTTCAAAGAACTCAAGCACGCTTTCTCGGGGACCTTGGTACACGATTTGCCCATCAGAGAGAAGGATGATATCATCAAAAAGGTCGTAAGTTTCCGGTGCCGGCTGGAGTAGGGATATTAGAGCAGTCCCGTTGAGGATGTGTATGGACTGCCTGAGGGAGTTCACTATTTGGAATGTCGTCGAGCTATCCAACCCGGTCGATATTTCATCCATGAAGAGAGCTTTGGCAGGCCCGACCAGCATCTCCCCTGTTTCGTGTCAACACGAAATTAAAGAAAATCAACCTCAAGTAGATAAGAGAAGCGATCGCAATAATCTAACGACATCGGACACTAGAGCGGCCTCCCCGAGTCTCACCCGTTGTGACTCGTTTCTTTTGTCCACCGGAAATGCCTCTTATCATTTCATCTCCAACCATTGTGTCGGCGCAGATTTCAAGTCCCAGAATCTAGAGTAAAGCATTGCAAAAAGAACAGAAATTTAAATTCTGTCTGTTTTTCCCCTTCCTTTCATGGCAAAAATTGAAGAATGGACTAATGTTGTTTTTGACTTTCTTGATTATACCTTGAGTATATAATCGGTAACGACAGTAGTTCCCTGTCCTTCCAGTGCTGCTGCCTGCAGAAGAATAAGGTTAATAGAAGCACTTACATTGCGCATTCAGAGAAAAGAAAGTACATGGATGAAAAATTCGCAATCACAAAGCTGTCCCACCAGTTCATTAGTGAGTGTGATCATTTCTCACCTTCATAAAGATATCTATGTCGGGATCTGGCTTGATATTTGCCGCCTTCTCTCTTCTTGATAACTCTGTTAGCATGTCTGAAACGCAATGGCAGTATTATACCTCTTAATCCTTGCTCCGTGTTAGAATTTATCCTTCAAATTATGACTACGCAAAAAAAAATAGGCGGAACTCACCGTAACGGGGTCCGACACCTTGACACCTGGCCGAGAAAGCCAGAGTTTCCCTAACTGTCATTTCTCCTATGTGGAGATCATATTGACTTATGTAAGCCGACGTCCTCTGCGGTACGAATTCTTCCATCCCGTGTCCGTTGTACGAGACTCTTCCTGAAAACTGCGATTCACAAGCTCTTTGTTTTACTTGCACACCAAAACATCTCACTATTAAGGAAATACAGCTCTAGAAGTTCTTTGTTTATGCTTACTTTCAAATCTTTGCCGAGCTTCCCAGCTAATGCTAGAAGTAACGTGGTCTTTCCAGAGCCTGGAGGCCCCAGAAGCAATGTCATTCTGCAAAAGAGAAAAAAAAAAATTCGTGTCAGCAATATCAGAACTTCACTTCTTGATCATTGTATGCTGACAAAAATTCTGTCTCTCTTCTCACCTGCGAGGCTTGATGATTCCGCTGACATCGTTGAGGATTGGTAATGGTTTCTTTCTACTAGGAAGGATGTGAAAAATGTTGAGAAACCCCTGTTGACATTGATTAACATGAGACTGGGTTCAGTCACTTCGAGCAGAATTCAAGAAAATGTAGATGTGATATGAGTAGTGTTAAATTACCTCTAGCATGTTAACAGAGAAGTTGAATATTGTGGGTAGAGCTCGGCTCCCAACATAAGCTTCTGCCTCGACATTTAGATGCTCGAATCGGACTTCGATCGTAGGAAAATCCAGTCCAACTCTGTTTGTAATACAGCAGAGCAAACGGAGACCTTATAAAAGATTTATCTTGAAAACTTTCAGCTCAGAGAAGAAAATACCATTTCCCAGATCGACTCTCTTTCTCAGGGTGAAAAAAAAAAAGAGAAAAGAGTATATCAAACCATTTTCACATGCTCTCAAGAAATACTGCAGTGACCAACTAAATGAACATCTGAAGTGCTTATGAAAAGTCATCAGCACATACCTCTCAATCCTCTGCTTCAGCTTTAACAAGAACTTCTCATTGTCCTCCTCAGCTGTCTTCAGCAACCTCTCCAACAGGTTCCTCCTCTCTATCAACCCGAGGTTCTCGATATCGACCTCGGTTATCTTGCCTTCTTCTTCGGCGAGAATACCCCGCCGAATACGCAAGTATGTCGGGAGCTTTTCGATCGCGGCCCACTTCAGAGCCTCCTCATCATCCTCATCCCTGCTAGACCTCGAGAAGATCTCCTTCCCACCAGCCCTGAATATGTTTGAGCTGCTCAAACGTGCGCTGCTCAGCCTTGAACCGCTCAGCCTTGCGCTGCTTATTCGAAGCGCATCACCGGTGTCCATAGTCACCAACTCGACCTACACAAAAGCTTCACTGAAAAGTAATTTTCATGCAAGGAGGCCCTCGCCCACGAAAAATGTGCGTGAACAGGGCCAGGAAAGTATGAAGCTTTCCTAGATGCTTTTGAAAGATTCTGTTGATGGTTAAAGAAGAGGGAGTTGCATTTTGTATGTATATATAGCTCGAGAAGAAGAAGAAAATGCCAAAAGGGGTCCATGAACCATCATTTTTTATTTTCTTTATCCTTTAGATGTGATTCTGATTCACAAGTGGGTTTGACGCAATTGTATATGTCATTAGAGGAAGGAAACAGGTGGGAGCATGTTCTGGTACTACTTTTCTCCAAACATAATTGCGCTCTGAAAAAAAAAAAAAATGGAAGTGGGAAGGAGAAGGTTGATGATTCCATGTATGATATGGCAGCATTTCGTTGCCAACCACGCCGGTGGAGACGCCGTAGTTAGGCCGGCACGGACGCGGAACTTAGGCCGGGACGAGATTGGGTTTCTAACTCGTAAAAACTTTAATAGACGCGACTCGCTCGATAACGGGGTTTATCTGCTTTTTACACGCATTTGCTCTGCTTCAAATATTGATTAAAGTTCTTGAACCGGACTCCCTGACATTATACCATAGTCAACTTCTATAAGTTTTTATTTATATTAGCTTTGTCATAATCGCAAGTATTTATATCACATTGCTACCGACCATACGTACTTCCCAACTTAGTAATAACATAAGTTTTCGACTACCAAGGAGGTCGAGGAATTGAATAGAGATGTAAAAAGATTCTCCAACGAGTGGCAAAGCGTGAGAAGCACGAAATGCTGCGTACCACCCTAATGTGCCTTGCTTGCAACCCTAGGAAGTCCCTGCTGCAACTTCCCAAGCAGAGGGTCAACCGTAATTAGCTTAATATGTGGTGCCTTTGCAAATTGATGATACGCGATATTGGGAACAACCAAAAGCATTAGTTTTCTACTGAGAGTTTCATCTAGAAGGATATCAAAATGAGGGGACCAGGCACATGCAACCCCTCTTTCTAATACGGGAAAAGTCACCTGCCACTTATGGGTTTGTGGCACATGCAGCAGATTAACTATTTTTTTTTTTTGATAATCGAGGTGTCCGTGCGGCCGGCGAGCTTGTGCTCAAACCAGCGGTGAAACACGACTAGTCCTCGGGAGGACCCGTAGACTCCACAACCACGGGCCTCCAGTTAAGTCACCTAGCGCCAAGTGTAGCCGATTAACTGTTATTAACCATTGGACGCCAAAATCAAAGTCCCCCCTCCTTTTTTTTTATTTGTTGATATAATGAAAAACCCCAAATTAGTACGATGAATTTATCCTATATTAGTGTTCCTTAGTTTTATCTTCAAATTTCTGATTTAGATGACATGTGATAGTTGATAAGTGAACCAGTTTGTGGTTTTTACCATCTATTTGACACAGGTACGCCAATTTTTGGGGGGGGGGGGGGTTTTCCATTGTATAAACAAAATTTAGCGAAAATTAACGGATGATAAATTTGTCACAAATGTGCCATTTGTAGTTTTGGGTGGTCAAAAATTATTTGATATAAATTTTTCATAGGTGTACTTGTGTGAGATTTTTTGCGATTAAAAAGTTAATTTAAGGTAAATTTGGCATAAATGTACCATTTGAGATTTTTCATGAAATTAACCCTTTTTTTTAGGAGAAAAGGGTGGGATATGGCGACTAATATTAGGGACCCTATGAAGATCACATAAATTACATACCTATGATGGAATGTTCGGCACGAATCATAACTACTATTTATTTTGAGCGAACCCGACACCAAGAGCTTTATAATAGGAAAACTATGTTATGGTATGATTGAATATTTATTACAAATATTTTAATTTTTTTTTATCTTTTATTTATTTATTTTAAGCCGAGGGTCGAAAAGAGTTGCTAGCCGACCCTTGCCCAAATCAAGCAACCGCGTTGCAAGCCTCGCTTAGATTCAACAAAGGCATACCAACCCTAGCCTATGGCTAGAGAGGGTTGACTTGTGACCCTTGTTAACCCTCCGTCTAAAAAAAAAGAGAGAAAGAAAATAAAATAAAAAAGAACTAAAATCATGAGAAGAAATTTAGAAAATTGTTAATTTTTTTTATTATTATAAATGTTTATGTCAGTGTTGACCATGTCACGTAAGCCGACTGGCATCTACATCGGCATTTCCAATCAAAATTAATCGTGAAAAATTTAGGACTAAATTGATACAATTGAGAAATTTATGTTTGAATTGATACAAGTGCAATATATTAAATTTTTTTGGGTAAGTTTCCTTCACAAAGTTACAATAAAGTACACTTCCAATACTCCTAATCCTATGTATAACTAGCTATACTATTTAATCAAGCATATCTCCCTTGGAAATTCAAAATCGGTGGGTACTTTGATACAGATGTTGGCATATAAAAATTGAGAGAGAGAGAGAGAGAGAGAGAGAGAGAGAGAGAGAGAGAGAGAGAGAGAGAGAGAGAGAGAGAGAGAGAGAGAGAGAGAGAGATATTGATGGCAAGCTCCGAGGTCGGACTAATGGTTGACATGCACCATCGCATCCCCAGATCTTGATGCATCATCGACATGCACGGCATGATTCCACATAAGTAATTTAAAAAAAACTGATGTTTGATACGAATAAACTCTTTTGTCTTCACAAACGAAAAAAAAAATCTAAATCCATCATAAAAAGTCAATGACAATGCATATCGAACAAAAAAAAATAAGAAATAATAAATTTCATATTAGCCAATTTGATTACGATTTGTTATCTTTGCCCTCGATTGATTAATCATGTTTAATGGAATGAATTTTGCACGAAACTTCACCTGTGTTCTTTTTGATCTCGATGGGCGCGTATCGTTTGCAAACTCTCTTTCCGAATCGCATATTCGGTGGGTACAAACATTTTTTTTCTTTCTTTTTTGGGGTTTTCAAATGTTAATTCGGCTGTATATATCCACTCTGACCTAAGCTAAAATTATAATATTAGATTGTGTTACATTTTTTTTTCGTCCATTTCGCAACATAATGTGTTGTGGCCCCTTTATGAAAAATCAGAAAGTCGTTTTTAGGTTTTATTTATTTATTTTTTGTAAAAGGATCATTTTTAAGAAAATATTTTTTAAATTATTTATTTTTTACGAAATAAATTGAGCCTAAAAAAATTAGAAAGATGGCTTCTGGGTTCTGTTTTTTTTTTTTTTATAACCAGGGTGTTCAGTCGTGCTAGCGAGGTTAGTGAGATTAACTCAAACCGATTTCAAACCGACGGCGACCGGTTAATCCCCGGGGAGGCACCGCAGAGCCCACCACTACGGTGCTCCGGGTAAGACGGCTTCTGGGTTCTGTTAGTTGCTGTCAAGTCCAATAATTTGAAAATGATGAATTTAGGGTTTCTTTTGTGACGAGCCATAAACGTCTGCACTTACCTCAGCCAAATTCAATAATTTTCTTCTTGCCTTCTAATCTATTTTTTGTTTCTTCTTTTGTTGTTCGAGATTGAGTGGCAACCCATGTGTGTTTGACTTTGCTACGTGCACGGAGGGCGCTGAATCTGACGTAAAATGAAGAAATAAGGAATATCTGCTGTTTTGGACTCTTGAGGTGGCTTGTAAACTTGTTTGGTCAACGTTTTTTTCCATCTTGAATGTTGGCTCGCCATTTGGGAAGTCATCTTCTTACTTTTGGGAGATCACTTTTGCTTCTGATTTGCCGTACAGTCTGACCTTGCCTTTTTCCGCAGACACTATTTGCTTGGCCGACAAGGTTTCGTGTCTTGCCGTGCTTCAATTCTTTGCAAAGATTTTTGCTAGTGACAAATGATTTCGTGGAGTCATTTCACTTCTCCTAGGTTTTCTTTCTTGGAGTACTATTAAAGGGTTGAATTTCCATTATGCAATGGCTTAAAAGTCCTTTCTTGCTCCTTACTCAATCTAGTGAGATACAAATGATGGGAAAATTATTATTACCGTCATAAATTTACTGTGTAATTGATGTAACGTAGTCCTAAACATTTGCGCGAAATTTTAATATAATATTTCCAGCAAAAGTCAGCCTGAAATTGCTCACGTGATGATCCAATTAAAGATAGATAGTCCTATTCGTCACGGCCATTGATATGACGCGAACATCTTTATTAATAAAATGACTATCGTTTTGCCTTTTTTTTTTCACTGTTCATCTTCTTTTCTTCGCAACAATAGCAAATCACCTTCGGATGTCTAGACATCCTACTATTCATCATCTTCATCTTCGACCTTTGGATTGTCCATCACTCATCACCATTAGTGACGTTGGTGAGGACTTGTCTTGCGTTGTTATCAAAGATCTCAGCAGCCATCACATTTCTTTGTCGATCCAAAGCTAAATTCAACCACGTTTAGTTTGAACAATGGATAGCATCGAGCTTGAGCCCCAAGTTTGGATGCGTGAGGGCGAATCACGAAACTTGAGGCTAGGTTGTAAGGATGCGTGAGGAGCAAGTACAAAAAAAAAATCAATTGACGAGGGATGAGGGCTTCTCATCCTCTTGTCAGAAATAAATAGGTTGGAAGAGACCACATGAATATAAATAACGATCAAATATGATTAATTGTTAAACGATGTGAAATTTGACTGATGGGGAGTAGATGCACATATGCGAAAAGGAAGGTACTTGTTGGTAGTTTAATGGTAAATAAATGAAGAGATGTCTTCTTCCTCTTACATGTTACTTATTAGCAGTTATTTTAGAAGGATGTCTTCTTTGAATGGTTGCATATATATGTTCATAATTTTTGATGGGATACATTCAACAATTTTGCTTAGTACTTTTAACTTCCAATGTTTTTTTCAAATAAATATTCATCATTCTTTTCAATTGTTTGTCTTTGAGAGTTCTTGGAGAAATCTCATAATTGCTTTATGATATTCTCATTTCGAGATTTTGCTGTATCCTACAGGATTTATGCCACTAACCATTACTAACGTTTTGGGGTAAATAATTCCTTAAAAAAAAGTGAATTCATGTCTCAAAGTCTGGCTCCATTCTTTTTCTCATTCAATTATCATATTTCACAACAATACTGATTCTGATACCATGTTAGAAAGTTCGACACAAAAGTTTAAATTAATAAATGAAGGGAGACCACATGAACATAAAAAAACATATGCAATCGTCAATCAAGCAATGTGAGATTGTTTTGACAAGATAACTTAATGTCCTTCCATGCATCCGCAAAGCACTCCATCGTTTCGTCGAGATGTTGAGTGAAGCTTCCATCTTGAAGCCTGATCATGTAGTGCCCTTTTTGCCCGATCACCAGAAACTTGGGCGCTTTCGACGGACGCCAAGCTACGAGCATATATTTGGGGGCACACGACCCTCTGCCAGATCTGCAACGCGTCAAATCGTAACGACAATGGTGGTTGCTGGCAATTGAGCAAGGGTTAAAGAGCAAGGCGAGAGGTCCAAGCGACAGTGGGCAGCGACGAAGAAGCACTGGAAGAGCTTTGGTTGAGCCATGGCAATGTTGAAGACGATGAACGGGTTCATGAAAAAGAAGGAAAGAAGAGAAAAATGAAAGGAAACAAAATACAAAAATTAAAAAGCGACGTCTCCTTGTCGACATGAAGTCATTGGCTACGACACGCAGCATGAGAAGACCACAATGTCAGTAATTTCATGTGAGAATTGATTGGAAAGCCACATTGAAATGTCATACAAATATTTAGGGTTATGTTAGATCGATAGAAATGTTTGTAATTATATTGAAATCTACACAATGGATCCGGGACTGAAATAAGAATCCTCCAAATGATCGATATTTCCATTCACATGCCTGCTCATGAATTAATTTGGCAATTAGTTGGCCCTCTCTCATGACAACACCGCATATGCGTACACATATAATGATAAAAAAAAATGTGGATCCGACTATGTTTTGCCACGTACAATGCATTAATTACAAGCAAATCCTGATTTTGACATTTCCATGCTGATTCTACTTGACACCAGAGCAAGATTATGTCGGCCCCCCAGGTAAGAAGACATGTTTGATTCGCGACCAAATGGAACTGAACACATGCTCTTTTGAAAAGGAGAGGAAGAGAAGACAAAAATCAAGAACGAATAGCAACAGAACCCTTTGGAACTCATGCTTGTGTTTGAATCCCCTAACATAATGTTAGGGGTGACATTATCCAATCCGAGCCGTTCAATTCAAAATGGACGGTGCAGATTGATCCACATTAGCTTTTTAAAAAGGGAGAAAATTTTTTACGGGAATTTTAAAATTTTGAATTGATCAATCTGGACCGTCTATTTTTGAATTGGACGGTCTTAATCTTTTATATCACCCCTAATATAATTTCACTATGTCAAGGGATCCGGTAGCTTGGCGTGTGAACGTGTCCGGTCAAAATTGATTACCAATTTTAAAGTTGACTCAACATTGAGATCTCATCTTCGCCGGTTTGGGAGATCTCTTTTACTTTTCATAAGTAGTCTTGACTTTTCCTTTCGGTGGACTTTTATTGCTTGGATAGCAAGCCGTACGCTATTCAACTTACTGCGCTTGAAATCATTCCAAGATTATTTTAATGGCATGCAATTTCGTGGAATTATTTCACTCGTCCGACCTTTTCTTTTGTGGAGTTCCCTTTAGATGGTCAAAATTTTCATTTTTCTTTTTGGCTTAAAAAGTCCTTTCTTGACCGTTATACAATCTAATATGGAAAAGGACATCAAAAGCGCCAAAATTTATATATGATCTCACTTTGGTGTCAAAGTTCTTTTTTTTTTTTTCGACTCACTTAAGTGCGTATTTTTTTTTATTATAAAAACGATAAGTTAAGTGTCAAGTCCGATTTGCTTGGTCGAAAACTTATGTGATATATATTTTTTTTATTAATGACTTAAGCCTACGTGACTTGCCAAAGGATCTAGTCAGCAATAAAAAAAATTAAAAAATTAAAAATGTATTAAAAATAAAAAAAAATGGAAAATAAACTAAAAAAATAAAAAAAAATTAAAAAAATAAAAGAAAGGAAAGGGCTTAGCAGGGATGAGGGCTTGCATAGCCCTTGCCATTGTTGCCATGGTGGCGACAGTGGGGGGTGGTCGATGAGGGTCGCTAAGCCCTGCAGTGATGGTGGGTGTGGCAGTGGTGAGGGCGACCCTCGCTAAGACAAGCCTTAATTATTATTTTTAAAATTAATTTTTTTATTTTTTAGCTTATTTTTAAAATTTAATTATGTGTTTTAAAAAAATTTTATTTTTAAGTGTAGAAGTCCATGTAGACTATTTTTTTTAAAATGGTCACTTGGATTGATTTTTTTTAATAAAAAAATTGTCATGTAATGTAAAGATTTAATAATAAATGTCATGTAATCAATTTGTCTAGTATTTTTTTGACTTGGCATTTAAGTGAGCTGGCGAAAAATTTTGGGACTAAAGCGGGCATCGTACATAAATTTTGACACTTCTAATGTTCTTTTGCCCAATCTAATAATATAATTTTGATAATGTTAACATTACCACACAAGTAAATTAATTTCTCTATATCACAACATCATTCTCTCTATGCTACTGTTTTCCCTCTTTCTACTAGCCGCCACCTACCTCTTCTTGAACTACCCCTAAGCAAGCTCCTTCCCTCCCTCCCTCCCTCCCTTCCCTTGCCTCTTCTGTAGCATATTTTGTCTTTTATTTTTCCCTTTGTTTGTCTCTCTTTTCTCTCTCAATCTGCATGGGGAGTTTGTGTATGTGAATAAATTTTTATGGCTAATCCTGGGAGGATGTGAAGAACGATTTGACCATTTGTATGATCAACAACCAACAAAGAGGATGTTCATGATGTGGCTCCATAACCTTTTCAAGATTAGGCTGCTTTCCTCTCCCGATTCTGATGGGTCAAGTTTTGGAAGTTTTACTCTCTAGAACTAAATCTAGATATCGATTTGGGAGTTTCTTATAAGTATTTGACATATGTTCTTTCAACATATTATTTTTAGTATCTCTGCAAAGCAATATTGATGGAGGCATCGATCCTAGACACACACCACAAGTCGTTGCAAATAGAGTAGGAGAGATTAGCATATGCTCCTTACTAGATCCGATGATTGGCAGTTGAATGTTTATTGTGGAAAATCTATTCTTGAAGAATGAGAGTACACTGTCAGCTGTATACTATGCTTTGTTATGTGTTATTTGGGATTTGTTAGACGCCTTCTATGTACCTCTAAAATATTATGATATAAGATAACACTATATATGCGTGCATAGTCGTGATAAAAATGTGGATCCTACGATGTTTCGCGGTGTATAATGCATAATTTACTAGCAAATCCTCAATTTAAACGTTTCTATGCCGATTTAATTTGACATTATAACAAGATTATGGCATTTGCAGGGAAACACGTACTGATTCCCGATGAGGTTCTAACAAGAAGGAGATGCGCGAGATGCGTGTGCATGTCCGTGAAAAATCAGATAAATCAAGCAATAAGAGGATCGACGATTCCAAAGATATTAGAAATTCTAACCTAAAAGTTTAAATTATTAGGTGGAAGGAGACCGCATGTATATAAATAAAAATCACATAGGATCCTTTATTTAGGGATGTAGAATAATATCCCGGTACCCCTTCCACATGTGAACCAAATTAGGAGCAATGCTTGGACTTTAACTAATGTGAGTGGACACACATATGTAAAAAGGATAACACTAATTTTGATACCATGATAGAAAATCCAAACCAAAAGCATAGTAAATAGGTTAAGAGAGACCACATAATTATAAAAAGTATATATAAGTATAACCCATTGTTAAGAGATGTGGGATAATATTTAAACAAGATAACCATATGTGAAGCACTCGATCGATTTCAATCAAGATGTTAAGGTGAAGCTTCAGTTTTGAAACATGATTATGTTGTGCCCTTTGTGATCGATCACTAGAAACTTGCGTGATTTGAACCGAGCCTAGCCCTGACTATAGATTTAGGCAGACACGAGCATTTGCCAGATCTGCAGCGTGTCAAAGCTACAACGACAATCGTGGCTACTGGCAGTTGAACGGGGGTCGACGACCTTTGCTAGATGTCCAAGCAGTAGTGAGTAGTGACGGAGGAGCATCGAAGGTGCCTTGGTTGAGTAATAGCAGTGTTGAAGGCGACGAAGGGTTGCACAAAAGAGAAGGAAATAAGAAAAAACTAAAAAATTTAAAACGAAGTTATTTTGTCCACATCAAATTCTTGGCCATGACACATAGCATAACTGGACCGCCACGCAACCAATTTCAAGTGAGAATTAAGCTGGAAAGTTATATTGAAATTTCATCTAAAAGTTTACGACTACATTGGATTAATTGAAATGCTTATAACTATATTGAAACATATACGTAGGTTTGGGACTGAAATATGAATCTTCCAAATGATTGATATATCCATTCTCATGGCCACACAGGAATTAATTTGGCTATTAGTTGGCATTTTCTCATGACAACACTAGATGTGTGTACCTGATAAATAAATGTGTATCCTACTGTGTTTTGACAAAGTCAAGGCATTACTTACTACCAAATCCGTAGTTTGACATTTCTATGTCCATTCAATTTGACCATCAGAACAAGATTATGTCATCCACAGGTTCAAAAAACACGTTTGATTCCCCACGAAATGGAATTTAACACATGCTCTTTTGAAAAGGAGAGGAAGAGAAAACAGAAGTAAAGACGAAATAGAAAGAAAACACCGTGGAACACATGGCATTTTGGGTCGTAACGTGGCCTATGGTTGTCTGGTCAAAATTGATTTTCAATTTGAAAGTCGACTTTTACTTTTGATGTGACACGTAGTCTGGCTTTTCCTCTTCGGACAATCATTACTTGGGTAGCAAGTCTTACGTTTACGACTTACTGTGCTGGAAATCATTCCATGATTATTTTAATGGCATGTAATTTCGTGGAATTATTCCACTTCTCCTAGCTTTTCTTCTGTGGAGTTTTTCCCTTTAGATGATCAAATTTTCACTATTTTTTTTTGGCTTAAAAAGCCCTTTCTTGCTCGTTTCTCAATCTAGTGAGATAATTTTAATAATGTTAACTTCTCCACACGTGAGTTAATATCGCTACAACACTATATATGTATATATATGTCATGATAAAAACGTTGATCCTATTATGTTCACGGTGTATACTTTATGAAGTACTGGCAAAGTCTTATTTTAACCACTTCCATGCATATTGATTGACGATGAAATGGGATTTAAATGATATGTACGGGTCCTATGTGTTTTTTTTTTTTGGGTCAGAATATGGGTCTACGTAATTTCACTAAAAACTTACTGTAGGTAGAAAAAAGTCCTTCGATTTAACAGAAAGTAAATTATTTTTAGGTGTTTGTTGGGGCTGAGAACAGGTTGGAAAATTGATTGTACAGTATTTGATAAAAAGTGAAACATCAAACGCAATTTTTACCGTCAAAATGACAAGTAATGTCTAGCAAACTATTATCAATATTTTTTTTAAAATAATCCATCAAAATAATATGAATCACAAAGAAATTAGGAAAGAGCTTATATAACCAGATTCGTAAAACTTTACATATGATCATGTTTTTTTTAGCACTAATGAAACGAATTCAGGAAATTATAGAAAAGTTTTGTGAAAAAAAGGATAAGAATTAATGAGAAAAGAAAAAGAAAAGAGATAGGACAAAGAGATAGAGGGACTTCTTCTCACTTGGACGCGAAGCAAGAAATGAAGAGAAGAGCCTTATGGAAAATACAAAGTTTCTCGAAAATAGGAGAAATCGTGCTAGTAGGGTGTGTCTCTTCTTATTAGTCCTTCGGAGTGCCTATCTCATCGCTCAGATAATTTTTTCGGACAATATCTCTTTTGATTCAGTATAATTTTTCGAGATGAATGTCATGGATAACAAGTTTCTTGAAATAGAAAGAACCATGCTATTGAAGCAGAACATCTTCTTTCTTTCTCGTGCAATATATATGAAATTATTTAAAATTTCTTAAATCTGAGTCTTATAATGTCAAACCCTGATCCAAAACTAATCATCATGAATAAATATGCACAACGTTTCTCTCGCCATCATCTTTTCAAATTTTTGCTTGAAATCTACTCAGCTTTTTTGGAGAGGAGATCTGCCCGTGCGCACACATTTATATACATAAATGCATATAAATGTACACTTTCCCATGTCTATTTTTCAATAATTTCACTAGAAAATCCACAAATTTAGTTTCTAATGGAGTATCCTTCCTGTATCCTGCATCCATGTGTACCGCATCCCACAGGATCCGGAGAAGATCCATCCTTCTAGTCCCTATGATATCTGACCTTATTATAAAATTACAAAAGGTGCATGCATCTGACATATTCGGCGGTGTATAATATTGCAGAGAGTCTCCAACTCGCACGCTTCACATCTTTATTTTATTTTTCCTCTACACTTGCTATTCCATAATTGTTAAGATAAATTAACCGCAAAATCATCCCCAAGACGTCTCTTCTGTGCATCGGTAATCTCAATTTTAAAAATTTCGGGGGCAGTATTTTTCTAGCTCTGGTAGTTTACCATGACTAGTCGTCCAGTCGATACAGAAAGGAATACTAATTAATAGATTAGTAATTCGAAATATGGTAGATGGAATTGTGTGTCGACGACCAAAGAAGAGAGAGAACCAGTATGATGGCGTGAACCCCTACTAAGATCATCTTACGACATCCTTTTGACGTCCAACTGTAGAGAGCTGTTGCTTCCTGGATTCTTGCTTATTGGTTTTTTCCCCTTGGTACAATGAAGGAATTGTGCCGAAAACAATCCATACAAAGTCCAACGTCAACGTAGCAAAAACTGCATAATTATTTAGACAAAGTTGGTGCGGCGGTTGATTGGATAATTTTCATGATAAAAAAAAACCTAAAAAGATGTCGGTAAGCTTTATTTGAGCAGGGAAATTACATATCCCAAATTTTAAGCTCTCTCATGAGTGATGCCGACCCATTTAATAATTTCTAGAGATGGGAGATTATGCTTTGAGTACACTTAATTAAACTCTTTTTTCTAGGCATTATTCTAGTAATTCTTTGGCCATAAGCCCCTCTCTCTCTCTCTCTCTCTGGGAAGGAATATTCGCATGCTTGCTTCTCTGTTGGGCGCACCTTTGATTGCGAATCGTTTCATAAAAAACAACACTTGATTTTGCAGACTGGACCAATACCTCATTTTCGATTTACATATCTCTCGAGTCCTGTCAATGGAATTGATTTGGACATACCCACCCACCTTCTTCAGTTTATTCAAACGGGCCAACAAATGCCTAATTTCAAATGACGACTGTGGGGCTCTTTTTGCCCGCCTGATGCGATTTTTTTTTTTTTTTTGTATCTTTGCATGTTGCCTTTAGGGTTTTGGACCAAAGTGGCCACCATCATTTTGCTTAGCTATTAATTAGGAGGAAGCAGTTCTTTGGGGTCCGTTAGACTTGATCAGAGCACATTCTGCTAGAGGATTGATTCAGATTCCTCTACATAGCTGCCAAAACATCACAGCTTGTCCAAAGCAAATAGCTACCACATTGATCAATTTGGGAATATTCCCATATTATTGGGTTCATGTATTTTGATAGGGTGAGCAACGTTCTAGAATAGAAGGTTCTAGAGTTTGCAGGATATAGGTTCTAGATTTCAAGAAATGTGAAGCCGGTTCTGACAAATGGATTTTAAGTACCATGACTGAGACAT
The DNA here is from genome assembly GCA_016432845.1 of Psidium guajava. Lineage (NCBI taxonomy): Eukaryota > Viridiplantae > Streptophyta > Magnoliopsida > Myrtales > Myrtaceae > Psidium > Psidium guajava. The sequence goes on along the minus strand of CM028229.1, from coordinate 32,165,521 downwards.
AGAACATGGAATAAATACTTATGTTTTTCTTGTTTAATATCTTGGCGCAATCTTGTGATATTCATATTGTCTGATGATAAGTGTATAATTTGAAATCACTAGTCGAGCTTCCATTTTTTACAATATACGTGACTGAGACTTTTCTTTTGTTAATGTTTTATATTCGTTGTTGTGTAAATATGAATTGTGATCAGTGTATTATAACAATAAATGATAGTCATTAGATGTGGTGATTCACTATAATTATTCAATTAAGAATACATGTGGAACCTGAGTAGACCCGTGAATTCACCCTGAAATATGTGACATGGTAGGTTTCAAGTTTTATAGTATGCACGATAGATTTTAGATTTTGAAAATTGAAGAACCAATTGTGATTGCTATGTTCCAAGTTTTAGGTGGAACTTGGAGTAACCCGAGAACTGCTCACCCCTTTTGATAGTATACTAAAAATAAAAATAACACAAATGGTCCCAAAACTTTAGCCATAAGTGCAATGTGATCTTTCAAATTTTACTTTGTTCAATGCAATATTTGAACTCTAATCCAATGTGCAATGTAATAATCAAACTTTTAGTTTATTTAATGTGGTCCATTGACTTTTGGCACATGTTTAGTTTACTCTGCGAACTATATAAAAGTATCCATTGTTGTCCCTAAGCTTAATTCAATGGAAGGACAATATTGGACATTTTCATATAATCCAAGGAAAAAAATTAAACATGTATTAAAAGCCCAAAGATTACATTGAGCAAATAAAAAGTTCAAGGATCACACGTATATTCGGTTGAAGTTTAGGCACTACGTTGAATAATTGTGATATATGCAACAAAAATTCTAAACTTGTCATGAAAAGTGTAACTGAGTTATAAAACTTGTCATGAAAGTGCAAGTCAATCCTAAAATTTTTCAAATAGGTACAAACAAGTCCTTTTATTAACTTCATAAAACTTGATTGATGGAAAAAACTGGCATAGATTTTTCCAATATTTTCTCTCTTTTACATGGTAATGACGTGGCTAAAGCATGAATCATAAGGCCAAAATTACATCATTTCAATCCCACTCTAATTTTTAGATAAATTTTATTTAAATTAAATTGAAAATAAGAAAAATTAAAAAAGAAAGAAAGAAATAGGGAGAGTTGAAATCTAGGTGATGACGGCCTTTGGATCTAGGTAAGGATTGCAGCCCTCACCTAGAGCAGGTGAGGGTTGTAGGCCTTGCCTAGTCCTAGTCAAGGAGCAATGACCCTCACCTAGATTGGGTGAAAGCCTACAAGCCCTCACTAGTGGTAAGTGGAGATCGTCATGCCTCACACGAGGGTTGTTGCCCCCCAGCTGAGGCACGGTGACCTCCATCGACGATTACCCACCATTGCTGGCCCTTTCTAGTGATGGTGGGGTGGCAATGGCGGTGAGGGCTTTGCAACCTTACTATCTAGTTTCTAGATTTATTTTTTAATTTTTTTTTAGATTATTATTTTATTTTATTTAAATGAAAATTGTATAAAATTTAGATTTGGACCAAAATGACTTTGTTTTAGCCATGTGATTGTCGTGTAGGAGAGAGAAAATATTAAAAAAGCAACATCAATATTTTTTGTTAGGCAAGCTGGATGGAGTTAATGGAAGGATTGATTGCATAAATTTGACAAGTTTTAGGACTTGATTGCACCAATTTATAAAGTTTTAGGACTCGATTATACTTTTATGATAAGTTTTAGGACTTTCAATGCACATATCCCTGAACAATTTAAAAAGTCCAAAGATTTTATTGAACATATACCAAAAGTTAGGTATCATTTGTGTCATTAATCCATACCAAAAACAGCTTGTCTTAGAGGGCTAGAAACACCGCGATTTCTAATAAACAAGCTCAAGCTTAGTCATCTTCTTTCATTGTCCGAATTATATACTCTTTCGCGAGTGATGTCCGTCGTCTCACGGTTTGTGACTGAATGCGTCTCCGTAGGAACAGTGATGGATGCATATCTAGCTTTGGGAGGTGAGATGAAAGGAAAATTTGCAATTCTTAACTCAGGAGTGGGGATGTCATGAAAATTTCAGACGAAATTTCATAAAGTATGACATGTAATAAGATAAAAATTGCATTACGTACCATACGGTCAACGGAGCGACGGTCTTTGCTAGCCCCCTCGACTTGTCATCAGATTGAAATTTTATCATACATGAAAAAGGTTGGAGACTCACTAGTGAAAAAATACAATTTTCCTTATCGTACCATTTGTGTTAGGATAATGATAGCATGCCAATAGAATTTCTGTTAGGGGGGGATCATTGCCCGTCTCCTAACTTCTAAAAGAGACAAAAACAAGTTTTGGTTACCAACTTTTTGACATTTCCTATCTTGTCTCTTGAGGCATCTTACTCTTGCAATTTGCTTTACAAGACTTTCATGTGCTCATGATGTCATTGGAAACGTTTTTGGGATTGTCAAAAACTGTCATGACACGACTGAAGGCAGAAAAAGAAAACTCTGAGCGCAAAGTTGATTATTATGTATGAGCATAGGAAAGGAACACATTATTTGCACTCGATGCATATGAGCTCAATTCATATAAATCATTACATTTGGTGGCTTTCACCTTATCTGACGGATCATGTAAGCCAATAGAATTTCAGTTAGGGGGATCATTGCCCATCTCCTAACTTCTAAAAGAGACAAAAACAAGTTTTGGTTACCAACTTTTTGACATTTCCTATCTTGTCTCTTGAGGCATCTTACTCTAGCAATTTGCTTTACAAGACTTTCATGTGCTCGTGATGTCATTGGAAATGTTTTTGGGGTTGTCAAAACTGTAGTGACACGATTGAAGGCAGAAAAAGAAAACTCCAAGTGCAAAGTTGATTATTATGTATGAGCATAGGAAAAGAACATGTTATTTGCACTGGATGCATATGAGCTCAATTCATATGAATCATTACAATTTGATGGCTTTCACCTTATCTGACGGATCATGTGAGCCCAGCTCTCACACGCGTGTGTGTGTCTCTCTATATATATATATCCGAAACGAATGAAAGCTTGAAATGTGAAGTGGGAGTGCGAGTGGAAGTGAGATCTGAAGTGTGGAGCACATACTGAGAGTTCACTTGTGCTTCAAATGCATATCATCATTTTTTTTCAAAGACCAATATTAACTTGGTGTTCATGGTCATTCCAAAATCACTCAAATCACTTTCGCTAACCGGATTTTCTCAGGATATCAAAAATCATAAAAGTAAATAAGTGGGAATGAATGTCATTTCGCATCTAATCATTCCACTACGCAAATCACTTCCCAAGTAAGAGTGAAAATGACAATGACATGTTTCTAGTGTCGATCCAAGTGGGTACTTTTATGAACTCGTATGGAAACTAAAAAACCAGAGATGACTTAGGAGTGCTCGCTCCTGACTCTTGAGTCTTGACTAGTCAAGCTCTATTCCTGTTCCCTCCCATTAAAATGGTAGGGCTAAAACTCTTAAGAAGATCATCCTCCAAAAGCATCACTAGTTCATCCTCCCGAAGCGTCACCATGACCACTCGGCTCGTCGGCCCATCTTCTGTTGCAGAAGGAAGGATCACAACCTGTCCTTGTCCACACGGTGGCTCGGAATGACAAGAGACCTGAATCGGTGCATGCATGTGTTCAAAACGGGCTGTATGAGATTCAATGCCCTCCAAATAAAGAAATAGCAGCTCGGGAAAGTTTAGGGATCTAGCGTTCTCGGGATGGCTAACATCATTAAGCTCTAACCACTCTATTAGATCCATGACCTCATTCTTATCCAATTTCGCCATCATCTCTCCTATGGCCCTTGCTGCTACTGGTAAACTATTGTCTTCCTCATTATCTCCAGCATGACGACTATTGGTGTAGACCATGCAGTTCCCGAAGAACTCTCTTTCAAGGCCCAAAGTTTTCCTCACATCTAGGCCCAAACAAATGCTCACAAGGCCCTCCCTTTTTCCCCTCACCTTGCTTATGCAGGCCCAAAAAAGCCCGGCCAGCACCTCGAACGGCGACGGGCCCTGCCCACCGGGCGCGTCCACTGGCCGGGCCGCGGCGACGCATGATCCGATGATGGGCTCGGTGAATGCAAGGGAGAGAGTGGCGAACTTTGCGCTAGGGTCGGGGCTTGGGGTGTTGATGGAGGACTTGTAGTGGTTGATCAAAGATTTGCTGTAGTTGGAGTCGTTTTGGTGGCTGGGTTGTCGTTTCGGGAGTGGGTGGAACAATGGCGGAGCAGCCAATTGGGCATTGAGAGTCATGTCTGCCCAAGCCTTGATGAACATGGTGGCAGAGATTGGATCAGCCAGGAGATGGATGCAGCTCAATCCAATAGCAAACCCACCTCCTTCAAATTCAGTCATCTGCAAAATCCATATGGAGAATGTAATCTCTTCAAAAAGACATGCTCAGTCTTGTGAAAGAATGACCAAAAAAAAAAAAAAAATTTCAGCACTAGAAGGAAAAATTGGTATTCATTGTGAATCTCAGTTGAACCTGAACATAGAAGGTTGACCAAAAATATGGAGTGTCAAACATCTCCTCCCAGTGGACCAGCCTCAACTCGTCTTCCCTCTCCGCGTTCCGCAGCCAATCCTCGACGCTTCCTCTGGCGCGAGCCTCCACCGCCCTCACCCCCGCGTCGTTGCACTCGATCTCCCACCGCCCTTCGCTGTCCCGCTGTAGACGCCCGGTCGCTTTGGGGAAGCTCGTGAGCGTCCTCGCGAGGCTCTCCCTCAGCATCCTGTTCCATTCCCCGGCTTCCCTTCTTGGGTCGCCGGACTGATAGTAGTACACTATCCTCAGGTGCCTCGGCTCCATGAGGCGGTCGAGGACCGACAAGGGGAAGCGCTTCCCCGGTTGGACGGGCTTCGTGCTCACCACGGTTCGCTTGCACTTGTACGGGATCTCCGCCATTGATGAATCAATATGTTGAAAGGCTTGTGTTTTGAGTCTCTGAGGTTTTGGTTGGTGTTTATAGTGTGGCATTTCTCATGGTTACCAGAAAAAACTCCCTTCTTTAGTTTGTTGCAAGAATGAAAACGTCATGATGGTTTGCATATATTTACGAAGATGTTTGTTTTTTTTTTCTAATTTAACAAAATGAAGATTTCTCTTTTAAAGGGTCTCTACAGTATGTACCTTCGCAAAAAAGAACAATGAGCTCCACAGATGCATTCCTTATTTTAAAGTGTCGATGCTCCCATGCCATGTATCTCCAATTGCTAATCATATTTTTTTCTTCTTTGACATTAGGGAATACTCTTTATCTGTTTTATAGTTGAAAGACTTTCTTACGTCTTAAGATATTTTTTTCTTTTCAATTATAGAAGAAAGGAGTAAAAAACCAAAAGGATCCTTATGGTCATGGCCGGTTTCGGTTCCGGTTCCGAAATCACCGGGCTGGCTCCGGATTTGACCGGGCCGATTCCGGGCTCAAACCGGCATGCCTCCAATAAAGGGTTTTTTTTTTTTTTTGGCCACAAAATATCGTTTTGTTTTCTCCGTCATCAATCGGATCAGAGATCAGAAAATAATTTTAACAAGCACCACCGGCGCCACCGGGAATCGGAGCGAAGAGATCCCACCAAATCGATTGAATTCGATAGAGAAGCAGCTTGATCGGAGCCCCCAAACGCAACAGTCTCGTGACGCAGGAGATGTCGAGCTCGGCAATGGTGGGAGCCGCGAGCACCTGGTCGTACGCGCTGGTTAAGATCTCGCCCTACACCTTCGCGGCGATCGGAATCGCCGTCGCCATCGGCGTCTCCGTCCTCGGCGCCGCCTGGTATGCTTCTCGAAGCCCATCTATCGTATGCGGAATCAATGATTGCTTCAATCTCGTCTGGTCGTATCCTGTCCGTGGTTGCTGTGGATTTGTACCTTTGATATTTCTGGTCACGTTCTACTTGCGAGTGATTGTGTGATTTCATTGGTTCTTCTTCCTGATCTGTTAGGGGGATTTACATAACTGGAAGCAGTTTGATTGGTGCTGCAATCAAGGCTCCGAGAATCACTTCGAAGAATCTCATCAGGTATCTGACCCTAATTTTTTCTCTAATTGAGCATGTGTAATTTACTTTGCCCAATTGGCTGAGATATTTGCTTTTCTCTTTTCCTCCTTTCATGAAATTGGTGTAGAGAACGGGGATGGGATATGGTTGTGCTAGCTAGTTAGATGTTCTAACGCTAGGCTAATTGCTATCATTGTATCCCTTTTTCCTATAGCAACTAACTAGAATGAACAAATCTCTTATTAGTTCTCTTACTTGAATATTTGAGGCACATTATAGACGCAGAAGAGTAATCAACTCCAGACCTCAATCTTGTTTAAAGTTGCTGTCTTTGTGCATAGAAAGAGCTTTCTTGATGAAAATTCGACCGCTTGGCTAAGGTTTTTCCTTGAAGGATGAAGCTGGGGTGAGAATATATGTCACATTGAGCAGTTTTACAACTTTGGGTGTAAGTTGATCATGTATATAGTAGAATTTGACGTTACTCGCTTAGCTGCATTTTAGGAGTGCGGGTGAAACTGATTACTCCTTTACTTCTCATTTTCAATCGATGTTAAATATTTGCCATGCTCTGCTCTCAAGTGTCTTTCAATTCCATCCACTTACTACTTACGCGTCTCACATACTCATTTTTCGGTGCGCTTCGTGAGGGATCTTGCTTAATTGTTGTATACAAGACAATTTTCTCACGAACTGTGTCTAGCTATTTTGGGACCAAGTCAGTGGTGCTTTAAGCTAGTGGATGGATGGAGGTCTATGCGGCACCACTCTTAGTTTGCCTAAAAAGTTAAGTAATCATATGACGTAGGAAAGCATGGTGACTGTTGAATCAACTTTCATTCACCTTCTTAGTTCCTTTCCTTGGTGTTGACCTGCAGCTTTCGCATGTCAGAAATTGTAACTAAAACTTGCTTCATCTTTCATCTTGGCATGCAATGCTGTGTTTTTTTTTTCCTAACAAATCCTGTTTTGTACTCTAACTGGTTGCTTTTGTGCTAATGCTTTTGATATTTCTGATGAAAATCTTAAAAGTGTTGGAGCATTTTAATTTTTAATTATATCCACCACCCCCCCCCCCCCCTCTTTTTCTTTTTCTCACTCTAAACATGCATTGCTTCAAGCAAAGTCAATTCCTTTGCTTCTCTGCCTTCTCATACAATGTGGTGCACCTTGTCTGTTATTCCAGCGTAATCTTTTGTGAAGCTGTTGCTATTTATGGTGTCATCGTGGCAATTATACTACAGACGAAGTTAGAAAGTGTTCCATCGTCTCAGTTATATGCTCCGGAGTCTCTTAGAGCTGGATATGCAATCTTTGCCTCTGGAATTATAGTGGGCTTTGCAAACCTTGTCTGCGGGTTCATCTCTCAACCCTGTATTCTTACGCGATACAATGGATTTCTATAGGAGAAACCTCTCCCTTCTTTCACCTGATTTTACCTCTGACATAATCATTGCCTCGTGTTCCTGGTGATAGGATTTGCGTGGGAGTAATTGGAAGCAGCTGCGCTCTGTCAGATGCCCAGAACTCCTCACTTTTTGTCAAGATCCTAGTGATAGAGATCTTTGGTAGTGCGCTGGGGTTATTCGGGGTGATTGTTGGAATAATCATGTCAGCCCAAGCTTCATGGCCTTCAAAAACCGTGTAGATTGTTGGTCTTGAGGAGCTCAATTAATCGAGAATGGAGATATAGTTCCATGCTCCTGCTGAACTCTGTATGCCGAGTCTTTTTCCTTCTGGTTCATTTGTAGAGTTGTAAACAAGTGTATGTTGACTCTGTTCAGTCTCTTATCGCGTCCATTATGAGGGAAAAGAGTAAAGCTGGATCACTAGTAAGTAGAGAATTTTTGCTTTACATGTGACTATTTACTATTATAAACGGAAAGATGGGTGCACGTGACAGACATTTTTTTTCTTGAGAATGCTTGTGACCACATCAGAGTTTGCGAGCCTTATCATTGTTTCAGCAAGATACTGAAATAGAGAGCCTCATCTTAACTGGAATCAACTTAAACCTATAAAAACATGAATTAGAAGACATATAGGCTCATGCATAACGATAGTGTTTTGTGTCTTGTCGATTCAGGCTTAGCCCTCGCTGTGAATTTATGTGACAAGCAGCTTTTACGGCTTTCTAACAAGCCAATCATAAAAGGAAAGGAAATTTGGAGCTGTTCGATGTCTATAGCGCAATTAGTTTCCTCTTCCATATGGATGCGGACTAATGCCTTGCTTGATTCATCGTTTTAGGCAGAACTTCAAGGTTGGACAGCTGCTTTAGGAGTTTTCCATATTTGTAGCTTCCATTAATATGATTCTGGATCAGTGAAAATGAGGATGGTCTTGTCTTATTTGTATGAATGGCGAGAACCTTGGGCGTCAACCTTCATGAAGCAGAGCATGGTTACTCGAAATGTAGCTATCTTATTCCTTGTCAAGCTAAATGGACTGGGTGGCCTTTTTGTGCTACTATGCCTTGACCAAGGGAGATCTAATGTAATCACTATCGGTTCATGAAATGAAAGTCAGTCGTTCTTTCGTCCAAAAAAAAAAAAATGAGTCTCTAAACCAATAAGTGATGTGTATACAGCCCCGCAATTTACTATTAGCACCACAAGATATTCATTTGGGCTGGAATCCAGTAGCATCATGTTCCTTGGTCTTCAATTGAGCCATCAAATTGAAGAGTTCTCTGGTAGGAGAACTTCGCTAAAGAAGGGCATGTTCTTCTGCTGAAGTTCTTGCCACTCTTCACGACTTGATGTCATAGGATCAAACGGTTCCCAGCCAGCAACGGGCAAACCTTGTTTAATGCGGCCCAGTCGCCGGGAATGTAGGACTTGCTTCGAAGTAACTGGAAGCCGTAGAGACTGATATTCACAAAGAGCTGATTGCAGGTTCTTGACTCCCCATTTCTTAAGGCACAGACCAAGAACCGTAGCATCTGATATAGACATGTTGGTGCTTCTCAAACCATGAGGAGTCGTCGGATGAGCGGCATCTCCGACCAATACCACATTGTCCCAGAAGATCTGCTCTAAAGGATCGCAGTCATATATGACGTTTATGAAAGGCTCTTTTGTTTCCTTCATTATTCTAGCCAACTCAGGGAGCCAAACTTTCTCTGCTTCTCTGTGCATCTTCTGGATCATTTCGCTGCTGACTTTCATGGTAAGAGAGTTTCCCTGTATAAAATTTCAGGAACATGATATCATCTGTCGTTTCTTTTTGGCTTCGCCACACCTAAATAGATGGTAAAGAACTTTCCAATTGATTGAATATTATGCTTCCTGATGCATCTGTGTTAAGCAAAATGTGGATTTTTTCTACCATACGAAGAGTGCTCCGGCTGTAAATATTCTTAACTAAGAATATTCTGGTCCGAAGAGATAGTAGTTGTATAATCCTTTGAAGAAACTGGATGCATTCGTGTTATAAAAAGGCCAAAGTGGATTGAGCGGAAGCACCAATCAAGATAAGGTGATCTACTACTGTAATCTGCATTGCTATCCTCTGAGGAAACAATTCTTCAAAATTAGGACCGCCTATAGTTGTCTTGTCAAGACTCAATAGTCTGCAGAGAACTACTTGTTTCCTAGTGACATATTGACGATGTTTAAAGAAGTTTGGAATCTCACGTTTAGTTCACTTGATAGAAAATTGCAAGGAAGATAAATGTTTCGGCAAATGTTCTTCTTTCCCAATTAAGATAACAGCGTTCAACAGTGTATAACAGAATAAAAAATTTACGAGAAAAAAGCAGAACTTTTACCTTCAGTTCAGGCTTGGGCTGATTGATGTACCAAATCCAATTAAGCCTTTTGTTCAGGAGTTCATAAAGCACGCTATGAGTCCCGGAACCCAGGTCAAAGTACAGACACTTCCCAAGATCAGGGTAAGCTCTCTTGATCCCCAAAATGGCTTCTGAATTCTCTTGTCCCGAAAAATCGAGAACTCCCCTCCATGCACAGTAACCTGAATACCTACAAACACAGTTGCTATCATTTCACACTACAAGCTCACATGCAAGTCTATTGCAACAAAAAACAATGGCATGGGGGTCTAAATTCATTGGCTTCAGAAAGAACCTCAGTTTAAGGTCGGGGAGGAAACTCTGTCGAATGGAAGACAGACACCCATCTGCTGCGACAAGCAAGTTACCGGTTATCTCAATGGTATCATTGGTCTTGAGAACTTTAGTTTTGACTGTGACTTCAGTCTTGTCGTCAGATAGGCTGAATGACAGGAACACATGACCATATAACACAACACTCGGTGGTAGTTCCTCCCGAAGAAGGCCATGGAGGTCGGTCCAGTGCGCTGCTCTGAAATCAAATTCCTCGTCCCTTGTAATTACCCGGCTCACCTTCTTTTCTCTGTCTGTTGCATTGTTCTGCAGTGTTTTTCAGGAAATTAGCAGGATTCAGATCAAATGAGAGTTCTTGAACTCATTCTGAGTTGAACTCAGTCTAATTTGGTGTAATGAACACTTGAAACCATACCGAGATGGTGAAACGATCAATTGGGTTGTTGGGATTCCGCTTTTTCACAAAAACAGGATATGATCCTCATGTTATTTTACAGAAACAATCTGTGAAATTTCACATCTTCATGCAAACGGTTTGCTCGTTTCCACTTCTGTTGGCTACAGCAGAAAGACGGGAACTGAATCCCAAACCTCTGTCCTCGTGCATAAATCATAGGCAGACAGTTCTTTTTTCTCCGAATGTCAACACAATAAATTGAACCCATCACCAGATTCATCACAAATACCAGAACCAAACAGAAACCTAGTTCAACTTTTCTGTTAGTTTCTGCACTTAGAAACCACGCTTCTAGCTTTTATGGCTTTTGTATCAGTTGAAATCCACACATTCCCTTAGCTAGTTTACGAACTAAAGCTTCAAACTTTGAAGTTGAAGTCGAATCTAATCATTTTCGCTAACACAAAAGCATTCGTTTGTTCTTCAAGTCTGAACAAAACAACAAAGGACAACCCAACGCGGAAAAGCACGTCCTTTTACGTCCTCGTGAACTCAGCAGACGGGAAACGGAGCGTGACCTGATCAATAGCGAGAGGCAAAGTGGCATCGTGGAGTTGCTGCGCCCTTCCGAGCCAAGCCTCGATCAGCTTCCGAGCCGACGGTTCGAGCCCGAGCCCTGCGCCGGTGGGGCTCCCGGTGGGCGGTGCGCTCGATTTCTCGACGACGACGACGTCCCATCCTGCTAATATGAGCGCGTGCGCGCAGGATAATCCCGCGATGCTGCCTCCGACTATCACTGCCTTTGCCTTGGGCTTTGTGGGTTTCTTGGTTTCTTCGCCTCGTCCATCCATTGGGAATCTACAGACATGGTGGTCTCATGAAAGCTTGTGTTTTGGGTTTGGTCCCTAATGTCCAGTCTGAACATGTGGCGGTTTGGCTCGGGATGATTGAGAGAGCCATAGCCAGACAGCGATGGCCAGATATTTTACGCAGCAGCCAGTGGCAGTTGCAAAAACTAGCCAGACAATTTCAAAAATCAAACACAACAAGTTATAGGTGATGCCTATCACGGGAGCAATGAGACTCGTCTTCGACGTTACCTTAGTAATGTACAACGAGGTTCGACATGTTTATTATATTGTAATCAAACACAGTAAGTTACATGTGATGCCTATCATAGGATCCAGTCTTTAATATTACGTTAGTCATGTAAAACGAGGTTCGACATGTTTGCTGTATTGTAATTACAGTAATATTTTAATTTAAGTACGGATTTTGGGCCATTCTTTTAAGGGTTAATATCTCGAAAAACTCCAAACTAGTACACCCATTACAAATTTACCCCCAAATTATTTTTTTCACCACGAAAAACCCCAAACTGGTACACTCGTGATAAATTTACCCCAAACTAATTTTTTTTTACCACGAAAAACCCCAAACTGGTACACGTACCACAAATTTACTCCAAACTATTTTTTAGACCATAAAAAACCCCAAACTGGTACATTTATAACAAATTTACCTCAAACTAATTTTTTTTACCACAAAAACCCCAAACTATTACACCTATAACAAATTTATCCTTTATTAAATTGGATCAGTACCATGAAAAACCATAAATTGATAAGCCTATGGCAAATAGAGGGTAAAAATCATAAACCGGTATACCCGTGAAGTGCTATATGCCATCCAACTAAGCAATTTAATGTTAAATTTAACGAAAATTAACGAAGGGTAAATTTATCGCAAATATATCAGTTTGGGGTAAATTTGTCACAAATGTATCAGTTTCGGATTTTTTGAGGTCAAAAAAATAATTTGGGGTAAATTTGTCACATATGTACCAGTTTGGGATTTTTCGTGATCAAAAAAATAGTTTGGAATAAATTTGTCACAGGTATACCAATTTAGAGTTTTTCGTAATATTAACCCTTCTTTCTTTTAAAATACCGCATCGAAAACTTTTCTTTTTCCCTTTTTTGATGAGTAATCACAAGCTTTCCTTTTTTTGATATGTGAATGCATACCCGGCTTGCCTTGACACACTGATAAATGAGGGATATTTTCTTATTCATAGATCAAGGTTGACTTATTTGTATGAGTGAGGAACGAGTTCTGAAGCAGATGAAATGATCCTCAACCCTCTTAACACGCAAAACTAACACGAGAGACACCTTCCTTAACTAACCCTGATTTTAGTCGAGATGATCAGCATTTTCCGGCCCAGAAAAGGTTGCTCGATCAGATCTATTCGAGCAAAGGGTTATGTCCGAAGAAGGGCACGCTTCTCATCTGAAGCATCTTGCATTCCTCCCAATTGGCTGCGCTAGGATTGAAAGGCCTGCAGTCAGGGAGCGCAAGGCCTTGCTTTATCCTCCCGACTTGCCGGGCGTGCAAGACTTGCTTGGATGCAACGGGTAGCCTAATGGATTGGTACTCTTCAAGAGCAGCTGTTAAATTTTCTGACCCCAACTTCTCCAAGCACCGGCCTAGGACTGCTGCATCCAGAACCGACATGTTTGTGCTCCTCGCGCTGTGTGGCGTCGTGGGGTGTGCCGCGTCGCCGATGAGTACCACGTTATCCCAAACTATTCGTTCTAGGGGATCACTGTCGTAAATGGCATTGACGAAAGGTTCTTTAGTTTGTCTCATGACCTGAACCAAAGTTGGATGCCAAATTTTCTCTGCATCTTGGTACATCTTCTGAATCATTTCATCACTTACTTTCATAGTAACTGAATTACCCTGTACTTGTCAATAACAGACAAAATATGAGAAACCTATGATCATTTGATGACTCTATGTTCTAGGTTTTAATAAATGCAGGACATATTTAGACCCGGATCTCATATGAGATATGCTCGTATAGTCCTGCCAATTAATCTCATGGATAAACAGGAAAATTGTCGGACAATGTTGATCATGATCATTTGTGGGTTTAACTACATCCACAACTGCAATGACTATTGTAAAGTCAGATGAGGAGCAAGATGTTTGAATATTACCTCCAAGCGAGGTTCAGGTTGATTCAAAAACCATATCCAGTTCAGCCTTTTGTTTGGGATCTCGAAAAGAATTGTATGATTTCCGGGTGCCAAGTCAAAGTACAAGCATTTTCCGAGCTCCGGATGTGCCTCCCTAACGTTCTTGATAGTTTCAGAATCTTCAATCCCCGAGAAATCAAGAACTCCTCTCCAGGCACAATAGCCTGAATACCTATTGTGTCGACGTGATCACGAAAGATAAAAAAAAAAAATGTTTTTGAGTTAGGTATCGATGCATAGCATTTTTGGACAAAGAGGAAACAACCTTAGTTTGATGTCGGGAAGACAGTGAGCGCGGATCCTAGAGAGGCATCCATCTGCAGCGACGAGCAAATCTCCGTCTACTTCGGCGGTTTCTCCAGTGTCGAGAACTCGGACCTTGATTTTGACCGATCGCTTATCGTCGGAAACGGAGAAAGAGAGGAGAAGATGGCCCCACAGGAATATCTCTGGTGGCAATGCAGAGAACAGATGGTCATGCAGAGAAGCCCAATGTGCTGCTCTATGATTGAAATTCTCATCTCTTGCTAGTATCTTCCTGGTTTTCTCATCATTGATCGCTTGATTCTGGTACACAGAGACAAGATCAGCATCTACATGTTTAACGATCGCGGTGCAAGAAAAATATACATGCTCTGCGCCAATTCTCTAGTAGCTGTGATCTTAACTTCAATACAAACCATAACTCAAAACCTTTGGAAGACTTTAAATAAGACTGAGTTCATCATATGAAGTTCCCTTACAAGATCAATGTGCAGCGGGGATGTGATGTCCCGGAGGAGCTCTGGGCGCCCGGTCCAGGACCCGATGAGCTCCTGCGAGGGCGGATCCAACGCGAGCCCTGCGCCGGTAGGGCTGCTCTTCGGGGGCTTGCGTGATTTCTCTAGGACCACAACGTCCCACCCTGCCCGAATGAGCGCGTGCGCGCATGACACGCCCGCTATGCTCCCTCCTACAACCACGGCCTTCGGGGTCGGTGTCGGCTTCGGCTTGTTTTGATGAGGAAGATCGTCGTTGTGATTCATGGCTTCGGTTGTATTCTTCTCCCAAGGCTCGCTGCTGCGTTTCTATCTCTTGCAGAAGAAGAGACTGTCCAAGATTCCGAAGTGTTGGGTCTCATTTGTTTTTTGTGAGTCCTATGTAGTCGTGGGACGTTGAATCACGGAGTCCGGTAGGCGTTTATAGGCAGAAAGATAATTATGTCATTGGCAAATTTCCTTCCCTAATAGGGTCATCAATCACCCGCAGAAATAGCATTATAAATCCGATTTGACATTCTAAAAGTGGATCAGATTTTGAAATGAGATTTCTTTACTTAATTTCAATAGTTATAAACTTATAATCATAAATAATAGCACAATAATCTCTTGACATTTTTCTTGAACAACTAATACCACGAAAAAACCTTAATTTAGTATACCATTGATAAATTTACCTTAAACTGATACGCTCCTGACAAATTTACATTCCGTTAGTTTCCGTTAAATTTTACCTTCAAATTGATGAGTTAGATGACACATGACAGTTGATAAGTATACTTGTTTAAGATTTTAGACTTTACATTTGCCACATGTGTACTAGTTTGGGGTTCCTGATAGTATAATCCAATTTAACCGAAACTAACGGAAGGTAAATTTGTTACATATGTACTATTTTAGGGTTTTTGGTGGTCAAAAAATTGATTTAGAGTAAATTTATCACAAGTGTACTATTTTAAATTTTTTTGTGATCAAAAAATTAATTTGAGATAAATTTTTCACAAGTGTACCAATTTGAAATTTTCCAGAGTGATAACCCATCTTGAAATCTGTGGCAATCAAATAATTTTTTACTTTTTGAAGTACAGACCTTCATTCACCAGGCCATCTTCATTTCATTGAAAATTTATGTAAATTCATTTATAATTTTGATGAACTTAACCTTACACAACCAATTCTTTATAATTTAGATGAGTTAGTTTTCAGAATGTAGCTAAACGGAGTCGTTTAAGTTTTCCACTAAATTAATAACCAGATGCCTCATTCTTACGCAATAAGAGTAATATATTTATATGTCAATATCAAGTCACCTTATATGTATTTTCAAATCACATGACTACGTCATTACTAAGTCATTGACCTTAACTTTAGTCAACTCATATAATTTGATTACCAAGACCGCATCATGATTAAGTTCACCTTAATCATCAAAATTAAAATTAATTTCTATAATTCCAGATTTCCAGATCACATGATTTGCAAAATAAAGTTTCTCATTTACAATTTTACCCTTAGGATTTGTATGGCAACGAATGTGATTCGAAAAAGTAATTTTGTTCAGAATTGATTTTTCTAATTATGTTCTCTAAATGAGTTTTAGAGAATCATAATGCGTTTGGTAACTGCCTAAAATTTCTATTCCTAGAGTAAAAATGCATTTGATAAATGTATAAAATTTTTGTTCTTAGGAATAATTTCTCTTTCTAATTTTTTTCACTTAAGTCAAATAATTAGTCTTATCACTACAAAATCAACCTATATAACATCGCTAATAAAATGAATACATATCATGCATAATCCATAATTAGTCTATTTATTTCGTGGAGCATAAAGACATATGCAAAATCCATAAGAAAGAACATAAGCTCAATATATAGGCAATTTGCATTTGAATTTTTGCCACGAATTTGCATTTAAACACTTCTATATTTAACCAAACCCATACCCGATCCGACCTATATTAATTAAACACTTCTATGTTTAACCAAATTATGACATACTTAATTTTTATAATTTGTTAAGAATGCAATACAAGTACGGAGAATTTTTTTTTCAAAATCTATTTTTCTTTTAAAAATTGCTTTTTCCTAAAATATATATTTTAAATTAATTATTCTATTATTAAAAAATAATTGTTTTTTATTTTTTAAAAAGTATTTTATTTTCCTTTTTCTCCAATGACTGGCATCGATCGACGACAAGCGAAACAAAGATAGAGCCCTCTCACTTTATCTGTCTTGTTTCCCAAAAGTGATTTTGGAATAAAGCGTCAACTTTTTTTTTTCTATTTTTGTTTCTACTCCAAAGTGTTCCTAGAAACAGAATCAAAAAATTTTAGGATCAAAATTATGTATGTTACCAAATGGGTGCTCATCCCTTTTTGTTATGGGGAACAGAATTAGAGATGCAAAATTGTTGCCATGCAGGGATCATGTTTGAGTAAGCTAGAAACTAAGTTAGATTGAGCGATCCATTGCTTGATTCAAGGCCTATAATATTTGGGTAAGCTATTTCTATGGGTGGATCATGTTAATTTCTGTGAATTGAGCTTGAATTTGGCATCAATGTCCTTGTGGGTTTTCGGCCGTGTACTTGAGTTGGGCCTATGAGGTGTGTGATTGAGTTCTTGACTGTGTATCCTAGTCCTGTGTGAGAATTATGGGTCATGCTTCAGTTGTGCACTTGACTTCGTGAGAAGTAGGCTCTTTTGTTGTCGTGTGGTGACTATGAGTCTTTTGTCGAGAACTTTATTTGAGTGTAAGAGGTGTGGAATTGGTCTCTAGCTGTGTACCTTGAGTCGATATGTGAAGACTGTGGTGTTTCGTGGTCATGAAAGTCCTATTAAGTGTCGAGTTGCATTGCATTTAAGAATCTAAGCACGAGTGGTGTGTGTGAGCTTGATTGGCATGGTAGTCTTGCTTGATGGGTCTTGAGCTATTTGATCTGTATTGAAAATGGATAATGAGATGAATATCCATTGGCCAGCGTTCCAACGTGATTAATTATATGTCCACATATGTCCGGATGATACCCTATGAGAGCCTGAGTAGAAATCGGGATGTCCATGGCCAGTGTCCCATTGAAATGGAATGCCTGAAGCCTATGTCCCTTGGAAGCCTTGGAGTAGGGAAGAATTGAGGCCTCTGTCCCTCATGATTTCCATGGACAATAAGCTAAGGTAAAACCTAAAATCGAGGCTTCTATCCCTCGTTGATGCTATTGAGACATGTGTCCCTCAAGAAGCCATGGCTTGTGTCATGGAGAAAGGTTATTAAAATGAAAACTAAATGGTTGAGATGAATTTGTCTGCTTGAGCATGCGCTCGTGGTGTCAAGTGCATTAAGTCTGCATTTGTTAAGAGTGTCGTGCCTATTTGCTGAACTTGATGCCGAGCCTTGTCTAATTTGGTGATGAGTTGCTTGTTAGATTTGGAGTTATTTGTTTCACTGTTGAGCTTTTTAGCTCGATCTTATAGTTAAACTGTTTTTTAGATAGTTAGATATGTCGGTTCCTCCCGCTATACCTACTCTTCGTTATGGTGCGCTTGTGGAATTTGAACATACCTAGGAACAGTACTACGATCCCAAGTTTTCTGCCAAGGAGTTTCAGTTTTTGGTTTCAATGCTTTGGGTTGATGTAGACATGTCCGATGAGCTGATTCCCCTCAACTTCATGTCACTATTTATGAGAGAGCCATTTGGCCTTCTGTCAGGATTGTTACCTTTTGTGTTGTCTGACGATGACAATGATGACGACTACAGAGTGGATTATTAGTGGCAAGTAGGACAGTGGGGAACTGACATGTATAGGCGGGCTTTTAATGTTAGGCGTAGCGGTGGACACTTTTTGGTTGGAACCACTGAGTAGTTCTCGGATGATGTAGTGGGAGGAAAATGTTAGTGAAATGGTGGAGGTCATCTTTTGATGTTTCCTAGGTGTTTGCTTAAAAACTCAAATGTAATTATATAAATAAGTAAGTTTGAGTTGGATATTTGGTGCCTTTGCTGGTTGTGCTTGTGTGACGGGTGTGCTTATGGATCCGGATCCCTTAACATAGTAAATCTATGTTAGGGGTGACATAAGCAATCTGAGTCGTCCAATTCAAAAATGGATTGCCCGGATTGATTAATTCAAAATTTTAAAATTTCCGCCAAAACTTTTTCCCCCTTTGAAAAAGTTGATGTGGATCAATCTAGACCGTCCATTTTGAATTGGACGGCCCGGATTGAGTAATATCACTCCTAACATTATGTTAGGGGTATATATGGTCGACCCTTGAGGCGTGCGCACATGTTTTGCTTGCTTTGTGGCCTTGAGTGTATTTGTAGGAAATCTTTCTACTCCGCTTCATGCATGCACTTCTAATAATTATATATACAACATAAGGTGTGAGCCCAATAAACACCACGACATCTTGGGCGGTCACGAGGGCGCTACACTCTCTCCACTAAATGAACAGATGTAAGTGTTGTATCTCCTCCATCAGATAAAGCAATGTAATAGAACAATGTGTAAGGGAGAGACATAAGAGTTCTTCGTCTTCTCATAATTCTGCAACAGTCGTGTTTAAAGTTATTACTATGGATCGAGGTACGTCTTAATCTTTCTTATTGTGAAAATCATAGAGATCGAAGATTCATTGACGTTGAGTTTCCGTGTCTGAGTTTCACGCTAAGTGTTCTAACGACACCAATTAATGGTGTATCATGATTTGGAAAGAAATGCAAGTTGAGCACTATATCAATCGGGCTTCTGAAATTCTTTTGGTTCCTTCTTTGCCGGGTACACCCTTGATATCGAGTCTTGGTCAAACAAAATACCTGCTGATTTTGCAGACATGACCAAAACCCATTTCTTTATTCAATGTTCATTTTGAGTCCTATCAATGACGTATGAACTTTCCAATATATTGTGATTGGGCCATTCCCGTCTTCTTCAGTGTATTCAAAGAGTTAACCAAACCCTAATATCGTTTTATACCTCTGTGGCTGTTTTGCCCGCCTCATGCAAGAGTATTTACATTTGATTGTTGACTTAAAGGTTTTGCCTCATTGGCCAAATCATCTTATATTAACTATTAATTAGCGGGAATAATTTCTTAGGGATTCTTTAAGATTTTTTTTTTGGGGTCGGAATTCTTTAAGACTTGATCTAAGCACATTCTGCTAGCAAGGTTTGATTCAGAATCCTTTACACTAGCTGCCAAAACATAATAGGCTGTCCAAACCAAATGGTATCGCACTTTGACTTTTTAGGGCATTATCCCATGTGATTGGGGTCATGAATTTGGATAGTGGCATATGTTTGAGGATTAGGAACGTGAGAAATCTCCAACAAACAAACTCAACCTTCCTCGTCTAAGGCTCTATTTATTTCACGAAAATAAACGATTTAGAAAATAAAAATTCCTAAAAATAATCGCTTGTATCACTTACAAAAAAATAAATGAATAAATTTTTTTTTATCATCTATGAAATGTTTAGACATCAATTATTATGGATAATAAAAATATTTTCGATTGATTAATTATTTCAAGCAATACAAGTGATTATTTTTATAAAAATATTTTTCAAATGGCTCATTTTTCGCGAAATAGACAGAGATTAAGTTGTAGATTACATGTTCTATGTCGGCTGATGTTCATTATCTAGTGGCTAAGGACTGAAAATATATCCATAAAAAACAGTGATGGATGCGTACCTAACTTAGGGAGGTGAAACGAAAAAGAAATTGCAATACACACACGCACACTCAAGTGCAGAGCTGATTCTCCTCATTTGATTCTTGGAGAGAAGCATGGTGTATATGAAAGCAAAAAGCAGGAGAGATCCCACTTGCTATCTTCTCTTGTGGAAGGCCACAAAGCGCGAAGCAACCTCTGGAATAGCCGAAGCTTTTGAACTTGTCAGTCATAACTCACGAGATTCAAAAGTGGGGTTATCTTGTAAGCCTCGGACTTTCCTTCTTGTAGAAAAACAGATCTGGTCAAATTCTCAGTCATTTCAAGTTAGAGATGGATGCAAACCAATGCATTAGTAAAGTCTAGTCCCGGAGATGGGTTCCAAGATATCACCTTCTTTCTTCTGGTTGCCAGAGTCCACAGATTGTCCATCTCTCTCTCTCTCTCTCTCTCTCTCTCTCTCTGCAGATGGGTTACATGGAGGGCTGGGAAAGATCATGTGATGTGGGTATGTGCATGAAACTGTCCACAGCACCAGTTGTCCAAACTTTCTGAAGCAGTCAGTCGTTTTTGGAATAGAATCTTCCCCATTATTTTGAGTTCGTTCGTCGCTTCCTGCCTGCCTTGGACTCGTCTTCTTCTCCTTGATTGATCAATCACTTACACGAAGTACTCCCAAAAAAGGTTGCCCCTCTTCCACCCATTAGAAGCTCGGCGCGTGCTGTGAAGCAAGGGCCTCTCTTTCCTTTTACTTCTTCTTTTTCAGTGTTCATCTGGATTTATATCCTTTTCACTTTGGGAAGATGTAGGGGTGCCAATTGTTCAAACTTTCTCAAAACTCAAATTGTTTGTTTGCTTTTGATTATCTTTTATTTTGTTTTTAATCTATAAGCAAACACCTGTGTGTGTATATGAGATAAGCATTCAGACTAAATGACTATGAGATTACGTCGATACTCCCACATATTACGGGTAACGTAATAGACATCTCTATTTTTCCTCTAGGGAATTTGTCGAATTACCATTGCTTAGCTATCAATTTGCCTCTGACCATCAAATGTCATGTGAATAACCCATCCTCCTCTCTCTGAAACAAAGGGTCTTCTAATTTTGTCGATGCTTGAAATAATTTTGTCTTCTCCATATTATTATATTTCTAGAGTCAGTAACTTTATGAGTATCTACAGGTCCTAAATCATCAACAGGCTCTCCAAGCACGTTGAAAATTCGGCCTAGAGTCGCTCCGCCGACTGGAACACTTAGAGGAGCTCCTGTGTCAATCACTTCCATTCCTCTCATTAGACCATCTGTAGCACTCATAGCTACAGCTCTAACTCGATTATTTCCTAATAATTGCTGTACCTCACAAGTCACATTAATTTCTTGACCGATAGTATCTCGACCTTTAACTACCAGAGCGTTATAAATATTAGGCATCTTGCCCGGGGGAAAGGCTACATCTAGTACCGGACCAATGATTTGAGCGATTTGTCCATATCCACATATATATTGTCCTACAACTCAATGGAACTCATTCTTTCGACTCTGCAATCCATCATCCTTACATGTTATTAGAGCCTCCAAAATACTCAAGCGAGCACAACCGAAAATATTGCCCAGGTAACCGTGTTGCCTTCTTCCTTGGCTAATACCAAAAGCCTGACCCTAATCGCCATCGACGCAGTGTCCCAACTCCCCGACAAGCTCTCGCCCTCCAACTACACTTCGTGGCGTGCCCAGCTCGTGTCCTTGCTCGAGGATACGATCTTTTGGGCTACATTGACGGCTCCCCCCCCACAACCATTCAAAGTAGTCGCAGGACATTGATGGTAAAGTTATCGGCGCCAACCCTGTACATGTCGTTTGGAATCGTCAGGACCAGCATCTCTACCACGCTTGTTTTCACGTCAGTCTCTAATACTTTATTCTTGATGAAGTTTGGCATCTGAATATACACTCTATTACAAAATGTTTACAAATTTGCAAAGAAGATAAACATTTTGTCACATCTTCTTTCCTTTCCCGATTAAGATAACAGCATTCCACATTGTTTTCACAAAATACGGAAGTTTACCACAAAGAAGCACAATTATGATTATATCAGAAGATTACCTTCAGTTCAGGCTGATTGACATACCAATTCCCCAATGAAGCCTTTATGTTCTACAGTTCATAAAGCGCGCTAGGAGTCCCAGAATCCAGGTCAAAGTACAGACATTTCCCAAGATCACGGTAAGCTCACTTGATCCCAAAAAGGGCGTCCGAATTCTTTCCTCCCAGAAAATCGAGAACTCCCCTTCAAGCGCAATGACCCGAATACCTACTAAAACAGTAACAAGAATAGAAGATTTGGAGATGAATTGGATTGATACCTTCATTGCTGCGATGGGCTACAAATATATACCCACACTGTCTGTTGTAATATTAACGCGGAATGACAGGATCTTGCAATTATGTCAATGCGAAAAGCTCAGAAAAATAACGAGGAACGATAAAGCACATCAAAGATTACGTGATTCGGTCCGAATATCGGTACCTACATCCACGGGAAGAGCTAGCAACAATAATCACTATAATCGGAGAATTAGAATTACAATCGCTCAATATGCTCGTGTTTCCTGCACCTAGATTATACTCAAACCCAAAGTGTTTACAAGTAAACGATTTAATTGGATATGAATAAACTCACGGAACACAACCGAAAAACCAGGACGACGTGCGTTCCCTTTTCTCTCATTGTTCTTCACGGCGCGGCTCTCACTTTCTGGAAGAAAAAGAATTCACTTTTATATGGCTGTTGCAGGGCTTACGTTTAAACCCCACGCCCTAGTCCTTTCATGTTTCCTTTTATATGTGTCTTTCACAACAATCTTACCCTTCGCTAAGACATCTCAGATGAAGTGGTACCTAATATTGATATGTTTCGTTCGCTCGTGATAAACCGGATTATATGCCAGATATATCGCACCTTGGTTATCACAGTGTATATCAACACTTTTCTGTTCTAACCCAAAGTCCAAGAGCAAATCCTGTAACCATATCGCTTCCTTCGCTATAAAGGTAAGTGCCATGTACTCTGCCTCAGTCGAAGACAAGGCCACGTGATCCTGTAAGGATGCCTTCCAACTAACTGCACCACCTGCAAGCGTAAACAAGTACCCTACTAAAGACCTGCATTCATCCAAGTCCCCTGCATGATCAGAATCCACATAACCAGTGGTCTCACTGCCATTACTGTTCCTCCAGTATACTATACCAACTTCTGCTGTCCCCTTTAAATATTTGAGGATCCATCTCACTGCTTCCCAATGAGCTTTACCAGGACGCTTCATATAACGACTAACTATGCTCACAACCTGTGAAATATCAGGTCTAGTGCATACCATAGCATACATAATACTACCCACTGCACTAGAATAAGGAACACGAGACATATGCTCCTCCTCCTCCTCAATCTGCGGTGATAACTTATCTGAAAGTTTAAAGTGCTTCGCTAATGGTGTACTCACAGATTTCGCTGACTGCATATTAAAACGTGCTATAATCTTTTCAATGTATTTCTTTTGAGACAAACGTAATACTCCTGCAGTCCTATCATGCAAAATCTCCATTCCCAAAATTTTCTTTGCAGCACCTAGATTTTTCATCTCAAATTCAGCACTCAACTGCCTCTTTAGCACATCAATATCAGACATATTCTTAACTGCTATCAGCATATCATCAACATATAATAGCAGATATATCAAAGACCCATCATCCAATCTCCTAAAGTAAACATAGCTATCCATCTGACTTTTTGAATAATCCTGACTAGCCATGAATACGTCAAAACGCTTATACCACTGCCTAGGAGACTGTTTTAGCCCATACAAAGATTTCTTTAATAAGCAAACATGGTCTTCCTTACCTGGAATAACAAATCCCTCTAGCTGCCTCATGTAAATCTGCTCCTCCAACTCACCGTGAAGAAACGCCGTTTTCATATTAAGCTGCTCTAACTTGAGATCCTGTGCAGCAACTAAGACAAGTAAAACACGTATAGAAGTATGTCTTACCACAGGAGAGAACACTTCATTATTGTCAATGCCTTCCCTCTGTGTATATCCCTTTGCAACAAGTCTCGCCTTATTCCTCGCTGCCCCCACACCGGGAATGCCCTCTTTTCGTTTGTAGACCCATTTACTTCCAACAATCTTATGGCTCTTTGGTACTTTAACTAGCTCCCATGTCTGAGTTCGATGGTCTGAGTTCGATGGAGTGATTCCATCTCTTCACTCATAGCCTCTAGCCACTGCGACAACTCATTACTGGCCATTGCCTCAGAGAAAGACAAAGGCTCATCTATCTCCACCTCATCACTTACAATCAAAGAAAAAGCAATATACATATAAGCATAACGTATCGGTGGTTTAATTTGCCTTCTCTGTCTATCTACGGTTATACTATGCTGCGGATGTGCTGGTTGTTCAGTATCACCAACTTCAGGAATTGCGGCCTCATCTGCAGTATCAACCTCTGTTACCTCCGAGGTCTCTAGAGTCTCCACCTGAACCTCCACCTCGCTACTAACACCATGATCTGTCTGCTCTGCTAGTAGTGTCTCAGGACTCCTCTGTCGAAGCATTGCAGCCTCGTCGAAGATCACATCTCTGCTGATTAGAAAACCGGGTGATCTGGGATCAGTGTACCACAGCCGGTAGCCTTTCACCCCATGTGCATAACCCAGAAATATGCACTTCTTCAACCTCGGCTCAAGCTTACTATCACTCGCATGAGCATACGTAGGACATCCGAATACTCGTAATCCGGAGTAATCAATAGGTTTCCCCGACTATACTTCCTCTGGAGTCTTCCACTCGATAGCAGATGATGGAGATCGATTAATCAGGTAACAAGCCATGTTCGCTGCTTCGGCCCAAAATTCCTTACCTATTCCAGCATGTGAAAGCATGCTCCGAGCCCGCTCAAGTAAAGTTATGTTCTTTCATTCTACCACGCCATTCTGCTGTGGTGTCCCTGGTATTGTGCGGTGTCTCACAATTCCTTCTATCTCGCAGAACTCGGTAAAATCTTTACCACAGAACTCCATGTCGTTATCAGTTCTCAGGCACTTAATTTGTTTATCTGACTGCTTTTCAATTAATGCCTTAAATTTCTTGAACCGATCGAACACATCAGATTTGTACTTCAGAAAATATATCCATACCTTTCTAGAATAGTCGTCGATAAAAGTCAGCATATATCGAGCACCTCCTTTTGAAGGAACCGGAGACGGGCCCCAGACGTCTGAATGAATATATTCAACCGGTTGCTTGGTCGAATGAATACCTGTAGCAAACTTAATCCGGCGCTACTTCCCAAAGATACAGTGCTCACATAAGTCTAACTTACTTGTTTTCTGACCATTTAACAACCCCCTATCACTCAGCATCGTCATACCTGCCTCACTCATGTGCCATAAACGCATGTGCCATAACTGAGTTAAATTAGAATCTGACTCACCTGATGAAACTGCAGCAGCTCCTGTCACGGTCTCTCCTAGTAGATGATAGAGAGAACTCACTTTTTTCCCTTTCATCACTGTTATGGCACCTCGAGAGATCTTCAGCACTCCACCTTCAGCGATGTACTTACACCCGATATCATCGAGTGTCCCCAGAGAAATAAGGTTCTTCTTGAGCTCAGGTACATGCCTTACGTCTGTCAATGTGCGCACCACATTATTGTGCATCCGTATCTGAACTGCCCCTATCCCCACAACCTTACAGGCTGCGTTATTCCCCATCAGAACTCTACCACCATCTGTAGTCTGGTAAGTAGTAAACCAGTCCCTATGAGGTGTCATATGATAAAAACACCCTGAATCTAGCACCCATTCGTCTCCTGATGAACCTGTAGTCACACATAGAACAGCCTCTGCATCACAAGTGCTCTCCTTAGCAACATTTGCCACACTGCTTGTGGCTTTCTGCTTATCACCCCCATTTCTCAACTTAGTACAATCTCTCCTGATGTGCCCCTCCTCGTGACACTCAAAGCACTTCACGCATCCCTTGGACTTTCTATGGCGTGATTTAGATCTGCTTTTACTTCTGCTACTACTGGACCCTTGATATTGCTCTCTACCTCGAATCATCAGTCCCTACGCTACACCCTGCGCTAGACTGTTATCTCGCAACTTTCTCTGCCATTCCTTAGAAAACAAGGCAGACTTTACCTCTTCTGAAGTAATTGTAGTACACCCCTGCAGTAATGAATCGGTAAAGTGCTCTCATGGCTCTGGTAAAGAAGCTAACAGCATCATGCCCTGTTCTTCATCATCAAGTGTTTTACCAACGTTCTTCAAATCCATAATGAGTTTATTAAATTCATCTAAGTGGGATCTGATAGACGTACCTTCAATATATCTGAACTGAAACATCCTCTTCAACATATACAAGCGATTGTTCAAACCTTTCATTACATATAGGGCTTGAAGTTTTGCCCACAAGGATGCAGCATCTTTCTCCTCGACCACCTCTATTACCACCTCATCCGATAAATTCAATAGTATTATGCTCTTTGCTTTCTCCAATAACTCTACCTTATCAGTCTCTTTCATCGAAATCGACAACTCATCTTTGCCATCCAATGCTTTGGCTAAACCTTGAGTTGTCAATAGTGCACGCATCTTAACACTCCACAACCCAAAGTTGTTCCTCCCATTAAACTTCTCAATTTCTACTTTTACTCCAGACATAATTGCAATAAACAGAATATCCAGAAAATAATTAGACAAGCAACAAGCCCCAAATCACAATCCAGAAATCCAAACCTTGCTCTGATACCAATTGTTGTAATATTAACGCGGAATGACAGAATCTTGCAATTATGTCAATGCGAAAAGCTCAGAAAAATAACGAGGAACGATAAAGCACACCAGAGATTACGTGGTTCGGTCCGAATATCGGTACCTACATCCACGGGGAGAGCCAGCAACAATAATCACTATAATCGAAGAATCGAAATTACAATCGCTCAATATGCTTGTGTTTCCCGCACCTAGATTATATCCAAACCCAAAGTGTTTACAAGTAAACGATTTAATTGGATATGAATAAACTCACGGAGCACAACCGAAAAACCAGGACGACGTGCGTTCCCTTTTCTCTCGTTGTTCTTCACGGCGCTCTTCGCTGATGGTTCTTCGCGGGGTGGCTCTCACTTTCTGGAAGAAAAACAATTCGCTTTTATATGGTTGTTGCAGGGCTTACGTTTAAACCCCACGCCCTAGTCCTTTCATGGATAAAAGTCAACAAAAAAAAAAGATTTCTTTCTTTTGACTTGGGCCCACGATATATTCATGTTTCCTTTTATATGTGCCTTTTACGCAGAGACTTCTTCAAGAGCCTATATGTGAACCAATCTCCTTTCATATATGGTAAAAGATGTCTCCACCTCCAGATTGCTCTATAAAAATTAAATCCTTCATAATACGGCTTAAACTCGAGCCACAATTTAACACTGTCAACCACATCTTTTCCTAAAAAAAGGCTACAAAATCGGCGACATATGCCTAATTAAACACCTATACAAATCATCTAATTATGTCAAGGATAATTACAAAATAACTGACATATAATTTCCTAATACTCTCCCTCGAGTTGGAGAGTACAGATCAAGAACTCTTAATTTGTTACATAAAAACTCGAACTACTCTCTGCCAAGAGCTTTTGTAAAAATGTCTGCCAACTGCATCTATGTAGAGACATAACAAGGACGAATCGCCCCAATCTGTAATTTTTCCCCGAACTATATGACAGTCAATCTCAATGTGTTTTGTACGTTCGTGGAAAATTGGGTTGGCAACAATGTGTAAGGCCGCCTGATTGTCACAAAACAACGAAGCCGGCTTATGTAATTCAACCTTCAGATCTCAAAGTATATACCTCAACCATGTTAACTTCAGATAAGTGTTCGTCATAGCCCTGTATTCAGTTTCTGTTGACGATCGTGAAACATTCGTTTGTTTCTTTGACTTCCAAGAGATGAGTGATGACCCGAGCAAAATACAATAGCCAAAAACAGAACGTCTAGTAGTACAGCATCCTCCCCAATCTGAATCACAATAGGCATTGAGTGTTAAATTATTTTCATATGGTAAAAACAAACCCTGACCTGGCGACTGTTTAATGTAACGGAGAACGCGCAATGCTGCTTCCCAATACGACTTTCGAGGATGCTCATGAATTGGCTTAGTGTACGTATTGAATACACTATGTCTAGTCTGGTAACTGTCAAATATATTAATCTCCCAACCAGTCTCCGATACTTGCTCAGGTCATGAAGAACTTCGCCATCTTTAGCTGTCAATTTTAAATTTTGTTCCATTGGGAACCTTTCCGGCTTCACACCTGATAACCTTGAGTCTTGTAAAATGTCTAAGGCATATTTTCTATGAGACATAAAGACACCTTTCTTTGAACGAGAGAATTCTATTCCCAAAAAGAATTTTAACTCATCAAGATCTTTAATAAGAAAATGCTTGAGTAGATGACCTTTGAGTAACTTGATCTCAAGCAGATCATTACCCGTTAACAGGATGTCATCAACATAAATAAGAATGGCAGTGAACTTTTTACCTTGAGACTTAGTAAAAAGTGAATAATCCACCCGTGACTGTCTGTAGCCTACCGATTTAATAGTACTTGCAAAAGTGGAGAACCAATTACGGGATGCTTGTTTCAAATCATAGATGGATTGCTGAAGCCGACATACTAGATTCTCCCCTTGTCGGCGAAGGCCAACAGGTGGAGTCATATACACCTCTTCATGCAAAGTTCCGTGAAGGAACGCATTGTGTACATCAAGCTGATGGATATACCAATTTCGGGAAGCTGCGACTGTTAACAAACAACGGAGAGTGGTGAGTTTTACAGTTAGAGAAAAAGGTCTCCTGATAATCTATACCTTCAATCTGTGGGTACCCCTTTGCAACTAAACGCGCTTTATAGCGCTCAATTGTCCCATCTGAATGATATTTAATCTTGTAAACCCACCGACAGCCTATTGGTTTGTGCCCCGGAGGAAGGGGAACCAACTGCCATGTGTTGTTTCGTTCTAGAGCCTGAAGTTCGGCGGACATGGCTTGGCGCCAAAGAGGATTACAGTCAGCTTGTTCAAACGAGGTGAGTTCAGATTGTGCTGTCAAGAGAGCTAAAAAGGCACGATGATTCGGAGAAAAATGAGAAACAGATAAATGGGAGGAAAGAGGATACCTTGTACCGTGACGAGAACTAGGTTGCGTGGAAGAGAGATTAGCCTGGGAAGACATGTCGTAGTCTTTCTGCCATACTGGTGGCTGGATAGAGCGGGTGGAACGGCGAAGAGGTGGTGCATCAATGGAGGTGGACAACGGAGAAGGTGGGTGGTGTGTGGCGAAAGGTGATGGAGAGACTGTAGGTGACAAGGATGGTGGGGATGATAAGGGTTCGGGTAGTGGGGATGATGGAGAGGCTGTATCCTAATGAGGCAGGGGAAGCGTGATATTGGGAGAGGAATTCGGAGAAAATATCGACGAAGGATTCTCTGGTGAGCTGTCGAAGGAAACATGTGGAGGGAAAGGGAAACTTGGTGCGGAAGTTTGAGGAGATTGGGAATGAGAATGGAAAGGGAATACATGTTCCCTAAAATAGACATCTCTACTAACCAAGATTTTTTTTGTGTTTAAGTAAAAACTTTTATACCCTTTTTGGCCATGTGGATATCCTATGAAAACACAAACAGAGGCTTGAGGGTCAAATTTTTGTTTAGGGTGAACGTTGGTCGCGTAACGCTCGCAACCAAAGACACGTAAATGTGTAAGAGAAGGAGGCCGGTTATATAAGACCTCGAAAGGAGACTTGTTGGACAGTAAAGGTGTTGGGATTTGATTTATGAGGTAAACCGCCGTTAAAACACACTCCCCCTAAAATTCAAGTGGAACATTTGATTGAAACATAAGAGAACGAGCAACATTTAAAATGTGTCGATGCTTGCGTTCTACAACTCCGTTTTGTTGCGGAGTATAGATGCAAGAAGTTTGGAGCTCAATTCCTTTATTTTAAAGAAAAGTGCGAATGGGAATAAATTTTGTGCCATTATCCACCCTTATTGTTTGAACATTTGTTTGAAACTGAGTTTTGACAAATTGCACAAAATTGATTAACAAAGATTGTGTCTCTGATTTATGAGACATGAGAAAAATCCATGTGCAGCGTGAAAAATCATCGACAATTGTGAGAAAATAGCACACACCAGTGTGAGTAGGAATTTTATGAGGGCCCCAGACATTACAGTGCAAAAGAGAAAATGGAAATTTTGTTGTCATTGAACTTTTAGGAAAAGGCAAGCGTGTCTGCTTGGCCTTTGGACAAATAGCACAATTATTCTCTAATTCTTTATAATCTGAAGGAAGTAAATGTGACAGTAATTTAAAACGAGAAAAAGAAGGATGACCCAAGCGTAAATGCCATAAGTCAGACGGCTGAGAAACATGGAAAATAGCCGATTTATCCTCTAATGGAAGCATGTAGTATAGGCCATCACGTTGTCTACCCGAGCCAATCGTCTTCCCCAAAACCAAGTCCTGCAAAATACAATATTTAAGAAAGAAGAGAATGCAACAATTTAGGTCTTTCATTAGTTTACTGGCCGAAATCAAATTCAAATTGAATGATGGAACGCATAGGACATTTTTAAGTATCAATTTTGGATTAAAAACAACAGTGCCGATGTGTGTGATTTGTGATATAGCACCATTCGGTAAATTGACACTTGTAGAATAGGAAGGCTTGGGTTCGGTTAACAGAGATGGGTGGGAAGCGATGTGATCGGTGGTGCCAGAGTCCAAAATCCAAGAACTTGTACTACTAGAATTAATAGACACAAGAGTCGATGGAATCAAACCTGCAGCATTAGCATATGCATCAACATTACCGGAGTTATTGTGATTCAGGGCATTGATTGCCTATGCCAATTATTGAATTTGTTTTGCTGTGAATCCCTGTACTTCGCCAGAAGAAGTAGAAATGGCTTGGGATTCCGCCGCATTCGCTGCTAGTTGGTTCCATTGCCCTTTAAACCGTCTCGGCTTATTATTGTTCCCGTTTTTCAACCGGCATCTATCCTCCCTGTGACCCCTTTTACCACAAAACTTACAATGAAATTTGAGAGTCCGACATTCATCTATGGTATGCTCGGATCAATTGCAGTGATCACACGTTTTTTGTTTTGAACTTCCTCCTTTTCCCGGGACTGTGGCTGCGATGGAGAAATTTTCGGCAGGCTCAGAAGAAACTTGTCGCTGCATCTCTTCTTGGACAATCAAGGAGTATGCTTGACAGACATTGGGCAATGGTGACATCATCAATATATTGGATCTTACCGCCTTGTATGATTCGTTCAACCCCATGAGAAATTGCATAAGGCGGTCTTCTTCCCTTTGATCAAGATGTGCTTGACGTTGGTTACAAGTCAGGGAACTACGGTATGTCTCGAGCTCGTCCCATAAAGCCTTGATCTTTGTAAAATATGCGGCCACTGTCATTGTTCCTTGCGATATGGTCGCAATTGCATTCTGTATTTGAAAAACGGTAGGGGCGTTCTTCTGTGAAAACTGGTCGTGCAAATCAACCCACACTTCACGCACTGTTTTGGCGTGAATGATTCCCTCGGCAATGTTTGATTCAACAGCATGAGTCAGCCAAGAAAGTATCATGCTGTTGCACTGGTTCCATTGTTCAAACAAAGAAGGATTCTTGTCTTGTGATGGCCCTTCGACAGTGCCGTCAACAAAACAGATTTTCTTCTTCGCGGTGAGAGCATGAATAACCACTTTGCTCCAAGATTGGTAGTTGATGCGGTTCAATTTGATGGGAACCAAGACATGGCCTAATTGATCTGAATGATGAATGTAGACAGGGTGTGACGGATCGATGGCAGTGACGTTCGACTTGGACCCGGAATCTTTCGCGTCGTCTGCCATGGCTACGTTGATGTTTTAGAAAGTATGGAAAGTTTGATAATCAAGAGCACCAAGAACCTTACTCTGATACCATAACAAGAATAGAAGATTTGGAGATGAATTGGATTGATACCTTCATTGCTGCGATGGGCTACAAATATGCCTAATTAAAACACTGTCAACCACATCTTTTCCTAAAAAAATGCTACAAAATCGGCGACATATGCCTAATTAAACACCTATACAAATCATCTAATTATGTCAAGGATAATTACAAAATAACTGACATATAATTTCCTAATAAACAGTCTGGTATCATTTTACACCACAAGCTCGCATGCAAGTCCAAAAACAATTGATGGGGGTTTGAAATTCATTGGTTTGCCGAAAGAACCTCAGTTTAAGATCGGGGAGGAAACTCTGTCGAATGAAAGACAGATGCCCATCTGCTGCGAAAGTTACTAACTATCTCAATGGTGTCATTAGTCTTAAGAACTTGAGTTTCCACTTTGAACTCAGTCTTGTCGTCGGATAGGCGCAATGGCAGAAGTACATCATTCCATGACACAACACTCGGTGATAACTTGTGGCGAATAAATGTGGCAAAATGAGTCAAGAACCCATATTCTTACCCATATTTAAGAGTGTGGGCCATAAATGAATTGTTTAATAAATTTAAGTGAATCATAAATGGATCACTTAACAACTTAATGCGCTGTGCTTTGAAAATGGATTCCTCATCCCTTGTTTGGCACCTGGTTCACCTTCTTTTCACCATCCATTGCGTTGCTCTGAATTGCTTTTTCAGGAAATTAGCAGTAATTGGATCATACTAGAAACTATACCGAGAAAGTGAAACAATTGATTCTTTTCACAAGACAATATATGATCCTCATCTTATTTTATAGAAACAATCTATGAAATATACTTCTTCTTGCGCGTTTTTTGTTTGCTCTTTTTGACATCTTTTACCTCTATTCTTGCCCATAAATCATGCACATAATTGTCTTTCTAAATGTTGATGCACCAAAGGATCCGTTTATTTCGCCAAAAATGAATGATTTGAAAAATATTTACCTGAAAATGATTAATTATATTGCTTATAAAAATAAACAAGTGGCAAATATTTTCACCTTTCATTAAAATGTTCAGATGTAAATTATTATCAATAATAAAAATAATTTTTATTAATTAATTATTTCAAACGATACATGTAATCAATTTTTTAGTGTGAACCGCTTGAAAAACATGCCCCTTTATGTCCTTGTGAACTTGGAAAACGTATAACTGAGAGCGACTTGGCCAATAACGAGAGGCCAAGTGGCATGGTGGAGTTGCTGGACCCTTCCGAGCTAAGCCTCGATCTACTTCCGAGTCGAAGGGTTTGAGCCCAAGCCCCATGCCGGTGTGGGCTTCGAGTTGGCTACACATTCACCCATGACATCCGATCTTGCTGAAATGAGCGTGCACGGACAAAATGATCCCAAAATGCTGCCTCCAGCTATCACTACCTTGGCCTTGGGCTCATTGGGAGTCTATGAACATGTTTGTCTCATGAAAGCTTGTGCCTTTTGTGTTTTGTCCTTGGTAGATAGTTTATTGCAATGTGGTTCATACTCTCCTACAATAGGAAAACACGAGAGCTTTCACAATTTAAGCTCATATTTTCTCATTAATAGTTTGGACTTGAGCTTATGAATAGCTGCTATTATATGTATTATTTTTCTCTTGTAATTAAGGGATATAACAAAAGGTGCGAAATACTAATTATAGTGAAATCTTTTGTTAAATACAGCCTTAATTTAAGAGTGAATTAGGATGAAATCTCGTATCTTGATTTCTATTTGTTGCTGCTTTTATGCTTTACTTTGTGTTATTGTGTGTTAATCTTTACACAATCTGCACATGTGGTGGTTTGGCTCGGAACGAATGAGAGTCACAGCTAGACAATAGGGGCCAGATATTTTATGTAGTGGTTTGATTAGAAATGAAACGTTATTTGTGATGCCTATCAAGTGAGCAAGTGAGTTGTGATCAATATTACGTTAGCCCTGTAGAAGATGAACGGTAGCTTTACCATGTTTGTTGTACAGTGATAACAGAAATGTTTTGGTTGAAAGACTATTACTAAGGGCGCGCATGACAATCATTCTGTTTCAGAAATAATTTTTAGAACAGAAATAGATTTTTCTATTTCTGCCATAAACAAAAATTTTTTGTTTCTGGTTTTGGGCCAAAATCTATTTTTGGAACAGATTTGTTGACACCTAAATTTTTTATTTTTGATTTTTTGATTTTTTATTTTGCATAAAAATGAGAATTGATTCTCGCCAAAAATAATTTTTCATGCATTCCATGTTTAATTTTTCTGCATTGCATTAAGGCTAACGGCGGTGGATTTGAGCTGAAATTTGATAGGTGATTGGACTAGACATGGGGAAAATGCGCCGAACATTTTGCGAAAATTTCTTCAGGGACCGAATTGCGAATACTCAAAATCTCAGGGACCCAATTGCAAATCCTCAAAATCTCAGGGACCCAATTGCGGATACTTAAAATCTCAGGGACCCAATTGCAAATGCTCAAAATCTCAGAGACTCAATTGCAAATACTCAAGATTTCAAAGGCTAGAATACAAATATCTAAACATTGAGGGATCATTTTGTAAATAAATAAAAGAGAAGTTAGTGGAGAAATTAGAAAAAAGAAAAGATGTCTTCCACTAAATAAAAAAAAATGGATAGTGCTCCACCACAAAAAAAAGATGTTTTCCATTAAGAGAAAAAAAAAAGAAAAAGAAAGAAAAGAGAAGAAAAGAGAAGTTAGTGAAAAAATTAGAAAAGAAAAATATGTCTTCCACTAAATAAAAAAAATGGATGATCCTCCACCACAAAAAAAAAAGATGTTTTCCATTAAGAGAAAAAGAAAGAAAAAGAAAGAAAAAAGAAGAAAAGAGAAGTTAGTGGAAAAATTAGAAAAGAAAAAGATGTCTTCCACTAAATAAAAAATGGATGGTCCTTCACCACAAAAAAAAAGATGTTTTCCATTAAGAGAAAAAGAAAGAAAAAGAAATCAAAAAGAAGAAAAGAGAAGTTAGTGGAAAAATTAGAAAAGAAAAAGATGTCTTCCACTAAATAAAAAATGGATGGTCCTCCACCACAAAAAAAAGATGTTTTCCATTAAGAGAAAAAGAAAGAAAAAGAAATAAAAAAAAAAGAAGAAAAGAAAAGTTAGTGGAAAAATTAGAAAAGAAAAATATGTCTTCTACTAAATAAAAATGGATGGTCCTCCACCAAAAAAAGAAAAGAAAAGAAGAAGATGTCTTCCATTAAGAGAAAAAGAAAGAATAAAAGAATAAAAGAGAAGTTAGTGGAAAAATTAGAAAAAAGAATAAAGATGTCTTCCACTAAAAAAAAAGAATGGAGGAGGCCTATAAGTTGGTGGTCTTTAGCAAATTTTGAAAAAAAAAGACCCAAGAGGGGGGAGGAAGAGAGAAAAAAATATGGAATGATAGAGATTTTGAGAAAAAAAAATAAGAGTGATCTTGAAGAAAAAAAAAAAAAAAAAACGAAGAGCGACCACATAGAGCAAAGGAGGAGGAGACCGGAATAGTTCTACCTTCATCGCGCCACCGTCCCGGGTTCATCATCAACACAACTCACCACGTCACGAGAGTTGACGTTGAGGTGCAAGTCCACAAGTTTTTATTTTCGGATCAGCATACCTAGTGGTCTTGCAACTGCATTTTTCATGCTTAGATGACGAGATCTTGGAAACTTATCTTCTAGACTTTTGTAGAAGACTTTGAGATCTTCGATTTGATATATTATGGGGCGAAAATGGATGTCGTTTGCTATGTTAAAAAGGTCCCGAAATTGAGAGTAGAATCTGAAAACATGATGATCAGAACCTGAGATGAAATTTTTCTGATATGACCTTTCACGATAAATGATTTTCCATGGGTTATTCTAGACTTCTTTTCATAAAGACCTCTTCATGACATTTGTTCATAACATCCTGATGCATAACATATAAAAAATACAAAAATATTCATGCAGTTGTCATATTTGTAATGCATTTAATGAATGTAAAACATGAAAGTTATCAATGACACATTTTCCCATCCACATAAAAAATCTCAGAAATTTTGCATACATTTCATTATTTCTTTTGCATTTTATGGTTACTGCTTTCTCTCTAAGCATGTTCATGGACAGTATGGTTTAATTCATATTTTTTGTGTTAATGCATTGGAAAATGTAAAAAATGGTCTCAATGAAGTTTAATCAGCACGTGTTAAACTTTCTTTGAGCGTTTAAATTATCTTAACTCATTGGTGATTGTGCATGTCCGATTGGATAGTTCATTATTTTCATTTGGTTTTCGACCCGATGCTTTGAAGACTGGAGGATGACCGATGTCCATTCCGGTCCGTTTTGTTGTACTCCCGACCCATGAGGCTTGGTGACGGGTGTTTGACCGATGTCCATTCCGGTCCATTTTTGTTGTATTCCCGATCATGTCTCGGGTTTTATTTAATTGGTCTGTAATTATTCACTCGACGAGTTGCGGGTTTTATTTTCACTGTCCTTAGGGTAGTTTTACTTTACCTGCTCTCTCTTCACATCTTTGTTTGCTTTGGGTGATTTTGCATTCTTTTATAATACATCTAAAATCTAAAAAATAAAATAAAAAATACCCTAAAAAAAGTCATTCATTTTGCATAGCATGTAATATTAAACATCATGCATATATTGCCATGTCATATCTGCTACGTCATGCATATAGCATAGTCCTTGCCACGTCATTACATTTTACATGTCATATAGTTAGATTGTATTTGCATCACATTTAACAAAAGAAAACCCAAAAAAAATTGCACATTTGAACTTCAATTCAAAATTCATCAAAATTGCCAAATCAAACATTTTTTCATGAAATTGGTACCGAAATGGCATTAATTCAAAAAATTAATGTAACCAAGTCCCGAACTTAAAATCTCTGGTTCGTAGAAGTAATTTAATTCTCCCACTAGATTACTTAGGTTTCTAATCAACCTACCAAGAAATGATTAGTGGCGACTCCATATTTGCATGATTAAATATTGAACCTAAGTTGCGATTTGGTAGAGCTTGAGAGAGTTCGAATTAGATTAATTAATTTGGTAATCCATTAACCTAAAACGGAATTTTTAGGTCGCAACAAGATTTTTGTTCCAAAAATAGAAAAACAGATTTGCTTTGCCAAACAAGTTTCTGTTCCAAACCTATTTCTGGAATAGGTTTGGAACAGAAACTCGTTTAGCAACGCAAATCTGTTTTTCTATTTTTGGAACAAAAATCTGTTCCAGAAATAAATTTTGGCCTAAAACCAGAAACAAATCTAGCAGAACAGAATGGTTGTCATGCGCACCCTAAGTGGGTTATTCTTTTTGGCTGTCGAAAGAAATCAAATGAAAAAACTTTCCTCTTTCATTTTGATAATTGATCACTGGCGTTCCTATTTCTAGATATGTGAACGCATAAATGGCTAGCCTTGACCCCCTGTTAGATCAGGAAAATTTTTTTAGTCACAAATAAAGTTAACTAATTTGTGAGTGAAGAATAAGTTTTGTGCTGCTGTACAGGGCTATTGCAGCTGTAACAAGAAACAGGAACATTACATACGACAGTTTGCCTAATGCAAGTGCTTCAGCAGATGAAATGATCCTTAACCCTCTAACACAAGTCTAACATGAGTGTCACCATCCATGATGATCCTGGTTTAAGCGGCATACTTAGGAAGAAACATCTCTTGCTATATCCAGCTAGAGCTAAAAATAATGTGACATGTTTGAAATCCACATTGACCTGACCAGAATGGCAACAAATAAGGGATGATTACCGCCCGCTGGCCAATAAAGGGTCGCTCAATCCAAGCAGAGGATTATGTCCGAAGAAGGGAACGCCTCTCTGTGGAAGCATCTTGCATTCCTCCTGAGTGGCTGTGTTAGGATTGAAAGGTTTGCCGTCATGAAGCATAAGGCCTTGTTTTATCCTCCCAACTTGCCGGGCATGCAAGACTTGCTCGGATGCAATAGGTAGCCTAATGGATTGGTATTCGTCCAGAGCAGCTGTCAGATTTTCCGATCCCCACTTCTCCAAACACTGACCTAGGACAGCTGCGTCCAGAATCGACATGTTTGTGCTCCTTGAGCTGTGCGGCGTTGTTGGGTGCGCTGCATCACCAACAAGTACCACATTGTCCCAAACTATTCGTTCTAGCGGATCACAATCATAAATGGCATTTATGAAAGGTTCTTTAGTCTCTCTCATGAGCTGAACCAAAGCCGGATGCCAAATTTTCTCTGCATCTTGGTACATCTTCTGATTCATGTCATCGCTTACTTTCGTAGTAACTGAATTCCCCTGTATTTGTCAATAATAGACTAATTATCAGATAACATAAGATGAAGGGACTCATGGAAAGGGGTGCATATGTACAGATACATCTCTGGTGATTCCTATGATCTAGGCTTCAATGAATTTGGATATATTGGTACCCAGATCTTCTATGAAGTATGCTCATGTAGTTCCTCCAACTAATCTTGTTAATAAACAGGAATATCATGTGACGAGGTCTATCACAATTGTTTGCGTCTTTAACTACATCCACAGCTGCTGTTACTGTGTTACAGTCAGCGAGGAGCAAGATAGGCAAATATTACCTGCAAGTCAGGTTCAGGTAGATTCAAATACCATATCCAGTTCAGCCTTTTCTTTGGGATCTCGAAAAGAACAGTATGATTTCCGGGCGCCAAGTCTAAGTACAAGCATTTTCCAAGTTCCGGATGTGCCGCCCTAACTTTCTTGGTAGTTTCAGAATCTTCAATCCCCAAAAAATCAAAAACTCCTCTCCAGGCACAATAGCCGGAATATCTATAATATCAGCATAATATATTAATCATGGTAAGCTAACAAAATGTCTAAGTTAGGGATTGATGCATAACAATTTGGACAGACAAGTGACAACCTTAGTTTGACATCGGGGAGAAAGTGATTGCGAATTAGAGAGAGGCATCCATCTGCAGCGATAAGCAAATCTCCATCTACTTCAGTGGTTTCTCCAGTGTCAAGAACTTGGGCCTTGATGTTGACCAACCTTGTATCGTTGGAAACATAGAAAGAGAGGAAAAGATGGCCCCAGAGGAATATTTGTGGTGGCAATGCACTGAACAGGTGGTCATGCAGAGTAGCCCAGTGTGCTGCTCTATGATTGAAATTCTCATCTCTTGCTAGCATCGTCCTTGTTTTCTCATCGTCTATCGCTTGGTTCTGGTACAAATAGATGTATAAGAATTTGGTAGAACGAGGACACAATTTTGACTGTCACATAACAAACATGATCAATATATTTATGTTTAACAAGGAACAAAGAAAGGACCCATATCTCATTGAAGAAATTAACATCTCCCCTCGCTGTCAAGCAAAGCAAGAATTTAAGATTCATGTTGCTACCGAAAAGATATATTCTGCGCGAATTCTCCCGTAGTTGTGATCTTATACTTCAATACATAAAATAACTCAAACCTCAGGAAGAATTTAAGCAAGACTGAGTTTGTCATGTGAAGTTTCCTTACAAGATCAATGGTGAGAGGAGAGGTGATGTCGCGGAGGAGTTCAGGGTGTCCAGTCCAGGACCCGATGAGCTCCTGAGAGAGCGAATCCAAGCTGAGTCCTGCACCGGTGGGGCTTCCTTTCGGAGGCTTGCACGATTTCTCTATGACCACAACGTCCCACCCTGCCCGAATGAGCGCGTGCGCGCAGGACACGCCTGCTATGCTCCCTCCTACGATCACAGCCTTCGGCTTCGGCTTCTTCTGATTAGGAAGATCATGATTGTGACTCATGACTTCTGCTGTATCTTCTCCAGGTCTCGCCCTGTGTTTCTATGTCATGAAGGAGAGATCGTCTATGAATTCCAATTGTTGCAGAAAGTGGAATCCACGGAGTGCGGAAGGTGTTGAGAAGTAGAAGACAATTGGGTCATTGCCAAATTTTCATGTGCCGATGGGGTCACCACTTAACTCCTCCCCAGAAATGGCACTTTACCTTACAAAAGTCCATTAGTCTCTTGAAAATGACATTTTTTTCCTTTTAAATTTTCACGTTCGCCTGTTAGCTGCCTTTGCATCGTCCTAATTTTATATTGAGCATAGAGAAAAAGGAAGTACATAGTCATCATTACAACACCGCCGAATGATTAACAAATCAATAATGCTAGGCATGTGGTTGGTTCATTATGTGGTACAAAAATTAGTGCTTATGTCCGTCGCTTCACTTATTTATCTTGTTTGGTAAATTTGAATGTTTCTATCATAAAGAGTTTTCATTTGATTCTATAATTTTATCCCTCATTTGATTCTATAAATTTATATTTTTCCTTTCAAGGGATACTTTCTTTTTGTGACAAATGAAAATAAAAAAATTGGAGAGTTTTCCGCATAGTTGTTCAATCAAGGGGGGAAAATGCAATTGTAAAATAATTAAGAAATTATATATACCACCTAGTTATTGGCCTAAGTGGCACAATTTAGAATGAGCGTGGTTTCAAGATAGAACGGGGAATCGGAGAATTATACCATGGAAACATGGCAGGTTCCAAGATATGTAAGGTAGGTTCAAAGTTTCAAAAATCGAGGAATCGATTGCGACAAATAGGCTCTAGATTCCAAGTCCTTTTTTTTCCCTTGTTTTATGTCTTCGCCCGATCAATATTCCATGACATCAGATAATAAGTGTGTAATATGAAAATATTAGCTTGAGCTTCCATTTTCAACAATATTCAAGACTAAAACTTTTACATTGTTCATGTTTTATATTTTTCATGTGTCTAAATATGAGTTATTTGCGGTGGATTTAGGCAGTGAATGGTAGTTATTAGAGGTACTAATTCACTACAATTGTTCAATTAGAATTACATGTGAAACTTGGGTAAATCATAGAACCGACCTTGGAGTCTGTAATAAGATAGTTGCCGAGTTCCAAGGCATGTAGGTAGGTTTCATGTGGCACTTAAAAAGGAACCTACAACTGCTCACCCCTAACATGATTGTTTTATCGCACTTATAATATTAAAATGGGAAGTTCCAATTTTTTACAAGACTTTTAGGGTGCGTTTGTTAACCTTTTGTTTTTTCTCGCGAACAATTTCTGTATAAAAAAAGTTTTTTTTGTTTCTATTCCTTTGATGAATTTTTGCATAAAAGAATGCGTTTGGTAACTGTATAAAATTTTTATTACCAGAATAGAAAAAGAAAGATTTATGATGGATCTCCTCTAAAGTGCTGGTCATTTGGAAGAGACTCATAATTTGATGAAAACTAGAGATGATAAGTGTATTTATTTTAAGTTCACTAAAGACTATATGGTGTGTTAATATGCTTATATGTTGATGATATGCTTATTTTTTGAACTAATATGACCAGAGTCATTAAGACTAAGAAATATCTAACTTTCATATTTAAAATGAAAGATTTAAGTGAAGTAAATACTATTATGGGTATTAAAGTTAAGAAACATAGTGGGGCTATTCATTGAGCCAAAGTGGTTACCTTGAATAAAATGTTACATAAATTTAAACATTTTGTTTTCAAAAAAAGCGACTACTCCATTTTGATTCAAGTATTAAATTAAATTGTGATACTAGTAGAGTAATAACACAACTTGAATATGTGAGTGCTATAGAAATGTATGCAATGCATTGTACTAGACATGATATTGTCTTTTTTATGTATAAGTTGAGTAGATATGCTAGTAATTCAAGTACAAAACATTTGATTATCGTTCCTGGAATTTTTTGTAATCTTAAGAAAACTAAAAATTTGAGATTTTTCAATGATAACTATCTAGATGTATTAGAAAGATACACTGATGCCTCGCATTACGAGTGTGGGAGATAAACATTTCACTTCTAGATGGATCTTTACATTATTGTATCTTGAGCTAGCAAGAAACAAACATGCATAAGTCACTCAATGATTGAATTTGAATTTGTTGCTTAGCAACAATTAGAAAAGAGGCTCACTGGATTAGAAATTTGTTGTTGGACATTAAATTATGGCATAATCATATGCCTCCTATTTTATATTCACTATGACAGTTGAGCTACTTTGGCAAGAGCTGCTGATAGCACTTATAATGGTAAATCTAGATATATCAGCTTAAGACATGAGTACATGAGACAATTGATTAAAGATGATATTACAACAATTGTCTATGTGAGGTCTAGCAAGAATCTAGCTAATCCCACTACGAAGGCTCTACCAAGAGATGTGTTAAAGATTACCTCAAAAGAAATTGGGTTGAAATTCATTGACTAAATTCACTGGTAAACCAACAAAATACTAGTGTATCACTAATTATAAGGTTTGATGAGTAAGAACAAGTTACCAAAAGTGATTGTTTGATACTAACATTAGCCTGGACATAAAAAGTCGGTATCATATGTTACAATATTGTAGGTGGAGTTATACTCTTAATGAAGTATAATACAAACTAATTATATGTTTGTTATAGTAATAGAAATACGTGATAGATACTATACCCATATAAGGTTAGAAGTGGTGCTACTTCTTACTTAAATTAGGATTACTTTTTAGAGAGTTCATGAAATAGGAACAAGCACAAGGTCATAATAGTGCTAAGTAAATTACAAAACTTTTGTTGAAAGAATATATTAGTATATGTGCATTATATTCAATTCTATTATTTACCGTAATAAGTTTAAAGTTACAGCTACTTATAACTTTGATAGAGTTTTGAGATACTTGGATTAAATAACGATTTAATTCAAAAGAGGCCTTTATATGTTATACATTTTGTAATAGATAGTTTTGTTATACAGCTTCTCATGAAAATTTTGGCTCTATATTTAAAAATAATCATTTTGTAAATTTGTTACACAAACAAAGTGGGAAATTGTTAGTAGTTTATTTATTAGAGATGAGCGGTTCCAGGTTCTAGGTAAGTTCCACCTGGAACCTGGAATCTACCCGCTAGTACAGGTTCCTTATTTTTTGGAACCTAGAATTTACCCTGCATACTGTGGAACCTGGAACCTACCCTATCACAGGTTTCAAGGTCCGATTCTAGGGTACCCGAAAACCTGCCATTCTCGACCAAATGATT
The DNA here is from genome assembly GCA_016432845.1 of Psidium guajava. Taxonomy (NCBI): domain Eukaryota; kingdom Viridiplantae; phylum Streptophyta; class Magnoliopsida; order Myrtales; family Myrtaceae; genus Psidium; species Psidium guajava. Next base: position 32,122,375 of record CM028229.1, on the reverse strand, counting down.
TTATACTATCATACTCGTCAGTTGCTCTTCGACATTTTTTCCTCTCTCTGACTCGGCATGGACAACAATCAATCTATAGCGCTTGATTCCTTCCAAAGCAGCTATGCAGACATTTGAAAATTTAGCAATAATGCCCAATTTGAAGAAATAGAAGAAGTTCGTTTAAATTTTAAGAAAAAAAAACCTAAAGGTTCTAAACGAAAATTTATCAATCATAACCTTTTTATGGACCAAAACCATACTAGTAAGAAATCTTTTATGCTTCTTCGAAACCGCCTTAACCTGATCTGTCAAAAAAATCAACTAGTATGATCTAATTCGAGGCACTTAACTAGTTTATGTTCCAGCTCCTTCGTGACTTAAATGTTATTGGGTGATATATGATTGCGCTTCTTGTTTTTTACTTGTCATATTATTATCATCAAATATTTTGCACCTGGGCACTTAAGTATCAGAAAGGTCTTTAAAAATTGTATATTGATTGCTGGTAAGTTATCCATTTCAATCAGTAAACTATATGAAAGATCTATTGACAAATAAATACCCATCATTGTCCACTTTATGATACAAAAGGCATAATTACTTGTGTGTTGCTTCAATGATTTAGTTGAACTCGTACTACACTTTCAGTACTATCATTATTAATGTATGAATTGGTTGTGGCGTTTTATTTTACTGGTCAAGTTTCATTCTTCCCAGAGATGTTGTGGAGCACATATGTCTGCTAAAAGCTAAGGATAACCTAACTGATGAGGAAGAGAAGGATACGCTGGATTATCTGTATACATCCCAATATCGAAAGGGTGGCATTGTTGCAATATCATTGGGTTGGTTCCTCTTCCACATTCTTATTAATGTGGAATTGCCTCGGGCATAGTGCTGCATTCGCTTAATGTTTGCTTGAAGTTTCTGATTTGTTACTTTAGTCATTTTGTGACTCTACTGGTAGTCTAAAAATGTGTTTTCTCTAACTAGTATGATTTGGTTCCGGGTCCAATTTGGATCGAGAGTAGAATCGGGAACCGGAACTGGAACCGACGGTTCCTATAAATCTGGAACCGAGAACCGGACCCTGTTGTACCAGAACTGGAAACCGGACCAGTACCACAAGTTCGGTTCTCTGGTTCTCAGTTTTACCCTTGACTCATGCTCATCCCTATTGTTTATGAAACAAACAAAGAGATGTCTCCTCCCACAGTTACTTATTGGTAGTTATTTTAAAGGGATGCCACTTTTCAAAGATCGTATCTGTTTAGACATAATCTTCACTATTATAAATATTCAACATTTCTGTTTAATATTTAATTTTACTTCAACTTCCATTTCCGTTTCTTTGAAAAGATACACATCAATTATTTTCAATTGTTTCCTTTTGAGAGTTCTTGAAAAAAAAATATTGGAATTGATATTTGATATTCTCATTGCGAGACTTTGTCATACCCTAAAGGATTTTTGCCAGTTACTAGCAAATAATTCTTAAAGAAATGGATTCATGCCTCATCCCGTTCGATCATTAAATCTCCTAACATTAAAGACAACAGTTTGCCTAATCCAAGGGCTTCCGTAGATGAAATGATCCTTAACCCTCTAACACAACTCTAACATATGTGTCACCACCCATGATGATCCTGGTTTTAGTGGCATACTTAGGAAGACACATCTCTTGCTATATCCAGCTAGAGCTAGAAATAATCTGTGACGTGTCTGAAATCCACAACTGGCATGACCAGGATGGGAATAAATACCAGATGATCACCGTTCGCCAGCCAATGAAAGGTTGCACGAGCCGAGCAGAGGATTATGTCCGAAGAAGGGCACGCCTCTCTGGGGAAGCATCTTGCATTCCTCCCGAGTGGCTGTGTTAGGATTGAAAGGTTCGCTGTCGGGAAGCACAAGGCCTTGTTTCATCCGCCCGACTCGCCGGGCATGCAAGACTTGCTTGGATGCAATGGGAAGCCTAATGGATTGGTATTCTTCAAGAGCAGCCGTTAGTTTTTCCGAGCCCCACTTCTTCAAACACCGACCTAGGACAGCCGCGTCCAGAATCGACATGTTTGTGCTCCTTGAGCTGTGTGGCGTCGTTGGGTGCGCTGCGTCACCAACAAGTACCACATTGTCCCAAACTATTTGTTCTAGCGGATCACAGTCGTAAATGGCATTTATGAAAGGTTCTTTAGTTTCTCTCATGAGCCGAACCAAAGCCGGATGCCAAATTTTCTCTGCATCTTGGTACATCTCCTGAATCATGTCATCTTCTACTTTCGTAGTAACTGAATTCCCCTGTATTTGTCAATAACAGACTAAACATCAGACACCAAAAGGTGCAAGCGACTCATATAAAGGGATGCGTAAATAAATATACGTCTATGGTTACTCCTGTCATAATCCTATGATCTAGGTTTTAATGGATTTGGGATATGTTGGTACTCAGACATTCTATGAGGTATGCTCACGTAGTTCCTCCAACTGATGTTGTGAATAAACTGGAAAAACGACGATGTTTCTCACGATCATTTGCGTCGTTAAATAGATCCACAACCGCTATTACTTTAGCAAACTCGGTGAGGAGCAAGATGGGCGAATGTTACCTGTAGGTCAGGTTGAGGTCGATTCAAATACCATATCCAGTTCAGCCTTTTGTTTGGGATCTCAAAAAGACCGGTATGATTTCCGGGCGCCAAGTCTACGTACAAGCATTTTCCAAGCACCGGATATGCCTCCCTAACTTTCTTGATAGTTTCACAATCTTCAATCTCCGAAAAATCAAAAACTCCTCTCCAGGCGCAATAGCCTGAATATCTGTAAGATCGGCATAATCCCGTTAAGCTAACAGAATGTGTAATTTAGGGATCGATGCAAATTTGGACAAAGAGTTAGCAACCTTAGCTTGACATCAGGGAGATAGTGAGCGCGAATCAGAGAGAGGCATCCATCCGCAGCGACGAGCAAATCGCCGTCTACTTCGGTAGTTTCTTCGGTGTCGAGAACTCGGGCCTTGATTTTGACCGATCGCTTATCATCGGAAACAGAGAAAGAGAGGAGAAGATGCCCCCAAAGGAATATATGTGGAGGCAATGCAGAGAACAGGTGTCCATGCAGAGTAGCCCAATGTGCTGCCCTATGATTGAAATCCTCATCTCTTGCCAGTACCTTCTTGTTTTTCTCATTGTCGATTGCTTGGTTCTGGTACAAATAGATGAATAAGAATTTGGTAAGAACAAGGACACAATTTTGGCCGTCACATAACAAACATGATAATTGTCTTTGTATTTAACAAGGAACAAAGAAAAGGACCCATATCTCACTGAAGAACTTAACATCTCTCCTCACTGTCAAGCAAGGCGAGAATCTAACATTCATGTTGCTAGTGAAAAAGAATATTATTTTCTGCGCCAATTCTCCAGTCGTTGTGATCTTATACTTTCAATACAAACAATGACTCAGAAGTTTCCTCACAAGATCAATGGTGATAGGAGAGGTGATGTCGTGGAGGAGTTCAGGGTGTCCGGTCCAGGACCCGACGAGCTCCTGAGAGAGCGGATCCAAGCTGAGTCCTGCACCGGTGGGGCTTCCTTTCGGGAGGCCTGCGGGATTTCTCCATGACCACAACGTCCCACCCAGCCCGAATGAACGCGTGCGCGCAGGACACACCTGCTATGCTCCCTCCTACGATCACGGCCTTCGGCTTGGGCTTCGCCTTCCTTTGATGAGGAAGATCATGGTTGTGATTCATGGCTTCTGTCGTATCTTCCCCAGGACTTGCTCTGTGCTTCTGTTTCATAAAAGACGAGGGAATGTCTTAAGACTCCCCGGTTGATGGGTCTCATCTGGTTTTGTGACTTTGGATTGCTGGTTCAGGCTATGGTTGCCGGATGTGCTGAGAAGTAGAAGACAAATTTCTGAACAGATCAATAATGCTGCGGTTGCAGGATGTGGTTGGCTCATTATGGCCTACAAAAAATCAGGTTCAGATCCGTCGCTTCACTCATTTATCTTGTTTGGTAATTTTAAATGTTTCCATCAGCAGGTGTTCTCTTTTTTTTTTTTTTATTTGGCCGAAGAAATATATTCTATATCATTATCATTTGCCTTTAAACTCGAGATCTTCTCATATAGTTGTTCAATGAGATATATTTATCAAATGTCTTAAAATTTGTCACGAAAGTGCAATTGAATCCTAAACATATATTAAAAAAAGTGCAACTAAGTCATAAAAATTGTTAAATTGGTGCAATTCAGTCTTTTTGTTAACTCCGTTCATATAGACTTGCTGAGGTGACTTTTTTTTTAATATTGCCTCTCTCATACATGGAAATGGCGTGACTAAAAAATGAAAAATAAAGCGAAAATCGTGTTATTTTGACTTAAATTCCAATTTTTCGGATCAAAGTCTTAATTAAATGATTAAAATATTAAAAAGGTGCTTAAAAAAAGCACAAAAAAGAAACAAAAAATAAGGAGAATAACATAGGCAAGGGTGGCAGGCTCTTGCCACCGTAGCCCCCGTTGCCAAAAAAGGGCTGCCAATAGGTCACGGTCCTCACCCAAATCCAGGTAGAGGGCTGCGACCCTCACTTACGGTTGCCGACTCTCATTAGGCTCCGACCACCCCCAACGGCCTCACTGAAGCGGTGGCAAGGGCTTGTCGCCCTTGCCTCTATTTTTTTTTTTTCGTTTGTGTTTCTTTTAATGTTTTAATTTTCATTTAGTTAATATTTTCATTAAAAAAATAATTTAGGTCAAAATGACATCGTTTTAGCATTATGTTTCATATTTTAGCTACGTCATTGCCACGTAGGAAAGATAAAATTTTTAAAAAAGCCATGTCAGTGTTTTCGTTAGTTTAAATGAACGTGGTTAATGAAAGGACTCGATTACACCAATTTAATAAGTTCTAAGATTTAATTGTATTTTTTTTTGTAAGTTTTAAGATTCAATTGCATTTTCGTGAAAAAAATGAACCACCTAGTTATTAGCTCGAGTAACACGATTGTTTTACAGCATTATAACTTTGAAACGGGAAGTTACAATTTTTTTTTTACGAGACTATTATATGATTAGCAGCCTATGTCATTCATTTGTTACACGACCCGCATCCATCACCATATATTCGGGTAGTTATCATTTGAAAACCCGATAACTGTTTCTATTAGCGGCAAATAAAAAAAATTACAATTGTTGTGCATGTAAAGTCAATATATATATATATATACATACATATATTCTTCCAAATTAACCTCTTTCACTTGATGTGGGTGTTAATGATTCTTTTTAGGGGTGATTGGTTCTACTAAGGTCGGTTCCTACTTGGAAATCTTAAAAAAGACCATGCAACATCGGTTCGCAATTTGTGAAACTAGGAACTTACCCACGCGATCTTGAAACTGGTAATTTTACTAAGGAAAATGCTTCCTCCATAGTTTTATCAGGAACAGTACAATTTCAATCTTACATCGACGCATCATCGTCGCATTTTTTGCATGAAGAACTCAATAATTGAGAGATCGTATGGTCAGAAATAATTGATATTATTATCAAGCTAGCAATTTCTTTTTACTAATTAGAGCTTGCTTCATAATAAATAAATAAAAAAGATAGGTATCTTGGCTGGTCCATTTGGTCTGATCCGACTGTCTCGGTTCCTTACGTGGAATAGGGATCCGGATCGGTTCATCCCAGTTCCAAATTTTTAGAACCGAAAACCGGATAGATCTCCTGAAAACCACTTAGAATCGATCGGTTCGGTCCCGTTCTCGAGTTTTTGGACCGGTCGCATGCGCACCCTGATTTCTTTCACCGTACGTATGGACTGAAACCGGTGTCGGGCCCCGTTGAGTTATGAGAGCAAAGCTTGGGCTTCAAAAATCCAATCTTGCCCCAGCTCGTCATCTCTCTTCGTCGCATGTCCGATCCGAGCCCGAGCAGGGGAAGAGCGCAACCGAATCTTTTACAGCGTCGATGACGTGCGCTCTGTCGCTGGAAGACTCTCCATGAGGCGTCGCTGCTCTTCCTTCCCCTCGTCTCTCGCTGCCTCCACCTCCGCCTCCGCCGGCTCCGCCATGTATCCTCGTCCCAAGGTGAGTTTCCTCTCGCCGCGGCGCAGTGTTGTGCTTATCCTCGAGCGAGCACCGTGTTTCACATTGATTTGAGCATCGGTTTTTCGGATTGGTGAATTGTAATCGAGCTGCTTCGAGCTCTCGAAACAAGCACTCCTAGATGCCTCCGATAAGGAAATAGCATCTGCAGGCGCTCACGCGTATCTTCAGTGATTCGGCAATTTACTAGAATGTTGTCGCGGCGCATAAGACGCGCTTTTCAGTATTCTCCCTATCTGCCGTACTTTTTTGTTTTTGTTGGTATTCAGATTATGCGTGCGCAATCCATCCTGCATGCCGAAATGGCTTCCATTTGTCATGCTATTAAAACTACAGCATTTAGAACTTCTCTTCGATTGCGTGTCAAGCAAAGAGTTTCGCTTTATGTATGCTGGTGGCTTATGTATTTTCGCATGTCAATTGGGATCAAAACTTTTTATTCCAATGGCGTGGCTATACTTTTGTTGATCAAACAAGTATTTGATTATCCAATCTATTCAAGCTAGATTTTTGTTAGGATTTGGCTGTAGTTTTTTGGCCCAACGCATGTAAGTGGATATTGGTTTTATCCTGCAGTACCGTGGCGGTAGATATTCATCCCAAAGAAGCTTCTCTGACTCCCCGCATGACGGTGGAGCAGGGCAATTTTCAAGTGGTGACTCCAATGTCCGCCCAGTCCATGATAGGAATCGAGGATTCCAACAAGGAGCGAGGGTAAACTTCTTCACTGGCGACTCTCACTTCCGTTCAGTCCAGGATGCAAATCGTGGACTTCGACAAGGAGAGATGGGTGATTCCGCTGTCCGGGCTAGGGATCGGCCTCCACCATTCAATTCAAGAAGGCATTTTGTTCAGAACCAATCATACAGGCCATCCTCTGGTTACAGTCATGATACACAATTCCACCATCCCCGGCACTGTACTCGGGGTCAGAGTATACAGCAATCCCTGCGATATAGTCACAATCAACAGTATCAGCAGCACAGACCATCAAAACAAAATCAGCCATTCTGGAGACCTCCACAATCTGATTGGAGTTTAGCTTCTCGGACATCAGAAGATCAAAGGTCTAGGCCGCAAAGACCTCCCGACTATCGAATTTGGCAATATGCAAAAACAGAGCCACCTTCTGATTGCGGTATGCAATCATGTGGCCCATGCTTTTGTCAATGAAATTATGAAAACACACCTCTCCGTATTAGCATATGTTGTGTATGACATGTTGACCATGGAGGAAATAACTCTAAGCTTGATTAGTTTTATGCCTAAACTCTGAAAATTTGCAAGCTTGCTTTTTTACGCTTTGTTTGGGACATAGTGGGTGGGGGATGTATTGTGGGGAAGGTTCTGTATGAGACATATATCCCATTGGCAGAAGTGGTTTAGCTGCTCGTTAAACAAATTTGCATGTGTAGCTATGCCTTGAATTCGACGTTCATCTAAACTTATTGAAGTTAGACTTTGAATGGTGGATTTGCTTAAGAAGACCATTATTTTATTCAGTTTGATGAGAACCAATATCAGATTTTTAAGATCGAGATCCTCATGCAACACCTACTCAAAGTCATACATACAATTATTTGTCACCAACTTTTTCCCACTACCAAGGTCGAATCTAACCTTTCTTAGCATGGTGCCATCTTTGCAGAGCGGTTTGTCATTCTCTCATACAACATATTGGCCGACTATCTTGCTATAAACCATCGAAGCAAGCTCTACTACCACATACCTCGCTATATGCTGGACTGGCAGTGGAGAAAGAGAAGTATCTTTTTTGAGCTTGGATTGTGGTCTGCTGACATAATGTGCTTTCAGGTTCCTTCTTGTATACTATCTAAAGTCTATGGGATGTGCATTCATGCAGTGGTGCTTGTTTCATATTCGTTTGATAGAGTTAATTGGATAATTCAATAAGCAAATATGGACAATGTTAGAGGCAATGACAGGCAGTTCTTATTACTTCATGTTTGACATAAACATCTCTGTTGGAATTTACCTGAAAAGAATTGTAGACGAGGGCTTCCTTTATTTTGCACTTTTTTCCAATTGGCAACGTGTGTTTGTGTTATTTTCAGGAGGTTGATAAATTTTATGACCTGGAGGAGGAGCTAAAGTCACGAGGATATTGTGGTATTTGGAAGGTATGTAGAAACATGTGATCCTATCGTTATATTGTAGCTGCCATAGTTATTTTTTAGCATTTCTTTGGTAGCATTCACCTATTTCTTACTAAATGAGAAGATGAGTCTACATAGTCTTGTTCCTTCCATAAAGTGCTGTTGGCTATAGTTATATTATATCTTGTTGGAACAGAATTTAGGATTTTCATCTCCACAGTTTACCTTTGCTCAGCAAATTGTTGGAAAAGGAATCTACTTTCTTATTTTTTTTTCCTTGTTCTATTGCGAAAGTGTTAGGTAATTTTGGTAGGTCTACCAAGAAAGAAGTTGCTGAGATATATCATTTATTTATTTATATGTGAACGTGTCTGTTAGTCATCAATTTTACTTCTGCTGGAAAATTTAACTTTGGGGATTTAGAGGCATTAGAGAGGTATGCTGATATATGCAATCTGTGTCCTAACTCCATTGATATACAGTATATTCGAAGTCCTTTGTCTAAGCCCATTTCTTCCTTCCGAGTTCGGTTTTCATTTGACATTAGACAAAAGATTTTTTTGCCTTGTAGACAGTTGAATGGACATGCGTCAATGATGTTTTGTTTCGTCATGCAAAGATCTCTCATGGCCTGTCTTACAATTGCTAATTTGCCCCAGAAATTTCGTGAGATTCACTTATGGTTAAGCAAATAGTGGGTATGGTCTGTGCGATTGTTCATAGATGTCTTAGGCACTGTAAGAGTGGATTTGTTTTTTGGGGAGGTTTCTCTCTGGCTATCCATTGTCACTGTAGAATCTTTTCTTATTCTCTGGTTTGCGTCTTTCTCAATTTTGTTGTTTGGATAAAAAGTATGGAACCAGTCAATCTCGATTTGGCAATTAGGCTAGATAACTGTTCTAGTAGCTTGCTGTTCAGTTTGGAAAATTCAGATTTCTGCCCTTCTGAGGATGATATTGTTACTTTTTATGTATGATGTGTCTCTTGGTACTTGAGGTTCATCTACAACAAATGTGTAACAGTAACAAGGTTAATCAGAATAAAGATGCACTTACGATTTTTCGAAAAAAGAAAATTGCCATTTGATCCTGAATCTCAGCAAGATTGCATGGAAGCACAGGATAAGAGTTGATAAAGGATGCTTAATTATGTCCTAATGCACAGTTAACTCAGCTGGGGGTCTGAGAATGGCTTCTGTGGGATCCAGATGAAGGAATCTTGTCAGTGCATGCCTGAATCAGATGTTATTTGTTACATAATCAACAAGACATGCGGATGATAATTCATGGCTAATAATATTAAATCATTAAGCCAGTTGATTTGTTATGTGAGTATCCAGTCTTTGCTTGAGATGTTCTTCACTGGTTTCACCGTAAATCGTTAATTATATCTCTGGACAAGTCTCAGAGGATTAAAAAGTTTGTGGAAATACGATATAACTCCGCTTTTCACTCATTTGTAGATGCGGACTGGAAATCCAGTTGACGGCTGTGCAATATTTTGGCGTGCTTCAAGGTAAATATTTATTTTCCTTCATTGCTGAACTATTAGAATTTGATTTATCTAGCTCCTTGGAGCATAAAATTTCAGTGAGCTTCTTGGCTTTCTTTTGATGTCTCCCCTTCTTTATACCTCCTCTCCCTCTTTCTTCATGCTTAGCTGTGGGGTCATATTTTAATTGAATCTACTAGAAGCATGACGCCAACATGAGTACTTTAGCTCTAGCTGGCCTACTCCATGTTAAGAATTCGTTGGACAAGAAGTACCTTCAGCTGTCTCCACTGTCAATTTGTTATTGAAGAATATGGGCGTTTATATTCCTTACGAGCTTACATTGAAGGATTGACTGTTTCTCTGTGTTTAATGTATACTATATATTAATTGTGGGTACTGATGGATATAAGGTGTGCGCGAATATTAGTTTCTTTTCCACATAATTCATAAGATTGTGAGCTTATTTATTTGCGAAAGTGCCAATTTCTTTTATCTCTATTGTCCGCAAGAGATCTACGTATTCCTCTTCAAAGTCCACATGGTTTTCCAGATAATAGCAAACTTATTTGGAGGATGTGATTACGAACTAATTTGATTTTTCTTACCCACCGGCTGAGTGGGCGAGTGGATAGGACTTTGGACCCAGTTTGGTCCCGAGTTCGATCCCTCCCGTTGCGATTCGTCGCAGGGAGCTTGTCCTCCCGTTGCGATTTGTCGCAGGGGAGCTCGGCGTCTTACTTGGGTGCCTGTGGTGGTGGGGTCCTGCAGTCACCCCCGAGGACTTAGTCGGGTTCACGGCCTCGGTTTGAGCTAAAGCTCGCCAGCCTCCGGACACCTCGGTTATCAACAAAAAAAAAAAAAAAACTAATTTGATTTTTCTTTGTTAGGTTCAAGTTGCTTCAGGAAGAATGCATTGAGTTCAACAAACTGGGGCTTCGGGATAATGTTGCTCAGATTTGCGTGCTTGAGGTAAATCAATACCTAATTTAAATGGAGATAAAAAGAACAGGGACATTCAGTGGGATTACTTGGACCTCATTTCATACTCATGAGTTTTTCTGGATGCAGCTAGTGAGCGAAAATGAGACTGGAAATACAGCCCGTCAATCAGCCAGGTAATACTAAGTTCTCTCTCTCTCCAAGCCTTATTCGAGCAACAAAAGACAAACAAAGAAATCACCATGTATAGTAGCAAGGATGCAACTATGTAACAAGGATGGACAAATGTTATATTAAGTACTAGTAGAAGCTGAGAAAGCTATACAAAAATAAGTTAGCTTCTTGCTCTTCTCTTCTTAAGCAGTCCGTTTAGTCTCATTTTCAGAATAGCTGAACCGACCAAAGTGCTTGCTGCTTCTTTCCCATAAATTTTATAACTTTCATTCACGTTGGAAAAGTTGTGGTGCATTCTTTCTAGCATGATGCTCATTAAGCTGCTACAATGAACCAGAAAAATTTTGGTGGTAATATTGAAACTTAAGAGGAAGAAACTTGATATTGAGATGCGACTGCGAGATTTAGTTGCACTCTGAAGTGACCCTTTATGATGCTATTTTGTTGCTTCCTGGTGCCTATTCCGATGATTATGTGCATTGTTGCATGAGTGGTCAAGTTTCTTTACATACATTTTTATTTAGCTGTCATGATGCTTTTTATCATTTTTGGGTGACATTTGATTGTGTCATCGACAGTTCAGCAGGTTCTAGAAAGATCGTGGTTTGTAACATTCACGTGCTCTACAATCCTAAAAGAGGAGAAATTAAGCTTGGTCAGGTATTTGATGTCTTCCGATGATTAATGATCGGATGTCCAGCTTTATACTCTATCATACCTATTTGGTCATGTGACTTTATTCTTCATCTGTTTATCAAATGTCAACTATGTTTTTGAATATGGAAGCTTTTTTTTTTGGGGGTGGGGGGGGGGGGGTGTTTTTAGTACTGCTCTGCTATTCAAGGCAGGCTTCTCTATGTCCAGCAAAAAAGGGGTGGGGACTGCATTAGGGGGAGGAAAGAGAGAAATATAGAAATGACCCATAATTTATGTGGTATGGCCACATGCTTACCTTCACTGCCGATAGATGAGCTGAATTGAATTCAATAAAATTTGGTATACAGAAGTTCAGCAGAGAACTCTCTGTGCATACTATATATTCTCACACTCACAATCGGGAGAAAATCAAAGGGATACGTCGCTAACCAAAATAGGAAATTATAAATAACCAAACTGGTCCCAAACACTTGGCTTTCACCACAGTGCTCAAGAAAAAATCTCAAGTTGGTTCACTCAAAATTTATCAGCCTGGCTCAACAACTGGGCTATGTTCACACAAACTCAGCATGGGAATGAGTTTTGACTGTGGCTATGAGGACATCTCACCTCAAAGTTAATTACATTATGTTGTAAAGTTACTAAAAAGCTAAAAAATTCGTGATGAAATTTTGGAGCAAGATTTGAGAAAGCTAGATGCACATACATATCGCTCTTAAAGAGTAAATTTATATATTCACATTTCCATGTTCTATGTAAGTTTAAAGTATTTATATGCTGATTCCATGAGTCCCACATTGAGATATGTACATGAATCACACAAAGAGGACATACTGTGTGATGGTATGTTTTGTGGGTTTTTTTTTTTTTTTTGGTTGAATGTGATGGTGTGTTACATGTGCTACTTTTTGGCTCTGGACAATATATGTTATGTTACTCATCACCTTGGGACTCAATAAAGATAGCTGAGATCTCTTTCTATGTAAAAGTGTTTAAGACAATAAATTTTGTTTAGATAAACCTAGGTCTTGTGTAGATAATGTAGTTGATGTTGCTATTTTGCATCTGTTCAACAGATAAGGGTTCTTCTGGACAGAGCTTATGCTGTGTCCCGAGCCTGGGCTGATGCTCCTGTTGTTCTTTGTGGAGATTTCAATTGCACTCCAAAGGTTATTGCTTGATGCCTTAGTTCTAGTGCTGCTTTCATGGCATAAACCTGATTTAGTTGTTCTCCAATTGATACATGTTCTAATATATCATTACAATCTTCTCCTTTTGCTGTACCAGAGTCCTCTATACAAATTCATATCTGAGCAGAAGGTAAGTTTCACTTGTTAGATTACCTTTTCAGTTATTTTGGAAATGATGTAGGTGTGTGGGTGGCAGTGCTGTGTGCCTCTTAACTTATGTGTGCTTCATTTGATTTGGCAGTTAAGTTTGTCTGGACTAGATAGAGATAAAGTATCTGGTCAAGCCTCAGCAGAAATTCGTCCAAAAATACCAGATAGTCAAAACACTCGGTAAGGTTTAAACCAGATTTTGGAGCCATAAGTGGAACTTGAATTTGTGATGGTTCAAATGTCAACATTGTTTCTCCTTTACAAAATTTTGCAGTGGTCAACCTCAATTACCAGTGGACAACAATAGGCTAAAAGATTCTACCTTGGATGAGCAGAATCAGAGGAACCAAGATAACACTAAGGAAAATTCTCTTAATTTGGGTGACCCTTTTCAGCATAGTTGCATGGACAGTGATCCAGCATCCTCTGCTAAATCTTGCACAAACAGGCAGAGTGCAAGTGACAGCAGCAAACTTAATCATGAATTGAGAAAAGACTCCGAACAGAATCCAGCAGATGATGCTGCAAATACAAATGGATTACCTTCCGATACATTTTTGGACAAAGAACCAAGCTCTAATACTTTGATTGGAGGGACCGTGTCTCCTCTTGATGATGTCAAGTCAGGCAAAGATAAATATACTTATCAGAGGGCTTCTTCATGTGTCACTGAGCTATCTGATTTAAATAATTTGCAAGCAAAAGATTGCATAGATGTTGGATCAACAGCTTCCATTACGGATGAAGACTACACTAGTAGGGTAACTGTAGATCCTGAATCCCTAAATTCAAGTGATGCGAAGATCACTTCGTTTGTGTTGTCGTGCCAAAAGTCTACTTCTGATGATGCTGAAACCACTTCGTCAGAAGCTGCAGGGCAGGTAATATCCCAATCGGTCAATGACAAACAGGATAATCCTTCAACCTTACATAGTGAGTTACTTGCGGATACCATGGGCGACTCAATAGATAAGGATCTGAAGAAGTTTTCTCTCGACGAGCTAGAAGAATCTAGCACAGAAGTTGGATGTTCTTATGAGGATGATGACACATTCTTATCTGCATTACACAACTTGGGAGGTGCAGATTCCTCTCCTGGTAGTCAAATTGTCGAGGAGTTTTCATCTGGTTTGGATTTTGAGCCTGTTGAGGGGGAGATCTCTACTTATGATCCTTCATTGTGGACGCCGATGGAGATAGCTACAGCCACTGGCAATGCAGATTGTCTCTTTTTGGAGAATCCCCTCAGGCTTAAGAGTGCATATGCCCAAGTAGAGGTCGATTATACATTCTCGAGATTCTTTCTTGATATGTTTATTTTTACTGTACTTATATAATAGACTGCATAAAAGGAGTCCAGACCAAGATATCAATGCATGCATCTATGCAGGATTCTTCTGGGACTAGAGACACAAATGGGGAACCCATGGTCACCAGTTACAATCGATGCTTTATGGGTACAGTTGACTACATATGGTAAGTCCTCCTATCTAAACAAATCCTACTTGAGACCTTTGATAACTAGAGGAACTAGTAAAGAGGAAGGTCTTCTTTTCCTCATGCTGATGAGGCTGCATCGCATGGTTCTGCTTTGGTCCTATAGAATACATAGACATCCTTAGTTTATTGTTATTTCACCTTCTTTCTGATGATGCATATATTTGGAACACTTCATGAACATAATCTTGCATCCAGGCATTCCGAAGGTCTGCAGACGACAAGGGTGCTTGCTCCAATACCCAAACAGGCTATGCAATGGACAACAGGGTTCCCGACTAAGGTATATAGTTTGAATCTGCTCCACCTAGGAAGTCGAAGAGAATAGAGGATCACTTACAGATAAATTACTCATGATTTCTGCTTCCCAGCTTGAAAGTTTTATTTTGTATCTTTTTTGTTTTTGGCTTAACAGATAAGTAACACATGCTACCTATTGTGGATTGGACTACCATTTGGAAATTCCTCAGCATTCTAAATTGTCTTTAGATGCTATTGCAGAGCTAGTACCTTGTTAGTAATCGATAAAAGGACTAAGGATTGATATCATAAAGGTGTATAAATTTTTTTTGCAGTTTTGAATTTTGTTTTGTGATGACGAAGACCTTTTGTTCTTCTTCCTTTGTTTTTCAGAGGTGGGGTAGTGATCATATTGCCCTAGTTTCTGAATTGGCGCTTGTGAAGGGTGCAGCCGAACAAAGGAACGAAGTTCCAGTTGCATAGATCAGCCTTTGGCACCTGAGAGGTTGTAAAAATATCTGAGTGCTCTTCGGCTGTGCAGTATCCAGTTGCAGTGTTGGAGTTCATTCCTGACTGTTTCAGGTTTTTTCTTGCTTTCTATATGCAGTTTTGGTGCAAGAGTCATCACCCAGAATTCATTCTTACCAGATTAGGTTAGAGAGCAAATTTTGATTAGTCAATTCATTTAGATTTTTCCGACACTGCTTGTATAATTGTATTAGAAGAGTTCCTGCAGCTGGAACAAAGGAATGTGTCAGGTCAAGGAGAAATCTGCTTAGAGACTGAAAACGTCTGCCAGGAAGCTCTGGAGGCAAATCTTGTAAGTTTATGTCGGAATCTTTTTATTAGATGCATTTAACAGCCGATGGCATCTGCAGTTCTTCCTGTTGACTTTTCTTCATTCATCGTCTGCCCATATCTCTGTACTAAGACTTTCGCTCGCTTGGGATCAAGGGCTTTGTGGCCCCGAGGTACCTGGTAGACCTCGACGAAGCATCTATATGACCCATTTGTACCTGTGCAACTTGTAGGTTAAGCTGGGAAAACTAGCTTTTCTCTGTTATTTGTGAAGTCCATCTCTCTGGAATGTACATTTAAGAAGCTTACCTCATGCATTGCATATAAATGTTTTGATTTGGTTTTGTCACGACCTAAAAATCGTGTTTATCACGTTAATGGATTATCAAATTAATTATTTGACTAACCTAACTCGGACTCTCCCAAGTCCATACCAAATCGCAACTTATGGTTCAATATTTAACATGCAAAGATTCTCAAAATGAGTCGTCACTAATCATTTTTGGTAGGTCGATTAAAAACTTAAGTAAATTAGCAAGAGAATTAAATTACTCTACGAATCAGACATTAAGAGTTCAAGGACTTATTTTTATTAAATTACTTTAACCCATTTCGGTACTATTTTATTTCATGAAAAATCATTTGAGAAGGCAATATTAATTGATTTTAACCTAAATTACTAACAAAGTTTATCAAGCGGGTGCACAATCAATTAATTGAACATCTAGAAATCGAGATAATCAAGGGAACATATGCCACACAAAATATTTATTTATTTATTTTTATGAATGCATGAATGACTATACTATATGCAATGCATAAAACTATTCTAGGATGCAATGACATGAATTAAATGCAAGACTAAAGTACGACCTATATGATATGGCAAGAATGATGACGTGCAAGGATGACATGGCATTGATTGACATAGTAAAGATGATATGGCATAGATGACACGGTAAAGATGGCATGGCATAGATGACGTGGCAAAGATGACGTGACAAGTATGACATGGCAAGGATGATGCGGCATAAATGAAGTGACGTGGCAAGTGTGGCATGATATAAATGATGCGATACATATAACATGGCATAGATGATTTTTTTTAATTTTCAGGTGAATTTATTTCCTAAAATAGAATTATGTCGAAACAAAATTTTTCTTGCATATTTTAGATTTTGAATTGACCTAAACCCTAATATATTAAAGATAGATTATTTTAAACATGAAATTCTATTAGGCATGCAATTTCTATTCTAAAATGCAATCTAACCTTAATAGATATGCAATTATTTACATGATTTTTTTTAAGATGCAATTTTTAAACATGGAAATGAATGAATGGAATCCTTTTTTTAGAATTTTCGAGATTATATCATGTGACAGATATATATTCTAAAATAATAATCGAGCAATTCAAGTCAAAACAGGAAAGTGAATATAACAATCAATCCAATCAAGAAAATGGATGTCAATTAATTTTTGGAAAGATTTCATGAATATTTAAGTTAATCTTTAATCTGTAATCCTACAATTAATGATTGGACTTAAATCCTTATCTAATTGAGTATTTCATCAATAATCCTAAACATGGACATTCTCGATTATGTGGCAAGTTGTGAATTATGAAAGGAAATTTCCCTAATCAAATTTGAATTTTTGAAAAAAAAAATCCACTTTGATGCAATACATGTAAAATATATAACGAGATATATTCAAATTAGGCAAGTAAATATATTAAAATTCCAACATATGAAACTATACCTTGTATGCATAATTTTCTTTCCTAATTTGAATTAGACTGAAGCCTACACCCCAAGCTTAGGGATGGACTCATCGGCTAAGGACTTCGCACGCACCTGGGAAGATTTTGTTAGGAGTATGCCCTAAAGCAATCACATGATAGTTACATGTATGGTATAAATATTGTACTATTGATATTTTATTAATGGCAAGATGCATGTTTATTCACCTTGTCCATTTATTTTAGATGAATAAATTCCATTAAATCGGTTGGAATTAATATCCATTCTTGAGGCGTCAAGAATATGTGTAACGGGTCATCAGTTGGTTTCTGATATTCGAATTAATTCCTGATCGAAGGATCATGGATTGGGCATTTACGAGCCGGTTGAGGCTAGTGTGTTTGTAGCCTCACTATTAAGCATTGGATGCCCAATAGGGATGACGAGTCACAAGTCATCGGACGTTAGACGTCTAAGTTGGAACATAGGTGTTCGTATCGAAACGAGTTCGATCGAATCCACTGAACGTGACGTAAGAGCGATTGACTAACAT
The DNA here is from genome assembly GCA_016432845.1 of Psidium guajava. NCBI lineage: Eukaryota > Viridiplantae > Streptophyta > Magnoliopsida > Myrtales > Myrtaceae > Psidium > Psidium guajava. The sequence goes on along the minus strand of CM028229.1, from coordinate 32,104,726 downwards.
GGAGGCTTCGTGCTTGGTCAATGTCTTAATCGCTCTTGACTTTGGTGTGTTAATGGTCCTCAGACCTGAGCCACGATACTGGCTTGTATATTGGATGGTTGTGGTTCACAGGTACGATATTGGCCGATCATTGATCCGCCTCTATGCATGATGGTCATAATCCTCCATATACGAAGTCACAAGCATGGGCAACAGTTGGGATCTGTCTTCTCATTAAATGAGGTTGATGTCCTATGCGATCTATGTGTGACAGTGCATTAGAAAATCTTTGGCTAAAGCAGAAGTCGAGAGAAGTCTCTCCGAATGTATGTCAGATAGATTTGTGCATATGATCAAATCTGTGGGTTTGGCTCGGATATCTATGGCCCTTATTCGTTCGGGACATGGTAAGACAGAAAGACTGAATAACATCGAACCAAGATCAATAGCTTCACTTTGTCCTCATACTTCATTCTGACTAGGCAACCGTGATATATTGCTAGACATCACTCACGGTTTGTGGGATCCAAGGACTGATTTGGGACAATTAATTCCTTAAGGAATCTCACTGTCAGTTCAAGGGTGAACCTAAAGATTTCACACGCCTTAACCGATACCTTGTGACGTCCATAACGAAGACGAGATCGCGAAAATGCAATAGGACTATTTAGATAATCAAAAAGAGTTGAAACAGATCGGATTCGTTTTCCTTTTTTAATACTCGCTAAAGGACGAAATAGATAACACAGGCATGACATCAGGATGATGTATTAAATGATGTAATGGTTACATCATGCTTGCATCATCGTTGGTTAAAGCTTGTTATCCAAAAGAGAGGATAAGAAAGATTATCCTCTAGAAAGTCAAAAGTAGGATATCATTTTCTATCCATTTGATAGAAACGTTTGGTATATCAAACACAAGTCATGAAACTCAAGGAACTTGAGGTCTAGAATGTCTAGACCCTGTGGATGGGGATCGTCACTAAAAACGATACCATTTAAGCTGCCCAAATGGGCGCCCAAAATTGGCCGATGGGCTAATCAAAGGCGGCAAAATTGCCGCCTTTGACCACCGCCCAATGGGCAGGGCTCACGTGGCTGGTCAAAGGTTGTTTGACCGCCTTTGACCAGCATCCAGCTGGCTACGTGGGCCAACTGGAAACCCATGTGGCGGCCTCCCATTAGCCGCCAAGTGAGGTGGCTTAATGAGGGGCGGTATAAATACCGCCCCTCCCTCCTCATTCTCTCCTCATTTGTCCTCTATAAATAGAGGTTGGGGCCTTAAGTTTAAGAGGTTAGAAACGCGTGAGAGTCACGCATATACGTGTCAAATTTCGTGAGGAAGTGAGCTCAAAAATCGACCAATTTGGATACATAAAGTTTATGTTTCCATTGGTTGAAAACGAAGTGTTCAAATTGAGACGCCGTGAGGATCATTAGCATAATTCGAGAGCCGTTTCTCCAAATCTCCATTTTCAAGGTCGCACGGGTGTCAGAGTATGTCTGAACTAGAGGCCCGACATCTCTTGGGCTCGAGAACAAAGAAACAGAGCTACATCCAACCTCCTTTATCTAGGTACGTTTTTAAACTAGTTTTAGAAAATTTAATTTTTGATTAAAGTATACAACAAAGAAGCAGAGCTGTATTTTCTTCCGCTGCGCATATGATGTGTTTTCATGTATGTAGCGAGCACCTGGGACCGCCAGAAACCCAACAGATTTGACGAAGTGAAAACGCATCAGCTATTTTGCACTTTGAATAGCACCAGACAACGAGTAATTTTCATCAAAAACGTGTAGGTATCATCACTAAACAACGAGACAAAAAATTTTCAGAAACAACTAATAAAACTAGACAAAATAGCTGCTATTTTTGTGGTGAATAGCAGCTAAATCAGCAACGAACAGCTTCCAAATCAACTCCGAACAGCTTTTAAACAGGCAACACTTGCATTGGATTAACCAGTTGAAACTGCCCAAAAACAAGAGCGTTCTTGACCCCAAATAGCAGCAAAGCTTGGAGGAATTGTAGCTCCAAACGACCTCGATCAACAGCCAAGTCAGGGTTGAACAATGACACGAAACATCCTCGAGTGTCGGCCGGATCAATGCTGAACAGTAGCCAAATCAGGACCAAACAGTAGAGCAAATTGGGCTGGACAGTAGCGGTTCTGAGCACCGATCAACAGAGGAGTTGGACACCAAGCAACCCTGAATAGCAGCCCCGACCAGCGGCACGAACGGACACCAAACAAAAACAAAAACCACAGAGATAGAAGGCAAACTGCGGCAAAAAGTGCTCAAACTGCAGTAATAGAGGAAAAATTGCAGTAATAAGTTAAAAAAACCGCAGCCAAAAGTGTCCAAACAGCAATAATGGAGGGAAAAGCACAGTAATAGGTTCAAAAACCGCAAGCAAAGCTCCAAAAACCGTAGCGAAGAACCGAAGATTGTGATTCTCCGCCCAATAGGAACCTTGTTGATATTGGCTAGGGATGTGTGCAAAACAATGGGATCGAACTGGGAATCGTCTGAACTAGTCCAATTTCCTACTTCTAAAAATTGGAACCGATGAATTGTTTCAAATTTCAAGTATGGATCTATCCACCTAGACCACATGGATCGAATCAATATAATTTTTTTTATTATTACAAAATTTAAAACTCTAATTACTACGCTTATTACCCACTCTTCTCGCAAAAGTGAAAGATATGGCAAAAGTACTAAAAAGTATAAGAAACAAGAAGTTCAAAATGAGGTAATAATATGATCAAAGTACTCATGGTGAGTTCCTGGACCCACCAGCAAGCACGACTAGTTCTTGGGACTAGTGGGCCGATTATCGATTCCACGGGGAGCTGGCTCATTCTAAAATCGATTACTCCTAATATTAATGGAAAGCCATGATCAGGTTTCTAGAGATGGGAATAGTGGAGTAGTAAAAAAAGAAAGCAAACAACTGTAAATCGTGTCTTGATATTCTCTATTTCTATCTTTCTTATATCATCAGATTTTCTGTTTTTAAGATTTCGTTCATTGCTGCATGCAGAAGATTCAAAAGTACACTTGGTAGAAGTTTTGAAATCTCCACCCCCGTACAAAAGGAAATTGATAAATCACACTCTTGGTCCTTGGTTACGTTTCGACCAATTCATCTTCCTCTTGATTTCTACATTTGGACCTCATAATGCGAAAAGGGAGCAACACGCGAAAAACTTAGAAGGTTTACGATCAACGGATAAGATTTACTCTCTTTTGATAGGACGGCCACCACATCCCCCAGGCTTGAACCGGAACTTATTCAATGACCTGGGCTAGGCTGGGCTGGGCTTTGGCCGTTCCGGAAACCATCTTGCACAACTGAAATTAATATTCTACTATAATCAATACTTGAGAAAAGTATTCAAAAAGTCATAAATCTATTATATTTATACCAATTTAGTTTTAAATCTTTTTTTAGTGTCAATTCTATCTTAAGCCTTTTGCATTGGTATTAATTCAATCTTAAATATTTTATTGTTGCCAATTCAATCCTCAACCTTTTATTGTTGTCAATTGAGTCTAAAACTTTTTGTATTTTGCCAATTTAATCCTAAGACTTTTTGTATTTATATCAATTAAGTCGATTTGGTCAAATTTGATATAAAATCACCAACGTGGACGTCAATTGGCCAACTTGACAGGGCCACTGATGACGTGAATATTTTCAATATTATTTTAATTAATTTTTTAGTATTTTTTAAAATCTATTTAAATTATTAAAAATATCCACGTCAACGCCATCCATTCTACGTAGGACAATCGATATTCATGTCAATAATTTTTCAATAATTGACTCAATTGGTACTAATAAAAGTTTAATAACTAAAATAGCATCAATGGAGAGGAAACCCAGGCCCGGCCCGCAACTGAACAGAAGAACCCTAACCCCTGTGTCCTTCTTTCCCTGTCTTGTTTTGTTCGGATGTTTTTAAACGACAAGCAAGCAGAAGCCCGCTGTAGGCTTGAAATCGCACCGGTCGCGAGCCGTACCCCGGAGAGAGACCGACAGACGGACAAAGGGTATCGCCGGCGAAGATGATCATCCCCGTCCGCTGCTTCACCTGCGGCAAGGTATTTGTCTGTGCAATTTCGCGTTCATTCCTTATTCGCGAGTTCTGTTTCGTTTCTTGTTTTTGCGGGATGATTTTATAATTATGTCTGTGCGATTTCACGTTCATTCCTTATTCGCGAGTTCTGTTTCGTTTCTTGTTTCTGCGGGATGATTTTACAAAGTTTGTGTTTTATGTCTGTGCAATTTCGCGTTCATTCCTTATTCGCGAGTTCTGTTTCGTTTCTTGTTTCTGCGGGGCGATTTTACGAAGTTTGTGTTTTATGTCTGTGCAATTTCGCGTTCATTCCTTATTCGCGAGTTCTGTTTCGTTTCTTGTTTCTGTGGAATGATTTTACAAAGTTTGTGTTGTAGGCACTCTGTTTTGTATGGACTTTTGAGGTTCTGCTGTGATTTGCTCGATAGGCTATGTGCTTATGATTGCTGCTGGTTTCAGGTGATCGGAAACAAGTGGGACCAGTATCTCGATCTTCTCCAGGCTGATTATCCGGAAGGGTGATGCCATCACCCTTTTCTTTTTCTTTTCTTCTTTTGCATGTTATTGAACCTAAAATGTTATGGAGTGGGTTGTTCATATATTTTGTGCCTATTTGATTCTTGATCGTACAATTCATGAAGCTGTGGAAGCAAAAAATATAGAGTGAATGCAGGACTAGAGGCGGCACTTAAAACATTTATGACCCTTCTTCATTAGGTTCCATGACCTGTTTGATTAGTTTCCTTACGGTTGTTATTTGACAAGGCCGTCCAGATTTCATAGTGTTTGCCAACAGATTTAAAAGGCTAATAGCTATTGTTAAGATATCAAAGAAAGTAACTTTATTCGGTCAAATTGGCCATTTGTCGTTGGCATTTGGTAATAATGAAGTTAGAAGTGGTTTCGAGTTGGGAGTGGATGAGACTTCTCTATTTCTGGTTTAGTTGCATTTGCTTTTATGCGGAAGGTTTTGTTCATCAATTTCAATATGAGTTTCAAATGCTTGTAGTGAATGCAGCAATAAATTTTGTGAAGAATTCACCAGTCTTGAAATTTTGATGTTCTTGGTGTGCAGGGATGCTCTTGATGCATTGGGATTGGTCCGCTATTGCTGTAGGCGAATGCTGATGACTCATGTTGACCTCATTGAGAAGCTTTTGAACTATAATAGTAAACTCTCTCTCTCTCTCTCTCAAGCACGTATGCATGTGCACGTGGACATACACACGCATTTGCGTGTGTAGAAACATTACTCTCTTGCTCACACGCTACATTTTCAGAGATCATGTGCATGATTTTTTTTGTGTGTGTTGCTTCTTAAGATGTTATATTTGTATTTATATGTATCTTTTTCTGATTTGATGCAGCCTTGGAGAAGTCAGAAACCAGTTAACTTGGAATCGCCAGTGAAGGATGTTGTGGGTGTTGTGTGTTGTGTGAGGGGGGGGGGGGGGGTGTGGGTGGGTGGGCGTGGGCGTGTGTGTTTGGTGCTTCTGTTTCTGTGTTCTCTGTGGTGGTGAGATGGTTCGTTGGAAGGAGGTTAAGTGTTGTTTGCCAAAAGTCGTTCTTTGTAATTCTTTATAGCGTAGCTGCGAATTTCATGCTCATCTGATTTAATCGTATGTTTCAGTATAAACTTTTGTCTTTGTAGCTTGATGTCAGCTTTTGGTATTGCAAATGCAGTCTGATTTGAAAGTTTGTCTCTTTTATTCCCTATCATAAAGTTTCTCTTGGACAGCGAATAGTGGTTTTCATGTGTGGTATGATCACTGCTGCTATGTGGTCATTTGATCTTTTGATCATGGCGAGCTGTTTGCTTTGCGAAGACCTGCTCCTTCGGCCTTATAGTTTGCTTTTGTTTCTTACTTCTGGATGTTCATACTGAGTCTTTAGAATGTCCATCTTTGATTATATCCTTTCTTTCTTAGCTAGACTTCCGGTGTTTCCTGTCTATAAACAGTGGAGAAGTGGGCACTGTGGTTTCTGGTGCTCAAGGAGTCATTCATAATAATATCAGATAGCCAGTTGCCCTTTAATAGTTCTTCCGAAGTTGAAACAGAATTTAATGCTTGTACTCCTTTCCTATGTGGGCTCCAAGTTTGGCGCTTCTTTAACATTTTTCTGCATTAGAAACATTGTCTCGTGCGCAGATACAACTCTCTTCTCTTTCTCCCTCGGAGACTTATCTTCGTTTTACGGCCCCAACGTTTCGATTTTGCAATTTGCCTCCTGAACTTTATGAATTGGTTTCTGTTTGGAAATTTGTCTTATATAGGTATGTATTGATGCATAGAAAAGGCAGAAGATTAACTCAGAAATATATTGGATTTGGAGCATGTGGCTAAAGTTCCAACGAGAATTTGATAGGATTCAATGCTAATGTTCATCGATATGAAATATATTTATTAGTGGTCTTTTATATTTTGCCTCACATATATGAATGGTATGCGACCAGGTTGCCTTTGGTTGCTAGTTACGTGGTCAGAAAAGTTAAGGCTGAAGTCAACGCAGATTTTGCCCCAGATTTTGGACCAGTTTGGTCCTCTGGTTTGGTCTCCAATTTGGGCTCAAGTCTTCTGGTTCATTTAGGATTTTTGGATAGGGCTGATTCTTAGCGGCCTAATGATGTGCGGTAGATGGGTAAATAGGGTGATGACAATGGAAAGGAGCATAACGAGTCTGGTAGAAGCATAGGCGTGACGGCGCTCTCGTTGTTCATCCGATTGAGCTGAAATTTTTTGTGGAGAATGAGTTAACAGGAACGGATATTGGGAAGTCTCGCTTTCGAAGCCCATGCGTCACTGGTTTTTTTTTTTTTTTTCTAGGGCCATCAGCCGACACCAGATTGGTATAGGTAAAACCTGAGAAGCTATGCTTGGAGGAGCGCACTGGCCATAAATTGTTGAAAAATACACTCAGAAGATGCTCGTCGGGACACCTGGTTTGCAATTTTCTGGGTTCATTTGGGCCTTCAATTGATCAGGAAAATATGGGTCAAATTTATCGTAGAGAAGATTGAGTCTAATTGTGAATCTAGGCGGTCGAGGCTCTCTAGGGTTGCCGTTGGCCGACATTTTAGCCGTCAGGTCTGAGGTTCTAATACTACAATGTCCTTTGAATTTGATACAAATTTATATTTTTTTGGGAATTAGTTGTAGAAGAAATGCGGTGCCAAAAATGGAGGTACCATGACATAATACAGACGTTTTTTTTATTGATTGGGGGTCAAATTACGCCTAATTCGAAGTCTAATCTTCACGAGATGCACGGATTGCCTACACGAAATGGACCCTAGCTGGCTAATGAATTATCATGCTTACAATATATACGTGCAGAAGGTCGCGGCGGCGAGAGCAAAGAATGCAGAGTCGCAAATAAATTGGCTGTTCTTTTCACATGGGTCAACTCCTGTCGTCACTTGCGAATTTGATTCATGAAATGTTTTTCTTTGCAAAATGCATGAGAATTTGTTAGCGAAACTCAGGTGTCTAACAGCCATATAAGAGAAGATCGTGAACCGTCCCAATAATTAGGGAATGCAAACCGAAAGTGTGTTCTTCTATCTGATCATAAGTTTTTTTTTTTTTTTTTGTTAATGGTAAGAATTGTATCGACTAATCAAGTGCGCGTACAAAAGAGGCCAAAGCACGATGGCCCGTACAAAAACAACCCTTCACCCAAAGCGGCACTAATGTAGCTAGGGGTGCAGGGCTGACGGGATAAAGCGCAATGGGGAAAAAGAAAGAAGAAAAAAAAAGGGGGGGACAGGACCCCGAAAGGCAAGGAAAAACAGACACAGCATAGCCACAACCAACAACCAAAATGCAACGAACAACAACCAAAAACAGAGCAGCAGAAACGGATCAGGTGATGACCGAGAGGGAGCAATAAGTTGCGCATTCCTCCACCCAAAGAACCCTTAACTCTTCATATAATGGCCCAAAATCCACGTCTATATCCCTTCCAGGAGCACTAGGCCCCGGAATCAACATACATAGTTGGCATGTTAAGGGACGACTTCATGCACTTCCAAGGCGGTATGTTGTAAACGAAAAATTTACAAATACCATATGGTAGGTGGTCGTGCTAAGCTTGACATACTGCGGATCGAAACAAATTAGAATTCTTGGTTCTATCCGCCCTTTGGCAGATAAAACTTGTTGAGGAACAAATAAATCGTAATGATTTTTGCATCTATTTTCAGTCATCCTTTGATGTCTTGCAATGGAATTGTCCAAACTAGTCTTAGCAAAAAATAGGGGCTTACTCTGATGAACTGATGTAATATGTAGAGTTTGATCCATTATAAATTGTCCCCCATTTTTTTTTTTTTGTAGACAAACGAAGTAGTTCGATAAGCTAAATTCTTTTGAATTATTGGAATATCTGAACTCATTTCTCTCTCTAATAGTGGATTTAACATTCAGCCTAAGCAAGAGATAATATACTTTGTTTTTGGTTTTGATCTAATTTATCATCTCATTTCAATTCAAAAAAGCAACTACCTGAAGAAATCAAGCTCTGCTTCGGTGTTGCTCATATATTACTTTATTAATTTTACGTTTTTTTTTTCATACCTGAGCCATCTAACCTTCTTCAATATCTTTTTCTTGCTTTGAGAGAAGTGATCCAAATTCAAGATTAGCTTAATTTTATGCATCTCATTCAAGAATATCTCAACTTGTGGATTCTTTTTCTTCTTAATTGTTTTTTTTTTAATTCAATCAACGTTTTTGTTAAATTGCCAATAGGAAAAGATCCCTTTTGTTCTTTCTAGTCATGTTTATTGTCGCTAACATTTTCACTACAAAGCTTCAGTCAACATTTCCATCCTCACATTTCGTGTACCGGCGTCAAACCAAGGAAATTCTCGATTAGAATGTTTCAAGCATCACTTGAAACTTTTTCGCTAGGACACTAAGGGTGCGTTTGACAATGATTTTGATTCATAAAATCAATTCTATTCAAAATTGATTTTTTTTCGATTCTGCTCCATGGACAAGTTTAAAAAAATGAAAATGCATTTAATAACTGCACAAAATTTCTGTTTTCTGAATAGAGATGCGTTTAGTAATTGCACAAAATTTTTATTCTTGAAAACAATTTCTCTATGCAATTTATTTTTCATTTAAGTCAAATAATTAGGTCTATCACTATATAGTCATCTTAATAAAATGAATATAGATCATGCATAATCCGTCGTTAGTGTATTTATTTCGTGGAGCATGAAGACTTAAGATCCTTAAGAAAGAACATAAGCTTAATATGCGATTTGCGGTTAAATTTTTAACATGAATTTGTAGTTAAATTATTTTATGAAAGAAGTTTGAGTAACCCATAGACTACTATGGTACTGATCATGTAGAGACAGATGGAAATGAACGGAGTCTTGTATAGTCTACATCCAAGCACTCTCATTTTCTGACGGAGCCACTCCTTTTGGTCGTCAAGCACTATTTTGGGACACTTTGGATTGATGGGCCAATTACAATTTCCTCTTAATGTTAAACCCCAATGTTGGCAACGTATGTGTGTAGCGTGGTTTAATTAGTAAGGCTCACTACGTTAGGGCTGTCAAAATGGCTCACGCAAAGCCGGATCCAGCCCGAAAATTTAGGAAATTTTCGGACTGGTCCTTAATACTGTTTCAGTACAGTATCGGTACTGAAACAGTGCCGGCACTGCCGGCACTGATACCAACCATGCTACCAGAAGTCACTCACCCAATCAATCTTGATTCTCTCTCTCTCTCTCTCTCTCTCTCTCTCTCTGGTTGCATTTCCAGAGTTCCTCCCGACGCTCCTCCTCGACACGCTCTCTATCTCCACCATCCTTTGCCTCGCAGGCCTCTCTAGCTTCCTCGACTCGGAGGCCCATGACCACCCCGCGTTTCGGACAACCGTGATAGAGCCCTCGCCGTCCATATCGGCAGTCCTACTGCGAGAGATCTTACGGTGGTCAAGTTCCTCTGCTCCACGGCGTCCACCTGCGCCACCTGCGCTGTCCAGTTGAAGCTCACTAGGGAGTTCCATAGAGATAGAGAGAGAAAGAGTGAGACAGAGAGAGAAATGGTGGAATGAGGTCGAAGGTGCTCGAGTCTCGGATCGAAGACCTAAAGGGAAAGCCTCGATGCTTCCTGAAATTGGAGGCTCTCGTCTTTTCCCCATAAGAATTAGCTCACCTTGACTAGTGACCACCCTCCTCACTTCTCCTGTAGAGTCGCAGAATCGGCATCGGTGCTTCAATCTGCTCTTGACCAAGTTCCTCTTTCTGCAAATGGAATCGATTGAGGAGATGGATGTGAATAAGTGGCGAAGGGTGAGTCGTGGGCAGGGCAGACCCGCGACCAGTGTTTGGCTCCGCAAGATTGACGAGCTCAGTAACAAGAGCATTTCGGATTGTTACAAGGCATCGGAGGTCCTATTATTGATTATGCGCTCTAGTTTTGCTTCTCTCTTTTTTCATTCTTGTTCTTGCGAAGTTCGATTGGGCCCTTTTTTTTGGGCTCAGTTGCTGTAGTCAGATTGCATTTCTGAATGCTCTTGTTTGATTGTCGCATTGGGATTGGATTGACTCGCTTGATCAGATCGTTCTTTCGAGAATTTGGAGATACTGTTGCTGGACAGTGTTGTTTTCAGAGTCGATGTTGTCAGTTCCCTTTAACATGCTGTGTTAAGCACTCGGAACGAGCTTGATCGAGCACACAGACAAGATGTTCATGTGCAGTTGGATTGTGAACCCTCCTTAGGCGAGAAAGGCAAGTTCCTACCTTGAGAGCCCATGCCCTATTGACATCTGATTTTTAGTCACCTTTTCTCTTTTAAAAAAATTTAGTAAAAATTCATAAAAATTTATAAAATTAAAAAATCAATATTGGAGACCTTGGCTAAGTTTAGAGAACCAATTTTGACCAATTTTTTTTTTGTTGTATTTTTCATATTTTTTAATATTTTTTGAAAATTCATAGAAAATCAATAAAAAAAAATGAGAAACTTACAAAATCAGCTTTGGAAGCCTTGGACAAGCTTAGGGAACCAATTTTGAACAAAAAATACTTGAAAATTAAAAAAAAAGCATCTGAGGCCACAAAAATATGAAAAAAATAGTCAGTATTTTTATTTTAATTTTATTTTCATTTTGGCCAAAGAAAATCTATAAAAATTAATCTGAAATCGAAAATCACTTTATTAATCTTATTTTTAGATTAATTGAAAAAAATATAAAAATTTCATTTTAGCTCTGTAATTTTCGATTTTTGTATTTTTGGAATTGTGACATTGTCCTCTAATAGTCCAAATTATCATCTTTGCCCAATTCATGCAGTACAACAACCCATCTACTGCAAAGTCCACAAGAACCTCATGCGAGGTTCTAATTGGGAGTAACTCCATGTTGGTCCTCATTCCGGATCCAGTGACTTGCTTTTCCACTGTAAGGTACTTCCAAAAGTAGTTTTTTATGGTGTATTTGGATTCAAACTTGGTGTTAGTTAACTGGATCACAAGCGGACGTCATGAAAGTGGAGAAAAATGGGACTTCATGCACTATAAGAGCACCAACAACTTTTTCTTAGAGGGCGATCAGCCTTTATCTCTCGATATGGTATCGCTAGTGCAGGGAAGTACTGTTCCACTTGCAGAACGCATGCAGGATTATCAAGTCATTACGGTGGTTGTACTTTTAGGGCCAATGTTGCGGCATATGAGATGTAAAGAGGATGATGACAAAGCAAGTACAAGGTTCTTCCGCTCGATGGGATTGCCAGATAAAAATCCAATACACGTGACTTTACCAATAAACCATCCTCAATAGCGTCTTGCAGTGCCTTTGGCCATAAGGGAGAAGGGATTATTGTTCGAATAGCTTCTTTGACAAGTGAATCAGTTTATCAATTCCTGAAGTATCAACCAACTAGCTGGACAAGGGTGGCAAATCGAGAAGATTCAATCACGAAAAGGTCTCCAGGAAAAAGGGCGGGTCTTTGAGAGGCCAAGGTTGGAAGTATGGCTCTGGGTTTGTGGATGGGATATTCCCAGTTCTAAATCCTAGTGCATAGAAAATTCTGAGTTTTGTCATGGAGAAAAATGATGCTAACAAGGTTGATGCTTGTCTTGATACGCTCCCTCTAACTCATGCCACTTGGAAGGATATCATAAATATGGCTATTCAACTTCTTTTGAATAAGAAATGGTACCCTATAATTCTAATAGGTGAGTGGCTACTGCATAGGAGCTGGAGAAAGCCGAAGCTGTCCTTGCAGAGATGAGAAAATATGGCCTTCCTCCAGGTGCAGCTGTGTGGAATGCATACGTTTTCGGGCTAATGAAGGAAGAAAGGTCTGGAAAGGCAATCAAGATCTTTGATAGGGTGAATCGTGAATCGTCAGAGCACTACAACGGATGGCGACAACAATTAAAGGAAAATTTAGTGGAAGAGACCATGATAACTCATCATAGGAGACATAACCAGAATGTGGAGAAAAAAAGTCTCTCAGCACATGGGGGGATTATCAAGACAAATAGAAAAAAGGCATCCACAATGATGGGGGCCTCTAGACACGAAAGGGAGGGGGAGGGAATCCTTTTTTTTTTCCTCTCTAAGGGAGTGCCGACAGGAGGGGGAACTCTAAATTTTGGCTGATCTTCTTCTTTGACTGGTGGAACTTCCTGGGGGGGGGAGGAGGAGAAGAAAAGGGGCCCAACCTTCTTCGACCATTTTTTTTTTTTTGCTCGCTCATGGTCACACTCGAGGGGAGCTCTGATATCCCCCTATCTCTTTGTCATTATAGCTCAATACTTTTGAAGCTAAACAACAACAAGCTCTTGGGCAATATCCCTGAAGAGTTGTCCTCATGCAAGAATCTTGTAACCGTAGACTTGAGCTCCAACCAACTCGAACGGACCGAGGGAGTAGATCGGGGGACTTGATACTGAGCCTGCTCTTCGCCGGCCACGAAACCTCCTTCGTTGCCATTGCTTTGGCGATCTTCTCCTTGCAGATGTGCCCCAGAGCAATCGACTAACTGAGGGGAAGAAGATACTGTTTGTGGGACTCTTTAACCAGTGGCAATCCCGCACTTGCATGTTGCCTGCTTCACTTCCCCACTCCAACTACACCCTTTCTTGAAGGAGAGGTCTTCACCTTCGACACACATGATTATGGCGTTTCCATAGTATTATCTTGCAATGTGTTTTTGGTCGACATGGTGCAAGAGAAGATAGAGAAAGTTCTGGAGTTGGATTCGATCGTCAATGGCGATGCGTGGAAAGGATATGACATGCTCATCTTCAACACTTGGCACTGGTGGCTGCACAGAGGTAGTAAACAGCCATGGGACTATATTCAGCAAGGAGAGATCATATGCAAAGACATGGGTGGTTTGGTTACTTTCAAGAAAGGGCTTACTATATGGTCCAAATCCCTCCGGTGAACCTACAGTTCAAGAATCTTTTGCTCTGTCAATCAAGCTGCTCAACTCTCTACAGAATCTCGAAGCGGATTTCTTTTCTTTGTTCTGACTTTAAACATGCACAAATTGATATACTTAAAGTTACTGAGATGTTCATTTTCAAAGATTCCCTAAAGGCTAAGCTTGACGAGAATACCTTAAAAAAAAAATAGATGGTGGCATTCGCATTAGGGAGGAGAGAATTTAGGTGAGGAAAAGGTGAAGATGGACTTGAAGTCGGTAGGCAATTTGGCTCTACACATAATCCTGACGAAGTTAGTGCCTGAGAACATCGGCAAGGCCGCGTGCATGAACAAGAAGCTCAGGCTCTCTGCCTCAGAGAACACTATCTGGTCCAGATTCTGCTTGGAGGAGTTCGATCTCTCCATCCCTCTCGGTCTTCAGGGCGATCCTCTTCCTTCTTTCAAGGTGGCCTATCAAAAATAGAGAGAAGCTTTTCGCATGTATCCTCGGCCCCTTTGTTAGGTGAGTAAAAAGATGTTGGGACAGGCTGCAGGGATGGTTGTCGATGAATCTCCCTGAGGCCGCAGCCACTCTCAGAAAGGGTGCATCTGAAGCTGATGTCCAAGAGTTGGAGAATGTATTAAGAGTAAAGTTACCTCTCCCCACAAGGATACTCTATCGTTTTCATGAGGGCCAAGAGTTTGCTGATAGTGATTTCATAGAAAGTACGCTTGGCATGTCCCTGGGCATCATTGGCAGACATTCTTTTTATAAGCAATTGGTAAATGAGAACTTGTTACCTTTAAGTCAGGTGATCCTGGAGATAAATCATATTATATGGCACATTAGGTTTTTGAGCAGATCCAACTACATAGTTATGATTGCTTCTTGCACATAGGGAGAGAAGCTGTTTTTCTTTAACGGTAGAGATGATCAACTTCATGTTGGCACTAGGGACCTTCCCACATATGGAGAAATGATGCCATGTGTTCATAATGCATTGATAAGTTCAGTGCATGATAGAAATGCCAATCTGCAGTAGGATGCCATGTTACTTTGGTTAGAGGAAAATGGTCGTCGCTTATAGAGTGGCATGATCAAACTTCGTGAAAAAGGAAGCGTCAGAAGTATTAGTCAATTTCCGGAGGAACCCCTCCTCTGTTCCATTGCCATAACTAATGGTGTCTGGATTCGAGCTTCTGCTGTCTTCGTTCCGGAACACTCTGATCTCCAAGATGAAACTAACAAATACCTATTTTCATATTCAATTCGAATGTCACTTATTCCCAAGGGATGCATGGCCAATGGAATGCCCTGCAACTATTGCCAGTTGCATTGGAGGCATTGGATTATCCGTGCCAATGATGTTGTAGTCTCAAGTGCCCTTGGGGAGGCTGTCATTGGAAAGTTCCCTCTCTTGCACTCGGGTAATCCAATGCTTGGATATTGATTCACTATCTAGTGGTTGGGTTCTATGTTGGGATAACAATAGTGGGCGTATTCATCATCTTCTTGCTAATTGGGATCAATGCCATTCTTAATGAAGACTCTCCAGATCGTAGCGGCACTGACGAGATTCCTACAACAACATTGAGGCTAAAGGCTTCTTCATCCATTGCCCTTTGGACGTCATTGGATGCTCGTGGATGCTGAATAAAAGTGCTCGATTCATTCCTATATTGCGGCCATGAGTGGTGAAGGGTCGGCAACCCGTCTACCTGAAAGGAGAAGTGGTGAATAACCATGATGAGCTCATGTCCGATTTCTATGCACAATCAAATGCCCTAGCACATGGGAAGACTTTAGAAATCTCTGCTCAAACGGAAGCTAAGTGCTCTGTTTATTTATCTGGTTATAAATACAAATGAGTACAGATTTTCCACACTATCTTTCACTATGTTTTATGATAGGCAACATCAGCTCCATATCAACGGTGTATCCTATGGAGGCGCAAAATCGGCCCGGACGAGCTCTTAAGCATGCACAAATTTCGCAATTGATCTGTCTACAAGCTTTGACTCGAATTGTCGAATTAATTTGTTATTCCGAACCCCAGAATGGGAAGGCGAGCCACCCATTAGAGGTCTTTTATTTACTGCCTTTACCTTTTCAATTTAATTTCTACATCATTAAACCCTAGAATGGGAAAGTCGAGCCACCCATTGGAGGTTCTTTATTTACCGCCTTTACTTTCTGCAGTTTAATTTCTACACTATTAAACCCCAGAAAGGGTAGGCCGAACCAAGGACGAGCCACTTATTGGAAGTCATTTATTTACTGCCTTTAATTTCTGCACCATCAAACCCCAGAAAGGATAGGTCGAAATAAGACCAAGCCACCCATTAGAGGTCTTTTATTTAATGTCTTTTCTTTCTGTAGTTTAATTCCTCTACCATTAAACCCCATAAAGGATAGGCCAAATTAAGGCCAAACCACCCATTGGAGGTCCTTTATTTACTGTCTTTACGTTCTGCAGTTTAATTCCTGCACCATCGAACTCCAGAAAAGGTAGGCCAAGCCAAGACCAAGCCACCCATTGGAGGTCCTTTATTTACTGTCTTTACTTTCCGCAGTTCGATTTATGGACCATCAAATCTCAGAATGGATAGGCCAAGGTAAGGCCAAGCCACCCGTTAGAGATTCTTTATTTACTGCAGTTTAATTTTTACACCATCAAACCCCAAAATGGGTAGACCGAGCCAAGGCCGAGCCATCCATTAGAGGTTCTTTATTTACTGCCTTTTACTTTCTGCAATTTAATTTTTACACCGTACCCCAAAATGGGTAGGCCAAGCCATCCACTAGAGGTCGTAACATTGCACAGAAGTCATTAGCTCACTCCCTCTTTTAGCTTCAGGGAATTTTAATGCTTATCCTCATATACTGCTATTTATAACGCATCATCTAGAATTGCGTTTATATTCAGAATACGTTGCATCGTTGGTCTTATTTTAATTCAAAAATACCAAAAAAAGTCATTCATGTGCATTTCACATAGTATAGCTCATGCATACTTTGCCATGTTGCATGCGTATTCGTATTGTCATTGATTCATGCGTATTCATCCAAAAAATTCAAAAGAAAAATCTCAAAGACTAGGGAACGGGCCATTTCGATTGGCCTATCCTATTTTGAGGATCTTCTTTCCTGATCTTTTCAAAATAACGATTTTACCCCTCATAGGTAAATTGTCTTGGAAAATCTCAAAAGACTCAGAAAAATCTCAAAAACTAGGAAACGAGCCATTTCGACTAGTCAATCTTATTTTTGATGATTTCTCTTCCTGATCTTTTCAAAAAATGATGATTTTGCCCCCTATAAGCAAATTGTCTTGAAAAATTTTAGAAAATTCAGAAAAATCCCAAAAACTAGGAAACAGGCCATTTCGACTGGTCAATCCTATTTTTGATGACTTCCCTCCTTGTCTTTTCAAAAATGATAATTTTGCCCCCTCACAGGCAAATCGTTTGAAAAATTCCAAAAATTTTAGAAAAATCCCAAAAACTAGGAAACGGGTCATTTCGACTGGCCAATTCTATTTTTGATGATTTATTCATGCATTGCATCCGCATGTCCACGATTCATGTACGTATGCCCACGTATGCACGATTCGCGTACACATATTACATACGTATGTCCATTTACGCATGTCGCGTTTGAACGCCCATGTACGTATGTCGCGTCCGCATATCATATTCACGTGTCACTAAGCTATCTGATTTAAATAATTTGCAAGCAAAAGATTGCATAGACGTTGGGTCAACAGCTTCCATTACGGATGAAGACTATACTAGTAGGGTAATTGTAGATCTTGAATCCCTAAATTCAAGTGATGCGAAGATCACTTCGTTTGTGTTGTCGTGCCAAAAGTCTACTTCTGATGATACTGAAACCACTTCGTCAGAAGCTGCAGGGCAGCTAATATCCCAATCGGTCAACGACAAACATGATAATCCTTCAACCTTACATAGTGAGTTACTTGTGGATACCATACGCGACTTAATAGATGAGGATCTGAAGAAGTTTTCTCTCGACAAGCTAGAAGAATCTAACACAGAATTAGGATGTTCTTATGAGGATGATGACACATTCTTATCCGCATTACACGACTTACGAGGTGCAGATTCCTGTCCCGGTAGTCAAATTGTCGAAGAGTTTTCGTTTGGTTTGGATTTTGAACCTGTTGAGGGGGAGATCTCTACTTATGATCCTTCGTTGTGGACGTCGATGGAGATAGCTACAACAACTGGCAATGTAGATTGTCTCTTTTTGGAGAATCCCCTCAGGCTTAAGAGCGCATATGCCCAAGTAGAGGTCGATTATACATTCTCGAGATTCTCTCTTGATATGTTTATTTTTACTGTACTTATATAATAGACTGCATAAAAGGAATCCAGACCAAGATATCAATGCATACATCTATGCAGGATTCTTCTGGGACTAGAGACACAAACGGGGAACCCATTGTCACCAGTTACAATCGATGCTTTATGGGTGCAATTGACTACATATGGTAAGTCTTCCTATCTGAAAAAATTCCTACTTGAGACCTTTGATAACTAGAGGAACTAGTGAAGAGGAAGGCCT
Source organism: Psidium guajava (assembly GCA_016432845.1). Classification (NCBI taxonomy): domain Eukaryota; kingdom Viridiplantae; phylum Streptophyta; class Magnoliopsida; order Myrtales; family Myrtaceae; genus Psidium; species Psidium guajava. The sequence continues at coordinate 32,086,658 of CM028229.1, read as the reverse complement.
TCTTTTCCTCATGCTGATGAGGCTACATCGCATTGTTCTGCTTTGGTCCTATAGAATACATAGACATCCTTAGTTTATTGTTATTTCACCTTCTTTCCGATGATACATATATTCAGAATACTTCATGAATATAATCTCACATCTAGGTATTTCGAAGGTCTGCAGACGACAAGGGTGCTTGCTCCAATACCCAAACAGGCTATGCAATGGATAACAGGGTTCCCAACTAAGGTATATAGTTTGAATCTGCTCCACCTAGGAAGTCGAAGAGAATAGAGGATCATGTTATAAATAATTAATTATGATCCCACATTATCAAAATACCAATATTTAAATTACATCGACGTTATATTACGTATATTTTATATGATAACCGTTTCACCCGATAACCGGGAGACAGTTATCTATAAGGGGCAAACGTCAATTTAAATGGGTTATCTAAGCCAAGCCCCCTATGTCAGTTTTAAAAAACAAAAGGTGGTTACATCGTTATTTATATTGGAGACGTTATTTTCTCATCCAGAACGTACAAGAAACTCACGTTCAAGAGAAAAACCACAGAGAACACACCATCGCTTCGGATGGGTTAATTGGCTAGAGAGATCCCTTTTTTGTCAGACGCTCAACGCACGTACACGAAATCATCGTCTTCATCAATGGCATGAGGTATGTTTGTTTATTATCACGTTTCCGCATCTTTGCTCTCGATACGCATGATCTTCACTTTACGTTTAAGGTTTCGGGATCGAATTATAGTTCTCACATTTGGTATCAGAGCGCCTTAATCTCTGCTTTGATGCTGAACGTTTGATTTGTGTTGAATTATTGTGTTTTGGCTGAATTTCGTGGGAATTTTTTGGTAAACCGTTGTTGGGGTATTCTAGCTGCAAGATTTTTTAGCCGAATTCTGGCAAGTCATAGCACGATTTCGGAACCATAAGGTCGTCTCGCCATGGGGAACAAAAACCCTAAGGTATCTCGGTTTTTGGTTGTTCGGCGAAGATGAATTTTGGAAAGAATTTGCGGATTAAGGTTTTTTGTGTATGAGCAATTTTTGCTTGATTTCGAGAAAAATTCTTTACCGTTTTCGTTGATTCTTAAACCTATGTGGTCGTACCGATGCGATGTACAAAACCCACTATTAATTTCGTTTTGAGGTGGGCTATCGGAGGAGAATCGACCGGTAAAGGATCGGTGGAATCGGGCGTTTCAATGGTGCAAGGGGTTTTTCTTCTTACGGAGAAGAAGACCGACGTGTGTGCGTGGGAAGGTTTAAAAAAAAAGGGAAAAGGAACTTCCCAGACGGTTTTGTTGCTCACGTGAGGTGTGCTTTCCCCATTATCTCTTTTAAAAATATATATTTTTTGAGTGAAATTCTTTTTTAATGGAGAAAGTGGGAGATGTGGGCAATGACTCCATTTCTGCGTGGGCCCGCCGCTTTAAACCCACGCCCTATTCTAACACTACAGGCCCACTGGACCACTCAGCTATATTGACTTCTTGTGTCCAAGATTGACACTTAATTGATATTATTATTAAAGAAGGGCTGATTGTGGAGATTCACATGTGAGTGGCACATGCTTGACCGTGAGAAACCCGTTTTATCCCTCCGCGCTAGATATTTACGGTTATGCCCCCAATTTAATTTATTTATGGTTTTACCCATTCAGTTAATTTGTGGTTTAATCCATGCCCACGTAAATTTACAAATTTGCTCTTGTATGCAATATTAAGAATATTTTGCATGAAATTAAATGTCTCGTGATCTATATATATATTTATTAATTAGAGTTTAGTCACAGCAACTCTAATTGATTAAATTATATATTAAGAGCCTCTAGATCACATATAGTAAATGACATTTGCTTGTAATTAATTGTATTAATAGATTGAATTTTATCCCACAGGAATTTTCATTATATTAATATGATTAATTATGTTGAAATATCATATTATTTTTCTTAATTTCCCCACAGGGATTAGGAGAAAGGAATATAATATGATAGTTTCATCATACAGTTTTTATGAATCTATTATAAATTAGAAACTTAACCCACATGCAGTTTTTGATGTTATTTGATTCATATTATATGATATGTTTTGCATGGGTAAAGCATGTATTAAGTGAATTTGCCTCAAATATTGTGACGTAAGCATGTTTATTTATTATGCAATTTTACCACCTGTGAATATCTGTGATATTATTGTTCCCGAACTGAACGATGACAATTATAAGGCTTGGAAGGAGTTAATTCTCATTCAATTGAGGTGCATGGACATTGATTATGCTATTCGGAAAGATGAACCACCTACTGTTACAGAAAATAGCACTCCAGCTGAAGTTTCTCTTTATGAACAATGAGAGCGGTCTAATCACCTTAGTGTAATGTTCATAAGGAGTAAAATTTCTGCTAGTATTCGTGGTTCAGTCGCTCAGCATAATAATGCCAAGGTTTTGCTGGCGGCTATTGATGCGTAATTTGCGTCTTCGGAAAAGGCCCATGCCATGACCCTGATCATGAAGTTTTCATCGTTGAGGCTCACCAGTGTTAGAGGTGTGCGTGAGCACATTATGAAAATGATGGATATTGTGGCTCAGCTCAAGAACCTTGAGGTTGAGATACCTGAGTCTTTCCTTGTATACTACATTCTGAACTCTCTTCCTCAGCTGTATACACCTTTTAAGATCTCTTATAACACATATAAGGAGAAATGGTCAATTAATGAACTCATGACCATGTGTGTTCAAGAGGAAGAAAGACTGCTTATGGAAGTGGGAGAGAGTGCTCATTTGACAACACAAGGAAGGCATAAGGGGCAAGGCAAGCGTAAGGGAAAGGGTAAAATACCTTCCCAAGCTGACATTAAGAAGGAATCCAAATGCTTCCTCTGTAGAAACAGGGGGCATATAAAGAAGGATTGCGTCAGATATAAGGCCTGACTTGAGAAGAAAGGTAATCCAATCTCTTGTGTTTGTTATGAATCTAATATGACTGATGTGAGTCACAACACTTGGTGGATTGATTCTGGGTCTACAATCCATATTTCGAATTCCTTGCAGGAATTTCAAAGCCACAGAAAACCAGTGGAAAGTGAACATTGCATCTATTCAGGAAACAAGATGTGTTCGCATGTAGAAGCTATTGGGACATGCAATTTAGTCCTATATAGTGGCTTTGTTTTAAATTTGGAAATGACCTTTTATGTACCTAGTTTCTCTAGAAACTTGATTTCAGTTTCAAGACTTGTACCGTTTGGGTATTCTTTACACTTTTCAGATTCAACCTTCAGTTTGTCGTATAAACCTGAAATTATTGGGAATGGTATCTTGTATGATGGTCTTTTTCGAATTAATTTGCAAGACAATACCTTTTATAATGCGATGCATATTCATGATAACGCTAGTATAAAACAATGTGTTGTGAATGAAGATTCCTCTGCCTTGTGGCATTAGAGATTGGGAAATATCTCCGTGGATAGAATTAAGCGATTGGTAAATGATGGAGTACTCAGTGCTTTAGATTTTATTGATTGTGATACTTGCGTGGACTGCATAAAGGGAAAACAGATCAACAAGTCAAAGAAAGGTGCCCAGAAGAGTACAGAAATATTAGAAATCATACATACAGATATTTGTTGTCCAGATATGGATTCATATGATCAGAAATATTTCATCACCTTCATAGATGATTACTCACGTTTTATGTATCTCTACTTACTTCATAATAAGCACGAAGCATTAGATGCCTTTAAGGTGTTTAAGGCCGAAGTAGAGAAACAATGCAATAAGCAAATTAAGATTGTGAGATCAGATAGATGTGGGGAATACTATAGTAGATACACTGAAGATGGACAAGCACCTAGTCCGTTTGCAAAATTTCTTTGAGAGCATGGGATAGTTGCCCAATACACTATGCCTGGTTCTCCGGACCAAAAATGGTGTGGTAGAAAGAAGAAATCGTATTTTGTTGGACATGGTGCGTAGTATGCTTAGCAACTCAAAACTTCCTAAGTCCTTGTGGACTGAAGCTCTTAAGATGGCAATGTACATATTGAACCGAGTTCCAACCAAGGCTGTCCCAAAAACGCCTTTTGAGCTGTTCAAAGGTTGGAAACCGAGTTTGCAACATGTATGCGTTTGGGGATGCCCATCTAAAGTAAGAATTTATAATCCACAGGAAAAGAAGTTAGACCCGAGGACTATAAATGGGTATTTCGTTGGATATGCGGAAAAGTCCAAGGGATATAGAATTTATTGTCCATCTCATACCACTAGGTTTGTGGAATCGAGAAATGCAAAGTTTCTTGAAAATGACTTGATTGGTGGTAGCGATCGATTTCGAGACCCTACTCTTGAGAAAGATCATTCAGATACTCGACTTTCCACTTCAAGTGCCAGATTGATTGTTATTCATGACGCCCATCCAGTTCAAATAGCTATTGAACAACCAATCATTGAAACTCCACAACCTGCTGATATTGATCTAGTAGATCCAATTGTTCACCACTTACCAGAAACTGTTGAACAACTAGTTAAACAACATGCTCCTCAAGAGAATGTTGACACAACATTAAGGAGATCAACTAAAATGAAGAAGTCAGCAATTCCTAGTGACTACATTGTGTACCTACAAGAACCTAACTATAATATTGGAGTTGAGAATGATCCTGAAACATTTTTATAAGCAATGAATTGCGATAATTCCAATTTATGGTTCAATGCCATGAAGGAAGAAATGAATTCTATGGCATCTAACGCAGTCTGGGATTTGGTTGAGTTGCCCGATGGTAAGAAGGCCATTGGTTATAAGTGGGTCTTCAAAACTAAGAAAGACGCATTGGGCAACATAGAGAGATACAAAGCCAGACTTGTCGCCAAAAGATTCACTCAAAAGGAATGAATCGATTACACAGAGACCTTTTCTCCTGTAAAAAAGATTCTCTTCGTATCGTTTTGGCATTGGTTGCCCATTTTGACATGGAATTGCATCAAATGGATGTAAAAATGGAATTCCTCAATGGAGAACTAGAAGCGGAAGTTTATATGAAACAATCAGAAGGATTCCTCTCTAGCGATGGTGAGTATCTGGTGTGCAAGCTTAAGAAATCAATATATGGCTTGAAACAAGCATCCCACCTATGGTATTTAAGGTTTCATGAAGTTATCTCTTCATTTGGTTTTATAGAGAATATCATGGATCAATGTATATACCAAAAGGTCAGTGGGAGCAAGATTTGTTTTCTTGTTTTATATGTGGATGGCATTTTACTTGCATAAGGGATTATTATATGAAGTGAAACAATTTCTCTCTAAAAGTTTTGACACGAAAGATATGGGTGATGCATCTTATGTCATTGGCATTAAGATCCATAAAGATAGAGCTCGAGACATTTTGGGATTGTCTCAATAAACCTATATCAATAAAGTCTTAGAGAGATTTTGGATGAAAGATTGTTCACCGAGTATAGAACCTATTGTGAAGGGAGACAGGTTCAATTTGAACCAGTGCCCGAAAAACGATTTAGAAAGGAAACAAATGAAAAACATCCTGTATGCTTCAGCTGTCGGAAGCTTAATGTATGCTCAGGTTTGTACTCGACCTGACATAGCTTTTGCTATGGGAATGTTGGGAAGATATTAGAGTGATCTAAGTATTGACCACTGGAAAGTTGCAAAGAAGGTGATAAGATACCTGAAAGGTACAAAGGATTACATGCTTATGTATAGGCGAACTGACAACTTGGAAGTAATTCGATATTCAGATTCAGACTTCGCTGGTTGCGTTGATTCTCGAATATCAACATATCCTGGAGGAGTGCGAAGCAGACTTTGGTTGCTACTTCCACTATGGAGGCTGAGTTCGTTTCCTGTTTTGAGGCCACCTCGCATGGTGTGTAGTTGAAGAGTTTCATTTCAAGGCTTAGAATTATGGATTCAATTGCTAGGCCATTAAGGATGTTTTGTGACAATTCAGCTGCTGTTTTCATGGCTAAAAACCACAAGAGTGGGAGTCGAAGTAAGCATATCGACATTAAGTATTTAGCCATTAGGGAACGTATTAAGGAAAAGAAAGTGGTCATTGAACACGTTAGCACTGAATTGATGTTAGCTGATCCTTTAACTAAAGGCATGCCACCAAGGAGTTACAAGGATCATGTAGATCGAGTGGGAATTGGTTCCATTATGTAAATTTTTTTTGTCTGAACAAAGTTGTGAAACTCTCATTCGGTTATGATGTTTTTCTCAATTAAGGTGCACATTAAGTTATCATAAGAAAATCGGTCATTTTGACCTAGAATAAAAGGGCTTATTCATTTAGTAGACCCAGAATAAACATAGGGTTTATTCATTAAGTTATGTTATCACATATGGGCTGATTTTGATGAGATAAAATGCATTGTGATACATGGAAGATAATACTCGTTCTAAGAGGACTTATCACCATGATTCATGTACTTTATCTTGAGCATGAAGTTAATGTGCATTTTGTTCAGAATTTCGTTGATGAATGTTGGGATCAAGTAGGAGAATGTTACAAATAATTAATTATGATCCCACATTATCAAAATACCAATATTTAAATTACATCAACGTTATATTACCCACATTTTACGTGATAACCGTTTCGCCCGATAACCGAGAGACAGTTATCTATAAGGGGCAAACGTCGGTTTAAATGGGTTATTTAAGCCAAACCCCCTACGTCAGTTTTAAAAAACAAAAGGCGGTTATGTCGTTATTTATATTGGAGACGTCAATTTCTCATCCAGAATGTACAAGAAACTCACGTTCAAGAGAAAAATCACAAAGAACACACCATCGCTTTGGAGGGGGTAATTGGCTAGAGAGATCCCGTTTTTGTCAGACGCTCAACGCACGTACACGAAATCATCGTCTTCATCAATGGCTGGAGGTATGTTCGTTTATTATCACGTTTCCGCATCTTCGTTTTCGATACGCACGATTTTTGTTTTGCGTTTAAGGTTTCGGGATCGAATTATAGTTCTCACAGATCACTTACAGAAAAATTACTCATGATTTCTGCTTCCCAGCTTGAAAGTTTTATTTAGCATGTTTTTTGTTTATGGCTTAACAGATAAGTAACACATGCTACCTATTGTGGATTGGACTACCATTTGGAAATTCCTCAGCATTCTAAATTGTCTTTAGATGCCACTGCAGAGCTAGTACCTTGTTAGTAATCAATAAAAGGACTAAGGATTGATATGATAAAGGTGTGTGTGTGTATATATATATATATATATATTTTTTTTTTTTTTTTTTTTTGCAGTTTTGAATTTTGTTTTGTGATGACGAAGACCTTTTATTCTTCTTCCTTTGTTTTTCAGAGGTGGGTAGTGATCATATTGCCCTAGTTTCTGAATTGGCGCTTGTGAAGGGTGCAGCCGATCAAAGGAATAAAGTTCCAGTTGCATAGATCCTTTGGCACCTGAGAGGTTGTAAAAATATCTGAGTGCTCTTCGGCTGTGCAGTATCCAGTTGCAGTGTTGGAGTTCATTCCTGACTGTTTCAGGTTTTTTCCTGCTTCTATATGCATTTTTGGTGTAATTTGCGAGGCTCATTTGTTTTTTTTTTTGGGAGTCATCACCTAGAATTCATTCTTACCAGATTAGGTTAGAGAGCAAATTTTGATTAGTGAATTCATTTAGATTTTCCGACACTGCTTGTATAATTGTATTAGAAGAGTTCCTGGAGCTGGAACGAAGGAACGTGTCAGGTTAAGGAGGAATCTGCTTAGAGACTGACAACGTCTCCCAGGAAGCTTTGGAGGCAAATCTTGTAAGTTTATGTCGGATTCTTTTTATTAGACGCATTTAACAGCCAATGGCGTCTGCAGTTCTTCCGGTTAACTTTTATTCATTCATCGTCTGCACATATCTCCGTACTAAGACTTTCGCTCGCTTGGGATCAAGGGCTTTGTGGCCCCGAGGTACCTGGTAGACCTCGACGAAGCATCTATATGACCCGTTTGTAACTGTGCAACTTGTAGGTTAAGCTGGGAAAACTAGCTTTTCTCTGTTATTTGTGAAGTCCTTCTCTCTGGAATTTACATTTAAGAAGCTTACATCATGCATTGCATATAAATGTTTTGATTTGGTTTCCTTCTCTAGAAGCTAAGACTAGTTTCCCATGAGAGATGCCTTTGTCATAGTCGTCTGGATAGTAACGAAGACGAGGCTGCTGACAAGGATTTTTTACTGATTGAGGTTGCGAACCGATGTTTACGACCGGCATGAGTTCTTACCTGTTTGGCTATCTTTATATAGGTGCTGACTTTCAAAAAAAAAAAAGGAAATTAAAAATTTGGTGTAAAACGATTGCCTAACGGAGCCTCTGGTGAGAAAATCCCAGATATACTTCCGTCATGGAGGACGCCGCTTCCTGATTGCCCGTCAATTTCATTTGAATTTAGTGAACCAATTCTATTATCTAGAACTCTTGACTTATCTTCATCTTCCTTATTTATTCCCAATTTCTTCACATATTTTAATGGTATCTTTCAAAAGCCCCTCAGGATTCCAGAAAGCTGAGGCCACTTGAAAGGGACAAAACGCGGGAGCTTAACTACTTGCGCTTACCATTTTAGGATGACGAACGGTCTCTTTTTTAATTTTACTCGTCGATGGCATCCTAGTAGTTTGATGGATTGAGATTACACGAGTGTTGTGATGTCGGGGTAAGATTGATCATATACTTGCAAGGATCTCCGGGTGAACAAATAAGTTCTTCATATGAATTTCATACTCGTATAGTGGTGAGTAAGCTTAGTAATTCCGAGCGAAACAGATGAAATACTTGATGAACGCACTTGAGAAATTGATGAGCTTTCCAAATTTGGGGTGTTGTAAGAGCTTTAGTGAACTATGCCGGTGTGAAAAGTGATCTAAGGTGAAACTTAACTCGGTGAAGATATGCACGTCTAGCCGGTCCTTGGAGTCGGCGGTATTCCTAGAATATGAGCTGACTCAAGTAAGGGTCCCTAACAGGCCGCATCTAAGTACTTCCCTTTCTCGGCGGCGTGCAGGCACGTGGCTCCTCGTCCATTGCCAAGCTGAGGGCCCGCTGGATTTGCGCAATGACAGACGGTTTGTCTCTACATACACAAGCGGACGAAACTTTGTTTCACGAAACTCTTATTTTAAGACTTTCTTCTGAACTGTATAGCTTGACTGGTCTTTGATTGCTTCTGTCAATGAAGCAAAGATACCAAACCCTCCCACCAGTCGAGGTTGTCGTTTGTGCAGCACCTAGCTTATGATTGGAATTCCTGATGTTTTCATTGGCAGTCTTGTAAAGAATGGAGGTAAAGTTAGGGGAGTGACTTGAAAACGAAGGACTAATAGTCTAATACCCATTGGGAATCCAGCTGGAAAAAGGGTTTGTGCCGGACCCGTAGCCGCTGCTAAAAGTCAGGACCTTACCTTCAAAACCACCGCAAATCGTTGACCCTGCACATCATTCAATCTTTCAAGAACATGACAGAATCACTACAGAGATCATAATGAATGCCGCAAGTTCCGGAGCCCCAGCTAATGGAAGAACACAGGACTTCATTTTGTTTTTGTTATATATTTTAATGCTTTTTAGCTGCCGCACACTCGAGGAACTACAAGATTCGATCATCTTCTCGCAGTGTGAGGCTTCAACATGCCTGCAGGTTCTTGCCCACTTGGCCCGTCACATGCCCCATTAATTGCCGGCCCAGAGGATACGCTGGAGAGATTCTGATCATTGGAATAAGGATACTCAACTTTGTTTCGTGATATTAAGTCAATATGTAACGTGTTTCCGCCAAAAAAAAAAAAAACGTGTCGCTTGTTATCTCCACGATGCAATTACTGCATGAAGTGTGAAATTTGTTACGTCGTACTTCACGATATTGGAGTGTGAAACGGGATAGCTTCGTTTCAAATCAGAAATCTATTATGTCGTGATTCACGGGAAAGCATTGGACATAATAATAATAATAATAAGAAGAAGAAGAAGAAGACCAAGAAAAGTTTGTCTGAACTCTGAAGTACGTGCCCACCACTTCGCCATGCGGTGTGGTGTGCCTTTCTTCTGGCGTTCTTGCTGGGGTGATGTGGTTAAGGGTGATGGAGAGTGTCTCTGAAGTTATTGCAACTTCCAACGACTAACCCATGAGCACGACATGTTCACAACTTCACACCTCGTTTTCTTGAGGTGCAAAGTCAACTTTCTTATGTTTTGACGTTGGAAGGGCTTCCCCGAAGCTTTGTGGAGCTTTTTGTCCATGAATTTAAATGGCCTTGCACATTTATTTCCACGCTTCAACCCAACCACTTTGAGTTGCGGGAAGCCACGATAAATCTGTAAGATGATAGACATGAGATATAATTGCGACGCGACTGTACATTTGGATGTTCGGTTATCATAATACATGCCCGCTCGACACAATTTGTGTGGCTATCGGTGCTTTATGAAATAGTAAACCTGCTGAATCCCGTCACCGCATACTAAGGTACATCAAGTCGGCTTGTGATTAGTGCTCAGACTAATGAGGATTGACTTTGATCATTCACTGTGCGAGATCATGAGATCATAGAGAGCAGCGTTGAAACAAAGCTATCGAGGCAAGTCGTTAAGAGCAAGGGATTGAGATCCTATATCCCATCGGTAACTATTACAAAAAATAACGAAGATCGAATGGGAAGAATAGAGTCTGACTTTGAGGAGTCATAACATTCTCTTTAAGGAATTATTCGCTTTGCTAATGATTATCGGCAAAAATCCCCCAAAATATAACAAAAATTCGAAATTGAGAACATCATGTAACAAATTTGATATTTCTCCGATAACTCTCAAATGGGAAAAATCAGAAATTAATTGCTGTATTTTTCCGAAAGAGACCGAAAAGTGAAAGTTAAAAGTATTCAATAGAAATGTTGAATGTATATTGGCTAAAACGTGTTCGAACAGTAACGGTCAGCCAAAAAAAAAATCGCCAATTGAAAAGATACACACTCACGTCCTTTCGTCAATTGAACAAATAATATAACCCCCGAGTGGGACTATGCGCCTCTTCGTTTGTTTTACAAACAAAGTACCCAATAGTGTCTTCTAATCTGAACGCAAACTAGAAAGCAACAGCAAAATAAAAGTAGTCCCATTCATCCTAGAAGGTCAAGGACAAGAAGGGATTGGTAGATCAAAATCGAATGTCGACTAGGAATAAAGCTTAGAAATAAAAATAAAGGTGGCATCTCAGATGGTATATGGTCTTTAACAAATCTTTCTCACTACATGAGAGAGAGAGAGGGGAAAAGCTTCTCGTGATCTTGGCCATTCAGTGGCCCCCGGTGAATGTGAAAAGAACATAGGAGGCCGAACACAATCAGGAGGAATCATTTAATTACTTGCCAGTACCTATAGAATCACGAAAAATCAAATAAAATATCTAACAATGTCTCTGCCAATTTCCTTTTTTAATCGAAATAATCTAATATCCTTAAATACACTTCAACACGCCCCGTCAAGCTGAATGGTTAAGCCCGCGTATGATTGGTGCTAACTTTCTTTGAGAGTCTATGCTCAAATGTGCGTAAAACGAAACTTACACTTACCTAGTCTATGATGGCAACTTTATTTGCTGATGACTCTCGCTATTGAAATAGTCTCGAAACGAATAACATCCATGGGAAGCATCCTTAAGTGGTGATTGGAAAGTTGGAGGGCAGTGGCTTGATCATGACGGGGAAGTAGAGCCATTGACCATGATCGAGAAGGATGCTTAGAAATATGAAGCTAAAGACGAGAAATTCTGACTTGTGAAACTTGTAAATATTCTAGGATCTCCATGATAGGGTAAGAGAGAAAACAGCTGAAGGCTACATCTTTACTCAACAATTTAACTTTTCAAAATTTTACAACCGAGAAGTGTACAACAAAATCAGCTATCTTACTCCAACAAGAAAGAAAATAACCGATGCTAGTGTACAACTATATCAAATGCACGTGCTACCTAACGATGCATTGAACTAGCTGTCATACAATAGATTTACGATTGAATAGACACAATTAGAAGATTTAGAATTATAATGATTGTTGTGACATTTTTTCCGGATAATTCCTCAATCATTAGAGGGCTGAACTCGTTGACCAGTTCGAATGTGCATGTCGTGGGTCCTCATCAAACCCTGCCAAGAAAGATGTCAAAAAAAAAAAATTTCCGTCGTTATCACTTTTTTCTTCGTGCCAATATCCATAAATATGTCTCCACGGAAAAAATCAAAGCAGTCTTCTATTCCTATTTGACCAAAAAAAAACTATAAAAAAAACAAAACCATTTAGTCATTACGTCATCGCTCGCGGATGATGACAATATGTGGCTCAATACATTTCGGTTACTCAGCCAAAATTAGCCAAGTATGTCAAAACTTTCGGATTCTATTTATTTGGCGAAAAAAAACAATTTTTTTAAATGATTATTTTAATAACTTGAAATAGTTATTTGATATCTTTATTATCAGTAATAATTTAAATTTTAACATCTTCGCAATCGATTTCATTTATTTTTTGCAAGAAATATAAATCCTAACCGCACGTTTCGTGTAAACGTGCAGTTAGGACGAGACATACCATGTTAGAGCTTATCCACGTCGAGTCTTGTTTAGGTAAACATCAAACGGGCGCTTAGTTTGTATGAAAAGACAGACAAAATTAGGTGAGGAAACGAACGCACTGCTGGTACTCGACGTTGACTGCCGCAGCGGACAACTTTGTGATCGCCCCGAACGCCGTCGTGGATAGGACGATGGTCGCACCACTGCTCGAGGGACGCGAGGCCGAGGACAGTGCGCGGTCGACGATTCGGACTTGGATGGTCTTCCCGGGAACGCAGGTTCCGGAGACGGAGGCGCTGATGCACCGCACCAGGTACTGCCTCCCGCACGACGCTCCGTTGTCCCATATCCCTTCACCTGCCGCCGCGAAGAAGTTGCTCGACGGGAACTGCGCCGGATCATTGCCAAAGCACGCGGTTGCTGAAACACAAGGATGTCAAACTGATGCGCGAGCGTGAGCGAGACAGACACAGACACAGAGATAGAGATTTCACGTACGTGTGTACGGAGGACTGTAGTAGGCGCCGGTGCCGACATCGGCACGAGAGAGACGAGGTGGCACCGTCAATAACAGGAGGAGGACGAGTATAAAAGGGGAGAGAAGCGGCGTTCCAATGATGGAAAGCTTCATTGGTTCTGGGAGAACCTCTGCGAGGGCAAGCTCTTACAAACGAGGGAGCTCAGCTGCTCGAGATTCAATTGATCGACCTGAAACTGCAATATATATATACACACGCGCACTCTGTTTCAGACAAACTTTTGTCTAACTTAGTGGCCGACTGCTCCTCCAAAGAGCATGTATTCACATTCACAATTGATACGGGATAACAATAATAACTTGAACACCTCCTCTCACGTGCAAACCGGATTACAAATGAAATGTAAAAACTAACTAATGAGGATGGGTCCACATACACAAAAATAAACAACACTGGCTCTGATACCACGTTAAAAAGTCTAACTCAAAAATTTAAACTAAGAAATGAAGGCATGATTTATTATTTAATTATTCTAACAAAAAGAATAATACTAGCTTTGATATTATGTTAAAAAATACAGTTCAAAAATTTAAATTAATAAATAAAGGCTTAATTTATTATTTAATTATTCTAACACACTCTTTCTTATTTAGAAGCTTCTAATTTCTATACTTTTTTATTTTTATTTTTCTCTTTTTTTAGGAATTTCTGAAGTTTCCATGGAGTCGCTGCATGAAGACAGGATCCTGCGGTTGAACTGCTCTTTTGCTGTTGTGGCCGTGTTCTAGAAAGTTAGGCTTTTTCCCCGCCATTAGTTAGGTTGCCAAATGTCAAATACTAGTTGCCAGATTCAGCGCGTTACTTTATCGTCCGTCCTCTAGAATACAACGTTCCTCCGGCTCCCGGAAAGTATTTCTTTGTACCGGACGTACTCCGTGATAATGGCGCCTGAAAGCAATAAATCGTTTTAGGGTTCATAGTCAAAAACAACATAAACTTAGGCTGTGTTTGATCGTCAGAATAAAAATCAAGATAAGATAAAGGAAATATAATCTAAATAAAAACATTCTAAGGAAGAGAGTGGGATAGGCTGGGATAAAATTTCTTAAAAGAACAGACATGAGGCGAATCGGGTTTTTTCCACAATCATCACCTCTCCTCACCACCAGCCGGACCCTCTATCATGTCCAACCCCCTCTCCGACGGCGGCAACCGTCAAATGTGGCCGCCTCTCCAATGGCGTTGGGCTACGAAATCCAGCCGCAAAGTCGAATATCTCCACGACCAAACGTTGAGCACATCTAGTAAGTCATTCTCAAAGGATTGGACTCCAAGTCAAGACCCCTGATTCTATGGGGTTTGCTCGATCGATAGCATGCCCAAGTTCAGATACAAACTTCTGCTCAACAATAACTCGCTCATCAAAATTAATCAATGAATAATTTCTAAAGCATTCTAATGTTTCAGCAAAATTAAGTCGATCTTAGCTGCACGTTGCTTTTGTTTACTCGACTTTATATCTACTGCTCAGCAAACGGTAGATAGGATATAATAAAATTTTTGCATTTTTTTATCCTATCTTAGGACTCAAAATTTGGATGACCAAATGTAGGCTTATCGTACATCCGTTAATTAGATCCTAAACCAACATTAGTCAATTTAGTCAAAAATTGACCCAAAAAATAATCATAATCCCTTTGACAATTCTTTAATTTAGTCTTAAAAGTTTTTTTTTTGTATCGAAAGTGTCCGGGCCAGCGTCCGTACGGATCGCGCACCTCGACTAATCCTCCGGGAGGGCTAGCGCAGCATCCCACCGCCACTTCGAATCCAATACCTCTCGTGAAAGGACCAGAATGCAAACCAGCTAGGCCACCGATGGGTGGGTTAAAAAGTTTAGTACTAAATTGACATAAATAAAAGGTTTAAGACTAAATTGGCGTAATTGAAATGTTAAGGACTAAATTGGCCATCACACAACCAATTTGGCTTATGTTTTGGACAATTTTCACATCAATTTCAAGTGAGACTTTTTAAGGAACATCAAAAAGGAAAGTTGGTGCAATGCGGGGCAAACGATATGATTAATTAATTACATCATATGGGAAAAATTTTCGAAAAAATCCTAAACATATTGTATTTTTGTCAATTTAATCTAAACTTTTTAATTTTCTCAATTTCATCATAAATGTTTTAATTTTACCAATTTAGTCCTAAACCTTTTATATTCGTGTCAATTCATTCCTAATTTTTTTTTGTATCAATTCAGTCCTAAACTCCTTGCATTTATATCAATTCAGTTCATCCAACCAATTTTGATCGACCGGCACTAATGAGACAATTTATGATAACGTTTTAATACTTTTCTAAATTCTTTATTTTAAAAAAAAATTTCCTTTTCTTTTGTCTTTTCCTTTCTTTTTCTAGTTCATCTTCTTTCTTCATTGGGATCATCTTCCTCTACTAAGGCCTCGTCAGCCAATGGCCTGCTGGGTGAGGCCGCCGCTGCCTTTGCCGATCTTTCTCTTTTATCTTTGTTGTCTTTGTGTTTTTCCATCATCTACATCTCCTATGTGATCCAGTCTCGGCACCATTGTTCTCTTGTGTTCCTTTTTTTGTTTGTTTAGATATCCACTTGATTTTCTTTCTACAGCAATGCTGTGGTTTCGATTTGTTCCTATCTCTTGTTCCAGATATGAGAGTAAGAGGTCATACTTGAAGTTATCCCTTAATTTGCCTAGATATGGGGTGACCCGACCTCACCAAATCTGGGCAAGATCGACCACACCTAGCCATGGCATCGCATTGCTGTCACTGGGCAAGCTCAGCCTCACTCGGCAATAGCGAGGGGTAAGATTGATCGGTGATTTGGCCACCACTAGAAGTGTAGTGATGGTAGTAATTGGCTGATGGCGAGATTGGTAACGGTTGTTGGCATTGGCGATGGCCAACGACGGGCAAGGATGGAGGTTGGCAACAATCCAGGCAAGCGAAGGTAGAAGCTGGGGAAGAGGCATCCCAAGGAAGAAGAAGAACAGTAAATAAGAAAAATAAATAATAAAAAAATATTAAAATATTATTAAAAATTACCCTATCAGTGTCAGTTCGCTAAAATTGACAGAATGGACTAAATTGGTGTAAATGCAATAGATTTAAGACTAAATTGACATAAAAAAAAGATTTATGATTGAATTAACACAAATGCAAAAAAGTTTAGGATTAAAGTAGCAAAATTGAAAGGTTTAGAATTGAATTGGCAAAAGTATAAAAAGTTCAGGACTTTTTTTTACAATTTTCCCCACCCTATCAGCAATGCAATATAGAGATTGTCAAATGTCCTAAAATGTCAAACTCTTTTGAGCAGCCAATTTTCAACAAGTATATGGAATTAACCCCATTTGCATGCATATGGAGGACATTATGTGACAGTATTTTTTTTTTTGTTAGTTGGAACGAAAATTTTCATTTCATAAAAAAGATTAGTACATAACTTCAAGATAAAAATATATATCCCTCGAAGCAAGTAAAATGAGTAAATCTAGAAAGTGAATCAACTTAGTACACCTCGTAATAACTCGCTCATCCCTCAAACATAGATCTATTATAACATCAAAGCACAAATGATGATTGATCACTGAATCTCGTATTATCATCATCAGTGATGGGCACATGCTAAAAAATCTCTCTTCAGTAGCTATTACGTTGCCAAAAGGTGGGGCGCGCCAAAATTCGAAGTCCTTAGCACCATCACCATATAGCGACCACTACAATACAACAGGTTGAAAGAGTACAGAAAGCGCATTACACTCCTAGATCTATATCTAGATCAAGATAGAAGAACACCCAAATCTAAATCTAACTCTAGATCAGGACAGAAGAAGCTACAACAACGATACCAAATGATTACAAAATCACTTTTAGAAAAGCCGACTGCTAAAGACAGCAATAAAAGGAGCCTTGAAGACTCGTGGGAGTGTTCAACTACTTGGAGCAAGCACCTAGGACAAAAGCAAATAAGTAGATTTAGAAAAAGTAGATTCTTTCGAGGCACTCACGCCTCAATCTTCAGAGCTGACTTTCAATGGAGGATATCAACCACGACGTCCATGATATCGAAGAAAAAATGTAAAGATAGAGAAAAAGAGAAACATAGAGGGCCGGGATATGAGGCTCTCTCTCTCCCTCAGGGGTCGCTTCAGAGAAGAGAAATTTGGCGGGCGCCAACGAGAAAAAAACCCTAAGGGAGCGAGAGAAAGTTCGATACCGAGCATATGTGACAGAAATTCAAACGGTGAAAGACTTCACAAAATCCTAGACGATTGAGAGTTTAGTAAGAAATGCGATATGATGAATTTCTCCAGTAAGTTGTACTTTATCATAACAGGAAGTTTTGGCTAACCCCTCTCGCTTGTAGGACACCCTCGAAAATGAATTGAAAAATTTATTAAGATTCTGTTTGTTTTGTAAAAAATAAATAAGTTAAAAAATATTTTTAAGATTTTCAAAAAATATTTGTTTGTATCACTCACAAAAATAAATGAATGAAACATATTTTCATCGTTCATGAAATTATTTAAATATATATTATTATTGGCAATGAAAGTATTTACTATTGATAATTGTTTCAATACAAGTGATTATTTTTAGGAATATATTATTTAAATTATTCATTTTTCGCTATACAAATGGAGCCTATGATGACAAATCATATTCTTTTCCATACAAGATGTCAAATCCTTAAATGCATCAGCTTTCTTGTAAATGTCCTGAAATTTAAAATTCTTGCAGTCTTTTTTTCAAGGAGACAAGGGAAAAGGACAAAAGATAACGAGAAAATTGTATACCTTATATGTACAAACTACACAATAATAGTCATGACCCTAAAAAAAAACATTTTTTCCTATATTCTAGCTGAAGAAATGTCTCTAATTGGTTCTTCATATATATGTACATCGCCCGTATTTAGCTTTAATTAAGTTTTGTGTGAACGGTCGAGGCTGAAAGACCTCTCTCCCTATCTTTTACAAACCTCAGGTTCGCCCCATGCGACGATCCATGTCAACTGAAAGAAAGAAACCCTACTGCACATCTCTCTCTCTCTCTCTCTCTCTCTCTCTCTCTCTCTCTCTCTCTCTCTCTCTCTCTCTCTCTCTCTCTCTCTCTCTCCTGGACACAATTGCGAAAATTCATTACAGTAAATGGGGACAGTACATAGGTAAAGGAACTCCCCGCCGAGGCGATCAATATTCATCACTTGCCAATTTAAGGCATCTATCCAATTAGGGTTAGCGGAAAGTTAACTCTAAAAGGAAAGGAGGAGGAGGAGGAGGAGCGCCTTCGTACTAGCAGCAACAAACTGGGGACTGAGAGTCTAGGAGACACCTGATAAAAGTGGTTCCGAAGGAGGACTTTAGATATTATATTGGCCAAAGAAGGAAAAGAAGACCTATCTGTGAAGTGTTTTGTTACACTGTTCCTCAGCAACAGAGAGGGAAGAACTGAAATCTCGTCAATTGCTCTTCCAACACTGGAATAAGGGAATTCGTGCCAGATAAATCAAGCACGTAACATTAGTTTTTGCAGAGCGCGAGAGTCAAACCCCACACCTGTGATACTAACTTTCCCACCCTTCACAATCCTTTTACCAGCAGGATCGCATGCCTATTGGCAACACGCAACATTATTTATCCATGGAAACTGTGAATACTTACGATGCCATGTCAAACAAAATCAGTTTTTTTTTAACATTTCTAAAATGATCTTAGCATTTATTGTAGTATAGAAGTCACTCGCGAATATGGTGATTCTACTACCATGTAGGATTACAATGATTGACAAGTTGGAAGGATGCTGATGGTTATTTTGTTCACATACCTACGGATGGCCCAAATGTCTCCAATGTTAGGACGGAAAATTTGCGGATTATTTATGTCATTCACGCGGAAATCGCTTTCAATTACTGTCATTAATGCTTGTCAAAATGTAGATATTGTCGCACTTTCTTCTAGAAGGGTCATAAAAAAAAAAAGATTCGTCATCATCCTACCGAAAACCTAACCAAAATGAAAAAGTCTTATCTTTCTATCTGGTGGAATTTGTTTTTTGCTTCTAGAGATTGGGAACTGAATTGACGTCGTCGCGTCGGCTTCCTATGATCCTATCGCTGTAATGGCTGATGAGATCATCACTGGACTAGACATGGATAGCAAATAATCGAAACAAGAATATGGTTAGGCCAAAATATAAAAGTTAGAGGGAGAAAAATTGTATTTTTGTCGATTCAATCCTAAATATTTTACGTTTTGCAATTTTTAGTAATATTTTAATTTTTTTTTTACTATCCATCTTCTTCCTTCTTTTTATGAGTGAGGAAAACCTTAAGAAAGGGGGCGACTCAATCACTATCTTGTCAATGCTTGATAATTGTGATCTCGACCTCATGAGCCCAAATGAGCTTCCAGGTGTCCATGGCTGGCCGAGGCCGAGCTTGCCTAGCAACAGAGACAGCGAAGCCATAGTTGGGCAAGGACCGGCCTCTCCTCATTACCCCCATCGTTGACGATCTCAAGAAGCGTTGCCAAACCAAGTACCATTTATTTTCCGAGGGGCCTGCGCATTTGCCTTCACCTGCAAGGACCCAGAACCAGAATTTGACTTCAACATTCCCAAATTGGCAAGGTCATTGCTACACTTGGTTGATTTCGCGACCGAGTCAGGTGAAGGAACTAGAAAAGGAAAAAAAAAAAAACCAAAGGCAGCGGTGGTGACAGCCATGACATTTTAACTTTTAAACAAGCAGGTTGATATATTGGAGCCCTGCACCCAAAATGAGCTTTCGAGTCGCCGTGGCTGGGTGAGGCCGTCCTTGCCTAGCCATGGGGTGACTCGGTCTCACCAAATCTGGGCGAAGCCAAGCTCAGCCATTAGTGGCAACACCAGTGGCGAGGTCCTTTTCCGACTTTATAGAAGAAGGAGGAGGAAAAAGATGTACAATAGAAAGAAAAGTAAAGAAAAGGAGAAAAATTAAAAGTAAATTAAAAAAATTGGAAAAAATTAATATACTATTAAAATTGTTTGAAGTTAGTCAGGTCCATGTTAGTGCCTATCCGCTAAAGTTGATCTGATGAATTAAATTGGTGTAGATATAAAAGATTCAAACAAAATACTTAAAACTGAATTAACACAAGTGTAAATGGTGTAGGATTGAATCATTCAAAATTAAAAAGTTAAGATTAAATTTGCAAAAGTGCAATAGTTTTAAACTTTTTTGAAAATTTTTCCAAAGGTTGGTTGACATTTATTGATACAAGAAAAATTGTCCAAACTTTCAAGGCTTCAAAATTACAGGAAAATTACCAAAAAAGTCATAAATCTATTTTAATTGTGTCAATTTAGTTTTAAACCTATTGCAATTATGTCATTTTAATCATAATTTTTTGTTGTCAATTTAGTCTTAAACATTTTGCAATTGTACCATTTCAGTCCATCTGGCGAATTTTAGCCGGCCAGCACTGACATGAATGTTGGTCAACCAACGATCGAAATTTTAATATTTTTTTGAAATCTTTTTTTATGATTTTTACTTTTTCTTTCTTTTTTCCCCCAACCTTGCCCCTTTCTCAACCAGCCATTAGGCCTCAAAAACTGGCCAATGGGGCCAAGTCTCGCTCGGTTATGGCAGGGCTAGACGATGCAAGGACCGACCTTGCACCTCTCTCTCTCTCTCTCTCTCTCTCTCTCTCTCTCTCTCTCTCTCTCTCTCTCTCTCTCTCTCTCTCTCTCTCTCTCTCTCTCTAAAACCAGCAGTAGGTTAGAAGGTGTCATGGATGGGCGAGGCTTAACCTCGCCAGCGCAGATCTAGGCTTTTGAGGTTGAGCCCTGCCATGGCCGGGTGAGGCTCAACCTCACCAGCCACGCCTCTGACCAGTTGCCGAGGTTCAATGACTAGTTGAGAAAGGGGAAGGCCGGAGAAAAAAAGAAAAAGAAAGAAAAAGTGAAAATCATTATAAAAAATTCAAAAAAAAATATAAAATATTCGATCATCGATCGATCGGCGTCCACGTTAGTGTCGGCCAAATAAAATTCGCTGGATGGACTGAAATGAAACAACTGCAAAATATTTAGGCCTAAATTAACAAAAAAAAAATTAGGATTAAAATGCCACAATTACAATAAATTTATGGCTTTTTTGGTAATTCTATCTAAAAATTACCAAAATATATATATGTCACATGCTCCGATACGGAAGCCTAAGCCTAGCCTTTCCCTTCGATCTATCATTACCTTTTTTAGGAAAGAATATTGTATTGCTCTTTCTTGTGTTGTATTTTTTTTTTTTTTACCATTCAAAATGGGAGGGAGGCAACCCCAGATATATTTGAACATTTCTAATTACAACCACGGATCTTTCCTTGGTCTAACCGTGGAGATCCAAACTGCTTATCTACCTCCCAGCCCCACTAATTTCAAAAATTCTCTAGAATAAAAGTGTGCATCACGCATAATAGCCTCCCAGAAATATCAAGAGTACTGTGGAAACCTAGACTCTTAGAAATTCCAAAACTTGCTCCGTCGTCTTGACCACCTCCAAGGCATATTGGCCTAGCTCAAATTGCTTTCTGATTGCTCGTCAACTTCGTTTGAATTTAGCGAACCATATCTATCATCTAGAACTCTGACTTTATCTTCAAAATCCCCTCAGTAAAGTATTCCAAAAAAAGTTGATGCCACTTGAAAGGGACGATACGTGCAGAAGCTTAACTACCTGCGTTTACAGTTTTAGGACTACGAATGATCTCCGTTTAATGTTATTTGTCGATGTCAGCCTATTGGTTCGATGGATCGAGATCCTCTTGATTTCGAAAACCGGGGTAAAATTTGATCAAACACTTTGTGTTGAAACTAAAAAATGATCAACTTTTGGTTATTATCGACAAGTATTGGACTTATTCGAAAAAGCAGAGTTTGGTCAATAATGGACAGAATAATCGACAACTTGAACAGGATCGTCAACTTCATTTTTAAGTGTTATAAATATCCTAAGTGTACTCTTTGTAAGCCTCTTTTTTTGTTTTGTTGAATGGCAAGCCCCTTCAATCAATAACAGAACTCAACGCTCTTTACATATTTACTTTCCATAATTTATCTTTTCCGCAACTTTACATTGTCATATTTTTCAATTCCTGTGCTTTAGACAAATTTTCTACTTTGTCATCCGTCAAATTCGACGAAGACATATATATTTCTTGTGATTCATTGAGACTGATGTTTGGAATCGCCACAAAACCCGTTCCTTCTTAATAAAACCAAAAGGACGAACGTTCTGTGAAAGGTATTTCGTCAAATTGCGAGGATCTCGATCCATTCGGGTTAGCAAATACTTTTTGCAGGTGTTATGCAGGTCCAAGGCTCTCTGCATCCATTACCGCCAATTTGAGGACCCGCTGGACTCCAACGACAGTTGGAGTGTTGAACCTTTTCTTCAGAGCCGTATAGCTTGACTGGTCACATCTGTCGATGAGCAAGACACCAAACCCTCCCACCAATCCGAGATTGCCGGCTTTCTGGCAGATCGCTTGCTGAAGGATTGATTATATGTCACGTAGCCCTACCAAAATGAGGGTCATAAACTCATTTCTCAATCCATATATAATAAAGTGAGTTGTTATATGAATTAATTATGTTCAATAAATGTGTTTAAATATAACCTGAGCATTATATGGGTCCTGAATGGATCGTAAATGAGTCACAAAAGGGTTTACAACTAATTCAAACACAATCCACCTCTATGACTCTATCTTTCATTCTCTCTCTCTCGCCCTCGCTTTATTCTAGGCTTGCTAGTTTTGTACGTTCACCTCAGTTTGTGTATAAGTATTCCTATATTTGATTGAATATGAAAATGATTT
Source organism: Psidium guajava (assembly GCA_016432845.1). NCBI lineage: Eukaryota > Viridiplantae > Streptophyta > Magnoliopsida > Myrtales > Myrtaceae > Psidium > Psidium guajava. Next base: position 32,063,665 of record CM028229.1, on the reverse strand, counting down.
AGAAATATGAGTCGAATCAAGTATTGGTTTGGTACGAATAAATAGATTTATATTCTAATAAAAGAGTCATAAATAAATCTATTTGGGTCTAACCATTAACCATCCGACCCATCCATGCGACTAGTCTAACATGAAACAAAGGAGCAATGCTCATTCAATCCCAGCTGGAAAAAGGGCATGCGTTGAACTCGTACGCACCTCGAAAAGTCAGCTCCTTTTTACCTTCAAAGCCACCGCAAACCGTTGACCCTGCACATCATTCTGTGAAACGAGGCCTCGAGAGAAATCGCTACATCGCATGATCGTTGCCGCGAAATCTGGTGCACCAGCTAACGCAAGGGCACGGAACCTCATTATTTTTATGTACTTTTAAGGCTTGTTGGCTGCTGCACGTTCAAGGGACTACAGAATTCGATCTTCTTCTCGCAATGTGAGGCTTCAATCATGCCTTTCATTTGGCATATCCCAAACTTATTACATTCCATGTTACAAAAAGAAAAAAAAAATAAACCGACACGAAACAAAGGTGAAAGATATTGAGCCAAAGTTCAAAAGCCATTATGTCATTATCTGTTTATTTTGCATATTTTTTACTTATTACAATGCATATTACAAAAGAAATAATAATAATAATAATAATAATAATAATAATAATAATAATAATAATAAATAATAATAATACAACAACAACAACAACAACCAACATGAAAATGAAAGCAAGGAAGAACTTTGTCGAAAGTACGTGCCCACCACTTCACCATGCATTTTGCCTTTCTTCTTGCGTTCTTATTGGGGTGATGATGTCCTGAAGTTATTGCAGCATCCAACGACTAGCCCGTATACATAACATGTTCACACCTCGTTTTCATGATGTGCAAAATCAAATGTCTTTGTCTTTTGACTTTGGAAGGGTTTCTCGAAGTTTTATGGAGCTTTTCATACATGAAATTTAATTCCATAACAAATCATTTAACGCTTCAACCTAACCATTTAAGTTGCGGGGCAGAAATTCCGTATAAGCTACTAAGTCACAATAAATCTGTAAGATAAATGATATCGGATGTGACTTCGACGCACGAAAAGGATTAAGTTCATCTCTATCAATGGAAATGCTTTTTTTAGGGTGTTTAGAGGATCGGTTATCATAATGCATACTTGTTTGAGACTACATGGTTAATTATCGATGCTTGTGATTCTTTTCCGATTCATAGTAACCTACTAAACCCGTCACTATAGACCCAAAGACTTGGCATGTGTTGGGAAGAAACGGGTAGTACTTCACCACAAAATAAGTCAATGCAAGTTCAAAACTCCCCCGATACTAAACCGAGTGAATCCGGTAACAACTAACAATAGATATCCAACAAAACGACCTCAAAATAAGTAAATATGATAGTGGAGTAATAAGGAGACAATACACCACAACTTCCAATAATCACAAAAAATAGTATGTACACAAAGAAGTTCCTCTCTAGTCACACACTAGAGGCTCAATATTAAGAATACAAGAGCATTTCCTAACCACAAAGGTGGAACAATGCAAAAGGAGAAAGAAAATCCTAACTGCGATTAGAGAATTCGGAGATGAATCTCAACAAACGAAACAGATCAACTAATAATACTCAAACTTATGGACAACATACTCAAATTTGAGCTAATTCCGTCAGCATTCGACTTTTGAATCACCACAACCCTTTTTTTCTTCTTCTCACTCAATTTCTCTCTTCATCGAGTCGATTCTCTCTCCTCCCCATTTTTTTTTCTTTTCACACTCTTGGGCACTCACTGAGAACACACAAACAAAAGACTACCCATCTCCTTTTCTTCTTTTTGTCCTTTTGTTTTTTTTTTACTTTTCTTTATTTTGTTTTCTTTTACTAAGTACATTGGACCCCACATAAGAGGCGGACTCAGCCAACAAATCTCTTCCTCCACCTCATGTGAAGAGTTCCATCATGCCCGCTTAGCTTTTACAAGAGTCAAGTTTTACCATAGATAAGGCTTTGGTCATCATATCTAATTTGTTATCGTCAGTATGGATTTTCCCAAGTAAAAAGAGCTTATATTCTAATTTCTCTCGGACCCAATGATATTTCACATCAATATATTTTGATCTTGAATGCAACATTGGATTTTTGCTAAAATAGATAGCACTCATGCTATCTCAATATAGAACAAACTTCTCTTGCTTCAAGCCCAACTCCTATAGGAACTTCTATATCCACAAGAGTTCCTTGCCTCCTTTGTTGATAGCTAAGATAAATAGCACTCATGCTATCATAATATAGAACAAACTTCTCTTGCTTCAAACCCAACTCCTGTAGGAACTTCTGCATCCAAAAGAATTCATTGCCTCCTTCAGTGATAGCGATATATTCTGCTTCAATCATAAACAAAGCAATGCATTTTTGCGATCTCGATTACCATGATATTACTCCCCTCGCAAAATTCATCATGTAACCCGATGTGGACTTTCGAGAATCACTATCACCGACATAATCAAAATCTAAATAGTCTCTTAACTCTGACTTTCCATTTCATAACACAAGTAGAATCTGAAAATGCCTTTAAGATACTGTAAAATCCATTTCATGGTACTCCAATAGTCTTTACTTGGATTTGAAAGGAACCTACTTACAATACTAAGTACATGAGCAATATCTCGTCTTATACAAACTGTGACATTCTGAAATTCGACCCTTTTTTCGGAATTTGAATATAAAATGGTTATTTCATAGAGGCGCTATAAATAGATCTCACTCGAAACTGATCACTTCGGGATAACTAACCAAAAGAGAAAGGCTAGCTAGGAATTTAAGCACGTAGACCAAATGGTCGATACGCGTGACTCTTAAAAGCCACCCGTTAGTTTGAGAATTTATTTAGAGCTGTCGTCTTATTAATGAGGCCACGAATTGAGTTCCGAAATAGGACAATCGACTCTCATGAGTGTTACAGAGGCTGAGATCGGATGTCGCCTCGAAAGGCGTGAATTGGCAGCGTGGCATTGGAATACCTAAAGAAAAGGGCAAAATTGAAAATTGCCATCTCGCCCCCGTCTTGTGCTAAAATCCATGGCTATAGAGTGTTAGTAATTTTAGCGAGGCTAGAAAAATTGTTCGGCGGTATCCTAAGTCTTTTCCGATCGCAGTTGAGCCAAATCAGCACTGATTGAGCCCCGACCGATCCTGAAATTTCATGAATTTCGAGAAATGTCTCATCAGTCATTGTCAATCACATCAATCGCATCAATCGACCATCGGTCGCCGTCGGTCAAACCTGTTGACCAGTCAACCGATGAATAGTGCCGATCAACTGATGAATAGTACCCCCCAATAATTGAAGATATTTCTCTCTCTCTCTTCAATTATTAACAGAACACTCTCTCTCTCCCCAGAAAAATTTCGTGACTCTTCCTCTCTCTTGGTTCTCTCTTGGGTTTTGGCCGCCGGAAAATCGCCGCTCGTTGTGCCGCTTGTTCGTTGCCCAAACGTTGTCAGTTTAAGACGCCCTTTTAACCTGATCTTCACCTATCTCTCTAGAAGCTCTCCACCAAAAATCAGCTCAAGATGAGCCCTGGAACCCCCTCAAACAGAGCCAAAACCGGACCTTGCACATGTTGAATTCCAGTTTCTGGCCTCAATTTCAATCGGCCACCAATGGAAAACCGACCGTTGGATCATCGTGATTTTCAGGTCTGTCGTAGTTCATTGTCTTGTGGTTCTTTTTCAACTTGAATCACTCCGATCCGAGGTCATTTGACCTTCCAAATCTACTTCGCCGTTTCGGTCGACGAACCAGTCTTTGTTACCCGAATTTCACATAGGGCTCATATTGATATATGTTGACCCCAGCGACCCCTAGAGCTCATTTTCGTGTGAAAACATTGATTTTCAATTTGTGAACCAACTCGTTCAGCCCTGCGCGTGGTCATCTCCCATTGGTTTTTACTGTTTTGGTCCCAGCTTTGTTCGTGGACTTTTCCACTGAATTTCTGGTGAGTTTTTCTCTTAAATCTTGAGTAGGATGATAGGTAATTGCTAGATGAATGCTAGGGCGAAAACGAGGCTCGAATCGGAGTCGTTTTGAGGTGGAATGGAGTTCACTATTCACGGCCGAAAAACATTATTCACGCCTGAAAAATACTATTCACGATCGGAAAATACTATTCACGATCGAAGCTCACTATTCATGCCGGAAAATACTATTCACGACCGGAGTTCACTATTCATGTCGGAAAACACTGTTCACTCCGGGGAGTTACTGTTCACAAAGTAGAAAAAGAACGTGAATTTGAGGGTTGAAATGTATGAGTTGGAATACGACCACACGTCCAACTCTGTGGTGCAATAGGCGACTAGTTTTGATAAAAAAAAAATCGTTGGGTAATTACACGAATGTGAATCGTTGCATACTGATTTCATTTGGAATTAAAGTACTTGACTGAAATTGCATGTCTCTAACTTGTCATGTATGGGTGAATTTCATAAGGTGCATCGTGTTGCTTTGGCATACTTTTGACTGTCGTGTGAAATGATTGTCAAGCAGTAATGTTAGCCCTGAGGCGTGCTATCGTGGGGCGGAGAGCGGCCCCGAGATGTCGATATGGCACGGGGAAAGTGGAGCGATAAGGATGCCGACCTGATACGAGTATCGCGGGTCGAGACATAATGCGCTCGGACGTGCTCAGTAAGGGGTAGCTGGAGAGATGAGGATGCCAACCGTGAGGCGACTAGCGCGGGTTGAGGCACGACCTGAGGCAACTAGCGCGGGTCAAATGAAAATGAAATCCTATTGTAGCAGAACCTCAAGATTCTCGTATGCCTATGCATCCTAGCGCATGATCATATCACTATTGGATGTTCATTTGCTTGTTGAGTTTATTTACCGGCATGGCTGAGTTGTTAGTCTAATTGCATGCCTAGAATTAATCGTCTGATTACGCGTTGTCCTGAACGGAATTTAGGGGGCAAACTTACTGAGATGTGTTCTCATAGTTGTCATTATTTCCCCACTTTTCAGACCCTAGACAAGGATCATGAAAACACCACCACCGATCCGTTTTGGGATTCCACAAGAGATAGAGACCGAAGTGAAAGAATATCCTGTCAGTGAAGATCGAACGTACCTTAGATATAGTACTAGAGTTTGGGTGGACGGGGGAGACGACCTATGGAGAGCACATTCCTATGTTGCGTGGAGGTACCATCATGACGGTTTACTAAGCAATATACTCAATGAATTCGAGACCCCATCAGAGATCACCGGAGATTGGGATGCTTCAGCTGTCATCGAGGAGGGAGAGGTAGTGAATCCTGAGGAAATTCCTATACCGATGGATACCGATGAGAATTCACCAGCGAGTGATTCCGAGGATAGAGAGATTGCGATGGTGAGCGACCCTGAGGAGGTTCCTCTGCCTAATGTCAGTAGTGGAGGCAAGTAGATCTCAATGTGTACTTTATCGGGTGTGATCTTTTGTTTAGAGTACAGCCCTTTCGACTATAGACCCTTTTGACGTGTAGTCAACCTAGTTTGTATCGCTTGAACGGTTGATGTAGTTATGGCATGAATAATGTTTAAAGGATGTGAATATATATGTATATAAGTGTTTTGGTCGTATGTTTACCTTGCTCAGTTGTTGTCGGGTTATTGTGTCGTTTCCGCTAGCATTCGCTTTAAATCGAATTGAATTGGGTCAGCAACAAATCCTGGGACGTCGCATTATCTTTATCGACCAGTGTATTTGTGCGAGATGTTACGTGCTCGTGGGGTTCGGGGCGTGACACAAACCATGGCGTACATCAAACTACCATGGCGGATGTATAAGGAATTTTTATCATTTCTTCCTTTTCTTTCTCACTCATAGGACATTCATTACTACTCAACTTAAAATGGCCAACAAGTGGAGTACTTACCAATTTACATGTGCTAATGTTGAATATTTTTAGTATATTTTCAATGTACTTCTCCTGAGATAGCCAAAGTTTCTTGTAATTCCTGTCACGAGTAATCCTCATGCCAAGGATTTATTTAGCCGGCCCTAGATCCTTCATCGCAAAGACTTTACTTAACTCATTTTTCAGGCTCTTGATTTTGTTAGAATTATGCCCATCTATCAACATGTCATCCATATAGAGTAGAATGCTAATAAAATCATCATTTGTGAATCTTTTCATAAAGACACAAAAATCAGAGTTGACCTTACCATATCGATAGCTTCCATGAATGAATCAAACTTCATGTACCATTGTCTTAACACTTGCTTGAGACAATATAGGCTTTTCCTCAACCTACATACAAGATGCTCCTTGTCTTCAATTTTAAAACTCTCCAATTGCTTCATGTATATTTTTTTTTCTAAGTCTCCATGAAGAAAAGCCATCTTTACATCAAGTTATTTGATTTCTAAATCTAAACTCGCTGTTGATTAGAGAAGAACTCGAACAGAAGGAATTTTTACAACCAATGGAAAAATCTCTTCAAAGTCAATTCTCTTCTTCTGATGAAAGTCTTTTATCAGAAGTCTAGCTTTGTATTGTAGTTTTAAATTGCTTTCTTCCATTTTTAACCCGTATACCCACTTATTTGCGAGTGTTCTCTTGTCCTTAGGCAGCTTCATTAATTTAAATGTGTGGTTCTCATACGATTTATGTTCATATTACATAGTTTCATGCCACTCGTTCTTTTGATTACATGACATTACCTTTTCATAAATTTGTGGCTCTCCTGCATCAGTGAGTAATACATACTCATGCGGTTGATATCTTTGTGAGGATCAACATTCTCTTTCTAATCTTCTAACTTGAAATAGGACCGATTGTTCATGCTCAATTGGCTCAACGAGTTGTTCTTACTCAACTATTTCACTTGTCTCGATTGAAGAATCAACATTTTGTGAGGACTTACCATCTTCATGATTTCCATATACTTCTTCCCTCGTGATTTTCACCCAATATAGTAGAAGGATGTGGGCTGAAACTAACAATGTGTTGAGCTACATTCTTTGGCTTCCCTGGCTTATCAACATCTTCAATGATTTAATGCTCAAAGAACACTACATCTCGGCTTCTAATGACTTTCTTTGTAGTTGGATTTCGTAATCTATAGCCAAACTCTTCATGTCCATAACTCAAGAAGATACACTATTTAAAGTTGTCATCATACTTGGACCTTTTATCTTTTAAAACATGGACAAATATCCAGCTACCAAACACTTGCAGATAACTATAGAAAATATCTTTCCCACTCTAAACCATTTGCAGAATATCCCTCTTAAGAGGAACTTATGGATAAAGATTTATTAAGTCTATGGCCATTCTCATCACTTCTCCAGAATAACTTAGCCAACTTTGCATGAGATAGCATACATCGAATCCGATCATTAATAATCTGGTTCATTCTCTCTGCCACCCATTATGTTGTGGTGTCTTCGAGAAGGTCTTCTCAAATTTGATACCATAATTCCTGCAATAATACTTAAATGGGCATTTGTATTCATCACCATTATCAGCTTAACTTCTTCTCGATTTCTCTTTCTACGTTAACGTGAAATTATTTGAAAGCCGCAAGTACTTGGTCTTTATATTTCAAAGGAATAGCCTACACTTTTTTAGAGCAATCATTGATAAATAGCACAAATTATAATGCATTACCAAATGTTCTAATATCCATGCAACAAACATCAGTATAAACTAAATTAAGTACATTAGATTTTATGCGTGAAGAGAAACTATAAAATGAGAATTAATGTTACTTACCCATGAGCAATGAGTGCATTCTGTTGGATTCCTCTCCTGTAATGGTAAAAGATTTTTTCTAGCAAGAGTTTCAAGCCTCTTCTTATTAAGATTATCAAGCCTCATGTATTATAGATCATTTGAGGAGTCCTCCACTGCATTTATATCTTTTCTGATCAACTTTGCTTCCATGGTATAAAAAGTGCATGCCTTCTTGCCTTTTGCTACTACTATAGAGCCTTTTTGTCAATTTTCATTTGTCATTCTAGAAGAAATTGCAATAACCATAGTCATATAAGGCACTCGTGGAAATCAAGTGAAGTCGAATATCTAAAATATGTCTCACATTCATTAGAAGCAAATTACGTCCCACATCAATCTCTAAATAAACATTTCTCATGTCAATACCCTTAGAAACACTAACGTTTCCCACCCTAACATGACTGAAGTCACTGCTACGATAAGATGTAAAGTATTCACACCATGAGATGACATGAAAAGAAGCTGCAAAATTAAAAACTCAGCTAGAGTTTTGGCATACAAGGTTTATAAAACAATTATCACAAATAAATACAATATTACCATCAAATGCAATTACCATTGTAGCCTAATTCTCTTTTTTCTGTATATCTCTATGTCTATCATGGGATTTATCTCTCTTTAGTGGCCGGCATTCTTTAGCTTAATGTCCTATCTTGTCATAATTATAATACTTTACACTCCTCCTTAGCCTTGACTTCGACTTTCCTCTTGACTTGCCCCTGTCATTACTTTGAAAATTCCTTAACTAACTTCTCACCCTGTTTTCTACGACAAATGCCTCCAATCTAAAAGCATAATTTAAACATTTTCTCTTTGTTTGTTCATTGAATAAGCTTTCTTTAACCATGCTTATAAAAAGCATATCGTAAGGAGCCGAATTATTTAACGCCACAATCAAAGTGTTCCAACTATTGGGAAGAGTACCAAGTAACAATCATGCTTGCAATTCATCACCTAAGTCAATATCAAAATTTGTCAATTAATTTACAACATCTTGAAATTCAGTCAAATGTTCCGACATACTACTCCCTTCATTGTATTTCCAGTTCACAAGTTTTTTCAACAAGAAGAGCTTTATTTTGTAAATTTTTCCTCGCGTAGAGATCTTATAGTTTCTTCCATAAAGTATCTACCTTTTTTTCTTAAGCAATATGGTGAAACACACTATCATCAATCCATTGTCAAATAAACCCAATCATTGTTCGATTCATTTGCTCCTACTCTTTGTCTTCCTTGTCTTCTTGAGCCTTATCACCATCGACAGAATCAAACAAATCTTTATAATATAACATGTCTTACATCTAAGGCTTTCATATGGAGTAGTTTGAGGCATTTAACTTAAACATGGTGCCACTCGTATCCTCCATTTAACTCTAAAATCTCAACACTAGCTTTGATACTACTTTATTGGGAAGACATGGGCAGCGCTTCGCCACAAATTAAGCCAATCCATGATCAAAATCTCCCTCGAAACTAAATCGACTTAATTCAGTAGCAACCAACAATATATATCCAGCAAAATAAACTCAAGAATACAAGAGCATTTTATGCACTCATTAGGCATACATGAATAGAAGACAACCCATCTCCGTTTTCTTTTTTGTCCTTTTGCTTTTTCACTTTTTGAATTTTCTTTATTTTCTTCCTTATCTTGTTTAATTTTTTATGAATTTGTTAAAAGTAGCCCTTCGATTTTTTATATGTGGGGCAAGAATTTATTTTTTTTTTTTGACATGTGGTTTTTTCCCCTTTTTCCCCAGTTGCGTTTGATGAGTATTTTGAATCTAAAATGATTGAAAATAACGAAGCCAAGCTTGAAGTGTCCTTATTGGCAAAGAAACCTGCCTCAACACTTGTCTATGGCGTCATGCGAGCTCGCAGTGATCTCTCTCTCTCTAGTCAGTTGTGCTTCCCAAAGAGAGCGTGAACTCCCTTTTTTATTCAAAACGCGTGTTTTTTTTTCTCGAGAAAATCTTGAACTAATTTTTTTTCTTCTCTTTAAATAATCCAAGCGTTTATTCTTCCAATCAGGTGGTTGATAGCTGTTTGGTCACTTGCCCCATTTGGTGTGTCATTTCGTTCTTTTTGACATATTTTCTCTTGATGCATTGCATACTCTCTCTCTCTCTTTCTCTCTCTCTCTAGAAGAGATTTATTTTGTGGAGTTCTCCTCTCATAGAAATCTTGTACTTTCTTCCACAAAGTATCTACCTTCCTTTCTTTTTTGTCCTTTTGTTTTTCACTTTTTGACTTTTCCTTATTTTCGTCTTTATTTTGTTTTCTTTTACTAAGTTAGCTGGGGCCCCATATAAGAGGTAGAACCCCCCCCCCCCCTTCCCCCCAATCGCATGTGATTAGTGCTCGGAATAAAAAGGATGACATTGACCATCCATGGTGCGAAATCATGAGATCATATAGAAGAGGGATGAAACAGAATCGTTGGTGTTAATTGCTAAGAGTAAGGGAATGAGATCCTCTACCCCCATCGGTTTCTCCATTCAATATCTCAACCATCCAAACCATCGACCTTTTCGGATAAGGGCGGTTACGAAATTTTGAACTAATGGATCAATGGTTGATGTTTGTTAAGCCAACAATGAGATGAGTGGGTTATAGGATTCTTTTCGAAGAGTGAGGTTTGGCCGTAGCCTACTCGCAGCGTGACTGCACATATACGGTGTCTAATTTGGGGAGTATATACTAAACCATAGTACATGTACTAAACCGGAATTGGACTTGTAAATCTCGTGGTTCCCATCAAATTCGACATTCCAAATTCAGTTAAGTTCAAGTAACACAATCACCAAATAATTCCTGCTATATTGAATACAAAGTAGAAAGCAACAACAAAATAAAAGCAGTCCTATTCTTCTAGAGGGTCAAGGACAAGCAGGGCTTTGTGGATTAAAATCGAATATGTTGACCCAATTAGTTGTCAACTAGCAATAAAGTTTAAAAAAAACAAAATTAGCATCTCAGATAGTATATGTTAACAACACCGTGGCAAAGATTGACTATTTTTACTAAGATACGTTTCGACAATTTTTTTTTCTCGACTTTAAAAGGGAAGATGACTCGGCATCCCTTAAACTAAATCAAAATTCGGATTATAGTTATCAGAACAAGTTAGTCAATTTCGAGTGCACATATTTCACGTGAAATAAACAATTTGAAAGACGTCTTCTTAATAAGGATTGTTTATATTGTCTACGAAAATAAACTGATCAACAAGTTTTCTTATCATTCACAAAGTGTTTATATATAAATTATTGTCAATATTATTGAGTAATTATTGTTAAGATGTGGTTCATACTCATCATCAACAAAAAAAGCATAGGAGTCTCGTTCTCTATTGAGCGGACGGGGTCCGGGGGGATCGTCCTCAAGCCATCAGAGGACTTTTATAGTTTAAGTCCACATTTTTTCATTGGTATTTTGGGCTTGAGCCTATGAATAATTACTATTATATTTTTTTTCATTTGTAATTGAGTAATGTAATGAAAAATGTGAGTTGTTAATTATAGTGGAATCTTCTGCTGAATATAGCCTTATTTTAAGGATGAATCGGGAAAAAAAATCTTGTATTTTGATTTTTATTTCTCACTTTTACACTTGACTTCGATGTGATTGTACACCGAATCCTAATAAATACTTAACACGATATATGCTACCAATTTTTGAAAAATATTATACATATTTTTGGAGAAACAAACCAGCATTCATATCAATATCTTTTCTCGCCTCAAATTTCACGACAATTAAGAGAGAGAGAGAGAGAGAGAGTATTAATTGGTATGAGGAAAATTGACTATCCATAAGTTCCTAGCGGCATACATAATATAGCGAAAATGGAGAAAACAAAAATGTCAAAGGAGAAAGCTTATTTTTAATTTTAATAGGAGAAAGTATTTAGTGAGTGTATTATGTCTATTAAAAATCACCTCCACCGTTAGATAGAGTAATTACATATGGCTCCCACTAATTTAATGAAGAAGAGAAATTAAAGTATATACAGTTAGTGTAAAAAAAAAATAATGACAGAAATGGCCTTTGAACTTTAAATCAATGCGCAATGTGGTCCTTGAATTTTTAATTTATTCAATGTGGTCCTTAAACATTAACATAATATTCAATATAGTCCCTAAACTTTTAGTCACTGCACTTTTGGTACATGTTCAATGTAGTCCTTGAACTATATGAGAATTTTCAATGTAATCATTCCATTGATTAAATGAACATTTATCAAAGTTCATGAATTACATTGAACAAATTAAAAATTTAGGGACTACATCGCATATTGAGCTAAAGTTTAGGAATTATATTAAACAAAATTAAAAGTTCAAGAACTAAAGTATGTGTTGAGACAAAAATTCAAGACCATTTTTGGCATTTTCCTCGTGCAAGTAAATCACGCGATCGGCCTTCGACGCTATTGATCGGAGGAAATGTAGCTCTCATCCTCAAATCGGAAGTGAATAGAACCTTTGCAACTCCATACTGACGATGTTTGCTCTACTTTTTTCTTAAATTTAGCAGATGCACCGAGGAATTTCCCGATCATTTGACTCGTGAACTCGTTGACCAGCTCCAATGTTCATGTCCCCTTCAAACCCTGGCAAGAAAGATGTCCAAAAAAAAAAAACATTATTCATTATGTCATCGCTCACTCATTCAATCTCGAACTTGATAAACAATGCGTCTTCCGTCCGAGATGAACCATTTATTCATTTTTGTTAGAGCTTGTCGACGTTGAACCGTGTTGGATTCGGGTTTCTCTTGCTGAATTCGTGTCGTGGTGCTCATTAGTTTCCAACGAAAGACGACCGATTAAGGCGAGGGAACGAACGTATTGATGGTACTCGCCGTTGTAGCTGCGGCGGATGGCTTTGCTATCGCGCGCCGAATGAGGTCATGGAGAGGACGATGGTCGCACCGTTACTCGAGGGACGCGAGGATGAGTACAGCGCAGACAAAACGATGGATTTGCATAATATAGTCAAGACAAAACACAAATCGAGTCAAGGCAAAACACGACCGAAGACTGCATATCGATAAACACGATCAGAGACTGCATTGCAAAATCGAGACGCAAGCGTCGAGCGAAAACAGAGTAGTGAATGTAAAGCAGAATGAGGGAAAATTAGATTAATTAGTTCTTCAAAAAATTTATAATTTTTTTTCTAATTATATATATTTTGGGCGATTGAAGCCGGTCCTAATTATTATGACCGAGGACCACACCACCACCCCCCAAATGATTAGACCAACCCTTCCGAACTCGTACACTAGCTGCCCGGAGCTTCAAGTGATCAACCTGAATTCGCAACCCGCACGCACGCACGCACACATGTATAGTCCTATTTTATTTTATTTAAAAAAAAATTAAAAAAAGTCTTATTTAGAAGCTTCGAATTTGTTCTTTCTCTCCTCCGTTTTTTTTAACATATGAAGCTTCCATGCTGATGCTGGCTCAAAAGAGGGAGGGGAGTTCCGCATTTGAACCGCTCTTTCGGTGTCGTACTCGTAGTCCGGAAGAGTTTTCTATTTTTCCCCGCCGTTGGGTTCGCCAAATGGCAAGAAGTCAACGCACTATTTATTGTTCCCCCTCTAGAAATTGAAAACATTTCTCTACTTTTCATCGAAATGAAACGAGTTTTGCCGAATCAGAATACTTATTTAAAAATAAAAATAAAAAGAAGGACAAAAGATGTAAAGTAATTTGGGTTTGGGACGCAATTCGGGACAGCGGAGTGTGAAGCAATTAATCAAGTTTTAGGTGAGACTTCTCGAAAAATATTTGGCCCGTAAAGTTGGCGCACATATCACGCGGGCCAAATACTGTGATTAGTTAATTACGTCCTATAAACCGTGCGAGTGAGACGCTGTCGAATATTATAAAATTTTTGAACATTCAAGAGATCAATTCCTCACGAGCATAACCCACCCATCGGTGGCCCAGCTGATTTCCGCTCTGATCCCTTCACGAGAGGTCCTGGATTCGAATCTCACTGGGTACCGGTGATTTAAGCAGAGGGTCATGGCGGTGAAATGCTGCGCTAGCCCTCCCGGAGGATTAGTCGAGGTGCGCAATCCATATGGACGCTGGTCCGAACACTTTCGATACAAAATTTAAAAAAAAAATTCCTCACAAGCATATGGAATTAGCCCAATCTGCATGTGCGTAGATCATGCTATAGTGCAATAAATTCAAATTGTTAAAGGCTTCATATAAATTTAAGATGATTGAAAGTTGAAAGCATTTGGTTCGTGACGTATGAAGCGTCCTATATACATTCGTTCGTCCTATGACCCAATGGACCTGCACATCGTTTACATGAGCCTATGCCTTTGGAATCATCGAGACAAGTGGGGCCCCTGCTTGGGTCGTCGCATTATCTGAGAACGCCGAATGCGACGGTGACGGTGGCTTTCCGAGCTCTGGATCGAATTGATGTTCTCTTGCTCTAAGAGTGCCCCTCTGTGTTTTAAAGATGTGAATTCGGGCTCTCAATCATGGGCTCCAATTCGGATGGGCTTTGGTTTGACGGGCTTGGGTGGTCTGAAACAAAACAGGCTTTTGTCCATGGGCTTTAATCCGCTGTTTCTGGGAGGAACCGAATTGGGCTTGATTTGGCTTGGGTAACTATCTGGGCCACGGACCCGGATGGGCTTGTCTAATGTGTTAAGCCTTCTTATTTTATTTTCTCTCTCTATTTCTCAATTAATTTAACTCTTTTATTTTCATACCAAATTCTTGTTCGATTTGTCAAAAAATTTTCAGGTGTCAACAACGTTGTGGTCGTCAAGATGAAGATATGGTCCTCCTACCCTAAAGGAAAACCTTCTATCTATTTAATGGAGTTTCCTTTTAACTCGTACGACATTTGAGTTCTTCATTATGATGCTCCAAGAGAAATGCCTAAATAATCCAAGTAGGAATATAGTAAGGGAAAAAAAAAGTACATAAAGTTTGACTGGTATCCATGAGTATAAGAAAATTGCCCAAAATGGCATCGTTTATTTCACGGAAAATGACCTCCTAAGGGAAAACATTTTCCAAGAAAATAATAATATTTTCCGATGTTTGGCTAATACTTAAAAATGAACTGGAAAATAATTTTCATCGTTTGGCAAGCAATTGATTTTCCGGTGTCAGCGGCCAACGGCGGGCGACAGCGATCGACGGCGGCGGGTGGCCGTGGGCGGCAATCGACGGTCGGGGACCGACGGCAGCAACCGACGGAAAATGATTTCCTCTTTTCAAAATGAGAAAATCACTTTCCATACTTTTCAAAGGAATTTTTTCATAGGAGGAAAATATTTTCCAGGGTTAGCCTATTTTCCGCCCCCTAAACGCCGGAAAATCCGAAAAACATTTTTCAGGAAGTCCTTTTCCATGAAACAAACGGAGCCAAAAGGCTCAAAAATTACTAGATAATCAATATTAACCATGGCCCAACTGATCCTGCATATTATTCACACAAACTTGACTAAAGTTCTCGGAATCATCGAGCCGAGCTAAGCTGAGTTTCGAATTCCAATCCTTTTTTAACCCTACCTTTGAGATCCAGAGCCTGAGATTTTCTCACTAAACAAGCAAGGATCTATTTGGAAATGTTTCTGCTTCTCTATTTCTGTTCCCTAGCCCCTGAAACAAAAAAAAAATCAAAAACATGTTTGGAAATGTAAATAATTCTGATTTTAATTATGATTCTAATTTTAAATTTAATTTTACTCTTGGAAACACTTTTGGAACAATTTTGAGAAACAAAAGAAAGTTGTTTCTCAAGAAAAAAAAAAAGAACACTTTTGATAATCAAAAAGGCAGTGATAATCTTCTTTCACTTTTGTTGGACACCTGCAAGGTGTAGGTCGGGTCAACCCAACCCATTTTGGATAATTTTTTAAATAAAAATTTCAGAAGAGACAAAAAAAAATTGGAAAATGATTTTAAAAAATCCAAAAAATGGAAAATTCATAAAAATTCTAAAAAATTGAAAAAAAAATTCCAAAAATTTTCCAGAAAAACTCAAAATTAGGAGACAGGTCATTTCAACTAGACAATCCTATTTTTAATGATTTTGCTTTATGATTTCTCCAAAATGATGATTTTGCCCCTCTTGGGCAAATCATTCCAAAAATTCCCAAAAAATATCAAAAAGTAGGAAATTGGTCTATTCAACTGGCCAATGCTTCAACCCAAAAAAAAAACTGACCAATGCTATTTTTCACTATTCTGGCTTCTGATTTCTCCCAAATAACAATTTTGCCCCTCATGAGCAAATCATTTCGAAAATTTCCAAAAAAATATCAAAAAGTAGGAAATGGGTCTATTCAACTAACCAATCCTATTTTTTGTGATTTTGCATTTTGATTTTTCCTAAACCCTACCTGATTTGTCACAGGAGTACAATGATGCATTAGTGACCATATGCATTTGAAGCATTCCTATTTTTGCCAAAAAGATGTCATGGTGCAAGAAGATCGCAACTATGGGGTATGAGTAAAGTCATCAAATATGATTATATAATTATTTGGTTTAAATGACAAATTGGAAAGAGAAATTATTTCTTAGAACAAAAATTTTGTGTAGTTACCAAACTCGTTTCTATTCTGAAAACATAAATTTTATGCAATTACCAAATGCGTTCCGATTCTCTAAAACTCATCGAGGGAATGGAATAAAAAAAATTAATTTTAATCAGAATCACTTTTTTGGGAATAGAAATGTTATCAAACATGTCCTAACTGATTAGATCTCGATTCAAGATGTAGTGGGATGGGAACAGGACCAATTAATCAATGGATCATGGGCTCGTTAGGTGCTTTAAAAGTTATGACTAATCAAGTAAGAGTTTACCCACGAGAAAGTGACACTGAGCTCGTTTAAGCTTGAATTATTTGATTAAACAGTAAAAAATGTAATTCTCCATAAATTTTTTAATGTAAAAAGGAACTCAAACTTAATTGTGAAGATACTGTAAGTTTATATAATTATGAGGCTTTCATTCATATTGAAGAAAAAATTACCAGATCAAGTCAATCCAAATTCCATTCCAAAAAATCTCATCAAAAGTGCTAGAACAATACATGTATAGGATGTACTCAATGTATGCGAGTCTGCCCAACAAATGTATTCGCAATGATATCATGGTATGGATGTAAAGCTAAGCAAATTTCTTCTGCCCCAAGAACAGAGGATTGTGTTAGTTGTAAAAGATGTGAATCCGCCTGCCCAAATGATTTTTGGGGGTTCGAGTTTATTTATGATATGAAATAACTCGAAGCATGGGACTAGCTTGCCTAGCTAAATAGCTCAAGCCTACCCAATCTTTTTTTTCCCTAGCTAATGGGAAGTTTTAGCGAGGAAAGCATCAATCATCAACATAAAAAGATAGGGGTGAGCAGTTGCCAGTTTGGTTCGATTCTTCTCAAGAATTGAGAACCGAACTGGTGGTCCCTGTTCTCAATTTTCGAAACCGAGGGTCAGACCAATCGGTCAGGTCCTGTTTCCACGCAGTCCAACGGGATCGGTAATTTATTAGAGGAGAGATTCAAAGAAGAAGAAAATGCGAGGGAAATATTGTAATATAATGCGAAAACTAAAAAGAATCTTGCAAATTAAGTTAATGCAAAAGGCTCAAAAAAATAATGAGAAACGATAAAGGACACTAGAGATTTACATCGTCGATTTGAGCTAAAATTTTACCCCGTTTTTGTGAAATTGAGGCCAAAAATGGGTTTCCCATCATGAATTTCATTTGAAGATGAGGTTTTTATGAAAAATTCAATTGAAATTGCACAAAAACCCCAAATTTTGGGTTAACTTAAAATCGAGCATTCCAAAACCTAAACAACAAAAATAGACCAAATCACCAACAATAATGGATTTAGAATGTTGAAAACTATAGGATGGTGGGTTTTTATTTTTATGGGTGCCCCTAGAAAAAATTTTAATTTCATTTTTTGTGATTGGGAGACTAAATTAAAAAATAAAAATTTTAATTAAGCCCCTTTGTCAAAATTAGGTAATTCTAGGTACAATTGGGCCAAGATGCAAACTGGGATATTAAAAGGCAATGTCACAATTCATAAAAGGTGAAAAATTAAAGTAAAATGACTCAAATTGCATTTTTTAAGCTTAATTCAAAATTACATTTGTAAAGGGACACATAATTTCGAATTGGATTTATCAAATTTAAATGGGCCAAAATAAAAAGAGATTTAAAATAAAAATATTGGATATTTTTCCCTTTTTTGGCCACAAAATCTTTTGTTTGGGGGTATTTTCCTAATATGTCAAAATAATAATAATAATAATAATAATAATAATAATCAAAAATTATTTTTGTCCCAAATTGGTTCCTTAGACTTAGCCAAAGCTTCTAAAGTTGATTTTTTTAATTTTTTTTAATTTTTTTAATTTTCTATTAATTTTCTTTAAAAATAAGATTAAAATTCAGGTATCAACATATATCAAGAGACGCGAGGTGCTAATTACAGTGAAATTATTTATTGGATGTAGCCATAATTTAAAGGTAAATCAAAATAAATCTTATATCTATTTCTCTTTCTTACTTAATGCTTTACTTCGTTATAATTACGCGCGGAATTCTAACAATGATTACGACCCTGTTAAATAAGAAAAAATCGTAAATAAGAATATGAAATAGGGTCGTTTTCTCAAAAGATGGTCCATAGAGGACTTTGTCCTATAAAACCCTGCAATGCGACAAATTTAAGGTATGTTTATTCATAAGGAAAAGTGTCAACAAAGTCCTAAACATATTGCATTTACACCAATTTAATCGTAAACCTTTGTTGGTGTCAATTCAGATCTACACATTTTGCATTGGTGTAATTCAGCTCTAAATTTTTTGCATTTGTGCCAATTTAGTCAATTCAGTAAATTTTGGCTAGAAATTATTAACGTGGACATCAATTTTCCTATGTGGCACGGCTGACACTGATGTAAATATTTTTAAATATTATTATTTTTAATTATTTTTTTCTTCTTTTTATTTTCATGCAACTTTTTTAATGTGGGCCGAAAAGGAAGAAAAATAAAAATAAAAAATATTTAAAATATCTAATAATATTGAAATAATATTAAAAATATCTACGTCATAGCCAATTGTGCCACATAGGACAATCGACGTCTACGTCAGTAATTTCTAATCAAAATTTGTTTTATTAACTCATTTGACACAAATACAAAAGGTTTAAAACCGAATTGGCATTAATAAAAGGTTTAGGATTGAATTGGCACAAATGCAAAAGATTTATAACTGAATTGACACTAAAAAAAGGTTTAGGACTGAATCAGCATCAATACAATAGGTTTATGACTTTTTCGACACTTCTCCCTTTGTTTGAGTGAAAGGATATTTCCGCGAAATTAGTTTTCTAGACTTTCACACGTTTAGTTCACTGGGGAAATCCATTTAATGTTTAAAGTTATGAAAATGCATGCACCGGCATAAAAATGAAAAAAAAACACACATTTTCCTGGAAAAATAATTTTGAGGAAAGGATTTTCCCTTTATCATGAAATTTTCTTCAAGATAAACACGTATTTTCATCGCAAGGGTAAGGCAGTGAGCACGGCACGTGCAATGTTCCGCGGCATTGGCGGGGACATTTTGCCCCAAACCTTATGACCTAAAACCAATTGCCTTAATTTCTCGTTGTGAATTCAAAGTAAGTGATTTGGTTGTTGATTTTCAAATCAATTCCCCACCTAATCCTAAGCCATCAACTTAATTCGCCAAGATGGATGGAATCGGACGGCTGTTATTCCACTACGATTTTGTTTTTTTTTTTTTTTGGGTCGGAATTCTGCTACGATTAACACGGTGGAGTTTCTGTCTGCCTCTGGAAAAAAAAAAATTTGAAGCTCGTGTATTAGTCGGTTCACTGTTGGTGTAATAAGATGTTTACCCAAGCCGATTTTCAGGAGCTTGAATGATGGAGTTCCTTAATTTTGGTGAACGAACACACTTCGCCGGTAGACGAGAGTTTTCTATATTAATCCCATTATTCCACCAATGTCAACGTTGCTACTACCACGAAAAATTCCAAATATATATATTTATGATAAATTTATTCCAAACTATTTTTTTAGCATAAAAAATTTCAAACCGACACACCTATGATAAATTTACCTCAAAACTATTTTTTTACCATAAAAAATCTCAAATTTGTACACTTATGATAAATTTACCCCAAATAAATTTTTTTGACATCAAAAATCTCCAACTAGTATGCCCAAGATAAATTTTCCCTTCATTGATTTTTCATTAAACTTTACCGTCAAATTGCTGAAATGGATTACACATGGCAGTTGACGGTTGTATTAGCTTAGGGTTTTTATTCTCTGTTTTGTTGCAAATGTATCAATTTGGGATTTTTCATGGTATTAACATAATTTAACGAAAATAACGGAGGATAAATTTGTCACAAGTATACCAAAAAAATTAATTTGGGATAAATTTATTATAAGTGTATCAGTTTGAGATTTTTTGTTGTCAAAAGATAAATTTTGCTAAAATTCTCTGTATCAATTTAAAATTTGTTGGTTATATTAACTCTATTGTAAAAATTACCAATAAAAAAACGCATTAAATCAATATATAAAAGTCAAGCTCTTTTAAATAATTTATTTTGAAACAAACGGAGCCTACGTGTTCCCGAAGTCGATGGCATTCTTTGTTCACCAAGGTAGCTTTCAGTTCCTCTCATTTTGGTCTTTTGGACGGCCAAAAACAGCCACAGAAAAGTAAACAAAAAAAAAAAACAAAAAGCTAACAGAAAAGTCCAAAATAATGTAAAATGTGCAATTTTATTTTATTTATTTTTTTGTGGTCGGAAGGTGACGTGTGCAATTCATTTGCGCAACGAGTGGAAGACAACGAACCGACCTTGTACGCCTTCACATACTTCCAAGAGACTCTTATTTCGTCACCTAGCTGGCACAGCAATGAAACAGTGAAGAAAAAGAACTTGTTTTTTCCCTCTTTCTTTCAATTAGAAGGCAATAAAATGATTAATTCACATCCTTTTCTATAAATCAGCAAATAGAATATTTTTGAGATATCTACATTTTTTTTTGTAGCATGCTTTTGCAATACATTACTTTGTATATGAGGTTAATTGCGAGTTCACATCACACCGGGGAAAATTCATAAATTTATTGTACGGATATCAATTCAGACATACATTTTTTTTTAATTGAGCTAATTCAGCCAATTTTAGTCAAAAATCGATTACATGGACGATCAACGCTAGCATCTCATTGGCCAGTAGGCAAAGCCAGCCCTCGTCAGGCATTACCCACAGCTACTCGTTGGGCCATCGCCCGAGATAGGGCATTGGCGAGAAGGAAAAGATTAAAGCTGACGCAATTAAAAGGCTTATGATTTAGCCGCCGATCAACATGACTTTTTGGACAGTTTTCCCCACACATTACATGGAAGAAAATAGCATATGGGTCCGACGGAGCTATCGGATGACTGGAAGGAGTAAAGAGAGAGAAAAAAAAAATAACAATAGTATTCTTTATTGACAGGAATCAATGGGTTCCCTATCACAATTGTTAACACTAAATTCACACTTCCATTTCAGCACTTGATTCAAACTGGAATTGATTGTCATTAAAAAATAATATAAATGGTAGGAAATAGACATAACGAGTTCATATCCCAGCGCTTCGGCCTGAACTCCTGAATCTTTTCTCTTTTCCTATCAGTCGATTCTAGGACATAGTGATATCCTTTGCTAGACCACCATAGATACAAAATATTTTATTCAAATTGGCTGATGCATGAAACATATGTCTATCCCGCACTATCTGTCATCTCTGCTTTAGGAAGACGGTGCACGTTTAATCGACCTTGTTTTGTTTTTTTCTATGTAGTCCTTGTACTTAGTGATTTGTGACCTTAAGTCCCTAATTTTTAGAAATTTTTCCCCATTTGGTCACTCGAAAATCACTTTGTCCTGGCCAAACTTCAAGGGAAATAAATCGCGGTATAGACAATTAGACATGTTCTCTATAACCTTTCATTTCGCAGATGATTCTGAGTCTTGAATGCGTGTGGCTCGCAGCTTCATTTGTATACATGATGCCTATTGCCAAGTAACTGCAAAGAGGCACGTGAATCGTCTGCATTATTACTTTTCTCTTGCCGTCTTTTCATGGTACCGTGTGGGGGTGAAACAGCTACTGAAATGAAGTTAAAACTGCTAAGATTGCTGGCTTGCACCAGCTGAGAGAATTGTTGACCCATCTCTTTCACTTTGATGTCTCTTAGAAATATTAAACTACCTGTTCCTGGTAATGAAGGTAAGGTCTCTATACTTTCATATTCAGCTCTCTAATATCATGGCCAAAGTATCTAACAGAGGTAAGCAGTTTTAGATTTCGTACAGATTCCATCGGGCTATCAGAACAAGTTCCTCATATTTTGTAATTTGAAATATGTCATGCATACCCTGAAACTTGTATCTTACCCTGTCACAGGTTCCAGAATAGGTTTAAGGATCTGCCTAGGTTCTATCTGTATTTTTAATTGAATTATTGAAGTGAATCGTCACCTTAATGACCATGACTTGTTACAATCCACTTACCACAATTCATATTTAGACACATAAATAAATATGAAATATTAACAAAGTAAAAATTAATAATAAATATCATCGAAAATGAAAACTCGGACTAGTGGTTCTAAATTATACACTCATCATCGGACATAATAAAATACAGCAAAATCGCTCGAAGACATTTACAAAAAAAAAACGCAGAAATTTGTCATATGTTCCAGATTATGGAACCTAGAACTTGCTCGTCAAAACATATTCCTCAATTTTTAAGACTTAAAATCTACCTTATAAGCCTTGAAACCAGATAGGTTCCCCACTAGTCTGATTTCAGGCTCTAAGTTTTACCTTGAAACTATGTTCATCCCTAATATCCAGTCGACAAGCAAAACCCTACTTTGCTAGTTCTTACTAATTATTATAAGACAATCGCACCTTCATGGCTATATCACATCTCTTGCTAAACTGATGGGGCAAGAATTCAGGAGTGAACATTGGAATTAGATCAAGTTGGACCAAACTAGGCGATTCTCGATTCCTAAAATTTAGAACCGATAATTGTCAATCCAATTCTCAGTTCCAAATGTGGGACTGAACATCCTTGAACACTAGGACTAGATCGATACTTTTTTTTTATCAACAAATTAATAATGCTCAATTACATTTTATTACACATTTAATGTCTCTCCACTGAGATTTTCATTGATATAAATTCAAAACACTAAAAAATGAGAGTTTAGATTATACAAAAACACTTGCAATCTTGTTGGAAATAGGAAAACAAAAAGAAAAAGATAACATCACCATTTCTAGATCCACTTGGATACTAGACAAGACCAATCATCTAGTTCGGTCCAGCTCCAAGATTAAGTGGGTAGGTTCTTGGTTCCACAAACTAAGAATTAGTTTCAGTGTGGGAATCAACCCACTCTGGAATCGATCGCCCCCACACAAGATCACACAATATCTTATGAGATTGAGATTGATGATTACAATTGTTACCTAGCAATCAGAGTTTTCGGGATATTTATGAATGCAAAATATGCAATTCTTTCAAGCGAATTTCTTATATAATGACTAGAGATAAGCAAGACAGAACAATTTTCGGTACTCTAAAATTGAAACTGGTGATTTTTTATCCAGTTCCCAATTTTAGGGGGAAATCAGACTGATCTTTTCATTTTATTTTTTTATTTTTAAATGTACACCTAATTTTAATTTATTCACTCTTATTAATAATTCATTAATTTTATTAGATTGCTCAGGAATCGGACAAAAAAACCGATCATTCAAAGACCGTTATAGACCACAGATATTATTTTGGTATTTACTTCGGTTTTCCCATGCATCGGGTGGCTTTGATATCGGGTCGACATGATGTAGCGCGAAGCAAATTATTTGATTTTTGAGAAAGATTTTTTCGTTTTTTTTTTTTGTTGGGGTTTTTTTTTTTGGAGAGAAAGAGAATCTTTTTTTTTTTTTTGGTCGAATAGAAAATAGAGGTTTATGAGGGGCAAAAGGAACGCCATTCGAGGGTCGCGTGCCCACTGTCCGTGAAGCGTCACATCACACCGCTTGAGGCCAAAATCCATTTCTCTCCTTGATTGCTGCACGTTCGGCTATAGAAAAACGCGCAAACATCCCGCGGAGGGGGAGAGACAGAGACAGAGACAGAGGCAGAGGAGTCCAATGGGAGATCCAAACACGGAGTCCAAAATTGTACATTCATGCGCAACACAAGGAACCACACATTCCCTTATCCCATGTAGAAAATCTCCGGACGCGACTGGGGTCAAAAACGACAACAGCCTCGGTCTCAGTCTCTGTCTCTTCCAAGTATTCTTAATCTCTGCTACCTCTGAGCGAGAAAGAGAGAGAGAGACGCACAGACAGGGAGCTGGAGAGAGAAACTTGTCGTGAGCATTCTCTCTTCTTCGACAATGTGACTACTGAATCATGTTCCGTTCGTCGTGTTTCTGATCACCCCATTT
The DNA here is from genome assembly GCA_016432845.1 of Psidium guajava. Taxonomy (NCBI): domain Eukaryota; kingdom Viridiplantae; phylum Streptophyta; class Magnoliopsida; order Myrtales; family Myrtaceae; genus Psidium; species Psidium guajava. The sequence continues at coordinate 32,039,295 of CM028229.1, read as the reverse complement.
GATGGTTTTTTGCTGCAGCAGCAGCAATGGAGAGTCTCAGTACCCCCTTCAGTGGGATCATCAAAGATGTCAGAGGAAGAGCCGCGTGTTACAAGCAGGACTGGGCTTGTGGGTTTTGTTCAGGCGCCAGGTACGTTCTTTTCTTGATTTTGATTATGCTTCCAACAATGCAGTCTGAGAGACTAGGTCTCATCCTTGGAAAAAGATTAAAAAAAAAAAAAAACTTTACTAGATCTTTCTGCTGATGGTGGTTTTGAACCCTTTGTGTTCAGGATTCTAGCCCCAACAGCATATATCTTCTTTGCTTCTGCTCTTCCGGTTATAGCCTTCGGCGAGCAGCTGAGTCGAGACACCGGTGAGTCGTCGATCCTCACCCTCATTTTTGAAATTACGGCTCACTAGGGGGAGAGATTGAAATTTCGTTATCGGTTATGCTTTTTTCGCATTTGTTTCCTTGATCATGTCTGGTTTTTACACTGATCATCCGCTTATGTTACGCTCGAATGTCAGATGGCAGTTTAAGCACAGTTGAGACATTAGCTTCGACAGCTATATGCGGGATCATCCACTCGATTTTCGGTGGCCAGCCTCTTCTGATCTTAGGGGTCGCGGAACCGACTGTTATAATGTACACTTACCTGTACAACTTTGCCAAGGGGAGGTCGGACCTGGGGAAAGAGTTGTATTTGGCTTGGGCTGGATGGTAAGGAATTGAAGTTCTCGTATTTCTTATGATCATGTAGAGGTTACGTTGGCGTCATGAATCAGAACATGTGTATGGTCAATTTACGGTACGGCGTTAATTGCAGGGTCTGTGTCTGGACGGCATTGCTGCTGTTTCTTCTCGCCATATTCAACGCCTGCACGATCATTACGAGATTCACCAGGATTGCAGGGGAACTCTTTGGCATGTTGATTACAGTTCTCTTCATTCAAGAGGCCATCAAGGTACCATATAGCTTACCTGTGGCTCGAAAAATGCTAAACTGGAACAGAACTAAAGGAATTGGTGGTGATTTAATCCTCACAGGAATTGGTGGTGATTTAATCCTCACAAGTACCTTCTTCAACAGGGGTTAATCAGCGAATTCGGTATCCCTAAAGCTGAAAACCCAGCTCTGGAGAAGTTTCAATTCCAGTGGCTCTATACAAATGGATTGCTTGCCATTATCTTTGCTATCGGCCTGCTCTATACTGCTCTCAAGAGCAGAAAGGCAAGGTCTTGGCGGTATAGCACCGGTACACAAACTCAACCTTTGTCATTATTTAATTTTATGTGTTTCTCTAAGTAATTTTCTCTGCTCTTTTACCCATTTTTTCCTGCTTGTTTCCTGCTGTTGTTCATCAGGCTGGTTCCGTGGACTCATAGCTGATTACGGCGTTCCGCTTATGGTCCTTGCTTGGACGGCCTTGTCGTTCACAGTTCCGAAAAGAGTTCCCGATGGAGTTCCACGAAGACTATTTTGTCCACTCCCCTGGGAATCTGTTTCTCTGCACCACTGGACAGTTACTAAGGTATTAGTTCTGGAATCTTCGTACTAGTGCACCTTAGCTATCAAGATATCTGCATAGATTGCTATACGTTTTCCCATAGGTCTTGAAGAGTGTTATCTGCGTTCTTTTCCCACTTCCTTATGACCTGGTAACATTCTCAAAATTACAACTTATACAAATTGAATACTTTTTTTCTCTCAATTTGCAGGATATGCGGACAGTTCCTCCAATACATATATTCTCTGCTTTTATACCAGCAGTGATGATAGCAGGGCTCTATTTCTTCGACCACAGCGTGGCTTCACAAATGGCTCAACAGAAGGAATTCAATCTGAAGAAACCGTTGGCTTACCACTACGACATCTTTTTGCTCGGACTATTGGTACCTGTGTAACTGATCATCCCCATTTCCTTTAAAATATGAGTTTAGGCGAAGGTTTGGCTAAGCACCATCTTATTGGATTTCAGACGTTGCTATGTGGATTACTTGGAGTTCCTCCTTCCAATGGAGTACTCCCACAGTCCCCTATGCACACCAAGAGTCTAGCCGTTCTCAATAAGCAGGTTCGGAAGGAATGTTAAGAAAGTTCTGTGTTTAGTGGTAGCATAAGCATTTTTTTTTTACCCCTCAACTGTGGTTAAAAGTGTCTTTTATGTAGATGATTCGAAAGAGGATGGTTCAGAGCGCAAAGGAATGTATCAAGCAACAAGCAACCAATTCTGAGATTTATGGAAAGATGCAAGAAGTGTTCATAGAAATGGACAGGACTCCAACTGTAAGTTCCATTAGTGCGCATGATTTTCTCCATTTGCGCAGATATGCATAGCTTTTACTTGGCATTTAGCGTGGTGGATATCTTTCTGCAGTTCACTTCCACAGTTAAGGAGTTGCAGGACTTGAAGGAGGCAGTTTTGAAAGCGGATGACGGAGGAGACGGAAACACTAACTTTGACCCCGAGAAGTACATCGATGCCCACTTGCCTGTCAGAGTCAATGAGCAAAGGATGAGCAACTTGCTGCAATCATGCCTTGTGGGAATATCAGTATGTGCAATACCTGTCATTAAACTAATACCTACATCAGTTCTTTGGGGTTACTTTGCCTACATGGCTATTGATAGTCTACCCGGGAATCAGTTCTGGGAAAGGATTTTGCTTCTCTTCATCACCCCAAGTCGACGTTACAGGTAAGCAGCATACCTTACAAGTTGCTCATACTTTATAAATTAATTTGATGCAGTGATCCGGATATTGCTTTCAAGTTAACTATGCTTTTGGCAAGTTGTGACGTATGAGAGTGGAAAATATGTAATATGCACTGAAAAATTCGATCTATCTCCGAACAGTATTCCAGATACCATGCTTTTACTATTTACAATATTGCGGGCCATTATCATGCTGTCTTTTCCTTTCTGTGAGCAGAGTACTGGAAGGAGTTCATGCTTCATTTGTCGAATCGGTGCCGTTCAAATCCATGGCAGTGTTTACGCTCTTCCAATTTGTGTATCTTCTCATCTGTTTTGGGGTGACGTGGGTGCCTATTGCTGGCATATTGTTCCCTTTGCCGTTCTTCCTTCTAATAAGCATAAGGCAGCACATTCTTCCCAAGCTGTTTAAGCATGATCATCTTCAGGAGTTGGATGCTGCTGAGTATGAGGAAATTGCTGCCACCCCATACCGCAGTCGAAGCCTCTCATTTAAGGTATACTCACCCATATTTCGTGAACAATTAACACACAACTACAATGCTGTTTGGAATCGGTCTTCCAAAAAAATTTCCTTCTTACATTGGAGTTCCAAACATTTTCACTTTTGTAATGAATCGAACATTCTTTTAATGCATGAGCAGGAGATAAGACCATCTGCTTCTGGTGATGAGGAGAGCGAAGAAGATTTCTATGATGCTGAGATATTGGATGAGATGACAACAAGTAGAGGCGAGTTGAAGCTTAGAACTGTGAGCTTCAAAGAAGAGATGCTCTTTCGTGTGAGGAACCGAAACTTTTACTCTTATGAATGTAGCATCAGTATTTTCCGTTTTATTGCACTCACACTGGCTTTCGGTTCCGTAGGTTCGCTCAGAAGATGCCTCTCGAGCATGATACTTAGATAAATTTCTGATATCGTCAAATAGCATAGTTTGAGTTCCTCTGTATAGACTGCTGACAAGAGTATATACAGGCCAAAGAAAGGGCTGAAGAAAAAGTCAAAAACCGGAGTACTGATTGCCTGAAGCGGTCTTCCACAAGATAACCAACCTAAAGCAAATTTGTTTTCCCCTTACTCAAAATGTTTACATATTATACATTTGAAGGGGAACTAGAGATAGGTAAGGATATAAGGGTTAAAAAGTGAAAGTACTGGTGAGACAGAGTTTACCTTGTGCTAGCATTATCTGGACGCTATTGAATGTCTGAGCTCTTTTATGCAAACGCTGGTTTTTGCTATTCAAAAGGCAGAAAGCCTTTTAGGACCGATCTACGGACTACAACTGAATAACCTAAGTAAAACATCTGAGCTGCATTTGTGACGGTGATAATATTCTGTGGTACCATGTCGGATCAACTCGTCTGCGGTTCCATTTGAAGTGTCTGCTCTTAGATCCTTCAACTTCATCGTAAGGAAAAAAATGGATAAGATAATGAACAGGCGAAATGGGAAGAGGTAGGACATGTTGGAAAAAATATCCTGTACTGATAAATTATTTATCTGCATTACAAGTTACAAGTGACTGTGGGAAGAAGGTTGACTGAGTTTATACACAGTACAATCATCCAATCAAAAATTCAAGCATCGCCCGGAGTGCTGATTCCAACACTTTTGCTTCAGTCCATGGCATTTAATCCCGAAACTGTGAAGCACGTAAGCCATATTTCTTCACTGAAATCCTTCATTTCTTTCTGTTCCCTAATACTGAAAACAAAAGGGAAACCTGAAAATCATTATATACCCATATCACACCATCAATTACTACACCCTTGAGCTCAAGATCTTAATTAGCGAATGATTTATAGTGATCTAGAGGGTAATCTGTATCCATTGACGCTTTTTCCCTTGGTGGTGGCAAGTTATCATCTCCGTCTTCAGCAACCAGAAAAAGAAAATCGCCATCTCTAATGAGCTCTATATCTTCGATTTCTGCTCCATCTTTGCTCTGAACTTTCGTAAAATTCAAACCGAATTTTCTACCACCAATGTGGAGAAGTTCCTGAATAGACTCTGGCAGCAGCACAAGCTTACTCACGAGTTCACCCTTCTCTCGGCAGCTGAGTGTTACACGAGCTGGGGGTTTGCCTAATTTCCAATTAGCAAACTTGCCAGGAGATGAAATAACGTCCTTCTCGCCTGCATAGAATCCAAACTTTGTGGTAAAGACTTGTCTGCGAAATTCGCAGAATATTTAGCCAACACTTTCTATCGCTAGTCGCATAATGACAAAGGTACAATGTCAGATTCACGCCTGGGCAATCAGAGACAATCTCAACGCATGATATGTCAATTTAAGAACAACTCAGAGACTTGTGCAGAAGTTCAGATATAGCTTTATCTTACTTAAGCTCATGAAATCCAACGTCAAGCACTTGAGCCTCTAATGTCCGACTAAACTATCAAAGGGAAGTTCCAAGGCTGATAAGCTGATAAGTTGCTCCACACATTTGCTTCATCCAACCAGTTTCACTGTTGGGCTGCCCTATTAAATTAATCATCCTAGTGATATCGAATTCCTTGACTGAGGATATTGTACATAAGTACCATTAAATACTCAAAAAGGTTGGAGATTATGAAATAAAAGGAGCAATTGTTCTATACCTGTATTTGCAGCTGACATGATCCCAATAAGAGAATTCTGATAATTGTCGGCTTTACGACGACGTCGGTTACCTGACCAATTAACCTCTGCAATAGTTGGCATAGACTCCCGTAAAAATGGAGGGATCAAGGGCTCACTCGAGTGCTTTCCAAGGGCCGAAGGTATCAAGGGCTCGCTTGGGTACTTGGCAAGATACGGCACCTCCTGTTTCTTAGGGATACTATCTGGAAGTCCAAACCCTTGCCCACTGGAGATTGTGATCTCTCTTTTTGTTTGGAACAAAATCTTTATATCTTCATGGCCCTGGTGATCCGCCAAAGCCCTTGCCGTCCATCCGCATACATCGGACTTATCAACATCGGCTCCTTGGTCTAACAGGAACTTAACTATCTCAATGTTTCCCTCCGATACAGCCGTGTGAAGAGGTGTAGTTCCATTGCTTGTGGGCAGTGTTACATCCCCGCCATACTTGATTATGTCTTTGAGAAGTTCTAGGTTGTTTTGCTCGATGGCAGTGCAGGCAAAATGGCCCACTTGACCCGAAGAAATCGTTGCACCGTTGTCTGAAAGTAGCTTAATCACAGATTCATGCTTCCCCACTATGGCATCCCAAAGAGGAACACTTCCTTCAGAATCTGCAAAGCAAATGCTGTCACAACTACAGCCTCGTCTCTTCTAAACATCGATAAGAATGGTGAAAATTATACAGCTACAACTAGGTGGGAGACAGAAATTGCACACAGTGCTGATCTCATTAATGGTCCAAGAAAAATTGGTCTTGAAATGCTCCAAGTAGTAAACAAACGGAAAAATTGAAGCAAAAATGGCTTGGAAATGCCAATAGAGTACCTTTGATGTTAGGATCTCCTCCAAACTCTAGAAGAAGGGTCACGCAATGTTGACTTCCCATAGATGCTGCAATATGCTGTTGCATGAGGAGTAACAAATGCCGAATTAGGAGACCATGGAAATGAAATCTCCAAGTACAAAGTGACTTACCATTGCCGTCCTTCCATTTTTATCTACTTCGTTTGGATCTAAACCGCGTCTCAAAAGCTGGTGCAACAGTAGATCATCGCCTCTGGTTGCTGCAAAACATAAGCTAAGAGGCAACTCCATATTCACCCGAGTGAGCATGTGCTCCGTCTCATCCAGTATTTCTTCCATCATCGGGTTCCTCCGTTCTTTCAAATGCTGCAAGATGCATAAAACAGATAATGCTACGAATTTCTTATCTTCTGCGAATAAAATTGGGCAGACTGGGTTCTGTTTGAACAAATCGAGGATCAGAAAGCAAATTTGAGCAGAACATCTATGTTGCTGGTTTTCTTTCATCCATAATTAGCTATATTTGCTTCTGTCGGTTTCAGGTAAAGAGAAAAAAACTTCAAGACAATAAGTGCAACATCATACTTGGATCAGTCAAGTTGCAATCTAAGCCTACCTGAAGTAGATTGTTCATGATAATTGTTCCATCTCCTACATTGGCCTGAACAATATTCAGAAAGGATGTACGATTTAAACGTAGAAGCTGGCTCAATCTTTTAGTCCTGACTGTAAAAAGTTGTGGCCGGTAACAGAGAACGCCTACTTCGCCACAGACATCTCCGTTCTTTGCCTCACCAACTACCTGCAGTCAATTGTTTCCCAGAAAAACACCCAAGGTTTCATCAGAGTTGACTCAGACATATACATATTGGAAATGAATTTGGTTAAGACAGTCTTAACTAAACCAGCTTGCCTGTTCTATTCCATTTCTTTGCGCAATAAGTTCCTGTCCATAGATTAAAATGTCAGAGCAGCGGCTTAAATAACATCTCACAAAATGCCACATCAAAGTGTTTGGGATAAGAAAGTATCCAAAATGTCATGTGCAGAGAAAAAGGAAAAGCAAACATATGTCAATGTAAAGCAAGCAATGTTTTCTACCGTAAGATCCTTTCACAGAACTTTTTCTTTTGGGTCAACCTTTCACAGGACTTTAAGTAGTTTGATTTCTGTACTGTTTCAAACAGAAGGAACAAGAAGTTACAAAGCTACTTTTAAATTAAAGAACCTGTTTGTCTTATGCACTTCTTCTTAATTCTCTCTCTTCACCAAAGACCAAATGACTGTACGCATTCCCAGTACGACTTAAATAATTCAACTGGAACTGGGGAATGAGTTCTAACGTCTTACCACAGCACCAGTGACCAGTATGTACAAGTCTGTGGGCGCTTCATTCTGCAGAATCACGTCTTCTTTCGGAGGAAAATACTCGGCTTTCATCTCTGACACCTTCATAGAGCAGACTTCAACCATGAATCAGAGTTCAAGATAAACAGCATCTGTCGGTGTCTTAACTCTAGATGGGATTACATTTAACAAATCAAATCATGCCAGAAAGACAATCATCATGCATGTAGAAGGATCCTGATGAACAAAAGATAAATGTCTAAAGACATCCGATACTTCATCCACAGCACCTGTAGAGATGATAAGATGATCTTAAAAACTCATTACCAGCTGAAAAAGCAGGTCATTTGAAACCCCACGGAACAAGTACACCTCGTCAACAAGCGAATAGAACAAAAAGTGCGAGATACTTGATCGGATGGCTTTAGGAAGGGATTCAAGAAATTCCTGCTGCTGAAGACCTTCTGAATCAGTTCTATATCGCAAAGATATATGAGCCAGCATTTGGTCTTGCAGGCGAACAGGCAATTGGTTCCTGTGTGCAAAATTTGACGCTGATTGGATTGTGTCTCTCTGCAATTTCAAAGACATGGACATCAGAATTTAGGGAGTTTCAAGGCATGCGAAGACTAGTCCAGATGCATGCGATGGGCCAGAGTGCACTAACGAATCTTCTGGTTCGGCTGGTGCCGTGGACGACCAAGTTGGTCATATTTCCAATCAAATAAGCAGTTAGTCCTAGGTTGAAGAACATGTAGAAGATGTCAAATATCATCTCTCTCGTATTCACAGGATGCAAATCACCGTAACCAGTGGTGGTAAGTGTGGTTATCGACCAATATATCGATGTAACATAACGAACACCCAGACTCCTATTGTGGAAATCCCCCATTGAAAGCCCAATCCATGTGTTTTTTGGGTCCTTGTAGCGTGCAGCAAGAAGATAGTAGAAGCATGCGGCCATGTGCACAGCAAATACAGTAACCTAAAGGGCAAGCCAATGGTATGGTCAACATTACTTGCAGGGAACACTCAATTTAAGAGTAACAATAAGGACAAAAAATTGCATTGGAAAGTGAAGACACTCACAAAGATCAGCTTCGCACACCGTACCCAAAAGTAGTTGAAGTTTTTATCTTTCTCCAATCTGAAAGCATTAAGAAGAAGAGGATTGGTAAGTAACATACTGGAAGAGGAAGCAAAGCTGGAAATTAGGGCACCATGAAAAAAAAATGTGAAATGCTGCCTTCATTTTAATATATTAGCACTTTGTTGCTTCAAAGAACAACAGGGCAATGTAATGATCCTTACATTCATAAGAAGATAAAACCACGTACCAAGTTTCTGAACATATTCATTCAACTGATGACATATGACAAGGACAAGCATGTCTACAGAGAAATAGAAGTCAATGCTGCTATTTCTTACAGGTGATCAATTCAAACAAGATAAATGACATCTTTAGTGCAAATGATTTCAGCGATTATGGAAAAGCAAATCTCTACCATATGTGGTAAACAATATTAAGAAGTTGGCTAGGAGGTTAAACGTACATGTCAACTCTTATTACCTGGCAAACATCGAACTAACTCTTCGAAGACGCCAAAGTCGAAGCATGTTAAATATGCCATACTGCTCGAGAGGAGATGGTAAAATACTTTTAACAACTTCAAAGGGGATAGTTGAGATAACATCAAAGGCTAACCACGTGGTCACGTATCTCAAAGCAATCCTCTTCCTATCATCGACTAGAAGATATGAAGCCTTGTCCAAATATGCTACAAAGAAGGTCAATACAATGTCAATTGCAAAAAATCCATTGACGATGTTGTCTGTTATCGCTAGAATTCCCTGTGGTTTCTCGAGAAATCCAAACTCAAATGGTGACACCCATGCAGTGTAGAAGACGAGAACCACCAGAAATGTCTCCCAGAGTCTGCAAAATGTGTCCCAATTAAGAAGCATTCCGGATCAGGACATAATACATGGATGACATAGTGAGGACTCAACCCACTATCTTATGATAGAACTTCATACCAAGGCAAAGTTAGGTCCTCTTTCAAGACAATAAGAACCAATAAAATGAAGAATTGCATCGCAAGTAGTTCAAAGGTTTGTTCAAAGATGAGTTCAGGTTTATTCGACAGGGAAATACATGTCTCTGTTTGTTGATCAGTGAGATCTAATTTTCCACTAGTTTGACTATGTCGTGAGCGAAAGCTACTTATCTTCTATAAGAATGACGAGATTGAATTGAGGTATGTCATCTCAAAATAGCCGTCGTGGGGCATTAAGCAGAGAGTTCAGTGTGCCATCAGTGAAGCACGCCTCATTCTAATTATCACTTGACAAAAGACTTGAAAAGCTAGACAAAAGCAGAGACCATTAATCCATGCATTAGGAGACGGTTTTAGGAGGAAATTGATGAAAGCTACAAACCACTGTAACATGTCTCATCCTTAAAAGGAAAAGCACAGCACAACCCACTTTTAGCTCCATGATGGCACTCAGAAACAACTGCAATCATTCAAAACAAATGATGCATGATTATTACGGAGACCCTCACAGATCACCTATTGATGCATCAACAAATCAAAATTGACCAAGCCTTAGGATGTGCTTAATGCATGATTGTTGAAGGCATTAATGGACATCAACCTCTTGATGGTTTTCCACCCAAAAAGGGGAAAAGAATTGAAACGGTAATGGAAACAAAAGCACCATCCGACAAAAGGGGAGAAAGATTTAGACAGTATGACCAAGAAAAATGTCGACTTTATTCCCCTCGACCACGTCAAATTTCACGCATTCTACGGCAATACACGATCGGCAACAGTCGGTCGTCCATCAATCAGGTGCAAGAATCACCCGTCTGTCCAGAGCGCACCCGGGTTCCTACCCTACGCGTGCAATTCTAGCCGAATCGCGATCGACTCCATCTATGGGAAAAACAAGCGAAACTATCCCGTCATTGGGGGAGGCGATGAGTGAGGACCTGTAACGGTAATCGAAGGGGCTGATGATGAAACGACGTAGCTTGACCATGCGGTTGGTCTTGCCGCCGAGGGAAGGGAGGATGCCCCCGCTGATGCTGTACTCGTCATCCCGCGACAGCTGCTCCACCGGCTCCTGCTCGTGCACGCTCTTGCCCCAGTCCCCGTCTCCGCCGCCGCACATCGATATCGGGTTCTTCAACATTGCCCCTCCTCCCTTTTTCTTTCTCCCCCCACCCAACCCAACTCCGGCCACCCACCTCCCCATAAAATAAAGCAAAAACAGAACTCTCTCTCTCTCTCTCTCTCTTCTTTAACTACAAAAACTGCATTTCGATCGGCGTCGCTGCTGTGAAACAAACCCATAAACAGCGAAGGAAGAAAGAGCCCGTGAACCCACCATCTCTCTCTCTCTCTCTCTCTCTCTCTCTCTCTCCCCCCGTGCTTTCTGTCCTTTTTCGTCTCTTGGGGAACGTTGTAGGAGATGAGATTGGTTTTTACGCGATCTTGGGCGAATCTGGAGCAACGAGAGTCGCGTTGGTTCTCTCTCTCCCCCTTGCCATGCATGCGAGCCGTACGAGGTACATACTTTCCCGAGTTTGCCATTTTAACCACCCCAGCCTGCTGACGTGGCAAATGTGAGGATTTACTCAGTGTCGTCGTCGTCTTCTTTCTGCTGACCTCGCGCATCATTGTTCATCGCCAGTATCATTTGTAACTAATTAATTAAAACGATAGATGTAATTTATATATGAACCGTGTTGAAATATCTCACCTCTTTAAGGACTATGGCACTATTTACTTACTCTTTACATACACGTGGCAATTCTCCGCCTGTCAATTTAAAATTTAAAATTTAATATTATAACTAATCATATTTGATTAAAAAGAGGGAAAACTTCAAAAAAGGGCTTCAAGTGCTCTCATTTTCTCAATTAAGGGCCTAAAATGAACTTTAATTCAAAGAAGGGCCTGAAGTGGCTATACTTGTTTCAAATAAGGGCCTGAACTCGTCGGCCGGTCGATCGACCAAATTTTCCGGTCAATCAAGCGTATTTTTTTTTTCAAATAACCTAATTTCATTAGTTAAATTATATTAAAAATTTTAAAAAACTAAAACTGAAAAAAAGGACAAAAAACAAAACTCAGCCCTCCCGCCTGTGGCCGCCGCCTCCACGCCGGAGGGGCGGCGGCAACTACCGTCGGGGTAGCCGGCTACCCCGCCGACCAGTGGCGAGGGCCTGGTGACCCTCGCCCAGATCTGGGGGCGACCGTCGTCGTCGGAGAAGAAGCTCAACGCGAGCGGCGTGTTGCCGCTGTTCGACAGCTTCAAGCTCTCGTCTTTGAGCCCGACCCACTTCGCCCAAGTCATTCACTGCGCCCTACGATCTGTGAAGCACTTCGCTAAGTCCATGGCTCGCGAGATGGAGACGGCGAACTGGAACCTCGACGAGGCGATCCGATTCATCGAGCCGCAAGCAAGGTTCGCGAAGCCGAGCCACCGGCACTTCGCCATCGAATCGTTCGTGGCCAAATCGATCTTGGAGGGATTCAACTTCCCCAACTTCGCGCTCGCGAACGATTCGTCGTCTATCAAGGAGCGAAGTCCTCCCCAAATCTTCTTTGACCAGTTCAAAAAGCTCAAGTCCGTAAGCCCCACGAGCTTCATCGAGCGAAACCCGAGCTCGTCGTTCGCGAGGTTTGCGAAGGCCAAATACCTCCAGCTCGTGCACGCGAAGATGGAGTGCTCCTTCTTCGGGAACCTGAACCACCGGAAGGTCGTGAGCTCCGGCGGGTGGCCGGACTCGCCGTTCCTCGCGGCGTTCGCCGAGGTGTCGGCGACCCCGACAGCAGTGGCTGCCGCCCCTCCGGCGTGGGGGCGGCGGCCACAGGCGGGAGGGCAGCCCCCTCCCGCTTGGGGTTTCTCTTTTTTTTCTTAGTTTTAGTTTTTTTTTTAATTTTTAATTTAATTTAACTAATGAAATTAGGTTAAATTTTTATTTTTGACAAAAATACCCCTAATCGGCCGGCTGACGAGTTCAGGCCCTTATTTGAAACAAGTATAGCCACTTTAGGCCCTTATTTGAAACAAAGTCCACTTCAGACTCTTAATTGAGAAAATAAGAGTACTTGAGGCCCTTTTTTGAAGTTTTCCCTTAAAAAATTTGATGAGTTGAATATATGAACTAAAATTCTCTTCTGAAAGATAAATCTAAAAACCCATTTGAAATATCGTTACAACGGATGAAACGAAATTGTTGTCCTCTAATTGCTTCTTTTTTAATCCAACTAATAAGAAAAAAAAATGAACGGATCAACATTTATATCTCCCAACCCGAAAAAAAAAGCATTGCTTTTTCATGCATTAATTAATAAATATCTAACTATTTCCTCTGAAAATATCCGACAAAAATGATTTCGTTTTAATTTTTAAAATCCCCCTTCTCTAAGCTCTGTTTGTTTTTTAATCTCTACACATGCGAAATGTACATGATATTTTACAAGAATTCATGATCAGGCGGATGTCATGTTGTGGCATGATCCCCATCTTGATCAAGTAAATTTTATCCCAAGATCATCCATGCATGATGCTTTTTCAAAAAATGAACGCGTCAACATTTATATCTCCCACCCACCATCTGGTGGCCCAGTTGGTTTGCGCTCAGTTCCTTTCACGAGAGGTTCTGGGTTCAAAACTTCTCGGCGCCAGGTGACTTAATTGAGGGCCCGTGGTTGTGGGGTCTGCGGGTCGGACTAGTCGTGCTTCACCGCTGGTTTGAGCACAAGCTCGCCGGCCGCGCGGACACCTCGGTTATAAAAAAAAAACATTTATATCTCCCAACCCGAAAAAAAAAGCATTGCTTTTTCATGCATTAATTAATAAATATCTAACTATTTCCTCTGAAAATATCCGACAAAAATGATTTCGTTTTAATTTTTAAAATCCCCCTTCTCTAAGCTCTGTTTGTTTTTTAATCTCTACACATGCGAAATGTACATGATATTTTACAAGAATTCATGATCAGGCGGATGTCATGTTGTGGCATGATCCCCATCTTGATCAAGTAAATTTTATCCCAAGATCATCCATGCGTGATGCTTTTAAGTGATGGAATTTAATTTTAACATTTAAATCGCCAATCAAAGTGGATTTCTGATGTGAGAAATTGTTTACATACATATATATTGGTAAGATTTATTTAAATTTGATTGGAATCGCTGAACTCCTTTTCATAATTCTCAAAGTTATTAATATAAGGTAATATTTTGCTTAAAGTGAGCCAAACTTACGCAAACATTCGAGTACAGAATGAAGAGGCCAACTTTAATAAAAGAGAGCCAAAAAAACAAAAAATAAATAAAGCGAACGCAAGCTAAACGACGCCGCTTAAGCAGCTGGTAGACATGGTCGTCACTTTGGCTAACCGCTCGTACTCGGAGACTGCGCTGATCCTGTAAAACTAGGTAGATCCGAGGTGGCTGCAGTCTTGCAGAAGCGAAGCTCTCGTCGAGAAAGAGGCTGCAAATGTCGTCGCTTATGCGGTCGTTTCTGGATCCGAAGAAGAGCTGGCTCGCAGCTCAGCACATGAAGGCTATCTCCAAGCGCCTTCGCCATTACGGTTCTCTCCCGATCCATGAAAATCCTAATTTTTCCGCCATTTGAATTCGCGTGCTGGGCGTTCGGTTCGTTGACCGCATCGCGGAATCCAGTGTTTCGCGCATTTATTGTCTCGGCTGGTTTTGCGTTTCCGAGCTTCGACGTTTCTTTCGATTTGGAACTCGTTCATTTGCTTGGGGTGAGTGAGCGGAGTAAATACTTTTGCGTTTAAATGACCTTGTGATTTGGGTGATCGATTGGAAAATGCAGGGCTAAGATACGATGATTTATATGATGGGTACTATGACCTCGACGTGAAGGAGGCGCTTAATCGGCTGCCAAGGGAGATTGTGCACGCACGAAACCAGCGGATCAAGCGTGCCATGGACCTGTCCATGAAGCACGAGTACCTTTCTGAAAATCTTCAGGTATGGACACTGTTGGGTGACGTTGTGCTGGTTTTGTGGTGGCCTGAATAGCTTTGATTGGTAATCTAGTCGAGGCATGCGTTTTTAGTCGGCAACTCTTGTAATGAGTAAACGAGTAGTTGACTTCTTTCAATGAGCACCATGTGCCTGGGCAAATCTTATGGTGGAATGGTTGTTTAGCTTAAGCTTTCGGCTTTTGTAGTGAACTGGTTCATTTGTTTGCTGAAATGGAGCAGTAACAATGTGCACTGGCAGTCATTGGATCATTCAGTATTGTTTCAAACTAACCCACCATTGTTCTGTGTTACATGGCTTACCCCGTTCTTATCTGCCAGGTTGATGTTTTATCGAAATAGATGCATTTCAGAACAGATTAAGTTCTAGTTACACGTGTATTTTGACCATTGGAATTCAGCATTTTTACTTGGTGGCTCATCTGCTTGACATGTAATTTTATGAAGATAAATGAGCTCACTTTGGACATGATTGCGGGGCCTGTGAACTGACACGAAAAGCTCTCTGCATTGATGCATGGCTGCTTATTATATTTGCCAGGTCCCCTGTTGGCTAGGTTTCTTGTGGCATAATAACTCTCTAAACCACCATTCACTTTTAGAATGATGGTCCTTTTAACTCCATGGGGCAACCTGCTAATACGTTTTACCAATTTGAGTCCTCAGAATTAGAAAGGGGACATTGAATATTTTTCATACAATCTGCATATTATTTGACTTTCCACTCTCTTTTTAAAAGTTTCTTGCTATCTGAATTTTGTAATTACCTCCATTGCTCGAATTTACCGAACATCGGCAACATACAAGAAATCCCAATAGAATTTGAGGTATTGGTGCTACTAGCTTGTTTGGCATCACCTTAGCTTCATATGTTGAGATTCTGATTGATACTTGGAAGGATGGTTAGCTTCTGTAGATTGTACGCAATACAAAAATGGTATTATTTGCATGATACATATAATAAAAGCGTAGGTGTAAAATTATCTACATATAATATGTAAAACATGCGTTTTCTATTTAATGAGACTCATTTATAAGAGAGTAGTCCACTAAAGATTTTTACTTTTATCAAACATCTATAAAGATGGTGCCTCTTCATTCAAGAAAGGATAATGGTCAACTAGTTCTCAATAAATTAGTACACATTGGTTGTACTTGACTGTTTTGGTTTTCCTTAAATCTCATGACATTGGATTTGATTTGTTCCTCCTTGTAAAAGCTGAAGAATGGCTACCTGGTAGGTTTTTGTGATTAAGTGATGTGGACAACCTTGTGCACAGAATCCTAAAAGCTATTTCAAATTTAAGTTGTGAGTTGTGTCGTGATCTTGTAAAATTAAAGGGCGAATTTTTTTCTGAGGTTTTGTTCACCTCTTACATAAAGATGATAAACAACATTCATTTCTTTTCCTCTGCATGTTCTCAAAATATAATATACCACCAGACATGGCAGAATGCAGCATAGGTGGCTCTTTTGCAAACTCATACCTCATGCATCTATAGCCACAATATAGGATTTAGCCACAGCTTGCCCAAGTTATCATTGCCACTGTCTTCTTTTTGTTGCTTTCAACTGCGATAATATTCTTTTTTTTTAAATATGCTATCCCATTATTTATCCTAGCTACTAAGACTAGAGTTTTGATTCTATGTTTATAGCTGACAAGCCAATGCTGAGCATGTGCGAGAAGACTAGTTTGTCACAAATGCAGACACCATCCGTCAACCTATTAATTTGTACACAAGAAAGCTTAGAGGTCTATGCTCCTAGCAGCTACTATACCTGGATTCATACGGTGATATATATTATGACGATGGACAACCGATATCAAATTATAAGTGAAACATGGTTTGTTGCATAGCATGGGTTTCTATACAACCTAAATCTATATGGTAAAAGCAGAGTTCGTCTTAGTCACTGAATTTACTTTTGGGTTTCAGCTGTTTGTCCAGTTTACACATAAAACAATTTACGCGGTTGACCTATTTTAAACAAACGGGAAATTGAAGACTATACCATCAGTCTCTTGGATAGCAGTGTCTGTTATGTCAGTGTCAATCTTTTCATTTTTATGGACTGATTTGACAGTTATTGAGAAAGGAATTAATATGGGTGGATTCGTTGTGTGGATTATTCTGATCTGTGCCATCTGTTAATGTAAATTATTTGCTCCTAGGGTATGCAAACTCCATTCAGAAGCTACCTTCAAGACATGCTGAGTCTGGTGAGTTCTCATTAAACCCATTATAGGGAGCATTGTGCGGGCTTTTTACTGAATAGGGTCTAAAAAAATAAAAATTTACTGATTTAGGTCCCATTTGAAAAAATTTACGAGTTTGGGGTCTGTCCGGTAGTGAGAGAGCCGGGCGGTCCCCAGTTCGGCAGCCCAATTCGGCACATGAGCAGTGACCGAAGTCTGGGGTCCAATTATGGTGACCGCGTCGCTCTCCATGAACTGTAAAGCTGAAAGAAAGGATTCAATTCAGCTATGAACTCTGAATCTCACGATGCACACTTCACACGAGCATAAACAGGCATCACGAGAAGAAAACATCGGACTTACCCTCAACTATGCCCGGGAAGCCACTGTAGTTGGTGTCCTGTATCGTGAGCTTGAGCTTGGTTCCACCAAGCACTGATGGGTCAGAGTTCACATCCTCAATCGCAGCAAGAATAGCCACCCTGGCCACTTTGCCTATCAGGGAGTTGACGGAGAAGACGCTCCCAATGTTCACAAACAGTCATATCGTCCCGAGTCGCCTTTAGGCTCATCGGTGCCTTGTAAGAGATCTTGCAGCGGCACGCCACGAACTTGTCTGCTAACGCAGCAGTACCATTTAGCCCGTGGTCATCATCGACGTAGATGGCTGTCACTTCCCTCCACCCATAAAAGTCCACAATTGCCGCTACCACGGCCATTTGAAACAGATCGTTCGGACAAGGTTGGGTCCGTGGCCCAAAACGAGAGTAGAGGGACTTGCAATTCACTCACACAGATTCTTCTGAACAGGCATGGTCTCCAAAAGGGTTTGTTGCTAACCTCCCAAAATAGCTCCTTTCTTTTGTTCATATGACTCTGTCTTGCTTGATTAATTGCTGCATAGTTGGGCCAGCTTGGTGCTCACTTTTGAGTGGCAAGAGCGATGGCCTTTGGGAGTATGCAGACAGGCGCCAGCATGACTAGGCCCCCTCCCCCCCAGTTCGGCACCAGGGGAGCCGAATTGCCTCAGTTTGGGGGGCCTTGTGCCGAACTGGGCTGTTCGGCCTCCCAACAGCCAAACTGGGTCCGTCCAGCATCGAGACTATCGGATGGACCCCTAATCCATAAATTTTTTCAAGTGGGACCTAAATCAGTAAATTTTCTTTTTTTGAGACCTCATTTGGTAAAAAGCCCGCATTGTGCCTGGCTTTTCTGATTCGCAGTCAGCTTATTCTTCATAATACTATTGGTTCTTCGAATATTTAGGCTTTCTTCTTGATTGTTGAATTTTATGTGTCTGGCCTTTACACATGATGATGGTAAAAACCCAAGGCATGCTATCACAAAAAAATATTATAAGAAACGAAATAGACCATTAGAATGTGGAGTTAGATGATCTGACAAAAATATAAACATAAAAAAGTGATTGAGTGACCTTGAGTACTTGCATATTTAAGATATTGCCCATGGTTGGTGAAAGATTGGACCTATTACAGCAAAAATGGTGGCATTCTAGATGTTTATAAACCTCCTGGTCACTGCTCATGTTTTCTGGAACACTTTGTCCTCATGATACTTTTAGAACTCTGCAAATTGGAATTTGGTTTTAATATATGCACCTGTGTAGTTAATTGCAATATGTGACGTGCATTACCAGTTTGAAGCTTGATTTACACTGTACTGGAGTGATCTTGAGCTAAATTTCCATTTTATATTGCAGGTAAAGAAAGAGAATGCAGAACGTGAGGCTTTGGGAGCTTTGCCTCTTTATCAGCGCCAAATTCCTTGAGCAGTGCAATTTTCCTTCATCTTTGCACTCTTATGCCAATTCCTGAGATTCCTGTTGAATTTTTGGCCTTGAAGATCTCATTTCAAGGTTACATTATTTTTAAGCCAGATCACTTTGCTAGTTCTTGTCCCTTCTTCACTATTAGTCGATGAATTGTTTAACCGTACTGTGCCTCTTGCAATAAAATCAGCTCAGGGATAACCATTTATTTGTTGAAGAAATCAGATATTCCTCCCTAGAATTGGAACTTCAAATTCATTTGACAGTGTTGTAGAATTGGAATCTGTCATTGGCTGAGATATGTAGAGGGAAATCTAGCGGTTGAGACGGCTCCTATCGTACAACCAATTTGAGGGGCACAATATTACTGTGCTTTCTTCTCATTCTCGTTTTCCAGAAATGATAATGCTCATATGTTGCATCTGACCTGGCAGCTGTGAAAGCTTTCCAATCAAGAATGGTTTCAGGTGATCCTCTTGAACCTGGCAATCATTCAGTTATCGAGCTGGTGATATCTCCAATACAATTTGAGAGCCATTATTGCTGCACTGTTGGTCGTTACTTAAAGAATGAGCCTTACTAATTAAGTTGCGCATTTGTTGAACTAAACTTAGACAATTTCAGAGCCATTATTGATTCACTGTTGGTCGTAACTTAAAGAATGAGCCTTACTAATTGAGGTTTGCATTTGTCGACCTAAACTTGGTATCAAAAAGGTTATCTATCTTTTCCATTTTGGATAATGTGGTCACTCAGAGCTCTCGGTCAGTTTCATCTGGCCATGGCAGTGCTCCGGTGCAACCGGGTAATTAGCAGGACAGGAGATCATCTCAAGTTAATTGTCTTGGGTAGGATTTATGCTCATAATCCTGGTAGTTGGTGAGCAATAACTTCTTTTCTGGTTATCTGTCTAGAAAATTGTATCGTATCATCGTTCACGGGGTTGTACCGTAGTGTTCCTCTCTTTTATTTTGATCCACTGAACAAGTCAACTTGCTCTGTTTGCAGTGTTTACTACAAATAGCATCAGAAGGGTAAACCATTACAATATAAACACTAGAAAATTGAATTCCGCTGATGAAATTACAAGCCTTCGTACTCTACGACCAGCCATGCTTTGTCCCATCTAGGCGAGAAGGAATGTAACGAGAGGTACTCATTGTGCAGAATCTACCCTCCTTCTGTCCTCCACCGTAGCCATCCTTTTCAATAACAGCACCAACGTATGAAGACATCCCGTAGCTCACTTGGTACCTGGTAAAAGGGCCTAGTTTTTCGTGGCCGATGTCGAAAACATTTCAAGGTCTGTCTGCAATTTACTATATGGACCCTGAAGTCTGTACATACTGAGCGACTTGACATAAAGAATCTTGAGGGGGAGGGAATTTCTATTCTAGGAGGAATTCCATGTGCATGCACGAGGCCATTCTTGAATGGAGGGTCTGCATGTGGTGCGCTAGCTACCTAATGGTCGGCCAGGTTTGTCTCTCGAACATTATCTTCAGTCTATCCGAACGACATTGGGTTTGCCTTATAAGCAATTATGCTACTAAAGTTAAGAAGCAGCACGATATGCTCTCATGAATCTGTCGATCTAACACGTATAAAACGTAAGATCCAACAACAGAACTTGCGCCATAATAATATTCACGGAGGAAATCTTTGTGAGTTGATATGTTCACTCCGTATTCATGCCGTGGGACCGTGGGTAAACCAAAATCTTAGGGATAATTGTCCCAAAAAGTCCTAACCCAATTGTACAGTAGTCAATATAATCTTAAACCTTTCAATCCGGTCAATTTGATCCTAAATCATTTAACAATTTGCCAATGTAGTTCTTCTTAACAATTTTGGGTAGCAATCATTGATGTGGGTTTTGCCGCTAGAGAAGGAAGAAAAAGGAAAAAATGCAACAATTTTTTGAAAAAATTGCAAAAGTCGTCCACATTAATGCCAACAGTTGTGTCATGCAGAATAGCCGACGGTCACGTCAAGTCAACACCAACCAATCAAAATTGATTGATTTGACAGAATTATTAGTGTTGGCGTGAACTTTTTTAATAATTTGTTTGCTTTTCTTTAGTTTTTTCCACAACCCCCTTGCTGGCCCCTAAGGGTTGGAGGAAAAATTTAAAGAAAAGGAAAAAAAACTACAAAAAAATTCATAAATTATTAAAATATTATTAAAAATTGCTTTATCAACGCCGACGTCTTATCAACGCCGACGTCCGTATAAATTGGTCAAATGAATTTAATTAGCATAAATAAAAAAGCTTTAGGACCGAATTGACATACTTGCAATAAGTTTGGGACTTTTTTGATAATTTTACTAATTAAATTGGTCGAATTAAGATATTTATGGCTTTTTCGACAATTTCCTCCCAAGATTTACTTGTATTACTCGATTTTTGACTCTCTCTTCTGATCAAGGACTTCCTATTGATATAGCATTTTATCTTCATTGTTCGACAAGGTGTGAACAATTGTCCAAAATTTTAGCGGTTACTTTGCAAAATGTTTAGCATTGGAAATTTACTCAAGACTTCCCTTTTTTTTTTTGGTAAGGGAAATTTACTCAGACTTCTTAGTTATCAATAAATCTACAAATACACATTTTTCTGCTCTCTTCTTTTATTTTCTCTTTTCCTTTCCCTTACTTGCGGTTCAGAATTTAGGACAGTTTTATTAGTCACTGTCCCATCCGCCAAGAGACAAGTTCATTGAAGAGGGCACATGAATGGTTTCGTTTAACTATCGGGTCGATGCAATGCTGATCAGAAGCGGTTCCTCTTCCTCATGCCCTTTTTTCCCAGCACGTTGAGCTGGATCAGAACCGTCGTAAAACCTGTCCTGTCATCTTAAACTCAAAACATTCGACCGTGGTTGACTTCTCCTCTACTTTCTGAATGGCCAACACTTGAAAGGATGAAAAAAGACTTTATTTCGACCGGACTCTCGGGGTCGCGAGCCTTGTCCGATCAACTCAAAGACGACACGAATGTTCTAATAGACTGCATTGAAATTTGAAATTGGTGTTGGATCTGATGTTAAGTCAAATTGTCCTGATACGATGGCGGATAAGTGTTTTACCACGGTGACTGCCTTGAAAATTAAGTGCTTTTTCATTATATATGCTTGGCCAATGCTTAATATGTATAAACTCTCCATAAAGGTCTAAACTGTCATCATTTTATTAAACAAGAGCCTGAAATAAACTTTATTACAAATAATGGCCTGAAGTTCCTATATTAATCTCAAAGAAAGGCATGACCTCACCAGATGATTAAGAGCATTTTTGTCCTTTATGTTTTTGAAATTTTTTTCATTTTTACTTTTTATTTCTTTTTTTTTTCCTTTTCACTGAGAGCTGGTCTTAGGTGATGATCGGAGAGTGCTAGGCAAGGGCTTCCCTTTCTAGGCTAGCCTCACTTGGGCATCCCTTGCTAGATCTTGTTGAGCACCTCGCTCGCGGTCAACCGCAACAAAGAAAAAAAAAAGAAAGTAAAAAACACAAAAACACTTAAATTAGATTAAAAAGTAAATAATGTTTAAATTAGATTAAAAAATATTATAATATAATATATATAATAAAAAAGAAGGGGAAGGGAAAACGACGAGGCCCTCGCTGTCATCGCCCCACCACCGAACAGAATCGCTAATGGTAGAGGATGGCTAACCAAGGATCGACAAGGGTTACCAGTTCTTGCCCAAACCTAGCCAAGGGCCACCACTCGTGCTTGACCCCCGCTAATTGCGGCCCTCGCTTGCATTTGGGCAAGGGTCATCGACCACTTGCCAAGGACCTGACAACCCTCGTCGTCCCTTGGTCGACTATCTCCCAGTATTGCCTACACTTCCTGGCAATGGTGGAGTGGCGACAGCAAGAGCTAAGCCCTCATCTAATTCTTTCCTCTTTGTTTTTTTTAAATAATTTACTTTTAATATAATTTAAATGATATTTAAAATTGGATCATATTTGAACGAAAATGCTCTTGATTGGCCAGAATATTTATTTGGCTGACTAGATCAGACCCTTATTTGAAGTGATCATGGCCATTTCATGTGCTTATATGAAACAAGATCCAATGCAGATTTTATTTAAGAAAATAAAAGTATTTTTAGGACTTTATTTAAAAATTTTCCTGTTTTTGATTTGGGCAATTATTAAAAGAGCTAATATCACAAAAAAAAACCCTAAACTGATACACTTGCGATAATCAAACTATTTTTTAGTCACAAAAAATCTCAAACCGGTATACTTATAATAAATTTTTTCTAAAATATTTTTTCGATTATCAAAAATCTCAAATTGGTACATCTATGGTAACTTTACGCTAAACTAATTATTTTAACTATCAAAAATTTCAAACTGGTACACATGTAACAAATTTACCATATGTTAGTTTTCGTTAAATTGGATTAATACTACAAAAATTCTAAATTGATATACATGTAACAAATAGAGAGTAAAAATTTTAAACGTGTATATCCGATAATTATCATGTATCATCCAAATCAATAATTTGACAATAAAATTTAACGAAAATTAATAAAAAATAAATTTGTCACATGTATATCAGTTTGGGGTAAACCTGTTAAAAGTATATTAGTTTATATTTTTTTATGATTAAAAAAATTTAAGGTAAATTTATTATAAGTGTATTAGTTTGAGTTTTTTTTTTTGTGATATGATTTTATTAAAATCTGCGAAACGGATAAATTTCGCAGTAGTAAATA
Organism: Psidium guajava; assembly: GCA_016432845.1. Taxonomy (NCBI): domain Eukaryota; kingdom Viridiplantae; phylum Streptophyta; class Magnoliopsida; order Myrtales; family Myrtaceae; genus Psidium; species Psidium guajava. The sequence goes on along the minus strand of CM028229.1, from coordinate 32,016,056 downwards.
CGCCGGTAGTAACGGATAAATTTCAATTCCCCAGTAGTAAATACCCACGTGAAGTCGCAGGCTTTTCAGTGGCAATTGCCGTGAATTCTACGAAACCCGAGGCCTTTTTCGCACTCGCACATGCATATAAGCCAATTCTTCGCGTTCCTCGGTGCTGGATCCTTGTCGTACTCCGTTTCCTTTCCCTGTGAAGGAAAAAAGGTCACTTCATTTTCTAATTTAAGCTGCGCAGGGCCTCAGGATGGTGAGAGCGGCCATCTCAGTGGCGGTGCTGCTCCTCTGCGCCGCCTCCGCCGCCCACCACCGTGCCTCCGCCTTCATCGACGGTAACTACTGCCCTCTGCTTATGCTGATTCGTGTCCTCGATCCAGAGAAAATACATCAGACGAAACGGAAAAAGTTAACCAAGTTCGTTCTCCATCAGTCTTCAGCTTACGATATCATTCACCGTCTGCTCGAGTTCATGAGCGGCCAGGAACATCTAGCCTTGGAAACCAAGATTGTCCTGGACGTTGATGCAGGGAACCTGTGCTTGCCAAGTTTACGTTACGTGATGTTCATGCCTTGACATTTGCATTTCTGCTCTTCGGGGTTGCAGGATTAGTACCGAATGGCAACTTCGAGGTTGGGCCGAAGGCGTCGGACATGAGAGGCACGGCGGTGCTCGGCCGCTATGCCATACCGAAATGGGAGATCTCGGGCTTGGTGCAGTACATAAAGTCAGGCCAAAAGCAAGGGGACATGCTCCTGGTGGTGCCCGAGGGCGTTTTTGCGGTCCGGCTGGGGAACGAGGCCTCGATCAAGCAGAGGATGAGGATGGCGAGAGGGATGTACTATTCCCTCACGTTCAGCGCGGCGCGCACGTGCGCTCAGGAGGAGAAGCTCAACATATCCGTGGCCCCGGACTGGGGCGTCCTGCCGATGCAGACTTTGTACAGCAGCAACGGCTGGGACTCGTACGCCTGGGCGTTCCAGGCCGAGCGTGACGTCGCCGAGATCGTGATCCACAATCCGGGGCTCGAGGAGGACCCGGCTTGCGGGCCGCTGATCGATTCTGTGGCGATTAGGGCTCTGTATCCTCCAAGAGCTAGCAATAGTAAGTCCCATTTCAACTGAATCCGTCGCTTATCAAAGTAATTTGACTAAACAGGACCTGCGTATGCTTATACACTATGCTTACGGTTCCGTTCGTATGCGCGCGTGCGCACTGTTCGTACAATATCTAGTCGTTTTCTTCGGTTACTCCTCAAATTGAAGTTCCAGATTGAGGCAATTTAGACACTGTGATGAATAAGCCCGGTGCAACTACTCAAATTTAGGTCCAACTGATACTGTGCAGGAGTCAAATTCCTACACAGCTTAGTTTTGAGCATCAATTAGGAACTTCAATGGGTCTCTGATTAATTATGGTGTCGACTAACCTATAATACACATGCCCACGCATAAAGCAAGATCATCGATTTCATATATATAGATATATAGCTTTTTATAGAGAGCTAGAGATGGTGGGAGTAGGCTGAGGCGATTTGGGTTGCTTCATGCTCAAATCGCAAACTAATTTCGCACCGGACCGATTTTATATAAGCTAGGCAATTAAACAATCCCAATCGATCTACTGTTTTCGCGTTCAACTACACCACTAAGCTCAAATAATCCACCACACCAGACTTCATTAACCCTCAATTCGCCTTCACCATAAATCCGAGCCTAACTTTAAATTATCCCGCTTATAACTTAGCCTGGTGGAAAAATCGAATCGTCACATTGGCAAATCCTTAGCTATTGGGAAAAAGAAATCTCGGCGTGTGCTTATCACTGAAGTTGATGCAAGATTCGATAATTCGCCACCGGTTGTAATTTAAAGACCTATTTTTGTGGTAGAATGAGTTGGCTCATTGCAAACTATGCTCAGTTGATTTATTATTTAGATTTACTTGCTTTGTTTGATTTTTATTTTAATCTTGAATTTATGTACATTTCTTTCGAATGAATGAACAAAAAACTCCCTTTTTTGTTTTCAAAATTTCTTGCGGGGTCATTTCCCAATAATTTGGTATAATTTCCTGTCCAAAACGAAACGTTTATCAGGTACGAAGCATCATTTTCCACCAGGCAGGGAGCAAATTCACGTGTAAAAAAAAGAAAGTCAAAAATCACATTTCATTTCATCCGACGTGAGGGAAAGAAGGAAAATGACACAAATCGTACGACCGATCGTGACCCCAGCTCTTGCCACCTCTAATACTAAATGCTTGTTCGACTGCAACGGTTGAGCAAGGGGTTGCTAAAATCTCTTTTGCAATATGAGCTAATACTGGAAATTGAGTTGAATGATTATTCCACCACTTTAGAATTTGAAAATCAATGCCGTCTGATTGAGAAAACTCAAATTCAGTAGTTAAATAAATTTCTATTTCAGAAATATTTCCCATTATTCCCTTTTGTCTTTTTTGTCTATTTATTAGATTTCTAGACCCTCTACCTAGGTGCTTACCTTGCATGCCACTAACTTGGGAAGAAGTTCCACTATCACCAACTATATTATATCTATTACAAAAATCATTATACAATTCTACTATTATATCTTTAACTTCTTTTTCTATATCTCTAATATTTACGGTTTCAATCAAATATAAACACTCATAGTATGAATTCAAATCATCAAGTAAGCCCTATATTTTCGTACGTGGATCCAAAACGCAAGCAACCAAATAAATAATAGGAGTTTTGGTATAATATTGCATCCATTTCGTTCGCATTGCTATAATAGTTGGACCTAATTGATTATCGCCTTCATTTTCTTGAAAAATATCAACAATATTTAGACATTCTGTTCAAAAATAAATGTGTAGTAGGATAATAAACACCAGATAAAGTATAAGTTGCATTATTAAAAACTTTTAACAAATCTAAAATTCTTTTGCAAATATCCCACTCTTGTGGGTATAAATTACTTTGAGGAACATAATTCGCAAAAAATGTACATAATAATTCTTTATATGAAAAAGATTGATTAAGCAACTCGTATGTAGAATTCCAACGATGTGGAACATCTCTTGGAAATTTTTTTGGTTTTTTTCCATTTTGTTTACAAAATCTACTCCATTCTCTCATAACTTGGGAATGTTTCCATAAATATGTAATTGCTGTTTTTATTGGACGAAGAGCATTTTCAAGAGTTCGTAAACCATATTGTACGCATAAATTTAAAACATGGCAAGCACATCTAATGTGAAAAAAATTTCCACCAAAAGCGGGTTTACAAATTGTTTCTAACTCGCGAACAGAAGCAGTATTTGACGCGGCATTATCAAAACCAATTGAAAAAATTTTATTAACCAATAAATATTCTTCTAAAACTTGCTTAATTATTCTACAAATATTATGTGCCGTATGCGATTAATCAAAAACTCGAAATGCAATAATTCTTTTTTGAATGTTCCATTCATCGTCTATCCAATGACATGTAATACCCATATAATAATGAGTTTGCCAAGGATCACTTCAAATATCGCTACCTATATGCACACGTCCATTGAAAAATGCAAAAAAAATTCTCAAATCATCTTTTCCTTTTTTATAAAGTTTTAACATTTGGCGTTTAACTATATTTCTCGAAACGGGTTTTGCTTGTGGAGTACATGCATTTTGTACAAAAGTATTAAAACCAAATTTTTCACCAAAATTAAACGCTAAATGTTCAACGGCAGTAAATTTAGCAAGTTCTTCCTCATAATTATTTCTTTCGTAACAAAATAAATTAGAAGTGTTAGAATCGACAAACTTGGGAATTTGTTGTTGCCTCGTGTCAATCCCGAATTCCGTTGGATGTTTTGACGCCAAATGTCGACGATATGTTCCACAGCCGCTTCCAGTTGTAAACCTGTATACTTTTTTACAATGGTTACATATGAGATTGTAGTCGTTACCTTCTAAATGTTGCTTGGTGAAGTGTTGCCATATGATGGATGCACCCCCTCGACTCATTTCTTTTGTTGTTGATGCTTTTTCGATATTGGTAGTTGGTTGTAGACTTTCTTGCGTTGGGATGTGCTCGACATTAGAAATAACGTTGATATCATCTTCATCATCGTATCCCCAATGTGCATACTCACGAGGATCATGAGAATAATTGGATTTTTCGGGAATCATCGAGCTCTTTCCTCTTTCACTAGCCATTTTTTAGAGAATTGAGCAGAAAAAATTGAGCGAATTTGAGAAAATTTGAGCGAATTTGAGAAATGAGAGAATTTGAGACTTGAGAGAAGTTGTGAGGAAAAATGAAGAGTGAAGATGAGTATTTATAATGGTTATGTTTTTTTAAAAAAAAATTTAAAAAATTATTTAAAAATTATTTTAAAAAAAACACAAACGGCTATATTGTCGTTGGTCAACCAAACGGCTAATTAGCCGTTTAGTTGACCATATTATATTATATTATATTATATTATATTATATTATATTATATTATATATGCCGTTTGGAAACGGCTATTAATAACCATTTCCAAACAACTATCGGGCTGGTTCGGAACCGCGATTCCAAACCGGCCCGGAACCGGCGGTTCCGAGCCGGTTTTTAAATTTTGCGACCCGAAACCGACCCGCGCCATACGGGCAGGTTCCGATTCGCAATGAACCAGCCCGTGGCCACCTTTACTCCAACCCAAGGCGCACACTTGGGATTGGACCACTGTCTTGGATTCGTGGACCTAATCAGCCCAAAAATGGGGCCAATGGCCTTAAATGGGCCACCAACTTGGTCCTTGTCCATGAAGGCCCAGGTTAACAGGCCTTAAAAGATCCTGTCCATTGGCCCACTAAACATGGCTCCACCTTAACGGGCCCTTTGGCCTTCAGCAAATCGGGGCAGAGGATGGACCCCGCTTATGGGATGGTAGGTCCAGTCATCTCCCAAAATCCCACTTTTGGGTTTCATTAGTCCAATTGAGCCCAAAAATATCCGGCCTAGTGATGGCAGAAATTGACTCTGTTATCCAAGGCGCAAATGCCGTGTCCATGAAGGCCAACCGAGGCTGTGCGCGACTATCCCGCCCAGGGGCCTTTAAGCCCAAGGTAAATTTTTAATTCGTGAGCTCACGGGCCTCAAATGGGCTTTTGACTTGGCCCTGTACCTATTAAAGCCCATTTTTTGGGCTTTCACAGTCCAGTTTAGGCAAAAAATACTGCATATTCAGTTGAGGACCATTCGATCAAACAAAAGTCAAGGACCGAAAATAGAAATTGATATGTCAGCCCAAAGGTGGACCAATTATGGCCCAAGAGCGGCCCAGAACATGATAAACAAAAAAATGATCGCTAATAAGTCAATTAACATTTTCATGCATGATGAATATATTGTTGTTTATTCATTTTTGTAAGGATACAAGTAATCATTTTTAGGAAAATATTTTCCAAACAGTTAATGGGGCAATCTCAAATGAGTACCCAATCATTTTCTTACTCTACATGCAAATTACACGACACAAATGACCATGGGCTCAATCGCTAAGGGAACGCTCCAAACATTACCCCTCGCGCAAGTCTTATTGCATTTAATATCCAAGCCATTAAATCAAGCCTAAGCCACTTCATTGATGCCTGGCGATGCGAAAAAAGAACGTGGCAAATATGCAGGAAAATAACCTAACAATTCATACCTAAATAGGAGACCATATGCATCCAGATTAAGGGCACATATAGCTGTACATATGAACAACAAAGCTTGAAATCATCCTTGGTAACCTTTAAAAAAAAAAGATTAAACTCTAATTACTACCTTTTTCGCTTCTTGTGGTGGAGCAGAACAAAGAACAAATTTTAACCCCGTCTCTAGAGGGATGAAACCGATTAAGTGAACAAAGGAGCAGTGTCCCAACCAGGCAGTTAGATAAGAGGAAAGGAGAGGAGAGCAGATCCTATGAAAACTCCATAGCGCTTATCAGTATCTTCTTTCCATAGGAAACACTCCAAAGATGTCACAACTACCTTGCACCTATTTTCCAACATCAAATATGCATTAGCATCGGATTAGCGGTTAATGCACTGCAGGGGAAGACATGATGTTGGAGGTATTTTGGGTCCAAACCAATGCTCAGTTTGATCCAGGTATCTCACTTAAGAAGGCAGAATTTGTGACCACGTCCGCCAAATCTAACCGTGACTAAACCCAAGAAGCAGACTGATTGCACAAACTGACAATAAAAAGATACATCAAGGATACAGCTTACTGCTCAATGCCAACCACCAACCCCCAAAAATATAAGTAAAATTGAAGAGAGGAGAGACTGCTCACCTTAACTGCTTATCTCCAGTCTGTTTTATCATTTTGCGTACCATCATCTTGATAATCAAGACTGTTTTCACCATTAGTACCTTGAGGACCGATACAAGGGGTGAGAGGAGGGAAAGCCGGAACTGCCTTCAGTATAAACTTGCGGCCACTCTTCAAGGCCACTGAAGAACTTGTATTAAGTCCATGAAGATGACTGTGAGGAGGAGAAACTCGCTTACGACTGGGGGAGCTAACTTTCACTGATTTTACAGTGGTTGGATCATCCTTCAATACTTCAGGCGTATCATCTCCCAGAATGGTAGCACCCGACAGAGGATCTTCGCAAGATTTGGCACCAACTAATTGAGTCCCTGGGGTAACTGGAGAACAACACCGACGATCGGAGTTGCCCGCAAGGTGATTATTTCCAGGAAAGGCCGGGATGATTGAAGTACAAATGTTATCCTTTGCTTTAGATGACTTTGAAGACAAGCCAGCCTTGATAAGGGGGCTTGATATAGGAGTAAGGCGGCATAAATTCAACAATGAATCGCGTCTAGGGGAGAATTCATCCACCATCGCATTTTCTACATCATTGTCATCTGCAACCTGAATAAAAGAACCTGGTTTCAGAGTATCTTTTTGCCTTTCTTGTGGTATGTCTCTATTATCCACACTTCCTGGAGGCCTTCCGGATTTTGCAGATGATGATAAGATCTGATGATCTGAATTAGGCGACAGAATGTTTCTTGTAGAAAGCCGTGATCTCAGAGGGCCCTTTCCATGGCTGGAGATGGAAAAATTAAAAAACGTGATTGATCAACTCAAGAAAACTTGATTCGATCCTTCAGTTCCTAGAATGAAGTCAGACTTAAAGCTATCGCAAGTCTTACTCTGAAAACTGCAATGATGGTGTTTGTGGAATTAGCTGGACAGACTCATACATATGCATCCGCAAGTGATCTTTCTCAGATGCCACTGTTTGCAGCTTCTCATCATTTATGCCTTCCAAGATTCTCTCACTAACTCTGCTGCCTGTTACTTCTCTACTTACACAATAATCTGACAAAAACCATAGTTTATACATTAAAAGAAGAAACTATGGAGAAAGGGCCGCCTCTTAGATCCTAGTGAACAGAAAAAGCAAACTTTCAAGTATAGCATGTCTTGCCCTGTTCTTTCCTTATTCTGACGAAAGGAAACTCAGATATCATAAAGGTACCATGCCAATCATTTCAAAAAAGAAAAAGAACTGCCCACAATAAGTGCTTACCCTCCTTTGTTCCATAAACATTTTTGCATCCTTCACATCGGCAATTATCCGAGCATCCAACATTGGCCTATTAAAAAGGCAGACATACAAGTTAATTACAAGGATAACAAGCATCCATGAGTGTCAGTATAGCAAGAGATAAAACCTGATAGCATTCACAGTATTTCTTTAGACACATCGACTTTTTGCAATTGCATCCTCTTTTGTGCCGTGCTGATGCTGGTGTTGACAAAACTCCATCTTCCTGTGGATAGTGAAGAAGATCATTAGTTGCAGCAACATAAGTCAGACCAAATCTAAAATGGAGTGTACCTTATTTTTTGCTGAAAACTCCCCGCTACTTTCTATAATCTTTGGAGCAAATGCCAGCGGATTGCGGGATTCAATTTGCTGTCGTGTCTCAAGAACTGTTTGTTCATATTGAGGTCTATTAAGGCATCCTTGGCATGAACAAGGTTCAACACAATACATTCCAGCGGCGAAACAGTCACAATAACTGTTAAGAGGCAAAAACATAAGTTGCACCACTGCAGACCATGGGTGGGGAAACACAAAGTACAAGTTAATTAGCTTACAGTTTCAAGCATTTACTCTTCTTACAATTGCAACGTTTGCAACCATCACTGTTGAAGGTGCCCATTGTCTTGTTCCTAGTGAACCACAGGGTGAGTTAGCAGAGTGCTTAAACCACCTATAGAATAGAGTGCGAAATCAATATCTCAGAAAAAGAAAGGGAACTAACCTTTTCTTTTTGGGACTCAGTTGGATAAACTCCTCTGATCCATCAACAAGGGCTAAATCAAGATTCCTCTTTTCACGTGGAGTATCATAATGTTCATGTGGTATCAACAAATTCTGGCCCTCAATCTCAGGAAGAGAATCAGAAGTCGCAGATGTCGCAGTTTCTGAAACCTTACTCTCGTACCTTTCATCTAAAGCCTCCGAGGCAACTGTCTTGGGTAGGTCCGATGAAATTGCACATTCACTTGATTTACCCCACATATGGCAGGTTTCAGCGGAGGCCGACTTTATATCCTCTACATCCAGGTGGTCTTCCTCTGGTTTAATGTTTTTGGCTGCGCTGCAACTTAGTGTTCTGTTACCGACAATACTATTTAAATGTAAGCCAATGCCTGACGGCTTGGATACCATAATGGGAGAGCTTTCACACTGGCGATCGGCCAGGATGCTTGTGACAGATTTGTACAGGCTGCGGATTGGTCTCTTGCTGGCAATTATATTGGGATTAGGCCTAGATAAATCCAGATCTTCCATATCCGAAGCAGTACCCAGTGATCTTGAAGTGTCAAAGTTACGTGCTGGTAAACTTAAAGATCTTGAAAAACTAATTGGGTGTGAATCATCAAATTGAAGACAGCGTCTAAGCAAGCCTCGCTGATGTAGAATAATCTGCAGCAAACGGATTGGTTATTGACATGGAATAATAACAATAACAACAGCAAGGAGAAGAAGAAGACTAAGAACCCTATTTATCCATCTGTTTGCGCTAGACCCCTGACTACACCGTATCACAGGAAACAAACTTGGCACTTGCCAAAGAAACAAAATTGGAAATGAAACATGCCATAATAGCAAGATGACAACTTCATGACACCAAGCAACCAGCAATATGCTCAATATAAACATAGAAAGTAAAGGAGAAACCTCAAAGATAATTTGCTGATGAAACCTGGAGTTGACTATGTAGAGTTAAATACATGGGATCGACTCCTTTATTTTGATTAAATGAGATCCTCCTTATGCCTCCCTATCAAAGTCTATAGCTTTCCTTGTCAAAGTTACTAGTCAACTTTGTGCAACTTACTCCTTAAGGTTCAACATTAAAATGGCATCAGAAACTTGAGTTTTCGACCATCCACAAGTGAAGCTGATGACTAAGAATAAAATGGAGAGATGCAGACTTAATTTACAACAAAAGTCCAATCATCATTCACAGCTAAACCTGATCATAGGCCTGGCTTGGTTTTTAATATAGGCCAGTGGGGCTGAGATGGGCCCAAAGGAGAACAGAAGCATGTGAGGGCTTCAGCAAGCGGCTTCCTAATTGGACTTACTTGACCTGGCCCGCATTACCTTTCCAACCCCAAACTCTTTAGATTTGTTTCTTCTATCAATTTTCTATGATCAGAGTCCTTGTGACAGGATAATGGTGGGATCTTATGAAGATAGATCTATATGCCTGATCTTGGACCTGATCTTGGACCTGATCCAAGCACAAGGCCTAGAATGTTTGCAATGTGCCATCCTGCACAATGGTGAGTTCTATGTACAACTAAAACAGGAGCTCATGACTTTCTGATCTCCAAATATACCTCTTGTGCAATTCGTGAAGATACCACTATAAGATTAACCCCAAAATGAGAGAGAAGTTCTTATTTGGTTACTCCATTGTTCTCAAAAGAAAACATCAAGAAGAGATCTCATCATATTTTCAACAAAATAAAATAACACCATCACTTGAATAAATGCGTTTATAACATCATCTTGTTGAATACAAGTTCGATAAATCATAAAAAAAAAACTAGCAAATTGTTTCTCTCACACACAATAAAACTTTAGGAAAGACCCAACCATTACGTCAAATGAATAGTAGTCAATTTCAGAGAAGACGAACGAGAATTTTAAAAAGATACATATGAGTACAAAGTAAACATGCTAATCTTGTTATTGTTTAACTCACTAGAAGGAAATCATGCCAAAGATAAAACCTCCTTCGTAATGGCCCTGGGTAAAAGACGAACAGAGCAGCCACCAAAACTGGAACTTCACTTCAGCAAAAACTTCTATTCCAAACCATCACCTATACTCGATAACCCTTGTACAACATGTCACTAACATAAAATCTCAAGCCAAAACTACTTTCAGTGTGGCTTCCAGAAATGTCAGGACCTCAGAGGCCAATCACAGCCAAAGGACAACAATGACCTCTCATTGATATGCCATCCTGACACCTCATGCCTGCAATCTGCAGTTATTTATCAAGGAGGAAGTGCAATATTTGTCTGATTTATGCTAATAAAGATGTAGAACACTGTAAAGATTTCGTCCTTTGTCATTCATTTCAAGACGGGGACTGCCTGCAATAAGATGAAATGGTTTGCAGCAGGCATTCAGAAAAGCTCCACACCCATTTTAAGGACTTCCCACAGTCTTGCCTTCCCGGCCTCACGGGAAGGTTGGTAAATACAGAGAGGCCATAATCATCTACTGGTTAATCATATCAATGACAATGAAAATTGCTCGAAGCCATAATGATTGAGGACCCTTTCCCATTAAAAGTTCAGTTACCTTACTATAAGTGGTGCCTTCTGAATGTATCTACAATCTATCCTTCACATTTTAAAGCATCTCAAAATCATGGCTCTGGGTTCACCCATCAGAACATCTTCTAAACACATTTAGTAATTGCACAATCATAGGCTCAAACATTAACCAAATAACCAACTATCTTAATACATGTATCAATTCTTTTCCAGTTAAACATCTCATTACATGTGTTTTACATGGAATATTTAATACTTAACTAAGATGATAACACAATGAACAAATTGTACGAAAAAACAAAGGAGGAATGTCTTTTGCCTGTGGAATAGTAGAAAAGGAAGCATGACTATAAGGCACAGAAATTAATATAAATTGCACCACTATATAAAAAGGACTAGGCCTCTCCAAATAAAGATATTAGATTATAATGAATAGCTGCAGAGAGATCTCTACTTGGACAAATCTCAGGATATGTAGAAGCTGGCCTTTTTGAATTTCAAAAAACAAAGAAAAGATAACTGCATGGAAGCCATTGAGACAAACCTCAGGATGATGTGAATCAGCATGCTCATTTAAGGTTGCCTCTGAATCCACTCCATCATTACATGCATCAACCAAAGGACAGGATTCAGGGAGCGATTGCAGGCCACGAGGTCCGCACTGATGGCTACATCCTGCCAGCTGCATAGTACAGTTCATAAACTAGAGAAGAAAAGTTACCTAAAACGTATGCTAATCAAAGCTAATAACTTAGCTAATGGGAAGAGCTCTCTAACTACCTCAGCAACCGAATCTACAGATTGTTGCTTTTTAGATGTATTTTCTACAGACAAGTCAAGCACAGTTTTTATGCATTCAATAGTTGATTTGTCTCCCCTGCTGCACTCATCTTCCGCTCCAATGGGTTGAAGCTCCTCCTGTCCTTCACCAGAGAAACCATGAGGTAAATTCACTTCTGCCCCGTATTCATTCTCCATGTTAGTTTTTTGGTCAAACTCCGAGAGATTGTCCACCGAGTAGGTGACATTACTCAGCGAACAATTTTCCCTTTCTTTCCTAGAGTGGCCCACTAAATGAGCAGAATTGGCACAATCAACCTCAACTGGATCAGCCAAGTATTCATCTACACACCCAGAAGAACTACATGGCTGAGCTTGTGAAGAGTCTTTGCAGCTAAAGTTTCCTTTATCATAAGTAACAGCTTCAACTCTTGCTTGGGCGACAAGTTCATTGGGCTCCTCAGAAGCCTCTTCAATTTTGTCCTTACGTCGATTTTCATGACAAGATAACTCTTCAATGGATGGTTGGACTGGTTGAATGCTGTAAGTACCAAGGAAATGCAGTCAACTATATATAAATGTTGTTCTGGAATTTCCTAACTAGGCAACCAAAGCAATTCAAAAGTCTCACCTGTTCAAGAAATTGGCCTCACGCTGTAAGTTTACATGTGGAGAAGTAAATACGACAGGGGAAGAATTAAGCCCAGGGAAAACTTGCGGAACATGCGCAGCCTTGACTGGATTTATTGGAGAGAGGGTCTTGACAAAATTAGAGAAAGGGGACTCCTACAAGTGAAAGAAGAAGCAAAGTTGCACATGGCATCAATCAGAAAAACATCACGACTAATCCCAAAGATCTGTACATGTAACGTGCACATTGTTTCCCCCAAATAATTATGATAATATGAGCATATGCAGGTGATCATGGGCTAGATATTTGGTACAAAGTAAAGTAAAAAAAAAAAAATTGCATAGCTCAGGGGCAGCACTCACATCATATGCCTAGCTAACACCTGTCTTGCCTTTTGATTATAACTGAAGAGATTAAATGTTTGGGAATGGGGATCTATGATTCTGCATACACAATTCTACAATGCCTTTTTTTCCAAGAACTCAAGTACATTGATAAGATCTTAGACAAAACAAAACACCCGAAGAGTCGAATGCCTCAATGTCCTAACCTGATATCATCTTCCTATATAAGCTTCAAATTTCGTCTGCCTTACAAGAAAAACTACGAAGTTGAAAAGCACATGTCCTTTACCTTACCAAATACAGCATATAGAAAAATCATGCGTCAGTGTTACCGTTCGTCCCATGCTGTCTCACAAACTACTATCAATAGATTTCTCAAGACATGGCAAAGCTTAATTCAAAGAAATGGCATCGAGTACATCAACTGAGAAACCGCTGTATCAACAGAATGATAACACCTCATTCCACCAATGATTGACAGTTCGACACACATTACATGAATTCGCAGATCCATTAGAATGACTTCCAAATAGACACTATTCCATCAAGAAACGTGAATTAGACTACCAAATAAACACTCGAGGGATTGCTCCACCAAAAAACTCTCGCATCCTACTTCGGACAATAATCTAGCAATATAGCTCGAGTTCACATCGACACTGAACTCAGCTCTCGGAAGGCTGAGAGCAACAAGCAAGCGCAATCAAAGCGCCGAACAACACTCAGATTGAAACAAAATGCTGCCGCAGAAAGATGAGAATCGGAGCTGGAAAACAAACAGCGAGACGCGTTCGGACACAATCATCTAATCTAACACACAGATTGCGGCGGCAACTACAGCAGCAGCAGCAACACCAGAAAACCGGGAGCATAAATCGCGAATTACTTGAACCGGCGGGGAATCCGACGGAGCGCGGGCACAATCAACCGCGGCCGCGGGTCTGTCGGTCTTCGCAGCAACAACGTCAGGAGATTCCATAGCGCAAAAACCCTAGCTCGAATCCTAAGCTAAGCTCCGAAACAAAAACCCCTAAACGAAGGAGAAGCTGCTCTCGCCCCGGCATTTACTCGAGGCTCTTCCTCTTATCCTTGGAATCCCAGCTACTAGAGAAGACGCTCTGCAAATGAGGTTCGCCTCTTCAATTTTTTTTTCTTTCACTTTTTTTTTTCTCTAGACAACATTTCTGAATTTTTGGGGTTTCGTTTTTATTTAAGTTGGAGGTTTTTGGCACTCGATGAATAAGCGCACAGAGGCTGAAAAAGCGGGCGTTTGAAAACCGGGCGGGAACACTAGCTGTTACCAGTACACCCCTTCTTTTCGGGCTAAATGGGCCCTTATTGGGCCGTTACAGTATTTGGGCCTAAGTTGGGTTTCTGGCCCATAATGGGATCAAGGAACGCGGGGACGGATAATGAAATTCTCGACACCTCAATTTCCGTCAAAAGTTTTTCGAAATTTTATAAAAAATTATAAAATTATTTTTTTGGTAAAATTTATGATGTTTCTCTGTATATGTTTTCACAAAAAAAAAATTTGAGGCAATCGCCGTATATCCACCTTGTAATTCACATAAATTAACGTGTTCTTTATAAGTTAAGATGCTTTGAGTTGATTGATTGAACGTGCAAAGTGGTGCTATTTTGGCGACCTGCTAATTGAAATAGAGGGAAACGAAAATCATGGCCATGGGTTGCGATGACGTAACATTAATTGCAAAGAAAAATAAAAATTGGACAGTTTTCCTCTTTTTCGAGTCGGAAAAAGAATTTCGACAGATTTGATAATGCTAATAGCTCGAGGAGTGACTAGAAAGATGGTTGGAGGACCTGATCTCAGGGTCAAGGGAGGAAGGGACATTTTAGACTTTTCATTTTTCCGCGTATATAGTATGGTGTATCGGATTTTTATTGCGTAGTTGTTGAAATTACATGCTTGGGAACCAAGTCAGTCCAAACGCTTCCCAAGACAATGTGAAAGCAAGAAAATTACTATTAGCAGACTAATGCACAAGAGGTCGAGTTATGAGATGATCAAAATATGGCTATATAATTGACACAAATTGACGTATTTTCTTTTCTCTTTTTGGTCGATTGGCTCGTGAATCGTATTTTTGATTTAATGATTAAGTGCATAATATTACTACGGCTTACTATTAATGCACTTAGAATGAACTGAATCTTGAGCCGAGGATCAAACTCTCCAAGAGATTCATTGTTGCATTACCTATATCTTCTTTGTTCATAAACAAAGCTAATTCAGCAACAATAATAATAATAATAATACGGATACCTCATCTTTCGAGAAAGCTTCTTTTTTTTTTCTTTTCACGGCCTGACATACCCTGATGATAAGTCGGAGGAAGATGAGAATGATGTTGATTGATTTTCACAAACGGAATTTCTAAAGAATTGGTCGACTTTCGATTATCCTAATGATTCAAACCAAAATTCTTTTTACCTCTCTCTCTCTTTTTGCAAAAGCATGGGTTAAGACAACTTGTGAAGACAAAATTTCGGCCCATCTTGTTTTTTCGCCAGAAAATGAATTTTGGCACGTATGATACTTTCAAAAACTCGGAGAAAGGACCAGGAAGGCTGCTGGAGACAATTTGGTGCCCAAACTACTTGCCCATACTATTGATCTCATTCGAGGTCCGGAGAGGAAGGGACATTTTCGACTTTTCATTTTTCGAGGGTAATATGGTCGGCAAGGAATTTAATTACGTAATTATTGCAACGACATTTGTGCCTGGAAACCAAGTCAGTCAACGCTTCACTGGACAACGTGAAAGCAAAGCACACGATCAATGGCAGACTCGATGTACACACGAGACGTCAAATCGGACGGCTCTTCCGATTTGGCGTGACCTAATCTGTCAATGGTTGACTGGCCCTTACCTCACGGCCGCCAAAAGAAGTGTCCGAATGGTTTAGGGGTAAAATCGTCCGAAAAAATCATAGATACTATCGATCCAATATTTTTACATCCTATCAATGGAGTCCATTTGATCGATTTTGACTTGAAATCACTAATATCGATAACCATCGTCCTATTTAACATGGCCGACACTTACATGGATATTGAATAATAATTTAATTTTTGTAAATTTATTAATTTTTTTCTTTGTTCTGTTTACATTTTTTCTTTTTTTTCTCCATCATTGGCTCATGAAAGGAAAAAGAAAAAAGAGAAGGAAAAAAAAAGTAAAGGCTGAAAACATAAAAAAATAATAATAAAATACCGAAATAGAACATTGGTAAAAATCTTACCTTGTCAATCAAGTACTCCCTACCTCTTTAGGATTTACTTTGATCAAATATCCATCAGCTTTGTTCTCATTTTATTACTAATTAAATGAAAATCAGCTTGTTTCGATAAAAAAAAAAAGATCAAAATTGATCGAATGGATTTAATTGGTTAAATATGAAAACATTTAGGACTCAACATCAACATCAATATTACCTTTATCCCAAACTAGTTAGGGTCGGCAAAATATTTAGGACTCAATTAAAAATTTTAAAAAAAATTATGATTAAATTGGCAAAAACACTTAGTTGGTAAAATATGAAAAAAAAAATTAGAATTCAATTGGCAAAATTGAAAAGGGTTATGATTGAATTGGAAAAAGTACTCAATTAAAAAAAACGTGAAAAAATTTAGGACTCAATTAGTAAAATTAAAAAGATTTATCACTGAATTAGAAAAAGTACTCAATTGAAAAAATATGAAAAGATTTAGGATTTAATTGACAAAATAAAAAAAAATTATGACTAAATTGGGGCTTTACCCGTCCCCCGCTTGGACGCGGGCTTTTACAAGAGAATTAAAGGCTCTCAACACAAGAAAATGCGAACGGCACGGATCCCACCCAAGTTCGTTTTAAAGTACGATAGGGTTATGAATTTTTTTTTTTTGGGAGATTTTTCGAGATTGTTTGGTCAACGGTTAGCAGTTCTAACGTGACGATCACATGTTGGAGTTTCGCTGTATTTTCCTGGAGATGCTAGTACCTCTAGCAGATGTCGACCCTGGTTGGTTGCATCACCATCAGACCAGCGAGGTCGACGAAGATCTTTGCAGAAGTCAAACAATTCTTGTTTATCTAATCCGCAAAGCCGGAAAACAATGTAAACAGTGGCGTTTCCAGTTTGACCAAGGAAGGGAGAGATTCGAGGAAGAAGCGTTCGCCAAGCATAGTTTCGGCAAAAATTTTATTCATTTCAGGAAAGACTATTCGGGTCTTGAGTTCGCCTCCTGGAGTTTCAGGACCTGCAACAATTCTCAGCAATGGCCATGAACAAAAGCTACAGAGGAGAGCTGCTATGGCCTGTTCTGGCTCTGTTATTTCGCTCGTCCCTTGGGGCTACGGACACCATCAGACCCAAAGGCGTGTTGGCTAGCAACGACACGCTTGTTTCCGGAGCCGGGGCCTTCGAGCTCGGCTTCTTCAACGACAACACCTCCGGCATTTACTACCTGGGAATTTGGTTCAGGGCCGACCCGAACAGGAGGGCCGTGTGGGTCAACCGCGAGAATCCGTTGTTCGATTCCTCGTGTACTCTTCAGGTAAGGTACGATGGCAACTTAGTACTGACAGACATGCGACAAACCCCGATGATAGTCAACTCAGGATCGCTCACAACGAATGCGAACACCTCCGCGACACTTCTTGATTCTGGGAATTTCGTTCTTAGACAAGGCGGCGCTGTCATCTGGCAAAGTTTCGATTATCCGACCGACACGTACTTGCCCGGCATGAAAATCGGGTTTTTCGGTGTCAACACGGATCAATCCAGGATACAGGTCCTTGTTTCGTGGGTAAGTCCGCAAAATCCATCTCGAGGCTCATTCACCTTAGCAGTCGACTATCAAGGGTCGACTAGTCTTGGTGTTTGGCGCGAGGATCGTGTCCACATGGATATCGGATTCTGGGACAGAGGGAATTTCAGATTCATTTTCGCAAACACATCAGATAGATACAATTTCAGCTATGTCTCGAACGAGAATGAGACCTACTTCACATTTAGTAGCAAAGGCACATACGCATCCACATGGTTCGTGCTGGCTGCGACGGGCCAACTCGAGGAGCATAATATGGTGGATGCCGACGGCGGTTTTTCGTTTTCGTCCGTGAGCCATCAGCTGTGCGCAGATTCAAAAGGGGGTAACTCTGGCAAATGCTTGACTTCGATTCCGTCTACGTGCAAGGAGGGCAGTGACTTCTCGCCGGTCGATGGAACGATGCCGGATTCATCACTCATTACTGCAATGCACGTGGGATTCAACGAGTGCGAGGTCCTGTGCCAGGGGAATTGCTCTTGCACGGCGTTCATGTTCCGTCAAGATGATCAAGCTGCGTGCCAACTTTATTACGGGAACAAGGACTTGTTGAGGTCCAAAGATGGAGGAAGCGGGACATTCTACGTGCGAGGCGACTCTTCTGCAGAGAACGGTCAGTATGAACAGGCATAAAACAGAATATGGCTGTCCAAACTAGCACTCCTTGTAGTTAAATTCTATGTTCACAACACGTTCAAGACTGTCGCCTTTGTGCGTAATACTACTTACTATTCAGGGATTCGCTCTAGCGGAGTGTCTGAAATCATGTGAGATCGCTTCATTAGGCCTGATAGTCCTAAATGAGATAGTCAATTGGTAGGGTATTAACGTCGTACTAAGTCGCATATCTATGGCGAACGATGCATCTACTGTTTAATTCATTGGGTGTAACCATGCCGGTTTTGGAATTTTAGGTGGTAAAAGGAAGAAATTGCGGTTGATCGTCGCCGGAGCTCTGGCTTCCTTAGCGGTCCTTATCCTGGTACTCTTATCTTATGTGCAATGGACTAGGCACAGGAAGAAAGGTGAACCCTCTCTTTCTCACACTCCCGCTGATGAGCCGTGTCAATGTTCTCTCGGTCTCATGATTGTCTCTGTGACCAATTTTGTAGTAGGAGGAACTAAGGTGAGAAATGGCGAAGAGACGAATGGGAGCTCGGAGACGACTTTACTCCGAAAAGGGGTCGGAGCGGCTGCTAAAGATCTCGCAAGCGCAAAGAAGGCGGAAATAAGCCAGCAGAAAGATCGGGAATTAGCATTGTTCTGTTTTTCCAGCATAGAAGTCGCGACGGACTACTTCGCAGCGAGGAATAAACTTGGCGAAGGCGGTTTTGGCCCTGTTTACAAGGCAAGAAAAGCATATTACCACACTACATTATGCAATTATTTTAGATTAACTGGCTAAAACGGTAACCAAATCTGGATGATGATTCCAGGGTCAACTTCCTGAGGGACCGGAAATTGCGGTGAAGAGGCTTTCGAAGATGTCTCGGCAAGGATTGGAGGAGTTCAAGAACGAGGTCACTCTAATATCAAAGCTGCAGCACCGGAACCTCGTGAGGCTCCTGGGATGCTGCGTCGAAGGAGAAGAGAGCATTCTGATTTACGAGTACATGCCCAACAAAAGCTTGGATTCGTTCATTTTCGGTTTGTCCTTCTTCTTCTTTTATTCTTTTTCAATCTGTGATCCGCTCTTTGCTTGATATGGTCATTTGAATGCCTCATTTTGAAATATGTTGTGTATGCATTATGTGATTCTACTAAATTGAAGATCCTGCGAAAAGAGTGCTCCTGGATTGGAGGAAACGTGTCGGCATAATCGAAGGCATTGCTCAAGGGATCTTGTATCTCCACAAGTACTCGAGGCTCCGAATCATCCACCGTGACTTGAAGACCAGCAACATATTGCTGGACAGTGACTTGAACCCCAAGATATCCGATTTCGGCATGGCAAGAATCTTTGGAGAGAATGAAGCACGGGCAAAAACGATTAGAGTTGTTGGGACATGGTAAGCAGACCCGATGTATAACAACTAGCTTCATACGTAAGTTGATTTTCCTACTCATTTACTCAATCATACTTATGAATGCTCGAATTCTACATTGGTTAGTGGATACATGTCCCCTGAATACGCAATGGATGGTCTATTCTCCGAGATGTCGGACGTGTTCGCATTCGGGGTCATTTTGCTGGAGACAGTGAGCGGCGACAAGAATATCGCCTTCTTCGAGTGCGATCACTCTTTGAACTTGCCCAGTAAAGTAAGTAAACTTCTCCATAACAGACTGCTGTTCATTAATTTTATCATCATCTGAGCTGGACAATTTGGCTCGATATAGGCTTGGAATCTATGGAAAGAAGGGAAGTGCAAGGAGTTCATGGACCGGACACTAGCCACCTCTTGCTCGGAAAATTCGGTGGAACGGCTCGTTCAGTTGGGCCTACTGTGCGTGCAAGAAAGGCCGATGTATCGACCTACGATGTCGGATGTGGTCTCTATGCTCAACAATGAGACAATGCCTCTGCCTCTTCCGAGAGAACCGGCGTTCTTAACCCACAAGACGGATTCGGCATCGAGCTCAAGAAGGCAGAGACATTTTTCTGCAAGTGAGATCACAGTATCAGAGTTATGTGCCAGGTAGAAGGTAAAAGGCCAAGGATTAGCCATCATGACCCAAAAGCATCTTATGCCATGGAGGCTAATATGTTAGGTTTCAAGCAAGAGTTGGCAAAGCCAACCAGAGTTGTTACTGTTGCTTCATGTATGAGATTAGTGTTACTGTGCCACAGAAGGAAGAAGATGGCAGGTTACATATGGATTTGCACATAATTTGATAGAGATTAAAAGAAAAAAATTGAAATTTCTCATCGGACAATACATTTTTTCCGGTAATTGGCATAAATTAACGCATTTCTCGTTTTTTATCAGCTGTCAACTGGCCTTCTGGCAAAATGATTAAGCGTGTCGGAAAACTGCAACCACAGCTTACTATTAACACGTTTAGAGTGAACCGAAAAGCTTGGTTATGATAACCTGAACGTTAACTACCAAGACAAGTTTCGACCCGGACAAAGAATTTCGACAAATTCGATGCTGTCAATTACTCAGAGAAATGACTGGAGAGATCGTTGGAGGTCAAATGGCGCGAAATACAGTTGCTGTATTGTTGGAGGACTTGGATCTAAGCATGGTTAAGAGAGGAAGGAACATTTTCGACTTTTCAATTTTCCGTGGACAGTACGGTGCATCAAAATTCAATTACAGATCATCGGGTCAACCAGTAGTCTCGTTCAACAGGATGATCTCATTTTGTTAAGTAAAGCAAATTTCATAGTGTAAAACAAATTTCGTAGTGTCATACTTGGTTGATTGCATCCCCAGTAGAGCAGCGAAATAGATGAAGATCTTAGCAGAAGCTGAACAATTCTTGTTTATCCGATTGGCGATACATGGATATAATGTAGATCCAAGGCTTATTCTAGTTTAACCAAGAAGGCAGAGATTCGAGGAAGAAGCATGAAATCAATCTGGAAAATTATGTGGCAACTGAAGTGGTTTCGATGAAGGAGTCACCGAGCAAGTTCCTGCAAAATTTCATTCAATCGCGGAAGACTATTTGGATCTTCAGTATCTGCAACAATTCTCTGCAATGGCCAACAAGGAAAACAACAGAGAAGAGCTATTGTTGCCTCCTTTTGCTCTGCTCTTTGGCTCATACCTTGGGGCGATTGACACCATCAGACCCAAAGATTTGTTGACTAGCAATGACACTCTCGCTTCCGGAGCCGGAGTCTTCGAGCTTGGCTTCTTCAATGACGCTGTGTTGGGCAATTTTGCTACCTGGGAATTCGGTTCATGACCAATCCAAACAAAAGGGAATTGGGAGAATCCCATGATTGATTCCTTCTGTGCTCTTGAAATAAGGTACAATGGCAAATTAGTACCGATAGACCGGCGACAAAACCCGTTGACAGTCAAATTCAGGAATGCTCACGAAAAATGTGAACACTCCCACAAAACTTGATTCTGGGAATTTCATTCTTAAACAAGGCGATCCCGTTATCTGGCAATGTTGTGATTATCCGACCGATACGTTCTTGCCTGGCATGAAAGTCAGGTGGTGGTTCAGTCTCAACACGGATCAATCCAGGATGCAAGTCCTCATCTCATCGGTCAGTCCACAAAATCCATCTCAAGGCTCATTAACTTCAGCAGTCGACTATAATGGGTCGACTAAGCTTGGTGTTTGGTGCCTTGGTGTTTGTACTCATAGATATCGGGTTCTGGAACAGAGAGAGATTCAACTTCATTTTCGCAAACACATCAGATGGATAAAATTTCAGCTTTGTTTCGAAATGACAATGTTACTTACTTCACTTTTAGGAGCAAAGGCACATATGCAGCCACATGATTCGAGATGGCTTCGACGAGCAACTTGAGGAGCATAACATGGTGCACCCCCCAATGGGCATATTTCGTTTTCGTCGGTGAGCCATCAGCTGTGCAAGGAGGGGTTAATCCGGGCATATGTTTGACTTCAATTCCATGTACATGCAAGGAGGACAATGACTTCTCGCAGATCAATGGCACGATGCCAGATTCAGCTCTTGTTAGTGCAGTCCCGATGGGGTTTGGTGAGTGTGAGGTCTTGTGCCGGGGTAAATGTTCTTGCACGGCATTCATGTTTCGTCAAGATAACCAAGCCGTGTGCCGACTTTATTAGAGAAACAAGGACTTATTAAGGTCCAGAGACCGAGAAGGCGGGACATTCTACGTGTGAGGTGCCACTTCTGCTGAGAACGGTCGGTATGAACAGGCTATGATCAATCATACGGTAAAGACTCATCTTTGTGCATAATACTACTCACTCTATTTAGTGATTCGTTCTAGCATGGCATCTGATATCTTGTAAGATTGCTTGATTAGGCGATATCCTAACGAACACTTCTTTTTAGTAAGACAACCAGTCCTCCATGAGATGATACTATGTCGCACATCTGCAGCTAACAATGTGAATTGTGCTTGCTGGTTTTGGACTCTTAGGTGGTAAAAGGAAGAAATTGCAGGTTGATTGTCGCTGGTGCTCCGGCTTCCTTGTTGGTTCTTATCTCGGCACTCCTTATCTTACTTGCAAGGGACTAGGCACAAGGAGAAAGGTGAATTCTCGCTTTCTCACACACTCGCTGAGAAGCCATGTCGATGTTCTCTCGGTCTCATTGGATGATTCATTCTGTGAACAATCTTGCATTAGGAAGTAAGGTGAGGAATGGAGAACACAACAAGCAAGAGCTTGGTGACAGACATTTCTCCGAATAGGGGCCGGAACACCTCCTGAAGATCTCGCAAACAGCAAAGAAGGCGGAAAGAATGACCGGGAATTTGCACTTTCCCCCATTTCCAGAATTGAAATCGCAACAGAATACTTCCCCAGGGACCAGAAATGGTGGTGAAGAGATTATCAAAGATGTCTCGCCAATAAATCAACGGTAACAAAATGCGGATGACCACAATGAGAGTGCGCAGCAATGAGTTATGGGCCAAACCCACATTCACTCAAAAACCTAAGTTTAAGCCCGTTAACATATCTTGTCAAACCCGCGTTCACTCAAAAGTCTAAGATAAAGAGTTATGGGTAAACATGGATGTATTAACTTTTCTACATCAATTTAATTCTTTGATATGGGATTTTTTTAACATAACTCACTCACATATGCATCCTAATAAATCCTTCCGGAGCCAATTTCCCGAGGGACTAGAAATGGCGGCGAAGAGACTATCGAAGATGTCTCAGCAAGGTTTGGAGGAGTTCTTGAATGAGGTCACCTTAATATCTAAGTCGTGACACCGGAACCTCGCGAGGCTTCTGGGATGCTGCATCGAAGGAGAAGAGAGTATTCTGAGCCTAACAAAAGCTTGGATTCATTCATTTTCTGTCCGTTCTCTCTTTATTCTGCCTGTGATCCTCTCGTTGCTTGATTTCGTAAATTGAATGCCTCATCTTGACGTTTGTGCTGTGTGTCTATCATTTGATTCTACTGGAATGAAGATCGTGCGAGGAGAGTGCTTTTGGATTGAAGGAAGCGCGCCGGCCTAGTCGATGGCGTTGCTCATTGTAGCTCCACAAGCACTCTAGGCTCCGAATCATCCACCGCGACTTGAAGACCAGCAACATGAACCCCCAAGATATCCGATCACGGAGAAAGTGAAACTCGAGCGAGAACGAATAGGGTTGTCGGGACATGGTAAGCTTTCCTGGTGAATAATCACACACTAGTTGCATTTTCCTACCCGTTTACCCAATCATCCTTATGAATGCTTGAATTCTATGGTGGTTAGTGGATAAAGGTTCCCCTGAATATGCAATGGACGGTCTGTCGTCGGAGATGGCGGACGTGTTCGCCTTCGGGGTCATTTTGCTGGAGATACTGAGCAGCGTGAAGAATATCGCCTTCTGCGATTGAGATCATTCGTTGAACTTGCCGGGAAAAAGTAAGTAAAGTACTCCGTGACAGACCGGTCTTCGCTGATTTCATCACCATCTGGGCTGGACAATTTGGTTCATTCCAGGTTTGGAATGTATGGAAAGAAAGGAAAGTGCAAGGAATTCGTGGAACGGACGCTTCTTGCTCGGAGAGTTCGGCGGAACGGCTCGTTCAGTTGGGCCTCTTACCGTGCTCGACCCACGATGTCGGACGTGGTCTCTATGCCCAACAATGAGACAATGCCTCTGCCTCTTCCAAGCAAATCGGCATTCTTAACCCGCAAGACGGACTCGGCATCAGCCTCAAGAAAGCAGACATTTTTCTGCAAGAGAGATTAGGGGTGTGTATGGTCCGGGCTAATCCGGTTATGGTATGGAACTAAGGACCAAATCAGTAGTCCCGGTCCTCAAATTTTCAAGACTACGGACCGGTTCATTCCCAATGGGACCATTAACATTAGTTGCTTATAGAAATCTAACCCTTGGAATACATAAACGGTTAATGAGTCTGATGATCCACGATTACTTATGCTAATGAAAAGCTCTTCTTTCGGACAAATTGCAACATCGGAGTATAATGGGATACCTGCATTAAAACTTGTTTTAATAGTATTCAAACTCGAGAGGGATTTGGACCCATAAAAAAGAAAAAGTCGAAAGGAGAGTAAGTGATCATGTTGGGACCACATGATCAGGAGTTCTCCGTAGAGAGAACTTATGGATAATCAAAGTAGAGGGACTAAGGAATTGATATCCAGGGATTTTTTTTTACCTAAGATCGAAGAGATTGAGCAAGGATAGAGACCAAGAGAGAAAGTGGCGCGAAGAGCGACGAGTCGACGACGCCCGTTGCTATGAAAGGCAAGATGAGCGACGATGTCGACGAGTGAGAGGTGGCATCGCGAGAGGAGTGAGCGAAGAGGAGACATGAGTGGAGAGGCGAAGGCCAAACACAATTAGAGAGGCCAAGGTGAGATGCAAGCGAAGATCGAGAGGAGAGGACTCGACTTAGAGAAGTGAGTGCCGTGAGGATTCTAGAGAAATTACAAATTAAATTAACTAATTTAGTAGTTAACTGGTTTTTTTTAATCATTGTACTATTTTGTTTGAAATCAAACATTTCTAATTCTTTTTTTGATATATACAATTATAC
Source organism: Psidium guajava (assembly GCA_016432845.1). NCBI lineage: Eukaryota > Viridiplantae > Streptophyta > Magnoliopsida > Myrtales > Myrtaceae > Psidium > Psidium guajava. Next base: position 31,990,995 of record CM028229.1, on the reverse strand, counting down.
TGAGACTGGGGACCGAACTGCTCGATCAATGGTCCCATTTATTGAGACCGTGGATCGAACCACCTTCCTTGAGGACTAGACCAACTTGACTAATTCGGTCCAATCCAATTTGTACATTTTTAGGCGAGATCACGGTTTCAGAGTGCCAAGTTAAGGTAAAGGCAATGGATTAGCCATTGAGGCTAAGATGTCAGGTTTCAAGCAAGAGTAGTAGCTGTGATTTCATTTGATGAATGAGATTAGTGTTATTGTGCACAGGAGGAGGAAAATGGCAGGTTACATATGGATATACATTATGCCATAAACTTCTAAATTTAAGTTAATCGTCGACGATTTATCTAATTCAACACATAATGGCAAAAGCCTCCAAGAATGTTCTTGCTTTGCCGACAGCGATGCAAGTCGGCCCAGGATCGAACCGGTTCAACTCGTTGCCTCCTCGGCCCGCAGAACCAATTCGACCGTTTCAATCGAATCAAGCAAAATAGGCCAGCTTCGGACGAGGAACACAACGAGTATTATCAATGTCGATGTGCTAACTACACAAAACTTGCCATGCTTGTCTTCTTATTTTGGTGGGGGAAAAAAAAAAGTTGGGGCATCTGCTTGCTTAGCCGGAATTCGATGCGCACTTACATTTTGGGGACTCTCGAGGAAAATAAAAAGATATTGGAGGACTCAAAAGCAAAAGAAAAGCTGTGAGCTTTATCATTTGTCATAGACCTCAAACTTATCCCCCCACAAATTCACGTGCATGCATGCAACCCAATAACCCCTCACGTAAGCAATTTTCTCCCTCGATTTTCGTGAAATCAAAAAGAACGCCACTAAGAATCTGCCACCTTATAATGGGTAAAAGGTACATAGGTTGCTTTATACGTACACATGTATCTGTAATGGAATATTTGAAGTGCATGTGCACGTAAAATTGTATGTGAGTCCGGGAAAAGTTATCAAAAAAACCCGGTCAATTCAATTCAAAACTTTTTATTTTAGCTAATTTAATCTTAAATATTTTGTAAAATTTTCAATGTGTTCATTCTACCAATTTTGGCCAGAAATCGTTAATGTGGATAATGCCTATCCTTGGTGACACCGACATGAAGATATTTTAGATTTTAGGAATTTTTTTCTTTTCCTTTTTTTCCTCATCCTCTTTTTTTTTTAATTTCACTTGTGGCTACTCTCGATATCTACTGTGTCACGTAAATGGTCGACGTTGATTGAATTGCCAAATAGGTAATTTGGCCAAAATTGATCGAAAAGACTAAGAAAAATTATCAAAAAAGTTATAAACATATTGTAATTGTGTCAATCGAGTCCTAAACCTTTTGTATTTAGACAAATTCAGTCCATCCAGTCAACTCTGATTAATCGACATTGATGTGAATAATTTTTATAATAATTTTTATATTTTTGATTTATTTTGATTTATTTTTCTTTTCCTTTTTTATTTTATTTCTCTTTCTTTTTTTTCCCCTTCTTGTTCCTCTAATCGATCACTGGACCTCGACGTGCTTGCTGACCTTCACCTCTGTTTGGTCATCAAAATCCAACGACTAATTAGAAAAAGAAGGAAGGAAGGAAAAAAAACATAAATAAATAAATAATGTAAAAAAATATTAGAATATTATCAAAAATTGTCTACGTCAATGCTAGCTGACTAAAGTTGGTCGGATGGACTGAATTGGTACAAACACAACATGTTTGACTCAATCGGCCAAAAAAATCTTGACAAAAAAATTGGCCAAAAAAAGTTTAGAACTGAATGTGCACGATTTTCAATAGTTTTAGAGTACTTTTTGTAATTCTCCCTGAAAACCACATTGAAAAATTGCTAAAAGGTTTATAACTAAATTGATTAAATTGAAAAGCTTAGGATTGAATTAATCGCCCTACAATAAATTAAGGACTTTTTGGACAATTATCTTTATCTATCCGACCATATGCATATTAAATGAAATAGACATTGCGTCATATATTGCGAATAGATATAAACGTGGATAGAACTTAAATCATCAATTACATGGGATGAAGAAAACACCAATTTAGTTAAACTCAATGTGAAGACTGTAACCTAGGCAACCCCATCCGGTGATTCAAATATAACTATAAAGTAAACCTAAATTTGAAAAGGGAAATACGTATTTCAAATTATTGTAGATCACGTTTAGAAGAGAGTTCGGCCCGATCCAAGCTCTAGCTGGACTCTGACATTCCCCCCTCCAAAATTTTGGTTTTTTATGTGGCCTAAAAGCAGACATGTCAAAGTGGGTCCAAAACCCATTTAATAATTCATAAGTATTTAAATGGAATAACAACTAAACAAGCTAACATAATAGATCTATAAAATAAAGAGACCATAATAAGTGAATTATAAATTGATCTATTGGGACTTCATTTATAACCCACTTAAAACACTTAAGAGGCATTTACCCCTTTTATTATCATGTGGACTTAATCCATTTCAAGAGAACGAACAATTGATGGGATTTTTATAATTTTCTTAAATTTTATGACTTTCTCTTTAAATTCTTTTGTTGTATTTTACTTCTCTTTTTTTTCTTTCTTTCCTTTTTCTTTTTGCTTGGACGAAGTCTAACCGACCCTCGCCGCCACCGCCGCCAAAAGTGGGTTGCAACCGTCACTAACTGCAACACCCTCACTAGTAGCAAGTGAGGCCATCTTGGCAAGGGCCACGGCCTCGCCTACTACCGACGACCCTCGGCGAACTTCGTCTGAAAAAAAAAAACAAAAAAGGAAAGAAAGAAAAGAAAAAATTGAAAGACTTAATACCAAGAAAAAACCAAAACTGCTACACATATGATAAATTTGTCACAAATTAACTTTTTACCACAAAAAATCCAAACTGATAACTCTGTAACAAATTTACCTCAAACTAATTTTTTGACCATAAAAAATCTTAAATTGATACATCCATGACAAATTTACCCGATGTTAATCCTGAAAAATTTCAAATAAGTATATCTATAACAAACGGAGGGTAAAAATTTCAAATTAGTACACCTGTCAACCGTCATGTCTAATCTAATTTAGTAATTTCACGATAAAATTTAACAAAAATTAATAGAGGATAAACTTATTACAAATGTACCAATTTGAAATTTTTCATACTATTAACCCAAGTAAAAACCTAAAAAAAAATTGATTTTTATATTTAAAAAACTATAAAAGTCGTCAACTAAATTTATATTGCATGAAAATGTTTCAACCACCCTAAAGTTTTTTTATATAACGAATCCTTAGGTTCTCATTTCATTTTCAGTGGAACATTCATGTCACGACTCTTTTTATTTCCTTGTATTGAGTCGATTAGAATTCAGTTGTCATCTCGTCTTTGAAATGAACCTCTACCGAGCTTCCTTTCAAAGAGGGGCAGCTGTTGACACCTGATTTTTAATCATTTTTTCTATTGCTAAAGTAATAAAAAATCCATAAAAATTCATAAAATTGAAAAATCAACTTTGGGGACCTTAGCCAAGCCTAGGGAACCAATTTTGAACAAAAAATAAAATTTCATATTATATATATATTTTTAATTTTTTTAAAAAAAAATACAAAAATACTTGAAAATTTTAGAAAAATAACATTTGAGGCCAAAAAAATACACAAAGATAGTTAATATTTTTATTTTAAATCTATTTTCATATTGGCCATCGCAAATTCAGAAAAATCCAATTCGAGTCACGTGTTCCTTCACGAGTATAATCTTGAATCGGGCCTAAAAAAATTTAATTTGAGTCAACTTATTTTTAATTTTCACTTTTTATGAGTTGTGACATTGTCTTCTAATATTTTAAATTTTCATCTTGGCCCAATTATACCCAGAATGACTTAATTTTGCAAAAAGGCTTTAATTAAATTCTGCATTATTTTCAACGGCAAGAAATGAGCTTAAATTTGACATGTGGTGAATTTTGGTGTGTCAAAAATTGTGAGGAGATTTGGACTTAAAGAAATATATTTTTTCAGGGACTAAATTGTAAATACTTAAAATTCAAGGACTAGAGTGCAAATACTTAACTCTTGAAGGATTATTTTACAAATAACAAAAAGAAGAGTTAGTGGATTGTTGACACCTGATTTTTAATCATTTTTTCTATTGCTAAAGTAATAAAAAATCCATAAAAATTTATAAAATTGAAAAATCAACTTTGGGGACCTTAGCCAAGCCTAGGGAACCAATTTTGACCAAAAACCGATTTTTCATATTTTCAGTATTTTTCGGTATTTTTATTTTCGAAAATTCATAAAACAAAAAATGAAGAAAAAATGAGAAAATTGAAAAATCAACTTTGGAAGCCTTGGCCAAGCCTAGGCAACCATTTTTGAACAAAAAATAAAATTTCATATTATATATATTTTTTAATTTTTTAAAAAAAATACAAAAATACTTGAAAATTTTGGAAAAATAACATTTGAGGCCAAAAAAAATACACAAAGATAGTTAATATTTTTATTTTAAATCTATTTTCATATTGGCCATCGCAAATTCAGAAAAATCCAATTCCAGTCACGTGTTCCTTCACGAGTATAATCTTGAATCGGGCCTAAAAAAATTTAATTTGAGTCAACTTATTTTTAATTTTCACTTTTTATGAGTTGTGACATTGTCTTCTAATATTTTAAATTTTCATCTTGGCCCAATTATACCCAGAATGACTTAATTTTGCAAAATGGCTTTAATTAAATTCTGCATTATTTTCAACGGCAAGAAATGAGCTTAAATTTGACATGTGGTAAATTTTGGTGTGTCAAAAATTGTGAGGAGATTTGGACTTAAAGAAATATATTTTTTCAGGGACTAAATTGTAAATACTTAAAATTCAAGGACTAGAGTGCAAATACTTAACTCTTGAAGGATTATTTTACAAATAACAAAAAGAAGAGTTAGTGGATAAATTAGAATAGAGAAGGGAAGATGGAGAAGAGGAGATGAAGAAGAGAAGTTGGAGAAGAATGGATGGAGAAAATAAGATAAGAATAGAGAATGGAAGATGGAGAAGAAGAGTTAGTAGAGAAATTAGAATGGAAGATAAGAATAGAGAAGGGAAGATGGAGATGAAGAAGAGTTAGTGGAGAAATTAGAATGGGAGATAAATATGGAGAAGGGAAGATGAAGATGAAGAAGAGTTAGTGGAGAGATTAGAATGTGAGATAAAGATAGAGAATGGAAGATGAAAATGAAGAAAAGTTAGTGGAGAAATTAGAATGGGAGATAGAGTTAGTGGAAAAATTAGAATGGGAGATAGATGGGTAGATTATAAAAGGAGGAAGAAGTGAGCTTGAGGGGGGAGGATTCTGGAGAGAGAAAATTTGAAGTGTTTGGGAGGATTTTTTTTGGAGAGAAAATTTTGGATGTTTGAGAGAGTTTTGGGAGATTGAAGAAAAATTTGAGAGAAAGAAAATACCAAAAGAGAGAGAATTTCGAAGATGATGGGAGTTCAAAGCTAGGGATTATCATCACAAATTCCTTCATCGATCAATATAAATCAAGAGTTCATCCTCGTCAACGAGCAAGCAAATTCGAGCTAAGTGTTTTTATTTATTCATTTGTTTATGGTTTTACTTGCAAATTAGCACAAATTGTATACACTTTCTCCATCTTTTTTTTTTCCATATTTTATGTCAGGAGAAGGATATCTCTACGTCAACAGCAAAAATCTCGTAGATATGCAAAAATCGGCCCAGATAAGCTCCTAAGCTGTCCACTGATTTCTCAACTGATCTGTGACTAAAAGTCCCTCTTAATTCAAAAGAAACTCTCTATATTGGGAACATAGAGAGCGAAAATCAATTATAGAAATCCCTCCCAAAAAAATGGGAGATAAGTACTCTTTCCACTCTTCTGGTTTTAGGTGCAGATTAGCACATATTTTGTATACTGACTTTCACTCTATTTTATGTCAGGAAGCCGCAACTTTATATCAATGGTCAACCCTATGGAAGCACAAAATCGGCTTGGTGGAGTCCTCAAGCGCGCACAAATTTCAAATTGTTGAATCAATTCGTTGTATTTTATTTTAAAGAATTCATACCCCAGAATGGAGAGGACAAAGTCCATCCGCAATTTAAATACCTGCACCATAAATCCCAAAGGGAAGAGCCAAGCCAATGCTTAGCCTCCCATTGGAGGTTTTTACTTACAGTAGTTAAATACCTGCAACTTAAATACCTGTACCTTAAATCCCAAAGGGAAGAGCCAAGCCAATGCTTAGCCTCCCATTGGAGGTTTTTACTTACAGTAGTTAAATACCTGCAACTTAAATACCCATACCTTAAATCCCAAAGGGAAGAGCCAAGCCAATGCTTAGCCTCCCATTGGAGGTTTTTACTTACAGTAGTTAAATACTTGCAACTTAAATACATGTACCTTAAATCCCAAAGGGAAGAGCCAAGCCAATGCTTAGCCTCCCATTGGAGGTTTTTACTTACAGTAGTTAAATACCTGCAACTTAAATACATGTACCTTAAATCCCAAAGGGAAGAGCCAAGCCAATGCTTAGCCTCCCATTGGAGGTTTTTACTTACAGTAGTTTAAATACTTGCAACTTAAATACCTGTACCTTAAATCCCAAAGGGAAGAGCCAAGCCAATGCTAGGCCTCCCATTGGAGGTGTTTATTCACTGTCATGTACTTCCTATAATTTAATTTTTGAATCATCAGACCCAAATGATAAGTAGGTTGTAATACTGCACAGAAGTCGTTAACACACTCCTTCTTTCGGCTTCAGGGAATCTTTAACACTTAAAAAAATATAACAAATAAAAATATATACCATCCATGCATCCTATTTAAAAAGTGAAAACACAAAAGAGAATACCCTACTATAGCCTTAGGATTAAACCAAGCCTGAGTTGCCGAATTAGGATATCCATGAAATTAAGGTACCGAAAGGGCATTAGTTTTAATTAACTAGTGTAACCAAGTCCCCGAGCTCATAATCTCTGGTTCGCAGGAATAAATTAGTTCTCCCGCTAATTTATTTAGGTTTCTAATCGACCTACCAAGAACGATTAGTGGCGACTCCAAATTTTAAAATCATTTAAACAAAAACCAAAGTTGCGATTCGGTAGGGCTTGGGAGGGTCCGCGTTAGGTTAGTCAAATCTAATTAACCTAATAATCCGTTAACCCTTTTAAAATTTAAAATTAATTTTTTAGAGGGTCGCGACAGACTGGCGACTCCGCTGGGGAAGGAGTTTTTAAATTTTCGAAAAAAGATACGAGTTGGAATATTTGAATTTTTTTCGAAATTTTAAAAGTCTTAGTGGACTTAGGCCAATGAAAATTTCATGCATATCTCGCTTCTGGCGATATTGTTTGGGACTCATTCTATAGGTGTTATATGTTTTTGCAGGATGGGAGTTATAAGGGGCGGAGTTTTTGGCTAACCCCTTTGTTTTGCAGGCTCGGTGTTGGGTTTATTTGTTTAATTTCGCACATTTTTAGAAGCGCTGTTTTGATATCAATTGTTGTGCATGTCTTGCATACTCTGAGGATCACGACACCTGCACACACAAGCGTCTAAACCCAAGTCGCGAAATTCTTCCTAAAAAACCATAGATAGGGATCGAATATGCAAAGCTCTTGCGTCGATTGCGCTCGGGTTGACCATATTTTATTCCGCTCATTATCTGAATTGACAATTCTTCCCATTGTGATTTGATTGCGCGGAGGGTAAGTTTGTCAATTCAGATAGTGGGAGCCTTTTTAGGTCCATACCTTGTCTCTCCTTCTTTTATTTTCTAGAGTCCACTCCTCACTTGAGTCATGCGCATGACTATGTGATTTGCATTTCTCCAAGGTAAAAGTAAGTTCTCTAATTTTATCTTGTATTTATTTTCGGTCGGTCCATGCTAGGTGTTAGTCAGTTTTTGAGCTTAATATTACGACCATTCTTTTTAAAAGAAAATAAAAATTAAATTTGTCCCTCATTTCTTTTAAATTTTTTTTTTGAAAAAATGATGTAAAAAAATCCCTTCATGGGAATTTTATTAACCAATAAGGGATTTTTGTCATATTTTTATTGCTTCAATAAAAATGAAATTTTCCTGAAAAAATTTTCCTCTGAAAATTTCAATAAAAAGAAAAATTCCTTAAAAAAAAACTCTAGTAGACATCAAGTGATTTTATCACATTTTTCAAATTATAAAAACTTGCAAGAAAATTCTTCTCGAGAAATTCGCTCATGTTTTTCTAAGAAAATTTTCTCTAAATAAAATTAGACTAATTGACCAATAAGAGATTTTTGTCATGTTTTTTTCTCTCCAATAAAAATGAAATTTTCCTGATAAATTTTCCTCTGAAAATTTATTTCGATAAAAAGAAAAATTCCTTTAAAAAAAACATCAAGTGATTTTATCACATTCTTTCAAATTATACAAACTTGCAACAAAAATTCTTTTCGAGAAATTCGTTCATGTTTTTCTAAGAAAAGTTTCTCTAAATAAAATTAGACTAATGTCTCGGGGGAATTTCGTTAACCAATAAAGGATTTCTGTCATGTCTTTCCTGCTTCAATAAAAATAAAATTTTCCTGACAAATTTACCTCTGAAAATTTATTTTGATAAAAAGGAAATTCCTTCAAAAATTTTAGTAAACGTCAAGAGACTTTGTCACATTCCTTTAAAAAAATAAAAAAAAGAATAATAAATCTGAAAAAAATTCTGTATCAAAAATTAACCCATTTCTTCCTAAGGAAATTTTTTTTTTCTTTCTTCTGATTTCTCTATAAAATAGAAAAAATCAAATTGGACTAATATAGGAGTCATGGACCGACATTTCTTGTGTCGCATACTAATTATATCCTTTTCTTTTGCAGAGAGATCCTAGATACCCCAGACGGGTGTAAAAATTAAGTTCAATAATATATCAAGAATCATCTTCAGAAATACCAAAAGACGAAAAACACCGAGGCTTCAACCGTTAATTCTGGGGGGCAAACGAACATTGTCCATCTTTGACAGACAAAGTTGTGTCAATCCGTAAACTTGTATGGGCAGTGTATTCTGATATAACGGTGGATTTATACTGATTAAACATGGGGGCATATTCAATGTATTGCAGAGGATCCCGCGTCTTTTGAAAAACAATATGGATTATATAATCAGAACCCATGAAACAAATATCTTTACCTGATCAAATCAACCAGAGACCGGTCTTAAAATTTCCTCTTATCCGAAACATGCGGAGGGCTTTAGAGGACCGAGGTTCTATTAATGAACGTGGCCCACAGGAATTTCTCCCGACGCTACAGGCCACCGACACGAGCAAGTGGACGCCGAAAGAAACAAAATATGGATAAAAGTGGGCACACAACAGGTGGCCGGATTTACTACCAGCGCACTGATCGAGTGGTCATAGCGTTATTGTTCCTGATCTCAAGATGGATAGTGGGGGCCACCGCCGAACCCATCATCAATGTTCTCGATATCATCGTCTGGAGCAATTAAACAAGAACATCAAGAAGAATATTAAGCCTCGACATCTTCGGTACCTCAAATCGTTCTGTTATGCTATGCGGAAGAAACGATAGCAGGAAAATTAAAAAAAAAACAAAACAAAACACGTGAAGCTTTTCTTTCATTCCATTCATCAAAGAGTATTACAACAACTCACTGGGGAGGAAAGGTAAAGCCAAACTGGGCCCTGATGACCATTACGAAAGAGCTCAACTGACTCTCCAAACAGTTGATGCTTTGGATGCACCGGGCGCTCTCGGGATCAAGCTCCGCGAGCCTAAAGAAGAGGCAATCGCACTTCTCTTTAACCTGGGCCATAGTGGCCTCGTAATGCTCAACGGCAAACTCCAGGTCCGGAACCGCTGCCCTCTCGAAAGCAATGTCTGCCGTAATGTCATCAAGTCTCTCCTGCAGCCAACCACATTTACACCTCATCACAATATTGCCTGGCTCCTGTTCGGCGTAAGTTCGGACCAAGGCCAGACGGTCCACCAACTTTCCCCTCTCACGAACCAGCCACGAAAGCTGATCGTTGGCAAACTTGAGGGCCTTTTTGTGATTATCAGCCATAAACGTAACTGTTGCCAGACGCTCGTGCCGGTCTCGGTAACGGGCTTTCACGACGGCGGTCACAAGGACCGTCTCATAAGCACGGTTATAGGCAGCCAGAAAATTGATGAAGAGGGTCGAGAAGTTCCGGTACTCCTTCCCTAGTTGGGTACCCTCAACAGAAGCAGCGTCCACGGTCCTAAATAAACCGAGGATTTCAGCCTCAACGGTAGAGTTTTTGGCTATATGAGCGTAACCTTTACCAAGAAGATTGTAGAGTCTCTCCCACCCAGCTAGGACTTCGGCGGATAAGGTATGGTTAGGAGAATTAGCCATTTTTGAAAGCAGAATACGAAAGAAAGGGGGAGAGAGGTGAGGCAGATGAGCGGAATGCGAAGATGGTAATCTGCTTTGAAGTAAATATCGATTTCATAGTGACCGTATCAACCAGTCAAGATTTCTCTTATCTACCATTCTCTATTGGCACCACCCTCGTTGGCTCGAATTCCCATCAGATGGCGACTGCGAGCTAAGCGAGTCCGAAATCTCCGCAGAAAGTTTGACGAGACACCGCCACTTTGAAAAAGAAGACGGAAAGATGAGCTGAGTGGAAGACACGGCAAACGTTAGCGAAAAGGAGATACGACTTGTCTTCATTGGAGGACCCGCCAGTAAATCGACGGTGGAGATCTTGACAGGGGCCCTCTATCACGAAAAGAAAAAAGAAGACAAACTGAGCGAGAAACAAGGATTTCCCCTTTGATCAAAAGCTGAATATCAGATTTTCTCCCTCTAAAAATCTAATAGCGCTGCCCGTGAAGAGGGAAGTCGTTGCTATTGCCAGAGAGAGAACTTGTCCCCATTTGATAGTCAGAGTTCATTCGCAAGAACTCGCAGGAGAAAGATAGAGAGGAAGGAGTTCTCGTGGGAGAGGAATTCAAAACCTTCACCATCAAAGCATCGGCTTTCAAAGCCTGTTACGAGAAGGCATCAACGATCTCGTGATCCCTCAAGTCCGAGAAGACATCCCGAGGCGGTCTCGAATCGGCAGTCCTAGATCCAGAAATATGTCGAGTATTAGGGGAACGGGCGCATGTTCAACCCTGGTCAAAGCTGATGAAGTTCCTTACCCTGAGGGTCTACTGGTCATGGCCATTGACGGTAATCCAGTCTCTCTGTCAATCCTTGTTACCGTATTAAGAAAATGCCGGTATAAGGTTGTAGCTCAAGCAAAGGCGACAGAGGCCTTAGAGATATTAAGGAGGAGTAGTGACCCGTTTGATATCGTCCTCACCGCCATGGTAGGGATTGACATGGATGTTTTCACTCTCTTGGAAGTCATCAATTCTAAATTAAACATGCCAGTCCTCGTAATATCGGCAAGCGATGATCAGCAAGCCCTAATGAAGGCTGTCTTAAATGGGGCCCAAGACGTCGTAACGAAACCAGTTAGAGTTCAGATGCTTCAAAACATATGGCAGCACGTGGTAAGGAAGCAATTGCACGACCATGAGAACAAGCATCAAGCCTTCAATTTTGTTCCAAGCAACTGGAGAAAGAAGATGAGTTGGTCTCCCGAGCTGCATCGTATGTTTGTTAATGCAGTTCAGCAGCTAGGAATAGATTCGGCACGGCCGCAACATATACTGGAAATTATGAAGGTAGATGGACTCACTAAAGCAAATGTTTCGAGTCATCTTCAGAAGTACAGAAAAAGGGTGAGAGAACACAATGCAGCTCAGAATCAAGAAAACCAAAGCGGGACTGATCCAAGCCTGAACGTCGAGTCTCCTCGCCACCATAAGTTCCCCAGGTTAGCATGGGGCGAGCCACTTCCCATCATCAACCAAGCTAGTAGCCATGCCATTAATCCCCCAGGCGTTAATCAAAGTATCCCCCAGAATCACCCTAATGCTCTTCAAGAGTATAGACCGCAGGGGCAGTGTATTCAGACTCCTTGGTCTGAGCACCAACCCGTGGCTAGAATTCATCCCATGATCAGCGCGCCTGCGCAGCCAGAGAATCAGACAAGAAATTATCCTGAGCACTTCCACTTCTTTAATCCTCGAATGGAAGGAGTTTTTGGCAGCAGGACAGTTGGTGATCCCCACACTTTCTCGAGTAATGATGAAGGCTCCAGCACGAGAAGTCAAATTGCTCATGGCGAGGACAGAATGAGAAATCTACCGCCAGCATTTGCCAACAACAATGCCCAATTCGAGCATCAGTTGCTGGAAGGTTCAAGAGATTACCCAGATGATGAGCTTACTGCCCTAGTCAACCAGTTTAGGGTTGATAGACGTCCCAAGCCGCGATCAGGAGCCAGTGAGTATGGACTCTCAAACATCGATCATCCACACCCGAACCAACACGAGACTAGCTGATTATCGAAGAGTCACAGGAGAGGCAGAACTGACCTTGAATAAGTGCACATTTTATTTCATGCTTAATTCCCCTGCGTATGATATTTTCCAGCTTTCTAGGTGTCTCGATTTAATTCAGGGACAAGGGGGCAATTTATTTATTTTTTTTATCCCGTCGAATGCGTGAATCCCTTTTTATGCTAGATTTAGGGCGGATCAATTTGTGGTAACGTCGCTGACTGCCATAATGAGAAATGTTGAATGGCCTCACGTAGGGAAATTTCAAGTGAAATGCCCAGGCGAGCTCGAAGACGGGTAATTGTGTGTCGTTCCAATTTACCCTCAATCGTTGCAAAATGCTAAATTGGATTTGTTCCATTCTCACCCAGGGAATCGCAAAGTGCCTCAAGAGTGTCGCAAAATGAAATGACCCAATGGAACGCGATAGGACTCATTTGCCTCGAAGGTAACCTTGAAATTAAAGGAGCCCTCCGGTCCACGGACCCGATGGCATAGAAAATGATGATGGTCCAAGGCAACCCGAAAGAAAATAAGGCCCAACTAAGCAAAGCACTTACGTGGCAAGCTCAAAGTGAAGGGCAACTCGGGACATACAATTCAATCCAGTCCAAATGAAGGAACTTCCTCAATTCAAATTCAATAGAAGTACACACAAGGGTAAAACAGTATCATTCCAATTTTTCTAGAATATGAAGAACATATACCGCCGCATTCTCTTTCATTTTTGCAGGGGAAGTCTCTACTGGCCAGATTTTCCTGTCTAACATTCCCTATCAGTATCATCTCCGCTACTCGTCTCCAATCTCGAGCCAAGCAAATCCGACGTCTCTACGGAAAAGTTGGACGAGACGCCACTACTTTGAAAAAGAAAGGATAAAAAATAAGCTGAGTGGGAGACAAAGACATTTTCGGCAGAAAAGAGATACGACTCGTCTTTATTGAAGAACTCGCCAGCAAATTGACGGTGGAGACAGCAACAAATGGCCCCCTTCCATGGAAAGATGGAAGGAGACGAGCTGGGCGAGAGATACGATGAAAAGAAAATCGAGAAAGCCAGAACACTCGAGAGAGGCAATACAGTTGCTAAACCCACGTCTAATTTTAAAGGAGGCATCTTCTTGATAATTCTCATTCGTGCTCGAAAGAGAGACTCTTAAAGCATACGCAGTTTCCCAGAAGAATTCAGAGAGTCAAAATACAAGAAGAGATATCAAACTTTGAGAAATCGTTAACCAAATCGAAGATGTCTCAACCCAACACACTTGAAAGTTATCGTTACTTGCTGAATATGGGAGAGGAAGAGTTCGAAGCCATATTTGGGATCGAGCCTATAGAGCCCGGCCCTTCCACCGACGACATCCAAGAGCCCGGTAAGGACAATGACAACAACGGTAAAGGTCAAAAGAAGCGTTACCGTCGCCATACTGAGGAGCAAGTACGAAAGCTTGAAGCTTTCTTCAAAATGTGCCCTATGCCAGACGGCAAACAAAAAATGGAACTGAGTCAAGAGCTAGGACTTGAACCTTCGCAAATCAAGTTCTGGTTTCAAAATAGACGAACCCGAATAAAGACTCGTCATGAGCACAACGAAGCCGAGTTTCTAAAAGTTGAAAATGAAAACCTCCGAGCGGAAAACAAGATGTATAAAGAGACTTTTGACTCCGCCACCTGCCCCAACTGCAATAGCCTCCTCCTCACCCTCGATGAAATGTATGATCTGAGGATCGAAAATGCACGTTTAAGAGGTGAGTTAGACCAATTTATAACAGGATCGAGTTCTGTTGGAGCAGGGTACAAAAGGACCAATGATACTGGATCAGTATCAATACCTCCCGAGGAAGAAGGGACAGATCACCACCAAGCGGACATTGACGATGATCTTTTCGCCATAATCAACCAGTTTGATATCGGTAAAGCATCGGGACTGTGATGCACTTGTTCAGCCAGTGACCACCAGACCTTCTATATGGCCGATGCATACCTAATTTGGGATGAAGCCAGCTGATCATGGGAGAGCCTGTAGAGGAAGCAGAACTGATCCTGAATGAGTGAATGTGTTTTATTTCCTTGCGTGATATGTTTTTCTGCTTTTGTGAATGTGTAAAAGCAAGGAGTAATAATCCGACTTCCCCCTATTAAATGCTCGAATCCGCCACCTCACCAACCTCGCGACGAATTGATGGCGAGTAAAAATCTGGATAAACCTGAAGGGTAACTCCGTATCATTTCAATTTACCCTCAGTTGCTCCAAGTTTTAAAATTAAGCCCCTTCTATTCTCAGGAAATTGCAAATCGACCCGAGAACGCAATCATATCCGAATACAAGTTGAATAAAATTTGGGGGCAAATCGACTCATGGGCATTACCATGGGATGGACAGCTTCGGACAGAGGAAAGTACAAGCGAAAGACGCGAACAATCTCAGAAATGGGTAATTCTGTATCGTTCTAATGTGCACATAATCATCTCAAGTCTTGAATTGTCTTATTCCATTCTTAACAGGGATTGCAAATTACCTCGAGAAATACCGTAACATGGCATAAGGTGATACAACAAGGCTGCTTTATCCCCAAAGATTAACCTTTGAAAGGATAGCCCCATGGACACCTATGGTCCAATGGACCGAATGGTATGGGGGATGACAGTAGGTCCGAAATATCCCGAGTTCGATCCCCGAGGGTGGGGAATGTTGTATGTATTATAAATAAATGAAACAACTTTTTGTGCATTTCTTTTTACAAGCAGGAATACTCGACGAGTAATACCGAAGTTAATATTTTGCTACATTCTCGGCTTAATGGTGAAGCATCCAACAAAAGTCGAAGAAAACTCAATCCAGCAAAATTGGTAAAAGACTTGTCCAAGGCATTCAAGATGAAGGGTAAATCAGTATCGTTTCCAATTTATCCCTTTTAATACTGGTTGACATGTCTCCTTTTCTTTTCACAGGAAATATTTATACTAACATTTAACATATTGAAGGAGACAAATCCAAAAGAAAAGTATGATCACCTGACAAGATCTATTCTGGTGAAAAATGGGGCAAATTGATCGCAAGCTCTGAAACGAAAAAGCAAATATGTCTTCATTATCTCGTTTGGTTTCAAGAATAATTTCTCTGCTTCTTGCAGGGGCATTAAACAAACCAAAATGCTCCCTCGCCCATATGCTTCATCGCGCAGGGGTAAAGTTTGAGACAAACCACCCCTCGACATAAGGAGTAGGCTTCCCAATTTGTTCGGTCCGCCCATATACCAGGGGCAATTTAAATTCGCCCATATTTGCACATTATATAAACACACGTGATGCTAAAAAATTTTCACATCTGCATTGTGCTTACACAGTTCATGAATTATGTATGACTATTCCGTGTGTTTAACTTACCAACTCCAACTTAGAGCATAAACTGCACAGGAGATATCAAATGTGCAGAATGGGGCATGACAGGATGAGGAAAGGCAAACAATTTCCACACAGGTCTAACATTTTGATCTACAGATAAACAACCTTTCTCCAGAGTGAGAAAAAGCCATTTCGGAATGAAGTCCCCCATTCAGATTACATTCGAGGTGTTCATACTATAAGAACCTCCTTAAACAGAAGTGGTAATGCAATACATGATCCATATGTTGATCAATTGCATCATGAGTTATTACACAGATGCCTCTAATCATTGCCAACTTAGCTGAACAATTTTGTATGAACCAATGAACGCATTGATGAAAATGCTTGCACATGTTAGCTCTGACATTGCCTGACAGGCAACACATTCCCGGTGTTTGAGTTACCTTCCAAAGTCTTGAAATTCATTCGGCGATTATTGAATGAACAAGCCTGGTTGTCGAGAAGCCACCAAGCATTTCTTCCAAATTCTCAAGTAAGTATATCTTCAACCTGAACCTTTCAAGAGAATGAATTCTGACGGTTGTTGGGGTACTCGAATCCATTGCGGTATATATAAGTATCCACCTTCTTCAATAAAGCATGATTTGTCTCAAGGACAGAAATGTTCGAGACCTTTTGATCTCTGCCTCTTTGGTTTATTCCTAAAGCGACAGGAGAATATAATTTGGGTTTGAGCTTCCGTAGGATTCCTGGTCTCCCCAGATTTCAGAATGGCACCCTTTGAGGTACACTAAGTCCTTCTTACAGGCAAACTAAGTCCTTCTTACAGGCAAACCAAGTCCTTCTTACAGACATAAAGTCCTTCTTACAGGCAAACTAAGTCCTTCTTACAGGCAAACCAAGTCCTTCTTACAGGCATAAAGTCCTTCTTACAGGCATAAAGTCCTTCTTACAGGCAAACCAAGTCCTTCTTACAGGCACAAAGTCCTTCTTACAGGCAAACCAAGTCCTTCTTACAGGCATAAAGTCCTTCTTACAGGCAAATCAAGTCCTTCTTACAGGTAAACAAAGTCCTTCTTACAGGCAAAACAAGTCCTTCTTACAGGCAAATCAAGTCCTTCTTACAGGCAAATCAAGTCCTTCTTACAGGCACAAAGTCCTTCTTATAGGCAAATCAAGTCCTTCTTACAGGCAAGCTAAGTCCTTCTTACATGCAAACCAAGTCCTTCTTACAGGCACCAAGTCCTTCTTACAGGCAAATCAAGTACTTCTTACAGGCACAAAGTCCTTCTTACAGGCACAAAGTCCTTCTTACAGGCAAATCAAGTCCTTCTTACAGGCACAAAGTCCTTCTTACAGGCAAATCAAGTCCTTCTTACAAGCAAATCAAGTCCTTCTTACAGGCATAAAGTCCTTCTTACAGGCAAACAAAGTCCTTCTTACAGGCAAACAAAGTCCTTCTTACAGGCACAAAGTCCTTCTTACAGGCAAAGTAAGTCCTTCTTACAGGCAAATTAAGTCCTTTTTACAGGCAAATCAAGTCCTTCTTACAAGCACAAGTCCTTTTTACAGACACCAAGTCCTTTCTACAGGCACCAAGTCCTTCTTACAGGTATCTCCATGGGGTGACCTACCATACGGGTCAAATCTCAATCAAAATTTAATCAGTAGAATCCTTTTATTAGGAATCTACCATGGTACGACCCACCATACGGGTCAAATGGTATGACCCACCATACGGGTCAAATTTTAATTCAATTTTTAATCAGTAGAATCTTTTTATTAGGAATCTACCATGGGTTGATCCACCATACGGGTTCAAGTTCAATCACCCTAAAGTTTTTTTATATAACGAATCCTTAGGTTCTCATTTCATTTTCAGTGGAACATTCATGTCACGACTCTTTTTATTTCATTGTATTGAGTCAATTAGAATTCAGGTGTCATCTCGTCTTTGAAATGAACCTCTACCGAGCTTCCTTTCAAAGAGGGGCAGCTGTTGACACCTGATTTTTAATCATTTTTTCTATTGCTAAAGTAATAAAAAATCCATAAAAATTCATAAAATTGAAAAATCAACTTTGGGGACCTTAGCCAAGCCTAGGGAACCAATTTTGACCAAAAACCGATTTTTCATATTTTCAGTATTTTTCGGTATTTTTATTTTCGAAAATTCATAAAACAAAAAATGAAGAAAAAATGAGAAAATTGAAAAATCAACTTTGGAAGCCTTGGCCAAGCCTAGGCAACCATTTTTGAACAAAAAATAAAATTTCATATTATATATATTTTTTAATTTTTTAAAAAAAATACAAAAATACTTGAAAATTTTGGAAAAATAACATTTGAGGCCAAAAAAAATACACAAAGATAGTTAATATTTTTATTTTAAATCTATTTTCATATTGGCCATCGCAAATTCAGAAAAATCCAATTCCAGTCACGTGTTCCTTCACGAGTATAATCTTGAATCGGGCCTAAAAAAATTTAATTTGAGTCAACTTATTTTTAATTTTCACTTTTTATGAGTTGTGACATTGTCTTCTAATATTTTAAATTTTCATCTTGGCCCAATTATACCCAGAATGACTTAATTTTGCAAAATGGCTTTAATTAAATTCTGCATTATTTTCAACGGCAAGAAATGAGCTTAAATTTGACATGTGGTAAATTTTGGTGTGTCAAAAATTGTGAGGAGATTTGGACTTAAAGAAATATATTTTTTCAGGGACTAAATTGTAAATACTTAAAATTCAAGGACTAGAGTGCAAATACTTAACTCTTGAAGGATTATTTTACAAATAACAAAAAGAAGAGTTAGTGGATAAATTAGAATAGAGAAGGGAAGATGGAGAAGAGGAGATGAAGAAGAGAAGTTGGAGAAGAATGGATGGAGAAAATAAGATAAGAATAGAGAATGGAAGATGGAGAAGAGTTAGTAGAGAAATTAGAATGGAAGATAAGAATAGAGAAGGGAAGATGGAGATGAAGAAGAGTTAGTGGAGAAATTAGAATGGGAGATAAATATGGAGAAGGGAAGATGAAGATGAAGAAGAGTTAGTGGAGAGATTAGAATGTGAGATAAAGATAGAGAATGGAAGATGAAAATGAAGAAAAGTTAGTGGAGAAATTAGAATGGGAGATAGAGTTAGTGGAAAAATTAGAATGGGAGATAGATGGGTAGATTATAAAAGGAGGAAGAAGTGAGCTTGAGGGGGGAGGATTCTGGAGAGAGAAAATTTGAAGTGTTTGGGAGGATTTTTTTTGGAGAGAAAATTTTGGATGTTTGAGAGAGTTTTGGGAGATTGAAGAAAAATTTGAGAGAAAGAAAATACCAAAAGAGAGAGAATTTCGAAGATGATGGGAGTTCAAAGCTAGGGATTATCATCACAAATTCCTTCATCGATCAATATAAATCAAGAGTTCATCCTCGTCAACGAGCAAGCAAATTCGAGCTAAGTGTTTTTATTTATTCATTTGTTTATGGTTTTACTTGCAAATTAGCACAAATTGTATACACTTTCTCCATCTTTTTTTTTCCATATTTTATGTCAGGAGAAGGATATCTCTACGTCAACAGCAAAAATCTCGTAGATATGCAAAAATCGGCCCAGATAAGCTCCTAAGCTGTCCACTGATTTCTCAACTGATCTGTGACTAAAAGTCCCTCTTAATTCAAAAGAAACTCTCTATATTGGGAACATAGAGAGCGAAAATCAATTATAGAAATCCCTCCCAAAAAAATGGGAGATAAGTACTCTTTCCACTCTTCTGGTTTTAGGTGCAGATTAGCACATATTTTGTATACTGACTTTCACTCTATTTTATGTCAGGAAGCCGCAACTTTATATCAATGGTCAACCCTATGGAAGCACAAAATCGGCTTGGTGGAGTCCTCAAGCGCGCACAAATTTCAAATTGTTGAATCAATTCGTTGTATTTTATTTTAAAGAATTCATACCCCAGAATGGAGAGGACAAAGTCCATCCGCAATTTAAATACCTGCACCATAAATCCCAAAGGGAAGAGCCAAGCCAATGCTTAGCCTCCCATTGGAGGTTTTTACTTACAGTAGTTAAATACCTGCAACTTAAATACCTGTACCTTAAATCCCAAAGGGAAGAGCCAAGCCAATGCTTAGCCTCCCATTGGAGGTTTTTACTTACAGTAGTTAAATACCTGCAACTTAAATACCCATACCTTAAATCCCAAAGGGAAGAGCCAAGCCAATGCTTAGCCTCCCATTGGAGGTTTTTACTTACAGTAGTTAAATACTTGCAACTTAAATACATGTACCTTAAATCCCAAAGGGAAGAGCCAAGCCAATGCTTAGCCTCCCATTGGAGGTTTTTACTTACAGTAGTTAAATACCTGCAACTTAAATACATGTACCTTAAATCCCAAAGGGAAGAGCCAAGCCAATGCTTAGCCTCCCATTGGAGGTTTTTACTTACAGTAGTTTAAATACTTGCAACTTAAATACCTGTACCTTAAATCCCAAAGGGAAGAGCCAAGCCAATGCTAGGCCTCCCATTGGAGGTGTTTATTCACTGTCATGTACTTCCTATAATTTAATTTTTGAATCATCAGACCCAAATGATAAGTAGGTTGTAATACTGCACAGAAGTCGTTAACACACTCCTTCTTTCGGCTTCAGGGAATCTTTAACACTTAAAAAAATATAACAAATAAAAATATATACCATCCATGCATCCTATTTAAAAAGTGAAAACACAAAAGAGAATACCCTACTATAGCCTTAGGATTAAACCAAGCCTGAGTTGCCGAATTAGGATATCCATGAAATTAAGGTACCGAAAGGGCATTAGTTTTAATTAACTAGTGTAACCAAGTCCCCGAGCTCCTAATCTCTGGTTCGCAGGAATAAATTAGTTCTCCCGCTAATTTATTTAGGTTTCTAATCGACCTACCAAGAACGATTAGTGGCGACTCCAAATTTTAAAATCATTTAAACAAAAACCAAAGTTGCGATTCGGTAGGGCTTGGGAGGGTCCGCGTTAGGTTAGTCAAATCTAATTAACCTAATAATCCGTTAACCCCTTTTAAAATTTTAAATTTTTTTAGAGGGTCGCGACATGGATAAATTAGAATAGAGAAGGGAAGATGGAGAAGAGGAGATGAAGAAAAGTTGGAGAAGAATAGATGGAGAAAATAAGATAAGAATAGAGAAGGGAAGATAGAGATGAAGAAGAGTTAGTAGAGAAATTAGAATGGAAGATAAGAATAGAGAAGGGAAGATGGAGATGAAGAAGAGTTAGTGGAGAAATTAGAATGGGAGATAAATATGGAGAAGGGAAGATGAAGATGAAGAAGAGTTAGTGGAGAGATTAGAATGTGAGATAGAGATGGAGAATGGAAGATGAAAATGAAGAAGAGTTAGTGGAGAAATTAGAATGGGAGATAGAGTTAGTGGAAAAATTAGAATGGGAGATAGATGAGTAGATTATAAAAGAAGGATGAAGTGAGCTTGAGAGAGGATTCTTGAGAGAGAAAATTTGAAGTGTTTGGGAGAATTTTTTGGAGAGAAAATTTTGGATGTTTGAGAGAGTTTTAGGAGATTGAAGAATTTGAGAGAAAGAAAATACCAAAAGAGAGAGAATTTTGAAGATGATGGGAGTTTAAAACTAGGGGTTATCATCACAAATTCCTTCATCGATCAATATAAATCAAGAGTTCATCCTCGTCAACGAGCAAACAAATTCAAGCTAAGTGTTTTTATTTATTCATTTATTTATGGTTTTACTCGCAAATTAGCACAAATTGTATACACTTTCTCCATCTCCTTTTTCTTCCATATTTTATGTCAGGAGAAGGATATCTTTACGTCAACAGCAAAAATCTCGTCGAGATGCAAAAATCGGCCCAGATAAGCTCCTAAGCTGTCCACCGATTTCTCAACTGATCTGTGACTAAAAGTCCCTCTTAATTCAAAAGAAACTCTCTATATTGGGAACATAGAGAGCGAAAATCAATTATAGAAATCCCTCCCAAAAAAATGGGAGATAAGTACTCTTTCTACTTTTCTGGTTTTAGGTGCAGATTAGCACATATTTTGTATACTAACACTTCACTCTATTTTATGTCAGGAAGCCGCAGCTCTATATCAATGGTCAATCCTATGGAAGCACAAAATCGGCTTGGAGGAGTCCTCAAGCGCGCACAAATTTCAAATTGTTGAATCAATTCGTTGTATTTCATTTTAAAGAATTCATACCCCAAAATGGAGAGGACAAAGTCCATCCGCAATTTAAATACATGCACCATAAATCCCAAAGGGAAGAGCCAAGCCAATGCTTAGCCTCCCATTGGAGGTTTTCACTTACAGTAGTTAAATACCTGTAACTTAAATACCTGCACCTTAAATCCAAAAGGGAAGAGCCAAACCAATGCTTAGCCTCCCATTGGAGGTTTTCACTTACAGTAGTTAAATACCTGCAACTTAAATACCTGTACCTTAAATTCCAAAGGGAAGAGCCAAGCCAATGCTTAGCCTCCCATTGGAGGTTTTTACTTACAATAGTTTAAATACTTGCAACTTAAATACCTGTACCTTAAATCCCAAAGGGAAGAGCCAAGCCAATGCTAGGCCTCCCATTGGAGGTGTTTATTCACTGTCATGTACTTCCTATAATTTAATTTTTGAATCATCAGACC
This sequence comes from Psidium guajava, assembly GCA_016432845.1. Taxonomy (NCBI): domain Eukaryota; kingdom Viridiplantae; phylum Streptophyta; class Magnoliopsida; order Myrtales; family Myrtaceae; genus Psidium; species Psidium guajava. Next base: position 31,968,556 of record CM028229.1, on the reverse strand, counting down.
CAAAAGATGAGTAAGTCGTAATACTGCACAGAAGTCGTTAACACACTCCCTCTTTCGGCTTCAGGGAATCTTTAACACTTAAAAAAATATAACAAATAAAAATATATACCATCCATGCATCCTATTTAAAAAGTGAAAACACAAAAGAGAATACCCTACTAGAGCTTTAGGAATAAACCAAGCCTGAGTTGCCGGATTAGGATATCCATGAAATTAAGGTACCGAAAGGGCATTAGTTTTAATTAACTAGTGTAACCAAGTCCCCGAGCTCATAATCTCTGGTTCGCAGGAATAAATTAGTTCTCCCGCTAATTTATTTAGGTTTCTAATCGACCTACCAAGAACGATTAGTGGCGACTCCAAATTTCAAAATCATTTAAACAAAAACCAAAGTTGCGATTCGGTAGGGCTTGGGAGGGTCCGCATTAGGTTAGTCAAATCTAATTAACCTAATAATCCGTTAACCCCCTTTAAAATTTAAAATATTTTTAGAGGGTCGCGACAGGTATGAGTCAAGAAATTTACATTACGAATAAATGGGTTGTAAATGGATGTATGAGTCAATTTAGATTGAAGCATCTATGACCCATCCAAATACAACCCAACCCGCCAGTTTGATCATAAATATTAGATTTAGATAATATTTCCTCCACCTTCTATTGGGAGGAGAACTTAATCTTGGGGTAGTAGGAATAATTACTAAAATAATATTACATATATTGTACGGATGTCAATTTAGTCTTAAATTTTTTTAATTTAGCCAATTTAATCATAAACATTTTGACGATTTGTTAATGTAGTCTATTATGGCTGAAAATCACTAACGTAGACGTCGGTTGTCCTACATAACACAACTAGCACGTGGATAAATTTATAATTTTTTAAAAAAATATGAACTATTTTTCCTTTTTTTGTTCTTCTTTTTTAATTGAAATATGCAAAAAAATTTGTCAACATTAGCCTCGGCCGAGTCATATAAAATGGCCACAAGATCGACATCCGCATTAGTGATTTCCCATCAAAATTGACCGAAAGGATTATATTAACAAATCATCACGAAGTTTAGGACTAAATTGACTAAATTGAAAAATTTATCATTGAATTGGCATCCGTACAATCAGTTTAAGGCTTTTTTAGTAACTTTCCCTTGGGTAATAAATGTGAAATGCATGCAACTAGGGATAATTTATCAAATCTGTCCTAAAACTATTGTACAAATATCAATTTAATCATAAACTTTTTTAATTCTGTCAATGTATTGCTAAACATTTCCGCAAAGTTAGTCATTTCAGTCGATTGCTGTCGAAAATTGATAGCGTGGTGTCTAGTCATCACCGACTATCCCACGTGGTACTCTAACATGGACAACTTCGTTCAAAACGATGTTTTACGTGGATCGTCACATTAGCGATTTACCACATTAATTGATCGGAATGACTACATTGAAAGATTGTGCGAAGGTTTAGTGCTAAATTAGTAACATTAGAAAGTTTATAATTGAAAGTACAATAGATTTGTGACCGAAATGATTTTTTTTCCCTCAACACAATATATATAAATGCACATTGTGAGTAATAGTAAATCGTACATAGGACTCTAATTATTAGGAGTGCATTCTATCCTTCAATTAAAATTTACAACTTTTTTTTTTAACCGTATGATTTGAAAGAGAAGATTTTGAACCGAGGGAAGAGAGAAGGCAGAAAATGACAATGGAGGAGTCAGCATCGAAGAAGATAAAGACGAAGGCGGGTCTGTCTTTCTTTTTTTTCTTTTTTGTTTAAAATTCATGTTGTCTATGTCTGTTTGTGTTCATAAAGGAGGGTCAAATATTCTTGAATCTCACCAAGACTTGTCTTCCATCATCAGCTTCAACCTGTCTTTATCGAAATCTACCATTTCCTTTCCGTAGTTTCCAGACACCATTTTCATGGCGAAGTTTGCCCCCTTTTTTCGAGTTTGAACATGGTCATCGGACGAGGCACATTGCTTCCTGTCTTTTGGAGCAAAATCTTCATCGTCTCTGTCGCTTTCCGTTAAGCAGGAATTCACCTGAAAGCTCGTAAACGGATCATACACCCACGCACGACATCGCGATTTTTCCGCATGAATATGTTCGCAAACTCGATGCGATCATCGCGTAAATAGTACTGAAACCCGGTGCTTTAGCTCCTCTATGTCCCATTGAACTGGGCTCCTAGTTACATCTTATGTCCCTTGCATTGTTCAAAATTTGCTTGGTCAAAAAAACAGGGTGAATAAAAATTGGAAAAGAACGGCAATAAAGGGAAAGGAGAATTAGTTTGCCACGGAATATAGACAACTTTTGACTCGTGTCTTCCAAAATTCAAGCTTCAAGTACAGAGACAGAATATTCAAAGGGGAAAAATTATGGGGGATGGTTCGCTTTTCCAACGTTGGATGACCGTTAAGGAATGAGGAAACCCTAGCATCTTACGTGCTTATTAAGGTTACTGCTCCTTGCCAATACTAAATCTTTCTATGCAGCAGAGCAGAATAAAGGAAAAGCTTCAGGAACTGGGAACCTACTCAAACGCTTCTCGAAGTACGCAACGTTCCTTTTTTTTTTTTTTGCAGCCGTTAATTACTACACATGTCCGGCTCGGCATGAGATCGATCCGAGCATATCTATAACCAGCGAAGCTAGTTACAAATAGCAACACATTTCAATTAAGTTCGATGTGAATTCCACATGATCTATCGTCGTGCACGACTAGCTCGATTTGCCACGACGAAAGTAGATCGAGATGTACGACAAGCCACCATTTAACACCCTGCGACGTTTGAGTTGCTGACCAAGATCAGTCAGTACATAACAAAAGTTAATGTGGGCATGTCCACAAACGTCATTCAATTCTCGCAAATTGCTCTTAAGAAATGATGCATCTACAAGCCGCCTCAAAAGGGCCCAAAGAAGCCGTAGACTGGAGCTCTCCTTTGAACCCCTTTTTCCAAATTTTATTCCCTTTTTTGAATCCTTGGAATGACATTTCTAATTAATATCTTTCTTTTTATTTCCTTTCTTTTTCCCAAATTAAGGATATTGAAAAAGAAATCTCTCTCTCTCTCTCTCTCTCTAAGTGTGCTTGCGGGGTGTTCTCGAGGTGACCCCAACAAGCATATAAACCACCCCAAACTCTCATATCCTTCACCAATGATAAGTTGTGCTCAGTACAAATCTGTGTGTTCATCTTGACTCCTTTCTTTCCCAAAGGTGAGTTCTTGAAGCTTACAATGTCATGTCTGTCATCATCATCAAATCTTGCTTTGATGGAGTTCATTAGCTCCAACTTTAATTATGTCAAGCAGTAGAAGCTGATGTTCTTTCATGCAAAAACCCCATCATAGGGCTTTGGTATTCAGGTGTGGTGGTTAAGATGAGCAGGCCAGGAGATTGGAACTGCAGGTCGTGCCAGCACCTGAACTTCCAGAGGAGAGAGTCGTGCCAGAGGTGCGGCGAGCCGAGGGCCGGCGATTCTTATGGGGGCTTCGGCGGGAGGAGCGGCTCGCCGTTCGGGCTCACGGGCCCGGACGTCCGGCCCGGAGACTGGTACTGCGGCGTCGATGGCTGCGGGACTCACAACTTCGCCAGCCGCTCCACCTGCTTCAGGTGCGGGGCCCCAAGGGATGAGCAGGATGGTGGCGGCCGTCGTTATGAAAGCGAGATGCCTCAGCCGCGAGGTTTTGGAGCCGGTGGTGGCGGCGGCAGTAGTCGCCGGGGGTGGAGAGCTGGCGACTGGATTTGCACCAGGTAGGGTTTGGTATCTCCCTGTGGAGCATACAAAATGGTTGGTCATGGATTTGTCATTTGACTCATGAATTAACGTATGCTCGTGTGCATGAAATATCACACTAACCATCTCACATGCTCAAAGTTCCCTCTGTTGGAACCTTGACTCGAACTTTATGAACGGGTAGCTCCCATTCAGTTTCTCCTTTCCTTTCCTTTTTGGCGCTCATACAGACTCGACAAGATCATGAATACTGCCAAAGAAAGAAAAAAAAAATGCAGAAGCTTCGAGCATCTGCATAGACCCGAGCAACAGCAGATGTAATTACGCATGTTAACACGAGCACATGTACTACTGCGAACGTTGTAATGAATTTGTCCTCGACTTGTGCACCGTGAAATGCTCAGGTCAGGTTGCAATGAGCACAACTTTGCTAGCAGATCAAACTGCTTCAGGTGCAATGCACCAAGAGAGTATTCGTCGGGCAGCCGGTCTGAGTATTCTCCTTGAGATGTTCCATGATCCGGTAAGAAACTACTAGCTCTCGGACGTTATGCAGCAGACAGTGTGTTTCGAGAGAGATATTGAGCCGGTTCGGCATTTTCACGATCACCCATCTTGTGTTTCTTTGATCTTCAGGAAGAGCCTGGAAGAGAATCTAGCAAGAAAGTGCAGCCGCTGTCTTTGTTCTCTCTTTCTGCCGAGAAAACATTTTCCATTGGAGTTATTTGGGGGGCTTGAATGACAGATCAAAAGCACATAAAGAGAGTCGTCTTCTTCTTCTAATTCTACTGCTACAATTTTCCTTGTTTTTCTCCTGTTCTGTGGTGTTCTTATGGTCTAGTTTGTCTTAGCATAGCATTGTAGCTTGCGGGTTAGCAATTCCTACATCACCTGTTTGAGAGGGGTTTCCTATGGTTATTGCAGTACTGTCTGAGAATTTCTTTCATTTCCCCCTCTTGAATTTTCCTTTCCACAGGCAGCGAGCGCATGCGAGATAGAGCGATTATCTCCGATCCTTTTGTTCGAGGATGTTCTTCCGCTCGAAGCGGTCAAAAAAACAAACTTGAAATAGAACTGCAAAATTAATTTAAGTCATGGATCTTTTGGCAACTGCTTATAAAAATATTACACAGGCCACAGATGCAATTCAGTGATTTCGCCTTTGGGGAAAGAAACTGAGATACGTGGACCCTGTTACTCTTCATATCTGCAAAAGCTGGGGCGTTAGTCAAAGAAGATAAAGATCATACGCATTTTCAAAATGGCAATAAAAAGGAAACTACCCAGCGTAATCTAGTCGTGATTAATGACACTAAGTTTTAGCCGATCACTCTGTTCATCTCGTCTCTCAGCTGATCTTAGGCCAGTGATTCCTGGCGTGAAGTTCCCTGGCTAAGTTTGGCAATCTGATGCAATGTGCTCTTGCTCACATCTGGACTAATGGACAGATCATCATAGTCAAACATGAGATGAGTGTAATATAAACCATTTTTTCCCAAAAAAAAAAAACTTAAATCGTTAGGAAACGAGTCAACAATCCGTGTATTTATAGCATATTACTCGACACTCTCCTCTTAAGCTAGGAGAGATGCGTGAAGCACAAAATATCAAACAGACAGCCATAGACGTAAAAACAAGCAGAATGATAAGTGAAGTAGACAGAATAGATCCATGACAGGATTCGAACTCATGATCCATTCTCTAAAACCATGTTAGACGAACCATTTTTCCTGAAAACTTAGGTAATTAGAAAACGAACCAACAATGTATACGTAGGGCGTATTTCTCAACAAAGAGTGATTCATGGTATATATGCCATAGTATGCATGCCTTCACATGATTTAATTTCAGAAGGGTATCATGAGAAAGTTAAAGTATATCCAGATAGATCCATATTGCATATTCAACTATCAGAATTGCTTCCCAGTTCACCAGATTCCTGTTATAGTAGATATACTAACTTCCCACATTCATCTTCCATCATCCTATGTTTTCTATCAGAAATAAGCCGTAAAGAGAAGGATAAAACTACAGAATACCTTTACTGCGATTTCTCAAAATTCTTGTCAAGGCATAATAATAATAATAAGGATTAATACCACGAAAAATTTCAAACTGGTACGCCAGTGACAAATTTATCCTAGACTATTTTTTTATCATCAAAAACCCTAAATTAGTATACTTATGACAAATTTACCCTAAACTATTTTTTTGAACACTAAAAACCTAAACTGATGCAACTGTAATAAATTTATCCCAAACTAATTTTTTACCATAAATAATCCCAACTAGCACACGCGATAAATTTACCTTCTACTAGTTTCTGTTAAATTGAGTTAATATCATGAAAAATCTCGAATTGATACACCTATAACAAACAGAGAATAACGTGTACACCCGACAACTGTCACGTGTCATCGAATTCAACAATTTGACGGTAAAATTTAACGAAAACTAATTAATGGTAAATTTATCACTATCGTATCAGTTTGAAATTTTTACTGCCAAAAAGATAGTTTAGAGTTAATTTGTCACAAGTGTACCAATTTGGAGTTTTTGATGGTATTAATCCTAATAATAACATGCCAGCATGTCAAAGTTTTGCTTAAGCTATGTTTTAACATTGATTAATGTAAAGAGGGCGCTAAAACAAGAAGATGGATCTGCTTTTAAAGAATAAATTCACATAGGATTCCAGAGCTTTTAAGGAACAGCTTTTAAAGGTCCCCTCATTGACCTGATGGGTATTTAACTGCAACATTTACTGGTCAAAAAAGAAGCCCAACACCACCTTCAATCAGTGCTCCCTGCTACTACACTCCATTATTTAGCTTTTTGCAAGATTCTTTGTCCTGCTTTAAGCATTTCCTTTATGTTACTTCACTTGCTTTGCTGGGGTTAGTGAAGTACCTCCCCACTGATGAATCAGCCAAACAGAATTTGGATTTGTATGGCTCAAACAAAAAGAGAATTTGGAATTGATATGTCTAACTTGAATTAGCCAAACAGAATTTGGAATTCAAGTAGTACCCATTCTTCCTTCCTTCCCTTCTTTCAAGCCATCAAGTTCCTGTCTCTCTAGTAGACAGAGAGAGAAAAGAGACTCCTTAGTGTTCAAACGAGGAAAAGTACAACAGCATAATGAAGAGATCTTCCCGGCATTTCATTGATCACATGGTATCGACCACAATATAATGGATCGCTGAAATCTTTTCGGACAAAGAAATCTGGATATGGGAGACAACATATATCTAGATCAATGATAAAGGGCTTGCCCCTGTAAAATGCCAAAGAAATGCAGCTTCGATGATAATTATTCACATTAGGTACCATAGCATTCCCTTTCAGAAAAATTTCTCTCTTTGTTTGGTAAGATAATGGGAATCTCCTAAAACGGTCTTTTAAGAAAACGCAATCATAATTTTCATGTTCCCGACACATTCTAATCTAAAAAGAGACAGGATATCTGATGAAACTCATGCTCAAAAAAGAGCTCCACCCTCCTCTTAAATCATAGAATCTGGACCTAACATCCACCTTATCAGACAACTGCAGTGTGTCAAGTACAAGAGTTGAAAATGTTAATCAATACTGTGATGGTCAAAACGGTAGCAAAAACAAGATAGCTTTTATCCAATTCAAAGCTTTGATAAATTGACTTTATTTAGCTTTTTAAAGTTCTCCCCTTTCGTATTTATTCAGAAATTTGGCAAACGCACACTCTCTTAAAGTTCCCTGCTTTTGTCCCTTTATAAAAAGGAGCCTTTGATGTCTCACGCATTTCAACTACAGTTGTCATGCTGCATTATTTCTCATGGGGTAATGCACCACTTAAGTTCATAGAAAACACATTGCCACAGCCATTTATCTTTCTTCTTCTTCTTTTTTTCTAATTAACCTCCTTAAGGTTGATAAATTACCTTACAATGCGGATACCACCTGCTTAGATAAAGCAAAGCTAAGAAGCCTTACTGGTACCTTGCAACTACGCGTATTTATTACTTATTTTTGGGCTCAAGACAGATACACGTATCAACGACAATAGTAGTTCAAAGATGAGGGCATCCCCAAGGTACTTTCGGTGATGAACAAACGTACCGTGTCCTCATCTTCGATGCTCGAACGTTTCCATAACAACAAAGTTAAGTTGCTCTTCTTTGGTCTATTACCGGCGGTTAGCTGCTGGCGTACAGCAGCAAATTACAAAAGAAGTTCTTGCTTCATTAAAGAGACTGTTGCTGTTTGTGTTCCTAATATTAAGATGATTTTCCAAAAGAAAATATCAGAAAACTAAATAAGCCGGTGTTCTTTAGTCCGAAGTTGCTTTTCAATCACTGTTTTATTGACCCAAAAACATTTGGTGGTTCACAGAGTTTTGATGCAAGTGCTAATCTTTGGCATCATTTGGGCACTAGATATGACAATCTAATTTGGCTGTTACTTAATCCAAATCATTGGGAGTTCATAACATAGAATTCCATAGTTCAGAATCCTGAGTCAAAATCAACACATTGATAGACCAGGGAAGAAACAGAACTTGTCGCACGGCTCTGCAGCTCTGCTAAGCAGAAGATTTTACCCAAAAAAAAAAAAAAAACAGCAACATGCCTTCAGAAAGACTGAAAGAGCTTGTCAATAAGCTTGCCACTCTCGTGTGTATTCTCACTTTCTTTCTTCCTGAAATGTAGACTAAACTACGAATTGTAACAGGTAAGCGGGCTCTTGATGGTTCACCTACTAAGCTTGAAACCAACCAACCTCCCCCCCCCCCCCCCCTCCCTCTCTTCCTCCCCTTTTCCTTTCTTTTCTTTTTTTTAGGGTGTAAGGCTTTGAGGAGTGACATCGAATTAACAAAGCTGCTACTGGCAGATTTTTAGAATTAAAGAAAACCGATGCCTGAAGAAAACCGAGCATCCAAATAATAATGGTTAGAGCAGGTCCATTGCCAAATTCGATTGGGAATATAATCCACATAACGCTATCTTTAAGAGGGCATAAGCAACAAGGATAGACAATTAAGTTCACAAAGAATACAAATGCTAATCAGCTTTTTTCTTCTGCAACAGTCGCTTGGTACAGAGACTTCGTATAAGTTCTTCAGCAGCAGAACAGGTGCTTGCGGATGGCAGAAGTTCTGGAGCACTAATAAACCTCAACAGGACAGGTAGAGAGCATTTAGTGACTACAAGTCTTAATGTGCATGTGGCCACCCATTTATGCATAACTCGCCTGAAACAGAAAATAAGCGAGTAGGAAAGGAAAGGAGCCTTAACATGCGCATCACTACCAACTTCGCCTAGAAGCTCACAATCCCCAAATAGGAAAAGAAAAACATGTGACCATTGAGGTTGAGGAGGAAGCAGGAACGGCATGAAAACTATTAATGACCTTCAAGGAAAATGAACTTCACAGCTAAAATTGGCTATAAGCAGTAAAACATGAGTTCCGGAAGATGTATTTGACAGAGGGGGGTTATAGTTAGGAGTCAACTTCCCTCAGGCAAAGACAGTTTTGTCTTTACTCTTTGTTCTCTGAATCTTAATGAGCAATTGTTGTTGTTTTCTTTAGTCTGCTAGCTGTTGACACCTAATTTTAAAAGTAGGTTGCAACACCAACTTGTCGGCTCAGTGGAAACATGCTCACTTGAGCAAAGAAAAAGTTGATGAATCAGAAATAAGATTGAAGAGAGACTGCTCAGTCATAACAAGCATACATACCCGACCAGCCATATAATCCTTACAATTCAGTTGATTTCAAATGTTGACTGAAGATTCATATGTTGATGTGAGACTCAAAATTTTGACAACAAGAATCCTAACAAAAATGAGTGACATTCTCAACAGAAATATTGCTTACGATTCATCTCATTTCAGCTTAGATTTTGATGAGCTCTGCAGTGGCTTTGCAATAGTTCGAGCAGGGGCAGGTCTCATGGCCTTCTTCACATCATACTTAACGGATGATAAGGCACAGATCAATGCAATCAACATTGTCGGATAAACATAGACTGCCTTTGCAGGATCCACATTCACAGGCTTTCCCAAGATTCCCTCCTTGACAAGACCCCAAATTATCAGCAGCGTCCCAAACATGCTCATCCTCCCTGGTTTGAGCAGACCCACAAGTGCTCCTGCCACGGAGAAGTAGCTTCCGGCAAGAACCTGGAAGAATCAATGGGTAGTGAAACAAACTATGTCAAGAACTCCAAAATAACAAGAAGAGCATGCAAGAAGTTCGGTTGTATGACATCTCAGGCATTCTTAAGAAAAAAGTGACACTTCCAGCATTCTACCGAGGGTAGAATTGGGGACTCTTATGAGAGACAACTGTAGTATTCACGGCAAGCCAAAAATCATGCCTGGGAAAATATACCAACGCAATACTGTTTCCCTGTAAAAAGTAGATGCTGGAGTTTTTCCATAAATGTGTCCGATTAAAAAAGAAGCTGAAACAAGAAACTGTTATCTAAAGAGCGTAAATCTTTTACTTCGTGATGTTGCACACACACTGCAGTGGGACAAATGTAAAGTATATGTCGATATTTAGCTGAAAAAGAGAGCATATGCAACAGGAAGATGAGACGTGGATAGATCAAACAAAAAAGAACCTCCAAGCGCTGTAGATCCACTACTGCCGAGGCTTCTTTCACAGTAGTTAGATTATAGATATCTAGCAAATCATTCCAGCTTGGAACTGTCCTGTTCTTTACAAGGCCATTGACAACAGCTCCAGGGGACAGAAGGGCCTTCACCACAGGAACAGGGATTATCTCACTGGCAATAAGCTGAGATGATGTGACTTGTATCGGGGTTGTGCACATACCAGACCTACACGTGACCCTGCACAGTAGCCCGAACACGATTAATTGACGTAGGAAAACGCTTCGAAAAGGATCCTCCACTTTCTTCTGTGTTAGTAATACTACGAACTTTGTACATGAATTTGCATGGGGAGAAAAAAAGACACCAGCTACAATTTCCAACTGTAAGTTACATCTCAAACAATAACTGGGTCTTAGTAAGAATGTCTGAAATTCACTGAGCAGTTCTGATACCTAGAAATATAAATTATCATAAGAGCCAATTAAGGGTGGTGGAGAAAAGAACACAAGCAGGTGCAGTAGAACAGTCTAACTACTTTGCATGGGAAACAATAAACAGGGTGTTATTTGCCAGAATACCTCCACAGGAGCACTTACCAAGTAGTAACCAATAATTTCAAATGGAAAGACTACCGGCTCCCAGAAAGTAATCAAGAAACGAGGTTTTAAAACGTAGATATTCTCAATTTGTCAATACCAGATGAAGCATGCTCCGTGGATTTCAGTTTTTTGTTATCCCAATTAATATTCAGCGGAATACTAAGATCTGCTGCTCTGTTCACGATGCGGTAGAATTACAAACGGACAAAGTTATTTCCGTTTTTCTCCCCCACTGGAAAGACGTCCCAATTCCAGAGCAGTGACATAATAAGATCTACTCTATGCTCGACAGAACCTCCATGATTCTCTCTTCTTATCTCAGAAATGGCCCTTCAGCTCTACTGTGCTTGAAGAGCAAAAGGACATTGGCAAGGACAGCTCGTCCACTACACTGCAAACGAACAGGCTTCTTCAAGTCCCTTCTATTTCCTCCGAACCCATCCGACCCAACAAACAGAGAGAGAAAGAGAGACAACTTCATCATCCCCGACCCCTTTACCCAACAATGAACTAAGCGATGGTCTTGTTCGTACAATTCTAATCACACCCAGGAAGAAAAAAAGACAAAGACACCCAATTTCATTCCTCAGCGACAACATTTAAGCTCGGAAACCACCGCTACGATCAGTCAGCCAGCGAACCGCGGGACGATGATGAGAGCGCATAATCCAATCGGAGAATCGAAAGTTCAGCGAAGGACGGATCGAATTACCTGAACAGAGGGATCTGGAGAAAGATGAGGAAGAAGAACATACGAGAAGCTATCGTCGAGACTTTGCTCGCCCATCCCCCCGACGCCATTGATGATGATCCTGTGATCTGGGTCGTCACTTCCAGAGCGAGAATTTCAGACAACGAAGAAAGAGGACCGAGCTTTTGAGCGACAGCGAGAGGCGGAGAGGTCGAAGTGTACTTACGCGTCCGATTTTATCATTAAGGAAATAATTAGATTTTAGGGACCTTATTTGATATTTCATTATTTTTATAAATAAGGTTATCTATTATATTCTAAAATTTATTTTTGCGGAAAGAAAGATGCTATTCATATATAGTAATAACAGTCAAGAGTTACGTCTTTCAAGTCTATCAAATTTTAATAAGTGCCGAGCAAAGCAAAAGCCAAAAAACATATAAGAAAGCACAATTTACAATTAAAAGCACAACATTGTTTTCTAGATTATGGCAGCATCACCATACCTAATTGATATTACCTTTGCTCGTGAAACGATGTCTAATTTTTTCGATAGACAAGAGGTTTTCATCATAAACTTTCAACGGGCTTACAAAGAGCAAAACAAACATTTGTTGAACCGTTTATATTTGAGATAATGGGAAAATTATCAAAAAAAAAATGCTGAATTTCTTTGCATTTTTTAAATTCAATCGTAAACCTTTTAAGTTTGTTAATTTGGTCTTAAACTTCTTTCATTTATACCAATTTAGTTCTTTCCAGTCAAAATTGACTAGAAATCGATAATGTGGTACAGCGAGCGCTAATGTGATCAATTTTTAATATTTTTCATTTTTATTATGTTTATGGCCTTTTATTTTTGACAATAACCGGCGAGGTTCAAGGGTTGTGATACCTCGCTGAGTAAGGGCAAGGGCAATGGGGTTGTGGGTAAGGCTGCAATGGTTTGGGTGAGGCCGAGGGTTGCAACCTCGCCCACACTCGGTGAGACATCACGACCCTCTCTGGCCACTTAAAACAGAAAACCAAAAAATAGAAAAAAAAAATTAATAAAAAAATCGAAAGAATATTAAATTAAAATTGACCACATTAGCGATGGTCGCGCCACATCAGCAATTTCTGGTCAATTTTAGTCAAAAACATTGAATTGGCATAAATATAAAAGATTTAGAATTGAATTGACAAAATTACAAAAGATTTAAGACTTTTTTGACAATTTTCTCCCAAGATAACATTAGCAATTCTTGCATGGACAAGACAAGGGCCCTTCAAGTCTTGATCAACCAAAGTTGCCGCTACCCTCCGGGCATATCAGCTAGCTCGTCGGCAACCTCGTCGGCCTCCCCGGAAGTTGGGGCTTGATCTCGCACATATCCATCCATCCCCATACTGGTTGCAAAAGTAATCATTTTCTTTTACGACTAACGGATGAGAAAGGGTGCTCAACACTTTCCGATTTCCTCCGGCTGTTTTTATGATAAATTACATAAATTTTATTTTTTGCTGGAATCATTATATACTAATTAAGATAAGTAAAAATAACGAAAAAGAAACTCTCGTAAAGGCTTAGCGTAGGGGCAGAAACTCTATTAATTCGACCGGACCACGGTCGGCTGTCGCCGCTAACGAAAGGCCCCGACGGTAACGATTTCCTCTGGTCGTTTTTTTTTTTAATTATAATATATTTTTTAATTATCTTTTGCCGAAATCATTAAGTGTTAGCTATTGTAATAAAAAAAAATGAGGAAAACTCCTGACAAAGTTGTCAACGAGGTTGGAACGAGGATTCATGGGCCGTGGTCTGAAAACAAAAATTGGGCCCCCAAGACTTTCAGTCCAGTGATCCCATTTCTTCGACAACGGCACCGTTCACCCTCTCTTTCTCTCTCTGAGGCGCCTGTACAGTGGTGAGAACCCCTGGAGAGTGGGGAGAGAGAGAGAGAGAGAGAGAGAGAGCATGGCTTTCGCTCCATCCATTAACGCTTCATTCTCTGCTCGACTCCACTCTTCGGTACCCAGAAAGTGCCTCTTTCATTGCACTGATAATGAACCAGCGAACCTGAAGTTTTCTCTTCCCAGGATCTGTCCGTCTCGCTCCTCCTCCGCGCTCGTTTCCGCTCGTCGTCGCAAGGGCGACGCTCCGGTCGCGAAGAAGAAGAAGAAGGGCAGGAACAAGGTGAAGCTCTGTTCCTTTTTTTTCTTTCTTTCTTTCTCAGTACACGAGGAGCTGCTGCCGAGCTGAATTGTCAAAGCCTCAAAGGCGTTGAATTTGAGCTCGTTGTTTCTCTGAAGCTGTTCGTTATATTTCGGGTTGTGTTTGTTGTGCTGGGCTTTGTTGCTTACTTCAAGTTTCGTCTCTTTTGTGATTGAACCCCGATAGCGAGAGCTTCGTGGAGGTTGCTCTTTTGCTTGATTAGGCCTGGTGGTGGTTGTTGTAGCGTTCGGTTTGGACTGTTGTCTTCAAATTGCATTTTGAGTAAAGTTCTTTATAGCTGAGGAGTGCTGTAATGTGCTGCAATAAGAACCACATATGGAGTGGGGATTTTGTTTGAAATGGAGAATCTATGACAATCTTGGCTTGGGGAATTGTTTGCACATGGAAGTCGATTTTTTTCTCTTCCGGCTTGGATGTGTAATTTTTGGATTCATTTTTCACGAATGAGAAATGATGTGGGCAGGAAAACGATCTATATCTATGTAAATTATCGGTCTAGGAGATGTGAGGTTAAACCTTGAAATTTACCATCATTTTTTGTTCTTTGCAGCAGATTTTGCCTAAAAGTACTGATGAGGAAGAGGCGGATTTGGATGAGGATGCGTTTGAAGCGCTATTCAATCAGCTCGAAGAAGATCTAAAAAATGATGGACTAACATTAAATGACGACGACGACGAAATAAGTGAAGAAGACCTTGCTAGGCTCGAGCGTGAGTTGGAGGAGGCACTAGGTGGTGATGACCTGGAGATGTTTGCGGACCGTGTGGAAAACTCAGAAGTTGCTGATCATGCTGAAGCAGAAGATGGCAGTGACGATGACGATGATGTTGAGAGCCCAGTTGAACTAAAAAGATGGCAACTTAGAAGATTGGCTGTTGCTCTGAAAGCTGGTCGCCGGAAAACTAGAGTATGCATTTTCTGTAACTCATGGTCTTCACATAATTGATTAACTATTTATTTTGGCCTATGTCATAGTTTGTGAAATACTGGACTCAATACAGTTGTGGCATTATGTTGTTAATCGCACATATAAGAAGAGTGAAGAAAGGATGTTTGAAATTGTGTTCTGACTGGGACTTTGGCCTTCCTTTCACATGATTGGTCGTGATAAATTTCATCCTTCACGTGGTTTTCCTCTTGCAGATTAAAAGTATTGCTGCTGAGCTGTGTCTTGAACGATCTGTTGTTCTTCAACTGCTGCGAGATCCCCCTTCAAATCTTTTATTGATGAGTGCTACATTGCCTGATGAGCCTGCACAAGTGGGAACGGTCCTTGAAGCTGAAACCGCACCAGTCGACGTTGCTCCTCATGAGACAACAGCAGATGCTGCGGACCCTGAACCCAAACCCACCGAGAAGGCGCCTCTTCATGTGATGCAACAAAGGTGGTCAGCCCAGAAAAGATTGAAAAAAGTTCAAGTTCATACTCTGGAAAGAGTCTACAGAAGAACAAAGCGCCCAACCGTAAGACAAAGTCACACTTTAACAATTTGCAGCTTTTGACTAGTGGCAACTCACCATTAAGTAGCTTATCATGTCTTCCACCTTTTCCACAATACTTTCTTTCCCTTTCATTTGTTTTTTCGTGTGTACAAGAGGAGTTGGGAAATACTAGGATTTTGAACCTGAGATAGACAATAACAACAAAAGATTTTTTACGTTGGTGTTCAAAAACAGGGTTGGAGTGGAGTTCTGATTTCTCTTCCAATGTTTGGTCCATTTTGTGGAGTAATAATTTGTATCCATTCCCTAAGGAGAGGAATGCTCATTCCTCTTCTTTGTTTGTTCAATTGACACATTTTATCAGCAAGCGTACCGCTTCTTTTTTTTCTCTCCCTTGCTTCGTTTTAATGACATATTTGATATTTGACATCAAGTCTTTTGGATTATCACATTGTTTTTGTCTGAAAATCAAATATAACTGTTGCAATGCTTATACTATTTCATTGCTCTTTCAATTCCATTGAATTCCATTTCTTCTTCCATTCTTTTTTCACATGATTCCCTTTTACTGTATCAAGAGCCATTAAATCCCATTTCCTTTGTTAAGAGGCGTAGTTGTTGTGAAGGGTGCGGGAGGATTTCATGAAGGAAACTTTTTCTTAGTTTTACTTGGGAATCCTGATGCTGTTGAGAGTAATTTTGCTGCTTCAGTTCAGCATATATTCACGCCAGAGATTCAGAATCGCTCTTTTTTTTTTTTGCTTTATACCTGCGTGAGTAAATTAAAAGCAGTCTACAATTTACCAACTTTTATTGATCACTCCATTCTTGGTTGTTCACGAAGCTTCAAATCCTCAGTTATCAGTTTTAATGTTAATTTATTTTTAAGGTGACTGATGTTATCCTTCTCCTTTGTAGTTAATTTATATTATGCAGCAACTTCCATTATTTCAGGATTTCAATTCCAATGTAGAAACTTTTTGACGCAATACTAAACAAAGGGGAAAAAAAAAATGAATGCAGAATGCAATGATCAGCAGCATTGTGCAAGTGACCAGCCTTCCCAGGAAGAGAATCGTGAAATGGTTTGAAGACAGACGTACTGAAGATGGAGTTCCAAAACGACGACTTCCCTACCAAAGACCGGTGCCTGAAACTGTTTCTTGAAAATGGATTTTTGTAAAGCTGTATCAATTGCTTTTTCCTTCTGTGAATTGGTGAACATTTAGCCGTATGAGCAGTGCTGTTGATGATATATAATGATATAATGACACTTGATGTAGTAAATCTCCTGCTTCATGATGTTTCTCTGGCTGCAATATGTTGTCTTTCCTTTCGGTTTTGTAGTCTGTTCGCGTTTTCTTTCGGACAGACTTACTGAGCTAAAATAGCTGAAGTTGATGTCTTGGCCATTTCATCGCAGTTCATTTCTAAATTCTTGGAACACTGAATAAATTCCAACGCGCAGCCTTTTGTTGGCACTAAAATCTTCAGCTCTTTTGATCAGTTTCTCTGAAATGAGTGAACATCTCAAACTTGTCCGGCTTTCTCTGTATGGGAATTGTCGGGGCGGGGGCAGCCGAGTATCGATAAGAGATGGTTCAGAGAAGAAACATGGTTCGTGTATGATACTGCCCAACAAAACAACAAAAGTTCGGCATCTTGACATGGATGTTTTCTGTGTTGATGTTCAGACAATCAGGACAAGAAGCAGGATACATGCCCGACCAAACTCTAAATTTGTGTAGGACAAGGAACGAATGTTTAACATGAGTTTGCCCCCACCCAGATGCCATCTCGTGACCTCTTCCCAAGCTTTTTTTTTTCCGACTTCTTCAAGCTCTCTTGTCTATTTATATCTGCTTGCACACACTGGTCCGACGTAGGAACCGAAGTCGGCCCGCGAACTCGCTCATTATTTCTGAACAAGCACGAGCGCGTAATCTCGGGTCATGGCCACTTTGCAGAGGTCAGCGAAGTCTTTCAGGAGGCAGGGCTCATCAGGGTCGGTTTGGGACAACACCCTCTTGTCGGATCAGTTCTGCGAAGGCGCCAAGAACGACAAGAGCGACCTCAAAGAGCTCAGGCCGTGCCAGAGCGCCAAAGCCATCTTTGCGGGTGCGGACTTCAGCTCCAGGCCCGACCACGCTGCGCCTCCGGCGACGTGTCCACGGAGCCTGTCATATTCGGGTGTGAACCCTTCTCGGAGAGCATCCGCCCGCGGCCTCTCGCGCGTCCTCACCAAGCAGTACCTCGTGAAAAAGATGAAGATGGGAAAGACAACTGATCCGGCCTGAAACGTCGAGATAAAGATTGAATGCCTCTTCTTTCATCAATGTTTCTTCAGCTAAACAAGCACACTTGGCTAATAACAGCGCGAGCAGTCGTCGTCGTCTTCGTCGAAGTCGCGGAATTTAGCGAAAATCTTGTACGGGAGAATTGTGAGCAAGAAGAAAGAACCCCTCTTGTCTATGGATGGAAAAGCATACCACAGCCAGTTGAGCATCTCGAGTATAGATAAAGTCCCAAAAAACAAGCTTCCAAAGACAACTTTGGTTCGATACCAGAGTCGGTTCCGAATTTTGCCTGCGAGCTTAGATCAAAGTATTCTCTTGACCAACTCGTATCGAGTTCGAGTTCGAGCATCTCGCCAGACGTATATTCGATTAAATTGAGTGCCGGTGACATTCTATTTTATCTTGATCCGATTTTCCTTCTACTTATAATTGGTTACGAATTCGGAGATAAAAGTACGGTGGGGGATAGGGATGCCCATCCCTTTGACATATTAAGGCAATTGTCATTTTTTTCACATTCCCCAGGACTACGTATAGGAGAAAGGGACCATTCAGGTCAAGAGTTTGGTATCTAACAATCGGCTGGTGAGCCCGTAACTCCTGTGGACCACTCTTAACAGATGTAGGGGGGGGGGGGGGGGGGGGGGGGGGGGGTCAGCCATTTTTCGTTTTTAGGGTCTTATCCAGTTGTAAATTTGAAATACGCGTCCTTACGGCTTCCGGAGATGTGGACCCCATCTTGCATGGAAATGACCCTTTTTTAAAAAAAAAAACTATATGAAGACATAATTTTCTAGAATTTTCCATGCCCTGTCATCAGCTAGACAAGGATAAACAAGTTTTGTACCTGCATTTTAGTAGTCAACATGGTTCCAAGCAAGTACAGGAGCCAGATCGGTGCGAACCGGTCAAGTTTTAAATCCTAAGGTTTGCGCGATAAGCTTCGTATTCAAAAAAAAAAAAATTAAGTAAAGATATTCCGACGTATAGATTTTCAATTTCGATATCGAAACCTGTAACGAGTTTTTGTGTCTTATGTATCTGCGTAAATAAAATAAGTGTATCGAAACCTTTCATGTCCTGTAATATCCATGATTGAGATTTTTATTTTATTAATATTTCATATTCTTCGTCAATAGATTGTCATAGCAAACGGTAGTCATTATAGATCATTATTCACTGCAATCGTTTAATTAAGAATATATGTGGAACATGAATAAACCCTGAAACGCGCGAGCGCAAGGCAGCCCCCTCAAAACAAAACCCACCCCTCTTTTCCCCCCTTTCATGAAAGATCCTTACCCCGCTTACTATTCATTTATGGGTCGGGACCCTAAGGCCTTTTTTTTTTTTCTCAAGAGTTGATTTCGAAAGGCAACTTTTGGATGTTGTTATGACGCTTTGGTTAGGCTCGGTCGACAAAGGCAACGACACAAGCAAGGAGTTGACAAAGGGGAATAGCCCCCTCCCTTCTCAACCAGACGAAGGAGATACGAATTCCATTCCGTAGGTTTCAAGTTTCAAAATATGCACGATAAAGTTCGGGTTTAAAAAAATGGAGAACCAGTTCCGGAGAGTAAGTCTTAGGTTCCACGTGAAACTTAAGTCGCCCCCGAAATGGTTCACCCGTAATGCATTTCATTCAAATATGGGTAGTAATTTTTCTTTCTCGACAAGCCGATGGTTCGAATAATTTTTCCATTACTCATAAACTTGGGAAAATAATCACCATGGCAAGAGTCATGAAAGTTTTATCACTCGCAAACGCCACCCATCAATCGATTCATGGAGGTCGTTGATCGTGTCGAGCTCGTCTTTCAAAACAAGACGAGATATTGAGGCGCTAATTGCTGTTCCAACTTGTCAAAGCCAAATACAAGTAGGAATTCAGAATGTTTAAAGCATTTCAATTATGTCCTTCCTACCTAGCCGCCTTTTGTGGATGGTGACATTATTATTTGGATACTATTAATTGACTATTATGATGATTATCTTTTTTCGCATAATGAAATACAAAAAAAATAAATATATAGAAGGCGATGTCCGGAAAACAATGTAATAATTAATAATTGAAGTTATTAGTGATTTTTTCGCTCACTTTTTCGTAAACGATTCGAACTCCGCCGAGTTAAATTTCCAAGCTCAAATAAGATTCAAATAATCGAATCCAATTAATCCAACCTTAAAAATTTGACACACCTATATAGCCCGCGAGATTAATTTAGACTACATCTCACTCCTTTGTGTAAGGGGAAAAAATAGACGCGAGACATTATTCAAATTTTGTTTGTATTTTATAATTCAAGTTCGATCTCGAGCTTAATCTGTAATCGGATTGGAATCCCCCTTTTTTAAATGTCAAATTAAGTTTAGGATTCGATTTCAAACACTTCGTTATAAAATCAGAACTCGAAACTCATAAATCAATCTAATTTAATAAACGTCAGAGTTTTTTTATAAGTTTATAAGGCAGTCGAGTCGACCATCGAGCATCGAAACCTTCGCAACTCGACTCTACCTGACCACACTTGCTTTGGCTTACATCTCCTACCCCTTTTACATCATCATAGGTACAAAATGTTTCTCCATCCATAGCATGTGAATTCAGGAGCCTCCGTTTACGAAAAAAAAAAAAGAAAAAAAAAATCAGGAGCCTCCATTTGCTCAAAAAAAAAAAGAAAAAAGAAAAATCAGAGGCCTCCATTTCCGGAATTGGAGGAACGCTACCTCTTCACTTCAATGTCTCGAATCCAATATCTCTCCTCTCGCTTCATCGTCTCCGTCTGATCTGCCTCGATCGAGGGTCCACGTTCGCCCACGATTCCTCCGCTTTGTCCTTTGATTTAACGAGCCCCTCATGGCCAGCATCCATCCACGACGCCAGCTCCAACACCGTTCGATCAGAATAGCGATCCAACGGTTCTCGTGGATCTTATAATTTAATACCTCAGGTTTACTCGCCGTAACATTAATACCGTCCCTCCTCAGCCATTTGAATAATCACCAAAGAAAAAATATTTCTCTCTAGCTGGCTGGCTCGCTCGCTCGCTCGCTCTGTGAGAATTCGCAGTGGATAGAAGAAGAAGAAGAAGAAGATATGCAAGAGCAGACGACAAGCTCCATAGCTGCGAGCTCGCTTCCTTCAAGCAGCGAGAGATCTTCGAGCTCAGCTCTTCAAATCGAAGTCAAAGAAGGTCTGATTCAAAATCTCACGCGACTGCTGCTACTCATGTCATTCCGAAATCCTC
This sequence comes from Psidium guajava, assembly GCA_016432845.1. NCBI lineage: Eukaryota > Viridiplantae > Streptophyta > Magnoliopsida > Myrtales > Myrtaceae > Psidium > Psidium guajava. The sequence goes on along the minus strand of CM028229.1, from coordinate 31,947,706 downwards.
TTCTGACCGCCAAAAAAAGTGAAACTCGCGCTAAGTACTTTCGAATCACTGTAATGACCGCACATTCGAGAGAAGGAAGAAGCCCTTTTGATCTTACTGACAAGTTTCTTCTGCCTTCCCTTCCTTCCTTCCCCCCAACCACCCCCCCCGGGGCACCCGAGCCTCGCGTCGAGAAATGCAGTTTTCTTCCGCCTGTAGGAATCCTGCAGTTTCTCGATGCGAGCGTGGGAGTTGAACAAGTCGCGGTTTGGGATCGCTGTAAGGATCGATTTGAAATTTTATCTAATTATCAATGTTCTATTCCTTATTCGTGCGAATTAGGCCTGGAGAGTGATGAAGAGATCAGGAGAGTGCCGGAGATCGGAGGGGAACCGGCGGGGACGTCCACGGCCGGTCGAGAATCCGGTTCGGTGGCCGGTCCAGACCGGGCTCAGCCCGCGGGCCAAAGTCAAAAGAAGCGGGGGAGGAGTCCAGCAGACAAGGAGAACAAGAGGCTAAAGAGGTAAAAATTTGCTGTCCGCCTCCATGGCAGTTTGGTGAATCTGGGTGATTAACTGGGTCAAATGTCGGTACATCATCTTCTCCCCGCCCCCAGGTTGTTGAGGAACAGAGTATCGGCGCAGCAAGCGAGGGAGAGGAAGAAGGCGTACCTGAGCGACTTGGAGTTGAGAGTGAAGGACCTGGAGAAGAAGAACTCGGAGCTGGAGGAGAAGCTGTCCACGTTGCAGAACGAGAATCAGATGCTCAGACTTGTAAGTTGGAATGTCCGAATCCCCACATGCACCATCCCCATCGCGATTCGATTTGATCGACGTCGTTTTCGATCTTTAGAATAATCACTATCATGCTTCCTTCATCTGTCCAACCAAGTACCCCAGTCTGATGGTGCATCGGTAGTTTCGACCCAAAAAAATAAAAAATAAAAGAAGTACCCTAGTCATGTGCAACGTGCATCGGTAGGGAGATTTTTTTTTTTAAAAAAAATTGATTTTTTAAGACCTACAGGCATTACGAATTTTACCCATAATCTATATTATTATGATGATGTTGGAGGGTCTTGTTTGATTCCTAAATCTGGTCGTGGGATCGATATGCTGAGGGGAACGGAGAATTCGTAAAAAATGGGAGAGGTGGGTCATGGGCGTAATATTAGAAGTGATAAATCACAATCATGTAGACATAATTAGTTGATGACCTTCCTTGAATGCCGCTTAATCTATGTTTTTAGGCTGATATTCAATTCAATCGTAGTAGTGAATCAAGGTGAAATTGGGTCGTCGAGCTTGAAGAATCAAAGACAATAGATTAGTACAGAGTGGGGTTGATTGCTCCACAGAAATGGGTGGGAGTTGATAGAATGATAGGAGGAGCAGGAGGAAAGTCAAATTTACAACCATGGCATTATCTACTCGTCTTCATCTCCTTTGTCTGATCTTCTTCTTCACAGCAGCAGAAGTTCTTTTTTACCGGCTCCGGTGATTTCTGGCGATCTGATCTTTAGAGAGAGTTTTCCGAGTTCTCGTAAGTTGATGTGGTATGGTGATGGGTAGCTGGACAAAAGCGTGTACGTCATGCAATAATGAAGTATGATTGATTTTGGGGGGGGGGGGGGGGGGGGGGGGGGGGGGGGGGGGGGGGGGGGGGGGGGGGGGGGGGGGGGCGTCGCCCCCACCAAGATGAGTAGACATGGTACAGATCGTTTCCTGGTATAGATTGAGTAGGCTGCCGTTTAATCACTAGTGGGGCATGGGATGCTCTTGATGGGGGCTTAGGTCTGGACCCCATTCCTGGGTGCTGATATTTTGTTTTGACGCTCGTTTTGGCCTGCCTTGAAAGGTTGAACATTGGCATACGCAAAGTTATGTCAGACCGGTAGTTAGCTAGGACTCGCCGTTTCGTGTGAAATCTCAGTACCTCAGACGGTGCTCATGCGTCAATTATCAGGGCCTTGTGTGTTGTCGATCGGAAGTGGCATGTTGTCTGGAAAGTTAAGGTTAAGTAGTACACATGGTATGTGATGCATTGCATACCCAGAGGCTTAAAAGAAGTCTTCATTGCGAGTCTCGTGACATCCAAAATTGTGAATGTGCAGATACTGAAGAACACCACGGCGGGGAGGAGAGGAGGAAGCGGGGGCCCCAATGCGGACGGGTCGTTGTGAGAAGAATTACGCCAATCGGAAGCTATAGCCCATTATATATCTGGTTTATACAGAGGAAGTGGTTGAAGATCTGTGCTCTCTCTCCCTCTTTGGTTCCTTTTTTTTCTTTTTTCTTTTTTGCCCATTTTAGATTAGACCTTCCAATCATTTTTAGGGGGGTAGAAGCTTGGCAAAAGTCCAGGTCTGCGATGCATATCCTGTCCTACGGTGGATTCGCAGGAAACGGAGAGGACGGCGTTGATGTGCTTGTTTTCACTTTGCAGTGGTAAAGGCACGACGGCCTTTGCTTGCTTGAAGCTTCGTCGATGTGAAAAATAGATTTGAGCCCTGAATTGTGATGTGGGATTGTGGTCGTACAAGAAGTGTTTACGCTGCGGATTCATAGATCCAACACTAATCGTTCACCGGATCGACAACATGATGGTTCTGCGAACACCCTGAAACGCAAAAGCTCTTCCGGGACGTGCGGACATAGTCCAGTGTTATATCTAGACAGAGAATTTAGGAAAACGAGATAATGAGAAGGAAGTAATTGAGCCAGAACCGCTTGAAGTTGAGTCGGAGCTGAAATTTGACTTCACGAAATGCGGACTTCTTTCGATGGTCGATTGTTTTATACAACACGAGCGGTCGTTTTCAAGAAAATATATTTTAATTTTTTCTTTTTGCAAATTAATTTAAATCTTAGGCATCGATTGTTTTGCGAAAAACGTGATATTTTTGCAAGATGCTTTTTTGGTGTTTGGCTAGACATAAGATTGAATTGAAAAATATTTTTTTGCCATTTGGTAAAGAAAATCTCGTTTGACTTTCCTCAATAGGTCTTCACTGTTTGAGCACTATTAACTTTGCGTATAGTTAGCTAAAAAAAATTGGCATATGCACCCGCTTTGATCCTCGACTACGGCGGCACAAGCCACTGGTCTTGATCCGTGTAAACCAAGCTTGAGAACTCGATGCTTGTGCTTGGCTTGTTGGCACCTCGGCTTTGTATTCTGGGCTCGACATACCGAGCACGGGCCTATGTGTTCTGGGCTTGGCCTCAATGGATTGGCTAGGTCTTGGGCGCTACTTAGATGGACCCAGGCCCATGTGCTAGGTCTCGATCTAGCCTTAATAAACTCGAGCTCGGGAATGAGTGTTGGATTTTTCACGCCCAAAAAAGGGGTTTTATGCTCCAATTGCTGCTACCTAGTCATATTTTTGAGAATTGATTTTCGATTTTTAAATTAGAAATCATTTTCCTGAATTTAAGCTTTGGTAGGAAAAATTTTTCTAGTTGACTTATTCTCCTCGAGTGATCCAAACGCTGGAAAATTAGAAAAATATTTTTCCCATGGCGAAACAAATGGAACATTGATTTGTATTGCATTTCACGTCAAGCAACATGAGAATCGAACATATAAGGTGAACACATCTTCTGATCTCTCTTTTTCATAAAGTTTATATATAACATAAAGACTAAGGCTTTGTGTTTAATGAAAGTTGAATGATTTGGAAAATATTTTCTTAAAAATCATCGCTTGTATATCTTCAAATAATTAAATAATAAAATATATTTTTATTAACGATAATGATTTTTATCTAAACATTTTCGCTGACAATGCAAATGTTTTTCGTTCATTAATTTTTAAGTAATATAAATGATCATTACTGAAAAATGTATATCCTGAACATTCATTTTTCTCGAAACAAAGAAAGCCTGAATGAATGATTTTGAGATTGCGTACTGGGAACTTAGGAATTTTACACGCGTGCTTGTGATGGGCCAAGTAATTCAACCTACATTCCATCCTAACCATAAACTGTGTAGGTAAAAGTACCAAAAAATTCGTGAACTTATTACATTTGTACTGATTCAATCTTAAATATTTTAGTATGAATTGAGTCAAATCCTTTTAACAATTTATTAATATAGCTCATTTGGCCAATTTTGACTCGCTGATATGGACTATGATTGTCCTACGTGATATGATCAATGCTGACATAGATAATATTTTTTCATGATTTTTTTAGTATTTTTGTTTGTTTGTTTGTTTTTTCACTTACAACTCTAGGCTAACAAGGTCACCGATTGACCATTATCAACCACAGGTGAGGGCCTTAGTGCTCTCGCCAAGATCCAGGCAAGGGGCTTGCGGCCTTCAATGTGGCTAGCAAGGGCATTGTTTCCCTTGCCAAGACTGAGCGAGGGTGTCGTAGCCCTCGCTGGTTAGCAAGCGAGTATTTGAACGCGGAGGCCCTCGCCCAGACCTCGCATGTGGCTAGCAAGTCCTAATTAGGGGGGAAAAGGAAAGGAAAGAAAAGAAATAATTAAAAAAAGTGATAAAAATTTGAAAAAAAAAATATAAAAAAGCTACCACATCATGTACTCATGTAGGACAACCGACATCTATGTTAGTGATTTTCTATCAAAATTAGCTAGACAAACTATTGGCAAATATTCAAAAGGTTTACGATTTAGTTGGTACAATTAAAATATTCATGATCGAATTGATGCAAGTGCAATTAATTTAGGACATTTTTCCTTTTTTTTCACTTTTCTCAAACTGTGCATAGCTACCTTTTGAATATGTTAGTCAAGGAAAGTTTATGAGAAAATATCTGTATACCTTGACACATTATGTTTCTATTTAAATAAAAAGCATATTTATGATAAATTTGATATTTTCTCTTACTTATCTTTAGAAAAAATACGTTCGATCTATGGTTTTAAATTAATTGTATAAAGGCAGAAAATATATCTACATTTCCAGATCAGCTAATTAGATTTTTTCCTTTTTTGGCGAACAATTAGCACGCGCTAAAATGGAGTCCACCGACAGCCACTGAAACCACCTAACTGAAGCTACCGACAGCAGCCGGTGACTCTTGGGGACAGGCTGTGGACAGCAAATGATGAAACCGGGAGAATTCCGAAAAAAAAAAAAAAAAAACATAGACACAAATTAATCGCTCCCCGCTTTCGTCGCGGACGGGCACTTGCGAACCGCCGAGGTCGAGACGTGTCGTCCTCTGATTTGCTACTAAAAATGACGGTCAAAACGGGGCGAGAAAATTGTCCTCGCTTTCGTCCAATGGGAGGCCGACACGCGGACGGGCTCACGGGTGTCAATGTAGTTCGGTTGCATCGGGTTGGTTAGGGTCGAGACGGTGATGTCTGAACGACTCTGGATTTCGGCTCACTGTCGCGTCGCAAGAAAGTGAGCCGCGGACAGCTGCTCCACCGACCGTCCAGCAATGATGGCCCATCGCTTTCGAGCTCAGCCGTGGCTGTCCAACTTATACACGTGGCAATTATCCCATTTTAATTTTTATATCACAAAAAAAACCCAAATTAATACGTCGATCCCACATTTACCTCAAAACTGATCCATTTATGTCATATTATTGAAAAAAATTTCATATTTACCGTAACTTAGGGCAAATATGACATGCATGTACTGTGGCACACTGTATCGATTTGAGATTTTTTATGATACAAAAGTTAACCTTAGATAAATGTAGCACTGATGTACTAATTTGTGATTTTTTGTGAAGTAAATATTAAATTGAGGTAAATGTAGTATGAGTATATTAGTTTGTGAGGTTTTCAAGACATGAAAATTAATTTAGGAAGTGTGTACCAATTTTGAATTTTTCTGTTATATTATCCCTCGCAGAAATAGATCGACACATAAGTAAAAGAATTAGAATTTTGACGGGAGGAGGAACGGTCCACATTGCAACGTTTATTAGTTCACCTTCATCTAACAACTAGCCAATTTAGATGCATAGATGATTTTTCTGGTGATATGACCTTTACAACAATAAAGATGAATTCGACTTGGTTCGGTAATATCATCATTTCATATTCAACGCTTTACTCCATCAAGTATTCATAGCCTCTTTTCAATAAACGCAATAGGGTTAGGAAAAAAATCATGATCTCATCAAACCAGATCGGACCGTACCCAATCAGCTGATTTTGGATCATAACCGGCGGGTATAGTTCGATTTTCAGTTTCAATTTTTTAGAACCGACGGGTATCAGTTTAGTTTCCGATTTCGGATGGAAACCATCAAACCGGTCCATCCAATCCAATTTTTATATAATATGAATTTACCATTTTTCAAAATAAAATTATCTCTCAAAAGCTCAATCCATCATTAAAAAAAAAATCAGACTTGCAAAATGAAAAAAAAAAGACTCTACACTAATATGATAATATTTGCTCTCTTTGCTCAACTTGTGAAAAAAAGCCCCGATTGTATATTTGTTTTTTGTCTATTTTTCAAGTACGGTGAATTGGGAGGAAGGCATGATATATTAAAATTCGCACGAGTTTCTTCATACATTAGTTTCTTCTGTAGTCTTTCATTTATCATACAAGCTCGAGAATTTTTTTTTTGTTTTTAGTATTAGATCAGCTTTATACAAATTAGTCAAATGTATATCTTTTATCGAGTCATATTATTGAGATTAATATTTAATTTTATTTTTTATAAAACGAGCGGGTGACATTAAATCATAACTGGGATCCAATCGGGAGCCGAACCGGACCAGTTATTTAGTTTTCGGGTGGATCAATAGAATGAATGGGTGGTTCATGGTTTGCATTCTACGGAATTGGTACCTAGTGGGCGGTTCTCGATTATAGGGTGGAACCATCCATCCTATGAACTGATCACTTCTAAAATACACGCCATCCTGAGTTAAATTTTTATATGGCAGGCTTTTTATTCCCCTAATTATAGATATAAAAAAAGTCGATACGACTCGTGACTTTTTAGCATGTACATATTAAAGATATGTACATATTTTACATTCCAATAACTCAAACTCTTCTCCTACTTCATGTGCTATTATTATTATCAGCTATTATTAGGATGTTATGTTTTAGGCTCTTTAACACGTGAACAAAAAGAAACGGTCATTGATTTTCGAAGTATCTTGCATGTATATATCAAAAATGCCATGGGAAAAGAAAATTGCATGAAACATTTGCAAATTGTAATTTTTCCTCCACGATATTCTCAAAGAAATTTGATATTTTTTTTTTCTCAACTCTCTATCTAAATTTTCATTCCTCCCATTTTGCCTTTAAATTTCCGAATATTAAATAAAAGTAAGATCAGAGATGTCGTACGTATGATAGTGATCCTAATAACAGTAAAGAAGAAGAGAGAAAACTTCAATATTCCATTCGACTCACTCCGCGGCGACGCGAGCCAAGCCACAGGCGGAGCCGAGCCGAGCCGAGCCACCGGCTACTGGCTACTCGCTCAATTATAGAAAACGATGGCCCAAACGATAAAACGACAACCACCGACGGATATAGCTGGAGTGAAAGCGAGATCGAGAAGCCGAGAGAGAGAGTGTGCGCGGGCGCGTTGCGGAGACACAGGCATGGCGTGTTGAGAAGGCGAAGGAATTCAGTCCCCTCCCTTCCTTCTCGCCAGATCTCTTGCTCCATCGAGAAAGGGAGAGAATTCGATTGGTTGGTCTGAGCGAGGATGGAGGCTAATGCCGGTTTGGTCGCTGGATCGTACAAGAGGAACGAGCTGGTCCGGATTCGTAACGACTCGGACAGTGGAGTGAGTGTTTCGCTCGATTCATTTTCCTTGTATGTCCCCCCCCCTCCCCCTTTTTTTTTGTTGATGAGTCCTGCGAAATCGAGTTGGGCTCTGTCTTCTGAGTGCTCAGACGTTTTGGTAGCATTTGGGTGTGTTGATCTGAGTGTTGCTCGCCCAAGGCTGGCTTGTGAGCTCGAACTCTGCTCTTGGTGGCCGTCAGCTTCCTAATTCTGGCTCTTATATGCCGAACCTTCGACTACCAGTGGTAGCAATGTTTGGATCGGAGCGTCGGTAGTGTCGGAGCCAGTCTTGGGTTGTGCTCACTTTCTGGTTCCGTCGAGTGTTTTTGTTCGAAGATCGGTCAACATGGATTTGTGGCAATTCTGGCAATCTAATTCTTCTGTTTGCGCTTCGGTGCTTAGTTTTGTAATGCTGGTCATGGCAGAGTCATGTTTGAACTATCTTAGTCAACGATCCGAGTTGTCTTTCTTTTCTCTGTTCTAATTCTCCCTCCGGGTTGCCAGATCTTAGTTGTTTTGTTTGATTTTCTTCTTCCAATGATGTTTATGTTCTTCTGTAAAAGAATTACCGTGTCCTCTGTTCAATAGTATATTTCGGGCAAGAAGCTGAGATCTAGATTATTCACATCTTTTGTAACTATTACTGCTTCGGGGGTGGAATTGTTCAGACACTTTGACGTGGACATCACTGTTTAACTATCCAACTGAAAGTGATTGTTTCACGTATCTTATCTCTTTCAAATTTAAGAGATTTCGGCTTACCCCTGTGCATCACTGTAACTGTTTGGACTCACTAGATGATTTACAATCAAAGGATGAGTAAGTCCTTGTTCTTGCTTTGATGATTGAAAGTGCAATGACATTGGTTGAACTGCATTCTTTCTCAATATGCTCTCACACAGTCACCAATTCCCGTGATATTTCGATGCACTTTATGCTCAATTTCCTCTTTGTATGAACTTGGGATATGAGGGAGGAGAAGACCTTAAGCATGTCATTAGTTTCTGTCTACGATGGAGTCTGATGATTGGTCATCGTGTTTATGATGCAGCCCAAACCCCTGAAAAATTTGAATGGCCAGATTTGTCAGATATGTGGTGATACTGTTGGACTTACTGCCAACGGGGATGTATTTGTTGCTTGCAATGAGTGTGCATTTCCTGTGTGCCGTCCCTGTTATGAGTATGAGAGGAAAGATGGTAACCAATCATGTCCTCAGTGCAAGTGTCGATATAAGAGGCACAAAGGTCAGCTTTTTTGGTGATGGTTCTGGCAGTGTCATATTTCATTGCGTGTTCTGTGTAGAAAGTGACAAAGTCAATGTGCTAATCACGACCCAGGAAGTCCTCGAGTTGAAGGAGATGATGATGAGGATGAGGTTGATGACCTGGAGAATGAGTTCAATTATGCCCAGGGAACCAGCGTTGCAAGGCGACAATGGCAAGGAGAAGATCCAGATATTTCTTCTTCTTCTAGACATGAATCTCAACATCCAATCCCTCTTCTAACCAATGGGCAGCCGGTACGCAACTAATTGCCGTCTGATGAGTTCTCAACATCATGTACCTTTCCATTACGTACATTTTACATGATAAACTTCTTGATATTATATCGACTATAGTATTTACATTTACGATCTTTTCCTAATAAGTATATTCGCATGGTGTTTAGTTTGTTCTAGTTGTGCTCATGAGATTACTGTGTAAAAATATTGTCAGCATTTTCTGGTAGCTTTACATCGGGTGTGGAAACAATACAGTTATCTCTATTGTCTCCTGTTATTTGTTTCTTCCACATTAAACATTTGTTCGCTTTTCTGGGTTCAGTACACCTTGTTAAATATGTTGTTGAACAGTCAAGATGAAAAAGCTACATTACTGTCTTCCTTTGCGCCTTAAAATTTACAGGTGTCTGGCGAAATCCCCTGTGCTTCACCTGATGACCAATCTGTAAGGACGACATCTGGACCTCTGGGCCCTACTGACAAACATGTGCACTCGCTTCCCTATGTTGATCCTAGACAGCCAGGTTTTACAGTAACTTCTGTGCTTTGTTCTCTTATATTGGAAGAGATGTGCGTTGCTTACGTTGGTTGCCTGTTTCTTTGGCATAACAGTTCCTGTTCGAATTGTGGATCCATCAAAGGATTTGAATACTTATGGCTTAGGAAATGTTGACTGGAAGGAAAGGGTTGAAGGATGGAAACTTAAACATGATAAAAATATGACGCAGATGCCAAACAAATATCATGAAGGGAAGGGAGACATAGAGGGCACTGGCTCTAATGGAGAAGAACTTCAAATGTAAGTGTCTTTTGAAATGATGGCTATTGATAAATTGTGCCTTCAGAAACATTATCTATCCACTTTTATTTATTTAGTTTCATTATTCTTTGACCTTGCTTGTCCTGTTTGCTCATTTAATTGACGAAATTAAATCTAGCGCGACCTCTAGCTTCAGCATAGCCACCTTTTCAGTTGGGATAAAATTGCAGATTCATTGTTTCGGTGATGACTGTCATCGTGTTTAAGATCCATGCAAGTGATTTGCTAAATTTTTTTCTTTTGAAAGAGGAGAAGTTGCAAATTCCTTGGGAGGGGCTTTTGATTTTGGTCAGATTTTGTGGATGAGTTTTTTGCCTACTTAATAATACGCTAGAAATGCCGTGGAATTTACACGACTAGTCTCCATCCTACTCATAGTCCACCTAACAAACAGATCTGCAAATATAATTATGCTTTCTTGAACTGTGCATGTGTAACAAGATCTGTGTGAAGGTCATGTTTAAGTGGTTGATATTCATACGTCTGCTTTGCATTGAGCTCTATAGGGAATACAAACCCTTTCTGTTTCTGTATATGTACACGGCTGATAATGCTCGTCGACCTGATATTCATAGTCATTGATGTATATTTCTTGCAGGGCTGATGATGCTCGTCAACCTCTGAGTCGTGTGGTGCCTATATCATCGTCTCACCTCACTCCTTACCGCGTTGTAATTATCCTTCGGTTGATTATTTTGGGGTTTTTCCTACAGTATCGTGCAACACACCCGGTGAAAGATGCTTATCCTTTGTGGCTTATATCGGTTATTTGTGAGATTTGGTTTGCATTATCCTGGCTTTTGGATCAGTTCCCAAAATGGTTTCCCATCAATCGGGAAACATACCTTGACAGGCTTGCTTTGAGGTAGTGTTTTTCATCGAGTTTATGTTGTGTTTGCTCAACTGCTGTTTGAGTTAAGCTTTAGAAGAAGGCTAATCTTTCTGGGTACATCATTACCATAACAATATTTCTTTTGGTGCTGTAGATATGATCGTGAAGGGGAACCTTCACAGTTGGCTCCTGTCGATGTCTTTGTTAGTACTGTGGATCCTTTGAAAGAACCTCCTCTCATAACAGCGAACACTGTCTTGTCCATACTTGCAGTGGATTACCCTGTGGACAAAGTGTCGTGTTATGTCTCTGATGATGGGTCTGCGATGTTGACTTTTGAAGCCCTCTCTGAAACTGCCGAGTTTGCAAAGAAGTGGGTACCCTTCTGTAAAAAGCACAACATTGAGCCACGAGCCCCTGAATTTTACTTTGCTCAGAAAATAGATTACTTGAAGGACAAGATACAGCCTTCTTTTGTAAAAGAACGCAGGGCAATGAAGGTGAGTTATGGGACATATTGGGTAGTTGGCGCTTCTGTGCTGTCATAGGAGCGTAAACATAGTCACTGACTGCTTCCCTCTCTGTAACCATATCATGTTTGTCATATGTGACCCGCATGCCTAGTGTAAAGACATGTAAAGGACTTGGATAGTTTTGTGAATGCTTTGCCAATTCTCTTGCTCCTTTCATCAGATACCTTTTAGTCCTTGTTCTTTTTTCTTTGCCTTTGTGGTCCTTGTCTAGAAAAGGACTATTTTGTAAGTCCTTGTAAAACTGAAATGAAGGTCATTTGAGAGGTCCATATATAACCTATTTTACCCTTGTGACTCGGTTTCTTGGGAAAGGCAAAATTTGATTTGGTAGTTTGCCTATCGACAATGTAGCATTTAGTCAGATGCATAATCTATTACGAATGTTTTGGTATATAGGATTTAAAGTTTTTTGATATGTGCTTGATAGAGAGAATATGAGGAGTTCAAGGTTCGAATCAATGCTTTAGTTGCAAAGGCACAAAAGACGCCAGAAGAAGGGTGGACAATGCAGGATGGCACTCCCTGGCCTGGAAATAACCCCAGGGATCATCCTGGAATGATCCAGGTATGTACTCTTATGCAGTATTCTAGAAGCCTTTAAACCAACCCTATCGTCTCTTATGTCTGGTTAATTTTTTCTTTTTGTTGTAATACATAATAGGTTTTCCTGGGCCACAGTGGGGGACTGGATACCGATGGAAATGAGCTACCTCGACTTGTTTACGTTTCTCGTGAAAAGCGACCTGGTTTCCAACATCACAAGAAAGCTGGAGCCATGAATGCTTTGGTTTGTCATCTCTATACATCTCACGTAGCATTTCTTGTCAAATGTCTCTTTAGTGACTGGCTGACAGCTGTAATTGGAAACGCTTGAATGTATATGTTGGTGTCTTTGTGATTTAGTTTTTCAGTTTAGATTCTTTATTTTGGTTCTTCATGGCTTGCTTGCATTGGAATTCGTATCTATATGCATCGGGGATTCCGATTTGCATTCTAAGTTTAAGCTACCTTACTGAAGCTTATTCTTTTTGTGCTTTCAGTTCGAATGTACAGTGGAATTCTCTTTTATTCAAGGATCAATTAGAAAATGTGTGTGCATGTGCCCTCATGTGTGCGTGACTTAAAGTAACACTATTTCTCTTTGAGAAACATTAGAGTTTGATTTTGCTGCATGTCTAATGTTCTTATCTGCTGGAGGTACTTGTTAGATCTGCTTGTTTATTTTTTGGCATTTCTAAATGTATAACTTTCTGTTTTATGTCATGTAGATCCGCGTTTCTGCCGTCCTAACCAATGGAGCATATCTTTTGAATGTGGACTGTGATCACTACTTTAACAACAGTAAAGCGCTGAAAGAAGCAATGTGTTTCATGATGGATCCTGCTTATGGAAAGAAAACGTGCTATGTGCAGTTCCCACAGCGTTTTGATGGGATTGACATGCATGATCGATATGCTAATCGGAACATTGTCTTCTTTGATGTAGGTGTCTCTTCATCTTTTTCCTATTTCTAAAATGCTAGTTATTTATGTTCATTTGTTGCCTTTTTTCTGTGCTAGATTTCATATTCACAATCTGAATGCAGATTAACTTGAAAGGACTTGACGGCATCCAAGGCCCTGTCTATGTTGGAACTGGATGTTGTTTCAACAGGCAAGCCCTTTATGGATATGACCCTGTATTGACTGAGGAAGATCTGGAACCAAATATTATTGTAAAGAGTTGTTGTGGTTCGAGAAAGAAGGGGAAGGGTGGCAATAAGAAGTACATTGACAAGAAAAGAGCAATGAGAAGAACTGAATCCACTATTCCAATTTTCAATATGGAAGATGTTGAGGAAGGGGTTGAAGGTAGGTGTTGATTTAATTATGCGTTTCCTTCTGTACCTTTGGACGTAAGAGAACAGACCAAATATGGTCCCAATGCCTGAATATATGTTAGATTGGGTTATGTGCCCTCGCCCTTCATGGACCACCTTAACTTTAGAATCAACCAAATAATATTGCTCTCTTTTGATGAATTGTTCAACTCACACAACCTTTGCAGAGTGCGATGTCGTGTTAACTGCACCAATTTGTTTCGTAGGATATGATGATGAGAGGTCCCTCCTGATGTCTCAGAAAAGTCTAGAGAAAAGATTCGGTCAGTCTCCAGTTTTTATTGCAGCTACTTTCATGGAACAGGGTGGCCTACCATCATCTACCAATCCTGCAACGCTTTTGAAAGAAGCCATCCATGTTATTAGCTGTGGCTATGAGGACAAGACTGAATGGGGCAAAGAGGTATGTTATACGATCTATATTCCAGCCATAAAATTTCATGTCATATAGTAGGAATTGACTTGATGTACTTGCTACAAACAGATTGGATGGATATATGGTTCTGTTACAGAAGATATTTTGACTGGATTTAAGATGCATGCTCGTGGCTGGATTTCAATCTACTGTATGCCTCCTCGCCCAGCATTCAAGGGGTCTGCTCCCATCAATCTTTCTGATCGTTTAAACCAGGTTCTCAGGTGGGCGTTGGGGTCAATTGAGATTTTGCTAAGCAGGCATTGTCCTATATGGTATGGATATAATGGGAAATTGAAGCTCCTGGAGAGATTGGCTTACATCAATACAATTGTGTATCCCCTCACATCAATACCGCTGATTGCGTATTGTATACTTCCTGCATTTTGTCTTCTCACTAACAAATTTATTATACCTGAGGTAAGTGATAAACCTCTCTTCAATGTAGAGTTTTCAATCTTGTGTGCTGCTTTGTCCGTTAATCCATGTTGGCTCTACTTAAGTAAGATGAACAAGAAGGGTCTTGTTTACTTCTGTCATCTGATCCTAGCATCTCCACCTCTTTGGTATGGAGTTATCGTTCTCTCAATATTCAGTTTTCAACTGTCTCCCCATCCTTTTTTAATAAAGCTTGAGATGCATGAGAAACCATAAGGAAACATTGGTCAAAGAAGCTGCCTAAACATCATTCCAATGGCTTTGGTGGTTGAATAATATCCGGCTGCTAGCCAGCGAACTTAGGCCTTTTGATACAGTCAACTAGAAAGCCCCAGTCAACCATATTCTAGGAGTCTTTACTGTGTGTTCACCAAAATCCTCCTCTTCACAGGTGGACTCTTCTTTGTATTCTTTAGAGTATGATCATGACCATTAATGTCAATTATCTGCATTTTTTTAATCTTCAAAACAATGTAGCTGGTAGTCCTGGCTCTTCTGCATCATTTATCTGTCTGAAGTACTCTACATGGACAAAAGAGTGCTCAATTAGTATGCTAGTTTCCAATTTTAGTAGTTATTTTCTTTACTATGCTAAACTACCGAGTTCATAAACTAAATATTGTTGACTCTATGCTAGAGCATGCTAGACTATATAGAGCTACATATTAGTAATGTCGGCGTAATTAAAGATCGTTTCCTCTGTACTTTGACTGATCCGATGTTAAAAATTTGCAGATAAGCAACTTTGCTAGCATGTGGTTCATTCTCCTCTTCGTCTCAATTTTTGCAACTGGTATTCTTGAGATCCGTTGGAGTGGTGTCAGCATTGATGATTGGTGGAGGAATGAGCAGTTCTGGGTTATTGGCGGTACCTCTGCTCACCTTTTTGCTGTGTTCCAAGGGCTTCTTAAAGTGCTTGCTGGCATTGATACCGACTTCACAGTCACTTCAAAAGCAGCTGATGAAGAGGGAGACTTTGCTGAGCTTTATGTCTTCAAATGGACATCGCTTCTCATTCCTCCAACCACAGTTCTTATTGTAAACTTGGTTGGCATTGTAGCAGGCGTGTCTTATGCGATTAACAGCGGGTATCAGTCATGGGGTCCACTGTTTGGCAAGCTGTTCTTCGCCATATGGGTTATTGCTCACCTTTACCCATTCCTGAAGGGTCTGTTGGGTCGGCAGAACCGTACTCCCACAATTGTTATTGTGTGGTCTATACTTCTTGCTTCCATATTCTCATTGCTCTGGGTACGAATTGACCCTTTCACCTCGGACTCCACGAAATCTGCTTCAAAAGGTCAATGCGGCATCAACTGCTAATTGTGTCATACTCGCCTATGACGGTAGCCATCTGCACATGCTTATTGTTCTTTTATGTATATAACAAGATTCTCATTGGATCATCATCAAGGCAGAACTTTCTTCTGGGAAGAAGCTGGGTGGACAACAGAAAAACAGAGAATGTCATTTTTTTGTCGTGTCCTTTTCACAGGTGTCCGCGTTGGATCGAAATAGGCATCTCCTCCATCCTTTGATTCGCCTGTTGTTATTTATTTGTGCAGTATTTTGTCGTTTGATCACAATGACGCAGCACTTTCGAACTTAATCCAGCACTTAAAGGTTGAATATGGAACCAGTTCATTGGTGAAAGCTTAAGCCGATGCCTTTCTTGCTGTTGCCGCTATTCTCTTTCAAACTGTCAACAGGTCTCTTGCCAACGCAAGGCTCTACGGAAAGCCTTATATGCTCTTCGAATTAAACACTAGCCATTCTACTGATAATTTTGCGATGCTGACGTGCTCTTGTTTGTCTTCAGTCTCAGACTTGACGGGATTGAACGAATTATTGCCATTTTTCATTTTCTCATTAAAAGCAGCCCCTCGGAGTCGCAGGCTTGCCATGTTTGGTATAGCAGCAAGGGCTGGTCTTGCAGGCGTAACCAGCCAAAATTTGCATCAGAAACAAAATCGACATACGACAAAGATCGTCTAATACGGAGCTTTGTTCTGTCGAAGAAAGCTCAAGGTACTCGTACCTGAAACTGAAACATCAGACTCCGAACATGGTGCTATTATTCCTACAAAACGACAGTCTGGTAAGCGAAAAAGCTCCCTTACGAGGAGATCCAATATGGCCGTTCAAAACAGCACCTGTGGAAAAAGATTGCATCTCAATCAGCACGTTCTTTGAACAAGCTGGCCATCTTTCTTGGTTCATCTCTCACCAACTCATCTTCACGTGAAAGACAGTGCTCTGCTTGTGTTCTCAAACGTGCCAGTACTTTCTTCGAAAACACAAAGAACTCTAAAAGAAAAGTTAACCCCTTCAATATCTTTGTGAGTGTATGTAGTGCCGACCTTGGTAACAAGAACTTCCTTGAAGAATTCTTCCGAAGAAATCCCATGAGCAAAAGGAATGGGAGCAAAAGGAAAAAAACATAAACAAAACGACTCGAGCCCAGTGTATTGAGTAGTCATTGTCCTCCACCCTTTCTGTAGATGACCTGAAGCAGCATCTTTTCTCATCAAATATGTGATTACGCCTCTTCATTGTCCTCGACCAGTATCCTCTTGCATGCTTCGTAACACATGAAAGATATCCCGGCAGCAGGCACCAACTTCATGCAACTAGGGCCTAGCCCTCTATATAGACCTCCAACCCCTTCCTGCTCAAGTATACTTGCAAGCGCGTGAATCACATTTTTGTACACCTGCCTTCCGCTGAGTGCTCCCACTTGCATATGCTTCCGAGCTACCTCCAATGGGAAAGTAGCGCTACTGGAAATAGCGCCAGCTAATGATCCAATGAGAAGGGTCTCGATGTTCCCAATCTTCTCTTGCTCGAAAAACTTCCGATATGCTTTTCTCAATGTGTCGTAAGCAAAATAGTTGGTGGCGGCATATGGAATCACTCCGATAAGACTAGGGGCAAGGCCTCTATATAATTCTGCGGGTCCCTCATCCCTCACTATTTTCAAGAAGGCATCAAACATACCATCATAAACTCCCCTCTGCAACAGGGAAGGCAACCATATCTTGTTAGCAATGACAAGATTCACTCATATCTTGTTAGCAATGATGTGGTTCTATACCTGGACGGTGAGTCGAGTTTTGACCAACTCAAGAGGATATGTGCATATTGTTGAGCTCACACCAGCACAGGCACCTGCAATTAAGGAGGCAGGAAGCGGAACCTTTGGCTGTTCCCCAAGTTTATGCGACAAATGTTTGTTGACTGTATCAAAAGCGAATAGCTGCAATACACGGGATCAGAGGTTCAATTGATAAATTAAAGGATTGTCAAAGCTGGAGAGATTAAACCTGGGAGCAAGGATACAAGGAACCCAGAGAAATCTCGGGCATTAGTTAAATGTTAAGTTGCTAACACTAGATCTCTTCAAACTACATGCCTCCCACGTAGCACATCATGGATAGATTCGCAATGACAGCAAAGCACCAAAGAGATGAAAAAAGAAAATTCATATGATAAAATTGTTCACAGGTGACTAAATGGAAGAGACCATCACTGCAGAAAGGAGATGCATTTTCCAGGTAGAAGAAAGAAGCTGTCATATTGGAGAATCAATCAATAAAGCTTGTAGAGAAGTCTAAAAACCAGAATGTCATGAATACCATCTCAATCATATATAGGTATGCTGAATACCTATACGCATATAAGGCGAACTTGTAGAGAGGACTAAAAACCTGAATGTCATGAATACCATCTCAATCATATATTGGTATGGTGAATACCCATACGCATATGCAGAGAACTTCCAAAAAACATAATAAAATGCACAAATAAACTTAGCTTCACATGAGCTGTCGCTAGAATACTCACGCAGCTCAAAAGTGCAACTGAAGAAAGACCAGAGAGCACGGTCTAACAAGTAACAAAAGACTTTTGCCAATCATTTGCCAGAGAAATCACATTCGCGATGAGCATCAGAGCCTCAACTTTTCCCCTCAACAATCCAGAAAAGCCAAGAGAAAATGAATGAAGTCATGCAATGCATAGAGCTTATGAGGAATAAATCAAGATCTCATGACCATTGATTAATCTCCAAAAAGCCCAACAAACCAAAACTTACGCCCACCACAAGCAGCACACGACTTAAATGAGTTATGCAAATATTCACAGCAGTGGATGACAGATTGAAAACAATAGTCTAGCAGTCATGCACAAATCTTAATGACAGTTGACAGGAACATCATGTAGGGAAAAACGCAATAAATACTGACAATTCAGACAGACTCTCCATTTTGTGACATACGAACCAATGCATGGTGATCTCCTGAATGATCAAATCACTGGATATATTCGTATCTACCAAAATGATAACAAGGTCAACAACTAAGTCCTCCAAAGCACCAGCCAAACAAATAACATCTCAATGGCCACAAAGTGGCTAAAACACTAAAATTAAGTGAACAAAAACAAAAAGAAGCTCCTGCTTACCTCAATGGCCTTGCTAGGAGCAACTCGAATCACATTCACCAAATTACCTCTAAACAAGCCCTTCCAACCATCATGCTTCATAATATCATGAAAGACCTCAGTAGTGGAATGCCCACTACTCCCAACCATCAAATGCGTTCTAATCGTCTCCAGAGGGGCCACGGCCGTTCGCGAAACTGCCCCAGCAATCGCCCCACTAATCAACCTCCTCAACGAAGGATTTTTAACCTTTATTTTCAGTCTAAGCCCAATGTTTTTCTTCTTTACTGTCCCTTCCTCCTCGAGAACACCTGGTATCCCAATTCCCTTGGGCAAAGACACATACTTCACCAAAAATTCAACGCAGGGCATCTTTATGCCCCCGCCACCCCCACCACCAGTGTCCGCAGGGTTGGGGGGATTCGGCGGAACGCCCAAATTCCTCCCCATTTGACCAACACTGGCAAATAATCCACCTCCAGGATAGAATTCATCATCCCGGTGACACCATGGTGACCCCAAGCCACTAATAGACAAAACCCCATCCTTATTATCGTCAAAGAAATGAGCTGCTTTCTTGCCCATCTACCAAAACCTGGTCAACAACCCAAGTATCCACTGCTTTTCACGAACTAGAAGAGACAAAAATCCCAACTTATGTAACACAAACCCGGGATTCTTCCTCTACCCACCAAGCAAAACCGCAGAAAAACGCTTCCTAACGGGATTTGACGATCACCCAGAGCAATGTTTCATGGTTGCATATCCATTCGAAGTAAGTAAGAAGGGAAAGATTGGATTTTTAACGAACGGGTAAAGGCAAAAGCTGAATCCTTGATTCGAAAGTGGTGGATGGAGTAAAGCAAAAGAGCAGAACGGGGAATAAGGGGAATGCTAGTTCCAAGATCCGGTTCTTGGCTATTTGGTGTGAAGAATTCGAGAGAAGAGACGGTGATAACTATATTAAAAAAAAAAAAAGTAAACAATGGAGGTTTTGGTCGAAAACTTTGCAAGAAGGAAGAGGGTAGGTGAATCTCCCTTTCCTTTCTGTGTAGTGTTGCGTCACCGTTCAAGTGTGTTTTATATTGGGGGTGCTTGGATGTGTCGTCTCTTCAAAGGGCGGAGGAGCAGAGCTAGAGCTAGGCACTCTCTCTCTCTCTCTCTGTACAGAGGAGGCTGTGACAGCACGCTGGATAATTTCCATTTTAAAGGTTATTCGGGAAAGGACACACTTCGAAGATTTTTCGTGATATCTTTGGGGCTTTTGCTTCCATTCTCTATCATTGGTAAGGCAAAGTGCTTCCAATTGGGAAGAACGCAAGGAAAGGAAGATATCTCATCAACAAAAGGTACCATTTAAGTGCTTATTGCAGGTTTAAGAATCACGATCTTCTCCAATTTCAATTTTATGCCATGTTTTGTACTTTCAAAAGCTATTCCACCACTCCCATTGAATATAATAACGGAGCATAAAAATTTTTCGATGAGTCTTCCGTATCCTCTTTGATAAGAGTGAATTGAATTTGTCTATATCGCTTCGCAATTTGATAACGTCCTAACGAGATATAATAATTTTAAAATTCTATTTTGGTAGAAGTCGGAACGAGTTGTCTTGACTACCGACCACGGTCGCTCAAAAGCTTGCCGGCTTGTGTTTACGCTCTTTAAGTTTCAAGACGTCCTCTAGGGACTACTGCAAGTAGTTGAGGAAGTGTTTCATCTTTGTCAAATCCAAAATAAAGCTAAGTAGGACGACTGGCCAAAGAGGTAAAATGAAAGCTAGGAGGCTAGGGACGGCCGAAAAACTTAAAAGCCAGAGAGAATTCATGCAGCAGCCGGAGTCCATGATCATTTCTTCCAAGGCCCAGCAACAGAAATGGCCCAAGTAAGGTGGTGATTACAGGCTAGTTTCCTACCAACAAACCATACTTGGACAGTTGGACTAGGAAAAGTAGATGAGAGAGGGGGTGAATGGTATAGGCATAGATAATCAGTTAGTCCTCACCAGAAAACTAGGGTGCTGATTGATGGGTTCGTACCTTCAGATTGCACCCAATCTGAAGGTCTGCATTTGGCAGGCGCAGGTAATGGATCTGCAGTTCCCATATCGTGGATCAATGCTCCGTAAATCGTGGTAACTCCTTCTAGGCATTTGTAGTTACAAAGTAGCCTAATAGATCATTGTAATTTGGGGGATGGTCCCGCCTATCTCCAAATGGAGCACGTGCCGATTCTCAACCCCCCAACACCCCATCCTCCCCCACCAACAAAAAAAAAAAAATCTAGGATGGAAAAAACAGAAAGACTCTTTCTTATGAAAGCAAACTTTCGACTTTCCCTTAAACCTTTTGCTCAAGTCCAATTGATCAACAGTTTCTCATGGCCATCATCTGCCCACCCGAGATTTTCCCGGGGTGGCTCCGTATTGGATTTAGGCCCTAAAGAGTGAAGGGTCCAGATCGATTCTATGTAAATCACATCACATAATAGTTGGATGATCAGACTGTCAATTTCTTTACTTCCCCATAGTTAACTCTCTGCTATGCTATACGTTTGTCAGGGACAGATAATAATAGTACATTAAACACCTACTCCGATCCAATCTTGGATGGAAAATAAAAAAGTTGAAGGAAAGCATACATATGAGTGGAATTCGAAACTTTTTTTTTGAAAAAAAGAAAAAAAATTCAAGCTTTCTCATCTTGGTAATATGGGTTCTCGACTACTAGATTACTGAAGATGGCGTGAAAAGAAAAGCCTCCAAAAACAACGGGGTCAAACATATTTTACTTGTAAAGTTTCAAAGACCATAACAGACAAACAGCAACTTAAGCGGGGGATAATACCGACGATTTGCTCAATAGAATTTCAGATTAAGATAGTCAATGACCGGGGGGAGATCTTTGTCGATTGCATAGAACTGGAGGAAAATGATGTCCAGATAAGCATAGAGATTAGCACATGCCCTTAATCTAAGATTAACAAGGTATTTAAGGATGTCTGAGATGTTTGAGGTAACCCACGTTTATGAATCTTCAAATTTTCCACCAGTGGGGCAATGTACTCGTGCTCACCAAAGTTGCTTTGCGGTGTCTATGGGTAATTCCATATTCATGAAAGTGGGTGTGGATGCATAGAACGTGACGTTACAATCTTCAACTGACGAAGGCTTTTATATTGCTAGGAGCCGCATGCAGAAAAATATATATCTCGATTCATCAATCCACGCAAAAGCGTATTTAATCCCATTTGATATATATATATATATATATATATATATTCTTTGGGAGGGAAATTGCCAAATAAAGTCATAAACTTTTACACGGATTCAATTCAGTCTTAAATTTTTTAATTCAGTCAATTTAGTTCTAAACGTTTTGATAATTTGCCAATGTAGTTATTTTGGCTAATATTTTTTAGAATGAGAGAAAATACGACAAAATAGTTTAAAAGAAAGTTTACATATATATTTTTTAATTTTTTTTAGAGATTATCTACATTAGCGTCAGCCGTACTATGTTCACGTCATCGATTTTCAGCCAAAATTAGTCGGAAAGATAATACTAATAAATTGTCAAAAGATTTAAGAATAAATTGACACAATTCGTGGCTTCCGTACGATATATGTTTATGATTTTTTTTCCATAACTTTTGCATTTTTTTTTTGCTGTGACCCACCTTTTGGAGTCATAAGTTCTCTTCCCACCACTTTCTGGGCATGCATCATGGGTGACGCAACACACTAACACGCCACATGAGCAACTTAAAATTCAAGACTTCATGTCGTAAAGATAACATCTTCATCACAAAGGGGAAGATAAGTGCATAATGCATGTGCTCTTTTAGTTCTGGACGGCAAAAAAAGACATATTCTTATCGTGCGTTTTGATCATTATGAGAGAGAGAGAGAGAGAGAGAGAGAGAGAGAGGCTATAAATATTCAAAGCTGAATAAGATTATCTTCCAAAATTTGCTGCCAAGAGAGATGGGTCGGATGGTAATGGCAATAGTAGTATTGATGAGCTTAATGAGCAAAGAGACGGGCTCGTTCGTTCTTGGAGACGTAGGTACTGCTTCTTCCTACGGTCCGCCGTACACCCGTAAGTGCAAACCTACGTTATACCTTTTCCTTTTCTTCTTTTCGGTCTTCAAACTAATTCAGCCAACCGAGTTTAGTTTAAGGTTCGTTCGATCGATGAATTACCGTATGGCACACCGTGCATTATTTGAGTATACAACGGTTCAAATTTTCCAACGAGGCAAGAATGGCACGTGACATTTCATGAAAGTACCCCCACGATAAACAAAATGAACCGACTTCCTCCTATCGTGATATATCAAAGTATCTCTCTCATTTCTTCTTTTGGGGGCAGCAACCAGATGCAATGGGTATAGGGCGGATCAGTTTCCTCCGGGGAATCTGTTTGCGGCGGTGAGCGAAGGGTTGTGGGACAACGGAGCCGCCTGCAAGCGACGGTACCGGCTGCGATGCCTGAGCGGCAGCAACAGGCCGTGCAAGGATGGCACGGTGGACGTCACTGTCGTGGATTACTGCCCCAAGTCTCCATGCCCCTCCACCATTCTCTTATCCACCAATGCCTTCGCTGCCATCTCCAAATCCCCCTCCGCCAAAATCAATCTCGAATACATCCCGTAAATTTCTAAATTGTTCTGTGTATTTGTTTCTTCTCTGTGTGTGTGTGTGTGTGTGTGCGTGTGTGCGTGTGGCACTCCAACAAGTTTAACGTTCGATATATCATTCTCTTTTGTTCTTGAATGCAGGATATGATAAGGTTTCTATGTGTCGAAGGAACGAATACTGGAAATGGGAAGCTCTAGTTAGAACTTTGTCCTACATTATCGAGATTCAAATGTTATCCTCGACTTACTCAAATGTACATGTCTGCATCTTCAAAGTGAAAGAAAGACCGTTCCAATAAGAATCCGAGCAAAGCTTTCCGTTTTGTGGATAAGAAACTATCTTTCATGGAATCGCAAGCGAAATAGTTGTTCATGGACTCACCGAGTGATCACGACCCTAAAATGATGGAAATAATCATGTCCCATGTTTGGTTGCTACGCGATTAGAGATATTCACATTTCTACTTTCAAGGAAGTTCGACTTTGACCGGTCCTCACAAGTTCAAGTGACATTTTTCACTAAACAAACGAGGCATTAGTCATGTAGATAAACCAAGCAGGCGATGATAAGAACATTCTTCACTTGTCAGTGCCAAATGTATTGAAGCATTTTCAAAGCGAGGGGTGGGCAGTAGATTGGTTAGAGATCGTAGGTTCAACCACTATAAAGAGAAAATAAAAACTCCCACCATCCAAAAAGACATAACGTACATTTTGAGAATGCACGGTAAAAGCCCAATATTTTGTCTAGGCAACTCGCCAAGATTGAACCAAAGTTTAAGCCCATCTTAGATCCACATTTTCTAAAAAATTTAAGTGAATAAATTATGAATCAACTATAATATTTTAACTGTTTGCCTCCATACAAATTCTCGAGTGTGAAACTTTCTAACAAAACTCATACGTGCACATCAATCATATGTGCATTTTATTGTAAATGCAATAGAAAGGAATTGCAAAACAGTCCACGAAAAAGCCTCCATCTGTGTTCTCACTAAAGGTGGACAACGACAATGGCGGCATTTGGGAAGACTTTTGGGAAAAGTCTTGGGGAAATATAAAAACCTTTATACTATGAGGATTTGGTAAAATACAAAGACTGTTAGTAAATTGTAATTGAAAAATGTCTTGAAATGCAATTTTGAAAAAATGCTATTTGGTAAACATAAATTTGAAAAGTCTTTCAATGATTAATTTTAGTTTCTAAACGCGATTTGTTTTTTTTTTTGGTAAAGTTTTTAAACGGGATTTGTTTAAAATTTTAAAAAAATAATTATTACATATGGACAAATTTAAAATTAAAAAATCACATTAAATGGATATTTCAACTAAAAGAGAGCAATTGCACTATAATAAACATGGTCACTTATGTTTTGATAGTCCTAAATCTTTTTTTGGCCAATTCAGTCATAAACCTTTTTCAATAATGCTATTTCAATCCCAAATTTTGATTGGCCGACGATCAAATATTTTAATATTTTTTTTAAAATTTAATGATCTTTTTAATGATTTTTTTAAAATTTTTTTCCCCAATCCCTCTCGTACCTCCAATCGGTCCGGTGACCTACACGGCTGAGCCTTGCCTGACCATGCCAAGGCTTGCCGTTGTTAAGTGAGGCCGCGATGGCGAGATTGAGCCTTGCCATGGGCTCGTTAGCTGTGCCTTTGGCCAATGAGGGTGGAGGTGGAGTCCGAGAGGCGAGGCATGTTGGGATCACATGGAGGGGGGTAGTTGTCGTGGTGGCGCTTGTGACGGCAGAGTACGACAGCAGGGCTCGGCAAAGGGAGTAGTGGTTTGGGCGGCAATGTTTGGCAAAGGGAACAACGGTTTGGGTGGCAACCTTCCGCAAAGGGAGTAGCGGGTTGGGCGGCGGTGCAGCTAATAGAGGAGAGGAGAAAATAGTGAGAATAAATGTGAAATTATGAAGACTAAGTAAGGACAAAAATTTATCTTGACACCGTTGATCGCTAAGAATGCTGAAGCTTAAGATAGCCTTCAAGCTGCTTTGCGATTTTAGCCAAGACTAATTTTGAGTCAAAGATATTTTAAAAAAATTTTCCAAATATATTTCATTTTTGGCCCATGGGACTTTCGACACCCAAAGCTCCTCGGCAAAATGATTTCCAAATGCAGCCAATTTCCAACTCCTCACACCGTTGCTAATCACGATGGCTCTCACAGACGATGCTAACTATGTCGGTGATTGAATGCGCTTCTCGAATCAATAAATGATTTGACATATTTCAGTCTATAACGTGGACTTCCCACGAGAGAGCCGTCAAACCTTGTTATACTATCAGTAGTGCAAGTTGCATGCGCATTTGAAGACCTATTCTTGTTCACCCACCAGATCACTCATCAACCCATTAACGAAAATTCAAAGCAGCTTTTGCTTCTTCTAACTTCACATCCACAACAAGATCAATCAATCCACAAAAGGTATTCCACTCAATCACTGAGCCGCCGCCGCCGCCGCCGCCACGCCGAGGCAAATTCGATTTGATCTCTTCATCATTTTCTCATCACATGCCATTTAACTTTAGTAGACTTGGTGCTACCTTTGTGAAAACTAACATATTAAACTACCTATCCAGTGAATGCGTACCGATTGGAACATGACGTCACCTCATCCACAATCGAGCAGTTCATCAGAAAAATAGTATATCTAGAGGGTACCTAGCTGATCAAATCTGTAGTGGCCGAATAGTAATCTTCAAATGGTAGCATTAGTTTATGGCCAAGGTAAAAGGTGGTAGCATTAGTTTAAAAGGAGTGCCTTATGCTATGTGAATGCAAAAGTCTAATTATATATAGAAGTTGCAGTTTTAGTCAATTTCATACATGACATAACCATCCCGTGGACATTTGACATTGAATGAAACCATCCAATTTTCCTCATGAACTTCGTGAAAACTTTTCGCGCTTCTAACACCATAAAACTTTTGTCATGTGTAGAGATAGCCTCCGATGTATTGTACAACTGAACTAAACAGGCATGATAACAGAAAATGAAAACGTAAAAGATTAGAACTTCATATAGCACAAATGACAAAAACCCATAAAAAGACATCTTTGCGTAGAGAGAGAGAGAGAGAGAGAGAGAGAGAGAGAGAGAGAGAGAGAGAGAGAGAGTCCCAAAATTTATGCATGGACAGGACTCAATTGTGCGTGTAAATATGATCAAACGAGGAGAATTGCTTGAGAACCACAAGCCTTCTATCTGACCCACCTCTGTCCAGGCTATATGCTGATGCTATACTAGCAAGAACAATATGAAGTCAACCTCTTACCAAGTCTATGTCTAATAATCTTGTGCTTAATTATTCTGAGAGTTCTAGGGGATGGGATGTAGGGATTGCCTTGTCTTACGATCCTCCATATTTGCATACGTACAAGGCCAATTCTATATTCCTTTTCCAATATCTTTCTTATATTACCTTCATTCAGCACCAAATGCACGGAAGCCATCTTCAGCCAAATCTCAAGATTGAGGGAAGAGAAGAAAAGAGGAAGAACTCTTTGATGGAATTCATGACCCACAAAACTTATTAACGCTGCTCAGAATCAACCAGAACAATTTGCAACATAAGAAATTTCTTACGGCTACTACATAAAAGTTTTAGCATCCTATCTCCTGCATGTAAATCTCAAAAGGGTGCATAAGAAAAACTTACCTTTGGCTTTGTTGTTTCTTCTGGTCTTAATATGTAGCCATGAGGTGCAAGGTATACAGCCCGGATCAGTTCCCTGAAGGAGGGTATTTCATTGCAGCGAGCGATGGCTTACGGGACAATGGAGCAGCCTGTCCACGGCAGTACCAAATGAGATGCTTCAGTGGACAAAGAGGCCCTGCAGAGAAGGAAACATCTTTGTTGAAGTGGTCGATGAAGTCAAAGCAAGCTGTGCCCTGCAACAATGATCCTATCTAACAAGGATTTCAATGCTATCTCAAGATACCCCAATGCCAAGATCAATGTTGAATATACATAGTAACAATATTGTCTATTTCTCTCACTCTTGAGGCAAAATAAGTTATTCACAATCATGCTTCTCAGGACTTTCTTTTGCACGCAGGGTTTGATGAGAATGCGAGCAAAATTGGAAGGTTTGTTTCGCTAAGGAATTAAATCATACAAGCTGTATAAGCATAAACATCCTGATGACACCCAGTAACTTCATGTCTTTTGTTGCAAAGGTAGCTTCATGTGATAAATATCCAACGAATCTGCTCTACACATGTAGCCTGTAACATTACAAGACGTTATGAAGTCGCCAGTGTGTAATAGTCTTAACCATGAAATTGGCTTTCCATTACAAGAAACGTCAAGGGAGGCAGCGAATAGGCATGAATCTGCTCTAAGAGAATCAGCATGTTAAACATGGTACTTCTAGAAAATGCTCCACCATTGCATTACTCTGTCAAAAAGCATGATGAATCCATCAAGTTACTCTGTCAAAACGCATGATGACTCCGAGCCTAAGAATTGCTTTTTATTGCTTTGCAAAGGCCAAGGCCAAGACATTCAATCTGACAAACGAAGTAACTTCTCCCAGTATAGGTCCTCACAAAGATCAAGAAAAATATACCGATAAAGAGGGCCTACCTAAATAATTGGAAGACCTGGCTAAAGAATAAATTTTATATAATTGATTGAGGACTTCATCTAGCATTGACTAACTGAATAATATATCAGATTATTTCTGTTGGAGGTCAAATACACACAAGATATAACAGTTGGAAGATAGTGGTTTTGTCACTTCTCACAAGGTTGTGATTCACTATGCTTTTAATGCTGCAATTCTTGGCGATGTCTCTCAAAAGAAGGATGAAAACTCTGCACTCCATCCAGATACAAAGGTGTCTGCATTTCAATTAAGCGCGATACCTGCATGAAGCTCACAAAGTTCAGAAAAGGAGGACCATAACTGAGGAAGGACAGCTAAATGTTAGGGTTCTATTGCGAAAGTCCAAGTAGAAGAAAATGATCGAGTGTAGAACCAACCGTACAAGATTAGATCAGATCCATATCATCCATCCAGTGCAATATGCATCAATAGTAAGAAAAAGAAGTAACAAGAAACTAAAACAAGCAAGAAAGTAGAGCACAATTTACTAGCAAATTCTGTGTAGTTGTGATATTAAAACAGTTCATTCGCTATTTTGTTTCTGCCTCACTAGTATTTTAATGCAGCTCTGCACCCTTCAACAAGTAGCGAAAGAAAAACAATCATAGTATCCAGCTACAGTCGTGACCGCGCGCGTGCGAGTGTGGGGGGGGGGGAGAGAGAGAGGATCACTGACTGCTCGGCGAAATGCAAACATTTCTTCATCACCAGATAGCATGGATATGATCCCAGTAGGTGCACCTCCAGAACTCACACTGCCTTCCGCTAGGACATCCCGACGAAGTTTACTTCCTTCTATCTCAGTCTCAAATTGAAAGCTGGTAAGGCAAGTATGCACAAACAGTGATAAGTTCATATTGCTGAATCAAGCCACCAAGCATCAAACTTAATCAACATCACCTTTATCCCAAACTAGTTGGGGTCGGCAGTCGATGAACCCGAAGCAAAAAAAAAAAAAAAGGCATGGATACCCCAAAAAAATAAAAAAAATAAAAAAGAATAAAAAATAAAATAAAATAAAATAAAATAAAATAAAATAAATACAAACAAATATAAACAAATATAAAAGATAGAAATGACTTAACAGGGCATTTTGGAATATAAGAGATTCCCTCCTCTACAATGCGAATAGCTTTCCTCTACTTTGTCCTAAAACAGACCGTACACCAATCTATTTTCCACTCCATTAAATCTTGTTTTACTACCTTCCCCCAAGCATCAAACTCAATCCACGGAAATATTTTATAGTTGCAATATTCTTGTTACGCCAGCACAAATCAACTTAACACAAGCAAAACAGTTGTAGAACAAAATCTAGAACATTAAAGTAGGAAGTATTGGGTTTGCTGTGGCTATTAATTCCTGGTTTTGAAATCCATAGTTGCCATAGCAAGGTTCTGGGACACGGATACCATTGGTAACCACTGTTTTCCATTCATGATATTCCCATTCTTTCTTTCCATGCACCACGAATTTTCTCATTTCTATGAGCTAGGACCACTCAAAAATGTCATATTGCATCATCAAAATGGAGATTATAGGATACAAATCCTTTAAATCATTAAAGTGATGGAAGCACACAAGTTACCATGCCAACATTGTTTATCTTAGAGGTTCTCAACAATATAGGATATATCACCGTGGACAGGAATATAGGCCTAGGATGCTGCTTCTACTAAAATAAAATGACTGGAAAACTGCAGGAAAACGGGTCCATTTAGATTTTCAATTGCTACTTAAAAAGACGAGTTGCTAAATTCTGAGACAGCACTAAACCGTTTCAGTCAAGAAATTTCAATATGGGAAAATCAGAACACTTGAAGCCTGAAGACTGCATCTGCACTCACGTCTCTGGACTGCAACGGATGGAATAATTATCTTACTGAAAAAGGACTCACCTCTCCAAATCAAAGAGAGTGCCATCTTCAGTTCCTTGAAACAAATCATCAATAGAAGAAGCTGCAGTGCAAACTAGGCGGCAGTGATGGTTGTATAGCTCATCGATGAGGGTAATAAACCTCCTTGCCTAAAATTTGTCAACAAGTTAATCAATGAGAAATGCTGCATAAAAGCGGTAAGATTAACAAAAATCGCTTTCCGTCTTGTTGAGAGACAGGTACAGAAATATAGACTCCGTATATAAACAGCATTTGAAGGGCGCACATAAAAATTTTGAACATGTATGAGTTTGTTACATTTTCATCTGCATGTCCAATCAGAAAGCATTCTACTTACATCTTATCGGAACTTGATACCATTGTCCTCCATACATAAGAGATTCCATGAAGCAGTATTTCTAGAATGAATAGCGCCAGTACTTGGAAAATGGTAATTTACCTTATCACGGATGCGCATGCTCATTTTTGGAATGTCAGATATGAAGACAGTATGATAGTTCCTAGCAACTGCAATGTAATCTGCAGCTCCCACCTGTGCATGACAGGAAAAAACCTTGAACAAAAGCAACAGCCTTGACATGATAAAAGGAGGTCAGAGGTCGTTTATCAAAACTTAACCTGAAAGTTCAGAGACATTGTCCTTATAATGAAGGTAAGAGAACATTACTAGACTTCCAGAAAAGTATCAAATTGACCAGATTAATTAACTTCCTTGCATATGGAACAAAGCAATGGAGATGATGTAGAACCATTTCTTTTTCTATAAATCATTAAGAAATTCTATTCTTAGTACTTCAACATCAGCAACTACTATTTTTCTAAAGGAATAAAGGCACAACAGGTCCTTAAACTTTTCCAAATTATTCAATCAGGTATGTGAACCTTTTCTTTTTGTGTGAATTGGGTCCTTAAACTATATGTTTTCTTTTTCAAGTTGGTCCTTCCCTCGATATTATGTAAGGTAATGCTGTCATGGCCATTAAGTTGCCATCAAATGCTGACAAGGCACCCTTAATGGTACTACATTTATGGGATAGTAAAAAAAAATTAATATTCTAAAATTCTCAGAAAAAAGGAAATATGATCGAAGGTCGGGCGACCTTGGCGATCAGTGGTGTGGATTGCGCCACCCTAGGATATGGCACCACACGTGCAACCCCAGGCCAGATCTGGCCCAGCCTGTGGGACCCTGGCCAGGTGTGGCCTGGTTTGCTGGACCCGATGGCAGACCGCAAGGGTGCTGCCCTTGCTGCCCCTTAAATGTGGAGGGTGCCACGACTGCCCCTTGCTGCCTCCCCCTTCTCTCTTTTTCTCTCTTAGGGTTTGGTTTTTTGTTATTGAAAGTATTGGATATGTTATCCAGTTCACACAAGAAAATTATGTGTAAGCACTAATTTGTCTGTCAGCATTAATTGGCGCTGATGTGTCTGTTTCCATTACCAGCGAATCTTTCAGAAGAGCTCTCTCCTTTTTTTTTTCCTAATATGGTATGAATTTTTCATGTCAGCACATTTCTGCAACTGGAACAAAAAAGCATATACTTTAAGGAACCAATTGCACAAACAAAAAAATGTTCAGGAACCTCATTAAACAATTTCAAAAAGTCCAGGGACATATGTTGCCTTCATCCCTTTTCTAAGAGAACACAAAATTAGACAATATATCCGATTAGCTTTCCAAGAGACTGTACTCAGCAATGTTTACATTGATGTTTAGCTCCTCATTCCATTTTTCTGTCTTAATCAAGTTGTGGATTTTGAATATTCTCTCTTACAAAAAGGTTCACATCAAGCTGCTAAATAACAGAGCTGCGCCCATGTTAACCCGTCATGAAGACAGATTCAATTGTGCACCGTGCATGTAAAACAAGATCTCGAATAAGAAACTTACTGGATGACAGACTGATAACATAAACTAACCGAATCTCAAAGAGAGGAAAATACCATACCGGCCGACCGCATAGATACTCAAATGTAAACTGTGCCACTCCATTGCAGCTCTCTGGAACCTCCAGGGTTCTGTTATGATTTATATGCATTACAGCAGTTTCATCAAACTATAGACATTCTACTACTTAAAAAATGGAGTACCTTCCAAACATCACTCCTAGAGTTGTGGAAGTTATTTGTCCGCCTGACTTGCTTGTTATCTCATGCCACATCCTCTGGAATTCCTTCTGAGCATTGCCATCTAGAGGCCAGAAAAAATGAGCCTGCACTTGCACAGTTGACATCTCAACAACCATACGATTAAGATATGGAATACTGGTCCTCTACTTGTGCATTTTCCTTTTAAAAGAATCATAAAACATAGGACACCATTTTTCACCTGGTCTATGCTTCTTTCTGCTATAAGACGTCGATAGTCAATGTCATTTCCTATCAGAATGGTCTGACAGTGTTCCTCCAATTTCCGGACTAATTTAAGAAAGATATCCCGCTGCATACCATCCTGTAACACAGCAACTTACAAAAGGCAGAAGTTATGTGAAGCAAGCAGAATTTTAAGAAAGTATACATGGTCATACTTTGCCAATATTAGATAAGCATACTCCAGACTTGAACAGAATTCTTCCAACCTACTAACTAATTCAGCGACTGGCAAAACTCATGGCTTATACAGGTCCGATAAATTCAACATGGCAATACAGAAGCAAATAAAGCTTCTGAAGTACAATGAGTGGCTAGGCAAGGAAAAAGGTTGTGCAGCTTTCCAAAAGGCTGACATACTTGATTTAAATCATTTGGTGCTCTGTTACTGGTAGCCACAAGAACTGTTCCATTGCTCAACAATCTGCTTAGAATTCCAGATAAGGTAACAATTGCAAATACATCAACAGTCTGCAATAGAGAGCAAAAACATTTGGAGTCATATAACATGGGGGAACATCTACAAGATAATTTCTCTGGAGATTATCTTTGATCCATATATCAGTCAAGGTAGCATCTATGCAAGAATAATGACCAAATTAGGACACAGCACAAGTGTGTTTACCTGTATCTCATCGAAGCAAAGGACACTGGCTCCTCTATGATCCTCTCTCTGATCTACGAGAAACATGTCTGCCACCGCTGGTAGGATGTTCTTCATTTGTACCTCTTGCTTGTACCTTTCTTCTGCAGCCAACCATTCCTTAACTTTTAAATCAAAGGGGAGATTCATAATCCAGCTAGAGATACTCGACTGCAAAGACTTGTCCTCTACTTGTTTCTTCCAAATCTGATGCATGCGTGCATTAATCTCAAGCATTGCCTACATAAAACCAGAAAGGCAACATCAAAAGCTCAGGAAATTACTCAGAAAGAGAATATCTAAAAAAGACGTACATGTTAGAATATATAAACATTAAACGGCGCCTTCATCTATCAACTTAAACTTTTAGAACAGTTGGCAGTAATCCCACAAAATCTCACATGGTATCGGAGCAGGAGATCTTGAGTTCAAATCTTTCGAGGTTCCTATTTATCTCCCCAATTAAATATTTCCATGCTTAGTAAGCGTGAGTGGGGGTGTTAGAACATATAAATATTAAATCATGCATTCATTTACCAGCTTAAACTTTTAAAACAGTTGGTAGTGATCCCTCAAATAGAACAGTTAACAGTAGTCCCACAAAATCTCACAGTACACAATAGCACTGCTTGTAACAAGGGGATAGTTTCAAGACATTGAAGAAAGATTTACCTCATGAAAGTGATATCGTCTTCTATGCTTAATAATCCCATTGGTAGCGCTATAAAACATGTCCATAAGCATTGTCTTCCCTACAATTTTACCATAATTATCAATAAATTTAATGGTCTACAAGTAACAACTGGGCAGTACAAAGTAAGTAAGAAGACAATTACTCCAATGTAAAGTTTTTCTTATTTTTCTTTTGTTGATATGAACAACTAAACCCTATTGGAAAGTCAATCTAAATGATTACACTGCTGCAAGCAAATGAGTGAACTATGCTGCATGTCTCTTCCTGTGAGGGCAAAATTTACTAACGTACCACTTCCCACATTGCCATACAGGTAAAGTCCTCTTGGAGCAGGAGGTGCAGTAGGACGCTGACCAACAACTGAGTCCAATTTCCTCTCTCTGTTGAGATATGAGACCCATTTTCCAACTCCTGGCTCTATATTTCCAGGTCCTTTCCTGATAAAACAGAAAAGATTGGCAAACATGCCTCTTTAATCAATGCAGCCAGCAGACATCAACCTTTATCATTCATGCATTTATTTATGAAAATATGTGATATTAAATAAACAAGGAAGTGTGAATTGAACTCAACTTCCAGTGAAATAGTGTTATCATGAGAGTTAGGAAGCATTATTTCCACAAATATCAATAGCTTCATAATGTAGAGCAAGTGGGGAGGACATCATCCAAGAAATTAGAACTAGGAGCAAATGTAACACATGAGGTGAGCCGATAACATATCTAGTGATTGATCAATTATGTTGTCGACATATAACATGACTACATCTAGAGTGGTTGCCCTTCCATGACATCATGCATAGGAGATCTGTCAAATAAGAAGAAAGATCTC
Organism: Psidium guajava; assembly: GCA_016432845.1. NCBI lineage: Eukaryota > Viridiplantae > Streptophyta > Magnoliopsida > Myrtales > Myrtaceae > Psidium > Psidium guajava. The sequence continues at coordinate 31,913,405 of CM028229.1, read as the reverse complement.
TATAAAAGAACCTGTTTCATATCAATAAATAATTGCAAAAATTATGTCCATGTCAAAGCCTACCAATTCATAGCAATATGAAGAAAAGAACCATTGAAAAAAAAAATACCATATTTTAAGTGCAGAATTTTTTTTCAAATGCATTTAGAGTGAGCCTACCGAAACATCCACTTCCCAACAATCTTATTTCTCTGCTTGCTGACTGATGACCATACATTTCCATGCTGCTTCATCTCTGCTTCTCCCATCAAAATCCTGCGGCGCTTATCCTCCCTCTTGTTCTCCCAATCAGCTAGCTTTATCTGCATAGAAAAAAGATAAACCATCAGGAGGTGAAATATTCTTCCGACTTGAATAATGAATCAAACAATGCAAATGCAATGTGATACATGATATTCTTCCATATCTTTCTCATACTGTTCCAGCCGCCCTAGTAGATTTTCCAATTCGATCGCTACGCTTTCCTGGTAAGGATCATGCTGCAGCTTTCCCTGCTTGACGAGATCCTTGTATTGTTTGAGTGGCCCTGAAAATGGGTTTTACTTTCAGAACCAAAGTTGGGTTCTCTAAACAACTTAACATAGATGCACACACCATTCACCGAGTACAATGCCAGACAGAACACCTACAAGAAGGTACTTTAGGACAACCTATCTTTCACCCTAACATCCACGCATTGAAGAGAAATACTAGCTCAAAGACTGGAATAAGTCCACCATCGGAGCACAATCCAATCACATTTCTTCGGTTGATTGTTTGAATTTCTCAAGTGGCTATTACTTATAATTACCAGCTAGAAATAACTGATGACATCAATTATCTGTAGCCTTCCTGTTCAAGAAATAAATGACGCAGTAAAAAAATCTATACTTGCCCCAGAAAAAGCTCGAATTGGCATCGCGGATATAATCCTACATTAGGCGCGCCTATGAAATACGGAGCACTCGGTCGTCCGCACATCAAAATTTGCCGTAAATCCAGCTTCAGCTTACGAGCTTATCGCATGCCCGGGAAAGAGGTCAACGAAACATGAACCTCGCACAGACTATTTGCTCGGTGAGTTAGCAGATACCGAAGTCCGAGGCAGTCGCCACTCACCAGAGAACCGAAATGAAGGAATCCTAGAATGCCGGAGGCTAAGCTTTCAGAGAGAGGGAGAGGGGATGACCTGGACGCTTCAGAGGAGCGGAACCGGAAAGGCTGCGACAGAAGCAAAAGCGAACAGCGTCGTCGACAGCGCCACGGCGAGGAGGCCACAGAGAGAGAGCGGGAGCGATCGAGCGAGCTCGTCTCATGACAACTCCGTGAGTCATATCTCTCTCTGGTCGATGATCGATCGATGAGAAGGCGAAGCCGCTCTTTGCTTCGACTCGATCTCTTTCCTGCGGCCGGAAAACTGTAGAGGAAGGAGGAGGAGGAGGAGGCGGGAGATGTCAGACGTGGCGGCCTGTTGGACGTGCCACGTCAGAAAGTGCGTTGGCCTTTTGAGTTTTTCTTTTGGACTGAGTTCGAAAAGAATGACGTGGATGGATTTTGACCGTCAATGAGACTTCGCGAATGCAAACTCTGTTTCATTGGAAGAGAAGTATCGAATTTAGCACACCTTTAGCAATAAATAATATTAAATTAACACGAAAAAATGACATTCATACGTATTTTAAAAAATTATATGAATGATTTATGAACTTTAATTCAATATATAATATCATTCTTGAGTTTTTAATTTATTTAGTGTAGTCCCTAAAATTTAACTCAAAGCATAGTATCGCTTCTTGGCTTCTAATTTGTTTAACTTAATTCATGAACTTTTAGGTAATTGTTGAAGGATCACGTTAGATAAATTAAAAGTACAAAGACGATATAGCATATTAGGTTAAAATTCAAGAATCACATTAAATAAATTAAAAATTTGAGGACAACATTATATATTGAGCTAGACTTACGAACCATTTGTGTAATTATTCTATAATTTTTGTCATTCACATTAGTGAATTTTCACGTGCCGAAACTTTTGTGATGTGACTGGTCCATCATATGGTCGAGAGGAAACTTTAGACTTAAAAGTGTTTGGGCATCTCAGGTTTCGTTAGGGTTCTCTAAAATGTTCTCAAAGGGTGGCCGATATGGTAATTGCCCATATTCTATAACTTTCCTATTTAATGTGATGTTTAGTTAGATGGGAAGACATGATATTAACTATTGGATCGAGATAGGATCAACGATTGTAATACAATGCCTTCTGCTGTATAAAAATGTGTGCTCCCCTTTCATTTGATCATTTAAGAGAGGACCGAAAGGAAGAAATACAAAAACATTCCTCCAAGAGCTTTTCTCTCTAAAACTCGAGTCCTCAAGTGTCAGCTCGTGACAAAATGCTCTATTGCGATGACTTTATCAACTTAAGTGTCATTGAAGTATAATCTTAATCACAAAACTTTAATAGAACAACATAGATCGTTAGATTTAGATCTCAAGCAAAGCAAACGAATAATAGGTTGTTGGATCAATCGACTTTACAAAGTGGATTGTCAATTTTTATTTTCTACAATGCTCGGTGGCATTTTTCGATATATTGAGATGTTGAAACTTATTGTTGTCACAAGGAAAGTCACTAAAACAAATAAATATTCATTTTATTTACCCTAGAAAAGAATACTTTGCTTATTCGCCAAATTAAAACTCTATAAATATCCTAGGCAGCATGAGTGTTGAAGTTGAATTTACTGATACGAGAGAATAATCCACCATAGAAAGAGGTACCAAGAAATGCACTCTCTCCTCTTTGAGGATGGGATTATAAGCACAGAGAAGGCAAGAATCATTGTGTTCAGAGAACACTGCACCAGCTTGAGACTGCTCTTTAGTCTGCTGCCAGCCCGAAGGAATAGACAAGCCGCAACCCGCAATACAACACATTCGCACCGTCTTCGGTTCAATACACTGTCGAGCCAATAAAGAAACATCCCAAGTGACGATAGGCCGATGAGAACTCATTCCATTCGACCAAGGGCAGATAAATGAAGGATCCAAACATCAAGCTAGGGCTACAAAGTTTGCAGGTCGAGAAAAGCAGACATGCTTTAACAGAGACTCATTTGCCACATTGGGCTTGATGCACTTCCCTCTAGTTTTTGCTACATATGAACTGCATTATTCAGATTATCGAAAGTTAGGAGCTCACTACAGTCCATCAAAACACAGGTGGCAAATTGCACAAGCACCAGCTACTACATCTCATTCTCTTTAGATCACACTATGCATTTGAGATCATTAGATGAGACTTCATCCGCATGAACATGAAAATATTAGTGATGAACATGAAAACATTAGTAGCGACTTCTCAACAACCAGTGTCAGTTTTTGGATGATAGGTCATGATCTGTTAATTTACCTCTCCCAAAGTTGAGGATCCGTATCCCTGCTAAGACAAGGAACGTGAACTATAGGAAAAGGAAGATTTCATGGAGACCGACCTTCTCTAAGTTGAATTCTGCCAAACTCTGAGACATGAAATACAGATGATTCAGAGCTGGTCAGGCATTACTCCACATGCTAGAAAGGTGCCAGTTAAATCATTTGCCAAGCCTCAGAGACAGCTTTTATTTTTGCACACACCACATTTTTAACTTAAATTCCATACAATATCTTAGCTCAATATACCTACAGAAAAGGGCAGAATGAATGTGAAAATGATAGCCAATTCCTTTCCTCCATCGTATGTCAATGCTAATGAGCGAAATTTACTCACCACATGGCGTTCACAGATCTCCTAGCAAAATATGCATCTCATTAATAATGAAAAATATGGGGAAAGCAAAGGAAGAATGGTCACAAAACTAGTGGATTCACAATGGTGAACTGATGATATCTACCATCACCAGCAGTTAAAGTGTGCCTAGGTTAGTGTCTGCAACAACCAGTGACAATAAGTTACTGATCATTGTCTTTCATGTCCGTAAGGGCTTGACCTTCAAAAAGTACCAAACATATGAAAATCTCGGGGGAAGTAAGAGTCAAGGACAGTGAAAACGCAATATATATACCAATCCAGAAACTCAAGAAAAGAAATCGCACACATAGATAATTCATAAGAGTCAATAAGCACTGAACTCAATAAGTGAAAGCTACAACGCTAGTATGAAGACCAAAAGGAGAAACTGGGAAATCTAGCCGGCCATTGAGATTCTTCAACTCAAGTAAAGCACACCACCACATCAAAGCAATAGACGTGAATCTCGACCCTGCCACAAGTGCAAGACATCATTAACTAGCGGATGACACGGACAACGTGAATGCCACATACCAAATGGTGCAAATGGAAATTGAGAGACACGACACTCAATTCACTTGCCCTTTAACCAATTGTATCCTCCAAGACTCCCTCATAACTTATTTCCAAACTCAAGTCAATATTCAACTATCCTCTAAATTCGATCAAAAATTAGGCCTGCGAATCTCTTTTCTCCCCCATTCCATCTCCATCCCTCTGCTCCAGCAACCTTCCCGCCTCCTCATCCGCTTGCGAAGCCTTCTTCTGTGCTTCCTTTGCCTTTAAAGCCTGCAGTTTTGCGTGATTATAATACCCCACGCCCAAAAATGCCAGCCCATAACCAAACAGATTCACGGGTGTCACGGTGTCCTTAATGACCGACCAAGAGAAGGCGATCAGCAACCAATCCTTTACAACCCCTGCCACATTCATCGTCAAGGCCGAGGTCTTCCCAACAAGCAAGAACACAGCCAGATTCAAAGCAAAAGCGCACAATGAGTTGGTCCCAAAGATAACGAAATCGAAGTGGAAGCTCGAGGTCTCCTTCAGGACCGGGTACTCCACGAAGATCCAAGGCACGAACAGGAACGCCAAGCAGCAGGGCGCTACGTAATACAGCGAGGTGATCGGATTCAGCTGGATCCCCTTCGAAGTGAGCAAGATTTGGATCATGACCAGCCTCGTGGCCTCGAACGCGACAGCACCCAGTTGGAGAATCACGCCCCAGGTATCGAACTTCGCCTCCCCGTAGGCCGCAATGGCCACCCCGAACGAGATCGACAGCATGTTCACCATAGTGTCGGTCTTGAAGTTCTCTTTTTTAAGCAAGACCCCGATCGAGTACACGGCGACGGGCATGAGGGCCTTCAACATTTGAATGAAAGACACGGACAGGTAAATGTAGGCGGAATTAGAGAGCCAGAGAGAGATAGAGTACAGGGCTCCGATCGGGACGACGGAGGAGAGGTAGAGCTCGCGGGACATGGTGACGGGCTCGACGAGCTTGAAGACATTGACGAGGAGGAAGGCGAGGGTCGCGCAGAAGGACATGTGGATCATGGTGAGGGAGATCGGGAAGGGCCAGTTGTAGAGCTTCCGGTCGAGGATGTACTTGTTGTAGACGATGACGGTGAAGGAGAGGAAGATCCAGATAGCCACGTAGGTGTAGGAGAGCAGGATCTTCTTCACCACGCCCTCGCTCAGCGACCCCGAACCAGAACCGCCCTTGCCCATCTCGGCCAGCAAAGGAGGAGCACTTGGTGGAGGAGGAAGGGCAGGGTGTGCGCAGGATAAGCAGGGGGCGTGGCGTAGGGTTGAGAGGAAAGGGTCAGAATCAGATTCAGGTGCAAAAATGGGGGAAGTGGAGATCTGAGAGTTTTCTGAGAGAGAAGATGATGAAACGATTTTCCTTTTTTTCCTTTTTGATTTATTTTTTCGGAATATTAAAAGGTGTGTTTGGAGGAATTGGGCTTTTCAGACAGACATTGTTTTAAGGATCGCGATGTTTTGGGCCGTAGGGCCCATGCGCGTGGTTCCGAATCGCTTTCCCCAGGTTCTCTGTTTGTCTGCAGTTGGCACCAATCATTGGGGAGTGTGGTCGAGCTTCTGGTGGGAATCCCAAAAGGGACAGTTATGAGAATTAGGGGTGATCACTTCCCGATTCGATTCGATTCCCATTAGGCATGATTGGTTCCCGATCTGGTCTGATTTCCCTTAAGAGCGAAAATCGGACCGGTGGTTCCGATTCCCAATTTGCTGAATCAGGGATTGGACCATCGGTTTGATTCGGTTCTCGGGCGGTCCAATAGAACCGGTAAACTATCCAATAAAATTCATGTAACATGTGCCCATAAGTCAACTCTTGAAGCATGATTCAGTGATAAATGCTCAAAATATCATAGTACCAAACCAAATTTCTTCTTGAGAAATGGCAAAAATAGATGCCTCAACAGTGATAAAACAAGATTGTAGATTTGAATACAATAATAAACTTCCCATAAATGAAACTAATAGCAGAAAAACATAATGTTAGGATCTCATGTTTCCAAAAACAGTTTAAGAAATAATACATTAAGGTTATGTTTAAGAAACTAAACAAAAATTTATGGTCCAGTTCGAGTGGTTCGGTCCTATACCTCCTAGAATCAGGAACCGCATTACCACCCTTTGGAACGGGAATCAGACCATCGGTCTAGTAGTCTGATTCAGGCGTTTTCCAATTCTGTCCGTTTCACTTGCTCACTCCTAATGAAAATGGTCCCTAAATTTAGATTTAACGTGCCTGCAACATTGTCTTCGAACTTCTAATTTATTTGACATCGTCCCCAAAGCGTTAACCTAATATGCCATGTTCATTTCTAAATTTTTAATTTATTCAATGCTGTCTCTGAACATCTAGTAAATGTTCGATCTAGATCTTGGACTATCATGTACTTCGATTCAATCTAGCCATTAGATTCACTAGTGTAGGAACCACAACCAAAATGTACCGAAAATTCGTGGATTACACTAAATAAATGAAAATTTCGAGGATTATATATGTGCCATTTTCGCAATCACAAAAGTCGCTTTTGCATTTGGGCAAGGTATATGCTCTTTCGCTTAATGGCCCGAGTCATGACTAAACTCAACTGAATACCTTGCTTTGTTTTCCCCTTGTGAACCACAGGTTAGTACTCGACCAAAAAAAAAAAAATTACAGGTCAGTAAATTTTATGCACAAAAAACAATCATTGGCCGATTTTTTTTTGGACATTCAAAAAGTGGGAGAAATTTCAATTTAGGCTATGTTTGTCTTGTGGAATATGAATGATTCGAATCTTTTTTTTTTCCCACAAAAATGATCTTTTATTTTCGCTTAGAAAAGTGAACGAATGGATTTTTTTTTTCAATGTTCACAAATATGCTTAGGCATAAATTGTTGTCGATGGTGAAATTTTTTTAATTGGCTAATTATTCGGAGTGATATGAGTATTTATTTTTAGGAAAATATTATTCAAATCATCTATTTTCTTTGAAACAAAAGGAGTTCTAATGAAACTACATTTAGATTTCAATTATAGATCTTGAAAGAACACACGACTCTTGATTGAAGCAACCTAGGGAGGAGATGATACCGATGGTTGGCTTGGTGCTACTCTTAAATGAAGCAAAAACCAAAGTTCGCTGACCGCTCGGCAAGGCTTTTGAAACATAGAAAGGACAAACGATAATGATCGCACGAAGGTACGTATCTTTTGCATGCATGTTCTCGGCCCGTAAGTTGGCAACCCGCTTTTGTGCGTTACATTATTTATGCTCAGGCGTTTGTAGTCCAACGGTTAGGATAATTGCCTTCCAAGCAATAGACCCGGGTTCGAGTCCCGGCACTTGCATGCTTTCCTTTTGTTTCTTCCTTTTTTTTTTTCCATGCATTTAGCCAAGCAAGAGAAATTCACTTCTTCTCCTTTTGCACGTTCCGATTCGACGAGGGCGGAATGCCGGGTCAAGGGTCTAGTACAGTAGGTGCCAGGCGTGTTCGGTTTTTGGCAACTCCAATTTTTTTTTTTCCTTTTACGAGCATCTTCCGATCGTGCCTCTATGAAAATGCTGAAGCAAACCCTAGCTACATTCATTCCGTGCCACTTGGTATGGCCGTGCGCGGTGCAAACACAAACGGTTTTGTCTATTTTCTTTTTCAATGATGGTCAAGCGACGAGAGCTCAATGTGTTAAGAGTTGCCAATAAGCGGCGCGCAAAAGAAAGCTCTCTTTAATGGGGTCGATTGAACTCAATTCGCCAGTCAAACTGATGAATCAGACTCAACAATTTTTCTATTTCCAAAATGCTGTAATTATGAGGAAAAGCATGTCCATGAACCTGAACCTTTCCTACGCCCTGATACATTTACATAAGTTTGATTATACATGTTTTGTTAAAAAAAAAAATGTATAGGTCTCCAATTCAATTATAAGCATATATTCCTATCTAAGTGTAGTTTTATAATCATATCTATGATTTTATCACTTGACGTGTTCTCGTATAGACTTTCTACCAAGTTGTGACCCATTTAGTTTTGGAAAATGGTGATTAATTTTAAAATTAACTGCCATACATGTATTTAAAAATGACACAAATTGTCCTTAAACTTGTCGCACTTTTGCTAAAAGTCATGGCACCGTGACCCCTTGGACTTTAGTGATATGTAGTCCACCCACCAATTGAAGGTCTAAATCTTTTTCACGTTTTGTCAATTGAGTTCATTTAGTTAATTTTGGCCTGAAATCGCTAACTCGAAAGCCGATTGTTTCATGTGGCACGATCGGCACTAATGTGAATAATTTTAATGATATTTTAATACTTTTCGAATTTATTTATTACTTATTTTCTTTTTTTCCTTTTTTTTACATGTTTGTTTTGTTTTAAGTAGCCGGCCAAGGTCGCTCTCCCCGGCTACACTTTTTCTAGCACGGCTGATGAGGGTTGCTTCAAAAGGAAAGACGAAGAGTATATGCCAGCCATTTGATTCCTCCGTGACGAAAATATTGAATTCGATGAATTAAGTGAGTTTATCACGAAAATTTAGTCAAAGTTTATAGATAACACGTTTCAAATTGAATGGTGTAGGAATGTTATAGACCACGTGGCTTTCTCTTATGGACACACCACATATCGTATCAAGACTTCGCATTATACGTGCAAATCATCAAAACTACTTATGACTCATTTATGTCGATTTGATTTATCGACAAAATCCTTCCTTTTTTTTTTCAATTAAAATGACATGAAAATAAACGTTGTCATCATCATCTTATATCAACTGAATTTGAATTCTCAAATATATGTCAACCTGAGAACTTGCTTGAGAAATGGGAAGACATCTACGAAATCATCATAAACTGATGAAGACACCGCAACTTGCTCAGGTGCTTTGGCAACTGTTGGGATTTTGGTATCCCAAACCCATAAAATGTGAATGAGAAGTGTGGTTGAGCTAGTCCCATATTGAATAGAAGAGATGATGGAAATGAATTTAAATAGAGGAGTTTCTCTAATGGGTTTGACTCTCAAGAGGCACCCCAATTTTGTAGAGGAGAGAGGACCTACACAAAGTTGGATCAATCCATACGCACGCGTGCTGCTAGATTGGATTTGGTCCGGGGTCTAGGTCCAACTATTTAATTTTTTTTTTGGAATTTAGCCTATTAATTCCCATCAGTTTTCACTGAAGAGACATGATAACTTTGTGACCGAATGGACATGTTTCTTTGATCGATTCGGTTTGACCAACGTGACTAAACGCAATCTTTTGGTTCATTGCGATCGACACAGCCTTTCAATTTGGTGCGACTGACACAACCTTTTGATTCGTCATGGTCGAACGCAACTCTTTGGTTCGTCACGACTAAACGCAACTTTTCGGCTCATCATGACTCTTCATTCCTCATTAGAATCGTGATCATTTATTCCTCATTTTTTTCCCGAACGGATACTTACACATACATACATCAAACACTTTCTCGTATTTCAATTGTGCGATTATCCTACGAAGTTAAGTTCGAAGGTTTCCTTTGAAGAATTACCGCTTCATAAGAAAGGCGATTTATTCTATATGGGGAGACAATTGTCCATAGAACCTTGGGTACCAGTAGAGGGGTGTCGCGACCCGAAAGAATTTTTTTATTTATTGATTGGGTGAACGGATTATCAAGTTAATCAGATTGACTAACCTAACGCCGACTCTCCCAAGCCCTACCAAATCGCAACTTTGATTTTTGTTTAATGATTTTAAAATTTGGAGTTACCACTAATCATTCTTGGTAGGACGATTAGAAACCTAAGTAAATTAGCGGGAGAATTAACTTATTTCTACGAACCACAGATTATGAGTTTGGGGACTTGATTACACTAGATTACTCTAACATCATTTCGGTACCATTTTATTTCATGAAAAATTATTCGGGTGAGATTTGGGGTCAAACTAACTAAAAGGGGAAAATGATCATTTTTCAAGAATCGGGAAGTGGAAACAAGTCAAACCAGTTGAATGTGACCATTTCTTATTTTTTTCACAATTTTTGAGAATTTTTTTGAATTATTTTTCTGATTTTCTAGAGACAATTTGCCTATGAGGGGTATAACTATCATTTCATGAAGAAATGAGAGTCAAAGTCACAAAATATGGGTCTGGCTAGTCAAAATTGACAATTTTTCATTTTCTATAATTTTTGAGAATTTTTTGAAATTTTTCGAGACGATTTGCCAATAAGGGGCATAGTCATCATTTCGAAAAGATTAAGGAAGGAAATCATCAAAAATAGGATTGGCCAGTTGAAATGACCCGTTTCCTAATTTTTGATATTTTTCTGAATTTTTCTGAATTTTTCGAGGAAATTTACCCATAAGGGGCCAAATTGTCATTTTGAAAAAATCAGGAAGAAAATTAATCAAAAATAGGATTGGCCAGTCGAAATGGTCCGTTTCCTAATTTTTGAGATTTTTTTGAATTTTTTAAAATTTTCCAAGATAATTTGCCTATGAGGGGCAAAATCGTCATTTCGAAAAGATCATGAAGGAAATTCATCAAAAATAAGACTGGCCAGTCGAAATGGCCCGTTTCCTAATTTTGAGATTTTTCTGAATTTTTCTGAATTTTTCGAGGCAATTTACCCATAAGGGGCCAAATTGTCATTTTGAAAAGATTAGGAAGAAAATTAATCAAAAATAGGATTGGCTAGTCGAAATGGCATGTTTCTTAATTTTTGAGATTTTTTTGAATTTTTCAAAATTTTTCAAGATAATTTGCCTATGATGGGGGCAAAATTGTCATTTTGAAAAGATCAGGAAGGAAATGAATCAAAAATAGGAATGGCCAGTCGAAATGGCTCGTTTCCTAATTTTTGAGATTTTTCTGAATTTTTCGAGATAATTTGCCCATAAGGAACAAAATCGTGATTTTTGAAAAGATCAGGAAGGGAAATCATCAAAAATAGGATTGGCAAGTCGAAATGGCCCGTTTCTTAATTTTTGGGATTTTTGAGAAAATTTTGGAATTTTTTAGGTTTTTTTTAGTGGTTTTGGTGAAAACATGCTGTAAAATGTGATAAAATCCAATTTTAATTAAGAAAATATTTCCCAAAGTCTTAACTTATATTAGATGTTATTTATAACATGGATTGAGGTTCTTGACATATTTAACCATAAGAATTTACATGAATTATTAAAGCAAAGGATGAACAAAAATAAACAAAAATATGCAAACTATATGATAACAAAACAATCACCTAAACATGATGATTAGCGCAAATATAATTAGATATGCTAAAACATATAGATATGCAAGTGAATATTCAAACTAGAATAGGGATGCTCACCAATAATCACAAAGCTTGCTATCATGTTAAGGTACCTTTTTATTGCCGCGAGGTGAAGAGGCGTTAATCTCTGAGGATCCTGCACTCTTGCCAGCTCGGCCTTCCAAGCTAAGACCTCTTCCGTGAATTCCAAGTGTCTGAGCACGACTGCAATGTGTAAAGAAGTCTCGGTGTGATTCCCGATCATGATTCTATTGAGAAGCAGCTTATCTTTTCCGATCAACTCAAGCAAAGAAGACGTGCTTCCCTTCACAGCGGCTTCGTAGAGCTCGGATCCCATGTTTGGCTCTCTTGAATGGGAGTTGGACTATTCAATACTCCTTTTGGGGGCTGGAATATATATTATCGCCAAGTCACACCATCCTGTCTGCCCAGCACCATCCATGTTTACCCTAAGCCCACTCAACTGACAATCTGCGTCTTTCATACCCAAGTGGGACATCATTAAAGCCATGGATGGCATTTTCAGCATCATGCTCATCCTCGAAATAGAAAAATGTAAAGCCTGTGTATAACTGACGACTGGGGACATTGTAGAATACAAAGGTCTTGCAAGATGAACAAAATCCGGATAACTGGGTATACTAAAGATTTCAGTCCAAATTCTTGGGCCTAAGATATCATTGATAAGCGTACTTCAGCAGTCAGAGAGCACAACTTGGGGAAATGAAGGGAATGGCATGAGGGCAAGATTCGTTCACATTCACCCTCCTATTGTCTGTACAGTGGAACTAACCTTTATGGCTGCATAATCTTCATCACATGGTTTCTCACTGTCTGCAAAGGCCTGACCAGCCCATCCACATTCCATTCGAAAACACCTCCACATTGTGAACTCCCCACTTTGAACGATATGGAAAGAGAGACTTCTCTCAACTTTCTATCCCGCTCGGCACTTTGGACAAAACAAGTTGCTGTAAAATCTAGGCCTGCTAAGATCCTTACAGTTAATACCAAGATGCTCCACTTTCTGCTCCATCAAGTTATGAGTGCCTCTAGCAACACCGAACATGCCCTAATTGCTCATGCTTGCTTCGTCTCTCGCACCAACCATTTGTTCCCGCGTCGTCTTGTACGTCCTGACTTCGAGGCCCTGGTCGCAGTTCTGGTACTTGTAGCTATCGCTCCTGCTCTCGCATTGATCGCTGGCGTTGCTGGTCATGAGCTGCTTCACCATCAAGGGCGGCGCCACCATGTCCATGGACTGAAGAGTTGTATAGTCGTGGTACCCAATTGGCTTCGAGGCGGGATCAGGGATTGCGAGGAAGGGAAGAGCGAGTACTGAGGGAGGTGATGGGAGGAGGAGTAATGGAGGCCAACTCGGGCTTGTTGAGCTCGAAGGCCGTCGATGGGCTGAGTTGGTTGGAGTGGAGGTAGAGGCTGTTGTCTCGATGCATGAAGGAGCGCGATTGATGGGTGGCTGTGTTGGACGTGCTGTTGATGCTGAGTTGCTGGTGGTGGTGGTGATTTTGGTCGGAGTCGACGCTAGTTTGACCTTAACTGTCATGCTAGCGATTGAAGAGGTCCTTCTTTAAACACCTTGCACACTAGCTACTCGTCTTCATTCGGGTTTCCTTGGGGTTCATCGCCATCGTCGAGCCGGTACTCGTGTATGATCTAGTCAGTTTTCTGGCAGTGGGGAACCCGTCCCCTGTAGAAGATGAGGGTCTTCCTCATCCCGATCTTCTTGCGGGTATTCCTTACTTTCGATCGCTTTCCAGAACCTCGCATTCGTCGCTCTGTTCGCCCTTGAGCCAGTCGGGTACTTCCTATCCTTGTGGCTGAAGAAGTACCACTCGTTCTGGGGCGTCGATCCGATCCTACATGGTTCTTGAAGCTCCCAAGGCTCCATCTTATTCAGGATTAAGAACCTCCAAGAGAGCTAAAGCCGGATCACGACGAACACCAGACCCAGTATTCTCATCCAGTAACATGGCTGGATTACAAATAGCTACCCTCTTCAATCCATTAATAAGACGCCCAGGCATGCTATTGATGTACATCTGCCGATGCTCTCTAATATCAGCCTCATTCTTTACACCACCCAGAGAAGTTCGAATAAATTTTCTTCCCAGATAAACAGCAATGGATAAAGCCAAAGAAGTTTTTCCAATACCAGGTGGACCAAGAAAGCACAATATCCGCCCTCTCGCATTTGGTTTAAGCTGCACTTGCGAACGGCCATATATTTAATAATCTGCTGCTTGACCTTGACCAGGCCATAATGGTCAGCATCCAGATGCTCTTTTGTAGCTTTCAGATCGAATCCATGTTCTTCCGTGGCTTTTTGCCAAGGAAGATCTGCAAGAAGCTCTAGGTAAACACGAGAGCTGTTGTAGCCAGGTTGCTGTGGTTTTTCCAATTGTCAATGGCCTCCTCGCTCTCCTCCTCCGTCCAAGAGCACAATAAGCACCCACTCAAGGATCAAGCATGTATTCCTCAAAGCTACATCCCTTGATGGCAAACCTGGTTCAGTTGATCCTCCTTGTGAGGCCATACTCAGACCTACCCCTAAATGCATACCCCATGGGGTATTGAAGAGGTTTGCTTCTCACCTTGAAGGACATCTGAGGGGCTAAAATCTTATCATCACTCCCACGGCCATTCTCGGACAATAACTCTGCGCCTCCTAACACAATGTGCTCTCCATCAATTGGGACACTATCGCATACATGTGTGGACTCTGGGCGGCGTCCATGGGAGTATGCTGAAGCAATGCCTTCAGCATGAGAAGTAACACCAACAGTCAACAACATCAACGGAGCTGGTCATGCCCGCGGAGAAAACCAGGCTCCCCCCCTCGCCAGCCGCTCCTGCCATCCAAAAAAGACCCTCTCCTTCACGTGAAAGAGAGCAAAGATCCCCCTCTTTCCATGCTAGCTCCTCATGTGAATTTCCTACCCCCATTCTTGCCGGCTGAGTACCCCCTCGTCAGAAAAAGAGAGATCCCTGACTCTTTTCAGTGTCCACTGAAAGTGATCCTTGATTTCCTTTGCTTTTCTCCCTTTTTTTTTTTTTGGTTTTCTTCCCACTTTCTTTGGTTGTCCGCTACCACTTGTCCAAAGAGCATCCCCTCTTTCCTTCTTTATCATGAAAGCCTACACTAACTTTCTTTTTCTTTACTTTCGATTTGTCTCCTTTTGCAGCCATTTCGTTCTCACCATGACGATTCCATCCCACAGGCCCCCCTATGAAAGATCACCAGATCACATCTATTTGTTTGTGGCTAAAAGAACAAGGACCCTTGCGCCAGACTTGAACTGGTTTTCGTTTTAGACTGTTGCTTCCTCTGTCTAATGGTGTTTTTGCTTTTGGCCAACGCTAGACAATTTCATTATTTTCCTACTGTACAATTGGGTCGATTCTAGCGAACTTCAAGAATTTGATTTCTATAACTCCTTGTAGAATTCTTTCATGTAACAGTTTCGAGCCAGCAATGCTGCCCCAACTGCAGGTGTATGAGTTAGCCACACACTTTCAGCAAAGCATACCTTAGTACGAAAGGAGGATTGTAGGGGACACTCCTGATCGTTCATCCTGGATTTGCACTTATGTCCACGAGATTGGGATTGCACATCAATTGCTCTGTCACTAGCTGAACGTTTCTTCTTTCTGGGTGGTTGCTGATGGATTCTGGAGAGAGGGAAGCAGGTATGCTAGCTGGCACCGTAGTCTCATTGACAAGACCAAGGGTCTGGCCCAACAGAGGAGTTCATTGAACGAAGAAAGCAAATTGTAGGCAGCCAAGAATGCTGAAATGCCAAAACCTCCAAAGTGCTTTTGGGTCTATCAAATAAATTTGCTTTCCATTCTCTTGCCAGCTTCGTTGCTCCTTCTTTAACCTCATGTGTTATTGAAGATGAAATTCTCACATGCTGCCCTAATAGAACAATTTGACTCCCAATAACATATGTTTGCAAATTCATGTTCTTACCATTTCTTAGTACAAGACCCCGCAAAAAGACAACCTTTTAACAGTCCAACCCTTAAATCTTGAAGTGACTCCATCAACAAGGCATGCGGAGCGTGTTAGAGAAAATGGAACACCTATATATCTAACAGGTAATACTCCTTTCTTGATCCCACAATAAGCTATTAATTCATCCACTTGCTCAGCAGTACAACTATAAGTACAAACCTCCTAGAGATGCTTCTGAAGTATTGAAGCTGACAAGTTTCCTTATGATTGGGTTGGATTTTGCTACAATAAGGATGAAAATCAAATCTTTTTGGCCTTTAAGGCATCATTCAACAGCTTCAACAATGGCTTTTGTCTTTTCTCAACGCTGAGACTTATCGATCTACATAATGCTTTCAAGGACGGACATTTGACCGCCTCAATTTTATTAAGGCTCCGCAACCTATCCAATGAATTCGATGGAAAAGCATGTAATAGGTTTTCACAAAGTTTGATGGTGAGATATTCGAGTTTGTAGAAGGACTGTCCGTGGAGTCAATTGGGCCAAGATAAAAATTTGAACTATTAGAGGACAATATCACAACCTCTAAAAGTAAAAAGTGAAAATAAATTGACTCAAATTGAATTTTTTTAAGCCCAATTTGAGATTATGCTCATGAAGGAACAAATGAACCCGAATTGGATTTTTTCAAATTTGCGATGGCCAACATGAAAAGGTATTTAAGAGAAAAATATTGAATTTTTTTTTGTATTTTTGTGGCCTCAAATGTTATTTTTTTTCCTAATTTTCAAGTATTTTTGTATTTTTCAAAGAATATTAAAAAAATAAAAATACACAAAATTATTTTTTTGTTCAAAATTGATTCCCTAGGCTTAGCCAATGCTTTCAAAGTTGATTTTGTAATTTTCTCATTTTTTCATGATTTTCTATGAATTTTTGAAAATAAAATGCAGAAATATATTGAAAATATGAAAATTTATTTTTTGGTCAAAATTGGGTGCTTAGGCTTGGCCAAGGTCCATAAAGTTGATTTTTTAATTTTATGAATTTTTATGAATTTTTTATTTTTTAAAGAGAAAATATAATTAAAAATCAGGTGTCAACAAGGGGACAAATTTGTCTTAAAGACAAAATGTCAATTCTTTGGGTTCGATTCATTTAGTTTACTCAATCAGCACTTTAATTCAAGTTTTTCATCTTACATTCTTTTGTACATACGAACTCTTAGGCACAACAATCTTAAGATAAATTTTCTTCTGTCCATATGTGCTTGTGTTCATTAATGTATATTTTCGTAACAAAAATGGCTACATCATCGATGACTCATATTGCATCTGTTCCGACTCATAAGGAGAAGCTAGAAAAATTCAGTAGGACCAATTTCAAGAGATATTAACAAAAGATGTTTTATCTTAGGACTCTGAATCTGGCAAGATTTCCCATGGAGAATGCTCCTAAGTTGGATGAAGGGGAGATAAACAAGAAAAAGTTTGCTACAATAGATGCATGGAGGCATCATGACTTCCTATGTCGTAACTACATCCTCAATAGTCTAGATAATACCCTCTATAATGTTTATAGTCCGTTAAAAATGGCTAATGAATTATGAAAAAGTCTGGACAAGAAATACAAAACGGAAGATGCTGGGTTGAAGAAATTCATTATCGGTAAATTTATGGACTTAAAGATTGTAGATTTCAAAATTTTCTTAAGTTAAGTTCAAGAACTTCAAGTGGTCATGCTGAAGGTATGATGATTATTGAGTTATTTCAAGTAGTTGCTTTCATTGAAAAATTACCACCATCTTGGAAAGACTCAAGAATTATCTCAAACATAAGAGAAATGAGTCATTACTTGAAGACCTAATTATTAGATTGAGGATAGAGGAAGATAATAAACTTTATGAGAAGAAAGTTGGTAGCAAACTGGAGATCTCAAAGGCCAACATTGTTAAAGAAGGATTGAAATCCAACAAGAAAGGAAAAAAGTTTGGAGAGGGATCCATCTAAAGCCAGAAAAGTTCATTGACAAATACTATAACTATGAAAAGTTTGGACATTATGTCAAAAACTGTAGAGCCAAGAAAAGCAAGAAGACTTATGCTAATGTGGTGGAACAAATTTAAGTGGTATCGATGATATTAATCTTACTGTTATGATATCTGAGTACAATATAGTGAGAAATCCCAAAAAATAGTGGATTGATACTGGAGCAACTCGTCATATTTGTGCCAACAAATCAATGTTTTTATCTTGCACGCCTATGGAGGTGATAAAAAATCTACATGGATAATTCATCAACCTCTAAGGTTGAAGGTGTTGGAAAGGTTGCTTTGAAGATGACATCTGAAAAAATAGTAATACTAAACAATGTGCTCCATGTGCTAAATATATACGAGAACTTAGTATCTAGATCTCTCCTTAACAAGAATGATTTTAAGTTGATGTTTATATTTGATAAGTTTGTACTTGCCAAGAGTGAGATGTATGTAGGAAAATATTATCTTAGCGATGTAATGACTATTGTACCAAATGTTGCTATGAATAAAGTTGATTCTGCTTAAGTGGTTGAGTCTCTTAATATATGGCATGCTAGATTATGACATGTTAATTATAAGTCAATAAAGAAATTAATGAATATAGGATTATTACCAATATTTGACTATCCAAGTGAAAAATGCCAAGTGTGTGTTGATTCTAAGTTTTCTAAGTGTCCTTTTAATTCTATTGATAATAAAATCACAGAACATTTAGATTTAATATATACTGACATATGTGATATGAAAGTAATACCGTTAAGGGGCGGTAAGAAATTTTTTTTAATCACTTTTATAGATGATCGCTCGAGATAGTATTATATTTATTTGCTTAGTAATAAAGATGGGGCTGTAAATGCTTTTAGAGCTTATAAGTTTGAAGTAGAAACTCAGCCGAATAACAAAATTAAAATGATGAGAAGTGAAAGAAAAGGTGAATATGAATTCCTTTTGAAGAAATTTGTCCTGAGTTTGGTATAGTTAATCAAATTACTCCATTTTATGCGCCACAATCCAATGAATTGGCCGAAAGGAAAATCAGGTCATTAAAGAAAACAATGAATGCATTGTTAAATAGTTTCTATTTACCATAAAATTTGTGGGAGGAAACTGTTTTGATAGCAAATTTCATTTTACATAGAGTACTCCACAAAAAGATACAACAAACTACTTATGAGAAATAAAAATATAGAACACCTAATATCTCAAAGTGCGGGATGTTTGGTTAAGGTTGTAGTTCCTAAGCCTAAAAATGTTAAAATATGACTGAAAATCATTGATTGTGTCGTTATTGGATACGCTCTTTACAGTAATACATATCGATTTCTTGTTCACAAGTTTGAGATCCTTGATATATATGTCAATACGATCATTTAGCCAAGGGACGCTTCGTTTTTTGAGATTATCTTTCCGTATAACATGGTATATGAGCTAATTAATAATAATAAGAGGTTTTGGGATACAATACCTAGAAGCGATTTTATGGAAGATGAACTTAGACATAATAAAAGATAAAGAACTTCTAATTCTTTTGGACTTGATTTTTTAATATATTTGTTAGAGAACGAGCCTCAACTTTTAAAAAGGTCGTGACATCCCTAGAAGCCCCGTTCTGAAAAGAAGCTATTAATAGTGAAGTTGAAACTATCTTGTTAAATCATACTTCAGAATTGGTTGACTTTCCTCTGGTAATAAATCATTACAATGTAAGTGGATTTTCAAGAGAAAAATGAAAGCGGATGGTACTATTGATAAATATAAGGCTAGGCTTATGGTGAAATAATACTAGTAACAATAAGATTTTGATTATTTTGACATTTATTCACATGTTACTAAAATTACATTTGTAAGAATACTAATAGCCATAGCAATGGTGTATAAGCTTGAAATCTATTAAATGGATGTGAAAATGAATTTTTTAAATGGGGATCTGGAAAAAGAAATATATTTGGAACAATTTGAAGGGTTCATTATTTCAAGACATGAGAAGAAAGTATGTCGGCTTATTAAGTCACTTTGTGGATTGAAACAATCACCGAAATAATGACATGCTGAATTTAACCAAATCATGTTGTTGAATGGTTTTAAGATTAATGAGTGTGATAAATGTGTATATGTTAAAAACACTCATAATGATTTTGCCATTTTATGCTTGTATATAGACGACATGCTCATAATTGACAACGATAGTGGCGTTGTCAAGGCGACCAAACACATATTCACAAGTAAATTTGATACGAAAGATATGGGGATTGCATATGTTATTTTAGAGATTAAAATTCATAAGGCATCTGAAAGATTAGCTCCATCTCAATTTCATTATATTGAGAAGACTCTTGAAAAGTGTAAGAATTTAAACATTCGTATTAGTAAAGACTCCGATAGATGTTAATTTACACATTTCAAAGAATATTGGTGAAAGTAAGGCTTAAAATGAATATGTTAGTATACTGGGCAGTTTAATGTATGTTATGAACTGTACTAGACTGGACATATCTTGTGTTGTAAGCAAGTTAAGTCGATTTACAACTAGTCCAAATGAAAAACATTGAAAAGTTATGAAACGTGTATTAGAATATTTAAAGTATACTCAAAATTATACTTTGCATTACACAAAGTATCCAGCTATATTTGAAGGATACTATGATGCAAATTGGATAATTGGCACAAGAGACACAAAATTCACAAGTGGGTATGTGTTCTTACTTGGTGGGGGAGCAATGTCTTGGAAATTATTCAAATAAACTTGTATTGCGAGGTCTATTATGAAAGCAAAATTTATTACTTTGGATAAGGTCAGTAAAGAAGCAGAGTGACTTCAAAATTTCTTAGAATACATTCCTAATTAGCCTCAACCAGTGCAAGTTGTATGTATTCATTGTGATAGTTAAGCGACAATAGGATGAGTAAGAAATGTCATGGACAATGGGAAGTTTCAACATATACGTCGGCGACACGATACTGTAAGACTACTACTCTCTAGTAGAATTATCACGATTGACTTTGTGAAGTTAAAAGATAATATTGCAGATTTATTAACAAAAGGCCTAAATCGAGATATAGTTGTGAAAACTTCAAGGGGAATGAGTCTAAGGCCTATAAAATAAGTTGTCATAGTGGAAATCCTACTTAGTTAATTGGAGAACCCAAGATCTAGGTTCAAAAGGACAACCAAGTTAAGTAGGCTGTGTAGAGTGTTGTCAACTCTTACTTATTCTCATATAAAGACAGCACTGACATGTGGTGATTAAGCATAAGCTTTTAATAATTATAATTTAGGTATGTGATATACCATATATTCATAAATCACCTATGTGAGTATGAAGTGAGGGCCGCTTATATAAAGGATTAAAAAGTCGAATTCTTGAAAGTACTCATGAAACTAGGCGGTGTTCATGATCAAAATGAACACAATAGTGAGAATCAATTTTGTTTGAGAGATAGTTGGTGTGATTCCTATTGTCTAGACTTATACGAAAGATCGACAGTTCAAAGACATCAAGTCTAATAATTGACCAAGTAAGTCCGATAGATCTCACTAGGGAAAGTTTAAAGTATTAGACTACTTATCCCAATGCAGCGTTCTCTTATGGAATAATTGCACATTGCACTTCATGCTTGCACAAAGAGTTATGATATTTGAATTTCTCATTCATATGGGGGCTTATTGGAATTTTAGTACCCTAAAATCTATAGAATGTGAATGAGAAATGTGGTTGAGATAGTCCTCTATTGAATAGAAGAGATGATAAAAATAGGTTTAAATAAAAGAGCCTTACTAATGAGTTTGGACCCTAAGGGACACCCCATTTTTGTGAAGGAGAGAGAACCTACACAAAGTTGGGTCAATCCACACGTGCGCGCGGCCCCAACTCGGATTGGATTGGGCCAGGCCCGGGTCTGGGTCCAATTATTTATTTATTTTGGAATTCAACATATTAATTCCCATTAGTTTTCACCGAAGAGGTGCGATGACTTAGTGACCAAATAGACATGTTTCTTTGATTGATTCAGTTTGACCATTGTGACTGAACGCAACTTTTCGGGTCGTTACAATTAGCACAACCTTTTGATTTGGTGTGATCGACGCAACCTTTCAGTTTGTCACGATCAAATGCAACTCTTCAATTCGTCGTGGCCAAACGTAACTTTTCGGATCATCGTGACTCTTCCTTCCTCATTAGAATCGTGACTATTTATTTCTCATTTTTTTTTCTCGAACGGACACTTACACATACATACATCAGACACTCTCTCATATTTCTATTATGCGATTATCCTACGAAATTGAATTCGAAGGTTTCCTTTGAAGAAATACCCCTTCATAGGAAATGTGATCCATTCTATCTTGGGATGCAATTATCCACAAAACCTTAGGTATCGGTAGAGGAGACAAATTTATTTTAAAGACACAATATCAATTCGTTGGGTTCGGATCATTTGGTTTACTCAATTTGCACTTCAATTCATATTTATCGCCCGACATTATTTTGCACATATGAACTTTTAGGCAACAACAACAACTATCTAAGCAAGCAAGGGACAGGAGGTGTGGTCGATGTGGCTGATCCATGGGCGTTCTTGCATGAGACGGTTACCGTCTTTTTGGGCATCGACGATGTGATCTTAATATTGTCCAATGTGATCTTCCAGCAACCTGCTTCAGAACAGGTAAGTTGGATGGCTTGATCCGAAGCGCTAGTCCCTTGAATGTTAGTGTATGTCACATCGCTCACTGCAACGCTCGAAGCCTGCATAAACAAAAATCTCACGTATGGTCAATGGTTCGCGAAAGCTTTTACTCAAGAGTCGCTCCTACCTCGGTGAGTAACGGAGAATATTGTATATTGTTAGCTCTTTAGCTTGCTGTGTTACAGTTAAGGCGTTTATAGTTTTCTCGCGAAGATTACCGCATTCTCTTGACCTGCTTCGTTGGCATAAAATTGGTCGATGATGATCGGATTCTTCACCGCGTTGAGCGTGATGTGATCGAAAACAATGCTCTTGGCATATCCGGAACCTCCCTGTATAAATAGGTTAGCGGGAAGCCAAAAGAAAATAAGTAAGAGATCTATGTAATTGGGTTGGTTCTTCCTTGAGATCTATCATCAATGTATTGATCACCTGCCAAGTCTTGATCCTTGCTCCATTCGTTGATCCCGTGAAATTGCAATGCCGCACTTGTACATTTTCGACCGTGTCGTAGGTTCCATGTGCGCCTAGGCTTCCGACGCTACAAATGCGCAGAGAACAGTGCATCAGATTTCGAAATGTATGTATCCTATTTATTAGTTCGGATCACACTAGGTGCATCTCAACCATACTGATAACACGACAGCTGACCTGATACCGTGGCCGGGTCCGCATGAAACTCCGGTAATATTGATGTAACTAGTTTTTCCATTTATAGCGATGCAGTCATCCCCTATATCACATAGCATTGACGCAACAGATCATCATCGTGTCCGAAGAAACTCTTATTGCAATATAGTTAGAGCTTTATTTACCTGTTTGAATATTAAGGTCGTGGATGTCAAGGTGGTTGGTGCTAGCAATGTCGATTCCATCTGTGTTGGGGCTAGTTTCGGGTGCAGTTATTTGGAGATTGGAGATGGTACCACCATCACAACCGCTGATGGAGATGTGGTTCCTTGGGCTGTTGGTGTGATGCAGTCCACTTAGTACCAGATTGATGCAATGGTAAAAGGACAAGGCCTGCAAACACAGTTTTTCTTGTTATTGTCATCCACAGAAGGAATTTGAAAAGATATGGTCGAATAACACGATGCAAGTAAAAATTCCAAGTGTCGTGGACATGTAGGACATGGGAGAAGTCATCATCTTCCCATATCCTCCATTATATCGGCTAATTAAGGGGGGGGGGGGGGTGGGGAATCTCGAACCACTTCAAGACATTAGATAATGTCTTTCTTACGGTTGGTCTATTCTTGCAGCCCGTCGGTCCCTGCAGATAAAAATCATAATTCTACTTAGATCGTATAAATAATTGATGGTGAAAAGCAATGACGAACTTAGGAAAAATGACACAAATAGTCTCTGCACTTTGGTTTGATAGACAATGTCATCCCCGAGCTTTTAATTTGCTCAATTTGATTCATAAATTTTAGCCCAATGTGAAATGTGGCCTTTGAACTTTTGAAAAATGTTCAATTTCCATGAATTATATAAAAATGTTCAATATTATCCTTGAACTTGAATTAATAGAAGGATAATATTAAATATTTTCATATAATTCGAGAACTATATCCAAATATATACCAAAACTTAGGAGAGCACATTATACAGACTAAAAGTTCAAGGACCACATTGTACATTGGGATAAAGTTCAGGGACCACATTGAACAAATTAAAAACTCGGAGACTACATTGCACATTGAGTAAAAGTTCAGAAACTATTTGTGTAATTATCCCTTGAACTTATACCTACATAGGTATTGACATCACACTAATGTACATGGGATGATCTGTGTTTACTGACCTTAGATCCACCCCACCAAAGTGAGCCCTGGCCATCGACTTGTCCTGATCCGTGGACATTAAGATTGGCCACGTCTTGAAAAACCAACCAGCTATCCGGGCAGCCTTTCCATCCGCTTAGTGAACTAGGAGCAACTAAAGTTCCATCAATCTGTTCTCCAAGAAAATATAATCATGTACATTATGCTGTGTTTCGGAGCAAGGAAGTGGCGGTAATAGGGAAAATTATCATTGATATTGATTACTTAAGCTTAGAAAAGTAAAGATCCAAACGGTTAGATGTACCGTTTTTGAAAAAAAAAATTGATGAGGAATGAAGTTTGTTCGCCCTAGAAAGAGTGGATAGTGAGCCCTTTTCGATGTGCTCAATCAAGGTATCCCCTTCGAGTCGGAATTCATGTATCGTGGATTCACCGTAAGGATGGTGTAGATCTAGCCGTATAGTTTGAGAATCAATCTGACGCACATCATAACACAACAAAAAACGACGGAGAACCTCACCAATTTGATCATGGTTTTGACTATAACATCGTCGACTGTCGATTGAGTTCGCCTAAAAATTTCCTAGTGATTTCGTGTCTTACCTGAACGATAATGCTTGAAGACTTGCACGGGCCTTTGAAAGAGACAGGAGATAGTTGAAACTTCTTCCCACCAGGAACAACCAATGTTGGTGTGCCTCGTGCTCCATTGTTTCCACATGTATCTCCCCAAGCTTTCACAAACGCCTAAGAAAAACGACAAGGAAATCATAAATAGACACGAACAAATCAATCTAGATAACAAAGAAATAATGAGAAGAAAGCATACTCTTTTTTTTTTCAATAGGAGAAAAGAAAAAGGAGAGAACTTAAGCAAAAAAAAAAAAGTTGTACTTGAGCATCATCATTGACTCCACTTCCTGTTGCACCATAGTTTATCACATTGTATGTGGGGGATGCTGCAACGATTCCATGGCTCAGTAAAGTTGAAATTGAAGCAGCGAAGAGGACCAAGTATGTTGCAGTTGCAAATCCCTGCGTGACCAAAACAGCTTTTGTAGTTGAGCTGAGGAGCTGACTAATCCACCAGAAAATCAGCATTATACGAAGGTTGTCGGGATGAGTCGCAACTTGACTTAGATATCGGCAAGAGAAACGCTAGATACACTAAAAAATATCGCTGGATTTTATTTTATTAAGTGGTATGACAAATAAATTACTATCACGATGGCAAAGTTGCGAAAAAGGTTTGAAGTGAGATTGTTTGCCTAAAAAAAAAAAAATCAAAATCGACCTCATTTCAAATAGAACTCCAGAAAACCCCCCCTCCCCCAAAAAATGATTTATAACACTCACCATCTTTCACACTAACAGAAGAAATGCGAGATGGAGAGATGGTCGGGTATTGTCCTAAACATCTTCCTAAGGTTTTTATTTATAGGTGGGATTGTGAAATTATTTAGGTAATTACAATCCCACCATTTGTAATTACACCTATAACAGGGAAAAAAAAAATCTAATCCTCATTTCCTATTCAACACAGGCACCAAAAGAGGAAGCCTAAGAGGCTTCGCTGCCAAAATAGCGCATCATCCGAATGTGTACATATGTGACACAGTATCTCGAATTACCTTAGTGGCATTCTCCAAATCCTATCGCATTGTGACATGACAAGATATGTCTTAATTTCTTATATATAACATAAATTTGGAACAATTAGTCCAATAGGTTGATCTGAGCCGTTGATTTTGTAAGCAGCTTGTTAATGTGCCTTCCAAATTCCATTTGTCCTTTTAAAGCACACTAGGATGTTGCTCCTAAGAGCAACATCTGCAAGGATAATGAAATAGGTCACAACATTAATATTGATTATTCACTGCTGTCAAAAGATAAAGATTTTCAGATTTTGGGAAGGAGCAAATTGGAACACTACCCAAAAAGTCTTAAACCTATTGTACGGAATCCAATTCAATCCTAAACTTTTTAATGATTTGCCAATGTAATCCTTTTGGCCAAAGTGAGTCAAAAACCACTGATGTCGACGATGTCCTGTGTGGCACACCCATAAATCATTCTCTCAGTGAACTCAATTTGTTTGTATTTTTATTTTCTTTTTTATTAATTTTTTTTCTTGTGGTATGCAAGAATGAAAAAAGGAAAATACATAAAAAATCAGATTTTTTTTAAATTCAAGAATTATCCATGTCGATGCCAGTTGTACCACACAGGAGTTGGGTATTTTTCTAACATCGTTGTAAGCTGGCGTTGGAGGTACAGTGAAGGCAATCTTGCGGCAATTTGGAGAGTGGTTTTCCAGAAGATGATGTTATGGAGATGCGGTTCAGCAAAATGTTACTGCACGAATGTGTGTGCGGGTAGAATTTGTTTGTGGCCTTGACACTTAACAGACTATGCACGTTCAAGGTAAGCATCTCACATGTCTTACCGAAGTTCGGCAAAATGGTCAATTGCTGTAAAACTGATTTATGATGACGGAATTCGCGGCTTACATGAGTATGATCTACTCGAAATGATGTTCTTGACGTACCCGGAACCGCCCTATAGAGAAGGGGATAGAAAATCGGCGGGAAAGGATGAGATGTACGACCATTACCAAAATGGATAGCAAGAACTCAGTATTGTGTCGTGATAACCTCTTTTGCCTGCCAAGTCTTGATCCTACTCTAGTAAATGTACAATTTCATGCATGTGCATCTTCAACGGTTTTACGGGCTCCATGTTCCTCTAAGCTTCCAACACAATATCGGGCAATATAAGAGGCGGATCGACTTAGGGTTAGAAAGTAGAATCGGTGCGCTCCAGTGGTGCAGCAAGGATCATAGTTTGCCTTATGTCCCAGACCTCGTGAAAAATGAGTAATAGTGATAGGAGGAAGTGGCGCCATTTGTGGCGATACAATCATCTCCTGCATATCATTGTAGCGCACATGAAAAGCGCGATCGACCAGAAATACACAAGGACAATTAGAACATCTAGTAAATGTTCAATCTAGATCTTGGACTATCATGCCCTCTGATTCAATCTAGCCATTAGAATCACTAGTCTAGGAACCACAATAAAAAATATACCAAAAGTTCGTGGATCACGCTGAATAAATAAAAAGTTTGAGGATTATATATGTGCCATTTTCGCAATCACAAGAGTCGCTTTTGCATTTTGGCAAGGAATATGCTCTTTTCGCTTATTGGCCCGAGTCATGACTAAACTCAACTCCATCTTGCTTTGTTTTCCCCTTGTGAACCACAGGTTAGTACTCGACCAAAAATAAAATAAAACAAAAATCACAGGTGAGTACATTTAATGCACAAAAAACTATTGATGGCTGTGCAATATGAATTATTCGAATCTTTTTTTTTTTATAAAAAAATGATCGTTTATCTTTGCTTAGAAAAGTGAACAAATGGGAATTTTTTTTCATTATTCATAGAGATGCTTAGACATAAATTGTTGTCGATAATGAAATCTTTTTAATTTGCTAATTATTTCAAGCGATATGAGTGTTCATTTTTAGGAAAATATTATTCAAATTACCCATTTTTTATGAAACAAATGGAGTTTTAGGAAACTACATTTGGATTTCAACTATAGATCTTGAGAGAGAACACACCCCTCTTGAATGAAGCAACCTAGGAAGGAGATGATGATGAGGGTTGGTGCTACTCTTAAATGAAGCAAAACCCTTAGTTCGCTGACCGTTCGGCAAGTCTTTTGAAACATAGAAAGGACAATAATGATTGCACAAAGACACGGTATCCTCTGCATACATATCCTCGGCCTGTGCAAGTTGGCAACCAACTTTTGTGCGTCAAATTGTCTATTCTCTGACATTTTATCGCCGGCGCAATAGGTCTTTGTAGTCCAACGGTTGGGATAATCGCCCTCCAAGCAATAGACCCGGGCATGACTCCCGACATTGAGATTGGTCACGTCTTGGAAAGCCAATCAGCTATCAGCAAAGCAGCCTTTCCATCCGCTTAGTGAACTAGGAGAAACTAAAGTTCCATCAATCTGTTCTCCAAGAAAATATAATCATGTACATTACGCTGTGTTTTGGGGTAAGTAAGTGGCGGTATTAGGGAAAGTAATCAATATTAGAAAAAGTAAAGATCCAAACGGTTAGATCAACACATGGTTTAGTGTTAAAAAAATCGAAAAGAAATAAAGTTTGTTTGCCTTTTTCGATGTGCTCAATCAAGGTAGCCTAGTCGGAATTCATATCTTTTGGATTCACTATAAGAACGATGTAGATCTAACCGAATTTAATAACCAATTTGATGCACGTCATGACATGACGCGTCAAAAAATGATGGAGAATCTCGGGCGTTTGATCTTGATTTTGACTATAACATCATCCACCATCGATCGAGTTCGCCTAACAATTTCCTAGTGATTTCGTGCCTAGCCTGAACGATAATGCTTGAAGGCTTGCACGGGCCTTTGAAAGAGACAGGAGACAGTTGAAACTTCTTCCCACCAGGAACAACCGAAGTTGGTGTGCCTTGTGCTCCCCTGTCTCCACATGCATCTCCCCAAGCTTTCACAAACGCCTAAGAAAAACGACAAGGAAATCATAAAATAGACACGAACAAATCAATCTAAATAACAAAGAAATAGTCAGAAAACACAGTTTTTTTTTTCAATAGGAGAGAAGAAAAAGGAGAGAAATTAAGGGGGAAAAAAAAAGGTCGTACTTGAGTATCATTTTATCGGCTCCACTTCCTTGTGCACCGTAGTTTGTCACACTGTATGTGGATGATGCTGCAACGATTCCATGGCTTAGTGAAGTTGAAGTTGAAGCAGCGAAGACGCCGAAGAGGACCAAGTATATTGCAGCTGCAAATCCCCGCGTGACCAAAGCAGCTTTTGTAGTTGAGCTGACGAGCTGACTAATTCATTAGAAAATCTGCATTTTTCGAGGGGGGTCGGGAGGAGTTGCAGCTTGACTTAGATATCAGCAAGAGGAACGCTAGATACACTCAAAAGTGTCCCTAGATTTTATTTTGTTTAGTGGTATGACGACAAATTACTGTCACTAAGGAATATTTTCGAAAAAGAGTTTGAAGTGTGGTCGTCTTCTTAAAAAGAGAGCCAAAATCAACTTTATTTCAAATAGAACCCTAAAGCGGCCAACTTAGTCTCAAATAAGGGCCCGAGTTTACTGGCCAGCATAAATCCTTGTCGGCTAACAAGAACGTGCATGTCACATGCATTTCACGAAAGTGCTTATCGGCTAGCGAAGATTTGGTTGATCAGCGAGTTTAGGGCCCATTTGAACCTCATTTGAGACAAGGTCAATCTGAGCTAACAAGGAAATGGAGTTGTAGATGTAAAATCAACGAAAATGTGGGATTAAAAAAAGTTAAGAGCTTACTTTCTCTTTGCACTGAATTTTTGCTACTGATCGAAACACGGCGGTTATAGAGATTTTCAGATTGGCTTTAGTAAAATGTATTAGATATATGTTATGCTTCGAATAAAGAATAACTGATTTATAAGAATAACCATCTTGCACACTACGATGACAAAGGACCTTCTTGGCCAACCAAAAAGGACAAGAACGGATGAAATGAGAGATGGAGAGATGTTCGGGTGTTGTCCTAAACATCTTTCTAAGGTTTTTTTTTTTATAGGTGGGATTGTGAGATTATTTAGGTATTCACAATCCCATCATTTGTTATTACACCTTTAACAAAAAAAAAAAACTTAATCTTCATTTTCGAATGTGTACAGATGCGGCATAGTATCTTGAATTACCTTGGTGGCATTCTTGAAATCCGAGAGTATTGTGACATATTGATAATTTCTTATGTCTAACATAAATTTGGATCAATCAGTTCAACAGGTTGATCTGAGGCGTTGATTTTGTAATCAGCTTGTTAATGTGCCTTCGAATTCCATTTGTCCTTTCAAAGCGCACTGGACTGTTGATCCTACGGGCAACAACTGCAAGGATAATGAAATAGGTTACCACTTTAATAGTGATTATTCATTTCTGTCAATAGATCAAGATTTTCAGATTACTCTCTTTTTGGGAAGGAACAAATTGGAAAAATTACCCAAAAAGTCTTAAACCTAATTCAGCCCTAAACCTTTTAATTATTTACCAATGTAATCATTCTGGCCAAATTTGGTCGGAATTTGCTGACATCGAAGGCGTCCTGCTTGGCACGGCTAGAAATCGTTCTCTTAATTGACTTAATTTTTTTTTCTTGTGGCAGGTGAGAAAGAAAAAAAAGAAAAAAAATATAAAAAAAAATTCAGATTAAAAAAAAAACTCAAGAATTATCCACATCAACAATAACCATACCACACAGAAGGTGGGTATTTTTCTCACATCATTGTAAGCATGGCACTAGAGGTAAAGGCAGCTGATCCATGGGCAATGTAGCATAAACTGGAGAGTGGTTTTCCTGAAGATGATGTTATGGAGATATAATTCGGCAAATGTTACTGCATTAATTTGTATGAGGAGAATTTGTTTGTGTTCTTGACACTTAACACGCTGTGCACGATCAAGGTAAGCGTCTCACATGTTTTACCAAAGTTTGGTGATACAGTGAATCGCCCTAAAACTAGTTTATGATGATGGAATTCACGGCTTGCACTAGGGTGATCTGCTCGAACATGATGTTCTCAACGTACCCGGGACCGCCCTATAGAGAAGGGGAGAGAAAATCGGCGGGAAAGGATGAGATGTACAACCCTTTTCAAAATGGATACCAAGAGTTGAGTATGGTGCCGTGATGACCTCTTTTACTTGCTAAGTCTTGATCCTGCTCTAGTAAACGTACGATTTCGCGCATGTACATCTTCAACTGTTTCATGGTCTCCATGTTCTCCTAAACTTCCAACACTATATTGGGCAATGTAAGAGGGGGGTCGAGTTAGGGTACGATAGTAGAATCGGCAATGTTAAGTGATGCAGGAAGGGTTAAAGTTTACCTTGTGGCCCAAACCACATGAAACACCGGTAATATCGATAGCAGGAAGTGTTGCCATTTATCGCAATACAATCATCTCCTACGTATCATTGTAGGGCACATGAAAAAGCGCGATCGATCGGGAATACGCAAAGACTGTAAGAACAAGTACTAAAAATGGGTCAAGCCCACGAGAGCAATGAATTGAAGATTTTGCAACTAGCCATTTGAGTACCCGTTCCAATGTTAAGATCATGTGTGTTAGGGCTAAATTGAGGGGCAACTATGCTGAGGATGGAGAGAGTCGCACCGCTATAAAAGTCTATATAGCATTGTGAGTCTGTGATCCCTTGGACTGGCAATTGTGAAGAAAAATTGCCTGATAAAATTTTCTCATCGTTTTATTCTAATTAGTAGACAAGTAATGCCCTTTATTAATGATTGATTAAGTGAATTAATGTTACTACTTAGCGGTTTATAATTTACAAAAAAGAAGGGAAAGGGTTACCTTGGCTCCACTCCGCCAAAGTGAACATTTGCCGTCGATTACTCCGGAGCCTCTAATGATGAGATTGGGCATGTTAAGAAAGGCCAACCAGCTATTTCCACAGTGGTTCTTCCATTGACCTATTGAACTTGGGGCAATTCTCCCTGAAACACAATAAAAAAGTGAAAATAAGAAAATTTTTCCTCAAAATGTAATTGGGAGGTAATTTGTTAAGTAGAATGTAGTCCCAACGCCAAAAAAAAAAAATCACAACTTTAGCATTTGTCCCAAATGTATCCAATTTTTTTTCTCATAAAAATCACAAACTTTTACTTTTGTCCAAATTCGTCCGGCTTTATACAAAAAAAAAGATTCACCTTTTATTTTTGTCCCAATTCTATTGGCCCAATAGCAAAAAAAAAAAAAACCCCAACTTTAGTAATTATATTCAATTTTTTTTTGTTTCATAAAAAAAGTCTCAACGTTTACTTTTGTCCCACTTC
Source organism: Psidium guajava (assembly GCA_016432845.1). Taxonomy (NCBI): domain Eukaryota; kingdom Viridiplantae; phylum Streptophyta; class Magnoliopsida; order Myrtales; family Myrtaceae; genus Psidium; species Psidium guajava. The sequence goes on along the minus strand of CM028229.1, from coordinate 31,881,418 downwards.
TACCTCCGTTAGCCTTTCATCTACAATCATCGTTAGTTAATCTCATGTGGCATTTTCATGTTGTTAATGAATTACATCTTAGCAAAGTTAACATGAGAAAATCCCCAACTTCTTTTTCGTTATATGCTTCCCCTACACATTGCTTAGAGATATAGAGCCACTCAAGATGGCGCATTTTAGATTCTCCCCTGCATTCAACAACCCCAAGAACAGCTAGATGTGGAGATTTGATTACTTGGACGAATGATCTCAAATCTCGTTGTCCATGAAACTTGTTGTTTCCTAATTTAGAAGATTCATTGGTAAGTTCGGCAAGAAAATTCGAGTCACGAAGGATTAACGAACGGTAATTATAGACGAAAGGCGGACAACATAGCAGTTTCAATAGTCATTACGTGTGGAGGCCCTCTCATTTGCTCCTCTTGTGTAGAAGTCCATTTTTAGAGCTCTGTGATAAGTCAATATGTCAGTCAAGGAGATCCGGAGAGCGTTAAACCATTCCGATATTAATCCATTGCTTTTTTACAGACTCGTTATGATTCATGGTTCTCGACACTTTGCTGGGGCCTTGAAGGCGTGGTTTAACTCTGCTAGTTCAGTTGATGCAGTTATGGAGCATAGCCTCATCACGACCTTCTCGATTTAACATTGTAATTCGCTTTTACCAGGTTCCAAGTAATGATCTTCAAGCGAAGTGGTTGGTGGAAGTTTATCTGGGGAGCCTGTACATCGAGACTGTGCATTATCTCGAAAGACATTTTTTTTTTGATAACCGGAGTGTCCAGTCGTGCCGGCGAGCTGACGCTCAAACCGACGGCGACCGACTAATCCCCGGGGAGGCACCGCAGGACCCCACCACCATGGTACTCCGGGTAAGACACCAGTGAATGTGGGCGAGTAAGTTTCGATCCAAGAACCACGAGTACTACTCAGCGGGGTCCCAGGAGTCTACTCCTTACCACGCGACCACCTGATGGGTGGGTATCATCTCGAAAGACATTCCTATCACGAAATTCTTAAATCTTCAGGTCCGAGGCTCCTTTGATCTCTCACCTCTTGTTGCGTGCAAACGTGGCTGAATATATCTCGATTATCGACAGGTCCGAGGTTCCAGTCGCCTGTTTCGTTTAACAGGAGTCTAGGCACTGATGACCCATTATTCGACATGAACTCTGGACGGTTGCAAGCATCCCTAGATAGAGTGGAAGCCATTTTGAGCTATCCAGATACTGCTTAGCGGACGTTGGTGAAGAGATGGTACGTTTATCCGTTGGCTCCTTTGAACTGCATCGAAACCGGGAACTGCTGGCATCTGGTGTGCTCTAGACGATGGTTCGTCCCGAAAATTTCGAACATGGCTAAGTGAAAAATTGTTCTCCTTCTAGGACTTCATGTTGGCCTCAAGAGTTGCTTATTCGTAGGTAGTGGGGCCTAAAATTGTTGTTGTTCCCATGCAAGGGTGATGTGTTGTCGACTGGGCTTTACCTATCATGCCTTTGAAATTATCTTTTGCCCATTTCGTTAAGTGATTTACACATCCTAAAAGTTTAGGTTGTCGATTTTTTCTGGGTCACGGATTTCAGCATATTCTTCTGCATACAGATCGGAGATGGTAATGCCTCGATGATTCGAGTCTCTTTCTTAGCATGCATTTATACTTGATTGCACCATAAACTGTTCGCTTGGATTTCGCACTCAGCTGGAGAAGCAGGAGAGAATGAGTTTTTGAGGCATTGCAGGGGTAAACTATCTGCAAATCTGTTTCATAAGTTGCTTTTATTTCTTCACTTTTCACATCAATTCCCTTTCTCTACTAGATCTACTAAAAATATTCGGTCATCTATGAAATATATCTATCGGGACGAAAATCCGATGATTGTCCGGTAGATTTATTCATGTCAAGGATGATGTGGAACTGTGATTAGGCATGCCGTCGTTACATCCTATCAAGCGATGTCCATGCGCATTTCGCACACGACTTCGATCATGCAATTGTGCAATCACTTCTCCATGTTCAAAATGCTGTGCAATGGCATGTGATTTCTGTGGTACTAATCACTTTTTTGTGTTTGTTTTATGGTTCTGGCGTATGCCAGCGAAATTACTAGGGATGTACTTCCTGGGGCGGATCATATTGTGTCTATTGCTTTGGCCTTGTTCATTTAATCTACTCCTTTTTTTTTTTTGGTGAAAACTTAAATCTTCATTTTATACGAAAGAGAAGTACATAATTTCAGAATAAAGATGCAAATGTCACAAAGCAACTAAAATAAGGAAATCTGAAAAGCGAATCAACTTGGTACACCCTGCAAATATTCACTCATTCCACAAAGATGGCTTTGTTGAGGCATCAAAGCACAAACAACGACAAATTATCGAATCTTAAATCAATATCAATAAGGAGCAAATGCCGAAAAATCCCTTTTCAGTAACTACGTTTGCCGAAAGGCGGTGTGTGCCTAGGTTCGGCACCCCAATATCATCACCATATAGAGAATACAATAACATCACAAGGGTTGAAATAATATAGAAAACATCTTTTAAATCCTAGATCTATATCTAGATCAGGATAGAGGAGTACCCAAATCTAAATTGGGAAAGAAAAATTACAGGTGAGATACAGTTGAATACAAAATCACTTTCAGAAATGTCGATTGCTGAGAACAACAGCGAAGGAGCCTCGATAACTTGCGGAAAGTAGCCAAAGCTAGAGCAAGCGAGCAGATCTAGAGAGAGTAGATTCTTTCTAGACACTTGTTCTTTGACTTTTAGAGCTTAAGAATGTTAATTGCGTCACTTATTTGTCATGACCTAAAACAAATCGAGCTTTCTAAATTTCGGGTTAATGGATTATCAAGTTAATTAATTAGATTAATTAACTTAGCTCTAACTCTTTCAAGTTCTACCAAAATTGTGATTTATGGTTCAAGTGATCATTAGACAAGATATTTTAATTTTTGGAGTCGCCACTAATCATTTTAGGTAGGTTGATTAGATACCTAAATAAAGTATTGGGAAGAATACTTTATTCGTATGAACTAGAGATTAATGAGTTCGAGGACTTGGTTACATTAATTTTTTCAATTAAGGCCCTTTCGGTACCAATTTTATGAAAAATATTCAATTTGATACTTATGATGAATTTTCACTTGAAGTTTAAAGGTGTAATTTTTTTTATATGACAGTGTGAAGAACTAAATTATATCCAATGCATATCGTGAATGATTTTTTTTAAAAAAATATGAATTTTCATTTTTTGAGATGTAATTTTAAAAAATGATGTGGTTCCACATAAATATTTACAAAATAAATCACGCGTGCAATTATCCACATAATGTGAATTTTTGAAAGATGTAATTTTTAAGGATGGTAATAGAATGCTATATCCAACAAGATTTAATTGAGATTTAAATCAATGAATTTAGGCAACGAATTTTTTTATATATTCTAAATATTAGAATTGTTATCTAATTTGGCAGATTTGACTACCAAATTCAAACTGTATGTTGTATTGTTGATCTGGATCTCGAATTACGACTCCAACAACGAGAATGGATGCGGTTTTTATGTCGATGAAGGAGGAATTAGCGATGGTGGCACCAAGCTTCTAAACTTTCACTTCCCAAAACTCTCCTATAAAAATATGCTCTCATTTAGGTCTTTTTGGATTTTTTCTTAATCTTTCTGAAGCATTCTTTCTTTCTCCTTTTATAACATTCTCTCCTATCTCTATCTCCATCTTGCTTTCTCCACGTTCTCTTCTCCATTTTCCTTTCTCTACCTTCCTCCTCTATCTTTTTTTTTCTCCATAATCCTTTCTCCACATTCCTTTCTAATTTATCTAATAACTCACTTTTTAGTTATTTACAAAATAGTCCCTCAAGTTTTAATATTTACATTCTAGTCCTTAAAGTCTTAAGTATTTGCAATTCAGTCCCTGAAAAATATTTCTTTAAATCTAAGCCTTCATAAAATCTTCAATACATTTCCCTTATCACTCATCAATTTAAACTCATATCCTCGGCCAATGATGCATGTGAAATGCATGAGGAAATAGTTTTGATGAGAATTAATTCTCAATTTTTGTGCAATATATAAATCAAAATCAAAATTTAGGTGTCAACATTACAAAAACAACGAAAATGTCTAGAAGAGAAATAGAGAAAACCAAAATGAGAAGGGAGAAGGGAGAGACCCTCTTTCTCTCCCTTAGGAAATCTGCTCTTGCTCTTGGTGGCGGCTGGGCCTACAGAAACCCTAAGGGAGAAAAAGCGGAGAAGAGAAAAAAAATTCATCAGAAGTTACAATTTCATTTTCAAGTGAAATGCAAAATGTAAATCAAAACATTTTCTTATTAGGTTGCAACATTACACACACACTCTCCATCTCCCCTTCAATTCGATTCTCCTATACTTTCATACAAGGAGGGAGGGTCTTAAGCTTTCAGAAGTTTCTCCCATTTCTTCATTTTCACTATCCAACTATTCATTCATATCACATGATCTCTCTCTTTCCAAATCTTCTTTAGGTTCAGAGGAGGTAGAAGTGAGGCAGATAGGTGGATTTGACCATTTGAACACACAAGGGAAGTTGTAGGATTGTGAACCCAATGACAGGGAAGGCAGCGAGCAAAGTGATTGGGATGTATATCCATTTGAATCGTTCGCTCAAGACGATCGTAAGAGCAGAGCCAAACGCCACTAGCATAGAGCCCAAAGAGAAGAAGAGACAAGTGAGGCCCAATAACATTTTTCTAGGTAGTGAGTGGAGGAAATCTTCGATTTCGTAGCGTGAAGTTAGGATACCCAAAAACATCAAGGTGGCGGTGACAGAGGAGAAGAGAGCAAGAGCGTCTGCGACTGCAAATACCATGAATGAGCCCTTGCTTATAATGATTGGGATGCCTGTAATGCTGTTGTTGCCTCCAGGTACTGTGAAAACCGCCGCGAAAGCTACCGTAGTGATGAGAGTCGCAACAACACTACATGATGACGATGTGTCCTTCATCCATTGCGTTGCATCTTTAAGCAAATCTTTACGTTCTTGTACAAAAACTTCCCAACATGTTTTTTCTTCTCGTGATTCCTGACTTTTAAAAGAAGGATCGCTCCTATTTTCCAGTACCTTCAGAAAAATAAAGGTGGCTACTATGGTGAATGTAAACAAAAAAAAAACAGAAGGTTGGCAAACAAATAAGGCGAACTAACCTTAAACCACTGGATTTCTCTTTGCATAAGAAAAGCTGCTCCAGAAACATCTGTTGGTACACGTCTTGGTGACCATTCCACTACCGCCTCCTTCAGGCCGTCTTTCATCCACATATCGTCAGTCAAATGTGGAATTGTGTTGTGTGTGTTGACTAGTCTAAACAACTCAACATTGCGTCCCTTTACAACTTCTTTTATCAGCTTTTTTGTGAAATTTTCTTCCCATATTAACTCCGGAAAATGCTCAAGACATAACTTGACAATTTCAGAGATTCCATGAGACGCAGCGGAAAGGACAATGTCTGAAGTCAATAAAAACTTGACCATTTCGGGATTCGTAGGATTGCTCATCTTGGTAAGAACTAGTTTTGCAAAGTCATGCGTGTATTTGTGCTTCAACTTAGATTCTCCAATCCTTTTGATGACTGGTGCTGCATGTAACATTTCAATAATGAAGAATCAAAGATTAAAGGGGATTTCAAATTTGAGCCCATTCTTTTATGTTTGTGTAGTCGTAGTAGTAGTAGTGAGAAGAAAACAAAGGATTTAAAAGGAGAAAGCAAACTTCACATAGCCTGAAAATCAAAATGCTTGCATCAGATAGAATAGATGGATAGATCTATCGATAAACATACAAAAAAGAGTTATCTTTGTTATCTTTGTTTTATGCATGAAAAATGAGAAGATTCAGCGACTGATCAATATATTTGCTTTCGATTGAGTATTTTGACAGATTAACTTAATGCATACATGTCCTTTAGACTTTCAATTGACTGAACCTAATCGTATTGTAATACATCGATGGACACGGATGGAGAGCCGATCCTTACTGATAACTGTGATTCCAAAGGCATATACTGAAAATATCAATTTACACTTTAAAGTTAGAGATCTCTCCCCATGGATTTGCGTACCTATTTTTATGGCAAGATTCCAGAGTAATATCTTGAACTGCTCAAGTGCTACCACCACGAAGAGGAGAGAATAACCATGTCAGCAAGTTGGGAATCAATGATGAGCAAAAAGATACACACCGCACTAAGGAAATGAAAATTGCACATGTAATTAGATTTAACAATGCATGGATATGTTAGAAAACAACGTTGACCAATCAACCTCAGTGGCGTGAGATCCGTATCTACAGTTCTCAATAATTATACTTGGCAATTTGACATTGAGTAACACTTCCTGAGTAACCTTACAAAATGTTATCTTAGATATTAATTTGTATACATAGATGTAGTCCATGTCCCTTAACTTTTTTTTTTTAATCTATAGGATCCCGGAATGATTATGCTTTTTGTCACGTTAGTCCATTCAGTAAGCAGATTAACAAAGTTACCTCGATCCATCTTCATGTCTCTGGAATTGTATATATCGACCAAGCATAGAGGGATACCTAAAAATTGGAACAGACAGAGTGAACCCTAAGTGGATAGAGTTGTTCAAATTGTACATATCTAACAAAAGAAGCACAAGAAGTACCTACATTTGTAGATAGAATTTTCCCAAAAATTAAGCCTAGCTCCACTATAGAAATGAGACTTCATCTTTGCCAAGTCTCCCAACAGGCTATCAGTGTCGGTATCTTTATATTTGACCAAGTCGGGAAATCGTTCAGCTAAATGCAACACTATGTCTTTTTGCGACACAAGGAGCAAACAAGTTAATTCAAGTAAACAGTAAAGGAATGAGATAAGTTGAGTGAGCATGAAATCCTACCCATATGGCCGGCCATAATAAGGCTGCTCATGGCCCCATAAGATGGGGCGGATTTTTTCACATGCCTCGCCAGGTACCAAATAACCTCCTTCTGCATAGGAGCCCATGAAATAGCATACCCAAGGGCAAAGCCTAAAATTTCATCTTTAGCATTTTCATCTTCAGCATCAACTCTGTCTACTAATGCTTTTACCATCCTTATTCTTCCTTCCCGAGCAGCATCGTGGAGGGCACTACTCGGAACTTTATATGTTGGACCCAAGCGCTTGACTAGGTTCTCAACGAACTGATCTTGTGCGGCCTTAACGGCAATATGCAACAGAGTGATGGATAGACCTTTGACGGTCATCAATTCGGCCGTCATAGCTTCGCGATCTCTATCGAGGATTTTCTCGGCAAGTTTCCAATCACCTTTCACTGCCGCTTTAAACAAGAGTCGATACCTTTCGTCAACCACCACGGTTGGCATGGCTGCAAAAATTGCACATTAAAATTCCTCAACATGACCTTCTATTACGAAAGCCTCCGTTAGCTCTTTGGAAGTAAAAAAGTATTTTTTTTTTGGGGATTTCTAATTTATTATTCAAGATGTAATTCAAATTTAAAAAATTATGAAAGATTTTATCTGAAATTGTCAGCATTTACATACAGTGAAATTTAAAATATTTTAAATTTGAGAAGGCCAAAATGCAATAAATACAAGATTTAGGGAAAATGAAAATTAAAAGTTTAAAGTGACAAACCTTTACTTGGTCCGCCGCCGTCCTGGGAATCTACATCATTTGCGATGTGTTCAGAACTCATGTTAACGCGAACCTCTTTATTGTCAAAAAGAGAGGTAACATAACTAACATTAGAAAATTAATTACACTCTGTATACTTTAGATCATCTACACATGACTAGTATCACGCTCATTCACAACATGGAAATTTCTATATTTAAACTTAGATGGCAAACCTTTTAACAAAAAAGATTTATATTAACCCGAACGGAGATCATGAGTTCTCTTCAAGATAGGTATTGTATCATCAATTATTTTTGACAATGAGTTTTTACTGAGTTTTTATTTCTTGTTGCCATTTATATTATTGATCATACCATTCATAAAGTAATTCGATATATATATATATATTTTTTCTGTTTTCACCTTCCATTTCTTGGAAAATATGTTCGACTATTCAAAAATGAGCATTTTCAACAGGAATGAAAATTGTTTTGACCAAAAAAAAAAAAAAACAACAGCAGTGAAAATTGTAGGAGCATGTTTGGTGTAGCTTTTGACGTGATCATGGTACAAAATAATGGCAAGTTTAATCGTTTTCAGTTTTAAAGTTCAATTTTGAAAACCGGGCAACCAAAATTTCTACCCAACTCTACTTACATTGTGAATTTTGGAGATGAAATCAGGAAATAATTTCCTCGTACCAAACACACCCTCAGATGCGAGCATCTGGGAAAATTATTCTTCTCTCTCATGCTTTCTACGAGAGATAATACTCTCCTTCTTCTTAATGGGGAGCATGATTCTAAAATAGAATTGAAAACTGGGATCAGTGAGAAACTGTTGAGGCTCCAAGGTGTTGGGGAACTTGTTTGAAACATGGAACAACTTTCTGTATTTTTCTTGATATATGTCTTTGCATGATTACGTTGTATTCTATGACATCTGATGATGAATGTGTAATCTAAAACCATTAATTTGAGTTTCAATTTCCAGTTAAATTTATGACGGAGCTTTTTAATTGATTAATATTTCATATTCTTTGTGCTTATAAATGTGAGTCGTGATCAATGGATTGTAGCAATAAGTAGTGGTAATTAAAAGCGACAATTCACTTGAATCGTTCAGTCAAGAATACAAGTGAAACTGGGGTAGATTTTGAAATGTGACAAGGTAGGTTAAAAGTTTCAGGATATATATGGTAGGTTTTATGTTTCAACAGAATTATCACAAAATAAAAATTAAAAAAAAAACACAACTTTTCTGGTTTTCGCATCTCGCTTATGGGATCAAACGAGAAGAACAAAGAAGGCAACATACCTGGCGATGGGGGCAATGGTTTCAAAATCCAACTCATTTGGGTATTCATGGAGGATCCCTTGCCGTGCCGTCTGGCGAGAAATGTGTAAAATCTGAAGCAGAGAAGTGAAATTTACGAGGTTGAAGTGGAAGTTTGCCTTCTGCTCTCTTGGGTCTTCTCCTTTTATACTGCAACTTGCGGATGGAGCCAAAGTTCTTGCTGTAGATGATGTACCACTCATCGCCATAGTAGCTGTCAACCATAAAAATTGAAAAAAAAAAATCAATCTCTTATTTATTGGATAATTTTTTGGAAATTGATTCGTGCTCCCCAAGTCGTTAGAGGATTTTCATAGTTTGAGCTCATATATTTTCATTGATAGTTTGGACTTGTACTCATGAATAGTTATTATTATACGTACTTTTCTTCGCTTGTAATTAAATGATGTAACGTGAGGTGCGAGATGCTAATTATAGTAGAATCCTCTGTCGAATCTGGATAAAATCTTGTATCTCAATTTTTCTTTCTTACTTTTACGCTTTACTTCATTGTGATTGTGCATCAAATTCTCACATAACTCACTAAAAAAAAAAAACAAAAGCGTGCTTTCACACAATTAATTATTTTCCTCTCTTCCACCATTTACTTTGCAAACAATATATTTCAAGAGATTTGTATTTGGTGCACTGACGGTAATAAAGATTTCCTTACGTAAGTAGGTTTTACTTTTACAGAATGACGCCTCATGCAATAAGCAGGTTTATGTTTGCAGTTCGAGATTGCCGATATAAAGGCGACTTTTAAAGTGACAATGTACGTAATGTAGATCCTATTTATATGGCCTTCTATTCCGTACAATGGTGGTGTAAAATTTTTCTTGACACAAGCTGGGTTTAGATAATCGACAGTTGATCCATTTTTGTTTTTCAAATGTAAATTTACCGAATAAACATGTTTAGGTTAGACCGTTTGTGTAACATAGATTTTACGGTGATGATGAATGTGCATATATACCATAATATTTTTATTCACTGCTGAGGTAATCGTTCTCTTCACCTCTTTTTTGTTTATTTTTATTTTCATCGCTGACTCAAAAAATCTTCCAAACATAATTTGAGCCCGTGTTGCGCTGACGTTTCCTTCTCATAAGAGTGATATGTTGACATCTTTTAACTTTATCATCTAAAATGAAAACATAAAACTTTATCTTTTGGGTAATTCTCAAAAGCTTAATGTGAGAACTTTTTTCTTAGAACAAAATGGTTATCTGAATATGGAATCCATTTTATCTTTGAAAGAGTAAGGCAAATGGGGAGGATCAAAATTTTAGATGGAAAGTCGAACAATGAAATTAGCTCATATTTTAAGAAAAATAAATAAGGATTGTACGTTTTTCATGCGCGCCGCGGGTTGAAGACATGTGTGAAAATTTGAAATTTTCTACGAAATTATTGGAGCACTCTGTCAAGTCGTACACTTGTCACGCCATTTATCTTTTGTACAACACTTTTTACGGGAGTTGATAATGCTGCCGAAGTGTTCCTCACCACACGAAGGTAACATTCTTGCGTCATCTCAAAAGTTTATATGATGTCACTGCTCACGTCATCAAGAGGAAATTCATGTTCCCCCAACCACCCCAACGTACGGTATTATGACATTTGCAGAGGTGTCTCAACGCGAAAGAAATATGGCATAATGTTTAAAGGGAAATAGCCATGAACAATCTCAAATTTTTGTTCAATATATAATGTAGTCTATAAATTTTTAATTTAGTTAATATAATATTTAAAATTTAGCCCTACGTGTAATATTATTTTTTTAACTTTTAATTTATTCAAAATTTAGTTATAATGATCATGTTAATGTTTGGTTATGATTCATACTTTTCAATGATAGAAATGCACGTAGCTCCATATTTTTTTGTCAAATGCACAGTGAGCAAAGTGATTGGGATGTATATCCATTTGAATCGTTCGCTCAGGACGATCGTAAGAGCAGAGCCAAATGCCACCAGCATAAATGTCGAAGAGACGAAGAGAAAAGTGAGGCCCAATAACATTTTTCTAGGCAGTAAGTAGAGGAAGTCTTCGATTTCGTAGCGTGAAGTTAGGATACTCAAAAACATCAAGGTAGCGATGACAGAGGAGACGAGAGCGAGAGCGAGAGCGCGTGCAAACGCAAATACCATGAATGAGCCTTTGCTTATAATGATTGGGATGCCTGTAATGCTATTGTTGCCTCCAGGTACTGTAAAAACCGCCGCGAAAGCTACCGTAGTGATGAGAGTCGCAACAACACTACATGATGACGATGTGTCCTTCATCCATTGCGTTGCATCTTTAAGCAAATCTTTACGTTCTTGTACAAAAACTTCCCAACATGTTTTTTCTTCTCGTGATTCCTGACTTTTAAAAGAAGGATCGCTCCTATTTTCCAGTACCTTCAGAAAAATAAAGGTGGCTACTATGGTGAATGTAAACCAAAAAAAAAAAAAAACAGAAGGTTGGCAAACAAATAAGGCGAACTAACCTTAAACCACTGGATTTCTCTTTGCATAAGAAAAGCTGCTCCAGAAACATCTGTCAGTACACGTCTTGGTGACCATTCCACTACTGCCTCCTTCAGGCCGTCTTTCATCCACATATCGTCAGTCAAACGCGGAATTGTGTTGCGTGCGTTGACTAGTCTAAACAACTCAACATTGCGTCCCTTTACAACTTCTTTTATCAGTTCTTGTGTGAAATTTTCTTGCCATATTAACTCCGGAAAATGCTCAAGACATAACTTGACAATTTCAGAGATTCCATGAGATGCAGCAGAAAGGACAATGCCTGAAGTCAATAAAAAAAACTTTGACCATTTCGGGATTCGTAGGATTGCTCATCTTGGTAAGAACTAGTTTTGCAAAGTCATGCGTGTATGTGTGCTTCAACTTAGATTCTCCAATCCTTTTGATGACTGGTGCTGCACATAACATTTCAATAATGAAGAATCAAAGGTTAAAGGGGCTTTCAAATTTGAGCCCCATTCTTATGTGTGTGTGTGTATGTATGTGTGTAGTCGTAGTAGTAGTAGTAAGAAGAAAACAAAGGATTTAAAAGGAGAAAGCAAACTTCACATAGCTTGAAAATCAAAATGCATGCATCAGAGAGAACAGATGGATGGATCAATTGATAAACATACCCAATTTCATCAGACAAAAAAGAGTTATCTTTGTTTTATACATGAAAAATGAGTAGATTGAGCGACTGATCGGTATATTTGTTTTCAATTGAATATTTTGACAGATTAACTTAATGCATACATGTCCTTTAGACTTTCAATTGATTGAACCTAATCGTATTGTCATACACGGATGGAGAGCCGATCCTCACTAATAACTATGATTCCAAAGGCATATAATGAAAATATCAATTTACACTTTAAAGTCAGAGATCTCTCCCCATGGATGAAAAAAGTCCTCAATTCTGATCCCCCCCAAAAAAAGTCCTTAATCTATGGATACTGCGGCAGTTTTGCGTACCTATTTTTATGGCAACATTCCAGAGTGATATCTTGAACCGCTCAAGTGCTGCCACCACGAAGAGGAGAGAACAATCCGTTGGAAATATAGTGTGGGTGAATGAGAAATTGTTTCTCAAAGAACACCATTGAGTTGGAATTGGGAAGTGGGAAACACTAGTTCCATATTGGAAAGGAAGAAGGCTTTCAAGTGCTTTATATATGGTTACACTCCTTTGGAGTGGTAACATAACAACAAAGTCCTATGCCTCGCGCGCAGACGCAGGGGGTGCAAATCTCGGGCCTCAACGAAGGTTCGACGAGGGGCGCATACGTATGACCTACGTACACGAATGCAGGACCGATAAGGGTGCCTCGCGACAAGCCCATTTTGCATCTCGGATCAATTTTCCTTTTGCTTCCAACGAATTAAATATTGTTACGGATTTTGTAACGGTTGGTGTTAATGGATGATTTTGTAACGATGCTTTAATGCGAGCTCAGAAGCAGAGTATGTTTCGGATGAGCTCAGAAGCAACGTTCAGAAGCAGCTCTCGCAGGGTCAGAACCAGCGTTCAGAAGCAGCTCACGCAGGTTCATAACCAGCGTTCAGAAGCAGCTCGAGCGGGGTTCAGATCCAGCGTTCAGAAGCAGCTCGCGCGGGGTTCAGATCCAGCGTTCAGAAGCTACTCGCGTAGGGTTCAGAAGCAGCTCGCGACGCTCAGAAGCTGACCATTTGTAATGTTTTGGAATGTCATTACATTACGACAGTTACAAATGGCAGAGTTAATCATCCATTATGACATAAACGGCATATTTAAATGTCCGTTACACCACAACAGTTACGAATGGCAAATTTAATCGGCCGTTATCAACTGTTACACCATATAATTCCGAAATAACCCCTCACTCATCTTATAAATAGATGATTCTCTTTCAGTTTTAAAATACACAGATACATAGACACGGACACACGCTCAGACGAAAACCAAAACTCTCCTTCTGTTTTCTTGCTGTTAAATATGTCTTGAATTTTTTGACATATTATTTGAATGGGCCTTAGGCCCAAACCCAGAGGAATTAGGTTTTCCTTTTTTTTTTAAGACACAATATATATATATATATTGTGATTAGGGTTTCATTGTACTTGTACTCTCCTTTTGATATAGTGGAATTTTGTTTGCCTCGCCTGTGGACGTAGATCAATCTGATCGAACCACGTAAATCTCGTTGTTCCGCTTTTGTTCTTCGTTTGATTTCCGCAACAAATTGGTATCAGAGCCTGGTCAAGAGACGAAGAAGAAAGAGGGCGGCATTTTGTGTGAGTTTTGCGTGGGCCGACCACACGCCCGCTACGCTCGGCCAACTCCCTCGGCCAAGGCCCGTGATCTCGGCCAACTTCCGTCGGCCACGACCTGTGCTCTCGGCCACTTCCGTCGGCCACGACCCGTGCTCTCGGCGACTTCCGTCGGCCACGACCCGTGTCCTCGGCCACTTCCGTCGGCCTTGACTCGTGATCTCGGCCACTTCCGTCGGCCTCGGCCCGTTATCTCGGCCACTTTTCTCGGCCAACGCCCGTGATCTCGGCCACTTTTCTCGGCCAACGCCCGTGAACTCGGCCACTTTTCTCGGCTAAGGCCCGTGCGCTCGGCCACTTTTCTCGGCCACCTCCAGGCGACCAGACCAGAACAGTCCCGACAACCCCCGACGACCCGATACCAAATCAAAGGGCTCTTTTAGATGGCATCTCTGAAGTTTCAGATTTCATCTTTTGATAGACAGAATAATTTTGGATTATGGAGAATAAAGATGAAAGCTTTATTGAGGCGGGAGGGTACGGTTAGGGCGCTGGACGGAAAGTATCCAGATGACATGACCTCGGCAGAAATAGAAGAGATGGACGAGAAGGCGCATAGCGCGATTCAGTTGTCTCTGGATGACAAGGTTCTGCGAGAAGTCGCCGATGAGGAAACAGCTGCGGGTCTCTGGAGCAAACTGGAAAGTCTCTACATGAAGAAATCTTTGACGTCGAGACTTTATTTGAAGCAGCGTCTTTACACCCTAAAGATGCGCGAAGGTACGCCTGTTCAGGAACACTTGGATGAGTTTAATAAAATTGTTCTTGATATGAAGAATTTAGATATTAAACTTGATGATGAAGATCAAGCTTTGATTGTGTTATGTTCACTGCCTGCTTCATATGAGAATTTTGTGAACTCGATGCTTTATGGACGTGAATCCATAACCTTGGAGGATGTTAAAGCATCTTTGAATTCTGCTGAATTGAGAACGAAACTGAATGGGAATACTAATGAAAATAAAGCAGATGGTTTATTTGTGAGAGGCAGGAACAAGAATAGGGATAAAGCTCCTCGAGGGAAATCTGTTGGTCGATCAAAATCTAGGCCACCTGCCGATAAGACAAACGTGGAGTGCTATTATTGTCACAAAAGAGGACATTACAAGTCAGATTGTCCTGTGCTCAAGAGAAAAGGTAAGCAGCATGCTCAAAGACAAGATGTGGTGAATGTTGCTAGCGAAGATGAGTCTAAGGCGTCAGACAGTGTTCTTACTGCATGCTCTGTTGTTAGTTTGTCCGATGATGTTTGGATATTGGACTCTGGAGCATCTTTTCATATGTGCCCAAATAGGGAATGGTTTACCACGTATGAAAAAATAAATGGTGGATCAGTCTTGATGGGTAATGATGCTGTATGCAGAGTTATGGGTATTGGTACTGTTCGGATTAAATGTCATGACAAAGTAGTAAGAACCTTAACTGAAGTTAGACATATACCAGACTTGAAGAGAAACCTTATCTCGTTGAGCAGTTTGGATTCCATTGGGTGTATGTACTCAGGTGGAGGTGGAGTTCTCAAAGTCTCCAAAGGCAATCTAGTTGTGATGAAAGGATGCAAGGTGAACCACTTGTATCATCTACAGGGTAGCACGGTTATGGGTCCTTCGATTGGCACATCTAATTCTGTTTCTGATAATGATAAAACAAAACTGTGGCATATGCGTTTGGGCCACATGAGTGAGCGTGGCATGACGGTTTTAAGTAAACGTGGTTTACTTTGTGGAGAGCAGACGACCTCGCTAGATTTCTGTGAACATTGTGTTCTTGGCAAGCAGTGCAGAGTCAGCTTTAGTACTGGCACACATTCAACAAAGGGCACACTTGACTACATCCACTCTGATTTATGGGGACCAGCACAGGTTCCATCTAAGGGTGGTGCTCTTTACTTTGTGACGTTCATTGATGATTATTCCAGGAAGGTTTGGGTTTATTTTCTGAAGAAGAAAAGTGATGTATTTGAAACCTTCAAAAAGTGGAAAACCCTTGTTGAGAATCAGACTGGAAAGAAGATCAAACGTCTTAGGACTGATAATGGTCTTGAGTTTTGCAGTGGCGATTTTAATGAATTCTGTGCAGATGCTGGTATCGTTCGACACCGTACAGTTAGACACACTCCTCAGCAGAATGGGGTGGCAGAACGTATGAACAGAACCCTTTTGGAGAGAGCAAGATGCATGCTCTCTAATGCTGGCATGGAAAAAGACTTTTGGGCTGAAGCTGTTAACACAGCCTGTTATCTGGTTAATCGCTCTCCTTCAACAGCAATAGACTGCAAGACTCCCTTTGAGAAGTGGTCAGGTAAGCCTTGCGATTACTCTAATCTAAAGGTTTTTGGATGCCCTGCTTATTATCATGTTAAGGATGGTAAGTTAGAACCTAGAGCAAGAAAATGCATCTTTGTTGGATATGCTGATGGTGTAAAAGGGTATCGTTTGTGGTGTCAGGAATCCAACTCGCATAAGTTCATTATTAGTAGGGATGTTACTTTTAATGAAATGCTTATGCTTGATCAAAGAAAGGTTGTTGATGATCATGCAGGAAAGCCAGAGAGCAATATGAATAAGGTGGAGCTTCAGGTGGAGCTTCCAGAGAAAACCTCTCGAGATGATTTAAGCGAACAAAGTGTTACTGTTGATTCAAGTTCAGATGAGGAAGTTGTAGATGAGGTGGAGCAGCCATATTCTATTGCTACTGGCAGAGAAAGGAGGCAGACTCGACCTCCTCAAAAATATGGATACTCTGATCTAGTGGCTTATGCTCTCACGACAGCAGAAGGTATGGGTATTCATGAACCCTCTACTTATACTGAAGCTGTTACTTGCGTAGAATCAGAAAAATGGGCTACTGCTATGGTTGAGGAACTTGAATCACTTCACAAGAACCAGACTTGGGACTTGGTGTCGTTGCCTAAAGAAAAAAAGGCCATTGGGTGTAAATGGGTCTTCAAGAAAAAGGAAGGAATTCCAGGTGTTGAAGATGCTAGATACAAGGCACGACTCGTAGCCAAAGGCTACAATCAAAAGGAGGGAATTGATTATACTGAGGTATTCTCTCCTGTGGTTAAGCACACTTCCATCCGTGTGTTATTAGCTTTAGTTGCTAAATTTGACTTTGAGCTTGAGCAACTTGATGTGAAGACTGCTTTTTTGCATGGTGACCTTGATGAGACTATTTATATGGCCCAGCCTGAGGGCTATTATGTAGAAGGCAAGGAAGACCATGTTTGCAGATTGAAGAAATCCTTGTACGGTTTAAAGCAGTCTCCAAGACAGTGGTATAAGAGATTTGATAGCTTTATGATAGGATGTGGTTATCATAGGAGCAGCTATGATAGTTGTGTCTACTTCAGGAAGGGTTCAGATGGATCCTTTGTCTATCTCCTCTTATATGTTGATGATATGCTAATTGCTGCAAAGAACATGTCAGATGTGTTGATCTTGAAGAAACGGCTCAGTGAGGAGTTCGAGATGAAAGATCTGGGTCCTGCCAAGAAAATCTTAGGGATGGAAATTCAAAGGGACAGACAAGCAGGAAAGTTATATCTATCACAGAGGAGCTATATTGAGAAGGTACTTGAGAAGTTTGGCATGCAGAACGCAAAACCTGTTACTACACCATTAGCACCTCATTTTAGACTCTCAGCTCTACATTCACCTCAGTCAGAAGATGAGGAGGCTGCAATGTCTCATGTCCCATACTCCAGTGCAGTTGGCAGCTTGATGTATGCTATGGTATGTACTCGTCCCGACATTGCTCATGCAGTTAGTGTGGTAAGTAGATATATGGCTCACCCTGGAAAGGAGCATTGGCAGGCAGTAAAATGGATACTTAGGTATCTTAGAGGTTCCGCAGATTTAGGCTTGGTGTTTGATAGAAATAGTTCAAGTGGTACCTCAGTTGTGGGATTTGTGGATTCTGACTATGCAGGTGATCTTGATAAAAGAAGATCTTTGACTGGCTATCTTTTCACGCTATCTGGCTCAGCTATTAGTTGGAGGTCAACCTTACAGTCGACAGTCGCTTTGTCTTCTACAGAGGCAGAGTATATGGCAGCAGCAGAAGCAGTGAAAGAAGCTATTCAGGAACTTGGCCTCCAGCAGGAAGACAATTCAGTTGTCTTTTGTGATAATCAGAGTGCTATACACTTAGTTAAAAATCAAGCATATCATGAAAGGACTAAGCACATTGATGTCAGATATCACTTTATTCGAGATGCAGTTGCTGAGAGAAATATGATGGTAAAGAAGATTGGCACTGCTGACAATCCTGCTGATATGTTAACCAAGTCAATCCCCGCCAACAAGTTTAAGCATTGCTTGAACTTGATTGGCATGCCTGTTTGAGGTTTGCCCCTTTCTGGGGCTTGGTGGCGAGGTGAAGGAAATTCTACCTTGTTTGAAGAGGACATATTCTTTCCTTTGTTACATCCCTTGTTTCCTACACCGAGTTAGCTCACGTAGGCTTAGGGATGCTGGAAGAACATGTTCGACTTCTTGATGATTAAATTCAAGCCAAGGTGGAGAATTGTTAAATATGTCTTGAATTTTTTGACATATTATTTGAATGGGCCTTAGGCCCAAACCCAGAGGAATTAGGTTTTCCTTTTTTTTTAAGACACAATATATATATATTGTGATTAGGGTTTCATTGGACTTGTACTCTCCTTTTGATATAGTGGAATTTCGTTTTGCCTCGCCCGTGGACGTAGATCAATCTGATCGAACCACGTAAATCTCGTTGTTCCGCTTTTGTTCTTCGTTTGATTTCCGCAACACTTGCATTGTTTTCGATAGTATTCAAACACAAGTTCTTCAAGTTCGCCGAAAGTTCTGAGGTACTGTGCTCACCTCTTAGCTGTCAACCGTTGTATCCTGGGAGACAGACGCTCACGAAACCTCAAGCACAGAGTTGAGGGAGCGAATCTGTTTTAAGGAAACTGTGTTCAACACAGGCCTCGGTTTATACTTGTGTCGATCCCACTTTTCTTATGTCGAAAAGCTATTTGCAAGTGAATCTGAAAGTTTTCACCAAACATTTTTAAAAGCAAAAGTGTTTTTCAGGAATTCAGATTCAGACGCATTCTGCTTCTGAACGCCCCTTTTTGAGCTGGTCAGATTCAGATTCAGGCTCAACAGGTCTCTTTCCCACCAACACAATCATGTCAGCAAGCTGGGAATTAATGATGACCAAAAAGATACACATCGCACCAAGGAAATGAATATTGCAAACGTAATTAGATTTAACAATGCGTGAATATGTTAAAAAACAACGTTGACCAATCAACCTCAGTAGTGGCCTGAAATCCATGTCTACATTTCTCAATAATTATATTTGGCAATTTGACATTGAGAAACACTTCTTGACTAACTTTACAAAATGTCACGTTAGATATTAATTTGTATAAATAGATGTAGTCTTTGTCCCTCAACTTTTTTGTCAATACGAACCCTGAATGATATGCCTTTTTTCATGTTAGTCCATCCATTAAGCAGATTAACAAAGTTACCTCGAGCCATCTTCATATCTTTGGAGTTGTATGTATCGACACAACATAGAGGGATACCTAAAAATCGGAAAAGATAGAGTGAAACACCATGCGGATAGAGTTGTTCAAATCATACGTATCTAACAAAAGAAGCGGAAGAAGTACCTACATTTGTAAATAAAATTTTCCCAAAGATTAAGTCTAGCTCCACTGTGGAAATGAGACTTCATTTTCGCTAATTCTCCCAACAGGCTGTCATTGTTGGTATCTTTGCATTTGACCAAGTAGGGGAATCGTTCAGCTAAATGCAACACTATGTCTTTTGCGACACAAGAACCAAACAAGTTAATTCAAGTAAACAGTAAAGGAATGAGATAAGCTGAGTGAGCATGAAATCCTACCCATATGGCCGGCCATAATAAGGCTGCTCATGGTCCCATAAGATGGCGCGGATTTTTTCACACGCCTGGCTAGGTACCAAATAACCTCCTTCTGCATAGGAGCCCATGAAATGGCATACGCAAGGGCAAAGCCTAAAATATCGTCATTTTCATTTTCATCTTCAGCACCAACTTTGTCTACTAATGCCTTTACCATCCTTATTCTTCCTTCCCGAGCAGCACCGTGGAGGACACTATTGGGAACTTTATATGTTGGAGCCAAACGCTTGACTAGGTTCTCAAGGAACTGATCTTGTGCGGCCTTAACTGCAACATGCAGCACAGTGATGGATATAACTTTTACGTTCATAAATTCTGCCGTCATTGCTTCGCGATCTTCATCAAGGATTTTCTCGGCAAATTTCCAATCACCTTTAACTGCAGCTTTAAACAATAGTCGATACCTTTCGGGGACTACCACTGTTGGCATGGCTGCAAAAATTGCACGCTAAAAGTCTTCAACTTAACTTTCTATTATGAGCGCCTCGTTAGTTCTTTGGAAGTAATTTTTTTTTTGTTGCCCCCCGGGGGGGGGGGGTTTCTCAATTATTATTCAAGATGTAATTAAAATTTCAAAAATTATGGAAGATTTTATCCGAAATTGTCAGCATTTATGTTCAGTGAAATTTAAAATATTTTAAATTTGAAAAGGTCAAAATGCAAGAATCACAAGATTTGAGAAAAATGAAAATTAAAAGTTTAAAGTGACAAACCTTTAGTTGATCCGCGGCCGTCTTGGGAATCTATGTCATTTGTGGTGCCTTCAGAACTCATGTTAACGTGAACCTCTTTATTGTCAAAAAGAGGGATAACATAAATAACATTAGAAAAATTAATTACACTTCGTATGCTTTAGATCATCTGTACATGATTAGTATCACGCTCATTCACAGCATGGAATTTTTTGTACTTAAACTTAGATGGAAAGTCCTGCGGTGCCTCCCCGGGGATTAGTCGGTCGCCGTCGGTTTGAGCGTCAGCTCGCCGGTACGGCTGGACACCCCGGTTATCAAAAAAAAAAAATCATGAGTTCTCTTCAAGATAGGTATCGTTTCATCAAATATTTTTGACAATGTGTTTTTAGTGATTTTTTATTTCATGTTGCCATTGATATTATTCGTCATACCATTCATAAAGTAATTTGATAGAATTTTTTTTAATGTTTTCACCTTCCATTTCTTGGAAAATTTGTTCGGCAAGTAAAAAATAACCGTTTTCAACAGGAATGAAAATTGCTTTGACAAAAAAAAAAAAAACCAAGAACAGCAATGAAAATGGTAGGAGCATGTTTGGTGTAGCTTTTGAAGTGATCCTGGTACAAAATCATGGCAAGTTTCATCGTTTTCAGTTTTAAAGTTCAATATTGAAGACCGGGCAACCAAAATTTCCACCAAACTCTACTTTCATTGTGAATTTTTGAGATGAAATCAGGAGATAATTCCCTCGTGCCAAACACACCCTCAGATGCGAGCATCTGTGAAAATTATTCTTCTTTCTCATGCTTTCTGTCAGAGATAACACTCTTCTTCTTAATGGTGAGCACGTTTCTGAGATAAAACTAGAAACTAGAGAAATGGATTGGTGAGAACCTATCCAGGTTCCAAGGTATTGGGGAACTTGTTCTAAACATGGAACAAGTTTTTCTATTTTTCTTGATATATGTTTTCGCACGATCCCGCGGAATTCATGACATTCAATGATGAGTATGTAATCTGGAACAATCAATCTGAGCTTCAATTTTCAGCTATATTTATGACTGAGACTTTTACTTTGTTAATGTTTCATATTCCAGTGTATTATAGTAGTAAATAGTGGTCATTAAATTTGATGATTAACTTGAATCGTTTAATTAATAATACATGTAGAACTTGGACAGATCCTGAAATTGATCTAAAATCTGTGATGGGGGTAGGTTATAAGTTTCGGGATATGTAGGGTAAGTTTTCCGTTTCGAAAAATGAAGAATATGTTCCAACAGAAGTAACCAAAAAAAGAAATGAGAAAGAAACTTTTCCAGTTTTCCCATTTCAGTTGTGTGATCAAACGAGAACAACAAAGAAGGGAACATACCTGGCAATGGGGGCAATGGTTTCAAAGTCGAACTCATTTGGGTATCCTTGGAGGATCCTTCGCTGTGCCGTCTCGCGAGCACGGGAAGAATCCGAAGCAGAGAAGTGAAATTTACGAGGTTGAGGTGGAAGTTTGCCTTCTGAAATTTACGATGTCATCAAAAGTTTATATGATGTCACTGCTCACGGCATCAAGAGGAAATTCATGTCCCCACAGCCACCCCAACCAACGGTCTTATGACATTTGCTGGATGTCTCAAATTTACGTGCAATATTATTTTTTGAACTTTTAATTTATTCAATTTGATTCATATGTTCATTTTAGTCCCTAAACTATATGAAAATATTCAATATTATCATTTCATTATTTCATGTTTAAGGACAATATTAAACGTTTTTCATACAATAATTACCGAACTAGAATGAACATGTATAAAAAATTTAGGACGCATTAAACAAATTGAAACTTTAGAAACGGCATTGCATATTTGGTTGTAGTTGAAGGACCATAGTAAACATAGGATCAAAGAATTGAATTTGTTAAAATTAACAAGAGGCCCAAGATCGATGTGAACCCAAACATAGTGAAACTAATGACCAAACCACGCCATCGCTTTTGCAAATGTTCCCTCACCAATCATCCTTCCCCTTTTGTATGTACCGATCCAATGCTTAATTTTGAATGCATTTATATTGATTAGTTGCACAACTCTTAATTACTATATTCACTGTGTAATGTGAGATTTTGTGAGACCACTATCAATTATTTTAAAAGTTTAAAACTATTAAATGAAGGCGTGTTTAATATTTACTATCTTATGACTCCCCATTTGATATCATATGAGATTTCCTTGTGACAACAGCCAATTGTTCTAAAATTTTAAACTATTAGATAAAAGCCAAATTAATATTAAATGATCAAGTGAATTTTTCATCTGTAGGATTGCTGATTGTTAGATTATTTTTATCTGAACAAGTAGAATGGACGTAAAATAAGACTTGATTGCCCTAAAAATATGTTATATGACACTCAAATCCCACCGGATGATGATGATTTAAAAAAAAAAAGGGTAATCAGGGTGCGAATGTACAAATACTGATCGTTGTCGAAGGTAATGATATTATGGTATCACCTATAACCAAAATAAGTTAAACAATACACCAAGTCTCATCGGAGAGTAACTTGAAATTGGAAGAGCAAATCAATGAGGTCTCCGATAAAAGAGTTCAGAGGATGAATCTCCAAACATCATTTCAACTATTTAATTCAACACTCAAGTAACTAGAACACTGTTCCTCATAGATCACCTCAGATAGCAGAGATTCTAAACTGTTGGCTAGAACTTTTAAGATGATCTTATACACAAAATTACACAGGCTAATGGGGGCGAAAATGCTCAAGTTTTTCTGGGCTGGGGTTTTTTGGAACCCATATAATATGCATTCTGTTCAGACCTAGCTCCATAACTACAGTCTGCTGGAAATTTTTAACAGTTAGGACAACATCATTTTCAATGATTTCCTAGTGATTTTGAAAGAACAAACCATTTAGACCGTCTAGACCAGGGCTTTAGTCGCTCCAACCTGGAAAACTGTAGTTTTAACCTCCTCCATTGTAACCTCTCCTACTAGAAATTCATTTTCTGCATCTTCTACCCTACAAGGGAACTGATTCAGTACAAGATCTATGTTTTCTGACCCACTGTGGTTTAAAGGTCACAAAAATAGTACATTGTCATCAACTGAAGTTGATTTTTATCCCTAATCCACTCTCCTTCAGAAGATTGCAGCATTGAGATTTTATTTCTGAGCCTTCTCTGAATTGTTGTGGCATGAACATATTTTGTATTTTTATCCCCCCATTTTAGCCAATTGATTCTCAGTCACATTTCCCAATACATTTCCTCTCGTCTCAAATGCATTTCAATCTCCTCTCTCATACTCTGGACTTTGTTTCTATTATGGGAAGCATGAGTGCTATTTGTTATTTCTAGTAGGTCCTTCTTTAAACCCCAAAAGGGAGGGCCAAGCTAAGGCTGGGTCATCCATTAGAAATCTTTACTTACCGTCATTTAATTTCCTATAATTTAATTTCTGCACCATTAAACCCTAAAAGGGAGGGCCAAGGCAAGCTGGGCCATCCATTAGAGGTCTTTACTTACCGTCATTTAATTTCTACACCATTAAATCCCAAAAGGGAGGGCCAAGCCAAAGCTGGGCCATCCATTGGAGGTTTTTACTTATTATTATTTAATTTTTTGCAATTTAATTTCTGCACCATTAAACCCCAAGGGTAGGCCGAACCAAGATCGAGCCATCCACTGATGGTCCTTTATTTCCTGCGGTTTAATTTTTGTACCATCAGACCCCAGAATGAGTAGGCCAAGCCACATGCTGGACGTTATAACTCTACAAAGAAGTCATTAGTTTATTCCCTCTTTCAGCTTCAGGGAATTTCTAATGCTTTAAAAAATACCAATAAAATGTTATTCATATGCATTTCATCTAAAAAGTGAGAATACAAAAAGAGATCACCTCACTAGAATCTTAGGAATAAACCAAGCATGAGTTGCTAAATTAGGATGCCCATGAAATTAAGATACTGAAAGGACATTAGTTTTAATTAACCGATGTAACCAAGTTTCTGAACTCATAATCTTTGGTTCGTAGAAGTAATTTAGTTCTCCTGCTAATTTACTTAGGTTTTTAATCAACTTACCCAAAATGATTAGTGGCGACTCCAAATTCTAAAATCATTCGAACAAAAATCAAAGTTGCGATTCGGTAGGGCTTGGGAGGTTTCGTATTAAATTGGTCAAATCTAATTAATCTAATAATCCGTTAACCTGAGAATTTTCCACCGATCGAAAATTTTTAGGGTCACAACAATGATTTGTGGGATCTAAGGATTGATTTAGGACGATAATTCCTTGAGGAATCTCACTACTAGTTTAGGGATGAACTTAGGGATGTTACACGCCTTAACCGATATTTGGCGATGTCTATAACGAAGACGGGATCGCGAGAATGCAATAGGACTATTTAGATAGTCAAAAGGAGTTAAAACGA
This sequence comes from Psidium guajava, assembly GCA_016432845.1. NCBI lineage: Eukaryota > Viridiplantae > Streptophyta > Magnoliopsida > Myrtales > Myrtaceae > Psidium > Psidium guajava. The sequence goes on along the minus strand of CM028229.1, from coordinate 31,856,540 downwards.
ATTGGATTCATTTCCTTTTTCCAAAGCTCACTAAAGGATGAAATTGATGACACAAGCATGACATCATGATGACGTAATGGATGATGTAATGGTTACATCATGCCTGCATCATTATTAGATAAAAATTATTATCCAAAGAGAAAGGATAAGAAAGGCTATTCTTGAAAAAGTCAAAAGTATGATAGAATTTTCTATCTGTTTAATAGAAATGTTTGGCACGTCAAATGATGTGATTTGATCATGATACTTGCGGGGTATCAAGCTTAGAATGTCTAGAGCTCGTAGACAATGATCGGCGCCCAAAATGATTGCGTTTAGGTCGCTCAATTGTGCAGCCACGACTAGCCGATGGGGCTGGATGGTGAGGGCTACCTGGCTGGTTAAGGCTACCTAGCTAGTCAAAGGCGGCAACTTGCTACCTTTGACCAGCAGCCAACTGGCTACGTGAGCTAGCTGGCAGCCTATGTGGCGGCGTTCCATCGATTGCCACGTGAGACGGTTTTGGGAGGGGCGGTATAAACCACCCCTTTCCCCTCATTCTCTCCCTCTCACTCACCTCTATAAATAAAGGTAAGGGGCCTAAGGGTCGAAGGTTAGAAACCTGAGAGAATCACACATATACGTGCTAGTCTTCGTGAGAAAGTGAACTCGAGAATTGACCATTTTGAACACACAAAAGTTGTGTTTCTATTGGTTGAAAACTAAAGGGTTCGGATCGAGACGCCGCGAGGATTACTAGCATAATCCGAAAGCCATTTCTTTGAATCTCCATCTTCAAGGTCCCACAGGTGTCGAGACATGTCTGAACTAGAGGCTTGACATCTCTTGGGCTCGAGGACAAAGAAGCAAAGCCGGATTCAATCTCTGTTATTTCATATACGTTTTTAAACTTGATCTAGAAAGTGCGATTTTCGATTAAAGTACACGAGGACTTCTAAGACGGTCTAAGGTGCCGTTTCAATTTTTTTTTTTTTTGTTATGTGTATGACATGTTTTCATGTGTGTGACGAGCGCCTAGGACCACTAGAATCCCAACATGGTCAATGGGTCATGGAAGCTTTTTGCTTGAGAAGCATACCTACCTTGTTGAATAATGCCCGACGGAAAACATCGTATATTGTTCGTTCTTTTGCTTGCCGTGTTGCGGTAAAGGTTATTTGTGAAATTTGGCGAGATTACCGTGTTCTCTTGAGCTATTGCATTGCAATAAAATTGGTTGATGATGATCAGATTCTTCACCGTATATGAATAGGTTGGCGGGGAGCCAAAAGAAAAGAGTAAGAGGTCTATGTAATCGGGTTGGCTCTTCCTTGAGATCTATCATCATTCTCTGTTAAGGTAGAGGCCATGATCACTTGCCAAGTCTTGATCCTTGCTCCATTCGTAGATCCTATGAAGTGGCAATGCCGCACTTATACCTCTTTGACCGTGTTGTAAGTTCTGTGTGCGCCTAAGCTTCCGATGTCATCCATGCATAGAGGCAATAATGCATCGAATCTCAAAATGTGTATATCCTAAATATTAGTTTGGATCAAATTTGGCGCATCCCAGCCATACTGGTAACACGACAGCTAACCTGATCCCATGGCCGAGTTCGCATGAAACTCCGGTGATATTGATATTACTGGTTTTACCATTTATAGCGATGCAGTCATCCCCTGCATCGCATAATATTAACGCTATAGATCATCACCGTGATCAAAGAAACTCTTATTGCAAGGTCGCTCTCCCGGGCTACACTTTTTTTAGCACGGCTGATGAGGGTTGGTTCGAAAAGAAAGAGGAAGACTATGACATACATTTCATTCCTCCGCAGTGAAAATATTGAATTCGATGAATTAAGCTAGTTTGTCGTGAGAATTTCGTCAAACTTTATAGATAACACGTTTCATATTGAATGGTGTAGAAATGTTATCGACCCCGTGACTTTAGCTTATATATATACCACATATTGTATCAAGACTTCGCATTATGCGCACAAATCGCCAAAACTTGTTTATGTTGATTTGATTTATCCACAAAGGCCTTCCATTTTTTTTAAACTAAAAATGACATGAAAATAAACTTCATCCTCATCTTATATCAACTGAATTCGAATTCTCATATATATGGAAATTTTCTTGAGAAAATGGGGAGATATCTGCGAAATCATCATACACTAGAAAAGACGTATGTCTACATGTGTTTGCAAACCGCAACTTGCTCAAGTGCTTTGGCAGCTACCCAAGCAAGCAAGGGACAGGAGGTGTGGTCGATGTAGCCGAACCATGGGCGTTCTTGCATGAGGCGGTGACCGTCTTTCTGGGCGTCGACGATGCGATCTTAATGTTGTGCAATGTGATCTTCCAGCAACCTTCTCCAGAACAGCTGAGTATGATGGCTTGATCTGAAGCGCTGGTTCCTCGAAAGTTGGTATACGTCACGTCGCTCACCGCCACGCTCGATGCCTGCATAAACAAAAACCTCACGTGTGGTCAACGGTTCGTGGAAGCTTTTACTCGAGAGTCGCTCCTGCCTTGGTGAATAACGAAGAATATTATATATTGTTAGTTCTTTAGCTTGCCATGTTACAGTCAAGGCGTTTGTAGTTTCCTCGCAAAGATTACCGTGTTCTCTTGAGCTGTTGCGTTGGGATAAAATTGATTGATGATGATCGGATTCTTCACTGCGTTGAGCGTGATGTGATCGAAAACAATGCTCTTGGCATACCCCGAACCTCCCTGTATGAATAGGTTAGCGGGGAGCCAAATAAGAGGTCTATGTTATCATCATTCTCTGTTAAGGTAGAGCCCATGATCACCTGCCAAGTCTTGATCCTAGCTCCGTTCGTAGATCCTGTGAAGTTGCAATGCCGCACTTGTACCTCTTCGACTGTGTCGTAGGTTCCATGTGCCCCTAAGCTTCCAATGCTATCCATGCATAGGGGCAATAACGCATCGGATTTCAAAATGTATATATCCTAAATATTAGTTTGGATCAAATTTGGCGCATCTCAACCATACTGGTAACACGACAGCTAACCTGATACCATGGCCAGGTCCGCATGATACTCCAGTGATATTGATATTACTGGTTTTACCATTTATAGCGATGCAATCATCCCCTGTATCGCATAATATTGACGCTTCAAATCATCACCGTGCTCGAAGAAACTCTTACTGCAATATAGTTAGAGCTTTATTTACCTGTTTGAATATTAAGGTCTTGGATGTCAAGGTGGTTGGTGTTAGCAATGTCGATTCCATCTGTGTTAGGGCTAGTTTCGGGTGCAGTTATTTGGAGATTGGAGATTGTACCACCGTCACAACCGCTGATGGAGATGTGGTTCCTTGGACTGTTGGTGTGATGTAGTCCACTTAGCACCAGATTGATGCATTGGTGAAAGGATAAGGCCTGGAAACATAGTTTTTCTTGTTATTGTCATCCACAAAAGGAAATTGAAAAGATATGGCCGAATAACACGATGCAAGTAAAAGTTCCAAGTGCCATGGACATGTAGAACATGGGAGAAGTCTTCATGTTCCCATATCCACCATTATAATGGCTAATTAGGGGGGGGGGGGGGGGGGGAATTCTCGAACCACTTCGAGACATTAGATAATGTCCGTCTTACAGTTGGTCTACTCTCGCAGCCCGTTGATCCCTGCAGATAAAAATCATAATTCTACTTAGATCATAAAAATAATTGATGGTAAAAAGCAATTACGGACTTAGGAAAAATGACACAAATAGTCTCTGAACTTTGGTTCGATATACAATGTCATCCTGGACCACATTATACAGATTAAAAGTTTAAGGACTATACGTATATCGAGCTAAAGCTCAGGGACCACATTGAACAAATTAAAAATTCGAAGACTACATTTCATATTGGGTAAAAGTTTAGGGACTATTTATGTAATTATCCCTTGAACTTATACCTAAATAGGTATTGACATCACACTTATGTACATGGGATGATGTGTGTTGACTGACCTTAGCTCCACCCCACCAAAGTGAGCCCTGGCCGTCGACTTGTCCTGATCCGTGGACATTGAGATTGGTCACGTCTTGGAAAACCAACCAGCTATCAGCAAAGCAGCCTTTCCATCTGCTTAGTGAACTAGGAGCAACTAAAATTCCATCAATCTGTTCTCCAAGAAAATATGATCATGTACATTACGCTGTGTTTTGGAGTAATTAAGTGGCCGTAATAGGGAAAATTACCATTGATATTGATTAGTTAATCTTAAAAAAAGTAAAGATCAAAATGGTTAGATCAACACGTGGTTTAGTGTTTAAAAAAATTGGACAAGAAATGAAGTTTGTTCTCCCTTTTTGATGTGCTCAATCGAGGTATCCTTGTCGGAATTCATATCTCATGGATTCACCATAAGAACAATGTAGATCTAGCCGAATTTGATAACCAATCTGATGCACATCACGACACGACGTGTCAAAAAACAATGAAGAAACTCGGGCGTTTGATCCTGATTTTGACTATAACATCATCCACCATCGATCGAGTTCGCCTAACAATTTCCTAGTGATTCCGTGCCTTACCTGAACGATAATGCTTGAAGACTTGCACGGGCCTTTGAAAGAGACAGGAGACAGTTGAAACTTCTTCCCACCAGGAACAACCAAAGTTGGTGTGCCTTGTGCTCCCCTGTCTCCACATGCATCTCCCCAAGCTTTCACAAACGCCTACGAAAAACGACAAGGAAATCATAAAACAGACACGAACAAATCAATCTAAATAACAAAGAAATAGTTAGAAAACACAGTTTTTTTTTCAAAAGGAGAGAAGAAAGAGGAGAGAAATTAAGGGGAGAAAAAAAAAGGTTGTACTTGAGTATCATCATCGACTCCACTTCCTGTTGCACCGTAGTTTATCACATTGTATGTGGATGATGCTGCAACAATTCCATGGCCTACTAAAGTTGAAATTGAAGCAGCGAAGAGGACCAAGTATATTACAGCTGCAAATCCCTGCGTGACCAAAATAGTTTTTGTAGTTGAGATGAGGAGCCGACTAATCCATCAGAAAATCGGCATTGTACGAAGGATGTCGGGAGGAGTCGCAACTTGACTTAGATATCTGCAAGAGAAACGCTAGATACACTCAAAGGTATCGCTAGATTTTATTTTATTAAGCGGTATGACAAACAAATTACTATCATGAGGGAAAAGTTTCGAAAAAGGTATGAAGTGAGATTGTTTACTTAAAAAAAAAAAGTCAAAATCGACCTTATTTCAAATAGAACTCCAGAAACCCAAAAAAAAAAAAAGATTTATAACACTCACCATCTTTCACACTAACAAACGAAATGCGAGATGGAGTGATGATGGCTGGGTGTTGTCCTAAACATCTTCCTAAGGTTTTTATTTATAGGTGGGATTGTGAAATTATTTAGGTAATTACAATCCCACCATTTGTTATTAAACCTATAACAGGAAAAAAGAAAAATAATCCTCATTTCCTATTCAACACAGGCACCAAATGAGGAAGCTTTAAGAGGCTTCGCTGCCAAAAATGTCGCATCATCCGAATGAGTACATATGTGACACAGTATCTCGAATTACCTTAGTGGCATTCTCCAAATCCGATCGCATTGTTGTGACTAACATAAATTTGGAACAATTAGTCCAATAGGTTGATCTGAGTCGTTGATTTTGTAAGCAGCCTGTTAATGTGCCTTCCAAATTCCATTTGTCCTTTTAAAGCACACTAGGATGTTGCTCCTAAGAGCAACAACTGCAAGGATAATGAAATAGGTTACGGCATTAATATTGATTATTCATTGCTGTCAAAAGATAAAGATTTTCAGATTGCTTTCTTTCTAGGAAAGAGCAAATTGGAAAAACTACCCAAAAAGTCTTAAACTTATTTTACGGATGCCAATTCAGTGCTAAACCTTTTAACGATTTGCGAATGTAATCATTCTGACCAAAGTTAGCTAAAAACCGCTATTGTCGACAATGTTCTGCGTGGCACACCCATAAATCACTCTCTCAATGAACTCAATTTGTTTATATTTTCTTTTCTTTTTTATTAATTTTTTTCTTGTGGTATGCGAGAATGAAAAAAAGGAAAATACATTTAAAAAAATAATATTTTTTTTAAAAAATTCAAGAATTATCCATGTCGATCCTAGTAATACCACACAAGAGTTTGGGTATTTTTCTAACATCGTTGTAAGCTGGCGTTGGAGGTACAATGAAGGCAATCTTGTGGAACTTGGAGAGTGGTTTTTCCAGAAGATGATGTTACGGAGATGTGGTCCAGCAAAATGTTACTGCACGAATTTGTGTATGAGAGTGGAATTTGTTTGTGTTCTTGACACTTAATAGACTACGAACGATCAAGGTAAGCATCTCACGTGTCTTACCGAAGTTTGACGAAATGGTCAATCGCTATAAAACTGATTTATGATGATGGAATTCACGGCTTGCACAAGCACGATCTACTCGAAATGATGTTCTTGACGTACCCGGAACCGCCCTATAGAGAAGGGAATAGAAAATCGGCAGCAAAGGATGAGATGTACAACCCTTACCAAAATGGATAGCATGAACTCAGTGTCATGTCGTGATAACCTCTCTTACCTGCCAAGTCTTGATCCTACTCTAGTAAATGTACAATTTCAAGCATGTGCATCTTCAATGGTTTCACGGGCTCCATGTTCTTCTAAGCTTCCTACACAATATCGGGCAATATAAGAGGCGGATCGAGTTAGGGTTAGAGAGCAGAATTGGTGCGCCCCAGTTGTGCAGCAAGGATCGTAGTTTGCCTTATGGCCTAGACCACATGAAAAAGGAGTAATATTGATAGGAGGAAGTGTTGCCATTTGTGGTGATACATTCATCTCCTGCATATCATTGTAGCACACGTGAAAAGCGCGATCGACCGGAAATACACAAGGACAATAAGAACAGGTACTAGAAATGGGTGAAGCTAGTCAGAACGGTGAATCGAAGATTTCGCAATTTTAGCCAATTGAGTACCTGTTCGATGACGAAAACATTTTCTCTTAACTAATTTTTAGATGACATAAGCTATAGTTTTTTCAAAAATATTTTCCAAATCATTCATTTTTCGCAAAACAAACACGCCCTTAGTGGTTTATAATTTACGAAAGAAGGAAAGAGTTATCTCGGCTCTCCACTCCACTAAAGTGAACCTTTGGCCGTCTATTAATCCGGAGCCTCTAGTGATGAAAGTGGCTATGTTAAGGAAGGCGAACCAGCTATTTCCATAGCAGTTCTTCCATTGCCCTAATGAACTTGGACTTGGAGCAACCAAAATTCTATCAATCTATTAATATGCAAAGGGTAAAAAAAAGTAAAAAGAATAAATTCTTCAGTTTAGTTTGAAAATTTCAACAATTGTAGCTTTCGTCGCCAGAACTCCCGACTCTAGCAATTAATCAAGAGTTTTGGCCGCCCATAGTCACCTGATCGTGCAACTTCCGGCCACTTAATCAAAACTTGTAAGAAGTATGAGGATATGTGAGTCTTGAGTCAATAAGAATTTCTTCCCTCTCAACATGGCGGGATCTCCACAAGTAGCTTCCCTCGCTTTTTGGAATCCCTAGACTCACAATTTGTATTGCTTCGAAGAAAAAACAACAATCCGGTACGTTCATTTTACGGAAAACTCAAACATTGAAAAAAATTCAAAAAATAATTGATTATATCGCTTAAAAAGATTAGTTAAAGGAAATTTTTTTTATCGACGATAATTTATGCCTAACTATTTTGGTAAATGATGAAAATATTTCTTTTCCAATCATTTTTGTGAGCAGCACAAGCGACCATTTTTCTAAAAAAATACTTTTTTTAATCTTGAATTTTCCGTAAAATAAACGCATCCCTGATTGGCCAGGCGCATTTCTTACAACACCTGTGCCATATATACAGACATTGAGGAATGACAACTTCAATCCCACTTGTTAGCTTTCTGCATGTAACGTGAAGGCCAATCCGGCCTGAAACACTAAAAAAAAAGTGACAATAAGAAAATTGTTCCTCAAAGTGTAGTCTGTAGGTAATTTGTTAAGTATAATATAAGTTTGATCGGTTATCTGAAATTGTTAAGTTTGATCGGTTATACCCCAAATGGGTGCCTTGTTCATGTTTCTATCCGAATCTGGGAAGCCTGACTCAAAAGTTTGATCGGTTATCTGAAATTCGAAATTTCGGCATTCGCCTCACGAGTGAAATCTCAACACCAACATCAGTTACTTTGAAGTTAGTCGATTGGTATGGCAATGCAATTCAGCAAAGTCTTTTCTGAATACTTTCTACATCAACGCAGATTACTTTCCATAAAGATTAGTATTCGGAGATCTTCTTAAGTGACTTAAGAATGATGTCCAAATGGTATCAACCATATGACATATCTTATCAAAACTTCATATTATACGCACACATCGTTACAAGTACTTATGATTCATATACGTTAACTTGATTTATTGACAAAAGCCTTCATTTTTACCCAAAGTAACACGAAAATAAATTTCCAATTCCCATGTATATATCAATCTGAAATTTTACTTGAGAAAATGGGAGACATCTGCGGAATCATCAGGAATCAATGGAGACGTACGTCTGCATGTGTTTGCAAAACGCAACTTGCTTATGTCCTTTGGCAACTAGTTAAGCAAGCAAGGGACAGGAGGTGTGGTCAAAGTAGCCAATCCATGGGCGTTCTTGCACGAGGCGGTGTCCAGGCGTCGACGATGTGGCGTTAATGTTGTCCAGTGTGATCTTCGAGCACCCTACGTCGCAACAGCTGAGTGTTATTGCTTGATCCAAAGTGCTAGTCCCTTGAAAGCCGGTGTACGTCACATCGCTCACCACCACGCTCGACGCCTGCATAAACAAAAATCTCACCTATGGTCAACGGGGCGTGGAAGCCTTTCACTCAAGAAGCGCTCCGGCCTCGGTGAATAACGCTCGACGGAAAACGACGCATACTGTAAATGTGTCTGTAGATTGCGTTGCGAGATTACCGCGTTCTCTTGAGCTACCGCGTCTGTATAAAATTGGTTGATGATGATCGGATTCTTCACCGCGTTGAGCATGATGTCATCGAAGACAATGGTCTTGGCATGTCCCGAACCGCCTTGTATGAATATGAAGAAGAGGAGATAGGTTAGCGGGGAGCAAAAAGAGATCTACGTAATTGTGTTTGTTCTTCATCGAGATCTATCCCCGTTCTTGTGTAAGCAGTAGAGCCCAGGATCACCTGCCAAGTCTTGATCCTCGCTCCATTCATAGATCCGGTGAAGGTGCAATGCCACACCTGCACCTCTTCGACCGTTTCGTCGTTTCCGCGTACACCTAAGGTTCCAACGCTGTACATGCATAGAGACACCAATGTATCAGATTTCGAAATGTATATATCCTAACTATGAGATCGGATCAAGTTAGACACATCTCGACCAAACTAGTTATACAATAGCTGACCTTATACCATGGCCTGGTCCGCATGATACTCTAGTAATATTGATATAGCTGGAGTTACCATTTATAGCGATACAGTCGTCCCCTGTATTGTTAGAATTGGCAAATACTTCGGGAACCCTTGTTTCTCACACCGGGTACGCTCATGTGAGTTTAGAGAAACTAAAGTATTATCCAATAACATGTGATCCTGCGTGCGGAATGCACTGCCCCCGACACGGGTGCCCCGCTGCCCGGTTAGCAGGCGAGGGCAGCGCCTCCTGACGGGGGTTCCGCTACGGGTTTGGGCTTTTATTTAAGCTGGCCCGTATAGTGCGAGATTAAGAGATTTATTATAAGTTTAGGTTTTTGGCCCTGTTTATGGTATATATATTTTTGCTCCTTTTCGATCATTGTATGGTGGTGAGCGACTGAAAACCTAAAAACATAGTGAAAATCTCTTTGCAGGACGTAGCCCTACTTTAAGGGTGAACCTGGGTAAAACCGTGTGTCGTCTATTGTTCTCTGTTTTTTGTGATCAAATTCTCGTTTACTTCCCTTCATGTATCGCATAGCATCACAACAGATCATGATCGTGTCCGGAGAAACTTTTACCGTGATATAATGGGAGCATGTTTTACCTGTTTGAATATTAAGGTCGTGGATGTAAAGGTGGTTGGTGTGAGAAATGTCGATTCCATCTGTGTTGGGGCTGGTTTCAGGTGCAGTTATTTGGAGATTGGAGATGGTATCACCGTCACAACCGCTAATGGAGATGTGGTTCCTTGGGCTGTTGGTGTGGTGCAGTCCACTTAGCACCAGATTGAAGCAATGGAAAAATGACAAGGCCTGCGAACAAAGTTTAAGAATTGGGAAAGTAGACCTAATAACACCATACAAAGTTGAAGAGGTCGTCATGCTCTCGTTTCCACCGTTACGTCGGCTAATAGGAAAAGAAAAAATCTCGAATCTTACAGTTGGTCTATTCTGGCAGCCGGTCGATCCCTGCATATGAAAAATTATAATTCTATTTAGATTGTACTAGTATTTGATAGAGAAAAGTAATGTTGAACTGTGCTGACTGACCTTGGCTCCACCCCCACCAAAGTGAGCCCTGGCCGTCGACTTGTCCCGATCCTTTGACATTGAGATTGGCCACGTCTTGGAAAACCAACCAGCTATCAGCAAAGCAGCCTTTCCATCCGCTCAGTGAACTAGGAGCGGCTAAAGTTCCATCAATCTGTTCTCCAAGAGAGGATAATCATGTACATTATGCTACGTTTTGGAGCAAGGGCGTGTTGGCAATAGGAAAAATTGATTACTTAAAACTTAAAAAACTGTAAAGATTCAAACCGTTAGATGAGCTGGTGATGTAGTGTTTATAAAATTTTGGCGAAAATGAAGTTATCTCTTTGGCTTAGCAATCATATATCGTGAATTCACCGTATGATGAAGATCTAGTCAAATGGTTTGAGACGTCACGACACAACAAAAAACGACGGAGTACCTCCATGTTTGCTACCGATTTCCACTTTAATCATTGTCAACATCGAACTGAGTTCACCTAACAATTTCCTAGTGATTTGAACATGGAATCTAGAAGATAAAACATCAGCTAAAATTATTAAATCCTCCAGAATCTCTGTGTCTTTACCTGAACGATAATGCTTGGACACTTGCACGGGCCATTGAAAGAGACAGGAGACAGTTGAAACTTCTTCCCACCAGGAACAACCAAAGTCGGTGTGCCTTTTGCTCCAGTGTCTCCACATGTATCTCCCCAAGCTTTCACAAAGGCCTAAGGAAAACGACATGGAAATCATAAAATAAACCTGAACAAATCAATCTAAACATCAAAGAAATAATGAGAAGAAAGCACAATTTTTTTTTTCAATAGGAGAGAAGAAAAAGGGACAGAAATTAAGAAGGGGGGGGGGGGGGGGGGGAAGGAGTTGTCCTTGAGTATCATCAGCGATTCCACTTCCAGTTGCGCCATAGTTTATCACATTGTAAGTGGGTGATACTGCAACGATTCCATGGCTTAGTAAAGTTGACGAAGCAGCGAAGGAGACCAAGTATGTTACAGCTACAAATCCCTGCGTGACCAAAACAGGTTTTGAAGTTGAGCTGAGGAGCTGAATAATACATTAGAAAAGTTGTTATTATTCAAATGTTGTCGGGAGGAGCCGCGACTTGACTTGGATATCGGCCAGAGAAATGCTAGATACACTCAACAGTGTCGCTAGATTTTATTTTATGAAGTGGTATGTCAAGTTATTGTCGCCGGGGAACATTTCAAAAAGGGGTTAAAGTGTCGTTGTTTTCTTAGGAGAGTGTTAAGATCGACCTCATTTCAAATAAAATCCTGAGATGGCCAACTTAGTCTCGAATAAGGGCTGAGCTTGATTTTCGTCGGCTGGAAAAAAATGTGCACGTCGCGTCCATTCCACAAAAGTGGCACGTTAGATGCACGTGCTTATCGGCTGGCAAAGATTTGGCCAACCTGTAATTCATGGCTTATATGAATCTCATTTGGGACAAGGCCCAAAGCATGTGAAAAATTGGTTTTCATATATGCTTTGCGAAAAATATACCACCTTTGTAAATATCAGTATCAACATGTTTCATTAATTTTCACATTTTACGTGCGAAGTGAAAACATAAGACAAGAACGAAAGACATAGCAAGTGAAAATCGAAAACCAATAGAACAAGACTACCACTATCACTAGAACAGTGAGAAAATGGAGTCAAGAGATGCATAAAAGAAGAAGAGAACAATAAAATAAAATAAAATAAAAACTCACCAACTTGCAGACTAGGATGAGAAAGGACCTTCCTGGCCAACAAAGAAAGACAAGAACAGATGAAATGGGAGATGGAGAGATGTTAGGGTGTTGTCCTAAACATCTTCCTAAGGTTTTCATTTATAGGTAATTATCTAGGTATTTACAATCCCAGCATTTGCCATTACACCTACGACAGGAAGCAAAAATCTATTTCTCATTTCCTATCCAACACAGGCACCAAAAGTGGAAAATTCATTTTCACGTCGTTTCATATTTCTTAATCTGTATTTGCCCATTTGATGACAAATTTCGCCCCCGAAATAGCACATGTCCGAATGAGGACAGATGTGACACAACATCTCGAATTACCTTAGTCGCATTTCTCAAAGTCCACTCCCATCTTTCTGTCTTAATTTCTTATATCTAACCCAAATTTGGATCAACTAATTCAATAGGTTGATCTGAGTCATTAGATTGTATAATCAGCTTATTCCAAATTCCAATTGTCCTTTCAAAGCACACTAGAATGTTGCTCCTCCGGGCAACAATTGCAAGGCTAATGAAATAGGTTACAACATCAATGGTGACTATTTCTTGCTGTCAACAGATCAAGATTTTCAGATTGCTTTCTTTTTGGGAAGGAGCAAATTAGAAACATTACCCAAAAAATTGTAAACCTATTGTACGGATGTTAATTCAGACCTAAGCATTTTGACAATTTTACCAATACGATCCTTCCGATCAAATTTGACCCATGTCAACGGCATCTTACGTGGCATAGCCGAAAATTGTTCTCTCAGTTGACTCAAATTTTTTATGCTTTTTCTTTTCTTTTTTTATTTATGTTTATATTTATATTTTTTGTGGCAGGCTAGAAAAATAAGAAAAAATATAAAAAAAACACAGAATTTCTTTTAGAATTTTATTCAAATTGTCCACAGCAGCACTAGACATACCATGTAGAAGGTGGGTACTTTTCTAACATCACTGTAAGCATGGCACCGGAGGTACAGTGAAGGCAGCTTATCCATGGGCAATTTTGCAAAAATTGCTGAGGGGTTTCCCAGGAGATGGTGTTATGGAGATGTGGTTCAGCAGAATGTTACTGCAAGATGCATGGTGGAATGTAATCACCTGCGTTGTAGCTGAAGTCCCTTGAAACCCACCGTAGCCGCCTTGTTCACCACTGCATTTGAGTCGGATGTCCGGATCAAGGTAAGCATCTCATAAAGAGAATGGCACAAATGGTCCATAAAATTTGGTCTAATATGCAATGTGGTCCTTGAATTTTTAATTAGTTCATTGTGATCCTTGAATTTCAGATCAATGTGCGATATGACCCCTAGAGCGATATAGCCCCTAGACTTTTTATTTATTCAATGCAGTCCTTGAACTTTTCGTGCATGTTTAATTTAGTCTTAGACTATATGAAAATGTTTAATGTCTTTGATGATCTTAAATTTATAGAAGGAATATTTTCATACAATTCAGGGATTGCATTGGATATGTATCAAAAGTTCATAGATTATATTGAATAAATTAAAAGTTTAGGGATGATATTGAACGTTAGGTTAAAGTTCAAGGATCATATTGAATATATTAAAAGTTCAAGGATCACATTATACATTTGATCAAAGTTCAAGGAACATTTGTGTCATTATTTCTATCTCATATGTCTTACCGAAGTTCTGAGATATGGTGAATCGAGGTAAAACTAATTTATGATGACGGAATTCGTGGCTTGCACGAGCATGGGAAGAGGACACTCTTGGTGTCAAAATTTTTGTGCAAAGATCACTTTGATACCAAAAGTTTCAATTGGATTGCTTAAGTGCCAGATTAGAGGTAAAAGGATAACTTTAGTGCCAAATTGGAGATAAGAGGATCACTTTGATACCTTCAACGAAATTTTTCGGCCAAAATTGCCATGTATCATCAATAATTAATTTTTTAATGTAAAATGATATTTAAAAAAAATAAACCCACGTGGACTTCTGCACTTTAAAACTGAATCAATCTCATTGTTTGAAAGTGCAAAATGTGTAAATAAATTTTCAACCTCATCTTGTAATTCATATTAAAATGTGAAGAGCTCACAAGAAAGCATGAATCAGAGATATTTAACATTAGAAACCTACGAATTTATTTTGAAAAATCATCCACAAGGTTAAAATGTGCCAGATAATTAAATTGAATCTTAAGTTTCGACTTTGAAATAAATTTTTCTTCAAACTACTTCATAAAAAAAAATAGGCAGTTACTTATTTGTTTATAAGTCGTTATAACTAGAAGTTTCTAACCTTTTATATAACTTTTGCAATTTAAAAAATGGGACCATAAATTAAAAAACAGTGACCTTCTATAGGCAAAGTGATAACATGATGCATGATAAGATGATATTTTTATTTGGAGGGTAATTCAACATTTATATCGTGAAATTGATCATTTATGAGAGAAAATAGAACAAAAGCAGTTATATTGGTTTAGTTGATGAATAAAGGAGCAATAAAATTGAAGAGAGAGAGAGAAGGGCATTTCGGTCTGTTGATTGAAAAAAGGAGTGAATTAGCCAAAATGAGGGTGGAACTAGCGCTGCCCTTTTTCCATATGATAAAGGTTCATAGCAACTTGCTATTTAGCAAGTGAGATCCCAGAGAGAGGCGGGCTATTAGAACACCAATTTTGTGGAAGGGCTTCACGTTAACGGGGCCTCAACAACCCAATCCGTAGGTTTATTTCTTTCTCCAGTACAGTGGGCTAGCTTCCCAAGTGGATGGAGGGCCATAAGTGTGTCTTGTAGGAGTTAGATCGTCCGATGAGCGCCTGGACTTCGCAGGAGTTAGATTGCCCGACTCGAGTAAAGTTCAGCTCATGTTCTTATGAGATGTAATTGAAGGGTGTCACCGCATCATGTAATCAGTTTCCATGGAAAAGGCAGTTGCTGCCCAAGGCTATGGAAAGTTATCAAAAGAAAATCAAGCAGGTTTTACACGAAAAAGGTTAACTCTGCCGCTTCGCAAAGTCCTGCAGCTGCCTACTCATGAACCATCGACATTATCAAGTGCAAATCTCGGTTTAGGAACTACAGTTATGGGTCCTTCAAACTGTCGAATATGATTAAATATCGTGCACCAACCGAAATCAGCAAGTACCACCGCAACTAAACTCACAAACGTCAATCCATAGCTCTACAGACAACTGTTCTCGTACGCATTAAATCAAGTCCTCAAGAGCCACAGCGGAACTAATAGAGATGCTGAGCAAGAACAGCAGACAGCCTTATCCAGCTTGCAGCCGTCCATGTCCAAATATTTCAGAAGTCGTCTATCTGAACAATCCTCTAGGATGGCACTGCACAAAAGCCACGAGATATATGTTAAGACTTAAAGACCTTACCATGCATTGCAATGCCAGAATGCTGAATAGTGTTAAGCACGATGTTCAGAACGCCATTGAACAAGGAAAACCCAAACAGAGAGCAGAAGCCAAATAGGTAATTATGATATCCCCGCCATTTAGTGGAGACAGTTTGAAAAGATTCTTGCTCTTCAAGTGTAACAAAAACTTCAAAAACTGTCAACCCATTGACATAGGGTTTGGCCATGTTCATCATAGACTAGAAAGGTTGTCAGCAAGTAGGCTAGACAACTAACAAGATGTACAAAACAAGCATCCAATAAACGTACTGTATGTGGAGGTATCTATCTGTTCAGGAAGCTCCTTTATATCCACCTCGAACCTTGCTTGAACCTGAGATAACAGATTAAATATAATGAACACTTGAATGTAAGATACCCTAAAATGACATAAGAGCACCAAATTGCAACCTGGTTGAGTGTGTCAGAATCTGAAGCAGAAGAAACAAATGTGATGGCCAGGCCTTTAGTGCCAAACCTCCCAGCTCGACCAACCTGTGGTAAATTTAGTACAAAAGTATGCTTAAATTTGTTCAGGAATCCTAATACAGTTAGACCAAATAAGATCACGAAGGATACCCTGTGCAGATAAGTGTCGGCAGAATCGGGCATGTCATAATTGATCACAATATTAACACGTTCAATGTCAATCCCCCGACCGACCAAATCCGTTGCAACAAGAATCCTTTTATGTCCTTCTTTGAAACCTTTGTACCGTGTCAACCTACAAAGCACATCCTATTATAATAGCTACTAAAACTTTAAAATGTCCCAAGGAAACTGAACTGCATAATGGCAATGAAGAGAATAAAATCTCAAGCGCAACAAGAAGTTCATGATCACTTGAAAACAATTAGAAAACGAGATACACTTAGGGCAGGTTTGGCATGAAAGTATGGAACTGAATGATGAAATGGAATGGAGAAGGAATGAAGTAGAAAGGAACAAACATTTCATATTTTTTTGTTTGGTTTAATGCAACATAGTACGAAATGGAATCAGAGTTATGATCAATAAAATTTATGGGCGCTTGCATTTTCATTTGAAGTAGTACTCATTAAAACAAAAAACACCTATAAGCAGAGAGAGAGAGAGAGAGAGAGAGAGAGAGAGAGAGAGAGAGAGAGAGGAACCTTTCCTCCTGTGACATGCCAGAATGGATGCATATTGAAGGGAAGTTGCAATCCACGAGTAACTTGTTTAACTCAGCTGCTCGGCTGACACTTTTGACAAAGATTACAACTTGATTGAAGTCCAATGCATCAAGAAGGTCATTTAGCTTGCGGTTTTTCTCCCCTTCACTTAATTTGATGTAGTGCTGACAATTCAGAGTGATCTTTCAGTTAAAACACTGGATATTCAACTTTATGAGAAGGAGTTACATGAAAAAAAAAAATTAAACCCTATAATACCTGTACAAGACCGTGAAGGGTCAGCTTGGCCTCATCAACATATATTTCCATAGGCTGAAAGGAACAAACGTCAGCAAATTCAGTAAATCAGATTAAGCGCCTTCCTCAAGCTAGGGGAAGCCACTACGAATTGAACAATGCATCATCCATTGAATCACGGTTCTGTCCCATCTGATTTGCCTCCTTATCGAGCTCTCCACTGTCGCAACAAGTTGAAGTTGTCCTTGACACATTCAGGTTTCAATTAAACCACCCCACCCCATCCCACCAACACACACACACCCACCCCCCCCCCAAAAAAAAAAAAAAAAGAAAAAAAGGGAGGAAAACCCCCAGCTTAAAACCATGCTATGACCGAACCATCAGAGGGAAACATCAAAGATGCCAAGAACAACAGAGAAAAGCAAACAGAAGCTTCACTGGAATATTCCCACCCATCATGGTTGATATTGTTAACTTTCCATCAATTTCCCCCATCAAGCTGGCTATTCTGCATCATGAACTTATAGATACAGCGGATCGGCGCCACACACACAAGTTGCCAAGGGGAACATGGAGTTGTCATGCTGCGAACATCTACTCTAGCCGCAAAAAAAGTTGCTAATATCAAGTTAGACTTCCAATTCAAGTTATAATGGTGATGAGACATTACATCTTGCATAAACTTATGGCAAACCGGGCGGATTTCTTTGCTGAGTGTTGCTGAAAACATCATGACTTGCTTATCATGAGGAGTCATCTTGAATATCTCCTGCACATCTCTCCTCATGTCTGCATACAATACAAACAATGTCCATACTAACTAAGCTGCAACCTACTGCTTCAAAGAAGAATCATCAACTCAGTACTACCGGAGGGCTGAGCTTCATTTTTTCTTTTTCTAGAAACACATAAATCACTAGAAACATCATACCGAGAGATTCGAGCATCTTGTCACACTCATCAAGTATGAAATGTCTGACATTCTTTAAAGAAAGGTCCTTGTCCCTTGCCAGAGCCAAAATTCTGCCAGGTGTGCCCACAACAATATGGGGGCATTCATTCTTCAGCAGCTCCTTGTGGATTCTGACATTGACGCCACCGTAAAAGACTGCAATCTTGATATCTGGCAAATACTTACTGAACCTCTCAAACTCGTGACAGATCTAGACAACAACAAAGAATATCTCAAAGGATTACAAGTGCGAGATAGAGGAAAACCCCCACAATTACCCAATGACAGAACGAGATTATTAATAAAGAAGGCTGAAAATAACCAACTTGTTTTCCTCATCAAGTGAGAACATGGTAAGATGATTAAAAAGTACCTGATAGGCTAACTCCCTCGTGTGACAGAGAACAAGTGCAGCAACTTGCCCAGCAACCGTTTCAATTTGCTGTAAACTTGACAGCACAAAAACAGCGGTTTTCCCCATCCCAGATTTTGCTTGGCATATGACATCCATACCCAATATAGCTTGAGGAATGCATTCGTGTTGGACTGATGAAGCAAAGAAAGTTGGATCGAAGGAACCCTTGGTAAGTAAATATTATGTTCCTGCTCCTTTCACTCGAAACGAGTACCACCATAACTTTTTCGCTGAAAGATTGTGATGCTAGAATATTACCTGAAATTTTAGATGTTATGAAGCATGAGACACTGAAAGTGACACGAAGTAGAGATAAATGCCAATTCTGAAGAAATATTTAAAGGAAAATCACAGGAAAGCTAATATTCTGGGGCCAAACCCAGGCACCCTTGCAATTCGAAGCCATCTATTCTCCAGCAAAAAGTTAATTAATCGCCTCAATTTTCTTTCGGCAGCAGAGCCATCCCAAAACTAGAAAAATTTAGAAGAAACATCCACGATAGGAAAAATTCCTTAATATGCTTGGCGGGTGAATACAGAGATTTGAGGACGGTGAAGACAAGAGCACTATTTTATTCATCATTTCCGTCAGAACTGCTATGAGTGCTTGATCAGCCTTCCAAAAGTGATCTATGAAGCATAAAAACAATTCAAATTTCCCTAAAAAATTCCTCTTGCACATCAAATTATCCAAAGAAAAGGAATAGTTTTCATTCATCTCCATCCTTTCCTCCACCTACCGTCATTCAATCTTTGATCCGAATATATAGAACTGATAGAACACACACACACACAGAGACAGAGACAGACAGCCAGGCATGCCCGCCCGCCTGCCCGTAAACAATCTAGCCTACAAACAATACAAAAACACCAAAAGAAGCTGAATGAGTATAAAGTTTGCCTTCAGATGGGTGCTCGAAGCCCGAGTCCACAATAGCACGAAGTAACTCTGGCTTCAAAAGGAAGTCTCTGAAACCTGAGCTGTGAATCCCAACGTAACCCCTATACAAGAACGAAACACAATAAGCTCTCCGCGCAAACAAATGGCCATAGCTCAACATTTGAAAAAACCAATATCCCAGTCCGCTAAACCGTTCACCAGCATAGGAGAACTCCAAATCCTCAAGTTTATCTCTCCCTACTCTATGCATGTGACGTCACTGCTCCAATTCAACACCATACCACTAAGAGCTCACATAAATCAACTCAAGCAAAGCTCCACCTACTGTGCAGCAGCGTCAGTGCGCATGAGCGAGCAGCCTGAGTAAGCAAGAGGAGAAAATGGGTACTCACTTCTTGGTGGCTTCGCCGTTGACCTTAGCGGAGGCGGAGTCCATGGCTTTGTCTTCCTCTTCTTCGTAATCGAGGAGCTCTTCCTCGTACGCATCGTTGTCCCTTGTCTCTACCATTGTCTATCGCAGACGCAAAGAACTCGAAACGTTACTTCGACAGAGATATTCCAATACGCAGGAAGATGATCTGTTTCAACAGATCAGGGTTCGAGATCGAGAGAGAGAGGGGTTACCGGCTAGGAGGTGAGAGAAGAGGACTGAGGTACTGTTCTTCTTCTCCGGAGGAAGAGAAGAGCAGATGAAACGATGTCGTTGCGACGGAATTTGCAGAAAAGTTCTCTCTACGAAGTGAAGAAGAAGAGGAAGAAGAAGCAGATAGCAGATGGGACAGCACGATGCGTCCGACGTGATCTGTGAGGTGGCGGCCCGCCCAAGCCAAGCCCGTCAGGCTCGAATGCAAATGGACGGGCCGGGTCGGGGTTCAAGAAAAATCCAAGGCATAATCGGGTCGGGGGCGAGCCCGAGATCGTGCGTGCCCCTAACTAAGATCATGCACAAAAAGTCGCCGTTCACCTGCGCTCTTGAAGTATTCCGAGAAGAGCGGAGGAACGACTGAACGCATAAACAAAATTGTCGCGATATACTTAACATGACAAAACACCATCATTAAACTTGAACTCCGAGCCACTATGCATGCAGTCATGCTGGTAAAAGAATTGGGGTGGAGATATAGTTTCATAGGTGCGGAGTTCAACTCTCACGCGTTGCAAAGAGGCATAGGAAAAGTCATAGAAATAGGATAGAGAAAAAAAAAATAAATTTGAATTTTGAATTCACTCTTGAACGGGGAAGGGCATCAAATGAATTTTTCGGATTGCTTTTACGGATCCATAACTTCACTTGGATAAAAAGGTTATGCTTCGCCGCAATCGGAGTGTGGGGTTACCTTCTTTTTAATAAAAATTTGCAATTTTATGTAGCTTCATATTAATTTAGCCAAGGAATAATGATTTTATTTCTATTACTAAATAACTAACAATGAGATGGAAAAAAAAATAATGATGATTTTTTTTAGAGATAATGATACAAATAGTCTATGAACTTTAACCCAATATGTAATGTAGTCTTTAAATTTTTAATTTGAACAATATGGCCCTTGAACTTTAACGTGATGTACAATATGGTCTTTGAACTTTTAATTTGACCAACATGATTCTTAAACTTTTGTAACATGTTCAACTTAGTCCATGAACTTGAATAAATAGAAGATATTGAAAGTAAATGGAAGAACTATATTGAATATTTTTCTATGGTTTAAGAACTAAGTTGAACATATTCCAAAAGTTCAAGAACCGTAGTGGTCAAATTAAAAGTTTAGAGATCATGTGACACATTGGGTTAAAGTTCATGGACCATATTGATCAAATTAAAAGTTCAAGGATTACGTTGGGTTAAAATTCATGGACCATTTATATCATTCCGTCGATCTTTTAAAGAATATTAAAGAAGAATTCCGGTTGGGATCGAACCTAATAACTTCGATCTACCCTTTTTTTTTTCCTCTCTCTTTTTGGGGCCGGCCTACAACCAGACCGGAGAAACAAGCCCGATCTGGTCGGGTCGGGCCACAAATCTCCTCTGGGCCTGGCCCCGGCCAGTTTGCAATCCTATGTTTCAACTAGAAGATATTTTTTACTAGAGGCAAAAAGGAAGAAGACATTATCTTCTATGTTTGTCTTTCTCTTCCTTTTTTCTCAAGGACGTATTTCATGACTTTTATGTGGTTCCCGGCTTATTAGCTAAAGAGACGAGCACTTCGATTGCTCAGCAAGAACCTGCTCGCTCTTTAACTCTTCCATGGCATCTGCACCTTGGAGCTTGCCTTCTCCTTCTTCGCTCTATGGTCTCTCTCTCTCTCTCTCTCTCTCTCTCTCTCTCTCTCTCTCTCTCTCTCTCTCTCTCTCTCTCTCTGTTTTGCTCTGCTTCGGCTTGTGAATTTGCTTCCATGGGCAGAGAATCAGCTGGCCAATCCTGGCCCAGCACACAAAATTCGCCCCAGAGACCATGGCACCACCCATCATCATCATCCGCCAGCTACTAACTTCCGACTGGTGAAAGCTCAGGTGAAGATTTCATTTTTAACTTCGATGCGGACCGGGGACCGGCTCGCTATCAAACCGATCCATTCATCCACCCGTTCGACTGAAATTTCAAAGATTCCTTGGAATTTTGCCCATCCAGGCTGCGAAGGGCGACGGGCGCACGAAACCAAAAAGCATGATTTGCACCGACTGCGACGGAAATGGTAAGGTCGTTGCTGCTCTGTGATTGAACATCACAGAGATCACACTCTGTTTCTGTCCCTTCGGGGCGCTAGTTCGCCTGGTTTTGATCCGCACGCCGATCCATAGTCCTTTGCATGTGATCTCTAGGACAGGGACATTGCGCTTGCCTGAGTTGGGCAAGGCTGCCGCCGGCCCGTGCAGGTCCGAATCGGTAGGGGTAGACTTCAATAACGAAGTTAGGCTCCAGTTTCAGCATAACCGGACCTACCTATTTGAGTACCTTAGGCTCGAATGATCGCAAATCAATCCGCCAGTACTTCTATGATATAAAAACAACTTTTTTATAGCTTGTAAATTAGTTGTTTGTATTTATTTACCAGCTTTTATTTACATAACTTGCCAACGCTTGAAAATTTCTAACCTTTTATCAATCTAATTAGTGCGATACACCAACTTTTGTTAGATGAACAAGTTTTTTGGATATCAATTTTTAGTTGGTTTACTTTTAATTGTTCTTCCAATGTATCCATTTTTCTATTGCGTTACCAATTTTTATTTGTCTTGATTAGCAGCCCTTTGCATTTTCTAACTATCTTTTGAGATTACCAATATAAATTAGCATGGCCAACCGGTTAATATTTCCTTGAATTTTCACCTAATATTTGAACTACCAACTCCCACTTGAGTTAATTAAAAATATTTATTTTTTATTAAAAAATTTCCAAATTTTCTTATTTAAACTTATATTTGCATTTTAACCCATCCATCGGTGGCCCAGTTGGTTTGCGCTCTCGTCCTTTCACGAGAGAACCTGGGTTCGAACCTCGCTGGGTGCCGGTGATTTAAGCAGAGAGTCGTGGCAGTGGGATGCTGCACTAACCCTCCCGGAGGATTAGTTGAGGTGCGCGATCCGTACGGACGCTGGCCCAGACACCTTCGATATAAAAAAAAACTTATATTTGCATTTAATAGCAACTCCATAACTACCAACAGTTCTCTAAATTATTGAAATAGGTTAGAATGACTTACCAAATTTTCTTTGATTAAGTTACCAATTAGTTTTGGTTACCAAATCTATTTTAGTTTTGGAAAAACTTTTTTTTTTGTCTGGTCATATTCTATTTTATTTTACAAACCACAATGTGTGTTTAAGCGTGTATACAGGTTGCAGAACCATGCTCCCTCCTCACGCGTCCTCATCCCAACTCTTCTGAAGTCCATTCGAATCCCCCACCTCCCTTTTCCCAAATGAAAAGAGCGACAACTGTGCAAACCTCCATAGTTAAGCTACTCTCATTTGAGTTGCATTTTGAGTTTTTTTTCCCCTTATTAATGATCAACTTTTCTATTTTACCAACTTTTACACATCTTTAATTGCGTCTTAAAGGTATTAACTCTTATATGAAATTACTAACCTTAATTTAGGTTATTGATCAACTTTTCTACGATTAAGTTATAGTAATGGGATATGAACTATCATTGAAGTTAGTACCCAAAGTTAATTTTGTCCTTTTTACTTTACCAATTTCTCTATTGGATTATTTAATAAGGAATAGAATTAGTAGGTCTCCAATACAATGCCGGTAACTTTTTCTGACAGTTGGTATATATGTTTAAGGTGTTGGTAAGGAAGTTAATAAACATTATATGAATGATGAGACAAGGTTTTTTCTGTTAGAAATTAAAAAAGGGGATAATTCACAAAAATTAAATAAACTCTCGTAACTAACTCTGTTAGTAGCTGGTAACACTCGGTAATTTAATCGCACAAAAGGGTTGGTGAGTAAGAGAAATCAAAGGGATAACTTAATGATGAAATTGCTGAATTAGAAAAACCAAATAAATGTTGATAAGAGACTCAAATTAGAGTCAGTAAAGATTAATGGGTAAGTTGATTATAGAAAAGCAGGTAAGTCACACAAAATAAGTTCGGTAGTTTCATCAATAGTCGATAAATTCAAGGCATAGCTAAGAAAGCGAAGTAAAGTTATTAAATAAGAGATTTTTTTTGGTCAAAAATAAGAGAAAATGATTATTTACAAACAAACAAAAAACAAAAAAAAAAGAAAATGTTGGTAATGCAAAATTGGTTGGAGACTTGAGATTGAAAAAAAATTGCAATCACTCTAATTGAGGTTGATAATCTCTTAAAATAATATCAAAATTTGATAAATGAGGTCAATAAAAGTGACAATTCCATAGAAAACTACGATTTGAAGCAAAAGATAAAATGATAGTGAGCAACTCAAACGAGAGTTGATTACCACAAGCTAGTTCTTAATTTAATCAGAGCAAATTCTGCAGGTGACAGGTTACACAAATAATAAGTGCTAATTTTGTGTAATAGTTGGTAGATTAATATAAAAATAATTGGTAAATACTATGATAAGTTTTTTTTTATAGTTAGATATAAGACAAGTTGATATTTAAAAAAGGGGTTGATTCCATTAAAAATTCCAAATTAGTACCCACAACACTTTTACTCCAAACTAAAAAATCTCAAATCAGTGACGACAACATATATGTGCCGACATCACGAAAAATCTCAAATTGTATTTTTGACACATTTACCTCAAGTTAATTTTCATCACACAAGAAATCTTTCAATCGATATCCCTGACTCCAATTTTTTCCCGCCGTTAGCTTTTTTGTTTTGGCTTGTCTCAGTATAGAGACGTCCTAGGTAACAAGATCAACCGCAAAAACAATGTCTGCATTTTTCATTTCAGTAAACCTTAGTTGATTGTCAGAGGAACGACACCATGAAGTTCGATCAACCGGAGATGGATCGGATTTTGAACTCTCCAATGGAATTCTTATACACATTTCACCTGCTGATTACCTCACTGAAAACTTACTGTCTGATCTAAAAAATGGTTTCCTTTTGTGTGTTTTGTCAATACGCAGGTGCAGTCTTGTGTTCTCAATGTAAAGGCAGCGGTGTGAACTCTGAAGATCTCTTCAATGGACAGTTCAAAGCCGGTGACTCTTGCTGGCTTTGTGGGTAAGCTTGAGTTCCCCCAAAACGAACATCCGTCACGGGCAGTACCGAAAATCTAGTGCCGCAGGAACCCTTTCCCGAGTTTTTCAAGAAGGCGGACTTAGAAACGTGCCGGTCCTTTCGGCCTTCTTTGTTCTTGATACGAGATGACAGACCACGAATTTAACCTTCCTCTTGCAGGTGTGATTGTAAGGCTCATCACATGATCTTTGTATGTGCAGAGGCAGGAAGCATATGCTGTGCGGAAACTGTAACGGAGCGGGATTCATCGGCGGTTTCATGAGCACTTACCATGAGTAAAACTGGCCGTGGGTGGTGGACGATGGTTATACTAATAATGGGAAAAGTGAAAAGGTAGAAGATGTTACAATAATAATAATAAGGGAGAAGAAATGTACTTAGAAGGTAGAATATCAATGTACCATAATAGTTACATGAATATAATGAATATTCATTCATGTATTTCATAACACTTTCTAATTTATCGATTTTTCTAGTGAGTGAGTAATTTTTATTCTTCTTGATTAGCAACCCTTTACATTCGTTAACTTTTTTTTAGAGATTACCAACATAAATATGCGTGACCAGCCAACAGTGTCCCATTAAGTTATCATCCCATATTTGGGTTACCAATTCTCATTGAATTAATTACGGTCATTCATTTATTTATTTTTAAATTTTCTAAATTTTCTTCTCATTTATATGCTCTTATTTAATTACATTTCTTAGCAACTCCTTGTATGTACGAACTTTCTGTAGAGATACTAACTTTTCTTTGATTAAGTTACTTACTCTTTTTGGGTTACCAAATCTACGTGAGCTTTAGTTTAAATAAAAATAAAAAAAACACTCTGATCTGATTTACTTACCAAGTTTATTTTTTTCTTTATCAACTTTTCCTTTTTTTTTTACAAACTTTTATTTAAATTTTTAATTACATATTAAATTTATTAAGTCGTATATGAAATTACAAACTTTAATTTATGTTGTTATCAACTTTTTTTTTTCCTATTAGTGATCAACTAGTTCCAGGATATCAACTACCATTTAAGCTAGTTACCATTTTTTATTTTCTTTTTTGTTAATTTACAAACTTTTGATTGAGTTACTCTGTCCGGACAAATTTAGTAGGTCAGATAATAAATGTCAACAATTTATTATAATAGTTGGTAAGTATAAAGTGTTGACCAAAAAGCTAAGTAAAAATTCTGTAAATTGTAAGACAAGTTATTTTTCTTTCAGAAATAAAAGATGGTGATAATTTAGAAAAATGATAAAAGTTTGTAATTAACTCTAATAAGAGTTAATAACGCAAAATTAGTTGGTCATTTAACCATAGAATATGGTTGGTAACTCAGGGAAAAAAAGTGTAACTCAATAATAAATTGGTGGTAGAAACTGCAATGAGAGTTAGGAACCAAGACTAGTAGGTAACTTCATTTATTAGTTGGTAAATTTAAAGCATTGTTAAGAAAGGTAAACGGAAGTCAGTAAAAGATAAGAGAATTTTTTTTTTGTCAAAAATAAGAAATTTTGGTGATTTAAAAATGAAAAAAAAAACCAAATAAAGTTGATAGCGCAAAACTAGCTGGCAACTCGATCAAGGAAAATTTAGTGATCACTTCAATTGAAGTTGATGATGATCGCCAAAATAGAAGTCGATAGATAAGGCAAATAAAAGTGGTAACTTAGTGGAAAAGGTAGCAAGTTTAAGAGGGAAAAAAAAAACAAATAAGTGTTAGTTAACTACTCAAATGAGAATTTGTAACCCAAAATTAGTTAGTGTAATCAGAGAAAAGTTTACAGGTTACACAAATAATAGTTGATAGTCCATGTACAAGTTGCCAAAATTTATCTCATTGCTAAGAAAAGTAAATGAAAGTTGGAAAATAATGGAGAAGTTTTCAAATTCTCAAAGGACCTCCTATACACCAGTAACTAACTTAAATAGGAGTTGATAATGCAACATTAGTTGGTAACTTGATCGGTGAAAAATTGGTAATCACTCTGCTCATGGTTGGTATTTCCTAAAAAGAGTTGGTCAATCTAAAATTTTAACGAGCATTAAAATGAAAGTGGTTGTTTAATTGAAAAGTAGGTAAACTAAACAAAGAATAAATAAGCGTTGATGATAAGTAACTCAAATAAGAGTTGGTAATCCAAATGTAATTGGTAACTTAATATGAGAAAAGTGATAAGTCGCTCAAATAAAGATTAGTTAATAAATTTAAGGTGTTGGTGAAAACGATAAATAAAATTTGTAAATGATGAGAGAAATTCTTTTTATTAGAGATAAGAGAAGTCGGTGATTTGAAAATAAAATAAAATAGCGTCAATAACTAATTCGAATAAGAGTTGGTAAAGCAAAAACTTGCTAGTAACTTAATTAAATAAAAGACTTGGCAACTGTCCTAATTAAGATTGGTAATTCTAAAAAGAGTTTGGAAAAATTTAGCTAGTGACTTAATAGAAAGGACGGTAACTTAAAAAAAAAAACGCTAAGTAGATGTCGATAAGCATCTTAATTGGGACTTGGTAAATCGAAACTAGTACTACGTCGGCGGCGGAGTGATGCCATGAAATTCCATCGATCGGAGACGGATCGGATTTTGGAGCTGTCCGGTAGAATTCTTATGCACATTTCGCGTGCCAATTACGTCAATGAAAACTTGCTGTCCGATCTAAAAATGGTTTCATATTGTGGTGTGAACACTGAGGATCTCTTCAAGTGGACAGTTCAAGGATGCTGACTCTTGTAGGCTTTTAAATGGGAGAAGTACACTTCAAATGTCATAGGTTGTATGATACGCTCATTTTAACTTAATTATCAAAATCAGAAAAAAAAAATATATAATTACTTAAGTGTCAAATCAGAAAAAATTCCAACCAAATGAAAATTTGGGTTTCATATTTAAGTTTATTATTAGATGCGGCATATATATATATATATATATATATATTATATGAAACTTCAGCCATGTGGACTTCCATTAGACCTTTAGGCTAAAAGTTTTTTAAAAAATACATTAAATAAAAAGAAAAAAAAGCTGAAATCTTTTTTTTTAAGTGCTTCTTCGCAGCTCGATGTTGCATCCCCACCATCACCGGCAAAAGCCAGCGAGGGTGGGGGTTGGCCGATGGGGTTGACCGAGCCTCGGCTAGTGGCCGATGACCCCGCGATAGCACATGGGTGTCGCGACCCTAAAAATAAGTTTCGGGTTAATGGATTACCAGATTAATTAATTAACTAACCTAATTCGAGCTCTCCCAAGTTCTACCAAATTGCGACTTTGGTTTTTTGTTCAAATGGTTTTAAATTTTGGAGTTGCCACTAATCGTTCTTGGTAGGTCGATTAGAAACCTATATAAATTAGTGGGAGAACTAATTTATTCCTGCGAACTAGAGAAAATGAGTTCGGGGACTTGGTTACGTTAGATAACTCTAACGCCCTTTCGGTACCAATTTCATGAAAAATCATTTGGGGTGACTTGGAAAGATTTGGGTCAAACTGACCAGAAGGGTAAAATGGTCATTTTTCAAGGATTGGGAAGTGAAAACAGGTCAAACTAGTTGAATGTGGTCATTCCTTATTTCCCACAATTTCTGAGAATTTTTCGGGATTTTATGAGACAATTTACCCATAAGGGGTAAAATTGTCATTTTGGAAAGATCGGAAAGGAAATTCATCAAAAATAGGATTGATCAGTCGAAATGACCCATTTCCTAATTTCTGAGATTTTTGAGAATTTTTTTTTCGAGACAATTTACCCATAAGGGGCAAAATCGTCATTTTGGAAAGATTGGAGGGCAAAATCGTCGAAAATAGAGTTCATCAGCTAAAATGATCAATTTCGTAATTCTTGAGACCTTTGGAATTTTTGGGAATTTTTCTTTCTTTTTTTTTTAGAATTTTCTAAGAATTTTTTATTATTATTTATTATTATTTATTTATTTATTTTTGGAATTTTTTAAGAATTTCCCTTTTCTATTTTTTATTTTATTTGTTTGATTAATTTCGGGACGATTATCCGGGCTAAGCCACCAACTCGGACTGTGAGGACCCAATTCAATCTAAAATCCAAAGGTGAACTTGGACTAAGCCCACTTTTGTATTATTTTTGATAATTTTCAACAAGGACTCCATTAAAATTCTAAAGCCCAATTCTATTTAATTAAGCACTGGCCCGATTCACATTTTCTTAAGCTGGTCCACGCGCTATGCGACTTAGACAGAACAAAACTTCAACCCTTTTTATTTTATTTTATTTTATTTTCCTTCTTTATTTCCAATCTGGTCCTTCTTCTTACTTAAGACTTATTCTTTTTCCTCAGACCTCGCCGCTCCTGTTTCGTCGACGTTCGAAGCCAATATTCACTATTGTTGGTCTACCACACCATGGTCGTCAGACCACAACTATACTTTCGCCGAAACAAAGTCCAAATAACGACTCAAACCCACACAGGAAACATGCTTAGTATGACCGACGGCCCTCTCCAATGGACTTCCATTATGCAAACCAACACAAACAGACAAACCACAAATACACCATAAAAGAGCATTTGTGAAGCTAAAGAAAGCTTACCTTATGAGTGGCCAGGTTTGATTTTATGGCGATGAGGGTGATGAGGCCGGCAAGGAGGTCGCAGACAAGGATGGCGCCAACAATCCTGACGAAGATTTTGCAGTTGACGATAACGCCCACGATTTGGGGCATGGGACTCCTCGATGCATAGTATGTTCTTGGAACTGAATTTGTCAACCGTCGATTGCGTCTTTTTGAGAGTAAAGCTCTGGAGGTTTCCCAGGTTCATTAGCCCCTCTTCTTGCTTCTCACTGATGTTGAGGATGGTATGAATTTCTTGGAGTTCCCTCGCAAAATTTTCTTGGTCCTCTGTGCCAATCATAAAAGCAGGTCTCGAAATCGTTGTCTCGTCGTCGAAATCTCCTCAAGCCATGAGCGAACCTCCTTGAGATCAGTTTTCCGATGCTCACAAATGCATAAAGCGCGCACTCCCTTGTCGCGGAGTTCTCCACCAGGAATCTTTTCTTGTTAATCAAAACTGTCTTCCATTTCGTCAAAAAATAATAGGCACTAACCCCAAAATAACTCAAAAAAAAAAAAAAAGGCAGCCAGTTACGTATGGAATTGTCAGAAGGGAATTTTGTCTGTACAATGGCTGGCTTGATTCTCTGACTCGAGCTCTTCCAGGGTCCATCATTCATCAGACGAAGAATTGCGATCTCCTCACATAGACAACATGATTCGATGGAAGATGAAAAGCAACCCGCGGTGGAGCCACAAGCTGTACGCCATGATCGCGCACAAGAACATTGACCAAAGCGGCACGAATACCTCTCATGCATGGGAGTTAGTCCAGTTGACCAGCGGCCCGCCTATCAGGTTCAGCTTGATGGTGGCGACCACGAATTGAAGTACACCATGGTCGCGTTTGGGAACATATATCTGCTGAAGGTTTACGCAAGGAGGAACTTCTGGTTGGACTCGACGTCCAACATGCTTAGAAGGTGAATAATCTCATGCTCGAAAAACATGCGAGATTCGACACACGAGCACGCATGCGAAGACGTACAGCCTCGGCGGTCTCTTCACCGGCTTTCCGGGCATGCACAACCAGAGCCACGCCGAGGATGGCCGGCTTTTCTTCCGAAGATGTGCGTCTGTCTTGACTCTTCCGATGCTCGTTGGTGAAGACCTCCTTATTCACCAAGCCCTCTCGTTCGGTTTCCTTCCGCTGGTGATTTTTGCGGTGATGTGTTACCATTGGGCTCGTCTACGTCGGTCTTGACAGGAGAGTTCGAGTCAGGTGGTGGCTTCACGACCCAAGAAGAGCAGGCCCTCCCGAAAATGAGCCCCCCGTGGACCCAGAAATTGATGCGGTGCTTCCAGGGAGAGAGGGACCGAGAGTGTGCTCCCACTAACAATTCATCATGGGAGACTCCGCCAGATTCAACCGTTCAAACCTCACTCACGGTGTCCCACCATCATGATTTTGTTGTAGTAGAGCTTCATCGTCTCGCCTCCCCATGGCCCTTCTCTAGTCTCCGCTTGAGCTTTTGCTAGTATCTGTGGGCAGCAACGTCAATAGAATCGGTGTAGTGGCAGAGGCACGACTAGCTGAGTCGACAAGTGCGGACTCCTCGGTGTATGGATCACGACAAGGCAGTCGCTCGTCGGGACAACCGTGGTGAAACGACTCCACCGTCCATGGCTCTCGGAAATGAGCTCCTCTCAAACTGCTATAGTTTCTTTGGGATCAGACCTCCCCAAGAAACCAGGCCAACCCCTTCTTTTCGGACGCGTGCGCTGCCACCTTTATCGCTCGTGAATCCGAATGATGAGCATCTTCCTCCACGGTTCAACGACGCCACCACGACTCGAGAAGGCCGTTCTCCCCCTTCAATTTTGCCCCCCAGGGACGTTCAGCTGGCAGCTGGATGTTGTAAAGGCGAAATCCAACGCGTTGGCCTCTCCCTCACAAGTGGATCGCCTCCCTTTTTTTTCCTCTTTTTTTGTTTGGTGATGCTAATTTCCTCTTTCCAATTCTCAGGTATGTCTCTGCTTCTATGTAATGACGTTGGACCAACAAAGAAATATGAGGATGACAATGGCTGCAAGATCATCTCTGAAACTATCGTCATCGACCATATATGTAAAAAGGCCAAATGCTTTCCTGCACTGACTACATCGAGTTCTTCTTGTTCCCCATCGCGACAACTCTTGGATATACAAAGAAAGCGCAGCCGCGAAAAACCCCTAAAGGTCCCTCCAGACGTTCGTCCCTTTCTTGCAGAGTTTGAGACCATCTGCCTCCATTTCTACAGTCGAATTTCCTTCCGTCCCTTGGTAGTCTCTGTGTCAGTCATTGAGCAATCACCATCATCCAGAACTTGATTCAGAAGCCCGCCCAATAGACTAGAGAAGCATGACACGGATGCCCTCTGTTCCAAAACGCCGTGGATGTGAAACAGCCTGCTCTTCTATAACTAAACCACCACGCATGCACGTAGATTACCTCTGCTCCGTTCCACTTTCATTCAACACCAATATTGACCTACTCGACGAGTTCAATAAAATGAGCCATCTCACTCTGATGAACAGTCGTGCATGTTGGACATCCGGTGCCACTTCACTAGTACGTACACTATAACCACGTACGAACTATACTCTGCATGACATCCTGAATCGTAAATAGCCGACCACGAACTGCTCCTCGTTCTTCAATCATTTCCTTCGTGCTCATCCATATGCTTCCTAGCAAGGCCCTTGCAGCTTTCCCCGGGCTGATAACCTTCGAATCTTCGTACGGCGACAACCATGACGATGACGGTCTCGGGGACTCCTCCTCCTTGACTTAACTTGGTTTTTCCAGTACACGATCACGCATATACGACGATGGTGGATGCTCGGACATGAACAACAAGTTCAATGATCCTG
This sequence comes from Psidium guajava, assembly GCA_016432845.1. NCBI lineage: Eukaryota > Viridiplantae > Streptophyta > Magnoliopsida > Myrtales > Myrtaceae > Psidium > Psidium guajava. The sequence goes on along the minus strand of CM028229.1, from coordinate 31,824,110 downwards.
CAAAAACAAGGAAAATCAGTCCGAGGGCAACATGCTGAATCATATTAACTTGGATTCACAAATGAAATACATCCCTGGTCCTTGGATCTGCTAGTGCCCTTAAGAATAGACGAATTGATAGCTTCAAACCCATGTTTAGATGGGAATTCCCCCAGATGTTGCTGTCCATTGCACATGTAGACCGCGCAACTCGGCCTCGCTGAGCTGAGAGAACCTCCACCCCGCAGAAATCTTAGTAGAGGTTTTCTAAAGGATCAACTTGCTTTCCCATGAACTTTCCAGTTCCTCCTGCTTCAAGCACTCCCTTTATACTCTTGCATATATTTTTTTTTTGCTTCTTCTCTCCCCCTCTCGAGTGATCCAGAGGAAAAATTTCTCTACACATCGTGGCTATCGGATGATCCCCCGATCGTTGATGACGGATGAACACCAAATAGGAATCGGCCTTCCTCTTTTTTTTTTTTTTTTTCCGTGTCCTCAAACTGACTCTTATGAAAGTGGCTTGGCAAAGCTGAAGACCTACTTTTTGGAAATGAACTGCCAGCGCCATAAACACGTGGTCTCTCTGTTCCGGTTTGGGGTTGCAATTAGCCTTCGCCCCATTGGACCCTTCGTCATCGTTTCCTTCCCACGACCAGCAACTTCTCTTCATCCACTAATCAGTCGTGCTAGGAGAGCTTAGGGACAGAGAGAACGTAGGAAGAGCAAAGGTCTGTACCCCTCCCTCGATCTCCTCCTCTTGCCGGCCATTTGCTTCTTGCCGACACCTTTCTTGGATGGCCCGCAACTTATGTTCTTTGGCTCGTTCCTCCTAATTCGGATATCCGTTGACTCGTTTCCAGTTTCAAATCACGATCAAACCAGCTCATATGGTGTCTCACGGCCACTGCGTTAGGATCAGCAACGGCTCGGCCAACGACAGGACTTCATGGCTGCTCGTCAGGGAAGGTTTGGTGTAGGATCTCTCGACTCGGCAGAAATTCGATGGACTCATGTGTGGGTGCTCTGCCAACCGGGACTCTCCGACTTGTGACGACACTCGGCCTTGTTCTCGAGGAAGCTTAACCGAAGACTGAATCAGCATTGGATTTTCTTGTCCTAATCTGGACGAGCAAGGTGGAGTTGGAGGCTGAAACGGTGGATGCTCAGTGGAGAGACCATGAAGATGATGATGGAAGTTTTAGAGCCGCTGATGGTGAGAATCTCTTCTCCGTCGAGGTCGAGATGGATGAGTGACCTGAGGAAGATGGTGCGGCTCTCCCCCCGAGCAAAAATTGATCCCCCCCCCCCCCCTCCTTTAGGTGAACTCCCCGCATCCACTAGACTCTCCTTTTCTTTTCTTTTCAAAAAATGTCATGATACTGCCCCCCTCCACTTACTTTCCCCACCGAAAACCTCATCCTCCTTTTTTTCTTTTGATCTTTTGTCTGCCACTCCTCTTTTTAATTCCCATCTTTACCGACAGTACTTGCAACACGGTCATGCGGAACTTTGGTGATACCGCCATGCATATTCCAGAGGATTTGCTTTGCCCGTAACTGCTGCTTCCGTCGTTGTGACCATCTTCTGTCGCGGCGCCAGTCTCATCTTTTTGTGGTGAAGTCATGTTGTCAGTTGGGCAAGGCTCGGGTTCTTTAACGTTTGTTGCGCCAGGTTGGTTATTGGATCTATCGTCCTTCACAATTCCATAGACCGTAGTGAGATCACTTACCTCATCAAAAAAAGTATCTCCTAGTAGTAAGATCTTCGAGAACTCCAGAATGTCTGCCATTGAAGAGAAGCAGACATCGAGTACTTCAATGCGATTTTTCCACCATCATTGTTAAACTCTCGCTCTGTTTGACCCCAAAAACCAGAAAAGTGAAGGAGATCTGTGGGGTTTTCTGCCAATGTTTGGATTCAGGATCGAAAGCTCATTAAAGGATTAAATCCAGGAAAGAGGGTCAACGAATTGATCACAAAAACGCTGCCTTTCTGAGTTTTCAGAATTTTGGAGGGCAAAGGGCCATTTCTTCTCTTAAGACTTTCCTTCCTTCAAGTTCACCAACCTCTCAGTGGATAAAATGGAATAAAATCGTAAAGAGAGACCCATCAAATGAAAAATGAAATTCGAACATCCGAACGCAACAACGGAAAATACACCATCAGGTCATAAATAAAAATTTGGACTATTAGAGAAAAATGTCACGACTAAAAAAAAATGCAAATATCGAAAATTACAGAGTTAACATGAAGTTTCTACTATATACATATTTTTTTTAATCTGAAAATGGGATTAACAAAGTAACTCCCGCTTCCAAATCACTTTTCGCAGATTTTATTCAGCCAAAATGAAGAGAAAATTAAAATAAAAATCCTTACTACTTATTCACATTTTTATGGCTCCAAATGCTATATATATTTTTTACAATATTTTCCTAATTTTCGAAAAATATTAAAAAAAGGTGAAAAATATGAAAAATTATTTTTTGTTCAAAAATGGTAGCCTGAGCTTGGTGAAGGCTTCCAAAGCTGATTTTGTAATTTTCTCATTTTTTCTTGATTTTCTATGAATTTTCGAAAATAAAAATGCTGAAAAATACAAAAAATATGGAAAATAATTTTTTGGTCAAAATTGGTTCCCTATGCTTGACTGAGGTCCCCAAAGTTGATTTTTTCAATTTTATGAATTTTTATAGATTTTCTATTAATTTTTGAAAATAAATAAATAAATAAATAAAATACCGAAAAAATACTAAAAATATGGAAAATTATTTTTTTTTGTCAAAATTGGTTCTCTAGACTTAGCCAAGGTCACCAAAGTTGATTTTTTCAATTTTATGAATTTTTTTCGATTTTCTATTAATTTTAAAAGAAGAAAACAATGATTGAAAATCAGGTGTCAACAATGGGGCCTCACGTAGCCGCGGTGAGGCTCGACCTCGGAGATCTTGGCGAGGTGTGGGAGGTCGAGCCTGGCCATAGCTAGGCGAGGCCAGAGAGATGGCCAGGTCGCCGTCACCCACTTGGAGTTCAAGATTTGCCGTTCCCATCTCAATTTATAATTCCCAAAATTTCTTGTTCACTTCGACCAAAGGCATTGAACCTGCATTCAACCACTTACCCTTTTGCGCCAAGATTGGTTGTGCAATCCAGTGGAAGACGATGAAGCTGAGGAGGATGAGGGGTTAGGCGAGGACGAATCTGTAAGTCGAGGGAGCGGAGATGGGGCTCTCATAGGTCGCTGGTGGGGGCGAGGCCCCGCTTGCCGCCGACAGGCTGGCCATTCGCCGTGGCTTAGCGACCCCTTTCGGCCAATCCCCACCCATCGCCGTCGCTGGCGAACGTAGGGCGGCATGCAAGCCCTCGCCATCTAACATTTACTTGTTTTTTTTTTCATTTTAATTTTCAGCTTATTCCCATTGTATTTAACTTAAATTTTTTATTTCTTTTTTTTTTTTTTTGTTAATTTCGTGGAAGTGCACCTAGACTTTTCGGCAAGTCACGTCAGTTAAGATATTAATAAAAAAAGAGCACGTTTGGAAATAAGCTCGCGAACGTAGGGCGGCATGCAAGCCCTCGCCATCTAACATTTACTTGTTTTTTTTTCATTTTAATTTTCAGCTTATTCCCATTGTATTTAACATAATTTTTTTTTATTTCTTTTTTTTGTTAATTTTGTGGAAGTGCACCTAGACTTTTTGGCAAATCACGTCAATTAAGATATTAATAAAAAAAAGAGCACGTTTGAAAAGTTTTATCACTAAAGTGAGCATCATACATAATTTATAATACTTGTAGTGTATTTCTCCCGCTTTTTATAGGTAAGCTCGGAATAAACCTTGATCACGGGCAATACTAAAAGCCTCAAGTCGAAGAAACCGTTTTCACAGAATTTTCAAGAGCACGAACTTAGAAACGTGCCGGTCCTTTCGGCTTTGCTTTGTTCTTGAGACGAGTTGACAGACTGCGATTCAATTTTCCTCCCGCACGTATATTTTTAGGCTTGCACGTGATCTCTGTACGTGCAGAGGCGGGAAGCAAGCGTACGCCGTGGCGGAAACTATAACGCAGTAGGGTTCGCCGGCGGCTCCGCGAGCACTTTGTGGCGAGTGAAGCGTGAACTCCGGCGGTCGAATCGGTGGAGGGTGTCCGTGATGAATGACGGTACGTGTTCAAGCCCCGTAGGGTTCAAAATCAACAGCTAATTCAAGGTGTTACCAGAATTTGATCTTTTCATGGCAATGTCTGGCTACTCTTTCCTTTTCTTTCTGGCGCAAACGGGTAGCTTTCAGCTGTTTTCTTTTCTTTCTATTCGGGTCTCATGATGCTTACTTCATGTTTGGAAAAAAATAAATAAATAGAAAGAGTTTAACATAGAATTATGGTCAACTAAATTCTATTTTCCGAGCACGCACCACAAAGAATTTCAACTACGTTTGAAAATCTTGGATTTTCTACTAAATATGGCTACGGATAAGTCGGGCAAGCCGATTGATGAAGCCATTTCGATGCCATCCCTAGCAATATTGGTGGGACCTACGCCGAGTAAAATTTGTCCAAAATTTTTATTGTGGCGATAGCCCCTACCTAAGGTTCAAGGGGGTGATTATCAATGTTTTGATTATCCTCCGTTTTTGTTTTCCAACATTAAGATTTTTGTGAACGAGCTTTGTGTCCATGTGCCCTTATTCGAGTGAAGAAATATCGAATTAAAAACCCCAATCCGAAAAAAAAAAATTAAATAAAGAAAAGTTGGAAGAGAAATATATAAAAAAAAATATTAGAAAAAGTAAAGGCAAATAAAAGAGAATCTTCTTAGTTTGACCTAGAAAGTGAAAAGGGCATTGGAAAGGAAGACCTCCTCAAGGAGGTTACCGACCACTCTCCCCAAGGAAACTGCGGAGCTTCTCAAGGAAGTTATCAAGAACCTCCGTAAGGAAGCCGTGGACTCCAACAAGTTATGTCAAACACTTTCTCTTGGGCTAATTTCAAAATGGTCCCTCTACTATTGTCGCTATTCAATTTTGATCCTGGACTTCTCATCTCGCAACTGATTTGGTCCTTGAGCTCGTCTCATGCCGCAGGTAGGTGACGCGTTCCATGTCCAACGTCACAAGCATCCATGGGAAATGCTGGATGCCCACTGGTGATGAGTATGCAGGGTCGATGTGTTGCGAACAAATGAATATTGTAGGCGAAGTTACAGGACTCGTCCCTACATTGTGTTCCTATTCGATTTGGGTCCCTGAACTAATCTTCAATCTTGATTTTAAGGTACATTTGTTTTTTTCTCCGTCCAAATGCAAACGAATAACATAGACTAAGTGTTGATGATTAACATACGGCGCTGGCACGTCTTAAAGCTAAGTTGTCCCTCCTATGGTGTGCTAGAAGAAGCAAGGTCATTGAATATCTACAACGAAAATCCGACCCGGACCACGAACATAAGTTTTCTTGATGTAGATCGTACATGATATTATCGTCTAGATTTATGTGAACTAGCCAGCCTATTCAATCATTGCTTAATGAAACTTTCTTCATGCGGACACGGAAATCTCGAAGTCAAGATAGGGATTAAATCTATCACAAAATAAAGTACGAGAAATAACCGAACATCGATAATATTATAATTTTTTTTCTCGTTCCGTGGCAGCGCCATCTGTATATCTCCGGTGCTGAGCCGGCATTTGGACGGATACGTGAAATCTGTCCCAGAATTGTGATCAGAGATTAGTTTAGGGACCAAATCTGTCATGAGATAAAAGTAGGGGGACCAAAATTTAATAGAAGCATTTTTCCTTATGGTCCCCCCCCCCTCTCTCTCTCTCTCCCGTTTTATTGCAGGCGTGCCTATTTATACTCCGCTCTTTCATTATTTCCCTCCCACAAAACTCCCACTCTCTCTCTTACTAACGCTCATCATCTCACTCTGTGCGTGGCCGATCGATCTTCAATCGATCGGTTCGGCCTCCACGGAGACGAGATTCACGGAGACGCAATTCACGAGGTAATCACTGTAAATTAGCTCTCGTTTCTGCAAATCTATCTCTTTGCTCAGTAGCCGATTCAAGGGAGCGCGCGTAAACCAACTATTCGGATTTAGTCTGATAGTAATGTCTTTACACTTGGCGCTGTTAGCAGTTTTGGGTCTTCGGCCAACCGTCTGTTCGGACCGTTTGTCTCCGCCTTGACGAACATTGTGCGATTCTTTTGTTTTGTCTTGTTTTTGTTTGTTTGTTTGTTTTTTTCTGAATGTGGATTGTGGGCTCTTCGTTTATTTCGCGTTTCTGTATTAGCTTGTGCTGTCCCATGCTGTTAATCTGAAAAGAGGCCTTTTTGGTGCAATGGCTGTAACCAGATTAGGTGGTGGATCATACGTAGATGAACTGCGATTCTACGGGTGTTTCGGGCTAAAGGGTCGAGTGTAGATAGAAACATGCCTCGGTTTCATTTTGGTTGTGTAAATAGAGCTGCTTTTATTTTGTTGGCGACTGAAAGATAATTGAACCTTGAAAGGTGTCTATGTTGATCAGGAAAAAAAAAGGGGATGATAACTGGAAAAGTAACCTTTTTTTTTTGGGTTGGAAAATGAAGTTTCTCGTTGTCAGTTACTTGCTGCTCTTGGGCTGAGCGGTTTGGTCTTTAATTAGGTATGTCCTTGTGTAATTATGGAATTGAGTAGAGAAGTTTCTTGTGGCAAGGCAGAGTCGGGCTCTGTCCTTTGGTCACTGCCGAAAGGATTTAATCATCAATGGGACATTGGGGATTTATCTTATCTTAGACTATCGCCTTGCTTAGAGTTTCCATTTTCCCATTCCTGTGTATTGCTTTTACTACTGAAAGCTACTGTTCTTTTTAACTTTGTTCTATTCTGTGAACTCATCTTTTCTGCTTGATATACTAGCTGATAAACGTAGTTACCTTTTTTCATGGCCCACCTGCATGCAGTTTGGTGTTATTAGATATGATACCTTATGTCTTTTCAGCAAAGAACTTCACTACGATAGACATGCTATGGAACTTACATCTTGGGATGTTTCGCATTTGTCTTTCATTAGTTCACCACAAAAACGTCACTCCTTTACCTATTTTTCCTGCTAGCTCAGAGCAAGGTGTGGGTTTTTGTTCTTAAGTTTGAAAGATTTTTCCATCAATAGCATTGTATGAGAAAGAGATTTGGTTGGGATTTTGGTACTGTTGCAGGTGTTAATAGAGTTACATCCATCATTATTTGCTAGAACAGTGTGTTTGGAGGAACAATGGAGTCAAAAGGACCTAGGAAGGACACAGTGGTGACTCAAGTTAGTGTCGGTGGATTTGATCAAAATGTGACGGCAAAAGAGCTGGTGGAGTATTTGGAAGATACTATTGGCCTTGTCTATAGGTGTAGGTTGAAAACCTCCTGGACGCCTCCAGATTCTTATCCAGATTTTGAGGTGACAAGTTTTGACACCAACAAGATAGTGGATGGATATAAAAAGGTGGAGCCACATGCTTTTGTGCACTTTGCTTCGCCTGAAGCTGCAACTTCAGCTTACCAGCTTTCACGGAACAATGGGCTCTTTTTGAACAATAAACCTTTGAAAGTCAGCCTGGGACCTGAGAGTCCATTCCATATGAATCAAAGGAGGAGGACTACGATTCCTTTTAAGTTGCCTGAGGTGCGCCTAGAGATAGGAAACTTGATTACGCCAGAAGAGTTTCTGGTAGGGTGGAGAGGACCTTCATCTGGAGTCAATTTTTTTGTTGATCCTTTCGATAGTATGTGCAGGTTCTGCTTCACCAGGAAAACAGCGTTTTCTTTCAAGGACCTGTCCGACTATGCTGTGATAAATTGTGATTTTAAGATGGAGTTCCTGGTGAGGGAAATCAATGAGATCAAACAGTACCGAGAAATGTCGTCAATTGTTGTACTCTTGCAGCTGGCTTCACCTCCTCGTGTGTATTATAGAACTGCTAATGACAACGTAGAAGACACGGTTCCATTTGACTTGTTGGATGATGAGGATCCTTGGATTCGAACGACAGATTTCACACCTAGTGGGGCTGTCGGTCGATGTAATACGTACAGAGTGTCAGTTCCACCACGCCATGGACTGAAGTTGAAGAAGGCCATGGATTATCTTAGGGAACGAAGAGTGCAGGAATTGCCACCTAGACGGCCCCTGAAGATCCAGGATGAGCCTAATTTTGGGAGGCTTATGGTAGACGCATTTTTCTCTATTCATCAAGAGGGGATAGCTTTCGATGTCATGTTCTTGCTGAATGCTGTCATTCACAAGAATGTTTTCAGCCAACACCAGTTATCAGAGAGTTTCTTTGAGTTACTGAAAGGCCAACCAAAGGACGTCAACATTGCAGCATTAAAGCACATTTGCTCTTACAAACGCCCGGTCTTCAATGCATACAAGAGGCTGAAACTTGTTCAACAATGGCTGCTGAAGAATCCCAAACTTCTGAAAAATCAGAAAGAGTCGACTGACATTGTTGAGATAAGAAGGCTCGCCGTTACTCCAACTAAAGCACATTGTCTTCCACCTGAAGTTGAGTTATCCAACAGGGTGCTCCGGAAATATAAAGATGTTGCCGACAGGTTCTTGAGGGTGACCTTTATGGATGAGGGCCTGCAGACAATGAACGCTAATGTCCTCAGCTATTACGTTGCACCCATCTTAAAGGATATCAAGTCAGTCTCCTATTCCCAGAAGACCAAAATTTTCAGAAGGGTGAGGATGATTATGACAGATGGGTTTCATCTTTGCGGCCGGAAATACTCATTTCTGGCTTTCTCATCAAACCAACTTAGGGACCGGTCTGCTTGGTTTTTTGCTGAGGACAAAGAAATTGATGTGAACAAGATCAAGGTGTGGATGGGGAAGTTCAATAACAGGAACACTGCAAAATGTGCTGCTCGGATGGGACTGTGCTTCTCATCCACATATGCGACTGTGGAAGTTCCACAAAATAAAGTAAATCATGGTCTTCCAGATATTGAGAGGAATGGCTATTGTTTCTCTGATGGAATTGGCATGATAACACCTGATCTTGCCAGGGAAGTAGCAGAGAAGCTGAAACTGGAACTGGACATGCCTTCTGCATATCAGATTCGTTATGCCGGTTACAAGGGTGTGGTAGCTTGCTGGCCAAGCAAAGGTGATGGGGTTCGACTTTCTTTGAGGCCTAGTATGAACAAATTCCGGTCAAACCACACTACCCTGGAAGTATGTTCCTGGACCAGGTTTCAGCCTGGCTTTCTAAATAGGCAGATTGTGACATTGCTTTCAACGCTGAAGGTTCCGGATGAGGTATTTTGGGACATGCAGGAAAAAATGGTTTTCAAATTGAACCAGATGCTCGTTGACTCAGACGTGGCATTTGATGTCCTTACATCCTCCTGTGCCGAACAGGGAAACATTGCTGCAATAATGTTGAGTGCTGGCTTTAGGCCCCAGTCAGAACCTCATTTAAGGGGCATGCTCATGTGCATACGAGCTGCACAACTGTGGGGCCTTAGGGAAAAGGCTAGAATATTTGTTCCCTCTGGGAGGTGGCTGATGGGCTGTCTGGATGAGCTAGGAGTTCTCGAACAAGGTCAGTGCTTTATTCAAGTGTCTAGTCCAGCCCTGGAGAACTGCTTCGTAAAACACGGCTCCAGGTTCTCCGAGTCAAAAAAGAATCGACAAGTGATTAAAGGGTACGTTGTAGTAGCAAAAAATCCATGTCTACACCCTGGTGATGTAAGGATTCTGCAAGCAGTTGAAGCTCCAGAGTTACACCATTTGTATGATTGTCTTGTTTTTCCTCAAAATGGGGAGAGGCCTCACACAAATGAAGCTTCAGGAAGTGACCTTGATGGGGACCTCTACTTTGTCACATGGGAAGAAAATCTGATTCCACCGAGTAAGAAGAGCTGGACTCCCATGCAGTATGATCCTGCAGAAGAGAAAAAGCTGCCCCGTGATGTTACCCAGAGGGTAATTGTCTTTTAGCTGTGGTTTTTGACAAGCATTTATATTTTGTCAAATTGGAACAACTTCAATTTAGGAATGCTGTGCCTTGACATTTGAACGAGTGACATCTGTTTTTATTATACTTAAATTGACATAGTGGTGACTCTTACAATGCATCTTTGGCGTCTAGTTTCATTTTCTTTTCTTACAATTGGCGGAATATTGGATCTTAAGAGGCTTGTTGCAGTGTGCTTCGTAAGGACAGATAAAGGAAAGCATGGGGTTGTGTGCATGTACATTTTTTCACTTACTGTGGTCATTTTTCTTTCTGCCACCTTGTCCGACCAAGTTTGATGGTGCCCCTTAGATTTCCCCCTTTCTGGTTCATTTCTAGAAGATCCTTGTAATTTGGAAGTTCGCGTTGCTTTGATCTGAGGAGTAGCAAAAGTATCTTTAAAACCAGTCTTCTGATAACTTTTCTTTGGACACTATAAACTTACTACGACATGCACTCAGCAGGGTTAATTTAAGACACAGCATTAGCATTTTGTGCCATGCTAGGCGGTCAAATATGAAGTGAGAGATGTTTAAAGTTCTTTATTAGCACTTGATAGCCTGATCTGTAAGTTTGCTGCAGAAAGACTCCCACTTTCTCATGATGTGGCTCAATTCTGCAGGATATCATAGAGTTCTTTGTTAAGCACATTCTGAATGAGAACCTGGGGGCAATCTGCAATGCGCACGTGGTTCATGCTGACCGTAGTGAACAAGGGGCTCTGGATGAGAACTGCATTCTATTGGCTGAGTTGGCTGCCACCGCTGTTGATTTTCCCAAGACTGGAAAGGTTGTCACTATGCCTTACCATCTGAAACCAAAACAGTACCCAGACTTCATGGGGAAAGAGGAATTCCAAACGTACAAATCAAATAAGATCTTGGGCAGACTCTACCGTCAGATTAAAGATGCTTATGATGAGGATTCGAATTCCTCTGAACTGAATTGTGACCCTAAGGATATTCCCTATGATACAAGTCTCGAGGTGCTGGGTGCTGCAGATTTCATTTCCAAAGCATGGGACCATAAGTGCTCCTACGATGGGCAGCTGAGCGGGCTCCTGGGCCAGTACAAAGTGAACAATGAAGAAGAGTTGGTGACCGGTCATGTTTGGTCCATGCCAAACTATGCAAGCCGCAAGCAAGGGGAGCTGAAGGAGAGACTCAAGCACTCTTACACTGCATTAAGGAAAGAATTCCGGGGGATATTCGAAGCTTTGGATTTGGATTCCGAGTCATTGAGTGATGAAGAAAGGAATTTGCTGTATGAGCAGAAGGCATCAGCTTGGTACCAGGTGACCTACCATCCAGAATGGGTGAAGAAGTCAGCGGACTTGCGTGAGCACAATGATGGAGGTACGAGCGCCTTGATGTTAAGCTTTGCTTGGATTGCCGCTGACTTCCTTGCTCGGATAAAGATTCGAAACCAAAGAGGTGGGAACCTTGACATCGCCAAGCCCATCAACTCTCTTTCCAAGTACATTGCGGACCGTATCTGAAAGCAGCTATCAGCTGCTTAAGATCCATGGTTGTTGGGTCTTTGCGAAGGGTTTCTTGGTTGCAAGTCCACTCTGCCAATTATAGTGGGTATCCACTTTGTACTTTAAGTTGTTTCTACTGTGTGTTTATCAACTATGATGGATTCTGGAAATGGGGTACGTCGGAATGAACCTTTTTGGATAGTGTATAGATATGCAAACTGTGCTACTTATGGTTGAACATGCAGCATTCCTGAGTTGTGTGAAACCATTTGAACTCTCATTTTGATGATTAATACCCCGAATATCTTGCAGATGAAGTTTAATTGACTCTTGACTTTCTTAATCTGCTGAAAGCAGCTTGTCCAACTGGCTGCAAATGTATTCACTTCTTATAATTGAAAGCATGACCCAGAAGGAAAAAGCTTGGGATTTGCTACAGCTGAAGTTTGGCTATTTTGTTGAAAGACATTGACATGACATAGACTAAGGAGCTAAAGTTTGGTAATTTGGTCGATAACATCCCAATATATGACCCACATTCTCGAAATTGCATGACTACGCCACTTCTGCTTGGACATTAAAGATCAAGATAATGACTTGATTCACCCAAATAATTGCAGATCTATCTAAACCCCTTGCCAATTATATGTCGTTAATTACTTGATTTAGCCAATAATTGCTCAATGGGTCCGTTCTCCCACTATTTCCTATCTAATCTATCGTTGTCCATGCATTGCACTTTTTAACTCTCCAAGTGGATGTTTTTCAATTGGTTTTTCTGGCGAAAGGGTTGATCATTAATTAAACCAAAGCCCCTCGATTTAGACTATATATATATATATATATATATATATATATATATATATATATCTCGTCAATCTCTTGTTTTCAAATCTCTGTCAGCTTCCAATTGTACCCTTCTCCAATAGTCAAATTGGGGTCTTAGCCGTCCCCCATAAGGTGGGGGTCTTTCATAGTCATTGCTTAAAAAAAAAAAATCCTGAATCCCGAATAAACTATACCTCGCGTGAACATGTACACATCGCACTTGCGCACACATACAAACACTATTATACCACGGGCATGCGTGCTTTTGAACTTATTCTATTGATATGTCCATAGATTGGACACGGACACCTAATGAGTTTTGTTCTTTTGCTACGCACATTGGCGATACGATCGACAAGTTAGCTGCTTTAATCAAACCATGCGTGGTTAATGTTAACCAAAAAGAGACCAGAGACAGAAAGAGAGGAGAAAAAAGTGTAGCTTGGATTAGCATGAGCTGGGAAAGTCGGTAGAAAATTACCAAGTTGGGTTTAGGAGGGAACTCTCTTTAGAATAATCTAATCCTAAATTAATCTGAAGGTACAAGCTGCTTGAGCAAGAAATGATTATTTATTAATCAGATGCATGATTCTTGGAAACTCAAGAGCCAAGGCAATGTACTAGGGCAAGTGGAAGGTCCTAAAGGAATCACTCCCTCGCTCCCCTCCTCTCTCTCTCTCTAGAAACTAAGGACTGGACAAGCTCTTATCCGGGGTAAGTCGTCCCCGTTCCAAGTCAAGAGCTCTTGAGCATAGTAATGTCTGTGTTTGGCTCGAAGTTGGACCAGTCCTGATGTTTACAAAGGGGCTGCTGCTAACCTTTTGATTCTTGGTCGGTCAACGGACGGTTCTCGTTTTGGAAATGAAGAGCATGATTTCAACCCAACAAGCCATTGTTACCTAAAATCTTCGAGAAGAAGGCAAGTATCTGATCGTGGGTTCCAATCGTGTATTGCTCGATATCCTCTCTCTTCCTTAATTTCGGCTAAAATACTCCTTTTTTTCTTGTTAACTTACCGAAATACCATCATCAATCTCTTTAATTTATTTTTTTCTTTTTTTTTTAAATCAAGCTAATCCACAAACCTACGTTTATTTTTGTCATCTCTCTCGTTAATCACAATACTAATGCTCCATCACAGCCATGTACATATCAATTTACCTTATCTTATTATAATTTTCCCTAAAGAATGACAATATTCTAATGTATTCTCATGTTTTGATTTATAAGAAAATGCTATTTGTGACAACTTATCAACACACAATTAATTGCTTTTCTTTTGAGTAGCGGGAGTGAAATCTGAAAGTCCAATTCAATTTAGTTATTTAGTTGATCTTGATTAAAAAAAATCAAAAGTTACAATTGATCAAAATATGAAAAATATTAATTTGTTAAAAGCATGATTAAATGTCAAACATATTTATACGTGTATAAATATTAACATCGGATATACACATGAAGAAAAACAAACATGAAATTTCTTGCTGTTCAACTCCCACTTTGAAGAAAAAGTAATCAATATCGATTACAAATTCAATCTTATTGCAATTGATCAAAACTTCAAAATATGCTTAAAACTTTTCCCTAAAAGAATCTAACGCAAGTTTGAAAGTGCAAAATGTGTAAATAAATTTTCAATCCCATCTTGTAATTCATATTTAGCGTGAAAAGCTCAAAGAAAGCACAAATCAACGACATTTAACTTTAAAAACTTATAAATTTATTCTGAAAAATCATCCACAAGGTTAAGATCTACTAGATAATTGGATTGAATTCTAATTTTTAACTTTGAAATAAATTTTCTTTCAAACTATTTCACTAAAAATATGCAGTTAATTATGCGTTCCTAAGCTATTACAACTAGAAATTTGTAACCTTTTATGTATCTTTTGCAATTAAAAAAAATGAGATCATAAATTAGAAAATAACATCCTTCTCTAGGCAAAGTGATAACATGATGCACGATAAGATGGTATTTCATTGGGGGTAACTTGACATTTATATCGTGAAATTGATAATTTAAGATAGAAAATAGAAACAAAGACAGTTATATTGGTTTGGTTAATAAATAAAAAAAAAAGTAAATTGAAGAGACAGAAGGGTATTTCGATCTGTTGATTGAAAAAACGAATGACTCAGCCAAAATGGGAGTGGAACTAGGACTACCCTTTTTCAATATGATAAAGGTTCATAGCAAGTAAGCTCCCGAGAGAGGAGGGTGATTAAAACACCAGTTTTGTGGAAGGGCTTTACATTAACAGGCCTTAGCAATCCAATCTGCAAGCTTATTTCTTTCTCTTGTACAGTGAGCTTGCTTCACAAGGGGATGCCGGGCCATAAGGGGTCTCTCGTAATCGGTGATGAGCTCGGGGACTTCCCAGGAGTAGAGAAATGGAGGGTTTGAAGACATGCAATGGAGAAGTGATGGAGGGTTTGAAAATCAATTAGACTTAGATTCTCCGACTTTAGTAAAGTTCAGTTCATAATCTTTTGAGAAGTAATGGAGGGTTTGAAGACATGCGATGGCCTCCACTTTTTGTTTTTGGTCGAGCGATGGTTTCCTCCTGAAGCGCTAAAAAAAAAAAACTCTACTTGAACGACTCTTTGTCAATTCATTACGATCCATTTATTGAATATAACTTACTTATATAATAATTTATCCCATCTATGGGTTGAAAAATGGATTTGTAACCCATTTTAACAAGTCTATCGCGAGTTTCGTGATCCCGATCCTTAAGATATTTTGTGCCTTGTGCTACACATAATTAGTCATTTGAAAATTGAAGCGTTCACAATTAAGTTGTTTTAGCAAGAATTCCAGGAACACTTGGACATAAGACCTCAACAAAGACCCTTTGCATTTTTCTCTATTCTGGGGCATGGAAACTTTTAAGATGGTAGAAAGCATGCATACATTCATAAGCATCAAGAAAACCTACTTTCTTAAAGGAAAACGAGAACATTGACCGCCAAGAAGGTTAACTTTGCTGCTTCGCAAAGTCCTGCAGCTGCCTACTCATGAACCGTCGACATTATTAAGCGCAAATCTCCGTGAAGGAACTCCAATTATAGGTACTTCATGTAGTCGTTCTTATGTGTGTTCGCATAAATCAAGTCGAAGAATTAGACAAACCTGAAACAGGTGCAGACGAATGGCTGATTGGATGATCGATCCGAGCCCGACGATTTCACGTCGTGTCCTTAAGACGAATTTGTCCCCTCCACAGGTACCCAAGGTTGCGTGGACAATCGCCTCCCAGGATAGAACGGATCACACACTTCCGTCGAAGCGGCACTTCCTCGACGAAAATTCTTCGAACTCAACTTCGGGAATTATCGCACAGATGAGAGTGAGTGATAGATGAATTTTCGAAAAGCAAAAAAAATGAATGCTCGTTGTTTTTTTTTTTTTCGAAAAATCAGAATGTATTATATATAGGTCCAATCGAAGAGTCACGAATTCATGGTTATTTGGAGTTCGGTTATTACCGAATCAACACCTTCATTCGGCGTTCGGTTATTGCCGAATCAACACCTTCGTTTGGTGTTCGGTTATTGCCGAATCAGTGTCTTCGTATAGGTTGAAGAGAAATTATGAATAGACATGATTCGAAAGAAAAAAATAATAATAATAAATAAAATTTCGGACGAACATGTCTATTCGGAAAAAATAAAACGATGGGTTTAACTCGGACCCGGGCCCGGCCCGATCCGATCCGAGCCGGACGGACGGCGGCGGCGGCGCGCGCGCGTGTGGACCGGTCCGACTTTGTCCAAGACCTCTCTCCTCCACAAAAGTGGGGTGCCCCTTGGGGCCCAAACCCATTGGAGAGGCTCAACTATTTAAACCCTATTTCCATCTCTCTTTTATCCCATGTGGGACTCCCTCAACCACATTCTCATTCAACTTTTTAAGGGTCTTTTTTGGAACCAAAATCCCAACAATCCCCCACATGAATGAGAATTTCACATATCATGACTCTTTGTGCATGTATGAAATGCAATGTGCGATTATTCCATGAGAGAACGTTGCATTGGGATAAGTAGTCTGAAACTTTGAACTTTCCCTAGTGAGACCTATCGGACTTACTCGGTCAATCAGTAGACTTGATGTCTTTGAACTGTCGACTTTCGGTGTAAGTCAAGACAATAAGAATCACACAACTCTCTCTCGAACAAAGTTGGTTCTCATTGTTGTGTTCGTTTTGGCCATGAACACCGCCTGGTTTCATGAGTGCTTTCGGGAATTTGGCCTTTCAAATTCACCTTAGAAGCGGCCCTCACTTCACACTCACATAGGTGATTTCTGAATATGTGGTATTTCACATACCTAAATCAGAATCATTAAAAGCTTATGCTTAACCTTCACTTGTCTGTACTATCTTTATACGGGAATGAGTAAGAGTCGATAGTACTCTACTTAGCTTTCATAACTTAGTTGTCCCTTTGAACCTAGATCTTGGGATCTCCAGTCAACTAGGTGGGGTTTCCGCTATGATGCCTTATTTCATAGGCCTTAAACCCATTCCTCTTGATGTTTTCTCAACCATCTCTCTAGTTAGGCCTTTTGTTAATGGATCCGCAATATTATCTTTTGACTTCACATAGTCAATCGTGATAATTCCACTAGAGA
This sequence comes from Psidium guajava, assembly GCA_016432845.1. Taxonomy (NCBI): domain Eukaryota; kingdom Viridiplantae; phylum Streptophyta; class Magnoliopsida; order Myrtales; family Myrtaceae; genus Psidium; species Psidium guajava. The sequence continues at coordinate 31,807,182 of CM028229.1, read as the reverse complement.
GTAGCTGTCTCACGGTATCGTGTCTTCGACGTATATGTCGGGACTTTCCATTATACATAACATTCCTTACCCTTCCAATTGCCGCTTGACTATCACAATGAATACATACAGCTGGCATTGGTTTAGGCCAATTAGGAATGTCTTCTAAGAAATTTCGAAGCCACTCTGCTTCTTCACCAGCCTTATCCAAAGCAATAAATTCTGCTTCCATAGTAGATCTTGCAATGCAAGTTTGTTTGGATGATTTCCAAGACACTGCTCCTCCACCAAGTGTAAACACATACCCACTTGTGGATTTTGTGTCTTTTGTGCCAGTTATCCAATTTGCATCACAATATCCTTCAAGTACTGCTGGATACTTTGTGTAATGCAAAGCATAGCTTTGAGTGTGCTTCAAATAGCCCAATACACGTTTCATTGCTTTCCAATGATTGTCATTTGGACTAATTGTAAATCGACTCAGCTTGCTCACAGCACAAGCTATGTCCGGCCTAGTACAGTTCATGACATACATTAAATTGCCTAGTATACTAGCATAATCATTTTGAGCTTTACTTTCACCAGTATTCTTTGAAAGATGCAGATTAACATCTATCGGGGTCTTTACTGGTATAATATCTAGATTCTTGCATTTTTCAAGAATCTTCTCAATGTAATGAGACTGCGATAAAGCTAATCCTCCAGATGTCTTTTGGATTTTAATTCCTAAAATAACATCTGCAACCCCCATATCTTTCATATCAAACTTACTTGTGAGCATGCGTTTGGTTGCCTTAACAACCTCACTATCACTACCCATTATAAGCATGTCATCTACATACAAGCACAGAATGGCAAAGCCATTATGAGTATTCTTAAAATAAACACATTTATCACACTCATTTATTTTAAAACCATTCGACAACATGACTTGGTCGAATTTAGCATGCCACTGTTTCGGTGCTTGTTTCAATCCATAGAGTGACTTGATTAGACGACATACCTTCTTCTCTTGTCCTGGAACGATGAACCCTTCAGGTTGTTCGAGATATATTTCTTCCTCCAAATCCCCATTTAAGAAGGCCGTTTTCACATCCATTTGATGAATTTCAAGCTTATACACCGCTGCTATAGCAATTAGCATCCTTATGGATGTAATTCTTGTGACAGGTGAATAAGTGTCGAAATAATCCAGACCTTCTCGTTGCTTGTATCCTTTTACTACAAGCCTAGCCTTATATTTATCAATAGTACCATCCGCTTTCATTTTCTTCTTGAATATCCACTTACATTGTAGTGGTTTATTGCCAGGAGGAAGGTCAACCAATTCCCAAGTATGGTTTGACAGGATGGATTCAACCTCACTATTGATAGCTTCTTTCCAGAACGGAGCTTCTGGGGATGTCACAGCCTCTTTAAAGGTCCGAGGCTCATTCTCTAACAAATATGTTAGAAAATCAGGTCCAAAAGAATTAGAAGTTCTTTTTCTTTTACTACGTCTAGGTTCATCCTCCATAGGATCGTTTCTAGGTGTAGTCTCCCTAGGCCTTTTATCATTATTGATTGGCTCATATACTCTGTTATACGGAAAAATGTTCTCAAAGAACGAGGCGTCCCTTGATTCAATGATCGTATTAACATGTATATCTGGGATTTCAGACTTATGGACCAGAAATCGATATGCATTACTATTAAGAGCATATCCAATAAAGACACAATCAACAGTTTTCGGTCCTATTTTGACCTTCTTAGGTTTAGGAACGGCAATCTTAGCTAAACACCCCCACACTTTGAGGTATTTCAAATTCGGCGTTCTGCCTTTCCACTTTTCATAAGGAGTTTGTTGTGTCTTTTTGTGGGGTACTCTATTTAAAATAAAATTTGCTGTCAGAACAGCTTCCCCCCACAAGTTCTGTGGTAATCCAGAACTATTTAGCAACGCATTCATCGTTTCCTTTAACGATCGATTTTTCCTTTCTGCCACGCCATTGGACTGTGGCGTATAAGGAGGCGTAATTTGGTGAATAATGCCAAATTCAGAACAAATTTCCTCAAAAGGAAATTCATATTCACCACCTCTATCACTTCTTATCATTTTGATTTTGCTATTTAACTGAGTTTCAACTTCAGACTTATAAGTTCTAAAAGCAGATATAGCTTCATCTTTACTACTCAGCAAATAGACATAACAATACCTTGAACAGTCATCTATAAAAGTGATAAAATATTTCTTACCACCTCTTGTGGGTATTGTTTTCAAATCACATATGTCAGTGTGTATTAAATCTAAAGGTTCAGTGATTTTATTGTCTATAGAATGAAACGGAGGTTTGGAAAATTTTGATTCAACACACACTTGGCATTTTTCACTTGGACAGTCAGATTTTGGCAATAGTCCCATGCTCATCAATTTCTTTATTGACTTGTAGTTAACATGTCCTAATCTAGCATGCCATAAATTAGGAGACTCAAGCACGTAAGCAGAAACAACTTTATTCATAGAATCATTAGGTACAACAGTCATTACATTCAGCTTAAACAAACCCTCACTCAAATAACCTTTTCCTACATACATCTCATTCTTGGAGAGTACAAACTTGTCAGATACAAACACCAACTTAAAACCATTCTTGCTAAGGAGAGATCCAGACACTAAGTTCTTGCGTATGTCTGGCACATGCAGCACATCGACTAGTGTCACGGTTTTTCCAGACGTCATCTTCAGAGCAATCTTGCCAATACCTTCAACCTGAGAGGTCGATGAATTACCCATATAGAGTTTCTCATCACGTGCCATAGGTGTATAGGATGTGAACATCCATCTATTGGCGCATATATGGCGAGTTGCTCCAGTATCAATCCACCATTCTTTGGGGTTGCCCACCAAATTGCACTCGGATATCATAGCAGTCAGATTGATATCATCAACGCCATTGGAAATTTGTTCCACCACATTAGCTTGAGTATGCTTTCTCTTCTTTGCTCTACAGTCCTTGGCACGATGTCCAGCTTTTCCACAATTGTAGCATTTGCCAATGAACTTTTTCTGGCCTTGGGTGGATTCCTCTCCAAATGTCTTTCTCTTCTTGTTGGGTTTCGATCCTCCTTCAACAAAGTTGGCCCTTGAGACCTCCAGTTTGCTACCAACTTTCTTTTCAGAAAGTCTATTGTCTTCCTCGATCCTCAATCGAACAATCAAGTCCTCAAGCGATAACTCCTTTCTCTTATGTTTGAGATAATTCTTGAAGTCCTTCCAAGATGGCGGCAACTTCTCAATGAATGCAGCCACTTGAAATGATTCACTAAGAATCATGCCCTCGGCATGGATGTCATGCATAATCACTTGAAGTTCTTGGACTTGACTTAAGACGGTCTTGAAGTCGACCATCTTAAAGTCCAGAAATTTGCCGACTATGAACTTCTTCAATCCAGCATCTTCGGTCTTGTATTTCTTGTCTAGATTGTCCCATAATTCCTTAGCCGTTTTCAACGGGCTATAAACATTATACAGGGTATTGTCTAGACCATTGAGGATGTAGTTGCGACACAGAAAATCGGAGTGCTTCCACGCATCTACCGCAGCAAATTTTTCCTTGTCCATTTCTCCCTCATCCAACTTAGGAGCATCCTCGGTGAGGAACCTTGCCAAATTCAAGGTCGTGAGATAGAACAACATCTTTTGTTGCCATCTCTTGAAGTCAGACCCATTGAACTTTTCTGGCTTTTCTTCATGAGTTGGAACAGACGCAACAGGCGTCATTGATGTCGAGGCCATTTCTATTACGAAAACAGAAATGATTGGCGAGTGAATATATGGCAAGACTAGTAATACAAAATTGGAAAACTGGAAATATGAACTATTATAGTAGGCACATATGATGAGACAGGAAAAAAACAATTTCTGAATATATGAAAAGAAATTATCGAATGACTATAGCAAATGACTATACTACGACATTCGACAAACAGACTCGAAGGCGAACACAGTATAGGAACAAAATTCGTCTTAAGATTGTAGTCGTTCTTATGTGTGTTCGCATAAATCAAGTCGAAGAATTAGACAAACCTGAAACAGGTGCAGACGAATGGCTGATTGGATGATCGATCCGAGCCCGACGATTTCACGTCGTGTCCTTAAGACGAATTTGTCCCCTCCACAGGTACCCAAAGTTGCGTGGACAATCGCCTCCCAGGATAGAACGGATCACACACTTCCGTCGAAGCGGCACTTCCTCGACGAAAATCCTTCGAACTCAACTTCGGGAAGTATCGCACAGATGAGAGTGAGTGATAGATGAATTTTCAAGAAGCAAAAAATGAATGCTCGTTTTTACTTCGAAAAATCAGAATGTATTATATATAGGTCCAATCGAAGAGTCACGAATTCATGGTTATTTGGAGTTCGGTTATTACCGAATCAACACCTTCATTCGGCGTTCGGTTATTGCCGAATCAACACCTTCGTTTGGTGTTCGGTTATTGCCGAATCAGTGTCTTCGTATAGGTTGAAGAGAAATTATGAATAGACATGATTCGAAAGAAAAAATAATAATAATAAATAAAATTTCGGACGAACATGTCTATTCGGAAAAAATAAAACGATGGGTTTAACTCGGACCCGGGCCGGGCCGGGCCCGGCCCGATCCCGCCGCCGCCGACGCGCGTGTGGACCGGTCCGACTTTGTCCAAGACCTCTCTCCTCCACAAAAGTGGGGTGCCCCTTGGGGCCCAAACCCATTGGAGAGGCTCAACTATTTAAACCCTATTTCCATCTCTCTTTTATCCCATGTGGGACTCCCTCAACCACATTCTCATTCAACTTTTTAAGAGTCTTTTTGGAACCAAAATCCCAACAAAAGTCTAACTCGACATTAGCAGCTTTTTTTTTTTGGTGGCTAGAGTAGATGTTTGCAGCATGACAATTCCATGTTCCCCTTGGCAACTTGTGTGTGTGGCGCCGCTCTGCTGTGTCCTTAGCTTCACGACGCGGAACATCTGGCTCAATGGGAGAAATTGATGGAAAGTTAACAATATCAACCATGAAGGGTGGGAATATTCCAGTGAAGCTTCTGTTTGCTTTTCTTTGTTGCTCTTGGCATCTTTGATGTTTTCTTCTGATGGTTTGGTTATAGCATGGTTTTAATGTGGGGGTTTTCCTCCTGCCCTGTTTTCCTGGGTGGGTGTTGATGGTTACGGTGATGGAAATATTGTTGGGGTGCTTTAGTTAGAAACCTGAATTTGTCAAGAACAACTTCTGCTTGTTGCAACGTGGAGAGCTCGATAAGGAGGCAAATCAGATGGGACAGAACCGCGATTCAATGGATGATGCATTGTGTTCCTGCTCCTTGGTAAGTAAATATTGTGTTCCTGCTCCTTTCACTTGAAATGATTACCACCATGACTTTTTCGCTGAAAGATTGTGATGCTGGAATATTACCTGAAAGTTTAGATGTTAGGAAGCATGAGACACTGAAAGTGACACGAAGTAGAGGCAAATGCCAATTCTGAAAAAAAAAATTAAGGGGGAAAACCACAGGAAAACTTGAACTTCGAATTGGTTGGTGTGAAGAGCTGCCACACGCGAGACGTGGGCCAAATAGAGCTTAGACATATGTCTACTCCCATGAATACAACTCTACCTAGCTATCTAAAAAAAAAAAAATCGAAGTGAGAATCCAACCCTATTTCTTGGACAACAGGCAGATGTCTTTCTGCTGGTTCAGGTCACCCCCATAGGCTATCGATTGGTAAAAACTTTCTAGTTGTTGAAAAAATCAAGAATTTGACGCCTTCCTTCTAAAACGTGATGGTACTTCTTTTCATTTCGATAAAAAGACCGGGCTTTGAAATCTATGATAGATAAGAGGGACGAGCATTTGTTCACGTCAAATAGAAATCTATCGGTATACTTCCAAATGAAGAAAAATGCAAAATCTTTGTCTTTCTTCATTTAGTTAAGCTGGCGGAGCCATATCTTGCAGGGTGGGACCATGAGGTCTTAAGCCTCTCTCATCTAGAAAGCTAACTTAAAAGTTAAGGTTTTCCCTCACACTTATAAACCAATCATCAGTTTCTTCCACAATCGATGTGGGACAGCACCAACAATTTCCTCCTCACACATCTCACACATCGGGCCATAAGTCGGAGGTAGGATAACCCGTATCTATCCCGTGTGACTATTGGGTCTAGACTTATTGGTAAGTCTTGAGCTCTGATACCAGTGTTGAGTGGTCTTGATCCCCTCTTATCCCAAAAGCTAGCTTAAAAGTTGAGACTTTCCCTCACACTTATAAACCAACCATCAGCCTCATCTACAATTAATGTGGGACAACACTAACAAAGAGACAACACCATGCATGGTACTTAACTCAGCGGTCTCAATTGCACATATGCTACCCCAGGCGCGCCGCTAGTGCCCAGTTTTAGGAAGAGCATCTCGTAAGTACACACCGGCAAGAAGCCTCTCTTTGAAGAATTCACTCATGAACACCGGGGAGGCTTCGAATGAATTCTCTGGATTGCGTTTACGGACCCATAGCTTCGCTTGGATAAAAAAAAGTCATGCTTCGCCGTGGTCAGAGTGTGGGGATTTCCTTCTTTTTAATCAAACTTCACAATTTTAAGTAGCTTTATGTTAATTTGGCCGAGGACTGGTGATTTTATGTCTATTACTAAATAACTAACAATGAGAGGGGGGGACAATAACTAATGACGATTTTTCGAAGAAAATTAAAGAAGAACGCCGGCTGGGACCGAATGTAATAAGTTCATGTCTGTCTTTTTCTTCTTCTTTTCTCTCAAAGACATATTTCGTGATTCTATGTGGTTCCCGGCTTAGTAGCTAAAGGGACGAGCACTTCGATTGCCCAACAAGAACTTGCTCGCTCGTTAACTCTTCCATGGCATCTGCACCTTGGAGCTTACCTTCTCTCTCTCTCTCTCTCTCTCTCTCTCTCTCTCTCTCTCTCTCTCTCTCTGTTTTGCTCTGCTTCAGCTTGTGAATTTGCTTCCATGGGCAGAGAATCAGCCGGCCCATCCTGTCCCAGCACTCAAAGTTCGTCCCAGAGACCATGGCACCACCCATCATCATCAGCATCCTCCAGCTACTAAGTTCCGACTGGTGAAAGCTCAGGTGAAAAGATTTCATTTTTAACTTCGATGTGGACCCGGGACCGACTCGCTATCGAACCAATCTGTTCGTCCTCCCGTTCGACTTAAATTTCAAAGTTTCCTTGGAATTTTGCCTGTCCAGGCTGCGAAGGGCGATGGACACACGAAGCCAAAGAGCATGATTTGCACCGGCTGCGCCGGAAATGGGAAGCTCGTTGCTGCTTTGTGATTGAACATCACAGAGATCACCCTCTGTTTCTGTCCCTTCAGGTTGCAAGTTCGCCTAGCTCTGATATGCATATTCCTAGGAATATATCTCTAGAACAGTGACAGTATGCTTGCCTGAGTTGGGCAGGTGCCGCCACCAGCCTCCTCCAGGCCCGAACCAGCAGGGTAGACTTCAATAACAAGGTTAGGCTTGAGTTTGGGCATAACCCAACCTACCCATTTGAGTACCTTAGGCTCAGATGACCGCAAATTAATCTCCTAGTAAATTTTAAATTCCACATAACTGTGTGCTGCAAGCAGAATCTTTATCTTTTGTTTGCCCAAAAGTAGGGATTTTTTCCGTACTAGTAAAATTTTTTTTTGTTAAAGTAACATTTCATTCATATTCACAAAAGAAAAGAAAAAACAAAGAGAGCATCTAATTAGTATTAAAAAAAAAACGATGTTGCTCTTGCTGGCTGGGAGCATGGGAATTGTGTTGCCAAGCAAAGGGCGGAAAGAAACTTAGTGTCGCGGCATTCAGTAACTTATCAACACTTCTTTGATATAGCCCAACTCTTTTTTATAGCTTGCAAATTACAGTTATGTATTAATTCACCAACTTTTATTTATGTAAGTTGCCGACGCTTAAAATTTACCAACTTTTTTTTTTAATCAATCTAATTAGTGTGATGCACCAACTTTTGTCAGATTACCAAGTTTTTTGGATACCGACTGCTATTGATTTACTTGTAATTGTTTTTTCTAATGCATCAATTTTTCTATTGAGTTACCAATTTTTATTTGCCTTGGTAAGCAATCCCTTCTTACTATTTTTTAAACCAGGGATACTAGGTCGACAAGTCGGTTATAAGGCACTATGCAAAGCAAAATATTTTCCAACTTTTCTCATTGAAACTTAAATTTGCATTTAATGGCAACGTTATAAATATCAACATTTTCCTAAATTATTGAAATAGATTAGAATGACTTACCAGATTTTCTTTGATTAAGTTACCAGTTAGTTTTGGTTACCAAATCGATTTCAGTTTTGGAAAAAGGAAAAAAAAAAACCCACTCTTATTTGAGTTGCATTCTGAGTTTTGCTTCTTATTAATAATCAACTTTTCTGATCTTTTACCAACTTTTACAAATCTTTCTTAGTTGTGTCTTAAAGGTATTAACTCTTATGTGAAATTACTAACCTTAATTTGGGTTATTAATAAACTTTTCTACAATTAAGTTAACCAGTTATGCTATATGAACTCTTATAGAAATTAGTAAACAACGGTAATTTTGTCTTCTTCTTTTTTTTACTTTACTAATTTCTCTATTGGATTTATTAATCAGAAATAGAATTTGTAGGTCTCCAATATAATATCGGTAACTTTTTTGAATAGTTGGTATATTTAAGGTGCTGGCAAGGAAGTTAATAAACATTATACGAAGGACGAAACAAGCTTTTTTCTGTTAAGGATTAAAACCTTGATAATTTAAAAAATTAAAATAAGCTCCCGTAACTAACTCTAATAAGGGTTGGTAACACTTGGTAATTTAATCGTACAAAAGGGGTTAAGAGAAATAGAAGGGGTAACTTAATGATAAAATTGGTGAATTAGAAAAACCAAATAAATGCTGATAAGAGACTCAAATTAGAGTCGATAAATAAAGATTAATGGGTAACTTGATTATAGAAAAATATGTAAGTGACATAAAATAAGTTTCATAGTTTCATCAATAGTCGATAAATTCAAGGCGTTACTAAGAAAATCAAGTAAAGCTAGTAAATTAGAGAATTTTTTTTGGGGGGTCAAATATAAGAGAAGTTCATAATTTAAAGCAAATAAATGTCGGTAACACAAAACTAGTTGGATACTTGCGATAAAAAAAAAATTCGTAATCACTCTAAACGAGGTTGATAATTTCTATTAAAAAAATATAATAAATGAGGTAAATAAAAATGATAATTAGGTAGAAAATTACAGTTTTAAGCAAAAACTAAGATGATAGTGAGCAACTCAAACAAGAGTTGATTACCACAAAGTAGTTCATATAATCAGAGAAAGTTCCGCGAGTTACAGGTCACTCAAATAATAATTGCTAATTTTACGTAATAGTCGGTAGATTGATATAAATAAAATTGGTAAATATTATGATAAGTTTTTATGCAGTTAGGTATAAGATAAGTTGATATTTAGAAAAAGGCTGATTCCGTTGAAAGTTCTAAATTAGTACCCATAACACATTTACTCCAAACTAAAAAATCTCAAACCAGTGACAATGATGCATATGGCCCCGGTCCAACGTCACAAAAAATCTCAAATTATATTTTATGGCACATTTACTTCAAATTAATTTTCATCTCACAAGAAATCTCGAATCGGTATATTCCTTACTCAAATCTACCCTCCACTAACATTTTTGTTTACGGTTGTCTCAGGGTAGAGACGTCCTAGGTAACAAGATCAACCGCAACAACCATGTCTGCATCTTTCATTTCGGTAACCTTAGTTGACTGTCAGCCGAACTGACAACATGAAGTTCGATCAGTCGGAGATGGATCGGATTTTGAACTCTCCAGTGGAATTCTTGTTCTCGTTTCACCTGCTGATTACCTCACTGGGAACTTACTGCCTGATCTGAAAAATGGGTTCCTTCTATGTGTTTTGTCAATACATAGGTGCAGTCTCGTGTTCTCGATGCAAAGGCAGCCGTGTGAACCCTGAAGAACTCTTCAATGGACAGTTCAAAGCCGGTGACTCTTGCTGGCTTTGTGGGTAAGCTCGAGTTCCCCCAAAATGAACATCGGTCGCAGGCAATGCTGAAAATCTAGGGCCGCAGGAACCTTTTCCGGGGGTTTTTCCCGAAGGCGGATTTAGAAACTATTGAAAATATTAAAATAAATTTTGGAAGAAAGTCAAAAAAAGAAGAAGCCTCAATTTTTGACTATTAATGAACAACTTAGGTGTGCTTAAGCCTCAATTTTTGACTATTGATTGTCAAAAATGGACAACTTAGGTGTGCTTGAATTTGATAAAATTAAGTGTAGTCAAATAAAGACATTTAAGTTTGGCAAAAATTAGGTATAGAATTGGCTATAAATATGTGTGGTTTTCTTGTAAGTTTCATATCAAGGAGGAGAAGAAATAAAAAGAGAGAGAGAGTTCTTGTAAGAACAAGCTTAAAGCAAAGCTTGATTTTCTTTGTGTAAAACCTTGACAAAGGTATTTTGTAGTATTGCTCTCTCATTTGTGTTTTTGTTATTCTCTCCAAATTAAATCCTCCAAGCTTCCGCAAAATTCCTCCTTCCTTTTTATTTGGTTCCTACATTTGGTATCAGAGCCAAGTTATGGCGTCCACAAGTTCCGTTCAATTTCAACTTCCAAAGTTGAACGGAAAGAATTTCAACAACTGGTCCGTCCAGATGAAGGTTTTGTTCAAATCGCAAGATTTGTGGAACCTGGTGGAGAATGGCTACATCGAAGTAGCTAATAACGAAGAATTCAATGCCATGAGAAAGGAGGAGAAGGATTCGTTGGTGGAGTCCCGGAAAAAAGATCAAAAAGCATTATATGCGATCTTTCAAGCTGTGGAGGAGACGATATTTGAAAAAATATCGAATACCGAGACCGCCAAAGCGGCGTGGGATATTTTGCAAAAATCCTACAAGGGCGACGATCGTGTTCGAAGAGTTCGGCTTCAAACACTTCGAGGTGATTTTGAGTCTTTACGCATGAATGATTCTGAATCTATCTCTTTGTATTTTGATCGTGTACAAAACATCGTTAACCAATTGAGGGTTAATGGTGAAACACTCCAAGATGTACGAGTCGTAGAAAAAATCTTGAGGTCTTTGACTGAAAGATTTGACTACGTTGTTGCGGCAATCGAAGAAGGCCAAGATATATCAACCATGATGTTGGAGCGGTTGATGGGTTCATTATGCTCGCATGAGTAAAGAATGAATCAAAAGTCCGTCGGTTCATATCCCGAGCAAGCCTTGCAAAGTCGTATTGTTCCATCAAATCGAGGAAGCTATCAAGGAGGTCGAGGTCGCGGAGGAGGCCAAGGAAGAGGTGGAAATTCCAATTTCACCGGGAAATTTAAAACACGTGACAAATCAAAAGTCAAGTGTTTTAAGTGCAACAAGTTCGGACATTACAAATCCGAATGTCATGCAAAGGCAACGTACGAGCAGGCGGAGCACGCACATACCACCGATGCTGAAGAATACATGGTGCTAGCATGTACGAAGGATGACTCAAGTACTGCAGACACCAACATATGGTATCTAGACATTGGTTGCAGCAATCATATGACTGGCCGGAAGGAATTATTCTCGCAATTAGATGAGACGAGTCGTGGTGAAGTCAACTTCGGGAATAAATCAAAAATTCCCGTGATGGGCAAAGGTAACATTAATATCAAGTCAAAAGATGGTACTAATGTTACTATTGCAAATGTTTACTTTGTGGCAGGACTTTTTTGGAATTTGCTAAGTGTTGGGCAACTTTCCGAAAAAGGCCACAAAGTTCACATTGAAAATGGAATTTGCACCATCAGAGGTGTCAACAACAAGTTGATCACAACGGTGCAAATGACGAAGAACCGGATGTTTCCCATGACTCTTCAGACGAAGAATCTCTTGAGTTTTCAAGCGATGATGAAAGACAACAACTGGCTGTGGCATCTTCGATACGGTCATCTAAATTTTCGTGGACTAAAACTACTAGTTCAGAAAAAGATGGTGACCGGCATGCCTTTAATCGAATGTCCAGATCGTCCATGCGAAGGATGTCTCGTTGGAAAACAACATCGAGAATCATTTCCAGTAGGGAAAGCCAGAAGAGCAAAGCAACCTTTGGAGCTGGTACATACAGATATATGTGGCCATGTTGAGGTTGAATCAGCCGGACAAAAAAGGTACATGCTGATTTTTGTTGATGATTTTACTAGAAAAACTTGGGTATATTTCTTGAGAGAAAAATCTGAAGCATTTGCCAAGTTCAAAGAATTTAAAGTCTATCTTGAAAAACATAGTGGCTTTAACCTAAAGACGTTGAGATCGGATAGAGGGGGAGAATTTACCTCAAATGAATTTGACAAATTTTGTAAAATTCATGGAGTAAAACGTCAGTTGACTGCCAGCTATACACCTCAGCAAAATGGTATAGTAGAAAGAAAGAACAGGACAATTTTTGAAATGGCAAGAAGTATGTTAAAAGCCAAAAATTTGCCTAAGAATTTTTGGGCAGAAGCGGTTGCTTGTGCTGTATTTGTACTAAACAGGTGTCCAACAAGGAGTGTTCTTGGAAGAACCCCAAAAGAGGCTTGGAGCGGCAACAAGCCAGATGTTTCGTTTCTACGAGTATTTGGGTGCGTGGCATATCCCCATATACCAGATGAACGAAGAAAGAAGTTGGATGACAAAAGCGAGAAGTGCATCTTCATTGGCTATAGTGACACAACTAAAGGTTATAAGCTGTATAACCCAGTCACTGAAAAGGTAATTATCAGCAGGGATGTCCAGTTTTTTAAAGATGAAGCTTGGGACTGGAACCAAAATGGTGACCAGAAAAGCATCACCATCGAAGATGAACAATTGGAGAGAGAAATAGAAGAGCCTCCATCATCTTCAACTAGTGGTACATCTTCACCAACAGCAGCTTCAGAACCACCACTACGTCATTCACAACGACTGAGGGAGACGCCAGCAAAATTCAGGGATTACGTGGTCACAGGAGGCGATGGCAGTGATAATAACGGAATCACTGATGAAACATTGGTAAACTTTTGTTTGTTTGCTGAATGTGATCCTGTAACCTATGATGAAGCAGCTGCAGATGAAAGGTGGATTCATGCAATGGATGAAGAAATTCACTCCATTGAGAAGAATGACACATGGGTGCTAACTTCTTTACCACCTGGTAAGAAACCCATTGGTGTCAAGTGGGTGTACAAGACGAAGTACCAACCCAATGGTCAGGTGGACCGTTACAAGGCCAGACTGGTTGTAAAGGGCTACAAGCAAAAGCCAGGTATTGATTATTTTGAAGTATTTGCACCAGTGGCTCGGATGGATACCATCCGGATGATCTTAGCACTTGCAGCTCAAAATCATTAGAAGATCCATCAAATGGATGTGAAATCAGCATTCCTCAATGGTGTTCTTGAAGAGGAAGTCTACGTGGAGCAACCACAGGGTTATGAGAAAGGGCATGAAAATCAAGTTTACAAACTGAAGAAGGCTTTGTATGGGCTAAAACAGACACCTCGTGCTTGATACACACGTATCGACACATACCTGTTAGAGCGTGATTTTCAAAAGTGCCCGTATGAGCATACACTGTATATCAAGTCAAATACTAACGGTGACATAATAATTGTGTGCCTTTATGTTGATGACTTGATATTTACAGGCAGCTGTGAAAAAATGTTTTCAGAATTCATGGAGGCTATGACTAGCCAGTTCGAGATGACTTATTTAGGATTGACGTCCTATTTTCTTGGGCTTGAAGTGAAGCAGACAGATAATGGCATATTTATTTCACAGCAGAAATATGCTAATGATATTCTGAAGCGATTAAAAATGGAATCGCTCAAACCAATTCGAACTCCCGTAATTGAACGTTTGGAGCTGAAGAAAGAAGGAACCGGTGAATTGGTAAATCCCACTTATTTCAAAAGCATTATTGGCAGTTTAAGATATTTGGCTTCTACAAGACCAGATATTACCTATAGAGTGGGAATTATTAGCAGGTTCATGGAGAAACCATACCAATCACATTTACAGGCGGCAAAAAGAATTTTGCGGTATGTCAGTGGAACTCGTGATCATAGAATTTTTTATTCTTATACTGACAACTTTGATCTGTTGGGGTATACAGATAGTGATTGGGCAGGTGATACTGAGACTCGAAAGAGTACTTCAGGGTATGCTTTCTTTCTTGGATCAGGAGTAATTTCTTGGTCTTCGAAAAAACAGCAGATTGTTGCACTCTCGACAGCTGAAGCAGAATACATGGCATTAGCTTCAGGGGCTTGTCAAGCAATATGGCTTCGATGGATGCTGCGTGAATTGATGCATGAACAAGCAAGTCCTACTAAATTGATGTGTGACAATAAGTCGGCTATTGCATTAGCCAAGAATCCTGTATTTCATGGTAGGAGCAAGCACATCGACATCAAGTATCACTATATTCGTGAGCAAGTCAAAGATGGTGAAATTGAACTTAATTTCTGCAGATCAGAAGACCAGATTGCAGATATCCTGACAAAACCATTGAAGGCTGATCTGTTCGAAAGATTGAAGACGATACTTGGTGTTATGAACTTCCAAAATCAATTTTAAGGGAGGCTATTGAAAATATTAAAATAAATTTTGGAAGAAAGTCAAAAAAAGAAGAAGCCTCAATTTTTTACTATTAATGAACAACTTAGGTGTGCTTAAGCCTCAATTTTTGATTATTGATTGTCAAAAATGGACAACTTAGGTGTGCTTGAATTTGATAAAATTAAGTGTAGTCAAATAAAGACATTTAAGTTTGGCAAAAATTAGGTATAGAATTGGCTATAAATATGTGTGGTTTTCTTGTAAGTTTCATATCAAGGAGGAGAAGAAATAAAAAGAGAGAGAGAGAGTTCTTGTAAGAATAAGCTTAGAGCAAAGCTTGATTTTCTTTGTGTAAAACCTTGGCAAAGGTATTTTGTAGTATTGCTCTCTCATTTGTGTTTTTATTATTCTCTCCAAATTAAATCCTCCAAGCTTCCGCAAAATTCCTCATTCCTTTTCATTTGGTTCCTACAGAAACTGTGCCGGTCCTTTTGGCCTGCTTTGTTCTTGATACGAGATGACAGACCGCGAATTTAACCTTCCTCTTGCAGATGTGATCGTAAGATTCACCACATGATCTTTGTATGTGTAGAGGTAGGAAGCATTATGCTACGCGGAAACTGTAATGGAGCAGGGTTCGTCGGCGGCTTCATGAGTACTTAACAACGAGTAGAGCTGGTCGAGTTGAGGCCGCGTGTGGTGAACGAAGCTGCATTTGCAGGCTCTATGAGGCTCAAAATCAAAAGCCGATTCGAGGTGTTACTCGGATGGATCTTTCGTAGCAATGTGTGGCTACTCATTTTTCGTTTTTTGGGTGCAAATGTGTAGATTTAGCTAGCTTCCTTTTACTAGGTTTTGTTGATCAGTAAAAAAAAAAGGCCGGCAACGGCAATCGGCCGATTAGCATTGAAAGATCTGGGAAATCTCAAATTCTAGTCGAATTGCAAAGCTCCATTTGTTTTTTGGAGAACAAGTGATTTAAAGAACTTTTTTCAAAAGATGATTCCTTAATTATATCGCTTACAAAAATAAATGAAAGAAAAAAAAATTATCGTTTTCGCGGATACTTTGGCAATGATAATGAAAATATTTTTCATTAACTAACTATTTCAAGCAATGCATGAGATTATCATTAGGAATATATTTTCTAAATTACTCATTTTTTACGAAATAAGCGGAGCCTAGAAGGTAGAAAATTGTCAAAAAAAGTCCTAAATCTTTCGCATTTTTGCGAATTTAGTCGTAAACCTTTTAAGTTTACCGATTCAATCCTATTAACTGGCAATCACTAACGTGGACGCTGACCGTACTACATGACACCATCGACGCTGACGTGGGTAATTTTTAATGTGTTTTTGAATATTTTATTATTTTTATTATTTAGTTTTTTCCCCTTTAGAGGCCAGCAGCATCGTCGGTCCCTAGGCGAGGGCTGTTGGGAGTCATCTGCCACATATTTGGCCAGGCGAGGGCTGGCAAGGACCATGACCCCTCTCTTGCTACCCTCAACAAGTGGCCAGTGGGGTTGCCGTTAGCCTTGGATTCCAAAAATTCAAGAAGAAAATTAAAAAAAATTTCAAAAAATTATTAGAAATCATCAATGTCAGTGTTGGCAATGTCGTGTAGGACAATCGATGTCCACATTAGCTATTCTCGACCAATATAATCGAATTGATAAAAGGCCTAAAAATTTAGGATTTAATCGGGAACTTAAAAGAAATTTTTTTTTAAAATAATTTCATGTTTTATGTAAAGACAAGTGGCGTGAGCTCTTGAGGATCTCTTCAATGGACAGTTCAAGGCCGCCGTCTCTTGTTGGCTTTTGGCCTGCTTTGTTCTCGACATGAGATATGACGGCTTGCGATTCAAGTTTCCTCTCGTTGGCATTAATCTTTTAGGCTTGCCCAACGATCTCCGCACATGCAGAGGCGGGGAAGCGCACGTCGTGGCGGAAACCGCAACGGGGCAGGGTTCGCCGGCGGTCCCGCGAGCGCTTCGCGGCAAGTAGAGCTCCGGCAATCGAATCGGGGGGTGCATGTGAGGAGTAACGGTAACATGTGCAAGCCCTATCGAGCTCGATCAACATCGACAGCTGATTCAAGGTTTTTACCAGGATTGATCTTTCCATGGCAATGTCCGGCTACTCTTTTCCTTTTCTTTCTGGTGCAAAATGGGTAGCTTTCAGCTGTTCTCTTTTCTTTCTAGCCACGTTTGTGCTCGCAAAATTTTTTTTTTTTTATTATGCTAGTCTTGTGGCCAATTAAATTCGATTTTCGGACTACCCGCCACAATGAATTTGAATTACGTTTGGAATACTTGAATTTTTTTTCACGAAAATACGGCTGCGAATACATTGGATTTTTTTCATCAACCTTTTTTATTATCCTCCGTTTTGTATTTTGTAAGGTTAAGATGTTGCAAACTAGTTTTGTTTTCTTTATGTTCGAATCTGTAGTTTGGTTCTAAATCTGGGTTTGCGTCGTACATCCGGGTTATGTACAATTATATAAACAAGTTCAAATAGTAATTAGAAAAAAGGATTTTTTTTCATTGTTCCCTCACGCAAAACTCGACACACCTCACACATCGTCTCTTAAGTAAATAAATAAATAAGAGTTGGGAGAGGAATAATAATAATTAAAAAAAAAATTTAGCAAAAGTAGAGGCTAATAAATGATAATTCTTAGATTGGCCTTGAAAGTGATAGAGGGCATTGGAGACAAAGGAGGTTATCAACCACTGCCACAAGGAAATTGTGGGTTTGTGCGTGGCCGATCGGTTCGGCCTCCACGGAGATGCGATCCCCGGAGGTAATCACTGTAAATTAGCTCTCGTTTCTGCAAAATCGATCTCCTTTGCTCAGTAGCCGTGGACGGTTCAAGGGAAACGCGCGGAAACCAACTCTTCGGGTTTTAGTCTGGTAAGCAATGTCTTCGCACTTGGCGGTCTTAGCAGTTTTGGGTCTTCGTCCAGTTGCCCGTTCGGGTCGTGCGGGTCGTTCGTCTTCGTCTTGACGAACATTGTGCGATTCTTTTTTTGTGAATGTGAATTGTGGGGTGTTCGTTTGTTCGGCGTATCTGGAGCAGCTTGTGCTGTCCCATGCTATTAATCTGAAGGGGAGCCTTTTTTGGTGCAATGGCTGTAGTAACCAGCTTAGGCGGCGGCTCGGTCACGGGTAGATAAACTGCAATTCTACGGGTGTTTCGGGCTAAAGGGTCGAGGGCAGATGGAAACATGCCTCTGTTTCATTTTGCTTCTGTAAATAGAGCTGCTTTTGTTCTGTTGGTGTCTGGAAGATGATCGAACCTTGAAAGATGTACGTGCTGATCAGGAAAAAGGGGGAAGATAACTGGGCAAGTAACCTTGTTTTATGGGTTGGAAAATGAAGTTTCTCATTGTCATTTACTTGCTGCTATTGGTTTGGTCTTTAACGTGGTATGCCCCTGTATAATTATGGAATTGAGTGGAGAAGTTTCTTGTGGCATGGCAGAGTAGGGCTTTGTCCTTTGGTTATTGCAGAAAGGATTTAATTATCAACTGGACATTGGGGATTTATCTTAGAGTAGCACCTTGCTTACGGCTTCAATTTTCCCATGTCTGTGCATCGCTTTTACTACTGAAGTTACTCTTCCTTTTACTTTGTTGTATTCTGTGAACTTGTCTTTTCTGCTTGATATACTAGCTGGTAAACGTAGTTACCATCTTCATGCCTCACTGGAATGCCGTTTGGTGTTATTGGACATGATACTTTATCTGTCGTTTTTTGAGCAAAGAACCTCACTACGATAGACATGTTATGGAACTTACATCTTGGGACGTTTCGCATTTTTCTTTTATTAGTTCACTGCAAAGACGTCACTCCCTTATCTAGTTGTCCTGCCAGCTCAGAGCAAGGTTTGGGTTTTGTTTTTAAGTCCAAGTCTGAGAAATTTTTCCCATCAATAACATTGTGTGAGAAAAAGATTTGGTTGGGATTTTCGATGCTGTTGCAGGTGATAATAGAGCTACATCCATAGTTATTTTCAAGAACGGTGTGTTTGGAGGAACAATGGAGTCAAAAGGAGCTAGGAAGGACACGGTGGTGACTCAAGTTAGTATTGGTGGATTTGATCAAAATGTTACGGCAAAAGAGCTGGTGGAGTATTTGGAAGATACAATTGGCCTTGTCTATAGGTGTAGGTTGAAAACCTCCTGGACGCCCCCAGATTCCTATCCAGATTTTGAGGTGTCAACGTTTGAAACCATCCAGATAGTGGATGGATATAGAAAGGTGGAGCCGCATGCTTTTGTGCACTTTGCTACGCCTGAAGCTGTAACTTCAGCGTATGAGCTTTCGCTGAACAATGGGCTCTTTTTGAACAATAAACCTTTGAAAGTCAGCCTGGGACCTGAGAGTCCATACCATATGAATCAAAGGAGGAGGACTACCATTCCTTTCAAGTTGCCTGAGGTGCACCTAGAGATAGGAACCTTGATTACGCCGGAAGAGTTTCTGGTAGGTTGGAGAGGACCTTCATCTGGGGTCAATTTTTTTGTTGATCCTTTCGATAGTATGTGCAGGTTCTGCTTCACCAGGAAAACAGCGTTTTCTTTCAAGGACCTGTCTGACTATGCTGTGATAAATTGTGATTTTAAGATGGAGTTCCTGGTGAGGGAAATCAATGAGATCAAACAGTACCGAGAAATGTCGTCAATTGTTGTACTCTTGCAGCTGGCTTCACCTCCTCGTGTGTATTATAGAACTGCTAATGACAACATAGAAGACACGGTTCCATTTGACTTGTTGGATGATGAGGATCCTTGGATTCGAACTACAGATTTCACAACTAGTGGGGCTGTCGGTCGATGTAATACCTACAGAGTGTCAGTTCCACCACGCCATGGACTGAAGTTGAAGAAAGCCATGGATTATCTTAGGGAACGAAGGGTGCAGGAATTGTCCCTTAGAACGCCCCTGAAGATACAAGATGAGCCTAATTTTGGGAGTCTTATGGTAGACGCCTTTTTCTCTATTCATCAGGAGGGGATAGCTTTCGATGTCATGTTCTTGCTGAATGCTGTCATTCACAAGAACGTTTTCAGCCAACACCAGCTATCAGAGAGTTTCTTTAAGTTACTGAAAAGCCAACCAAAGGACGTAAACATTGCAGCCCTAAAGCACATTTGCACTTACAAACACCCGGTCTTCAATGCATACAAGAGGCTGAAACTTGTTCAACAATGGCTGCTGAAGAATCCCAAACTTCTTAAAAATCAGAAAGAGTCGAACGACATTGTTGAGATAAGGAGGCTTGCCGTTACTCCAACTAAGGCACATTGTCTTCCACCTGAAGTTGAGCTATCCAACAGGGTGCTCCGGAAATATAAAGATGTTGCTGACAGGTTCTTGAGGGTGACCTTTATGGATGAGGGCTTGCAGACAATGAACGCTAATGTCCTCAGCTATTACGTTGCACCCATCTTAAAGGATATCAGGTCGGTTAACTTTTCCGAGAAGACCAAAATTTTTAGAAGGGTGAGGATGATAATGACAGATGGGTTTTATCTTTGTGGACGGAAATATTCATTTCTGGCTTTCTCATCAAACCAACTAAGGGACCGGTCTGCTTGGTTTTTCGCCGAAGACAAAGAAATTGATGTGAACAAGATCAAGGCATGGATGGGAAGGTTCAATAACAGGAACACTGCAAAATGTGCTGCGCGGATGGGACAGTGCTTCTCATCCACATATGCAACTGTGGAAGTTCCACAAAATAAAGTAGATCCTGATCTTCCAGATATTAAGAGGAATGGCTATTGTTTCTCTGATGGAATTGGCATGATAACACCTGATCTTGCCAGGGAAGTAGCAGAGAAGCTGAAACTGGAACTGGATACGCCTTCTGCATATCAGATTCGTTATGCCGGTTACAAGGGTGTGGTAGCTTGCTGGCCAAGCAAAGGTGATGGGATTCAACTTTCTTTGAGGGATAGCATGAACAAATTCCGGTCAAACCACACTACCCTTGAAATATGTTCATGGACCAGGTTTCAGCCTGGCTTTCTAAATAGGCAGATTGTGACATTGCTTTCAACGCTGAAGGTTCCGGATGAGGTATTTTGGGACATGCAGGAAAAAATGGTTTTCAAATTGAACCAGATGCTCGTTGACTCAGACGTGGCATTTGATGTCCTTACATCCTCCTGTGCAGAGCAGGGAAACATTGCTGCAATAATGTTGAGTGCTGGTTTTAGGCCCCAGTCAGAACCTCATTTAAGGGGCATGCTCATGTGCATACGAGCAGCACAACTGTGGGGCCTTAGGGAAAAGGCTAGAATATTCGTTCCCTCTGGGAGGTGGCTGATGGGCTGTTTGGATGAGCTAGGAGTTCTTGAACATGGTCAGTGCTTTATTCAAGTGTCTAGTCCGGCCCTGGAGAACTGCTTCATAAAACATGGCTCCAGATTTTCTGAGACTAAAAAGAATCGAGAAGTAATTAAAGGTTACATTGTAGTAGCAAAAAATCCATGTCTACACCCTGGTGATATAAGGATTCTGCAAGCAGTTGATGCTCCAGAGTTACACCATTTGTATGATTGTTTTGTTTTTCCTCAAAATGGGGAGAGGCCTCACCCCAATGAAGCTTCAGGAAGTGACCTTGATGGGGACCTCTACTTTGTGACGTGGGAAGAGAATCTGATTCCACCTAGTAAGGAGAGCTGGACTCCCATGCAGTATGATCCCGCAGAAGAGAAAAAGCTGCCCCGCGATGTCACCCAGAAGGTAATTGTCATTTAACTGTGGCTTTTGACAAGCATTTAGACTATGTCAAATTAAAACAACTTCAATTTAGGAATGGTGTGCCTTGTCTTTTGAACCAGTGACAGCTATCTTTAAAACCAGTCTTCTGATTAATTTTATTTGGACATTATAAACTTACAACAACTTGCTCTCAGCATAGTTAATTTAAGACACAGCATTAGCTTTTTGTGCCCCACTAGGCAGTCAAATATGAAGTGAGAGATGTTTGAAGTTCTTAATTAGCACTTGAGAGGCCTGAACTGTAAGTTTGCTGCAGAAAGACTCCCACTTTCTCATGTTGTGGCTCAATTCTGCAGGATATCATAGAGTTCTTTGTTAAGCACATTCTGAATGAGAACCTGGGGGCAATCTGCAACGCGCATGTGGTTCATGCCGACCGTAGTGAACACGGGGCTCTGGATGAGAATTGCATTATATTGGCTGAGTTGGCTGCCACCGCTGTTGATTTTCCCAAGACTGGAAAAATTGTCACTATGCCTTACCATCTGAAACCAAAACAGTACCCGGACTTCATGGGGAAAGAGGAATTCCAAACCTACAAATCAAATAAGATCTTGGGAAGACTCTATCGTCAGATTAAAGATGCTTATGATGAGGATTTGAATTCCTCTGAACTGAATTGCGACCCTAAGGATATTCCCTATGATACAAGTCTTGAGGTCCTGGGTGCTGCAGATTTCATTTCCAAAGCGTGGGACCATAAGTGGTCCTATGATGGGCATCTGAGCGGGCTCCTGGGCCAGTACAAAGTGAACAATGAAGAAGAGTTGGTGACCGGTCATGTTTGGTCCATGCCAAAGTATGCAAGCCGCAAGCAAGGGGAGCTGAAGGAAAGACTCAAACACTCTTACACTGCATTAAGGAAAGAATTTCGAGAGATATTCGAAATGTTGGATTTGGATTCCGAGTCATTGAGTGATGAAGAGAGGAATTTGCTGTATGAGCAAAAGGCATCAGCTTGGTACCAGGTGACCTACCATCCAGAATGGGTGAAGAAGTCGGTGGACTTGCGTGAGCCCGATGACGGAGGTACGAGCACCTTGATGTTAAGCTTTGCTTGGATTGCTGCTGACTTCCTTGCTCGGATAAAGATTCGAAACCAAAAAGGTGGGAACCTTGACACCGCCACTCCTGTCAACACCCTTTCCAAGTACATTGCAGATCGTATCTGAAAGCAGCGATCAGCTGGTTAAGATCCATGGTTGTTGGGTCTTTGCGAAGGGTTTCTTGGTTGCAAGTCCACTCTGCCAATTATAGTGGGTATCCACTTTATACTCGAGTTGTTTCTACTGTGCGTTTATTAGTTGTGAAGAATTCTGGGAATTGAGGGCATTGGAATGAACCTTTTTGGAATGTGTATAGATAAGCAAACTGTGCTACCTATGGTTGAAGATGCAGTAGTCCTGAGCTCTGTGAAACCAGTTGAACTTTGATTTTGATGCTTCAGTCCCCGAATATCTTGCAGATGAAGTTTAATGAGTGACTTTCTTAATCTGCTGAAAGAAGCTTGTACAACTGGCTGCACATTTATTCACTTCTTAAGTTCTTATAATTGAAAGCATGACCCTAAAGGAAAAATCTTGAGATTTGCTACAGCTGAAGTTTGTTTATTTTGTTGACATTGACATCTAGCATATAAAAATAAGAACAATAACATAGATTAAGGAGCTAAAGTTTGGTAATTTGTTGGATAACATCCCCACATACGTCCCACATTCTCGAAATTGCATGAGTATACCACTTCCGTTTGGACATTAAAGAACAAGATAATGACTTGATTTAGACAAATAATTGCAGATCTTTCTAAACCCGTTGTCAATTATATACCGTTTATTACTTGATTTAGTCAATAATTGCTCAATGGCTCGGTTCTCCCACTATCTCCTACCTAATCTTCGGTTTTCCATGCATTTCTTGCGCTTTTGAACTATCCAAGTTGATGCTTTTCAATTGGTTTTCCTCGGAAAAGGGTCGATCATCTATTTAGCCAAGGCCCCTCGATTGATATATCACACCGTGGGCGTGCGTGCTTTTGAACTTATTCTTTTGATATGTCTGTAGATTGGATGTGGATACCTAGTGAGTTTTGTTCTTTCGCTACACACATTCGCAATAAGATCGACAAATTAGCTGCTTAATCACAATGATAATGCGTGGTTAATGTTAACACAATAGGGACCAGTGGGGGGGAAAAAACGTGCAGCTTGGATCAGCATGAGCTGGAAAATTAATTAGAAAATTACCAAGTTGGGTTTAGGAGGAAACTGTTTTGGAATAATCTAATCCTAAAGGAAACTGAAGGTACAAGCTACTTGAGCAAGAAATGATTATTTATTAATCAGATGCATGATTCTTGGACACTCAAGAGCTAAGGCAATCGATTCGGGCAAGTGGACGGTCCAAAAGGAATCACTCTCTCTCTCTCTCTCTCCATCAATTTGTACATGTTTGGGGAGTTTAAGAATAGATCAAACCTTAGAAAGCTACTTGATGCCTTGGAAACTAAGGACTGGACAAGCTCTTACCCGGGATAAGGTTGTCCCTGTTCCGAGTCCAGAGCTCTGGGGTGCGGTAGCGTCTGTGTTTGGCTTGAGTTGGACCGGTCCTAAAGCCACTTTTAGAGCTGATGTTCCCAAAGGGGCTGCTGCTAACCTTTTGATTCTTGGTCGGTCAATGGACGGCACTCGTTTTGGAAATGGGGAGTGCGATGTCAACCCAACAAGCCAATGTCAAAAGACTGGATTCATTTCACATTACCTAAAATCGTCCAGGAGAAGAGGGCAAATTATTTGATGGTGGGTTCCACTCTGGGTTCCTCGATAACCCCCTCTTTTCCTTCGTGTGGGACCTGATGCGTTACGGTGTCATCATGATCTAATCGTTTTCGAGTCCATATTCGCTTCTGTAACTCTTTTAACGGAATCATAGAATCGACATGATGGATATCTGAATAAATTTATCAAATCGCGATTTCAAAGGCATGCGAAACACGTGTTTTCGTAATAATAAGATTCGAAACGAGCGCACGATCCGTCCGGCTCTTACAGTAAGGAACGAACTTTTTCTTGACGATAGTGGAAGATGGGGGCCGTTAATCTTGTAGGGCTATTGAAAACTCAACAAAATCGCAACTTCTCAAAACTAACAAACGAAGAGAAATAGAGAGAGCAAAATTAAGAAGAACGATCGCAAGAGGTTTTTTTAATTATCAATTTCCAGAAGAAAATAAATAAATAAATGAAGGTTATCCAAGAAAAAGAACAAACCAAGCCTGGAATTTCTTATCCTCGAATCCAAACATCCCCTAATGGATTTTGTCTTTCTGATGACGTCCACGTCGCTTCCCCCCAAAATCAAATCGCATAGAATCAGAAGATGTAAATGTCCAAAACGCCCCAACTTCGCCCCCATACGTTGCACCTGGAGGGTCGCAATCTGGTGTGCTCGCGCGCACCGTAACTACGGTGCTCCGCACAGCGCTGTCTCAAAGATAAGAAAGCATTCTTCATCATCACCATCTTCACCGGTCACATCACCCCCCCCCCCCCCCCCCCCCATTTTCTCTCTGTCCCTCTTCCTCCGTCTCCACCACTGCTCTTTTTTTGCCCTATCTGATAGGGTTTCAAGCGATCACCGCCACCACCGCCGTCGTGGGCCTTCGGTCTCTCATGCTTCCGTGCCTCCGCTGCCTTTGCGCCGCTCGTTTCTCGCGTGATCGGGTCTCGACTCGCCTTTTTTGGCTCTCTTTGGAGGGTTTCCGGGCGCGATTCCGTGCCGATTTGACCTCCCAGGGTTTCCCGAGCGCTGCCGATGTCGAAGCTCTTCGAGTTCACCGGTAAAGTTTGCGAATTTCCTCGGCTTTTTAACTCCTTTTTTGTTTTTCTAGTTTTTTGCAGATTGATTTTTTTTTTTTGGCTTTCGTTAGCTTTATTCCTTGTCGGATTGGTGGAAATTTTTCGTTTTTTAGGCTGTTTGGCTGACACGAAGGTTGATAGTTGCTGAAAAATCACTTTTTCGTTTGTCTGGTGCAATTCTTCCTTGGCATCTTTTTCACGAGTACAATTGTGGCAGATGTTTTTTCGCATACTTGGCACGGATTGATGCTTCAGGAGTACACTGATGAGCTTTTCGCCATGCCGTTCTTTCTCTTAAAAGAGTCTTTTCTTACTAATCCAGCTGGATGTAGGTTAGATCAGATATGTCTAACGTAGGACATATGGGTGTTGCGGTTGATGTGGCTGCTTTTGTTGTTGATGGCGCTGGGTTTGGAAATAATTGTTTGGGTAGACATACTTGAGGTAGATTCAGCTTATGGGTGTGATTGGTTTTCTCTCATAGATCTGAATAAGCAGTACTTCATATGAAATTTGATTATATTCCTTTTGTGGGCTTTGGTACTTTCTAGTCCTTTTTCTCAAAAAATCCACATCATACGTTTTTCTTTTTTGGTTGGGTTTTTTTTTTTTTTTTTTGTGGGGGAGGGGGGGGGCAGAAGGTTATAGCCCATAAACTGCTCGGTTTTCGTGTGAAGATGTTGGTGCCTACTATAGCTTATTATGATGCTTGATTCGTTGATTTTGGCTTTTGTCATCAACAATTTTGTATCAGATTTCTGCAAGTATTGAGTATTTTGGTTGATTGGGTTTGTGCTATGCTTGCAGGAGATGGTGATTTTTGCCCTGGGGGATCACTTTACCCAAATCCCAAGGAAACGAGTGTCTTTTTTTCCCTTGGTCACCATGTGGATGTTTATTTCCCTACTTGTAAGAGGTCACGTGTCAATGCGCCGTTTGTATTCAGTGGAGACCAGGTCAAGCAGAAAAAGCAGGCCCCATTTGATGTTCTTCCAGATGAGTGTCTCTTTGAGATCTTCAGAAGGTTGCCTGCAGGCCAGGAGAGGAGTGCCTGTGCATGTGTTTCAAAGCGCTGGCTTCTGCTTATGAGCAACATTCGTGGTGACGAACTATGTTGCAACAAAGCCACCCTGCCTTTGAAGCTGGAGGACATGAATGGTCAAAATGAAGAAACATCGGGGGATGGACCTGCCGTCATCAAGGATGATGGATACCTCTCAAGGGTCCTAGAAGGGAAAAAGGCCACTGATGTCCGTCTTGCTGCTATTGCTGTGGGAACTTCTAGTCACGGGGGACTAGGCAAGCTATTGATTCGTGGAAACAATTCGACACGTGGAGTAACAGATCTTGGTTTGAGGGCTGTTGCACGTAGCTGCCCTTTGCTCAAGGTTCTTTCTATCTGGAATGTTTCTTCCGTCGGAGATGAAGGTTTGATTGAGATTGCTAATGGTTGTCGGCAGCTTGAGAAGCTTGAACTTCGCCATTGCAATGCAGTTTCGGACAAGGCTTTGATTTGGGTTGCAAAAAAATGTCCTAACTTGACTGATATAAGCATAGACTCTTGTTCAACGATTCGGAATGAAGGTCTTCAAGCTATCGGTCATAGCTGTCCCAATCTGAAGTCCATTTCTATCAACAACTGTCCCCATGTTGGAGATCAAGGCATTGCAAGTCTCTTGTCTAACACATCTTGTGCCTTGACAAAAGTGGAGCTCCAGACACTCCATGTGACCGATTTGTCTCTTGCTGTTATTGGACACTATGGCAAGTCTGTTACCGACTTGATCCTTGCCAACCTTCAGAATGTGAGTGAAAGGGGCTTCTGGGTCATGGGCAATGGTCATGGTTTGCAGAAATTGAGGTCTTTTGCTGTCACAGCTTGCCAAGGCATGACAGACTTGGGACTTGCAGCATTGGGCAAAGGCTGCCCAAATCTTAAGCAGCTTCGCGTCCATAAATGTGCATTCTTATCTGACGGTGGATTGGACTCTTTTGCAAAGGCAGCCCTATCACTTGAAAGGCTGCAACTGGAGGAGTGCCATCGGATCACACAATATGGGCTTTTCACTGTACTCGCTAATTGTGGTGATAAGTTGAAGTCTCTCACCTTGGTGCACTGCTTGGGAATGAAGGACTTAAATGTGGGAACACCAATGCTTTCTCCTTGCAAATCTCTGCAGTCATTGTCCATCCGTCACTGTCCAGGGTTTGGTGATGTTAGCTTAGTCATGCTGGCGAAGTTGTGCCCTAATCTGCAGCATGTTGATCTGGGGGGCCTTCAACAGGTAACGGATGCAGGTTTCGTGCCACTGCTTGAGAACTGTGATGGTGGTCTCATGAAAATTAACGTAAGTGGATGTACTAATCTGACGGACAAAGCAGTTTCAGCCATCACTGAGATGCATGGTTGGACACTTGAGGTGCTAAATCTTGAGGGTTGTTGGAAGGTTGGAAACAGAAGCTTGGTGGCAATTGCGGAAAATTGTCCATTACTGATCGACCTTGAGGTCTCTCTGTGTGCAGTTACAGATTTTGGTATAGCTGCATTGGCTCGTGCAGACCAGCTCAATTTGCAGATACTTTCTATATCTGGCTGTACTCAGATTTCAGAGAAGTGCTTGCCTGCTTTGAGGAAATTGGGCCAGTCACTTGTAGGTTTGAATCTCCAGCACTGCAGTGGAATCAGCAAAAAATCAGTGAACCTGCTTGTGGAGCAGCTTTGGAGGTGTGACATCCTTCATTAAGCAGCGAAGGTGACTAGTCGCACCCTGAGTTAGTGTCACAAATGCTCAGAGTGGGATGGGTCATGGAGTTCTGTATTACAGTTGGAGTTGGCTCTTGTGGGTAGCAGCATCAGTGTAGTTTTTGGGTCCATAGGATATGGGTCTTTTGTGTCATTGGGAACTTGGTCCCTTTTCCAGGGGGTTCGGCCGAGCATGCTCTCGTTTTTTTTTTGCAGGTTTCTCAAACCTGTTCCTAGCTTTTTGGCTCCTAATGGGGGTGTCAAAGTTCGGCCAGATTTTCCTGAGATACAGTAATCAGGTTCTCTTAGGTCTACATGTTTGTAATTTTTTTTTTCGATGATGTCGGGATTGGCAACTGGTGTTTGAGCTCAGCTTCATGTCATATTTGTCCTGAGCTTTCTCGCCATTTGTCTGCGTGCATTGTGTTGCCTGTTGATTGTTGGTGTTCGAAGTCCGTCGTGTTTTTGATAACCCTTGTTGGGGGAGTCGCTTCTTGACGGACAGGTCTCTGTTTTCCTCAAAGGTCGGGTTAGTATTGGAATCATGGTCAGTCTGGCAGTTTGAAGAGTGAGTTCCTGTGTCCTTTGGCTTTGGCGGTGGCGTCTAACTGTTTAGTGTTAGTCTGCCACAACACTTTGAAGGGTGTTTTTTTATACCAAAGCCTAGTTTTCCGGGGTCACTCTTTTGTGAGCCGCATTGCAGTGTTTCAAAATTGTACCACCCGACCTTTGTGTTGTAATGCTTTATTGTACCATGGAATGAAATGAATAAATGATGTCTTCGTATATGACCTTACCTGTGTAATTCTCTGCGTTCATTGTACTCATCAAATTCAACCGAGAACTCTCTGGTAAACAACGGTGAGTTCGTGCTGCTTGAGTGCTGTTTCTGTTTGTGCGACTTATGCATGAATTGCCTTCAAATCTCTTGTCAATGTTTAGAGGGCTGGAAATGCAATGTCTCGTGTGCTAACATAACTATATGATGTAGTTACGACTGTCCCCGAATCTTGTTAATTTGGTCTTTTACCTTACGTATTTGTTTGCACTATGAAACTTGCAAGTGGTCTGGGAAAAGGCAAATTAAGGAAGAAACTGTTTCTCTGGGTGGGGACTTCCAGCTGTTCCTGCCCAGGTTTAAGTGTTGGATGAATTTATTTAATTTACTTTTTTTGAGAAGAAAGATGATTGTTGAGGGTGCTGGGTATGGATTTATCAGAATTACAAAGACCATTCAAGTTTAGGAACCAAGAAATCTTTGAACAACTGTATTTCGCCAGGAGGGTCTGAATGATGTGGACATCATTTTATCGTGGTAGAGGGTTAACATGTCGTTTTCCTTGAACTAAATAAATGGAGAGGGTGTCGCCATCTTAGACCAACGAATCAAATCTTGGGCTCCTGCACGGAAATGTTTTGTCCTATTCGTCGTAGACTCAGGCTGCTAAATTACACACAAGTTAGTTAATGTATAGTTTTTTTTTTTATATCGAAGATATACGGGCCAGCGTCCGTACGAATCGCACACCTCGACTAATCCTCTGGGAGGATTAGCGTAGCATTCGACCGCCACGACCCTCCTAGTTAATGTACAGTTCATAAGTTACTCTAGATAAAAAAAAGTAAGACATCTTCTGAAAAAATCACCGATTAAAGATAGCATAGCTAGTGGTATCTGACAACTCGATTCAACTTTGAGATCCAATCGATAGGTAACCATGTGGCAAATCTATCAAAATATTGGATCGCAAATGAAGGCATCGATTTGCCAACTAAATTTACCGATATGCACCCATCAATTTTTCCTAATTCATAATCTGTCGTATTTTGCTTACCCAAAAAAGTTAGGTTCTATTTTATTTCCTAGTATATACTATATTTAGTACAATTTCACAATAATATAATGATACAGCACATAAAACTTTCTATTTATGTCAATGCAAATTTTTTTTTTTTGAAGAAAAATAATGTGCTACAACTTTCCTTTGATTTACTTTAACATGCACTCGGGATTAGCTATTTAAAACTTGTACTTACACAACTCCATGTCAAGAATTTTCATTTCCAGTTAACTTGGACGTATCGTGCGATTCAATTCTAGCTTCACGATTCGAGAACTAGTCCCTGATTAGGATCTCGATTTAATCACGATGACTAATCTCTACATGCTTAAGACTTTCAATTCAATCGCTTCCCCCAACAAGGTTGATGCCACTATAATCCGGGGGGTCGCATATTATCAAAGAGGCTCACAGAAGCAACAGGAGAACAGGAAACCATGTAACAAGCGCTTCTTTTCAGTCCTACAAGCTCTCTCATCAGACACATCACTCTAGAAATTCTGGACTCATCAGATATACAGAAGAAAATCGGGACAATCGGTAAGATTATTTTCCAACTAGGTGGGTTCTCATGACAAACCTACCAACGTTTATTTAAGAAATGGGAACTACAGCGCCGGCAGGGAACGAGAAGAAAATTGACTGAGTAAAAAAGAACACTAATCAGACAGTATACACTGCAGCGGTGAAGATAATACACAGTTGGCTTCATTGATAGCACAGACCAATCAGATACACAATGCGGTGAAGATGAACCGGATTGTTCTGGCGGTATTTATATACAGTACCCAACTTCTACCGACCCGAAGATGGAGAAATCAGATTTGGGTCGGCACTAGCGCTAACATCTGTGTCTTCAGTCTGCCCATGGACATCTGAATCTCCCGGTAAAGTGGGAGGTTCTGGGGGCAACAAGGGTGCAAACTCGTCACAGCAGAATCAAGTATCTGGGCCACATCAGCTGGAGGATAGTGTCGGTCCGTACACGTCTGCTCATTGGAACATCAAACTTGTTAGCAACGCAAGATACCACAGAAAGGAACAATTAAGAGAGAGTAGCTTTGCTTCACAAGAATTATAAGGAAAGCACCATGAGTTAAAACACATTTGAATTGTACAATATTGGTCGTTCCATAGCATTCTATTTTCCCAACAATGCTCCTTCATTTTAAATTGTGAGCAATATTAGCTAGTAACAATTAAGTTGACACGATAGATATTCACTTTTCCAAGGACATAGTAAGTCAAAGCGAACAGTTGCAACTCGCAACTGGTTCTTTTGAAATATCTAAATTGTCTTCAGCTGCTCTTTGCTTCAACGATCATCAAAACAGATGAGACATTTGATCTTTTAGACCTCACCTGTATCATGAGCAAAGTAGCGACGCATGATGTGATCAGCTCAGCTGGTATCTGGGTCTCAATCTTGTCGGCATCAGTTGTACAAGGTTTTGAACCGGACACCTGGTTGATCTCGGATGGGCAGGCATTTGATTGATTGTTAGGAACCAAGCTGCCATTGACCTTCTCTGGGGATGCGACACCTAATAACTTGACGTCAGAAGTCAGCTGTTGGTCATTTATTGAATCAAGAGCCTCTCCAATCCTTGTAAAAGCATCTTCCCCCTCTTTCAATGATGATATCGCCTGAAATGAGATAGCACCATAAGGCATCAGTCAACAGCTGATCTGACTGACTTGCACTATACAGAGAAGTACACAACCACACAGTTTGCGTGTGCATGACTACCAGGAGGTTTGCTTGTTTTTCTTATTTTAACGGGCAAACACAAAGAAGGCCCACTTTACTGCCAAGATCTCCTTGAAAAGCAAATAAGGAAGCCACAGCCCAGTGAAGTTTGACAATGCATCTCAAGATTACCAATTACCGCTGTTGGATTTTTAGGTCAGTATCATTTCATCGAGTGTGTGCATGAGTGAGTGGGTGATTGGGTGGGTGTGTGTGTAGGCAAGCATGTGTACATGAGCGCAGGAAAATGCTCCTCAGACCTGAATAGCTTTATCCACCATCGTCTGTGCTTTCAATCTTGAAACCTTCACAATTTCATGAACGTTACATCCTGACTCATGTGGATATAAGTATTTATCAAGTTCTCTTGGAAGGCCAATTGCGGCACCAGAATTCACTGGAGGCTTGAACCAAGAAGGCAACGGATTTCCTGGATAAGTATTCCGTTCCCTCAGATGAACCAAAGCAGAAGAAGCCTGCGTATCAGACATTAACTGCTATTAAAATGTCAGAATAAAAAAGAGCTTGCTACTTGAAAAAAATGACAGACTCAGAGAGAAGCGTGCAGGTGTGATACAAAAATTCACGGAAGCCACATGCCTGGCCACCGGCTTCCTTTAGCTGTACAAGTACCGTGGCGTAATGCTTCTTGAAAGATTCAGAATCCTTAAGAGAGCCATCTCCGTTAATTTGGTCATCCAATACATCATTATTCATGTTTCTAAGCTCCATTAACAATGCCTCCTATGATTCACCGAGGAAGGAAAGAAAAGATGTGTAAGCTCTCTGAGAGATCAATCTCTGTGCACTGGCATTATTTCTATTTTTAGCAAACTAGTCCATACGCCCCAACATAATGCGACAAAAGCTGGTCTAAATATGCAGTTGCAGAATGATTGGAGCACATCACGCAAACAGCAAGATCATATAAAACGGTCATCATAAAAAATTGAACTGATGATTAATGTGCTATTCTAAGTAAACTAACTATCTAGTCAGGCACCTGAATTATTAAAATCTCCAAACAGAGTTCAAGCTAAACACGCTGAACTGGTGAATGCTTAATAGATAGACACACCTTCTTATCCAAAGCATGAGTTAGGTCAGAAAGAGCCCGAATATCGGCTTCTCTTGCCTGGCTATACACCATTCTGCAAGGCTGACTACAGAATGTCTGTTGGGTACTGACAACACCTGGAGCGGCTACTTTGCCTTGAAAAATTGCATGGTTCGAGTCCTGATGACATGGAAAATCAGTTCAGCTTAGTCATTCCCAATCACCCTTAAATTAATTGATATGTAAAGCTCGCAGCAACCTCACACTATCACTACACAGTACCACTAAGTAATATAACGCATAGTGCCAAAACAAGATACAACAGTTTATCAAGCAAATTGTCACAGAAGGAAAAACAACCAAGATACAACAATTTTTTTGTTCCGTAGTAAATTGTGACCAGCATATATCACAAAAGAGTGTAGAATACCCAACGGGAGACATCAATATTCATAAAGAGTCGTTTAAACAAGCCACCAGATGCTACGGTCAGATAACTGATATGGACAAGATGCTGGACCACTAAAAAGAACACAAGATAAGCCAAGGTCCAGTTTCTCACTTTCCAGCAGCTTGAAGCTGACCAACTACAGCAGCCGCATTGATTAATTGTACAGGAGCCAACAGTCTTGAAAGAAAAATTCAAAAGAAGAAACTCAAAAATATGGAGGTAAAGATCTAGGGAACCAAACAGGAAAGGTGAACTTCCAAATATCAACAAACAACTGATTGGCATGCTCACCTTTGCTTGCTTCATCAAATTACTTATAGGACTCCGGACATTTGCTAGATGCCCAGTAGGATCGTAAAGAAGGCCCCCTCCAAAAGATATATTGCCATCAATTTGAGGTTCTTTAGAAATCACAGGAAATTTGTCAACAAAGAGGCTCCGTCTCCTAAGAGCCTCTGGCATGTTATCCAGCGGATTAAGAGGCATGCAATCAACATCCTGTAATAACCCCATTGATGTCATCATATAATACATGATGATGGCTTATTGAATGGAAACAACATTATTAGTACTTCAATATATCAACACACATTTATCTAGCAATTTAAACTTTTAGATCAATTGACCATCATCCTACAATGTCCAAAATCATGAAACCTTCAGAACATTTTCTATGATTTACTGTATTGCTTTCGTAAAGAAGATGAGAAAAAAAATTTCTTATGTCAGAAACATCTCAGTTTTTTTGAGAAAAATAAGCATAAATGCTCTGGCAAACAACCTAAACATCTTGCACATCCTGTGGAGGCTTCAATCAAAACATTTGCGCAAAAGTAGATTAGGCTAATTTATTTCTTAAAAGAAAGAGTAACTCAACTCCTCAGTTTCTATAACATCCAAGGTGCACTGCTATGATTCTATCCAATATGAATAAGTAGGCAATTTTACAAACTAAAAGAGTGCAGGAGATTCCCCAGATAGATTATATAGAGAACTAACAAAAAAGGAATCTTTAAAATGTTGTTACCATCACAAATTCAACTCCGATATCAGGACAATCAAACTGAATTCTGCACTTGTCATGATCAACAGTGAGGACACTGCCATCATGAACTTCTCTTGTTTTTGGATTAAGGGCGATCACCCTTTGTCCAACAGCTAACGGTCGGGCTAAGTCTGTGGGAAGTCCTTCCCTAACATTAGTGCGAAGTTCAGTATAGTGCTTTCTCACAGATTCACGATATAGTTCAAGTTTCTTCCTCTCTTCACGTAGGAAATTTTCAGAAAATCTACGAGGCTTGCCGAGGGAGCTGCATGACCATATGTTTAATATAAGTATCTGTCAATCCTTCAATTTTTACAGACAAAAGTAAGCAGCAGTGTTCATATACGTACCTTCGTATAACACTCCATTCAACACGTGTTAACCTAGGAATGTGCCCAAGTCCGACATGATTTAAGTAATCGACAAACTCCCTCTTTGCAAACCACGGATAATCAATTGCACTATAAAACCATTCAAAAACACACCACCTCCTAGCGAGATTGGATGACAGGCAAGACGAGAGTTTGTCCTGCAAATCCAGTCATGTTTAATGTCAGAATCAACTCTTCAAGAGTCAAATTGCAATCCATGTGCAAATAACAAGGGAGAAACCTTTAAATGAAGTGCTTTATCATGAACATTTATTCCACGTTTATCAGTTCGATTCCTCAGTGTGCTATCGGAACCACTCATCTCTTTTGGTTTCAGTGCCTGCTGCAGATCTTTCTTTCTTCGACTTCTTGATTTAGTTGGTAAATTGACCTGATTTTCAGCAGGACCCTGATTGAACCCCACCAAATCAGTTTCCCTTCCTTTCTGATCAATATCAGACAAGTTCTGTGCAGATTTAGCTGATTTCTTCGCTTTTGAAAGAGACGCTCTACACTCTCTTGCAAAAGCTAATTTAAACTCTCTCAAAGATGGTTGACCCTCGAGTGTCTTTCCTTCCTCAGCTGAGGCCTATAAAACATGAATGGGTAATGATCACAAAAAGGAAGACGGTAAGAAACACATGTTACCACACTAATGTTAACAAACCAACAATTCAGCAACCATAGAAGTAGCATAAATGCAAAAAAAAAAAAAACCAGACAATTCGATCTATTTGGATCCATAAAATACACCCAGTTACATTAAAAAAAAATGATACTTTTAATTTTAAGCTCAACCAAACATCATTGCATTGGCCTGTACTTTCTCCTCAAGAGAGCACAGAACAAGAGCCCCTTAGGATTAGCTTTAACTTAGATACCGCGACTTGAGAGCTCTATACTGCAGCAGTGCAGCAATAGTTCCCTCATAAGTGATATATAAGAGTTTTAAAATTGTAGGAAGGTGCAGAGTTAAGTTTTCAGCAAGTAGTGCTATAGGATACTGTAGAACAAAAGTTTAATATCTTATTCATGCGAGCAATTAGTTCCTCACAACTACGTACATGATTGTTTCAATATGAAATTACACTTCGCAAGTAATAGCGAGAGTACTGGAACCTACAGACACCTCCTTTGCCCGAGAACACTACAACACCTTTTGTTTCCTTTCAGAATATCATAAAAAAGAGAGAAGCAAGATCCTTTTCATCATTAGACTACATACCTACCTAATTTATTTAGATTTCAGAAAAGTGGAAAAGCCCATCTTATCAGAGGGTTACCAGGGTGGCCCAAATTCAGGAAAGAATATAGTCACAGCAACTTATAAGAGTGTTATTGAGCATCAAAGATCATAAGCTCACCTCATTTTTCAGAGATTCACCTAGATGGAAGTTATTATGAGCTTCAGCATTTATCACCTGCAGCTGGTAAAAAAACATTTCAGAAATAAAAGAGCAGCACTGAAAGCTTTGGGGGATAAGTTCAGTCACTATATATCAAACCACCCAAATTAGTTATTCCAGCCGATCACCTTAGATGCTATTGGCTTAGATTTTCTTTTCCCTGATTTGTTGCTCGACAGCAATTGCCCTTTTGCTTTGGAGATAGCATCAGAATTGATAGCTGAGGCCCTCGCAAGATTTGATTTTCTACTGTCAACTGCAGAAGTTTTCTCCTTCCCTAAGACTTTATCTCTTTGACGATCTGCAGATGTGGCTTCAGGCACAGTAAACTTGTCATCTGTATCCCGAGTTGTTTTCTCTTCCTTCAACTGGACAGAGGATTCTGTGCCACAAAGTTCTAAACTAATCAAAGGCAGCAAATTGAACAGAACCATAGCAACAGCAGTACTGCACTAATAGCAATTGAGAGCATAAGACAACACACCAATGAACTCAGTGTGTCGTGCATGTACACGTCTGTGAAATACAGGATAAAAAGCCACGAAATTTATAAGACTAACCTGACTCCATGGTGGAAACTGGCATCATCACTGACAAATCAGCCAATGTCTGGAGAGCATCAAGATCAGAGCTTGCATCTGCATATAAAACCACAACTGTTTAATAGATAATAAGTGACAGACAGCAATGGAAAAGCAGGAAAAGTAGCAAAAGCTGCAAAGATCTATTCAGTATTAAACTATTTGTGAATGACTAGCAGGGATGTCAATTTTTGTCATGTCATGTACAGATTTCTCCCAGTAAGTTCATACTGTGTTAGAATGCTGTTTCTATGCAAAGTCAAGAATTGAATTGCACCCCTACCCAAAAGCACACCAAGTATGCCAAATGCATTAAAATATTCAGCATTTACATTCTGTTCCTTTATCCTGCGATTATTACTCCAACTTTAGTCTAGGAGAATGTTCTACGATGGAGGGTTCTTACAATGCTCTGTTGTTGGCATGTTTCAAGTCACAGGTCCACCAATAAGCTATTATGCTTTCAAACATCAACCAAGTGCATGAATGCACATAAAAGAAGCAGCGTAGAGGAAAAGTGGACAGCTTCTCAAATCCTGATAGCTGTAGTCTCAAGATTATTGACTAAATGAAACACGACAATCGACTAATCTACTTGTCACACGTATGTTTCCATCTTTAGAAGCTACTCACCAGATATCCATCAAAACCAGCTTAAAAAGTTTCCGATAACATTGTCTCCCTAAAGCCTCCCCCACCCCACACCACCCCCCCAAAAAAAGAAAGAAAAAAAAAAACCAATACACACACAGACACACACAAAAGAAAGAAAGAAAAAAGAAAAAACCACAAAGAAAACCTTAAGAAAAATCAACTCTAGATTTCAAAATCAGCTTACAATGCTGTTAACAAGTTAAGTATTAACATGACTACGACAAACCAGAAAAGATTTCTAGGTGCATTTCCAGACTAGTTTTGGGTAGAAGTTAGATATATTAAAACTGCATGCTGACCAAATTTCAACAAATTATGGCCACTTTTCAGCATTTCCATCTTCCATATCACAAAACGTAGAAAGCAGGGTTCAATACTACTAGCAAACGTCAACTATGCATTCAGGAGGAGAAACCTCGAGGCAAAGAGTGGCGTAGATGCAGATTTCAACAATCTTTGTGAAGGTAAAGTAAAATAGTGAACAAAAAAGGAAGCCAGCCATAAAATGTTACATTCATAAAAGAAATAGATGAAGCACCTCCAAAGAAAAGCTTCTTGCTTCTCTTTCTCTGAGTTTGATGAGAATGCTCTATTTTCTCATTTGAAACTTCAAACTTGACTTTTCCCTTTAGTAAATTATCATTGCCTCCCTCTTCTGTTCCACTGCAAGCTCCGCCACCATCTTCAAACTCTTTCTCTTCCATGCCCTCAACTTTCTCTTTCTTTCCATAGAATTTCTTCCCTTTCCGACCAACTTCTACTGTGCCAACACCTTCTATGTCCATCAAGGACCTTGTATACTTTTCATAGTCTCCATTTTCCGTTCCCATACTGCCAATGCTTCCTTCCAGCCATTCTTCATCCAGAGAAGCATCAGCATACTTGGTTGCGTTTGATTGCGAATGCTAGACGAAAAACAAAAATAAGACAGTTGCAAACGTATTGAGTGAACAAAGCTGCAAGTGGAAGAACATCCAGATGAAAGCTGAAATACCATCCTTTCCCAGCTCTGAACAGGTGATACTTTTAACTGCGCTTTTCTGCCATAAGGACTTCGGGAAACTTGTGGTGAGCCTCCCCTGTGGGAAGCCGCAGTTAGCACTAACGCTGCTCCATGTGCGACATCATCATCTGTAGCATCAGCCACTGACTTCCGGCCCCTCTTGCTCAGTGAAACATGACTTTCTCTGCCATCTTTCTTGTACAAGGAAGAAACAGGAAAACGAGGAGTCCTTTTGCCAACAACACGTGGTTCGCTGCCTGGAACATGTAAACAGCTTCAGTAAAATCCACTCGTTTAATGGTAAGATGTAGTAGAATTAAGCATTCAAGCTTAACAGTAAGGTGTATATTGAATTCACTTAATATAAATACAAAAAATATAAGAATTCTCAAAACCAGACTCCTTGAAGGGATTTTACAATAACTATTCACAAAATTTTGCAGCCTAAGTTTCCAAGAAATGAACAAAGAAAATAAAGAAAATCAGCAAGACCCCTTTTGGGATAAAGGTGAGGTGACTCACTGTCAGCACGTCTTCTTTTTAATAATGACAGACAACCATCATTAGATAAGTCGGCTTTGGCATGCAGGTCTTCTCTTGAACCACCAAGCTGAGCTTTACCACGCTTGCGTTTCGGTGTGTTTCTGACTTCGGTTCTATCATTGCTCTCTTCTTCATCACTTCCCTCCTGTCAATTTAAAATGAACTAGGAAGATTCAATTAACATGCCAGGAAAAGTGCCTCACATACAAGGGTTTTAATTCCAAAGCATCTAGCGGGAGACCACTATCGTGAGAAAATTCATGTGATCCCAAAATGAACATAGACGTTTGTCTTAATGCTCATCACTCCTGCAATAAATTTCTCCATCCTTTGGTTTCCATGTGAAAATATAAGATGACGCAAAATAATCTCTTGGCAAATACTACAACAAAGACCAATATCTAGAAATGTGTGCATTCTAAGAAGCAATTTATATATATATATGTGTGTGTGTGTGTGTGTGTGCGCGCGTGTTCTTATTGATTAAATGCCAAGATCAGCAGAAAGAAGCTCTCAGTACAGATGTGGCAATACTGAACTCCAGAAGTTATAGAGAGAGAGAGAGTATGCTGTCTCATCTAAGAGAAACATCAATTGAAGACGTACCAGAACATTGTAGTGATCAGTCATCATTGCTACAAGACCAACCACAGAAGCTGTGCCCTCAGGAAGGGATAAATATGCCTGAAAGTAGAGCAAAAATAACTTAGAAACGACCAAGACACACCCTATCAGCACATGTCCTTACTCATCAACTAGAAACAGCAAACTCACAGTTAAGATGTCAATATTGGAGCTTATAGTTCTGCAGGAGATAATTCATAAACCAAATAGATAAGTAAAAGCTACAACCATTTAGTCAAGAAAGAATAGAGAGCCAAAAGAAGAAGCAATCAGTCAAAGAATATCTTGCCAGCAATAAGGCAAATTTGATACTCAAAAACATGTCCCGACCTCCATTCCACAATACCCATGTTTGACCATGTTAGCATTCTGCTGCTTTAAGTAGAGATTAATACGTTTAAACCACATGATTACGAAATTTAAGTAGAACATGAAAGTAGTGGTATAAAGAAGAATGCCGAATTAACGGCCGATTTGGGTGCGAGACTGACATTTGTTAGCATGCTTCGTGATTATTTCCACAATATGTTACTACTTGAAAGCAACACAAACAA
The DNA here is from genome assembly GCA_016432845.1 of Psidium guajava. Classification (NCBI taxonomy): domain Eukaryota; kingdom Viridiplantae; phylum Streptophyta; class Magnoliopsida; order Myrtales; family Myrtaceae; genus Psidium; species Psidium guajava. The sequence continues at coordinate 31,767,274 of CM028229.1, read as the reverse complement.
TTACACAAAAAACAACATTTTAATGAGATATCACCAAGACACTCCAGGCAGCAATTGAATTCCCCCAAAAAATGGTAGAAATTCTAATCAACATCATATTTGCACAGAGAAATCCATCTACAACCATTATGAATACAAACGAAGGTTCTTACTCTGTTCATATTGTAGAGAGCCTCAACCATGTCAACGGATCTGTTACGCACAGCAGCAGCCACCTAAACACAGAGAATGATAAGTTAAAAGCGGAAAAATCTCATCTATGATCTTATCGAAATAAAATAAGTGCTGTAACTGCATAACCTCAGAATTCTTTTCCCACCAGCCAGTAACAGGAGCGTGATAGAGTAGAAGAGGGAACAGAGCCATTTACAAGTTCAGCAGAGACACAACAAATCGAGGAAATGACAGTTATATTGAACATTCACATATATATGAGGGGTAAACCGGAAATTGGACCGCCCAAACTACCTAACTTGAGGACTTGAATACTGGTCGACACTAATGCACCATCAACAGCTCATCAAAAAAATCCAAACCAGCCAAGGCCAATGTAGGGTATCGACTCCTTGGCTACTATCATTGTGCGGCACCAGCATTGTACTGACTGCCATCAAATTAGAAGCGGAACTCATAGAAACACAACAACCATCGGAGACCAGCTGAAAGAATCACCATCAAAGAGACGATACAAACTAGACACCAGAGACAACAGCATTACCTTCTTCCAGTCTTTTCCATGTTTCCTATAAGCTTCATAGAAGCGCTCAAGCTCTTCCTTGCTCCACTGCGGTCCTAGCAGATCAGACAATTTCTTCTTCTGCAGTAAAGACACAACCTTTTTCAGCAAACTCGCCTTCACATAAATCATCCAGCAACTCACCGCAACAAAAGCGAGCAATCTTAACACGAAACTCAAGAGGATTAGCCACGGCGCCGAGCGCCCCCTACAGGCTAAAATCGAACGAGCCTCAGTCCACTCTCTCCCTCCGCCAAGAAAAATGCAAGTTCAAGCAAAGATTGCGCAACTCACCCGATTCCGGCTGCTCTTCGAACTCCCGACATCTTTATCCGGAGAAACCTCAGTTAAATTCGAGAATCGCTTGTACACGCTCCTGGACTTCCTCGTGGGCGCCATACCGGATCAATTCGACCTCAAAAGGAAGCGGGCGGAGGCGGAGGCGGAGGCTACGCCAATTAGCCGCGCCGAATCAGGGTTACCGAAACCGTCCGCCCCGCCGGCTCCGAGATTGAGCGTTGCAGATTCAACCGGCGATCTGGATCACCATGTGACGAGAGGAAACGGAGAAGGAGGAAGAGGAGGAGGGGAACTGAATCAAAAACCCTACGAACTGAACCTGAAGGAAGACGGAGGAGGACGAAGGCGACCTCCCGCGTGTTTGGGCTCTTCGTTCTCGGTTTCAAGATTTTTAAAGCACTGTGGACTCACTGGGATTCGAATTCGAACACGAAGTCTGCTTTGAAAATGGATTTTTATTTCGAAAAATAAAAAACGGCAGCTTTTTTTCTCTCTTTTCTTTTTAAAATTTGACCGAAAATCCAGAAATGGCATTTTTATTGGAATTCTAGTATAATGTCCAAAATAAATTGGAAAATTGCAAAAAAATATAAAGGACTCCAAGTTCTCTCATATTTTTAAATAAATGCTTAAAGTAAACCTTATTTCAAATAAGGACCCTGAAATATCATCATTGTCTCAAAAAAGGGCTCAAAATGTTTGTGGTTATTTCGAATAAGGGCTTGGCCAGCCAAAATTTTCGGCTAATCAAAGGCATTTTTGTCAAAATGTAACTTATTTTTATTAGTTCAGTTACATTAAAAAGTAAAAGTAAAAAAAAAAAACACACACACAAAAGAAGAAGGAGATACATGTGGGAGTGCAACCCACTCCTACTTATGGCGGCCGTCGACGACCCTATCGACAAGAGGTGGGTTGCAGCCCTCAACCGGACCAGGGTGACCTTTACCCAAGTCCGAGTTCAATGACAATTGCCCAATGGCTGTGGTCCAACCTCAGAGTTGGGCGAGGGTCGCCACCCCCATCGATGTTATGCAGCGGCCACTAGCGAGAGGGTAACCCCTCCTGCTTGTGTCTATTATTTTTTTTTTTGTTTACAGTTTTAGTTTAAGTAAAAATAAAGAAAATGTCAAATGAAAAAAATACCCCTAATCAATGATGAGTTAGGCTCCTTTTTTAAGATTGATATGGTTATTTTAGACTTTTATTTAAAATAATTATAGCCACTTTAAACTCTTATTTGAGATAATTAGGATATTTCAGATCTTTTATTGAAAAAATAAAAGAAATGAGGATCCTTTTTTGAAAATTTTTCAAATGAAATATTATATGACAAGGTTATAATATATATATATATATTTAAAAAGATAAGATTTACTTTTAAACAATGAAACCCATCTCCAGGTTCACCCGGTGGATCTGACTTTAGCAGAGGAGGTTAAATCTTGCAGCATAGCTAAACAAGCGCAATCTATAGACTTTTTTTTTTCTCGAATCATCTGAAATTGTATGGTTTTCTTGTGATGATATCATGTATAATTTGTTTTATAGTTATATAAAATAATTAGGCAAGGCATTCATTGGAAGTGATGGTTGCCAATTATTTGATGTAAAAAAAAAATAGAACTATAATTTTTAATAACGAATTTAATTTCATAAAAAGAAGGCATAACTACCTAGAAAAAAATCTCAAATTTAAGTCCGGTCCAAAACCTGGTCCGGACTATCTTCTTCTTCTTTTTTAAAATTATCACCAACTTTAATTCTAATCTCGAATTTGTCTTCGTTGGCTTTATATCCAAAGTTCCTAAATCTCTCTAATTCTCATTAGTTTTGGAGATAATTTTTCACATCACATTGTTGATATTGACTTGACAGGAAAACATCACATCAAGCAACCAACAACGATTTTTGGAGGAAGGATTCATGGGGACATGTATTTGTTTAGACATAAAAAGTTTGAGACAGATTTGGTAATTATTTTAGACAAACTTAAAGTCAGAGTTTTTTTTTTAATTTCGGAGCAGAATTGGAAGATGACCAAGGTTTTCTTTTAAGACAAAAAAAAAAGCATGAGATAAAATTGGGAGTGAACCTAAAATTAGGGATTTACCGGGGTATTAGACCGTTGAAATTTTTTGCTATTTTGACGTACGTCCTGACCATGAATGTTATTTTGCTGAGCTTTCTTATCAACAAGTGCGCTTAACACTGCAAAATAAACTTTTTTCACAAGTATATTAGGTTCTTAATTTATATAGTTTGACACAAAAGCGGACGACTACAAAATGATGGATTTATCTTCTTCTTTTTTCGTAGGAAAATTTATTTATTTCTTTTTCCCAATGTAAAATAAGTTTTAAAGTTCATAATGATCTGATCAGCAAGTTTTATAATATTTCTAAATGACTATATATATATATAAAAGATTGTGTTGGATAAATTAGAAGTAGACCGTAATGATTCATTAGGATTTCACTAAAGTATGACATTAACTCATAAAGTGCGGAAGAGAATGGAAGGAGCATAATTGACACCTTTAAACTGAAAATGGAAAAAAAGGGAAGAGAAAGGGGGAGACAGAGGGAAATAGGAGGAAAAGATTAAAGAGGAATTATATACTACAATAGAAATAAAAATAATAATAAATATATTGAAAGCCCTAAAACTTGTCACGAAAGAACAATTAAATCATAAAACTTTCAAAAAGTGTAATCAAACTTGTCATAAAAGTGCAATTAAATCCTAAAACTTAAAAAAAAAAAAGTACAATCAAATCTTAAAACCTGTCAAGTTTGTGGAATCTAGTGCATATTTGCAATTATACGGCTTCTTGTCGTATTTTACATCATGCAGAGGAGTGATGTCGCTCTATCATTGCTAGGGGTGAGCGGTTTCAGGTTCCGTACAGGTTCTACTTGGAACTTAGAACCTACTCGTCTATACAGGTTCCTCATTTTGTGGAACCTGAAACCTACCCTGCGTATCTTGAAATCTAGAACCTACCCTGTCACAGGTTCTAGGATCGGTTCCAAGTTCCACCCAGGTTCCACATGTATAATCACATTTAATGACCATTACCAATTGTTAAAATTCACCTACCACAACTCATATTTAGAGACGAAAAATATGAAACATTAACAGAAAAAATCTTGATGATAAAGTGATTTTGTATTACATACTCAGCATTGGATATTACGGAATACCATAGAATGACACAAAAACATATATCAAGAAAAAATATAAAAACTTACTCCATGGTCCAGGTTCCAGTTCCAGGTTCCACCTACTTAGAACCTAGAACCTACCCGTCAAAACAAGTTCCTTAATTTTTGGAACCTAGAACCTACCTTTCATACCTTGGAACCTGAAACCGACCGATTCCATCGGTCCGATTCCATCGGTCCGATTCTTCAAGTTCCAGATTCTACCTTGGAACCATACTCACCCCTAATCATTGCCCTGTGAGTATGTACATCTAGTGAAGTGGTGAATCAAGCACGTGAGCCCTTTTCCGACAGGGACTTCTTGTGCATGTGAATCGACCGAAACCCTAGCTCGTTAGCAATCTCTCATGCCACCTCCCATCGTGAAGTGGCTTCTGGAGTGAGCTAACTACATGGTATCGGTGATCTCGAGTACATTAGTACAAGTAGAAGAGCCGACAAACTTCCTTAATCTAGCCGAAGGCATAGTACAGTCGAAACCATGTTAAGAAGTGGCCGGAAGCTCCCCCTTCCTCAAGCGCCTACATTGTTCTCGCGCATGTTTGCGCGAGTCCGATTCCACGATACGATCGACGCCATGATCTGTTGCCGCGACATAGAACTGCGGAAACGACGGACGGGCACTCCTAAAATCGGCCACCCAATACCGATTCGCGCGTGATCGATCGCGGTGATCCGAGCACCTCTTCTTTCTCGATCGATTGCCTTCCTTCCGCACCTCTCCAATCCGATTGCGAATCGCACATGCGAATGCAGGGACAGGGGGGGGGGAACTTTCGTCTCCTTGCCTTGTCTTACCCGACTCTAACCTCAGCCGATCTTGCTCGTTATCAAAGGAAGTAAGGACTATCGGAGCCAAGTCCCGCATCAGATGAGAGCCTGCGAGAGCAATCCAATTTTGATTCCGCCAATACGACACGTCGTCTAAATATGTTATGGACCCTTTTTTGATCGGTCCCTTACATGGAGAGAGACAGAGAGAGACAGAGAGAGAGGGAGAGGGAGAGACAGTCGAAGACAAAGTTGTCCGAACCCTTTCGTCGCATGCAAACATCATTCTGAAGTATGGGAGCGACAGAAAGAGAGAGGGAGATGTTGAAAGAGAGGGGGGGGGTGTTATCTTCATCTTTTTGGCCCTGATCCCATTGGAGCGGCGCACTTCACGCTCGCACAATCTCGATCACGATCATACCAAGAGGGGAAATTATCCTGAAAATCCTAAATCCATTACACTTTTATCAATTTAATCTCAAAAAGTATTTAATTTTGATAATTGAGTCGTAGATTTTTTTTTTTCACCCTTTGTCAATTGAGTCGATCCGACTAGTTTTAGCCGGAAACCGCTAACGTGGATGTGTAGTCATCTTACATGGCGTGGCATACCTGACGCTAACGTAGATAATTTAAAATGATATTTGTTATTTTTCGAGTATTTTATTTGTTTATTTTCCTCTCTTCTGTTTTCCTTCTATTCCTTTTGTTTTCCTTTCCTTTTCTTTTTTTTTCCTTTTCCCCCCCCCCTTTCCTTCTGCCGACCATCGCAGGGCCTCGTTGACGACCGACAGAGGTCACTGACCTTAGACAAGGGATACCCGAGCCTTTGGTGACCTCAGGTGAATTGAAAAAAATTAAAAGACGTAGGACCGAATTATAGCAAAATCAAAAAGAATTAGAACTGAATTGGCAAAGTGCAATAATAAGTCCAGGGCTTTCTGGATAAATTTTCCTCACCCAAGGAGGCATGGGCGTGAGAGAGAGAGAGATATTTTGGTGAGGGGGGCATTGATGGATAGACATTGAAACAGAGGTGTTATCTTTATCTTTTTGGCCCTCATCTCTTTGGACAACTCTATCTACTTCTCGCATGTGTGCTCAATAAATTGACAAGGGGGGATCGGGTGGACAGTTCGTGAGAAGCTTGGCATCTTTCGGATCCTCTCAATTGAAAAATCACGGTCGTGGGGGGGAATCCAAGGTTGCTTGCGGTGGTAAATACGACTCCTTTTTCGAGTGCCACCTTTGATTCCAACCTTGCCAAAAGTGAATGAATAGGGTATCTTCTTTTTTTTTTTTTGAAACTCCAAACCTTATGAAGAATGCCAAATCAATATTCTCGATCGCCCCCAATTGGACGAAGCCAACAAAATTACTTAATCGCATCAATTCAATAAGTTTCAAAGCTTAATTGCACAATCTAAAAGTTTTAAAATCCCGATTACATCTAGAGACGGATTTTAATGTGCTATCGATCCACTCTTCCCGATTTTTTTTTATATCAAATACGATGCATCTACACCAAGCTTAATTGCTTTCGATCATCTTATGCATATGTTTTTTTTTTTAATTTATATCTCACACATAACTTTAGTAGTTAGATCAAATCCATCTCGCGGGAAATACGGCGCAGATTTTTTTTTTTATAAGATAAGAAGTATATTAATCGACTAAAATGGGATATGGATAAAATAAATTGAAAAACAATTAATACGACTTTAAGATAAGGGAAAGGTTAATCCCAGCACATGCACATAATAGTCACGTGTGCAAATACTGTGCCTTTTCCGCCTACCACTGGAATGACTATCTAATAGGCAATGATTTCCCCATGATATATAGTCTATTTTAATTGATCGACAGAGATACTGTCCGAATCACCGGCTAATAGCTCCATTATTACTGGAATTTTCTCAAAGTAGCTCTCACGATTTCATTAAAAAAAAAAATTGCTAAGTTCACGGGTTGAAGATAAGCGGACTTGAATCTCTGACATCGACCGCTCGAGAAACTACCGCTCTCTTAACAACTTAGTTCTCTCTCTTTGTGTCTTTAGCGAGATTAGGCAAGCATCAGTCCCCATACGCAATCTTATGATTTTATAGAGACCTGTGTTTTTTTAAATTAGTCGCCCAAGTTTGATAACACCATCGAGATTGATACAGTCAATTGTCTCTCCTGGAAGTTGGTAATTCATGGGGAGCATCGTTCTGAGAAGAGAACATAAACATTTGCAATGTTTTTCATCGAGGCACGAAGACCACTCAAAAGATTATGTTACTCTTCGCAACTCAATCTTACTGCCTCAAACTACTCTGAAACGAAGGGGCCAGCGATTTTCGATACAGCGAGAATACGCAGCTAGAATCCGATTAAGTACGATGAAAAAAATCCAAATTTCACGAGAACTCAACCTCAACACGACTTGAAGGGTTTCGACTGATTGATTTGTTATCAAAGATTCAAACTTGCGTTAATCTAATTGCCACAAACAGTATACAAATTAAAGCCAAATTGAAATAAATTGAAATCACTATAAATCAATGGAAATTGCGTCGATACTAGCATGAATACCGAGGCATGTGTTTCACACAGTTTCCTTAAAACAGATTCGTCCCCTTCGGTACGTGCTCGAGGTTGATGGAACGTCTGTTTCCCAGGACACAATGGCAGCAGCGAAGAGGTAAGCACAACTCCTCAAGGCTCTCGGCGAATCTGAACAAGTGGAACTGGAACACTATCGGAAAAAGGAACACTGCAGAGAGAGGACTAGAGAGAAGGAAGAGCGGATGATTGATCTGCTTAGGAACGAAAGGGAGGCCACCATTTTATAGCTAATAGTGGGGGGCTTTTTCGTCAAATAAACGTTGGAACAGTCGCAGAATTAATTTGCCATTACAAGAGAAACGGCCGAGCATAATTAAAACGGCGGTATAGGAGAAAACGGCCGATTAAAATCGGCGGTTATAATCCGTAACGCGAATAAATAAAACGGCTGAACGGATGTTGACCACGGGAAAAAAGCAATTTTGAGTTGGAGAAAATTAAATTCGAGGCAAAATTGAGCTTGTTGCGAGGCCCACCTTTCGGTCCAACATTCGTGCGCCCACGCCCAAGTTTCAGCTCGTCGGGCTTGGGATTTGCACCCCTATGCCTGCGCGCGAGGCATAAAACTTGTTATAATAGTTACTACTTTTAAAGAGTGTAACTCTATATAAAGTGTTTTGAGGCCTCCTTTTTCTCCAATGTGGGACTATTTGAGGTCAATTTCTCATTCACCCATTAATTTTCCCATATTTCCAACATGATTCACGGCGACGGAGAATTGATTCGTCTTCATGTCGAATCGAGAATTTACCATGTTTTTCTTGCATGCGTGAAGATATATCCCGTGGATCTTAAAAGAAGGAAGGAGGTCGGATTTTAACTGTAAAGGATTGGTTTTCGTGAGCATGTCTGGCGTAGAACCATATAAAAGCGCCCGTCGCTGTCTGGAAAACCCAGGGAGAAAGGGTTAAGCTGACAGAAGCCAGAGAGAGTAAATAAGATGCTTCTGAGGATCACGTCCGCTCCCATCCTCAGACCATCATCATGCATTCATCGGACATCGTCTGAACCCGAATTGACCTTCCGGATCCCAACAAGCCGACCCTTTTCCCTGAATCTCTCCTCTTTCTCCGCGTTATCCGATAAGGAGGAGAAGAGGACATCCATGACGTCGTCGGCGAATGATGTGAGAGAGCTGCTCAAGCCAAGGAAGAGACTTTCCTCCAAAGGGTCCTCTTTGATTCTGACACGAGAGCCCAAAGATGGATGGCAAGAAGAAGAGGAGGAGAGATACGGCGCGGATCAGGCTTGTGACGAGGCGTGGCCGTTTCAGAGCATGTGGAGCTGTTCTGGGTTGAGTGAGGCGCTGGTGGATGAAAACTGCAGTGCTCTGGTGAGTGGCGGCACGGGGAGCGGCAGCGGCGGAGGCAGAGGTGGGGACGGAGGGAGAGACGGGTGTGGAGACTGGGGACAAGGGAGCGAGGGCCTGGATGGGTACTATCAGAGGATGATCAAAGCTCATCCTGGTGATGCTCTTCTTCTAGGAAATTATGCAAGGTTCTTGAAAGAGGTGCTAATTCTTGTAATCTGTATGATTTTCTTATTTGTAATTCGTATGGTGTTGTCATTATAATTTCTAGATTCATCTTGTTTTGCGCACTTTCTAAAAATATCTTGAACTTTTTAAGTGGCATGTGAAAATTAGATAGGATTTGCATAATCGAAAATATATATATGTGTGTTAATTTCGAGCTAATTGCATCGCGTTCTTTACGAGTTTCCAGTCAAAATAGCTTCTCGATTTAAAATCTAATATGTATGGGTGTGAATTCTTCTTTTTAGGTACAGAGGGATACAGAGAAAGCAGAGGAGTACTGTGAAAGAGCAATATTAGCCAAAAGGAGTGATGAGCCAAAAGATGGCGATGGCGATGTTTTATCTCTTTATGGGGAATTGATATGGACTGCACACAAAGACGGCCCTCGGGCTCGAAGCTATTTCGATCAAGCTGTTCAATCTGCTCCTGGCGACTGGTAAAATTACAAGCACATGTAATGGAAATCTGTCTGTCCATGCTTGGTATCGATAAGTACAACAATGATCCCTGGAATTTGTTCTCAAAACATAGCTAAGGACGGTCTTTTCAGTTTTCCGGTTGCAGTTATGTTCTCGCTTCTATGGTTGCAGTTATGTTCTTGCTTCGTATGCTCGATTCCTGTGGGATGCTGGAGAAGAAGAGGAAGATGATGATGGTGGCGGAGGTGGTCGTGATCCTGATCATGAGGCAGAGGAAGAAGAAGGATTTAACACCAGTGAAACTTGCCTGTCTAATTGCTCAGCTGATCACCCTCATACTAACTCTAATCTAAATGCTGCTTAAGAGCCATTTTAACTCTTCCCATTACAGCCATCCAGCATTCCCCTCTTCTTTCACCTCTCCCAACATGCTTGTAAAATTCTTCCAGATTGGAAGGTTCACAAAAAATAAAGAAATTGCTGGAAGGTTTTCTGGATAAAAGTTCTCTAAGGAAAATGCTTTTTCTTGGTTTGATCTGGCTAAGAAATGGTGGAAACAATGAGGAAGAATCACCTAAGGATAAGCCTACCCTTGCATGTTATTTCATGGAAGCATTTCATAATATCTCACGGCAACACGTCTCCTTGGATAGTTCAAGCCACAGACAAGAAAAAGAAAAGGAGACAGAGAGAGACCCTTTTTTTGTTTATTCCCCTATTCCTGTGTTATACTATGGTTCACTCGTTTTCTCAATTAATTAAGCACTCAAAACCTTTCATGAGGCTTGTTGTGACCTGTTCCTCTTGAATGTCATGAGGGAATATTCTTTACTTGGATGAGAACAAAGAGAAAGAGCCACGCACGCTTCTTGAACTGACCCTAATGCATGGTTTTAGCTGACTCCAGGCGACATGATTCAATTAAGAAACAGTACATTCAGCTTCAAAATAGCAGCTTCTGACACCCAAAGAAAATGGCAGCTCAGGTGAAATCTCCACATTGCAAGATACCACGATCCTTGGACAGACCAGAGAATAGGTGCACAGGCAATTCTGTATGGAGTAGCTGATAAGGTCTGTATAAGGGATAAAAGAGAAACATGACTCTTTTCCTAAGATGAGTTGAATTTTTTGACAAATTAACAGAGTCTGGCAGACCAAGCTGGGCCAAATAAATGCTTCAAATAAAATTTCAGTCGACTGTGTAGTGACCATTGTCCCAAAAATTTATCACAGACTGCCAATAAGAATAATGGAAAATACTACAGTTCTATAAATTGGCACAAAAGGTGTAATATAGTGACTTAAGGGAAAAATAAGGGCCCAGTGAATATTCTATCAAGGAGAAGCAATCGTTAGAAACACAGACGAAGCAACCCAAGTCTACTGTGAACGCAAAGGCGTGATCTTCGACAAAAGAAAATTCTCCACCTGTTCTTACAGTACAATTTGATTCTCATACCTCTTTGAATTTTGTCCACACCAATTCTACGTTGTGCTTCTCATGTCCCAGAATCTATGGTTCCTCCACAAAGGTGGGCTAGGGTTGCTCCTCCTGGACCAGCGGCACAGTTCCTGAGTGAACATGCATTGCATTTGATTCGGCAGTAGGAATTGCCTCCAGCTCTCGATTGTCAGCTGCAGCTTCACACATCTCAGTTAAAGTGTCGAGCTTTTCCTCCATTCTTGTGCTTGACAAGTTCATTCCCTCCGCATCTTTTGCTTTTGCAGTTTTAGCCATCCCACCTGACGAAGTGGTCTTTTCAGAAGGCAGTTTAGGAAGTGACTTTCTAAGTGGCTTCTTAGAATTTGCAGGAGAAGGTCCTTTGGCAGGGTTGTCGCGAAACACCTTCTCATCCAGGCTCAAGCGGCCTGACCGCCGGCTTGCACTGTCACCATTTTCTTCTAATTCATCCGCATTGGAGGTCTTCCTTCGACCAAGCTTAGGAGACTTGGCCCTTGTTGGTGGTACCTGAATCATTTGGCAATATTGAGAGTTAAATGGATGGGTGATGAAATAAATTGCAGCTAACAAAATGATTGCAGCACATACTGTAAAAGTGCGATAATTAGCGAAAATTAGGAAAAGGTAGCATCACAATACTAATGCTTTGCTAGGAAGATGGGGAAGGGGGGATTTGAGAGGTGGGACGAGAAGATGTATCCTAAATGGAAAAAAGAAACAGGAAAAAATAATCCAACATAAGACATGAGCAGAAAAAACGCCAACCTCTCAACAGGACATGTATTTCAAAATGAAGAGAGCCAATGATAAATGTTCTGACACTTGCAATAACAACAAAAGAAATAATTCCACCTAGTGGCATTCATGAGAAAAGGGTGAAAAAGAAACCTTCTTTAGTTCTGCCTTCGCTGGAGGAGGTTCTTGATAGAAGCTCGGCATTGGTGTAGCTTTAAATGTCAAACTCTTCCTGAGCATCTTAATTTCGGCTTCTTGAGATTCCTAAAGGAAGAAACAAGAGACAACCTCAAACAAAGTGATTATATAAGTAACTCAGATATCCGCGTTCCATAACAACTGCCAGCACCTTGGACTTTTCTTGCAATGTGGTCCTCTCAATTTCCTTAGCATGGATCTTCTCCTCGAGCTTAGTATAGAACTGCCAAATGTCATGATTGAGAAACTATATCAATTGTGCATATCTTGCTGGAGTAAACCACAGAAAATGCTCGTAAGGTTTACAATTGGAAACAAACCTCTTTTCGTTTCTCAGCCCGCTGATCACACCTAAAACTGAACCCGTAATTTGGAAGTGCACCAACTCTGCATGGTTTTGAATCTCCTGCAGTAGGACTTCTATCATATAGTCAAGGTTAAACAGACTTGAAAACTGTCTGTATGTTCTGACCGCTAGGAAAATTTCAGATGACCTTCATCCTACTGCGTTAGAAAATTCATATATCCTGTGATAAAAAAAAGGATACGAAGAAGATTGAGCATTGGCCTCTGGTTTATCCAGAGATCCTTTTTTCAGAGGCTTAAGTTTTGTCCTCTCTCTGCATATACAGCAAATCACCATTCAGAAGAACCTAATAATACAATTCCGATGATTTGACAGAAAGAAAGGAAATCCAGTTCTACATTAAAAAGAAACAAAACCATTGGCAAAAACCGGTAAGCATCCAAGAATCAACACAAGTTCACGAATGGTTAACTACTCCACTACACTAGAGATAAAACTGTACAGGTTAGATAGACCTACGTAAAGCTTTCTGACGATGCTGCATCAGATTTTCCACCATGCTGTTGGAAGGAGAAAAACAGCAAAAGATAAATATAAGGCACAAAAACAATGACACGAATGACTAAGAACCATGACATTGGAATGTAGAAGCACAAAAAAGGAAAACAAAAATGACATCACGACAACAATGAGAATTACCTTAGATTGAGTTTCTCTCTCATTAAATGATCTACTTACAGCAGTTTGTTTTGTCCGTGAACTCATGCCAACAGCTTCCACATTCTTTCCATCCTTACTCTTCCTTGCCCCAATTGTTGAAGCAACTTTGGTATTTGAGAGCTTCCCATTGCTTTTCTTCTGAGGTCCAGAATTTTTCAACTTATCCCCAGTAACTGCTTCACCATCCTGTGAGGTCACACAGAGATGCGTATTAGAATGAGATATCAAGTTGTATATTCAAGTATCTTAGGCTTATGGAACTAGTCCACCTTATGGGTTTTTGATCCATCAATCTCTCTTGCACAGCCAGTAGAAAAATCGTTGTCATAGCCACTGCCATCCAACTTAAACTCATGTAAGCTTGCCTCTACTGCAACAAGATCTGCAGTTTCTGCAACGACATTGGCATCACTCACAGCAATAGCATCCTCTCCGTTGTTCAAAATTTGCCCTTGCATGCCATTTTGATGAACTGACAACCCATTGGAAGGCATGACATCCTCATAATCCATTGTGTTATGAACTCTAAGGACAACAGAACATGAAAATGCCAGCAGAACATGAAAATGTCAGCTCATGTGTCAAGTAGATTCTCAAACAAATGAAAATAATCGATCGCCCCTTACAGATAAGTCATAAACACTCTGAGAAATAAGCAGAACACAACCCTACTACAACATCAAGTGGAAATTCAGCAGAATATAAGCGCGGAAGAGTTGCCACTAAACTGACTATACGTTTGAACTACCAACTTACGTATAACAAAATATTCAAAATGAACCCTAAACACCAGAAAGCAAGAAGTGAGATAATACAATTGCACATCTGTCAAAGAATGTCTCTGATTAAGTACCCATAAAACATGACAAACAGCCGAACCTAGAGTACAAAGAAATCTATGTCGCGAGGAACTCCGATTAACACTTCTACTAGATAGAATGATCTATACCATTCGAATTTTCCAGCCCTTACTTTCTTTCAAAACCCAGTTGCTTTTCCTCCATTGAACAGCAAAAAGCAAACACCCAGATAAGATTCCAACATGCACCTCGTGAGTTCTCTGAGCCGCTAAAAGCACATTACATGACCAGTAGCCAACACCCACAAAACCAAATCGCAAGCCAACCTCAGAAAATTGGGGGTCATCAGTACAGAAAAAGTACAAAAACACAAGCTTAAAAGAGGACTTGCGCGAAAAAGCACAAGATTCCAGATCTTTTATGCTCAAATCAGCCAAAAAAGCTCTCTTTAACAAAACCCACCAAAGATTGAAACGACGAACCTCAAAAATGCAAAATGAGGACATTTTCCGAGGATCACTTCCAATCATTTCGCATTGATCTTCTCTTAACAACACGCAGCCCTCTGAAAAATGCGACACACACTAACGAAGTAAACCGAGAACAGATGACTGACTTCGAGAATCGTTCGAGCCGACGCTTCAAATGTCAAATCAAAGACAAACGCAAGAAAATTTTTCTGGAAAAACCCACAAAGAAAAGAAAAAAAGAGAAAGAGAAACGAGAGGCAGGAACCTTCTTCAGCACCTTAATGGGCGTGTGGATAATCAAAACTCCATTAAAGCTGCTTTAACCGATCCAGTAATGTGGTGGAGATTTGCAAGGAATACGAAAAATACCGAGAGGGATCTGTAGGAAGAGCAAGGAAATAGGGCGGATGGATGACGGATCGCAGGATCCGAATACTCAAAGACAAAAACTTAATATCTCGGATACAAAATAAAAATCAAAATTTTCAAACCATTGCTGTACACAATATTACACAACCCACACCACACGAGTATGTTAGGACAGCCCACAAGTCATCAAGTCTTGTCTATCAAAGGATACCGCAAAATCATATAATTTTCATGGTCAGAGTTAATTTCAATAATTGGGATTGATCAAGATTTGAGTTTGGTTTGTGAACTGCCGACACTTTGACTTGTCTTAAAAATCAAGATTAAAATTTATAATTATTTTTAACGTCTATTATATTATTCTTTTTATGACGAATTATGAATACGCTATAATGTTTTAAATTCTATGGTCGAACCAATCTACTGAATAAAATTCACAATTTGGTTTTCAAGACTTGTCACGACCTAGGATTCAATTTTATCATCAATCCAAAGACTTCGGTTTGAGACAGGTCGTCCAAAAAATCGAGATTTATAAATTATTTTTAATATTTGTTATGTTATTCTTTCTATATTGAATGATGGGTACCATAGTATGATATAGTTTCAAATCAAACTAAAATTTTAATTTGATAATTGGGATTATCATGAATCAAGTGTGTTCGAAGTTTGTCGGGGTTCCGGTTCTAGATAGTTCATTAAAAAAAAAACCGAGATGACACAAACTTGAATTGCATGGCATCATCCTTATGTTAATTAAATTTTGTTATGATTTTGTTTTACAACATATATTCCAATAATTAACAAATGAAACATAATAAACTAGAGCAAATAAAATATAACTGAAATTACCAAATCAAATATAGATAAAATGAAAAACTATGTCCAAAGGTTACTAGCCTTCTCATTTAGGTTCAATCCCAAACTAGTTTTTCAAAATGAAAAAAAAGGGGGGGGGGCTTGATTTATAAACTATGTCCAAAGGTTACTAACCTTTTCATTTTGGTTCAATCCAACGAGAAATGATTCTCAGCTTCTAAAAAATAGCTTATGAAAATCATATTCAGACAGTATATACACAAGCTAAGTTAATAATAGGGGGAGTAGTTCCAAATATCGTACAAATTCCACATGAAATCTATCCATCGAATCAGGTTCCTTATTTTTTGAAATTTAATACTTATCATACATACTTTAAAACCTGAAATTTATCCTATCACGGGTTCTAGGGTCTATACATGTTCAATCTATATTTTTAATTGAACGATTGTAATGAATCATCCCATTTAATGACTACGATTTACCACAACAATTCATTGACAATAACTCATATTTAGCACACATGAATAAATATGAAACATTAATAAAGTAAAATTCTCAATCATAAATATAACCAAAGATGGAAACTTAGGCCATTAGCTTCAGATTACACATTTATTATCGAATGGTATGGAATATCGATTAATCGTGTGAAAAGACACAAAAAGAAAAGGCACAAACACTCATTACAAGTTACATTTCAAGTTCTAGGTTCCATCTAACTAGAACATGAAATCTTTCCGTCAGAATAAATTATCCTAATTTTTAAAACCAAGAACCGGACAAATTCCTCACCTGTCTGATTCTAAGTTTCAAATTCTATCCTGGAATCATGCTCACCCATAGTTAATGTATACGTGAGTTTGGGATAACGGCGATTCAATTTTCACAAAATTATGCAACCTAACTAATTGTGAATGTTACATCGTTCACTTTTTTATAGGACGGTCGACCCTCCACTAAACCTTTTTATAACCGTAAAATAAGAAAAAAATTCTTGTCCGAAATGAAACCCGTCATTCCATCCATGCGGCTAGGCATCCTTTGAATATAAAATTTTATTGCGCATTTTTCTTTGGCTAATTAATTTTGGGAAGAATCAATTACGCCATTTTCCTTTTCATATGCATGGCTTGTGCCTTCACACTTGATAATGTGTGGTGCATGGGGTGGGGCCCTGACAAACCGACCAACAGAGGCTCAGCTGGTCGGGGAGCCCTAAAAACGACAGCGTGGGCAGCATTAAAACGCAGCCGACCGACACCGTATTTATCGGGCCACAAAAACATCCAACGAACGGGCCCCTAATTAATATTACTTTTTTTTGCTACATTGCATTATTATTTCCTTACATAACCACGCATCCTTATATCCCTGCTAAAGGTACACAAATCATTTAAAAAAAGGGAGCCATACACATAAACTTGTGTATTTTTCCGTAAATAAGGACCATAAGTGAACTGATATTATTTTAAATAAAGACCGAAAGCCCCTATATCAATCTCATAAAAGGACATAACTCATCGGTTAGTTAAGGACATTTTCATCATTTATTTTAATTTTTTAATTTTTTTAATTTTCTTAGAAACTAAAAAAAAGTCAAAAAAAAAAATCATATGCCTTTACCCCCGGTGCGGGCCACAATCATAAGTTAAAATTGTATTTTAAAGAAAGTGCCCTTGACAGGCCTGCAATATTAGTCCCTCATTTGAAACACCCATAGCTACTTTGCCTTTATTTGAAACTATCACGCTACTTTAGGCCCTTTATTTAAAAAAAAAAGATTTAGTTTAGGCTCTTATTTGTAAAAATGAAGATATTTGGGTCATTATCTGAAATTTCCCCTAAATTTTCTTGTAAATCTTTTCAAGTTCAAATTGCCCGTTTTCATTTTGAAAAAAAAAATAAAGGCAAGTAAAAAATATATATATTTTCAATTGTAGAAAGACCCTAGCTAGAATACATCCACATTTATTCTCCCTTGGTCCACAGCGTGACTATTGAACCCCATTAACCAGAGGGCTACAATAGACTGTAAGCATAGTGGAAATGAGTTGGGCAATCCTTATCTCTGGTCGCACGACCTGTCTTCACACTTATTCAATGGTGGCTTATCTTGAAGGCAATTTGGTCCATTAAGCAAAGAAAAGTTCTTCCATTAGTCTATGGATTACCCTAATTTAGTCCATACAATCATGATTAAAGTAGCCACCGATTTTGATCGCCAGGGTCTTCTCGATGATAGTTGGGCGGAATATTCGAGATTAAAGGACTCCTAGACGAGGGATAACGAGTCTGGCAGGTTGAGTGCGTCGCACGAGAGCGACGTTGGGGAAGATAAGATCGACTTCAGGCAACATTCATTTTTATATTAAAGTGGAAGATCGAAATTAGATGCACATCATGTAAAACGATGCGTATGGTGTGGCATTGCAAAGAAACATTTTTGATGGATTATGCCGCATGGCATTCAATTTCCTTGTTCCTTTGTTCTCGGCCTCACAAGGGACATCCTACAGCAGTCGCACGTGTGGTGCCGCTCCTGGCCGAAGCCTGATTGGGTGAGAGCTTTGGCCGTGGGCCGCGTTAACACGTGGCGTGCTTGGGTGTCCCTGTCACTGGGACCCGGGGCATCCATGTCCACGTAGGAGAAAAGAACAAAACCTTTGAATTGTCAGAAAATTAAGGAAATTATTATTAATAAAATTAAGGAAATTATTATTTATACTCCTTTAATTTACTTATGCAAGAGGATTAAACTAATCAATACTCCTTTAATTTACTTATGCAAGAGGATTAAACTAATCAATGGGGGGGGGGGGGGCGGCAAGGGCGACGGCCCTTCGTCGTCGTAGCGGCCCTCGCCGCCGCGGCGGTAGCAATAGAGGTCGGCCGAGTAAGTCTCGAAATGGTAATAGTGGAATTCAACACTTTTGTCGAAGCAACAAACAATTCTTATCTACGAGCGAAAGCAATGTAAACATTAACTCCTATACCTTTGGAAAGAGATTGAAAGAGACTATAGAGAAGTGGAGTTCATTTTCTAAGAGAAGTGTCATTGTTGAGTAGGGAGGATGATCTTTTTGTCATTTTCATCACCTAATGAATGTCACCAATATTCTTCCTTCTCTTTTCCCCTTTTCTCTCATAACCCAATTTTTATTTTATCAATCTATCTAATGGTTAGTCTTTTTCCACGGATTCTGAGTTCGAGATCTTTTCGAGTAGGAAATAGATTAAGAGTGTCGATCTGACCCTACAATTGCGACATTGAGGATATGCTAGTTCCGCAAAAAACTAATGGTGTAGAAAACTCTTTCCTAAGAATGGCCAATTGTATCTATTACAAAAATGAATAAATGAAATGTTGGGATCTGGTTTATACTCCTCATTGATAAAGAGGTACGAGGATCTCGTATTTTATTGATAGTTTAGGATTGGACCTATGAATAGATATCGATACACCATCTATTTCTCTTGTATTTGAAAGTCATAACAGATAGGTGGGAGGCGTTAATTATAGGAGAATTATTTGCTGAACGCAGCCTTAGTTTAAAAATAAAACATGATAAATATTGTGTCTAGATTTCTCTTTTTCGTCTTTACTCTCTTTTTCATTGTGCTTGTGTACCTAATCCTAGTGCGAATAAGATTTTTTGAGTTATTCAATTTTCAACAAACAAAAGGATCCCTAGTCATCGAACTTCTTGAGATGACTAGTTTTCCTATGACTTGCTTCTATCGAGTTAGCGCGTCAATCGTTATTTTAAGATAGAATTAGAAAAGAAAAGAGAAATCATAAAAGGGAAAAAACACACACACACGATATCAACAAGATGAGGAACAGAACCATAAGATTCTTTTCTTGTTTTTAAAATTAATTTCTTGTGTTCTATGCTTCTTCTTTTTTAAGAATATTTGACCGGGCCGATAATAGCAACAGCAGGAAAAGTCCACACGACTTTGTGTTGAGGTTTGAATCGAAGGGGTCGAAGGACAAGAACTTGGCATTATTTTTCTTGTACTTATTATCATATCTGTTGGAAAAATTAGACAAGACTAGCTTGTTTAGTCACTTTCTCTTAGGCATCTATTCTCTCATTATCTGTTCGTGCTTTAATTATTATTTTTTTGGTCTTGATATTAACATCGAAACAACAAAAGAAAAATTGGAAAGGTTCCATCCAATGACAATTATGGAGGGAAAACAGTTCGGTTTAATAAAATAAATTGTTGGATATGAAGTGGCCCACAGCACCTTTTACTTTACGTCAGTCTCTTTTATTCCCCCTTTTTCACGATATTAATCAGTAATAATTTCGATCAACTTGTTTAAAATGTAAAGAGCAGACCTGTACATGGGCAAAAGTACATATGAAATGTCAATATTTATTTACAGTGCTCACTTTGGTGCTAATATTTTTTTTGTAGATCATTTAAGTGCTAATTTTTTTAAAAAACGGTTATTCCAATGCCAATTTTGATGACTTTTGCTAGAGATTATACATAGCCCACCGAAAGATCCTAGTAAAAATAAATAAATTAAAAATTAATAAAAAATTCACTTAATATTAAAAAACTAAAAATGAACTAAAAAAAGGGGAAGCAATTGTAGCAGCGAGGGCCACGAGCCCTTGTTGCCACTATCACTTCTGCCCCACTATCGCCGACTATTGCCCCAACGAGGAATGAATGAGAGGGGTCGTCAAGGGAATAGCCAGCGATGGTTGGACGACAATGGCAAGGGCTCACAGCTCTTGTTGCTGCAATTTCTATTTTCCTTATTTATTTATTTATTTATTTGATTTTTAGGTTATTTTTCTATTTAATTTTGATTTTAAAAAAAATTTAACTATTTTTAAATTGAATTGTCCACGTCAACTCCTTGTGGATGCCATGTGGGTTGATTTTTTTAAAAAAATTGCCACGTAATATTAAAAAATTAATAAAAAAGCCACGTATATTGTTTGACCGAAATTGACACTTAAGTGATCATTGTTTGCCTAAATTAGCACTTAAGTGATCATTTTTTTTTTGATTTGGTATTGAAGTAATCCAAAAAAATATTGACATAAGAGTGAGAGCCATACATAAATATTAACACTTCAGGTGTACTTTTGCCCTTATAATAAAACATTTATTAAATGTATGTGTATATATATATAGATATATATATATATATAGACACACACATATAGACTTAGCAAATAATAATGTTTTTTTTTCTTTCCTAGCACTACTCATTGTTTTAAAAGGGCAATTCCGGCTACTAGCGAAGACTTTTAAAAGGGATAATTTCACCTCTTTAGCAAATTTCGAAGAAATAGTCAATGTTAGACATGAAAATAGACTCGCCAAGAAAATTTCAAAATAAGGGTATGAAATACCCCTTTTTTTTTTGTTAAAATAAGAACCTTAAGTATACATTGTTTTAAATAATGGCCCGAAGTACCCCATTGTTTCAAAAAAGAGCCTAATCAATGGTATTTTTGTCTTTTATATTTTCTGAATTTTTTTAATTTATTTTTTTTCTTTTTCTCTTCCTCCTCGTTAGTGGCCATGGGCTGAATGGCCTCACCTACAACCACAAGTGCAGCCCCCACTAGATTGGGCAAGGGCTCGCATTGCCCTACTTAGACGAGGGCGGCCCTCACCCTGCCTTGGTGAGATCGCCCTCAACGGCCATAGGCGAGCTTGCTTGAGCAAGGCTTTGCCTATGGCCAGCAAGACCACCCAGCCCTCATTGGTGGCCAGCAAATGGCGAAAATGAAGCCAAAAAAGAAAGAAAAAAGGAAAGTAAAAAGAAAAAAAAAGAAAAGGAGTAGAAAAAAAATTGGAAAATATAAAAGGTGAAAATACCTACGGCCAAGCCCTTCTTTAAGATAAAGATATCACTTTAGGTATTTATTTAAAATAAGATCTACTTTAGGTCTTTATTTAAAAAAAATAAGGGTACTTCAAGTCTTTAATTGGAATTTTCTGTGGACCGCCATAAAAGTTAGTGTCAAAGCCAAAGAATATGACAATGCATGAGCTCCAACCAGTCCTGAGCTTTGACCAGCAATTTACCAAAGTTGACCGTCTTTCTGTTTGATTTAATGTGTCTCAGTTTCAAGAAGGATGCCCCATTCTTCTGCAACCCGGTTTCTTTTATGTCAGACACACTTGAATCTTGATCCTCTTCGTGAATGTTTCTCAACCATGGATCGCTTTGCCCTCGTCGACATCGTCTCGCTCTCGTCGAGGTTTTTCAAATAACTTTTGCCAGAGTTGACGCATTACAGCGACTGCGATCTCTCTTTTTGTCGCGTCAATTGGTATCCTGAGTCACTTTTCACCTGCTTCCCGGTTTGTGCGATCGCGGGCATGTCCCTTGACGATCGTTTCTACGTATGAGTTTCGTTAGTGCTGATCGTTTCTGCGTATGAGTTTCGTTAGTGCTAACAAAGAGGAACATCAGAAGTACTTTCTTGCTGTTGATCCTATGATCCATTGGGGGAGGGTCTTACAGCAATTGAGAAGATCTTGTTTGTGCAATTTCCTGAAAGGAAATGTACTGTTATTTCCCTTTTGGTTAGCATCATCTTCATCAACAACAAAAGAGCAGATCACAAACATCAAGTAATCACAAGTTGGGAGACTTTCCTCTTGAAGTGACACCCCAACTTGTTAGGCGTTATCCAGAAAACTGTTCTCAAAATCATGCAATCGATGATAGCTGAGAATCCCCCACAAAACATAAAGGAATTGACAATGTGAGGGCCCTGCTTTGGTCCATTGATGTCTCAGAAATATCTGGGGAGGTAAAAAAAAGAGAGTGTTATTATTATTATTATTATTTTTTGTATCGAAGATGTCCGAGCCAGCATCCGTATGGATCGCATTTCGATTAATCCTTCGGGAGGGCTAACGCAGCATCCCACCGTCACGACCTTCTGCTTAAATCACCGGCACCCACCGATATTCAAACCCAGACCTCTCGTGAAAGGACCAGAGCGCAAACCAGTTGGGCTACTGATGGGTGGGTAAAAAAATAAAAGAGAGAGTGTTATTTGGTTCTTTTTCAAGCAATAAAATGTTTATTTACTCACAAAAAAATGGGTTATAAAAATGCAGATACAATAGGAAAAGGTAGGTTAAAAATTGTAGATACATTGCAGCAATCAATAATGTATCCAGACAATGCATGCATAGATTGTTCTTATCAAGAAGCAAAGCTATATGACAAAATCCAGATTGATACAACTAATGGTACTTCGTTAAACAACTTCCTATCTACAAACTCTGCTAGACTTTCAAGGGGCCAGACATACAAGACATACTCAACACTAGATAAGAGTTTGCCGCATCTCTTAGAATCTCGGTATACCTAACTCTACTTCGGCTTGGTTTTGGCCACTCCAATTCAATGTGAGTAGTATAAATAATGGACCGGATCGACCGAGAAAGTACAATTCCTGCTAATAGAGCCTGGAAAAGAGGAAGAAATAATTGGATCTGTTGATGCCTCAGACCTCTGTATTCCGCTTGAGGAAAGATTATAGAGAGGCTTCCAAGTCCTGCTTAAAAGTTCTTGATGCACAAAGTAAAAACCTGAATAACTTGTCCATGTCAGAGACCGCATTGTAGATTGGCATGAGAAGAAAGCGAGATTTCAAGGCCCTATGAGTAAACTGACCAACCTTCTTGAATCCACATGAAACTTTTCGACCATCGAGATATACCGAGCGGAAACTCCATTTATATCTATCCCGGGAGGGCCATATCCAGAACATTGGGAGCATGCCTAGTTCATGGAGATCTCTCAGCTTCATCCTGCAATCTGGTCAACCCGCGGTACAAGGGACTCAACCTTCTGCATGCAAATCCTTGCAGACATTTTCAGTGTGACCATCGTCCTCTTCTAGACTTTAAAGGACCTCCAAAAGTGGCAGAATCGATTCACTTGGATATCTTGAGCGACGGAGGCAACTCTTCCAATATGAAAAGACACCGCTTTTACATTGAAAGCTGACAAGTTTTTAGGCTGAAAAAGTTTTTCCTTTATAGTGCTGAAACGTGATATCAGCTGAATGGCCGTTTAAGTTCAAAAGATCATCACACTATAGCCGTGTAATTCTGATAAATGCATCAATTGTCATGTGTATGATCAATTAGTTGTGCTTGAATTTCTGAAAGCACATGCTAGCTGCTACACAAAGCAAAGTGGAAAAACTGTGATCATACTTCCTCTGCAGAAAAATTTCCTGAGGAATTACAGCTTGATGCTACCTTGGACCTGAAAGCTGAACTGCCGCAACATTTGCGTCACTATCGTTGTCTGGCTTGAAAAAGCTCAAAAGAATGGAGAACTTCGTGGGGAGAAAAGCGGCTGGGAAACCGACAGACACCATCAACGATTTGGACAACTTTAAAAATGGACGGTCTCAGGTTCATATCTTCTTGTATGCACCACGATGCAACTTTAATAGCACAAGACACCACCTCATCTCTTTTATCATCTCAAGACCCGGATCAAGTATCTCTAAACTTCCCTGCTTCCATCATCTTTACATAGGATTTCTCCTATGTTTCCTTGGGGTTGTAATTCCTTCTCCCGCCGATTATCTCCAGCAGAACGTTCCCGTAACTTTACACATACCTCTTCTCAGATATGGCATGGTTGGTTATCCACTCTGGCGCGAGATAGCCTCTCGTGCCTCTGAATGTCGTAACAACACGGCTCTGCTCTCTTCCCATTAGCTTAGCCAATCCAAAATTTGAGACTTTGGCATGGAAGTTATCATCCAAGAGCACGTTTTCTGGCTTTATATCGTAGTGAACGACCTTCGCATCACAATCCTCTTGGGTGTAGGCCAGTCCTTTCGCCTTTCCGATCGCAATTTTATATCTTGTTCCCCAATCTAACATGCCCTGTCTTTCTTAAAGATCCACTCAAGAAGCCGGTGAGTTTCTTCCACGCACAAGCCCTCCAGCCGGACCAAATTGTGATGTTGGATGCTTGCTATGCTGCATACTTCAGGTCGAAACTCTTTCTCCCCGACCAATGCCTTCCAATTTCTTCACAGCGAATCTCGTCCCATCTGGTAGGACACCTCAGTACACCAAACCGAACCCGCCTCGCCCTAGCTTCATGGAAAAGTTATTAGTCGCGTGAAGCTCTTTATAGCTGAAATAAACTGGCATTCCCGATAAGCTCTCGAGAAAGTTTTCCTCCTCCAGAGTCTCTTGAGGAGCTTTGGGCAATGCCAGCTTTGCCTTGGAATCTGGCATAAATCAGACCTAGAACAGCGGAGAATGTGGAAACAGGAAATAGGACAACATATAGCAAACATTTCTCATTGCGTCCGCCATTCGTACCACCACCGGTGGGCGCCTTAATGTAAGAGACAAATCCAGAATTCTGGTCAGAACTCTGCAAGGCCCCTGTACTGTCAAACAGGTCACAATCTCCAGAACTATTGTGGTAAAATAATGCAAGAGGTCTTGCATCCATTGAGACAGCACTCAGAGAGGGGGAAACAAACCCCAGCGCAAAGTAGCTGATTCCCTCCCCAGCCTTCGAGTGATCACAAGGAGAACCCGGCCCTGAACCACAATTTGGATGAGAAGTGAGGGCCGAGAGACACCGATACATGTTACCGTTATAACAGACGACATAGGAGTATTTTCACAGGTATTCTTACGGGACAAGCATTAGGCGATCCTCTGCTGCGCAAGCTGGAGAATGAGATGACCGCTCTTTTTCCCAGGACAGCAATCCAAGAAGCATTAGGTTCGCTATTATCCGAAAAGGGGAATTGCCATGGAAAAGTCCTGTTCTCATCGTAGAATCTCCATGAGATTTTAACCATCATGGCCGAGACTACTTTACCGCCATTTTTGTTCTTCCAATATCTGCTGTCCTTCCCCCCATCAACTAATACGGTTCAGGGCGTTATATAAACAGCAGCGCGGATTATGTCGCAAGATTTAATATCGAGAGTGTAGGTCAACTTCTTCAACCCGCGGCTCACGGGCCTCGTCTCTTGCATAAAAATCTTGGTTTGACAAGTTCTATCAGTAGGATGGTCGAAACTCTGCCAAACCGCTGTACTGTCCTTCTCAAGCAAAACCAGATTTCCTCAACCCCGCAACTCTATTTGCGGTCACTCCTTTACCACTGGTATTCGTCGACCACACAGTGCTTCCCGCTTTGAATAGAAACGCATTGCCATCCTCATTCAAGTCAAAAGTATCGGAATCCGTTAACGGGGCACCCCTATTTGCAGCCCAGACTATGGCGCTGCTGACGAAATGAACCGCAGCTAATGAGAATAGAGTAGGATCAATTCCACCGGATCGGGATCCCTTGCCATAGCTCCTCTATGGCAAGGGTGATATAGAAGTAATCTCGGCGGTCGGATTTAAAGAGATAGCCGAGATTGCACCATGTCATCCGGGGGAAAATACAGCTCAAATTTTAAGCGGCAAGAATTAGATTTATTTATAAAAAAAAAAACGAAAAACCCTCATATTTGTCGTTTCCAAGCTTCCCATGCTTGGAAGCCAAATTTCTCTCAAATGTTCCTTGCTGACATCCTCGTCCTCCGTTCGCTCCGATGACCATTCCCTTCGATGCAGATCTCCGCGGAATTGCCCTCCGCGGCCTCATTTCGAGAGAGCTCGGGTGGAGCAGTTTGCGAGCAGCGCGAAGAGTTGCCTATTCCCGAGAACTAGAGGATTTCATTGAGTTCACGCGAGAAGGAGGCGTTGCCACCCGGCTCCGATGCTTCGTCTCAGCGGCACTCGCGACTGCTCGTGAACAGACTAAAATCGAGGCTTTTGGATCCTCCCGAGGACCAATGGAAGCAGCAGTCGAGCATCGCAGCGGATTCCGCGGCAAAAGGTGGAGATGATCACGAAGAAGAAGAAGAGGACGATCTCGAGGACATCTCGGAGGAGTACAAGGGGACCCTGGTGTGCATTGTGATAGAAAACCAATAATGATTAGTTTTTTGTGACAAATGTTCGCTGGCATGGGTTTGCCCAAAATGGTATCGCAGTGCTCGCCGGCATGGGTTGATCATGGCGTGTTCTGTGATAGGTGTTAAACGTGCATCTGGGGATTCTCCTTTACAAGTTTGTTTCTGATAAGAAAGAAAGAAAGATGAAGAGAAGATAGATTGTATTCTCTTGGTGTGTGTAACAATGTACATGGAGAAGCCTTTATATAGGCTTGGGAGAGGAGAAGAGTCTAGTACTCTTCCTATGTGGGACTAAAGGAAAAGAAGAAAAAACAAAATGTTCTTCAATATGTTCTAACACAATATGTTCTAACATCCCCCCTCAAACTCAAGGTGGATCAAACAACGAGAGTTTGGAAAGAAGAAATAAAAAGCGATGTGATGGAAGAGCCTTCGTAAAACAATCTGCAAGTTGATTTTCAGTTCCAATAAAGGGAAGAGAAATGGTGCGAGCTTGGAGATGATGACGAGTTAGATGACAGTCGATCTCAATATGTTTGGTACGCTCATGAAAGACTGGATTTGTGCCAATGTGAATGGCACTCTTGTTGTCACAGTATAAAGAAGTAGGATCCGGAAATGAAACACCCATGTCAGCAAGTAAGCGACGGAGCCAAATAATCTCAACAGTAGTGTCCGCCATAGCACGATACTCAGACTCTGTAGAGGAGCGTGAGACAATATGTTGTTTCTTAGCACGCCAAGAAATGAGAGAATCGCCAAGAAAAATGCAATAGCCAGTGACAGACTTGCGATCAGTTATATTGGAAGCCCAATCAGCATCAAAATAGGCATGTAATTGAAGAGCAGAAGAAGACGGCATGAACAAGGAACGTGTCAACGTACCTCGAAGATAGCGCAAGATCCTCAAAACAGCAGCGTAACGAACTGTACGAGGAGCAGCAACAAACTGACTAACAACATGAACAGCATAAGCGATGTCGGGTCGAGAGATAGTAAGATAGACAAGACTGCCAACTAAAGTCCGATAGCGGGTCACATCAGAAAGAGGTTCCCCATCGTCCGGGCGAAACTTTTGATTCAGTTCAATAGGAGTAGCAGCAGTGCGTGAGTCGGAGAGAGCAGCCCTGGAGAGAATATCAGCAGTATATTTCTGTTGAGAAAGAAGGATACCACGCGAATTGCGAGCAATCTCAAGCCCAAGAAAATAACGCAGTGGTCCAAGATCCTTCATGGAAAAATGCCGTTGAAGGTGTCTTTTGGTATGTTCAATATGAGCACTATCATCCCCAGTGATGATCATATCATCCACATAAAGAAGAAGAATAGTACAACCAGCAGAAGAGGTATGAACGAACATAGCATGATCAGCCTCACTTTGAGTAAAACCAGCAGACCGAATAACATCGCCGAACTTCTCAAACCAAGCACGAGGGGCTTGTTTGAGACCATAAAGAGCCCGCCGGAGACGACAAATCTGTCCAGAGGTGTGAGTAAGACCAGGCGGAGGGTGCATAAAGATATCCTCCTGAAGATCCCCGTGAAGAAAAGCATTCTTCACATCAAGCTGAAAGAGTGACCAGCTACGAATTGAAGCAATAGCTAGTAAAGTACGGACAGATGTCATCTTTGTTACAAGAGCAAAGGTCTCCTCATAATCAATACCATACTCCTGCGAGAAACCCCGGGCAACCAGACGCGCTTTATAACGCTCAATAGTACCATCAGAACGGAGCTTCACCTTGTAGATCCATCGGCAGGATACCAAGGATCGACCTGGAGGAAGAGGCACAAGCTCCCAAGTACCAGTACTTTGCAAAGCCGAGAGTTCCTCAGACATAGCCTGACGCCATTCGGCATGTTGAATTGCCTCGCGATAACTAGAGGGTTCCTGTATAGTGTGAACAGCAGCCAAAAAGGAACCAAACTCGGAAGAATAAGAAGTGACAGCAACATACCGAGCAGGTAGACGCCGATCCCGAGGAGGATTACGACGGGGCTCCAAAGGTGCAGAATCGTCAAGGGCAGGCGGATCAGGAGGTGCAGTAGCAGGGACATGGGAAGGTGGGGAAGGTTGTGATATATCTAGATCCGAATTGGAAATGGGAGAAGAAGAATCAGGGAAATGATCAGCGGGGAAGTCCATGAATGGAATAGGAGACGACACAGGAGGTGTGGCGTTGGTAGGGAAGAAAGGGACATGCTCATGAAACGTAACATTACGAGAGATACGCACACGTCGTGCATTTGGGTCATAACAACGATAACCCTTATGCTCGGTACTGTAACCCAAGAATGCACATTGGATAGAGCGAGCAGTGAGCTTCGTACGTTCATGGGGTGGTAGGATGACAAAGCAAGTGCACCCAAAAACTCGTAGATGAGTATAGGTGGGAGATCGAGAATCAAGACGGTAAAAAGGGGTGTCTTGATTGAGAACGGACGAGGGTAGACGGTTAATGAGATGAACAGCTGTGAAAAGG
Source organism: Psidium guajava (assembly GCA_016432845.1). Taxonomy (NCBI): domain Eukaryota; kingdom Viridiplantae; phylum Streptophyta; class Magnoliopsida; order Myrtales; family Myrtaceae; genus Psidium; species Psidium guajava. Next base: position 31,738,341 of record CM028229.1, on the reverse strand, counting down.
GCCTCAACCTAGAATTCAGTAGGAACAGAGGTGGCAAGTAAGAGAGCGCGAGTTGTCTCCAGAATGTGACGATGCTTACGCTCAGCAACCCCATTCTGAACTGGAACCCCAGGACATGATAGCTGAGGAAGCGTGCCATCACTAACCAAGAGAGAACGAAAAACACCTGAGAGATATTCTCCCCCTGAGTCAGAGCGAAAAACTTTGATTTTTTTGTTAAATTGGGTGGAAACCATGGTAGTAAAAGACTGATAAATAGAAAAGAAATCACTGCGCTGACGCATAAGATAGACCCATGTATAACGGGAATAATCATCAATAAAGGAGACATAATATTCGAAACCACTCTTGGAAGAGAGAGGGGCAGGTCCCCATACATCAGAATGAATAAGATCGAAAATAGCACTAGATCTAGAGTTACTAACAGGAAAAGGCTTAGCAGATTGCTTGGCCAAAGGACAAATAGAACAAGGAGAAAAATTATTAGAAGAAACACGACCTAGAGCGCCTTGTTGATGAAGGACGCTGAGACGAGAAGAAGGAATATGCCCGAGATGCTGATGCCATAGAGCAAGATCAAGAGTAGCTAACACAGGAACAGGAAGAGAGGAAGACGGAAGATGGAGATGCTGCATAGTATAGAGTCCGTCCCGTCTACTGCCCCTGCCAATCATCCGACCACTCAAACGATCCTGCACAAAGCAAGAGCCGTTAGTAAAGCTCACAATACATCCAGCATCGGTAAGTTGTCCAACAGATAATAAGTTAAGAGTCAGGGAAGGAACATGTAACACATCAGGGACACTAAAATCCCGAGGAACAGTGAGTGTACCCTGCTGGGTAGTCATAAGAGGAGAACCATCAGCTGTAAAGAAATGTGCTGGATGCTTGAGCTCAGAAAGCTGAGTGAGACAGGTAGAGGAAGCAGACATATGTCTAGCAGCTCATGAGTCAAGTATCCAGATAGTAGAAGTGTCACTTGAAGAGGGAGTAGTAGCAGCTGTGTTGCCAATAGACGAAACAGTTGCATGGGTGCCGGAGCCAGGTAAAGAACCAAGCAAAGAAGGATTCAGTCGAGCAAGTTGGGCCTCAAGAGCTGCAACACGGTCATCCGTAGAGGAAGAAGCCAGAGTAACTGGCTGAGCCAATGGAGACGAGGTAGGATGTTGAATAGGACGCGGTGACATAGGAGGGCGCAAAACATCCTTCTTCTTTCGCCAACACTGTGACTCATTATGACCAGGATGGTGACAATAAGTACATGAAGGGCGGCGAGGGCCACGAGTAGGCGGAGCACGTGGTGGAGCAGCCAAAACAGCAGTAGAATTAGAAATTGTAGAAGAGGAAAGTAGACCCAGACGAGTTTCCTCAGACTGCAATTCCTTGACAGCGTCAAGGAGAGACGGTCTAGGAAAGCGATGGAGAAGTTGGCCGCGAATACCTTCATAAGAAGAGCCCAGCTTCATAAGAAAAGCATGTAGACGGTGCCTATCTTGAGCCTGAAGCCGAGTAGACGGGCACCGAGTACATTTCAAGCATGTCGAGCAGAGAACAGGAGCAATAATATCCAATTGACTCCAAAGGGAATGCATGTAGTTATAGAAATCCCGAATGGAGCGAGACCCTTGGGTGGCACAATAAATTTCTTGCTCCAATTGATAGACCCGAATATCTCCAGTCTCAGTGAACATCTCGGCGAGCTGATCCCACAAACACTTCGCTCCCATAATATGAGAAAGTTGCGGGCGAAGAATAGGATCAATAGAACCAAACAGAATAGCCCATGCCTTTCGATCAGCAATTGTCCATGCTCGAATTTCAGCAGCACGTTGCTTAATCGCATCAGGAGATGGTTTGGATGAGTCAGTGTCCGTGAATGCAACAGGACAAAGACGAAAACCCTCGACATGCTCAAACAAGTCGCGGTAAACAAGTGCAGCCATTGCCGATGGTTTCCAAAGTGAATAATTAGAACCATCAAGCTTGACGTCTATGCGGTCACTAGAATCGCCCATGATGATTGAGTGAAGGTCTAAATTGACCAGAAAAAAAAAATCACCAAAGTTTGAAGTGCAGGACAAAGTGCGCAGGTTGATAGAATGGAAGAAACACGAATCTAGAGGTACAAAGTAAGCCTCTAGAAAATGAAAGAAAAATTTATAGACGCACGAATACGTGGAAACTTGACTAGAGCAAGCAAGAGTAGCGGCTCAAAACTCAAAACTCATTGTCTTAATTTCTGATGCGGAAGATCCAATTTATGACAACCGCAGAGCATACTTTTAAAACAATGAACTTGGCTCTGATACCATGATAAGAAAGAAAGAAAGATGAAGAGAAGATAGATTGTATTCTCTTGGTGTGTGTAACAATGTACATGGAGAAGCCTTTATATAGGCTTGGGAGAGGAGAAGAGTCTAGTACTCTTCCTATGTGGGACTAAAGGAAAAGAAGAAAAAACAAAATGTTCTTCAATATGTTCTAACACAATATGTTCTAACAGTTTCTACTGCTTGGTGGTTGTAAAGATTCTGCTTATATCAGGGTTTTTGTATGATGACACAACTCGAATAAAATGAGGTTCTGGTTTTTGTCTGATCCTCTCCAAGTAACTACTATTACGCATAAGAAACAACCACACATGTTAGCATATACATGTTTCCCTGATTGTAATCTGATTAGTGAATAAACTAGAGTACATGAAGTTGAGATGAAAAGTGAGGGTGTTTAAGCTAAGTTATTGCCAAGGAGTCGCTTTATGTAGCCATAACAAATACCCGAACCTAACTCGAAACCCTTTGGTTTCCTTTAAGACCTTAATACAATCAAACCAGGCCACTAATTGGGATCGCTCTCGTTGGAACCTGAGTAACCTGAGTAAATACAATCCCTAGTTTTGTACCTTTATGGAGTGTAGGATCCAATATGAAGCCAAGATACTGTGTCTGCTCATCATGTAACTAAAGATGAGGCAATTATAAGATGATCGTTGACTATTGATCGTTGACTATCTTTATGTTTGAATTCCTTTTTCAAATTCTCTTACAAAGTTGCGTATGGCTTGCATGGCAAATGACAATTTGAAAATATTTGGCTAGGAGCTCGAGCCTGGTTACAAGAAATCACCGATCTTTCGCTAGTGCAGACTTGGCAATAGCACATAAGTCCTTTAGCAATTAGCGCTTTTCATCTATTGTCTTACATTGTCATACCCTTGCAGGACTTTAAAAATCATATTTCCCTGTCTTTAACTAGACATTTTGTTTGGTGTCTTCGGTGAATTAGCAGTAGTCTTCTTGATATCAATATATCAAGCTAACTAATTAATTAATGCAAGACAAATCAATTTGAGTACCGAGCAGTTTGGATTGTTAGAATGAGTCATATAGTCTGACTCTAACTTGAGGAAAATTCTTTTACAAGTTGATGGGATGAAATATGTGGCTAGTCATTTAATGCATGCTGTATAATGGCAAAGCTCATGTTGCCATGTAGACAATTTTGTCTAATGATAATTATTAGGATTCTGGGATTTGTTTTATGCAAAAGACGGAGCTGGATTTTGGATGTGACCTTATCTTCAGAAGATGTAGTTGATTTGTTGTTTTGGGTTCTTTTCTTTAAATTATATTGTCATCCACAAACTAGTCTGGTCTTTCATGTGGAGTGACGGAGAATTTGGAGATTCTTTCAAGATTCAGTGATTCTTTTGTCTCTTGGCTCTGCGAAGTTGCATAAATTTCTTGAATGTAATTTTACTCCAATTTGAAACCACATGATCATTTTGCTTAATTGTTTCTTGCTTGATATTTGTGCATTTGACTTGTAATTAGCGAGAAACCTATTGATGTCTGATCACAGATTCAATAGTCAATCTTTCAACTCAATTAATTTTTGGTGGAAGAAACTACCTTAGTTTGATTGATGTGAGATGCAGATTAGCTTTGTCATCTTGAGGAGATTGAGAGGGTTATCCTGTTGTTCCAATAGTACTGATATTGCTTATTTTACTTGGACATGAACTGCATTATTGGTTTTCTATCATAATGCACACCAGGGTCACTTCATCGGCTAGTTATTCCTCCAAAGTTTATTGTGTTTATCTCTTAAGGTTTCACCTTGAAGGCACTTTTGTGTGTTTTCTTCTTTTTGGGGGAAATGGATGTTTCAAAGATCGGAGCAGTGCATACTCTGCCTATGTTATCATAACTGCGAATTGTTTCTGAATGCTAAAGGTGTACTATTTTGCTAAGAGTAAAAAGGTGAGAAAGGGAGGGAAATAAAAAAATCATCATTTAACTATGTTGCAGATAGCTAAAGGGATAGAACTTTCAGGTCTATGAAGGATATTGCTCCTTCAACTATTGAAACACACCAAAGAGACTTGGAGGCTTAAAATTTACTAAAATGATAAACAATCAGCACATCAAGAGGGTTCTAATGTAGCTTCATTGTTCTGCTTGGCAATTTGCTACAAGTTTCATACTTGTTATTTGATGTGTAGTGCCTTTTTCTTCAATGAGGGGCACATTTTTAAGAACCTGACATTTGTACTTAATTTCTGGCACAGTGAGATGGTATCTTTGATTTATCTACCTTGTAGATATGTTAGAACTACTCTTGATTTTTGTAAAGCTTTGTTAACTCTCTTTGTGGAGTTTGCCACCCGTTGGTTCCCTTGCGGGGACATTCTTACTTACCTATCAATTGAAAAGCTTATTAGTGTCGCGACCCGAAAGAAATTTTTTTCGATCGGGTTAACGGATTATTAGGTTTATTATATGAATTAACCTAACGCGGACCGTTTCAAGCTCTACCGAATCGCAACTTTGGTTTTTTATTTAAATGATTTGAAGTCGTCACTAATCATTTTTGGTAAGTTAATTAGATACCTAAGTAAATTAACGAGAGGACTAAATTACTTCTACGAACCAGAGATTATGAGTTCGGGGACTTGGTTACACTAGTTAATTAAAATTAATGTCATTTCGGTACCTTAATTTCATGGATATCCTAATTTGGCAACTCAAGCTTGATTTATTCCTAAGACTCTAGTGAGGTGTTCTCTTTTTGTATTTTCACTTTTTAGATAGGATGCATGGGTGGTTTTTTTATTTATTTTCAAAGCGTTAAAAATTTCCTAAAGCCGAAAGAGGGAGTATGTTAACGACTTCTGTGCAGTGTTACAGTCTAATCACTTTAGGGTCCGGTGATTCAAAATTAAACGGCAGAAAGTCAATGACAGTAAATAAAGACCTCCAATGGATGGCCCAGCCTTGGCTTGGCTCTCTCCTTTGGGGTTTAATAGTGCAGGAATTAAATTGAGGGAATTTAAATAACGGTAAGTAAAAACCTCCAATGAGCGGCCTAGCATTGGCTTGGCTCTTCCCTTTGGGGTTTGATGGTGCAGGAATTTAAATTGTAGGAAATAAGCGACCTCTAGTGGATGCGCTTTGCCTTTCCATTCTGGGGTTTTAGTTCTTTAAAATAAAATACAACAAATTGTTTCAACAATTTGAACTAAAATCCGTTGACGGGTCAGCTGCAAATTTGATGGGCATCTTGGAATTTGTTTGGGCTCACTTTGCACCTCCATGGAATTTATCGTTGATACGGAGTTGTCCCTTTTTTTTTACCTGCCATAAAATATGGGAAAAAAAGGAAGATGGAGAAAGTGTATACAATTTGTGCTAATTTGAGACTAAAACCACAAATAAATGAATAAATAAAAACACTTAGCTCGAATTTGCTTGCTCGTTGGTGAGGATGAGCTTTTGATTTATGTTGATCGATGAAGGAATTTGTGATGATAACCCTTAGCTTTAAACTCTCATTATCTTCAAAATTTTCTCTCTCTCTCTCTTGATATTTTCTTTCTCTCAAATTTTTCTTCAATCTTCCAAAAACCCTATCAAACATCCAAAATTTTCTCCCCCTAAAATTCTCCTCCCAAGCTCACTTCTTTCTCCTTTTATAACTCACTTATCTATCTCCCATTCTAATTTTTCTACTAACTCTATCTCCCATTTTAATTTCTCCACTAACTCTTTTTCATTTTCATTTCCCTTCTCCATCTCTATCTCACATTCTAATCTCTCCACTAACTCTTCTTCATTTTCATCTTCCCTTATCCATATTTATCTCCCATTCTAATTTCTCCACTAACTTTTCTTTATCCCCATCTTTCCTTCTCTATTCTTATCTTATTTTCTCCATCCATTCTTCTTTATCTTCTCTTTTCCATATTCCATTTTCTATTCTTATCTTATTTTCTCCATCTCCTCTTCTCCATATTCCCTTCTCTATTTTAATTTCTCCACTAACTCTTCTTTTTGTTATTTACAAAATAATCCCTCAAGTGTTAGGTATTTGTACTTTAGTCCATGAGATTTTAAGTATTTGCAATTCAGTCCCTGGAGAGTTATTTCTTTAAGTCCAAATCTCCTCACAATTTTCGACACACCTACCGCATGTTGAATTTAAGCTCATTTCCTGCTATTGAAAATAATGCAAAATTTAATTAAAGCTCTTTTTGTAAAATTGAGTCGTTCTGGGTATAATTGGGTCAAGATGAAAATTTAAAATATTAGAGAGTAATGTCACAACTCCTAAAAGTGAAGAATGAAAATAAATTGACTCAAATTGAATTTTTTTAGACCTGATTCAAGATTATGCTCGGGAAGGAATACATGACCCCGAATTAGATTTTTGTAAATTTGCCTATGGCCAACATGAAAAGGGATTTAAAAGAAAAATATTGACTATTTTTATGTATTTTTGTGGCCTCAAATGCTATTATTCATTTAATATTTTACTAATTTCTAAAAAATATATTTAAAAAATAAAAAAATACAAAAAATTAGTTTCTGCTAAAAAATGGTTGCCTAAGCTTGACCAAGGCTTCCAAAGTTGATTTTGTAATTTTCTTATTTTTTATATATATATTTTTATGAATTTTAGAAAATAAAAATATCGAAAAGAAAAAAAGGGGCAGCCCGGTGCACGAAGCATCCCCGCGAGGCGGGGGTCTGGGGAAGGGTCCCACCACAAGGGTGAAAGGAGGCAAGCTTTAACCTGCATTTGCAAGAGGCCGCGTCTAAGGCTCGAACCCGTGACCTTTAGGTCACACGGCAACACCTTAACCATATGCGCTAAGGCTCCCTTTTTTTTTCGATATTTCTCTTTTAAAATACTGAAAATATGAAAAATTATTTTTTGGTCAAAATTGGTTCTTTAGGCTTGGTCAAAGTCTCCCAAAGTTGATTTTTTAATTTTATGAATTTTTATGAATTTTTTTTTATTAATTTTAAAAGAGAAAAGATGATTAAAAATCAGGTGTCAACAATTAGCATCTGCATAAATAATGATTTCATGCAAGAAGTCATCTCCCATGTGTGATAGATTGGTTTTCAACAAGATTAGGGAAAAGCTCGGTGGAAGGGTACGTTTTCTTGCATCAGGCGCTTCTCCCTTATCTGCTGATGTGATGGAGTTCTTGAAGATGTAAGTCGGCTTCTTTTCTGGAAATTTTCATTTCTCGTTTGCTAATTGAATGCTACACTTTTATAGAATAATCATCACCAGCTCTTGACAGGATAAAGAGGCCTCTGTATGAGAAGCATCTAATAGAAAAATTTGCTTGGACAGTAACAAACGACACCGACACGGTTAGTACTTCTGTTTCTTGCTCAGATTGATAGATCACTGCAATTGCTACCTAGAATAAGCACATGGAAGATGCAGTTTCTCTTTCTGACTTGTAAATTGATGAGATTTGGTCGGTTGAGTAATGACAGTTTCTTTATACCTAAAATAGGCACTAGTGGTCTTCGATGGATGATGATAGGCGAGCATTAACTGCCATGCTTAGTACTAGCAGTTAAATTATGCCTCAAATTGAGACTCCATCTCAAATGGATGATGAATGTCTTCCTGAAACTATGTTAGTTTTTATTCTGTTTCATTGTTTGTTGTTCAAGTTATCGTCTAATGTCGCTACTTTGTCCACTATTTTTTGTATGATTTCATCAACAGTAATAACTGGACTCCACAAATGGGTATGGAATTTAATGATGTAGATGAGGCATGGGAGTTTTGAAAAATGTGTGCATTCAAAATTGGTTTTGGTGTATGTAGAAGAGTTACTAACAAAGGGAATGATGGTTCCATAACATCCACACGCTTTTGTTGTGCAAAAGAGGGACATCAACAAAAAGATAAACGCTTGAAATTAGTGAAAAAGCCTATGCCTAAAAAGAAGATGGACTGCCATGCCCGAATGGGAATGAGATTAGTTCAAGGGAGTGGTAAATATTATGTGTATGATTTTGAGACAAAGCATTCCCATCCACTCCATTTTGCAGAGTGTACTCACTTGATACGGTCACATAGGTAAATAAGCAATGTCCAAGCTCAGCAAATTCTGTTGGTTGACAATGCAGACCTCACACAAAGATAGCAGCATGACTTATCTAGTGTATAGGTTGGGAGAAGAGAAAATATTAGTTACACTAAGGTTGATGTAAAAATATATCTTCGCACTAAATGAGGAAGAAATATGGCCTTTGGAGACGCAGGATATTTATTGAGGTACATCGAAAAATGACAGATCTTAGACACCTCTTTCTTCTATGCTATTCAGTTTGATAGTAATGAGCAAATAACAAATATATTTTGGGCAAATTCCAAGCTGGTTACTGATTATGCCCTTTTTGGTGATGTTGTCACCTTTGACACCGCATTTTCAATCAATAAAGAGTATAAGCCACTCGGTGTATTTATTGGATTCAATTACCATAGAGAGCTTATGATTTTTGGGGTTGCACTTTTATATGATGAAATCGAAGATTCCTTCAGATGGCTTTTCGAAACATTCTTAAGGGCACATAAATATAAGAAGCCTGCGATAATTTTTACTGATCAAAATGTAGCAATGTCGAAAGCATTAGAAAAGGTGATTCTTGAGTCAAGACATGGATTGCGTACATGGCGTCTAATGCAAAATGCTATTAAAAATCTTGGTCATTTAATGAAGAATGGATTTAATTTTTTGATTGATTTGAAGAAGCTTGTCTATGAATTCTTGGCTTCAAAATTTGTATAAGTTGAAAGAGAAGTGGGCTATATGTTATATGAAATCTATAGTGACCTTGGGGATACGTAGCATACAGTTAAGTGAGAATTTGAATGGAGATTTGAAAGATCATCTAAGATGTAACATGATTCTAAATGGAATTTTCAAGGAATTTGATAAGGTGATGCTTGATAAGCGGTACAAAGAGTTACAAGCTGAGTTTAATGGTAGAGGGAAATTGCCAACGATTTTATGTCATACATCACTTATATTGTAGCAAGCAAGTAAGGTCTATACACCTTTTATATTTGAAAATTTTCAAGCAGAATGGATGAAAACTTTTTCCCTAGTTATCAAGGAACGTAATGAGATGGGCATCTTGCATGAATATGTTATTAGTTCAAATGGTACAAATGAACAAGAGTACAAGGTCACAGGTGACCCAAGCAATGAAGCGGTGAATTGTGAATGTAATCATTTTGAGACCGTTGGGTTCTTATGTTGCCATGTATTGAAGATGCTTGATAACTTGGATATAAAGTTAATTCCTAGTGCTTACATTTTGAAGAGGTGGACACGTGAAACAAAAGATGAAATACTAGAGAAGCATGGTTTAGATGCTCATGTATGAACTCTCCTTATACTCGTTTTTACTTAATTTAGTGTTCTAATTTATTGGTAACTTCTAATAACTTCAATATATTCATTCAAGGTTATGGTGACATGGATGCTATTGATAGATATAGAGATGTGTGTCCCGAGTTTGTGAAGATAACAGTCAAAGGCTCTCAAACTATTCTGAGATGTGAATTTTCAAGAAGATGATCTTGACCATAAACAAATATCTCGATGAAATGCCACTTGGAGATGAGTTTCAGAGAAATTTAGTAGGCTTAGGTAAAGATATGAGTCTCATTGCAAAACGTACGAGACTCAAGAAGAAAGATTGACACAAAGGAGAAAAGCGACATAAGAGCTGTCTAGAGAAGAGTAAAAGAAAATTAAAGAAGTAAGGAGACGCACCTCAAGCTTCTTCGCAAGCTTCTTCTGCACCTCAAGTTCTTGAAAGTTACAATAACCCTCAGGGTTTTTATAATAATCTACTCACTAACATGGTTATTGGTTCGGAGGTTGGTGGATCATTTGCTCCAGCTCCTCCTGAAGCATAGATTGCCATTTTCGAATATGCATTTCACAAGGTTTGGGCTTTTGCTAACCTTCTACGTGTTATATGGTTGAGATAGCTTCTGTTTCTCTGCGATGAAGTTGTATTGTGCATCTTGAACCTATGTCTAAGTCATAATTTGCTTTACTGTCATTCTCTTTGTTTTGCAATACAAAAGGGGACTATTGTGGAAAAATTAGTTGAAGTAGTTGTTAAGGACAGTCAATACTTGCAGCATTTAATTAGTATTTGTGAAGGTAATTAAAGCTTCTTTATATAGGGCTTTAGCTCTGCGTTGAATTATCTCTCTGTCAAGTAACTTTTCTAAAGTCAAGGCCACTTTGAATTCATAGAGGAGAGAAAAATATCAAGCTGCTATGTGCTGTTACTGGTTTGAAATTTTTTCTTTGCAGATTCTTTTAAGAGGTCCTAAGAATGCTAGAGAAGCAGTGAAACACTTTGGTCTTGCACCTGATTTCCCTTCGCTTGAATCGAAGAAAGTTTGAGAGGGCTATAGGCAAGAGAAACAACAGGGGATTCAGGGTTTGAGCTTAGTTTTGAACTCGTTGAAGCTAATTTGGTCTTGATTGTTGCTATGTAAATTTTGTTAAAGTTAGTTGAAGACTTAATGTTAAGACAGCTTTATCTATTTCCAGTTTTGGGATCAATTTTCGTCTATTTTTTAGTCTTGCTACATTGCCTGTGCTATTTTTCTACACCCTTGAAGATTGAATGCCAAGTAAAGTAGTAATTATTGTTGATACCTGGTTTTTAATAATCTTTTCTCTTTTAAAATTAATAAAAAAATCCATAAAAATTCATAAGATTAAAAAATCAACTTTGACGACCTTGGCTAAGCCTGGGGAACTAATTTTGACCAAAAAATAATTTTTCATATTTTCATTTTTTCGGTATTTTTATTTTCGAAAAGTCATAAAAATTCATAAAATTAAAAAAAATCAATGTTAGGGACCTTGGCTAAGCCAAGAGAACCAATTTTGAATAAAAAATGATTTTGCATATTTTGTTTTGTAATTTTTTTTATATTTTTTTAGAAATTAGGAAATATTTAATAAACAATAGCATTTGAGGCCACAAAAATACATAAAAATAGTCAATATTTTTCTTTTAAATCCCTTTTCATGTTGGCCATCATAAATTTAAAAAATCCAATTCGGGGTCGTGTATTCTTTCACAAGCAAAATCTCGAATCGGGCCTAAAAAATTCAATTTTAGTCAATTTATTTTCATTTTTTACTTTTAAGAGTTGTGACATTATTCTATAATATTTTAAATTTTCATATTGGCCTAATTATACACAAAATGACTTAATTTTGCAAAAGGGCTTTAATGAAATTTTGCATTATTTTCAACAGCAAGAAATGAAGTTAAATTTGACATGCAGTGAATTTCAACTAAGTATAACGGAGGTGTGTCGAAAATTGTGAGGAGATTTGGACTTAAAGAAATATTTTTCTAGGGACCGAATTGCAAATACTTAAAATCTCAGGGACTAGAGTGCAAATACTTAACTCTTGAGAGATTATTTTCTAAATAACAAAAAAAAGAGCTAGTGGAGAAATTAGAATAGAGAAGGGAAGATGGAAAAGAAAAGATGGAGAAGAGAAGATGGAAAAGAATGGATGGAGAAAGTAAGATAAGCATAGATAAGGGAAAATGGATATAAAAAATAGTTAGTGAAGAAATTAGAATGGAAGATAAAAATAAAGAAAGGAAAATGGATATGAAGAAGAATTAGTGGAGAAATTAGAGAAAGGAAGATGAAGATGAAGAAGAGTTAGTGGAGATATTAGAATGTGAGATAGAGATGGAGAAAGGAAGATGAAAATGAAGAAGAGTTAGTGGAGAAATTAGAATGGGAGATAGAGTTAGTGGAAAAATTAGAATGTAAGATAGGTGAGTGGATTATAAAAGGAGGAAGAAGTGAGCTTGAGATGAGAATTTTTTTTTTAGAGAAAATTTTGGATGTTTGAGAGGATTTTTGGGAGATTGAAGAAAAATTGAAGAGAAAGAAAATACAAAAAAAAGAGAAAATTTTGAAGATGATGGGAGTTTAAAGTTAGGAGTTATCATCACCAATTCTTTCATCGATCAACATAAATCAAGAGTTCATCCTCGTCAACGAGCAAGCAAATTCGAGCTAAGTGTTTTTATTTATTCATTTATTTGTGATATTTTTCGATATTTTTATTTTCGAAAATTCATAAAACAAAAAATAAAGAAAAAATAAGAAAATTGAAAAATCAACTTTGGAAGCCTTGGCCAAGCCTAGGCAACCATTTTTGAACAAAAAATAAATTTTCATATTATATATATATATTTTTTAATTTTTTAAAAAAAATATAAAAATACTTGAAAATTTTGGAAAAATAACATTTGAGGCCAAAAAAATACACAAAGATAGTTAATATTTTTATTTTAAATATATTTTCATATTGGCCATCGCAAATTCAGAAAAATCCAATTCGAGTCACGTGTTCCTTCACGAGTATAATCTCGAATCGGGCCTAAAAAATTTGATTTGAGTCAACTTATTTTTAATTTTCACTTTTTATGAGTTGTGACATTGTCTTCTAATATTTTAAATTTTCATCTTGGCCCAATTATACCCAGAATGACTCAATTGTGCAAAAGGGCTTTAATTAAATTCTACATTATTTTCAGTGGCAAGAAATGAGCTTAAATTTGACATATGGTGAATTTTGACTAAGTATAGGGAAGGTATGTCAAAAATTGTGAGGAGATTTGGACTTAAAGAAATATTTTTCGGGGACTAAATTATAAATACTTAAAATTCAGGGACTAAAGTGTAAATACCTAACTCTTGAGGGACTATTTTACAAATAACAAAAAGGAGACTTAGTGGATAAATTAGAATAGAGAAGGGAAGATGGAGAAGATGAGATGAAGAAGAGAAGTTGGAGAAGAATGGATGGAGCAAATAAGATAAGAATAGAGAAGGGAAGATGGAGATGAGGAAGAGTTAGTAGACAAATTAGAATGGAAGATAAGAATAGAGAAGGGAAGATGGAGATGAAGTAGAGTTAGTGGAGAAATTAGAATGGGAGATAAATATGGAGAAGGGAAGATGAAGATGAAGAAGAGTTAGTGGAGAGATTAGAATGGGAGATAGAGTTAGTGGAAAAATTAGAATGGGAGATAGATGAGTAGATTATAAAAGGAGGAAGAAGTGAGCTTGAGAGAGGGATTTTTTGGGGAGAAAATTTTGGATGTTTGAAAGAGTTTTGGGAGATTGAAGAAAAATTTGAGAGAAAGAAAATACCAAAAGAGAGAGAATTTTGAAGATGATGGGAGTTTAAAGCTAGGGGTTATCATCACAAATTCCTTCATCGATCAATATAAATCAAGAGTTCATCATCGTCAACGAGCAAGCAAATTCGAGCTAAGTGTTTTTATTTTTTCATTTATTTATGGTTTTACTCGCAAATTAGCACAAATTGTATACACTTTCTCCATCTTTTTTTTCCCCCATATTTTATGTCAGGAGAAGGATATCTCTACGTCAACAGCAAAAATCTCATAGAGATGCAAAAATCGGCTCAGACAAGCTCCTAAGCTGTCCACCGATTTCTCAACTGATCTGTGACTAAAAGTCCCTCTTAATTCAAAAGAAACTCTCTATATTGGGAACATAGAGAGGGAAAATCAATTATAGAAATCCCTCCCAAAAAAATGGGAGATAAGTACTCTTTCCACTCTTCTGGTTTTAGGTGCAGATTAGCACATATTTTGTATACTGACACTTCACTCTATTTTATGTCAGGAAGCCGCAACTCTATATCAATGGTCAACCCTATGGAAGCACAAAATCGGCTTAGAGGAGTCCTCAAGCGCGCACAAATTTCAAATTGTTGAATCAATTCGTTGTATTTCATTTTAAAGAATTCATACCCCAGAATGGAGAGGACAAAGTCCATCCGCAATTTAAATACCTGCACCATAAATCCCAAAGGGAAGAGCCAAGCCAATGCTTAGCCTTCCATTGGAGGTTTTTACTTACAGTAGTTAAATACCTGCAACTTAAATACCTGCACCTTAAATCCCAAAGGGAAGAGCCAAGCCAATGCTTAGCCTCCCATTGGAGGTTTTTACTTACAGTAGTTAAATACCTGCAACTTAAATACCCGCACCTTAAATCCCAAAGGGAAGAGCCAAGCCAATGCTTAGCCTCCCATTGGAGGTTTTTACTTACAGTAGTTAAATACCTGCACCTTAAATCCCAAAGGGAAGAGCCAAGCCAATGCTAGGCCTCCCATTGAAGGTGTTTATTCACTGTCATGTACTTCCTATAATTTAATTTTTGAATCATCAGACCCAAAAGATGAGTATGTCGTAATACTGCACAGAAGTCGTTAACATACTCCCTCTTTCGGCTTCAGGGAATCTTTAACACTTAAAAAAATATAACAAATAAAAATATATACCATCCATGCATCCTATTTAAAAAGTGAAAACACAAAAGAGAATACTCTACTAGAGCCTTAGGAATAAACCAAGTCTGAGTTACCGAATTAGGATATCCATGAAATTAAGGTACCGAAAGGGCATTAGTTTTAATTAACTAGTGTAATCAAGTCCTCGAGCTCATAATCTCTGGTTCGCAGGAATAAATTAGTTCTCCCGCTAATTTATTTAGGTTTCTAATTGACCTACCAAGAACGATTAGTGGCGACTCCAAATTTCAAAATCATTTAAACAAAAACCAAAGTTGCGATTCGGTAGGGCTTGGGAGGATCCGCGTTAGGTTAGTCAAATCTAATTAACCTAATAATCCGTTAACCCCCTTAAATAAAAATTAATTATTTTTTTAGAGGGTGGCGACACGTATCAACAATAAATTCCATGGAGGTGAAAAGTGGGCCCAAACAAATTCCAAGGTGCCCATCAAATTTGCAACCAACCTGTCAATGGATTTTAGTTCAAATTGCTGAAACAATTTGTTATATTTTATCTTAAAGAACTAAAACCCTAGAATGGAGAGGTAAAACGCATTCACTGGAGGTCGTTTATTTTCTGCAATTTAAATTCCTGCACCATCAAACCCCAAAGGGAAGAGCTAAGCCAATGCTAGGCCGCTCATTTGAGGTTTTTACTTACTGCAATTTAAATTCCTGCACCATTAAACTCCAAAGGGAAGAGCCAAGCCAATGCTAGGCCGCCTATTGGAGTTTTTACTTACTGCAATTTAAATTCCTGCACCATCAACCCCAAAGGGAAGAGCCAAGCCAATGCTAGGTCGCCCATTGGAGGTTTTTACTTACCGTTATTTAAATTCCCGCAATTTAATTCCCGCATCATTAAACCCCAAAGAGGAGAGCTAAGCCAAGGCTGGGCCATCCATTGGAGGTCTTTATTTACTGTCATTGACATCCTGCCATTTAATTTTTGAATCACCAGACCCCAAAGTGAGTAGACTGTAACACTGTACAGAAGTCATTAACACACTCCCTCTTTCGGCTTCAAGGAATTTTTAACATTTTGAAAATAAATAAAAAAATACCACCCATGCATCCTATCTAAAAAGTGAAAATACAAAAAAGAGAACACCCCACTAAAGTCTTAGGAATAAATCAAGCTTGAGTTGACAAATTTGGATATCCATGAAATTAAGGTACTGAAAAGGCGTTAGTTTTAATTAACTAGTGTAACTAAGTCCCTGAACTCATAATCTCTGGTTCGTAGAAGTAATTTGGTCCTCCTGCTAATTTACTTAGGTATATAATCAACCTACCAAAAATGATTAGTGGCGACTCCAAATTTTAAAACCATTCGAACAAAAATCAAAGTTGCGATTCGGTAGGACTTGAGAGAGTCCATATTAGGTTAATTCATCTAATAAACCTAATAATCCGTTAACCCGATCGAAAAAAAATTCTTAGGGTCGCGACAATTATGCAATGTGAATAATAGGATTTTTTTTCCCTAATATGATATTTTATTCGTGGGAATTAGTGTGCACTTCTCAATTTGTTGGAATGTTTACTACTAATGGTACTTCGGAAGATGCTTACGTCTCTCAGGAGTTTTATGCATCTTTAACCATCATGGTTACGAAATTACATGGAAGCTGCCAATATAGCTATTTAGTTCTCATCACTTTTCTTTCAAATGATGATTGTACATGCAGATAGGCATTTTTCCATGTAACCGATCTTGTTTAGGGTGAAAAATTAACTCCATTTAGTGAGAAAAAGGCTTTGATGTCATCATAATGTATATGAATGTTTCTCTGATATTTATAGAAGTGTTGTCACATATAAGGGTCGTTCCATCTTTCTAAATCATGAATAATGAGTAAGGAGACAGTTCAGGCTCGTGATGCCCCTTTTCCATGGCATCCCCGCATTTTATAACTTACAACTAGTTATGGTGGTAGACATCAAACTTATAATTATATCTGAGTATATGTGCATGGTTAAAAAAATAAATGTGAATGTAAATACACTTCAACTGTTGTTAACTGACTTACTTCAAAATTCCTGTTGCAGATAACTAATTTTCCATTTTCTTTGTACTCAACCTTTGTGATTGAGGCTCGCCATGGTTTCAACAAAGGTTGTATTCACTCTATTGTCTCTATTTGCTTATGTCTTATAGTTTGTTGATTTGCTGCTCCATAAAGCTATGTGTTGTGAACTTTTTAATATATGTAATTACTATAATTGGTTGTTTTGCAGCAAACACTCTAGTTGTTCTTTTGGGATATTATCAAAGGGATTTTCCTTTCTGTTGTAATCGATCCTCCCATAGTAGCTGCAATTATCATAATTGTACAGGTTTGATGATCCTCTACTTCAGACTAACACCCTATAAATGCAGATTTTAAGGATAAAAATATTTTGTATAATATTCGTTATGTCGTTTGATGTTCTTTCTATCAGGCAAACTTTTGTTTGTTACATTGATGACTTGAATTCTCCTCTTCATTCTGCCACTACCCTGTCATTTTTACTAATTTGATGACAACTAATCTGTATTCTTGCAGAAAGGGGGCCCTTATCTGGCTATATATCTTTGGGGATTTATGTTTGTTCTTTCGTTAGTAATAATGACACTTTACCCTATTCTGATAGCTCCACTTTTTAACAAGTTCACACCAGTAAGTTTCTTGAACTATGGTCTTGTCATGATTTTTTGGGTTTTATGGTGATAAATTTCTACTTCATCACTCTATTGCAATAGCTTCCAGATGGTGAACTTAGAGAGAAAATTAAGAAACTTGCTTCTTCTCTTAAGTTTCCTCTCAAGAAGTTGTTCGTGGTCGATGGATCAACCAGGTCAATCCATAGCAATGTGATATCTATATTATGCATTATGCATTCAATTATTGTATTATTTTCTAGTTCTTGTATAACATGCCTTGTCTTCCTTTCGCATGAAATTACGCTAGTGGTAGTCCCATCCTATCAGTGTGTTGAGTTTTGTTGCATTCAAGGATGCTACCTTGGGGGTTCAGATTTTAACTTTAGGTTACTTAGTTTCTATGACGTCTTTCTATTTCACCATCAAATCTCAGAATGCATTATTCTTCTTTGCAAAATACCCATTGGACTTTAGATGTAGTACATAGGTTTGCATATGAGAGGAGGTGGAGATGTCCTAGAAAATGAAGCTAGCTAGCTGGAAGTCTGAAAGAGTGTGCCAATTTTGGTCTCCTTTATTGTCCATAATCATCATAGCCGTCGCGGCGTCGGCCACCAAGGGTGAAGGCACGAAGGCCCTCGCCAGATCTGGGCGAGGGAGGTCGCGACCCCCCCACCCACGAATGAGGGCCCCTTCACCGGTGGCTGGCGGGGCTACGACGGCATTTACCCGCGGCAGCCAGGGCCGAGATTTTCAACGCGGCCTTGCCAGCCCACACCCAGATCTTGCGAGGGCCTTGGTGCCGTCGCCCGTGGCGACCAAGGCCGTGACGGCCATCACGGCCCTGCCGGCCTAAGGTGAATTGGCCCTAGTCCTTGGGCCGCCTGATGGTCGTCGATACCGGTGGCCTTCTGTAAACAGAGAGAGAGAGAGATTACAAAAACCAAGAAAGAAAAAAGGAAGAAAATTTTGCAAAAATAAAAAAATTTATGAAAAATTCCATATGTACTTTAAAATTGTGCCACATGAACTTTTTCGGTGGCTACGTGAGCTTTTTCGGCATCCACGTAAGCGATGACACTTAAGTGATCTATTTTTAAAAGTTATAGTACTCGAGTGAACGAAAAAAGGTTATGGCACTCAAGTGAACGTCATACAAAAGTTATGGTACTTGTAGTGTACTTACCATTCTACTAATCTAAGCAACAAATAGAAGTACTAACAATGTCGTCTGTCACTGTCCAAGCAAATTTTTTCGTTGGACGCTTCTCATACAGAGGCCTCTTTATCTTGTTAAGAGCTGGTGATGATTATTCTATTAAAGGTGTAGCATTCAATTAGCAGACGAGAAACGAAAATTTCCAGAAAAAAAGCCAACTTACATCTTCAAGAATTCCATCACATTATGAGATAAGGGGAAAGTGCCAGATGCAAGAAAACGTACCTTTCCACCGAGATTTTCCCTAATCTTGTTAAAAACCAATCTATCCCACATGGGAGATGAGTTCCTGCATGAAATCATTATTTATGCAGATGCTAATAAGCTTTTCAGTTGATAGATAAGCAAGAATTTCCCTGCAAGGGAACCAAGGGGTGGCAAACTCCACAAAGAGTGTTAACAAAGCTTTATGAAAATCAAGAGTAGTTCTAACATATCTATATGGCAGATAAATCAAGGATACTATCTCACTGTGCAAGAAATTAAGTAGAAATGCGAAGTTCTTAAAAATGTGCCCCTCAGTGAAGAAAAGGGCAGTACAAATCAAATGACAAGTATGAAACTTGCAGTAAATTGCCAAGCAGAACAATGAAGCTGCATTAGGACCCTCTGGAGGTGTTGACTGCTTATCATTTCAGTAAATTTTAAGACTCAAAGTCTCTTTGGTGTGTTTTAATATTTGAATGAGCAATATCTTTCATAGACTTGAAAGTTCTATCTCTTTAGTTGGTTGCAACATAGTTAAAAGATGGTTTTTCCATTTCCCTTCCTTTCTCGCCTTTTCACTCTTTAGGAAAATAGTACACCTTTAGCATTCAGAAACAGTTCACAGCTATGATAACATAGGCAGAGTATGTACTGGTCTGATATTTGAAACATCCATTTCTCCGGAAAGAAGAAAACACACAAAAGTGCCTTCAAGGTGAAACCTTAAGAGATAAACACAATAAACTTTGGAAGAATAACTAGCCGATGAAGTGACCCTGGTGTGCATTGTGATAGAAAACCAATAATGCAGTTCATGTCCAAGCAAAATAAGCAATATCACTACTATTGGAACAATAGGATAACCCTCTCAATCTCTAAATGGAAGACCGGACTAATTTGTGGATGACAATATAATTAAAAGAAAAGAAACCAAAACAACAAATCAGCTACAATTTCTGAAAATAAGGTAACATCCAAAAATTAGCACCGTGCATAAAACAAATCCGAGAATCCTAACAATTATCATTAGACAAAACTGTCTACATGACAACATGAGCTTTACCATTATACAGCATGCATTAAATGACCAGCCCACGTTTCATCCCATGAACTTGTAAAAGAATTTTCCCCAAGTTAGAGTCAGACTATATGACTCATTAATGACCAACCACACATTTCATCCCATCTACACTTCTAAAGAATTTTCTAACAATTGAAACTGTTCGGTACTCAAATTGATTTGTCTTGCATTAATTAATTAGTTAGCTTGATATATTGATATCAAGAAGACTATTGCTAATTCACCGAAGAGACCAAACAAAATGTCTAGTTAAAGATAGGGAAACGTGATTTTTAAAGTCCTATAGAGGTATGATAATGCAAGACAACAGATGAAGAGTGCTGATTGTTAAAGGACTTATGTGTTATTGCCAGGTCTGCACTGGCAAAAGATCAATGATTTCTTGTAACCAAGCTCCAGCTCCCGGCCAAATATTTACAAATTTTCATTTGCCATGCAAGCCATATGCAACTTTATAATAGAATTTGAAAAAGGATTTCACAACATAAAGATAGTCAATGATTGATAGTCAACGATTAACTTATAATTGCCTCATCTTCAGTTACATGATGAGTAGACATAATATCTTGGCTTCATGTTGGATCCTACACTCCATAAAGGTACAAAACCAGAGATTGTATTTAGTCAGGTTACTTAGGTTCCAATGAGAATGAACCCAATTAATACATCACAATATTTGAAGTAAATTCACTTAATACATGTTTTATCCATGCAAAACATGTCATATAATATGAATCAAATAACATCAAAAACTGCATGTGAGCTAGGTTTCTAATTTATAATAGATTCATAAAAACTGTATGATGAAATTATCATATTATATTCCTTTTTCCTAATCCTTGTGGGGAAATTAAGAAAAATAATATAATATTTTAACCTAATTAATCATATTAATATAATGAAAATTCCTATGGGATAAAATTCATTATATTAATATTATTCATTTACTATATGTGATCAAGAGTTTCTTAATATATAATTTAATTAATTAGAGTTGCTGTGGCTAAACTCTAATTAATAAAAATATATAGATCACTAGACATTTAATTTCATGTAAACTATGGTTAATATTGCATATAAGGGAAAATTTGTAAATTCACGTGGTGTGGGACTAAACTATAAATTAACTGAATGGGTAAAACCGTAAATAAATTAAATTAGGGCATAACTATAAATTTCTAGCGCAGAGGGACAAAATGGGTATCTCACAGTTAGGTATATGCCATTTATGTGTGAATCTCCACGATCAGCCCTTCTTTATAATAATAATAATAATAATTAAGTGTCAACCATGAACATAATAACATAACATGGCTGAGTGGTCTAATGGGCTTGTAGACATTGACTTAGGCATGGGTTCAAATCCCATTTTGCCCAACTCCATTTTTTTTTCATAGTCTTCAAATAGAACAATCCTCGCCTGAAAACCGCCGTTTAACCACTGGCCGACGAAAATCGCTTAGACGCAAAAAACCCCTAATCCGTGAATTTTTTCCAAAATTCATCTCTGTCGAACAACCAAAATCGAAATACTGTAAGGTTTTTGTTCCTCATGTTGAGACAACCCTATGGTTCCAAAACTGTGCCGCTACTTGCCAGAATCGATCAAAAACATTTTTTTTTCATAGTCTTCAAACAGAATAATCCTAGCCTGAAAACCGCCGTTCAACCACTGGCCGACGAAAATCGCTCAGACGCAAAAAAAACCCTAATCCGCGAATTTTTTCCAAAATTCATCTCTGCCGAACAACCAAAATCAAAATACTGTAAGATTTTTGTTCCCCATGTTGAGACGACCCTATGGTTCCAAAACCGTGTCTCTACTTGCCAGAATTCTACTAGAATCGATCAAAAACTCTCACGGCAAAAATACCCCAAAAACAGTTTACCCAAAAATTTCCACGAAATTCACTCAACACATAATAGTTCAGAACAATCCTCATAGTTTTCAAACAGAACAATCCTCGCCTGAAAACCGCCGTTCAACCATTGGTCAACGAAAATCACTCAAACGCAAAAAACCCTAATCTGCGAATTCTTTTTAGAAATTCATCTCCGCCGAACAACCAAAATCGAAATACTGTAAGGTTTTTGTTCCCCATGTTGAGACTACCCTATGGTTCCAAAACTGTGCCGCTACTTGCCAAAATTCTACCAGAATCGATCAAAAACTCTCGCGGCCAAAATACCCCAAAAACAGTTTACCCAAAAATTTCCACGAAATTCACTTAAAACATAATAGTTCAAAGCAAATCATACGTTAAACACCAAGGCAGAAATTATCGATTTTGATACCAAATGTAAGAACTATAATTCAAGAAAACTGACGATCCCGAAACCTTAAACACGAAATGATATTCGTGGGATATCGGGAACGAAAATGTGAAAACGTGATAGTAAACGAACATAACTCCAGCTATTGATGAAGACAATGATTTCGTATACATGTGCTAAACGTTCGACAAAAACGGGATCTTTCTAGCTAATTATCCCTTTCAAAGCGATGGTGTGTGCTCTGTGATTTTCTCTGTGAACGTAAGTTTCAAGTATGTTCTGGATGAGAAACCAGCGATTAAATAAAACTGACGTCGTAGCCACTTTTTCAAAACTGATGTAAGGGGCTTAGCTTAGATAATCGTCTGCCCTTTATAGATAACTGTCTCCTATCAAAATGGTTATCAAGCGAGATGATTATCACATAAAACTAATGTGCGTAATATATCGTTGATGTTATTTAAATGTCGGTATTTTAGGGTGCGTATGGTAACGCTCCAGAAGAAGTGTTTGTGTTCCCAAAGTGTTCCGAGAACACTTTGGGAACAGAAACGCGTATGGTAAAAAAGTGATCCAAAAGTGTTCCGGGAACACTTTTGAGAAACAAAAACACTTTCGAAGCAAAAATCAGAAACAAAAAAAACTTGCTTTTCTGTTCTCGGAACACTTTTTAGAACAAGAAATGGAACATTTTTTTAGAACACTTTTTTACTCGTGGAACACTTTTCTTTTGTTGCACGAACGCTTCTCCTTCACACTCCTCTTCTGACTAGCGGACACCGCTTCTCCACCAGCCAACGCTGTTCCTCCACAGCCGACGCCGCCACACCTCAGGTGAGTTTTTGCCGATTCATGCTCTTCTTCTTGTTTTTCTGGGTATCCGACATGCGAGAGGGCTCGCGTGAGTCGAGCCGTGATGCGAGTGCCGCCGAGATCTGGACGGTTGGACTCGTGTGAGCCTTGCCGAGAGCTAGTCGAGGCTGGACTCACCTGAGCGCCGCCCAAATCTCGGCTGGACTCACCCGAGCACTACCGAGATCTGGACGACTAGACTCGCGCGAGCCCTGCCGAGAGCTGGTCGGGGCTGGACTCACCCGAGTGCCGCCCAGATCTCGGCTGGACTCGCCCGAATGTACTGGTGCGCGCTCGGGTTTAATCGATTAAAGCTTCAAAATGTGTTGGGACTTCTCATCTTCCCTTAGCAGTATTTTTCTGTTTATTGGACTGGTATTTATCGTTTCTTATTCTTGGGTAGTGAAGGTCATGGAAATTTTGGACAAAGCTGGTGGAGTTAGCCACCTACTCATTACCATTTTCGCACATTGCTGTGTTGTTGTATTGAACTTGCAGGGAGACGGGAATGGCTTGGATATTTTAGCTTTCCTTCCCTTTAAAAGGAGGAGGAGGTTGTTGGACAATTAACAGACACGAATTTCATTATATTTGTGACTATTTTAGTGTCAATGCACATTGGAATATTGCAATTTCCGCATTTGCACTGGTGCCGAACTGGTTTTATTGGGTTCTTATCCTGCTTTGTGTTGCGTACTACGACAAAAATAGCAATGCAACTTTCCTACTAATGCCAGTCTAGTTTGCGTATCGCTTTACGCCAGTGGATTCCTCTTAGTTGTAAGTTTGATATAGCTCGAACAAATTTGCTAGCTACTGTCTGAATATTATTTAGGATTTAGCTGACTTAGATGTCCTAATCACAGAATTTTTTCTTTTTCTTTTGATTTATTTCTGGACAGTTTTTTTGTAGAGGTACGTACAGTAGTAATCTTCTTCCTTTAGGTTTACGTACATTCCCTAAAACTACTCTCGCTTCAGAATTCAGAGGGTACAAAGAGAGCCTGCACAAGAAACTTACTCTTGCTTTAGAATTCAGATACTACTTTTGTTGCTTTGAATTCTTGTGCATGTTCAATTGTTCTATCATGATTCCACGCACTAAAACTAGCATTTTACACTTGCTTTTATTGTAATTGCTTGTTCTTCGGTAGATGTTCGCTCTATTCACTTGAGAACCATGAATTAGTTTCTTTTTTGTACTTATTCTAGGGAGAGGGCCTGCATGCTGTTTTCATTTTTGCTGGTCAACTACTCTGTTGCGGCATCAAGAACATTTGGGTACTCATTTGATAGAGATTTTTGTCAATTTGGTAGATTCATTTGCTGAGCATACCAAGTCTGCTAGTCAATAGAAATGAATTTGAACAACGTTGATGGTTGAATGGGTATTTTTGTGAATGCATGAGACTCTGACTTCCCGAAACTTTTTCAGTCGTGCTCTTCTGCATCAAAACCCTCTAAGCATGCCTAATGTGTCAAGGGAATATCTTTTTGTGAATTCCAATCTTTCATGGATCACAAAATCGGAGTGATTTATGTGGTTACAGCCAAGTCAATATCATTGACTTCATTTTATCGTCTTTCTGCAATGCAATAATAGTTCCATTTTTATGGATTAAATTCTGAAGCTACAGGATCGTTTTAGCTTTTTTGTACAAAAATGTTATTGGTCCAAATGTTCAAGCATATGCTATTACATTGGTTTGAGGATAAGAAATACATCAATAATTCTATTTTAGTATGTTCATAGATTGTGAGGGTTTGAATTGGTCGAACTCTGAGTTGGATCCCTCACATATTATGTTATATTTGTTGAATTGGTTGAATAAATATAATGTGATGCTATACATGTCATATTATTTTTTTGTTGGAATTGTTTCATTGCTTGTAATTGATTGAGCTTGTGATTGCATTGTTAATATGATGATGAATTAGTCAAGATTTGATGGCATCCCAAAAAGGAACATGCGTGGCAAAATGGAACGAGACTTCTACCAATTTGTTTGTGAGTTTGATGATAGAAGAGGTGAAAAAAGGAAATCGCACCTCTTGTACTTTCAACAAAGCAGGGTGGAAAAACATAAGGACTGCATTCAACAACAAGATGGGAGTTCAATATACCCAATCACAATTGAGAAATAAGGCAAACAAGCTGAGAACATAATATTATAGTTTTAAAAAGCTTCTTTCACAATCTGGATTTGGTTGGGATAATGTTAACAAAAGAGTAACTGTCGATGATCCAAGCATATGGGAACTTCACGTCAAAGTATCATTTTGTCATTTTTAGACTATTTTACATGTAAGTCTTAATGGTTTTTATTATGTTACTAATGTACGCTATTTATTGTGAAAATTGCAGGATAATAGTGAGTGGGCAAAATTCAAGAAGGATGGGTTTCCTCTTTATCCGGAGTTGTGCATTGTATTTGGTGACACATATGCTACTGGGGACCAGGCAATAGGAAGTGGCCAACATTTGACATTGTCGGATGATGATGACAACTATGAAGATGATGGTAATGATTCTCTGGAGGGTTTTGGTGATCACCACATTGATGAGGAAGGCTTCACACCTGGCAATCCTAGTACTCCGGTTCATGATAAGCACAACTTGAATAGGACTCCAAATGCGAAGAGAAGAAGAAAGAGTAGCAAGTACAATTTAACCACAACCTGCAAAGCCATTGAAGACATGATTAACTCCTCCTCAGGCACTTCACAACCACCTGTGAATCCTTATTCCGTAGCAGCTGTGGTTAATATTCTACTTGCCATACCCGAGTTGGACGATAGTCTCTACGCCAAAGGAGTGGACAAAGCATGTGCTAGTGCTGAATGGAGGGAGGCTTTCATCACAAGCACTTCTGAAAGGAGGAATGCACTTCTCCAAAATCTTTAGGAGATGTTGGGATAGGAGATGTTGGGAAATGTATTTGTGGATGATGTGATGTTTGAATTCATTTTATTTTGTGACTTATCTCGTCGATTGTTGTTTGGTTTTAAGGATATTGATGTTGAGACTCTTCTGTTTGCATTTGTTATGAGTATGATGGATGTCGCGACTCTCTAAAAAGTTTTTAAATTTTAAAGGGGTTAACGGATTATTAGGTTAATTAGATTTGACTAACCTAACGCGGACCCTCCCAAGCCCTACCGAATCGCAACCTTGGTTTTTGTTTAAATGATTTTGAAATTTGGAGTCGCCACTAATCGTTCTTGGTAGGTCGATTAGAAACCTAAATAAATTAGCGGGAGAACTAATTTAATCCTGCGAACCAGAGATTATGAGCTCGGAGACTTGGTTACACTAGTTAATTAAAACTAATGCCCTTTCGGTACCTTAATTTCATGGATATCCTAATTCGGCAACTCAGGCTTGGTCTATTCCTAAGGCTTTAATAGGGTATTCTCTTTTGTGTTTTCACTTTTTAAATAGGATACATGGATGGTATATATTTTTATTTGTTATATTTTTTTAAGTGTTAAACATTCCCTGAAGCCGTAAGAGGGAGTGTGTTAACAACTTCTGTGCAGTATTACGACCTACTCATCTTTTGGGTTTGATGATTCAAAAATTAAATTATAGGAAGTACATGACAGTGAATAAACACCTCCAATGGGAGGCCTAGCATTGGCTTGGCTCTTCCCCTTGGGATTTAAGGTACATGTATTTAAGTTGCACGTATTTAAACTACTGTAAGTAAAAAACCTCCAATGGGAGGCTAAGCATTGGCTTGCCTCTTCCCTTTGGGATTTAAGGTACAGGTATTTAAGTTGCAGGTATTTAACTACTGTAAGTAAAAACCCTGTTGACACCTGATTTTTAATCATTTTTTCTATTGCTAAAGTAATAAAAAATCCATAAAAATTCATAAAATTGAAAAATCAACTTTGGGGACCTTAACCAAGCCTAGGGAACCAATTTTGACCAAAAAACGATTTTTCATATTTTCAGTATTTTTTCGGTATTTTTATTTTCGAAAATTCATAAAACAAAAAATGAAGAAAAAAATGAGAAAATTGAAAAATCAACTTTGGAAGCCTTGGCCAAGCCTAGGCAACCATTTTTGAACAAAAAATAAAATTTCATATTATATATATTTTTAATTTTTTTAAAAAATATATATAAAAATACTTGAAAATTTTGGAAAAATAACATTTGAGGCCAAAAAAATACACAAAGATAGTTAATATTTTTATTTTAAATCTATTTTCATATTGGCCATCGCAAATTCAGAAAAATCCAATTCGAGTCACGTGTTCCTTCACGAGTATAATCTTGAATCGGGCCTAAAAAAATTTAATTTGAGTCAACTTATTTTTAATTTTCACTTTTTATGAGTTGTGACATTGTCTTCTAATATTTTAAATTTTCATCTTGGCCCAATTATACCCAGAATGACTTAATTTTGTAAAAGGGCTTTAATTAAATTCTGCATTATTTTCAACGGCAAGAAATGAGCTTAAATTTGACATGTGGTAAATTTTGGTGTGTCAAAAATTGTGAGGAGATTTGGACTTAAAGAAATATATTTTTTCAGGGACTAAATTGTAAATACTTAAAATTCAAGGACTAGAGTGCAAATACTTAACTCTTGAAGGATTATTTTACAAATAACAAAAAGAAGAGTTAGTGGATAAATTAGAATAGAGAAGGGAAGATGGAGAAGAGGAGATGAAGAAGAGAAGTTGGAGAAGAATGGATGGAGAAAATAAGATAAGAATAGAGAATGGAAGATGGAGAAGAGTTAGTAGAGAAATTAGAATGGAAGATAAGAATAGAGAAGGGAAGATGGAGATGAAGAAGAGTTAGTGGAGATATTAGAATGGGAGATAAATATGGAGAAGGGAAGATAAAGATGAAGAAGAGTTAGTGGAGAGATTAGAATGTGAGATAGTGATGGAGAATGGAAGATGAAAATGAAGAAGAGTTAGTGGAGAAATTAGAATGGGAGATAGAGTTAGTGGAAAAATTAGAATGGGAGATAGATGAGTAGATTATAAAAGGAGGAAGAAGTGAGCTTGAGGGGGAGATTTTTGGAGAGAAAATTTGAAGTGTTTGAGAGGAATTTTTTTGGAGAGAAAATTTTGGATGTTTGAGAGAGTTTTGGGAGATTGAAGAAAAATTCGAGAGAAAGAAAATACCAAAAGAGAGAGAATTTTGAAGATGATGGGAGTTTAAAGCTAGGGGTTATCATCACAAATTCCTTCATCGATTAATATAAATCAAGAGTTCATCCTCGTCAACGAGCAAGCAAATTCGAGCTAAGTGTTTTTATTTATTCATTTATTTATGGTTTTACTCGCAAATTAGCACAAATTGTATGCACTTTCTCCATCTCCTTTTTTTCTCTCCATATTTTATGTCAGGAGAAGGATATCTCTACGTCAACAGCAAAAATCTCGTAGAGATGCAAAAATCGGCCCAGACAAGCTCCTAAGCTGTCCACCGATTTCTCAACTGATCTGTGACTAAAAGTCCCTCTTAATTCAAAAGAAACTCTCTATATTGGGAACATAGAGAGCGAAAATCAATTATAGAAATCCCTCCCAAAAAACGGGAGATAAGTACTTTTTCCACTCATCCAGTTTTAGGTGCAGATTAGCACATATTTTGTATACTGACACTTCACTCTATTTTATGTCAGGAAGCCGCAACTCTATATCAATGGTCAACCCTATGGAAGCACAAAATCAGCTTGGAGGAGTCCTCAAGCGCGTACAAATTTCAAATTGTTGAATCAATTCGTTGTATTTTATTTTAAAGAATTCATACCCCAGAATGGAGAGGACAAAGTCCATCCGCAACTTAAATACCTGCACCATAAATCCCAAAGGGAAGAGCCAAGCCAATGCTTAGCCTCCCATTGGAGGTTTTTACTTACAGTAGTTAAATATCTGCAACTTAAATACCTGTACCTTAAATCCCAAAGGGAAGAGCCAAGCCAATGCTTAGCCTCCCATTGGAGGTTTTTACTTACAGTAGTTAAATACCTGCAACTTAAATACCTGTACCTTAAATCCCAAAGGGAAGAGCCAAGCCAATGCTTAGCCTCCCATTGGAGGTTTTTTACTTACAGTAGTTTAAATACTTGCAACTTAAATACATGTACCTTAAATCCCAAAGGGAAGAGCCAAGCCAATGCTAGACCTCCCATTGGAGGTGTTTATTCACTGTCATGTACTTCCTATAATTTAATTTTTGAATCATCAAACCCAAAAGATGAGTAGGTCGTAATACTGCACAGAAGTTGTTAACACACTCCCTCTTACGGCTTGAGGGAATCTTTAACACTTAAAAAAATATAACAAATAAAAATATATACCATCCATGTATCCTATTTAAAAAGTGAAAACACAAAAGAGAATACCCTATTAAAGCCTTAGGAATAGACTAAGCCTGAGTTGCCGAATTAGGATATCCATGAAATTAAGGTACCGAAAGGGCATTAGTTTTAATTAACTAGTGTAACCAAGTCTCCGAGCTCATAATCTCTGGTTTGCAGGAATAAATTAGTTCTCCCGCTAATTTATTTAGGTTTCTAATCGACCTACCAAGAACGATTAGTGGCGACTCCAAATTTCAAAATCATTTAAACAAAAACCAAAGTTGCGATTCGGTAGGGCTTGGGAGGGTCCGCGTTAGGTTAGTCAAATCTAATTAACCTAATAATCCGTTAACCCCTTTAAAATTTAAAAACTTTTTAGAGAGTCGCGACAATGGATTGCGTGAAATTTGTGTTTTTCTTTCAAGTACCTACGTTAATATTATTGTATTTGTGTGATGATATAGATACAATGGAAGAAGAATCAAGTACTGTGTCTACTGGACAGTTAGCTGTAGTTGGAACATGCTTGAATGAATTTCATATTAAGATAATATGTGCATGGATCTATACTCAAATGCTGGACAAGTGCTTGCACATGAAAGAACCATGTAGGGATGGCAAACAATCGGGAGCTGAATGGGTAAGCGAGATTATTCGTGGACACTCGGATAGAATATATGAGCCATTTAGGTTGGAAAGACATGTTTTTCTGAATCTATGTGATTTAATGAGAGAAAAGGGTTGGTTGAAAGATAGTCGGTATATTAAGATAGATGAACAACTCGGTATCTTTTTATTCATGGTTGGTCAGAAGAGCTCTATGAGAGCTTTATGCGAGAGATTCCAACATTCGCTACAAACAGTTAGCAAGTATTTTACTGTAGTGTTGAAAGCAATGATCAAACTTTCAAATGAAGTCATCAAAGCACCTTCCTTTGATGTTGTCCCGGAGGAGATTATGCTAGATCCTAACCACTCGTGCTACTTTAAGGTATAATTTCCATATTAAATTTATATCATCAAGTACTTGTAATTCATAATGTTGTATAACACTATACTTTTGTATAATCACAGGGCTGCATAGGTGCTATTGATGGTACGCATATTAATGCTGTCGTGCCTGTGTCGAAGCAGGTCTCATATAGAAATAGGAAAGGGACCACCACCCAGAATGTGCAATGTGCTTGTTCCTTTAACATGAAATTTACTTTCGTGTATGCTGGATGGGAAGGATCAGCCAACGATTGTCGGGTGCTCTCAGCCGCACTTGAGGATCCCGAACAAAATTTTCCTCGACCACCACCAGGTATTTTCTTTATCTATCAACAATAGTTTACTTATGATGATATTGCGGTTGCATATCATAATAAATCTATATTGTACCCTATTGTAGGCAAATACTACGAGGTAGATTCTGGTTATGCATCACTTCCGGGATTTTTAACGCCGTTTAAAGGTGAACGGTATCATCTGAATGATTACAGAGGTAGAGGGAGGCGACCTACAACAGCAAAAGAAATGTTCAATCATAGGCATTCTTCACTTCGGAACGTAATTGAGAGAGCATTTGGGGCACTAAAGCAGCGATTCTTTATATTGCAAAACATGCCTTCCTTTTCAATTCGGAAGCAAGCCTTCATTGTAATTGCATGTTGTGCTCTTCACAATTATATTCGCGATCAAGATAGGATGGACAAAAACTTTTCTGATTATGGTGATCCTAATTACGCATATGGGTCTACAGAAGAAGATGTTGCTGATGACGTATCAGATGAGGAAGCAACTGAGATGAACATGCTTAGGAAAAGCATTGCGAATAAAATGGCAAGAGACTACAATATGCCTGAAATTCCATGACTTTGTATTTTTTTTAATTATGTAATCATATTTTATCTGCTTTTGAACATTTATGTATGACTCATATTTGTAATTTTTTCTATCTATGGAAAACATATTTCGTGTTCTTATTGTTTAATTCCAATTTGTCTTCTCTTTCATTTTTTTTTTTTTATAGTTCATCTTGTCCATATTCAAAAATTTAGGAACATAATTACATGAAAAAATTATGAACAAAATTAAATGAAAGAATTACGAAAAGAATAAAATGAAAAAGTTATGAACAGAACTAAATGAAAAAATTAGGAAAAGAATTAAATGAAAAATTATGAAAAGAATTAAATAAAAAAATTAGGAAAAAAATTAAATGAAAAAAATTAGGAACAGATTTTTTTTGCAGTTACCAAACGCGTTTCTGTTCCTTTTTTGTTCCGGGAACAGAAACTTCATGCAGTTACCAAACGCGTTTCTGTTCTTTTTTGTTCCAGAAACATATTTTTTTTGCAATTACCAAACGCGTTTCTGTTCCCAAAAATCGTTGCCGAGAACAGAAACACAAAAAAGTATTTCTGTTCCAAAAGTTGTTCCGGGAACAGAAACGTTATCATACGCACCCTTATTAACGTGGAATGATAATTAATTATTTATAACAGTTCTGGCGTCCAAACTTGAAGCATCATATAACCAAATTTAAAGATAAAAACCAATGAGAAGAACAACATGAAGAGACAGTTAAAAGGCTGTCTTCAACTACAAATCTACAACTAGTGTTTCCTAGAACCAACGAGATCCACTAAAACAGCACGAAAAGAAAATGGAATTGATTAGGTACTTTTGACTTGGCCACGAAAAGAGAACAGATCAAGCTCTTACCTTATCAATTTGCTTGGACTCCGAAAAAGAAAACAAGATTCCAGACGAGGGTCCTTGTTTTTTCCTTTCAATTTTGATCCTGCTTCAGTCGCAAGGTAGTGACTAGAGGGCTACTAAAACTTCATTTCCAACCGTAAGGAAGAGGACCACTACAGCCATGATTAGCCATGCAATTGACCTGCCATGAAGCCAGGCCATTACAGTCATTGACTTGCCCGCCCATGACGACAGACAATTACAACCATTGACTGGCCAACCTAGAAAAATACACACTCGCATCAGTTTTCTAGACTGATGGCCACATATTTGCGCATCAGGTCAACAGTTGCTGACACAGAAAAATCTTGGAAGAGCTTGCTCTTGGATGATACAAGATTAGTGCTAGGAAATAAACGTTACAGGGACATTGGTCCATCTAAGGCTGTCCCTTCTACTTTTTTTTGCCGGTTTAATGGCTTGAACTTGTTTTGTGGATAGTCCAAATGGGCTTAAACGTTGTTAGGAGTTGCCGGATTCAAAGGCAGTTGAAGTGTCTATTACGAAGTTGGAGGAAAGCGAGGAGTCCCAAGGCTACTTGCAAAGGTTATGAACTGGACTCCTTGTTTGGGTCACCATATCACTCAATTTGGTGGGCAAGAATGATGCTACAGTCGTCATGCGAGGTAATATTTTGAGGTTAAGTCATTATCCATCTTATCACTAAGCAGACCGTAAACTTTACAAAAAAATTGAAAGGTGCCGGATAGATAACTCCATCCGCTTCGGTTAGATATAACTCACGAAGTCTTGTATGCGTTTCCGCAGCAGTTTGATGGGTAGTCAGGGTCAAGTCCCCAGGGGATGCATCTCTGAATCATTAGAAGCGAACCTAATTCGAAGAGGCTGCTCTGTATTATCAACGCAATCTGATCGACCCACAGGATAAGGAACTCTCGAACTTCTGCAGGCAAATACTTGTGAGACATTTTCGATATGACCGCCATCCTCTGTTATACTTCGAGGTACCCCAAAAGCTGAAGAACAAATATGCTTCAGTATCGAGTTTTGTGCGACTGAGGCAACTCTTCGAGTATTACCTCCCATGAGAGTAAAAATTAGCTCCTGTTGATGCTAAATATCAGAATCTTGCTCTTGTTCACAGGCCTTTTTAGTTTTAAAATGAATTGATACCGCTTATTTATTGAAGGCTGACTATCCTTTGAGCCTCCAAAACATGTACTTTACCTGGGGATGTACCATTTCTGCTTTCACATCCTACTTGCTAGCATTTAAACTTGGCATAAGCTGAATGGCAATGTAAGTTCAGAAGATCATGCATACTAGCAATCAAGTTTATAAATCTATAGGAATTTCAGCATCGGGATGACCAGAAAGAAATTGAGCTTTGTAGTTGTAATGCGTGGAATTCACGGATCGGCTGTCTCACGTTTCTTATTGTCGCAATGATCATGAAGCAAACCTGAACTTCGAATCTCCACTAGGAAAGAATGCAAGACCATCTCTAAACTATGCATCAACTGTCAAAGTTGAATCATCAACTTCCTGTGTTAAATTTCCTAACAAAAGCACCTGCTGATGCTATAGACAGCAAGGAGGAAACAATTGTGATCACACTTCTAAAATAGCTTTCCCTACAAAATTGTGCTGAGATTTCATATTTTACAGGTTAAAAGGCTAATAAATGCAAAACATATACAGCAGAAAAATTTCTCAAAGGTATAGCTCGCTGTTATCTCGGACCAGAAAGCTGAACTGCTGAAAGCTTCGCATCACTATTGCCATCAGATGGTCCGGAGGAAGTACCTTCCTCGCTAGCTGATTTGAAAAGGCTGGGAAGGAAGCGAGAACCGAGTGGAGAGGAAGTCGGCGGCTGAGGAACCAGACAGACACCTTCAAGCATTTGGACGACTTTAGTCATCGATGGCCTCAAGCTCATGTCTTCTTGTATGCACCACAAAGCAACTTTAATAGCGGTAGAAACCGTCTCATCGCTTTTGTCCGTCTCAAGGCCCGCATCGAGGATCTCCCTCAGCTTCCCTTCTTCCATCATCTTGAAAGCATAGGAGGGGAAATATGATTTCTCGGACGTTTCCTCGGAGTCATAGTTCTTTCTTCCACCAATTATCTCGAGCAGAACCATCCCGTAACTGTACACGTCGCTCTTCTCGGATATGGCATAGTTGGTTATCCACTCTGGTGCGAGATAGCCTCTCGTGCCTCTGAGTGTCGTAAAGACATGGCTCTGCTCTCTATTCATTAGCTTAGCCAATCCGAAATCCGAGACTTTGGCAAGGAAGTTATCATCCAAAAGCACGTTTTCTGGCTTTATATCACAGTGAACGATCTTCGCATCACAATCTTCGTGTAAGTAGGCCAGTCCTTTGGCCGTTCCAATCGCGATGTTATATCTTCTTCCCCAATCTAACATAGCTTCGTTGTCTTTCTTGAAGATCCATTTATCGAGAGACCCATTGGCCATGTACTCATATGCTAGAAGACGGTGAGGTCCTTCTGCGCAAAAGCCCTTCAGCTTGACCAAGTGGTGATGATGGATGCTTCCGATGGTGCATACTTCAGCTCGAAATTCTTTCTTTCCCTGACCAATGCCCTCCAATTTCTTCACAGCCAATCTCGTCCCATCTGGTAGGACACCTCGGTACACCGAGCCGAACCCGCCTTGCCCTAGCTTCATGGAAAAGTCATTAGTCGAGTCTTGAAGCTCTTTATAGCTGAAACGAACTGGCATTCTCGATAGGCTCTCGAGAAAGTCTTCCTCCTCCGAATTCTCTTGAGGAGCTTCGGGCAATGTCAGCTTTGCCTTGGAATATCTGAATCCGGCATATATCAGACCAAGAACAACGAAGAATGTGGAAACAGAAATTAGGACAACATGTAACAAGTGTTTTTTGTTGCTTCTGCTGTCTTGAGAATTGCCGCCATTCGGACCACCACTGGTGAGCACCTTGATGTAAGAGACAAATCCAGAGTTCTGATCAGAACTCTGAAAGGCCCCAATACTGTCAAACAAGTAACAATCTCCAGAACTATTCTGATGAAATAGTGCGAGACATGAGCAATTATTCAGGCAAGAGGTCTTGCACCCATCGAGATCAGCATTCAGCGAGGGTGAGACAAACCCGAGCGCAAAGTACCCGATTCCCTTCCCTGCATTAAGGAGGTCGATTGAAGCCTTTGAATGATCGCAAGGAGAACCTAACCCGGAACTACAATTTGGATGAGAAGCGAGGGCCGAGAGACACCGGCACATGTTACCGTTATAACAGACTACGTACGGGTCACAAGGCTCTGGTGTACTGCATGCATCACTGGGTATTTTCACCGGAGAACCATCAGGCGATCCTCCATTGCCCAAGCTGGAGAATGAGATGATCCCGTCTTGTCCCAGGACAGCGATCCAAGTGGCGTTAGGGTCGCTATTATACGAGAAGGGGAATTGCCACAGCAAAGTCCTGCTCTCATCGTAGAAGCTCCATGAATTTGCAACCATCGCGGCCGAGACTACTTGACCACCGTTATTGTCCTTCAGACGTCTGGCGTCCTTCCCCATCGACCAGTAAGGTTGCGGCGTTATATAAACAGCAGAAAGGATCATGTCGCCAGATTTAATTTCGAGAGTGTAGTTCAAGGTCTTGGACCCGGAACTCACAAGCCTCATCCCTTGTTTAAAATCTTGGTTCGATAAGAGCGTATCGGTAGGATGGTCGAAACTCTGCCAAACGACTGCACTGTCCTTCCCGAGCAAAACCAGGTTTCCTGAATCCCGCAACTCTATTGCAGAAACCCCTTTGCCGCTGGTATTTGTCGACCACACCGAGCTTCCTGCTTTCTGTAGAGAGACATTGCCATTCTCGTCGAACTCAAAAGTATCAGAATTCTTAACTGGGTTGTCCCTATTTGCGGACCAGACTCTGGTGTTGCTGCGGAAATGAACCACAGCTAACGAGTACAGAACAGGACCGGAGGCCTGGACAAAGCCGAGGCCGAAAATCGAGCTGTTGGACAAAAGAAACACCCCGCTAGTGTCGATTGAACCCATTGGAGATGCTTGAAATCCAGGGTACATCTTGTCTTTGTTCTGAGCACCCTCCAATGAGATGCTAGAGAGCAAGATGACACAGAGCCACAAATTTCCGGCAACAGCCATTGACCTTGAACTAACCATTGTTCCACCTTCAAGGATGAGAAACAAGAACTTCAATCGAAGAAAAAGTATGAGCAATGATACTCGAGAATTCAAACGCGGAGGCTAATCTTCGCATTGATACCATATCTGATCATTATTTCATCTATATAAATAAAAAAAACTAACCAGCTAAAAGACTCGAATTTCATTCCACCATGCTCCTCCTGAAAACCTTGGAAATGCTGTGCGAAGTGTAGAATTGCAGATGAGTTTGCAGTAAGTATACGGAGGGAGGCTTAGAACACCTAGTGATCGAATCAAAATAACCAAAAAAAGACAAATAGAAACTCATAACTCTCGCTTTCTCAAGCAGCTTTCATATACCGCAATTCACTGTTTAATATAAAATGGCTCTTGAAATTTCGAAACTAGTCAGAAGCAGAACCAAGAGCATGCGGCAACGCAAAAACGTTTACACTGAAGAAGCAATTTGCAGACCAGCTTTGACGCCAGAACTGATGCAAAAGATGAGTTTTTGCATTGAAATCTGCAAATATTATACGACAAGAAGTTGAAGATTCACAACGAATGAGGAGAGAACAACATGATGAGACAGTTAAGGGCTATCGTCAACTACAAATCCAGAACTGCTGTTTTCAAGAACAAACGAGATCCGCTTAAAAGAAATCTCCCATTAATGGGAAATCAATAAGGTACTCCGCACTTGGCCATCAAAAGAGAACAAATCTGAGCTCTTACCTCTTCAATCTTGCTGAAACTCTGAAACGAACAAGATTTCAGACAAGGGTCCTTGTTTTTTCTTCCAACTTGGATTCTGCTTGAGTCACGAGGTAGTAGTGTCTTGAGAGATCTGCAGCAAGAAAATTGTCGTCTCTTTCATTTGTTATTCTGCTAAAACTTCATTTACCAACTGGAAGGATCAATTTCCTTTTTTCTTGATATGGGGCAAGTTGTCAAGTTGCAATTTATTTCTTTTTTTTTAGCAAGTAGTTTGACATTAATCATTGACTTTCCGGCCCAGAAAAATACAGACGTTATGAGCTTTTTGGACTGATGGCCACGCATTTTGTGCAGCAGGTCAAACACATTATGACAAGAGCTTCACGTTTGTTCAACACCATAACATGACCCGTCTTATTATCTGGTCAACAACAAGACTGCTCTTCTAAGCACCCTAAGCTGTATCCTCTTTCAACTGGGTGCTGCGCAATGGAGGATGAGTCTCATATTGCATAGAAAAAGAAGCTACATGCCATGTGAACATGCCCGATCGATCAATCTCAAGAACTTCCGTTGGCTCCATTCCCACAGGCGATCAATCATGAGAAGAACAATAGAAGTGTCAAAATATTTTGTACGGCGCTCATTTTAGTGTCAAAAATTGTCGCGAGATCACTCAAGTACCGAATCGGGAAAAAAAAAAGTGATCAATCAATCTAAAGAGCCATAGTAGATATAGCATTTTTTTGGCAAAACTTAGATACATGCCATGCGGTGAAACTCGAGACTGAATGCAATAGAAACCTCTCTGGTGTAAAAAAAGAGCGGAAAAAAGAAGAGTCCTGCAGAGATTATCAAGAAGAACAGAAGAAAAGCAAAAACAAAAACAAAAAAGAAACATTACAAGAAACAGCTTGAACGCACTCATGTTTGCAGATAATCCAGACTGTCAATAATGCTTGTTCAAAGTTGACGGAGTCAAAGGCAGTTGGATTCAAGTATATATGACAAGGTTGGAGGAAAGTCAGTAGTGAATGCAAGGGTCAATGGCGTACGGCTAACTGTCACCATTCACAACTCGGGTCAAGGACGAGCCCAAAATAGAATTCGGTCGGCCGGTTCTCCCTCACCACATAAAATTTCAATCCCGTTAAGGTCATAGGGAGAGAGACATCGCATATATCTTAAAAGCATAAATAAATAAATATTATATATATAACTCCCTTTTCACGATGCATAACCTCGACTGCACCCTCGAAATGAATCGGACAAAACCCAATTCTGATTCCGTGTTAGATTATCCAACCCCCAAAAATTTCAACTCGTTAATTAAATGAGACCACATGCATACAAAGAATATATATACTCGTAAACAAAGACGTGAGATCAAAGTTCATTGTACACGGCCATCACAAATTCTTTTAACCACCATAGAGATTATCTTTTGATTAATTTTTTTTCCAAGCATTAAATTTCTATGATGATGAAAATTGGCCAATCATTCATAAACCTATTATAATGTAGTCCTTCCAGTATAGTTTGGCCCTATATTGCTAGATGAGAACGTGGTTAGTTCATGCTTAAACTAAGCATATTATTAGTTGACTATTTAGCCAAAAAAACAAAAATCTCTCTTTTACCAAGTCTTAAAGTAGTTTTTATTTTCTGGACTGGTTGACCAAGCTACTTGGCATGTTCCATTCATTGTGTGAAGTTGAAATATCAAACCCTTTCTTTTGTTAAATGATAATTTCAACTCAAAACTTTGAGCTATCGTCTAAACATAAATAAAGTCAATATA
Source organism: Psidium guajava (assembly GCA_016432845.1). Lineage (NCBI taxonomy): Eukaryota > Viridiplantae > Streptophyta > Magnoliopsida > Myrtales > Myrtaceae > Psidium > Psidium guajava. The sequence goes on along the minus strand of CM028229.1, from coordinate 31,699,615 downwards.
TGACCACCTTAGGACATGTGAGGTCGACTTTGATGTCGCCTCTGACGTTCAAATGAAACGATGAAATGTTCGTGTTAATTTGGTCTGATAAAGACGCATAGTCCGAGTTGAATTGGAATATATTCTTTGATTAGGGACTTCACGAGGGGAAAATCATAAAAAAAAAGTCTCAAACTTATTGCGTTTTTACCGATTCGGCCCTAAATATTTTAATTTTGTTAATTTTTTTGTCGAAAATTTTTGTCGATTGAGTCCAAAATTCTTTTCATGTTTTGCCAATTGAGTCTATCTAATCAAATTTAGCATCTTTATGATTAGGATAAAACATATAGATGCCCATGTGAACTTGCGCTGAAAAATTTTGGCCAATCTAGTCAAGGTTCAACATATGGTACGGACAAAATTTGGACAATGTGAACACACGGTGGATGTCCATGTCAGAATTACTTTATTCCCGTTATACTACGACGCCGTTCGATCACACCGGGGTCGTGGATCGGCCTCGGCGAACTAAAGTAAGTTTGTTGACGGCTTGGGTTTGATAGCAGGGTACCCAAACCCGACCGTTGGAGTCTCGGGCATGGACGCCGGAGATCCGAACATAGCCGCTGGGGGGCCGAGCTAGCCTTGAAGTCTTGAGCCCAATAGCAAGGACCTCGGGCCTAGGTATCGGGGTCTAGTTGAAATTTAAAAAATGATTATAATTTGTAAAGTTGAATATGAAAATATTTTTCATTAACTCATTTTTCTATCCCATTTAAATCCTAAAAATTCTTTACAACGACAAATTTACAGAGCAGACGGGCCCTAGGACTTAGAATCTGTACTAGATTTGATTAGAATATGTGGAGACTTTCAAAATACTAGTTTCTATTGTTTAATAATAGAACACCATTATTCATTATTAGAAGGTAACGCCTTATTGAGATTTCTGCTGGGAAAATTAAGGTTGAAAGATACCTGATGCTCATTCTTTTGTTTTAAATGTGATTAGTATCTCCACCCACCAACCCACCCGCATTTATTAGCTAGCTCTTGTTTTGGACCAACTTGTCCATTTTATTGATATAATATTTTTCGTCAAAATTGTTTATTCAAAAAAGCCATCTTTATGAGTGAATGATTTTCTTAATATACTGATTTAAAGCACGCACTTACTAGAGTCAAAACAAAATCCGAAAGCTAAGGGTGAGCATGGTTTCAAGGTATTTAGGGTAGGTTTCAAATTTCAAAAATTGAGAAATTTATTCCAGTTGAAATGTTCTAGGCTCCAAGTCAGTTGGACTTGGAACCTGTGACAAGTTTTTTTGTGTTTTTCTTAGCATACGTCCTCGCACGATCATGCAGTACTCCATGATGTTGATGATGAGTATATAATTTAGAACCACTTATTTGAACTTCCATTTTCAACGATATTTATGATGGAGACTTTGACTTTTTTAAATTTTTCATATTTATTCGTGTATTTAAATATGAGTAGTGGTCAGTAGATTGTAGCAGCAAATATTGATCATTAAAGATGATGATTCATTACAATCACTCAATCAAAAATACATGTGGAATTTGGATAGACCCTAAAACCTGTGACATAGTAAGTTTCAGGTTTCAAAATATGCAGAGTATATTTCAAGTTCCAAAACATGAGAAACATATTATAGGTTCCAGGTTATACCTATATGGAACCAAAAATCACTTACCCCTACCAAAAGCACTTCCAAGTCATCAAAACCTAATTATTAATATAGTCGATTTTTTTTTTGAAAAGGTCATCAAATAGAGCTGATTATGTCATTATATATTCTGAGGAGAAAATTTAATAAATAAAGTGATGTCTAACCAAGTGGGGACATTTAGAGCAGCATTATCACTCTGATCTTTCGTTAAATAAATAAATAAACCAGGTAACTTATGAAGAAATTTTCTCATCTTTGACAAATGGGGCATTATTATTTATTTAGGTAATAAAAAAAGAGTAAAACCCTAGATAGAGATTTTTTCCAGCTCAAGGACATCCACGACTTCCTTCTCTTGCCAGATATGGCATGCACAACAAGATACAGCGCCATTTTTTTTTTTGTAAAATGAAATTCCATATAAATTATGGTTATGTTTTTTTTTATTGGTCTTATCTCTAACTCTCCTCTCTCTTAGTTTTGCTCTGCCTTTTTGTAGAGCACGAGAGTTGAAACTTACAGCTCACCCCTTAATCCTTTTACTAATAGGGCTGCATGTCTATTGACAAATTATACTGATGTTAACTTGGTCTTCATATTCTGACCAAAAAAACAAGATTTGATCTTAAGATAAAAGCTCGCTTCCAATTGAATTAAAAGAAGCCCCTTACTCAATTCCATGCAAAAAATTTAGAGGGCAATGGCACATTTTGTTTAAGAAATGATATAAATAATAGTGCCTTTTTATTTATTTATTTGAAATTGTGGGATAACTAGAAGTCTAGGACCCCACATTCACATGTCGCCAAAATGCTTCTTTATCTTTGATTAGAAAATTAAGACTTATAGATAATTTTGTCGCCTTATTAATATGAATGAATAGTTTTTTTTTTTTTATAACCGGGGTGTCCAGCCGTGCCAGCGAGCTGACGCTCAAACCGACGATGACCGACTAATCCCCGGGAGGCACCGCAGGACCCCACCACCACGGTACTCCGTGTAAGACACCAGTGAATGTGGGCGAGTAAGTTTCGATACCAGGACCGCGAGTACTATTCAACGGGATCCCAGGAGTCTACTCCTTACCACGCGACCACCTGATGGGTGGTGTCGCGACCCTCTAAAAAATTTTTAAAATTTTAAAGGGGTTAACGGATTATTAGGTTAATTAGATTTGACTAACCTAACGCGGACCCTCCCAAGCCCTACCGAATCGCAACTTTGGTTTTTGTTTAAATGATTTTGAAATTTGGAGTCGCCATTAATCGTTCTTGGTAGGTCGATTAGAAACCTAAATAAATTAGCGGGAGAACTAATTTATTCCTGCGAACCAGAGATTATGAGCTCAGGGACTTGGTTACACTAGTTAATTAAAACTAATGCCCTTTCGGTACCTTAATTTCATGGATATTCTAATTCGGCAACTCATGCTTGGTTTATTCCTAAGGCTCTAGTAGGGTATTCTCTTTTGTGTTTTCACTTTTTAAATAGGATGCATTGATGGTATATATTTTTATTTGTTATATTTTTTTTTAAGTGTTAAAGATTCCCTGAAGCCGAAAGAGGGAGTGTGTTAACGACTTCTGTGCAGTATTACGACCTACTCATCTTTTGGGTCTGATGATTCAAAAATTAAATTATAGGAAGTACATGACAGTGAATAAACACCTCCAATGGGAGGCTAAGCATTGGCTTGGCTCTTTCCTTTGGGATTTAAGGTACAGGTATTTAAGTTGCAGGTATTTAACTACTGTAAGTAAAAACCTCCAATGGGAGGCTAAGCATTGGCTTGGCTCTTCCCTTTAGGATTTATGGTGCAGGTATTTAAATTGCGGATGGACTTTGTCCTCTCCATTCTAGGGTATGAATTCTTTAAAATGAAATACAACGAATTAATTCAACAATTTGAAATTTATGCGCTCTTGAGGACTCCTCCAAGCCGATTTTGTGCTTCCATAGGGTTGACCATTGATATAGAGCTGCGGCTTCCTGACATAAAATAGAGTGAAGTGTCAGTATACAAAATATGTGCTAATCTGCACCTAAAACCAGAAGAGTGGAAAGAGTACTTATCTCCCATTTTTTTGGAGGGATTTCTATAATTGATTTTCGCTCTCTATGTTCCCAATATAGAGAGTTTCTTTTGAATTAAGAGGGACTTTTTGTCATAGATCAGTTGAGAAATCGGTGGACAGCTTAGGAGCTTGTCTGGGCCGATTTTTGCATCTCTACGAGATTTTTGCTGTTGACGTAGAAATATCCTTCTCCTGACATAAAATATGGAAAAAAAAAAAGAGATAGAGAAAGTGTATACAATTTGTGCTAATTTGCAAGTAAAACCATAAATAAATGAATAAATAAAAACACTTAGCTCGAATTTGCTTGCTCGTTGACGAGGATGAACTCTTGATTTATATTGATCGATGAAGGAATTTGTGATGATAACCTCTAGCTTTAAACTCCTATCAGCTTCAAAATTCTCTCTCTTTTGGTATTTTCTTTCTCTCAAATTTTTCTTCAATCTCCTAAAACTCTCTCAAACATCCAAAATTTTCTCTCCAAAAAAATTCCTTCCTCAAGCTCACTTCTTCCTCCTTTTATAATCTACTCATCTATCTCCCATTCTAATTTTTCCACTAACTCTATCTCCCATTCTAATTTCTCCACTAACTCTTCTTCATTTTCATCTTCCATTCTCCATCTCTATCTCACATTCTAATCTCTCCACTAACTCTTCTTCATCTTCATCTTCCATTCTCCATATTTATCTCCCATTCTAATTTCTCCACTAACTCTTCTTCATCTCCATCTTCCCTTCTCTATTCTTATCTTCCATTCTAATTTCTCTACTAACTCTTCTTCATCTCCATCTTCCCTTCTCTATTCTTATCTTTTTTTCTCCAACCATTCTTCTCCATCTCCTCTTCTCCATCTTCCCTTCTCTATCCTAATTTATCCACTAACTCTTCTTTTTGTTATTTGTAAAATAATACTTCAAGAGTTAGGTATTTGCACTCTAGTCCTTGAATTTTAAGTATTTACAATTCAGTCCTTGAAAAAATATATTTCTTTAAGTCCAAATCTCCACACAATTTTGACACACCAAAATTTACCACATGTCAAATTTAAGCTCATTTCTTGCCGCTGAAAATAATGCAGAATTTAATTAAAGCCCTTTTGCAAAATTAAGTCATTCTGGGTATAATTAGGCCAAGATGAAAATTTAAAATATTAGAAGACAATGTCACAACTCATAAAAAGTGAAAATTAAAAATAAGTTGACTCAAATTAAATTTTTTTAGGCCCGATTCGAGATTATACTCGTGAAGGAACACGTGACTCGAATTGGATTTTTTCTGAATTTGCGATGGCCAATATGAAAATAGATTTAAAATAAAAATATTAACTATCTTTGTGTATTTTTTTGGCCTCAAATGTTATTTTTCCAAAATTTTCAAGTATTTTTGTATTTTTTTAAAAAAAATTAAAAAATATATATATAAAATATGAAAATTTATTTTTTGTTTTATGAATTTTCCAAAATAAAAATACAGAAAAATATCGAAAATATGAAAAATTATTTTTTGGTCAAAATTGGTTTCCTAGGCTTGGCTAAGGTTCCCAAAGTTGATTTTTCAATTTTATGAATTTTTATGGATTTTCTATTAATTTTCGAAAATAAATAAATAAAAAATACGTAAAAATACTGAAAATATGAAAAATCGTTTTTTGGTCAAAATTGGTTCCCTAGGCTTGGCTAAGGTCCCCAAAGTTGATTTTTCAATTTTATGAATTTTTATGGATTTTTTATTACTTTAGCAATAGAAAAAATGATTAAAAATCAGGTGTCAACAGGTGGGTTATGAATGAATAGTTAATCTTGGGAAAAGTACAAAAAAAAAAGGCCATGTTCGCCTGCATTTATAACCTCCTATCACATGCATAACCTTGGCTGCACGCCCGAAATGAATCCGATAGAACTCGATTCTAATTCCATTTTGGAATATCCAACACCAAAAGTATTTATGACAAAGTTGGAGAAAAGTGAGGGAAGTGGAAGGGGCAATGGTGTCACTAACTGTTGTTGCCGTTCACATTCGGGTCACGGACGAGCACAAAATAAAAATTTCAATGGCCAATTCCCTCACCACATAAAATTTCAATTCCGTTAAGGCCATAGGTGGAGGAAGATCGACGCTCGAAATGGATCGCATGGAATCTAGTCTGATTTCGTGTTAGAATATCCAACCTCAAAAATTTCGGCTCACAGGAGATCAAATGCGTATAAAGAATATATACACTCAAATGAAGATGTGGATCGAAGTTTTCCGTGCACCACCATCAACAATTCTTTCAACCACCGTAGAGAGTAGCTTTCAATTAATTTTTTTCCAAGTAGTAAAATTCTATGATAAAAATTGGCCAATCAATCATAAACCTATTGTAACATAGTTCTTTTGGTAAGTTTTCGCCCGAAATTGCTTACATGGCTGTTGTTAGAGGAAAACGTGGTTAGTTCAATGCTTAAACTATGCATATTATCAGTTGACCATTTAGCCAAAAAAAAAAAAGCTCTCTTTTACCAAGTCTTACAAATAACCTTATCGATATGTGATTTTCTTTTTGAACCAGTTATTCATATATAGTTTTTTTTCCTGTCGAAATTATTGATATATAGTGTTTTTTTCTTTTGGGTCAAATATTGATATATAGTTGACCAAGCTACTTATTGACATGTTCAATCAAAATGGCAAACTCATGTTCGATTCATAATGTGAAGTTGAAATATGTCAACCCCTTTCTTTTTCCATGTCTTTTGTTAAATGATAATTTCAATTAAAAAATTTGAGCTATCATCTCAACAAAAGTGAAGTCAATAATATATGACCCCTTTACGAAGTGCGAGGTGGAGATTAATGTCGCCTCTCATGTGCAAATGAAATGACTAAATGTTGGTGTTAATTTAGTCCAATAAAGACACATAGTCCAAAATGAACTGGAATATATTCTTTCATTTAGGACTTGTAAAGGAAAAATTACCCAAAAAGCCCTCAATCTATTTCACTTTTATCAATTTAGTCTTAAACCCTGTAATTTTTTTATTTGAACCATAAATCTTTTCACATTTTGTCAATTAAGTCCATCCGATCAAATTTAACCAAAGTAAGTTTTTGACTGCTTGGGTTTGAGAGCAGGGTATCCAAGCCTAGACCATTGGAGTCTCGAGTGCGGAGGCCGGGGATCTGAGCATAGTTGCTGGGGGGCCAAGCTAGCCTTGAAGTTCCGAGCCCATTAGCAAGGGTCTTGGGCCTAGGTTTCAAAGTCCAATGATAATTTAGAAAATGATTATAATTTGTAAAGTTGAATATGAAAATATTTTTTATTGACTCATTTATCTATATGATTTAAATCCTAAAAATGTTTTTCAATGGTAAATTTACGGAGCAAACGGGCCCTTAGATTTAGAATCTATACTAGATTGGATTGGAATATGGATACTTTCAAACTTGCTATTGTTTAATAATAGAACACCATTATTCATTATTAGGAGGTAACGCCTTATTGAGATTTATGCTGGAAAAGTTAAGGTTGAAAGATACTTGATACTCATTCTTTTGTTTTAAATGTGATTAGTGTCGCGACCCTCTAAAAATATTTTAAATTTTAAAAGGGGTTAACGGATTATTAGGTTAATTAGATTTGACTAACCTAACGCGGACCCTCCCAAGCCCTACCGAATCGCAACTTTGGTTTTTGTTTAAATGATTTTAAAATTTGGAGTCGCCACTAATCGTTCTTGGTAGGTCGATTAGAAACCTAAATAAATTAGCGGGAGAACTAATTTATTCCTGCGAACCAGAGATTAGGAGCTCGGGGACTTGGTTACACTAGTTAATTAAAACTAATGCCCTTTCGGTACCTTAATTTCATGGATATCCTAATTCGGCAACTCAGGCTTGGTTTATTCCTAAGGCTATAGTAGGGTATTCTCTTTTGTGTTTTCACTTTTTAAATAGGATGCATGGATGGTATATATTTTTATTTGTTATATTTTTTTAAGTGTTAAAGATTCCCTGAAGCCGAAAGAAGGAGTGTGTTAACGACTTCTGTGCAGTATTACAACCTACTTATCTTTTGGATCTGATGATTCAAAAATTAAATTATAGGAAGTACATGACAGTGAATAAACACCTCCAATGGGAGGCTTAGCATTGGCTTGGCTCTTCCCTTTGGGATTTAAGGTACAGGTATTTAAGTTGCAAGTATTTAAACTACTGTAAGTAAAAACCTCCAATGGGAGGCTAAGCATTGGCTTGGCTCTTCCCTTTGGGATTTAAGGTACATATATTTAAGTTGCAGGTATTTAACTACTGTAAGTAAAAACCTCCAATGGGAGGCTAAGCATTGGCTTGGCTCTTCCCTTTGGGATTTAAGGTACATGTATTTAAGTTGCAAGTATTTAACTACTGTAAGTAAAAACCTCTAATGGGAGGCTAAGCATTGGCTTGGCTCTTCCCTTTGGGATTTAAGGTATAGGTATTTAAGTTGCAGGTATTTAACTACTGTAAGTAAAAACCTCCAATGGGAGGCTAAGCATTGGCTTGGCTCTTCCCTTTGGGATTTAAGGTACAGGTATTTAAGTTGCAGGTATTTAACTACTGTAAGTAAAAACCTCCAATGGGAGGCTAAGCATTGGCTTGGCTCTTCCCTTTGGGATTTATGGTGCAGGTATTTAAATTGCGGATGGACTTTGTCCTCTCCATTCTGGGGTATGAATTCTTTAAAATAAAATACAACGAATTGATTCAACAATTTGAAATTTGTGCGCGCTTGAGGACTCCTCCAAGCCGATTTTGTGCTTCCATAGGGTTGACCATTGATATAAAGCTGCGGCTTCCTGACATAAAATAGAGTGAAATGTCAGTATACAAAATATGTGCTAATTTGCACCTAAAACCAGAAGAGTGGAAAGAGTACTTATCTCCCATTTTTTTGGGAGGGATTTCTATAATTGATTTTCGCTCTCTATGTTCCCAATATAGAGAGTTTCTTTTGAATTAAGAGGAACTTTTAGTCACAGATCAGTTGAGAAATCGGTGGACAGCTTAGAAGCTTGTCTGGGCCGATTTTTGCATCTCTACGAGATTTTTGCTGTTGACGTAGAGATATCCTTCTCCTGACATAAAATATGAAAAAAAAAGAGGAGATGGAGAAAGTGTATACAATTCGTGCTAATTTGCAAGTAAAACCATAAACAAATGAATAAATAAAAACACTTAGCTCGAATTTGCTTGCTCGTTGACGAAGATGAACTCTTGATTTATATTGATCGATGAAGGAATTTGTGATGATAATCCCTAGCTTTGAACTCCCATCATCTTCAAAATTCTCTCTCTTTTGGTATTTTCTTTCTCTCAAATTTTTCTTCAATCTCCCAAATCTCTCTCAAACATCCAAAATTTTCTCTCCAAAAAAATCCTCCCAAACACTTCAAATTTTCTCTCTCAAGAATCCTTTCTCAAGCTCACTTCTTCCTCCTTTTATAACCTACTCATCTATCTCTCATTCTAATTTTTCCACTAACTCTATCTCCCATTCTAATTTCTCCACTAACTCTTCTTCATTTTCATCTTCCATTCTCCATCTCTATCTCACATTCTAATCTCTCCACTAACTCTTCTTCATCTTCATCTTCCCTTCTCCATATTTATCTCCCATTCTAATTTCTCCACTAACTCTTCTTAATCTCCATCTTCCCTTCTCTATTCTTATCTTCCATTCTAATTTCTCTACTAACTCTTCTTCATCTCCATCTTCCCTTCTCTATTCTTATCTTATTTTCTCCATCCATTCTTCTCCAACTTCTCTTCTTCATCTCCTCTTCTTCATCTTCCCTTCTCTATTCTAATTTATCCACTAACTCTTCTTTTTATTATTTGTAAAATAATCCTTCAAGAGTTAGGTATTTGCACTCTAGTCCTTGAATTTTAAGTATTTACAATTCAGTCCTTGAAAAAATATATTTCTTTAAGTCCAAATCTCCTCACAATTTTTGACACACCAAAATTTACCACATGTCAAATTTAAGCTCATTTCTTGTCGTTGAAAATAATGCATAATTTAATTAAAGCCCTTTTGCAAAATTAAGTCATTCTGGGTATAATTGGGCCAAGATGAAAATTTAAAATATTAGAAGACAATGTCACAACTCATAAAAAGTGAAAGTTAAAAATAAGTTGACTCAAATTAAATTTTTTTAGGCCCGATTCGAGATTATACTCGTGAAGGAACACGTAACTCGAATTGGATTTTTCTGAATTTGCGATGGCCAATATGAAAATAGATTTAAAATAAAAATATTAACTATCTTTGTGTATTTTTTTGGCCTCAAATGTTATTTTTCCAAAATTTTCAAATATTTTTGTATTTTTTTAAAAAAAAATTAAAATATATATAATATGAAAAATTATTTTTTGGTCAAAATTCATTCCCTAGGCTTGGCTAAGGTTCCCAAAGTTGATTTTTAAATTTTATGAATTTTTATGGATTTTCTATTAATTTTCGAAAATAAATAAATAAAAAATACGTAAAAATACTGAAAATATGAAAAATCGTTTTTTGGTCAAAATTGGTTCCCTAGGCTTGGCTAAGGTCCCCAAAGTTGATTTTTCAATTTTATGAATTTTTATGGATTTTTTATTACTTTAGCAATAGAAAAAATGATTAAAAATCAGGTGTCAACAATTAGTATCTCCACCCACCAACCCACCCACATTTATTAGCTCTTGTTTTGGACCAACTTGTCCATTTTATTGATGTAATAGTTTTCGTCAAAATTGTTGATTTAAAAAAGCCATCTTTATGAGTGAATGATTGTTTTTTTAATATAGTGATTTAAAGCACGCACTTTCTGGAATCAAAACAAGATCCAAAAGCTAGTGGTGGGCATGATTTCAAAGTACCTAAAGTAGGCTTCAAGTTTCAAAAATTGAGGAATTTATTCCAACTGATATGTTCTGGGCTCCAAGTAGGTTGAAGTTGGAACCTATAACACGGCTTTTGTGTTTTTCTTAACATATATCTTCGTGCAATGATGGAGTATTCCATAATATCGATGATATGTGTGTAATTTGGACATACTACTTTGAACTTCTATTTGTAATGATATTTATGACTGAAACTTTTACCTTATTGATATTTCATATTTATTCGTGTGTATAAAAATCAGTCGTAGTTGGTGAATTGTAGTAGCAAATAGTGATCATTAAAGATGATAATTTATTACAATCACTCAATTAAGAATATATGTGGAACCTGGATAGATCTTGAAATATGTGACATAGTAAGTTTTAGGTTTAAGATATGTAGGGAAAGTTCGAAATTCCAAAACATAAGGAACGAGTTATAGGTTCCAAGTCATATCTATATAGAACCAATAAACATTTACCCCCACCGGAAGCAATTCCAGGTCATCGAAACCAAATTATTAATGCAATCCTTTTTTTTAAAAGGACATTGTCGCGACCCTCTAAAAAAAATTTTAAATTTTAAAAGGGGTTAACGGATTATTAGGTTAATTAGATTTGACTAACCTAACGCGGACCCTCCCAAGCCCTACCGAATCGCAACTTTGGTTTTTGTTTAAATGATTTTAAAATTTGGAGTCGCCACTAATCGTTCTTGGTAGGTCGATTAGAAACCTAAATAAATTAGCGGGAGAACTAATTTATTCCTGCGAACCAGAGATTATGAGCTCGGGGACTTGGTTACACTAGTTAATTAAAACTAATGCCCTTTCGGTACCTTAATTTCATGGATATCCTAATCCGGCAACTCAGGCTTGGTTTATTCCTAAAGCTCTAGTAGGGTATTCTCTTTTTTGTTTTCACTTTTTAAATAGGATGCATGGATGGTATATATTTTTATTTGTTATATTTTTTTAAGTGTTAAAGATTCCCTGAAGCCGAAAGAGGGAGTGTGTTAACGACTTCTGTGCAGTATTACGACCTACTCATCTTTTGGGTCTGATGATTCAAAAATTAAATTATAGGAAGTACATGACAGTGAATAAACACCTCCAATGGGAGGCCTAGCATTGGCTTGGCTCTTCCCTTTGGGATTTAAGGTACAGGTATTTAAGTTGCAAGTATTTAAACTACTGTAAGTAAAAACCTCCAATGGGAGGCTAAGCATTGGCTTGGCTCTTCCCTTTGGGATTTAAGGTACAGGTATTTAAGTTGCAGGTATTTAACTACTGTAAGTAAAAACCTCCAATGGGAGGCTAAGCATTGGCTTGGCTCTTCCCTTTGGGATTTAAGGTACAGGTATTTAAGTTGCGGATGGACTTTGTCCTCTCCATTCTGGGGTATGAATTCTTTAAAATAAAATACAACGAATTGATTCAACAATTTGAAATTTGTGCGCGCTTGAGGACTCCTCCAAGCCGATTTTGTGCTTCCATAGGGTTGACCATTGATATAAAGCTGCGGCTTCCTGACATAAAATAGAGTGAAATGTCAGTATACAAAATATGTGCTAATCTGCACCTAAAACCAGAAGAGTGGAAAGAGTACTTATCTCCCATTTTTTTGGGAGGGATTTCTATAATTGATTTTCGCTCTCTATGTTCCCAATATAGAGAGTTTCTTTTGAATTAAGAGGGACTTTTAGTCACATATCAGTTGAGAAATCGGTGGACAGCTTAGGAGCTTGTCTGGGCCGATTTTTGCATATCTACGAGATTTTTGCTGTTGACGTAGAGATATCCTTCTCCTGACATAAAATATGGAAAAAAAAAGAGGAGATGGAGAAAGTGTATACAATTTGTGCTAATTTGCAAGTAAAACCATAAACAAATGAATAAATAAAAAAACTTAGCTCGAATTTGCTTGCTCGTTGACGAGGATGAACTCTTGATTTATATTGATCGATGAAGGAATTTGTGATGATAATCCCTAGCTTTGAACTCCCATCATCTTCAAAATTCTCTCTCTTTTGGTATTTTCTTTCTCTCAAATTTTTCTTCAATCTCCCAAAACTCTCTCAAACATCCAAAATTTTCTCTCCAAAAAATCCCTCCCAAACACTTCAAATTTTCTCTCCCAAAAATTTTCTCAAACACTTCAAATTTTCTCTCCAAAAAATCCCATCTTAAGCTCACTTCTTCCTCCTTTTATAATCTACTCATCTATCTCCCATTCTAATTTTTCCACTAACTCTATCTCCCATTCTAATTTCTCCACTAACTCTTCTTCATTTTCATCTTCCATTCTCCATCTCTATCTCACATTCTAATCTCTCCACTAACTCTTCTTCATCTTCATCTTCCCTTCTCCATATTTATCTCCCATTCTAATTTCTCCACTAACTCTTCTTCATCTCCATCTTCCCTTCTCTATTCTTATCTTCCATTCTAATTTCTCCACTAACTCTTCTTCATCTCCATCTTCCCTTCTCTATTCTTATCTTATTTTCTCCATCCATTCTTCTCCAACTTCTCTTCTTCATCTCTTCTTCTCCATCTTCCCTTCTCTATTCTAATTTATCCACTAACTCTTCTTTTTGTTATTTGTAAAATAATCCTTCAAGAGTTAGGTATTTGCACTCTAGTCCTTGAATTTTAAGTATTTACAATTCAGTCCCTGAAAAAATATATTTCTTTGAGTCTAAATCTCCTCACAATTTTTGACACACTAAAATTTACCACATGTCAAATTTAAGCTCATTTCTTGCCGCTGAAAATAATGCAGAATTTAATTAAAGCCCTTTTACAAAATTGAGTCATTCTGGGTATAATTGGGCAAAGATGAAAATTTAAAATATTAGAAGACAATGTCACAACTCATAAAAAGTGAAAATTAAAAATAAGTTGACTCAAATTAAAAATTTTTAGGCCCGATTCGAGATTATACTCGTGAAGGAACACGTGACTCGAATTGAATTTTTCTGAATTTGCGATGGCCAATATAAAAATAGATTTAATAAAAATATTAACTATCTTTGTGTATTTTTTTGGCCTCAAATGTTATTTTTCCAAAATTTTCAAGTATTTTTGTATTATTTATTTTTTTAAAAAAATTAAAAAAATATATAAAAAAATATGAAAATTTATTTTTTGTTCAAAAATTGTTGCCTAGGCTTGGCCAAGGCTTCCAAAGCTGATTTTACAATTTTCACATTTTTCTTAATTTTTTGTTTTATGAATTTTCGAAATTAAAAATACCGAAAAATATCGAAAATATGAAAAATCATTTTTTGGTCAAAAGTGGTTCCCTAGGCTTGGCTAAGGTCCCCAAAGTTGATTTTTCAATTTTATGAATCTTTATGAATTTTCTATTAATTTTTGAAAATAAATAAATAAATAATACGTAAAAATACTGAAAATATGAAAAATCGGTTTTTGGTCAAAATTGGTTCCCTAGGCTTGGCTAAGGTCTCCAAAGTTGATTTTTCAAGTTTATGAATTTTTATGGATTTTTCATTACTTTAGCAATAGAAAAAATGATTAAAAATCAGGTGTCAACAGCTGCCCCTCTTTGAAAGGAGGCTCGGTAGAGGTTCATTTCAAAGACGAAATGACACCCGAATTCTAATCGACTCAATACAAGGAAATAAAAAGAGTCGTGACATGAATGTTCCACTGAAAATGAAATGAGAACCAAAGGATTCGTTATATAAAACTTTAGGATGGTTGAACTTGAACCCGTATGGTGGATCAACCCATGGTAGATTCCTAATAAAATGATTCTACTGATTAAAAATTGAATTAAAATTTGACCCGTATGGTGGGTCATACCATTTGACCCGTATGGTGGGTCGTACCATGGTAGATTCCTAATAAAAGGATTCTACTGATTAAATTTTGATTGAAATTTGACCTGTATGGTAGGTCAACTCATGGTAGATTCCTAATGAAAGGATTCTACTAATTAAATTTTGATTGAGATTTGACCCGTATGGTAGGTCACCCCGTGGAGATACTTGTAAGAAGGACTTGGTGCCTGTAGAAAGGACTTGGTGCCTGTAAAAAGGACTTGGTGCCTGTAAAAAGGACTTGTGCCTGTAAAAAGGACTTTGTGCCTGTAAAAAGGACTTAATGCCTGTAAAAAGGACTTAATTTGCCTGTAAGAAGGACTTGATTTGCCTGTAAGAAGGACTTGATTTGCCTGTAAGAAGGACTTACTTTGCCTGTAAGAAGGACTTTGTGCTTGTAAGAATGACTTGATTTGCCTGTAAGAAGGACTTTGTTTGCCTGTAAGAAGGACTTTGTTTGCCTGTAAGAAGGACTTTGTTTGCCTGTAAGAAGGACTTTATGCCTGTAAGAAGGACTTGATTTGCCTGTAAGAAGGACTTGCTTTGCCTGTAGGAAGGACTTTGTTTGCCTGTAAGAAGGACTTGGTTTTCCTGTAAGAAGGACTTAGTTTGCCTATAAGAAGGACTTGATTTGCCTGTAAGAAGGACTTTATGCCTGTAAGGAGGACTTGATTTGCCTGTAAGAAGGACTTTGTGCCTGTAAGAAGGACTTGATTTGCCTGTAAGAAGGACTTGCTTTGCCTGTAGGAAGGACTTTGTTTGCCTGTACGCAGGACTTGATTTGCCTGTAAGAAGGACTTGGTTTGCCTGTAAGAAGGACTTTGTGCTTGTAAGAAGTACTTGGTTTGCCTGTAAGAAGGACTTAGTTTGCCTGTAAGAAGGACTTGATTTGCCTGTAAGAAGGACTTTATGCCTGTAAGAAAGACTTGATTTGCCTGTAAGAAGGACTTTGTGCCTGTAAGAAGGACTTGATTTGCCTGTAAGAAGGACTTGCTTTGCCTGTAGGAAGGACTTTATTTGCCTGTAAGCAGGACTTGATTTGCCTGTAAGAAGGACTTTATTTTGCCTGTAGGAAGGACTTAATTTGCCTGTAAGAAGGTCTTGGTTTGCCTGTAAGAAGGACTTTGTTTGCATGTAAGAAGGACTCTGTTTACCTATAAGAAGGACTTTATGCCTGTAAGAAGGACTTGATTTGCCTGTAAGAAGGACTTTGTGCCTGTAAGAAGGACTTGATTTGCCTGTAAGAAGGACTTTGTGCCTGTAATAAGGACTTTGTGCCTATAAGAAGGACTTGATTTGCCTGTAAGAAGGATTTTATGCTTGTAAGAAGGACTTGATTTGCCTGTAGGAAGGACTTTGTTTGCATGTAAGCAGGACTTGATTTATCTGTAAGAAGGACTTTATGCCTGTAAGAAGGACTTGGTTTGCCTGTAAGAAGGGCTTGGTGTACCTCAAAGGGTGCCATTCTGAAATCTGGGGAGACCAGGAATCCTGCGGAAGCTCAAACCCAAATTATATTCTCTCGTCGCTTTAGGAATAAATCAAAGAGGCAGAGATCAAAAGGTCTCGAACAATTCTGTCCTTGAGACAAATCATGCTTTATTGAATAAGGTGGATACCTGTATATACCGCAATGGATTCGAGTACCCCAACAACCGTCAGAATTCATTCTCTTGAAAGGTTCGGGTTGAAGATATACTTACCTGAGAATTTAGAAGAAATGCTTGGTGTCTTCTCGACAACCAGACTTGTTCATTCAATAATCGCCGAATGAATTTCAAGACTTTGGAAGGTAACTCAAACACCGAGAATGTGTTGCCTGTCAGGCAATGTTAGAGCTAACATGTGCAAGCATTTTCATCAATGCGTTCATTGGTTCATACAAAATTGTTCAGCTAAGTTGGCAATGATTAGAAGTAGTCTGTGTGATAACTCATGATGCAATCAATCAAAATGTGGATCATGCAAAACTATTCTGTCAAGTTTGCATTACCAATTCTATTTAAGGAGGTTCTCATAATATGAACGCCTCGAATGTAATCTGAATGGGGGACTTTAGTTCGAAGGGGCTTTCTCTCACTCTGGGGAAATGATGTTTATCCGTAGATTAAAATGTTAGACTTGTGTGGAAATAGTTTGCATTTCCTCATCCTGTCATGCCCCATTCTGCACATTTGATGTCTCCTGTGCAGTTTATGCTCTAAGTTGGAGTTGGTAAATTAAACACGCGGAATGGTCATGCATAATTCATGAACTGTGTAAACACAATGCGGATGTGACAATTTTTTAGCATAATGTGTGTTTATATAATGTGCAAATATAGGCGGATTTGAATTGCCCCTGGTATGTGGGCGGACCGAACAAATTGGGAAGCTTACTCCTTATGTCGAGGGGCGGTTCATCTCAACTTTGCCCCTGTGCGATGAAGCATATGGGTGATGGAGCATTTCGGTTTGCTTAATAACAGCGACTGCCGTGGTTTAGCGGTTGAATGCCCCTGCAAAAAGCAGAGAAATTATTCTTGAAATCAAATGAGATAAGGAAGACGTATTTGCTTTTTTTGCTTCAGAACTTGTGATTAATTTGCCCCATTTTTCACCAAAATAGATCTTGTCAGATGATCATAATTTTCTTTTGGGATTTGTCTCCTTCAACATGTTAAATGTTAGTATAAATATTTCCTGTAAAAAGAAAAGGAGACATGTCAGCCAGTATTAAAAGGGATAAATTGGAAACGATACTGATTTATCCTTCGTCTTGAATGCCTTGCACGAGTCTTTTACCAGTTTTGCTAGATTGAATTTTCCTCGACTTTTGTTGGGCGCCTCACCATTATGGCAAGACTATGGTAAAATACTGACTTTGATATTACTTGTCGAGTATTCCTGTTTGCAAAAAGAAATGCACAAAAAGTTGTTTCATTTATTTATAATACTTACAACATTCCCCACTCTTGGGGATCGAACTCGGGACATTTCGGACCTACTGTCATCCCCTCATACCATTCGGTCCATTGGACCGTAGGTGTCCATGGGGCTTTCCTTTCAAAGGTTAATCCTTGTGGATAACGCAGCCTTGTTGTATCACCTTGGGCCATGTTACGGTATTTTCTCGAGGTAATTTGCAATCCCTGTTAAGAATGGAATAAAACAATTCGAGACTTGAGATGATTATGTGTAAATTAGAACGATACAGAATTACCCATGTCTGAGATTGTTCGGATCTTTCGCTTGTATTTTTCTTTAACCGAAGTTGTCCATCCCGTGGTAATTTCCATGAGTTGATTTGCCCCCAATTTAGCCCGACCAGGAAATTTGGTTTTTGAATACGACTGTATTCTCGAGTCGCTTTTGCAAATTCCTGAAAATAGAAGGGATCAAATTTAAAACCAGAGCAATTTAAGGGTAAATTGGAACGATACGGATTTACCCTTCATATTTACGCGGATTTCGTCTCGATATTAATTTTTTCGAGTTTGGTGCGGTTAACGGCTCCGAGCATTTAATATGGGGGAAAGGGAAATGATTACTTCTAGCTTGTGCATTAATTTTGGACATCGACAAAAAGCGAGAACGTGCGATGAAATTAAGTAGACGTATTCGTCTAGGTTTAATCTTCTTCATGATGCTCTCGTGGGTTGCGGTAGACGATGATATCAAGAACATTAGAGAGGCATTCAGTGTGGCTTTCCACCAGCCGCCTAGAGACCCGCATTCAATCATGTAAATTAATAAAGCTGCCACCACTCGATCAATGTGCCAATAAATTCGGCCATTTGTTGCGTGCTCCACTTCAACCGTGTTTTGTTGCTTTCGGCGTCCACTCGTATGTATAGGGCACCTGTAGCATCGGGGGAGTGTCCGTGGGCCACATTCATTAATAAAACCTCGGTCCTCTAAAACCCTCCGCGTGTTTCGGATCCGAGAAAATTTTAAGACCGGTCTCTGGTTGATTTAATCAGGTTAAGGTACTTATTTCATGGTTTCTGATTATATAATCCATATTGTCTTTCAAAAGACGCGGGATCCCCTACAATACATTAAATATACCCCCGTGTTTAATCAGTATAAATCCACCGTCATATCAGAATACACTGCCCATACAAGTTTACGGATTGACACAACTCTGTCTGTCAAAGATGGACAGTGTTCGTTTGCCCCCCTGAATTAACGGTTGAAGCCTTGGTGTTTTTCGTCTTTTGTTATTTCTGAAGATGATTCTTGATATATTATTGAACTTAATTTTTACACCCGTCTGGGGTATCTAGGATCTCCCTGCAAAAGAAAAGGATATAATTAGTATGCGACACAAGGAATGTCGGTCTATGACTCCTATATTAGTCCAATTTGATTTTTTCTACTTTATAGAGAAATCAGAGAAAAAAAAATTTCTTAGGAAGAAATGGGTTAATTTCTGATGCAGAATTTTTTTGCAGATTTATTACTCTTTTTATTTTAATTTTTTTTAAAGGAATGTGACAAAATCTCTTGACGTTTACTAAAATTTTTGAAGGAATTTCCTTTTTATCAAAATAAATTTTCAGAGGTAAATTTGTCAGGAAAATTTTATTTTTATTGAAGCAGGAAAGACATGACAGAAATCCTTCATTGGTTAACAAAATTCCCCCGAGACATTAGTTTAATTTTATTTAGAGAAAATTTTCTTAGAAAAACATAAGCGAATTTCTCGAAAAGAATTTTTGTTGCAAGTTTTTATAATTTGAAAGAATGTGATAAAATCACTTGATGTTTACCAAAGTTTTTTTTTTGCAGGAATTTTTCTTTTTATCGAAATAAATTTTCAGAGGAAAATTTGTCAGGAAAATTTTATTTTTATTGAAGCAAGAAAAACATGACAAAAATCTCTTATTGGTCAATACAATTCCCCCGAGACATTAGTCTAATTTTATTTAGAGAAAATTTTCTTAGAAAAACATGAGCGAATTTCTCAAGAAGAATTTTCTTGCAAGTTTTTATAATTTGAAAAATGTGATAAAATCACTTGATGTCTACTAGAGTTTTTTTTGAAGGAATTTTTCTTTTTATTGAAATAAATTTTCAGAGGAAAATTTTTTCAGGAAAATTTTATTTTTATTAAAGTAATAAAAACATGACAAAAATCCCTTATTGGTTAATAAAATTCTCATGAAGGGATTTTTTCACATCATTTTTTCAAAAAAAAAAATTTCTAAAAAGAAATAAGGGACAAATTTGATTTTTATTTTCTTTTAAAAGAATGGTCGTAATATCAAGCTCAAAAACTGACTAACACCTAGCATGGACCGACCGAAAATAAATACAAGATAAAATTAGAGAACTTACTTTTACCTTGGAGAAATGCAAATCACATAGTCATGCGCATGACTCAAGTGAGGAGTGGACTCTAGAAAATAAAAGAAGGAGAGACAGGGTATGGACCTAAAAGGCCCCCACTATCTGAATTGACAACCTTACCCTCCGCGCAATCAAATCACAATGGGAAGAATTGTCAATTCAGATAATGAGCGGGATAAAATATGGTCAACCCAAGCGCAATCGACGCAAGAGCTTTGCATATTCGATCCCTATCTATGGTTATCTAGGAAAAATTTCGCGACTTGGGTTTAGACGCTTGTGTGTGCAGGTGTTGTGATCCTCAAAATATGCAAGACATGCACAACAATTGATATCAAAACAGCGCTTCTAAAAATGTGTGAAATTAAACATAATCCCAACACCGAGCCTGCAAAACAAATGGGTTAGCCAAACACTCCGCTCCTTATAACTCCCATCCTGCAAAAACATATAACACCTATAGAATGAGTCCCAAGCAAGATCGCCAGAAGCGAGATATCCATGAAATTTTCATTGGCCTAAGTCCACTAAGACTTTTAAAATTTCGAAAAAATTTAAGTATTCCAATTG
Source organism: Psidium guajava (assembly GCA_016432845.1). NCBI lineage: Eukaryota > Viridiplantae > Streptophyta > Magnoliopsida > Myrtales > Myrtaceae > Psidium > Psidium guajava. The sequence goes on along the minus strand of CM028229.1, from coordinate 31,679,226 downwards.
GTATCTTTTTTCGAAAATTTAAAAATCTCTATTCTCCAGCGGAGTCGCCAGTCTGTCGCGACCCTCTAAAAAAATTTTAAATTATTTCTAGGGGTTAACGGATTATTAGGTTAATTAGATTTGACTAACCTAACGCGGACCCTCCCAAGCCCTACCGAATCGCAACTTTGGTTTTTGTTTAAATGATTTTAAAATTTGGAGTCGCCACTAATCGTTCTTGGTAGGTCGATTAGAAACCTAAATAAATTAGCGGGAGAACTAATTTATTCCTGCGAACCAGAGATTAGGAGCTCGGGGACTTGGTTACACTAGTTAATTAAAACTAATGCCCTTTCGGTACCTTAATTTCATGGATATCCTAATTCGGCAACTCAGGCTTGGTTTATTCCTAAAGCTCTAGTAGGGTATTCTCTTTTGTGTTTTCACTTTTTAAATAGGATGCATGGATGGTATATATTTTTATTTGTTATATTTTTTTAAGTGTTAAAGATTCCCTGAAGCCGAAAGAGGGAGTGTGTTAACGACTTCTGTGCAGTATTACGACCTACTCATCTTTTGGGTCTGATGATTCAAAAATTAAATTATAGGAAGTACATGACAGTGAATAAACACCTCCAATGGGAGGCCTAGCATTGGCTTGGCTCTTCCCTTTGGGATTTAAGGTACAGGTATTTAAGTTGCAAGTATTTAAACTACTGTAAGTAAAAACCTCCAATGGGAGGCTAAGCATTGGCTTGGCTCTTCCCTTTGGGATTTAAGGTACAGGTATTTAAGTTGCAGGTATTTAACTACTGTAAGTAAAAACCTCCAATGGGAGGCTAAGCATTGGCTTGGCTCTTCCCTTTGGGATTTAAGGTACAGGTATTTAAGTTGCGGATGGACTTTGTCCTCTCCATTCTGGGGTATGAATTCTTTAAAATAAAATACAACGAATTGATTCAACAATTTGAAATTTGTGCGCGCTTGAGGACTCCTCCAAGCCGATTTTGTGCTTCCATAGGGTTGACCATTGATATAAAGCTGCGGCTTCCTGACATAAAATAGAGTGAAATGTCAGTATACAAAATATGTGCTAATCTGCACCAAAAACCAGAAGAGTGGAAAGAGTACTTATCTCCCATTTTTTTGGGAGGGATTTCTATAATTGATTTTCGCTCTCTATGTTCCCAATATAGAGAGTTTCTTTTGAATTAAGAGGGACTTTTAGTCACATATCAGTTGAGAAATCGGTGGACAGCTTAGGAGCTTGTCTGGGCCGATTTTTGCATATCTACGAGATTTTTGCTGTTGACGTAGAGATATCCTTCTCCTGACATAAAATATGGAAAAAAAAAGAGGAGATGGAGAAAGTGTATACAATTTGTGCTAATTTGCAAGTAAAACCATAAACAAATGAATAAATAAAAAAACTTAGCTCGAATTTGCTTGCTCGTTGACGAGGATGAACTCTTGATTTATATTGATCGATGAAGGAATTTGTGATGATAATCCCTAGCTTTGAACTCCCATCATCTTCAAAATTCTCTCTCTTTTGGTATTTTCTTTCTCTCAAATTTTTCTTCAATCTCCCAAAACTCTCTCAAACATCCAAAATTTTCTCTCCAAAAAATCCCTCCCAAACACTTCAAATTTTCTCTCCCAAAAATTTTCTCAAACACTTCAAATTTTCTCTCCAAAAAATCCCATCTTAAGCTCACTTCTTCCTCCTTTTATAATCTACTCATCTATCTCCCATTCTAATTTTTCCACTAACTCTATCTCCCATTCTAATTTCTCCACTAACTCTTCTTCATTTTCATCTTCCATTCTCCATCTCTATCTCACATTCTAATCTCTCCACTAACTCTTCTTCATCTTCATCTTCCCTTCTCCATATTTATCTCCCATTCTAATTTCTCCACTAACTCTTCTTCATCTCCATCTTCCCTTCTCTATTCTTATCTTCCATTCTAATTTCTCCACTAACTCTTCTTCATCTCCATCTTCCCTTCTCTATTCTTATCTTATTTTCTCCATCCATTCTTCTCCAACTTCTCTTCTTCATCTCTTCTTCTCCATCTTCCCTTCTCTATTCTAATTTATCCACTAACTCTTCTTTTTGTTATTTGTAAAATAATCCTTCAAGAGTTAGGTATTTGCACTCTAGTCCTTGAATTTTAAGTATTTACAATTCAGTCCCTGAAAAAATATATTTCTTTGAGTCTAAATCTCCTCACAATTTTTGACACACTAAAATTTACCACATGTCAAATTTAAGCTCATTTCTTGCCGCTGAAAATAATGCAGAATTTAATTAAAGCCCTTTTACAAAATTGAGTCATTCTGGGTATAATTGGGCAAAGATGAAAATTTAAAATATTAGAAGACAATGTCACAACTCATAAAAAGTGAAAATTAAAAATAAGTTGACTCAAATTAAAAATTTTTAGGCCCGATTCGAGATTATACTCGTGAAGGAACACGTGACTCGAATTGAATTTTTCTGAATTTGCGATGGCCAATATAAAAATAGATTTAATAAAAATATTAACTATCTTTGTGTATTTTTTTGGCCTCAAATGTTATTTTTCCAAAATTTTCAAGTATTTTTGTATTATTTATTTTTTTAAAAAAATTAAAAAAATATATAAAAAAATATGAAAATTTATTTTTTGTTCAAAAATTGTTGCCTAGGCTTGGCCAAGGCTTCCAAAGCTGATTTTACAATTTTCACATTTTTCTTAATTTTTTGTTTTATGAATTTTCGAAATTAAAAATACCGAAAAATATCGAAAATATGAAAAATCATTTTTTGGTCAAAAGTGGTTCCCTAGGCTTGGCTAAGGTCCCCAAAGTTGATTTTTCAATTTTATGAATCTTTATGAATTTTCTATTAATTTTTGAAAATAAATAAATAAATAATACGTAAAAATACTGAAAATATGAAAAATCGGTTTTTGGTCAAAATTGGTTCCCTAGGCTTGGCTAAGGTCTCCAAAGTTGATTTTTCAAGTTTATGAATTTTTATGGATTTTTCATTACTTTAGCAATAGAAAAAATGATTAAAAATCAGGTGTCAACAGACATCAATTTTTTTTTTTTTACTTTTTGTCTTTTGCAATTTTCCCCTAACCTTATGGGCTAGCGAGTGCTAAGATGCACTCGCCGGCACTGGGTGACAGCCTCGCTCGCCTAGATCAAACGAGGTTGTCATGGCCCTCGACTAGTGGGTGATGTATATTTTCTTTTATCGATCCTATCTCTAACTCTCATCTCTCTTAGTTTTGCTCTGCCTCTTTGCAGAACATGGGAGTCGAACCTGCACCTCACCCCCTCAATCTTTTTATTAGCAAAGCCGCATACCTATTGACAAATTATAATGATGTTAACTTGGTCTTTAAATTCTGACAAAAAAAAAACAAAATTAGAACTTAAGATAAAAAGGCCAACTTCCAATTGAATTAAAAAGAAGCCCATTACTCAATTCCATGCGAAAAATTTGCAGGGCAATGGCACGTTTTGTTTAAGAAATGACACAAATAGTGGTGCATTTTTTTCCTTTATTTGAAATTGTGGGATAACTAGAAATCTAGCCCCCCACGTTCACATGTTGCCAAAATTCTTATTTATCTTTGATTAGAAAATTCAGAATTATAGATAATTTTATCGCCTTATTAATATGAACGAATAGTTATTTTTGGGAAAAGTACAAAAAAGGCCACGGGTGCCTACGCCACGCCTTGACCATCACCTGGATATTGTAGGCAAAGGCGGTCATGGCACACCTTGCCCACATTTGGGCGGGGGCTTCATAACCCTTGCCCAAAGGGTTCGCAAACTTGCCAAAGCTCAAGGAAAAAAAGAAAAAATATATAAATATATATATAAAGTCTATATTGGTGCCAGTCATGCCACATAAGATAACCAACTCAATTGATATCAATGTAAAAAGATTTAGGGCTAAATTAGTTTAATTGAAAGATTTAGAATAGAATTAATATCAATACAGTAAGTTTATGAATTTGGAGGGCAAGGAGTAGCCATTCTTACTGTGAATAGTTTAATCTATCATAAGTAAATTGGAATATAATTACCTATATATGACATTCTTGCAGTGTTCAATTTGGTTAACTTGCCGTTAACAACTCATTTACAGTGTAAGTGTTGACACCTGATTTTTAATCATTTTTTCTATTGCTAAAGTAATAAAAAATCCATAAAAATTCATAAACTTGAAAAATCAACTTTGGAGACCTTAGCCAAGCCTAGGGAACCAATTTTGACCAAAAACCGATTTTTCATATTTTCAGTATTTTTACGTATTATTTATTTATTTATTTTCGAAAATTAATAGAAAATTCATAAAGATTCATAAAATTGAAAAATCAACTTTGGGGACCTTAGCCAAGCCTAGGGAACCACTTTTGACCAAAAAATGATTTTTCATATTTTCGATATTTTTCGGTATTTTTAATTTCGAAAATTCATAAAACAAAAAATTAAGAAAAATGTGAAAATTGTAAAATCAGCTTTGGAAGCCTTGGCCAAGCCTAGGCAACAATTTTTGAACAAAAAATAAATTTTCATATTTTTTATATATTTTTTTAATATTTTTAAAAAAATAAATAATACAAAAATACTTGAAAATTTTGGAAAAATAACATTTGAGGCCAAAAAAATACACAAAGATAGTTAATATTTTTATTAAATCTATTTTTATATTGGCCATCGCAAATTCAGAAAAATTCAATTCGAGTCACGTGTTCCTTCACGAGTATAATCTCGAATCGGGCCTAAAAATTTTTAATTTGAGTCAACTTATTTTTAATTTTCACTTTTTATGAGTTGTGACATTGTCTTCTAATATTTTAAATTTTCATCTTTGCCCAATTATACCCAGAATGACTCAATTTTGTAAAAGGGCTTTAATTAAATTCTGCATTATTTTCAGCGGCAAGAAATGAGCTTAAATTTGACATGTGGTAAATTTTAGTGTGTCAAAAATTGTGAGGAGATTTAGACTCAAAGAAATATATTTTTTCAGGGACTGAATTGTAAATACTTAAAATTCAAGGACTAGAGTGCAAATACCTAACTCTTGAAGGATTATTTTACAAATAACAAAAAGAAGAGTTAGTGGATAAATTAGAATAGAGAAGGGAAGATGGAGAAGAAGAGATGAAGAAGAGAAGTTGGAGAAGAATGGATGGAGAAAATAAGATAAGAATAGAGAAGGGAAGATGGAGATGAAGAAGAGTTAGTGGAGAAATTAGAATGGAAGATAAGAATAGAGAAGGGAAGATGGAGATGAAGAAGAGTTAGTGGAGAAATTAGAATGGGAGATAAATATGGAGAAGGGAAGATGAAGATGAAGAAGAGTTAGTGGAGAGATTAGAATGTGAGATAGAGATGGAGAATGGAAGATGAAAATGAAGAAGAGTTAGTGGAGAAATTAGAATGGGAGATAGAGTTAGTGGAAAAATTAGAATGGGAGATAGATGAGTAGATTATAAAAGGAGGAAGAAGTGAGCTTAAGATGGGATTTTTTGGAGAGAAAATTTGAAGTGTTTGAGAGAATTTTTGGGAGAGAAAATTTGAAGTGTTTGGGAGGATTTTTTTGGAGAGAAAATTTTGGATGTTTGAGAGAGTTTTGGGAGATTGAAGAAAAATTTGAGAGAAAGAAAATACCAAAAGAGAGAGAATTTTGAAGATGATGGGAGTTCAAAGCTAGGGATTATCATCACAAATTCCTTCATCGATCAATATAAATCAAGAGTTCATCCTCGTCAACGAGCAAGCAAATTCGAGCTAAGTGTTTTTATTTATTCATTTGTTTATGGTTTTACTTGCAAATTAGCACAAATTGTATACACTTTCTCCATCTCCTCTTTTTTTCCATATTTTATGTCAGGAGAAGGATATCTCTACGTCAACAGCAAAAATCTCGTAGATATGCAAAAATCGGCCCAGACAAGCTCCTAAGCTGTCCACCGATTTCTCAACTGATCTGTGACTAAAAGTCCCTCTTAATTCAAAAGAAACTCTCTATATTGGGAACATAGAGAGCGAAAATCAATTATAGAAATCCCTCCCAAAAAATGGGAGATAAGTACTCTTTCCACTCTTCTGGTTTTAGGTGCAGATTAGCACATATTTTGTATACTGACATTTCACTCTATTTTATGTCAGGAAGCCGCAGCTTTATATCAATGGTCAACCCTATGGAAGCACAAAATCGGCTTGGAGGAGTCCTCAAGCGCGCACAAATTTCAAATTGTTGAATCAATTCGTTGTATTTTATTTTAAAGAATTCATACCCCAGAATGGAGAGGACAAAGTCCATCCGCAATTTAAATACCTGCACCATAAATCCCAAAGGGAAGAGCCAAGCCAATGCTTAGCCTCCCATTGGAGGTTTTTACTTACAATAGTTAAATACCTGCAACTTAAATACCTGTACCTTAAATCCCAAAGGGAAGAGCCAAGCCAATGCTTAGCCTCCCATTGGAGGTTTTTACTTACAGTAGTTAAATACCTGCAACTTAAATACCTATACCTTAAATCCCAAAGGGAAGAGCCAAGCCAATGCTTAGCCTCCCATTGGAGGTTTTTACTTATAGTAGTTAAATACTTGCAACTTAAATACATGTACCTTGAATCCCAAAGGGAAGAGCCAAGCCAATGCTTAGCCTCCCATTGGAGGTTTTTACTTACAGTAGTTAAATACCTGCAACTTAAATACATGTACCTTAAATCCCAAAGGGAAGAGCCAAGCCAATGCTTAGCCTCCCATTGGAGGTTTTTACTTACAGTAGTTTAAATACTTGCAACTTAAATACCTGTACCTTAAATCCCAAAGGGAAGAGCCAAGCCAATGCTAGGCCTCCCATTGGAGGTGTTTATTCACTGTCATGTACTTCCTATAATTTAATTTTTGAATCATCAGACCCAAAAGATAAGTAGGTTGTAATACTGCACAGAAGTCGTTAACACACTCCTTCTTTCGGCTTCAGGGAATCTTTAACACTTAAAAAAATATAACAAATAAAAATATATACCATCCATGCATCCTATTTAAAAAGTGAAAACACAAAAGAGAATACCCTACTATAGCCTTAGGAATAAACCAAGCCTGAGTTGCCGAATTAAGATATCCATGAAATTAAGGTACCGAAAGGGCATTAGTTTTAATTAACTAGTGTAACCAAGTCCCCGAACTCATAATCTCTGGTTCGCAGGAATAAATTAGTTCTCCCGCTAATTTGTTTAGGTTTCTAATCGACCTACCAAGAACGATTAGTGGCGACTCCAAATTTTAAAATCATTTAAACAAAAACCAAAGTTGCGATTCGGTAGGGCTTGGGAGGGTCCGCGTTAGGTTAGTCAAATCTAATTAACCTAATAATCCATTAACCCCTTTTAAAATTTAAAATTTTTTTTTAGAGGGTCGCGACAGACTGGCGACTCCACTGGGGACGGGATTTTTAAATTTTCAAAAAAAGATGCCAATTGGAATACTTGAATTTTTTCGAAATTTTAAAAGTTTTAGTGGACTTAGGCCAATAAAAATTTCATGGATATCTCGCTTCTGGCGACCTTGTTTGGGACTCATTCTATAGGTGTTATATGTTTTTGCAGGATGGGAGTTATAAGGGGCGGAGTGTTTGGTTAACCCCTTTGTTTTGCAGGCTCGGTGTTGGGTTTATTTGTTTAATTTCGCACATTTTTAGAAGCGCTGTTTTGATATCAATTGTTGTGCATGTCTTGCATACTCTGAAGATCACGACACCTGCACACACAAGCGTCTAAACCCAAGTCGCGAAATTCTTCCTAGAAAACCATAGATAGGGATCGAATATGCAAAGCTCTTGCGTCGATTACGCTCGGGTTGACCATATTTTATCCCGCTCATTATCTGAATTGACAATTCTTCCCATTGTGATTTGATTGCGCGGAGGGTAAGTTTGTCAATTCAGATAGTGGGGGCCTTTTTAGGTCCATACCTTGTCTCTCCTTCTTTTATTTTCTAGAGTCCACTCCTCACTTGAGTCATGCGCATGACTATGTGATTTGCATTTCTCCAAGGTAAAAGTAAGTTCTCTAATTTTATCTTGTATTTATTTTCGGTCGGTCATTGCTAGGTGTCAGTCAGTTTTTGAGCTTGATATTATGACCATCTTTTAAAAGAAAATAAAAATTAAATTTGTCCCTCATTTCTTTTTAAATTTTTTTTTTTTTGAAAAAATGATGTGAAAAAATCCCTTCATGGGAATTTTATTAACCAATAAGGGATTTTTGTCATGTTTTTATTGCTTCAATAAAAATGAAATTTTCCTGAAAAAATTTTCCTCTGAAAATTTATTTCAATAAAAAGAAAAATTACTTCAAAAAAAAAACTCTAGTAGACATCAAGTGATTTTATCACATTTTTCAAATTATAAAAACTTGCAAGAAAATTCTTCTCGAGAAATTCGCTCATGTTTTTCTAAGAAAATTTTCTCTAAATAAAATTAGACTAATGTCTCGGGGGAATTGTATTGACCAATAAGAGATTCTTGTCATGTTTTTCTTGCTTCAATAAAAATGAAATTTTCCTGACAAATTTTCCTCTGAAAATTTATTTCGATAAAAAGAAAAATTCCTTAAAAAAAAAACTTTGGTAAACATCAAGTGATTTTATCACATTCTTTCAAATTATAAAAACTTGCAACAAAAATTCTTTTCGAGAAATTCGCTCATGTTTTTCTAAGAAAATTTTCTTAGACTAATGTCTCGGGGGAATTTTGTTAACTAATAAAGGATTTCTGTCATGTCTTTCCTGCTTCAATAAAAATAAAATTTTCCTGACAAATTTACCTCTGAAAATTTATTTTGATAAAAAGGAAATTCCTTCAAAAATTTTACTAAATGTCAAGAGATTTTGTCACATTCCTTTAAAAAAAATAATAAAAAGAGTAATAAATCTGCAAAAAAAAAATTCTGTATCAGAAATTAACCCATTTCTTCCTAGGGAATTTTCTTTTTCTGATTTCTCTATAAAATAGAAAAAATCAAATTGGACTAATATAGGAGTCATGGACCGACATTCCTTGTGTCGCATACTAATTATATCATTTTCTTTTGCAGGGAGATCCTAGATACCCCAGATGGGTGTAAAAATTAAGTTCAAAATATATCAAGAATCATCTTCAGAAATACCAAAAGACGAAAAACACCGAGGCTTCAACCGTTAATTCCGAGGGGCAAACGAACACTGTCCATCTTTGACAGACAGAGTTATGTCAATCCGTAAACTTGTATGGGCAGTGTATTCTGATATGACGGTGGATTTATACTGATTAAACACGGGGGCATATTTAATATATTGCAGAGGATCCCGCGTCTTTTGAAAGACAATATGGAACCCATGAAACAAATACCTTTACCAGAGACCGATCTTAAAATTTCCTCTTATCCGAAACATGCGGAGGGCTTTAGAGGACCGAGGTTCTATTAATGAACGTGGCCCACAGGAATTTCTCCCGACGCTACAGGCGACCGACACGAGCAAGTGGACGCCGAAAGAAATAAAATATGGATAAAAGTGGGCACACAACAGGTGGCCGGATTTATTACCAGCGCACTGATCGAGTTGTCATAGCGTTATTGTTTGTGATCTCAAGATGGATAGTGGGGGCCACCGCCGAACCCTTCATCAATGTTCTCGATATCATCGTCTGGAGCAATTAAACAAGAACATCAAGAAAAACATTAAGCCTCGACATCTTCGGTACCTCAAATCGTTCTGTTATACTATGCGGAAGAAACGATAGCAGGAAAATTAAACAAAAAAAAAACACGTGAAGCTTTTCTTTCATTCCATTCATCAAAGAGCATTACAACAGCTCACTGGGGAGGAAAAGTAAAGCCAAACTGAGCCCTGATAACCATTACGAAGGAGCTCAACTGACTCTCCAAACAGTTGATGCTCCGGGTGCACCGGGCGTTCTCAGGATCAAGCTCCGCGAGCCTAAAGAAGAGGCGATCGCGCTTCTCCTTAGCCTGGGCCATACTGGCCTCGTAATACTCGATAGCAAACTCCAAGTCCGAAATCGCCGCCCTCTCGAAAGCAATATCTGCCGTAATGTCATCAAGTCTCTCCTGCAGCCAACCGCATTTGCACCTCATCATAATATTGCTCGGCTCCTGTTCGGCGTAAGTTCGGACCAAGGCCAGACGGTCCACCAACTTTCCCCTCTCACGAACTAGCCACGAAAGCTGATCATTGGCAAACTCGAAGGCTTTCTTGTGATTATCAGCCATAAATGTGACTATTTCCAGACGCTCGTGCCGGTCTCGGTAACGAGCTTTCACGACGGCAGTCACAATGACCGTCTCATAAGCGCGGTTATAGGCAGCTAGAAAATTGATGAAGAGGGTCGGGAAGTTCCGATACTCCCTCCCTAGTTGGGTACCCTCAACAGAAGCAGCGTCTAGGGTCCTGAATAAACCGAGGATTTCAGCCTCAACGGTAGAGTTTTGGGCTATATGAGCGTAACCTCTACCAAGAAGATTGTAGAGTCTCTCCCACCCAGCCAGGATTTCGGCGGAGAAGGTATGGTTAGGAGAATTGGCCATTTTTGAAAGCAGATCACGAAAGAAAGGAGGAGAGAGGCGAGGCAGATGATCGGAATGCGAAGGTGATAATCTGCTTCAATTTAAATAATGATTTCATAGGGGCAGTCCTTATTGGTCAAGTTTTTCTATCTACCATTCTCTGTCGGCAACACCCCCGCTGGCTCGAATTCCAGTCAAGCGGCAACCTCAAGCTGAGCAGACCCGACGTCTCTGCAGAAAAGTTGGACGGGCTGCCACCACTTTGAAAAAGAAAGAATAAAAAACGAGCTGAGTGGGAGACAAAGAAATTTTCGGCAGAAAAGGAGATACGACTCGTCTTTATTGGAGGACCCGCCAGTAAATCGACGGTAGAGATCTTGACAAGGGCCCTCTACCACGAAAAGAAAAAAGGAAGACGAACTGAGCGAGAAACAAGGATTTCCCCTTTGATCAAAAGCTGAATATCAGATTTTCTCCCTCGGAAAATCTAATAGCACTGCCCGTGAAGAGGGAAGTCGTTGCTATTGTCAGAGAGAGAACTTGTCCTCATTTGATAGTGAGAGTTCATTCGCCAGAACTCGCAGGAGAAAGATAGAGAGGAAGGAGTTCTCGTGGGAGAGGAATTCAAAACCTTCACCATCAAAGCATTGGCTTTCAAAGCCTGTTACGAGAAACCATCGACGATCCCGTGATCCCTCAAGTCCAAGAAGACATCCTGAGGCGGTCTCGAGTCGGCAGTCCTAGATCTAGAAATATGTCGAGCATTAGGGAAACGGGCGCATGTTCAACCCTGGTCGAAGCTAATGAAGTTCCTTACCCTGAGGGTCTACTGGTCATGGCCATTGACGGTAATCCAGTCTCTCTGTCAATCCTTGTTACCGTATTGAGAAAATGCCGGTATAAGGTTGTAGCTCAAGCAAAGGCGACAGAGGCCTTAGAGATATTAAGGAGGAGTGGTGACCAGTTTGATATCGTCCTCACCGCCATGGTAGGGATTGACATGGATGTTTTCACTCTCTTGGAAGTCATCAATTCTAAATTAAACATGCCAGTCCTCGTAATATCGGCAAGCGATGATCAGCAAGCCATAATGAAGGCTGTCTTAAATGGGGCCCAAGACGTCGTAACGAAACCAGTTAGGGTTCAGATGCTTCAAAACATATGGCAGCACGTGGTAAGGAAGCAATTGCACGACCATGAGAACAAGCATCAAGCCTTCAATTTTGTTCCAAGCAACTGGAGAAAGAAGATGAGTTGGTCTCCCGAGCTGCATCGTATGTTTGTTAATGCAGTTCAGCAGGTAGGAATCGATTCGGCACGGCCGCAACATATACTGGAAATTATGAACGTAGAGGGACTCACTAAAGCAAATGTTTCGAGTCATCTTCAGAAGTACAGAAAAAGGGTGAGAGAACACAATGCAGCTCAGAATCAAGAAAACCAAGGCTGGACTGATCCAAGCATGAATGTCGAGTCTCCTCGCCACCATAAGTTCCGCAGGTTAACATGGGGCGAGCCACTTCCCATCATCAACCAAGCCAGTAGCCGTGCCATCAATCCTCCAGGCGTTAATCAAAGTATCCCCCAGAATCACCCTAATGCTCTTCAAGAGTATAGACCGCAGGGGCAGTGTATTCAGACTCCTTGGTCTGAGCACCAACCCGTGGCTAGAATTCATCCCATGATCAGCGCGCTTGCGCAGCCAGAGAATCAGACAAGAAATTATCCTGAGCACTTCCACTTCTTTAATCCTCGAATGGAAGGAGTTTTTGGCAGCAGGATAGTTAGTGATCCCCACACTTTCTCGAGTAATGATGAAGGCTCCAGCACGAGAAGTCAAATTGCTCATGGCGAGGACAGAATGAGAAATCTACCGCCAGCATTTGCCAACAACAATGCCCAATTCGAGCATCAGTTGCTGGAAGGTTCAAGAGATTACCCAGATGATGAGCTTACTGCCCTGGTCAACCAGTTTAGGGTTGACAGACGTCCCAAGCCGCGATCAGGAGCCAGTGAGTAGGGACTCTCAAACATCAATCATCCACACCCGAACCAATACGAGACTAGCTGATTATCGAAGAGCCACAGGAGAGGCAGAACTGACCTTGAATAAGTGCACCTTTCATTTCATGCTTAATTCCCCTACGTATGATATTTTCCAGCTTTCTAGGTGTCTCGATTTAATTCAAGGACAAGGGGGCAATTTATTTATTTATTTATTTTTTTATCCCGTCGAATGCGTGAATCCCTTTTTATGCTAGATTTAGGGCGGATCAATTTGTGGCAACGTCGCTGACTGCCATAATGAGAAATGTTGAATGGCCTCACGTAGGGAAATTTCAAGTGAAATGCCCAGGCGAGCTCGAAGACGGGTAATTGTGTGTCGTTCCAATTTACCCTCAATCGTTGCAAAATGCTAAATTGGATTTGTTCCATTCTCACCCAGGGAATTGCAAAGTGCCTCAAGAGTGTCGCAAAATGAAATGACCCAATGGAACGTGATAGGACTCATTTGCCTCGAAGGTAACCTTTAAATTAAAAGAGCCCTCCGGTCCACGGACCCGATAGCATAGAAGATGATGATGGTCCAAGGCAACCCGAAAGAAAATAAGGCCCAACTAAGCAAAGCACTTACGTGGCAAGCTCAAAGTGAAGGCCAACTTGGGACATACAATTCAATCCTGTCCAAATGAAGGAACTTCCTCAATTCAAATTCAATGGAAGTACACACAAGGGTAAAACAGTATCGTTCCAATTTTTCTAGAATATGAAGAACATATACTGCCGCATTCTCTTTCATTTTTGCAGGGGAAGTCTCTACTGGCCAGATTTTCCTGTCTAACATTCCCTATCAGTATCACCTCCGCTACTCGTCTCCAATCTCGAGCCAAGCAAATCCGACGTCTCTACGGCAAAGCTAGACGGGACGCCACTACTTTGAAAAAGAAAGGATAAAAAAATAAGCCGAGTGGCAGACAAAGAAATTTTTGGCAGAAAAGAAGAGACGGCTCGTCTTTATTGAGGGACTCGCCAGCAAAATCGACGGTGGATATAACGACAGGGCCCCCCTACCACGAAAAGATAGAAGGAGACGAGCTGGACGAGAGATACGATGAAAAAAAAATTGAGAAAAACAGAACACTCGGGAGAGGCAATACAGTTGCTAAACCCACGTCTAATTTTAAAGGAGGCATCCTCTTGATAATCCTTAGAGAGACTCTTAAAGCATACGCAGTCTCCCAGAAAAAATCCAGAAAGTGAAAATACAAGAAGAGGTAGCAAACTTTGAGAAATCGTTAACAAAATCGAAGATGTCTCAACCCAACACACTTGAGAGTTATCGTCACCTGCTGAATATGGGAGAGGAAGAGTTCGAAGCCATGTTTGGGATTGAGCCCATGGAGCCTGGCCCTTCCACCGACGACGTCCAAGAGCCCGGTGAGGACAAGGACAACAACGGTAAGGGTCAAAAGAAGCGTTACCGTCGCCATACTGAGGAGCAAGTACGAAAGCTTGAAGATTTCTTCAGAACGTGCCCTATGCCAGACGGCAAACAGAAAATGGAACTGAGTCAAGAGCTAGGACTTGAACCTTCGCAAATCAAGTTCTGGTTTCAAAATAGACGAACCCGAATGAAGACTCGTCATGAGCACAACGAAGCCGAGTTTCTAAGAGTTGAAAATGAAAACCTCCGAGCGGAGAACAAGATATATAAAGAGGCTTTTGACTCCGCCACCTGCCCCAACTGCAATACTCTCCTCATCCTCGATGAAATGCATTATCTGAGGATCGAAAATGCATGTTTAAGAGGTGAGTTAGGTCAGTTCATAGCAGGATCAAGTTCTGTTGGAGCAAGGTACGAAAAGACCGAGACTACGGGACCAGCATGGATGCCTTCTGAGGAGGAGGGGAGGTATCATCACCAGGCAAGTGGCACTGACGACGAACTCGCCGCCATGATTAGGCAGTTTGATGCTGATGAAACACCAGGGCTTTAGTGTGCATACGGATCCTGTATTTCAAAACTAGTGATCATAGGACCTGCGACACGGCCGACGCGTACCTGATCCGGAACAACGCTAGCTGATCACTCAAGAGCTTACAAAGGGAAGAAGATCAAACCTAGACGAATACGTCTACTTAGTTTCATCGAACGTTCTCACCTTTTATCGATGTCTAAAATTAATGCACAAGCTAGAAGTAATCATTTCCCTTTCCCCCCTATTAAATGCTCGGAGCCGTTAACCGCTCCAAACTCGAAAAAATTAATATCGAGACGAAATCCGCGTAAATTTGAAGGGTAAATCCGTATCGTTCCAATTTACCCTTAAATTGCTCCGGTTTTAAATTTGATCCCTTCTATTTTCAGGAATTTGCAAAAGCGACTCGAGAATACAGTCGTATCCAAAAACAAAATTCCCTAGTCGGGCTAAATTGGGGGCAAATCAACTCATGGATATTACCATAGAGTGGGCAGCTTCAGATAAGGGAAAATGCGAACGAGAGACCCGAACAATCTCAGACATGGGGATTGCAAATTACCTCGAGAAATACCGTAACAAGGCCCAAGGTGATACAACAGGGCCGCGTTATCCCCAAGGATTAACCTTTGAAAAGAAAGCCCCATGGACACCTACGGTCCAATGGACCGAATGGTATGGGGGATAACAGTAGGTCCGAAATATCCCGAGTTCGATCCCCAAGGAATACTCGACGAGTAATACCGAAGTCAATATTTTACCACATTCTCGGCTTAATGGTGAAGCATCCAACAAAATTCGAAGAAAACTCAATCCAGCAAAATTGGTAAAAGACTTGTCCAAGGCATTCAAGATGAAGGGTAAATCAGTATCGTTTCCAATTTATCCCTTTTAATACTGGTTGATATGTCTCCATTTCTTTTTGCAGGAAATATTTATACTAACATGTAACATGTTGAAGGAGACAAATCCAAAAGAAAATGATGATCATCTGACAAGATCTATTCTGGTGAAAAATGGGGCAAGTTGATCGCAAGCTCTGAAGCGAAAAAGCAAATATGTCTTCCTTATCTCGAATAATTTCTTTGCTTTTTGCAGGGGCATTTAACCGCTAAACCATGGCAGTCGCTGTCACTAAACAAACCAAAATGCTCCCTCACCCATATGCCTTATCGTGCAGGGGCAAAACTTGAGACAAACCGCTCCTCAACATAAGGAGTGGGCTTCCCAATTTGTTCGATCCACCCACACACCAGGGGCAATTCAAATCCACCCATGTTTACACATTATATAAACACACAAGATGCTAAAAAATTGTCACATCGGCATTGTGTTTACACATTTTAGGAATTATGTATGACCATTTCGCATGTTTAATTTACCAACTCCAACTTAGAGCATAAACTGCATAGGAGACATCAAATGTGCAAAATGGGGCATAACAGGATGAGGAAAGGCAAACCATTTCCACACAGGTCTAACATTTTAATCTACAGATAAACAGCCTTCCTCCAGAGTGAGAGAAAGCCCTTTCGGAATGAAGTCCCCCATTCAGATTACATTCGAGGTGTTCATACTACAAGAACCTCCTTAAACAGAAGTGGTAATGCAATACATGATCCATATGTTGATCGATTGCATCATGAGTTATTACATAGACTGCCTTTAATCATGGCAAACTTAGCTGAACAATTTTGTATGAACCAATGAACGCATTGATGAAAATGCTTGCACATGTTACCTCTGACATTGCCTGACAGGCAACACATTCCCGGTGTTTGAGTTACCTTCCAAAGTCTTGAAATTCATTCGGCGATTATTGAATGAACAAGCCTGGTTGTCAGAAGCCACCAAGCATTTCTTTCAAATTCTCAGGTAAGTATATCTTCAACCTGAACCTTTCAAGAGAATGAATTCTGACGGTTGTTGGGGTACTCGAATCCATTGCGGTATATACAGGTATCCACCTTTTTCAATAAAGCATGATTTGTCTCAAGGACAGAAATGTTCGAGACCTTTTGATCTCTGCCTCTTTGGTTTATTCCTAAAGCGACAGGAGAATATAATTTGGGTTTGAGCTTCTGCAGGATTCCTGGTCTCCCCAGATTTCAGAATGGCACCCTTTGAGGCAAACCAAGTCCTTCTTACAGGCATAAAGTCCTTCTTACAGGCAAATCAAGTCCTTCTTACAGGCAAATCAAGTCCTTCTTACAGGCAAAGCAAGTCCTTCTTACAGGCACAAAGTCCTTCTTACAGGCAAATCAAGTCTTTCTTACAGGCATAAAGTCCTTCTTACAGGCAAATCAAGTCCTTCTTACAGGCAAACTAAGTCCTTCTTACAGGCAAACCAAGTACTTCTTACAAGCACAAAGTCCTTCTTACAGGCAAACCAAGTCCTTCTTACAGGCAAATCAAGTCCTGCGTACAGGCAAACAAAGTCCTTCCTACAGGCAAAGCAAGTCCTTCTTACAGGCAAATCAAGTCCTTCTTACAGGCACAAAGTCCTTCTTACAGGCAAATCAAGTCCTTCTTACAGGCATAAAGTCCTTCTTACAGGCAAATCAAGTCCTTCTTATAGGCAAACTAAGTCCTTCTTACAGGCAAACCAAGTCCTTCTTACAGGCAAACAAAGTCCTTCCTACAGGCAAAGCAAGTCCTTCTTACAGGCAAATCAAGTCCTTCTTACAGGCATAAAATCCTTCTTACAGGCAAACAAAGTCCTTCTTACAGGCAAATCAAGTCCTTCTTACAGGCAAAGCAAGTCATTCTTACAAGCACAAAGTCCTTCTTACAGGCAAAGTAAGTCCTTCTTACAGGCAAATCAAGTCCTTCTTACAGGCAAATCAAGTCCTTCTTACAGGCAAATTAAGTCCTTTTTACAGGCATTAAGTCCTTTTTACAGGCACAAAGTCCTTTTTACAGGCACAAGTCCTTTTTACAGGCACCAAGTCCTTTTTACAGGCACCAAGTCCTTTCTACAGGCACCAAGTCCTTCTTACAAGTATCTCCAACGGGTGACCTACCATACGGGTCAAATCTCAATCAAAATTTAATTAGTAGAATCCTTTCATTAGGAATCTACCATGAGTTGACCTACCATACAGGTCAAATTTCAATCAAAATTTAATCAGTAGAATCATTTTATTAGGAATCTACCATGGTACGACCCACCATACGGGTCAAATGGTATGACCCACCATACGGGTCAAATTTTAATTCAATTTTTAATCAGTAGAATCATTTTATTAGGAATCTACCATGGGTTGATCCACCATACGGGTTCAAGTTCAACCATCCTAAAGTTTTATATAACGAATCCTTTGGTTCTCATTTCATTTTCAGTGGAACATTCATGTCACGACTCTTTTTATTTCCTTGTATTGAGTCGATTAGAATTCGGGTGTCATTTCGTCTTTGAAATGAACCTCTACCGAGCCTCCTTTCAAAGAGGGGCAGCTGTTGACACCTGATTTTTAATCATTTTTTCTATTGCTAAAGTAATAAAAAATCCATAAAAATTCATAAACTTGAAAAATCAACTTTGGAGACCTTAGCCAAGCCTAGGGAACCAATTTTGACCAAAAACCGATTTTTCATATTTTCAGTATTTTTACGTATTATTTATTTATTTATTTTCGAAAATTAATAGAAAATTCATAAAGATTCATAAAATTGAAAAATAAACTTTGGGGACCTTAGCCAAGCCTAGGGAACCACTTTTGACCAAAAAATGATTTTTCATATTTTCGATATTTTTCGGTATTTTTAATTTCGAAAATTCATAAAACAAAAAATTAAGAAAAATGTGAAAATTGTAAAATCAGCTTTGGAAGCCTTGGCCAAGCCTAGGCAACAATTTTTGAACAAAAAATAAATTTTCATATTTTTTATATATTTTTTTAATATTTTTAAAAAAATAAATAATACAAAAATACTTGAAAATTTTGGAAAAATAACATTTGAGGCCAAAAAAATACACAAAGATAGTTAATATTTTTATTAAATCTATTTTTATATTGGCCATCGCAAATTCAGAAAAATTCAATTCGAGTCACGTGTTCCTTCACGAGTATAATCTCGAATCGGGCCTAAAAATTTTTAATTTGAGTCAACTTATTTTTAATTTTCACTTTTTATGAGTTGTGACATTGTCTTCTAATATTTTAAATTTTCATCTTTGCCCAATTATACCCAGAATGACTCAATTTTGTAAAAGGGCTTTAATTAAATTCTGCATTATTTTCAGCGGCAAGAAATGAGCTTAAATTTGACATGTGGTAAATTTTAGTGTGTCAAAAATTGTGAGGAGATTTAGACTCAAAGAAATATATTTTTTCAGGGACTGAATTGTAAATACTTAAAATTCAAGGACTAGAGTGCAAATACCTAACTCTTGAAGGATTATTTTACAAATAACAAAAAGAAGAGTTAGTGGATAAATTAGAATAGAGAAGGGAAGATGGAGAAGAAGAGATGAAGAAGAGAAGTTGGAGAAGAATGGATGGAGAAAATAAGATAAGAATAGAGAAGGGAAGATGGAGATGAAGAAGAGTTAGTGGAGAAATTAGAATGGAAGATAAGAATAGAGAAGGGAAGATGGAGATGAAGAAGAGTTAGTGGAGAAATTAGAATGGGAGATAAATATGGAGAAGGGAAGATGAAGATGAAGAAGAGTTAGTGGAGAGATTAGAATGTGAGATAGAGATGGAGAATGGAAGATGAAAATGAAGAAGAGTTAGTGGAGAAATTAGAATGGGAGATAGAGTTAGTGGAAAAATTAGAATGGGAGATAGATGAGTAGATTATAAAAGGAGGAAGAAGTGAGCTTAAGATGGGATTTTTTGGAGAGAAAATTTGAAGTGTTTGAGAGAATTTTTGGGAGAGAAAATTTGAAGTGTTTGGGAGGATTTTTTTGGAGAGAAAATTTTGGATGTTTGAGAGAGTTTTGGGAGATTGAAGAAAAATTTGAGAGAAAGAAAATACCAAAAGAGAGAGAATTTTGAAGATGATGGGAGTTCAAAGCTAGGGATTATCATCACAAATTCCTTCATCGATCAATATAAATCAAGAGTTCATCCTCGTCAACGAGCAAGCAAATTCGAGCTAAGTGTTTTTATTTATTCATTTGTTTATGGTTTTACTTGCAAATTAGCACAAATTGTATACACTTTCTCCATCTCCTCTTTTTTTCCATATTTTATGTCAGGAGAAGGATATCTCTACGTCAACAGCAAAAATCTCGTAGATATGCAAAAATCGGCCCAGACAAGCTCCTAAGCTGTCCACCGATTTCTCAACTGATCTGTGACTAAAAGTCCCTCTTAATTCAAAAGAAACTCTCTATATTGGGAACATAGAGAGCGAAAATCAATTATAGAAATCCCTCCCAAAAAATGGGAGATAAGTACTCTTTCCACTCTTCTGGTTTTAGGTGCAGATTAGCACATATTTTGTATACTGACATTTCACTCTATTTTATGTCAGGAAGCCGCAGCTTTATATCAATGGTCAACCCTATGGAAGCACAAAATCGGCTTGGAGGAGTCCTCAAGCGCGCACAAATTTCAAATTGTTGAATCAATTCGTTGTATTTTATTTTAAAGAATTCATACCCCAGAATGGAGAGGACAAAGTCCATCCGCAATTTAAATACCTGCACCATAAATCCCAAAGGGAAGAGCCAAGCCAATGCTTAGCCTCCCATTGGAGGTTTTTACTTACAATAGTTAAATACCTGCAACTTAAATACCTGTACCTTAAATCCCAAAGGGAAGAGCCAAGCCAATGCTTAGCCTCCCATTGGAGGTTTTTACTTACAGTAGTTAAATACCTGCAACTTAAATACCTATACCTTAAATCCCAAAGGGAAGAGCCAAGCCAATGCTTAGCCTCCCATTGGAGGTTTTTACTTATAGTAGTTAAATACTTGCAACTTAAATACATGTACCTTGAATCCCAAAGGGAAGAGCCAAGCCAATGCTTAGCCTCCCATTGGAGGTTTTTACTTACAGTAGTTAAATACCTGCAACTTAAATACATGTACCTTAAATCCCAAAGGGAAGAGCCAAGCCAATGCTTAGCCTCCCATTGGAGGTTTTTACTTACAGTAGTTTAAATACTTGCAACTTAAATACCTGTACCTTAAATCCCAAAGGGAAGAGCCAAGCCAATGCTAGGCCTCCCATTGGAGGTGTTTATTCACTGTCATGTACTTCCTATAATTTAATTTTTGAATCATCAGACCCAAAAGATAAGTAGGTTGTAATACTGCACAGAAGTCGTTAACACACTCCTTCTTTCGGCTTCAGGGAATCTTTAACACTTAAAAAAATATAACAAATAAAAATATATACCATCCATGCATCCTATTTAAAAAGTGAAAACACAAAAGAGAATACCCTACTATAGCCTTAGGAATAAACCAAGCCTGAGTTGCCGAATTAAGATATCCATGAAATTAAGGTACCGAAAGGGCATTAGTTTTAATTAACTAGTGTAACCAAGTCCCCGAACTCATAATCTCTGGTTCGCAGGAATAAATTAGTTCTCCCGCTAATTTGTTTAGGTTTCTAATCGACCTACCAAGAACGATTAGTGGCGACTCCAAATTTTAAAATCATTTAAACAAAAACCAAAGTTGCGATTCGGTAGGGCTTGGGAGGGTCCGCGTTAGGTTAGTCAAATCTAATTAACCTAATAATCCATTAACCCCTTTTAAAATTTAAAATTTTTTTTTAGAGGGTCGCGACAGTAAGCATTAATTTTTCGAAAACACAAAAACTTAAGAAGTTTCGGTCAAATAGAGTAAACACTTAAGTGATCAAAGTGACCTAACCTGGCTGGCTCCATCTAGAAGGGTCAGTGCTCGGTCATCTATGTCATCTTTGAAACTCTTAAAAGAGGGGAAAAAAAAAAGACACTTTTAGTGTCAAAAGTTATGTATAGAGATCACTTTAGTGCCAAAAGTTTTCACTGAATCACTTTAGTATCAAGTCTGAGACAAAAGGATTATTTTGGTGCCAAGTCCGATCAAAACTGCCACTTGTGATTAATAAATAATTTTTAATGTAAAATGACATTTAAACAAATAAGTCAACGTGAGCTACCACATGGAGTTCTACACGCCACACCGTCACCGGCAATGGCTGACGAGGGTGAGGTGGCGATTGCTAGGGCTTGCACGGCCCTCACTACCTGCAACTTTTTTTTTAGTTTTTACTTTATTTTGTTAATTTTTAATTGAATATTTTTCATTTTATTTTAAATAAAATTTGTATTTTTTTATTTTTTTCCAAATTACAGATTTTTATTTATATTTGTAAAATAATTAATTTTGTATTTTATTTTTAATACTTTTTTAATTTTTTACCTTTTTAATTGCTGACTGGGCCTTGCCCAAGCCATGTCAGCCTAAAATATTGGTAAGATAATGACACGTCAGATTTTTGATGGACTAAACTGGACTTGATACTAAAATAATTATTGTTTCAAAATGTTGATATTAAAGTGATTCGATTGAAAACTTTTGGTACCAAAATGATCTACATGCATAACTTTTGGTACTAAAAGTGTCTTTTTCCTCTTAAAAGAGTTTACGGGCATAGCTTAACCATAAGGCAAGTCCTTCAATTCCATGTTCGAGTGATGGTTCACTAGTAAGAGATCAACAAAAAGCAAGCTTTCTTCCCATTTTGGACTAAAAGAAGGTAACTTGAAATCGAGACCCAAGTTGCCTCCTTTGCTCAATGAAGCATGCTTAACGAGGGGTCCTTGAGTAAGGGAAGGGTCGGTATACTATTATAAGTATTTTCTCTTTCATAGCAAAGATAGCACAAAGAGTAATGGAAGATCCATGTCCCCACCCTAGCTAGAAGAAAGAAAGGGTTTGCCTAAGCGTGGAAGACCTAAAAAGCCTAAAAGCCTAATTCGGATCAACCTATGAAAAGTAGTTCCCCGTGAAAATGCAAGAAGAATCACCAATTAATCAAAGAAATTTGGACTTATGACTTTCTTTCTTTTCGTGCCACAAAGCCATCTCTACTTTTGCTTTTCATTATGACCGGTTCTTTAAAAGGTTCTTTTTTATTTACTAAAGTGAGTAAATTCATATGATCCTCTCTTTTTTTAATTAGAAGGAAAAATGGAAACTATAGCGGTTTTTTCCCTTTTAACAAAGTGGCTAAACCTACATGTGCACATGAAAATAAGTTGGGGGATTTGATATTTGATTTAATTACATAAGAAATTGTTAGATGTGGTTAAATATACATGTGCTCATGGGAATAGCCTATGAACTAGGGCCACTTGGCGTGCAGTTATGACCTTAAAAATATATCCGATAGGCATATACGATTAAAACATAGATATGCTAAGGCAACATATGTCGCAAGTTTCTCACTATGTCAAGGGTTTCCCATGTTTGAGGAAAATTATAAGGTTCTCGGCCTTTTTTTTTTTTTCTCAAAAGCTCTGAGATCATGTGGATTTCACGTGATCTACAATATGAATTAATGACTTGCGTGGAATAGCCTTAAATAGATTTTAAAAAAATGCCTGCAAAAAAAAAAGGCTTCATGTTTGGGCCCATATTTGATCCTTCAACCACGTTGAGGGTTCGAAATCATCACCCATGGCTACCGCCGCAACTTCGAAACCATCACCGTTTAACTCTTACCACCGCAATCACCATTACTATGGCCCTCCGTCTCCCTCTAACCTCAGATCTAAGGTCGGTGCACCATCGGCGGCCTCGGATCTGAGGTCTTCGGTGGTGGTGGTCGTCGATCTTGAGCAAATGTGGATGACATTGACCTCAAATACCGAGGTGGTGTTCCTCCGGTTTCTTATGTTTATCCCCCAACTTATCCCCACAAGTTTCCCTCACCTACTACTTTCGTCCTCCGCTGTTGTGATCATTCGCCGCCACCTCAATGGCGTTAAACCTAGATGTGCACATGGAAACAAACAATGAATGAGTGCTTAGCCAGCAGCAAACAATGGCTGTTAATTGGGCTTAAAGCTAGACATAGGCCAGGGATTTTGCGCCTCTGGCTAAAATTTTCAGGAACTCCCAATCTTTATCAGCCCAATTCACATGGGGGCGTCCATTAGATCATGCGGATATCATGCGGATATCATGCGGATTCCAAGTGAGCCGATGACTTTCGTGGCGTAGGGTAAGTTAACATGGGTATTCATGTGATCTAATGGCTCGCTAATGTAGGCCAAAAGTAGCCACCACCACGTAGTCTAATGGCTTGTGTGAAGTGAGCTGAACATAGGCCAAGGACACATATGGTAACACTTTTGAAAATGAATTTTTGCTCCAGAAGCACTTCTAGAGTAAAAATCCATTTAGTAATATAACTTCTAAAGTAAAAATTTGTTTGGTTACACAATATTACATTTTTACTTCTGAACCAAATTTTTACGTTTGAAATTATTTTTGAGCTAATTTCAAAAGTTAAAAAAAGTTACTTCTTTTTCAAAAGGAAGAAATTTCTCAACATCAATATCTCTAACACTTTGATTTTTTTTTATTTTATTTTCAATACTTCTCTCTCCCAACCATGCATCCACCGTTGTTGCCCATCTCTGCCTCGTTCACCATCGACTATCGCTCTCCACTGACCATAGCCCTGCCATTGACCACCACCACCACCCATCATTGCACCTCTACTACCGCCCACCCCCCCGGGCCACTCGGGCACCCCTAGGGATGAGCAAAAATGGATCGCTCAAACCAGCCCGACATGTTTGCTCCAGTCCTTGATGTTAATAGTCCAGTCCACTGTTTCTCAAAGTGGAA
Organism: Psidium guajava; assembly: GCA_016432845.1. Taxonomy (NCBI): domain Eukaryota; kingdom Viridiplantae; phylum Streptophyta; class Magnoliopsida; order Myrtales; family Myrtaceae; genus Psidium; species Psidium guajava. Next base: position 31,654,863 of record CM028229.1, on the reverse strand, counting down.
CGGATGTTTGGGCGGTTTGGTTCACAATTCTAGGGGAGAATCAAATCGATGGATCACCCACTCAAATCAATAATTTTTTCATTTTTATGAACATATGAGGGGATTTCTACATTTGATAGTAGATTCAGGTTTCTATGCTTAACATGCTCTTTGAACTAAATATATGTGGCTTTGATCAATATAGAGATGATGAGGAAGCCCCCTTTCGGCCCTTCGAAGCACGTGCTTGCTCTCTAACCACGAGCAGGGGGCCTTAGATGCAAATCTTGAGCAGAAACCATCACCACCTCAGACTGGCTCATCATAGCAATTGGTATGCACAAATGTATATTGCTCTCCAAAATTATGACTTTATTTATGGAGAAGAACTTTTCACTTTGTCCTCCTGAAGGAGAACGTGTAACTCCCAAGCCTTTTTTTTTTATTTATGTATTATATGTGGTGTCCAATGCAATGGCATATTGGGTTTTTTTTGTTTTTTTTCATATTTTACCAATGCAATGGCATATTGTCTGGGAACCAGACCGGACCACTCCACGATTTCAACAATATTAGTTCCAATCCATGATTCCTATAATTAAGAACTAGTATCATCGATCCGGTTCACAATTCCTGAGGGAGCCGGACCAACTCAAACCATGCTCGCCCTTAGCCGCCACCCATCACCATTCATCGCCGCCCACCGTTACTAAATGAATTTCTATTCCAAAAGCAAAAAAATCTTATCCTATCATCAATTTTTTATTTTTTATTGTCATGCAAGCCCCCAAAGTAACGCAACGAAAAAGTTCCGCATATGGGTTAAACCTCACTTAATGAGAGGGTCGGTCGATTCGAGCGTTCGGTGGCTACGTTCTTGCGAGGGTTCTCACCATAAACCACACAAAAAGAAAGAAACAACTCCCACATTTCCCTCCTCCTCCCCAAGCCCCCCCCCCCCCCCCCCCCCAAAAAAATAATAATTCCCACATTTCCCATGTAGACACAAAAAAAAAATTAAATAAATAAAAGTCAATGGACTCGATCATCATCCAAGAATGGAAAAAAGCCCAACCGACCCACACACACCCACACACACACACGCATCTGCCCATCACTTTCATCTCTCGCCGGGGTCCCGCTGGGTCACATCGGCCCTCTTCCCGAAAGCAAACGCCAAAAGGAGTTAAAAACCCCCCCATCCACACTTTTTACTTAGCCCAAAATTTTCAAACTCGAAATCAATCTTTCCTCCCCACCACTCGACCCATCAGAAACGGGGCCCCCCTCGCTTGCTACCCACTGAGCCGACACCCCCCATTAGCAGTTTCTTTTCCTAAATTATCAGTTGGGCCTTTTGCCCCTACCCTACCTCCTTTCTGTTGAGTGGGCACAACGTAAATCCAATGCCTTCCATAGAAGGGATTCTCCAGAAAAAGGTTTAAAATCTGCGTGCACCTCAACACTTTCCACACGATTCCCACCAAAAAAAAAAAAAAAAAACAAATTCTCTCCTCTTTCTTAATTTTGGGTCGTCGGTTCTGCATATGAATACTTCAGAAACATGCAAAACCAAAATAAGCAAAGAATCAGCAGCAGCAGGGGATCCCCCAGAACATGCCAAGGATCGGATGGCACCAATCTTCCTAAGTTAAAACACAATGCAAGCAGTGGATACCGTGCATCTGCCCTCTCTGCTTAATTTATGGTTACACTGTAAAGTCTTGTCCTGCCACGACTCTCGCATGACATTAAGAGCATCACCAACAAAAGCAAAGGCCTGTTTCATATGTTCTCCCCCCCACATAATCTAGCAGTCACCACTTTTATCATCTGATATGCCAAACTCATCGGAAGTCGTTTCATCAGATTTGTTCACTGAAGTTGCATAGCCAATGCATAATGCTAATTTTGTACAAACGTACGCTTAGTCAGGAGCTTTACTGAAATGCCAAGTTCCGTATACACATTAGCACTGCCTGCCGAACCGACCGAAACTAGCGGGTGGTTCATTTGCAACTACATGTTAAGCTAGCTCTTCGCAGAAGATTCAAGCCACACACACCAAGAATGGTCAATCTACAAACCTGAGCTTCTCCATGTTTCATCCTTACGCTTGAGCGGACGCTTCGGTTGCCAGCAACACTGGTGATCCTCCACATAATAACCACAGAGAGCATTCTTCTTTCTCTCAGGCTGGTCTACTTTCCATTGCTCACGCTGGAAACTCCTCTTGGGCAAGAACATGGTAGACGGATGATCTGCGTTTCCCCAGCGTAAGAATGGGAGTTTGCAATCGCTTCCCAGACTTTGGTCACAAAACACGTTCACTTGCCGAGCACTATCGCGGCCCCTGTCTACGATCTCTCGAGGCTGACTTTTTTCGGCACCAATGCCATATGCCAAATGAGGGCCCAATCGCAAAGACAGATCGCACCCAATCTCACGTGGTGGCTTGAATGTCACCGATGCATCTAAGTTTTCAACTGGGTGGCTTTGCAAATTTCCCACGGTGTTGGACGGGGAGCACACTGGTCCAAGATGGGATATATTTCTATCGGGTTGGGGGTGACTACCGTGATAATACAAGGGATAAACTGAGTACGATTTCGATGCAGGGTGAGCTTGAGTGGGTGACGCCTGGTTCACAATACGGTTAAAAGATGTGTAGTCCGGCTTAGCTGAATTAATAGACACGAGTCTCAGATGATTCGGATAAACCAAAACCGGGTCTGAAGTAATGGTCTGATTTCCTGGACTAGACTTCTCCATAATGCAATGAGGATCACCGGTCTGTTCTTGAGAATTCGCGCTCAGATATCGCTGAGGGCTATTGTTCCTTTGGCTCCTCGAGGCTCTTCTCGGAGTGCAGCCGAGAGTAAGGGCAGCTACAAGAACGGTTATAAGGAATCACTAAAAGAGAGAGAACGGATTATACAATTTGACTTAAAAAGGTGAAGGGTGGAAAAAATTAGCTTGGACGCAAACCACATTAGGAGAGAGAACGCAGCGAATCACATCACATCACACAACAAAGTGAGCCTGAGCATAGACATTGCAAATCAAGAATCCAGACCAACGAAACAAGATATACCACACATCGCAAGAATCCAATCACAAGGAAGATAAAGGCGAGACCTTTACAAGAAAACCAGAAAAAGGAAAAAAGATGAACGCAGCTTTTGTCACCTTCAATGCACGGCTGAAGTAGCCCTCCAGTTTCTGTACTCTCGTCAAGTCTGATTATTGTGTTGATAGCATCGTTTGTACGCTCCAGAAGCGTTTCAAGATCCATGTACTCTGCCTATTCCGAATGCATTCGAGATAGCCAAAAAGAAATAAATCAATGCACACCCTCCACCATGTACAAACACTAGGTTCAATGGTCGAAATTCTCTGTTGACAGAAAACATCGAGGTTGGAACGAAGGAAGAATTACAATTACCTCGGAATTGGCCTTGGAGTACATAATTTCTTCCGCTTTCAGGACAACAACAGGAAGCTTCTCTTGCCATTCTTTGTTCTTCTTCGTAGACAAGCTGTGAATCTCGTTCACGACTCTAGAAATTTGCAACTAATCAGCACAGATTACAACCAACCAAGACATGCAACACACACACACACAAACAAGCATTTTCCAGAAGAAACCAAGCGGAAAAAGAGGGAACAGTCGAAAGTCAAAAAGATGGACCTGAAAATTTCTTGGATAAGAGAACCTCTAATGGGTTGGTGCCTCTCACTGTGCCAAGCTTTCCTAACGCATTCGTAAGGTCTCGGGCCAGGCCTAGGCATCCTCTTCGAGAAAAGAACAGGAACGCACATGAATATGGAACGAAACAGAGAGCTCTGCTTCCTTGCGAGGAATGAATGTGTGTGTGTGTGTGTATGAGAGAGAGAGAGAGAGAGAGAGAGAGAGAGAAGGAAAAATCAAAGCTTTCCGGTAACTTGCAGTGACTTCAGCCTCCTCCTCCTTCCTTCCTTCTTTGTGACTCAGAAGTTGCTCTCGCCCTTTTTTGATCAGTGCAGCACAAAACTAAGCAAAGAGGTATGGGGGAAGAGATGGAAAGAGAGAGAGAGAGAGGGGAAACAAATTTTTTGGTACAGAGCACAGCAGATCGCTGTTGAAGAGGACCCATTTCCATTATTAAGAAACAGAAGAAGGAATTGATGTATTTGGTTGAAATCTACTCGTCACATTATCTTAAACACACCCCCATTTCTCAAACAGAAGATGCAGAAGATAATCCCAGAAAAACCAGGACCCATAGTTGGAAAATTCTATGCTTGAGTATGGTTTTTTTTATCGTTATAAAAGAACATGATCCCATTTTTTTTTTCCTAGCTCGGAAATTTTTCCATCTTGGTGTTTACTTTCCCCGTTCTTGATCAAAATATTGTGATTCTTCTCTAATAATTTATTATTATTATAATTATTATTATTATTATTATATTTGTTGTCAAAACGAGGCACTCAATTATTTGGGAGAGAGGAGGAGGGGTTGAATTGATGGCTGGGGGGTGTCCCCCACTCATCCACATGCCTGCTTCCCCTAGCCCCACGAGTCTCTCTCTCTGCCCCCACCCTTTTCCATTTATTTTTCTTTCCCTCTCGGGAAAAAAGAGAATTACAAATATGGACATCTTCTGACCAGTCAAGTAGCTAAAAAGCGCCTGTGGGGGCCGGAACGACGGTATCACACGTGCGAGGTTCGACTTTCATATCCTCCCTCCTTTGAAAAAGAGGCGGTGGCAAAATAATAAGAGAGAGGAGAGTTAAAAGATAGGACGAATTTAAAAAAAAACTAAAAAGGAGATTTTGCTGAAAACAAAATAAGGATTTTTATTTACTAGGGTTTTGAAAGACTCATTAAAGAAACTATAAATAAAACGTCCATAATACGTGACAGTCAGCTATTTTTTTTTGTGACAGAACAACTGCTCTTAAAAAAAAAGTCAAAAGTAGGTACTCAATATGCATTTTCAAAAGGGACCCGCTAATATGATGGCATGATAATAATATCGATTATTTTTTATAATACGATCTTTCGATTTTATGTAAAAACACACGATGACGATATGTAGATATCTACGATTAAGATTGTATCGCCCTCAAGAAAATATTTAAAAAATTCAATCAAAAAAAAATTAAGATATATAGAGAACAAGAGGAACATGATCGATTATTTATTTATTTATTTCGTCTTAAATGCAAACCTAATTTTAACTTATATATTAAAATTAATGTCCGCATTAAACACCTTATGATAAATCGCCGGTCTTCATTGAACCGCCTGAAAAATCGCTGGCTCCTGCTTTCGGTCTAAAATTTATCGTGGGTTTTGGGGGGGGGGGGTCACAGGTCGTCAAACGCCAGGTGTCGTTCCCACGATTCTTCTGCTCGCACGTGAAAACACGACTTTAAAGTATTTCAAGTGGCTTATTTGTGGAATTTTACATATTTTTTGGCAAAGTTGTCCGTGAATTTATACATGTCTGAATCGAATAATTCGAGGTGGGTGACGATAGGGGTCGCTGTCGGTGGGGGTTGGGGGCCGGGGCACTAGCAAACCCCAACCTCTCTCTCTCTCTCTCTCTATCCGGTCGCTTTTACTTGGTGAGGATCGCGAGGCCATTTTGTGACAGGACAGATCGTCAGTCCCTCCATCTCCATTCCCATTCCCATGTGTTTCATTAACTTGTGAGTAAGAGAGAGAGAGAGAGAGAGAGAGAAGTACATGAGAAAGGTAAAAATCTAACCTTTGCGATCTTTCTTGTTCCCTTGACCGGTGCCTGAGAATGTCTGAAACGATTGTGATTTTCTGCGTTTTTGTCCCCCTTCTATTCTCCCGAGACACGAGTGCATTGAAAGTCAGAAAATTTATTATCGCGAGTCCTAAAAATTCAAAAACTCGTAATTAAACCTTAAATCTTATTACGAAATTATAATCGAGCCCTCAAACTTATCGATAACGAAATTGTAATCGAGCCCTCAAACTTATCAATAAGTGCGATCGACGAAAGGATTTTCGAAAGTTTTAGAACTCAATTGTATTTCTTTTTTTTATAAGTTTCAAGACTTAATTACGCTTTCGTAATAAGTTATAAGACTCGGAACACACTTATCCCTTATTTTTAAGTAATGAGGTTAACGGCAGTGATTATTAAGTCTCGGATTAATCGAAACTAGATTTAAAAAAAAAAAACTGAGCACTTTTGAGAAATTAAGAAGTAGAAGAAATAAGCTCTTGGAGTACGCTGGTCCTGAATCAGTCTCCACCTCACCGGCCGACTAAAATTCCTGGCCTGCCGGCGACGCACGCCCCTTTCCAAGCCACGGCGAGGGGCGTTCTCGTCCGGAGGCTTTTTTCCCGCGTGGGTGCCGCCGGGCGCCGTGGGGATCTCCTTCGTCCTTGCACAGCTCTCGTTTGCTCATATGATTTTAGTCGTCTTCTTGGATGGGAAGCCTGAGGGAGTTAGGGAGGTCTTATTTCCTTTTTGATGAGTTCTATCAAATGTCAGGCTCGAGCCTCAATCCCATGAACACAGAAGTCTACACAGTTGGCTCGTTTGATGGCTCTCTTGCTGAAACCATAGAGAAATCTTAGCCTAAGCAAAAGCGGGAAGCTCCCTCTTAAATAATTGGGATGCATTGGATACCAGGGAAATTAGCTGTGACAGAGGGTGTCAGCCATTGATGCACAGGACTTTGCAGACGATTAATAGCTGGTCTTCAAGAATCTTTCTTTTGCAGGTGGACTGCAACTGGCTTCCACTGTTATACAGAGCATTGCAGATTGCTGGTGCAGGGTCACTTTTGGAAAATGCAGTGAATGAGCAGGAACAAATAAAATCAGAAATATGAAGCATATCATAATATTCTATTTAAAAAATTATTTACCTTACGAGTTACTAATAATTACTAACAAAAATCCTCTGCAATATAACAAAAAATAATTAAAAATTAATATATAAAAAATACCGCAAATTCAATGTGAAGAGTTACACTGTTTTGTTAGTACATAACAGTGAATTCATTATTTTAATTTGAAAAAGAAAAAACAATCGATAAAAAATAATCATTAATTAGTGCGACTAATAATCAGGCACTCGCACGTGGGTATGATAAAGTCTAGCACACTTATCATTTCTTTATTTAAAAAACTATAATAGCATTCTAACTAATAAATTGTCTTGTACTCTTCCATTTTTTTTTTTACGTGGGACAGGAAAAATGCGCTTTTCTTTTTTGTTTTACAAACAAACATGGACAAGGTCTTCATGCTTTCAAAAAAAATTAAAAAATCACCAAGGGGGATTCAAAGTGAGTGCATCTCTTTTCTCTGAAAGGGTTGTGTTCAGTGTTACCTTTGGCTGACAGTGACTAAGGCTGGCTCTCTTTGGGTGGGTTGGATTGACAACGACAAGCTAAAGGGGAGGAGGTTTGTATTCCTCTTCCCCATTACAGCTTCCTCTTCCTACTCATGGAGAGAAATTTCCAAATTAAGAAAGCTTGCCGAACCTTTGATTGAAAAGATCATTAGCAACGGTGATGATACTTTTCTATATGGCATGAACATTGGCACTTTAGATGACCCTCTTCTGGATTAGATACGGTTTCAGAGATTATTCATGAGTCTGGCTTTGTCTTTTCAAGCTGAGTTTGCTGCTGTGATTGCCAACCTGAATTGTGTGCATGGCCTGAACGCTCGATCTGATGTTCTGGTTCGCGTTCAAGCTGCTCTCTGTTGAATTTTTTTTTTTTTTTTAAATTTCCTAATGCTGATGAAGAAGGGACAGGCTGGACGGTGGCCGGAACCAAAGTTTACTCGGTAAGTAGCGCGCCGAGTGTGCTAAGAATAAAAAAAAGACCGGAATTGGCTCGGTGTCATCTGTTTCGGTTTACTTCCGAACATAGCAAAGCATTCTTTCATCTCCCGGCTTTTCCATATACGAAGGATGTCCATGGAAAGATAGAATGATGTCTTGGAACTTGTCTGTTGGCCCTGTCCGCTATTCATGCGATGCTGCTGCTGCTGCATCGAGGGATCATCCCTTCAACATCGGTAGGTTCTTCTTACGAGGACCGGACGCTCCGGCTTCTCATGATGTTGTTGAGCTAGATTGGGATGCACATGATAACACTTTTAAAAGTAAATTTTTGCTCTAGAAGTGCTTCTAGAGCAGAAATCCGTTTGGTAAAGTAGCTTCTAAAGCAGCGTTTGGTAAAAAAATTTACTTCTTGAAGAAATTTCTATTTTTGAAGTGAATTTTCACTTCTGAAGTTGTTTTCCCTCCAATATGAGAAATTTAAAAAAACTGTTTTTCAACTCAAGAAATACTTTTTGGAAAAAAAAAAGTCAAGAAGTATTTCTTGCCTTATTCTTTTTTCGATCAGCCCACCTCTGCCAACCTCTACGGCTGCCCACCATGGACCACCGTCCACTGCCCCTTGCAGCCACCACCGCCCACCGCCCCCGAGCACCAATCGCTGACCACCATCGACTGCCACCCATCACCGATCTCCATCAGCCATCGTCCGCACACATCGCCCATCACCAACCACTGTCGCCGACCTCCACCTATCACCCCTCATCGGCCACTACCCATCACTGCCTGTGACCATCATCACTTATCGATCACCGCTATTGTCAATAGCCACCGACCATCACGGACCGCCGTTGCCAACCATCGCCAATCATTGCCGACCACAGCCAACCGCTGCCCACCACCAACCTTTTGTGACCGCCGCCAATTGCTAACCACTACCGACCGCCACCACCTGCCCACCTCCTGTTGCCAACCGTTGACCACCTCGTTACTTGCCGCCTCAATCTACCATCGATTTCCGTCGGCCATTGCCGTCTCTTACCACCGAAGTAAAAAGTGAATATTTTTAATTAAAAAAGTAAATAGTAGTTTTTAGTAATAATTTTTTAAAATATATATAAATGAAGTGAACATTTTTTGGCCATCAATAATAATTTTTTATAGAATATTTTGTGATAATATTTCAGAAGTAGAATTTTTTAATCGTTACCAAACGAATTTCTCTTATCAGAAATCAACTTTTGAAGCAGAAGTGGAAAAATCAACTTCTACTTCTAAGTAGAAGTAGAAAAATCAATTTCTATTTAGCAGTTGATTTTTGAAGTGGAAGTGTTACCATTGCACACCCTTTGATCTAGTTCTGGCTTCAATGGTCCCTCTTCCCTTATATCTTGTACAAGCTTGACTTCGGAATGGCTTCTCCAAAGTGTGATTTACATAGGTCCTTTTCTAATTATGACAAGAGCTTGAGCTTAGTAGCGAGCATGCACATATTACAAGCTATATTTTTCCAATCATGATAGGGGCATTTTTGTCTAAGATATTTTCTTCTTCTTTTTTTCCTCCTTTTTTCTCTTCTTTCTTCGGCTTGGGCTTAGATGGTGGCTAGTGGCAAGCAATCGGAGGACGTGACGACATCGGCGACCCCAAAATTGAGCCCTATGGCTCGATTTCAGTTGCGGTGACGAACCCTCGAATGACAGTAGTAACGATAGGGGTGAATGGCAGTGAACAGGCTTGAGTGGCTTTCACGACGACAAAGGCGGCTAGTCTCGGCGTGGTGCAGCTCGGACTGTGTCCTAAGGCTCGATCCTAGCGGCGGCGAAATCTGATGAGTGTGGCTCTGTGACAAGTACATTGCTTGTGTGTGGTCTCTGATTTTGGACGATTGTTGGGCTTAGGTGCGTTAATTGCGTGGTTTCGGTTTGGGATCCGCTGTTTGGGGCTGACTTGGGGCCAAGACACATCACTTTGTTAACCATAGTAAGAACAGGTCTTGAAATCATCCAACAAAGGAACATGCTACAAGACGTCGATCTGAAAATAGACCTATTGCGAACTGACATCAAGTCATTCACTTCATCCAAAGAAAAAACCCGTACGCCCTCGCCGGATCGCAAAAATGTATCTTCAGGCACGTGCATCGTCGACGAACCAAGCATGGAGACATGCTTTTTTTTCTTGGCCAAGATGGAACGAGAATGAGTGATACAATCGACACGATCAATCAAAATATTTTCTTAAACCCGTTATTTACTTTCTTCGATTAGCTCCAACCGCCCTTCGAGCTGCAATAGAATGTATAATTAAGCTCGGGACAAGACAATCAAGATGATCCCGTATGGCAATTCACAGAAGTTACCACCTCTGAAGACACGATATTCAGTAGGTAACATTAGATTACATTGTTGCGAATTGTTTTCCAACTTTAAAAAGCAAGTTAATAAGACAGAATTGTAATGTCCCGTGAAAGAGTACGGAACAAACTGAAGAAAAGAAATAGGAGGGGAAGCTTTGTTCTCCACCATATAAGCAAGTTCCCGCCATTAAGCAGTTCAAAGCATCCCAAAATAACCTAAGAGAGCAAGAAAAAGGAGAAAGGGCGAAGGAGGGTAAACTGAATAGCATGAGAGGTGGAAGATTTGAGCTCATAGCTCGGCGGGTCAAAGTTTTAAATAAGGATCTGAAATAAAACCCGTTTTCTCAAAAGATGGATCGGTGTAGACTTTGCCTCGCATGAGGGCCCTAGAACTGCATTTCAGCCGTGATTCAAAATCAGGCGTCGACGGTGGCGAGCTCTCCAAAACGACGGTAGTGCGAATGGCGGTAAAGGCCTGAGTGGCTTCCACAATGACAAAGGTGAATGGCGGTGTTTTTTATTTTTTATTTATAGAAAAGATAAATGCTTTGAAAAATATTTTTTTAAAAATAATCGCTCACGTCACTTATAAAAATAATTGAATGAAAAGTATCTTCATCTTTCATGAAAATATTTAGACATAAATTGATGCCGATAACGAAATCATCTTTCATTGATTAGTTATTTCGAACGACATAAGCGAATCTTTTTGAGGAGAATGCTTTTCAAATCGCTAATTTTTCACGAAATAAACGGAGTCAAAAGTAAGACTCGTGAGTCGCGACTCGATTGGATTCCACAATTTATTTTTCCTTCGGTGATTTCCTTTCTGAGGTGCCCAATTTTTGAACGGTTTCCACCGGGGTGTCCCAATCGAACCCCGCGCACAAGTACTTTAGGACTGACTGAACAAATTGGAGCGACCGATCCGCTCCGGGCTTCCCATGTGCAAAGTTCCCAGACCTCGGCAAATCACCGACGTGCGAAGATACGGAAGGTCGGGATCAATCCGGGTCCGTGTACAAATTCCAAGGGCCCCGGCGAGTTCGGCTTCGGGTAATGATATATCTTTTATCCTCCCTTCGAGCGACGGCGGATCAAGTTGCGCATCAAAAACGATCGATCGACCCTTCAGCGCGGCCCCGCCCCGAGTACGGCTCGCGTGAATCGAATCACGAGATGGGCACACGCGAAACCAAAATCAGCCTCCGCAAAAATGTCCGATTCCTTTCTTTCATAAGCCGTCGTCCACACTTCATGCTCCACTGCTCAAAACCTGTTTTGTGCCGGTCCCCGATTCCGATCGGTTTTTGCTATGTCGGGCCCGGGTCACGTGTTCGGGCACCGTTACGGGGCGTGATTCCTAACGCTACGAAGAGGCCCAGGAACGGAGCAGCCGTTCCTCGCCAGTGTACCAACGGAAACGTGCAATTTGTCCGAAACCCAACCCTCCCCCGCCACGTATCATCACGAGGAAGAAGCTGGTCAGACCATCGATTAATGGAAAAGCTTTAATTTAAAAAAAAAAAATGGAAGCTGCTTGATTTGCCCAATAATTCTTAAACTTTGTCTCAATATGATTTTCGAATTTTAAATCTGTTCAATGAAGTCCTTAAATTTTCAATATATATTTAAGTTGATCCTTAAATTATATGAACATATTTATCGTGGTCCTTTTATTAGTTCAAATTTAGAAAACGTATTGAATATTTTCTTGGGGTTCAACGATTAGATTGAACGTATGATATTGATGAATAAATGTAAAGCTCAGAAATGGCATCGTCCATTGAGATAAATTTTAGAAAGACCTCGTATTATTCATTCAATTTGGAATTGGTAAAGTGGATGAGCTTGAAGGAAAAGCTCGTCGTCATCAATAATCAATGACTGGAATCAGCAGAAGGCCTTCCCGACATGGAAAGGCAAAGCAGGGCACCATCGCCCAAAAAAACAGAGGAGTGGTTTTTCATGTGTGTCTCTCTGCTTTTTCTTGGTGGGGATCCATTAAGGACTGAGCCTAACGCAATCTCAGCCGTCAATTTAGCGTAAGTACAGTCTTAACCCGACCACCATCGTCTCTAGATTCTCTCTCTCTCGATCGCAGTCACTCGCTTTTCCTTTTTCCCTTTTTTTTTTTCCCCATTTCTGGACCTCCTTCTTCGCTTCGCCGCCGGAGAGCTGAGGTGAGCGAGAGGGGCGAGAGGTATGTTGTCTCCGAACCCGCTCTCTCTCTTCTGTGCTCTGCTTCTCTGCTTGCCGTTGGCCATTGTCTTCACCATCAACACCGCCCCGGCCACCACCACCACCTCCTCCGCCGCCGCGGACGACGACGGCGACCCTGTGCCCATACACGCGACCCCTGCGCCGAGTGCCCGATTCGACATCATAGCCAACCTTGAAGGCAGAATCTTGGAATCAAGAATCCCGATAGATGAAGCCCCGCCACCGCCTATGATCGCAGACGCCAGCAACGCCGCCTCTGACCCACCTCCGCCTCCTCCGCCGCCGCCGGTCAGTTACGATGATGCGGAGGACGAGGCGCTCTTCCGGGTGGCGGCCCGGGTCAGCCCGAAGCCGAGTCGGCCCAAAAAGCTGGCCTTCATGTTCTTGACCACAACGGGCCTCCCATTCGCCCCACTATGGGAGGCCTACTTCAACAAGACCCCCAAGGGCCTCTACAACATCTACGCACACGCCGACCCGACCCGACGACCCGTACCGCACTTCACCGGCGTGTTCTCCGGCCGCCTCATCCGGTCCAAGCCGTCCCGCCGGCACACGCCGACGCTCATCTCGGCGGCGCGGAGGCTGCTCGCCCGCGCGCTCCTCCACGACCCGGGCAACTCCATGTTCGCCCTCCTGTCCCCCTCGTGCGTGCCGCTTCGCTCCTTCAACTTCACCTATCGGACCCTGGCCAAGTCGCGGAAGAGCTTTATCGAGATACTCAAGAACGAGGTGGGGACGTACGACCGGTGGGCGGCGCGCGGGCCCGACGCGATGCTCCCGGAGGTGAGGCTCGAGGACTTCCGGATCGGGTCCCAGTTCTGGGTGCTGACGCGGCGACACGCCCGCGTGGCGGTGGGGGACACGCGGCTCTGGTCCAAGTTCAAGCTCCCGTGCGCGCAGCAGCGCGGCACGTGCTACCCGGAGGAGCACTACTTCCCCACGCTCCTCAGCATGCGGGACCCGCGGGGGTGCGTGCCGTGCACACTGACCCACGTGGACTGGAAGGGGCGGACCGACGGGCACCCCCGGACCTACCAGGCGGACGAGGTGGGCCCCGAGCTGGTCCGCCGGCTCAGGAGCGAGCGGCCCAGGTACGGCGACGACGGGGCCAACGGCACCACCGATCTGCTGGCCAAACGAAGGCACGACCCGTTCCTCTTCGCGAGGAAGTTCGCCCCCGGGGCGTCGGGAGCGCTGATGGCCATCGCCGGCGACGTCCTGTTCAAAGACTAGGGTGGTAGCGTTTCGGTAAATATCTCGTTCCTTAAGGGGCGATTTTTAACTGTATAGGGATCGGATAAAGCTTTTTTGCACGCGTCGTTTTGTTTGTGCATGATGATGATGAGTCATTGGAAGTGTACAATCTGTTTCTGCTTTAATCCCAAGGTTTGGTGGAAAGTTTTTATTTGCCGTCGGTCTCATGTCAGGGGGTTTCTGCCAACCGAGAGAGTGTGTCGTTGACTTGTGAGTCGTGTCGTGCTCTGGGAGTTTTGACCGTGCTCTCCGCCGCACGTGGCCAAGTGGTGGTGGGTTCCGGTTGGGTCAGAAGGTACGTGGTTGAAAATGACCGGGTCCCCCGCGACCCATCCTGCTCCATTCCACCTTCGTTGACTTTTTGGACCACCCATTGATGAAGCCTTCGGTTTCTGTCGATTTTGGATTGAACGAAGAGAAGGCTTGAGTGAGCGAACTTCTGTTTATACTTGAGAAAGCTTTTAAATATTCGACCAAGAAAAAAAAAAAACTGTCCTTAGCGGTAAAATCTGTGTTTTCCGTCTCTCGCACAACATCGAAGTCGAAGCCATTAAGGTCAAAGAACTTGGGACAGGTCAACCACCGTCGTCGACATTCAAGTCCATAGTGACTTGACAACCTCAAACTCATGACGAGAGAGAGAGAGAGAGAATCTGTTTTCCTTTTTTAAATTTGGGCCGCCGGTAGCCCATCTCCACATCGGCCCAAATCACGTGCCGCATAGTCTTAATACTACGGCCTCAGATAATGCGCAGGTTAGTTACGGGACTGGGTGGCTCCACTTCACTTTGTCTTCCAAATGCTTTGAGGAACTTTTCTTAGGGCTCCTAAACACAGCAAAACGCGACCTGTAAAGTTGCCAAGGAAACCATGCATGGCCCCCCATAAATGATCTAATCTAGCATCTGTAAGAAGATCATTTTGGTCGAAATCCGGTGCCAGGTGAATGAAGCGTCTTACAGTTCAAGCGTCATTCACTCTTCGATGATGTGAGAGTATCCATATGAACTTGTCTACATTACGTATAGCAAACGAACATGGGAACCTGCCAACTTGAGAGGGCAAATTGAGTTGATTTGCCCCGATAAGCACCGTATGGATGGATACCGCTCGCCCATCGTGTAGACAATGTGTTTGTCGCGATTTCAGTGACCCAAATTCGAAACTCTAGGGCACCTCTATTGGTTCACAAAGACAATCCAGGTCCACCCCCCCCCCCCCCTAAGCTAGACTTGGTCAAGATGATCGGAAAATCGCGCGTCGGAGGAGCGGAGGTCATGGGAGTCCCAATAACATGCACCTGAGTGCACAACCGGCAGACATTGCCTGACCTTGGTAAGCGAAAAACCAAAACTCTTAAAGCATCAGACAAAGGGATAAGTCCAAAAGGATATTGCACTAAGTAGGGTTCTAGAACAGGCCAAAGAACCAAAAATGATTCAAGTCAGGAGACAAAGGGCTAAAGTCCAAAAGCCAATTCAAATCAATCATATGAAGTCCTTTTCACGTATCCAACTAATTTTCTCCTTTCTTCGCGTTTTGAAGTAGGCTATGGACTATCTGTTGTCGTCGTCCCCATAAACTTCTAATCCAAATCTCAATTGATCTTATCCATTTCAGTTGTTCAATCATTCTGTCCTCATCAAGTCAATTTGTGGGCTCGGCGCTGGAGTTGTCCAGCCAAAACAGCGAAAATTGTATCCAAGGTTTTAACCTTTAGAGAGATGAGTTGTACATCTGTCGCACAGGTTATACTATCAGCCTTTTCATGACCATCAGACACTCATCGCCCAAACCTTTAAGCCAAGATCAACTCTAGCAGAGGGAGTTCTATCCAAGATTAAAATCAATACTGAGCCGCATGAGCACACAGATCTAAGATATTAAATCAGCAAGAAAATAATCGACAAAGCAAATAAGCTCCCGACAATTCCAAGTGACACAAGAAACAGAAACGAAAGCAGCAAAGACAAAAATCTTAATTAAAGAACCGAATGCTCTGGAAACAATTCCATGCATACTTGTGACGGGAATGGTTAACTGGTTTCGATAGTTAGCCTACTTTTACACATGAAACAACAAAGCACGATGTTACAACAGGATGACAAATTAGTTCTGGTTACCCTAGCAATAACTGCACAACAGACTCAGTTCATGGGAATTCTAATATTACAAGAAGCACAAACAGGTGCAGGATCCCACTGGATGTCAGCATCCAAAATCTTCCCCAAAATGAATACTTTCTCGGTTCACTCTTCCCACTTCCCAAACCCGTGCACCAGAATTGTAAAAAAATCATAACATAAAACACAACTAAATACATAACTCGATGACAAAGCAAAAACAACGTTGTATAGGTAAAAGCAGGTAACATCAATAATGGGAATGATAGTACCCAGTCGGCGGCCCCATTCCATTGACCGGTGGCATGCCATAAGGCATTGTAGGAAGAGGACCTTGTGCATAGTAACCCGCCCCACTGATTTTGGCCAAGGTGGCTTGGCCTCGCATTCCATGCATTGCATACTGCTGCCATACTTGTTGCTCTTGCACAAGCAAATGCTGTTTCTGCTCCATATCTGCCATCTGTACATACGAAGGAGGAGGGATGCTTAATGATGCAGCAAAAGGGTCCTGGTTAACTGTTTGGACTGTTCCATCGGGTGCAGGGAGAGCCAGTACTGGTGCTGTGCCCTTGCCAAGACCAGGTAAAGCAACACTGCTTGCACTACCTCCACTCAGTTGAGCACTGCTCACATGTTGCCTCACCATTCCCTGGTCATACATGCCATTCAGTAGCAACGGATCAAGTCCACCACCTAAAGCCGCTTTCTGTTTCGATAAGTTACTGGCTGTCTCCACCAATGCCAATTCCCAATCTTCCTTGCCCGTCTCAGCAGCTGGGTTTTCCCAAGCAGAAGTGACTTCTGACTCACCATTAGATCGGAATGCTTCCCATGAACCATTGCCAGAATTAGCTGGTGGCCCCGCAAACAGAGCCAATGCAAGTTTATTACCTTGATCATCAGCAGTGACTCCATCATCCCTCAGATCCACCAGATCCGCTGTCACTTGCGGCTCCGGTGGCTCCGGTGTTGGCTCCGGTGGTGGTGCCGGAGTATAATTCTCTGGTGGAGGCAATGCCTTTATCTCGTTCATGTTAGGCACAGGCTCCTCCTCCTGAGCCACAGGAGGCAATTCCTCTCTCCTCTCGGGGCTCTTGGGTCTCTTTGCTCTATCCCTCACAAACTCCTCCAATGTCTCCAACAACTTACTGGTAATCCTTTGCACTTCGGGATACTCGGACGATCTTGCTACCCCTGTATCCTTACACCAATTGTAGAACGCAATCAACTCATCAATTTGCTTAGCCGCACTAGCATAAGCATCAAAAGCCTTGACGCAATCTTGGTACTCCATATCGAAAAACTTATCAAGCAAAACAGCCAAAACCTCACAGATATCAGCATATATCTGAGAACTCTCCTTCACAACAGGGTACAGAGCAACCAAGATCAACCTACTATTCTTCGCCAGACCAGTTGGCCTACATGCCAAGAATCTATCCAACAGCCTCTGCAAGTGACCCATTTTGCCGAAAATCCTTTCTGGCTTCATTTCCCTCAGTGGCGTCACTACCCTTCTGTCTTCTTTCCCATCTCTCACCACCACAGCATCACTCATATCCCCGTATGACCTTGACCTTCTCATCATTCCCCCATGATTTCCAATCGCTCCTCTATAATCACCGTAGTCATAATCAGATCCACGGGGTGGCGGCGACCTGAAATCATCTCTGCCTCCATACCTATCCTCACTGCGAACACTACCACCACCATTAGCACTTCCACTCGGACCGCTGCCGCCGCCACTCTTTCTGTCAAACAGAATCAGCTCAAGCCTCTGATCCAGATACATACCATAAGTCCTCACAAAAGCAGAGTGGTCCCATGAACTAGAGTGAGCCTCATCTCTAAAGTCAGACAGATTCAACAACCTAGCACCACGCCTAGTCGCATACATTATCTCCTCATGGAAAATCGGGTCTCCCTCATTCAACAAACGATGAACAAGCGTCAGGGATTTGAGAGCCACAATATAATCACGGGTCTTGCTAAGTCACTTAGAAAGCGCAGAAACACATGCGTGCACATATCCACGTGAGTACGAAGTCAAATTCAAAATCCGGCGAACATATTTCTCATCAGCAGGATCATCATCATGGCTCGTGGCTTTCACAATCGCTACTTCGAGCTCCGGTGCCATGTTGCTCCCAACCTTCGCAAGGCCAATGCTTGTCTGGTCCTTGACCGCCCCAAGGGCCTTGCGGATCGTGCTTTGAGACATCTTCACCCTACCAAGACCGCAAAAGGAGGCTAATTTTATCGCTTGCCAAAAGCATCTCTCGAAAACGACGCTTTCCAATGATTAGTCAAGCAATGAATGAAGAAACAACCTCCACGGTTAATCTCACTAAACCAACCACACAAGTAAGCTTCAATCATTATAGTTTTACGTGATTAAACACGCGATAAAAGACGTATTCAGCTCGACCATTGTCTTCGATAAGCTGAACCGCATAAATAAGATCTAATCATTTAGCAGCGAGAGATCATCATGCTTTACTATGATTAATTGCGCGATATATGAACTGCTGACCTCCGAGAAATTACCTTCAGAGTAAGCGTATCAGATCTGAAGAAAACAAGCTCCGGCGAACTTGAAGCGGCGGCGATCCCCAGACTCTATCCAGCAAAATGTAGGTCACCGTGCAAGAGCGAGGCGGATTTCGAACAGCAAACGGATCTCTTAAGATTCTAATCGCCGATCACTCCTCTTCGTCCTCTCCGTCTGAGAACGGAAAGCAGTAAGATGGATTCTCCAGGAGCGTAATCAGATCCGCCCGAAAACGAGCTCCGGCACAGCCGAAGATGTGGCGACCCGCTGACTTCGCTGAAGAAGGCAACACCTCTCAAAAGGAGGCCGCCGAGAGCTAGAAGTGAGCTGACGCAAGGTCCCCGGGGAGGGAACGGAGTCGGCACGCGGTCAAAGTCCGCCGGCTTCCGCTTCCCTTCGTCTCCTCGAGCCCGAGAGGGGGGGAGAGCGCGAGAGCGAGATGAGGCCGGAAACGGCGGTCGGGCGATCGGCGACGGGCCACGGTTGTTCTGGCCGGAGATATGGACGGAGCGGGCGATTCTATTGCGGTATTGCCTCCTTCCGAAGCAAGAGGCGTTTTTGTGGGCAAAGAGGGTAGGGGGGAGTTGGGGTTTGGTGTGTGCGGGTTTATAACATTTGAACGTGCGACGGCGTGCGCGTCGCCTGAAAGCGAAGCTTGATGGTGACCGGCGGCTTCCGATCGTTGGATTTTGAGGTGCGGCTCGGGAAATGGACGGCGATCTGGGAGTCCGGAGGCGGTTGCGCCTCTGGTTCTGGTGGGCCCGCGCCCAGGGCATCTCTGCTCCTTTTTGGGGGCTAAGATGTCGGTGTCAGTATATGTATGGAGTATTAGCTGGAAGTGAAAGTGGAAGTAGAAGGATCTTATTTTATTATTTTATTTAATTTAATATATTTTTCGTGTCTATCTGAACGGAAAAGATTTGACTTTCCAATTGAAGAAGGAACTAATATTTTGGGAAAGTAAAGTCACTGGTTCCTAACTTCCTAGCATGTGTGCTACCAAGGATTTTCCTTGTGCTAGGTAGGTCATTGTTTGGTAGAATGACTAGCTCAAGGCAACGGAATTTTCCGACGGGCTAGTTCGACGTGGCCGGCCCCCGCCGCAAAATTCGAACTCGATTTTAATTTTTGATTAGAATTTCGAGTTCATTTCAAACTCGAGTCAGCTTCTACGTCAGAGCTCTAAGTTGGGATGGTGTTATAAACAATCCGTTTGCTTTTGCTCGAAACTCAAACACGTTACTTTTTTTTTGGGTTTGGGAGGGGGGGAGGGGGTCTTCAAAATGGCATGGGCGTCAACGCTGTTAAGAATAGTTTATTTAGATTTCTTTTTGCAATTTCACAAAATGCTTACGCGTGCACAAAATCAAATCATTTTTTTTTGTCGAAATCAAGGGATTCCTTCCTCTGCAATTCTCGAAGATGTCTTCAAACTTCAAAAACCCCTAACCGACCCTAGTATGAATTCAAGCTCTTCAAAAATCGCGGCAATGGACGGTAGGGGTAAGAGGTTCCAAAATCGGTCCACATTCCACCTAAAACATACCTTGTCAGAATATATTTGTTAATTTTTGGAATTTAAAGCCTACCTTGCATGCTTTGAAACTTGAAATTTACTTTCTCAATTGGCCCTAAAGTAGATTTTAAGATCTACAGGAAACCAGCCAATTTCTTTTTTTTTTTTTGGTTTCATTTTTAGCTAAATGACACGAAAATGAATTCAACAAGAAAAATTCCCATTTGTTAAAGGCAACAATCTATAAACACATAAAATAAAATAAACAATAAAAAGTTTAAAACACGTAACAAAAAACCTAATTTATAGAACTTTAGTCCTCAATCGCCCATGAAAAAAATTGCTCCAAATTCTAGCCACTTGAAATCAAAAGAAACAACAAACATATTCAATCACTTAAGAATGGTTTTAGATTAAAATTGATATCACTTAAACTAAAACAATTAAATTAGAAAAACCTCACCACATGCTTCAACTCGTATGTTTCACAGAATGAGCGATCGAATAATAAATAAACATAATAGAAAAATAAATCGAGCATCCAATGTACGCGATTTAGTCGTAGAAATCTACGTCCATAGGAAAGTAGCAACAAATTCACTATAGTCAAACGATATAGTGGAGATTACAATCACGCTAAATCACTCTAACACTCTCAGTATTTTCTAATCCTAATTACATCCAATAACACATACAGTATGTACAGTATTTAGCCTCGATCTCTCATGAAAAAATCTTTTAATCTCACGAATGAATTATATACGAATTCTTTCCATGATAATTTAATCGGTTTCGACACTTGAATTCTTGATGTAACTTTTCGAACAAAACCCACGGAGAAAACCCTTGTGAAGCACTCGACGAAAACGACACTTCAAGACTTTTCCAATAGTGAAGACCAACAAGAATATATATGTCGCACAAAGGATGAGCGGGCCAATTTCTACTCGAATCAGAATATTAGCGCGAGTCGGTCAACCAAAGTCCAACATGGACTTCGTTTCTAGCACGTAACTCCAACGGAATCTTTTCTTTTCTTGTCCTTTTCTTTCTTTCTTTCTTTCTTGGACCCAAATTCCTTTTTTTATTTTGGCTAACTACCGCGAAAAAAGATTTTCGTATAATTATCCAATACATAAGCAATATTCATAATATGTATTATTCATTTTTCAACTTTCATGTACCAATTAATTCAATTCGGATCGGATGTATTCGCGGACTCAAACTCGAGATATATTTTAACACTGGAAATTCTATTTACCCATGATAATCTTCTTATTTAGACAATCCATATCTAAAATAAGGAGAATAGATTAAATAAAATATTCACTCATTGGACATACGAAGGAACTACAATATAAAAAAAGATATATTGCATCACTTACAATATATAATCTCCGATGCATCGGTTCTCGGTTCTTACCCAGGAATCAGGGATCAAACCGAATAATACAATTCTACTTTTGTGGATTTAGGAACCTAGAATCGGATCAGTTCCTATGGCTAATTGGTTTGGTTCCTAGTTATTCTCTGGATCCATACTGATCCTTAACGGGTGATGACACACATCTTAAGTGTAAAAAACATGAGATTTTTCTCCCGTGGTTGCCTAGGTTGGATTTGGAAAAAGAAAAAATGCAAGTGTGTTGAGATATCCTACGTCGCTTTGTCACAGGGTTGACGTGCTCTTTCTATATTTATGATCTCCCTTCACATGTAAAATTAAAAGCTTAATCTGACAGATTTACGTACTCTTCGAATACATGTAATTTACAATCAATAATCAATAGCGATGTTAAATCATGTTTCAAGAGATTAACGTCGCTCTTTATCACTTTTTGAGACATATACAATATTAATTAGGTATTAGGTGCCATCGAATTTGGGTGATTGGGGTTATCTTCGTGGACGAACTTGAACCCCTTAGTTGGACCTAAGTCGCTTGTTTGTTAATCGAACCTTTTTTTTTTATTGCAATGTTAATCGAACTTGACTTCACCATTGTCGGCTTTAGTTTCCTTTTTTTTTTTGTTAATGTTGTGAGCTGGCGATTCTTACATTATCACATTCAACTTTTTAATTTTTTCAATGAAGTACAAGAAGGTAGGCGAATATCATAAGCTCTCTTCGTCAATGCCATGGATCAAACATAATTTGGGCCTTCTCACTTTTCGTTGCTTATGTCTTTTGGTCACATAACTTATTTTCATTGTCCAATTGGAACTTTTTTTTGCTGAATTTATGTTAGTGGAAGGACCAAAGACAAAGCCATAATTAAGAGAAAGTACCCCCCAAATGCCTTTTGGCTGTCCAATTTGTAGGAAAATTACCAAAAAAAAAAAATATAGACCTATTGTATTTGTGACAATTCAATTTTAAATATTTTTTTGCCGCTTCAGTCCTCAACCTTTTGTAATTGTGTCAATTCAACACATCCGATCAATTTTGGCCAACTGACGTAAACGTGGACAATATTTGGTGACATAATATTTTAATATTCTATAAAAAAAAATTATTCCCTTTTTTTATTTTATGTCTTCTTTTTTTCTTCCCTCTTCTTCCTCTAATCGGTCGCCGTCAAACTGCACTAGGCCGAGCCTCACTAGCTTAGATCTGGTGAGGCTCAACCTCACAAGTGGACAGTCATCTCTAGCCAATTGTCGCTTGCTACTGGTTGGAGTAAGAAGATAGAAGGGAAAAAAAGGAAAAAAATTTTAAAAAAAAATTAAAATCTATATTGCTAAATGGTAGATACCCATGTTAGCGTCGGTTGACCAAATTGGCTGAATGGACTGAATTGATACAAATTGTAAAATGTTTAGAATTAAATCAATAAACAAAAATTATGATTGAATTAACACAATTATGATAGATTTAAAAAAAAATTTGGTAATTCTCCCAATCTCACATACATCATACATTAATGGGCCCAACTCTAGTTCTGATTCTTTGAGTTGTACTCTTGACCCCAAATCAGTAATCACGTTGCCCTAAAGTACAATGAAAGCCTGATTTTTTTTATAAATAGTGGAAGGGTTAAACTTATAATATATGTTAGTGGAAGGACCAAAGCCAAAGCCATAATTGAGTGAAAATTCCCCCCAATTGCCTTTTGGCTGTCCAATCGTTGAACATTGTTATGCTCAAAAGAGGCATCTAGCATGCTATCGATCGATTATTTGGGAATTTGATGTCTCCAATAAAGAAGAAAATGGCATCTATGAAACCCTAGTTTGCTAGGAATCCAATGCAATTTAGGTAGGCAGTGATTCTTTTTGGTGATTTGGTATCATTCCCAATTATTGGTGATGCAGAAAAACTCCACATTAAACCATTGAACTCCAATATTAGAGTAGCGTAATGTTTTTCCTAGTATTTACTTCTAGTTTTACGCTAGAATTTATCTATGTCAATAACATTTGTCCCAATCGAGTGAACATGTAAGGTTAGAGCTTAACCCGTCAAATGTAGATCGAAAATAGTGCCACCCAATTTGACTCATTTAACACTTTTTAGCCCATTTTTTCTGCCATACAAAATTAGTAATTTATACCTAACATGTACCCATACTCTAACTCGACTCGACCCAATCTTGACATTTTCAGCAAATTTTCTCCTTAAATTATTGCCTTTGAAGAATGGGCAGCTCCATGCATTAATTGGTCGAGTCAGTGAAGCAACTCGTGGATTGAGTTATGGATGGGGGCATGAAGGTGGTGGTGAGGCGAAAGATGGTGGATCTTGCTCAAGTGACTAGCAATGCCCTCGCTCTCATATATCCATTCGCTTTCAAGCCTTGGCCGGAGTACAACCTTTAATCAATTATAGAACACGAAAAACAATTTTCTCATTTAAATGAGGGCGACAAAATTGTAACTAGATAGAAACTATGGAGCAACCAAACTCATTCACTACATGATTTAAGTTCGTCATCAAAAGGTTTAGTCATGGGAAAAACTAAACAAGAGTTAAAAAGAAAAAAGGCACAAAGACATCTATTACAATTTGGAATATCCTCAACACTAACCCCTTAATGTTCGGTTCGCTAATTTGCAACCCACACTAAATTAGCCATCATCGAAAAGCAGGGAACCCGTGATAATCCTCGAACAAAACTTCGATCAGGAGGAGATAGGCTACCGAAGATGGGTGACTGCGATGCCAAAAAATAGGCGGCGGCGGCGGCGGCGGAAACATCCATAGGTTGGGATTGAAAAGGAGGGAGAGAGCTCACAAGAGAGCGAAGAGAGGAGCGATAGAGTCGGACCTCTTAACTTGGGTCGAAAGTAGGTTTCTAGCGGATCCACTAACCCCCATCTTGTTTAGGCTTCACTTTTCAAACTCATCTCATGACGCATGCTATAATTGTGAAATGCCCATAGATGATCCATTTCACTAAATATGGATTAAAAGATGGGGTATGTAACCTATTTTGATGGCCCTTTGTTAGAGCTTGAATGGGTACTGATATATCGTCTTCGAGTTTCATGGAATTGCATTTCGGGTTAATCAAAGTGTTTTAACTTGCTCAACGCTTAAAATGCTTTTAACGAATCGAAAGAAAATTAAGCAACTATCAATCCCGGCACGAACCATCCGCTCGAGAGATTGCAACTGTTAGAGATATTTTGGATATTCTGTGATTTCGTATACTTGCGTTGATTGATCCTGATTCATTGTAATTAGTTTGTTACTTCATATATATAGTTTCATGTAAAGCCCTATGAATAGGCTCTTGTAAACTTCGCTTGTGTATGAACAGAATATTACTTTTTTTTTTTTGTTATCGCTGTTATTTTTAACTTGGTATTAGAGCTACGGATATTATGGAAACCTAGTGCATCGGGTGCACTTCGCACCCAATGTACCCCTCTATCATCGTAGCAAAATAAATCCTATCACATCCCTCAATAAGCTATGGCAGATGAGTTGCAAGCCTTGGAAAAGTCTCATACATGGGATTTAGTTTATTTGCCTCCTGGTAAGTCTGCCGTCGGTTGTAAATGGATTTGTAAGGTTAAAACCAAGGTAGATGGTATTGTGGATCACTATAAAGCTCGAGTAGTGGCAAAAGGTTTTGCTTAGGAGTATGACATTGATTATGATGAAACATTTGCCCCTGTTGCTCGCCTTACTTTTGTTCGTAGTCTTCTTGTTGTTGCCACTGTTAAGTGTTAGCATTTATATCAAATAGATGTTAAAAATGCATTTATCAATGGCTATCTTGCTAAGCAAGTTTATATGTTAGCTCCTCCTAGATACACTCATTCATCTAACAAAGTATGCCGATTACATCGAGCATTGTATGAATTGAAGCAGGCTCCTCGTGCCTGGTATTCAAAGTTTAGCTCAACCATAGAATCTCTTGGTTATAAATC
Source organism: Psidium guajava (assembly GCA_016432845.1). Classification (NCBI taxonomy): domain Eukaryota; kingdom Viridiplantae; phylum Streptophyta; class Magnoliopsida; order Myrtales; family Myrtaceae; genus Psidium; species Psidium guajava. Next base: position 31,629,647 of record CM028229.1, on the reverse strand, counting down.
CAGTTATTATGATCATGCTCTTTTTGTTCAGCGTACACATCGCAAATGCATTGTACCGTTATTATATGTGGATGATATAGTTATTATTGGTGATGAAGAGACTGGAATTACCAAACTCCAATAGTATCTTAGTAAACAATTCGAAATGAAAGATCTCGTGCAACTTAGCTATTTTCTAGGCTTGGAGGTTGCGTATGATGCTTCAAGTTATTATCTCTCTCAAGCAAAATATGCAATTGATCTTATTTCTCGAGTTGACATCACTAATCATTTCCACTCCTATTGAGCCAGAGTCAAAGTCAAATTCAATGAAAAGGATGGGACTCTTCTTTCGAATCCCACACCTTATTGAGAGTCCTATATATCTCACTGTTACCTATTCTTGACATCGCTTATGCTATTCACACTACTAGTCAGTATATGACTACACTGCATGCGATTCATTTTGTTGTTGTCCTTTGAATTCTTTGATGTTTCAAGTGCACTTTATTTCATGGCCTTCACTATTCTGCTTACTCTCCCTTGGAGTTAATAGCTTATTCTAATGCTGACTGAGCTGGTGACCCTCAAGATTATCGCTCCACTACATGATATTGTTTCTTTTTGGGCAATTCACTTATCTCATGCTGTAGCAGAAATAGACCACCGTCACTCTCTCTAGTACAAAAGCTGAATATCGAGCTCCTGCCGATACAACATCAAAGCTACTATGGTTACAGTGTCTACCAGAAAACATGAGAGTGCATCATCATAGTTGAGCAATCATTCATTGCAACAACTAAAGTGCTATCCAAATTGCACATAATGATATTTTCATGACTATCAATTCATTCAATACCATGTTCTTCAAGGCTCCATTCAACTTGTCTCTGCTTCATCCGCTGAATAGGCTGTTGATATCTTCACTAAGAAACATCCATCTGGGCATCTTCTAGTTTATTTTCCAAACTCGAGTTGACATCGTTCAAATCACCTTGAGTTTTGGGGGGATGTTAGAGATGTTTAGGATATTATGTGATTCCGTCTATTTGCCTTGATTGATCCTGATTTATTGTATTTAGTTTGTTACTTCATATAATTTCATGTAAAGTCCTATAGATAGGTTCTTATAACCTTCACTTGTGTACAAACAGAATATTACATTTTTCTGTTATCGTTGTTATTCTCAATTGCAACCGTGGATTCCGCACATGTAAATTGTCTTGAGGGTCCTTGTCAAAAGCAAAGCGATAATCAAAGCGACTAGTACATTACATTGCAGAGAGAGCATTAACTCTTGAGGCCTCTATGTAACTTTTGCTTTTGAGAGTTCACTAGTCATTGTTCAACCATGGATTTTTAAACTTGGAAGGCTTCATTCTCTATGGCAATGAACCTCTAACAAATTACCGGGATCATTTGCTCCGCTTCAGCGATCCCGTGTGGACTCGCATGTGCCCGATCGACTTGTCCTTCGCCCACCATAGGTAAAACACCGACGAGACTATGACCAGAGCGGCTGTGCATAGGAAAGCTATCCCCACAATTCTTCCAACCCGCTTCTTGTCTTGATTGGAGGATGTACCGGCAGCACCAGCGACTGCATCAGCGTTTGTCGCTGGTTTATCAATAGCTCAGGGTGATAGGACCCAGAATTGAGCAATGAAAATGCGCGAAGAGGGAGTGTTCCGGGACGAACCTTGAGAGGCATGGATCGCCGAGACGAGCGGTCCGTACGTGCTTTGAGACGGTATGCAGCAAGTGCCCTTCCCTGCCCATCGGAAGTGAATGTCCAGGACTGTGTTCGTGACATTTGCATCAAACGTCTTCACCAGGGCCCTGTTGGACCCGCCGGCTTCGTTTCGGATGTTGAGGTCTTGGAGGACACGCTCGCCCTTGATCAATGGAATTGCGACACGCAGTCGTGCACAAATAAGATCTTAGCAATCGGACAAAGCACGAGGAGATACAAAAGTTTGGTCGTAAGCACGCTGTACCTGAATGTAGACGTCGAATACGCGCCTACCGAGGCCTTTCCAGGACTGCACGTCATCCTCCATCTTGATTTCCGCAAAGTGAAGCTTGACGCTGTACTTTCCATTCTTCATGCCGAGGCCAATGTACCGCAGTGAACTCGGCGAGACTCTGGCCGTCTTGTACAGCTCTGATTCTAAAGTCCCGGTTATTTGAGAGTCCGTCTTCACTATGTACTGAGGTCCATTGGGATTGGAGATGAAGTACCCGCTGTCGCTGACACCCCATTGGCGATCGGAGTTTGTGTAAACCGAAGCCGTTTCGAGTGGTTCGGAGTCGTCGTCGTATTTCACGCCAGCTGCTGATGTTTGCTCCGTGCCTCCACAGTTGATAGAAAAGGAAGCTGCAAAAGTATTTCACATTCTGCTGAACTCAGGATTGATTTGATCTATATTTGCGAAAATCGGCAATGCTTTTCTCAACATCCTTTTTCTTTCGCCATTTTCTCGCTTCATCGAACTCTGTTATTTGTCATACATTTAGGTAAAGATCAATGCTTTGTTGTGAAACGATGCATGACATTTTGTCTATAGAGAAATTTCTAAGTTAAAGTTGAATCCTATCCTAACTTCAGATTCATATTAAACACTTTGCGTTCCGACCCCATGCCAAAGCATGATTTATTTGAAAAATCAGTATGCGATGACCAGAGCAAATACAATGCACCGGTAAAAGCAAAGATCGTCTGCGAAAATTTTATCTAGACTTACTAGATTTAACTTTGTTTGCACACTTGGTACCGGCTTCAAGGCAGCGAAGCATTTCCAGTGCCTTCCTGTGTTGAAGGGCAAGAAAACTTGTTATAGATCCTTCAGAAAGAATATTCCAAAAATCGAAGATCGAAGATCAAGTACAACTGATCTTGCAGTGAGGGCAGATATTACCGACTCTGTTCGATTCAGGCTATTATCGAGCGGAAGGTATCATGGGAGGATCGGACCTTTCGTTCACTGTACTATATAGCTTAGGATTTAAGTTAGCCTAAGACTAAATCTAAACCTCTTTTGTACGCTTTACGTGCTTATGACGGAATGTATATAGGACAAGGTTTTGACAAAAGAATCTGAGGTTGCAGTGACAGTGCTACCTGTCCTCCAGATTATCTGCGTTTATAGACGTTCCGACAAAGTTCCTGAGAAAAAAAGAGATGATCATTCATTTGTCATGTTTGAAAACCAGGGAACTTGCAGCAATTTGCCACAACTCAAGAATCCGTTCGCCTACATAGAAAATTCACTCTTGTCCACATTCGCCGGTAGATTTCCAGAAAGCGGATTGAACGACACGTCTCTGCAGTCATGAATGCAAAATCATATGCTGGCATAAGAACATTCGACCAGAGATTACAGAGTTACGGTGTTCAGTTCACCGTTTCATCAGAAATATTAAATCCTGGAGAAGCGCTTACAAGGCGTCGAGGCTTTGACCGACGATACTCGCAGGAAGCGCCCCGGTCAAGTTGTTGCTTCCAAGGAATCTGATGTTCATGAGCAGTTAATATACCATAGGCAAAGGCCATCTTCTTTCACGCCAGACATGTGGAGGAACTAGATAACATACAAGTATTGTAGTTGAGAGAAGCCCTGGAATGAATCTGGAATTGGGCCCTCCAACTTGTTGAAGCTCAGGTCCCTGATTCAAATGCATAATTTGAGTACAAGGATACAGCACGTGCATGTATGTACCGGACTTTATCTGATTCGAACACAAGAACTTCGGAATCTTGACGACTCACAGGTATATCAACTTCGAAAATGTGCCAATGATATCTGGAATTTGTCCTGATAGTTGACAACTTCTCAAAGATCTGTTAAATAGTAAGTCCATGGATTACACCAGAGATACACACACCCGGAAGACAAAATAGGCACTTTTTACATAAAAGAATGGATAATCTTACAGAACAGATAAACTTGGTTGATTCCTTAAGAAATCAAGAGACGAGTCCTCCCCGCCAAGATCACCAATTTTGCTGCAGAAAGATTGGCACGAGCAAATTTTATTAGCATTAGGATATGAGGCACTCGACGTTCAAAACTATAAGGAGTGAGAAACTCGGTGCACGTGGTAATTTTGATCATCCTAGACAGAGGTTTCGAATACGGGCGACTTGAATTAGTTGCGTGTAGAAAGGCTTAAATCTATGCATATCTGTGCCTGATACATTCCAATCCTGGGGAGAGAGTGCTGTCCATCTCAAAGGTAAATAGTAAAATTGATGTAATGGAATCGCATGTAAGTGACGGTTACAATGTACTTGCACTAAGGAATTAGGATATTACAGAGTGTCCAATTTAGTCAGAGCACCGAAACTGTCCGGAATGGGACCTTCTAGGGACGTGCCTTCAAATCGCCTGAGAAAGATAAACACTAGTGTTGTAAAAAGAAAACTCAATTCCGACAAGGGACGCGTTCGAGAGCTAAAACGATGCCTACAGATCCACAAGCTCCGTCAACGTTCCAAGAAATTCAGGAAGCTTTCCAGTGAAGAGATTATCAGATGCCCAACTGTGAAAGGAAACATAGCAACAGTTGATTTTAACAAACATAATCAACAGTATTCATCATCACCAGCTAATTCAGAAACACAAACAAAAATTTCCGTTATTAGAGAAATACAGATTCTTAAGGGACTTCAAATTTGCCAGATCTTGCGGAATTGGTCCACTCACTCCGCTGCTATCTATGTACCTGGATTGATAAAAGAAGAAAAAGTCAAAATGGCTGGCTAAAGAGATGATGATTGACTAATAGAACAGCAAGATCTCCAGTATTGCTTCCGTAATGCAATTGAAGTGTCGAAAAAGACTCAATCAAGACTCAGTCAATACACATATTTAAGCAACACCGGTCGAAGTGGTTGATCATTGCTGTGCCTCTCGAAGCTGTTGCTTGAATAGAGAGCCATAGAAGGAAACCAAAGGTAAAACACAAAAATTGAGACTCCGAGATTGAAGTGAATTGGTGCTTACAGCTGCTCCAAGGAGGTCAGTTTTCCAAGCTCCGCAGGTAATGGTCCGTTAAGATTGTTCGAGCTGAAGCTTCTGCGACATTGGGAAACTTCAAAAATTGAGTAGTGAGCTTCTAGGAACCTCACTAGGATATAGTAAAGAGCTGCGGAAATGTGCTCACAGGGAAAGCAACTTGGTCATGTTGCCAAGTTCCGGAGGCACTTGACCAGTCAAATTGTTTATGCCTAGGCTACTGTCGAGTTCCTCGAATACCAAGAAGAATCGGAAAAGTTTGTTAATACGTAAGAATCATCACGTTTGCGGTGGTGACAACAGATTTATGAGCAGTGATGAATGTAGAGAAGTTACAGGTACTGCATCTTTGATAGCTGTTCGAATTTAGCCGGTATGGGTCCAGTTAGAACATTCTGGGCCAAGTTTCTGGATCATGATCGCAAGACGAGATGATCAGATTGCAGCGACAGCAACAACGACGATAACAACAACAACAACAATGCAAGAAATTTTGATTCCTCACAAGTCAACAAGCTCCTTCAGCTCGAACAACTCGCTCGGTATCTGACCCGAGATGTCTAGAGCATAGATTTTCCTGATTCAAGGCACAAGCACTGATGAGAGAGTCAAAGGCACTAAACCAGCTGGGAAATGCCGGGAAATGGCGAGAACTCACAAGCGGGCAATGTGGCAAACATCGCTGGAGCAATCGCAGGCTATTCGGGGATTAGCGGCATCCGATGCCCACGAAGCATTTTGAGCGCAAGGATCGACTGTCAAATTCAAGGAACTCCCCAGCTTCCAGTGCTCTATGATTGTCTTCAGTGCGGCCACTGTTAATCAAAAAAGCCGAAAAGGGGTGATTGACAGTAAGATTAAGACTCTATCCTCATGCTTCATTCCAAGTTTCGGAACAGTTGGCATGTGACACAGAAGGAAGGGGGGAGAGAGAGAGAGAGAGAGAGAGAGACCTTCATTAGCATCTGTCGATTTTTGTGCAGAAGCAACGTGGATCACACAAAGAACAACCGTAGACAGAATCGACACCCTCATGACTGAGCAGAAAGCAGCAACCACCACCACCAGAACCAGCAGCAAACACACTCATACACTTAAGGAGAGAGAGAGAGAGAGCGAGAGAAGGACAAGGCCGGCCGGACATTGGGGTCAACCGTGCGAGTCATGCAGACGCCTTCCCGCGAAAAGAACAAGAGCAAGATGGCATTTTGCGAAACTCTTCTTCTTTTTTCTCTCTCTGAATATTCTAGCGAAATAGAGAACATTCACGCAGTACAAACGCCTCCCTTTTCCTTTGACTGAAACCTTTGACCCCCCTCCTCCGAATAAACAAACGAAGAACGGCAGCATCCATCTGTTCGTCCCATATTCCTCCGCCACATCAACAGGAAAAACGACTTTTCGCTACCTGCTCACTAATATCAGCTGCAGAACTTCATTATTCAATGGGGTTTTTTCCCCGTTGAAGATGTAGACACCGCTTGACATCGTCGGCTATAGGAGAAAAGGTCTAACTTGGGCTTCCGGCAAGCTGATCTCATCAGATCCTGAGAAAAGATGTCTCAAGCTTTGACAGGGTCTTCAGCGTTGAGTTCGTATAGCACAAGATCAACATGGACGTCACATGCTCGGATAAGTTTTTTTTTTTTTTCCCCTAGTTTTATCAAGCTCGATGATGGACTCCGAAAGGGCTAGCCGTAGGTGCGGCCTCGCGACGCTTGGCAGTCGATGTAATTTTAGTAGAGTTTTTGTCCTCTAATCTAAGATATCTCGTGCGAAGTCGGCACATCTCATCCTCTTGTATTAACAATGTTCCTACTGCTCTTTATGGTTTGATCTGATCCCTTCTGAATAATCAGGGTCTACCCCAATTAAGCTTTTGAGTTGCAATTTCAGCATGGTACGAGAGTCCAATTCGACCCGCCACTAATAACTATAGGATCTTTGTATCTTAAAAGATTGCGAAAAAAAAACGCTTGAAATTGAATACATACGTTTACTCTCATCTTTCGATGGCTTAAACTCTTAAGCCGAGAGTTATTAATTAATTACGAATAAGGCCACTCCTCTTCTAATAAAATAGTAAATACTTCTATTCGAATTCGAGCAAATGAGGGCATGTACGTAATTCCGTTATGCGATTGACTTTCTAGAAGGGTTTTTTCCCCCTGGCAATTGATCTCAGAAAATCGGACATCCAATTTTTGGTGTTACAAAGGATTTTTCATCATTAAACAAAGACGCTAGTAGCTTTGGGGCCCTTTACATGCACTTTGGGCACCTTTGAGGCGTTTTAAGGAGTTCAAAGTACCACTAATCCCAAAGGCCTTTGGGCCTAGGGTAACATTTCCAAAGTTGTTTTACGCAGGAGTTGGTGATTATTTTTCTTCCTGATTTGCCCTCACTAATATTTTTGTATTCCTGTTTTGCCCTCGCTCTACTATAAATTGCCTCTCTCCCTCAACCTAATGCAATCCTAGAGTCGACAGCGGCCGAGGATCGAGGGTCGGACGTCGCGGATCTGTCAAACAAGATCCAGAGGGTCGGAGCGAGATTCGGATGGTCGAGCGAGGCTTGCCGACAGTCGTCGAGGTCACACAACACTTGGCATCGCGTCATCTGGCCTTTTCCATAGTTCGATCTTCACCGTCTCCGATTCCTGGCGAAGCCGTATTCGGACAAGTTACTTCATCATTCATAATCGGAAGATAACATGGTCTGTTAAGTTGTTTTTTTATAAATAAATATATATATATCCAATCAGGATATATCTGGGCCGGAGGACGTCTGCAAATACCAAACAGGATAATTCTTGACTCAAATTAGGACTATCAAATGCACATGGCCATGCAAAAGCATTACGGCAAAAGCGGTCCCTTAGCTCACCCTTTTTTGTCTCTGTCCCTCTAGGCCCAAGGCCCAAAAACAGCTCACTACTCTAATCAGGCCCAAGGCCCAAAAGTCGAAGTTAACTGTCCTCCCCTCCAAAATACAAACCAGACCAACAACCTTCAAACGGAGGAGGAGGAGGAGGAGAGAGAAAGAAAGAAAGCAAATTTCTCTCTCTCTCTCTCTCTCTCTCCCTCTCTCTCTCTCTCTCGAATATCCTCCGACACAAGCTTCCTCCATAGCCAACAAGCTTCGAATTCGCAAATCAACAAGCTTCGAAAGGTCGAGAAGCGCGAACCCTAGCGTCCTCGTTCGCGCGCAACAATGCGGGTCCTTCTCTCCAAAGAATCCCTCCGATCCGTATAAGACCTCCTCACATGGGCTGATCTTGACGACGCTCGCGAGCGACCCCGATCGTCCCAAGTCCGCCGCCGGATTTCGGAGTCGCTTCGGGAGCTTCTTTGGTCGTCGTCTCGGGTTTCGTCATGTCTCGCAGCGAGATCATGGTCAGGGTTTACGACGGCGACGATTGGGACGACGACAATGGCGACGGCTCCCTCCGGGGGAGGATGGTGTGCAAGCCCCGGTCGTCCGTGTCGTTGCCTTTCTCGCCGCTGACGGTGGTCGGCGGGATCTCCAGGAAGAGCTTCTCGTACAGCCAGCTCCCTCAGGAGCCTCTCAAGCTCTCTGTCCTCAAATTGGACGGCTCTCGCTTCGGTAACCTCTCTCTTCCCCGGCTTGTTCATTTTCCGTCTGTAGAATCAGCTCCAAAAGGTCCGGCTATTATACAGCGATGCAATGTGCGTTTCAGTGGAGTTCGCGCGAGGGATTTGAAGCGATTTGAGCTGCAATAGCTGAGTCAGGCGTTAGGCGCGTTTGCAACATGAATGTTGAGCTTACTTGCTCTGCTCTTAGGTTTCTCGCCATCGCCTCATTTTTACTTCGTATGGTTCTACGAATGAAGGCGTATTTCATTTCAGAACATTAACGTTTTAAAATTGAGAGAAATGCAGGTCCGGCTTCTCTCTTGCTGTGCAACTTCTCTAACATTTCTTACGTTGTCCCTTTCTTGTCCTGAAGATCGCTTGAAATGTGTGGCGATTTGAAGATATTTGAGTTGTCAATGGTATTGTAATCAACCGAATTGATCTTCATATTGGAGTTACTGGGGACATCGATGCTATAGCTACCCTTTAATGCCCCCGCTGTTGATCTCTCACTTTGTTTGGCTGCTGAGAAATTCCCATGAAATTAACCAGTTGTACGAACAATGGATAACTTCAGTAGAGGGCTTGTGAAGAAATAGAACTCAGAGGAAATGAGTTGCAGTTGAGACTTGCTATACCATCTTTGCGTTATGTGATGTCGGAAATAAGGGGAGGAGAAAGAGAGAGCTATTCATGCTGGTTCTAGGTAAATATTGGTCAATTTGATGTTTAAGGAGTTCAAAGTACCTACTTAATTTTGGTCCACAGATATTGAAGTCATGAAAATGGCAACGGTGTTGGAGCTCAAGGAGGCAGTGGAACATTTTTTCAGTTTCAGGCCGAAGAAAGGACCGGGCAAGATATCATGGTACGATACTTTTCTACGTTGCAAGAACCAAAAGAGTTTGGCCTCTCGGTAGCATTGTTTTCTCCGTACTGCAGCTTCTATTCCCAAAAGTCTTGCAGATTTTGGCAGCAGCTCTTTTATATCATTCTCTGATAAAAACCTCTCCTGAAGATGAAATCCTGTCATGTTTCTTTAGAGGCCAAAAGTGAATGTAGTTCACATTTTCCCCTTCGATTATATTCTATTTCTAGATAATATTCACAAATGCCACAATTAACATAATTACTATTTTTGTTGCTTCTGTTTCACATAGGCGGCATGTGTGGGGGCAATTTTGCTTATGCTACGATGGTCAGAAGCTAGTTACAGATACTGATTATATAATTGACTACGGCATTAAGGATGGTGAGCAGGTATGCTCAGGCTTCCTTCAGATATTATAGATATCTGCATCAAGTTGCATGAAACGTGCTTATCAGAAATTTCATGACTGATGGACTGTTGTGTGTAGACATGCTCTTGGCGGCATCAGTAGGTTAGGGTTCTTAGTTTAGTTAGCCCTGGTTTTTTAACGCCGTTTTCGAACAATGTTAATGTTGTCACTATTCCATTTTTGCACAAGTATCTGAAGATGGTAACTGCATTTTTATGGTGCCCTAAAACAAGCATTAATTTGTTTATCCAATGTATACTCCATGCTAATTATTTCCTCCTACTATGTAGCTTCATTTCATCCGGCACGTCTCAAGTGTCCCAAGCTTAACTAAGAAGAAATCTAGTATCTGGCTTGCTGCTCCCAGACAATCCAGGAGGTGAGATTTTCTTCATTTCTTTTTAGGTGTTTTACATATCCACCGTCAGGAATTGAAGTCTAAGCATGCTTCTATGAAACTCGCAGAAGCATTTTGCTCATGCACTAGTTCTAAGCCCAATCAATTAGGGGTAACATAAATTGCGGTAATTCTGTTAGACAGCAAATGCCCATGACATGGCTCATCATATGACATGTCAGCGATTACCTTTTTAATCCAGCCCTCAAACACACTTCCACGATTTTCCGTGCTTTGTTAAAAATGGCCATGAGGGAGCCCAGAAGGGCTTGATGTGTGCTGCATTCCATGTAACGGGTCGATAATCTAAGTTTGAAGATATTTGGTTCCAGCTATTTATTATGTTGACGTTCCAACTCATCTGAATGGGGTGATTTGTAGATCCTTTTCGAGATCAAATAGCTCTGAAAAGGGAGAAGAAACCAAAGGAGATATCGAGAACGGGAATCTCCCGCATGACGAAGTGGTAGAGGATTTCAGCGAGGACACTAATTCCACAGCGGAAAATTTCCTGCAGGGGTGGTTCCCCTATTCTAGATTGGCCATGATAGAAGATAGAAGCAGCGTAGGCAAGGTCACGCGCTCAAAGTGTGTCGACGGCTTTTGGAACAGAGTAAGGGCGTTACTGGTGTTCTGTGCTAGGACACCATATGGTCAGAAGGATCTATGGAGAGATTGAAGAACTTAAAAGTGCAGTGAACCGTTGGTTTGCCCTTCGGCAGAACTGGGCCGAGAACGGAGTACATTGGTCGCCGAAGGTCGAACCTGTCTGTCCGAACAAGCCGCCCTAGCATTGAGCTTGTGATGACTTAGTAGGTACACAACGTCAGCTGTAGATGGTTATTGATTGATTCCGACATGAGGCGATGTATTGTCCGGAGTGATTATTGATTCTCTTTTTTCCGCATTGTTTTCCCAAGCCCTTCAAGTAATGGAATCTCCCCGACTCAGACCTTTTCATTTCTTCCCCCTCTTCTCCATAGATGGATTTCGGATCACAGATCCAAAATCCATCATCCTGAGGAGTAGAAGATAAAAGATCGAGAAGCGGTCATGAAATCTCAACTTAAAATGGAAAAACAGTTATTAGTTATTGATGGTATTTAAGGGTGCATTTTATTTTGCGGAAAATGAAAGATTTGAAAAGTATTTCTCAAAAAAATAAACCTTGTATCTTTTAGAACCAAATGCGGAACATTCCTATGGGATCCCACGTGCGAAAGGCACGTGCGAGGCAAAGATTTAGAACCTCATCAATTTGTGTGGCGACGGAAGAGATAGCCCACCTCCAGAAATCTGCATCCTCTCCTCTTCTTCTTCCTCCTGGGTCACTCAGTCTTTTCCCGCTTATCATCTCTCCCTCTCTCTCCAAAAAGCAATTAGCAAGACCCGTCGCTAGAGAGAGAGAGTCTCGCCGCCGTCGTCGACCTCAAGATCGCAGCCATGGCCAAGGTGATCGTGGCCTCCTCCTCCTCCTGCAAGACCCAAATCCCATCTACCCTCTCCGCCGCAAAACCCACGCAACCCCCATCGCTCCCCCAGCTCAGGCTCCCGAAGCCCCTCGCCTCCCTCTCCCTGAAATCCCTCCCCCTCCTCGCCGCCGCGCCCTCCGCCCTCCTCCTGGCCCAGCCGCTGCCGGCGCTGGCGGAGGAGTTCGAGAAGGCGGCGCTGTTCGACTTCAACCTGACGCTGCCCATCATCGCGGGGGAGTTCCTGCTGCTGATGTTCGCGCTGGACAAGATCTACTTCTCGCCCCTGGGGAAATTCATGGACGAGCGGGACGCGGCGATCAAGGAGAAGCTGAGCAGCGTGAAGGACACGTCGGCGGAGGTGAAGCAGCTGGAGGAGCAGGCGGCGGCGGTGATGCGGGCGGCGAGGGCGGAGATATCGGCGGCCCTGAGCAAGATGAAGAAGGAGACGCAGGCGGAGGTGGAGCAGAAGCTGCTGGAGGGGCGGCGCAAGGTGGAGGCGGAGCTGCAGGAGGCGCTGGCAAGCCTGGAGAGCCAGAAGGAGGAGACCATGAAGGCCCTGGACTCCCAGATCGCCGTCCTCAGCCAAGACATCGTCAACAAGGTCCTCCCCGTCAAATGATTTTTACCATCCCCTGCTTCCCCTCTCCCCCAACTCTTGTGGTTAAAATCAATCGATGCCGAGATTCTTCGCTGCATCTTTCAAAGAAGAAAAAGGAAAAGACTTTCGAGAATTGGGCGCAAGAATGTCTGGAATTCTTGAATTATTCTCATATATCCGTGTAAAGAGATAGATACTTTGCTAGCAGTAATGTGACTACCAGTTAGTGCAATGCCAAAGCTTGTCCATTTGATGAATCTTTGCTCGGCCCACGATTGGGACCATGCTAGGCTCGAGCATTGGACCGCGCCGGGGGGTCGGGGCGGGTCGGCTCCAAGGACGAAAAGGGGAGGCCTAGCTTAGCAAAGCCATTCCTTCTCGGGGCTCTGGTCGGCCCCCGAGCCTGTTCATGCCCGGTTAGCCACTCCATCGTCCTTGGCCGCCCGACACCCTGACATCCTTAATCAGGCCGCCGTTTTCTTCTGTTGCTTTAGTCTCTCTGTATTCCATTTGATTTGCCAACTCGAAGTCATGTCGAGCCGGAGGGAGGAATTGAGAGCATTGCCTTGAATGACGCCAGGACTCGAGACTGTATAGCCTGGAGAACCGTTGGAACGCGGCACGAGTTAGATTAAAGCTACTGGTCGATCTTCGCAGGCCTATTTATTTGCGAAAGTTTTTAACTGGTTCTAAGATTAGGCGCCAGGAGATTAGAACTAGTCCCCGATCCCCCAACCTACCTTTGATCACGGCATGTTTTAGCATCAACAAAAGGTTCCGAGTCATGTTTATCGAAAGTCCTCCCGCCCTTGATTTTGGGTGCGTTTGGAAATACTTTAGGGGAAGACCTTTGGAAAATTTTGAAAGGGCTTTTCCGAAATATGGAGCATGCTTATTCGAGGACATTTCCGCGATTACAAAAGTAGAACGAGGGCAAAATTGAAATAAAAATAACATTTGCATTTCGAAAATATTCAAAGCACAAAGCACCTATTTGACCCACACAAAAAAAAAACAGTCAAAGCACCTCCGAACATGCCTTGGGGTTAAAGACCTTTAGAGGCTTTTGAAAATGCAATTACATCTTTTCAAATCTATCCAAAAAAAAAATTGCGGATGGCATTTGCATTTTTCCAAGGGATTTTGAACCCAAAGCTTCTTGGAAATGCAGTTGACAAATGCACCCTTTATTCTCAAATAAAACCGAACTCAATCACTTTGACTAGAGCTATCAATGTGGGTTCATGACCCATTTTGTGACTCATATTTTGTGCAAGTATGTCGTATGTCGGTTATAAGTTTTTAAATGGCCCAATGAAAATGGGCTTAAAATGTTAAATCAGATGAGTGAAAAATGAGTCCGTGATTGAATCCATTTTCGGCACATTAAGTCGTCTATTGGGTTGGACTTGGCTTGGGACCCTCAAGTATATTAGTTTTTTTTTTTAGTTTTTATGTTTTATAAGTAAAATAAAGAGAGAAAAATAAAATTGAAAAATATAAAAATTGTTCAACAGGTGGAATATCACCACCGCTTATGCTGGCCGCTGGATTTCAATGGGCAAAAAGGAAAAGAAAATAGAAAATAACAATAAAAGTAAATTTTTAAAGAAAATTATTAAAGAAAATTTCCCTAGATTGGTATCGTGTGAAACTGTTTTAACAATATCATTTTTTTAACAAATTATAAGAAATAAGTATCTCATGGTTTGATCAAATATAAAAGTGTTAAAGTAATGCGAGTAGGGTGGAATATGAGTCGAGTCAGGTATGGATCGTTAGATTTGTGTTACATAAAAATATTGTCGAAACGAGCCAAATTGGTCGACATGGGTAGGATCATTTTCAACTCAGCCCTACCTACCCATTTGACGCATCTAATTTGACCTAATAAACCCTTTGATATCCATCTCTTTTGAAAATAATGGCCAACCTTTATTTATTTATCTTTTGTCGAAATGGCCAACCGATTAACACGTAAACAATCGACCCTTCCTCGGGGACATTCAGCCCTGAAAAAGCACATTTGTATCAAGCCCCTCATGTGCACATAAAAAAAAAACGTTAAAAAGACTCGAATTTGCACGAACTTTTTTACATAGTGAAGAAAGGGATGCAGATCCTAGGTAAGGTCAATCGAAGGGAGTTTTAATTTAAATTTAAGGTTTTGGGGGTTGTTGTGGCTTTTGGACCAAAATGCCCTTGGTGAAGGCTCAAAACGTGCGCTTGACGAGCATGTGTTCATTGGCCCGCCATTATTTTTCGACGACGATGAGATTGGAGGTCATCGGATCAAAGTGATTAAGTTCAGGGGTGTTTTGATTAAAGTCAAGTTTGAGAGGAATTTCGAGAAACTAGGGCCACTTTAGAGGGTCACATGAGTCAAAAGTGCTTGTGTTTTGGAGAGTTTTTTCGAGTAATGTCAACCGCCATCCTCCCAATTGGATCTTCCTCCTCCTCAAGCATTTGCCAATGGCAGCCTCCCCCCGCCACGGCCCCTGCACCGTCGGCAACTCGGCGCCTTCCACGACCATTCTACCCTTCTCTCCCTCCCCAACTTGCATTTCTCGGCCCTCTCTTCCCCCCACCTCTTCCTCTCTTTTGTTACGAGGTGTGTATTTCTCGCTCCCTCTTTATCGAGTCCTCCGTATGTTTTAGAGCCGGGTATCAACCGAACCGAGAAATCCTCATTCTTTCCTTTTATATTTTTTTTTATCTTGCACCATGTGTTCTTGTTGTTGTCACCTTTGCATTTGGTTCCTCTCTCGCTTTATGCTCCGGTTGGCCTACTTCTTCACAATTCCTAAACGCGAATCAACCGTGACTCATCAGAACTCATCGAATATGCTCAAGCTCCATTTCTATGGTTAGTGTTCAGGAAAAAAAAAAACGCACATTGCTTCGAAAAACACACGGGTGAAACATTCAACGAAACAAATAAAGCTCCATTGAGAAGCCCTACGTCTGAAACATTCCATGAAACAAACATTAAAGAACTAACACAGACATGAATTGAAGAAAGAACAGACATAATGGACAGACTACACACAAAGTGCTCTGGTTCACTGCATGCCCCGACCAAGTTAGCTCCCTCGTTTTTCTTTTTTCTTTTCTTTTCTTTCTTTTCATCATTCTAGCGCACCCATCCAAACTTCCAAGATATCATCCCAATGGGCAGCTATGAATTTTCTTCTGTTCTACAGTTGGCATTTTGATACCTCACGGCTTATACCTCACCTCCCCCTTCTCAGTCGCATTACCTCACCCATTCCGGCACCACATCATCGCACTACCAATCTCAACAGCCCAGCCACACAACTAACCACGACAAGTTCCATAGACTTCACACTAACCAAAATACGCAACATGCATTCATGAATGCACCGCGACCCACGACGCCCGTTCGGTTCACCGAAGCTTGATTCCCGTTGTCGAGACTAGTGGATAAGTTAGGGAGATTACTTGCCCAAGTTCCAGAAGCGTTCTTTTTTACTGAAATCTATCGCATGCAGACGAAGACCAAACTTCATCCGGCAACGGCTCATCCCCCAACATTCCACCCTTACCCCTCTACATTGTTAGGATTAAGAGATGAATTAGGGAACCCACTTGCCTTTGTCTCTGTCGCAGTTGCTCAACGGCTCTCTGGGTCGTCGGATGATCGTCTTCTCTGAAGTGCCAACAGCTTCGTTCGTCCACTGGAAGGAAAATGCAGAGGGAGGAGTGGAATGTTGGGGTTTCCGTGGGTGACACCACCGAGAGAGAAAAACAAAAACAAGATGATACCTGCAGCAATGGGTTTTCCATCAGCTCTTTCTCCTCTACGTGGGCCCGTAGCTGCTGCGGTGGCCAATTCTTGATATTATGAGGCTGGGCTTTGGTGACACGACCACGAGTCCAAAAAACAAAAATGGGGAACAGCCTTTGGGTCTTCCTCTGGTGATCCAAGTCTTCGCTTGGGCCATCAGAGAAAGGAACATTGGGCTCATTATCCTTATTTATAATGGGAGTTGCTAATTGGGCCCATGTCCACGAAAATTTTGCCAGCCGATGCAAATCCAGAATGGGCCACAAAATTCTATTCCCGATCGAGACGAGAATTTAAATGGGCTGGGCCCAATCGCCATTTCTCGACTGCCACCTGTTATATAGCCCATCGCGCTCAATGACCTCGTCCAAATTGAATCCAAATTCATCCGGTCCCAAATTAGTTTTCTAATCCATTTCATTTATTTCTCGAAATATTTAGATAGGGCATTACATGATGGTATGTACTTTCCACGAGATTCGAAGAAAGGCACAATCAATAGGTCATACAAAAAGTCAATGAGCAATCGATTTCATTTAGGACAAGCAGTATTTATGCCATCCGAATGGAGAAAGAATTAAAAAAAATAAACATATTGTATTAATATCAAATACAATAATGAGCCTTTTAATTTGATCGATTAATTTTAATCATTTTCACATTGGTGCCAATTAACTATCAAATGATAGGTCGGGTCGAGTTTGAGTCGAGGTTAAAATGATCGGACTCATATTGATTCATTTAATATGTTTTGACCAATTTTTATGCTACAAAAATCGAACAACCTATACTCAATCCATATTGCTAAAACAATTCAATATTAGAATCAATTGAGAAAATTTATTTCTTATAAATTCTTAAAATTTGTTTTTTTTTGTTAAAATACAATGGACTATCTTCATAATTATTTAAAAAAAACTGATTTGTTTATTTTTTTTTTTCTTTGTCTTTCATTGCTTTCTTTTCTTCTACATCTAGCGACTAGCCGACAACTAGCGGCGGCGGCGGCCAACAATCATTGTGGAATTTCGTACAATATATAGCTAACTTGTCGTAAAAATACATATTTTTTCTTATTTTTCAGAAAAATAAGAAAATGACTCACTTAAGCTGATTATGAAAAATCATAAAATTAAAAGAATTAAAAAAATGACTTGTTTTAGACTTACTTAAACTTATTTAATTACTAACCCGTTTAGGGAAAATTTCAAATAAAGACCCGAAATGTCATCATTTCTCAAATAAAAGTTGTAAAGTGGATATTGTTTCAAATAAAGGCATGAAGTGCCCTTATTGTTTAAAAAAAAGGACTAACTAAAGGCATTTTCATCATTTTTTCCCTTTTTTTCTTTCTTCTTTTCCTTAAGGCAACCCATATATAATCCATACTATTAAATATCGGTTAAAATATGCGTTCTAAACCCATTTTGCCACCTCTAGTGCCAATTGAGTCCATATGGCCACTTTAGATTAAAAAAAAAATTGCTAACATAAATACCAGTCATTCCATGTGGTATGGCTAATGTTGATGTGGAAATATTTGAATAATATTTTTTTTCCATTTCTGGCAAAGCCGACCCTCATCAAGGGTAAGGCGGCCTCGTCGAGCCTTCCTTGGGCACCTCGTCAATGCCGACACAAGCCATGGAATAAAAAAGAAAGAAAAAATAAAAAATTTTGGTAAAAAATTATTTAAAATGTCTACGTCAACACAAGTTATGCCATTCACATGAGTAATTTTCAGCCTAAATTGGCCGCGTTAACTCAATTAACACAAATATGAAAGGTTTAGAGCTAAATTAGTCCAATTAAAAGCTTTAGAACTAAGTAGATATCAATGCTATAGTTTTTGGACTTTTTTCAGTAATTTGTCCTCGTGGAACGATATTCTAGGATTAGAAGTACAATTTCAAAGGGTATACCAAGCCCACCAAAGAAAGAGACATCGAAAATGAAAATCCAATTTCTACACATGAAGTCGAAACCACGTTCTTGTTCATTCTTGCATTACACGTCCTATTAATACACAAGGTGTGAAGTGCCTTCAACTCGTAGCGAGTCAAACTCGTGCGAGACAAATCTCTCTCTCTCTCTCTCGTCGAGTACTCCAAAACGGAATCGTCCCCAATTTCGCTTCCTTCCTCCGCTGGCTACTTCTTCCAACTTCAGTAACACGCGAGAGGGAGACAGCAAAAACAGACAGACAAGACGACAACACATCATTCCAACTTCGAAGGACTGAGGATTCATCACGAAACGTGGTCAAGTTCCTTGCACGGAGAGGAGGAAATGAAGCCGTGAGTAGAGGGGAGAGGCATGTTCTGTGAGCCAAATTTGATTGGTTTGATTAAGGAACAGGGCTAAGATGTGAGGTCAACTCCATTATAAAATGGATCGGAGGCGTGAATTATAAAACCATCCACTCCAGATGATGCAACGTTTGCTCGGCATCACCAAGATAAACGGATTTACCGGGAGGTGGTTAGAATTTCCCCGTACTATTTACCTGTCTCAATGGCGAAACGGGTAACGAAAAGAGACTTGTGAGATTTCTGACTTTTAGAGAAGAGATATCTCGTTGAGAGAAAATCTGGGTCCATTAATTCGAGGGTTAGCTTGAATATAATCCAACACTTTGGAATTTTATAGGGCTAACGATGGCTGGTTGCAATTAGAGGCGCACTTTAATCTCAAATCCCGCCCCCACCTTGAAAAGGAATAAATTTATGAAGAATTAAGTGAACTTTCAAATCTGTCTGGTAGAACCTTAATGTTTCAGAACGTTTTTTTTTTTCTCCTTCCATTTTGGGAATTTTCTAGCATGATTCCATCTATTTAGAATTAGATATTTTTGTGAATTCTTATATTTTATCGGTAAAAATTAGTCGCTCAAAATTTATCTATTTTGTCATGCCAAATCAATCTTGTGGGTATGCGGCTCCATTGGGAAAGAGATTAGGGAGTGGAGATGCTAACATAACAAGCGCAGGATTCAATTCTCCCACTTTTCATGTACCCACGAGGTTTTGAGTTTCTGGTTTTATTGGAGATCTAAAACAACATAAAAGTTAATCTCTTATTTGCTCCGTTTTGAGTAATATATTCCATTTAAACACGAAAGCCTTCCTAAAACAATTTACAATTTCATGTGCATAAATGTAAATACCGGTCATTATCCTCGACAATATAATATATATTATTTTAGCAAATATGCGCTTAATTTTATACGTCGTTATCCATATGTTTAGAAAGACATTCAATATTGAATAAAATGACAAAAAAAAATGAAGATAAAAGTCACTTTCAATACATTTGTCGATTTTTTTCCTTAATTTGGAAGGTCATAAAACTCGAAACTCCGATTTTGAAGAAGAGGGAATTAATTCTATTTCCCTCTTCTTCAAAACTGGTATGTTCAAGAAAACAAAAGCAATATCATAACGCGATTGCAATTTTTATTTATTTATTATGCCGATTAATTGTGATTTCCTCCATTTTCCGGTTCACAACCTCTTTCTCTCTCTTCTCGTAACTTCGGTACAGTCTTGTCAGTTTTCAGCTCCGAAAAATCGTACAAGGAAAGAGCATCTGCTCGAACTCCAGGTAGAAATCCTTCTCTCTCTCTCTCTCTCTCTCTCTCTCTCTCTCTGCCTTCGCGGTATTCAAACGGTGCTTTCTTCTCCAAGGTACCTTCTAATTACGTATCATAAGCTCGTGGGTTTCTATGTTCTGATGTTTCTTTTGAGCGATGACCTTTTGTCGGTTGTTGCTTCTTCTCTGTAAAGGCAACCAGTCCCTCGTACTTTCGCTGTTTGGAAATTTGGACCGGAGCTCCGTAGTCTGTCGAGAAACCGCCCCTTTGTTCTGGCTTCTGATTGTTCAAAATCGAAACTTTCTGGGAACAGCGTATTATTCCGTCTCTCTGTTGAGTTCGTGTTCCCTTTTCTGTTGAACTGCAAAATTTGGTGATTTTTCCCAGCTATTGTTTAGATGATGGTTTCTGTGTTGGGTCATACTTGATTTTGTCACTGTTTCAAATTTCAAACTTGTTGATATGATTTGTAGTATCTGTAACCTCAGTCGACTGCAATTCGGATCTGCCTAAGTTCTTTCCGAGTCTGGGCTATCTTTGTAAACATTTTGTGTTTTTGCACGACTTTAAAGTGATGATAGTTCAGGCCACCAGTGGAACGTGATCTTTATGTAGAGCTTCTTTCTCAATTAGGTCTGTTGAGTAGTCTAAGCTGATCGCCATACTTAGTCATTTCTAGGAGAATAACCTGTGGAGTTGAATCTTTTTTCTTTTTTTTCTTTTTCCTATAATAAAAGCTTAGTGCTTTTTCGTTAATTGTTTTGTCAATGATGCTTATTCGATGATTTTTCGAGGCCGTTGCAGGAGGGATGGCTGAAAAAGTCATAGCTGCTAATCCGCCCACCGCTGAACCTGTTGCTTTTGAGTATGAGTTATTTGAAGGCGATCCCGACCACCTCCGGACCGTGGTGGCCACGTCAAACCAATCAACCCCATGGATTGACCCTGCCACAATTAAACTTAGGCATAGAATTGGAAGGGGCTTGTTTGGTGATGTTTGGTTGGGAACTCATCATCAGTCAAGTGATGATTATGAAGAGCACCATGAAGTGGCTGTCAAGATGTTACATCCGGTCAAGGAGGATCATGCGAGATCTGTGTTGAATAAGTTTGAGGAT
The DNA here is from genome assembly GCA_016432845.1 of Psidium guajava. NCBI lineage: Eukaryota > Viridiplantae > Streptophyta > Magnoliopsida > Myrtales > Myrtaceae > Psidium > Psidium guajava. Next base: position 31,608,789 of record CM028229.1, on the reverse strand, counting down.
CTTTTCACCAAATGTCGAGGGACCAAACGTGTTTGTTGGTTGCATGGAGTTTCTATTCTAAATGGAAAAGTGAGTTATGATGGCTTTTATAAAGTAAAAGCTGTCTTATAAAGGTAGATACCTTTTGCTAAGAATAACGCTCTCTGAATGTATGCAGATATGCATTATCATGAAATTTTATGAGGGATCCGTTGGGGACAAGATGGCTCGTCTCAAGGCCGGAAAGCTCTCGCTGCCAGAAGTTTTGAGGTAATGCACCCAAACTGTAAGTATTGCATCTTTAAACGTTTAACATGTGCTAATATTTGCCTTTTACAGGTATGGCGTTGATTTAGCTCAAGGTGTAATGGAGTTGCATTCGCAAGGGATTCTAGTCCTCAACCTTAAACCTTGTAACTTCCTTCTTGATGAAAAGGATAGAGCCGTTCTTGGGGACATTGGTATACCATCTGTACTTCTCGGAATCCCGTTGCCTAGCTCAGATTTGACTCGCAGGTTAGGAACCCCAAATTACATGGCTCCTGAACAGTGGCAACCAGATGAAAGGGGCCCTATATCCTTTGAGACCGATTCCTGGGGATTTGGCTGTTCCATTGTGGAGATGTTAACTGGTCTTCAGCCTTGGTTTGGTATGTCTGTCGACGAAATATACAACTCAGTTGTAAGAAAGCAAGAAAAACCATCGATCCCGAGTGGGCTACCTCCTCCAATCAAGAATGTTCTGCTGGGATGCTTCGAGTATGATTTTAGGAGCCGTCCATTAATGACAGATATTTTGCAAGCATTTAAAAGGTACTCCTTAGGTTCTGTGAATCTTTCCAAAGATATCGATTGGTTCCCTTGGTTCATCTGACAGTTGCCACTTGTCTGTACTGATGTTTTTCACTTTATATTGTATGGAGATTTTTACCTATGTTTAAGCACGTAGTCAAATCAGTCAGGATTTGAAGGATGAATATGAAGCTGCATTAGAGTATATTCATGGTTGATTATTGCCATGTGTGCTGCTGTATTCTTGGTTCGGTCTTTTGCAATTTCAGGGTTTGAATTGGTGGCTGTGTTTGTTGACAAGATTCTTTGGTTGTTTTATTTCTGTCTTCAAAGGTGGTGAGTAGACTTAAGATTTGCTCTGTTGCTTAACTAGTTTTTTCTCTCTTCTAGAATTCAAGGTCTCAGTGCACTGCAAGTTTAGACATATTGGCTTGCTCGTTTTCACTTGCAGTTAAATGTGGCTATTGATTTTGCAGTGCACAAAATGCAGACTATGGTGAAGCAGGATGGAGAGAGATTGGGAGTAGGGTAGGCAAAACAAGTAGCCTTGGTTACACAGAGTGGTTTCTTTCGAAGGATCAGCTCCAGGTGGGTGATGCCGTGCGTTCAAGAAAGCCATCGAAGTCATGCAAGCTAGAAAATATGGATGTCCCTGAAGGAGCGATTGTGGGTCTGGACCGCGACACAGATCGAGATGGCTTTGTGCTGGTTAGGGTTCATGGCATCCATGACCCGTTGAGAATTCACATCTCAAAATTAGAGCGAGTCACTCATGGCCTGGCTGCTGGAGATTGGGTGCGGTTGAAGGAGGAGGACAAGAAGCACTCATCTGTGGGCATTCTCCATTCTATTGACCGCAACGGAAGTGTATCTGTGGGATTCATCGGAATGGAGACCCTTTGGAAAGGAAGTTCTTCGGATTTACAGATGGCAGAATCATACTGCGCGGGCCAATTTGTACGATTGAGACCCAATGTTCTTAGCCCTCGATTCAAGTGGCCGCATAAAAGGGAAGGCACTTGGGCCACGGGGAGGATATCTTGGATATCACCGAACGGGTGCCTCATTGTGAAGTTTCCTGGGTTATTGACATTTGGGGACGAATCGAGCAGCTTCATGGCCGATCCAGCAGAGGTGGAAGTGGTCACTTTCGATACCTGTCCTGGGATCGTGAAGAAATACCAGCACCTCGAGGATTTTCATTGGTCAGTGAGACCACTTGTCATTGCGATTGGTCTATTCACTGCCATGAAGTTCGGAGCTTTTGTCGGCAAGAAAATGGGAAGATCAACTGTCAAAAAGCCACACGGGAAAGAGTATCACGGTGAGCGTCAACAAGAAGTGGACGGCCAAGTGGCAAGTAATCCAGCATGGCTTCCGCCTCCGGTGGCCAACATTCTTTTCAGGGAAGGCGTCAGTGCTGGTGCTCAATAGCCATGCCCCTGCATGGCGAATGTGATTGTCGCCACCGCTTAACGCAGGTTAGCCAGGGTTTACCTTCTGAAATGATGTCGTCCTGGGAGACAATATCGTTGTATATAATCACTTTGCTTGCTAACGGGCAAGTCCTGATGTCTGAACTGTTACCTTTTAAGCGTGTATATATTCTTCTTCTGTCAATAATTCCTTCACTCACCACATGGACCGCCCCCGCCCCTGCGAAGAGGTATCGTGTTTAGGGAGGTCACAGACGAGCCATGCCGCGCCGAAACCAACTCATTACAGTGCTTAGCCTGCCTTAGTAAGGTTGCTTGGCTGGACCCATCGGCATGACAGGGCAACGCAGAAGTCAATAGCTCACGTGTTATGTCGGCCCCCTCGTGCGGTTCCTTGAGATGCCGTGCCAAGCCGACATGTGGGTTTCGCCGGGCGGTGAATTGGTGGCCATCAAAGCTGCAGGTGTTGACATCCCGTGGCCGGAGGAATCCGGCATGTTGTAGTGCTGCGCACACGTGGCTATTCTTGGGATTGTGCATCGCCGGAGCGCCCAGGCCGGCAAGGCCTGACCCGCCGGATGGCTCTTCCCGATTGCAACCTCCATCTGTTTGCCAATTATTCGTGATCCCAATCATTTGCGATGTAGATTCTGCTTGTTTGTCCTGGTGGGAGACCCATTGGGTCTTCACTCGTTTAATCATAGCATATCATCACCAGAAAATTGATAAATTGGGAAAAGACTAAAAAAAGGCTACTTGATAACTCAACCAAGCACTGAAAATTAAAAAGCATTGCTTAATGAGATTAGCAAAATTAGACTCGCTTGATAACATTAAATTGCGTCGAGCTAAATGATTTGATTAAGTTAAAGGATCCATTTAATCGTAAGTGAAGGGTTATCTAAACAATAATCGGTGGTAGTTAAAATCTTGCCGAATATATTGATGAAACTTATCAATAAATATCGCTCTCTCTTATTTGGTAAGAGATTCATGATATTCTAGGGAGAATTACCAACAAAATTTTAAATATATTGTAATTATGTTAATTAAGTTTTAATTTTTTTTAGTAAATTAAGTTCTAAACGTTTTGCATTTGTATCAATTTAGTCAATCTGGCTAACTTTAGTCGGCCGGCGTTTCTGTGGCAATTTTCAATAGTATTTTAGTAATTTTTTTTCCTTTTTTTTTTCCCTTTTCCTTCTTCTTTCGGCAGATCACCAAATTGATGACTTGCTAGAGGCGAGACCAGCAAGGTTCAACCTCGCCATCACTGGGTGAGCTACCCCCCCCCCCCCCGACCATGGCGAGGCTAAGCCTTAGTAGTGGCCAGCGAGCTTGACGCTAGCTTCCCCCTCGCCTCTTGGCAACTAGCTAGAGAAAGAAGGAGAAACAAAAAAATAAAAATCAATTAATACATAAATATCAAAATATTAGTAGAAATTGTCGCATTAGCATTGGCCTATTAAAGTTTGTCGAATATGTTAAATTGGCATAAAGGCAAAAATTTTAAGAATCAATTGGCCAAAAAAATAAGTTCAGGATTGAACTAGCATAACCGTAATAAGTTTATGACATTTTTGATAATTTCATCCGATGTTCTATTATCAATTTTCAATTATCGTCAAACAAAATTTTGTTTCTATTTTGAGCATTTAAGATGAAGGTTAATAGTACGGAAGATCTTAAATTGGTACACATGTGATAAATTTATTCTAAACTAATTTTTTTACCACAAAAAAATGAATCTTGTATACTTGTGACAATTTTACTTTAAACTAACTTTTTTACCATAAAAAATCTCAAAACAGTCTACATGTGACAAATTTTTCCTTTGTTAGTTTCCTTTATATTGGGCTTTGTACCATTGAGAACCCCAAATAGGTACATTTACGATAAACGGGTGGTAAAAATCTACAATTGGTACACATATTATGTAACTCGGCAATTTAACAACAAAATTTAATGAAAACAAACGGATGATAAATTTGTTGCAGATATACCAATTTGAAGTCAATTTGGGATAAATTTGTTATATGTATTTTAGTTTAGGATTTTTCGTAATATTAACCCTTGAGATTATCGATACTAAAAATTCAACACTTGACCAAAAAAAAAATTTTGAGCTTTAATTTTTTGTTTCTGCCAAACAAGTCCTGAGACTGCTATTCAATTTCTTCTTTCAACGAGGTCCGGAGTTTTACGTCTACTTTTGAAGCTATTGCTTCTGAAGAAAAAGCCCATCTGGGCCCACTTCGGACCACGAGTAGGAGCCCATAACACACCATTTTGCCACTTTGTTTCTTTTAGGCCTTAGTCTGGTCTTTCTAGACTAGGCCCATCTTGGACACTGATGTATTCTCGATTGGGCCCAAATTTTAATTTCAACGTCTGGTAATTCTTCGGTAGGCCATAAATCGAGGATTAATATTGGCCGTAGACGTTAGAAACTATCAATTCCAAAAACAAATCGACTATGGAGAGCGTCGATCTACGAAAGAGATCGCAAATCACGATAGATCGAACATAAGGAAATGGTCGGTCCCGGACGCGAGCCGCTCGGAGAAAATGTTACATCACCGGATCTTATTCGGGCAAAGTATTTTCGATTTTCTTCGCGAACGGGAAAAACCCATTGGGGATAATTCTGGAGACGGCAATACACGCGTGCTCTTTTTTCTTGTCTTGTAGGTTAGGTAAGATCGATGGGGATTAAATGCCACCCTCTTGCATTATCTTATATGATCAAAGCGCGAGATCCAGCTAATTCCAGTCGCTTTGGCCATAATTAGAAGGTATGGGCACCAAACCCTAAAATTGCTAGAAAAAAACCATGGGACATTGGGAACCAATTGTCCAACATTTGCCCTAATAAGAAAATGACCCGCTTTTCAAAAAGCAGGATTTGGATCCTTAAAGATCCGAGAAGGATATCTCCCCCGATGTCCATTTTCGCAAGCCATTCTTTCACATTTCAATCCAGTGGGCCCCACTTGGGAAACCTTTTGTTACATCATTTTTTTCGATTTTTTTTCTTTTTTTGAAATTTTGGTCTAGTGGAATTGACAATTGATGTTGGCTAATCCGCGAAGATCACCTCCCCCCTCCCCGAAATTCTCAAATCCTCGGACTGAATCTTTTCATGATGTAAGAACACTAAACAACAGGGGGACAGAGGAGATGATGTCTTTCTTCTTTTCTGGGAGAAGAGTTTTGATCCTTAAATTCAATCATGGCGTGCAGCAATCAATGGCTCATCCTAAAGGTGAGGTCATCTAATCTAATCTTAAAGCGATTGTTATCCCGAAAGAAATCTAAGGATGTAGAAGTAAAAGATTCTAGTCGATCCAAAGCAACCGAAGCGTTTGCGATCAATTAGTGGAATATCGTGGGGATTCTTGTTGATTTTGTCGGGACTGAAGCGAAGCACGCCCGTTTGTCTCCTTCTAAATTCAATCGAATCGTTTTTCCTCTTAAGAAGTGATATTGAAAATGCGATGGCCACCATTTGATGTTAGAGTCGGTAAAGTTGATAGATGACATCGAGTGATGCCCAAGTCGGATTGGAGTTTTTGTCTAGCATATAACTCGATCTTGAAAATGCTATGGACATCATTTGATGTTAGAGTCGGTAAAGTTGATAGATGACATCGAGTGATGCCCAAGTCGGATTGGAGTTTTTGTCTAGCATATAACTCGATCTTGAAAATGCTATGGACATCATTTGATGTTAGAGTCAGTAAAGTTGATAGATGACATCGAGTGATGCCCAAGTCGGATTGGAGTTTTTGTCTGGCATATAACTCGATCTTGAAAATGCTATGGACATCATTTGATGTCATCTAGAGTCGATAAAGTTGATAGACGGTATCGAGATGCTTGAGTTGAGTTGGAGTTTTTGTCTAGCATATCGGTAATGGGAATCGATGATGCCATGGTTGTAGACTGTGTTTTTTGTTTGTAGAAAGGACAAATCTAACTGTGCAATCCCTAAGCAAGTTGCCACAACGAGTTCATAAGGAGGGACGATTTGATTTTTTTTTTTTAATGCGAGATTTTGCCTGGAGACGTGTAAAATGGACGGTTTAATGCTTTCCATGTTATTACCATCATCATATAATTTATACACTTAGATAAACTTGGCAAGGAACGAACAAAATCTCTAGCTTATTCAATACAGAGGATAGAGGTGCCACAGTAGCTAAAAAGACTAACCTTGTCAAATCATATGAGCACAATAAAAAAGGAAATTGTCGCATCAGAAATGATAATTTAAATCACGTTTACCTAGTAATAGGAATGTGATCCTATTGATATAAAAATTGAGATACAAAGACGCTAGTATCTTAAGTACAAGGTTTGATTTTGCGGCCTCAAAAAAGGTAAGAGCGATCGTAGATTCCAAATTTAAACCCTAGTATCATTGTTATTTTTAAAAAAAAAATTGGTACAGTGGAATTGACAATTGATGTTGGCTAATCCACGCAAGTCACCTCCCCTCCCCGCTCTCGAATCCCCAGATTGAATCATTTCATGATGTAAAAACACTAAACAACTGGGGAACAAAGGAGATGATGTTTGTCTTTTTCAGAAGAATTTTGATCCTTAAATTTAATCATGGAGTGCAGCAATCAAGGTCTCATCCTAAAGGTGAGATCATCTAATCTAATCCAAATCTTAAAGTGACTGTTATTCGAAATGAAATCCAGGGATGTAGAAGTAGAGATTCTACTGGATCCAAAGCAGTCCAAGTGTTCGTGATCAATTAGTGGAATATCGTGGGGATTCTTGTCGGTTTTGTCGCAACTAAAACGAAGCATGCCCGTTTGGCTCCATCTGAATTCAATTGAATCTTTTTTATCTCAAGAAGCGACTTTGAAAATACGATAGACATCATTCGATGTTAGAGTGGGTAAAGTTGATAGACGACATTGAATGATGCTCAAGCCGAGTGGGAGTTTTTGTCTAGGATATCATAACTGAGAATCAACAATGTTATGGTCGTAGATTGTGTTTTTCATCTCTACAAAAAACAAACCTAATCGTGCAATCCCTAAGTAAGATGCTACGACGAGTTCATAAGGAGGGGCAATTTGATTTTTTTTTTTCGATGTGAGACTTGCTTGGAGACATGTAAACGGGTCAGTTTAATACTTTCCATGTTATTACCATCGTCATATAATTATTCACTTAGATATACTCGGCGAGAAATGTACAAAATCTCTACCGTATTCAACCGTGAAGGGTAGAGGCATAAAAAAACTCTTAACCCTTTCTAACCACTTGAGTGTAAAAAATGAGAAATAAAACCGTCGCATCCGAAGCGACCACTTAAATCATACTCATCTACCAATAGACAGGCGACAAAGCGGGGTAAAGAGATATGCTAGTATCATAGGTGCGAAGTTCGACTCTTATACTCTGCAAAGAGATAGAATAAAAGATGAAAAATAAAACTGCCACATCCAAAGTGACCACTTAAATCATACTCAGCTGCCAATGGACATATGACAACACGGGATAAAGAGACTAGGAGGTAGGGTATTCTAGTATCATAGATGCGAAATTCGATTCCCGTAATCTGTAAAGAGATAGAACAAAAAGATGAAAGATAAAATTGTCACATCTGAAACGACCACTTAAATCATACTCATATGCCAATTAGGAGCTCGGGCACGTTGGTATCATACGTGTAAAGTTCGATTTTCGTATTCTGCAAAAGGCAGGACAAAATCAAATAGGACGGCTAAAGATAAGAAGGGAGAAAAAAAAAACGTCAATACTTACCTAATTTTCTCCAAAGAAACAAAGAAGAAGTACCGTTCAAGATGAGATTCCACATCACAAACAGTGGGAAGTGGATAAAGCCAACGTTAAAAGTGTTTTAGAACATCACAAGTTGAAGCCGCTTGTCTGGTGATTACATAAACTTCGAAAAGCGTCCATGATTATAAAAAAAAAAAAAGATTCGATCGAGATTAGCTGCGATCGAGATGTGACGCATTACGTTAGACCCATCTCATTATAATATGTACTTTTCCTTAAAGCACTTTTCCTAATTCTTCTATATATTAGTTTTGCGTATTATAAAAAAAAATAAAAATTTTGAGTCACAAAATTTCTTTTATTAAGTACCTCTTTTTTTTGTGTTCGAAAATTTCCAATATTCGAGATAGAATGCTTCCCAGCTTAAGAAATCTCAAATAATCGCACAACAAAGCAAATACCATAAATCGAATAACAAAACACACTTTACAGCTAAAAACACATTTTCATTCCTTAAGAGTAAATTTGTCGTCATAAATATTCGGCGGCCGATCACGAGACTTAGTAACGAGAGTGTGTCGAGATATCTCACGTCATTTATAATGACTTGTGATGAGCATCTATATTTAATGTCCTCGTCACTATCGCCTAATAATAATACCACACCACACCGATATCGATATATTGAAAGAACGCAGTTTAAATACAGGTAAGGAAAGTAACTGCCCCCCATAAATTATTGCAAAAGATTTTTGGGGCCACTTATCGGATCAAAAACTATTGCAAAAAAAATCTTGTAATCCTCCTTCAAATATATATATATATATATACACATGTATATTTAAAAAGTGGGGCCCATCACCATAGGATGCTCTCTCCCTTTGGCTGGTCCCAAAAACCCTAGATAGATCTCCAATTTTTTTTTCTTATATATAAAATTTGCCCCGGATTCCTAAAAAGATTTTGTTTTTATCCTCACCCAACTGGCTCCAAAACGTGCCATTGGCGACTCATAATGATTGCGATTGAATTTGTGGGCAGAGGTCACCGTGGAGGGCCCTGTGAAATGTGTGATGTAAAGATGCGAAATTGTCGATCCCAGTGTTCATCTCAAGATCAAAATCGAACCGGCGATGTCGATTCGTTTTCCATTCGACGTTTAATTACGTGGTTATTGACAGCCAACCCCATTTATTTTAAGCCCCCCGGTTCAAGAAACAGAGCTAACAAAGCAATAAAATTTTTTTCTTTTGTCCGAACGAAACTTGGCCTCTTGAGCTTTCGCTATTCGACGCAAGAGTTGGCCGATTTCTTTGATCAATGTTAATACCCTATAAATCGAAATTCAAGAAATGAATCGACGGGATAGAATTATAGTGGTGGAACCGTGGCCACCGGTTCCGGAACCCTGAACCGGCCTTGTTTTTTTTTTTTTTGTAAATTTTGGGAATTTTGATTTTCAAAATCAAATCAAATTTTTAAGTAATAAAATTTCAAGTAAAATTTTAAAAAATTGTAATCAAACTTATAAAATTTTTAGTAGCCGTTGGGCTGACGATTCGGAACTGCCGGTTCCGAACCGTCGAACCGGCCGTTCGGGCCGGTTTGGCGATTTTGACGGGCCGGAACCAGCCCGTGGCTATGTCTAGATAGAAATGTCTGCTGCCGCATATAGAAGTGTCTATGCCGCTCGAGTTGGAGATTTTACACGACGACGGCTGAGGCATGGATCGAGCTTCGATGATTAGACGCGACTATAGAGTAAGCGAAATCTTATCCCGAAGTCGTGGGGGATGATGTTGCCCTGTTTTTTTTGGCAACAGTGAAAAAGAATAAAATAAAATCCTTCGCGTGCCTTATGAACAGTTGTCGTGCTATTTGTTCCTTCCCCCTCCCCCATATGTTTTTGTGGACCCTTTCAATAAGGACATGCAACACTAGCACACTCGCATAATGCACATGACATATCCACCCACGCCCATAATTCTATCATATCCATTTCACCTAATCTTCGAGATTTTGAAGACCTTGACCTTGACCTACTATAGTCTTCCACTCCATTTTAGCCCAAAAATAGTAAATAAAAAAAATAAAAAAATAAAAAAATTTTGGTGGGCTTGCTTATTAGATCTCGACGCGGGCGATCGTGCGACCTTCGTAACTTTGGCTTCGCAATTTAACGCTCCGAAAACCGAAACATGCTCTTTAAGCTCGTGAAATAAAATAATCACGTCTCTTAATTGGGATTAGGCCAACGATCTCGCGCATTCTAGGGAAAAAAAATTTGTACAGGCCCAGAGCTTATTCTCTTTGAGAACATCATTTCTTCATCAACGGGACTAAGCGAGAGGGACGATGCCGTATCCGACCTTATGTACATTTTTCATGTGTCTCTCCATCTCGATTACTTATCTGCTGCTTAATGTTACTGCGTTTTCGAAGCCTTGCGATCGTCGGCATCCGCCGCTTCGAAATTACCGCGAATTTTCAATCGAAAATTTAAAAGTTATTTTCAAGTTCCAATTTTATATATATATATATATAAATCCAATGCTAATGTCAATTTTGAATTGGGAATTTTCGATCCATAAAAAAAAATGTTGGAATTGGCAATTTTACTGGTTGTGGGGCCCACCTACCGTGAGTGGGGCCAGGGCAACATTAGAAAAGGGGAGTTGGGACCAACTTAAAAACGCGCGTGGGCTTCGAGCTGGCCGCCGAGATTTCGAATTTTCTCTGCGAATTGATGGTTTCCGCAAAATCCACGACGCATAAAGAAATCGTATCCAAGCCGGGCCCCACACAATAAAAAGTATTAATTTATTGGCGGGCCAGCCAGCGCAAGACGACAAAACAGGACAGGTCACCGAGCCGGACACGTGTCATTCCTCGTGTGGAGACCACCCCCTTGGGGACAACGCTAATCCAGCGACCAAACAAGGGATTTTGCGCCTTTGCAATCGCACCCCCAGCTCTTTGGATTGATGGATTTGTTGAGAAGGGTTTTTGTGGAAAAGATAATGTTAAAGGTTATTTCGAATTCCTTGCTATGTAACTATTTGAGAGAAAAATTAGTAAATTTCAATGCATTAATGGTGACTTATATCGCTTCCGGTCAATATCTTAAAAAAAAAAATAAACTATTGTATGCGAAATATGCTTCACAAGTATCCATGGAGAATGTTCCATAATGCCTAATATGAAATTAGTGCCACGAGTGTAAGAGTCAAATAAGGCATACTGCAACTTTCGATGGGACACCGGTTCATTGCACCAATATTTGGAAATATCTGACAATTTAACAAAATCCTTTCTCGATTTTGTGATAATTTTATCAAGATTAATCTTTGGACACTTGTCAAATAATCAATCAAACAAATTTATTAACAAGCATGAATCTATCTAGAAAGGATATGCGCAAGCATTCGTTGATTTTTTCTAATATCGCGTGATTTGTCTATTTTAACGGGTATAACATTGGGCATTTTAAGGAAACGGTTAAATTTTAAAAGGGTCGCGTTTACTAGTACATTGTAAGGCATTTTACCTAAGAATCGCAATATGAACTATCTCAGCTGTTATTTATTTTGATTAAAATTAAAAAAAAATTTCGGGTCCAACATTAAATTTACTTCACGCATCAATCGGGAAGCATATATATATATATATATATATATATATAAAAGAAGCAAGTTGTTGCGCAATTTCGCAATTTTGGGACGATGGCCTGGTCTGGACACGACGAGCGCGCGACACGTGGATGGGATCGCTGTCTTTAAGGGCAATCGGAGGCAATAACGCCACGTCATTAAAAGCGCTGTAAGTAGTAAAAGAAAAGCACATCGGGTTTGGGGCGGGGACCACATCGGGGACCACATCCCGAATCTTTACTAAATCTCCTGCTGCTCGATTCTCTCTCTCTCTCTCTCTCTCTCTATATATCTGCTAGCCGTCGATTTCTGTTGCGTGTGTTTTGACGAAACTACCCCTCACCTCGTTCTTTTCAAAAAGATTTAGGAGCAGGGACAACTCCGTCAGGCCCAAATCTACAGAGAGTAAAGCCAGATCGCCATTCTTCTTTCCTTTCCTTTTCTTTTTTATTTTTATTTTCATTTTTTTGGGTTTCGAATTGCTCCTTAAATTTTTTTTTCGACCAAAAAAAAAAACAATTTAATGCCGTAACGTTAGGTACTCTTTAAGAAGAAAACGATCGTAATGAGGTACGCCCTCCACCTCTCCTCCTCCTTTTTTTTGGGGGGGGGGGGGTTGGGTGGGGATGGGATAATGCTCATTTTTCGATCTGTAATTTGCAATTTATTAATGTTAATTCGGATGATTTATAATTTTTTTTTTCCAGCGAAATTACGGTTATCTATCTCAATGATGTGAAGATGAGCCGTGCAACGATTGAGTTACGAAAGTGTACGTGTATGTACCGTGTGGAATGCGAGAATGGGTTATGTTAACCACACGTCTTCTGATTTCGATATAACGCATTTAACATGTAGCGGCCCGACCGGTCGGGCACCGCTCCACCCGGTAGCAGCCCAATTTCTCGTTTTCTGATGCCGGCCGGTTTAACCCGGTTGGGGGATCAACCGCACATGATCTGGGAATCTGGCTTCATCTTAGTCCGTTTAAAATGCTTAATTTTGGATAATTAATTTTAGTGATGCCTTAATGATATATTATTTACGGAGAGTAGAGAAAGCGTAGAGCATTGGGGTGTCGGAAAACGGGTTACTTTTTGACGCACGAACCGGGTCAGAAACGTAAGAATCTCCCCCTTTTCCTTTCTTTCTTTTTTTTTTCCTTTTTTTTTCCGGATAAGCCATGTTGATTTCAATGTTTAGTCAACGCAAAACCCACTTTCCAACGAAACCTAGGCTCGGGGTAGATGCTGCAAACAGCGTGCGCAATGGGCATCCTGGTTTCATATTTAGTCATATGTATGATAATTTCTTTGTTACCCTCTCTAGAATTTCTGTCCATTTTTGTCGTAGAATCGTTTCTTTAAGGCGAGGGAAAAGAATCAATCGCGTGGTCTTTAGATATTCGCATTTTTAAAACGAGACATCAATCGTATCCAAGCTCTTCGTATCTAGCGAGCACGCCATCGAAATTGCGAAAACCCTGCTATCGCAGAGTCGAAATATTTTAATATCCAATGAGCAGATCGGGTGATCGCCACCGCTGGTGTTTTTGATATGTTTTGTTAGAACATATTCCCAAACAACTTTTTTTTCTTGTCACGTATTATCGGCGTAAGATTGAATTGGATGTCTTCTAAATCAGAGGAGAAATGGACTAGCAAGACAAATTCTCACAGCCGGCTTAAGCGAAGATCGGCAATCGAAGGCTTGAGATGCATGCAAATCAATACGTTGCATGGATGTTCAGGTAAGTTGATTAGATTCGACAGTTTTTCAAAAGTTGCTATAGGTATAAAACACAATAATATTTCTTAAACGAATTTAACTATATACCTAACGTTACCGATCATCCTCCGAGCCACTTTATTCGTGCAACTTTGGAGAAAGATTGTATCTAAATCCGCCCCCCCTCCCCCCCCCCCAAAAAAAAAGAAAACTACCCTCGATTTGATTCGTGATCATTCTTGGAAGCTATTTTTTGCTATTTTATTTAATCCAAAAAAGATAAGAATCAATATCAAAACTCGTAGAACCGACTAAATGTAGAAGCGACTGATTTTCTATATTTGTAACTCGTTAAATTTAATATATGGTTGGAGGGAATTTCCTCCCAATGAAATGTCATGCAATGGCAAAACGGGGGGAGATATTGGAGGACAAAACCAACGGAGGAGCGTGTCCAGCACGTGCCGATAGCGTCACGTGATCCGCACGCGGCGCCCTTTGCTCGCTTCGTGCTTCGCTTCGGACAACGCGAGCATAAAATATAGCGATAGAAACAAATACGATGGACATGAACACTGGACAGGGCAGCCTAACGCACATCTGGTTCTGGTCTGACAAATTTTTTTTTTTTTTTGGGTTTGGGGTCGAAATCTGGTCTGACATTGAAAACCAAAAAAAGATTTGATTGAGCCCCGTTTAGGAGGGAAAATCCCCACCATTTAAGGCTCCCTCCCCACCCATTTACTCCGCTACAGCAAACTGGGACTCATTACTCCCTCCCACCCACTTGAAGTTAGCGCACATAAAACTCCATCGGAGCTCGGCTCCCTCACGGTGACTCCACAGAGCGCGAGAGGAGAGACGGAGAGAGAGGTGGGGAAGAATGTTCGCAGCTGAGAACGGGCTGAGAGGAGACCCCAGGCTCCAGGCCATCTCTCGGGCCATCCGGGTCGTCCCCGACTTCCCCAAGCCAGGTGCGCGGGTCCTTCCCTTTCGCACCTCTCGAATTTGTTTCCTTTGTTGCACGCGGGGGGTCTGTGGCGGCTTTTTCCTGTTCTCAGCGGAATTTGGTCGACCACTTGCTGTTCTTGAAAAGGTTTCTTGCTTTTGCTCTCCCCCCCACACACTCTGTTTGTTGAAGGGATCATGTTCCAAGACATAACGACGCTGTTGCTGGATCACAAGGCGTTCAAGGACACGGTGGACATCTTCGTTGACCGCTACCGTGACATGGACATCTCTGTCGTTGCAGGCATGTGCTGTTTTCTTGTCAGCTCCCCATTTGGAGTGGAGTTACTTCTCTATTTGCCGGTTCCGGTCGAATTTTTTTTTCTTCTTTTGGTCTGTGTTGATGGGGGAACTGTGTTGGATTTTCATCCGTCATTAGTTTTGTTAAAGTCGAAGGGAATTGTCATTAATTATAGCTGCTGGTGAACTAAATGTTAGTGAATGGGGTAGCGGCAACTAGGAAACAGGGAGAAAATCTCACGAGAAATTACGTTGGTTGGAAACGTTATCTTGCAAATTTTGCGAGAGGATTGGTTCCTCTTTGATTCTGAGTATTGTCAAAGCTGAAGTTGGTGAAAAAAAAATCTTCAGGGGTAGAAGCCAGAGGATTCATGTTTGGTCCGGCGATTGCATTAGCTATCGGCGCCAAGTTTGTTCCTTTGCGTAAGCCCGGGAAGTTGCCAGGTTCGTCCTTCTCTTCTGACCATTTGTAGATCTTTCTTTCTTTTGTTTGTTCGTTTTATAAGTATAAACTGAGGATGCCATTGGCAACGTTGTTGAATCGAGATTCGAACAGTGAATCGTGTAGATCATTTGTCGTTTCGTCTGTTGTTAGATTGATTCAGTAAAATGATATAGAATAACTTGAATAGAAGGATATCTCACCGAAGCCTAGCTATTGCTTGCGATAATATAGACATAAACACCCATTTGGAAGAAATATCTCCTGATCAAGTCATATATACCCCAGATGACCTATGTAAGAAATTCATGGAAATAATAGCTATATATATATGTATATAAAACTATATTATGTATACATTCACAGCATCACATGTGTATAAAGCATGATGTCAAAACTTTTGGGGTCCAACAATCACAACAAATCAGGAGCCTGACCAACTTGTGGGGGAGTCAATACTGAATTAGATTCAAATTCATCTCTGGCTTATAGCTATGAGCTGAATTGATTTGTGTTTAAATCGGATCGACTTGTGCGATCTTTACAACATTTGCCCTTGGTAAGTGGAAATATTTCAGTTTTCTGATCTCATTTTTGGGGGAAACAGAAAGTAGGCTTTAGAACGTGTGTGGAAGCCTTCCTTAATTTGATATATTTTTTAAATTGATGGCATTGTTTTGGAAAGCCGACAGTGAAATGCTCATTCATTCTTTTGAAACTGGAATAGAAACATTGAATTTTGATAAATTTTCTGTGTAGTCTTTATTATTTTAAAATCCCAACCAGGGACAGGGTGAAAACAATCTGCACTTGTAGCAAATCTCGCGGCTTTCACGATTTGGTTTCTATATAAACTCTTGAAAGCTTTCATTAAGTTCGAATATTGACATGTAAGACCACATGTATATTATTCTTGTGAACATCCTGTTCATTTTAAAACATGCCCCAGAAATTGGAAAGTTCGTAGAAGAGAAGAGTTTCTGAAATTTTTTAAAGTGATTCAATGGAGAATATACAGAGTGAAATTGACATACTAAACTGCATTTCTTACTATCACTCCATTGTTGACACTGTTATGCACGAGTACCACTACAGTAGAGATCTAGTATAATGTTGTCAAACCATGGACAAAGCTAGTCTTTGGGGAGTAGTGTTTCCTATATACGTAGAGATCATGGACAGGGCCATGTTAGTGTAAGTCGTGTAGATGATTTTTGTTTGTTTCACATGTGTCTTGGGTGTCTATGTTTTGGTACTTCATCTACGTTCTGTTTGCTCTCTGTGTTTCTTAGAGGTAGAGAGGATCTCAATTGTGACAAGGCCTGCAATGCTTGTTGATGATTCATGCAGGTGAAGTAATAGCAGAATCCTACGTCTTGGAGTATGGAACCGACTGTCTTGAAATGCATGTGGGTGCTGTCGAGTCCGGTGAGCGTGTAATAGTGATCGATGATTTGGTAGCCACAGGTGGGACCTTGTCTGCTGCCATAAAACTTTTGGGTAAGTCTGGCCTTTAATCTTGCCTTGTTTATCTCATATGGTTCTATGCTGACCTTGATTTGAATTTTTTTGGCCAGAACGAGTTGGTGCCGAAGTAGTTGAATGTGCTTGTGTTATTGGCTTGCCTGAGGTCAAGGTAAGGCCTGTTAAGTACTGTTCTCTTTCACGCATTATTTGTCATTGAATCATCCCTAAAGTGATGCAGCAGCATATGCAGATCACCTTTATTCTGGTTTTGCCCTTTCTGTTGACGATGCATGAAAATTAAACAAACATTTCCTGAATGGTTTATGTTTCCAAACATACAGGATTGCTGCCGGATTAAGGGAAAGCCACTATATATTCTCGTGGAGCCTCGGCTATTAAATGATTGCCGTTGAGGTAGGAAACTGATGAAACTTGATCACTTTTGGTTTTTTTTTTTTTTAAATTATCGTTATGTTCTTTTGTCTGAGCTCTCTGCTGGATTTGACGGTCCTACTGAATAGATGAGGACATGAGGATTAGCTGTTATATTCTGATGTTCAACTTAGATTGTGATTCTTCCACCATTCTTTTGATTGTTCATCTTAATGGAACAGCTGATGCTATTGCCTATTATTGTCGGTGATTGTTGCGCAGTTGAGTCACATGATTATAGGCCTGTCCAGAGCATCATTCATCTCAGGAAGATGTAGTTTTTGTGTGTAGCTTTGCTTTTAACCTTTATTTTGGTTCTGCAGCTTTCTGATCAAAGGTTGTGCTTGGGCTGACGAAGTAATACGTGATGCTTGAGCAATGGTTAGTGAAAGAGTGGATTCTACGCCCCACTGGGGTCGCGAATGCATCGTGTCCTGTGCCAGGAATCTTTAGGTCGTGCGCCATTTCATTTGTAGTTCTGAACAAATTATCATTAGGAATACCCTCAGCGGATCTCTGTTTTTTTTTTATTTATATTTTTATGTGGTTCTTTTATTGATTTTTTTCTTGTCTTTTTGTAGATTAAATGCCCATTTGTAGCTTGAGAATTTTACCATTTCTGTAGTGGGATGGCAATTTAGATGGTGCAGGTGATCATCGAATGTCTGAGCGTGGCCCATTGTTCTCTGCAGACTGGTTTGATAGGCGGGTCTTTTGGTTGGTTGACTGGTTCAGCTTTGCTAGCCTTTAGCCCCCATGGTACCGAGTCGAGATTCCATGTCAGCCTTCGCGTCGTGAAAACACGACTCGACGAACCATCGGCCCTTTGAACATACGCAAATCGTGTTTGTGTTGGGTTTAGAACGAGGGCTTTTGTAGGTGATAGCAAAGTTAAAGTCACTTAAGTACCAACAAATCTGAACTTAGCCAGATCGAGGCATAAGAAAATGGCATTTGGGTTACCATTCTTCTGTGCTTTTTTCGTGCGGGTTTCAACATGAATGTTGATTCAAGTCAGGTTGGTGGGTCTACTCTCTCGGCCTCAGAAGCTCAGGATGTCAGCATTCTGGAATTCGTGGTAAGCTTTCTTCCTCACCCACAGAAACATCATTACGGTGGACCAATCGGATACGAGGACGGGGGATCCTGTGGGCCCCCTCCCTATCCGTAGGTGTCCCTCTGATTGGTCCGAACGTTATGCTTCGGATGAGGGAAGAACAAATTCTCGCGTACGTACGTTTTGCATGGAGATGAATGAGGCATGTTTGGTTAAAGCACTCAGCATGTGAACTTCGGCAAACCGCCAAACGAACAATTCTCGTGGCTTACGGCCACCAACGAAGGAAATATCTTTTAGGGTTTCCAACTGTGGGATGTGCATGCGAAGTGAGCTACCTATCTTTGGATACATTGGTCGACATCGAGTCGATCGCAGTTTCAAAAAGTGTTCGGATGTAAACCGAGGCTCATACTGTAAGCACGTTTCGGCAAAAGTGAAGAACGGGTTTGATTTTGCTTAATGTAACTTTTGGGATACTTGATAGAGAGAAGTATGCGTACGTCCGTGTCTGAAAGTTAATTGAGGTTTACACCAACGAACCACAACACTCGTGAGTACACGTACATTTGCGTGTGTATACAATTCTCTATGCACGTCGGCAACTTCGCAACTTTCTACTGTAGCCTGTCGGAAAAAGCACTACAATAGTGCTAAACCTATTATATTAGTATCAATTCAGTTTTAAACTCTATAATTGGATCAATTTAGTCATAAACTTTTTTACATTGGCATCAATTTAGTTTATCCGACTAATTTAAGCAGGAAATTGCTGACTTTGACACCGGCCATTCTATGTGACACGACCGGCATTAAAGTGGATATTTTTTTAATTAAAATTTTAAATTTTATTTATTTTTCTATCTTTCCTATGGCCTTTGCGGACACATGGTTGGTAAAGTTAGCCTTGCCTAGGCGAGGGCGAGGCTGACCCTCACTCAAGCCAAGGCAGCCTTCCTTCGGTGAGGGTTAGCCTCATTGGAAGTTGCTTGGGCTGGACATGGCTAACCGCCTAGGCAACGCTAGGAGAGGCCGCCCTGGTCGAGTCAAGGGCTGGCCTCGAAGGTGCTCGCTCGTCATAGGTCAGCACAGGACAAGTTGGTAATTTTCAATCTAAACTGGTTGGATGGACTGAATTGATATTGATATAAAAATATTTAGGACTAAATTGAAACAATTGAAAGCTTTTAGGACCGAAGTGACACCAATGCAATATGTTTAGAAATTTTTTTGTACTCTTCCCATAGCCCCCCTTATATATATATTTTGCAATGGTAAATAGTGCTTAAACAAAAAAAGTTCAAAAAACTCAATTGCAGCGTCTTTAATGATTTAAAGCATATTTAATGGAATTATTTTCATCGGGACCTGAACTAAATCGATAAAAACTATAATAAGAGCCAAAAAGGCAAAGAAAAAGCTACGAGAGACTATAATTAAATTGATAAGATACCAACCATAATCATTACAGAGAAGTCAGGCAAACAAGATTGCCTCGTTATCTCGAATAATCGACACAACATCAACAATAATCAAATTATTAAAACCGCGCCATCCCACCCTCCATCAAAGTACAAATAACCAGTGCAAAGCTCATACGACACTCGGGACGCAATGACTGCTCCCAAGAACGTTACAAAGGCAACAACGTTGGAAGACACGAACACGCAACAAAGTAACACAAACATTCGAGTGAAGACCCCCTTTTGATGGATCTTTTCCTATTTGCACTTGAAGCCAGGAGCGATCGACTTCCCACATGCGCTAACGATGGCGCTGAGTGCAACCGGAACGTTCAGGTGGATCCCGAGCACATTGGCCTTGATGGCGGTGCACAGGCAGAGGGCCACGTCCAAGCTAGCCAGGCCCTTGAGCAACGCGCAGCACGGGCTGGACGCCGGGGTCCCGACGATGACGCCCACGACTCCCCCGAGGAGGTCCACGCACGCTCCGAGCTTCAACGTGTCCCTCGGGCAAGCGGCGGGGGCCGGTGGGGTGGGAGGGCACGGGGTTGGCTTCGGTGGGAGTGGGGACGGGACCCTGCACGTGTGGTTCTTTTATTGATTTTTTTTCTTGTCTTTTTGTAGATTAAATGCCCATTTGTAGCTTGAGAATTTTACCATTTCTGTATTGGGATGGCAATTTAGATGGTGCAGGTGATCATCGAATGTCTGAGCCTGGCCCAATTGTTCTCTGCAGACTGGTATGATAGGCGGGTCTTTTGGTTGGTCGCCTGGTTCAGATTTGCTAGCCTTTAGCCCCCATGGAACCGAACTGAGAAACCATTTCGGCCTTCGCGACGTGAAAACACGACTCGACGAACTATCGGCCCTTTTGAGCAGATGCTAATCGTGTTTGTGTCGGGTTTAGAACGAGGGGTTTTGTAGGTGAAAGCAAAGTTAAAGTCACTAAAGTACCAAAGAAATCTCAACTTTGGCCAGATCGAGGCATCAGAAAATGGCATTTGGGTTGCCATTCTTCTGTGCTTTTTTCATGCGGGTTTCAACATGAATGTCGATTCATGCCAAGTTGTTGGACTACGCTCACGACCTCAGAAGCCCAGGACGTCTGCATTCTGGAATTCGTGGTAAGCTTTCTTCCTCCGCACAGGAACATCATTGCGGCGGACCAATCAGATACGTGGACGTGGGATCCTGTGGGCCCCCTCCCTATCCGTAGGTGTCCCCCTGATTGGTCCGAACGTTATGCCTCGGATGAAGGGAGAACAAATTCTGGCGTACGTACGTTTTGCATGGAGACGAATGAGAGGCATGTTTGGTCGAGAGGCTCAGCATGTGAACTTCGGCAAACCGCCAAACGAACAATTCTCGTGGCTTAGAGCTACCAACAAAGGAAATATCTTTTAGGGTTTCCAACCGTGGGCTATGCATGTGAAGTCCGTGGATAGAAGTTTCTGTGACATGAGGAACATTACTCAAATCAACTCGTCTATTTTCATTTGAGCAGTCAAGAATGGGTCACGTTGTTTGTTGAGAGGGAGGGGAAAAATTGGGCAGGAATTTTTTAGGATTTGAAAAATTTTGAATCTCAATCTCAACAAATGACATGGCCTATTCTTGATCGTCCAAATGAAGATAAATGATTTGATTTGAGTAATGTTACTAATGTCACAGACATCTTAATGTTAAGTGATCCACTTCCTCAGTTAGCTACCTATCTTTGGATACATTGATCGACATCGAGTTGATCGCATTTACAAAAAGTGTCCGGATGTAAATCGAGGCTCACACCGTAAGCATGTTTCGATGAAAATAACTGAATTTCCGGTTCAATTTGCTTAATGTAACTTTTGGGATACTCGATAGAGAGAATTACGTGTATTTCTGTCTATGAAAGTTAATTGAGGTTACACCAACGAACCACAACACTCGTAAGTACACGTAGATTTGCGCGTTTATACAATTCTCTATGCATGTCGGCAACTTCGCAGCTTCCTACTGTAGCCTATCGGAAAATGTACTAGAAAAGTGCTAAACCTATTGTATTAGTATCAATTCAGTTTTAAACTTAATTATTGTATTAGTATCAATTCAGTTTTAAATTTAATAATTGGATTAATTTAGTCATAAATTTTTTCATATTAGCATCAATTTAGTTCATCTAGCTAATTTAGGCAGGAAATTGCTGACTTTGACACTGGCTATCCTACGTGACACGACCGACGTTGATGTAGATATTTTTTTAATTAAAATTTTAAAATTTATTTACTTTTCTCTCTCCTATGGCCTTTGCAGACACATGTTTGGCGAGGTTAGCCTTGCTTGGGCGAGGGCAAGGTTGACCCTTGCTCGGGCCAGGGCGGCCTTCCCTTGGTGAGGGTTAGCCTCGCTGGGAGTTGCTTGGGCCGGATGTGGCTAACAGCCTAAGCGACGCCGGGAGAGGCTGCCCTGGTCGAATCAAGGGTGGGCCTTGAAGGTGCTCGCCCGCCATAGGTAATTTTTGGTCTAAACTAGTTGGATGGACTGAATTGGTACCGATATAAAAATGTTTAAGACTAAATTGGAACAATTAAAAATTTTTAGGACCGAATTGATACCAATGTAACATGTTTAGAAAATATTTTTGTACTTTTCCCATAGCCCGCCTTATATGCTTTTTTTTTTTTGCAATGGCAAATAGCACTCAAACAAAAGTAGTCCAAAAAGCTCAATTGCTGCGTCTTTAATGATTTAAAACATATTTAATGGAATTATTTTCATTGGGACCTGAACTTAATCGATAAAACCTATAATAACAGCCAAAAAGGCAAAGAAAAACCACGAGAGACTATAATTAAATTGATAAGATACCAACCATAATCATTACAGAGATGTAAGGCAAACAAGATTGGCTAGTTATCTCGAACAAATGACACAACATCAACAACAATCAAATTATTAAACCCCCCCCCCCCATCCCGCCTTCCATCATAGTACAAATAACCAGTGCAAAGCTCATACGACACTCGGGACGAAATGACTGCTCCCAAGAACATTACAAAGACAACAACGTTGGAAGACACGAACACGCAACAAAGTAACACAAACATTCGAGTGAAGACCCCCTTTTGATCAATCTTTAATTTCCTATTTGCACTTGAAGCCAGGAGGGATCGACTTCCCACATGCGCTAACGATGGCGCTGAGGGCAATCGGAACGTTCAGGTTTATCCCGAGCACATTGGCCTTGATGGCGGTGCACAGGCAGAGGGCCACGTCCAAGCTAGCCAGGCCCTTGAGCAACGCGCAGCACGGGCTGGACGCCGGGGTCCCGACGGTAACGCCCACGATTCCCCCAAGGAGGTCCACGCATGCTCCGAGCTTCAACGTGTCCCTCGGGCAAGCGGCGGAGGGCGTTGGGGTGGGCGGGATCCTGCATTTGTTGCAAGCGTTGGAGACCGTGGCGAGGAGGAGGAGGGTGAGGATGAGAATGGGGGTGGAACGAGCCATCAGGACGAAGGAAGGAGCAGGTGTTTTTTTTTTTTTTCCCCTTAGGGTTGTTTTCTTGGCGGAAAATGTGAGGTTGAAGGAAGGAGGGTGTTGAGTTATATAAAGGGGGGATTTGTGAGGTAGGAGTGCTGCCGAAGGAGAGAGTGAGGGGCTTGGTGATAAGTTTTGCACCACAGTTGTGATTTTTTGTATGCATTCGGATATTGGATGCTATGGTTCTTTGGTTGATGCTAAGACATATGGTGAATGATAACAAGCACCATGGAAGGGTTGAGAGAGAGAGAGAGAGAGAGAGAGAGAGAGAGAGAGAGAGAGAGAGAGGTTTTTTAGGCTTTAGGGAGACAGAAGTTTTCCTTTTTTTGGAAAAGAAATTTTCATATCAAATAAATGAAAGGTACGTAACTTCAAAATAAAGATGAATATTAAAAAAATAAATAAATCTAAAAGATAAATCAATTTGGTAAAGGCTGGAAAGACTCGCTCATTCCATAAAGTTAGGTTTATCATATTTTCAAAACACAGCCGCGGCCGATTACTAAATTTCGCATCGACATCAGTGATAAACACACGCTAAAATTTCCTTTTGCGGTAGTTACAATTTCACCAGAAGGCCGCGTGCGCTTAGGTTCGGCGTTCCTAATACCATCACCATATAGAAACACCAACAACATCAATATGTTGAACGGACATAACAAAACGCATTGTAAATCTCAAAATTATTTCTAGATTGAATTAGAAGAGTATCCAAATTTGGTCACAGAAAACGCGTTTATTCAATTCTCTATGCATGTTGGCAACTTCGCAACTTTTTGTTGAAAAAGCGTAATATATAAATGTGCAATACTGTTTAGAATACAAACAAACGCAAACATATTGAAAAAAATACATGATACTATTTATTGCACTCCAAAAATAAATAATAACATATGGCGATAATAGCTTAAAAAATAATCATGTAAATGAGTGAACCGTTTGAATGAATCCTCAATACAAGTGAAGAATAAACTAATATTACAATCAAAATAGGCACTTGTAACAAATTAAATAGGAGGTGAGGTACGACTTATCAAATTTCCTTAAGACAATTAGTTTCTGCCAATAATGCTAAATAGCTTTACAAACTATGCTTCTCAAAATAAAAAACCTCGAATTTGTTTATATCAGCACTATATAAATAGGACTCCATAAAAAAATTCTCGACATCGGCATACTTGCATGGCAACCCCTGTGCTTCAGAAATCAACTTTTGGTTAGAAGTTGATTTTTCTACTTCTATTCAAAAGCAAAAGTTGATTTTTCTACTTTTGCTTCAAAGGTTGATTTCTAAAAAGAGAAATTTGTTTGATAACGGTTGAAAATTTATACTTTTAGAACATTATTAACACAAAATCTTCTATGACAAATTAATGTGGGCGACTGAAAATTTTTCACTTCATTTTTATTTTTTTAAGATTTTTTTAAATTATTATTATTACTATTTTTAACTTCAACGGCTAGAGATGACAACTCGACGACGACGACGACGACGATAGTGGCCAGAGGTTGGCAGCGGGCATAGGCAATGGTTAGTGGTGGCTTTGAGTGGCAGTGGTCGGTGACGGAGGTCGAGCAGGTGGCAGTGGTCAATGGTTGGTGGTGGGAGGCGACAATGGGTGGCGGCGACGGTCGATTGTGGGCGGCAGCATTTAGTAGTCGTCGATGGTTGGTAGCGGTGGGTAGCGACAGTGGAGGGGTGATCAGGCGAGAGAGGCGTAATAAAAAGAGGACGAGGGTGTACTGAAAATAGGATGATGTAAGAAGTACTTTTTGAGTAGATAAACAATTCTTTTAAACTTTTCCAATTGGAGAAAAAATAATTTGAGTAGTGAAAATTCACTTTAGGAGTAGAAATTTTACCACACGGCATTCGATTTCAAAAGCTACATGACCAAATGAATTTCTCCTCTAGAAGTATTTTTAGACATTCTCTTGTAGAAGTGTTATCATGCGCACCCTCAGAACATGGCTACCTGAAAACTGTGGAGATACAACTTTAGATCTGTCTTCTGAAGACTGGGGACTCCGCGCTAACTAACGAGACATCTATTAAAGGATGTTTATTAAGGCTGCTGCAGGATCGCGAAAGAATACGTCAATCAACTCGTCCATCAGTGCGTCCATTAATGCGTCCATCAGTGCATCGATCAAAGCTGTTTCATGTGAATCAAAGAAACGTAAATGCTGTAGCAACTAAAGAGACATAATGAGCCATTAGCACTGCTGCAGAAACTGAAGAGACGCTAATGAAGTAACATCACTCACTAGCGTAGAGCCACTAATAACCTATAATCACAACACTTTCTATTGTAGCCCGCCGAGAAAAGTAAAAAAATAATAAAATAATAAAATCATAAACTTATTACATTGATATCAATTTGTCATAAATCTTTCATTTAAACTAATTTAGTCTCAAATCATTTCACATTGTGTAACAATCCGAGTTCTGCTAATCTGATTAAAGAGCGTAATGGAACTATTTTGCTGGCAATTGTGAAGCAATTTTTGTCTTTTGGACTTTAAATAAATGACACGAAAATTCATTATCGAAAAAAAAAAAGGACTGATCGTGTGTCGTTTCAGTCTCAATGGAGCTCAGCCATGTGGAAATTTGAGAAATTGGTGGGAGTTGACACTTGGTGGTTGAAATACATGTGGAACCTTGCATGAAGGACATTTGGCAAGCACGTAAGTGACCACCTAACTACTATTTAAGCCCTAATTTCTCTATCCCCTCTTAGTTCGGGTGAAATTCACAAGCTCACCCACTCCCTCTCTCGTTTTTCCCCTCGGCACCCCGCCTCACCACCACCGACCCGACGCCACCCTCACTCTCGCTCACCCTCTCGCCTGCCGATTCTCTCTGTCTCTCGTGCTCTCGTTCCGGCGCAAGGAGGCTAGGACGGGCACGGCTTCGTGGTGGTTTTGAGCGTGAAATGTCGGCGGCTAAATCCTTAACTCGCCAGACTCTTAGATTGTTCAATATAGCTTGGATGTTGCTTAATTTAGCTTGAATGACATCACCGGGCATTGGGATGATGGGATTGAGTCATGGATCGTCAATTAGCTAGAGCCGCGAAATGCGGTTATCTTGTGGGAGAGGGTACGGTTTTGGCGTGAGAGGTGCACGGATGACTAGTATATTGTTCCTTTGGGTGCAATAGATGATCTAGTATGTCGGGGTGGTGGAATCGATGGACCAATCGTGGAGATTGGGCGGTGCAATATGCTTTCCGAGAGAGGAAGGGTACGGCAGGAGCATGTGAGGTGGCGAATGGTTTTCTATGTTGTATCTATAAGCATGATTAACCTCCTTGAGGGTAGGTTAAGCAAGATTAGAGGACGAATTGGGGAATTGGACGGTGAACTGAGCATGGCCGAATGGGGTAGGTTACGGTTTTGGTGTTTTGGAGCATGACGGTCCATTGAATTACTTGTTGATTTGTAGTTGACATATGAACTAGTATCTCGTAGTCCTTAGTAGGTAGATTACGTACGTCGATCGGCGAACTTGTCATCGGTTTGATGTGAGAGTTGAGATTATTGTACAGGTGAGGTTCGGCTGTTAGCCCTATGTGATTGAATGAGCAGTCCCGTGTTAGTTTTGTTTCCATATGGTGTTTGAATGCTCTGACTTGAGTATCTATTATCTTGACAGTGCATTGTGAACTGAACGACACATATCTAATGCCCATGGTGTGCAATTATATGATGATGAATGAGCTGAGATGGGTCATGTGGCACGACATGAGCATATCAACGCATTGCATTTCAAGAAATGAATTGTGAGAATGCCATCGATGAGTAATATCAATGAAGCCTCCTGGGAGTCAGGATTGGAAATTGGTTTTGCCTCCTCTGTGTGCATTCGGAGAGATGAGGTCCCCCCGTTGTGTGCATTCAAGGAAGCCTCAAGGAAGCCTGGGGGTGAGATGCCTGTGGACGTAGTGCTTCGCAGTAGTCCGGTCAACAAACCGGAAGTAACCCACACGGGGCCGATCAGGAAACTGGTAAAAGTCGTTAGATGGGTGTGGACTTGAAACGTAGTGACTAATGAATTCTCATGCAATTGGCATTAAAGTCATGCATCTCATTGGTGGAAAGTCATGTAAATGCTCCTTATCGAATCTATTCAATTCTCTGGTGACATCGAACATGTTTGCTATGGTTTGATATGTCTAATTGTTCGCCAGTTAAGTAATTACTCGTTGAGCATTAGCTCACTCCCATTGAATTGTGGCTTTTCAGATAATTAGTAGCATGCCGTTTATTCCAGCAGTCCTTATGGTACAATATGGCATGTCAGTAGACCTTACTAGAACTTGGGAGGAGTATGTGAATCCGGAGTTTTCGGATGTCCAATTTGGGAAGCCATTGGTCGCTATATGGATAGACGTGGGAGCAGAGTTGGGTCTTATTTTCTGTTGTTTTGTTTCTCTTTTTATAAGAGCCTACGACGGAAGTTTGGGGGATCACTTCCACTTTTGCAGGGTAATGACGACAGAGATGGCAATGACATGGAGTAGACAAGCTAGATAGTGATGATGGAAGGTGCAAGCAATTATTAATTTGTTGGCCCTAGTAGGATGGTCGTAATTAAGTTGTCATGAAACCCAACCTCCTAGAAGACTGGTAAAACTAGTAGTGTTTTATATGTATGTGGTACACTTGTCTGTTATGGTTGATAGAGAACCCTAACGTGGCCATACCCTTAATTGTGGTAATTGTTTATCTATTTTTGAATGACCTAATACTTTGCATTAATATCGTTTCCGCATGCGCCATGGTTAATCAGTAATCAAGAGTAATAGAGCTGTGTAGTAGGTACTGTAATGTCCTGAGGCGTTACACATCGATACCAATTAAGTTTATTTGGTCAATTTAGGCAAAAAATTATTGACTTGACTTGTATATTGGATATCCTACGTGGCGCCATTGATGTTGATAATTTTAAATAATTTTTAAATATTTTATTATCTATTTAATTTTTCTTTTTCTCTCTCCTCTATATGGCATGACTAGCATTGATCGGTGAAGTTAGCCTTACCTAAATGAGAGTGAGGCTCCTCACCTGACGTCACCTTGGTGAGGCTTTACCATGCCGAGACTCGTCTACACTCAGGGAGGTTGCCCTATTCGGGGCGAGGGTCGACCTCACCCCAGCCTAATTAATACTAATACGAAAATTTTTAGGGTTAAACTGATCCAATTGAAATGTTTATGATTAAATTAGTATCGATATAATAGGTAAAGGAAATTTTTTTTGGTACTTTTCCTGTAGCCCGCCTATATATATCAAACAAAAATAGTTCAAAAGACTCAATTGCATCGTCTTTAATGATTTAAAACATATTTAATGGAATTATTTTCATTGGTACCTGAACTAAATTGATAAAAAAAAAAACT
Source organism: Psidium guajava (assembly GCA_016432845.1). Classification (NCBI taxonomy): domain Eukaryota; kingdom Viridiplantae; phylum Streptophyta; class Magnoliopsida; order Myrtales; family Myrtaceae; genus Psidium; species Psidium guajava. The sequence goes on along the minus strand of CM028229.1, from coordinate 31,580,401 downwards.
ATAATTAAAGCCAAAAAGGCAAAGAAAAAACTGCTAGTGAGTGTAATTAAATTGATAAGATACCAACCATAATCATTACAGAGAAGTAAGGCAAACAAGATTGCCTCGTTATCTCGAATAATCGACACAACATCAACAATAATCAAATAATTCAAACCGTCTCTTTACCCCCATCCCACCCTCCATCAAAGTACAAATAACCAGTACGAAGCTCATACAACACTCGGTACGGAAATGGTTGCTCCCAAAGGACATTACCAAGACAACGACGTTGGAAGACTCAAAAACACGCAATAAAGTAATACAGACATTCGAGCGAAGACCCCCTTTTGATGAATCTTTTCCTATTCGCACTTGAAGCCAGGAGGGATTGACTTCCCACATGCGCTAACGATGGCGCTGAGTGCAACCGGAACGTTCAGGTGGATCCCGAGCACATTGGCCTTGATGGCGGTGCACAGGCAGAGGGCCACGTCCAAGCTAGCCAGGCCCTCGAGCAACGCGCAGCACGGGCTGGACGCCGGGGTCCCGACGACGACGCCCACGACTCCCCCGAGGAGGTCCACGCACGCTCCGAGCTTCAACGTGTCCCTCGGGCAAGCGGCGGGGGCCGGTGGGGTGGGAGGGCACGGGGTCGGCTTCGGTGGGGGTGGGGACGGGACCCTGCACGTGTTGCAAGCGTTGGAGACGGCAGCGAGGAGGAGGAGGGAGAGGATGAGAATGGAGGTGGAACGAGCCATCGGGACGAAGGAAGGAGGAGGGTTTTTTTTGTTTTTTGTTTTAGGGACGTTGTTTCTTGGAGCAAAGTGTGAGGTTGCAGGAAGGAGGGTGTTGAGTGATTTAAAGGGGGATTTGTGAGATAGGAGTGTTGTGGAAGGAGAGAGCAAGGGGGCCTGGTGATAAGTTTTGCACCACAATTGTGATTTTTTGTACGCGTTCGGGAATCGGGTGTTATGATTCTTTGGCTGCTGCTAGGATATTTGGTGATCACAAACAGTATGGAAGGCTTTAGAAGAGGAAGGGGGGGGGGGGTTTCAATTTGTCAAAACCAAATAATTTTCATTTCAAATGAAAGAGAGGTATATAAATTCAAAATAAAGATGCAAATCCAACAAAATAAGTAAATCTAAAAGATAAATCAATTTGGTAGAGGCCGCAAAAACTCGCTCATTCCGCATCAATATCAATAATGAACGCAAGCCGAAATTTCATTTTATGGTAGCTACGATTTTGCCAAAAGGCGGTGAGCGCTTAGGTTCGGCGTCCCTAGCACCATTATCATATAAAGACAACAACAACATTAACATGCTGAACTGATATAGAAAACGCATTGTAAATCTCAAATATTTCTCTAGATCGGATTAGAAGAGTGCCCAATCGGGTGAGAAGATCTGCAAAGCCAATAACGATTGATCATAAAATCACTTTTTAGATAAACTGAACGCTGAAGGCAGTAGCAAAGGTGATATTATAGACTTTAGGAGTGATCGACCATATGGAGCAAGCACTGGAACCACAGGGAGCGAGTACATTCGCAAGAGCAAATTCTTCCGAAACGCTTGCTCTTTCAACTTCTGGGCTCACGGGACAAAATCCTCTACTTTTGTAGAGTAACGGTGTAATCCACAAAATCAACGAAGAGAGATAGGAAGACGGATAGGGAGAGGGAGAGAGAGAAAAGTCCTTCAGATTTGTTTTTTTTTTCCTTTTTTGGCAATGTGCCACCTTTGGTTTAATCACTCAAGTTGCTCTCTTAACTCACTCAACATTTGTTTGGATCTCCTCAAGTCATAGAAAATAACCATGGTTTTTATAGTATTGCGCATATGATCTCGATATAAAAGACCGTGTAACCTTAGAAAGTAACTCGCACGTTAAAACAGTTCCAAATATCTACCATGAACTACAGACGCTAAAACGCAGTGACATATACCCTCCAGCCATCCCTTCGAATCGCAGTCTTTCGTCGATTCATCATAGTACATCAATCCTCTAGGGTTAAGTACTTATGGCTTCAAGATGATGTTACAATCCCTATGATTTTCCGAGGGTTGGAATGAACATTTGGTCGGAAACATTGTGCAAGTGGCTAGATGGTCAGAAGCCAGCAAACAGAAGTAAGGAACGAGGGAGTCTTTCGCGGGCAAATAGAAGGCGACGGCTAGGGCAAGTTGCAGGAAGCTGCTGGAGCAGGGTGTGGGGCAAGTGGAGGCATGGCTTTACAGCTCGAGACATGTGTGTTTGATGTGCGCAGGCTTGTCTTCTACCTCGTCCGGGAACGACAGGATCGATTTCCTCAGCTCTTTCCCGCACCCCAACCCTCAATTATTGAGGCCAACCCTTCACATGCTCCAGGATTTTTCGCTTGTCGGCAAATCATCATCTCTCTCTCTATAGGAGGGAGGGAGGAAGGAGGGTTGATGAGGGAAAGGGAAATAGTTTCTTAAAAGTACCGTGAAAGATTGTACAATCTCAATCGTAGATTTATATATTATTACCGTGTATTTTACATAAAGCGCTCTTTAATTGAAAGACCGTGTGGTTAGAAATAACCGACGGTGTAAACTCTCAGGTTAGCAACTCTCCGAGAAAAAAATATGTTCTTTCCATGCGCGTTATGGTCGTTTTCGTCAAGACTGGTTGATTAAAACACGCGTACCTGTAGGATTGAGAAAAGACTTAAGACGATACAGTGCTGCTTTCGTTTTTTCTTCTTCTTCTCTCTCTCTCTAGGAGCTGTTTTCCTTGTTCGTTTCTTTCTCCCGATGTCTGCAGCTGTCAAGGATTCGGAGAAATCTTGTGGCCGAGCCACGTTGGGGGGTCGATCTCTGAACTGTCCGTTTGCTTATTGCCGACGCGTGCCGGCAGAGGCAAGTGCGTCTTTCCATTGAAGAGATATATAGCGCGAGCTTCTCGCCGATCCGTCTAGGAGCTCAAAAAAAATGGCGATTTCAGACGGCGATTTCGATACGTGAAGAAGGCTCCAGCACTTTCTTCCTCGCCCGTGGATTTTGGATTCGGCGCGCAGTTCTTTTTTTTTTTTTTTTTACGTCAAATTACGACAGTTGCGTAGCTTGAAGTCGATAATATTAAAAACTAAAGCCGATAGATGGGGATGCAGTTAACGGGATGCCGTCGGTTCGCCTGATTTGCGAAGGCTTTTCGTAAATTTTTTTGAGGCTCGTGAACATCGTACGAAAAATGGGCCATTCGTCGCACCTGGGTCTCGTTAATGTTTCGGAAAGATCAGACAAGAAGTGATAGCAGGACTTGTACGAGACAACTTCGGAAAACAAGAAATGGTTGCACTTGAATTCGTCGTACCGACCGAGGTTATTGCAAAATTACTGCGGCTATCCAGGTTGTGCATGGGAGGTCGAAGGAGGGTCTTGGGTTTTTCTCGCTTGCATCCGCTTTAGAAGGAGAAATGATAATGTGGTCGTCATCGACCCATTCTTAGAGATTAGCTATCTACTTCATGTCACAAAAAAAAAAAATAGTAATAATTAGAAATTATTATGGGGTCTGCTCCATTTTTAAAATTTTATGGCCCAAAACATATTTTTATTGTCACAATCACCCAAAAATCATTACATTAGCAAAACCCTTCCAGAAGTGTTGAGAAGAGTTGGGATGGTTTTCGACATGGACATACTTGCGGGCATAGAGGTAAGCTCCCTCTTCGCGATGTTTATGTTGCGTTAATTTTAACTCACTTGTTTTTGGAATTGGACATAGCAATTGCGAATAACATGATGGGACGACAAAATGCTCGAATACATACATGCATATATTAGGAAGAATGATCTTGGTTAACATATCGTGATCATGTTTGTTTGTGATTCATGACCATTAATTTTGTGGTTAGAACAAACTTAATAAAAAAATGTAAAAGAGAAGGCCAAAATTCGGCCGAATCCCTTGTTGGGTCGAGGCCATTTTTGAATAAAATTTGAGTGAGCCTTTTTGGGCCTTCCATTGATTTTCTCCATATGGTAGGTAGAGCCCAACGTCTCACATTGATGAGCCTTTTTTTCTTTTTGGGCCGCAAATTGAAGTTCCTAATTTTCTTAGGCCCAAATCAGAACGGCCCACCGAGATCCACCTAATCATCCCTCATTGGACTTAACTCAAAACGCTTAAAGAGTTCATTTCCTTTTTTCGAAACAAAAAAAAAAGTTAGCAGAATTGTTTGACACCCATTCGATGCGAGAGATCGTCTATGTAAATGAAAGTGGACGGCGTACGACCATGTATTCATGGAGACTATTTTGCCATGCCCTTCTCAAAGACCCTCCTGTCTTGATAACATATCGACAGGGTGATATCACTGCTAAAAGGTGCGAGATTATTAGTTAAATGTTTGGCAGCTCTAAAGATAAAAAGAGAAAAAAAAGTTGAGATTGGGATATGATAGAGGAAAATAAATATTAGAGTGTGGTTGTTTGGAAAAAATTAATGAACAAAGAACATTTTCAAAAAATGATTTTTTTTGAATTTTTTGCAAAATTGAAAGATGAAGCTATGAAAATTGTTGAATATGAATTGTTATCGATAATAAGAATATTTTTCGTTCGTTATTTTTTTTAAGAGATCATGTTTTGGAAAATATTTTCAAAATAACTTGTTTTTCACTAAATAATCGGAGTGTTAGTCTATTTTTGGCTTCTGAGATTGGTTAAAAGTGAAAAGCTTAATCTCCTTCTTTAAAAGTCAAGAACAAAAAGAAGGCCATGATGGAAGGGTAAAGTCGGCAGCATGGGAAAAGATTATTAACGCGATAAATATTATTTTGTGCCGACACATACATGAATTCAATCGAATCCTTGCTAACCGATGTCCATGTCCATTTGGAGTCAAGCCTCGGTGACGTGTCGTGTCATCCGCCGAGAACTGTGCCTGGTCAGGCAGATATCACGAGCCTCCCACGTGCGTCCGTAAACCAAGCATTGTGAAAGATGCTTTTCTTAACTTTAATCATTGTCACTGCTCACACGAAATAACGAATGAAAAATATTTTCACCGTTAATAACGATTCATGCCTAAATATCGAAAACCTCTTTTCATGCCGAGATATAAATGATTAAAATTGACGGTCTTTTCCAAGTTATTAAACAAACGAAGGAGTGGTGATTTTTACATTGAACGCCTACTCCACTTTAGATTCCACGTATTTATCTGAATAAGGACACCTTCTTTTCATTAAAAAAAAAGTGAAAAAAGAATAATGACACGAATGGTCTCTCAACTTTGACTCTATGTATAATATGATATGCGAACTTCAAATTTGTGAAAATGTGATCCCTGACGTCCATAGATTGTCTCTTAAATCTGAAACATGTACAAAAAAAAAAAGATCAAATGTCCACTAACAGCTGAATGTTTCAATGTGGTTCGATTAATGATCACATCTTCAAACCTTTTCCCGTGGGCCGACACCCTCTCTTCGACCTAGACATTGATCTATATGACTTCAAAAGAAAAAAAAAAGGACATAAACAGTACTTACCTTCTCCTTAATGAGTCAAAGTGAGGTTCCATCCTCCCTTTCCTTGCCGCACTGACTTTTTTTATTAGTATTCGGGATGAGCTTTGTTATGATTTTTAATATCGGATAGAATAGCGGATGCCAGTGAACAAATTAAAAATTCATGCACTACATTATAGATCTCAATGAAATTTATAGTTTGGATATTACGTTATACATTGAGTCAAAAGTTCATGAAAAAATTTTAAAAAAGGGCATGAAGTCCTCTTAAATTCTTAAATAAGAGTTTTTAGTGAACATCGTTTTAAATAAGGGAATGAAGTGGCAAAGTACGTTTCAAATAAAGATCTAAAGTGCTCATAAAGTTTTAAAAAAAGGATCTGGCCTAAAGGGTATTTTCGTCATATCATTTTGATTTTTTAAATGTATTTTTTTTTGTTTTTTTTTAAATAAAAAAAAATCAAAAATCAAAATCAACATACACAAGCAGAAGAGGCTGCTAGCCCATCGCTTTTTTTGGGGGGGGGGTCAGTAAGGTCACCGGCGCTCAACCTTCTCCCCACTAGTGGGGGCTGACGACCCCCCGCCTAGATCTAAGAGAGGGCCCAGGCCCTCGCCTCTAGTTGATGGGGTTGCCGCCGCCGATCCCCTCTCCCCTACCCCCAAGCGATGGGCCGATGTTCACAGGCGGGAGGAGTAGCCCCTCCTGGTTATATGCTTGTTTTTTTTAGAAGTCTAATAAAAAAATCAAATAAGTAAAAAAAATGAAAATGCTCTAAAAATCACGTCTTTTTTTTGAAATTTTATGGCTATTTCGAGCCCTTATTTAAAATAACGTTTGCTTCAAACTTTTGTTTGAGAAAATGAAGGTACTTTAGGTCCTTATTTGAACAAAGTTCATTTGGGGCCCTTATTTGAAAATTTGAAAGGACTTCGAACTTTTTTTTTTTGGAATTTTTCCAAAGTTCAGAAACCTTTCTGCGTCATTCATCCAAAAATTATTATGAAAAAAAAAAGGTTACGAATTGATTACAGAAACTAAATGTCCATAGACTTTATAACTCGATGGTTCGCCCAATCAATTGAAAGTACGCACAAATTCGAGGTCAACTCGCAAATCTTCATTCTGCTCCCTTTTTGCTTTTGCGTCCTTCCCAGTTCCGTCGAGAAGGGAAAGATGTATCCCCCGTGCATAATCCCAAAGGGCGGAAAAGGAAATGAAAGAAAATAATTAAAGATACGTTGCTCGGACCCCGACACGACACCCAGAAAGAGAAGCGAATGAGTTGAGGAACTTCGTGCTTGGTCCATCTGTGTACCCCCGTGGAGCTTTTCTTGATTTGACCTCCATCCATCACAGAGCTGAGAGAGAGAGAGAGAGAGAAGAGGGAAGAGAAGAGAGTATTAATCTCGCTTGATTGCTTGGTAGCGAGAGAGGGAAAGGGGCGATGGCGATACTGTACGCGCTGGTGGCGAGGGGATCGGTGGTGCTGGCGGAGTTCAGCGCGACGGCCACGAACGCCAGCCAGATCGCCAGGCAGATCCTCCAGAAGACTCCCGGCACCGATGACAGCCACGCCTCCTACTCCCAGGATCGCTACATCTTCCACGTCAAGCGCACCGACGGCCTCACCGTCCTCTGTATGGCCGACGACACCGCCGGCCGTTAGTCCCTCCCCCCTCCCCGCTCTTCTCATTATCTTTCTTCCTTTTCTGCCCCCGATTTGGTTCCGAGACGTGTGCCGATTGGCCTCGGCTCGATGCGTCGCCTGCCTGATCTCAGAGTGTGCGAAAATGACTTTCCTTTTGACTGTGAGCAATAGCGGCTTGATTTGGTGCCATAGTATCACGTGCTTGCTGTGAAACTCATTTACAGAAAAGTGACGCTGTGTGGACGTGTTGATCCACGGATGCCTCGTTTGGGATTGATCGCCTTTGATTAAAAACGTGATCTTTTTTCCCTTCCTTCTTTCATCTGGTTACCGAGTAGGTGAAATTCGCGGAGCTCATGTAGAATTTGGACCTGGACACGAGTAGTTCACAGTTTCCCCGTGCACCCATTTAGTCTATCTCTCTTACTGGGCTTATCGTGGTAGCGTCATTGGCATTCTGAATCAGAGTTGGGGCGGTGCTAATGAGATGCTCGGACATCCCTGTCCTTCCTCTCGTGCTTCTGAAGATATGACCGCCATGTTCACAAAACTAGCAAACCCACGGAGACCAAATGATTGTATCTTACTACCTAAACAGCCTTTCCAGTCTTTCATGGATGCTATGGTCAGAATCCTTTCTGTAATTGGGTGAGGGGACACGGGATCTAGCTACGATCAATGTAATAAGATGACGTGAATGGTTGCATTCTTTGACTCCAAGCTGCTAGTTTCATGTGATTAAGGGGTCGCTCCCTCACTTGATTTTCTATCGAATTCCTAAGTTGGGAGCGCTCTAGTTATATTTTTTATCCTCTTTAGTTCTATCGATTAGTCATAGCTTGGTTTTCAGATTACTTTCAGTAAGAGATTTGGCTTTTTTTAAGAATTATACAGCTTTTAATGAGATTAGTTTAGATTGAGAAGATCTTCAGCATTGTCTTCTCGATCCCCTTGTGTGATTGCAGACAGTGTGGCCTAGTGTGTTGTTTGCCTCTTTCTTCTGCATGTCTTTAGGATAAACAAAGAGAATGCTAATTGAGATTGGTTTGTATATACTTAGTGATGTAATAGAATCTTGTGGGTTCTGCGATATGGACTACTTGACTAAATGCCCATTTGCAGTCTAGTTCTGCGATATGGACTACTTGACTAAATGCCCATTTGCAGTCTATCTGTCACTCAATAATATATCACATTTGTAACTCAGTCTTCATATACCTAGCATTGCTCACAAGCAAAACTTCTCTTGTGGCATATTTGAATTCCCATTAAGTTTAAGCATGATTTGTCATGTTCGTTGCAGATTGGACAGCTTATTCATAAAGAGAGATTTTCAATGCCGTAGATGAATAGTTTCTGCAATACTTGCTAATTTGAAATCGCATATACTCGACTATTGTCTATTTAGTTCCAGCACCTGTGCAATATAGTCAGACATCTTTCTGGTAGGTTTCCACTAAGTTCAGGTTATCAATTATGTGCAGGGAGAATTCCGTTTGCCTTTCTTGAAGACATTCATCAGAGATTTGTTAGGACTTATGGCCGTGCAGTTCTTTCTGCTCAGGCTTATGCCATGAATGATGAATTTTCAAGGGTTTTAAGCCAGCAAATGGAGTATTACTCCAATGATCCAAATGCAGATAGAATTAATCGGTTGAAAGGTGAAATGAGTCAGGTAAATTCAGCATCCTTGTAACGTAATGTACTGTACTGTAAAATGGTGTATATCATCACCCTTTCATCAACTATTTTGGTTATTGCATCTGAAGGCTACTTACCAAGAATATTTAGATTAAGCGGCGTACCTAATAAGTTGCTGATGTCATAAATGAGGTTCATCTATCCCATAGAATGAGATGGATATATGATGGGTATGTAGTGCAGCAATGACTTTGCATGCTTAAAATTAATTTGGCGGGTATGCATTGGCTCAAGCTATTGGTTTATGAATTATTAGGGTAGAAGTTCCTTTTTGCTGATACTGGTGTACCTATAGGTTCGAAATGTCATGATAGAAAATATCGACAAAGTTCTGGATAGAGGTGATCGCTTGGAATTGCTGGTTGATAAAACTGCCAACATGCAAGGAAACACCTTCCGGTTCAGGAAGCAGGCTCGTCGCTTCAGAAGCAATGTATGGTGGAGAAACGTGAAGCTCACGTAAGTTCTGAGCTCTTTATCAATTTAGTGCACTCTTGGATGAATCCAAATGACCATCAACTTTGTCTCATGTTTGGTCTGAAGATGACTAAAATTTCATCGCAAGGTCCAATCATTCAGAATTTATGCTGATGAGTCAAATGCTATTATCTTAGGCTAGTTGAAAACTGCAATGGACTCACATTATGTGGTTGAAGATGGAATACTTTCTTTTCATCAATACTATCCAAAAAAAAAAATATTGGCACAAAATAAAAATTTCAACTGAAACCATGCTCTGCGATTTCCCAATTCTAGACAGAGAGGCAGGGTTTGGATGTTCTTCTTCATTGTCACTAATGAGATGTTATTTCTGACACCTTGCAGGGTTGCGCTTATTATTGTCCTTTTGATAATTGTTTATGTTGTCCTAGCGTTTGTCTGCCACGGCCTCGCTCTACCATCCTGCATTAAGTGAGGATCAATGATCGGTGAGCTCTGAGTTTTCTTCTTCGATTGATTTGACCTCCCCTGTTTTTTTGTTCTTTGTATTTGGGTGAAATTGGGGATTGTTGTAAGGTGTCTTGGTTCTCTTATCCAGGATTGGAAATTCTTCCTTGTGTGGTCGTGTGTGTATGTGTTTCTAATGGAGAGTGGAAGAGGTTTAGGTCTCACATATAACTCATTGTGGCTTGATGGGTCAAGAACAAAATTTTCTGGTGTAAAATTACAGAGATTGCTTAGACTTTGTATTCTTTTCTTCAATGATAAAAATTGACCAATCTAGGATACATTGCGTGCTTTGATCCATGTGGAGTGTGGCCAAAGAGGAGGAAGAATCTATAGAGGAATGCCGCGACTCCTGATGGAGCTGTCAAGGCCGTGTTCTCGAACGTCTTTAGTCATGCCAACATGAATTTTGGAAACAGTCAATCAGATTTTAGCTGCAGTGTCTATGATTGCAAGATTTACTTTTAGCGGGAAGATTCTATAACTCAGTTGACCAAATCACTGCTCATTTCTCAAATGTTTTGGTAAAATTATGGATTATGTAGGATTGTCCTTGTCGAGGGATGTGAATTCCCATGGGGAGAAATGTGAACGAGAGATGAAGAAACTCTTTGTTCCTGCTGTGACTGAAATAGAACCTTCCCTATCCAACAGAGGTTAAATGTCTCAGAGACTGTCTTAATCTACCTCTCACGCTGACGAATCTGAACGATAAGGACGTGATTTTCCAGGACGTTGTCAATCAAAGAAATGTATTCACAAATCAACTTCAGGACAGAGGAGATGTCTGATTATTTATGGGACAATGTTCGAACATAGCAGAATTATCAGGACTCCTTGTGGTTTCATCCCAATTCATAGGCATGGCCAAGACTGATGCCAAACCAATTTTTTTTTTTTTTAACTTAAAAGAGTCCGAGATCCTAAAACTATGATGTCCCGCCTTCAGCTTCAGCAGATAAACGACTTCGTTTCGTAATTGATGAAGAGTTTTCACAGTGGCAGTGCCGTTTCTGAGGCAATCGACTCTAAATGATTTAAGCAAACAAGCAAAGCGAGTCTTATTCATGCACTCGATAAGTGTTCGTCCCATTTCTCTAGCATCATTCTCAAGCAAAGGAAAATTGATTAACACACAAATTACACAGTATACGTTGTAATATTCCCTTTTTCACGTTACAAAAATTATGCATATATCATATTCTTTTATTTGTCTGTTGGAAAGATTTTTTTGCTTAAAATGCTTTATGCCACCACGGAGCGTCACAGAAGCAAAAAGAGTGTCGGTAATAACGAAAAAGCCCGCGAGTTTCGCGTGCAAACTGGTTTAACTGGAGAGGAAGGCATTGCAAATTTGAAGAAAAGAATCGAACCTGAAGCAGAGTTCCAGCATTATCGTTCACAATTCATTGGCGTTCCTTCAAAACGATCCGTCAAGCTCAATCATATCCATCTGGCCTGCAATGCCACTTACTACTGCTCATCGCATGATCCCAGCGAGCTAGAATTCTTGCAAAGTCGCGTGCTCAGACCCATCTAACAACATCTTGCACAGGAAGAGGAAAAAAGAAGAAGAAGAAGGGAAGAATGGGTTTTGTCTCCGGTCTGATCATTGGATTGGCCCTCGGCATTGGGTTGGTTTTCGCTTTCGCTTATTACGAGAGTATCCGATCCAAGCGTCGTTCCGATTTGGTATACATACGTGCTTCTTGTACTATGTCTTCTCTTTTAATTTTGGAATGATTCTAATATGTTGTCACCCTGGTGATCTGAATCTGTCCTGCCTGCCTGCATGCATGCAAATGGACAATGCAAAAGCTTGTGCCGTTTGTTATTAATTTGTTTCTCCATTTCTTAGTCTGTATATTTTTTTTCCCCTCTGATGGGCCGAAGGCGGCGACGATCGCGGCGTTTGCCAGGATGACGTTGGAAGATTCAAAAAAGATCCTGCCAGGCGAGTGTTACCCTACTTGGGTTGTCTTTTCTCAGCGACAAAAGTTGAGTTTTCTTTCGTTATATACCTCACAATTCTTAAGGTTTTGTTTCCATATGATCATGGATGGATGATCATTTTGTAATTGTGTAGTTATTGAGTTTGTATCCATGTGCATGCGTGTGCATCATTTCATGCGGCACTTCATTGTAAGAAACAAATAGTCAAACCCCACAAACTGAATGTATTTTCATGAAGCGATTGCTCTGAGACTTGTTTCTTTTACTAAATTCCAGTTAAATTGGCTCAACATCCAAATTAAGAAGATTTGGCCTTATGTCGACGTGGTATTTTTCCCTTCTTCGCCCACCGCCTTCATTGATCTTTTCTGTCGTTATGGTATATAAAGGTGATTTGGCCGTCGTTGTTTTTCTCTGATAATGTTTCTAATCGTTCGATGCCCCAGGCAGCTTCTGAGCTGATACGAAGTACTGTAGAGCCAATTCTCGAGCAGTATAGGCCGGCTGTCTTAGCATCCCTCACATTCTCTAAGTTGACACTGGGGACAGTGGCTCCTCAATTCACAGGTTCTTGTTTTCAAATTTAGTGCATGGGTACTGAGTAAGAAGTGCCATTGCTTGCTAAGAAAGAATCAAGTTCATGATGCACAGAACTGAATTGCTCGATACCCTCTTTTCTGTCGAGTATGCGTGTCAGAGAAATTATGTTTACAAGTAAATGCAGATTAGCATTGCAAATTGAGCTCTTTACTAGCCTCTGTTGTAGTCTGATAAGCATCTCGTCGTGTAAGAACTTTCATCTCCTGTTAACTCTCATCAACACCGGTGACAACTGGTTGGGTACTTTACTCTTCTTAATGCAGTATATGAAATATCTTTTAATAAAGCCATCATTGTTCTGAGGGGAAGAGAATTATTACGATGAAACTAGTAAAAAAGAAGTAACATAAGCTGTTTCTGGGGGGTTTTCCATCAGTGTGCACGCTATTGAGGCCCATTTGGGAAAATTGGCTAGACTAATTAAATGTCATGTGCACCAGGAGTTTCGATCGTCGATGCTGAAAGCAAAAGTGGGCAAGTCATCATGGAGTTGGAAATGCAGTGGGATGGTGATCTTCATATAGAACTTGATATTCGAACGCGAGTTGGCGTAGGCTTGCCTGTGCAGGTAATTCTGAGCACTGCTTTTCTCTGCATGGGCCTTTGTCTCCCATTTCAGGTCAATGTGAAATTTTCTGCAGCCACAAGCAATAGACAACTATAAGATTTTCCTTGTTTATGCAAAAAAGAACTACAAATTCTCTTTTAAAAAATGGCATTTTGTTCTTCTCAGGCATCTTAGATTGCAGTAATTACTTGTTTTCCTGGACGAATTGAATGACAATTTCAGTGTTCCATAGATGTTGTAGCGCAATTTTATCTTGCTTTGGCTGCTAATATTTACAGTTGATTTGATATAGGTGTTTTCTAAAGATGGCATTCAGGTCATGCTACAAGAGTGAACTTACAGCTTTCTCACTTTGTCACCCTGTCATATAGGTGAAAAATGTAGGGTTTACTGGGGTTTTCCGGCTAATTTTCAAACCACTAGTGGATGAAATTCCTTGTTTTGGAGCTGTTTGTTATTCTTTGCGAGAAAAGGTGAGATTTTCATTTTCTTTTCTCTGACCCTTTTGATCATCTACACTACTATATCATGAGATACAGAGTACTTTAAGGTCTAAAAATTTCAACACGGGTTTATGCTTTGTTGGACCCTCTTTTTGCGCTACGTACGGCATTTGACGCTCACACTTGGTGCTTGTTTTTGTGCCCTTCTCTAGCAGAAGAATCTTGACTTTAAACTAAGCATTGCTGGCGGTGATATAATATCGATCCCTGGGGTTGCCGAAGCTATCAAGGTCTGCTAGTTTCTCTATCCTTGCTTTTTGTGTTCTGTGCCAATGATCCCGATATCACAGAATGAGTGGATAGCTTCCTGGATTGCCTTAGAAATAGTCAAGAATAGCAGAAAAATGGATGGATCGTTTGGACAAACCGTAGATCGTGACAAATGGCCTCTATGAACCGCAAAAAACTCAACTTACAGGTTGCTCTAGGCTGTTGTTGGAGCAAAATGCATCAATTGGGCAATTTTTACCTGGTGTGCTCACTGGATCATGTATGCATTTTCAGGAAACAATACAGGATGCTATTGAAGACACATTGACGTGGCCAGTGAGGAAGATTGTTCCCATACTGCCTGGGGATTATAGGTACAAATCGATAAGATCCAACTAGATATCAACCTATTATGGAAAATTCACTCTATTGCTGTCTTCCCATTGCTGATGATCTACTCTGCTATATGGATTCATCTGAAAAAAGAAGAAGAAGTGCTAGGCAAACATTTCATGTCCCTGGCCAATGCTGTTTAAATGTCAGAACTTAAGTAACAAGCTGTCGGTTCCTTAAAATGATGGCATGAGTAGCACACTTTCTGTATTGACCTAACAAAATTTCTTAAGAAAAGTGAAGTCCACTTCTATTTATCGTTTTTCTACATAGAAGTGCTCTCATACCGACGCGGATTGTTTGGCGTTCTTTGGCTATGCTCTGTGACAGTGACTTGGAACTGAAGCCTGTTGGGACATTAGAGGTGAAGCTCGTGCAAGCAAAGGACTTAGCCAATAAAGATCTTGTCGGGAAATCTGATCCATTTGCTGTTCTATTTGTGCGTCCTCTGCGAAGCAGAATGAAAACTAGCAAAACCATCGTAAGTGAACTAACTTGCTATACCTATTTGAATTCTTTCTTTCCGGGGAAAAGCAACAGCTAATTCCTCTTTTCTCGGCATTTTCAGAACAACCAGTTAAATCCAGTATGGAATGAGCATTTTGACTTCATAGTCGAGGATTTATCGACCCAGCACTTAACAATAAGAGTTTTCGACGATGAAGGCATTCAAGCTTCTGAACTCATTGGTTGTGCTCAAGTTCCACTAAATATCCTCGAACCTGGCAAAATGAAGGATGTGTGGTTAAACCTGGTGAAGGATCTGGAGGTGCAAAGAGATACAAAGAACCGGGGTCAGGTCAGATAGCATCCTAGATTTTCCAACACGCTCTTCTTGGTTTCACCAAACTTTTTATTTCCTTTGACCGAAAATGAAACTATTTGTTTCCTTCAAGCATTAAGAAGGAAATGCCACAATTGACAACACATCATGGATCTGCTTATTAAATTCATCATGAAGGAAAGGGTCTGTCGTAAAGTTGCAATCTTGAGTGCAGAATTACCTTCTCTTTTAGCAGCATTGGCTTGAATTTTGATGAACTTCGTTTAGGCTATTTAAAAACATATGGTCCCTCGTTTGGACCGTTTCTTGTCACTAGGTGCGTTTGGAGCTCTTGTATTGTCCCAAAGGCACGGACAATATCATAAAGAATCCGTTCAAACAGGATGTGAGATTGACATCGCTCGAGAAGGTGCTCGAAGGCGGACCCCATGAAGCGGATGCCGCTCCATCTCAGAAGAAAAAGGATGTGATTGTCCGAGGAGTACTGTCTGTGACCGTTATCTCAGCTGAGGAATTGCCGGCTGTCGACTTGATGGGAAAAGCTGACCCTTATGTAGTTCTTACGATGAAGAAATCGGGTGCCAAATTTAAGACAAGGGTGAGATCCCGCAACAGGCGGCCTCATATGTTTAAATCTTTTTCCACCTAAAGATTCAAAAGAGTTGCCACCGTCAGGCGCTCCAGCCACCTAAAGCTGCTTCAGAAATCCTGGATTGGATTCTAAACGTTTTTGAATGAAGCCATCTGACATACTTTCCATTCATGTTACCGTATTTTCCATTTCCTTCTTGTTGACTTCTAAGCGTCTTTGGTTATTCTGTTCGAATTAGGTGTTGAATGAGGTTTTGAATCCGGTCTGGAATCAGACTTTTGACATCATTGTGGAGGATGGGCTGCATGATATGCTAGTTGTAGAAGTTTGGGACCATGACACTTTTGGGAAGGTACTTTTCTCCTCCTAATTATTATTTTTCTTTTAATATTCGCCTTCAAATGTGACGTAATATATAGCATGTAACATAAGAGATGCGTGATTTCCCCTCTGTGATAATTCTATGGTTGCGGAAACTTTTGGTTTATTTTTTGTGATCTGTCAAAAAAACAACTATCAATAAAGAGGAGGAGACAGTATAAGAACACCTTATGACATACACCAGATATTATGAAAGACCACTGTCTCAAAAAGGATGATGTAAGATCAGCTGTGCATTGCAAATGGCGGATGTCTCGAAATTTTTTTCGATAATCTCGAGGTTTTGGAGTTTGCTCTGCAAAATCTCAATGGATAAAAGAACAGTCAAGATGAGGAAATAGATAGAAAACATGATGCTTGCGAAAAATCATATTTTTAATGGCGACTTCCAGACAAGCTGGGATATGACAGTACCATATTCTTGGTCTTTCCTTGTTCTTGTTGATCAGCGAGTACCACATCTCTTGCCTAATCCTGATGTTGTTCTTAAACTTTTCAGGATAAGATAGGGAAATGCATAATGACACTAACCAGGGTGATATTAGAAGGGGAAGTGCGGGATACTTTTCCTTTAGATGGGAAGTCGGGAAAGATCAATTTGCATCTCAAGTGGACTGCGCAGCCCGTGTTCCGCGACAATTGAAAGATGAACGAGGGGAGTGATGTTCTCAACTTCTTCATACATCTGCAGGCTCATGAGTGACAGACACATCATACAGGAAAAAACAGATGTAATATGATAAAACTCTGCAACAATGCAAAGAAATTATACGGCTATGTGTTTTCGGTAAGAGTTTCAAGCGAAAGTTAAAAGAATGACAGGAGAGATACAGATTCGTTTTGCGTTTGTAGATGTCAGAGAACATTGTTACAAATTACACGGAGATTCTTGTAAGATCAGATAAAGCATCTATTGTTGGAGAGTTCATTGCCCAAATGCTTGCACAAAACCCATTCGAAGGTGGCGCATGGCTTATCTCATGAGAAGCATTTTCTCCAGCACAAGCTTTAGTGTTACTGTATTAGTTCTCTGTAGTTTTCATGAAAATAGACAGGGCGTGAAGAATCATCATCATGTCTGGCCAGGAGTGTCGTACATAACAGGCGGTTATTTCTATCTAATAGCATAAACTTCTCATTCATTTGATAAAAGCGAATCAGTATTACGTTTGACTTTATTATCTGGATCATTTTTCTTTCGTTTTCCTCGTCTGATAAAACAGCTTTTGTATGTGCTAATGTGAATTAGAACAGATGTAATTGCTTAGGCGAGAGACCAGGTTTTTCATAGCAGGTGTTAAAGAGTTCCTTGCACCGGAGAGGCTAGAGCAGGAAAAATTGCTGTAGCAATGGCACGACGCATCTCAACCCGCCGGAAGATAAGTCGAAAACAGCAATTTGCAAATTGAGATTGCCTGCATCAACTAAAGAAACCAAAGAATTTCTTGTGTGTGTAGAGAGAGAGGGGGAAGGGGGGAGGGAGAGGTTTATTACATCAAGGGCTCAATACCCAAACCAGACATGGGGACACAAACTTACACTTATCCCATTTACATATCAATGACAAACATAATCACAACCTATTTTACCTCCAATTTAAGCCTGCATGTCCTCAAAATGATGCTAAGCGCGTGATTAGTGCACTGCTGAGAGCTAAATGGACGAGACAGCCACGTTATCCATGTATCATCGTGTGCTACAAACCCAACTTCTTTGAGAACCAGTCCGAAAGATTCGCTATCACAAACCCTACAAATACCTGCAATGTTGTTGAGAGCATCAGAATAGCCATTATCTTCAACAATCGGAAAATAGTCAAAGGGGAGATGCCACCACACATAAATACTTGGCCTATTCAAGATAGACAGATTGATCTGTGAAGGAATTGACAGGCAATCTGATGTTATGAGCAGATCAGAGAAATGCAAGAACTCATAGGACAAATTTCCTTGGAAGAGTGTCGTTGTCTATGAAGTATTTGATCAGGTTCACAACTAGCTGAGTTCTAGACCTAAATAAACTGAGTGCACTTATTTTTTGCATCAGATCGACCCACTTTGGACCAGAATAAGAAATTCACATCACTTAATAAGCGCTCAACTTTTGCTGCTTAGTCTGTTAGCTTTTACTTTTATCAGTTTGAATTTACACTTTCCTGAAAAAAAGTAGCATCCACCACTCTTGACTAGTAATTTCACACAGTGGAGCGCAAAGGGCACAAAAGACGTAAATTCTCTTGCAGATGCATGACTGGTCATGAAGTTACAGATCAAATTGTTCTCTAAAATGAAGCCATTGTGTTGCCTTGATATCCAATTGACCAAATGCTAATAGACTGGGAACTCTCCTATGATTACAGGAATACCGGCATAAAACAGCAGGGACTGTTGTCAATCTCTTCCTTGGTAAGATAGCAGGAAAAAACCTATCAGCTATATGGTGTCACCAAGAAATTATAAGTGACATGCTTTGGACGTCTAATAACTCATCCAGGAAGAAAGGTCCTAAATTTCCATCTGCAGAAGTTTTTCATAATTACACTAATTCTGCCGAAAGGTATTTTGGTAATTATACACTTTGGGGCTAGACCCTGATAATGATTGACACAATGTAGCTATACAGAAACATCGAGAGTTCGTATAAGAATTTCAACCAGAAGTCAGGTGAAGCATATGTCAGATCCCCTACACAAAATGTACACACACAGCATATCAAAATGCGCATACATCCACTATCAATGATGAAAGCAGTAATTTTTCGACTCTTTGGCAATGTAACAAGTCCCTGACAAGCTTGGACTATATCTTTCAAAGATGCCTAGATTAAAAACTTAGCTCCACATGTATAATAATGAAATACATGCATGTCACAGACAGCTTCCCCTTTTGAGTTTTTGAATTGAGGCCGTCTTTTATTACTGTGTTACCAGTGAAGGCATGTCATAGTTTAGTCGTGTGATAACCCTACCACTAAGATTGATTAGTCACCTGAGTTGAGCCGAGGATATAAATTGCAGAATAATGGCGACCATGGATCACCATGTCAGCCAACATTGCAAGTGGTATGGTGAGAGACATCCCTAGAGTAGCCACTAATGGTGTGGTCCATACAACACACAATGCCCTGCAAGAGATGTAGACAAGTGGGTTCAGGAATGGCATGTGTGAAATTTCTTACTGAAGAAATAAAGGTACATACCAGAAATAGTCGGAAAGGACACTTCCAACAAAGCCATTGGCAAGAACAACTTCATCCATTTTTACAGAATGAGGAATTGTAAACTTAGGCTCTATCCCTAATGCTGTCAATGGCAATACTACAAGAAGAAAGACAGATTCAAATCAAAAATCAAAAAGTTCCCATAAATTCATGAAAGGAAATTAAATTTTTCTAAAACAGAAATAAAGAGAAAAGGTTCAAGTTGATGATGTTGCAGAAGTTCTTAAATGTGGAGCAGAATGTCTCGAAAGTTCGTTGTACTCTTTCTATGGAAAAAAAAAAAAAGGAGGACGACTAAATGGGTCCTCTTTAACCTAAGGATAAAAGATGGCAGGAATTTCTCAAATCAAGGGGCTGCTATGCTCTAAAAAGTTACTTTCTTTTAAAAACTAAAGATTATTATAGAGAGCACATGAGTTGTTGAGTCTGAAAGATTTCCGGCTGCTTGATCATTCATTAAACATTTAAAGCATGTGAAAGCAAGCCAAAGTTCTGCAAAGGTGCAAACAGGAGGGGTTTTAAACAGCAAATTTTTTCAGGCCCCATCAAGTCTTAAGATTTTTGCCGAGATTACCAGGAAAATATAATTTCACTCGGGGTGAGAATAGCTATAGAGAGAGAGAAAGAGAGGGAGGATCTTACCAAGCCACCATAGGGCTACAAAGGTAAATAATCCAATGTATCCAAACAGCTTTTGCACATCAACTCCCTCCCCTTCTTCACCAACAAACTTCTTGAGAAGTACTGTAATATTTGTTTTAGTTCACTAGTAGGTTTATATAAAATAAAAATAGAATGACAATATTGAGAGAGAGAGAGAGAATCTTACCTGTGAATAGCCCATATGACATAGCTGAAAGCAAGCCAAAGAGATCCCCAACGAGAGAGCGTTTCCCGTTTCTGGCAATTATATAGTTGCCATAAACTAAATTAGGCATCACAATATGCAAACATGCATTAAAGCATGCTATTTTGCTCATGTCAATCGTTCTTTGTACTATTTGGAAGCAAAATATGCGAAAACCACAGACTCAATGCAGCTTCCAACAATAGGTTGACATAATTAGTGGATTGAGGAATTAAAGATAACATGAACTTAAAGGAAAAAATCAATTATTACAGCATTTCTTCTCAAAATCAGCAACTTGTGTATTGCCAAAATTAAAGCTCCAAAGACCAATGCCATTCAATAATAAAAGGATGGTAACAAATGTAATCTTTTGTGTTCATGTATGCAATGCCAAGGTAAAATGTTAAATCCTGAGGAACCCCTCTGATTGTCTGTCTTCATGAAGAACAGGACCCTGATAACAAAAACTATATGTGATTGATCTTGCATAAAAACTCCATTTATTATATTTTTTGTAAGACAACTGAAAAAAGAAATGGTCAGGATGAATCTGGTGTGCTGGGATAAGAGTTGCTTTGGTCTCTTTCCTCTCATATCAGCATAGTCCAATTTGAGGTTGACTCCAGACTAAAATGGTGCCCAACACATCGCATGTGAAAAAAATTAAAACATCATATGGTACCACTATATGAGAACATTTTGTAGCAATAAGGAATTAGAGAAGTCAAATTTGAAGATCTAACAAAACCTCTTCCCTAAGAAAAAATATAAGCTTAAAATGCAACCTCATATAAACCTAGCCAGGGTATTCTCCCCAATAATGATGCTGAAGTTTCACAAACAAGGGCCCTCCAGTTTGCAACTCCAGCAATAGCGAATACTCATAATAGAGAAAAAAAAAATAATGGCACCACCAACTTTGCAAGTCAGCTACAAAGTGCCAAACTTTAATCCACTTATACGAAAGTATAAACAACAGCATCTCTAAGAAACTTACAAAGAATTGTTAAATTTGGAGTCATCAGCTGCCCAAGTTTTCCCAAGAGTTGTCATGGCAACACCAGCCATGCTGATGAAGACTGCAACAACTTTGGATACATTTAAAGAATCTTGGCCCAAAAGGACACCGATGAACAGAGTGAAAAGACCTGAAGTGGACGATAGTACAGTCGTACTAGCTACACTTGTTCTTGCAAGGGCCGCATTTGATAAATACTGCAATACGTACGATGCTGTCAATCAGCACTGCGCAGTTCCTGTTCTACTGTATGAAGCATTATCCTACTCCTATGATTAACAGAATAACCACAAAATATTGACTTAAGGGCAATGAAATAAACAGTTTCCACTCAAATGATTATTGCTTTCATTGAAAACATGAGATAAAGTCAATCAAAGCCGCAAGCAACATACATCAGGTTTAATGTGTCAGAATGGGGGCTGACAACATGGACAGGATATAAGGTCAAACATCATACACACACTAGCTAGTAGGAGGTACTTATTCTTCCTTACAAGGACCGAAATCTAACTGGGCCACATAAGAAAATTCTCAAGAAAGCACGTTTATAGCCAGTTGAAACAGTAATAAAAAAACAAGGACATTCAACAATATCAAGGCAAGTAACCTATGAAAACAAAGGTATCAATCCATACACTTGGTTTCGATATACAGATTCATTTGTTCCAAATCTAAGCCTGGAATCTGTATGTTGAAACCAAGTATATGAAAAAATTCCTATGCTCCAGGAAATTTATTTTATTAGGTCCAGTCAAAGAAACAACAACACTAATAAATATCCATATCAACGTTTAACTACATGTGACACAAGGAGCTGTACAGAGTTATTTATCATTTTTCCATTGATAAGGAAAAGTTACAAGAAGAAAAACAAAAGCTAGTTTACCCAAAAAAAGGGAGGGAACACCGAAAAGCTAATCAAGTTGAATACCTCTGTTACAAACCAGATAGGGGCAATGTAACATCCATAGATCGCAATCTCCCTCGTTGTTAGCTCCCTTTTCCTATCATCTTTTCGATTAGATACCAATGGACTTGTTTCTCCATTAGATGAGAGGTCGGCTTCACTATCTTTTCTGGTCAAAGCAGATTCAATTTCAAACACGTTCTGTGCGCCAATGTATTTTAGGGGAGAACTAAATCCAGCAGAAGTTTCATTGATGCCTTCTGCATGTTTGCCACCTTTGGAACTGCGCTGTTTAAGTAATTTACATATCCAGTCCGTGAGAAATGCTATTGGGAGGTAAACTACCATAAGAGAAGCTCCAAGATATGTTACTGCAAATGGCTGCTTGTAATCTGTAAAAATATCCTGTAGTGAGAAAGTTCGCATCATATGAGACATAACTCAAGTATGCAACAAAAAAAGTAAAAGAAACAAAGAGAGAGTCATCATTATAATTTGCATGATTGGAAAATGGCATCTCAGCTTCATAGTGCGACTATTGTCCAATGAAGCTGCCCCATTTCCTTCATACCATTCACAAAGTTTAAGATGAAGTTTTAACCGAAACTTCATTAAGTTGATTTTACTACTACACAAAAATCATGGGGTAACCACCACTACAATATTTCAGTAAATAAGAAACAGAAAATGTACACAGCTCAGGCAATACTAGCAGTCTACTCCCTTTCGTGAGTTTGCATTACCTGAATCGCATGCTAGAGCACTAGACATTACTAATGAAAGTACTATAGTTTTACTCGTGGGCGTAAAAAATCTATTTGGACAAGTGGGGAAGCAAGAAAAGACTGGGATGATAGCAGCATAAGAGGCTTACTACAGGGACATGGGCACAAGCTGTCAAGGAAACCAGCTATGTGGTACATAGCTTCTTGCTTTCAAATATCTCATAACCTGAATAAAAGTGCAGGTCCTATACTCCCAGAAAATAACAATGGAGCCACCATTAATGCACAAAAAGCCTGAGGAAATGCAGATAATCTTGTACGATCATTTTCCTCCTTGTCAAGCTGTTAATCATTGTTTTACTTAGCTAGCCATTCAGTTGGCTGGACTTCATAATACACTACAGGAATCAAAATTGTAATCGTTGGACAGTCACGAACCACATGGAGAGACCCTAGACACTATGATTTATTGAGCCTCAATTACTCGATCAAAACATAGAACGGCATTTCAGCACAGAACAAAATCCAACCATCCATGTCAAACCAATAGTGGCATTCCAAACCACAAGGTCAATTTCAAGCAAACCCGATTGGAATGAAAGTGACAAAATGCCTAGCTTCGACTTTATTTTTCGCCCAACCACCCTTGAAAAGAAGGTTCAGTGGTATAGAAAAATTAACTGAGTTCCTCCAGCAAGTTCACCTCAGGTAAATCTAAAACCCAACATTCATTTCGAAGCAAGATAAAGACTCCACCAATTAGTCCTCAAAATATCCCTTCACAATCACCGAAAAGGCAAGGACATTGGTAACTTCCCATCCCGTTCAGAAACCATAGAAAAAGCATAATAAATCTTGAGAAACCACGAAATTCCCAGCAAACAGAAAGCTTGGAATTCATGAGAAATATAAGAGACCAACCTGGGTGACTTCAGCAGAGGTAACCCAGATGATTACAACCGCAGCTATAAGAAACAAACCAGCCCTGTATCTCCAACCCATGAGAGAAATCTGGCCCGACCCAGATGATCAAACCGACCTAAAACTCGGGTCAATTCTTCAGATCTCCAAGCTATTTCCAAAAAAAATTCGACTTGGTACTCAGAAGAGCGAGAGATCTTGGATCGCGTGATTCAAATGCTTGAGGCTGAGTTGGGAAAAAAAAACGGGTGCTTCAGGGAGGGGCCAAAAAACACAGGACCAAGAAGCAAAGGCGATGGATTTCGACTCCGTTCTTCTGGCGAAGAAATTTGCCAAGAAATCAAAAGGGATAGAAGAGGTGGTGAAGAAGCAAAGGAATGTAATGGAGGAAACTAATTAAAGTTAGAGAATCGCCAAATTAATTACTGCCTTCATTTGAAACTTGGTGGGCCATCAGCTGACCTTAGAAATTGGTGGGACAACAGCTGACCTTCATCAGCAATTTCACGTCCGCTCAAATCGGTTCTCTCCCTACCGTCAGAAATTGCAAAATTCCGTCTCTCGTTCTGACCAGCATCCTACATTTTTGGAATCCGATCAAAATTTGGGCGGGCGTGAAAATTAATGGACTCTACTAAGAAAAACATCCTAAAGTAGCCAACATCATTAATGCATGGCCGTTCAATCGCACGAATTATGAGATTGTGATACTTGTCTGTCTCAGCCTAATTGATCATTTGGGGTTGGACCCTTTTCTTTTCGCAACATGAAAGTGTAAAAAAGAAAATGATTTTTTTGCACAAATTTTACAGTTTTTTGGAATAAGGAAAATTGATTGGTGTCGCGACCCTCTAAAAAAATTTTTAAATTTTAAAGGGGTTAACGGATTATTAGGTTAATTAGATTTGACTAACCTAACGCGGACCCTCCCAAGCCCTACCGAATCGCAACTTTGGTTTTTATTTAAATGATTTTGAAATTTGGAGTCGCCACTAATCATTCTTGGTAGGTCGATTAGAAACTTAAATAAATTAGCGGGAGAACTAATTTATTCCTGCGAACCAGAGATTATGAGCTCGGGGACTTGGTTACACTAGTTAATTAAAACTAATGCCCTTTCGGTACCTTAATTTCATGGATATCCTAATTCGGCAACTCAGGCTTGGTTTATTTCTAAGGCTCTAGTAGGGTATTCTCTTTTGTGTTTTCACTTTTTAAATAGGATGCATGGATGGTATATATTTTTATTTGTTATATTTTTTTAAGTGTTAAAGATTCCCTGGAGCCGAAAGAGGGAGTGTGTTAACGACTTCTGTGCAGTATTACGACCTACTCATCTTTTGGGTCTGATGATTCAAAAATTAAATTATAGGAAGTACATGACAGTGAATAAACATCTCCAATGGGAGGCCTAGCATTGGCTTGGCTCTTCCCTTTGGGATTTAAGGTACATGTATTTAAGTTGCAAGTATTTAAACTACTGTAAGTAAAAACCTCCAATGGGAGGCTAAGCATTGGCTTGGCTCTTCCCTTTGGGATTTAAGGTACATGTATTTAAGTTGCAGGCATTTAACTACTGTAAGTAAAAACCTCCAATGGGAGGCTAAGCATTAGCTTGGCTCTTCCCTTTGGGATTTAAGGTACAGGTATTTAAGTTGCAGGTATTTAACTACTGTAAGTAAAAACCTCCAATGGGAGGCTAAGCATTGGCTTGGCTCTTCCCTTTGGGATTTATGGTGCAGGTATTTAAATTGCGGATGGACTTTGTCCTCTCCATTCTGGGGTATGAATTCTTTAAAATGAAATACAACGAATTGATTCAATAATTTAAAATTTGTGCGCGCTTGAGGACTCCTCTAAACCGATTTTGTGCTTCCATAGGGTTGACCATTGATATAGAGCTGCGGCTTCCTGACATAAAATAGAGTGAAGTGTCAGTATACAAAATATGTGCTAATCTACACCTAAAACCAGAAGAGTGGAAAGAGTACTTATCTCCCATTTTTTTGGGAGGGATTTCTATAATTGATTTTCGCTCTCTATGTTCCCAATATAGAGAGTTTCTTTTAAATTAAGAGGGACTTTTAGTCACAGATCAGTTGAGAAATCGGTGAACAGCTTAGGAGCTTGTCTGGGCCGATTTTTGCATATCTACGAGATTTTTGCTGTTGACGTAGAGATATCCTTCTCCTGACATAAAATATGGAAAAAAAAGGAGATGGAGAAAGTGTACACAATTTGTGCTAATTTGCAAGTAAAACCATAAATAAATGAATAAATAAAAACACTTAGCTCGAATTTGCTTGCTCGTTGACGAGGATGAACTCTTGATTTATATTGATCGATGAAGGAATTTGTGATGATAACCCCTAGCTTTAAACTCTCATCATCTTCAAAATTCTCTCTCTTTTGGTATTTTCTTTCTATCAAATTTTTCTTCAATCTCCCAAAACTCTCTCAAACATCCAAAATTTTTTCTTCAAAAAAATTTTCCTCTCAAGTTCACTTCTTCCTCCTTTTATAATCTACTCATCTATCTCCCATTCTAATTTTTCCACTAACTCTATCTCCCATTCTAATTTCTCCACTAACTCTTCTTCATTTTCATCTTCCATTCTCCATCTCTATCTCACATTTTAATCTCTCCATTAACTCTTCTTCATCTTCATCTTCATTTTCCCTTCTCTATATTTATCTCCCATTTGTCGCGACCCTCTGAAAATATTTTTATTATTTCTAGGGGTTAACGGATTATTAGGTTAATTAGATTTGACTAACCTAACGCGGACCCTCCCAAGCCCTACCGAATCGCAACTTTGGTTTTTGTTTAAATGATTTTGAAATTTGGAGTCGCCACTAATCGTTCTTGGTAGGTCGATTAGAAACCTAAATAAATTAGCGGGAGAACTAATTTATTCCTGCGAACCAGAGATTAGGAGCTCGGGGACTTGGTTACACTAGTTAATTAAAACTAATGCCCTTTCGGTACCTTAATTTCATGGATATCCTAATTCGGCAACTCAGGCTTGGTTTATTCCTAAGGCTCTAGTAGGGTATTCTCTTTTGTATTTTCACTTTTTAAATAGGATGCATGGATGATATATATTTTTATTTGTTATATTTTTTTAAGTGTTAAAGATTCCCTGAAGCCGAAAGAGGGAGTGTGTTAACGACTTCTGTGTAATATTACAACCTACTTATCTTTTAGGTCTGATGATTCAAAAATTAAATTATAGGAAGTACATGACAATGAATAAACACCTCCAATGGGAGGCCTAGCATTGGCTTGGCTCTTCCCTTTGGGATTTAAGGTACAGGTATTTAAGTTGCAAGTATTTAAACTACTGTAAGTAAAAACCTCCAATGGGAGGCTAAGCATTGGCTTGGCTCTTCCCTTTGGGATTTAAGGTATAGGTATTTAAGTTGCAGGTATTTAACTACTATAAGTAAAAACCTCCAATGGGAGGCTAAGCATTGGCTTGGCTCTTCCCTTTGGGATTTAAAGTACATGTATTTAAGTTGCAGGTATTTAACTACTGTAAGTAAAAACCTCCAATGGGAGGCTAAGCATTGGCTTGGCTCTTCCCTTTGGGATTTAAGGTACATGTATTTAAGTTGCAGGTATTTAACTACTGTAAGTAAAAACCTCCAATGGGAGGCTAAGCATTGGCTTGGCTCTTCCCTTTGGGATTTAAGGTACAAGTATTTAAGTTGCAGGTATTTAACTACTGTAAGTAAAAACCTCCAATGGGAGGCTAAGCATTGGCTTGGCTCTTCCCTTTGGGATTTATGGTGCAGGTATTTAAATTGCGGATGGACTTTGTCCTCTCCATTCTGGGGTATGAATTCTTTAAAATGAAATACAACGAATTGATTCAACAATTTGAAATTTGTTCGCGCTTGAGGACTCCTCCAAGCCGATTTTGTGCTTCCACAGGGTTGACCATTGATATAGAGCTGCGGCTTCCTGACATAAAATAAAGTGAAGTGTCAGTATACAAAATATGTGCTAATCTGCACCTAAAACCAGAAGAGTGGAAAGAGTACTTATCTCCCATTTTTTGGGAGGGATTTCTATAATTGATTTTCGCTCTCTATGTTCCCAATATAGAGAGTTTCTTTTGAATTAAGAGGGACTTTTAGTCACAGATCAGTTGAGAAATCGGTGGACAGCTTAGGAGCTTGTCTGGGCCGATTTTTGCATCTCTACGAGATTTTTGCTGTTGACGTAGAGATATCCTTCTCCTGACATAAAATATGGGGAAAAAAAGAGATGGAGAAAGTGTATACAATTTGTGCTAATTTGCGAGTAAAATCATAAATAAATGAATAAATAAAAACACTTAGCTCGAATTTGCTTGCTCGTTGACGAGGATGAACTCTTGATTTATATTGATCGATGAAAGAATTTGTGATGATAACCCCTAGCTTTAAACTCCCATCATCTTCAAAATTCTCTCTCTTTTGGTATTTTCTTTTTCTCGAATTTTTCTTCAATCTCCCAAAACTCTCTCAAACATCCAAAATTTCCTCTCCAAAAAATTCTCCCAAACACTTCAAATTTTCTCTCCCAAGAAGCCTCTCTCAAGCTCACTTCTTCCTCCTTTTATAATCTACTCATCTATCTCCCATTCTAATTTTTCCACTAACTCTATCTCCCATTCTAATTTCTCCACTAACTCTTCTTCATTTTCATCTTCCATTCTCCATCTCTATCTCACATTCTAATCTCTCCACTAACTCTTCTTCATCTTCATCTTCCCTTCTCCATATTTATCTCCCATTCTAATTTCTCCACTAACTCTTCTTAATCTCCATCTTCCCTTCTCTATTCTTATCTTCCATTCTAATTTCTCTACTAACTCTTCTTCATCTCCATCTTCCCTTCTCTATTCTTATCTTATTTTCTCCATCCATTCTTCTCCAACTTCTCTTCTTCATCTCCTCTTCTTCATCTTCCCTTCTCTATTCTAATTTATCCACTAACTCTTCTTTTTGTTATTAGTAAAATAATCCCTCAAGAGTTAGGTATTTGCACTCTAGTCCTTGAATTTTAAGTATTTACAATTCAATCCCTGAAAAAAATATATTTCTTTAAGTCCAAATCTCCTCACAATTTTTGACACACCAAAATTTACCACATGTCAAATTTAAGCTCATTTCTTGTCGCTGAAAATAATGCATAATTTAATTAAAGCGCTTTTGCAAAATTAAGTCATTCTGGGTATAATTGGGCCAAGATGAAAATTTAAAATATTAGAAGACAATGTCACAACTCATAAAAAGTGAAAGTTAAAAATAAATTGACTCAAATTAAATTTTTTTAGGCCCGATTCGAGATTATACTCGTGAAGGAACACGTGACTCGAATTGGATTTTCTGAATTTGCGATGGCCAATATGAAAATAGATTTAAAATAAAAATATTAACTATCTTTGTGTATTTTTTGGCCTCAAATGTTATTTTTCCAAAATTTTCAAATATTTTTGTATTTTTTTTTAAAAAAAAAAATTAAAAAAAATACTGAAAATATGAAAAATCGTTTTTTGGTCAAAATTGGTTCCCTAGGCTTGGCTAAGGTCCCCAAAGTTGATTTTTCAATTTTATGAATTTTTATAGATTTTTTTATTACTTTAGCAATAGAAAAAATGATTAAAAATCAGGTGTCAACAGTTGCCCTTCTTTGAAAGGAAGCTCGGTAGAGGTTCATTTCAAAGACGAGATGACACCTGAATTCTAATGGACACAATACAAGGAAATAAAAAGAGTCGTGACATGAATGTTCCACTAAAAATGAAATGAGAACCTAAGGATTCGTTATATAAAAAAACTTTAGGGTGGTTGAACTTGAACCCGTATGGTGGATCAACCCATGGTAGATTCCTAATAAAAGGATTCTACTGATTAAAAATTGAATTAAAATTTGACCCGTATGGTGGGTCATACCATTTGACCCGTATGGTGGGTCGTACCATGGTAGATTCCTAATAAAAGGATTCTACTGATTAAATTTTGATTGAGATTTGACCCGTATGGTAGGTCACCTCATGGAGATACCTGTAAGAAGGACTTGGTGCCTGTAGAAAGGACTTGGTGTCTGTAAAAAGGACTTGTGCCTGTAAGAAGGACTTGATTTGCCTGTAAGAATGACTTGATTTGCCTGTAAGAAGGACTTACTTTGCCTGTAAGAAGGACTTTGTGCCTGTAAGAAGGACTTGCGTTGCCTGTAAAAAGGACTTTGTTTGCCTGTAAGAAGGACTTTGTTTACCTGTAAGAAGGACTTTGTTTGCCTGTAAGAAAGACTTGATTTGCCTGTAAGAAGGACTTTATGCCTGTAAGAAGGACTTGATTTTCCTGTAAGAAGGACTTTGTGCCTGTAAGAAGAACTTGATTTGCCTATAAGAAGGACTTGGTTTGCCTGTAAGAAGGACTTAGTTTGCCTGTAAGAAGGACTTGATTTGCCTATAAGAAGGACTTTGTGCCTGTAAGAAGGACTTGGTTTGCCTGTAAGAAGGACTTAGTTTGCCTGTAAGAAGGACTTGATTTGCCTATAAGAAGGACTTTATGCCTGTAAGAAGGACTTGATTTGCCTGTAAGAAGGACTTTGTGCCTGTAAAAAGGACTTTGTACCTGTAAGAAGGACTTGATTTGCCTGTAAGAAGGACTTGTTTTGCCTGTAAGAAGGACTTTGTTTGCCTGTAAGAAGGACTTGATTTGCCTGTAAGAAGGACTTTGTGCCTGTAAGAAGGACTTGGTTTGCCTGTAAGAAGGACTTAGTTTGCCAGTAAGAAGGACTTTATGCCTGTAAGAAGGACTTAGTTTGCCTGTAAGAAGGACTTTATGCCTGTAAGAAGGACTTGGTTTGCCTGTAAGAAGGACTTGGTTTGCCTGTAAGAAGGACTTAGTTTGCCTGTAAGAAGGGCTTGGTGTACCTCAAAGGGTGCCATTCTGAAATCTGGGGAGACCAGGAATCCTACGGAAGCTCAAACCCAAATTATATTCTCCTGTCGCTTTAGGAATAAACCAAAGAGGCAGAGATCAAAAGGTCTCGAACATTTCTGTCCTTAAGACAAATCATGCTTTATTGAAGAAGGTGGATACCTATATATACCGCAATGGATTCGAGTACCCCAACAACCGTCAGAATTCATTCTCTTGAAAGGTTCAGGTTGAAGATATACTTACCTGAGAATTTGGAAGAAATGCTTGGTGGCTTCTCGACAACCAGGCTTGTTCATTCAATAATCGCCAAATGAATTTCAAGACTTTGGAAGGTAACTCAAACACCGGGAATGTGTTGCCTGTCAGGCAATGTCAGAGCTAACATGTGCAAGCATTTTCATCAATGCGTTCATTGGTTCATACAAAATTGTTCAGCTAAGTTGGCAATGATTAGAAGTAGTCTGTGTGATAACTCATGATGCAATCAATCAAAATGTGGATCATGCAAAACTATTCTGTCAAGTTTGCATTACCAATTCTATTTAAGGAGGTTCTCATAATATGAACGCCTCGAATGTAATCTGAATGGGGGAATTTAGTCCGAAGGGGCTTTCTCTCACTCTAGAGAAAGGCTGTTTATCTGTAGATTAAAATGTTAGACCCGTGTGTAGAAATGGTTTAACTTTCCTCATCCTGTTATGCCCCATTTTGCACATTTGATGTCTCCTATGCAGTTTATGCTCTAAGTTGGAGTTGGTAAATTAAACATGCGGAATAATCATACATAATTCGTGAAATGTGTAAACACAATGCAGATGTGACAATTTTTTAGCATAATGTGTGTTTATATAATGTGCAAATATGGGCGGATTTGAATTGCCCCTGGTATGTGGGCGGACCGAATAAATTGGGAAGCCTACTCCTTATGTCGAGGGGCGGTTCATCTCAACTTTGCCCCTGTGCGATGAAGCATATGGGTGATGGAGCATTTCGGTTTGCTTAATAACAGCGACCGCCGTGGTTTAGTGGTTGAATGCCCCTGCAAAAAGCAGAGAAATTATTCTTGAAATCAAACGAGATAAGGAAGACGTATTTGCTTTTTTTGCTTCAGAACTTGTGATTAATTTGCCCCATTTTTCACCAAAATAGATCTTGTCAGATGATCATAATTTTCTTTTGGATTTGTCTCCTTCAACATGTTAAATGTTAGTGTAAATATTTCCTGTAGAAAGAAAAGGAGACATGTCAACCAGTATTAAAATGGATAAATTGGAAACGATAGTGATTTACCTTTCGTCTTGAATGCCTTGCACGAGTCTCTTACCAATTTTGCTGGATTGAATTTTCCTCGACTTTTGTTAGGCACCTCACCATTATGGCAAGACTATAATAAAATACTGAATTTGATATTACTCGTTGAGTATTCCTGTTTTTTTGGTAAGGTCGTCAAGTATTCCTGTTTGTAAAAAAAATGCACAAAAAGTTGTTTCATTTATTTATAATACATACAACATTCCCCACCCTCGGGGATCGAACTCGGGATATTTCGGACCTACTGTCATCCCCCATACCATTCGGTCTATTGGACCGTAGGTGTCCATGGGGCTATCCTTTCAAAGGTTAATCTTTGGGGATAAAGCAGCCCTGTTGTATCACCTTAGGTCATGTTACGGTATTTCTCGAGATAATTTGCAATCCCTGTTAAGAATGGAATAAAACAATTCAGGACTTGTGATGAT
Source organism: Psidium guajava (assembly GCA_016432845.1). NCBI lineage: Eukaryota > Viridiplantae > Streptophyta > Magnoliopsida > Myrtales > Myrtaceae > Psidium > Psidium guajava. Next base: position 31,548,304 of record CM028229.1, on the reverse strand, counting down.
TATGAACAAATTAGAACGATACAGAATTACCTATGTCTGAGATTTGTTCGGGTCTCTCGTTCGCACTTTCCTTTGTCTGAAGCTGTTCATTCCGTGGTAATGTCCACGAGTTGATTTGCCCCAATTTAGTCCAACCAAGGAATTTCGTTTTTGGGTCTTTTTGCAAATTCCTGAAAATATGAGGGGTTTAATTTTAAAACATGGGTAGTTCGAGGGTAACTTGAAACGATACGGGTTTACCCTTCGGATTTACGCGGATTTCTTCTCGATATTAATTTTTTCGAGTTTGGTGCGGTAACGGCTCCGAGCATTTAATAAGGGGGAAAGGGAAATGATTACTTCTAGCTTGTGCATTGATTTTGGACATCGATAAAAGGTGAGAACGTGCGATGAAACTAAGTAGACGTATTCGTCCAGGTTTGATCTTCTTCCCTTTGCAGGTTCTTGAGTGATCAGCTAGCGTTGTTTCGGATCAGGTACGCATCGGCTGTGTTGCAGGTCCCGTGATCACTAGTTTTGAAATACAGGATCCGTATGCACATTAAAGCCCTGGTGCTTCATCAGCATCAAATTGCCTAATCATGGCGGCGAGTTCGTCGCCAATGCCACTTGCCTGGTGATGATACCTCACCTCCTCCTCAGAAGGCATCCATGCTGGTCCCATAGTCTCGGTCTTTTTGTGTCTTGCTCCAACAGAACTTGATCCTGCTATGAACTGATCTAACTCACCTCTTAAACGTGCATTTTCGATCCTCAGAAAATGTATTTCATCGAGGGTGAGGAGAGTATTGCAGTTGGGGTAGGTGGCGGAGGCAAAAGCCTCTTTATATATCTTGTTCTCCGCTCGGAGGTTTTCATTTTCAACTCTTAGAAATTCGGCTTCGTTGTGCTCATGACGAGTCTTCATTCGGGTTCGTCTATTTTGAAACCAGAACTTGATTTGCGAAGGTTCAAGTCCTAGCTCTTGACTCAGTTCCATTTTCTGTTTGCCGCCTGGCATAGGGCACGTTCTGAAGAAATCTTCAAGTTTTCGTACTTGCTCCTCAGTATGGCGACGGTAACGCTTCTTTTGACCTTTACCGTTGTTGTCCTTATCCTTATCGGGCTCTTGGACGTCGTCGGTGGAAGGGCCGGACTCCATAGGCTCGATCCCAAACATGGCTTCGAACTCTTCCTCTCCCATATTCAGCAAGTAACGATAACTTTCAAGTGTGTTGGGTTGAGACATCTTTGATTTGGTTAACGATTTCTCAAAGTTTGATATCTCTTCTTGTATTTTCACTCTCTGGATTTTTCTTGAAGATTGCGTATGCTTTAAGAGTCTCTCTTTCGAGCACGAATGAGAATTATCAAGAAGATGCCTCCTTTAAAATTAGACGTGGGTTTTCCAACTGTATTGCCTCTCTCGAGTGTTCTGGCTTTCTCGATTTTCTTTTCATCGTATCTTTCGCCCAGCTCGTCTCCTTCCATCTTTCCGTGGAAGGGGGCCCCTTGGTGCTGTCTCCACCGTCAATTTACTGGCGAGTTCTTCAATAAAGACGAGTCGTATCTCTTTTCTACCGAAAATGTCTTTGTCTCCCACTCAGCTTATTTTTTATCCTTTCTTTTTCAAAGTAGTGGCGTCCCGTCCAACTTTTCCGTAGAGACGTCGGATTTACTTGGCTCGAGATTGGAGACGAGTAGCGGAGGTGATACTGATAGGGAATGGTAGACAGGAAAATCTGGCCAGTAGAGACTTCCCCTGCAAAAATGAAAGAGAATGCGGCAGTATATGTTCTTCATATTCTAGAAAAATTGGAACGATACTGTTTTACCCTTGTGTATACTTCCATTGAATTTGAATTGAGGAAGTTCCTTCATTTGGATTGGATTGAATTGTATGTCCCGAGTTGCCTTTCACTTTGAGCTTGCCACATATGTGCTTTGCTTAGTTGGGCCTTGTTTTCTTTCGGGTTGCCTTGGACCATCATTATTTTCCATGCCATCGGGTCCGTGGACCGGAGGGCTCCTTTAATTTGAAGGTTACCTTGAAGGCGAATGAGTCCTATCGCATTCCATTGGGTCATTTCATTTTGCGACACTCTTGAGGCACTTTGCAATCCCCTGGGTGAGAATGGAACAAATCCAATTTAGCATTTTGCAACGATTAAGGGTAAATTGGAACGACACACAGTTACCCGTCTTCGAGCTCGCCTGGGCTTTTCACTTGAAATTTCCCTACGTGAGGCCATTCAACATTTCTCATTATGGCAGTAAGCGACGTTGCCACAAATTGATCCGCCCTAAATCTAGCATAAAAAAGGGATTCACGCATTCGACGAGATAAAAAAACAAATTACCCCCTTGCCCCTGAATTAAATCTAGTCACCTAGAAAGCTGGAAATATCATACGCAGGGGAATTAAGCATGAAATGAAAGGTGCACTTATTCAAGGTCAGTTCTGCCTCTCCTGTGGCTCTTTGATAATCAGCTAGTCTCGTGTTGGTTCGGGTGTGGATGACCGATGTTTGAGAGTCCTTACTCACTAGCTCCTGATCGCGGCTTGGGACGTCTGTCAACCCTAAACTGGTTGACCAGGGCAGTAAGCTCATCATCTGGGTAATCTCTTGAACCTTCCAGCAACTGATACTCGAATTGGGCATTGTTGTTGGCAAATGCTGGCGGTAGATTTCTCATTCTGTCATCGCCATGAGCAATTTGACTTCTCGTGCTGGAGCCTTCATCATTACTCGAGAAAGTGTGGGGATCACCAACTGTCCTGCTGCCAAGAACTCCTTCCATTCGAGGATTAGAGAAGTGGAAGTGCTCAGGATAATTTCTTGTCTGATTCTTTGGCTGCGCAGGCGCGCTGATCATGGGATGAATTCTAGCCACAGGTTGGTGCTCAAACCAAGGAATCTGAATACACTGCTCCTGCAGTCTATACTCTTGAAGAGCATTAGGGTGATTCTGGGGGATACTTTGATTAACGCCTGGGGGATTGATGGCATGGCTACTAGCTTGGTTGATGATGGGAAGTGGCTCGCCCCATGCTAACTTGGGGAACTTATGGTGGCGAGGAGACTCGACGTTCAAGCTTGGATCAGTCCCGCCTTGGTTTTCTTGATTCTGAGCTGCATTGTGTTCTCTCACCCTTTTTCTGTACTTCTGAAGATGACTCGAAACATTTGCTTTAGTGAGTCCCTCTACCTTCATAATTTCCAGTATATGTTGCGGCCGTGCCGAATCTATTCCTAGCTGCTGAACTGCATTAACAAACATACGATGCAGCTCGGGAGACCAACTCATCTTCTTTCTCCAGTTGCTTGGAACAAAATTGAAGGCTTGATGCTTGTTCTCATGGTCGTGCAATTGCTTCCTTACCACGTGCTGCCATATGTTTTGAAGCATCTGAACTCTAACTGGTTTCGTTACGACGTCTTGGGCCCCATTTAAGACAGCCTTCATTAGGGCTTGCTGATCATCGCTTGCCGATATTACGAGGACTGGCATGCTTAATTTAGAATTGATGACTTCCAAGAGAGTGAAAACATCCATGTCAATCCCTACCATGGCGGTAAGGACGATATCAAACGGGTCACTACTCCTCCTTAATATCTCTAAGGCCTCTGTCGCCTTTGCTTGAGCTACAACCTTATACCGGCATTTTCTTAATACGGTAACAAGGATTGACAGAGAGACTGGATTACCGTCAATGGCCATGACCAGTAGACCCTCAGGGTAAGGAACTTCATCAGCTTTGACCAGGGTTGAACATGCGCCCGTTCCCCTAACACTCGACATATTTCTGGATCTAGGACTGCCGATTCGAGACCGCATCGGGATGTCTTCTCGGACTTGAGGGATCACGAGATCGTTGATGCCTTTTCGTAACAGGCTTTGAAAGCCGATGCTTTGATGGTGAAGGTTTTGAATTCCTCTCCCACGAGAACTCCTTCCTCTCTATCTTTCTCCTGCGAGTTCTTGCGAATGAACTCTGACTATCAAATGGGGACAAGTTCTCTCTCTGGCAATAGCAACGACTTCCCTCTTCACGGGCAGCGCTATTAGATTTTCCGAGGGAGAAAATCTGATATTCAGCTTTTGATCAAAGGGGAAATCCTTGTTTCTCGCTCAGTTTGTCTTCTTTTTTCTTTTCGTGATAGAGGGCCCCTGTCAAGATCTCCACCGTCGATTTACTGGCGGGTCCTCCAATGAAGACAAGTCGTATCTCCTTTTCGCTAACGTTTGCCGTGTCTTCCACTCAGCTCATCTTTCCGTCTTCTTTTTCAAAGTGGCGGTGTCTCGTCAAACTTTCTGCGGAGATTTCGGACTCGCTTAGCTCACAGTCGCCATCTGATGGGAATTCGAGCCAACGAGGGTGGTGCCAATAGAGAATGGTAGATAAGAGAAATCTTGACTGGTTGATACCGTCACTATGAAATCAATATTTACTTCAAAGCAGATTACCATCTTCGCATTCCGCTCATCTGCCTCACCTCTCTCCCCCTTTCTTTCGTATTCTGCTTTCAAAAATGGCCAATTCTCCTAACCATACCTTATCCGCCGAAGTCCTAGCTGGGTGGGAGAGACTCTACAATCTTCTTGGTAGAGGTTACGCTCATATAGCCAAAAACTCTACCATTGAGGTTGAAATCCTCGGTTTATTTAGGACCGTGGACGCTGCTTCTATTGAGGGTACCCAACTAGGGAAGGAGTACCGGAACTTCTCGACCCTCTTCATCAATTTTCTGGCTGCCTATAACCGTGCTTATGAGACGGTCCTTGTGACCACCGTCGTGAAAGCCCGTTACCGAGACCGGCACGAGCGTCTGGCAACAGTTACGTTTGTGGCTGATAATCACAAAAAGGCCCTCAAGTTTGCCAACGATCAGCTTTCGTGGCTGGTTCGTGAGAGGGGAAAGTTGGTGGACCGTCTGGCCTTGGTCCGAACTTACGCCGAACAGGAGCCAGGCAATATTGTGATGAGGTGTAAATGTGGTTGGCTGCAGGAGAGACTTGATGACATTACGGCAGACATTGCTTTCGAGAGGGCAGCGGTTCCGGACCTGGAGTTTGCCGTTGAGCATTACGAGGCCACTATGGCCCAGGTTAAAGAGAAGTGCGATCGCCTCTTCTTTAGGCTCGCGGAGCTTGATCCCGAGAGCGCCCGGTGCATCCAGAGCATCAACTGTTTGGAGAGTCAGTTGAGCTCTTTCGTAATGGTCATCAGGGCCCAGTTTGGCTTTACCTTTCCTCCCCAGTGAGTTGTTGTAATACTCTTTGATGAATGGAATGAAAGAAAAGCTTCACGTGTTTTGTTTTGTTTTTTTTTTTTTAATTTTCCTGCTATCGTTTCTTCCGCATAGCATAACAGAACGATTTGAGGTACCGAAGATGTCGAGGCTTAATGTTCTTCTTGATGTTCTTGTTTAATTGCTCCAGACGATGATATCGAGAACATTGATGATGGGTTCGGCGGTGGCCCCCACTATCCATCTTGAGATCACGAACAATAACGCTATGACAACTCGATCAGTGCGCTGGTAGTAAATCCGGCCACCTGTTGTGTGCCCACTTTTATCCATATTTTGTTTCTTTCGGCGTCCACTTGCTCGTGTCGGTCGCCTGTAGCGTCGGGAGAAATTCCTGTGGGCCACGTTCATTAATAGAACCTCGGTCCTCTAAAGCCCTCCGCATGTTTCGGATAAGAGGAAATTTTAAGACCGGTCTCTGGTTGATTTGATCAGGTAAAGGTATTTGTTTCATGGGTTCTGATTATATAATCCATATTGTTTTTCAAAAGACGCGGGATCCTCTGCAATACATTAAATATGTCCCCATGTTTAATCAGTATAAATCCACCGTCATATCAGAATACACTGCCCATACAAGTTTACGGATTGACACAACTTTGTCTGTCAAAGATGGACAATGTTCGTTTGCCCCCCAGAATTAACGGTTGAAGCCTCGGTGTTTTTCGTCTTTTGGTATTTCTGAAGATGATTCTTGATATATTATTGAACTTAATTTTTACACCCGTCTGGGGTATCTAGGATCTCCCTGCAAAAGAAAAAGATATAATTAGTATGCGACACAAGAAATGTCGGTCCATGACTCCTATATTAGTCCAATTTGATTTTTTCTATTTTATAGAGAAATCAGAAGAAAGAAAAAAAAAATTCCTTAAGAAGAAATGGGTTAATTTCTGATACAGAATTTTTTTCAGATTTATTATTCTTTTTTTTTATTTTTTTAAAGGAATGTGACAAAGTCTCTTGACGTTTACTAAAATTTTTGAAGGAATTTCCTTTTTATCAAAATAAATTTTCAGAGGTAAATTTGTCAGGAAAATTTTATTTTTATTGAAGCAGGAAAGACATGACAGAAATCCTTTATTGGTTAACGAAATTCCCCCGAGACATTAGTCTAATTTTATTTAGAGAAACTTTTCTTAGAAAAACATGAGCGAATTTCTCGAAAAGAATTTTTGTTGCAAGTTTTTATAATTTGAAAGAATGTGATAAAATCACTTGATGTTTTTTTTAAAGGAATTTTTCTTTTTATCGAAATAAATTTTTGAGAGGAAAATTTGTCGGGAAAATTTCATTTTTATTGGAGAGAAAAAAAACATGACAAAAATCTCTTATTGGTCAATTAGTCTAATTTTATTTAGAGAAAATTTTCTTAGAAAAACATGAGCGAATTTCTCGAGAAGAATTTTCTTGCAAGTTTTTATAATTTGAAAAATGTGATAAAATCACTTGATGTCTACTAGAGTTTTTTTTAAGGAATTTTTCTTTTTATTGAAATTTTCAGAGGAAAATTTTTTCAAGAAAATTTCATTTTTATTGAAGCAATAAAAATATGACAAAAATCCCTTATTGGTTAATAAAATTCCCATGAAGGGATTTTTTTCCATCATTTTTTCAAAAAAAATTTTTTTTAAAAGAAATGAGGGACAAATTTAATTTTTATTTTCTTTTAAAAAGAATGGTCGTAATATCAAGCTCAAAAACTGACTAACACCTAGCATGGACCGACCGAAAATAAATACAAGATAAAATTAGAGAACTTACTTTTACCTTGGAGAAATGCAAATCACATAGTCATGCGCATGACTCAAGTGAGGAGTGGACTCTAGAAAATAAAAGAATGAGAGACAAGGTATGGACCTAAAAAGGCTCCCACTATCTGAATTGACAAACTTACCCTCCGCGCAATCAAATCACAATAGGAAGAATTGTCAATTCAGATAATGAGCGGAATAAAATATGGTCAACCCGAGCGCAATCGACGCAAGAGCTTTGCATATTCGATCCCTATCTATGATTTTCTAGGAAGAATTTCGCGACTTGGGTTTAGACGCTTGTGTGTGCAGGTGTCGTGATCCTCAGAGTATGCAAGACATGCACAATAATTGATATCAAAACAGCGCTTCTAAAAATGTGCGAAATTAAACAAATAAACCCAACACCGAGCCTGCAAAACAAAGGGGTTAGCCAAACACTCCGCCCCTTATAACTCCCATCCTGCAAAAACATATAACACCTATAGAATGAGTCCCAAATAATATCGCCAGAAGTGAGATATGCATGAAATTTTCATTGGCCTAAGTCCACTAAGACTCTTAAAATTTCGAAAAAATTTAAGTATTCCAATTGGTATCTTTTTTCGAAAATTTAAAAATCTCTGTCCCCAGTGGAGTCGCCAGTCTGTCGCGACCCTCTGAAAATATTTTTATTATTTCTAGGGGTTAACGGATTATTAGGTTAATTAGATTTGACTAACCTAACGCGGACCCTCCCAAGCCCTACCGAATCGCAACTTTGGTTTTTGTTTAAATGATTTTGAAATTTGGAGTCGCCACTAATCGTTCTTGGTAGGTCGATTAGAAATCTAAATAAATTAGCGGGAGAACTAATTTATTCCTGCGAACCAGAGATTAGGAGCTCGGGGACTTGGTTACACTAGTTAATTAAAACTAATGCCCTTTCGGTACCTTAATTTCATGGATATCCTAATTCGGCAACTCAGGCTTGGTTTATTCCTAAGGCTCTAGTAGGGTATTCTCTTTTGTATTTTCACTTTTTAAATAGGATGCATGGATGATATATATTTTTATTTGTTATATTTTTTTAAGTGTTAAAGATTCCCTGAAGCCGAAAGAGGGAGTGTGTTAACGACTTCTGTGTAATATTACAACCTACTTATCTTTTAGGTCTGATGATTCAAAAATTAAATTATAGGAAGTACATGACAATGAATAAACACCTCCAATGGGAGGCCTAGCATTGGCTTGGCTCTTCCCTTTGGGATTTAAGGTACAGGTATTTAAGTTGCAAGTATTTAAACTACTGTAAGTAAAAACCTCCAATGGGAGGCTAAGCATTGGCTTGGCTCTTCCCTTTGGGATTTAAGGTATAGGTATTTAAGTTGCAGGTATTTAACTACTATAAGTAAAAACCTCCAATGGGAGGCTAAGCATTGGCTTGGCTCTTCCCTTTGGGATTTAAGGTACATGTATTTAAGTTGCAGGTATTTAACTACTGTAAGTAAAAACCTCCAATGGGAGGCTAAGCATTGGCTTGGCTCTTCCCTTTGGGATTTAAGGTACATGTACTTAAGTTGCAGGTATTTAACTACTGTAAGTAAAAACCTCCAATGGGAGGCTAAGCATTGGCTTGGCTCTTCCCTTTGGGATTTAAGGTACAAGTATTTAAGTTGCAGGTATTTAACTACTGTAAGTAAAAACCTCCAATGGGAGGCTAAGCATTGGCTTGGCTCTTCCCTTTGGGATTTATGGTGCAGGTATTTAAATTGCGGATGGACTTTGTCCTCTCCATTCTGGGGTATGAATTCTTTAAAATGAAATACAACGAATTGATTCAACAATTTGAAATTTGTTCGCGCTTGAGGACTCCTCCAAGCCGATTTTGTGCTTCCATAGGGTTGACCATTGATATAAAGCTGCGGCTTCCTGACATAAAATAAAGTGAAGTGTCAGTATACAAAATATGTGCTAATCTGCACCTAAAACCAGAAGAGTGGAAAGAGTACTTATCTCCCATTTTTTGGGAGGGATTTCTATAATTGATTTTCGCTCTCTATGTTCCCAATATAGAGAGTTTCTTTTGAATTAAGAGGGACTTTTAGTCACAGATCAGTTGAGAAATCGGTGGACAGCTTAGGAGCTTGTCTGGGCCGATTTTTGCATCTCTACGAGATTTTTGCTGTTGACGTAGAGATATCCTTCTCCTGACATAAAATATGGGGAAAAAAAGAGATGGAGAAAGTGTATACAATTTGTGCTAATTTGCGAGTAAAATCATAAATAAATGAATAAATAAAAACACTTAGCTCGAATTTGCTTGCTCGTTGACGAGGATGAACTCTTGATTTATATTGATCGATGAAAGAATTTGTGATGATAACCCCTAGCTTTAAACTCCCATCATCTTCAAAATTCTCTCTCTTTTGGTATTTTCTTTTTCTCGAATTTTTCTTCAATCTCCCAAAACTCTCTCAAACATCCAAAATTTCCTCTCCAAAAAATTCTCCCAAACACTTCAAATTTTCTCTCCCAAGAAGCCTCTCTCAAGCTCACTTCTTCCTCCTTTTATAACCTACTCATCTATCTCCCATTCTAATTTTTCCACTAACTCTATCTCCCATTCTAATTTCTCCACTAACTCTTCTTCATTTTCATCTTCCATTCTCCATCTCTATCTCACATTCTAATCTCTCCACTAACTCTTCTTCATCTTCATCTTCCCTTCTCCATATTTATCTCCCATTCTAATTTCTCCACTAACTCTTCTTAATCTCCATCTTCCCTTCTCTATTCTTATCTTCCATTCTAATTTCTCTACTAACTCTTCTTCATCTCCATCTTCCCTTCTCTATTCTTATCTTATTTTCTCCATCCATTCTTCTCCAACTTCTCTTCTTCATCTCCTCTTCTTCATCTTCCCTTCTCTATTCTAATTTATCCACTAACTCTTCTTTTTATTATTTGTAAAATAATCCTTCAAGAGTTAGGTATTTGCACTCTAGTCCTTGAATTTTAAGTATTTACAATTCAGTCCCTGAAAAAAATATATTTCTTTAAGTCCAAATCTCCTCACAATTTTTGACACACCAAAATTTACCACATGTCAAATTTAAGCTCATTTCTTGTCGCTGAAAATAATGCATAATTTAATTAAAGCCCTTTTGCAAAATTAAGTCATTCTGGGTATAATTGGGCCAAGATGAAAATTTAAAATATTAGAAGACAATGTCACAACTCATAAAAAGTGAAAGTTAAAAATAAGTTGACTCAAATTAAATTTTTTTAGGCCCGATTCGAGATTATACTCGTGAAGGAACACGTGACTCGAATTGGATTTTCTGAATTTGCGATGGCCAATATGAAAATAGATTTAAAATAAAAATATTAACTATCTTTGTGTATTTTTTGGCCTCAAATGTTATTTTTCCAAAATTTTCAAATATTTTTGTATTTTTTTTTAAAAAAAAAAATTAAAATATATATTGAAAATATGAAAAATTATTTTTTGGTCAAAATTCGTTCCCTAGGCTTGGCTAAGGTTCCCAAAGTTGATTTTTCAATTTTATGAATTTTTATGGATTTTCTATTAATTTTCGAAAATAAATAAATAAAAAATACGTAAAAATACTGAAAATATGAAAAATCGTTTTTTGGTCAAAATTGGTTCCCTAGGCTTGGCTAAGGTCCCCAAAGTTGATTTTTCAATTTTATGAATTTTTATGGATTTTTTTTATTACTTTAGCAATAGAAAAAATGATTAAAAATCAGGTGTCAACACCATTCTAATTTCTCCACTAACTATTCTTCATCTCCATCTTCCCTTCTCTATCTCTATCTCACATTCTAATTTCTCCATTAACTCTTCTTCATCTTCATCTTCCCTTCTCCATATTTATCTCCTATTCTAATTTCTCCACTAACTCTTCTTCATCTCTATCTTCCCTTCTATTCTTATCTTATTTTCTCCAACCATTCTTCTCCATCTTCCATTCTCTATTCTAATTTATCTACTAACTCTTCTTTTTGTTATTTGCAAAATAATCCATCAAGAGTTAGGTATTTGCACTCTAGTCCCTGAATTTTAAGTATTTACAATTTAGTCCCTGTAAAAATATTTCTTTAAGTCTAAATCTCCTCACAATTTTTGACATACCTTCCCTATACTTAGTCAAAATTCACCACATGTCAAATTTAAGCTCATTTCTTGCCACTGAAAATAATGCAGAATTTAATTAAAGCCCTTTTGCACAATTGAATCATTCTGGGTATAATTTGGGCCAATATAAAAAATTTGAAATATTAGAGAACAATGTCACAACTCCTAAAAGTGAAAAAATGAAAATAAATTGACTCAAATTGAATTTTTTAGGCCCGATTCGAGATTATGCTCGTGAAGGAATACACGACCCCGAATTGGATTTTTTAAATTTGTGATGGCCAACATGAAAAGGGATTTAAAATAAAAATATTGACTATTTTTATATATTTTTGTGGCCTCAAATGCTATTATTTATTAAATATTCTCATAATTTCTAAAATATATAAACAATATATAAATATAAAATATTATTTTTTTGTTTGAAAATAGTTGCCTAAGCTTGGCCAAGGCTCCAAACTTGATTTTTCAATTTTCTCATTTTTCTTAATTTTTTGTTTTATGAATTTTCGAAAATAAAAATACCGAAAAATATCGAAAATATGAAAAATTATTTTTTGGTCAAAATTGGTTTCCTAGGCTTGGCTAAGGTTCCCAAAGTTGATTTTTCAATTTTATGAATTTTTATGGATTTTCTATTAATTTTCGAAAATAAATAAATAAAAAATACGTAAAAATACTGAAAATATGAAAAATCGTTTTTTGGTCAAAATTGGTTCCCTAGGCTTGGCTAAGGTCCCCAAAGTTGATTTTTCAATTTTATGATTTTTTATGGAATTTTTTATTACTTTAGCAATAGAAAAAATGATTAAAAATCAGGTGTCAACAATTGGAACTTAGGGTGTTTTTTTTTTATTTGAGTGAAAGTGTGCTCCGAAAATTAATTTTTCGGACTTCTACCTGATTTATACTTTATTTTGTATTTTATTTTATTCTTCCTTTTTCTTTTTTCTTCTACATTCGCCAATTGGCCAACCCTCGGCGACGGCCGGTGAGCCTCAAGCTCACTGCATCCCAACAAGCCTAAGCTCTCCCAAGGTATGCCTTGAGCTCATTTGTGGCCGCCGCTTGTGATGGAGGAAGTTGTGATGGAGGAAGAACGAAGAAAGAAAAGGAAAAGGAAAAAAATGTAAAAAATAATTTAAAAAAATTAAACTTTTTTACCTCAAATAAAATCATGATATTGAAATCATGTTCGAAATGATATTGCAACACTAGAAAATTTTTTCAATCACGCATAACCAAATAAAGGAACACTAACCACTTTCTTGAAAAATTATTTCTTGAAAAAGTATTTTTCTTTAACATGAAGTTTTTCATGAAATAATCACACTCTTAGCCTCTATTTGTTTCGCAAAAAATAAATGATTTGAAAAATAATTTTCAACAACCAATTACATATTTCACTTGCAAAAATAAAAAACAAAAAGAAAAGCATTGCAATCACCTATGATGAAATATAGACATAAATTGTTGTCAATAATGCAAAATATTGTGCATTGACTAATTATTTCAAGTGAAATAAGCGATTATTTTCAGGATTTTTAGGAAAATATTTTTCAAAATATTTATTTTTCATGATACAAACGGAGCCTTAATTTAACTCTTTGAATAAAAGGAGTGTTTTTTACTCTGCATACCGTATATGGTAAATTAGAGCCATCAATATAGGTCAAAGACCCATATTTGACCCATATTTTGTATAAAATGGGTCTTATATGAGTTATTAACTTTTGAAGGATTCACTAAAAATGGACCAAAAAAGTTGAAGTGAAATTAAATGAGTCAAAAGTGGGCCATGCATGAAACCCATTTTTGACCCATATTGGACCCATTTTTGACCTATAACTTTCACAAATTACAAATAGACCTAGAGCCTCAAAGCCTAAATTTTCTTCTTATTATTTTTTTTAATTTTCTATTTTTACCAATGGACCCATGGCATCGTCCGCTGCCGTCGTCGCGGTCGCGTTCGCCATCGCGGTCCCCGTCTGCCGCCGTCTCGGTTGCCATCTGCCATTGCGATCGCCATCGCGGTCGTCATCTGCGCCGCTGTCGTCGTCGCGGTCGCCGTCTGCCACCGCGATCCGCCGTTGCGATCACAGCCGTCGTTGCGGCTGCCGTCCGCCGCCGTGGCCACCGTTCGCCGTCGCCGCGGCCACCAATGGCCGTTCGCCGCCGCCGTCGGTCACTGTTTGCCGCTGCTTGCCGTCCACCTCCCCTCGTCGTCTACCGCCGCCACCGTCCGCCGTGGCTGGAGAAAAATGAAAGAAAAATAAAAATATATACTTTTTTAAAAAAACAATTTTTACAATAAAATATTTTACTAGATTTTTTATTGCATGAAAGTATTTTAGTAATATAATTTTTTTATTTTATTTAATAATTTTTTATTATTTAATTTTCTTTTTTTTTTATGTAAAAATTTTATCTGATAACATATACATGTGAAAAGCTTAAATAGTTTAGATGAGTTATGTAATTTTTTTTAGAATATTAATGTGATTTAGTAATATAGGTCAAAATGGGTCAGGTCAGGTATGGGTTAGTTACGGGTTGGGTTAGGTATGAGTAATTGAATATGGGTTAAAAAGGGTTAGACGCGTCACTATGGGTCGGACCATATTCGACCTGACCCAAACCCGACCCGGCCCACCCATCTCTACGGTAAACTAAGAGAAAGTGCAATAATAAAACTAAAATTTACATTGGAAAACACATATCTAAATTCATAGAAGCCGATCTCACTCTCAACTCAAATAATGTCACCCAGCATGAACCAAATTCTCGAGCTTGTGTAAAGAACCTAAATTTTTTACAAAAAGATAAGAAATGTTTCAAGACTAAAAGCATTCTAAGAATTTAATTTAGAGGATAATTGTTTAATTGGCAGTCAAAAGAGAAATTTATAGTAATTAGAATTTTTTTTTTGAAAAACAAATGTAAGTGGACATAAGGCAAGTGAAATTTGTGAAATTAAATTTATCCCGACTCTTTTTGAATCATCCCTTTTGTCCGTGATACATATGCAGACACATATAAGAACGAACTATTATAATCCATTTTGCTCGACCAAATTGGCCGGATGAATTTAATTGACAAAACGTGAAATTATTTAGGACCGTATTGACAAAAGTGCAATATATTTAAAGTTTTTGGGATAATTTTTCCAAAGGGGTGGAAATGGGAAATGGCAAGACCAGTACTAGCGGCCTCCTTCATTTTTTCTTTTTCCTTTTTAGCAGCCTCCTCGAATGTCGCTATGATGGCCCCACTCGGTACGAAGATTATGATACTTATAGTAATTGAGCAAATGAAGATTTTCGAAAGGTAGCTTGGTTCCGATAACCAAACAAAAAAAAAAGATAGATTGGGAACTTCCTATGGAATATGTCTAACTATTCTCATTACCTCGCTCGTTTACTTTATGTCCAGCATTAATTCGTCGTTGGTGTCCAATTCGTGGTGCACGATTTTTCCCTACTATGATAGGCACCCTTCTTTCTAATATTCCAAAATGCTCATTAATTTTATATTGGGCTTGCGTGCATATAAAAGAAGACCATCACTAAGCAATCTTTTTCCTTAATTTATAAATTCTTACACTTTGCCAGCTCATGGACGGAAGCTGGATAATATAATCATATACGAGGTCGATGATTATGAGATCTAATTAACGACTTTAGTGTTAAATAACACGTTTCCAAAGCTGATTTTACTAATTAATGCTAGTTAGTTGGTAAGAAAAAATAATTTTAATCTGGCACAGGGCGGCAGGGGTTGTCCTTTTGTTTCAGCTTTGGAACGAAACTAAAGCCAAAGTGGTTGATGGTGTTTATTGAGTGTTTGGAAAATATTTTTCAAAATCCCTTGGCTCAAAGTCAGCAATTGGAAATGTTGAAAGCCCAAGGCAGGTTGGAGACTGCCTTGAGCTTTCAGCCTTAGGCTTTGCAGCCGAAGTCTCCTCCGTGTCTTCCTCCAACCATTGTCTCCTCCACCGAGACCACCAACCTCCACCGTCGCCGCAGCAACAGTAGTCGCCGCTGCCCTCCCCCTCCGCGCACCCCCTCCTGCTACCTCGCCTGGCAACGGCGAGGTTGTGCCCTGCCATGGTCGGGCGAGGGTCGACCTCGCAAGCCCAGCTGCGAGGTCGACCCTCGGCGTCGCCTGTCGAGGCAACGACGGTGCAAGGCTCGACCTCGCCCGACAACGACGAGGCCTCGTAAGCCCAAATCTGGGCTTACGAGGTACACCCTTGACTTCGCCGGGCGAAGCTCGACCTCGCCGTCGTTACCTCGCTCGACGAAGCCGAGGGTTGACCTCGCAAGCCCAGATCTGGGCTTGCGAGGTCAACCCTCGGCTTCGTCGAGCGAGGCAGCGATAGCGAGGTTCTGGGCTTGCGAGGTTGACCTCCGCGGTGGCCAAGCGGGGTCGGCCGGCTGCTTGCGAGGTTGAGCCCCGCCGTGGCCAAACGGGGCTTGGCCGGCTAGGCTGTGAGGTTTAGCCCCGCCGTGGCCAAGCGGGGCTTGGCCTCGCCGGCGGCGCTCTGTTAGGTCGGTTGACCGGCTGGAGGTATGGAGAAAGGGGGAAAAAAGAAAAGAAAAAAATTATAAAAAAATCATAAAATATTAAAATATTCAGTTGTTAATAAGTGTAAAGGTTTTTAAAATTTTTATTTACCAAATAGCATTTGCATTTCACCAAGTTCCTTTAATCTAAAGGCCTTTGTATTTCACCAAGGACTTTCTCCAAAAGTCTTTTCAAACGCAACCTTACTAATTTTGGCTGTGAGGTTCTTGCGTTGACGTAAAGATAATTGACCAAGTATTTAGCAAATTACATATTATTCGCTGGTACTTGGATGAGCTCGTAACAAAATTCGAACAGTACAATTTCAGACACGGCACGATATGACATGATATACTAACACGCGATTTCTAAAAAAAATGAAGAATTCCAATACGGTGAGACACGTTGTATATTAAATATATATTTTATATATACACGATAAATTATCATGTATATAAAAAAAGTGCAAGTGGTGAATTTTTTCTTTTTTTGTTAGGGATTATCGATTAGTTTTTTTTTGGACTGGCCGTGTATATTAATTTTGAGGTGGCTGGGTATATGACTTATATTTTTAATAAATTTATATTTTGACCCTTAATTTATTGAAAATGCTTAAAATTAATCACATACGTATCAACATGGTATGCCGAGATGCTGGACTCGCGTATTGCTAGCATGTCTGGAGTGCTAATCACATATCGATTGCATGTCGAATAGTGTTGAAGTACCGAAAAGTGCTAGACATGACATGACGGCCCTAGAGAGAGTCGGTGTTACATACCTCATGGCCTCAATCTCTTTCTAAGAAATTTTGGTGAATTCGAACAACCCACGTGTTTTTCAGTATCAAGTAAAACGATTTCCCTTTTTTTTTTCCTCTTCTTTTCTCTATTTGTCAAGTTGACAAAAATGACGCATTTGGTCTAAAACGAAGCCTATCATATAAATAAATAAATAAAAAAGCTAAAAAGGCCAAAAACAATTTCTGAAGACTCTTTTTAAGGTGAAGAACCCCACAAAACCTCGGCAGAGACAGTGGCAACCTCGGACTCGGAGACGCAGGCCTCCTTCACCCTCCTCAGAATCTCCATCTTGAACTCTGTCCTCTCTCGATTTGTCAGCCCTTCTCCCACCTCCACCTGCACCGCGAATTTCGCCACGCACCCATCGAAACCACCTCGCTTCCCTTCCTCCTCCTCCTCCCGATCTCCGCTTCCTCTTCCGCCGCCGCCGCCGCCTTCTCCGTCATGGCCGATCTGATCTCGACGCTGCAATTCAAGAAGCGTCTCGATCAGCCCCTGTTCGAGCATGGCCTCGATCACTTCCTTCCTTCCGTGGTAAGCGATTTCGCACAGGCAATCGAAGGCTGCGACTCGAAGGGCCGGGTCCGGCGACCTCAAGAGGCCCATGATTCTCGGGATTTCCCCCAGCGATTCGATCTCGTCGATCAAGGGGCTCCGCACGAGCGCTATCAGCGAGGTGAGCACCTCGATGGAACGGCACGAGCCCATCGAGATCAACGCCTCGAGGGTCGGACCCATCAGCACCAACCCCACGAACACGTTCCGGTTGAACCGGATCAGGGCTACCATCACTTGAGCCGCGTGCTCTCTTATGGTTCTTGAACAAGCGTTGTCGCAGAGTATGGATTCGAGGAACTGAAACACCCTGGCCTTCAGGATCAGTTCTTGGTAATCTCTGTCGAAGCCTCGGGATAGCCTTTGCTCGAGCTCGGTCAAGACCTTCACTTGTTCCCCTTCGTCCTCCGATCGGTCCAGTGTACGGACGAACCTGAAAATGCTGTCTTTGTCGACGTAAGCTTGGGCTTCGCGCTCGATCTGGCCCGCGAGCTGGGTTATCTTGTAGTAAATTGCTTGTCTGCGGATAATGGATCGGAGCCCATATCCCTGAGCCGCCTTGAGCTCGTTGAGCGCCGTCTGGAGGTTGCAGAGCAGGTGAGAGAGCTTGAACAGACTCGGGTCGGTCTCAAGAAGCTCGTTAATTTCGTTGCCCAGATTGAGAACAGCTATAACGGAAGCTTGTGGGTCTTTGGTGAGGAAGACGGTAAAGCTTTGGAGCTCCTTGGAGGCGTTCTTGAGGAGTTGCAGCACGCCGAGGTAGCGTCCTTGTTGCTCGGGTCCCTCCTGTGTGCTCGGGTCCATGGATGTGTCGAGAGCGAAGGAAAGCTGTTCGTGTTATTGCGCGTGAGAGAAGCGAGGGGGAGGAGAGCGAGAGACAGTGAGTTTTGTCATCTACTGGTCAAGCCAAACACACGCACCAACCTTTCAGAAATCTCACACGCAAAGCTAAACAGGGTTTTGCCAAGCACATGTTTTGGCCTCTTATGCTGAATTTCTGGTGCATGGACTTGTGAGTGGGGCATCTGTAGAACGTGCGAGGGCGTGCTCTCTTCATCTAGAGGTACTACAAGTTTGTGCGGTGTGATTGTTCAATGTATCATCACTGACCTAAGCACACAAGTTTGGCCCGAAAAGAAGCTAAGTACAAATTGGCATGATCGTAAAAATGGGTCGTGTAGGGGTGAACCGGAATCGAGTTCTAAGCAAGGAAGAAGACGATGTATCAGCATGACCATACGTAGAAAAATCGTTCTCTAAGTCCGAGTTGGGCTTGAGTCTTTCATGCCGGTTTAATGAGCGATGTATTACTAATACATGGGCCAGCATTGGTCAGGCCATTTTCGATCCGATCCAAATTCGATCCCATCTATCCATTTGACACTTCCATGTATTAGGCTAAAGAATATGGTAGATAGTGATGTAGTTTCCGGGACAACACGACTAAATATAGCGCTGTTGTCCAGCCGATGCTTCGGTTCTTGCATGGTATTTGTTAATGGGCACGGCTGAATTCCCATCATCAATAGCGGCTTCCACAGCCTTTTGGGTTAGGACCTCATTTTGCCCTTACAAACGAAGTGGAAAACTAAAAAGATGCTGAAGAGCGGGGACGATGTAAAGGCTGAGATCCAAGACAAGGTTAAGAGCACTATGTATGCAACTATTATCGAAATATATGTCAGGTACAGATCAAATTTTCAGAACCGGGTGATCATGAAATTTCTAAATCTAACTACTAAAGCCGATTTAAACCTTTTTCTCACCTCATTTATGAGAGATTTAAAGATTATACTCTGCATTTTTCCCATGTAGCTTGGTCGGGAAACTTGGATCTTAGAATGACAAGTTCACATCTTTACCGACAAAAATTGATCGAAGCATTGTAAGCTTGAATTATCGTAATAATCTTTTAATCTAAATAGTAAATGCCTTTGAGAATGCTTTGAGAAAATAAATTACCCCAAATATATCGAAAAAAAGGAATTACCCATCTTTTACAAAGGGGAGAAAAGGTAACCGTGCAAGCAAAAAATGACAATTGACGCAGTCCAATGCGAATCAGACAAAATGAAAGTTGTCACACGTCGTATATTAGTCAATATCTTACCATTCCTTAGATTATTTGTCTCACTCAATTTGCCAAAAGATTAAAATAATTTAAACACTTGATTGTTACTAGATGGTTTTATTTTATCTCTCAACAATTCCATTTGAACTGCGATCTTCGTATAAATTAATATTCAGATATTTTCTTCTCTTTTTGAATTTGAATATACAATTTTTTTCTTTTCTGTCATGTATTTTCATCGATGTGGTTTTGCTCATCTCTATGCCATTTTGAAAAACAACGCAATAGATCCCCAATTTTTTTTTTTTAAATTGAGGTAGACTTAAGATTTGATCCTTCTAATTACATAATTTCATTAGGATTTAAATAAATATGACAATCTGGGCACACAAAGAAGTTTGGTTGATTCGGATTATGAGCTACGATGGGCATGTGCTACTTGGAAGGGCAAACCTGCCCCCAAATCTTATCTTCAAGGTTTCTTGGTGTGTATCGAATTATCACTTATCGAATTATTTATTTCAAGTAATGTCAGATGATGTTCACTCGAAATTGAACGGTCCATTGATCTCTCTCTCTCTCTATTGTCATCTATGAGTTGTCTAAATGACACCCGACAAAAATATAAATACTCGAGCTTGTGCAAAGGAACCGCGAATTTCCCAAGAAACCAAAAGTTCAAACTTTTTTCCTAAAAGGGACGATGTGGAAATTAAACCGCAAGATAAATCTCTAGCACTTTAAACCATAATTGCTTAGATCTCTAATACTTTTCAAATTTAGGCGACAAAAATCTTTCTATATTTTTGCACATGCGCGCAATCTATTCGATGTTTATATTTTTCATAGAAAACAAATGGACAAAACAAGACGCAACTCACACCAAGTATATTTATAAACCAGTCGCAGTTACATAAGATAAGATAAAAAGAAGTATGTATGACTTAAAATCTGGCTACCAATAACGGAGACAATACTTTTCCTTTCCCACCTTAGCGACAAATGGCAACATGCCAGTGTGAAAGAGGAAATCGAATGAACTACCTACTTTTTATGGAATAGTTTGAGGAAAACCTTGTTTTAAAATTGAAAATTGTAACTCAGTCTAATTATCTAATAGATTTTGATCTTGTGGATGATTTTCCGGAATAAATATGGAGGTGTCTAAAGTTAAACATCACTAATTTGTGATTTCTTTTTAGCTTTTCACATTTTACTATGAATTGCAAGATGAAGTTGAAAATTTATTTAAAAATTTTACACTTTCAAACTCACGAGAGAATTTTCTTTTTGGGGAAAGTTTTAAGCATATTTTAAATTTTTGATCCACTTGCTATGAGATTAAATTTACAATCAATATTAATTACTTTCTTCAAAGCAAGAGTTGAACAGTAAAAAGTTTCATGTTTTTTCCTTTACTCGTTTATTCGTTGCTAGTATTTATTTATGGTCTAAATATAAATATGTTTGACGTTTGATCATGCTTTTAACAAACTAAACTTTTTCATATCTTAATAAATTTTCATTTTCCAAATTTTTTTATCAGGTAAATAACTAAATTGAATTTTAATTTTTGACTTTGAAATATAGTTTCACTCACATAATTAGAAAAAAAAATACTTAATTGTGTGTTAATAAGATATCATAAATAGAAATTTCTTGTGGAAGAAAATATGAGACCATTAATTAAATTTGACGATATTCTCTTGTCAAAATGATGATAATATATGATGAACTGATCTAGGTATAAATGAACATTTGTATTGTGAAATTGATGAGAGATAATAGAAATAAAGACAGTTTTGAGAATTAGCCTGATAAAAAAAATTATAAATTGAAGAGAGGGATAGTAGGGCATTTTGGTAAGTTAACCAGAAGAAGAGTGTCTTAGCTAAAATAGGGGTGGAAATAGCGCCGAACTAAAAGAATTAAGATTATGGTATGTTATCAATTGAGGGACCAGATTGAAAATCCCTCTCACACTTAAAATTATAATTTCTTAATTCTCCAATACCATTTCAAATTTAAATGAAAAATCGTCCCAGTCTTAGGTAATTTATCAAAAAATCTCAATTCACTGGCGCAAATCTGATCTGCATAATTAGTTGCTATAATTAAGGAAAAGATCTTGTTGGGTATCTCTCTGCCTTTGAATTGGCTCAACTTGTACTCGCTCTTCTCCTTCCTTCACTGCGTCCGAGTTCCCTCGCCGGGAAAGGTACTTCTTTTTTCTCTTGTTTTTTGGCAACTATTCCTATCTTCTTATGTGCTTTCTTCTTTGTTGTGAATCTGTAAGAACATCCAAACCAACACTACATATATGGCGGTGTGCATCCATCGAGAGCAGAACAGAAAGAACTTTCATTATCTTCTCATATGCTTTCATTATATTCTCCAGGACAGATTGGAACTCATGGACGTGAGGGGTCTGGTTCAAAAAGCTCAATGCATGAACTTAGATGAAGGGCAAGAAATTTGCAGCCCCACGCGACTGTGTGATTTGCCCGACAACATTCTTTGGCACATCGTAAGTTTTCTCCAGCTGAAAGATGTGGTGAGAACGAGCACGCTGTCGAAAAGGTGGGAGCGCTTGTGTAGGAATAATCCTAGGCTCAATATCTCCGAACGCAATTTCCCAGATCAGACGCATTTCGTGAACTTCGTGGACAAGGCGCTGTTACTTCACGACTTTCCCATCAAAGAGTTTGACCTACAGTGCGATACTCTCTCTGATAGATCTTACATCCATACTTGGATTACAGCCGCGATAAAGCGCAGAGTCGAGAAGCTCCACGTGCGCTTATACGGAGAATTGCTCGAATGTGTGTTGCCCAATTATGTCTTTAACTGTGAAACACTGATCGAGTTCCGTCTATTTATGTCACATGAACTGAAACTCCCTTTAGTTTGCCTGACAAATCTCAAGGTCTTAACGCTTGCGTGGGTTGATTTCGATTTCGGGAGTCATAGTTCCGTAGAGAAGCTCCTTTCGTGCCCTTCTCTTGAGGACTTGTCCCTCATCCTTTGCAAGTGGAGGAGACTCAAGGTTCTTCATATTTCTGCTCCCAAGCTTTTGAGACTGCACATAGTTGAGCTTCCCTTTTATGAGGGTTTGCAAAGTACCTTCGATTTAGGGGTCCATGGAGCTCGTATCAAGTCCTTCACTTATACTGGGCGCTTTATAGATTGCTATACAATATCAAGTTTGTCCTCTCTAGATGTGGCTCACATTAGTCTTGACATGTTTGGATGGTCTCATCAATGTCATCATCATTGTGCTTACCATGCGTACAAGCTCTTAAAGGATCTTTCGTGCGTGAAACGTCTGACTTTATTTAATCCCGCTAAGGTACATATCTATTTGTTACACTTTTTGTTGCTTCAGCCTTCACTCATTGATGATTGTGAATTTGATACGGCAGTCTTAACTTCCTAATGCCTTTTTGGCTTTCTTGTTTAGCTTCTATTCGGGAGACCGGCTCTTCTCAACTTTCTCCCGGGTTTCTGTCATCTCAGTGAATTGGAATTTGGCACCTTTGGCGATTTGCTGTTGGAATCTAGATTCATTGTTGTGATTCTCCACAAGTGTACTCGTTTGACTCATCTGAAATTCACTGCGGTATGTAATTATTCTGTTGTTATCATTTCCATGCTCAGATGAACATCAAATCAACTAACGCTCAAATGTGATGAATCAGGGCATTTATGTGAATTCCAAAACAGTCGATGCCATTTTCGATCCTCCGCCTCTGTGTTTTCTATCGTCGCTTGAGGTGATCGAAATTTGCAACTTTCACGCGGATTATAAAGAAGCACTCTGGGCTATAAAGATTCTACTAAGGATCGCTGGAGTTTTAAAGAAATTATATATACATCCTCCATGGGGACAACAACTCCCGAAGAACTTGCTGCAACTCCTAAATGCCCTTCCTAGGGCTTCCGACCACTGTGAATTTTTGTTAGGTGTGTGAACCTTTTATCATGCTTTTTTTTTTTCGTTTTTGGCTAGAAGCTTTTTCCATACTTATTATTCTACTTAGCTGACACCGGATTTATCTATTTGTTTGTGATTATATTTCTTCTTTTATCATGAACAATTTTATTTATTCTACTCGATTAACTTCTTGTTAACTTCTTTTGTCAAGCTTCGCAAGTTTAACTTGTGATAACCACTCTTTCCCCAATGGCCGGTTTAAAGACTTGCTTCCTACATTTTTGTTGAAGTTAAAAAACCCATTACACTCTTTGCCAAAAAAAAAAAAAACCCATTACACCTGACTAAAACAAAAACCAATGGACTTGCTTTTCCATTTGGCGAGAGGTCTTCTTCAGCATCTTTCCCTGGTCAACGCAGATTCAATTTCGAAGATGTTCTGCGTGCCCACGGCTGCTCGTAATCCGTAAAAAATGCCTTAGAGGGAAAATGTTCGCATCACAAGGGACATAACTCGAGCACAATGTATGAGGAATAAAGTAAAAAGAAACAAAGAGAGTTTCACCATTGTAATTTTTCATAAGTCGAGCACAATCATCCATACAAAGGCTCAAAACATTAGTTACTTTCAGATGGAGTTGCCCCACTTCCCTCATACCATTCGTATAGCTTAGATGGTGTTCCAACTGAAATCTCTTAAGGTTGATTTCACAACTCACAAGAGTCAGTAAATAAGAAAGTAGAAAATGGACACAGCTGAGGCAATACTAGCAATATATCTCCTCACGGGGGTTTGCATTACCTGAATTACGTGCTAGACCACTAGATATTACTTTTACTCCTACCTTCTTGCTTTCAAATACCTCATGGCCTGAACACAAGAACAGGCTCATATTCTCCTAGACAACTTAGTGCAGAGATTCATTCTATGGGGCCACCATTTATGCACAAGAGATGTAGATTCTGTGTCAAAGCATGTAATCATTGTTTAACTTAGCTAGCTATTCGGTCGGCCGGGTTTCATAGTAAATTAGGGGAATTAGGAATTCATAATTGTTGAACAGTGACAAGCTATGCGGAGGTCCTAGATACTATGAGTTATCGAGCCTCTTTTGCATGATGAAAACATAGAATAGCATTTCAACACTGTTGAAAGCCTGAACTTTGTGCCGACAAATTCGTATATGCATTTTTTATTTTTATCATAATAAATAAATAAATAATTAGAAGTAAATGAAATAGTAAAAAATGAGTAAATAATTTGGGGCTCTTATTTGAAATTTTTGTTAACAAATAAAGGATAATAAAGAAAGAAAGAAAATCAATTCGAAAAGCCCTTTACCCATTAATACGGCCCGTAAAAATTTGAGTCCGTGGTGGGCTCATTAGACCCATCAGACCTTAAATGACTGAGATAACGGATTAACAGCGAAGTTCATATGTTCGCGACTCGAGGTTTTGGTGTTTTGATCTTAAATCGTATTTTTGACGTTCATGTGGTGATTGAGCATAATCTGGTGTTCTTAGTCTGCAACATTCTTTTTAATGCAAGATAAAGACTCCACCAGTTAGTTCTCAGAAGATCCCTTATCAATGACCTAATTGGCAAGGACATTGTTTACGTTCAATCTCTTTCAGAAACCATACAAAAAGCCTCACAAAAATCTTGAGATTCCCAGCAACAAAAGAGCCAGGAATTTGCTTCTGCTTGGGACTTTATCAGGCGTAGAGGTCAAGTTATTCCTTGGCACCCCTTTATTTGGGACTGTTGCGTTGCCCTTTGGCATGCTTTTCTCCTTTGGCTTATTACTCTTAATAGGCTCTCTACTTAGGTACTACTACTTAACTATCGCAGAATTTTGTATGGTGCGTGTGCTTTCTGTCCATGTAGGCAAGATTCGATTGATCACCTTTTTTTTTGGTTGCAATACCACCGGTTCCCTTGCTCTCTTTTGGGCTGTTAAATGTAATTTGGCATGACATAATCGTTTTTGACTAAACAATCTCCATTGGACTATTCATAATATCGGAGGTCAGCAATTTCACCAACGTATTGCAAGGTTTTCTTTTGACGCCCTATGCCATATGATTTGGATTTAACGTAACCATATTCTTTTTAGAAATCAGTCTCAACTCATGCGTGCCCGCCCTTAAGCAGCACCTTATTAAGGTTGTCAAGGACAAAGCCTTGACGTTTAAACATGTCGATGACACCCCTCGTAACCGGAGGATGCAAGCCAGCTAGGGCTTCTCGCCATCTGTTTTTGTTTAATGCTTGGTTGTTGTACAGTCCTTTCTGTTTACTTTTTGCTTTATTGATCACGGTTTGCTCTTGGGAGCCCATCTCCCATGGTTCTTAGTTGTTTTTGCGCCGTCAACACCCCTGTACCCGTCTTGACACCTCTTGTGTCACTTCGTGTGCAAGGTTATTTGTTCCGGTCTTTCCTTTGTAATCTGCGCCTTATTTAGTCAATATATTTCTTATCTTTACCAAAAAAAAAAGAGCCAGGAATTAATGAGAAATATATGAGACCAACCTGGGTGACTTCAGCAGAGGTGACCCCAGCAGATATAAGAAACAAACCAGCCTTGTATCTCCAAACCATGAGAGAAATCTAGCCCAACCCAGATGATCGAACTGAGCTAAAACTCGGATCAATTCTCCGGATCTCGGAGCTATTTCAGAAAATGCAACTGGGTACATAAAAGGGCGAGGGATCTTGGATCGTGTTATTCGAATGCCAGAGGCTGAGTTGAGAAAATGGGTACTGTACGAAAAGGCTAAACGCTGTACTGAGAGGCAAGTGATCGACTTTGGCTTCGTTTTATTGAGGAAAAATATTGCAAAAAAAAAAAAAATGGGGAGGAACAGAGGAAGAGAAGAAATGAAATGGAGGAAAACAATTAGTGTACTGTAACAGCAAATTTTTAGTTTGTTGCCGATTAGCAAAGGAAATTGCCAGCATAACGGCGTTAATTCATGTAGCCGGCATAGCTGAAAGCAAGCCAAAGATTGGTAACAAACGTAAAATTGACGTGCATTCTTCTGATTAATACGGTGCACAACACAATGCATGTGAAAGAATTTAAAAAAAAAAAAATCATAAGAGAAGATTTTGTAGCATTTGGGTACTAGAGAAGTCAAATTTGAAGATGTAACAAAATATCTTCCCTTGAAAAAAATTAAAGCTTAACAGGCAACCTTGGTTAAACCTAGCCAGGGTAAACTTCCCGATATTGATTCGGAGTTTCACAGACAAAGACCTCTCGAATTTGCAACTCGATAGAGATCACTGTTATTAGAGATAAAAGGAAATAAGGGCACCGTTAACATTTCATTTATACATGATTAAAAAAAGTATGTTTCTGGCTCTGTTTGTTTCACGAAAAATATAATACTTTCGGAAAATATTTTCCAGGAAGTCATTTTTTAAGAAAATAACAATATTTTCTGGTGTTTGATTAATACTTAAAAATGAACCGGAAAAAAAATTTTCGTCGTTTGTTAAGGAATTGATTTTCGGCGACCAGCGGCCGCAGCGGTCGGCGAAGGAGGAAGTACGAGAAAAGAAAAAGAAAAAAGTGTGACAGAAATAAGGAAGAAAAGATGAGGAAAATGTTTTCCTCTTTTCATAATGAAGAAAACATCTTCCACACTTTTCAAAGAGATTTTTTCATAAGAGGAAAATGTTTTCTAGGATTAGCCTATTTTCCGCCCCCAAACGCTGGAAAATCTGGAAAACATTTTTCAGGAAGTTGTTTTCCGTGAAACAAATGGAGCCTGAAAGTAACAAAATTTAAATAACATATAGGTAGAATTATAAGTAGAATTATAAACAACAATGTCATTGAGATACTTACAAAGAAGTGTTTAATTTGGAGTCGTCGGCTGCCGAAGTTTTCGCAAGGAGTGTCATGGCAAACCCAGCCATGCTAACGAAGACTGCAACAACTTCCAATGCATTTCAAGAATCTTGGCCCAAAAAAGGATGCCGATGAACAGTCTGAAAAGGCCTGAAGTTGACAAAGGCAACACTTGCGAGGGCCGCACTTGATAAATACTGCAATCAACGAGCAGTATAAGCAGTTCTAGCTCTATTGCATGAATCTTGTGCCTACTCTGGTTTAAAAGAATGACTACGAAAAAATTGACTCAAGAACAATGAAATAATCAATTTCCACTCAAATAATCCTTGTGTTGTGGCAGGATCATGCTTCAAACAGAACTCCTCGCTAAAACCCCAATCATTCACGGCATAAGATATATAAAAGTCACTCGAATGATGCCGCAAGCAATACACATAATCTACTTGATGGAAATGTGTGGGAATGGTGGGTGACTACATTCTAAATGAGAAAAAGTATAAAAATAAGTTATAAGACCTATTGCATTTGTATCAATTCAGTACTAAATGTTTTTGCATTTGTACCAATTCAATCTTAAATTTTTTTTTTTTTACATTTATACTAATTTAGTCATTTGGCCAATAAAGATCGAAAATTGCTGACGTGGACGTCGGCCACCTTATGTGGCACCGTCGACGCCGAAATGGACAATTTTTATGATTTTTAATGATTTTTGAATTTTGAATTTTTTTCTTTTCTTTTTCCTTTCTTTCTTTTTTTTTTCTTTTCCATTTTCATTTTTCCGGTGGCCGGCGGATTTCAAAGATTTATGACTAAATTGATACCAATGCTCTCTTAAATACAATAGCCGGTAGTAGGTACTTATTATTTCAAGACAAGGACAAGAAATCTATGTGGACCACGTAAGAAATCCTCAATAAAGCACATTTTTAGCTGGTCCTAAACAGTAAAAACAAAAAAAAAAGGACATTCAGCAACCTGATAAAGGAAAGGAACCATAGAAAACAAATGTATCCAGTCCATAATAAGGACCTTAAGAGCCTGGAATCACCCAAAAGCAATTGTGAAAAAGTCAACACTTTCCCCATACAATAGCTTATAAACTTTTTTTTTTCCATGCGTACATACGTATACGTATGTATGTATATACGTAATTGATTCACTTGTTACAAATCTAAGCCAGGAGTACCCCTAGATCATGGATGTGAAAAAAGTTTATAAGCTTTGGGAGAATCATTTTATTAGTTGCTGTAAAAGAAACAAGAACACGACTAACAGCTCAAATCAACATTTGACTCCTTGAAACACGAAGAGTTGTACAGAGTCATTCATCATTCTTCCATGGATACATAGAAGTTACAAGCAGAAACAGAAAAGCTAGTTTACCATTCGGGGAAAAAAAAAAACAAGGCTTGCCAAGTTGAATACCCCATTTACAACTAGGTAAGGGCAATGTAACATCCACCCTCGTTGTTAGCTCCCTGTTTTCTTTTACAAACCAATGAACTTGCTTCTTCATTAGGCGTGGGAAGTCTGCTCCACTATCTTTTCTGGTCAACGCATATTCGATATCACACATGGTTTGCACGCCTGCGTATTTTTTGGTGAGAACTAAATTCAGCAGAAGTAGTGATTTCTGCATGTTTATCACATGTGAGTCTGCTGACGTTGCGACTCTCTCTCTCTCTCTCTAGAAATTGCAAGTTCCGGCTTTCATTCTCATCAATGTCCTGTATTTTTTGAAACATGTCAAATTTGGGTGTTCGTGAAAATTAGTAGACTCTACCAAGAAAGTCATCCTAAGTGGCCAACATTAACCTGGGTTGCCTTCATTCCCAGGAATTATCAGACTCTGCCACTTTTCTTCTCTCAGTCTAATTGATCATTTCGAGTTTTTTTTTTGGGGTAAGTTATTGATCATTTGGAGTTACACCCTTTTCTTTTCGAAAAATTAAAACGTAAAAGAAAGTATTTTTATTTTCAACTTTTCAGTTTATTGTTAGGAGGAAAAATGATTGAGCCTTAACTTGATACATATCGTAAATGGTAAACTAAGAGGAAGCCCATTGAGAAGCAAATTTATGTCTTCCAGTTAAGTATCACACATCTTTAAGTTAATAAAGAACGATCTCACTTTCAACTCATACAATTCCACGTAAGTTACATGGAGGTGAAATCGTTAGGTTTTGTAATTCAAGAAGCGTAATAGAACAAATCAATCTAATCACATAAAGCATGATAGAAGGATCAGCAAGAGTTGAGAAACAAACAAGTAGGATTCTGTAGAGGCCATGAAGCATGTGCTCTTTTGCGGGATAGTTTAGAATAGGGGATGTGTCCGTGTCATGGACTGAGGTTTTTGTGAGCCAACTGGTTGACCACATTGCCCTAAGGAACAACGAGACAAGTGTCTTGGTCTCTAGGGTTTTCTTGAGTCTTCTAGAGTATTCTCGAGGCGGACGATACAGTAATTCTCCCGCATTCTAGAACTTTCTCCTTTCATATCGGTAGTTGGCTAGATGGGAAGATGCAATCTAAAGCCATTAGATCTAAAGATGATTAACGATGGTAATGAGTGGCCATCAAGTATAAATAGAGTGTCCTCCTCTCATTTGTATCATCCAACACTTAATAGTACGAAGCGTTCTCTCCCTTCTCTCTCTAAATACTTTCTATATCTTCGATCCAGGTGAGCTCGTCCCCAGGAATATCTACATGAATTGGAGTTGGATGCGAGAGAGAGTAGAGGCATTTTCTTCCATCTTCGTGTCATTCATGGGATATTTTTTTTTTCTAATTTTCGGCTATTTTTAAATGAAAAGAAATTAAAAAAATTCCGTATAAGTTCAAAAAATATTTTTTTTCTTCTCAAAATTAGCTCCTTATACATGGGTAAGGGTTTTAAAGTTGATTTATGAGGAAAAATGATTGAACCATAACTTAACTCTTTGGAGAAAAAAACAAGAGGGTTTTTTGGGTACAATATCGTAAATGGGAAACTAAGAGAAAGCACATTGAGAAAAGAGAATTTATATATTCCGATTAAGTATCACACATCTTTAAGTTAATAAAGAACGGTCTCACTTTCAACTCAAATAATTCCACGTACATGTTAAATCGTTAGGCTTTCTAATTCAAGAAGCATAATAGAACAAATCCATCTAATCATATAAAGCATAATAGAAGGATCAACAAGTATTGAAGAACAAACAAGTAGGATTCTATAGAGGTCACGAAGCGTGTGCTCTTTTGCGTGATAATTTAGAATGAGGGCATGTACGCGTGTCATGGACCGAGATTTTTGTGAGCCAACCGGTCGACCACATTGCTCGAAGGAACAACAAGACCTAAAGTGTCTTGGTCTCTAGGGTTTTCTTGAGTCTTCCAGAGTATTCTCAAGGGCGGGCGATACGGTAATTCTCCCGTGTTCTAAAACATGCTTCTTTCATATTGGTAGTTGATTAGATAGGGAGATGCAATTTAAGCCATTAGATCTAAATATGATCAACAGTTGTGGTGAGTGGCCTTTAGTATAAATAGAGGTGTCGTCCTCTCATTTGTATTATCTAATACTAAAGTAACACAAAGCATTCTTTCCATTATCTTTCTAAACACTTTTTGTCTCTACGATCTCAGTGAGCATGTGAGCCATCCTTGGGAAAATGCTTAGGTTAGGCTTAGCTTAGCTTAGGCGCTCTAATAAAAAAAAAACAAGGGAAAAATGGGAAAAGAGAATTGGATAAATAAGCTGACATGCAATGACTATCGTTGAACGGAGATTGAAGAATTCGGTGATTGTCTTTGGTCATTGGAAAACGATCGGTAGTGGCCGGAGGGGACAACCATCTCGCAATGGTCGAAAGTGATGGCGATCAGTTGCTGGGTGTTCCTCGAGGGGTAGCCACTGACACAATCTCCGCATGCGTCAATCCATGGTTGGAGGATAATATGTTTTGCTTAATCTTCTTGTTTTGTTATATTATTTTTTTAATTTGTTAATTTTGTAATTTTATTCAATCTAGATTTATCCCAGCTCTACCTCGGATTTCTTATCTGGCTTTGTATCCACGTATATTCACATTTATCTAGACCGGAGGATGTCGCCAAATACAAGACATGACACTTAAATCCAAAGTACCAAACCCAGTTGATATGGTAATGTTTGTATTAGAAAATATGTGACTCATAGATACATCAAATCGTGCAAATGGTCTCCATCTTCAAGCAGAAGAAATCATATTACAGCTTTACCATGAAAAGTAGGTTTTAGCTACATTGGCTATATGGACTCGGGGGAGGGGAGGTTGACACTTTTAGTGGCAAAATTTTCAAAACGATCACTTAAGTGTCAAATTTTTTTAAAAAACAATCACTTCAGTGCCAAAACCTTCAAAACGATCACTTTAAGTGTCTTTTTTTTTAAAACGATCATTTAAGCGTCAATTTTTTTTAAAAAAAATCACTTCAGTGCTATATTCGGCGACCTAGAATTGGCACTACAGTGATTGTTTTTCAAAAAAATTGATATTTAAGTGATCATTTAAAAAAATGGCACTAAAGTGTTCGTTTTGAAAGTTTTAACACTAAAGTGATCATTTTTCAAAAATTTTGGCACTTAACTAATCATTTTTCAAAAAAATTGACACTTAGGTGATCGTTTTGAAAGTTTTGGCACTAAAGTAAACGCCATACATAATTTTTGGCACTAAAAGTGTCCTTTTCCCTAGAGCGGGGATAAAAAAACAAAAAAAAGGTCTCTCTCTCTCTCTATATATTGTAGTGATGCCAATTTATTTATAATTTTTTGACTAAAAAAATTTATTTATTAATCTTTTAATTTGACCATTTCAGTCATATATTTTTTGACGATTTGTCAATATAGTCCTTTTGATCATCTACCGGCAATTGTTGACATTGACATCACCTATTCTACATGGCAAAACAAGGACTGATGTGAATGTTTTTTTTAAAAAAAATTGAAGTTTTAGGAAGTTTTTGGAGTTTTATATTTCCTTTCTTTCCCCTTCCTCCTCAGCCAGTCACCATAATTGATAAATAATTTCTTAGAGATTATGTTATCATGTTTCAAAGTCTGATTTCATTTGTTGCTATTCATAGATCATATTTCTCGACGAGAAATACTTGAATGACTTGAGGTTCATGGGCGCTAGCGTAGGGTCGAAGGACAATTGGATGGTGGTGACGCTGACTACAAGCACACCGGGAGGGAGTTTTGCTAATTATGATGGTGTAAACTCAAGGCTCACACTTTTTGCACTCCGTCTATGGCTTTGACACTTTTTTTTGTGTGTGTGTTGACCATCCTATTTTTTATGTGGCCCATCACTTATAGTATGAATTTATATTTTTCCTTTTTGTTATTATTTTGTCAACCCTTTTATTTTTATTTTTATTTTTTTTGCTTTAGGGGTTCCACTTTCTTCCGCTTTCATCCTCTTCCTTTCCGTGCTCCGTCTCTCTATTCTCTCCCTCCCAGGGCATTTCCTCCGTACACCTTCCATTGTTTATTATTAATGATGTCCTCCACACTTTCGCCAGGACCAGCATTGGGTTCGTTGGTGACCTCC
This sequence comes from Psidium guajava, assembly GCA_016432845.1. Taxonomy (NCBI): domain Eukaryota; kingdom Viridiplantae; phylum Streptophyta; class Magnoliopsida; order Myrtales; family Myrtaceae; genus Psidium; species Psidium guajava. The sequence goes on along the minus strand of CM028229.1, from coordinate 31,515,728 downwards.
CTAGCAAGAGTGTTCATAAATAAGTTTCAAACTGGGGTTATGTTAGCTCAGTCAATATTTGTTTTTGGAGGAATATGAAATCAAAGTGAAGGACAGTGGGAAATTAAGCGAAGAGCTGAGGCGGGCTGATGCCGGGGTTCTTACGTATGCATGTGATCAGCTTGCTACCCTTTATTGATTGGGTACCTTTTGGCTTCGAGAACTTCGTCGATTAGAGGTTAGGCATTGTAAATTGGTTGACCCTATGTTTCTTGATTCCCGCAATCCATGAGAAAGAATTGCAACTTCCTTCAGAAACATTGCACTTTCATGCATTAATTCACAAAACTAGCTCTTCTAGAGCTGGACAAGTGAGTTTCTGAACACAAAATACGTGTTGAGGGGTAAAGACAACCAATTGGTGGGTCGAGTCTTGTCTCGGTGGGCCTTTGCGATTCAATCAGCAGGTTGATTAGCCTCTCGGGGGCAATGGACGACTTTCACCTAGATGGGATGACAAAACCCGGCTATCTTCAAGGAAAACGAGTTAATTTTTGATTGGCAAAACCTTGTGAACGAGTATCCATTCTGGTGTTTGAGTTGCTGAGCAGAAATCTCTTAAATGTCATCTGTAGGTAAGAGTCCCGGTTATAGTGGTGGGTTGCAAACTAGATTTGACATATAAGGGTCAGCAAATTAGCATGGATGACCTGATGGCATCAATAAAGAGTCAATTTCCGGAGATCGAAACTTGTATCAAGGGTTCAGCCTACGGACAATTTCAGGTTTTAGTTGAATGATCAGCTCTCTTGTATTAGTTATAGTGATCCAGTAATGTTCTCTCTTTGTTGAGCATTTTTATCCCCGCAGATCCCGAAGGTTTTCTACTATGCACGAAAGGCTGTTCTTCATCCTACCGGCCCGCTAATTGATAGGGAGACGGAAACTCTAAACTCTCATTGTGTCAGAGCCCTGAAGCGGATTTTCCTTCTCTGTGATCATGTGGTGCCCTAAGTTATGCAGAGCTAAATGATTTTCAGGTCTCCTTTTGTGCTTTCAATGGTGCATCTTTTCATTGGAGCTTGTCGTACATCCAATGCTGTTTTTTTATTTCCTTCTTCGGGAGTTTATGTATATTGATTGAGACTGTTTTAAGTGCCAAGCAATCCCGCTAGCTGAGCATCATCTCTGGCTATTTTAAGGAAATTTTAACCAGCATATCTTTGGTTACGTAGTCGTTGGCATGTGTTCATACAACCTCAGTTCATGTATTTGACAGATCAAATGTTTTAACGCGCCTCTACTGCCTTCTGAAATAGTGGGAGTCAAGAGGTTTATTCAAGAGGAGTTGTCCAAATGAGTCAATGAACATGGGTTGACATTGGAAGGATTCCTTTTTCTCCATAGGCTGTACATAGAAACAGGATGTCCAGAGACAACTTGGACCGTTCTAAGGAAGTTTGGTTATGACAATGATATCAAACTAGCAGAGAACCTAATTCCATGTTCATTTAAAAGAAGTCCTGATCAGGTACCTATATGTTGGACATAAACGGTAAAGGAGTTACCGTTTGTCGATTTGGTTTTTTCCTGGGGCAATATGTTGATGGCTCCATACTTCATGACTTTGTGTTAGCGACAATTTTCTTTTTTCTTTAGTTTATCCAAAGAAAAAGACTATTTTTCATTCACCCGAAGATACAACTGTTTCGCCATAGTCTCGTGAATATGACGTGGTGTGATATCTTAGTCAAACGAGAATTTGGAAGACATCGAATCACAAAACTTGGTTGATGTCTTGAAAGGCCTTTCGCTATTTTTTAGCTACTTTATTTCTCACATTATGCGAAGTAACTATCGTTCTGGGGCAATGGATGCATCATACTAGGAAATGTGCATACAAGGTGATCACTGTCAATATTTAAATCGGTACTGCTTGACCTAATCTGTTTCAATCCGGAAGTTTTTACTGCTCATCCCACTCACCTTTTTCTTTGGAAATTGGAATATCAATCTTCCTTTAAGTTTCCATGGTTGCTGAGGAGCTAGCAGGATGATTGCATTTTTGCACTAAGTGAAGAAAATGGCATGTGTGCGCCAAATGGTCAAATTTTCAATGTGCAAAGCTACCTGGAACTTGTGCCTCTCTTCTGCTACAAACAGATCATAATTGTTTCTGTCTGTAATTGGCATTACATTCAGGTCAACATAGTCTTTGGTACTGAATGTAAACTTATTTCTGATGGTGTTTTAAATATCATAAAATTTGTCGTTTATTTCGGTTTTCCTCCGTGTAGAGCGTGGAGCTGACAAATGAAGCTATTGAGTATCTCAAGCGGATATTTGGGTCATTTGACATTGATGAAGTATGTCCACTCTCATTTCAATACCCAACCATCTACCTTACTTGCAGCTTTAATCTAACAATTCAACCTATGTTGCTGGACACAGTCTAGTCCTGAAGTTCTGAGAATCCTTACTTTATATTACTTTACAGGATGGGGTTCTACGACCTACTGAAATCGAGGATCTCTGTTAGAAGCTTCTGCTGTTCATAAGCTGCTTCTCTGCTCTCTCTACAATGATTGGCTTCTTGTTGTAAATCAGTTTAAACTAGTTATTTGTGCATATGGGATTAGGGGAATATGTTAGGTGAAATTACTTCGGATATGAATATGCAATTCCATAATGCATGTTTTATTTGAAGATATGATTGCAATGCATGAGCAATGTATATTCTCTGTACACTTTACCACTAAGTTGTTTGTATGAGATTCCAAATGTATACACCTACGTCCTGCTTTCTACGTTCAGTCCGGGGAATGAAGCTCCATACAATGATGCTGCAGAAAAAACTGTAATTTTTGTGGTGTTTTCGTTTTGGGGGGGGGGGGGGGGAGAGAAACTATCGCTGGATGAATTTTTGTCTCAGGTATGAGCATTTACATAGCCTTTTAATCTTTTGTTCTATGATCCGAAAGTATAGCAATTATGTCCTTCGCCTTGTTTAAGTTGATATGAGGGATCGGGTTCTGCCTTGGTACCTCTTTTTCCTTGTTTTTGTCTGTGGAAGGTTCAGAATTGTAATTTTTACGACAATTTCAATGCTGGATGAAGTTATGTAATATTCTTTAGCTTGTTGTTTCATCATTTAACTTATGATAAGTCCTGTAATTTGTCATGCTATTGCTTGGAAGGTCCTGTAAGAATGACCGGATGCTATTTTTCACCATTTTATCTGCTAGCTTTAGTTTGCATTTATATATTTGATTTTGCTATTTTAAATTCGATTACACTATGATTTGAATACAACTTGCCATTTGAAACTTTTGATGAGTAGCACAATTTTTTCTTACAGGTACGTGGAAGTCTAAAGTGATTCTTCATTCGTCTTTTTGTGTCAATGCAGCGGGCTCTCATGGCACTGCGAGACCCGGCTCGGACCCTGGAGAATATCATCTGCATTGGATATCCTGGTGATCCTTCATCTGCTATCCGTGTCGCTAAGACAAGAACATAGAATCGAAAGAAGCAACAATCCGACATAAATGTCTTCCGATGTTTAGTTTTTGGGCCTAAAAAGGCTAGAAAGTCGGCGTTTCTGAATTCTTTCCTAGGGAGGTTTGGCTTCTCTTCATCTCTCATGAGTTCTGTACCATTGTGTACTTCTCAGTTCACCGATTCTTCCTAATGGCGTATCGTTGATGCAGACCCTTCTCTGATACCTCTTCAACAACTGATGAGCGTTATGCTGTTGACTTTGTTGACCAACCTGGGGTAAGTTGAACGCATGCTCACCATCATTTGTTACTGATGTTGCATGGTTCCTCAGACATAAATTCACAATTTATGCAGGGAGTCAAGAAAACCCTTGTGTTGCGAGAAATTCCAGAAGATGGAGTGAAAGAAATGCTGGTCAACAAGGAGTCTTTGGCCGCCTGCGACATGGCCGTTTTTGTTCACGACAGGTTATTACAGCTTCATGTCATTGCCGCGCACATTATTAGAAAAATGTCAGATGATGCCTTATGCATGATAAATTGTTAGTCTTCTCCGCACTATAAAAGCTTTAATTCTCTCATAATAGTAGAATTGGCAGCCAGAGCAGAAAGTTCTCGCTCAGTGTGGAGTCCGGGGACCGGTCGGACTACTTTGAGTCTAATGAACTTAGCCTTACCTTGTGTTTTAGCAAGAAGTGATTTCCGGGACTTGAACCCACACCTCCAGTCGCAAGGTGACAACTTTACTGTTGCGCAAATGGTCCTCTTCAATATCACAGAAGTCTAATGAAAGCAGAAGTAGATGAAACTAGAATTAATCTGAAGGAGTTCTGTAAGTTATGACACGACTAAGACTACAGTTGGCCTCATCGTTTTCTCAAACCTCCTTAAGCCGTTGCTATACCCTGAACCATTGCTGGTGTTACCATCATATCTTGGTTTATTTGCAATCTGACCCATGCATAGAGTCTGTTTTTTAACTCCATGTTAGCAACCGAGCTTATATTGCTAGCACTATGTGGCTTTTGAACTTAAGTTTGTCCAATGTTTGAATATACCTCTTGCCATTAGTATTCTTATTCCCTTGAAAGTGGTGCCTTTCCTGGTTTTCAGTTCTGACGAGTCCTCATGGAAGAGAGCAACTGAATTACTTGTGGAAGTTGCCAGTCATGGTGAAATTACTGGTTTTGAGGTGCCCTGCCTTATTGTTGCGGCTAAGGATGATCAACTTCCATTTCCCATGGCTATACAAGACTCTACCAGGGTATAAATTTTTCCCAAGTAGCATATGCTTTCAAAGTTAAGGATGCAATCCTTGACTTTTTTGTTAAGTCAGCCACGTAGCACGCACATGATTTCTTTTTTCCTGCCAAGATTATCAGTTCATTTGGCGTTACAAACACATCTTGCTCATCTTGTCAATAATTCTCCAAGAAAGAGTGTTTAGTTCCAGAGAAAGATTATTATATTATGATTAACAAAGGATTACAATGATATATATATATATATATATATATAAAAGCCTTTGAATAAAAAAAAAACTATTATACCCTTATCCTAATACTCCCCCTCAAGTTGGGATGTAAATATCAAATAATCCCAACTTGTTACATAAAAAACTCACTCTACTCCCTCTTAGAGATTTAGTAAAGACATCCGCAAGCTAATTCTCCGTTCTTGTATGTTGAAGAATAATCTCCCCTTTTTGAACTTTCTCTCTTACAAAGTGACAGTTGATCTCAATGTGTTTAGTTCGCTCATGGAAGATAGAATTATTTGCAATGTGAATAGCTAATTGATTATCACAATATAATACTGATGGATCTAATGTTGGCAAACCAATTTCTGAAAATAACATCCTTAACTAGAGCAGTTCACACGTCACATGTGTCATAGCTCTATATTCTGCTTTAGCACTTGATCGGGAAATCACATGTTATTTCTTACTTTTCCAGGCAACTAAATTACCTCTAAGGAACACTCAGTAACTTGATGTAGATCTCCTATTAGTAAGACATCTAGCCAAGTTTGCATCAGAGAAACCTATAATATCTAGATGTTCATAATTCTTGAAAAGTAGCCCTTTACTTGGCACTCTCTTCAAGTACTCGATAACTCTAAGTAAAGCATCCCAGTGAGTTGTACATGGAGAAATCATGAATTGACTGACTACACTGATAGCAAATGATATATCAGGTCTTGTGATAGTAAAATAGTTCAATTTTCCCACTAATCTTCTATACTTCCCTGGATCATATAATAATTCTCCATTTTTTACATCAAGTTTCACATTGGGTTCCATAGGAGTATCTACTGGCTTTGCTCCAAAAAATCCAACCTCGTCAAAAATGTCAAATACATATTTTCGTTATGATAAATTGATTCCTACATGTGAATATGCAACTTCAATACCAAGAAAATATCGTAGACGTCCCAGATCATTGATATTAAATTCCGTGTACAAGAACTACTTAAGCAGTTGGATACCATCTGAATCACTGCCAGTAATGACAATATCATCCACATATACCACTAGAAGAATATAACTATTTGAGGAGATAGAACTAAAAACTAAATGATCTACTTGACACCATTTTAATATGAACCTGATAACAGCATCACTGAATTTGCCAAACCAAGCATGAAGAGTTTGCTTGAGTCCATACAAAACTTTATGTAAGCGGCATACCAAATTCTCTCCATGAGTAACAAACCCGAGTGGTTGCTCCTGTACACTTTCTCGAACAAGTCACCATGAAGGAAGACATTTTTTACATCTAACTGGTGAAGAAGCCAACCAAAACATGCTGCAAGAGAAAAAAAGACACGAACAGATGGAATTTTGGCAACAAGTGAAAAAGTGTCGTCATAATCAACATTATATGTCTGAGTATATCCCTTTGCAACCAATTGGGCCTTCAATTGATCAAGAGTGCCATTAGGATGAATATTAACAATGAATACCCAATGACAACCAACAGTTTGTTTCTCAGCAGGTAATGAAGTGAGTTCCTAAGTACGGTTCTCAATAAGGGCCTTCATTTCTTCTTCCATTGCTTACCACAATCTAGGATGAGCAAGAGCTTCAATAACACTACTAGGCACATAAACAGAGGACAATGACGAGATAAATATGGAGAAACTAGGAGATAAATGGTCATACGATAAGAAATTTGAAATAGGATGACGATTGTGAAGACAAGTAGAAAGATCAGAATAAGGAGCATAATGATTCACAGGATGACCAACACAAGAACGTGCACCTTTTCGAGTAGCGCTGGGCACATCGAGATTAGAGGATGGTGCAGCAACTGATGAGAGAATAGATGAATCATGTGTTGGTGAAGTTTGTACCACTGCAGTAGGAGCTGCACCACGCTGATGATATGTGCGGCAAGCAAACTGAAATCTTGTAGATGGTGCTGAAGGAAGTGAGAGTGGAGGAAAAGTCAGTAAGACACATTTGCTACTCTCAAAAGTCACTAGAGGTTCCATCTTAGTATTATAATATGGCCAATCCTCAAAGAATGTTACATCTGTCGACACGAGCACACGACGACGTTTAGGACTATAACACTTGTAGCCCTTTTGAGATCGAGAGTATCCTACAACAATACATTTCTCTACAAGAGGATCTAACTTATCAAAACCTGGAGTAAAATTATGCAAAAAAAAAAGCACAGTAAAAGAGACATGGAAGTAAAACAAAGGGAGAACGATCTGGATGTAATATAGGGAATGGTGTCTCCCCCTGAAGAACAGAAGTTGGAAGCCAGTTAATTAAAAAGCAGGCTGTAAGAATAGCATGGCCCCAAAAGGTTTTAAGCAGATGCATGTGAAGCATGAGGCAATGGGCAACATCAAGAAGATGGCGATTTTTTTCGCTTGGCACCATTTTGCTGAGGATTGTATGCACAAGAAGTTTGATTGATAATACCATGAGAATCAAGAAAAGACTAAAAACCTAAAGTGATAGCGAGATTCTCTTTGGCATAATTTGATCGCAAAATTTTAACAAAAGTATGGTACTGATTCATTACTTCAAAATAGAAGAGGCAGAAGTAGTGAAAAATCTTAGTACGATCTTTTATTAAGAATAGCCAAGTCATTTGGGAAAAATTATCCACAAATGTAACAAAATATCTGAAACTAGAAATATCAGAAACACGAGATGGACCCCAAACATTTGAGTGAACCAACTCAAATGTACTTGACATATGACTCTGAAGATGAGAAGGAAAAGAAACCCTATGATGTTTACCAAACTGACAAGCCTCACACTGAAAAGGACTAACAAACTCAGACTTAGACTCAGGAAATAAATGCCAAAGAGTGTTCGGTGGTGGATGACCAGCACGACAATGCATCCTAAACACTTCAGAGAATGTGTGTTTCATAGGTGTAGCAGCTAGCACCTTCTTGTCAAGGTAATATAAGCTGTTAGATTCATGTCCCCCCCACCAATCATCTGTCCAATCCTCAGATCCTGAAAGACACAATGAGAAGAGAAAAAGGTTACAAAATAATTTAGTTCTTTAGTCAATGAGCTAATGGAAATTAAATTATATGAAGATTTGAGATGAAGGACAAATGACAAAGAAAGAGATGGACTCAAATGAGCTATTCCAGTACCAGTAACATGAGATTGTCAGCCATCAGCTAATGTAACAAAATTTGACAACTCAGGATATTTACAATAAAGTGAAGACAACAACTTAGAATTATTAATCATATGATGAGTATCTCCAGAGTTTATGACCCAAGAGTCGAAAGCTGCTGAGAGTAAACAGGATGAACTACCTTTTGATGTTTATGTTAGAGTTGCTATTGTTGAGAAGGACTTATCACCTGTTGGTTGCGAACCCATGCATTATACTCAGCACCTATCAATGTAATTGAACCACTTGTGTTCCGGATACTAGTAGCATCTATTGGAGTCTGTTAGGAGGTAAAGGTAGAATTTGGTGGTTTGTTCCACCTTTGCATAAGCAGTAAAAGTAGGTTGGAGTTCCGGATGAAGTGTATAACAATAGGCCTCCGTATGTTCAATCCTTTGACAATGATTACAATAGTGAGAGTGTTGACATTTGATTTTTGGCCAATTTAATTTTTAGAAATTTTGTAGAAAATCCATAAAAATTCAAAAAAATTCAAAAAAATTAAAAATCAACTTTGGGGACCTTGGTCTAGCCTAGGGATCCAATTTTGAATAAAAAATAATGTTTCATATTTTCAGTATTTTTTGCATTTTATTTTCAATTTTTTTTAAAATCAATAAAAAATAAGAAAATTACAAAATCAACTTTGGAAGCCCTAGCCTAGCCTAGGGAACCAATTTTGAGCAAAAATAATTTTCCATATTTTCGGTATTTTTTGCATTTTAGTTTAAAAAATTCATAAAAAATCAATAAAAAATGGGAAAAGTAAAAAATCAACTTTGAAAGCCCTAGCCTAGCCTAAGGAACCAATTTTGAATAAAAAATAATGTTTCATATTTTCAGTATTTTTTGCATTTTATTTTCAAAAAATTCTTAAAAAAATCAATAAAAAATAAGAAAATTACAAAATCAACTTTGGAAGCCCTAGCCTAGCCTAGGGAACCAATTTTGAGCAAAAATAATTTTCCATATTTTCGGTATTTTTTGCATTTTAGTTTCAAAAATTCATAAAAAATCAATAAAAAATGAGAAAATTAAAAAATCAACTTTGGAAGCCCTAGCCTAGCCTAAGGAACCAATTTTGAACAAAAAATAATTTTCCTTATTTTTTGCATTTTTAAATATTTTTCAGAAAATAGAAAAATACAAAACAATTAATAAAAAATAGCATTCGTGGCCAAAAAAATACGAAAAAATAGCTCATATTTTTATTTTATTTTTATCTTCATTTTGACCAAAGAAATTTTGAAAAAATTAATTTGGAAATGGGGTTTTCTTTCTTAATCATATTTTCAAATTAATTGAAAAAAAGATCCTAGAAATTTCATTTTACTTCTGTAATTTTTTATTTTTACATTTTTGGTGTCGTGGCATCCCCATATATTTTTTAAAATTAAAATTCAGTCCAAAATCCCACGAGAATTGCCCAATTTCGCAAAAAGACCAAATTTCAATTTCAGTTTTTTCAATTTAGTCCTTAAAACACATAAAACGCAATTAACATTTTCCTGAGGACTAAATCGAGAATCAGAGCACGTCACCCTATAGTTTTGGACCTTCTGAATCCATTGGTAGCACCAATTTTTGCAAAAAAAGGCTATCTAAGAGTTGAATTTTGAAAAATGGATCTCGGGTCAAAACCAAAATGTGGAATTTACATGCGAATTCTAGAAAATTTCGGGGGAAATAACATTCTGGAATAGATTCAACATCCCCGGAGTTTAATTTCGGTGTTTAATTTGGAAAATTCCAACGTTTTAAATCGATATTTTCGAAATTGGGCCAATCGGGTCTGTCGGGTCGGATAAAATCCAACCCATGACCCGATTAAACCATCTTCTTCCTCTGAAGCTTGAGTCGCGCGAAAGGGGAAATTGGAGGAAGTTCTGGAACACAGAGGGAGGTGGGCCGGTCTCATATAAAGAGGAAAAGGCTCGTGAGATTGATGGGCCGAGCTCATATAAAAAGGAAAAAGCCCGTGAGATTAAAGGGGGGAAAACAGAATGAAAAAGGGGAGAAAGAGAGGGAGAGAGAGCTCGCTCGATTTTTCGCTGTCGCCGGAGGAGGAAAATATATACACACACGGCCGGGGCAAAATCGAGAGAGATGGAGATACAGAGAGGAAAATCAGAGAAAAATCAACAGAGAGAGAGAGAGAGAGAGAGAGAGAGAGAGAGAGAGAGAGAGAGAGAGAGAGAGAGAGAGAGAGAGATTCACGTCCAACTAGAGAGAGAAGGAATGGAGGGGGAAAGAGAAAACTCCCATTGACGCCGTATTTGAAGCTCGGGGGTAAAGACTGTAAGGGCTCAACCAAAGCAGTCTGGAGCGAATCCAGACATGAAATAGCTTCGAGGATCTTTGTCTGTTGTCAAGGAAACCGTCGCGCCAGCTCATGAGTCCTTCGAATCGCCAAAAAGGTAATTTCTACTCTAAAGCTCGAACATTGTGCATCCATGGTGAATCGGTTATCCAACATCCATTCTTTGAATTGTCTTGTGCGTTTTGCTCTTTCGGTGTCACTGCACCTCCTCCCATCTCGTTTCTGCATTGATTTCGCGTGAGCGCCTCTGTTCGAAGCTTCAAACCTCGGTCCGACTATCATGACTTCGTCGGTTTAATCCAGTGACTTAGGGTTTAATTCGAGCCCAAGGTAAGTTCGTTGAACTCATTATCATGCTGTGTATCCAAGGAATTGAATAGTTTTGCTCGAGGCTGTGTGATTGAAACACCATTGTCGCCCACTGTTAGGGCTTCGATTACTTTGGTTCATCCATTAGATCGCGTCTAGGTTTACATATGTTGATCTAGAACAGATTTGGAGTTGATTGGTGTTGGATTTGGCCTGATCGGAGTTAACGTCACCGTTGGATTGTCGTCGGTAGGTTTCGTCCGTTCATTTAGGTTCTGGCTGAAGGTAGAAGACGATGCTACATCATCCGTTGACTTAGTCAATGATGACGTGGTGATGGACGTGGCAGTGACACGTTAGAAAGTCAACGAGTCAAATCTGACGTGGCAATGACTTGTCATGCCACGTCGGATTGATCGTTACAACAGAAAAACAGAATAACAAATTTTAATCTAACGGCTAAGGTTGTGACACGTGGCAGGATCTTAGATTTTATGAAAATAGAATTTCTAATTCAAATTTCTTAATCATTTAGAAAATAATAAATCGGACGGTTGGAATTTATCCTAGAGATTAGATCGTGTCCGTAGATTCAAAGTGGATGATGGACGGTTAGATCAAGTACACGTGGAGGGTATATAGGTAGTAGGATCAGAAACGGGTGGGAAAATAAGATAAATTAATAAAAATTCTAAAAAATCTGAAAATTCAAAAAATAAGAATTGAAACTGTCATTTTGGTTGTGGTTAGGTCCGGGGTTGTGGGCCGGGCCAGATAGTGGGTCGGGTCAAGCCGACCCGGTCCGTATAACAAATAAACAAATAAAAAAATAAAAAATGGAAAATTCAAAAAATCAATAAAAAATAAAAAAGTAGAAAACCAACAAGAATCGATACGGCGCCGTTTTAGATCAAGGTTGGACACAAATGGGTTTTGGTCGGATTCTCGGGTTGGGTATATAATAAATAATAGACAATCCCAAAAAAAGTAAAAAATCCGTAAAAATAACAAAAAAAATTCTAAAAAATATGGATTCTAAAAATTATAACAATAATAATAATAATAATAATAATAATAATAATAATAATAATAAAAACTAATAAATAAATGAAAAATAAAAACCGAGAAGAAAATAACCAAAAAAAGAATAATAAATAATAAATAATAATAAAACAATAATAGAACAAAAATATAATAAAATATAATAAAAATAAAATAAAATAAAAAATAAAAAATAAAAAATAATAAAAAAGTAATAAATAATAAGTAATAAATTAAATAAAATAAAAAGAGGGAGAAGAGGTTTAAATAATTAGGAAATTCGGAAATTAAAGAAAAATAGAAAAGAAGGGTGATAAAAAAATCATAAAAATTTTAGAAAAATTTGTTAGAAAAAATATGGAAAATGTTTGGAAAAATAGGAAAATGAAGATAATAAAAAAATAAAAATCCCAGAAAATATAGAAAATGCTCCAAAAATAGGAAAGCCATTAGAAAGTCTCAGAAAATTCTAAAAAAATTAATTAAAATTGAAATAATTAATTAAGAAAGATCTAGAAAAATTTCTAAAATTTGTGAAAATTAGGGAAAGAACACATTCAACTGGTTTGACTTAGTTTCACATTTTTTGGACTTTCAGAGTCTTCTAAAATGATCATTTTGCCCCTTTGGTCAATCTGGCCCAAATCATCCTGAATCATCCAAATTATTCCAAATCATCTTTGAATCCATTTGACATATTTTCTAGGCCTTCCTAAGACTCCCCTAAGCCTGCTCTGACTTGATTTGATGTGTGTTCTCTGCATATTGATTTCTTGATTACGCATTTATTTCTATGATCGTGATTGATATGATAGATACTTCCATTTGCATGAATCCATTAAACTTTTAAAGCCTACCTTACCCAATCTCGCTTGCATAAACTCCTTAGATTAGGAAAATCACTCAACTTAGGTACCAAAAGAACGTCGATAGTAATAGTGACGTAACTAAGTCCCCGAATCCAAAATCTATAGTTTTTGCAGAATCGAGCGATACCACGATAGGGTTTCCAATCATACCCTCCAAAGAGTGACTGGTGGCGACTTCAAATGCACGTACACCGATGCACATGTCACCCGACCACACTAAGGTCGACTTCGATTTTAAAATTTCCTAACGCGATTTGGTATGGGCTTGGAAGGGCCCGAGCAAAGCCCAGATTATCAGAATGGGCTTCGCAATCCATTAACCCTCATCCTCCTATCCGGTCGGGAGGGTCGTGACAGAGAGCCACGACCACCACTAGAGATAGAGATACTACGAGCACCAATACCTCTATCATTACCTCCACACTGAGTAAAACCATGGCCACGACCCCTGTAACTATGACCACGAGCTCCACGTGCATTAGTGCCATGAGAAATCATAGCACTTGTCTCCATAATTAGGATCAAGATCTTTTTAGCTGGGGTCAAACGAAGAGCTCGAGAGAAAATTTCATCCACTATAGGAAGAGAATTTTAATAGGTAATCTGTTGGCGAAGTAAAGAATATTCAGGCTCTAATACCTTGAGATATTGTATAACTAGAAGATCCTTTTGTCATTTGATGAAGACAGTCGGATCATTTGAAGCTGGAAGGTAAGTATCCAATTGCCTACAAAGTGTCGTGAAATGAGTGTAATGCTTAGATAAGGATTGATTTCCATAGTGAAGATCAAATAGGGCCTCCCATGTGTCACACACTCGTGTCATATAATTTTCTCCAGAATAAAGTAAGGCACATTTTTCCTAGACTTCCTTAGCAAATTTGCACTGAATGAAGTGAGGGCTAATTTTAGGATCCGTACTATTCCATAAAAGAGTACGAATCATTGCATCTCAAGCAAGCCAATCAACTACCTTACTTTGATATGAAAGGGCCGTAGATTTAAGATAATCACTTTGTTTAGTGGGAGTGAGATAAACGTCAACAACAATGGATCAAGATGGATAATTAGTTCCATCCAACTTTATAGAGGTCAATTGCAAGTGTGGTAAAGTATTTGAAGTTCTAAAAGCAGCCATTTGTGAATCAAGAACACTATTGAACCCAAGAACAATGTCACGATAATCAATTATGTAACTCTAGTATACCTCACTCCACACCATATACTAGCAACTTCCACACCATATATCAGTAGCTATACCACAAGATAACTATAGATCAACAGGTTATACCTTCCACACCATAGACCTCACTTCCACACTTTCACAGGTTATATCATAGACCTCGAGACAACCATAGATATCAATTGGCAAAAGAAATTCCTCAACTTCAACAAAACATAGACCTCAAGTACGCAAAGAGACAGTTATCCAAGTGTGTCTCTAAGTTGCTCGAAATAGCTTGGCAAAACGTAGATCGAGAAGAAAACCTTGACGACTCATTAGCAAAACATTCAAAATCAAAACAAAGAGATTATAGCAACTCGTTTATTATAGAAGCTTCAGAATAGTGGACATTTGACAAGTCTAGATTGAACGACGCTGGAGATTTAGCTTCGCCTTAGGTCTGGGCTAGATGACGTTAGAGAAAACCTCGACGCCGAAGATCTGGCTTTGTAGGCCTAGGACAACGTTGGAGAAGAGCTTCTCAGGCCTAAGTGATGTCCATCGACGCTGGAGAAGGGCTTCGCAGGGCTTGGCGACCTCGTATCTAGCGCGCAGGGCTTGGCGACGGTCACTAGACCTATGCGACACCGGGCTGTGGTCGCCGGCCTTGGGATCTACAATTAGTTTCAGAGAAAGATTATTATATTATGATTAAGAAAGGATAGATTATTATATTATGATTAAGAAAGGAGTGTGTGTGTGAATATAAAAGCCTCTGAACATCAAAAGATTATTATAACCTTATCCTAACAAAGAGAAACCTCGGATTGTGGCCTTACTCGATTATTACAAATTATCTGTCAATTTAAAGTTCTTACTTATAGTTGTCTTTTGTGAGTGCTTGATCGATATTCCCTCCAAATCTTATTCTTCTATCTTGCTTATATAAGTTAGTCATGCTATGGGAATAGAGGCTTCTATACCTCTTAGCACAAAATGGGTTATTTAAAAAAAAATATTCAAAAGGATCGTGAATATTGCTAAGTATCCTCACTTGAGCATTCCTCAAACAAAAGCTGGGAGGAGCAGCCTACCATATGATAGACCCGTCAATCGTTTCTAGTGTTTGTTTCAGGTATGTTGTTTCTCTAAGAATACTTAATTGTTAGTGGTTTGTGACCCATTGTGATTTTGATTCTTGCTTTATGGGGTGTGTGGAGTATAGAAGGAAATATTTAGAATTAGACCCTTTTAGTATCACAACATTTTCTCATATTTGAGCACGGCAATAAGTAGGAGTGAGCATGGTTACAGGATAGAACTAGAAACTGGACCGCTAGTTCCCGGTCCGATTCCAGATTCCAATGAGCTAAGGTCCGATTGCCAGTTCCATTTTTCTAGGAACCGGAACTTGAACTGGAGAAAATTCAGTGCTATAGATTTTTTCAAGTTACACTTTAATCACCTTACTGCTTTCTTATCCTCTTTCGGCCTTATAATTGCACACCACTCGCCAGTGTTCTTCATCAATATCAATTGTAAGTATTAGTACTTTCAATGAAAAAGGTTTTGCCATACTTTTTTTCCTCAAATGTTTTAATATTTTGGAACACTATCCGAATGGCCAAGCCCAACTTTGAAGTATTATGGGTTTTCTTCTTACTTATTTTTTTTAGCATTTATTGCAGGAGGAAAATTTTAATTCAAAAGATAGAATTTTAATCTTTGATAATCACAAAGTCTCTTGATTCCTACTCACTGCATCTCCAAACTGATTAATTTCTCTTTCACTAGTCTAAAGTTTGACTTGAAAAACATCTATAGGCCTATCAATGGAGAAAATAGTTGGTGGTAGTTCGACATTTTTTGTTGTTGTGCTCATTCTCATTTTTTTAAACTAAATATGAAAAAAAGATACAGAATAAATTGAAATTGGCAGATTCTCGAGTACCCTAGAATTGGACCCTAGAACCTGTGATAGGGTATGTTCTAGGTTCTAAAGTATGCAGAGTAGGTTTTACATTCCAAAAAATGAGGAACTTGCACTAACGGGCGGGCGCCGAAAAGGAACCAGCCCAGCCTCTTCAAGAAAGCTTTGCTTGGTAGGCGCTGCCTACTCACTCGGACAATGCCCTGAACACGAAAGTGTGCAGTTCCGCCCCCTTCTACCATGCTGAGTCACAGGCAGCGCCTCGGAAAGCACGGACGAGCCACATGCAGGGAAACTTGCACGTGTGGTTCTGGCCGGAGACCCCGGTATACTGTACTAATATGTGTAGGTCCCCGTAATTCGAGTGAGATTGTCATGGCGCAAAAGCAGATATGGTCCGGTATTCCCTTGTTTCCTGTATTGGTTATGTTCTTCATTTCTCGTCTAGCAGAAACTAATCGAGCTCCGTTTGATCTCCCAGAAGCGGAAGCTGAATCAGTTGCAGGCTATAATGTAGAATATGCGCGGGATGCGATCCTTAATAGTCCACTGTTGGCGGAAGCCAATGTCCCGGGGTCCCGGGGACTCATTCTGACTGAAACAAGGGGTGGGTCTTTACCAACTAAAAACTATTCGATTTTAGCGAAGCCAAAAAACGTGAGCGCCTAGCGTGAGCCTTATTGAAAAGGCCCCTGACTATAGATAGGGCGTTAGCGCTTTACTAATAGAATAGTTAGGCCTTTTCTTGCCTGTTTAGTAAAGTCACGCTTTTCATTTTGATAGGAGTAGGTGCTTTTTCACCTGGGACCTACTCGGAACCTGGAACCGCTCACCCCTAATAGCTGGAACGTCTTGGTTATTTAGCAAGGATTACTACGACATGTTATTGCCCCCTGCTTTAAGAGGATTCATATCCTAACCACTCCACACCTTGTTAATCGTTAAGGTGCATATAGAAGAGTATCAGATGACGCATGAAATCCCGCATCGAATAGTCGATATGGGAGATGGAGCGGTTAATGAATCTAATCTAGTTTTTTTTTTTGGTTGAAAATGTATCTAATTTAGTTGGCTAATAGCTTTGAAGTAAAAGCCGGTCGGACTACATACTAACAAAATCAAACCCTAAGACTTTGTTCTAAATGGTCTCATTCCACCGATTCTCTCACGAAGTACTCTTGAACAGGTGACGAAAATGGTCTCATCAATCTTTCAATTTAACCAATGTTCGATTTCCTAAATCAAAGCAAAGAACGAGAAAAATCGAGCGATGGCAAAATATTACTTTACCCCCAAAATTTTTTTAAAAAAGGAGAGACAACAATAGGAAGAGGGGAAAGAAGGTGGTGCTGTGTTCCCCTCTCTGACCCTAATACGTTTTATGCCCTCAGATCATTGTTCACATGTGCCATGAAAATGCACCCCTTTTTCGCCGCCCAAATCTCCTCTACTATTCGACAAAAAAAATCTACTCTACTATAATAAAATAAAATAAAATAAAATAAAAAATATTAAAAAAATCTACTCTACTCTTTCTCTCCGCCTCAATAATTTAAAATGCATCAAAAGCAGAAATGAACAGAACAAAAAGAAAAAGGAGGGGGAGGAGGAGATGGGTGTCATTTTTGTTGAGAAACTAAAGAGAAATCTAGCAGCAATCTAGGAACAAACATCCCTCCGTCTCCATCTTCATTGGAAAAAATTAAGAGACTTATGCTCTCGATATAACCCTATAACGTACACCTTTTCTTTGTCCTCAATCTGCAAGCATATGGTCGGGGGAATTAAATGATGTCATTAATTAAAACAGCTTCTTGTGAATTCCTAATTCTTGATTTTCTTTGTATAAGTGTCATCGTAACTTTCTATATAAATAATAAGTTTTTTTTAATGTTACGATAACATGATCTTCGAGCCATGCGACTTCTTACAAGTAGTTGTTAGTTATGTAATATTGGCTCGAAATGTCACAAAGAATTATGATGCAATGAGAAAATAGTCGGAGCACCTTTTTGGTCATTCACGTCCAAAGAAGTAACATAGGTGGCAAACAAACCCATAAAGAAGTAATAGGAGCAGTGGCTGTAACTTTGTGGCGATGTCCCAAAATGGCAAAAGGATGATGATCACGAGAGGCCTAACGCCTTTGGTTTATTTGTATGCGCGCGCCTTTCTTCTTATTCTTCTTGTGTGACTCTGGTTTTTGGAGATTACTGAGATAAAGAAGATGGAACCAAAAAGGAGAGTTTGGTTTTTGTGTGCTGGTTTGGTGTGAAAGAAGAGGCAAGACGAGATAAAGAAAAGGATAACTGAGGGAGAGAAAAAGGAGAAAGTTGATTCTTTGAGGCAGACAAAGGGAGCTCACAGCGAAGAATTTGGCGGGCGAAGGTTGACCGAGAGAACAAGAAAGTGTGAGAGTTTAGTTCAAGCTAACGAGCTAGTTGTGGTTCTTTTGTCAAAATAAAGCTCATGAATTTCTTCGCGTATGATACCAATTATCTTTCCTTTGTCATCTTGTCTAAGGTTAGAGTTTTTCGGCAACTTCCCAGTCGAGGTGATCACGCGCTGCTCTGGCGCGTCAGAGTGAGAAATTGGTGGACATGGGCCAGTAGTTCGCATATCAGATGGCTATGAATATCGATGGTCACGTCTTCAGAGGGATTCTTTACAATGCTGGTGCTTACCCCTACGTGGCTACCAGAGACTCTTTAAGTACAAAGAAGACTTGTCGGAGCACGACGCCGTCTACGTCACCGCGGACGGCACGTTCACATCCTTGGTAGCCATGTTGGGGTGGGCACTAGCATTGTATAGAATTCATTTGAAGACATGACTACCGATATTCACAGCCGTCTGATATACAGACTGCTGAGCCACGTACACAAAATTGCTCACTATAACACGCCAGAGCAGAGCGTGATAGCTCACATCGGCTGGAAAGCTGTCAAAAAACTTCGACCCTAGATAGCATAACAAAGGAAAGATCGATGATATCATATGCGAAAAAATTCACGAGCTTTATTTCAACAAAAGAGCCACAACTAACTCGTTAGCTTGAACCAAAGCCTCACACTTTCTTGTTCTCTTCGTCAACCTTCCCACACGAAACTTCTCTTTGTGAGCTCCCTTTGTTTGCCTCAAAGAATCGACTTTCTCCTTTTCTTCTTTCTCAGTTATCCTTTTCTGTCTCATTTTACCTCTTCTTTCACACCAAATCAGTACACAAAACTAGACTCTCCTCTCTGGTTCTATTTTCTTTTTTTTAATCTTAATAAATCTCCAAAAATCAAAGTTATACAAGAAGAAGAAGAAAGGCGCGCACATATCGATAAATTTGAGGTGTTAGGCCTCTCGTGATCATCATCCCTCTACCATTTTGGGACCTCACCGTGAAGCTGCAACCGTTGCTCTTGTTACTTCTTCATAGGTTTGCTTGCCACTTGTGTTACTTCTTTGGACGTGAATGCACAAAAAGGTGCTCCGACTGCTTTCTCATTGCATCGTAATTCTTTGCGACATTTCGAGCCAATATTACATAACTAAAAACTACTTTTAAGAAGTCGCATGGCTCGAAGATCATGTTATTGCAACATTAAAAAAATATTATTTATATAGAAAGTTAGGGTGAAACTTACAAAAAAAAATTCAAGAACTAGGAATTCACAAGAAGCTGTTTTAATTAATGACATCAGTTACTTCCCCTGACCATATGCTTGCAGATTGAGGACAAAGGAAAGGGTGTACGTCATTGGGTTATATCGAGAGCATAAGTCTCTTAATGTTTGCCGATGAAGATGGAGAGGGAGGAATGTTTGTTTCTAGGTTGCTGTTAGAATTCTCTTTAGTTTCTCAATGAAAATGACACCCATCTCCTCCTCCTCCTCCTCCTCCTCCTCCTTTTTCTTTCTGCTATGTTCCTAGGTTTCTACTTTTGATGCATTTTAAATTACTGATGCAGAGAGAGAAGATGTTTTTCCTATTTTTTTATTTTATTTTATTATAGAAGAGTGGATTTTACAAAAATCCTGATGCACTGCGCCATTTCATCCAACCTGCTTTGATTCTATGGCTAACATCCTCGTCAATCTCTCCTTTCTTTTGCAAAATTGATCCTAAATATCTGAAAGCATCTTTCTTAGGTACCTTATGTCCAAGCATAAAATTGGATTAAAGGGAAAATTTTATAGAACAGCAATAAGACCTGCAATGCTATACGGAGCTGAATGTTGGCCGGTACAAAAGCAACATGAGCATAAAATTGGAGTAGCGGAAATGAGAATATTAAGGTGGATGTGTGGTTATACAAGGATGGATAAGATAAGAAATGACGATATTCGACGAAAAGTTGAAATAGCACCGGTGGCAGAGAAGATGAGAGAACATAGATTGAGATGGTTTGGACATATTCTTCGTAGACCCTTAGATGCTCCGATAAGAACAGAAGTGTGTTACCGAGAAAACGATATGAAGAAAGGACGAGGTCGGCCGAAACTTACTCGGGGAAAGGTAGTAAAACAAGATTTAATAGAGTGGGAAATAGATTGGCGTATGGTCTGCCTTAGGACGGAGTGGAGGAAAGCTATCCGCATTCTAGAGGGAGGGATTTCCTATATTCCAGAGTGCCCTGTTTAATCCTTTTTATTTATTTATTTTTGGGTATCCATATTTTTACATTTATTTTAATATATTTTAAGCTTTTCATTCTGGGTTCATCGACCGCCGACCCCAACTGGTTTGGGATAAAGGTGATGTTGATGTTGATGATGTTGATAGAAGAGTGGATTATTTTTGGTCAAATAATAGAATAGATTTGGGTAGCAAAAAAGAGGCGCATTTTCATGGGACATGTGAACAATGATTTGATTCGATCTTAGTGTGATTGATGGCATATGTATGTGTATACGCAAAAAGGAGTCGCCATCGGTCTTTAGGGAAAGTAGACCGGAAACCTTATCGAGCGGTCGAGAGATGTTTGATTTATGCAACCATAGATTAAGGGTTCAGGGATTTGGTTATGTTAGTATCACCATCGACTCCCTTTCAGTACTGGAATTGGGTGTTTTTTTAAAGTATTTGTGTAGATGTGATTCTATCCTATTAATCATAATCAAGGCTGTAATGTGCGCAATCAAGGAATCAGAAATGTATGGATAAGTCGCATCAAAGCAAATATGGCATTGCTAATAAAGCTCTATGAGCTTAGAGAACTATTCACTTAAGGTTTGATTTCAATTTGGGATAATTTACTTATAAAGGAAAAAATCATCATTTTTTAGGAGAATCCAAGGTCAAAACTAGGAAAATAAGGTCAATCTATTCATGTCCTATTTTTTTGTGATTTTCTGGAATTTTTCTGAATTTCTTTGGTTTTTTCGAATTTTTTTCAAATTTTAATTAATTAATTAATTAATATTGCGGGATTCTTTATATTCTGAAAAATAGTGATCTGGATTGGGCTTCTAAGCCCAAGCCTTCTAAAGCCATTAGCCAAGAAAGAAGCGTAAAGCCCAAATAAATCTAAACAGGCCCATCTCTTAACAAAGTTTCCAATCAAGCCTAAAGCCCAATGAACCTATTTTAGCCCACTCTCCAACCAGCCTAAACATCCAGAAGCCCACTCGAGCGGCCCACGTCCCCCAAAAAAGAAACTTTCCGTTTCTTTCTTCGTTTCTTTGTTACTTCTTTTCTAGTCTTCTCCTTCGTGGGTCTTCTACGCAGGTTACAGACCGCCTCAGAATGCAAAAGCAAATTGGCGATCTAGATTATCAAAGAAATAACGAGAAAGCATCTTACTATCGGTCCACGCACGCTCCTTCGTCGGACCTACATCGCCGTGCCGCCAACAACGGCGGGTCCGCTCAAATCACAGCGAGCTTATTTCGTTGCTCAGCCGAATCTGCTGATTTCGTTGCTCAGCCGTCCAGATGCCATGAACCGCCGCGTCGTCTCGCGCCATGGGGGTCCGCCCGCCACGTTATCACTCGGCTGCGGTCTGCTCACCGGATCTTTACTGTTTCCGCTTGGCTCGTCGGGCCACCTCGGGTCCAGCTTGCGCGCCACTGATTTGGGTTTCGCACGCAGCTGATTGTGCTCACGCGCCACCGGTTCGGGTTTTGGCGCGCAGCTAGTCGAGGTCTCCCACACCGCTGGTCTAGATCTCGCGTGCCGCTGGTTTGGGTCTCGCGGCTGAGACACCGACGCGGTCAAACCTTACGCCGACGCGACCCGCGACTTTGAGCCACCTCCCAGACGACTCGAAGATGGTGTAGCCACCGGCGATGAGAAGGTCGTAGAGTGAGGTCTTGGTGCACAGATCCTCCGGGTTGTGACGACGGTGGCTCGGTCCCCCCCACTCCTCGCTGGTTCCGGAGCTCTCTCCTCTGGTTTTCTATCTCTCCTTTTTTTGGTGAAGCTCCCCCTCCCTCACGAGCTTCCTGGGTGCTTTTTTCAGTGAAGCCCTCTCCTCGTCGCCTCAATCTCTTCTTGCTCCTTACCCTCTCTTTCTTTTAAGCAGGAAAGCTTCCCTCTTTCTTCATGTGTTCGTGAGTTTTTTTTCACCTCCCCCTCCCCAAATCCTCTCCTTTGGTCTTTTCTTTTGTAGCCCAGAGGCCTCTTTTATTTTATTTTTTTTATGTTTTTTATTTATAAGTCTCTGCAGGGGAAAGCGCTGAGCCCTCTGCTCAACGTTGATGACCGTTCACCAAAATGGGGTTGGTCTTTCCTGACCTGGGGTTCTGTCATCTTTCCCCTTTTGCATGCCTGGGGTATAGCTGGAGGCCACCACAGAAGGCTAATTGCCTTGGGGAGCTTGGTCTTGGCACTTTGGCAGCCTTCCGGTGAACTTTGAAATCCTTTAACAGGACTGAGTTTTCTCTAGCCTCTCCTTAGCTAAGACGTTTCATGATTCTTCTTTGCTCTTAGAGCAGTTGGATTTTCCTTGTGATGGATGCGATCGAAATTTGCTGGTAATATTCCCATGCGAAGCCACATGGATTTTCTTCAAAACCCTTGTGTTGATTTCCTGCGCATTCTTAGATTTCTCAGGTGTGTCTTTTCGCGGGAGCGTGTGTATAAAGAAAAGCTAAGGCCACCTGCTGGAGTTGAGTTTTCATTGGAATCCCTACGAGTGGCGTATAGGTTCAAATTCAAAGCCACTTGGGTTTATTTTCTTGTGTCCAGCTGATCTAACCCGTTTGCAAGATCATGGTTGGCAATCAGGCAATCTGAAGTTCGCCATTCGAACTCCAGATCCATGGCTGCTTAGAAATGGCGCAAGAATTTCTCTGACATAGATGTATATCTGTAGACTAGCGCGGTGTGTACATGCATTAGAGATCGTAGCCGGAAGATTTGATTAGATTGCATCCCATGTATATTAATCAGAATAAAGGACTTCAGCATTCTCATTCATAGTGTTTTTTCATCCCAATCAAAATTTTGGGGGAACCATGTAAAGGGTTGAGTCCATAACTGATGTATAATAATAGTACAATTGTCTCTCTTCGACAGCATTTTGTCCTTTCAGCAAAGTTCTTAACAATTCTTTGTATGGCGAGGCCGCCGGCGCCGGGCAGTTGAACTAGCGAAGAAGCATAAATGTCGGTGTGCAAGCATCTCGGGGGGGGGGGGGGGGGATTAAAAGTATTTGCAACTTAAATAGAGCCGACTAATTTTTTTTTTTTAAATTTCCGGGCCCTTATCTTTTTCCATTTTTTGTCATTTGCGGATTTATTTTCAACCATTGATTTCTTAATCGAGAAACATTTCCTAAAAATGTTCAGCATTTTGATGGCACGTTGATGTACCCCTTTATGAAAATTTGGACTTAAGGTCTGTAGTTTTCTGCATTCCCATCATTTTCTCGACTGTGCTAAGGTCAAAAGGCAATTTCCCTTTCTTCAGCAATGCGCACCTGATTAGGTCTCCATTCGACAGACCAACCTCTTTGCCTCTAGAATCTCAAACCTAGAGCCATCGAATCGCAGAATTTAAAAAGAAACTGTGACATATAAATCGATGGTTGAGATTATCAAGACATCGTACAAGAATCGGGATGCGAAATACTTTTACCCCTGCGTGTCCGAACAAGTTGACGCTCTTAGAATTGGCTAAACGAGCGAGTTTTCTTGGTTTTCTAGAGAGAGAGAAGGGGGGAGAGTCCCTATTATTGCCTTTTATCTCTCTCATTTTCGAGCCTTGCGTTTTGTCGCAGTTGGCTCTAGCTACCACGGCAACTTTCTGATCTTCAAACGAAAGAAAAAGACTTGACGACCCCCCCCCCCCCCCCCCCCCCAAAAAAAAAATGTAAAAAGACAAGAAGGAAAATGTAGGAAAAGTCCTTGGGATATATAGATAGAGATGGTGACCGAGCCAGGGAAATGCTCAAAGCATACAGGAAGGACTATATTTTTCCTATCTACGGTTGGCTTGAATCAAATGAATCTTTCGTAAATTGGATGCTATATGATTATGTTAGATCACAAAGGTCCGGATGGCGGGTTTCGGATTCAAATGGTGAAGAATTTAATCTCCGATAGGCCCTCTTTTTAACATCTCGTTTCGGTACTGCAATAAGATATTCGAAACGAATAAAGTTCTAGCCCATTTTTTGCCGATTTGCAGGGCAATTGTAATCGGGCGATCAGACAACAAAGCTGTTACCACAAGATCAACGGATATAGCGGACCCTATTCAATAAAATTTTTCCCTGACCACTTATCCATCCCGTGGGATTTCGTCTAGCATCCGAAGAGTCTTGATTAGATCCAACAGGATGAGTGCATATGACGAATGGCTGGTCTCTTCGCATTAACACAATCAATGGAAGAAACCAATCATATTATATTTTCGTGACCTCATGTTTTGACCATGACTCGGTCCTCATGTCATTTAGTGTCTCCAGACGGACTGATTCAGACCGTCACTCCCACTCTCTCACGTCCCAATTCGTCGACCCCCAGTTCGTTGGTTTGTTGTGCCTGGATTCATCGGTCCATCAGTGGCCAATCCGCCGATCGCCAATAATACTTAAAATTTTATACTGTTATCAAATAAATTTATATTCCGTGAATAGAAATTTTATGTCATTATCAAACACACTTAAAAAAATCCATTTTTAATTGAAAATTGATCCCACAAAGAGAATAATTATCATTTGCTCCCTAATGAAACCTGCAACCACCGTGACCCCCTCAGATTTACGGTGGAGCCAAGATTTACACAAAGTAAAAACAAGTTATTCATAAATAGATTTATTTACTTTACAGATTTTGCAGGTATTGTCCGGAGAATCCGAGAATCCTTTGACCGAAAACATGAAGAACAAGGGCACTTTTTTTTTTTTTTTTGTAATTTAACTTATGAAGTGGAGGTCACCCACGCCAGTTCCCCTCTCGAACTGGGGCCACGCTCAACACCAGAGAGTTCTGACACGGGTAAAAGCTCAACAACTTTCCTAGAAGCCTTGAACTTTCGGACCCTGAAGAAAAAAGTAATAAGATTAAAGAGAACATGATTTACTCCGGCCTTTTTCAGTCGTTATATTGTGTACCGATCCAAAAAAAAAAAAAAACAAGCGACATGTCGTGAATAAACTACAAAGGAGCATGGTAAACTGGCATGGGCAAAGTTCCTCCATCGAGGACAGATGGAAGGGTAAGGATTTTGTCTTTTTCCTCTTGATATTAAGAATGTCAACCTAACGTGATAAATGGGGTGATCAGGTTGGATTGCTACTTTTACGAGAAGCAAAGACATTGCAAGTGCAGTTCGTTTGGAAATGGAAACAGCTTGAACCATTGGATAGTAAACACTAGGGCTCTTGATTGTTGGAAATTTTACAGCTGTTTATTGATGCGTTGGTAGCATACTGCCGCTCATTAGAATGAGATTGCGATTGCACCTACTTAATTTGGAATCCAACTTGAAGAAATGACATGTGTATATTATTAGATGCGTTTAGCGGTCATGTCAAAACCAATATCTTAATTTTGTCAAGTTTTCAAGCAGAAAAACAATAACTTCATTCTGTTTTCAGTTTGCTTTAAGTTCGAACCAACGACAGTTTGTCTACCTATTACAAGGAGTCCAGTATTAACTCAAGTCCTAGTAGCTGCAACATCAAATGTAACCATTTAGGAAACTCACCCTAATGCAGAAGACTGTCGGAGGAAATATGTAAAAGAAGCATGCAGTTTTCATCCTAAAGTATCACAAAAATTGCTAATAATGCCAAATTCCAGTGAGCATTTTTTTTTATTTAGTCAGAAACATAGTTTTGGTATCTTAACAATGAGAGGAGAAAAGACCATTCTGGCTATATGGGCACAATTTTTTTTATTTTTATATATTATTGTTTATCAACATCACGTTACACTTCGAATTTGTTATCCATTAATCGAAGAAAAAGAGTAATCTACTGGGTTTGCAAAGCATGTAAACTGAGATTGAACTGCTACCCAGTGAAATAAGCCAGACCAAACCCCGGACCAACAAGTCAAATCAGCACAGGTTTTTGTTTGTTTAAACACCTGGCGGTCAAGTTTAGGCACCTTTTTTTTTTTTTCTTTTTTTACCCTCAATGCTTTAAGTTAGAGATGCTGCAGATAAGACCCTTAAGAAAAGAAATGGGAAAACCTTTTTTTGATTTTGTTTTGAGACTTACTCGATACTTACCTCTCGAATCTCATATATCGGAAGGTGTCTTAACATATATTAGGCCCACAATTTGTCCCATTTTTTGGGTTTTCAAAGAGAAGCAAAAATACATAAAAACTCTTGAATGGAAATGAAAAAGGGACGTAACTCCAGTTCTTCCCTTCAAGAAATCATATCCAATTAATTGGAATTTATACATCGCAGGGTTTTGAGACGAAATTTATGTCACTTTTATTCGTTGTTAACTCATTTGAATGTCTGGATGTTGTTGGTCAACAGGCTTGATAATTCTATGGAATTAAGTGGCTTCAAGCTTCTTTTGGTTTAATTTGTGAGTCAAGCATATGGTTGGCTCCAAAGAAAGGATTGTCTTCTAAGTGCCCCTGTCACATCCTTAACGATTCTGATTGATCATTATCTATATTCGCATCAAAGTGTTTGTGCTGCTTAACTTGACTAGTTGTTCTATTTTTCATTTGACTATCATTAGTTTCTGTTGAAAAAAGGATCGTGTGTGTCTGTCTTTCAGGACTACCTTGATCTTTTAACGTTATAAAGTTCAATTTGTATCGATCAGCGGCGTAAGCTTTGAAAGCCTGAAATGGTCTGCAATCTGTTGGGTAGCATAAATTCAGGTCAAATTAGGACGTGATTATACCGTAAGATATTGATACAATATGACAGGACATGATGTTATATGAAGTTATATAATGTTTCCCATGATGTCATTTTAAAAGTGGTCCAAAATAAAGGAGTCCAAGACATAATTTTTGCTTTTATTTTGTTTATTTAATTTTAAGGGACATATTCCTTTGTTTAAAATTTTTTGAAACTATGATTTTTCACTACATGTATGCTTTAGGTGCAGATGGATTGCATTCGACTGTTCTTGACTTACAAATACACCAATTTTTCTATAAATAGATACTAAATCCATTGCCGGTGCAAAGAATAAGTTATAAGTTTATTGTTGGATAATTGGCACATGGAACAACTCGATTGGAAAAACTAACTCCAACTACACATGTCATTGCTCGTGAATCGAATAACAATCCTATTATTATTCCAAAACAACAATCCATTTATAAAGTGGCTCCATCTAGTTGTTTTTTTTTATTTCACGTGAATAGTTTCATCTTTCAAAAAATGTGATTTTGCTTTTAATTCAACCTTTCACATGGAAATTCTATATAGAAGTGATAAAATAGATTCACTAATAGAGAAAAGGGTTAGTGGAAAGGAGAAAAATTCAAATGTAAATGTGTTTGATTATGTTCTTATCCTGTTTGTATTTCTGATATTGCGTTTAAAACCCAACCTGTGACGTCCCTCAAATTAGGTACTTGAAGACAAGAGAAATAAAAATTTCTGGACCCCTTCCTTTCTTTTTATTTTTGGCTAAACTGCTCCCCTCCCCCCCGGGGGCAACCCACGTGTACTCTTCCATTTTTCTTTTTCTCTCCTCATTCTTTCGGCTGAAGCCTCCCCCAAAGCCCACGTGCCTTCTATTTTCTTTCCTTAACCTTCCACTCCAATTTCATTCGGCTGAAGAGCCACTCTACCCACATGCTCTCTTAAAATCCCACTTCTATTTTCGGTTGAGCTGGAGTCTCTTCTTTGGTTAATCTTGCTGCTGCTCTGCTCCATTATCTCGACTGAGCTCATCCCCATGCAAGTGAGACAAAGTTTGATGATTAATGAGCCACTAATATTGCTGTTCACGTGAGGAAGTCGTGCCAAAAATCTGCTGCAGCTAATTCCTCCTTTTTCTTTCTTCTTCGTTCACTCTCTCTCTCTCTCTCTCTCTCTCTCTCTCTCTCTCGGTTGATTTGGTTGCTGTGGTGCCTCATTTCTCTCAGCTTAACTGCTGCTGCAGCTTCCGCTGCTACTTGTTGCGCTGCGTTCTCCCTCTTCACTTCATCCCCTCAGTTGCTGGACTTCTCCCGATTGCCTCATTTTCTCGGTTGAAAGCTGCTGCTGCTGGTCCTTCTCTATTTTCTCAGCTGCTCCAACCTTTGTTGCTGCTGCATTCTTCTTCTTTTTCACTTGTTGCTGCTCCTTCTTCTGTTCTTCAGCTGCTGGAAATTCCCCTACTCTTTCCCTTCAGCTGCTATTTTTGTTTTGTTGCCCGCACTGCTGTCTTCTTCTTCTTCTTGTGGAGCTGCCTGCTGCAGTGCGTGAACTTCGGCTGGAAAGTCTGCTGTTGTCCTGCTCCAACTTCTCTGTTGCTGCGTTATCCTCTCTTCTTCGGTGGCTGCTTGAACCGTGGCTGCTGGATCTCCAGTTTCTTTCTCTCGACTGAAGTTTCTTGATGATATTCTGGTGTATTCGAGAAGTTTGGAGGAACACGAGCAGTAGTTGAAGCTTGTTTTACAGACCTTACGTGAGAAAAAAGTTGTATGCCAAATTCAGTAAGTGTGACTTCTGGCTTGATCATATTGAGTTCTTGAGCTATATAATCTCGAAGGATAGTATTTCTGTTGATCCAAAGAAAGTTGAAGTAAATGTTCAGTGGAATCGTCTTACAAATGTTACTAAAGTGAGAAATTTTCTCGGGTTTGCAGGTTATTACAGGCAAAACCACAATAATAGGGGGCTGTGACATGGCCGTCCCTTTTTTCAAAAGAATGCAGCCTCAACTTAATCAGAATTCAACTTAATAACAAACATGTATATATAGACACACACAAGCTCAAGAAGTTCTTTTGTTATAAACATCAAAGCTTGCTATTAAACCATAAACAAATATATACACATATCTTTCCAAATTGTAGAAACGTCTAATATCAACTTAAAGGGGCTCACCAAAATCAAAAACAATTTACAACTTATAATAAAAGCCCTCCAACAAAATGTTCTCCACTAACGATCGCTCATGTCCTACGGGCGACTCGCTGAATCTGAAAAACAAAAAGATGAAAGGAATAAGCTAACACGGCTCAGTGAGTAATACATTTCTTCTAAATGGATTGAATAATCACTATGCACATTTAATACGTAAAACAAATACCAATGGTTTAATCCATTGGTTAATCTCAGCAAAATACATGTTAATGGTCTATCCATTGACTAATCTCATGCTCAAGACTCTAACCGTGGTCATGTATAGTGCCTGTGACAAAAGAAGATCAAGATTTTCCCCTTGGTAAGGTCTCCACCTACAATGTTGATGGCTCGGCCCACAAGGATATCCTAAATAGTATGTGCATACTCACAAACCTATCAATTGGGTTCACAGTTATCTTGAGCAACACAAAGTCACAACAACTCAAAATAAATAGTAGAAATCTATCACAAATTGTCTCAGCCAGAATGAACATCACCATCAACTCAAAATCAATAGCATAAACTAATTACAAACCGTCTTGAATAGACAAAACAACAGTAAATGTTCATTCATATTTTATGTAATAAAAATGTTCTAAATACCGCTTTTACTTTCTTTTCCTTAATTATAGCAATTGATGACCAGGATTTTATGATATGCCAAATCGTTCATTGCCTTTCTTTGTTAATTACGTGTTCACAAATAGTATTCTTCCTTGTTGATATTCAGATTCTAAGTCATAGTACTTTTTCATCTCATGTAATCTCGACTAGTGTGTACATCCATATGATATTGGGTCTTGCTTTTATGAATTGGGTTGGGTCTGTCCATTTTTCTAATGAAAAATATAGACCTCCAATAAGTTGCGTCCGTGTGTTCTTGTTATCAAGTATCCAGCAAAAGAGGACACAGCGCACAAACAATTTGTGTGCGAGAATCGATATTACGAATATCTGAATGGTTTAGATAGAGCAAAAATAGGAAAGATTTGTTGCTTAAATTTGAAAAGTCTCAGGGATTTAATAGCTTATGATTTAAAGTGTTAGAGATTCATCTCACATTTAAATTTCAATCTCGTCGTGAAATTTATGGGATAAAGTTTGGACTTTTTGTTTCTTTGGTGGCTGAACTTTTGAGGTTCTTTGCACAAGCTCGAGCATTTGGTTTTTTGCTAGGTGTGATTAAGAAATATCATAAACGACAATATATGTTTAGGAAAATTAATGGGCACTGTTCATTCAATTTCAAGTGAACATCAGTGTTGACACCTGATTTTTAATCATTTTTTCTATTGCTAAAGTAATAAAAAATCCATAAAAATTCATAAAATTGAAAAATCAACTTTAGGGACCTTAGCCAAGCCTAGGGAACCAATTTTGACCAAAAAACGATTTTTCATATTTTCAGTATTTTTACGTATTTTTTATTTATTTATTTTCGAAAATTAATAGAAAATCCATAAAAATTCATAAAATTGAAAAATCAACTTTGGGAACCTTAGCCAAGCCTAGGGAACGAATTTTGACCAAAAAATAATTTTTCATATTATATATATTTTAATTTTTTTTAAAAAAAAATACAAAAATATTTGAAAATTTTGGAAAAATAACATTTGAGGCCAAAAAATACACAAAGATAGTTAATATTTTTATTTTAAATCTATTTTCATATTGGCCATCGCAAATTCAGAAAAATCCAATTCGAGTCACGTGTTCCTTCACGAGTATAATCTCGAATCGGGCCTAAAAAAATTTAATTTGAGTCAACTTATTATTAACTTTCACTTTTTATGAGTTGTGACATTGTCTTCTAATATTTTAAATTTTCATCTTGGCCCAATTATACCCAGAATGACTTAATTTTGCAAAAGGGCTTTAATTAAATTATGCATTATTTTCAGCGACAAGAAATGAGCTTAAATTTGACATGTGGTAAATTTTGGTGTGTCAAAAATTGTGAGGAGATTTGGACTTAAAGAAATATATTTTTTTCAGGGACTGAATTGTAAATACTTAAAATTCAAGGACTAGAGTGCAAATACCTAACTCTTGAAGGATTATTTTACAAATAATAAAAAGAAGAGTTAGTGGATAAATTAGAATAGAGAAGGGAAGATGAAGAAGAGGAGATGAAGAAGAGAAGTTGGAGAAGAATGGATGGAGAAAATAAGATAAGAATAGAGAAGGGAAGATGGAGATGAAGAAGAGTTAGTAGAGAAATTAGAATGGAAGATAAGAATAGAGAAGGGAAGATGGAGATTAAGAAGAGTTAGTGGAGAAATTAGAATGGGAGATAAATATGGAGAAGGGAAGATGAAGATGAAGAAGAGTTAGTGGAGAGATTAGAATGTGAGATAGAAATGGAGAATGGAAGATGAAAATGAAGAAGAGTTAGTGGAGAAATTAGAATGGGAGATAGAGTTAGTGGAAAAATTAGAATGGGAGATAGATGAGTAGGTTATAAAAGGAGGAAGAAGTGAGCTTGAGAAAGGATTCTTGAGAGAGAAAATTTGAAGTGTTTGGGAGAATTTTTTGAGAGAAAATTTTGGATGTTTGAGAGAGTTTTGGGAGATTGAAGAAAATTTTGAGAGAAAGAAAATACCAAAAGAGAGAGAATTTTGAAGATGATGGGAGTTTAAAGCTAGGGGTTATCATCACGAATTCCTTCATCGATCAATATAAATCAAGAGTTCATCCTCGTCAACGAGCAAACAAATTCAAGCTAAGTGTTTTTATTTATTCATTTATTTATGGTTTTACTCGCAAATTAGCACAAATTGTATACACTTTCTCCCTCTCCTTTTTCTTCCATATTTTATGTCAGGAGAAGGATATCTCTACGTCAACAGCAAAAATCTCGTCGAGATGCAAAAATCGGCCCAGACAAGCTCCTAAGCTGTCCACCGATTTCTCAACTGATCTGTGACTAAAAGTCCCTCTTAATTCAAAAGAAACTCTCTATATTGGGAACATAGAGAGCGAAAATCAATTATAGAAATCCCTCCCAAAAAAATGGGAGATAAGTACTCTTTCTACTCTTCTGGTTTTAGGTGCAGATTAGCACATATTTTGTATACTAACACTTCACTCTATTTTATGTCAGGAAGCCGCAGCTCTATATCAATGGTCAATCCTATGGAAGCACAAAATCGGCTTGGAGGAGTCCTCAAGCGCGCACAAATTTCAAATTGTTGAATCAATTCGTTGTATTTCATTTTAAAAAATTCATACCCCAAAATGGAGAGGACAAAGTCCATCCGCAATTTAAATACCTGCACCATAAATCCCAAAGGGAAGAGCCAAGCCAATGCTTAGCCTCCCATTGGAGGTTTTTACTTATAGTAGTTAAATACCTGCAACTTAAATACCTGCACCTTAAATCCCAAAGGGAAGAGCCAAGCCAATGCTTAGCCTCCCATTGGAGGTTTTTACTTACAGTAGTTAAATACCTGCACCTTAAATCCCAAAGGGAAGAGCCAAGCCAATGCTTAGCCTCCCATTGGAGGTTTTTACTTACAGTAGTTAAATACCTGCAACTTAAATACCTGCACCTTAAATCCCAAAGGGAAGAGCCAAGCCAATGCTTAGCCTCCCATTGGAGGTTTTTACTTACAGTAGTTAAATACCTGCAACTTAAATACCTGTGCCTTAAATCCCAAAGGGAAGAGCCAAGCCAATGCTTAGCCTCCCATTGGAGGTTTTTACTTACAGTAGTTTAAATACTTGCAACTTAAATACCTGTACCTTAAATCCCAAAGGGAAGAGCCAAGCCAATGCTAGGCCTCCCATTGGAGGTGTTTATTCACTGTCATGTACTTCCTATAATTTAATTTTTGAATCATCAGACCCAAAAGATGAGTAGGTCGTAATACTGCACAGAAGTCGTTAACACACTCCCTCTTTCGGCTTCAGGGAATCTTTAACACTTAAAAAAATATAACAAATAAAAATATATACCATCCATGCATCCTATTTAAAAAGTGAAAACACAAAAGAGAATACCCTACTAGAGCTTTAGGAATAAACCAAGCCTGAGTTGCCGGATTAGGATATCCATGAAATTAAGGTACCGAAAGGGCATTAGTTTTAATTAACTAGTGTAACCAAGTCCCCGAGCTCATAATCTCTGGTTCGCAGGAATAAATTAGTTCTCCCGCTAATTTATTTAGGTTTCTAATCGACCTACCAAGAACGATTAGTGGCGACTCCAAATTTCAAAATCATTTAAACAAAAACCAAAGTTGCGATTCGGTAGGGCTTGGGAGGGTCCGCATTAGGTTAGTCAAATCTAATTAACCTAATAATCCGTTAACCCCTTTTAAAATTTAAAATTTTTTTTAGAGGGTCGCGACAGACTGGCGACTCCACTGGGGACGGGATTTTTAAATTTTCGAAAAAAGATACCAATTGGAATACTTGAATTTTTTCGAAATTTTAAAAGTCTTAGTGGACTTAAGCCAATGAAAATTTCATGGATATCTCGCTTCTGGCAATCTTGTTTGGGACTCATTCTATAGGTGTTATATTGTTTTTGCAGGATGGGAGTTATAAGGGGCGGAGTGTTTGGCTAACCCCTTTGTTTTGCAGGCTCGGTGTTTGGTTTATTTGTTTGATTTCGCATATTTTTAGAAGCGCTGTTTTGATATCAATTGTTGTGCATGTCTTGCATACTCTGAGGATCACGACACCTGCACACACAAGCGTCTAAACCCAAGTCGCGAAATTCTTCCTAGAAAACCATAGATAGGGATCGAATATGTAAAGCTCTTGCGTCGATTACGCTCGGGTTGACCATATTTTATCCCGCTCATTATCTGAATTGACAATTCTTCCCATTGTGATTTGATTGCGCGGAGGGTAAGGTTGTCAATTCAGATAGTGGGGGCCTTTTAGGTCCATACCCTGTCTTTCCTTCTTTTATTTTCTAGAGTTCACTCCTCACTTGAGTCATGCGCATGACTATGTGATTTGCATTTCTCCAAGGTAAAAGTAAGTTCTCTAATTTTATCTTGTATTTATTTTCGGTCGGTTCATGCTAGCTGTTAGTCAGTTTTTGAGCTTGATATTACGACCATTCTTTTAAAAGAAAATAAAAATTAAATTTGTCCCTCATTTCTTTTAAAAAAAATTTTGAAAAAATGATGTGAAAAATCCCTTCATGGGAATTTTATTAACCAATAAGGGAATTTTGTCATGTTTTTATTGCTTCAATAAAAATGAAATTTTCCTGAAAAAATTTTTCTCTGAAAATTTATTTCAATAAAAAGAAAAATTCCCTCAAAAAAAAAACTCTAGTAGACATCAAGTGATTTTATCACATTTTTCAAATTATAAAAACTTGCAAGAAAATCCTTCTCGAGAAATTCGCTCATGTTTTTCTAAGAAAATTTTCTCTAAATAAAATTAGACTAATGTCTCGGGGGAATTGTATTGACCAATAAGAGATTTTTGTCATGTTTTTCTTGCTTCAATAAAAATGAAATTTTCCTGACAAATTTTCCTCTAAAATTTTATTTCGATAAAAGAAAAATTCCTTCAAAAAAAAAAACTTTGGTAAACATCAAGTGATTTTATCACGTTCTTTCAAATTATAAAAACTTGCAACAAAAATTCTTTTCGAGAAATTTGCTCATGTTTTTCTAAGAAAATTTTCTCTAAATAAAATTAGACTAATGTCTCGGGGGAATTTTGTTAACCAATAAAGGATTTCTGTCATGTCTTTCCTGCTTCAATAAAAATAAAATTTTCCTGACAAATTTACCTCTGAAAATTTATTCTGATAAAAAGGAAATTCCTTCAAAAATTTTAGTAAACGTCAAGAGATTTTGTCACATTCCTTAAAAAAAATAATAAAAAAAGAGTAATAAATCTGCAAAAAAATTCTGTATTAACCCATTTCTTCCTAAGGGAATTTTTTTTTTTCTGATTTCTCTATAAAATAGAAAAAATCAAATTGGACTAATATAGGAGTCATGGACCGACATTCCTTGTGTCGCATACTAATTATATCATTTTCTTTTGCAGGGAGATCCTAGATACCCTAGACGGGTGTAAAAATTAAGTTCAAAATATATCAAGAATCATCTCCAGAAATACCAAAAGACGAAAAACACCGAGGCTTCAACCGTTAATTCCGGGGGGCAAACGAACACTGTCCATCTTTGACAGACAGAGTTATGTCAATCCGTAAACTTGTATGGGCAGTGTATTCTGATATGACGGTGGATTTATACTGATTAAACACGGGGGCATATTTAATGTATTGCAGAGGATCCCGCATCTTTTGAAAGACAATATGGATTATATAATCAGAACCCATGAAACAAATACCTTTACTTGATTAAATCAACCAGAGACCGATCTTAAAATTTCCTCTTATCCGAAACATGCGGAGGGCTTTAGAGGACCGAGGTTCTATTAATGAACGTGGCCCACAGGAATTTCTCCCGACGCTACAGGCGACCGACACGAGCAAGTGGACGCCGAAAGAAATAAAATATGGATAAAAGTGGGCACACAACAGGTGGCCGGATTTATTACCAGCGCACTGATCGAGTTGTCATAGTGTTATTGTTTGTGATCTCAAGATGGATAGTGGGGGCCACCGCCGAACCCTTCATCAATGTTCTCGATATCATCGTCTGGAGCAATTAAACAAGAACATCAAGAAAAACATTAAGCCTCGACATCTTCGGTACCTCAAATCGTTCTGTTATGCTATGCGGAAGAAACGATAGCAGGAAAATTAAACAAAAAAAAACACGTGAAGCTTTTCTTTCATTCCATTCATCAAAGAGCATTACAACAGCTCACTGGGGAGGAAAAGTAAAGCCAAACTGAGCCCTGATAACCATTACGAAGGAGCTCAACTGACTCTCCAAACAGTTGATGCTCCGGGTGCACCGGGCGTTCTCAGGATCAAGCTCCGCGAGCCTAAAGAAGAGGCGATCGCGCTTCTCCTTAGCCTGGGCCATACTGGCCTCGTAATGCTCGACAGCAAACTCCAAGTCCGAAATCGCCGCCCTCTCGAAAGCAATATTTGCCGTAATGTCATCAAGTCTCTCCTGCAGCCAACCGCATTTGCACCTCATCATAATATTGCTCGGCTCCTGTTCGGCGTAAGTTCGGACCAAGGCCAGACGGTCCACCAACTTTCCCCTCTCACGAACTAGCCACGAAAGCTGATCATTGGCAAACTTGAAGGCTTTCTTGTGATTATCAGCCATAAATGTGACTATTTCCAGACGCTCGTGCCGGTCTCGGTAACGAGCTTTCACGACGGCAGTCACAATGACCGTCTCATAAGCGCGGTTATAGGCAGCCAGAAAATTAATGAAGAGGGTCGGGAAGTTCCGATACTCCCTCCCCAGTTGGGTACCCTCAACAGAAGCAGCGTCTAGGGTCCTGAATAAACCGAGGATTTCAGCCTCAACGGTAGAGTTTTGGGCTATATGAGCGTAACCTCTACCAAGAAGATTGTAGAGTCTCTCCCACCCAGCCAGGATTTCGGCGGAGAAGGTATGGTTAGGAGAATTGGCCATTTTTGAAAGCAGATCACGAAAGAAAGGAGGAGAGAGGCGAGGCAGATGATCGGAATGCGAAGGTGATAATCTGCTTCAATTTAAATAATGATTTCACAGGGGCAGTCCTTATTGGTCGAGTTTTTTCTATCTACCATTCTCTGTCGGCAACACCCCCGCTGGCTCGAATTCCAGTCAAGCGGCAACCTCAAGCTGAGCAGACCCGACGTCTCTGCAGAAAAGTTGGACGGGCTGCCACCACTTTGAAAAAGAAAGAATAAAAAACGAGCTGAGTGGGAGACAAAGAAATTTTCGGCAGAAAAGGAGATACGACTCGTCTTTATTGGAGGACCCGCCAGTAAATCGACGGTGGAGATCTTGACAAGGGCCCTCTACCACGAAAAGAAAAAAGGAAGACGAACTGAGCGAGAAACAAGGATTTCCCCTTTGATCAAAAGCTGAATATCAGATTTTCTCCCTCGAAAAATCTAATAGCACTGCCCGTGAAGAGGGAAGTCGTTACTATTGCCAGAGAAAGAACTTGTCCTCATTTGATAGTGAGAGTTCATTCGCAAGAACTCGCAGGAGAAAGATAGAGAGGAAGGAGTTCTCGTGGGAGAGGAATTCAAAACCTTCACCATCAAAGCATCGGCTTTCAAAGCCTGTTACGAGAAACCATCGACGATCCCGTGATCCCTCAAGTCCAAGAAGACATCCTGAGGCGGTCTCGAGTCGGCAGTCCTAGATCCAGAAATATGTCGAGCATTAGGGAAACGGGCGCATGTTCAACCCTGGTCGAAGCTAATGAAGTTCCTTACCCTGAGGGTCTACTGGTCATGGCCATTGACGGTAATCCAGTCTCTCTGTCAATCCTTGTTACCGTATTGAGAAAATGCCGGTATAAGGTTGTAGCTCAAGCAAAGGCGACAGAGGCCTTAGAGATATTAAGGAGGAGTGGTGACCAGTTTGATATCGTCCTCACCGCCATGGTAGGGATTGACATGGATGTTTTCACTCTCTTGGAAGTCATCAATTCTAAATTAAACATGCCAGTCCTCGTAATATCGGCAAGCGATGATCAGCAAGCCATAATGAAGGCTGTCTTAAATGGGGCCCAAGACGTCGTAACGAAACCAGTTAGGGTTCAGATGCTTCAAAACATATGGCAGCACGTGGTAAGGAAGCAATTGCACGACCATGAGAACAAGCATCAAGCCTTCAATTTTGTTCCAAGCAACTGGAGAAAGAAGATGAGTTGGTCTCCCGAGCTGCATCGTATGTTTGTTAATGCAGTTCAACAGGTAGGAATCGATTCGGCACGGCCGCAACATATACTGGAAATTATGAACGTAGAGGGACTCACTAAAGCAAATGTTTCGAGTCATCTTCAGAAGTACAGAAAAAGGGTGAGAGAACACAATGCAGCTCAGAATCAAGAAAACCAAGGCGGGACTGATCCGAGCCACTTCCCATCATCAACCAAGCCAGTAGCCGTGCCATCAATCCTCCAGGCGTTAATCAAAGTATCCCCCAGAATCACCCTAATGCTCTTCAAGAGTATAGACCGCAGGGGCAGTGTATTCAGACTCCTTGGTCTGAGCACCAACCCGTGGCTAGAATTCATCCCATGATCAGCGCGCCTGCGCAGCCAGAGAATCAGACAAGAAATTATCCTGAGCACTTCCACTTCTTTAATCCTCGAATGGAAGGAGTTTTTGGCAGCAGGACAGTTGGTGATCCCCACACTTTCTCGAGTAATGATGAAGGCTCCAGCACGAGAAGTCAAATTGCTCATGGCGAGGACAGAATGAGAAATCTACCGCCAGCATTTGCCAACAACAATGCCCAATTCGAGCATCAGTTGCTGGAAGGTTCAAGAGATTACCCAGATGATGAGCTTACTGCCCTGGTCAACCAGTTTAGGGTTGACAGACGTCCCAAGCCGCGATCAGGAGCCAGTGAGTAGGGACTCTCAAACATCGATCATCCACACCCGAACCAACACGAGACTAGCTGATTATCGAAGAGCCACAGGAGAGGCAGAACTGACCTTGAATAAGTGCACCTTTTATTTCATGCTTAATTCCCCTGCGTATGATATTTTCCAGCTTTCTAGGTGTCTCGATTTAATTCAGGGACAAGGGGGCAATTTATTTATTTTTTTTATCCCGTCGAATGCGTGAATCCCTTTTTATGCTAGATTTAGGGCGGATCAATTTGTGGTAACGTCGCTGACTGCCATAATGAGAAATGTTGAATGGCCTCACGTAGGGAAATTTCAAGTGAAATGCCCAGGCGAGCTCGAAGACGGGTAATTGTGTGTCGTTCCAATTTACCCTCAATCGTTGCAAAATGCTAAATTGGATTTGTTCCATTCTCACCCAGGGAATTGCAAAGTGCCTCAAGAGTGTCGCAAAATGAAATGACCCAATGGAACGCGATAGGACTCATTTGCCTCGAAGGTAACCTTCAAATTAAAGGAGCCCTCCGGTCCACGGACCCGATGGCATAGAAAATGATGATGGTCCAAGGCAACCCGAAAGAAAATAAGGCCAAACTAAGCAAAGCACTTATGTGGCAAGCTCAAAGTGAAGGGCAACTCGGGACATATAATTCAATCCAGTCCAAATGAAGGAACTTCCTCAATTCAAATTCAATGGAAGTACACACAAGGGTAAAACAGTATCGTTCCAATTTTTCTAGAATATGAAGAACATATACTGTCGCATTCTCTTTCATTTTTGCAGGGGAAGTCTCTACTGGCCAGATTTTCCTGTCTACCATTCCATATCAGTATCACCTCCGCTACTCGTCTCCAATCTCGAGCCAAGCAAATCCGACGTCTCTACGGAAAAGCTGGACGGGACGCCACTACTTTGAAAAAGAAAGGATAAAAAATAAGCTGAGTGGGAGACAAAGACATTTTCGGCAGAAAAGAGATACGACTCGTCTTTATTGAAGAACTCGCCAGCAAATTGACGGTGGAGACAACAACAAGGGGCCCTCTTCCACGGAAAGATGGAAGGAGATGAGCTGAGCAAGAGACACGATAAGAAAAGAGGATTGAGAAAGGCCGGACCCTTGGAAGAAGCAATACAGTTGCTAAACCCACGTTTAATTTTAAAAGAGACGCCATGCTCGGAAGAGGGTCTTAAGGCATAGGCAATCGCTCAGAAAAATTCAAAGAGAGTGAAAACACCGGAAACGAGTAGCAAATCTTGAGAAATCATCAACCAAATCAAAGATGTCTCAACCCAATACTCCCGAGAGCTATCATTGCCTGCTGAATATGGGAGAGGAAGAGTTCGAAGCCATGTTTGGGATCGAGCCTATGGAGCCTGGCTCTTCCGCCGACGACGTCCAAAATCTCAGTAAAGATAAAGACAATAACGGTAAGGGTCAAAAGAAGCGTTACCGTCGCCATACTAAGGAGCAGGTACAAAGGCTTGAGGATTTCTTCAGAACATGCCCTATGCCAGACGGCAAACAGAAAATGGAACTGAGTCAAGAGTTAGGACTTGAACCTTTGCAAATCAAGTTCTGGTTTCAAAATAGGCGAACCCGAATGAAGGCTCGTCATGAGCACAACGAAGCCGAGTTTCTAAGAGTTGAAAATGAAAACCTCCGAGCGGAAAACAAGATGTATAAAGAGACTTTTGACTCCGCCACCTGCCCCAACTGCAATAGCCTCCTCCTCACCCTCGATGAAATGTATGATCTGAGGATCGAAAATGCACGTTTAAGAGGTGAGTTAGACCAGTTTATAACAGGATCGAGTTCTGTTGGAGGAGGGTACAAAAGGACCAATGATACTGGATCAGCATCAATACCTCCCGAGGAAGAAGGGACAGATCACCACCAAGCGGACATTGACGATGATCTTTTCGCCATAATCAACCAGTTTGATATCGGTAAAGCATCGGGACTGTGATGCACTTGTTCAGCCAGTGACCATGAGACCTTCAATATGGCCGATGCATACCTAATTTGGGATGAAGCCAGCTGATCATGGGAGAGCCTGCAGAGGAAGCGGAACTAATCCTGAATGAGTGAATGTGTTTTATTTCCTTGCGTGATGTGTTTTTCTGCTTTTGTGAATGTGTAAAAGCAAGGAGTAATAATCCGACTTCCCCCTATTAAATGCTCGAATCCGCCACCTCACCAACCTCGCGACGAATTGATGGCGAGTGAAAATCTGCATAAACCTGAAGGGTAACTCCGTATCGTTTCAATTTACCCTCAGTTGCTCCAAGTTTTAAAATTAAGCCCCTTATATTCTCAGGAAATTGCAAATCGACCCGAGAAAGCAATCATATCCGAATACAGGTTGGATAAAATTTGGGGGTAAATCAACTCATGGGCATTACCACGGGATAGACAGCTTCGGACAAAGGAAAGTACAAGCGAAAGACGCGAACAATCTCAGAAATGGGTAATTCTGTATCGTTCTAATGTGCACATAATCATCTCAAGTCTTGAATTGTCTTATTCCATTCTTAACAGGGATTGCAAATTACCTCGAGAAATACCGTAACATGGCCCAAGGTGATACAACAGGGCTGCGTTATTCCCAAGGATTAACCCTTGAAAAGAAAGCCCCATGGACACCTACGGTCCAATGGACCGAATGGTATGGGGGATGACAGTAGGTCCGAAATATTCCGAGTTCGATCCCCAAGGGTGGGGAATGTTGTATGTATTATAAATAAATGAAACAACTTTTTGTGCATTTCTTTTTTTTACAAACAGGAATACTCGACGAGTAATATCAAAGTCAGTATTTTACCATAGTCTTCCCATAATGGTGAGGCGCCCAACAAAAGTCGAGGAAAATTCAATCCAACAAAACTGGTAAAAGACTCGTGCAAGACATTCAAGATGAAGGGTAAATCAGTATCGTTTTCAATTTATCCCTTTTAATACTGGCTGATATGTCTCTTTTTCTTTTTACAGGAAATATTTACACTAACATTTAACATGTTGAAGGAGACAAATCCAAAAGAAAATTATGATCATCTGACAAGATCTATTCTGGTGAAAAATGGGGCAAATTGATCACAAGCTCTGAAGCGAAAAAGCAAATATGTCTTCCTTATCTCATTTGATTTCAAGAATAATTTCTCTGCTTTTTACAGGGGCATTCAACCGCTAAACCGTGGCGGTCGCTGTCATTAAACAAACCGAAATGCTCCCTCACCCATATGCTTCATCACGTAGAGACAAAGTTTGAGACGAACCACCCCTCGACATAAGGAGTAGGCTTCCCAATTTGTTCGGTCCGCCCACATACTAGGGGCAATTCAAATCCGCCCATATTTGCACATTATATAAACACACGTAATGCTAAAAAATTGTCACATCTGCATTGTGCTTACACAGTTCATGAATTATGTATGACTATTCCGTGTGTTTAACTTACCAACTCCAACTTAGAGCATAAACTGCACAGGAGACATCAAATGTGCAGAATGGGGCATGACAGGATGAGGAAAGGCAAATCATTTCCACGCAAGTCTAACATTTTAATTTACAGATAAACAGCCTTTCCCCAGAGTGAGAGAAGGCCCTTTCGGATTGAAGTCCCCCATTCAGATTACATTCGAAGCGTTCATACTATGAGAACCTCCTTAAACAGAATTGGTAATGCAAGCTTGACAGAATAGTTTTGCATGATCCATATTTGGATTGATTGCATCATGAGTTATCACACAGACTACTTCTAATCATTGCCGACTTGGTTGAATAGTTTTACATGAACCGATCAACTCATTGATGAAAATGCTTGCACATGTTACCTCTGATACTGCCTGACAGGCAACACATTCCCAATGTTCAAACTACCTTCCAAAGTCTTGAAATTCATTCAGCGATTATTGAATGAACAAGCCTGGTTGTCGAGAAGCCACCAAGCATTTCTTCCAAATTCTCAGGTAAGTATATCTTCAACCTGAACCTTTCAAGAGAATGAATTCTGACGGTTGTTGGGGTACTCGAATCCATTGCGGTACATACAGGTATCCACCTTCTTCAATAAAGCATGATTTGTCTCAAGGACAGAAATGTTCGAGACCTTTTGATCTCTGCCTCTTTGGTTTATTCCTAAAGCGACAGGATAATATAATTTGGGCAAACCAAGTCCTTCTTACAGGCAAAATAAGTCCTTCTTACAGGCAAACCAAGTCCTTCTTACAGGCAAATCAAGTCCTTCTTATAGGCACAAAGTCCTTCTTACAGGCAAATCAAGTCCTTCTTACAGGCAAAACAAGTCCTTCTTACAGGCAAATCAAGTCCTTCTTACAGGCATAAAGTCCTTCTTATAGGCAAACCAAGTCCTTCTTATAGGCACCAAGTCCTTCTTATAGGCAAACTAAGTCCTTCTTACAGGCAAACCAAGTCCTTCTTACAGGCACAAAGTCCTTCTTACAGGCAAATCAAGTCCTTCTTACAGGCAAACAAAGTCCTTCTTACAGGCAAATCAAGTCCTTCTTACAGGCACAAAGTCCTTCTTACAGGCAAAGTAAGTCCTTCTTACAGGCAAAACAAAGTCCTTCTTACAGGCAAACAAAGTCCTTCTTATAGGCAAATCAAGTCCTTCTTACAAGCAAAGCAAGTCCTTCTTACAGGCACAAAGTTCTTCTTACAGGCAAAGCACCAAGTCCTTTTTACTGGCACCAAGTCCTTTCTACAGGCACCAAGTCCTTCTTACAGGTATCTCCATGTGGTGACCTACCATACGGGTCAAATCTCAATCAAAATTTAATCAGTAGAATCCTTTTATTAGGAATCTACCATGGTACGACCCACCATACGGGTCAAATGGTATGACCCACCATACGGGTCAAATTTTAATTCAATTTTTAATCAGTAGAATCCTTTTATTAGGAATCTACCATGGGTTGATC
Source organism: Psidium guajava (assembly GCA_016432845.1). Lineage (NCBI taxonomy): Eukaryota > Viridiplantae > Streptophyta > Magnoliopsida > Myrtales > Myrtaceae > Psidium > Psidium guajava. The sequence goes on along the minus strand of CM028229.1, from coordinate 31,472,054 downwards.
CACCATACGGGTTCAAGTTCAACCACCCTAAAGTTTTTTTATATAACGAATCCTTAGGTTCTCATTTCATTTTCAGTGGAACAATCATGTCACGACTCTTTTTATTTACTTGTATTGAGTCAATAAGAATCCAGGTGTCATCTCGTCTTTGAAATGAACCTCTACCGAGCTTCCTTTCAAAGAGGGGCAGCTGTTGACACCTAATTTTTAATCATTTTTTCTATTGCTAAAGTAATAAAAAATCCATAAAAATTCATAAAATTGAAAAATCAACTTTAGGGACCTTAGCCAAGCCTAGGGAACCAATTTTGACCAAAAAACGATTTTTCATATTTTCAGTATTTTTACGTATTTTTTATTTATTTATTTTCGAAAATTAATAGAAAATCCATAAAAATTCATAAAATTGAAAAATCAACTTTGGGAACCTTAGCCAAGCCTAGGGAACGAATTTTGACCAAAAAATAATTTTTCATATTATATATATTTTAATTTTTTTTAAAAAAAAATACAAAAATATTTGAAAATTTTGGAAAAATAACATTTGAGGCCAAAAAATACACAAAGATAGTTAATATTTTTATTTTAAATCTATTTTCATATTGGCCATCGCAAATTCAGAAAAATCCAATTCGAGTCACGTGTTCCTTCACGAGTATAATCTCGAATCGGGCCTAAAAAAATTTAATTTGAGTCAACTTATTATTAACTTTCACTTTTTATGAGTTGTGACATTGTCTTCTAATATTTTAAATTTTCATCTTGGCCCAATTATACCCAGAATGACTTAATTTTGCAAAAGGGCTTTAATTAAATTATGCATTATTTTCAGCGACAAGAAATGAGCTTAAATTTGACATGTGGTAAATTTTGGTGTGTCAAAAATTGTGAGGAGATTTGGACTTAAAGAAATATATTTTTTTCAGGGACTGAATTGTAAATACTTAAAATTCAAGGACTAGAGTGCAAATACCTAACTCTTGAAGGATTATTTTACAAATAATAAAAAGAAGAGTTAGTGGATAAATTAGAATAGAGAAGGGAAGATGAAGAAGAGGAGATGAAGAAGAGAAGTTGGAGAAGAATGGATGGAGAAAATAAGATAAGAATAGAGAAGGGAAGATGGAGATGAAGAAGAGTTAGTAGAGAAATTAGAATGGAAGATAAGAATAGAGAAGGGAAGATGGAGATTAAGAAGAGTTAGTGGAGAAATTAGAATGGGAGATAAATATGGAGAAGGGAAGATGAAGATGAAGAAGAGTTAGTGGAGAGATTAGAATGTGAGATAGAAATGGAGAATGGAAGATGAAAATGAAGAAGAGTTAGTGGAGAAATTAGAATGGGAGATAGAGTTAGTGGAAAAATTAGAATGGGAGATAGATGAGTAGGTTATAAAAGGAGGAAGAAGTGAGCTTGAGAAAGGATTCTTGAGAGAGAAAATTTGAAGTGTTTGGGAGAATTTTTTGAGAGAAAATTTTGGATGTTTGAGAGAGTTTTGGGAGATTGAAGAAAATTTTGAGAGAAAGAAAATACCAAAAGAGAGAGAATTTTGAAGATGATGGGAGTTTAAAGCTAGGGGTTATCATCACAAATTCCTTCATCGATCAATATAAATCAAGAGTTCATCCTCGTCAACGAGCAAACAAATTCAAGCTAAGTGTTTTTATTTATTCATTTATTTATGGTTTTACTCGCAAATTAGCACAAATTGTATACACTTTCTCCCTCTCCTTTTTCTTCCATATTTTATGTCAGGAGAAGGATATCTCTACGTCAACAGCAAAAATCTCGTCGAGATGCAAAAATCGGCCCAGACAAGCTCCTAAGCTGTCCACCGATTTCTCAACTGATCTGTGACTAAAAGTCCCTCTTAATTCAAAAGAAACTCTCTATATTGGGAACATAGAGAGCGAAAATCAATTATAGAAATCCCTCCCAAAAAAATGGGAGATAAGTACTCTTTCTACTCTTCTGGTTTTAGGTGCAGATTAGCACATATTTTGTATACTAACACTTCACTCTATTTTATGTCAGGAAGCCGCAGCTCTATATCAATGGTCAATCCTATGGAAGCACAAAATCGGCTTGGAGGAGTCCTCAAGCGCGCACAAATTTCAAATTGTTGAATCAATTCGTTGTATTTCATTTTAAAAAATTCATACCCCAAAATGGAGAGGACAAAGTCCATCCGCAATTTAAATACCTGCACCATAAATCCCAAAGGGAAGAGCCAAGCCAATGCTTAGCCTCCCATTGGAGGTTTTTACTTATAGTAGTTAAATACCTGCAACTTAAATACCTGCACCTTAAATCCCAAAGGGAAGAGCCAAGCCAATGCTTAGCCTCCCATTGGAGGTTTTTACTTACAGTAGTTAAATACCTGCACCTTAAATCCCAAAGGGAAGAGCCAAGCCAATGCTTAGCCTCCCATTGGAGGTTTTTACTTACAGTAGTTAAATACCTGCAACTTAAATACCTGCACCTTAAATCCCAAAGGGAAGAGCCAAGCCAATGCTTAGCCTCCCATTGGAGGTTTTTACTTACAGTAGTTAAATACCTGCAACTTAAATACCTGTGCCTTAAATCCCAAAGGGAAGAGCCAAGCCAATGCTTAGCCTCCCATTGGAGGTTTTTACTTACAGTAGTTTAAATACTTGCAACTTAAATACCTGTACCTTAAATCCCAAAGGGAAGAGCCAAGCCAATGCTAGGCCTCCCATTGGAGGTGTTTATTCACTGTCATGTACTTCCTATAATTTAATTTTTGAATCATCAGACCCAAAAGATGAGTAGGTCGTAATACTGCACAGAAGTCGTTAACACACTCCCTCTTTCGGCTTCAGGGAATCTTTAACACTTAAAAAAATATAACAAATAAAAATATATACCATCCATGCATCCTATTTAAAAAGTGAAAACACAAAAGAGAATACCCTACTAGAGCTTTAGGAATAAACCAAGCCTGAGTTGCCGGATTAGGATATCCATGAAATTAAGGTACCGAAAGGGCATTAGTTTTAATTAACTAGTGTAACCAAGTCCCCGAGCTCATAATCTCTGGTTCGCAGGAATAAATTAGTTCTCCCGCTAATTTATTTAGGTTTCTAATCGACCTACCAAGAACGATTAGTGGCGACTCCAAATTTCAAAATCATTTAAACAAAAACCAAAGTTGCGATTCGGTAGGGCTTGGGAGGGTCCGCATTAGGTTAGTCAAATCTAATTAACCTAATAATCCGTTAACCCCTTTTAAAATTTAAAATTTTTTTTAGAGGGTCGCGACAATCAGTGCATTAGTGGATGAAATTTTTCTGCTACCTTATCAAGATTTCGAGACAAAATGCCTAAATAAATTTTAGAGAATATGGCATTTCTCCAAATAAATAATTTTATCTTCTTGAAACTTGTTATTTCTAGCACACCAAGAAACCTTAAAGATGAATGGGGACGAATTTACCCTTCCTAGTAGCACATGCCCTCATATAAAATTATGAAATCCTACTAAAATAATGTAATTGGATAGAATTAAATCTGGCGCTACTTCAATTGGAAAAACTGCGGATCTATTACATTGACATCTCGTTACCAAAGGTTTTAACCACAAAATGATATAAAGAAATTGTTGATGAAAGTACACGACACAAAAAGAAAATTGTATACATTAGTGCGAGCAAAGGACACTTGGAGTATCAACATTTGTGTACAACGCTCACTTTGGTGCCAATAATTTTTTTTATCACTTAAGTGCCACATAAAAGAAAATAATAATCAATTAAGTGCCAACGGCAAGAAATTCTAGCCAATTAATTACGTGGCAATTTTTTTAGGAAAATTAAGCCACATGGCATCTACATGGACTTTTAAATAAAAATTAAACCACTCGCAGCCTAACTGAAGTGAATATATTTTATGCACCGTTGGCTTTGTTTTCTTTTGGAGATGACTGAAAAATAGAAAAACTAGATAGATCATGAAGCCATTGGCTTTGTTTTCTTTTGGGGGATGACTGAAAATAGGGAAACCGGATAGGCTCTGGAATCGGACCGAAAAACAGGGTCGGTTCCAAAACAGGTTCCAGAATAAACAGAGTAGGGTCTCGGTTCCAAAAATTGAGAACTGATTATAACAGGATCGTGTTTAGGGTCTAGGTCTAGACCCAACCCACCCGACCCATGCTCACCCCAACTAGACGGTCTTCTCCTCCATCGTCATCTTCATCTTTGTAATTATGCATCCGAACTCGTTTGACCACACTTTTATCTTTGATAATCTTTTTGCCTTTGATTTTTTTTTTTAAGGTTTGTTCGGTGCACTAATCCGATTGGCCAAATTAGGATGTTCAATGTCTTCAATTAGAAGTGGTTCGAAGAGAAGCGTGACCTGAAAAGAAAAAGAAGAAGAAAAAGAAGAAGAGAATTTTCAAGTGGAATGCTACGTTAGTTGAGTCATTATTATGTGTCATATAATTTAGTAATTTCATGAAAAAATTTGATGGAAGCTAAAGATGGGTAAATGCGTGGTGTGTAGACAGAGATTTTGGTGATCCAAAAACGAGGTTGCCATGACGTCTCGGTTTGTAATTTTTGGTTATATAATAATTTGAACTTATCATTGATATTAATTAATCATTCCTCTACCGTGCGTACAATATGAAAACGATTCAGCGGTTGAACTGATTTCGACACGTTCTGTCGGTTAATGATTGACGCTGTGAAAATGTTGAAGTCGAAATCTTTTCTCGATATAGTAGTAGAAGGACAAGAAGAAGGAAAATAAAGAGGGGAAAAATAAAAACAGAAAAAGAAAAACTGGTCCCATGAAGAATCCGAACACTGCGCTCCTTTTCACGTAAGCTAAAAAGCGAACAAAAAAGAGGGACGAAATAGGAAAAAAAAAGAAATAAAAAGGTGAAAAATCAAAAAGCCACGTGGCAGCACCGGCCAACATTGTCTGCTGTTATGAGTCTTCCTTTGATTGGATCGAAACTTTAACCTCCGTTTATTTTACAAAAAAATAAGCGATTTAAAAAATATTTTTCAAAAAATAATCACTTATGTCGCTTAAAAAATGAATAAATGATTTTTTTTGTCGCTTGCGAAAATAGTTACGCATAAATTATTATTGATAATGAAAATATTTTTCGTTGACTAATTTTTTAAACGATATAAGCAAGTACTTTTCGAAAAATATTTTTCAAATCGCTTATCTTCCGTGAGACAAACGGAGCTTTTGAGATATTTTAGATATCATAGCAAGATATTTACATGATTCTTTATATCTTTCAAGATTATGCATATATATATATCTGATTGATTATATTTGCTATTAGGTTTATTTTGTTATCTCAAATATCATCATGTAATAAACTCTATAAAAAAAGTTCTTGTGTTTTTTTTAATGCACATTAAAATATATTGAAATTCCTCTTTTCTGATTTACGTTATTTTAACTCTTGCAATGAGAGAGATGCGAGCAACGATGGAGCCTCGCGTGGGGTACAAGTTCCGGCTGCGTAGGAAGATCGGCGGTGGCTCCTTCGGAGAGATCTTTCTCGGTCCGTCGTTGGCTTGATTTGCTGATCCCACCTCCCTCTTTTGTTGTTGAAATTTTGGCTGTGTTGGTTGATGTTGGATGGTTGTGCAGGTACTCATATACAGACAAATGAAGAGGTCGCCATCAAGCTTGTAAGCGGTCTATAATCTTCTTCGCGCTTGTTACTTTGAATTTGTTTGAGAAACTTACAGCATAGTTTGATCGATTTACTTTGCGGTTTTAAGAACTGTATTTGCTCGCTGATTGATTTAGAATGCTTCAGAGCATGTTGTATGGCTATTTGTAATCATAAACAAGTTTTGGAGGAGGAATTTCTCTCCTGGATCTAACTTTTATGGATGGGGAAGGTACTCTGTGGAGCTAGAATTTGCATTTGTGTTCTCTCTCTCTCTCTCTCTCTCTCTCTCTCTCTCTGTGGTACGCATGCTAGAGAGTGATTACTATAATTAGTTACCACTCTGTTGATTTTCAGGAGAACATCAAAACAAAGCATCCTCGATTGCGAGATGAATCGAAATTGTATTGGATCCTGCAAGGAGGAAGTAATGTTCCTTCACCACGGCTATTAATTCATTGTTGTTCCGTCAATGCTATTACTATAACTACTCGTCCTCTGTCTTTGCAGCTGGGATTCCGAATGTAAGATGGTTTGGTGTCGAGGGACGATATAATGTACTCGTGATGGATTTGCCTGGACCCAGTCTTAAAGATCTATTTAACTTCTGTAGTAGAAAACTTTCCTTGAAGACGGTTTTGATGCTTGCAGATCAAATGGTTTGATTCGTCGCTTGCAATGTCTCTGGTTTTGATTAGAGCGTCTTTAATCCATGCTGATGCTTATGTTTTTGTTAGATTGACCGTATTGAGTTTGTTCACTCGAAGTCACTTTTGCATGGAAATATCGAGCCAGATAATTTTGTGATGGGCTTGGGGAGACGTTCCAATCTGGTTTGTGCTTTTTACATATTGGTTTCGTCTATTGCAATGTCGCTGCGGTTTTGATTAGAGTGTCTTTAATCCATGCTGATGCTTATGTTTTTGTTAGATCAATCATGTCAAGTTTGTTCACTCAAAGTCATTTTTGCATCGAGATATCAAGCCAGACAATTTTGTGATGGGCTTGGAGAGATGGGCCAACCGGGTTTGTGCTTTTGACATATTGGTTCGACTTTGTGGTTCCTTTTTTGGATCTAGTGAGATGTAAAGTGGTTCTCTTCATACCTGTCTTCAGGTGTACGTTATTGGCTTTGGTCGGGCAAAGAAATACAGAGATAGCTCAACTCATCAACACATTCCCCAAAGGTGAGTTGAGCTTCCGAGGTTACTCTCCTTTCTGTGGGTTACGTACTTACATGCTTAAATTAGTATTTGGACCTTCCTTTTTGCAATGATTGATTTTGCTCTTAGCCTGTTCACCATGTTGTATCTTTATGCCATTGGCATTATGCTTCAGAATGATTACCTAAAAGAAGGTCATGCTTCAATCCTGAATTTAGTTTTCGCAAGCGATGTCATTGCAGTCATGTGGACTTTAAGCCTGCATTGTTGAGGCAGTACTATTCAGATGATTGCAATCGTCATCTTTTATGACCTATGAAATTTGGTTTCTTAGTAAAATTCTCTTCTTGTACATGAGGAATATACGAGGACAATGAATAAAAAATAACAGAAAAACCAATGACAAACTCGATACACTACCCTGAATTTATGAGGGCGTAGCATGTAGCGCGTCAATTATATTTAAACTGGAAAGTGAGTTGCTGTTGCTATTTTGTTGGTTATCCTATGTGAGATGTCAATGATGGTCTTCTCCAACCAACTCTGCCCTCGAGCTAACTAGAGGCTTCACTAGCAGTTATTACGTTTTAGAGGGGCCACTGAAGGCTGTATGGACTGTGGAGTCTGTAGCTATTGCTGTCACCTCGAAGAAATCAACCGCTGTATTTTCTCTCGATGTTTGTCTTGACAAAGTCTACCATTCGAGGCTGTGGGTGTCATGGTGAGCAGCTGCTCACTGTGTTTGTTGATTGAACATCCAGGGAAAACAAGAGAATGCGTGGAACCGCAAGATATGCAAGCATGAACACTCACCTTGCCATTGGTACGGTAACCCATTCCTTTATTTGGAGTAGTGAGCTTTTTGGCTTTTTTTCCTTTTTCCTTTCATTGCTGATTTCCCTTTCTCTTCTTTTGTCGGTCTTTATAGAGAAGAGTCGGAGGGATGATCTAGAGTCTCTTGGTTATGTTCTTATGTATCTTCTAAGAGGAAGGTAACTGTGCTGCCTATCTTATATTGTTGATTAGGTGATAGGTTTTAGTTTTTTTCAGTAATTATAACTACTCCTTTCTTTGCAGTCTCCCTTGGCAGGGATTGAAAGCAGGAACCAAGAGACAAAAGTATGATAAGATTGGTGCGAAAAAGGTTTCTACCTCAATTGAGGTATGTTATCTCTTTGTGAGCATGTTAGGTCATTTCTGGCTCTATGGACTGATGAATTCCGATGCTTTACAGGCTCTTTGTCGTGGTTATCCGACAGAATTTGGATCCTATTTTCGTTATTGCCGTTCACTGCGGTTTGATGATGAGCCAGATTATTCTTACTTGAAGAGACTATTCCGTGACCTCTTCATCCGCGAAGGTTTTGTACACATTTTGACCTTTTTGAATTAGCAGAGTATTTATGTATGTACTGCCATCTGTAAGTGAGCCACAGCATAATTTCCACCTTCTCATTCTACAAGGTAATCTGTTCTCCAGGTTTCCAGTTAGATTATGTGTTTGACTGGACCGTACTGAAATATCAGCAGTCTCAAATGGCAACGCCTCCATCTCGTGCACTGGTAAGTGACATTTATGCTCCGTTTGGGAAGGTGGAGGGAATGGAGGTTTGAGTGGAAATTTTTGAAGTTTTTGTGAGAAGTAGATGGTAGGAAAATTTCCAATTTGATGTTTTTTACTTCCCATATTCTTTCCTTTGGTCTCATGCAAGACTGTGAAGCCTCTTGCAATTCATCAGCAATTCCAAGATCAAGAAGCTCGGTCGAGGTCTTCGCGTCACAATGTGCTACACAGCATAGTGATCTGCGTATGCATCATCCACAGTGGCATGGCCCTCCTTCAGCAGCAATCTGACTAAGTCAACGTCGTCCGAATCCAAGGCCCGATGAATTCTTTTCACATGCTTGTCAGGGAGGTTTATACATTCAGGAATGTTCAGGCCAAGTTCCCAGTACATTGATAAGATCTAAGACAAAACAAAACACCCGAAGAGTTGAATGCTTCAATGTCCTAATCTGATATCATCGTCCTGCATAAGCTTCAAATTTGGTCTGCCTTACAAGAAAAACTGCAAAGTTGAAGCACGTTTTTTTCTACCTTATCAAATACAGGATATAGAAAAATCACGTACCAGTGTTACTGTTCATCCCATGCTGTTCTCACAAACGATTATCTATAGATTTCTCAAGACATGGCAAAGCTTAATTGAAAGAAACGGCTTCGAGTACATTAACTGAGAAACCATTGCATCAACAGAATGGTAATCCCTCATTCCACCAACGATTGACAGTTCGATACACAGAATTTCATGCCTACGCAGGAAATCATATGATGAATGATTCCGGATTAACCAGTGACTAAGTACACAAACCTAAAATCTTTAGGGTTCGTTTGACCTCTTCAACTTCTTTTACAGCAGGTAAGACTCGAATGTGCACCATGCCACGTGGCTCAACCTCATGCAAATGTCAACCCGAGTGCGGTACTAAATATTAATTTTACACATACAGATAAAAACCATCGATGACTACTCTAGGGAGCTCACCTTGTTTGAATTAAATCTTTTTTTCTCTAGAAAAATTTACGAGCATATTTGTACTTGTATTTGTTTTATTAGATCCACCGTCAACGTAAAAAGAAAAATATACATTTTTTGGATGAACAAATGTGAGCTTAGACTTAGTTTTTAATCAAATTCTTTCATTTTTTCAACCATCTATTGGTGAACGTGTAAATTATATTTTACACCAAAATGAGCCTAGTAAAATTGTCCTTGGTATAACCCGAAATTGGGGGCTTAATGTGTGATGTGCTCCCTGAAGGGAAGTAAACGAGAATTTGATCACGAAAAACAGAGAAGAATAGACGACACACAGTTTTACCCAAGTTCACCCTTAAAGTAGGGTTACGTCCTGCAAAGAGATTTTACTATGTTTTTAGGTTTACAGCCGCTCAGCTCAATACAATGATCGAAAACGAGCAAATATTTATATATCCTAAACAGGGCCCAAAACCTAAACCTATAATAAATCTCTTAATCTTGCACTATACGGGCCAGCTTAAATAAAAGTTCAAACCTGTTGAGGTTTCGGGAGGCGCTGCCCCCGAACCCCCGCCCGCTGACCGGGCAGCGGGGCACCCGTGTTGGGGGCGCTGCCCCCGAACCCCCACATTCTGCACGCAGGGATCACATGTTGTTGGATAACACTTCAGTTTCCCTAAGCTCACGTGGGCGTATCCGGTGTAAGAAACAAGCGTTCCCGAAGTATTCGCCAACTCCAACACTCTCATCCCCACTTCGAATTTTCTTTTTTGCACATCCACCTCTTAATTCAAAGTGTGTATTGTAAATCAGTAGGGTGGTTAGCCTAATGATAAATGGGTTGCTTGTCTTCCATGAAATTACCGGTCAATTAGTGTTGTGGGTGGGTCTTTTAACAGCTCGTGTCATGTTGCCTAATCGTGAGATATCTCATCTGAAGAGGCTTCTACTAGCATCTTAAGGATGGAGATGATGAGCTAGGCAATTTCGAACATTTGAGTCATGGATGATGAAGAGCAATTATGGCTCAAATTGAATGATCCCTCGTGGCCATACTTGGCTGGCGATGACCGGACGGATTGGCTGACACGGATCAACCCTTCCCACCCTAATTACAAATAAAGCAGAAGCCCAACCCCCAACCACCCTCATCACCACCCCCCCCCCCCCCCCTTCAAAAAAAAAAACCACAAAACTCCCCCCCAAAAAAAGGAAAGATGAATTGTAATGCGCATGTGCCAAGCCGGAGCTTATATAAGGTTAACTGTGGTCAATGAAGCACGTGATTCAGCTCGTTCCGGCTGCAAAGCAGGGTTTTTGGTTCCGTGGGGAGCAGTAGGGGGAAATCAAAATATGGGCGAGGGCAAATATGGAATTGCGATATGGTATAACGGTTAATCAACCCCGACCATGGTTAAGTGGAGATGAAATTAATTAACCTACTTGCTCCTTTAAACTCCCGCTGGTCAACTCAAGTTTCCAATCGCCGGACCACGGTTAAAAAGCTATCTTAATCTCCTTTGCCATTTTCAAGGACACACAGACAGGAGAGAGATATTAATCTTAATCACGATCATCATATTCTCTCACTTTTTCTAGAGAGAGAAAGCACTTGTCAAGGAAGAGAGAGAGAGAGATAGAGGGGGTAATTTTATGGGTGGTGTAGGGAAAGATCGATGACATGGGCCGAGGTTTTTGTAGCCCGATTTGTCAATCATTCGGCCGAGAACAACCCAAGACTTGCTATGTCTTGGATCTCTAGGATTTGCCTAGAGCTTTCTACTAGTTTTTAGAATATTCTCATGGACGAGTGATACTGTAATTATCCGGTGATTTTGGAAGTTTCCTAACTAATATCGGTGGTTAGGTAGATAGAAGATGCAATCTTAGGCTTCGGATTTAATAGAGATCAACGGTTATAATCCGATATGCTCTACTAAATAAAGAGGTGTCATCCCCCTTCATTTGATCATCCACAACAGAAATACAAAAGCATTCCAACTACAGAGTGAAAAGCCGAGTGGAAAACCAAAAAACTTACTCCCATGGGTCATCTACAACTAATAACACATCATTCTTATGATCAACATACACTAGTTCCTAGCCTATTTTTTGTCCAACTGTTCCTCTATACCAAATCTACGAGCAAGATCCTGTTTGAGCTCGTCACAACCTAAATACCGGGTGATATCGATAGATCTTCCAATAGCTCTGCTTTTGTAAACCTTCACAGAAATATTGTTAATACTAAGCAGTTTTAACGGGCAAAAAGTCTAATGAGCAAGCATTTATTTTTATTTCCAATAAACCTTGGTACATGTCCGCATTCACTGAAACTGAGGAGGTGGAGGTCCCCATGTACCTCTGTTCACTAATGTGCTTTCATTTAATGTGGATTCCATCAAGTCAAAACCCCAGCAGCATTCATCTTCAATAGTTTCTCAGTTTTTTGACGTTTCGAATGTGGAATATGACTTGAATCTGCATTAAATGAAAGCGCATTAGTGAACAGACGTGCATGGGGACATCCACCTCCTCAGTTTCAACGAATGCAGACACGTTCGTTTGCTGGAAATAAAAATAAATGCTTGCTCATCATACTTTTTACCTGTTAAAACTACTTAGTACTATCGATATTTCTGTGAAGGTTTACAAAAGCGGAGCTAATGGAAGATCCGACGATATCACCCAGTATTCAGTTTATAATGAGCTCAAACATGATCTGGCTCATAGATTTGGAACGGAGGTACAGTTGGAAGATGGATAAAAAATAGGCTGGGAACCAGTGGATGTAGATCACGAGAATGATGTGTAGCCAGTTGGAGATGACCCATGAGTTTGGAATAGAAATAAGGCATAGAAATTTTGTACTCTATTATAAAAAAAAAATTCGCCTAGGGAATAGAAATACAAAAAAATTTATTAGTATTATTATTATTTCTGGTCAGAAATAAAGCTTGGAAAGAGAATGGTTGTCATTTTCGCCCCTCACAGGTAAGGTCTATTTGCTTTTCAAATTAAGCTTAACACACACTGATTTAATTGATATTTTTATAAATTATAAATAGAAAGGTATCACCTCTTATAATCACGGTGAGAGTTAAATATAAAGATAATAGTTAATTCACATGAGAATTAAGTAAAAATATATCGAGAAGGGAATTTTCAAATGACCACCATGTGGACGCTCGATTTATTACTTCAAAAGTTCTCAGATCGCGAGTTTGCCTTCTTCTCAATTCTTGCTCCTCCCAAACTCTAAAAGATACTGCTAAATACTGTTGTAGACTATCTTGTTGAAACGAAGTGGTGGGGGCACTAAATTTGAGTTCCTACCGTTCCATTAGATGTTGGCAGGAAATCCTACTATAGCTTCATCTTTTTTCAATAGATGATCAACCCACTTTCACGGAGGCTGAGTCAGTATCTTATCAAACTTTCTTTACTCTCATCAGATGTTGTTTCTTAACCATAGAAAATGAAGCATTTTCACACGTCAGCATGTACTAATTGCTCACCCCCCCTCTCTCTCCCCGCCCCCAAAACCAAAATTTGAGTAAGCTTGAAAGGAATTCACAAAATTTGGTTTGGTACCAATAAGGGGGGATTGTGTCATGTGACCGACACAAGCTAGACTTTGAAGCAAATCCAAGATTTCATAGAAGGATAAATCAATATGGCGGATGAATGGGAAGCTCTTAAGAACCCCAACGTGAAAATGGGATTTTTTAAGAACTCGCTCTCTAGTTATGTTATAGTCTCAAAATAGTGGGCCGAGGTTGTGTTCAATTTTCTGGAACTAATCATGATCAATAAATAGGAAGAGAGTAGTTAGCTAGGAATATGAATCAATTGATAAAGTTCGTGGCATGGCACTCTATATGGAAGGGCAGTTTTGTATATGCATTCATGTTAACTCTGCATGAGTTTGAGGCATTTGGCGCCTTTTTTTGAAGACTTTTTATTGCACTCCTATCTCTAAAGGGAGAACTTGGACACTTGGTATGATCACTGCAAAAATTAAAAGTATACTCTGTTCGTGTATTGGCTACCATTTTATTCAACATTGGTTAATTCTTTCACTCCTGCTCTCCTCAGTCCATTGGTGATCCCAGCCCTATTTTGCTCCTTACTTGGGCTTATTTGAAAGCCCAACTCTTTGGGCCTAATTAGCTATTGAGCCCATCCCAAAAAATGGGCTTGCAAGCCCAATATTTTGGGCCTTAATATGGACCTGTTGGTTATACACGGGTGGCCTAGCCCAATTTTTCGGCCTTTACTTGGGCCCCACCAAACCCAATTCTTAGGCCCTGGTCTAGCCTTAATTCTTGACTTCGGTTGTGGTGTGGCGTAACTATTAACGTGAGTAACATTGGGCCATGCCAGGCCCATAAATGGGGGTCTAGTAAGAACCCAAACTCCTTGGACCATGCCGAGATTTTATGCCTTAACTTGGGCCTTCTGAACTCGTTGACCCAACCCAATTTCGGCTCTTTTTGAAAATATGGGCCTTAATTGGGTCCCAGAAGTCCCATTAATTAGGCCTGGAGGCCAGCCTTTTGGGTTTCCATAGGCATATGTACGAGGGCTTTCTTGGTCAATTAGGCCTTAGCATGGGCCTGGATAACAACTCTTTTAATTGGCCACCAAAAAAAAAATTGGCCTTAAAGTAAACTTTCTCAGCCCATTGCACCTGAACCTTCGCCTTCTGGATCCTCTCCATTTGACTGCAGACTGCTTTTTTTTGCTCGATCGTGTTCGAGTTGATTTTGATCGGTTTCGAGCGATGCCAATGCGTTTGTTAGTGCTGGTGCTGACTTTTTCAATGGTTAGCTTCATTTTCCTTTTCTGTCTAAGTTGTTCAAGTGCTTTTGCTAGTGGCTTGCTACTTGATCAAAAGCCAAAGTAGAAGTAGTCAAGTTGGAGCAACATCTATTAGCATTCGTGATCGAGGAAAGTTGGAGCGATTTTGTTTGCTGTGTTTGGGCTGTGGAGAGGCTACAACCGAAGTACAGAAGTTGGAGAGGAAAGCAGCAAATCTTGCCATGTATCCGAGTGTCTCAGGCAGGATCATGACAAATCCTGCGGCTGTGGTGATCCCCATTGATGACCCATATAGTTCTCAGGGGACACGGACACCGCCGCTATAGGGGATGGGTAAGTTCACATTCGGCTCCCTCAAATTTGAAAGCTCATTCAGAGTAGAACAAGTTCGAATATGAGTGCCTTCGAAAATTTCATGCTGGGCACGATCATTTTCGATTGCTCCATGTTTTTTTTCCTTTTGTTAATAATAATTCTGAAGATGTTCGTGATGCTCGATCTTCTGTCATGTAACGATTAACTTATCAAATGAGTTCAGGATCTTCGTACGAGAAATCATGCTCAGACACTACTCAAGAAAAGTTGATTGGCAGAACATAGTGTCGCCAATTATACAGATGCAACACCTGGAGTTTAGTTTAGAGCTAGCTAAACTCCTCTGTGTTGTGTGTTATGGCAGACATCTCTACGAATGGGACTAGCACCTCGACTGCATTATAAGATTAGCATTCATGGCCTAGATTAGTCTTCCGATTGATAAAGCATAAAAGGGATGAATTTGATGTCAATCAATTTAAGTTTTGATTGCCATCTAAATGAGACAGGCAAAGTGTGCATATCCAAGAACATATAGAGTCATCCAGAGATTTAAGAATTGGCGTGTTGAAAGCCTTCAAAGCTCTGATTCAACCATTGAAGAACTACAAATTTAAACAAATGGCAAGGGACAAAGGTAAGCGATAGCTGTAAATCCTGGTACTTATTTGTAAGTCTAAACGTAAGATGAAATTCATGAAAAACAGCCAAATTACAGCTCAATTGCATGTAGAAGTTGAAACCTACAAACGTAGTGCTAGCTTCTATAGAGATGGCAACCAGGAATGAGCAGAATTGCGTCGTGTCCAGCAGTTGGAGCATGTTTGCCAGCGGAGATACTTCATTCCATAACATGTCCAATTTCCAACAACCAATGTAGAACCTGTATGTACATTTGGAATGTCCTGGCATTGCTACATTAGCTATGTAAGCTGTAGATATGGATGGGGAAGCAGCCACACTAGCAACATAAACTCCAGATTTTTTTTCCTGAGGAAATTGCAAGAACTCACCATTACAGGTCAGTGGAAGAGAGATACTCAATGCAAAGAAAGAGAGCTTGAATCTACTGAAATGGTTTTTTCAAGAGCTTTGTCCTCTTAAGAACTCTAGAAGAATGGAAATGTGTACGATGAGTCACTGTCTCACAAAATTGAGAAATGTGTATGATGAGCCACTATATCAGAAGAATGAGTTTTTGAAACAGAAACAAACATTAAGTCACTATCGCAGATGATCATTGATGTAGATGCTTATGTATGTCTACATGTGAGTGTATGCATGAGCACGTAAATGTGTGAATCAAATATCTCTTCTTCGATTTCTCTTTTGTTTCAACCAATCTTCTTAACAAACTTAGATGGCTAGTCATGGCCATAGCCTGATTTGGGCCCGGAACCAGCCCATTGACCGGGCCCATGATTCAGAACCAAAACCAGCCTGTGGCATAAGGGCCAGTTTCAATTCCTTAAAATTTGGAACTAGGCTTGGAACCAACGGTTCTAAACCGCTAATAACGGCTTTTTTGAGTGCCGTTGCTCATTAAAAAAATTATTTATATTTTTTTCTTAATGCATGATAAAAAAATTTATAAATACTCCTTCCACCTTTCATTTTTCACACAAATTCTCTCTTCATCTTAATTCTCTCAAATTCTCTCTAACTCTCAATTCTCTCAAATTCTCTCTAACTTTCAATTATATTCTGGATTTTCTAATTTTTAATTTTCTTTACTTATTATCTCCTTTAATAATTTCATATTTTAAATACTTTTTTTTTCATATCCTATTTTTTTGCATCATACCATATACATATATTTTGTATATCAAATAAAAAGGTAAGTGAAAGTAGAGTTAGTGACAAAGGCAAGAGCATAATGGAGCAATCCAATTATCCTCTTGCACCTTGTGATTATGTAGACTGGGGAGTTGATGTAGATGATGAAATTAATATTTTTCCTAATATGAAGCAAATCCATACGCAAGAGAGTCTTTATCCTTCTATCAGTATCGAAGAAATGCCAACAATAAAGGAGTGAGAGATTACATCCAACATATGGAACCATTTCAAGAAGATTGAAAAATTTGATGAAGATCCAAAAAGATATCAAGTAGTTTATAAACACCGTGAAAAATGATACAAATATACCAATGGACAAGGATATGGAATATTTAATTAGCATCTTAAGGCAAACCATTGAACCAAAGTGAAATTTGACACCGAACAATAACAAATTTTTGGGTACCCCAATCTTAACACTTATCTTTTATTTCGTTATAATGAAAAAAAATTATAAAGAAGAATTAGGTAAATTTATCTATGTTGAATATTTATCATTTAGTTTTGGTGAAAGATTTTGTTTTAATCAATTTATACAAAATACATGTGTTCCACAAGCAAAACGTACTCCTAGAAATACATTTAAACGCGAAATTAAAAATCTTTATAAAAAAAGGAAAAAAAGATCTACAAATCTTTTTTATGAATTTTAGTAGACATGTGTATATAGGTAGCAATATTTAGAGTGATCATTGGCAAGTTAATTCTTACATGGGTATTACATGGCATTGGATAGGTGATGATTGGAATATTCAAAAAAGAGTTATTGCATTTAGAGTTTTTGATGACAAGCATACAACAAATAATATTTATGGATCAATATCACTCAGATAACCGCCGATGTTCTTGATCCTAGCTTTGTTTCAAATCTTACAGTATGCTTTTCACTCGTCATATTGTGGATCTTGTGAATCAGAAATCTCTGTTGAGTGTTCATACTATGTAGTTCAAATCAAGGGATACTAACAGGCAGACCCTTGACCAATTAAGCCAAGGAAGGCATTGTTAGGATCGGGCTAGCATACCTGTATCTTGGATTCTAGCTAAATAGTTCGGACGCTTCTCAGAAATGTTTTGGATGCGTACCTAGTATCAAAGGCTCAATATGGATAATAAGAGATAGATTGCAATAATGACAGAGATACCACCATCACTGGTACAGAAATGGGTAACGATAATTGAGGATGATGTAAGTATAAGATTATCAAAGATAAGAGAACTACATAGGCTTTGAGTCTTCCATTTCCAAGAATATATATATATATAGGCACTTAATGACAATTCATTAAGTTCAAGCCCCTTCCCCTCGTTTTTTCCCTTAAATTTGATTATAATTTTTATTTGATAATATATTATTTCATAATTTCATAATTCATTATTTTTTTATTTCATTATTGATTATTTGATAATCTGATTACAATTTTATTACAAATTCATTACAATTTAATTTTTAAATTCAAAAGCTATAATCGAAATCGGAATCGAAATCGATGGTTGCATAATTGCATTTTCGATTTTCAACTAGAATCGATTCCGAACCGAAATTGGAATTGGAACCTAGTTCTAGTTTCGATTCTTCTAAATTTTGAACTGGAATTGTTAGCTCATGAACTGAAATCAATAATTCCGAAACCATGACCATGACTATAGATGGCTAAAACAAATTGACAAGGACAAATCTTGTTATAGATGTCAGCGACCGGGCGTCGCCTTTCCTAGAGCTAACACGTGTCTAGGACACGCGTCTCACCCTTGGCGTGCGGGGTCATTACCTTGGCTTGCACATGCGGTGCACGCTCTTGAGGCGATGCACCAAAGCTACGCGTGGGCAGGCTTCCCACGACGCCAAAATGGCATGTGCAGCCACATGTGTCAAAATGCTTGTTTCGATGAGATGAAGTTAGGCATATGATTAAAATCAATTTTCATCGTACCAAATTTCTGAAAATGGACAAAAACCGAACGTTCTATATATAGACTACAAAAAGCTCTAATACCACATGTTAGCTGCTATCGAACCTCATACAACAATCTCAAGATCTACATAGCTAGAAATAGGATGTTGTATGGAGAAGAAAAAGGGTTTGTACACCTGATGTTGAATCCATCTTGCTTTAGGCGGAATCTTGATGGTTCGAACGCGAGATCTTTTCCTTTATCACCCTCGGAATCACTAGCTCGATGAGACACCCTCACGTTTCTCTTCAAACCTTATGTGAGTGATTGTGAATAGTAAAGAGGGTTAGAGGAGGGACCTTTAGTACTATTTATAGAGTTTTCAGCTGGACCCTCTTATCATGGGTTAGGCTGAACTCAGCTCACATCAACCAGGCCAATATTCATCTAATTAAGAATCCTTATATCCATCTTTTATTAGACTAACCTCGTAAAACGGGTAATTACAATTTCAATTAATGTAGCTCACATGAGGAAACTCTTACAAGGTGTCATCGTAATAAAAGCTTTTCAAAATATTTGGAAGCAGGGTTGTGTATTCCAAAAGTAAATATGGACAAGGACATGCTTACAATTTTAGACATCGAGAACTCTTGCAATTACAAAGCTTTGGCTTCGTAGGCATACAATATTTTGCTTCATTAGCCATCTGTGGCCGTGAAATGGGAGATTCTGACTTGCTGCAATGTAAGTGATTCGATTTAGTTTACGCGGATATAAAAAAGTTCTCGAATGTGTATATTGTTATGTGCATCTATGCATGTGAATGTTTTGTATATACACCCAAACAATGATGACAAAAATAAATAAGTAGTTGTATAATTCTTTCAGCAATTGCGGAAAATACCAAAGTAAACACATATACATCAGGAAAGAGGAAAGTGACACAGAGTGATATATTGCATTTCCAAAATTGTTAGAAAGCTATAGGGGAGAGACACCTTGCTAATTTGGATACCAATAAATGCAACCCAAACAGGAACGAGGAGTCCAAGTTTCTTTTAATACACATTTTCGAGTATGGTCACCTGCATTGTCATGCGAAATGAAATTCGGCATCATTGGCATCTCATGCAAACTACGTGCAATACTAACCTCTTCCTTGGTGTTCCTCTGAGGGACATCCCTTAGGCCACTAGGAAGTTGCTTGTATTCCATTTCTGGCTTCCCATTGCCTGAGCAAAAGCTAGGAAGTCGTAATTGGAGAGCAAATGAAAGAGCGCACATCAAAGTAAAGACTGAAATTCAGCATGATGGAAGGAATAACATCATGACTCACCATTAGACACCAAGCACTCGGAAAACTCCTGAAAAACAAAAGCATGTGAAAATAAGATGGTGACATCACAAAGGTAATGGTCACTCATGAAGAAAGTAAAAAGAAAATCAAGCAATCAAACTCAAAACAAGGAAAAACAAGCATATCAATGAAAGTTCAAAGATTCATTTTAATAAGCACACTAAATGCTTCTGTTTATGACAATTATAACAGGTCAAGAGACATTGGCTCCCAGGTAAAGCGGGGTTTAGAACTTGCAGAACCGGAACGGAAATTTTCAGACCAACAGAGAAGTGCACATCCCACTTCATCAAAAATTTAACTTTGGTTGCTTAGTACATATATGAATAGAATCAAAGCATCGTTGTTAACACGGCATACAAGAAATGTCAATGCAACAAAAGGGGGATGGCGAACTGAGGTAATAGGTATTGGATGGTTCTCATTTCAAAATAAGTAAATGTTGTGGAAGTACGATAATATGTATTAGTAAGTAGTCGAAGTGATGAAAGAGTCCTCATACATAAAAGACATTCATATCAATAAAGACTAATTATTGGCAAGAATTTTTAGCAAATTCCTGGCAATAAATTCCATAATGCCATCTTTTTCAAAGAATGTTACCAAGTTTCAACAAAATGCTTTTGCCTCATACACCCTATCGTCTATCTTTTTAGGTGCGCACGGTCATAATTTTCGAGAATTAGCAGGTGGCGTGTTACTCATGGAAGACATAACCCCGACAATTTAATTTGCCCTTGATCACAGGCCTAACAGACCTACCTTCTTCAATATCATTTCTTTTTTCCATGTTTCTACCCCCTTAAAGAACGCCTTAATCAATGTGCCTGCATGTGTGAAATCGGGTAAGTTTTGTATCAACGCAATGCTTTCCCTGACAAAAACTGCAAAGACCATTGCCTAAAAGAGAATAATCAGAAAAACCGTGACCATCCAGTCAGCAAATATCACATTAAACGCAACGCTATGCTTATGCCAAGCATGAGCATTAGTTTTATAACAAGTGCCAAGTCATACTCTATGATGGGCATATCCAGTGTGCGATGCCTCCACTTATGTAAGATTAAAGTAGATGGTCGACCCCGCAGCATCGATGATCATACCTAAAAAAGAAACATGCTCAAAACTTCCTAAATTTTAGCTCTACAGTATGGGAATAACTGCTCTTTATGTGAAGTAATACGGTCAGACGAAACAAATACATCAGTTTCCCTTCTTTTATAATTCCAATCCAAACAGGAACGAGGAGTCCAAGTTTCTTTTAATACACATTTTCGAGTATGGTCACCTGCATTGTCATGCGAAATGAAATTCGGCATCATTGGCATCTCATGCAAACTACGTGCAATACTAACCTCTTCCTTGGTGTTCCTCTGAGGGACATCCCTTAGGCCACTAGGAAGTTGCTTGTATTCCATTTCTGGCTTCCCATTGCCTGAGCAAAAGCTAGGAAGTCGTAATTGGAGAGCAAATGAAAGAGCGCACATCAAAGTAAAGACTGAAATTCAGCATGATGGAAGGAATAACATCATGACTCACCATTAGACACCAAGCACTCGGAAAACTCCTGAAAAACAAAAGCATGTGAAAATAAGATGGTGACATCACAAAGGTAATGGTCACTCATGAAGAAAGTAAAAAGAAAATCAAGCAATCAAACTCAAAACAAGGAAAAACAAGCATATCAATGAAAGTTCAAAGATTCATTTTAATAAGCACACTAAATGCTTCTGTTTATGACAATTATAACAGGTCAAGAGACATTGGCTCCCAGGTAAAGCGGGGTTTAGAACTTGCAGAACCGGAACGGAAATTTTCAGACCAACAGAGAAGTGCACATCCCACTTCATCAAAAATTTAACTTTGGTTGCTTAGTACATATATGAATAGAATCAAAGCATCGTTGTTAACACGGCATACAAGAAATGTCAATGCAACAAAAGGGGGATGGCGAACTGAGGTAATAGGTATTGGATGGTTCTCATTTCAAAATAAGTAAATGTTGTGGAAGTACGATAATATGTATTAGTAAGTAGTCGAAGTGATGAAAGAGTCCTCATACATAAAAGACATTCATATCAATAAAGACTAATTATTGGCAAGAATTTTTAGCAAATTCCTGGCAATAAATTCCATAATGCCATCTTTTTCAAAGAATGTTACCAAGTTTCAACAAAATGCTTTTGCCTCATACACCCTATCGTCTATCTTTTTAGGTGCGCACGGTCATAATTTTCGAGAATTAGCAGGTGGCGTGTTACTCATGGAAGACATAACCCCGACAATTTAATTTGCCCTTGATCACAGGCCTAACAGACCTACCTTCTTCAATATCATTTCTTTTTTCCATGTTTCTACCCCCTTAAAGAACGCCTTAATCAATGTGCCTGCATGTGTGAAATCGGGTAAGTTTTGTATCAACGCAATGCTTTCCCTGACAAAAACTGCAAAGACCATTGCCTAAAAGAGAATAATCAGAAAAACCGTGACCATCCAGTCAGCAAATATCACATTAAACGCAACGCTATGCTTATGCCAAGCATGAGCATTAGTTTTATAACAAGTGCCAAGTCATACTCTATGATGGGCATATCCAGTGTGCGATGCCTCCACTTATGTAAGATTAAAGTAGATGGTCGACCCCGCAGCATCGATGATCATACCTAAAAAAGAAACATGCTCAAAACTTCCTAAATTTTAGCTCTACAGTATGGGAATAACTGCTCTTTATGTGAAGTAATACGGTCAGACGAAACAAATACATCAGTTTCCCTTCTTTTATAATTCCAATCCAAACAGGAACGAGGAGTCCAAGTTTCTTTTAATACACATTTTCGAGTATGGTCACCTGCATTGTCATGCGAAATGAAATTCGGCATCATTGGCATCTCATGCAAACTACGTGCAATACTAACCTCTTCCTTGGTGTTCCTCTGAGGGACATCCCTTAGGCCACTAGGAAGTTGCTTGTATTCCATTTCTGGCTTCCCATTGCCTGAGCAAAAGCTAGGAAGTCGTAATTGGAGAGCAAATGAAAGAGCGCACATCAAAGTAAAGACTGAAATTCAGCATGATGGAAGGAATAACATCATGACTCACCATTAGACACCAAGCACTCGGAAAACTCCTGAAAAACAAAAGCATGTGAAAATAAGATGGTGACATCACAAAGGTAATGGTCACTCATGAAGAAAGTAAAAAGAAAATCAAGCAATCAAACTCAAAACAAGGAAAAACAAGCATATCAATGAAAGTTCAAAGATTCATTTTAATAAGCACACTAAATGCTTCTGTTTATGACAATTATAACAGGTCAAGAGACATTGGCTCCCAGGTAAAGCGGGGTTTAGAACTTGCAGAACCGGAACGGAAATTTTCAGACCAACAGAGAAGTGCACATCCCACTTCATCAAAAATTTAACTTTGGTTGCTTAGTACATATATGAATAGAATCAAAGCATCGTTGTTAACACGGCATACAAGAAATGTCAATGCAACAAAAGGGGGATGGCGAACTGAGGTAATAGGTATTGGATGGTTCTCATTTCAAAATAAGTAAATGTTGTGGAAGTACGATAATATGTATTAGTAAGTAGTCGAAGTGATGAAAGAGTCCTCATACATAAAAGACATTCATATCAATAAAGACTAATTATTGGCAAGAATTTTTAGCAAATTCCTGGCAATAAATTCCATAATGCCATCTTTTTCAAAGAATGTTACCAAGTTTCAACAAAATGCTTTTGCCTCATACACCCTATCGTCTATCTTTTTAGGTGCGCACGGTCATAATTTTCGAGAATTAGCAGGTGGCGTGTTACTCATGGAAGACATAACCCCGACAATTTAATTTGCCCTTGATCACAGGCCTAACAGACCTACCTTCTTCAATATCATTTCTTTTTTCCATGTTTCTACCCCCTTAAAGAACGCCTTAATCAATGTGCCTGCATGTGTGAAATCGGGTAAGTTTTGTATCAACGCAATGCTTTCCCTGACAAAAACTGCAAAGACCATTGCCTAAAAGAGAATAATCAGAAAAACCGTGACCATCCAGTCAGCAAATATCACATTAAACGCAACGCTATGCTTATGCCAAGCATGAGCATTAGTTTTATAACAAGTGCCAAGTCATACTCTATGATGGGCATATCCAGTGTGCGATGCCTCCACTTATGTAAGATTAAAGTAGATGGTCGACCCCGCAGCATCGATGATCATACCTAAAAAAGAAACATGCTCAAAACTTCCTAAATTTTAGCTCTACAGTATGGGAATAACTGCTCTTTATGTGAAGTAATACGGTCAGACGAAACAAATACATCAGTTTCCCTTCTTTTATAATTCCAATCCAAACAGGAACGAGGAGTCCAAGTTTCTTTTAATACACATTTTCGAGTATGGTCACCTGCATTGTCATGCGAAATGAAATTCGGCATCATTGGCATCTCATGCAAACTACGTGCAATACTAACCTCTTCCTTGGTGTTCCTCTGAGGGACATCCCTTAGGCCACTAGGAAGTTGCTTGTATTCCATTTCTGGCTTCCCATTGCCTGAGCAAAAGCTAGGAAGTCGTAATTGGAGAGCAAATGAAAGAGCGCACATCAAATTAAAGACTGAAATTCAGCATGATGGAAGGAATAACATCATGACTCACCATTAGACACCAAGCACTCGGAAAACTCCTGAAAAACAAAAGCATGTGAAAATAAGATGGTGACATCACAAAGGTAATGGTCACTCATGAAGAAAGTAAAAAGAAAATCAAGCAATCAAACTCAAAACAAGGAAAAACAAGCATATCAATGAAAGTTCAAAGATTCATTTTAATAAGCACACTAAATGCTTCTGTTTATGACAATTATAACAGGTCAAGAGACATTGGCTCCCAGGTAAAGCGGGGTTTAGAACTTGCAGAACCGGAACGGAAATTTTCAGACCAACAGAGAAGTGCACATCCCACTTCATCAAAAATTTAACTTTGGTTGCTTAGTACATATATGAATAGAATCAAAGCATCGTTGTTAACACGGCATACAAGAAATGTCAATGCAACAAAAGGGGGATGGCGAACTGAGGTAATAGGTATTGGATGGTTCTCATTTCAAAATAAGTAAATGTTGTGGAAGTACGATAATATGTATTAGTAAGTAGTCGAAGTGATGAAAGAGTCCTCATACATAAAAGACATTCATATCAATAAAGACTAATTATTGGCAAGAATTTTTAGCAAATTCCTGGCAATAAATTCCATAATGCCATCTTTTTCAAAGAATGTTACCAAGTTTCAACAAAATGCTTTTGCCTCATACACCCTATCGTCTATCTTTTTAGGTGCGCACGGTCATAATTTTCGAGAATTAGCAGGTGGCGTGTTACTCATGGAAGACATAACCCCGACAATTTAATTTGCCCTTGATCACAGGCCTAACAGACCTACCTTCTTCAATATCATTTCTTTTTTCCATGTTTCTACCCCCTTAAAGAACGCCTTAATCAATGTGCCTGCATGTGTGAAATCGGGTAAGTTTTGTATCAACGCAATGCTTTCCCTGACAAAAACTGCAAAGACCATTGCCTAAAAGAGAATAATCAGAAAAACCGTGACCATCCAGTCAGCAAATATCACATTAAACGCAACGCTATGCTTATGCCAAGCATGAGCATTAGTTTTATAACAAGTGCCAAGTCATACTCTATGATGGGCATATCCAGTGTGCGATGCCTCCACTTATGTAAGATTAAAGTAGATGGTCGACCCCGCAGCATCGATGATCATACCTAAAAAAGAAACATGCTCAAAACTTCCTAAATTTTAGCTCTACAGTATGGGAATAACTGCTCTTTATGTGAAGTAATACGGTCAGACGAAACAAATACATCAGTTTCCCTTCTTTTATAATTCCAATCCAATCTTTCGATTTCATTGATTTAAACCATTTGGTGGAAGGCTTGTGAATTAACTAGTGTCAACTGAACTCGATAAGTTACTCGATTTACTTTGTACATTGGAAGTGAGAACTGTAATATGTCATAGTTTAACTTGTGCATTCATTTTGAAATAGCTGTCACTGACTTTGGATCAAACTCAATGATGAGGCTAAGAATGGGAACAAAAATTCCACCACCACCAACACCACCCACGCTCCCGAATGCCGCTCTAAGGAACCCGATTGGGGTGCCAACAACTATTTGCTAGTGAAATTCCAATTCTTGCTGATGAAAAAAAAAAACAACTTCCAAATTCATATCAAGAACTGTTCACTTTTTACTTTATTCCATAAAGAAAACAGAGGGATGCGTTCAGGGGAACAAATAGTGTAGGCACCACTGCGTGCAGTATGCATGCACAATTGTATATGTACGAGTTGTTCTGTGCATCTGTAACATCAATAACTAATCTCGGATACTTATTTAGTCTGAAAATCCATAGTTATGTGGAAAGCAGTTATAAAAAAAAAAATAAATGAAGCTAATTCTTTGAAAGATGTATCAAACATTTATATATCTATAAGCTAATTCTTCCAATAGTACTTGTAGAATCGGAACGTACATTTTCAGACCAATAGAGAAGTGCACATCCCACTTCATCAAAGATTTAACTTTGGTTGCTTAGTACATATATGAATGGAATCAAAGCATCGTTATCAACATGGCATACAACTAATGTAAATACAACAAAAATGGGATGGCAAATTGAGGTAGTAGGTATTGGATAGTTCTCATTCCCCAAGAAGTAAATGTTGTGGAAGTAAAATAATATGTATTCGTAAGTAGTCGAAGTGATGAAAGAGTCCTCATGCATAGAATACATTCACGCCAATAAAGACTAATTATTGGCAAGAATTTTCAACAAATCCTTGCCAATGAATTCCGTACTGCTATCTTTTTCAAAAAATGTTACCAACTTTCAACAAAATGCTTTTGCCTCACACACCCTCTCGTCAATCTTTTTATGCATGTACAATCATAATTTTCGAGAATTAGCAGGTAGGGAGTTACTCATGGAAGAGACGACCCCGATAATTTAATTTACATGATCAAAAGCATAACATAACTACCTTCTTCAATATCGTTTCTTTTTTCCATGTTTCAACCCCCTTAAAGAATGCCTTAGTCAATGTGTCTGCATGTGTAAAATCGGGTAAGTTTTGTATCAACCCAATGCTTTCCCTTACAAAAAGGGCAATGAACATTAATTAGGAAGAGAATAATCAGCAAACCGTGACCATCCAATTAGCAAATATCTCATTAAACGCACCGCCTATGCTTATGCCAAGCATGAGCATTGGTTGTCTTTGGACAAAAATGCTCTTGACCAACCATAACATTTAGCTGGCCGCCATCAAGCCTTTATTTGAAAGGGGCATGGATGAAAGATTCGAACTCATGATCTCTTACTTTGACACCATGTGAGATTTTGTAAGATTACTGTTAACTATTGTAAAAGTTCAAGTTAAAAGATGAAGTGAGATTACAAGAATATATAGAACATTTAAGACCCCATTGCAACCGATGTGGGATATACTTCAATAGGGCACAAAAGTTATTCCATGTTAAAGTTGGGATGAATTTTAAGTAAATTTACTTTTATTTTTTTTAGAATTTTACGTGGGAGATTTGAAGTTTGATTACTGTTAATATTTAAAAAAAAAATGTTCGGGCCACCAAATTGAGCAATTTCCGTTTGAGCCTTTTTTTCATTTGGGCTAGGCCTACAGATCGAGCCCAAAAAAACCAAGCCCGATCTGTTCGCCTGATCAGCTTTAGGCTCTCGCACCTACAGAGAAACACTAGCGTCCCTCCTATTTATAAGGATAAATACCACCCAAAACCCTAAACTATGCTCATTGTGATAAATTTACTCTGAACTTTTTTTTGCGACATTAAAAGCCCCAAACTATGCCTATTGGGACAAATTTACCCTGAATTTTTTTTTGCGACATCAAAAACCCTAAACTATACCCATTGTGACATATTTACCCTAAACTTTTTAATGTAACAGAAAAATATTTAAAAAAAATGAAAATTTGAAGTCACTATCCATCACTCGTCCATCCACTGTCGGCTCAATGAAAAACCATCCCCTCTGACCAAAAAAAATCAAAAAAACCATCCCTCCACCCCTTCTCTCTCTGTCTCTCTGCATCCATCCTCCATTGAAGCCCACCTTGAAGCGCAGGCTACGCAGCAAGAGCGAGGTCATGTAGACACGTTTCGCCTCTTTGCTAACTTTGACTGCAGCTGATTTTCATTTTTTTTTCAACGCTAAACGGCATGAGTAGTAACTTTAGATTTTCATTTTTTTTCAACGTTTTTTAACGTGGCATGGTGCCACTTGGATGCATGGTATATTTTTCAGTGCTACTTTTAACTAGAAGGTAAATATATCACAATGATATAAGTTCGGGGTTTTTAGTGTCACAATGAAAAGTTTAGGGTAAATGTGTCACAATAAGTATAGTTTGGGATTTTTTATGTCACAAAAAAAAGTTCAGGATAAATGTGTCACAATGAGCATAGTTTGGGGTTTTTTATGTCACAAAAAAAAGTTCAGGTAAATGTATCACAATGAGCATAGTTTAGGGTTTTTGGTGGTATTTTCCCTATTTATAAACCCTCTGCTCAGCAAAGTTCATTCTTTGTCGCAGTTGCCGAGTGCCCATACGATCCATTCCATCTTCCTTCTTCATCTTCTCTCAACAGGTAAGCGTAGTCTAATCTTGTGGTTCTTTGCCTATTCCGCTGTAATTCGCGGTGATGAAACCTGAATTTGGGATGGTTGGTTAGGGCATATTCTGTTCTGCTAGTTCCTGGATTCTAGAAATCAGTGGCTCGATTGCGCTTTGAAGTTCGATTTTGTTCGTAGCCTTTGTATGTTGTTCTTTACATGCGAAGCTGCTGTTGTTTGAGTAGTTTTTGCGGGGTTGGGGGTTTCTGATCCCGGTGGCTTTGATTTTGATGGGTTGATTCGTGCTTATGAAGGTCCTTTTAGTTCAGCTTGTTCTCGGTATTGAATCTTGTTTGTCCAAAGTTTCATCGCCTTAAACGAGAGGATTCGAACTTTCCGTTGTGAATATCTGATTGTGACATTCTCCTGATCGCCATGGAATCCCTTTTCGCACCGGAGTTTTCTACTAGACTGATATAGTGCAATGTATAGAATTTTGATGAGATACTTTGTTTTCTTTAATGCTGTAATCTGACAAGTAATTGCAACTGAGATATGGTAATGGCGGTTCTGTTGTTGTGTTGTCTGCTTGTTTATTTTTTGTGGGGTTTAAGTGGTTTTGTGTTCCATGAAGTCTTGAATGTGGGAGCGAGACATGTTTCTAGTTATTGGTTGGATGCACTGATGTCATTTTTGTGGGTTCTCCAATGTTATGTAGGGAAAGGTAAGCAATCATGGGTCGTGTGCGCACCAAGACTGTGAAGAAGTCTTCTTGCCAGGTTATCGAGAGGGACTACTCTCGCATGACTCGGGACTTCCACATGAACAAGAAGATCCTGGAGGAAGTCGCCATCATTCCATCGAAGAGGCTCCGGAACAAGATCGCCGGGTTCTCCACCCACTTGATGAAGCGCATCCAGAAGGGACCCGTCCGTGGGATCTCATTGAAGCTGCAGGAGGAGGAGCGTGAGCGTCGCATGGACTTTGTGCCCGATGAGTCAGCCATCAAGACCAACGAGATCAAGGTCGACAAGGAGACTCTGGACATGCTTGCTTCTCTCGGCATGTCCGACATTCCTGGGCTAGTTGAGGTCGAGCCACAGGTTATGATGCCTGCCCAGGCTTTTGGCCGTGGTGGTGGACCTGGAAGGAGGTACTGATTGAGGCCATGCAAATGCTGTGAGAATGGAGAGCTTTTTTGTGGTCAGTCTGATTTTACTTTGGATAGTTGGTTTTAGCATTTGTTAAGGGCATGTTGAATTAAACTAGTCAGGTGGGTGTGTTGAAGATCGACTTTAGGCATGATATTTTCAGACTTTCTAGCTGCAATACAATTTGCTTTCGCGTTCACCTGCCCATATGATGCTATGACGCTGCATGCTGAAGATTTTGGTGTTCTGTTCTGTGAAAAGAATGTAACCTTCCCTTAAAGTCGTGGCTGAGCAAAGCGTATTTCCTCTTGCATACCCTCCCTCTGCAACATTAGGAGCTCACTTGGATTCCTAATGTCTTCCTTTATTTTCGGGGGTAAGACTCTGCTGACAAGGCAATTCTCTGCACTCGCTGGTAATTCGTGGTGGCAAAATCACTTCCGTGATTGGCTATCACCGGAGGAAAGCATAGAAGAAATCAAGCGGAGCAGAGGACAATGACCGATAAGCAGAAAACACGCTGCCTGGCGGTAAAATCTCGCGTTCGGGGTGTGCAATCTACCTTAAAGCCCAAAGGGGAAAGGAATTTGCTTCTATTGTGCATAGCAGGATAGGATATTAAGGGTGTTTGGTCTATGAAAAATCAAAGATTTGAAAAATATTTTCAAAAAATAAACTCTTGTATCACTCATAAAAATAAATTAATGCAAAATATTTTCGTCACCGTGAAAATAATTAGTACAT
This sequence comes from Psidium guajava, assembly GCA_016432845.1. NCBI lineage: Eukaryota > Viridiplantae > Streptophyta > Magnoliopsida > Myrtales > Myrtaceae > Psidium > Psidium guajava. The sequence continues at coordinate 31,441,878 of CM028229.1, read as the reverse complement.
AAAGTATTATCGATATTGAAAATGTTTTTTGTTGATTAATTTTTCTAAAAGATACTACTATCATTATGAGTAATCTAACAGTTAATATTTGAGCAATGGTGGTCGTCTTTCTATTTGCAGACAAATTGCTACACAAGTAAACAGAGATTTGGCGACAGAGAAATGGGAATTGGCTTCAAATCATGGACATTATAGAGTCAAAATATATTGAAAGTTACTTCCGTAAAGGACATATATTTTACCGCGCCATACGTCCAGATATTTTATACTCATTAATTGCTTTAGACTTTTTCACGTGGTATTCATGGTTATTACATTTTATAACTCTTTCACGTTTTGGATGAAAAAGAAAAAAGATTGGCACGCTTACGATATAGGTATCGACCAACTTCAAAAATCACAAGAAACGACTGAGATTTTAATACGTACACCGGGGAAATTGTAAAAATTTTGCGACGATAGAGTTGTTATCTTAACCCAGATTTGACGAAGTTCCTGATAACCCCGAAAAGGGAAAATAAACAAATAAAATAAATTCCGTACTATTGCATCTCAAAATATACCCATGTCTCAAATTCCTGCTATTCGACCGGAAAAAAAAAAAAAAATTTCCTGCTGTTGTGTCCTCCTAAGCTCGATTTAGCTGAATAAGGACAATGGGAAGCTATACCTTAAGGCCGAAACTACGTAAAGATGAAAGACAAGTTGACTGTGGAGTCTGCCGTTAAGCAAACAAGAAAACCAATCATTCAATCACTTCCGACCATTGGATGAAATTTGCTAAGGGTGCATGTAGAAGCTTCATAGCAATAAACAGGAAAAATTAGAACTTTCAGTGTCAACATTACCATCACATAATTTGGACCAACGCATCTTCCGCAATCCCAAAGTTTCGGAGCAGTGTCCTGTTGTTTTCTTGTGGCCAAAAAGACTGAAATAATCACTGCTATCAGCTGGCTAGATATAAATGCTGCAATAGGCAAGAATAGTGGCTAATTAAGGTAGTGATCAGAAAGCTATTTTGACACGCGGATTAAAATTCCATTCACCAAACAATCTTTCGAGACACAGTTTATCTGAAAGAAGTTGATAGAACAACAATGAACCCGGGAAAAGGGGACGGCTTTCTTACGTCCATTCACCTCCTCCACCATCGTCACTCTAAAAGCATTGACACAGCATTACAAACTATATATTGCATGTGGCGAAAGCAACATGCCCCTTGATTTCTATGTCATATTCAGAGCTAGAAATAGGTGCCTTCAGGAGGCTGGACGAGCTACCTGTTGTGTGGGGCTGCCATTTCCTTCTTCAGCTGAGTCAGTATGTCCTCCATGGTGTACTCCCTCTGCCAATTTGCGAGCAACCCAAATTTCTTCGGCTCGACCTGCAGAGAGCAGTAGCCTTGAGGTCTCTCTATGTCAATGTCCGAATATCGTCAAATCCTCAAATTGAATGTGTGACATCTAGGCTTTTATGCAGAAAAGAAGAATTTTGAGGATCACAGAAATGATATAACATTCAGTGGACTTTGGGAAAAAGAAATCCAAAAGCCAATCCTTTTCTCCAACAGGAACAACTGCTGGCAATATGAAGTCATGAACATGCTTCCCTCATAGACATGGATCTAAACAATGCAGCACGAAGCCATGATCGTGCACTACTAGAAGCCACTACATTCCACAAACATAGGAGCATGGGATCAATTACCACTCCAGTTTCATGGTTAACGCATGTCATGTTGATGCGTGAATGAAAACGAACACTGGGTGGCTTTTCCGGGTAATCTTTGTGGCAGAGCAGCTTCAACTGGTAGATACGACCTTCATGTACAGTCTAGAAAAAAGAGCAAAATCTGCAACAGTAAGCAATCTGTGCTAGCCAATGGTTAATATGAACAGAATCAAGCATAATACTTTGACTGATAATATCAAAAATAAGTCTAAAATATATACTCTTACAGCCAACTCGGAATTCCGACCAAAAGAAAAAAAAAGGACAGCCCATGGAACAAGAATACAGGCTACATCTTCATATTGTGTCATGCAAATATGATCTCTGATTGGACAAGTGAGAACTTTGAATTTCTTCGTAAAGTGAGCTGGGATGGTGATCAGAGTTAATATTTTGTGACCCATTCAATAAATTGGAAAGGGATGTTATCCAAACGCATTTCCATGCCTAAGCAACTACTGCCCTAGTTAAGCATGGAAAACATTTTTATTAGCATCTAAACAACAAGAACATATTTTCAAGTCTCGAATATCCTATTGTTCTAATGGCGAAAGCATATGCTGACCACAAGCTTCATATAAGTTGCCATGGATAATGAAAAGTGCAACAGTAACACCATGGGAACTGGTGTAGCTTTAAAAGACCAACTAAAGTTCCCAAGATTGTAATATCATGACCCTAGCCAATACAATCTAATTCGTCCTTTCAAAAGTCAAAGCATTTTCGTTTAAGACACAATACATTGAGAATTGCAACTCATATGCACAGATAAGAATGTTGAAGTACAAGTACTCTTTTCAAAAGTTGGCGAAGATAGAAAAACGTAATAGATTACTTATCACAGAAAACCGCACATTGTGAGGACCAATGATGGTGCCAGTCCAAGATCGCATGTAAATGTCATCTCCATCATCCATCCCATAGCTAACAGTGCCATCTCCAATTCCTTTTTCTCCACGCTCAAGTTCCTTCAATAATCTGAAATTTCGAGGAACTAAAGTAAACTCAAAAAGTTAGATGTTCGGAAGAGTTTTGCAAAGTTAAAAATGTAAGGAAGCATCAAGTCACCATCCATGCAATCAAGAGGTCCTCAGTCCAAGCATAAAGCTTCATCAGATGCAGACGTACATGCGTGCTAAAGGGAAAATCTATGATGGGCATATCCGGTTTGGGATGCCTCCGCTTAAGTGAGATTATAGTAGACGGTCGACCCTACATCACCCATGATCATACCTTAGAACTTCCTAAAATTTAGCTCCACGGCATGTGAATGACTGCTGTTTATGTGAAGTAATTCAGTCAAAAGAACCAAATAAATCAGTTTCCCTTCTTTTATAATTCCAATCCTGTCTTTTAACTTTATTGATTTAAACCATTTGGTGGAAGGCTTGTGCATTAACTAGTGTCAACGGAGCTTGATAAATTGCTCGATTTACTTTGTACATTGGAAATGAGGATTTTAATATGTAAAAGTTTAACTTGTGCATACATTTTGAAATACAAAACCCTCATGACCACAATCACCAATATCTTTGTTTTGCTTCTTTTGCTTGTCGCTTTGGGGTTTCTGCTTTTCTAATAAAATTAGAAAGCCGGATTCCATTTTTCTTTTTGATTAAATGTTAAATCATATCATCTCTCTAACTTTTTATAATTCAGATTTTTCTTTTGACTTGATTTTTTTTTAATATTTATGATTGAGCCTGCTAAGTGCTGGCCATCTTAGTTTAGACTACAACTACAAAAATTTAGTTTAGTTAAATGTTCAATTATATTATCTCCCTAACAACTTTTTATAATTTAGAATTTTTTTGGATTAATTTTTTTTTGTGTTTGTAATATTCATTAGTATGAGCCCATAGCTCTAGCCACTTATACTAAAACTAGGGTGGTTATAAGTTAAATCGGTACTTTTAATTTCTCCAAACAAATTTCCCAAATTTCTTTTTTTAAAGAAATATTTTTCGTTTGTTTTTTTTTTAAATTGGAGCACGAGTGGTTACTACGAAATGTTCTCATGAACTATACTAAGTAGCATGCACTCATTAATAATATATTTTAATGTACTCATCAATAATGTACTTTAGTGAATTCATTTGGTTTTTTTGGATCACATTTTAATGGGCCCTTTTTAAAATTCTTTTAGGTTTATTTTATTGATCTTTTTTGGACAAAATTTTATTGATTAGCCTCTATTAATTTTTATTTGATTATCTATATTTATACTTGGTTTCTAATTCCCATGCCTGACTGCTGGTGTGATGTAGTTGAAATCTGAAACCACCATAGACATGAAAGAAAGGTCTCTCTCATCCTTTTTCTTTTTTCTTATTTAATTCTCTTTTTTTTTCCAATTTAGCTTAGTTAAATGTTCAATTACATTATCTCCCTAACAACTTTCTATAATTTACACTTTTTTGACTTAATTTTTTTTTGTGTCTGTAATATTCATTAGTATGAGCCTGGAGCTCTAGCCACCTTTATTAATAAGAGCCTGGAGCTCTAGCCACCTTTTTAGTTCAGGTGGTTATGAGTTAAATCAGGCCTTTTAATTTCTCCAAACAAATTTCCCAAATTTCTTTTGTCAAAAGAAATATTTTTTCCTTGAGTTTTCTTTAATTGGAGTATGAGCATGAGTGGTTACTATACAATGTTTCCATGAACTTCTATACTAAGTCTATACTAAGTAGCATGCACTCATTAAAAATAAATTTTAAAGAATTAATAATAATAGGTTTTAATGGATTAATTTGGTTTTTATCGGATCTCATTTTAACGGGACTTTTTTTTTCAATTCTTTTAGGTTTATTTTATTATTTTTTTGGACAAAAATTTTATTGATTAGCCTATGTTAACTTTTTGTTTGTTTATCTATACTTATACTTGGTTTATAATTCCCATGCGGAACCGATGTCTCTCTCTGCCTTTTTCTTTTTCATATTGAATTATATTTTTTCCAAATTTTTTTTCTAATTTAGCTTAGTTAAATGTGCAATTATATTATCTCTCAAACAACTTGTTATAATTTAGATTTTTTTTTTGTTTAATTTTTTTTTTATGTTTGTAATATTCATTGGTATGAGCCTGAAGCTCTAGCCACCTTAGTTTTAATTATACTAAAAAAGGTGGTTATGGGTTAAATCAGGATTTTTAATTTCTCCAAACAAATTTTCCAAATTTTTTTATTAAAAGAAATATATTTTTTAATTGGTAATAGATTTTAATGCACTAATTTGGTTTTTTTTTTTTGTATCATATCAGCCCAGAGCTCTAGCCACCTTAGTTTTAGTAGTTACACTAAAACTAAACTATAAAACTAAGGTAGTTATGAGTTAAATCGGGACTTTTACTTTCTCCAAAAAAATTTCCTAAATTATTTCCCAACTTGATTCTCCAAACAAATTTCCCAAATTATACAATTAATTTGGTTTTTTAATGGGATTTTTTTTTCAATATTCATTAGTAGGAGCCTTGAGCTCTAGCCACCTTTTTAGTTAAGGTGGTTATGAGTTAAATCGGAACTTCTAATTTCTCCAAACAAATATCCCAAATTTCTTTTGTTAAAAGAAATATTTTTTCCTTGAGTTTTCTTTAATTGGAGTATGGGCACGAGTGGTTGTGGTTAATTGCACGAGTGGTTAATTGGATAATGAGCATGAGTGGCTACCATGAAATGTTCCCATGAACCACTACACTAAGTCTATACTAAGTAACATACACTCATTAAGCATAGATTTTAATGAATTAATAATAATATATTTTAATGAATTAATTTGGTTTTCTCGGGACTTTTAATTTCTCCAAAAAATATGCCAATTTTTTTTTGTTAAAATAAATATATTTTTTTAATTGGTAATAGATTTCAATGCACTAATTTGGTTTTTTTTTTGTATCATATGAGCCTAGGCCTCTAGCCACCTTAGTTTTAGTAGTTACACTAAAACTAAACTACTAAAACTAAGGTGGTTATGAGTTAAGTCAGGACTTTTAATTTCTCCAAACAAATTTCCCAATTATTTCCCAACTTGATTGTCCAAACAAATTTCCCAAATTTATTTCCAACTAGCATGCACAATTAATTTGGGCCTTTTCTTCAATTCAATTCTTTTAGGTTGATTTTATTGATTAGCCTATGTTAAATTTTTGTTTGGTTATCGATACTTATACTTTCTAATTCCCCAGGAAAAAAAAGTATACAATAGAAATGAATTTTTTAATTAATTTTTGTTTAGAGTCGATTTTATTATGAAAGCATACAATTTTCTATGCATGTGAGATGCATAGAAGGGTATTAGCAAAAAATAATTTAGAAGATAATTTAATTTTTGTTTGGAGTCTATAAATCCATCTCTCTCTCTCTCTCTCCAATGTGCATTTTTTTGTTTGTGGTTTATGTGTAATTTTTTTTTTCAAGTAACGAAACTCAGAAGCCTTTGCATTTGGTCTAAACATAACAATTTCTAAATATAATATCCAAACATAAGGGGTGTAATTGCAAAACTCTCTCTCTCTCTCTCTCTCTCTCTCTCTCTAGCATTTTAGCTATAGAGTACGTAATATGAGAATGGCATAGCTTAGTAATTAATCATTGGCATATTAATTTGTAATAAGAAACAGAAGTGATAGTCAACAATTGAGCGCCAACAATTGAAATCAATAATTGCAAATTACCTAGTAATGTATGATTCATAATCTACCAGTAAATCACCTCAAATTCTCGTAAGCTTGAAGATCGTTGCTTCTTAGTACATTTCCGTAGTCCTTTCTGTTGGCCGTTCCTCCGGCCGTCCGTCGTCTACTACGACACCCTAGAATCACCATAGTCGTGTTTTAACAACAAAATAGTCATGAGACCAAGTTGGCGTACCTGATTTCGCATCCATTGTCGTACGGCGCGTGGAAAACCGACGAACTGGGCTCGCAACCTTCCCCCTTATTCCTCTCTGACCGCTTGGCGTCGATGGAACTGCCGACCTTAGTCTCTCTCTCTCTCTCTCTCTCTCTCTCTCTCTCTCTCTCTCTCTCTCTCTCTTGCTTTATGGAGGAGTGAGAGTAGAATGGCAAAAATAGGGGTTAATGGGGGGGTTCTAGCCATTTATAGAATTCCAGCCGGGCCCTCCCATCACGGGCCGGGCCGGGCCGGACTCGGCCCACACTAACCAGGCCTATATTCGGCCCATTAAGAAACCTTAAATCTTTTCCTTATTAGATCAATACTGTATACGGTAAATTAATACCATATAACGGTCAATTACAATTCCAATTAAGGCGAGCCCATATTAGGAAAACTCTAACATTCTCCCACTTGGGCGAGCATTAATTGAAACTGTACTGTAGTGCGCGCCTTTATATTGGTTTAAGGATTATTTTTAACGGCCAATCCGATTCCATAAAGTCTTAAATAACGGATCATGCCAGTAACTGTGTCAGCAGACACAGAGCCATCCATGGTCACAAATATTCTTAACTTTACTGATATGGACTTAATATGGTAGTGTGGCATTTGGACAACACCTCAAAAGAGATACACTTCATGTGTTGTCCACTTTGTTGGACACCATTCTCTCTTCTTATGTGTCACAAAACTTGATGTGCCACTAGAGAATTTCCATATGATTATAATAAACCTGTATATGTCTCAGCTTTATAGTTAACTTTTCTTCATGTGTAACAAGACATATAAACACGGCTAATAACCAAATGTCCATAGCCATTACTCGAGACTTACACATATCTCAAGATTTACAAGAATATGTATTTAATATTAATAGTGCTACAAGCACTTCAATACATATCATCATATTACAAAATGTAACAAAATAGATGTAAACTTTATTAGAGCAAACTAAAAGATGCCTCCCACTAAATCATGGCATCCAATGATGCCTCCAAGCCCATACTAGTGACTTGTCACTCAAAGATACAAGGGCGAAGACCTTTAGTTAGTGGGTCTGCAATCATATCATTTGTGAAAATATACTCTACTACAACATCACCTTTCTGCACGGACTCCTTTATGGTCAGAAATTTGACTTCCATATGCTTAGACCCCTTAAGACTTCTGTTGTTGTTAATGAACAACACTGCAGAATTGTTGTCACAATACAGCTGTATGGGTCTATCAACAAAATCAAATACAGTCAACTCCCTAATGAGGTTCCGGAGCCAAATCGCTTGAGTAGCAGCTGAAAAGCACGCTATGAACTCCGCTTGCATGGTTGAGGAGGATATAGATTTCTGTTTCTCACTTTTCCATGACACTGCACCGCCTGCCAACATGAATATGTAGCCTATTATCGACTTCTTGTCGTCCTGACAGCCCGCAAAATCTAAATCCGAGTATCCAACAAGCTGCAGGTTCTGAACATGTCTGTAACTCATCATGTAGTCCCTTGTCCTCTTTAAATACCTTAGGACCTTCTTGGCAGCAATCCAATGATTATGTCCTCAATTTGACTGGTATCTGTCCAGAAATCCTGTCGCAAAAGCAATATCTGGCCTAGTACATACTTGAGCATAAATGATGCTCCCAAGTGCACTAGCATAAGGTACATTCTTTATTTTGGATTTTTCCATCTCTGTCTGAGGATTGTGAAAGATTTAACTTATCACCTTTACAGACAGGAATAATACTTGGCTTGCAATCCTGCATGTTGAATCTCTTCAGAATACGATCAATATATGCCTTATGAGATAAACCCAAAATGTGGCGTGAACGATCCCTATGGATTTCAATGCCAAGGACAAAAGACGCCTCACCAAGATCCTTCATGTCAAAATTCTCTGACAGCATATGCTTCGTCTCATGCAATAGATCAACATCACTGCTCGCCAGTAGAATGTCATCCACATAGAGAACAAGAAAGATGTATTTCCTCCCACTGACCTTGTAGTATATACATTGATCTATTTTATTTTCAACGAAGCCAAATGAAGTGACAACGCTATGAAACTTGAAATACCATTGCCTGGATGCTTGCTTGAGGCCATAGATTGACTTCCTCAGTCTACATACAAGGTCACTCGAATCATCAACTTCAAACCCTTCAGGTTGAATCATGTAGACTTCTTCCTCGAGATCTCCATTCAGAAAGGCAGTCTTGACGTTCATCTGGTGTAACTCCATGTCAAAATGAGCCACTAAAGCCATAATCACTCTGAAGATTCTTTAAAAAAGACTGGAGAGAATGTTGATTCATAATCTACTCCATCTCTTTGAGTGAAACCTTTGGTCACCAGTTTGGCTTTAAACTTTTCTACCTTTCCTTTGAAATCCCTCTTTGTCTTGTAGACCCATTTGCAGCCGATTATCATATGACTTGCAAGCAACTTGATGAGCTCCCAAACTCCATTATGCCTCATAGATTGCAACTTATCTTTCATCGTATCCAACCACAGTTCTGATTGTGCACAAGAAACAGCATCCTTATAAGTGACTGGATCAACTACACAGCCTATGTCATAGTCCTGTTCGCCCAGATAAACTATATATTCCGGTGGGATTGCTGATCGTCTTTGCCTAACAGACCTCCTTAGTGGAACTTCCTCAACTTGATCTTGCGGCTGTGGGGCTTGAATTACTTCATCAGGAACAGTTTCAACCAAAGGATTCTAAAGCTCAACAGGCACAGTTAACGGTATGGGGCTCAACAGGCACAGTTAACGGTATGGGAGGCTCCATAACAGTCTGTATTGGAAGAAAAACTGATATAGTATTACCCACCGTACTATTACTTTCTATAGTCTCTGAACAGGTACCATTTTCTGCCATGTCGAATTTCAGAAACTTAACTGTCTGTGATTCCACAATCCTTGGCCCTCCATTAGGATTGTAAAACTTGTATCCCTTAGAATGCTCCGGATAGGATACATAATAGGATCTGGTGGTCTTGGGATTCAACTTATTCAATATTGGATTATATAACTTCACTTCTGTAGGACAAACCCAGACCTTCAAATGATTCAGGTTGGGTTTACGTCCAGTCCATAACTCAAAAGGAGTCAGTGGAGCGACTTTAGTGGGAACTCGATTTAATATATATAGCGCTGTCTTCAAAGCTTCACCCCATAGGAACTTAGGCAGGTTGGTCCTACTTATCATACTCCTCATCATATCCATCAATGTGCGATTTCGCCTTTCGGCCACACCATTCTGTTCAAGACTCCCAGGCATAGTAAACTGAGCTGCTATCCCAGAATCCTCTAAGTATTTGGCAAATGGCCCTTTAAACTGTCTAGCATCGCCATGTCTGCCATAATACTCACCACCACAGTCAGATCTCATAACCTTGATGACTTTTCCCAACTGTTTCTCAACTTCAGTCCGAAATATCTTGAATTTATCAAGAGACTCAGATTTTTCTTTAATCAAGCACAGATAACCATATCGGGAATATTCATCAATAAATGTGATGAAATAATAATTTTTACATAATGTTGGAGTATATGGTCCACTTATATCAGTATGTGCGACCTCCAATAGGTCAGAAGTTCGGACTGCAGCCTTTTTCTTTATCTTGGTCATCTTGCCTCTACAACAACAGTCTACACAAGTTTCCAAGTCATCTTTAAGAGTAGGTAAAATTTCGGCTTTTACGAGCCTTTCCACTCTTTCCCTGGAAATTTGATCAAGGCGTTTATGCCACAATGTGTAAGACTGTTCTTTAGGTAGAGACCTTTTGGAGACAACCTTTTCGACTGTATAAGCTACGTATATGTCGTTGGGAGTTAAACACAATCTATACAATCCATTGGACATGTTGCAACACCCAACCTTATTTGAATTATAGAACATAGAAATCACACTATTCTTTATTTCAAAAGAGTAACCACACATGTCCAAACATGATAAAAAAACTAAGTTCCGTCTAAAGGAATGTACATAGAAAGTATTTCTTAACATTAAATTGAAACCAGACTCTAGAATCAAAATGACATCTCCCATGAACTCACCATCAGTTTTATTGTTATCTCCTACTATGAGCTTTGATTCATCCTGATTTGGCTTCCTCCTGTTTATGAACCCCTGTATGGTAAATGCAACATGATTAGTTGCACCACTATCTAGCCACCAAGAATTGGATGGGGCTTCAGATAGATTGGATTCATAAACTAGTGCAAAAAAATCATTACATGTCTGCTCACGTTTAGATAGCTAATTATTATATTTAGCGCAGTCTTTCTTTATATAACCCCTTTTCTTAGAGAAGAAACATCGGTCACTGTCCTTTTTAAAGGATGCCTTCTTTTGACCCAATTTTTCAGATGGACTAGTGGTGGGGCGAGCACCTTTATGAGTATGAGATTTAGGCCCATTGCCCTTCCTATTACTGGAACTGGTGGCAACTAGGGCAAGGTGCCCTCCATCCTTCTTCAGTTTTTCTTCCTCTGCCACCGTTCTAGATATCAAATCATTCACAGACCAAGTCTCATCCTATGAGTTGAAATTGGTCTTAATGATCCCAAACTCAGGGGGAAGAGTATTCAAGACTTGATGCACCAGTATGGTGTCAGGAATTACTATACCTAAAGCATTTAATTTTGTCTGCAAATCCAGCATTCTTAGAATATAGTCCCTAACACCTCCCATACCCGTATACTTCATATTGAAAAGTAGCTGGATAAGTGTTCCAACCTCAGTATTAGAAGATACTCGGTACCTAGCTTCCAAGGCTTCCATTATTTCTTTGGCGGTGCAGTCAGTTGGCAGGTTGCTCTTCAAATGTTCCTATATGGACCGCTTCAATGACAGCAAGCAGATCCTGTTGCTCTTTTCCCAAGCAGCAAAGTGTGCCTTCTTAGTCCCTGTGCTGGTCTCCTCGAGGTCAGCAGGCTTGTCCTCATAAAGGGCAACATGAACATCAGCCAGTTCCATCGCAAACAGAAAGTCCTCTTTCCATTTCTTGAAATTTGAACCATTCAGAACCTCTATGGTAATGGAGTTGCCATTCACAGAAAAGGTGACTGAAAAATAAGCAATACTTACCATTAGTATCATGTGAGTACAGTGTAACTTTGAATCCTTAAAAGTACATATTTCAGAGAGTTACACACATAATCACATAATTACCTTTGAGTAGAATACATGACATGCAATTGCAAACTCCCTACATGACAACGACCATGAGAATGTATTCCAATCTTTGTGAAACACCACCTTTGGGTGTATGAATCACTAGAATCAGTCACTTCCCAATCATATGTTGTTCATGCATCGCTCCATGGTCTGACACACAATCACCTCCTTTGAGAGTATAACCATGTATCAAAACAGGAGACATCCCACCACAATGCGAGATTGATATTTCTCCAATTCAACTAAGCATGCCACTTTGGCGGTCACTACCCAATCAAATCTTCGAAACTCTCTCACACTAGGGATATAAACTTCATACCTCACATTTACCACATGATGTGATTTTAAACTTGATGACATGGGCAATTGTTATTAAAATCATAACCAGTGCTAATAGCATTGCTTCACGCATTTGTGGATTTCAATTTTGTCAGTGCTCAATTAAAAAATCTACACATTTCTTATGTGGTATTTAATAAGTGAGCCAACCATACTATTCCCTAAAATCGTATGAAAATAATTAAATAAACTAAAAATGACAAAAATGCCCCTATATTTTGTACTTGTACAAGAGTTTTTTTTCGCATTTTTCAAGACCTTAAAAGGCTCAAAAAATTAAATTGAATATAGCACAGTATAGGGAATTTTCATACGAGCACAACGGTGAAAAAATACCCAGTTTAGACGCCACACGCTCCCCAAGAAGGCCGACGCGTGAGGCCGATGCGCCGCATGTGTAATGCACATGCGGCCTGACCGTTGACTAACGGTCAACGGTTAACGCCGTTAACGGTTAACGGTCAACCATTGACCAGGTTGGGTTGACCCGGTCCGACGGCTAGGTCAAGCCACCACATGGCGCCCTTATGCTGTGCTACGTGGCACCCGTGAGAGGTGTCACGTAGCACAGCGGCGCCCCTGAGATGACGTCATTAATGACGTTATTGACACATTTAATGTGTCCGGCGCGTGAGAGCCACGCGCTGGCACGTGAAACCCACGCACCGGCGCGTGAAACTTATGCGCTGGCTCCTTCGGCACGTGTAACCCACGCGCCGCTGCGACCGTTCATTTAGGCCGCGCGTGGCGGCGCGTGGGGCCTCCTATGGCGGCCGGCAACCAACTATTTTGATCGTCTCGACGAGACGATCCCAAATATACTTTCAAAATTGAATTTCAGCGTGCCAAAAATCACGAAATTAGGCAAAAAACCATACGTGCTAAAAATCGAGCTACGACGGCTCTGATACCAGCTGTTAACCGTTCCTCCGACCGTCCGTCGTCTACTACGACACCTAAAATCACCGTAGTCGTGTTTTAACAACAAAATAGCCATGAGACAAAGTTGGCGCATCTGATTTCGCATTCATTGTTGTATGGCGCGTGGAAAATCGACGAACCGGGCTTGCAACCTTCCCCCTTATTCTTCTCTGACCGCTTGGCATCGATGGAGCTGCTGACCTTAGTCTCTCTCTCTCTCTCTCTCGCCTTATGGAGGAGTGGGAGTAGAATGGCAAAAATAGGGGTTAAGGGGGGGGGTCCTAGCCATTTATAGAATTTCGGTTGGGCCCTCTCATCACAGGCCGGTCCGGACTTGGCCCACACTAACCAGGCCCATATTTGGCCCATTAAGAAACCTTAAATCATTTTCTTATTAAACCAATACCGTATACGGTAAATTAATATCATATAACAGTCAATTACAATTTCAAATAAGACGAGCTCATATTAGGAAAACTCTAACACTTTCAAGTTAAGGTCTTCAAGTTCGTAATTGGGTTTCCTAATTGGTAATTGGGTGGTAATTGGGTCCGTAAACACTAATTCTTGGTTGTCATATTTTTTCTTGGTAAACACTAACTAGAGTGGGTCGCTTAAAATTAACATCCAAATATGATGGGTAACATCCAAACATAGAGAAAGAAAAACATATCTCTCATTACTCATATTTCTCATTACACCAGAAAGTAGGGGTGAGCGGTTCCAGGTTCCGGCCGGAACCTGGAACCTACCCGCGAGTACAGGTTTCTCGTTTTTTGGAACCTGGAACCTACCCTGTGTATCCTAGAACCTGAAACCTACCCTGTTACAGGTTCCAGGATCCGGTTCCAGGGTACCCGGAACCTACCAATTTCACTAAGAAAACTTGCGAAAAGAAACTCCAACATCCACATAATCATGTTCGGGAAAATCTCATCATCCCAAATACTAATAAGCATAATCGAACACTATTTTGTCCAAATAATAATAACAATGATACTGATCCGAAGAACCACTTAAAAAGAAGCTCTCTGAAGATGAAAAAGTCAGCTGTAACTTCTATATTTCACAAACTGGAAAGGAAGCACCAGCATAGATACTATGAGAAGGAATGAATAGGGTACGACACACATGATTTCACAGATCATAAGAGTGGCACAATAGGGTCTGAAAGGAAGGAACCGGAAGGATAAGCATAAGAAAATTAAAATGACTACTTCCTTTAAATCAACAGCATAACTTGTGAGTGGAAACACCATTATCTTGCTTGAAAGAGTAACTGGAAGACTATCACGAATAACAAGTCAAAGTTACTGTATATGCTCATCCAAACAAGAATAAGCTTCTAATGATACTTGCCAAACTACACACCAATGCACTATTTTGACATAGCGATAATGCCAGAAGGTACAATCTGGCCCCTATCAGCAAACTTCCATCACTACAAGCATTTCATGCAGTTTATGACTTACTGGGGAGGAAGATCAGCATCTTTAGAAGATTCACTCAGAACACGCTCAAAATCCTGAATATTTTGTCTCAATTCACGAGACAACTTTTCTTGAGAGGCTGAACAGGAATTCACTGGGATAAATTTTCAAAAAGCTCAATATGAATAATTTGGATGCATACACACATTTGAACTTGGGACAGGCCGCAAAACTGCTTTAGCAGGTGCTGGAAAACCTGCAAATGTAGGAAATTTCAACGATCTCAGTGAATAAATCTAGAAAGACAACAGACAGCATCTCAGAAGCAGATTAGTTTCAAACCAAACCTTTTCCTTTATGTAAGTACCTACTCCGTGATAGCAATTCCACTTCAACCCGTAAACTCTATTTACCGATGATAATATCCTCATTAAGACAATCCATATCTGAAAAGAAGAAGAAATTAAGTAGAACATTTAGTCAAAATATATATAAAGGAATTACAATACATAAGCATATAAACATCACTTACCTAACTCAAATTTTTCTGCATTCTCAATGCACTCTTCAATATTAATCGGCATACGTGCGGCTCTTAACTAATCTTGAGTGCAAAGTAAAGCTTCTACAACTTTAGGAGTCAAAGAACTTCGAAAGCCATCAAGCACTCGACCCGATGTACTAAAAGTTGACTCTGAAGCAACGGTACTTACGGGAATAGACAAAACATCTCGAGCCATCAAAGATAGGATTTTATATTTTGCCCCAGTAGTTTTCCACCACATCAAAAGGTCAAGATCAAGAGCCTCTTCATCTTTATCTTCAAGATATTGATCAAGCTCAGATTTATTGCCATCGTGCACTTTTTTCTTCGAGAGCATAAAGGTTTTCCGCCAAGCTTGGATGTCATACTTGCTGCTAGTTTCATTGCCAACGGAATTGGAACCACTGCTACTAGAAGTCAGACTTTGGTCACCACACTTTTGACTACTTGAAACAAAAGATTGCTCATAAAATTCATACAACTGCTCCAAAGCGTTCTTCACCTTATCATACATCTCATTGATTCTCAACTCATCATCATAAATTTGTTGATAACAGAAGCTCACATAATTCAACTTCTTCGTAGGATCCAACACAACAGCTATCAACACTAGCATATTCACCTTATCTAAACCCCCATAATATTTGTCAAATTTCTCTATCATTTTCATACCCATTGGTCCAAGCTTAGGATCCAAAGAATCCGCTGCGTCTTTCAAATATTTGTATAACGCAGCTATCCCCTCAAAATAACTATTTGAAGTAACATATGAACTCCCCGACATCAGTTTGGTGGCTTTATAGAACTGTTCTAGAAAATTGCAAAGAATAATGGCGTTTTCCCAATCACCATCATTAGGAAGATCATGGCTAAGCTCACCTACGAAAGACAAATCCTCTTCTTCCATCCGTGCAAAGGCTTTTCTAAACTTTATGGCGGTGTCTAACATTAAGTAAGTGGAGTTCCATCTAGTGGCAATATCAAGACAAACCGAACCCTTGTAAGTGATCCTTTCACTCTCAATGCAAGATTGAAATGTTTTGACTCTCATGGGAGAGCTCCTCACATATTTAATTGCATTTCGGACATGTTCAATAGAAGCTCCTACCTTTGTCCAGCCATTTTTCACAATCAAGTTCAATATATGAGCAGTGCACCTCATGTGCAAAACCTTACCACCTAAGATCAATGACCCTTCTTGTGAAAGCTTATCCTTCAAATACCCAATTGCAACATCATTCGAACTAGCATTATCTACGGTGATTGTGGACACCTTTTTTTCTATTCCCCATTCGTAGATACATTTCTCCACCATTTTTCCAATCTCCCTACCCCTGTGACTATGCATCACCACAAAATTGATGATTCTTTTATGCAACTTCCAATTTTCATCGATAAAATGTGCAGTGAGACACAAGTAATTCATATTTTGAATGGAAGTCCATGTATCAGTCGTGAGTGCAATCCTAGAATTACACTTGCCAAAGTAAGTCCTCAAACAAGTTCTTTCACCAAGATATAACTTCATGCAATCTCTAGCCACTGTAAATCGTGATATATGTTTGAAGAGAGGTTGTAACTCACTGATATACTCACGAAATGCAACACGCTCTGTGACGTCCTGCTTTCATGCACAAGAAGACAAAAAAAAATGTTGAATGTTGACCCACTTTGCTTTCTCCATTTCGGCCGCAGCTTATCCAGAACATCATGTGTGCACTAATAATTTTTCACTGCTTTTGCTCCCCAAAGACAAGAGCTGGGACGTCTTTGTTAGCTGGAAATGCGGCTGCTCTGCTCCACCAATTTGGCTAAGCTCATTCCCCACGCAAATAAGATCGTTTTTCATGATTTTCTGACCACATTCACGTGGAAAACTTTGCAACAGCTGGCTTCTTCTTCTTTCTTCTTCTTCTTGTCTAGTTTCATTCGGCCTCCGCTGGAAAACTTTGCTGCTGCTGCGTGTGCTTCCTCCCTCCAATCTACTGCTGCTGTTAGTGATCTTGAGCTGCTGAAATTTTCTTGTTCTGCTCTCGGGTTCCCGCGTTCCAGCACGCGCGCCCGGAGGAAATCGGCTCGTTCGAGGTCGTCTGGTGTCCGAATCGAGCCCCGTTTTCGCCTGTGTACTCGTAAGACGTTAAGCTTCGATATTCTGAAAACGAATCAGCGAAAAACCTCCTAGAGAATTTCCAGTTTTGAATCAAAGTTGACCCTGTTTTATTGATTTTCTTCTTTTGCTTGATGTAGCTGCAATCTTCCTTGTCTCTGCTGTGTTTTGCTTGTTGCTGTGCTTCTGTTCGTCGCCGGAAAATCACCGTCGATTCCGTCGTCGCCGCCGTGAACAGTGTCGCCGGAATAGTGTCGCGGGAATAGTGCCGCCGGAATAGTGTCGCCGGAACAGTAACTAGCCGTTGCCGTTCCTGGCCCGAGCTCATCACCGTCTAGCCCAAGCTCGAACTCGATTTTTGGGTGAGCACATTTCTAAACTTGACTTAGAATGTCGAGTATGCTAGGGACTAATAGGGAAAATTTTATGATGGAAAATATTAAATTTTCTGGATGTCAAATGTCGATTATTTATTGCTGACCTTAGGGATCAATTGGTAAATTTTGTGGACTCTAGAAATTACCACGTGTGCCAGATTGCTTGCCCTTGAACCTAAGTGACTTAGAATGGAAACCGGGTCTTGAAATACGAGTTTTTGCAATACGAATTGCTTGGTTATTTTATTCGATTTATTTTAAGGTAAATGGTGTGCCGATATGAATAATTTTGGGAAATGCATGTGGCAAAGATGAATTACATGAGTGTTTATGGGGTGGGCCAATTGAGAATTTTGTGATGCTCATCATTGATCTGTATATTGGCATGAGACATGCGCGTTTGGCGGAGTGCGTAGAACCGTGCGGGACGGCCCGGCAGTGTCTAGGGGGCCACCGGGAAGATAAGGAGGTGCCGATCGTAGAGCTAATTGAGCCACGGTCGTTGCACTTGCGCCTGAACGTGCTCGGCACGGGGTAGCTGGAGAGACAAGGGTGTCAACTTCGGTGTGAATAGACACGGGTTGAGGCACAGGCCTGAGACGTCTAAGACGTGGCCGGGGACCGGCAGTGCCGATGAGAGCCACCGGTTGGGTTGAGTCCGGCAGTGCCCAGAGAGCCACCGGCAACCCGAAAACAGGAAGTCCGGCAGTGCCCAGAGAGCCACCGGCAAGCATTGAGCATCTGCATTTGCATCTGTATGATTTGAGGTCACAATATGCTTGTGATGATTTAAATTCTAGTCTAAGGTGTATGTTTCATTCTATATTGAGTTTAGGCATGTGTTCACTGAGTTTCGACTCACATATTTTTGGCTGATCGCCATTTCAGACCCTCGACCGTAGGTATGACTTATCGTATTCCCCCAGTCCGCCACGGGATCCCTCAGGAGATTGAGACACAGGTATTTTTGTACCCTGTTATGGACGGAGTTTCGTATGAGCGGCATAGCTGCACTGTATGGGTCGACGAGGGATTTGACGTTTTGCTCCCTCATAGATACGAGGGATGGTACCGTCGGGTGGGTCAGGAGTTGTGGCAGGGTCCTCTGCAGAGTTTGGATGTATCAGTCTTTTTGATGGGGCCGACAGGCCTGATGAATGCGGCCACTTTTAAAGGCGAGGTTGTAGACCCTGCGCCAATGGATGTCCAGGATGTAGATGGGGACGTAGTAATGGAGATCGAGGGAGCAGACGACGTGTTCGTCGAGCAGGCAGATGGAGAGCCTGGATCTCCGGGATCGGAGGAGACTGATCCAGAGGAGTTCTCTTTGTCTGAGGAGGATGAGTAGTTCCTCGAGGATGCCAGGACGAGGCGTGGTGACTTTTTGATTTGGTTTGTTTCCTTTTTGACCATGATCGACTTGTGTTTCGAGGTTCAGATGATAGACTCCCTCCTAGGTTGTATAGAACCTTCACTGTTGTGTGTTTAAGTTATGTAAATTAAATTTCCTCTATCTCTCTATCCCACATATGAGTGTCAGGGGTTATTCGTTTTCGCTGTCGCGTTTGTTAGCCGTCGTTTGGTCGCGACGAGTCCTGGGCCGTCGCCAGTGTTAGCCAGGCGATGAGCGATTACAGCAGGTGAAGGGATGTTGCGCGTCCGACGGGTCCAGGGCGTGACATCCCCGTCTGGAGTGGTATCAGAGCAAGGTCAGCTCGATAAGAGAATGTTCGAGGCTTGGAGTGATAAGGATGAGAATTTATGGGGTAGTTAGATAGAGAAAGTCCCCTAAGTTGGACTAGGATTGGGCACGTATGTCCGTTCTTGATTGGCGCATGTGATTGTTAGTAATTATATATTCTCTAGCCTGCTATTGTTTGCTGCTAGACCCTGATTGGTGGTTTAGGTCTTAATTCCTTGATGGAATAATAGCAGGTGTAAGTGAGCCAGACTAAGGACAATGAGCAACAGAAATAGACCAAGGAAGTATGCAAGTGTGTCTGGCTCAGGTGTTCCAACTGCAAGAGCTCAAGCTGCAGGTGCTTCAGCTGCAAGAGCTCAAGTTCTAGGTGCTCCAGCTGCAGGAGCTCAAGCTGCAGAAAATCCAAGTATTAGGGATATCATGAGAGTATTGGCAGAAGTTGGTACCTTGATGGGCAGGCAGGCTGAAGAAAGAGCTGTCACTGTGGCCCAAGCTGCTGAGGCCGCGTTAGCTGTCGTGCATGGAGCCAATGTGAATAATGCCCCTGGCATTGGAGGTCGACAGACACCTCATCTAGTGGAGTAATTTCTGAAGTTGCATCCACCGAAATTTGATGGAACAGGAGGACCTGAAGCAGCCTCCCTTTGGACAGAGCAACTAGAGAAAGCGTTTGAAGTGCTAGGTTGTACTGGGGAAGAAAGGGTTTCATTAGCCGTCTACCAGCTCCAAGGCACCGCAGATGATTGGTGGAAGGCCACCCAAGGAAGAGTTTTCCCTGAAAGTACCATGCCGGACTAGACGGCTTTTTGTGAAGCGTTTAACGGGAAATATTTTTCGGAAGCCGCGCAGGAAAGAAAGATGGAAGAATTCCTCCGACTCCGTCAGGGGCAGATGACAGTAGATCAATATGAGGCGAAATTTGCAAGACTATCTAAATTTGCTCCGAGGATGATAGAGAATGCCTGGGACAAGGCAAGGAGGTTCCGTGAAGGATTGAGGCCGGAACTCCGTAGTCGACTGATTACCGCAGGATTGAGGGACTATGGGGCGATGTATGAAAGGGCTCAAGAGTTCGAAAGAGATATAAATGAACGAATCGCTGCATCTGGATCGCGATTCATGCCGAGACGAGATGACAGGAGTTTTGGAAAAAGGCCAATGATGGATAATAGAAGGTTTGTCCCTCCACCCCGAAGGACTCTAGGAAAACCGACACCCCCTGGTAGTGCAAGGTGTCGCGATTGTGGACAGAGGCATGCAATTGGTTTGTGCCCAAGAAAGACAGGAGCATGCTACGAGTGTGGTCAGATAGGGCATATTGCGAGGTATTGCCCGAGGAAGAACCGGGGACCACAGTTTCAACAGCAAAGACCGCTAGCTGGACCACAGGCGATGGCTACTCCCCAAGAAAACCTGAATCGACCGCCAGCGCAAGGAAGAGTGTACGCGATGGCGCGGGGAGAAGCTGAGAACGCACCTGGCGTGATCACAGGTACCATTTCTTTATGTGATCATGCCGCGTATGCTTTATTTGATCCGGGAGCATCTCATTCGTTTGTGTCTGAACAATTTGTTGCACTGGCTGGTATTGATGTAAGACCATTAGAAACACTGTTGTATGTGGTCACCCCACTGAAGGATAAAATGGTCATCTTGTTAGGATGTCAAGGGTGTAAGATATCCTTGGGTGATAGAGAAGGATTGATTGATCTGGCTGTCCTGCCTATGTTTGACTTTGACGTAATAATTGAAATGGATTGGTTAGTTAAACATGGGGCAGTAATTGATTGTAGTAGTAGGGTGATTCAGTTTAATCCGACTGGTCACTCTAGATTCGAATTTCGAGGAAACCGGGGAGGAACCTCGATTCCTTGGATATCGTCACTGGAAGCGACTAAGTTGATGGACCAAGGGTGCCAAGGGTACCTAGCCTCTGTAACTGATTCATCAGTTGTGGGAGTAAAGCTTAAAGACTTGTCAGTAGTACGTGATTTTCCTGATGTCTTCCCACAAGAGTTGCCAGGATTGCCACCTGAAAGGGAAGTAGAGTTTGCAATTGAATTGGCTCCTGGGACAGAGCCAATATCTAAGGCACCTTACAGGATGGCATTGTCGGAGCTGAAGGAATTGAAGGTCCAATTGCAAGAACTGTTAGATAAAGGATTTATTCGCCCAAGTGCTTCGCCATGGGGTGCTCCAGTATTATTCGTGAGGAAGAAAGATGGGTCATTGCGTCTGTGCATTGACTATAGGCTGTTGAATCAGGTGACGATCAAGAATAAGTATCCGTTGCCAAGGATAGATGACTTATTCGATCAACTGCAAGGAGCGTCTGTATTCTCTAAGATAGACCTGAGGACAGGCTATCACCAGTTGAGGATCAGAAAGGAGGACGTACCGAAAACGGCGTTTAGGACGAGGTATGGGCATTATGAGTTTACGGTCATGCCATTTGGATTAACTAATGCTCCTGCCGCCCTTATGGATATGATGAATAGTATATTCAAGGAGTTCCTAGACCGGTTCGTGATAGTATTCATCGACGACATACTGGTGTACTCGAGAAGTTCTGAGGACCATGAACAGCACTTGAGTATTATTCTACGGACCTTAAGAGAGCACTCGCTCTACGCCAAGTTCAGTAAGTGTGAATTTTGGCTTAATCGAGTAGCGTTCCTTGGACATATAATTTCTGGAGAAGGAATTGCAGTGGATCCGTCAAAGATTGAAGCAGTTGAAAAATGGCCTAGACCGACAACCGTGACGGAAATAAGAAGTTTCTTAGGATTGGCAGGATACTATAGATGCTTCGTGGAAAAGTTTTCTGTGATAACTGGACCCTTAACGCGTCTATTGAAAAAGGAGACGAAGTTCGAATGGATAGATAAGTGCGAAGAAAGCTTTCGAGAGCTTAAACGTAGGTTGACGACTGCTCCAGTATTGACGATACCGTCAGGATCTGAAGGATTCGAGATCTACAGTGATGCGTCGTTAAGAGGTCTGGGATGTGTCTTGATGCAACATGGACGGGTTGTAGCATATGCATCTCGACAACTGAGGCCACATGAGATGAATTACCCGACACATGATTTGGAATTGGCGGCGATAGTATTTGCACTGAAAATCTGGAGACATTATTTGGTTGGAGAAAAGTTTCAGATTTATACGGATCACCAGAGTCTGAAGTATCTATTTTCTCAGAAGGAGCTGAATATGAGACAACGTCGCTGGATGGAACTTTTGAAGGATTACGATTGCGACATTTTGTATCACCCTGGAAAGGCGAACAGAGTAGCTGATGCACTCAGTCGAAAATCGAGTATAGCGCATATGATGGTTAAAGAGTGGAAATTATTAGAGGGGATAAGAGACTCAGAATTCAAGATAGAGGTAGGACACCTCTCGAGTCTGATGGCCACCTTGAGAGTTGAACCGAAAATTCACTCGAGGATCAAGGAATTACAATCTACGGACCCTGATATTCAAAAGATCTTGACTATGGATGTGGCAAAGAGAAAATCGGAATTTCAGGTGACAGAAGATGGGATCCTAAAGTTTAAAGGACGATTGTGCGTGCCAAATAATGAAGGGTTAAAGGAAGAGATTTTGACAGAAGCACATCGTAGCAGTTATAGCATTCATCCAGGTAGTACAAAAATGTATCAAAACCTGCGTCAGCACTACTGGTGGAACGGAATGAAGGTGGATGTGGCCAAACACGTGGCAAAGTGCCTGACATGTCAGCAGGTGAAAGCACAACATTGCAAACCTGGAGGATTGCTACAGCCATTGGAGATTCCAGAATGGAAATGGGAACATGTTACAATGGACTTCGTGACTGGTTTACCAAGGAGTCAAAGGGGCAACGATTCGATCTGGGTTGTGGTCGATAGGCTGACCAAATCTGCTCACTTTATAGCAGTGCGAAAGGACTTTGCTCTGGAAAAGCTGGCTGAATTATATGTGCGTCAAATCGTTCGTCTGCATGGAGTACCAGTTACGGTCACATCGGACCGTGACCCTCGTTTTACTGCGACATTTTGGAAAAGTCTGCAGACTGCGCTAGGAACTGAGTTGAGGTACAGTACGGCATATCATCCGCAGACCGATGGACAAACAGAAAGGACAATTCAGATATTGGAGGACATGTTGAGAGCCTGCGTAATAGATCTCAAAGGTGGATGGGAAGAACAGTTGCACTTGGTGGAATTTGCATACAATAACAGTTATCAGCAGAGCATCAGAATGGCTCCATTTGAGGCTCTATATGGGAGAGCTTGTAGAACTCCAATCTGCTGGGACGAGATTGGCGAAAGGAGCATAACTGGCCCAGAGTTGGTTCAACAATCCGTTGAGGCAGTGAAGGTGATAAGGGACAGGTTGAAAACAGCTCAGAGTCGCCAGAAAAGCTATGCAGATAGGCGACGTAGGCCATTGGAATTTCAAGTAGGCGATCATGTGTTTTTGAAGGTGTCGCCAATGAAAGGTCTATCTCGATTTGGGAAAAAGGGAAAGTTAAGCCCGAGATTTGTAGGGCCATTCGAGATCTTGGAAAGAATTGGAACATTGGCGTACTGTCTTGCGTTGCCGCCAAATTTGTCTCAGGTGCATAATGTGTTCCATGTTTCGATGCTGAGGAAGTACGAACCGGACTCGAGCCATATACTCGATCATGAAGTCATTGAAGTTGATGATCGAGTCTCGTACGTAGAGAGGCCCGTACGTATAGTGGACCGAAAAGAACACGTCCTACGGAACAAGACAATACCCGTTGTCAAAGTAATTTGGGAGCATCATGGAACAGAAGGCGCAACATGGGAAAACGAAGACGAAATGAGGAGCAAGCACCCTCACTTGTTTGTGTAATTAGTTGTGTTAGCAGAATAAAAATTTCGAGGACGAAATTCCTATAAGGTGGGGAGATTTGTGACGTCCTGCTTTCATGCACAAGAAGACAAAAAAAAATGTTGAATGTTGACCCACTTTGCTTTCTCCATTTCGGCTGCAGCTTATCCAGAACATCATGTGTGCACTAATAATTTTTCACTGCTTTTGCTCCCCAAAGACAAGAGCTGGAACGTCTTTGTTAGCTGGAAATGCGGCTGCTCTGCTCCACCAATTTGGCTAAGCTCATTACCCACGCAAATAAGATCGTTTTTCATGATTTTCTGACCACCTTCACGTGGAAAACTTTGCAACAGCTGGCTTCTTCTTCTTCTTTCTTCTTCTTCTTGTCTAGTTTCATTCGGCCTCCGCTGGAAAACTTTGCTGCTGCTGCGTGTGCTTCCTCCCTCCAATCTACTGCTGCTGTTAGTGATCTTGAGCTGATGGAATTTTCTTGTTCTGCTCTCGGGTTCCCGCGTTCCAGCACGCGCGCCCGGAGGAAATCGGCTCGTTCGGGGTCGTCTGGTGTCCGAATCGAGCCCCGTTTTCGCCTGTGTACTCGTAAGACGTTAAGCTTCGATATTCTGAAAACGAATCAGCGAAAAACCTCCTAGAGAATTCCTAGTTTTGAATCAAATTTGACCCTGTTTTATTGATTTTCTTCTTTTGCTTGATGTAGCTGCAATCTTCCTTGTCTCTGCTGTGTTTTGCTTGTTGCTGTGTTTCTGTTCGTCGCCGGAAAATCGCCGTCGATTTCGTCGTCGCCGCCGTGAACAGTGTCGCCGGAATAGTGTCGCCGGAATAGTGCCGTCGGAACAGTAACTAGCCGTTGCCGTTCGTGGCCCGAGCTCATCACCGTCTAGCCCAAGCTCGAACTCGATTTTTGGGTGAGAACATTTCTAAACTTGACTTAGAATGTCGAGTATGCTAGGGACTAGTAGGGAAAATTTTATGATGGAAAATATTAAATTTCTTGGATGTCAAATGTCGATTATTTATTGCTGACCTTAGGGATCAATTGGTAAATTTTGTGGACTCTAGAAATTACCACGTGTGCCAGATTGCTTGGCCTTGAACCTAAGTGACTTAGAATGGAAACCGGGTCTTGAAATACGAGTTTTTGCAATACGAATTGCTTGGTTATTTTATTCGATTTATTTTAAGGTAAATGGTGTGCCGATATGAATAATTTTGGGAAATGCATGTGGCAAAGATGAATTACATGAGTATTTATGGGGTGGGCCAATTGAGAATTTTGTGATGCTCATCATTGATCTGCATATTGGCATGAGACATGTGCGTTTGGCGGAGTGCGTAGAACCGTGCGAGACGGCCCGGCAGTGTCTAGGGGGCCACCGGGAATGCGGGGAGATAAGGAGGTGCCGATCGCAGAGCTAATTGAGCCACGGTCGTTGCACTTGCGCCTGAACGTGCTCGGCACGGGGTAGCTGGAGAGACAAGGGTGTCAACTTCGGTGTGAATAGACACGGGTTGAGGCACAGGCCTGAGACGTCTAAGACGTGGCCGGGGACCGGTAGTGCCGATGAGAGCCACCGGTTCGGTTGAGTCCGGCAGTGCCCAGAGAGCCACCGGCAAGCATTGAGCATCTGCATTTGCATCTGTATGATTTGAGGTCACAATATGCTTGTGATGATTTAAATTCTAGTCTAAGGTGTATGTTTCATTCTATATTGAGTTTAGGCATGTGTTCACTGAGTTTCGACTCACATATTTTTGGCTGATCGCCATTTTAGACCCTCGACCATAGGTATGACTTATCGTATTCCCCCAGTCCGCCACGGGATCCCTCAGGAGATTGAGACACAGGTATTTTTGTACCCTGTTATGGACGGAGTTTCGTATGAGCGGCATAGCTGCACTGTATGGGTCGACGAGGGATTTGACGTTTTGCTCCCTCATAGATACGAGGGATGGTACTGTCGGGTGGGTCAGGAGTTGTGGCAGGGTCCTCTGCAGAGTTTGGATGTATCAGTCTTTTTGATGGGGCCGACAGGCCTGATGAATGCGGCCACTTTTAAAGGCGAGGTTGTAGACCCTGTGCCAAAGGATGTCCAGGATGTAGATGGGGACGTAGTAATGGAGATCGAGGGAGCAGACGACGTGTTCGTCGAGCAGGCAGATGGAGAGCCTGGATCTCCGGGATCGGAGGAGACTGATCCAGAGGAGTTCCCTTTGTCTGAGGAGGATGAGTAGTTCCTCGAGAATGCCAGGACGAGGCGTGGTGACTTTTTGATTTGGTTTGTTTCCTTTTTGACCATGATCGACTTGTGTTTCGAGGTTCAGATGATAGACTCCCTCCCAGGTTGTATAGAACCTTCACTGTTGTATGTTTAAGTTATGTAAATTAAATTTCCTCTATCTCTCTATCCCACATATGAGTGTCAGGGGTTGTTCGTTTTCGCTGTCGCGTTTGTTAGCCGTCGTTTGGCCGCGACGAGTCCTGGGCCGTCGCCAGTGTTAGCCAGGCGATGAGCGATTACAGCAGGTGAAGGGATGTTGCGCGTCCGACGGGTCCAGGGCGTGACACGCTCAACCAACGAAAAAGGTTGCTCATCAACTATGATAAATTGAGCAAGCTTTTGCCTAGAACGATCTTGATCAAATGTCCAAGTCGATAAGACATTACCGGTACTAGAATCTCCCCCTGACTTGCCATCTACATTTACATTACGGGGTGCAAAGAATTTTTGCCTCTTATCTATATTGCGAGGAAACTTCTTGCATGTTACCATATGCTTCCTCATCGACGAAGTACCTTTAGAAACACTATACTTTAACTGGCCCCCACAATGAATGCACCTCACGCTATTTGCTTTCCCAATCTTCTCATCTATGATTTTCGCAAAATGTTCCCAGCAATCGGATGTATTTTTCTTATCACGAGAAGGAAGATGAGCAGTAGCACCAGGTACCTTGTTTGTCGCACTCGCACCAATGGTCGGGGATGGCTCTTCTTCACCTTCATTGCTCGACAATCCCAATTCAGTGTCCGGAGTCATTTGCTCAAGTCCCTCTACCTCCATCGACATGTTATCTTGATACATCAACTTCACACATACAAAAATAAAATATAGTTAGATTACATCAGCATATCTATCTACTGTTCTAATCAAAGTATAAATACATTTATAATGGATTTCAATGCAAAAAAACAGCAGAATGCATGCAAGCAAGATGGGATAAGTGAAGAAGAAAGAAAAAAAAAGATTGAGGTTTGTTGTCATGTCAGATGAGCCAGCAACATGTTGTCATGGTAATGAAACAATTGACAAAAGAAAGTATCCATACAAAAATTCAAGAGTGTAGTGATACTAAATCAATCAAAAACACAGCAGATAAAAGAGGGACTGAGGTCAGATTCGAGAGAGTCGAAGCAAGAACCTGAATAAGAAAATAATGTACTAAATAAACCATCCTGCAAACAAACTTCAAGAAAATCTGATCTAGACCATTCCCAAGAATCCAATCTACACATGCTTTAAGAATTCAGTGGTCAGATTTACAACAAAGCAGAATAATTCATACACAAACTGAGCCAAACACAACAACATATAGACAGCACATAATCCTGAATTGCAATACACATGCTTTAAGCAGCTGTTTGCTTTCCAATTGCGTGGTGTAGTATTTAAGAAACTACAGGCATAGTGCTTTATGGGTGAAAAATATCATCTAGAATAAAAAGGGTAATAGCAGCAGAGTAGGTAATTAGATAACCAACCTGAGCAGACCAAGGAAGGGAAAGAAACTAACTTTACATACCTATGATTAAGCTGAGGACAAAAAATTGTTCTTCATTTAAGTAGTATTACTGATGTGCTAGCCTACTCTTCAAAATTCACATCTGTAGCTATATTCTCCAGCGAAAAAATTGCAAACAGCACAGTTTCAACATTTAAAATTAAATGTCGATCTTTGCAATTTCCACACTTCCAGTGGGTCATGTAGTGATTACCTTCGCATTTTGTGAGGAGCACTCATTGGAAAAAAAAAATTAGGAGGAGGAAGAGGAAGGGCCCATTTATTGAGGTGGCAAGCTGATAGTTAGATCAATCAAGAAAAACCTTCTGATCGTTAGATACTAGTTAACCAAATTGGGAAACCACCAAAATAACGAAAGGTAGTTTGGGTGGCATCAGGTTTCTCAAGAGGATTGGAGGAGGGAACGGGACACGCGCAAAGAGAAGAAACCTTCTTCACTGAACAGCCATTATGACAAAATCAGCTAATTCAAGCTTTTGAGCTCGACTCAACATTGCAAAAACAGCATAGGTACAGAGCAACGATCACAGAAAAATAAACGGTGGTGAATACGAAGACCCAAGAAACGAATCATCATACTGTGGTTGATCCAGCCCGGGGAAACAAAATCATCAACCAAAGTTCCCTTTTTTAATTCAAAAAAAGATTAAAGACGAACCAAAAGATAAAAACTTTAGCATTTCATGACAGGACTATCTTCATCGTTTTGCAGAAATAAAGCCCCAAAAACTCAACGAATCAACCTTCGGGAACTTTTGACCCAAAAATAAAAACTTCGGGGACGCGCACAAGATTAGAAATTTGCAGAGAACGAAGGATCGAAGTAGAGGGTCAGAACCCACCCGTCTAACCCATGATCCGGCAGAATCAAACCAACAATCAGTGAAACCCACAACCTCAAAGACACCCAAAAACCCTAGATCGAACTAGCATAGCTAAAACGAAGAACCCATTACTGAAGATCGCCGCGACGACGAAGTCAATGGACGACCCAACACGTTACCGAGCTTGAAGATGACGATGAACCAGCGCATACAAAACCAAGATTATACGCAGGGATCGAGAGATACGTGAGAGAGAGAGAGAGAGAGAGAGAGGAAATGGCTTACAGAGAGCGAGGACGCGGGTTTGTGTGTCGTTGAGCTCTCTGTGTACCTCGTGAGAGAGAGATGGAGATTGCAAACTAGGGGTGTTCTTCAGAAGAACAGAGTGAGAAGGAACATTAGGGTTTATTAAAAAAATCGGTTCCGGTTCCGGTTCCGGTTCGGTTCCAGGGTAGAACCGGGAACCGGAACCGGAACCGCCGGTTCTTTAAAATTCGGAACCGGGAATCGGACCCTAACCTATTAGAACCTGGAACCGAACTGAAACCACCGGTTCGGTTCTCCGGTTCTCGGTTCTACCCGGAACCTATGCTCACCCCTACCAGAAAGAGACGGAAACATTCCGTGTAAAAAACACATGGAGACTACACCCACTTAATAGCGCCAACAAAGCCTCATTATGCATACATCTGAGCAGGAGCTAAGCTCGATATGAGTAGCAGCGGAGAGGCCTCTGGTGTTTGGGGGGGAGAATGTTGGTGATGTTGGCGATGTGATGAGCGTAAATGGACCAGGACCAGAGGAGGACGAGCTGGCCGACGTTGACGCAAATGGATCAGGACCCGACCAAAGGAGGATGACAATGAGCTGGCCAACGAAAATGGACCAGAGGAGGACGGCCACCGCCACCACCACGGAAGAGAGGTCAATCTGAGCATGATCAGAGGAGGCAGACGAGGAATAACCCAGCAAGATGGGGCCCAAGGTGGTGATTGTGATTGTGATCGGGAACTGCCTGGACCGGACTAGACTAGATCAAATAATATTTTTCCAAAAAAATTCCTAAATTTAAACCTAAACCTAAACCTAAGATACTTAGTATGCTTAGTATGACTTTCATGTTTAACGAGAGATAGTATGATGAATATGTCGTCAAGGAGAAAAATTTAACAATAAATAAAAGAAAATGTGACCAGTCCAATGATTCAACCACTTGGGAACCGGACAAGACTGGTCAATCTGGTCCCAAGACCATTCAGTCCAATTCCCAGTCCCATTTTACGGTGGGACCAACCAAATTAAAAATTTAATGATGATATTACACATGAGAACAATGTTAAGAAATTATTTGTATCATTTTTCCATATCTCTTAACTAATAATAGTGGTTGAATGATATACACATATAAACCAACAGACGTTACACCCAAATTCCTACATGTAGAGGGGTTTGACCGAGCCATCCTCTTTCTCGAAGAACACGGTCTCAAACATAAATCATTAGTACCCACCCATCGGTGGCCTAGCTGGTTTGCGCTCTGGTCCTTTCACGAGAGGTCTTGGGTTCGAACCTCGCCGGGTGCCGGTGATTTAAGCGGAGGGTCGTGGCGGTGGGATGCTGCGTTAGCCCTCCCGGAGGATTAGTTGAGGTGCGTGATCCGTACGAACGTTGGCTTGGATACCTTCGATACAAAAAAAAAAAACCATTAATCATTGGTTATAGGAAGAGTTTCCATAATCCATTAAAAAAAAAGTACGCATACATCTCCGACTCAACTAAACCCAACAAATATTATCTCACGTATATATAAAACTAGCACTCTCATCCGACTTGCAGCTAGCGAAAGAACATGAAAATCATTTGGATGCACAATATGAGCAACCACAAACCAGTGACTAGTACAAATTTCTTTTAAGCAAATTGAGCGTCCACTATGCATATTTATAAATCACTACCAAAACTTATCTACCCCAAATCCAATAGCTGATATATGTATGATATTCATGAGTTACATAATTTCAACAAAAGCTTATACATAAAGATCAATAATTTATTTCATTGATCAATAATAATCCATTCCATTGATCAATCGTGCTCAATATCCAACTATGGCCATGCTTAATGCCCACGACAAAGGTGACCAAAATTCCCTCCTTGGCTAAGTCTCAACTTATGTTAGTCAGCGGGTTGGTCCATAAAGATATCCTAAAATGATATGCATACTTCACCTCTCAATTGGTTGTACCGGTAGAGTATCAAACTATTATCTCATCCTCCGATAATCCACAAATTAAATTTAGAAACCATTTTGAATAATCTAAATATATTGCACAAATCAAAGCGTTTACCATTTGGCAAGTAAACTCAACAACAATAATTCATTTCATAAGCCATGTTCTTAAATCAGTATGTATAACCTTTCGCAAAGCATTTATCAAACTATTCAATGATAATCAACTGAAACCATTTCAATAGACGCTAATAACCAAAAGCTTAATGCCCGATTTAGTTTTATGCAATAAATATGCCTTTTTACAACTCAATATATAATATATCTCCTATCATTTTCAAGACAAGAGTTTACAAATACATAAATAAAATAAGCACCATTGATTTGGGCATTCCAAAACCAAACAAGGAAAACTACTCAAGCCAATCGACTTGAAATCCTATCAATTAAATGAAAAGCCATATTAAAGCTCAGGTAAACAACTTTTGAACAAAGACTCGACTAATCTATACTTATTTAGCAACCAAATGACTCCATCGTGCTAACAAAGAGCTCGCCCAAATTAGTTATTCGTTGTTGTCAACTACGCACAACTGGCACACTGCAACTTTAAAAACTCGCTTCGACCAAATTATAACTCTGAATCGATTTTCCAGCAGACCCACGGCTTCACAACACCCTAAACTCTCATCATCACATAATTTGACAGTTTAATAACTTCTCAATGGAATGCATCAAACTGAAATATACATAGATCCGAACTCTTGGCTAAACTCCAAAAAATCCTCCAATTAGATTAACAAAGGATTTCAATCCTTTCTGAGTGCTGCGAAATAAAAGTTAATCTGACTTGTCGAAGTCGCTGAAGCTTGTATGCACGAACCCCTCTTCCCTTCTTGTTCTTTTCTTCTTCCTTCCTTTTTCCTTTTGCTTCTTTCTTCTATCCTTCTTTTGTAAACACCAATTGTTACATTCTACCCTCCTCGAAAGATATTTCATCCTCGAAATTTGAATTTACCTCAACTTTCAAACAAATAAGGATATTCATAATTTGCTTCCTTCTCGAGCTTCTAAATGGCCTTTCTTTCAGTGTCATTTTCCCATGGAAACTCCATGTATAAAATAGTTTGGCTCCGCAACACTTTACCATTATTATCGACAATAAGAATAGATTGCTCTTAAAAAGTTAAGTTTCCCTCAACCTCAATGGTATAAAATGTAGCACAAATTTAGGATTTGGCAACATATTTTCATAATAAAGACATACGGAACACATAATGTTCGGTGCCACGACTAGTTTAACCGACTATACCAATCTTCTTTAAGATCATGAATGATTTCATATATCTTAAATCTAACTTTTCATACGTGCTAAATCTCATAATGACTTTCATAGGAGACACTTTCATGAATACGTGATCCCCACATTAAATTCCACCTTGTGTCTTTTAAGGTGTGTATAACTTTTCTGACAACTTTGTGTCATTTTGCGCTCCCAAACCAAAAGTGATTTTTTCTTTTGACTGCCGAATAAACTCTAGGATGGTAGTCTTTTCTCTATAACATCATCTATTTATAATATTTGAGTCGAGTAATCCACGACTGTGCTAAATATACCATCATTATCGTTAACATACTATTAGATATTATAATTACATCCATATAATATTAGCACATAATAAGTAAGTACTAACTTATATTTCATAATCAATATAATAGAGGATATACATATCATAATATGCTAATAAAATGTCTATAGAAATTAACCATTTATTATTCATGTTATATAACGCACAATCATTTTGATATGACCATTATTTTAACTGTTCTAGTTTTAAGGACCATTGCATCTTTTTAACATCAAGTTTATCTTAGAAATTTATATACAACAGTCTAATGAATTAATGATTATTTCAGTTATAGAAATTTGTTTATCGTACACATTTTTGGTTCTCCCCTAAATGAGTTGAGGTGGTTTATGTAATTTCAAAAATACACAAGGAGATAAAGAAATAAGTCAAATCAAGTGCCTCTTTCTTTCTTTCTTATATTCTATTTTCTATTAATTTATATTCTCTTTTTTTTTTTCCATACTTCACTTGTCAATGACTAGAATGAAAAGAATTTAGACGCAACTCGCCTCTTTTTTGGGATGTTCAACATTTTATTTGTGCTTTTACAAAGGCAAGTCCTTAGATATTCTCTTATAGATTGAGATCTTAAAATTTAAAAAATCAAGAAAAGGCCATATAATTGCGCTCATTAAAGAATGAAAGTGCCCTCTTTTGAGAGAAAAGCGTGTTAAAATGTGGATGTGGGGAAAAATTTTATAAATTGTATGGATGCTCAACTTGTGCTATTAAATGCATGATGAACAAAGACTTCTATAGAGGTTTTTTGTTTCTATTAGATGTAACACCTTTCCAAGATTCTAAGTAGTCAATTCTGCCTTTCATTTATCGCAATTCATGTTGTTATTGTTAGCTCTCGAATCGTGCACCACATATTTTTAAACCAAACGTGTAATCCTATGTGGTCAAACACTATATAAATGCAAATGTTACTCATGTTGGATGAGGCCAAGAGCAAATGCCAGACATACCAAAACTAGTCCATGAAATTTATTTGCCAAGTGATTTTTAGTCATCTTTAATAAGTCTAAGAGGAGTTCAATCAATTGTACATCAATCCATGCTTATCCAACTCGAAATGGACATGGAATTCTGTAAAGAAATGCCAAAAAATAAAGAAAGGGAAAAATTCTTGAAAGAGTCTGGAAATCTATTTATAATCCATTTATCGAACATACCAAAAATAATTATTGGCTCTTAACATATTTCAATGCTGAGAACTTCCTCATCTCATTAAGAGGCAAGAAAGACATACATGCAGATCGAATCCCTAACTCTACGTACGTACTAGAGAAACACACAAAAGCATATCTCTTTTTGGCACTTGAATCCTTTTATCACAATAATGTTGTACCTCCTTCCTCATGCTCCTCCAAATGTTATAATTGGCATCATAAGTATGAAGCAAATGATACTACACATTATCAGAAGATTACACAATAAAAGATGTTGTCTCTCCATATACGTTGCATCCGTTTTAAGATCTAAGCGAGTTGAACGTGTCGCATCTATTCCTGATCTCTCCTTTCCGACCGGCCTTGACGCCATAGACACTGAGCTTCTCCATGGCACGTGCAAACGCCTTGAAAAAAGCTTCTTGGTCCTTGGCGTACAGTTGCACGAACGGCCTTGTCCTAGGGCTCGCATACAACATATGATCTATCGCCAATAGCCCTAGACCGCGTGGCAGGTTCTGGTAGTACATGTTGTCGAACTTTCCAGGCGTCATTACGTCATTGAAGGCGGCCATCCCATCATCACGGGTGTAATTGGCGCACATGTGCCTTAACCCAGCGGCGAACTTGGGATTTAAAGCGGGGTCATAGCCCAGGGTCCCGCCATAATTGAAGATCCTGTCGCTGAATTCCTTGCAATGAGAGAAACCAATGGTGTGTCCACCAAGTAGAGCCGTGAATTCTTGCACGGTGAACCCTTTGGACTCGAAGATCTTGATGGATTGATCAATGGTCATGTTAACTCTTGGAAGATTTCCTTCGACACTGGATGCCTTTGAGACCAAGCCATCCTTCCTACCAAGCGGAACCGTGTAGAACGGACCACCGACCATGGTGATAAGGTCCCGGGTGGCTTGGGCCAATATATCGGCACACGAGACCGTCTTAGGGCAAGAGAGCTCCAAGGCGGTCTTGGCACGAGTGACCACCTCGAACGCATCCCCTGGGAGAGACAGGTTGATGTCCTGGTCACGCTCGGCCTGGTTGAAGGAGTTGGAGGATATCAAGACCGAGGCGTCACAACCTTCGACCAAGCAGTCATGGACGAAGAGACGGAGAGTGCCGGCTGCAGTGGTAGGCGTGGACATCTGCTTGGTGGTGATGGTCTCGCGGATGATCCTCTCGAAATCGGGGCATGATCTCTTGTAATAGTTAGGGTTGAGCTTGGCTTCGGAGAGATAGATGGAAGAGAAGAGGAGGAGGAGGATCAAACGGTGGAAATCCATAGCCATTCGGATTGGGAATGAGAGAGAGGAAGGAGGGTTGTCCCACTTCCTCCTCGAGTTGTTCCTGAGGATGAACGATGGAAGAGCGGTTGGGGAGACGAAGGCATGCAAAAATGGATTAAGCGAATTGAACAGAATGGGAATGAAGAAGGTGGAAAAAGAGTGGATGGGAGGAATTCTAGGGTTTGTTTTGATAGTATGGGTGATGGAAAGAGAAGCAAAAATTTTGTCCATCCGTCGACTTTTTTTTTTTGACTTTTTTTTTGGCATTGTTGAATTGAGGGTAGGTATAAAAGAAATTCCATGTTTAAGGAACCAAACCATTGGAGATGTAAAAGAAATTCCATTTGACGTTGCAAGGCACTGTTGTTCTTTTTTTTCTAACTTTCAACGAATTTATTGGTTGATTTTCTCCTCCCTCTCTCTCTTTTTTATTTTTATTTTTATTTTTATTTTTATTTTTATTTTTTTATGAATAGCATTGGTATACGATCAATTCTGTACTGGCATTGATGTCACATTTTTCTTTTGATCCATGCATATTTTTTTCCCCTATTAATAGCAGAGGAAATTTTTGTCCTCTATAATTCTCCTTAAACTGTTCTCAGATTCCAGCTGAAAGGGCTTTACTTTATGACTGTGAGCTCATTTTGGGTGAGCACAGGAAGAGATTGCTTGCATTTGGAAATTATGCAGGAAGAGCAGGACTAATTGACTTCCTAAGTGGACTAGGATAAAGTAATCTTCTAAGCGACACTTTGGTCTCTATATGAAGAGTCTTTCCTTTTCATGGTTCGTGTACCTCTGCAGCCGCAGTTTATTGGCACGAACTTGAATGAAGAGCAAGATGTTCGCAGCTCCACACAGTTGTGTGATCTGCCCAATGGCAATCTTTGGCACATCCTAAGCTTTCTCCAACCGAAAGATGTGGCGAGAACGTGTTGGAGTTAGTGAATACTTCAAGGACCCTTATTTCTCACACCGGGCATGCCCATGTGAGCTTAGGGAAATCGAAGTATGAACTGACGATATGGAACCCTTGCGCATGAATGCGAGGGTTCGAGGGCAACGCCCTTCGACACGGGGGTCCCGTTGCCCGATCAGCAGGCCGTGTTTCCGCTCTCCGAAGAGCGGACGGCTGTACCGCTTGCCGGTGAGCGGGCGAGGGCTGGGGGGCGGCGCCCCCGAAACAACATCGGGTTTAGGCTTTTATTTAAGTAGGCCCGTTTGTTGTGAGATTAAAGGTCTTTCGGATATGTGAGGGTTTTATATTGTACTCGTATGAGAAATCATTGTAACGAGTGGAAAAAAATAGTGAAATCCCTTTGCATGACGTAGTCATATTCTGGGGTGAACCTGGGTAATGTCGTGTGTCATTAATTTTCTATTTTGTGTGATTGCATTGATATTCGATTTCAGATAAATCTCATCAATTGGCATCAGAGCATTATGTTCGAGTGTCGCGACCCGAAAATAATTTTTACTTTCGAGCGAACGGATTATCATGTTAATTAGATTAACTAACCTAACGCGGACCCTCCCAAGCCCTACCGAATCGCGACTTTGGATTTTTGTTTAAATGATTTTAAGACTTGGAGTCGCCACTAATCGTTCTTTGGTAGGTCGATTAGAAACCTAAGTAATCTAGCGGGAGAACTAAATTACTTCTACGAACCAGAGATTACGAGTTCGGGGACTTGGTTACACTAGTTGATTAAAACTAATGCCCTTTCGGTACCTTGATTTCATGGATATCCTATTTTGGCAACTCAAGCTTGGTTAATCCTAAGGCTCTAATGAGATTTCTTTTTGGGTTTTCACTTTTTAAATGGAAAGCATAATATAGCATACAAATATGACGTACTGATATGACATGCGTATGTGAAGACGTATAAATACGACATATGACAAGACATGCGTATATGACACTCATACGCAGGTAGAAGAATACAGGTATACGAATACGAACATACGATTATGAAAACGTACGAATACGACATACGTATACGAACATACGGATACAATATACAAATATGAATACGTACATGACATGCAAATGACATACGTACGTGACATGCATATGAATACAACATGTATACGGTGATAGACGAATACGAATACGTACATGACATACAGGTATAAAGACGTATGAATACGATATGCACATACATGAACATACGTATGTAACATGCGTACATGCACCATACAAATACATGACATATATATGTGATATGCATAGTGATATGCGTATGTAAATACGTACATTTCGATTTTGCCCATGAAGGGCAAAGTCGTCATTTTAAAAAATATCAGGATTGACCAGTCGGAATGGTCCGTCTCCTGATTTTTGAGATTTTTGAAGATAATTTGTCTATGAGGGGATAAGACCCTCATTTTTGAAAAGAGGGACAAAACCCTCATTTTTGAAAAGTTTTGATTTTTTTTTGAATGAATATGCATGGATTAATAACATGGCAGAATATGCATTAGCTGTACTATATGAAATGCAAATGAATGGCATTTTTTGTATTTTCAGTGAATTTTTTTTGCAGATCTTAGATGTATTATAAAAGAATACAAAAATCACCCAAAACAAACGAAGATGTGAAAAGAGAGCAAGTAAAGTAAAACTACCCTAAGTACAGTGAAAATAAAACCCGCAACTCGTCGGGTGAATAATTACAGACCAATTAAATAAAACCCGAGACATGATCGAGAATACAACAAAAATGGATCGGAATGGACATCGGTCAAGCACCTGTCACCAAGCCTCGTGGGTCGGGAGTACCACAAAACGGACCGGAATGGACATCGGTCATCCTCCAATCTGATTTGCAAATGAACTTTCAAAGTTCGAATCGATATTGAATCGATTTGAGATCATGGACGGCGAACTTGCGACTAGCGCTCTGGGATTGACGGTGATGAGTAACCACGAAGGTAGTGTTTGCGGTGAAGCTCAACGGTGGCTACCGGGCTGGCTTCTGAATGCTAGCAAAACGTACTCTTGACTGTGAAATTGCTTTCTTTCATGTGCCCTATATATGAACGAGATGTGGACTGTTTGAGAACGACAAAAATCTGTTAATTACACGAACATCAGTAATGACAAAGTTCAAGTATTTGCAAAGATAATCTTAACAATAGAGAGAGCTCGTTGACGTTGGATTCCGTCTCTATCCGAAACGGCGGCAACGTTGACTAGGCCCCAATGAAAACCTGCAAAAACAAAAGGCTCAAGGTGCTAGAATTGGAATCGAGGCGGACTGAACTTGTCACAAGGACATCGTCGCCGAGGGCACAACGTTATAGGCAAGACGAATGGACGTCAATGCGGGGCCGGTCGGCCGAAGCAATTTTGCAGACAACCTTCCAAATTTGAACTAAAAAAAAGCAAATCAACTCAAGATCTCCAAACCGACGGGTCATGGGTGGACCTCCGTTCGACACGAACATGTTGGACGATGACGCATAGCGGCTCACGAATTGCTAAGGATCAGAATTGCCTTAAAACTCTCATGGATCATATTCACCACTTATTGGACCATCAAGCACGTTAAAAACTATTATGCATGGGAAGAAATCTTCAAAAATATGCATGAAGGAAATTGAAAACCACCAATAGAATATTACCTCTTATTCTAACAAGAATATGGAGAAGTTGGAAAGTGCCACGATTGCATGTGACGTTAACTATCTTCTGGACAAAAAAAATAGATTTCTCCAGTGGCTTCTTGGTACAACATTTTAACAAGATTTACCAGCGTGAAGGTTGTCACAATGCCGAGTGGCATCGTTGGTCGCTGGTTTGGAGACGATGAAGGAGTTCACCGAGAAGGATAAGTCGCCTCCGCTGGTGTCTCGGATCAAGGAGGTGCTCGGCTAAATTGGCATCAACCATTCGCGGTGCCCTCGAAACCACCTTCTCCGGGCAAAAGTTTCTCGTGGCCGTCCTCAGCTCGTTGAAACTGAAGTTCTTTAAATTCGAAAATTGAAGGATTTCACCCTTGCTTCAGAGAGTCTGAGGTGCCCCAGTAGAAGAGTTTTTTTTTTTTCGCTCCCGTCCTCTCCCTCAACGCCTTGTACCGGGGGTTATTTCGTGTGAACCCCCCTGCGTGAACCCCAAGGTCTTTACCCCCACTTATTCCTTGTCTGCCACCATTTTTCCTTGCCCCGAAAGATTCCCATTTATTATGTTCTACGACCAGCAAGTTCCAGCCGAAAGTGGAGAAGTTCCGTGTCCGCATTCGAAAGATATAATTGAAAATTTGAAAGTGGAAAAGAAAACTCCACGTTGCCTCAAAATTGTACGCCTCATTTGAATTTTGATTCTTCTTTGCAATCATACAGCAGCCCCCCCTTTTTTTTATTATCTCCCCCGCCCGAGGCTTGCTCGTGTGTCCTCAATTAGACCCCCCACCTTTTTTATTGATTTCTCTCTTTCTTTTTTCATTGTGGAGCTCCTTCGTGCTCTCCTTTCCATTGTCCCTTACTTTTCCTTTTATTGTAATGATGGGTCTCTCTTTTGCCTTGAATGAAACGAAAGATGGTCATAGTTCGTTCATGCTACCGAGTCCACATATGGGGTAAGAATGGCACGCTTATTGATCTCCTCCAACTCGAGCTGGAAATTCTTGACTGGTCGCTGGGTTCCAAGTCCAGCTCTTTCCTTGTCTCTGAAATCTAGCTTCTATGGCATAGAAATCCTATTGTACTGTGGAAACTTGAGACTAGCTGATAGACTCTACCTGTTCCTTCCTCCCAGTCGTTTGGGAGTCCACTGATGTATGGGACATGAGTTGTATTCTTCGGCTGCATTGATTGGTGCTCGTGGACGTGAGCTTTCATGATCCTGTGGCTTCCTGTCCAAGTGGCTATGGCAGGTGCAAATGTTCCAACTGCTGAAAGAGCATTAGTTCGTCTAGCTACAGAGTTCAAAGAGTCCCCCTGATCCCATATATGGTATTTTGAACCCGTGACATTGGCTGTTATTGCCCCCAAACGTAACCATCATCTCCACTGGATAATAAACCTTCAGGGACTGAACTATGGTGAGGATAAATTTCCCATTGCGTCGCTCGCGAAAGGCAATAGCTAATTTTCGATCTTGTCGTCCCCCATCAAGAGTTGGCCTCTGCTTTTTTTTTTATCATTCCAGTGTCCTACTTTCCCCACATCCTTCCTTTCTTTCTATCAATGTCAGAAAAGGAACACCAACCGAAAATTTCTTTTGGTGGCTCGATCAACTTGTCCCCCACTTCCATGTGTTGTTCTGTCTCTCTGTTCTTTTGGTCAGCCGAGCTAGCATCTAAAGTCCCTTTCTTTTCTTAGCTCTCCATCATTGCCCTCCATGATCGTGCCCACTCAAAGTTGTCTACCCACTAAATGGAATCTGCAGTACTCTAGGCGTTTTATTTCCGCCAAGTCTCCAATCAGATGTTCGTCGAAAGCCTCAGAATGATCTCCAGTATAGCGCGTATTGCTTCTCAAGTCATCGACATCAATATCATGGCATCCACCAGAAAGCAACTGATTAAATTCAGTTGCGTTAAATCACTTAAGCCACGATGGTGGAATAAAGTCAGTTAACCCTCTGTAGAAAGCATTTGCAAATGCCAGCGTCTGTCGATTAAGTTTATAATCTGCAACCACATGAACATATTGCGTCTCGTTCTCATTTGTCACAACAATATCCCTGCCACCTGGTCTGAGTTCAACGACATGATTTTTACCGAAATATCACACTGTAATTGTAGGATCCAGAGAGAGTTCCTTTACATCACCATCGAAGTGCTGGATATACATGAGATTGCTATAAACCTTGGGATCAAGAGACGACCGACAGTTCATCAAAGAAGCTGTGTCGTCCCAACAACTTTTGCACAAAGACGTGTGAAAAGGAGCAATCTAACGATATTCCCTCATAGAGAGCTTTACCAACAATTCTTCCAAGAAATTCAACCATCTGCAATCTATTTTCGAGATACCTTGCAGATGTATTTGGCATCAGAAGCCTATCTTCAGTTGAGGTTTGGATGAATAGTCCATACTCAGGTGAGAAGGCAGCTTTTGACAAATCAGTTAAGAACCCCTTCGACAATCCACCGTAGTCTAGACCGGCCTCTGGAAGTCCACATTCGCTGACAAAAGATACATGTGTAAGTGACTTCAATCTTGAACCCAAGGTGTTCGATTGACGGAATTCCTCGTGAACAATATTCCCTCTGCGGATGACTATCTCAATATTTCTAAAACCAGGCCCTACTACTTCACCAGCCATGACTCGAGAGATTTTAATAATTCCTTGTAGATCTCGGGTGCCGCGTCGACATCCCCACAGTGAACGCATGCTTTCATCATCGCATTCATCACTATAGTGTTGAGCCGCTTGAGATAGGAGTTGATGTAGGAGCCCATCGGGAGCGCACGGATAATGCTCGTTGGAAACAGGCGCGAGACGATGTCCTTCGATCAGGTTTGTTGAAGGGAATCGTAGAGGGAGCTCGAGGTGCGCGAGAATGCCGAAGATATGGCCATCCGATTGATCTTCTGGATGTCTTCGTGTCCTTCCTTCATGTTCTCTTCCAGTATCCTGTCGACCATGGACATTGCGAACTTGTACTTCCTTGACGAAGCGGGGTTGTCGTTTAACAGAACCAAGATATGGGAGAGAGCTCGGCGAAGATGGAATCAAAGGATCGACCTCCCGAATTTTACCACCCTATCAATTTCTTTATTTTTTAGTGAAATTCCCATGGATACAGTCAGACCGCCTCGTCCATGTGCATCAAGCAAGGACTATCTACATTGCGTGAGCATGACCTCCAAGATGCTTCTTAGTGAACGACGTTGCAATTCAAACACAAGTCTGACTATCAGGAAGTGTGTGTTTCTCTTCGACGTCATGCAAATTGAAAATGTTGGCACAAGTAACTTCATCTTCAATGACCAATATCAATAGCGCCTCCAGAAATACATCCTACAACGTACAGAGATAACACTGCTTGCTTCTCGATCTGGCCCATCTTGGCCATGCACTTGTTAGAAACCCTAGAAATATGAGAGTAACCCATCAAATGATAATTTGATTTCGAAAAAAAATCGAACGCAACGACGGCAAGTACACCATCAAGCCATTGAAAAATTTGGACTGTTAGAGGACAATGTCACAACTCCAGAAATGCAAACATCAAAAATTACAGAGCTAAAATGAATTTTCTACAAATTTTTTTTATCTGAAAATGAGATTAACAAAGTAATTCTCAATTTCAGATTAATTTTTGCAGATTTTCTTTGGCCAATATGAAAAGAAAATTAAAAGAAAAACACTGACTAATTATATATATTTTTATGGCCTCAAATGCTATTTTTTATTGAATATCTTCCTAATTTACGAAAAATATTAAAAAATGCGAAAAATATGAAAAATTATTTTTTGTTCAAAGTTAGTTTCCTGGACTTGGCCAAGGCTTCCAAAGTCGATTTTGTAATTTTCTCATTTTTTCTTGATTTTCTATGAATTTTCAAAAATAAAAATACCGAAAAATACTAAAAACATGGAAAATCATTTTTTGGTCAAAATTGGTTCCCTAGGCTTGGCCAAGGTCCCCAAAGTTGATTTTTCAATTTTATGAATTTTTATGGGTTTTCTATTAATAATAAAATAAAATAAAATAAAATAAAATAAAATAAGTGATTGAAAATTAGGTGTCAACATCGAGCAATTAAGGTTTATCTGAGATGTCAAGAGGGTCACGAATCCAATAGAGAAGGGACAAAATCGAAACAGGTTCAAATCCAAATCTCGTGGGTGATCGAAGAGAAGGGAGAGGAAGGTATAGTGTTGGAGATGTCAAAAATGGGGCCATGAGAAGTAGGACTGTAAAAACAAGCCCGTTTCTAAGAAGGAAGCCGAATCATCCTCAGAGAAGAAGGAGGTCGAGACAGGGGATATGTATGTGGCTGCTGCATGTATAGCACAATCAGACAAGGATATCTGGTACATCGACACCAGTGCCTCATACCACATGACGCCTCGTAGACACTGGTTTTGTGAATATGAGCAATATAATGGTGGAGATGTCATGCTTGGAGATGATATTGCAGTTCAAACAATCCCTTTTCATCGATATGCCCTACCCTCTAATGCCACAACATAGATATATCATATCCATCTTCCTTTGCCTTTTCATAGATGAACCCACCACCAACAATCATTGTTTCCTCGAGCAGCTTAGATAATGTCTCGTGACAGACTCCTCGTGCAATCACAATAAAACCTCGAGCCATCATCACTTTTGTAGATGACTATTCAAGAGCCACTTGGCTATATCTAATGAAAAGTCGTTCTGAGTTATTTTCTATTTTTTGTACATTTGTTAATGAAGTACGTACTCAATTTTCTACCTCTATTTGTATTCTTCGAAGTGATAATGCTAAAGAGTATTTTTCCAAAACTTTCTTTGAATTCATGTTCCAACGGGGCATTCTTCATCAATCTTCTTGTTCGGATACACCACAACAAAACGGTGTAGCTGAAAGAAAGAACCGTCATTTGTTAGAAATTGCTCGTTCCTTACTATTTGAA
Organism: Psidium guajava; assembly: GCA_016432845.1. Classification (NCBI taxonomy): domain Eukaryota; kingdom Viridiplantae; phylum Streptophyta; class Magnoliopsida; order Myrtales; family Myrtaceae; genus Psidium; species Psidium guajava. Next base: position 31,398,249 of record CM028229.1, on the reverse strand, counting down.
ATGAAGGTAGATAAATCCTTTTGGGCTGACGCTATCATGACTGCATGTTGTCTTATCAATCGCATGCCATCATCTGTTCTTAAGGGTGCAATTCCTCGAGTTAAATGGTAAAGGGAGTACTAGATTGCTCTATGGGTTTCGGATTCTGTGAACACTGTCTTCATGGAAAACAGAATCGAGTTAGTTTCCAACACACCGGCACGAGAGCAACGGAGATTCTGGAGCTGATTCATAGTGATGTTTCGGGCCTACTCCGACTCCATCTATGGGAGGATCTAGGTACTATGTATCGTTTATAGATGATTTTTCAAAATATAGTTGGATTTATTTTCTTAAAAGTAAATCAGATGTTTTTGAAAAATTTCGAGAATTTAAGGTTTTGGTTGAAAATCAATTAGGCAAGAAAATCAAGGTATTTTGTACGAATAACGGATGTGAATTTCTTTTGTGTGGTCCTTTTGGTTCGTCTTGTTTCTTGGACTCGCCTTACACCCTTGCACCCTTCGTAACAACTTGTAACCTTGGGTACGAGGCTTGTGTTTGGCTCCATTTTTGTATCGCGTTGTGATTTGCTAATATTATTCTTACCTTACCAAAAAAAAAATAACGGATGTGAATTTTGTTCTGGGAAGTTCGAGCAGTTTTGTGTGGATAATGGTATCCTAAGGCAGAAAACGACTCCATATACGCCTCAGTAGAATCGGGTGGCCGAGAGGTTAAACTGATCACTCATAGAAAAGGCGAGATGCATGTTGAGTTGGGTAGGTTTGGAATATAAATTTTGGGCAGAAGCTGTAGCTACGGCCAGTTATTTGAAGAACCGGTCACCAACTTCATCAGTGAAGAACCGTACACCATTCGAGGTAGTGTTTGGGAAGAAGCCGAATCTGTCACATGTTCAAGTGTTAGGGTGTGATGCGTATGTTTATGTACCCAAGGAGAAAAGGGGTAAGCTTGACAATAAGTTCGAAAAGAACATATTCGTGGGATACAAGGAAGGAGTCAAAGGCTATAAACTATGGAATGCAGAATCGAAGACCATCGTATATAATAGGGATGTTGTCTTTCGTGAAACACAATCCCAGGTAGGCACATGAAAAGACGATGAGCCCAAGAAAGCAGTAGTGCTTGAAGAAAGCCCGAAGGCTGAGACTGTGGAGATGGTTCCACAGAGTACACCAGTGGAGTCTGATTCTAATCTAGAACAAGGGGACTTGGTTAATGAAATTGAGGATGTAGATTCGGATGAAGACTCGGACACAGATAGCATGCTGGTTCTCAGGAAGTCAACGCGAGAAAGAGAGGTACCACTTCGATACTCACTTAGTGCATTGAGTACGTTTTATGCCTTGAATATTACTGGAGATGATCCTAGTTCTGTAAAGAGGCGAAATCCATGGATGATGCGAACCAGTGGGAGCTCGCAATGATAGATAAGATGCAGTCACTTGATCATAACGAGACATAGACCTTGTGTAAATTGCCTAAGGATAGAAAGACAATTGGGTGTAAATGGGTGTTTAAACGAAAACTAAAATCAAATGGGACTGTAGAGAAGTACAAGGCAAGGTTTGTGGCCAAGGGGTATTCTCAGATCAAGTGAGTTGACTACGACGAGATTTTTTTCTCTCGTGGCAAAATTGACCTCGATATGATTTGTTCTGTTTGTAGCAGCGGCATATGATCTTGAGGTGGAACAGATGGATGTAAAAACGGCTTTCCTTTATGGGGATTTGGAGGAGGAGATTTATATGAGGCAACCAGAAGGTTTTGAAGCAAAAGAAAAAGGAGAATCTGGTGTGCAAGCTGAAAAAGTCCTTATATGGCCTCAAACAGTCATCGAGGATGTGGTACCAAAAGTTTGACACATACATGCTCCAGCTCGATTTTATGTGTTCCAATTTTGACCACTGTATTTATGTGAAGAGATTGGGTAATCAATTTGTCATCCTCACACTTTATATGGATGATGTGCTATTAATCGAGAATAACATGAAAATGTTGAAATTCGTGAAAGATTTGTTGGCTAGGAAGTTCGATATGACAGACTTGGGGCTTGCAAATTTTATTCTAGGCATGTAGATTGCAAGGGATCATGAGAAACAGAAGCTATGGCTGGGGTAGGAGAAATACATCAAAAATTTTTTAAAGAAATTCAACATGATGGACTGCAAGCCTATTGGTACTCCTATACCTTTAGGGACTAAGTTATCTACAGAACAGTGTCCTAAAATGGATGAGGAAGCTGAAGTGATGGCCCGAATTCCATACACAAGTGCAGTGGGTAGCTTGATGTATACTATGGTGTGCACGCGACTGGGTATAGCCCAAGCAATGGGAGTCTTGAGTCAATATATGTCTAACCCGGGTAGAGAACATTGGAATGCGATCAAAAGAGTTTTCACGTATCTTCGTGAAAATTGTAATTTCTCTTTATGTTTTGAAGGTACAGGGAATGGAAACATCATTGATATCGTAAGCTATGTAGATTTAGATTGGGGTGGAGATATTGATAGTAGATGGTCTACTAGCGGGTATATTTTCACATTATTTGGGGCTGCATAGAGTTGAATGAGTAAGAGATAAAGCATGGTAGTGCTCTCTTCTACAAAGGCTGAGTACATGGCTCTTATTTATGCTGGAAAGGAGGTCATATGGTTATGGCGATTGTGTTTAGAGCTCGGTTTTGAGCAAGATGCTGTGGAGATGAGATGTGATAATTAAGGGGCTATTCATTTAGCTAAGAATCCAGCATTTTACTCACGTACCAAGCACATTGACATAAAATATCATTTTATCTGAGAGAAAGTGGAGAAGAAAGTGGTTCAACTTAAAAGGGTCGACACGAGAGAAAATAGTTCAGACTTCCTTACTAAAACTGTTATGGGTGCAAAGTTTGAATGGTGCTCTGCTGCGATTGGATTGAAGATGAATGATATTGGAAATGATCTCATTTGCGTGAAATATCCACCAAGTGGGAGAATGTTGGAGGTTGTGAATACTTCGAGAACCCTTATTTCTCACACTGGGTACGCCTATGTGAACTTAGGGAAATCGAAGTATAAACTGATAATATGGAACCCTTGTGCATGGAATGCGGGGGTTCGAGGGCAGCGCCCCTAAAATGGGGGTCCCGTTGCCCGGTCAGCTGGCGGAGGTTCCGCTCTCCGGAGAGCGAATGGCTACCCCGCTCGCCAGTGAGTGGGCGAGGGCTCGGGGCAGCGCCCCCGAAACAATATCGGGTTTAGGTTTTTGTTTAAGTTGGCCCGTTTGTTATGAGATTAAAGGGCTTTCAGATATGTTAGGGTTTTATATTGTACTCGTATGAGAAATCATTGTAATGAGTGGAAAAATATAGTGAAATCTCTTTGCAGGACGTAGCCTTATTCTGGGATGAACCTGGGTAATCTCGTGTGTCATCAATGTTTTATTTTCTGTATGATTGCATTGATATTTGATTTCAGATAAATCTCATCAGCATGCTGTCGAAAAAGTGGGAGCATTTGTCTAGTAACAGTCCTAGGCTCCATATCTCCCAACTCAATTTCCGAGAACAGGCTCATTTCGTGAACTTTGTGGACAAAGCATTGTTACTTCACAACTTTCCCCCGGAAGTGTTTTCTCTCTTTTGCAAAAGAGAACTGTTTCTGATACATCTCTCATCGATGCTTGGTTTACAGAGGTGATAAAGCGCAAAGTTGAGGTTCTCCATGCGTGCATAAATGAAGGATTGCTCGAATATGTGCTACCTAGTTGTGTCTTTAACTCTAAAGCACTGATTGAGTTCTGCCTATCTATGCCGTATGAACTGAGGCCCCCTTCCTTCTTAACGCTTTCGTGCGTTGATTTCGGGAGTGAAAGTTCAGTGAAGAAGCATCTTCGTGCTGTTCTCTTGAGGAGTTGTTTCTAAACAGATGGAAGTGGAGGAGAGGTTCTTCAAATCTCTGCTCCCAAGCTTCTGAACGTGCGCATATTTGAGCATCCCCTTTATGAGGGTTTGGAAAGTACTCTCCATTTAGTGGTCCATGGAGCTCGTATCAAGCCCTTTATTTATAGAGGGTGATTTATCGATTACTATACAATATCGAGTTCGTTCTCTCTAGTTGCTGCTCAGATTGATCTCCCTTTGGATGGCCTCGTCCCCGTCATCGTTGTGCTTACCATGAACATAAGCTCTTAAAGGATCTTTTGTGTGTGAAACGCCTGTTTTTATTTAACCCATCAAGGTACGTATTTATTATACTCTTCAGTGCTTCAGCTATGACTCCTTGGAACATATAATATATTTCATGGTGCTTTTGATCATTCTGAATTTGATATAGCAACTTTGTCTTTTTGCTTTCTTATTTAGCTTATATACAAGAGACCGGATCTTCTCACCTCTCTCACCGTCTTCCGTCACCTCAATGAACTAGTATTGGACACATCTCGTCGTCCTTTGCTCTTAGAATATGGATTCATTGGTGCAATTCTTCACGAGAGTCCTCGTTTGAGTTATCTCGAATTCAATTGGGTATGTAATTTTCAAGTTGCTATCGTTGCCAGTTGAATGCTTAATTAACTATGAAATCAACTAACACACAAATGTGATGAACCAGGGCATTTATGTGCTTTCCAAAACAGTCGATGCGAACTTCAGTCCTGTGCCTCTGTTTCCAGTCGTCACTTAAGGTGATCAAAATTTGTAACTTTGTAGCTGGTGATGGGGCACTCAGAGCCATAAGGATTCCTCTGAAGATGGCTGGAGTTTTAGAAGAATTTTTCAGACATCCTCGACGGACAGAGCAACTGCCAGGGAACTTGATGCAACTTCTAAATGAGCTTCCCAGGACTGCCGACCAATATGAATTTTTGTTAGGTGTTTGATCCTTTTTCTATGCCTAAGCACAGATGTTTAACTTTTATTATTCTGCTTAATGGACCCAAGATTTATTCTTTTGCTACTATATCTTTTCTTTTGTCAAGATTAATTTTTATTTTTCTGTCTGATTAACTTCTTTTGCCTCGATTAATGGACACATCTCGTAACGCCACTGTGTATGATTTTTGTGAGGGAGAATTCACTCGTTCGGCGACGCTTGACCAGCTTACCTCCTGGCCCGAGTTCCCCCCGGTGCTGTCCCCGACTAGGCAGGATTGCCTCAGATGGCTGCCTCACCTGTCTGGGAATTTTTCTGTATCCTCAGCCTGGGATGATATACGACGCAAACGAAGGCGGGTTTCCTGGCATGGCTTTATTTGGGACCGCCACATTACTCCGTGGCATGCTTTCCATTTGTGGCTCATTACTCTCAACAGACTACCCACCCAAGTTTTACTGATGAATTATCGCAGAATCATTGAAGGCGTTTGCCCCTTCTGTCGGTGCAGACCAGATTCCATCAACCATCTTTTCTTTGGGTGCACTTTCACGAATGCCATGGCTCGTTTCTGGGCTGCAAAATGCAGCCTTGTCTAGACTAATAAACAGTGGTTGGATAACCTCTGTTGGGCCATGAATCACTTCGGTGGTTGTCATCTTCATCACTGCATCGCCCGATTTTCATTTGCAGCCTTGTGTCATCTTATTTGGACCGAGCGGAATAACATTATATTCAGGAATCAAACCCGTCATGTTGCCGCACTCAAGAAACACCTTTCTAAAGTTGTCTAGGATAAAGCCATTACCATTCAAGGAGCTGAAGATAACCCCAGGAACAGACGTATTCTTTCTGCTTGGGGCTGTTCTATGTCGATCTTAACTTGATTCGGGTTTTGTTTGGTGCTTGCAAGCTGCTGTTGTTTTGGTCGCGGTTCTTGCAGCTCGTTGCTGCTTTGGTTGTCTTTGTTCCTTTGTGCAGTTGATCCTCACTCGGGCTTGTCCGAGTTTCCGTTGCGCATTTCCCCGCCAACCCTGTACCCTCTCCAACATTTGTGTTGACTTGGGTGGAGGGTTGTCCTTTCTTTGCGGGCTGTGCTTCGGTTTTTTGTAAGCGCCTTTGTTTAGTCAATATCATTCTTATCTTTACCAAAGAAAAAAAACTTCTTTTGCCTTAGTAGTATAATTTTGAGTACTGTTAGTGGTCGTCCCTTTACTTTGACCAAAACAGAAATCCATGGACTTTCTTCTCCATTAGGTGAGGGGTCTGCTTCGCCATCTTTTCTGGAGCGCAGATTCATCTTCAAACGTGCTCTGCATGTCAATGGCACCATGAAATCTTTAAAAATACCTTTTAGCGGGAGAAAGTTCGCATCGCATAAGACATAGCTCAAGCACAATGTACGAGGAAAAAAAAAAGTAAAAGAAACAGAGTGCCCGTCATTGTAATCTTCTATGATTGGAAATTCATACAAAGACTCAAAGATTAGGTATTTTCTAATGGGGTTACCCCACTTCCCCGATACTTTCATCAATCAAGCTCAGACGTAATTTTAACTGAAATTTTTTAAGTTGATTTCACTACTCACGATAGTAGTGAAAACATGTGGGGAAGCAAGCGAAGACTTGGATAATAGCATCATAAGAGGCTTACTCTAGGGACATTGGGCTCAAGATGTCAAGTAAACTAGCTATTTCACCTAAAACTTCCCTTCTTGCTTTCAAGTATTTCATACCCCGATTGAAATGTTGACTTCGACTTTAGTTCCTCGCAATCACCCTTGAACAGAAGGTTCGCAGGTATTACAATAAACAGAAATACAATATATATAATTGATCGAGTTCCTCCAGTAAGTTCAGCTCAGGTAATTTAAAAGCGAATGCAAGGTAAAGGCTCCACCAGTTAATTCTCAAAGCATCCTTTATCAATGACCTAAATGCAAAGGACATTGTTATTGTTCCCTCTCTTTCAGAAAACATACAAAAAAGTCTCATAGATTTCTACACGAAATTCCCTGCAACAAAAGAGATAGGAATTCATGAGAAACATTGACCCAGTCTACTCATAGATGTTCTATCTCATGCCAGAATCAAACGCTATCTCTAACTTGCACCAGAATCGGAGCATAATCAGAATATCCACATGATATGCAATCCCCAACTCAAACCAAAATCAGAGCACAATCAGAATATTTGCTTGATTAGTGATCCGATATTGATTCAGAATATTTGCTTTATTACTTGATATTCTCTTTTAGTGAAAATACATGTATCACTCATTGTAATACACAATTTAGAAATCAAAATATGCAATTCTCACATATTACCTGTTTTGTGCATCTCTATTGCAAAGAAGACAAAAAGGGATTGGAAAGGAAGAGGAGGAAAGCAATTAATGTCAAATCATTGCAAATTTTTATTTGTTGCCGGTTAGCGAAGGGAAATGCCAGCATAATAATATTAATTCATATAGAATGACAAAATTGTGTGAGAGAGAACTGCAAATAGCCCATATAACATAGCTGAAAGCGAGCCAAAGATTCCAAGAAGAGAGCTTTTTTGACAATTATATAATTGCCATAAACCAAATTAGGCATCACCGTGTGAAAACATGAATTGAAGCATGCCATCTTGCTTATACCGATGGTTCTTGGTGCCATTGAAGCAAAGTATGAAATAACCTTGACTTAATGCAGCTTCCAACAGTAGATTAACATCTTCGTGGAATGACGAATTGGAGATAACATGAACCATAGGCCTCTAAGAAGTTATAAAAGAATGGTAACAAATATAAATCTTTTGTGCATACGTACACAATACAAGGTAAAACATTAAACCCTCTTACTGTCTGTCTTCATGGAGGACAAGACCCTGATATTAGTAACAGACGTACAGAGAAAGGATGGAGGAAACCAGATCTGAATAATGACGTCAGTGGAAGACTTGAAGACGGGCAGACGTACAGAGAAAAGCAAAGCCGAAGATGAAGCTGAAGACCAGATCTGAAGCCAAGGTGACGACAGGAAGACGAAGCGACCAGATTGGCCGGTGGCCGAAGACCAAGACAAACAGATGCACGGAGAAAGAAGAAGCCAAACACAAATACGACCCCAAAGACGACAGAGAAGTCAAATTTGAAGATCTAACAATACATCTTCCCTCGAAATAAATTAAAGCTTAACATGCAACTCGTTTAAACCTAGCCAGGGTATTGTCCCCAATATTGATTCTGAAGTATTAGCAACAAAGGCCTCTCCAGTTTGCAACTCTATGGAGAACAATCATATGAGAGATAAAAGGAAATAATGGCACCACCAACTTTGCCAGTCAGTTACACTTCATTTATACATGATTAAGAAAAATATCGTACTAAAAGTACCAAAATTTAATTTAAATGTGCATAGGAATTAAGAAACTTAAAAAGAAGTGTTTAATTTGGAGTCGTCGGCTGCCATATTTTCCGCAAGAACTGTCATGCCAACGCCAGCCGTGCTGACAAAGATTGCAACGACTTCTGATACATTTCAAGAATCTTGGCCCAAAAGGATGTTGATGACAGTCTGAAGAGGAATCTCCGCCTCTCTCTCCCTTTTATGGGAGTTCTCTCTCCCGATTTCGATCTGAGAGATTTTTTTCCACGTCATCCTTTACGACTTCTGGTGAAAATCTTCATCTCTCCTTCCACTTCTGTCGCAGCACGCGATAACTTTTAGCCGCGCCACCGTCTTGTTGCGGTTTCCTCCTCCACTTGACAAGCGCTCGAGAACGTTCCTCTGCCATTGCACCTCCAATCCTCTATAGCCCACATGCATTCTTGTCGTTACTAAGTATGAACTACACCCCAACATGCCTCTTCTCGATTTGCCACTTTTGGCCTTACATATTTTTGTCTTATTAACATTTCCTTCTTTTATAATTGTAAGCACGTTGTTCTAAGTTTTTTTAATACTCTTACATCATTATTGCTCAATTTTTATTTTCCATTTACGAAATTTTTTTTTGCCTACGGTAGTCATTGTGATGGATTTTACATGACATTTATATTTTCATTATTAAATCATTAGTTTTAAGAACGCATTGTAAGCTAAATGTCTACATCTATCCAAATGATCTCCATTAGAAAGTCCATCGTGTATATAGTAAGTGAGGGAAATTTTGTCTAAGCTAGCACGGCGTGGGTCGAGGAGCAGGGTTAAGGCTATTATCGTTCCTACTCAATTGAGGTTGTAAAGACACCCAAATTAGAAATATAATTTTTCCTATCGAAATCCCAAGAGGGCGCATACAATTTCAAATCATAAAATATGCAACAAGGAGAAACACAGATTTCCCGCTTCCTTACTCGAGGTCCTCCTATCAAATATGCCAACATCCATTGACTAAGATTGACACCATTTTACTTCCTTTCCCGATTTTCTATAAATGCTAATTATATAGCCCCTAACAATGGCAACTTCAAGATAAGTACTTGGTAGCGTTCCTTTTTGGGCATGTTTTGAAGTAAGATTTTAATGATTTTGTGATTGTTATTATAAATTCAAGATGTTTTCACAGGTCATATAATTATTCCTTACTGAACTTATTTATTTTATTTTGAGTGTCTTCTTCTGACGAACCACACGAACGTACCCGGTAATAAAAGAATGATAAGCAATGGTGGAGGGAGAAAATTATTGTAAATAAAATAAGGAATTTTGATATTCTGTTCCTTCTTTTTGCCTTTATAAAGTATTGTAAATGTCAATTTATTATGGTAGAGCCATTACTTCTCCCTTTGTATGACTTTCTACATTAAAGTACACACATTATATAAATGATGAGGAGTTACAAAAATGATATTGAAACAAGGAAGAGAGTGAAAGAAGCAAACATAATAAATAGGAGAGAATTGTCCAAAAAGTTCTAAACCTATTGCACTTTTGTCAATTTAGTCCTAAATCTTTTAATTTGGCCAATTGAGTCATATTGGCCGAAAATCAATAACATGGATGCTGAATATTCTACGTGGCACGATCAGCGTTGACATGGATGATTTTTAATATTTATCAAATTTATATTAATTTATTATTATTATTTATTTATTTCTTTTTCGTTTTTTTCCTCCATTTTTTCTCGGCCCACTGAGAAAAAAATAGAGAAAAAATGAAAAAATAATAGAAATTTTTAGAATCTATTAAAAAATTATTAAAATTGCTCACGTCAACACCTGTCATGCCATGTAGGATGGCCGGCGTTCACATCAATGATTTCTAATCAATAGGACTCAATTGAAAAAATGTGAAAATGTTTCAGATTCAATTTGTAAAATTAAAAAATTTTAGACTGAATTGACAAAAGTGATTTAGAACTTTATGAACAATTTTCTCTATAAATAGATTATTGGGGGGAGATATAAAAATGGTTATATTGTAAACTAAGACAAAATGGCTAAAAAAAGTTGCAAAACCCTGAGATTGCTCCATTTGCAATAGCTTATCCATATATTATAAGTTGGAATTTTTCCTGACCTGGGAGTCTTAGGAGTTAAGTTTGTCTCATTCATACACCCAAATTGTATGACATGAAAGTTCCTAAGCAACTTTGAAAGCATGATAGTGAATAAATAAAGATATAATTGAGGGAAAATAGTAAAGTTGAAAGCTCTCAAATTCTAACCTTTTATCTATACGAGTTATTCTAGAATGTTTAGTATAATCTGACCCCCAAACAAAAATTCAACAACCATCCTGCAGAGAAGCTTCCTAACAAAGAAGTTAGGTTTAACATGTGAATAATAACTTGAATGTTTAGATAGTGAACGTTTTGATCGTAGAAGATGTTGTGTTGACTCGTACTTTTACATTTTTGCTTTTATCTTGGATATGTAGTTAGTATATAAAATTTTCATTATATTGGACATTGAACACCTCACCTCGTATCTTTACATAGAGAACATATATAACAGGGATGGGAACTTCCTTGGCCTTTCCTCATACTCTTTATTATCATCATTGATAGGTTTTTATGTCAAGATGTTCTATAAGCTAAATTTTACGTTCGATTGAAGGATATATTTTTTTTTTTGACAAAGGAGTCACTGTGTTGTATCTTAGATAACATCTATATCCCTCATTGTTATTTAATCTTTCATTTCAAGAATGCATTTTAAGCTAAAATGTCTTTTTTTTTTATATCAAAGATGATCTCGACTAAAATAGTATCATGAATATAGTCTAGGAAGCACCGATATTCTTTAGGGGATTTCGTATTGTGTCTGACATTCTTCGATACTCCAGCACTCTCTGACATGCGACTAACAAATGGTTAGCACTCTAGAAACGCTATTGACATGCGAGTCCAACATCCTAACATGCCATTTCGACATGCACAAGGTCGATTTTAGCATTTTCAATAAATAATGGATCAAAATATGAATTTATCATATATATACCTAAGTCATATATCCAATCACCAAAAGAAGAAGAAGAAGCTATTTCCCATCCTTAATAGAAGAAGAAGAAGAAGAAGAAGAAGAAACTCACCATTGATATTATTATGTATATATGAAATATACATTTAATATATAACATGTCAAAATTCTCTATTTTTTTAAATGACGCGTCATGTCATGTTATGTCGCGTGTCGGTGTCGATGTTACTTAGCACATAATTAAGGAGGGGAACTTTGTTCTAGCTAGCACGGCACTTGGAGGGAGGGACAAGGAGTAGGGTTAAGGTCACGGGGGTTGGGAACACCGCCTTGCCCTATTACCATTCCTACTCAATCGAGGTCGTGAAGGCATCCATCCAAAGGGAAAATTGTCCAAAAATTCATAAACCTATTACACTTTTGAGAATTCAATCCTAAACCTTTTAATTTTGCTGATTGTGTTATAAACCTTTTTACGTTTTGCCAATTGAGTCCATCTGACCAATTTGGCTAGAAATTATTAACGTGGACGCTAGCCATCGTATGTGGTACAGCCGTTCGAAACCAACATGTCAATTTTGTCTTCTTTTCATATCCGAATCATGGAATCCTCTCTCAACTAATGAGAGTTCATTCAAAATCACTTTATTACGATCTAATTTCGAAACTGAAACATTGTTTTCAACTTGTAGATTGCCACGGCTAACGACCGTGCACGAGCCGACAACATTTTTCAATCAATCTTGAGGACTTCGGAGGTCCTTCCACAGGACCAATTGTACCACAATTTAACAGAAACATGTGACGCACAACCATTGGGGAACCAATTAAAAATGACATCATTATTGATATTTGGTGGACGTATTCTTAGATAGTCCAAAGCGTCCCCCAATTCTGTCCTGTGGGTCATTGCCGTAATTTGATGAGAATTTTGTCCTCCTACGTTAGTCCATCGTCGCTCTGTATAAATCAATAATTTAAAGGGTTAACACCACAAAAAATTTCAAGTTGGTGCACTTATGACAAATTTATCTTAAACTATTTGTTTTACCACAAAAACTGTCAAATTGGTACATCTGTGAAAAATTTGCACAGACTTTTTTTTACCAGCAAAAACTCTAAACTGATGCACCTATGATAAATTTATCATAAATTGATACACTTGTGATAAATTTACACTATGTTAGTTTCCATTAAAATCAATACACAAGCGACAAACAAATGGAAAAAATCCCAAATCAGTACAACCATAAACTATCACTTGTTATCTGACTCAACAATTTGACAGTAAAATTTAACAAAAACTGACATAGAATAAGTTTATCACAAATGTACCAGTTTTGGGTAAATTTGGAACAGATGTACCAGTTTAGGGTTTTTGGTTGTCAAAAAATTAGTTTGGGGGTTAATTTGTCACAGACATATCAATTTGAGATTTTTTGTGATAAAAAAATAATTTAGGGTAAATTTGTCATAAGTGCACTTAAATCCACACACACATCAAATGACTTAATTGGTACATAACACCAAAAAAATAAGCGAATTTAGAAATTCTTGTAAAATCAGTGATGCAAGCACTTCCACAATATGCAATGTCGATTTTTAAGATCTCCGTTTCTATTTGCCAAAGTATTGAACAAAAAATTGCTGAGTTTTGGTGGAAAATAGTGAGAATAGAAAGGAGTTACATTAGAGGATATGGGAAATTCTTAAACTCCGAAAAAATAATGGCGGATTGGGCTTTAGAGATTTGATGACAATCAATAGAATAATGCTGGGAAAGCCGGCTTGGCAGTTGGCACAGGCCCCTTCCTCATTATGGAGCCAGGTCTTCAAAAGGATTCTACTTCCTGAACTGTGACTTTTGGAGAGCTGGTAGGGGAACTTGACCATCATGGGGTTGGCAAAACCTTCTTATAGGCAGAGGAACTATTAATCCTTCCGTCATGTGTCGGTCGGAAAAGGGGAAACCATCAGAATTAGAGAAGATAAATGGATTTCCATAGAAGTGATTGGCGGCCCTGCTAACAGAAATGAGCCTTAGAGAGTGGCGGAACTGATTAATCCAGATAACTCAACTTGGAAGATACTAGCTTTGAACGAACTGTTTGATGAAGAATTGAAAAATGAAATCCTAGCGATTCCATTGTATACAAAAAAAAAAAAAGAAGGGAAATAGCAGTCTGGACAAACACAAAGTCTGGGGTATACACATTGAAAAGTGGATATAAAAAATTCAGGGAGGAAAGTGAAAAGCAGTGCCGATCCTCGGCTTCATCCTCCTATCAGTCCCCTCGGAGCCTCTTGACAAAGATTTCCTGGAAAGATGCATTATTTGACTAATTACAGATCATGTCCAAGGGTGCACCACAAAATAAACGAGTAGACAAATAAGATGGTGAAGAAGAATTTGCAATGTTGCATAAAAGAAAAGGAAGAAGATGTTAGTTAAATGGCTAAGGAAGTGCCACGTGTACTTTGACGGAAACAGACATTTGGTTCAACAAGACAAATCATTGCTCAGGCACATGTATATGCTGCATATTATATTGAAGCCCTCAAATTATATTATACTTGGTTGCTTTTCATATGAGAAGTGACTCTTTCTCGTTCATTAGAATTGGTGGACGGTTCTATGGGTTGTTTGGGAAGAAATCAAAGGGGTACTGATAAATTTAAAGGATGGTTGGTGTTTTAGACAATGGTGATAAGAAGTAATCTATAATTTGATAGTTCTAACAGCTTTTTCTTCATAAATTGTCATTACCTACCTGATTGTTTGAAATCCCCAGCTTTATCGGGTTATTTTATCAATTCTTGCACGAAATTACTAACCTTAATTTGGTTGAGTTACTGATTTTTCTTGTATAAGGTTACCGATTAGTTATGCAGATCTCAAGTTTTTTTGTGGCCAGTGAACGCTTATTTCCAAGTCGAGTAATTCGTCAACTTGTTTTCCAATGGAGTCGGCCAATTTCATCAAACTATCCAAGAGGCCCATCCGGGCAGCGGACCTCGATGATCCACGGGCTATCCATGGAGGAGGCTTGCGATCCATCACTGTGTCATCTCTGCTTTTTCTCAACCAGAAACCAACTCGCGAAATGCGTCGGATCCTTCTGTCCCCGCAATCCCCGTCGTCATCGCGCGATACAACACAATCCTCCCCGTCCTTTCCCATTGGAGATTCTAAGACAAACATCCCAGTAGAGAGGGAGGGAGACCAGCCTTTTTCAAAACATTTTCCGTTTTCTCCTGCTCAAATTCACACCCACGCGCCTTTTCCCGCATTTCTTCTTCTTCTTCTTCTTCTTCTTCTTCCCAACTTTTTCAGTGTCGCTGTCCTGTCCTTTTCTGTGCTTTCTTTCCTTTCCATCCTCCTGAGAGAAAAAGAAGGAAAATATGCAGCGTTCGAGTTGCGATGATTCTTTGATACCCCAGAACACGCTACTTGAGCATCTTTGTGAGATTTCTTGGTTGAGATGGCTCCCCTTTGAGCCATACGGGTTACATGGTGAAGCAGATTATTTGTGATTTTGCTCCATCTCTTGCTTGCCTTCTTCCTTGCTTCAGCTCAAAAGGAGCTTCAAGCATGAAGTCTCAACGTTCAATATGTCGGAGCAGGAACACTTTTCCAGTTTCGACTGTGAATTTCCTGTGGCAATCTGACCAGACCGGTTATAATCATATTTGGCCGGCAAAGACATCTGTTTTTGACTTGGTCATACTTCTGTTAAGCACGACTTCTTATTTCATTTGGCTGCGTCTTAATTTAAAGGGGCTTCATTGCCTAATCATGTCATGCCCCAAACCCAGCGGATGCGCAACATCCCGCCTCCTACCTATTTGAACATCGCATGGTCAATGCTAGCGATGGCCTAAGACTCGTCACGGCCAAATGACGACTATCAAATTTGCTACAACGGAAAGAGTACAACCCCAGACAGTAATACATGTAGGATAGAAAGATACAGAAAATCTAATTTACATAACATAACAAATAGCAGTAGAGGTTCGATACAACATGGAAAAAAAGACTATCCTCTGAACCTCAAAAACAACCCTAAGTTGGCTATGATAAAAAAGGGAACATGCCAAACCAAAAAGTCACTAAGCTTCGTATGTGCATCCTCGAGGAACTACTCGTCCTCTGACAAAGGAAACTCCTCCGAGTCAGACTCCTCAAATATCGGGGATCCCGGCTCACTATCTGCCTACTTGACAAACACGTCATCTGCTCCATCTATCTCCATCACTACGTCCCCATCCGCATCCAACACATCCATCGGCTCAGGGTCTATGACCTCGCCTCCAAAAGTGGCCACATTCATCAGCCCTATTAGCCCCATCCAAAAGACTAGTACAAAAGACTAGTACATTTAAACCCTGCAGGGGACCCTGCCACAACTCCTGACCCATTCGGTTGAACCATCCCTCGTATCTATGAGGGATCAAAACGTCATATTCCTCATTGACCTAGACAATGCAACCATACCTCTCATGCTCAACTCCGTCCACGGAAGGATACGAAATTATCTGTGTCTCAATCTCATAAGAGATCCCGTGACGGACTCAGCGAATAATCATGTCTATGGTCGAGGGTCTGAAAGGGTGATCAGCCATAAAATGTAAGTCGAAATTCAGCAAGCACATGTCTAGACTCAATTTAGAATGAAGCATATATCTCATGCCAGAATGTAAATCATTGCATGCATATTATGACTCTGGATCATACAGATGCAAATGTAGATGTTCAATGATTCACTTGGGTTCCTTGGTAGCTCAATGGCACTTTCGGACTGAACCCCATCGGTGGCTCAATAACAATCCCGGTTCCAGCCACGTCATAGACGTCTCAGGCCTATACCTCAACCCGTGTCTAATCACACCAAAGTTGGCACCCTTGTCTCTCTAGCTACCCGGTACCGAGCATGTTCAGATGCAAGTATAATGACCATGGCTCAGGTAGCACTGCGATTGGTACCTCCTTATCACACTGTATTCCTGGTGGCCCCCTAGAAACTGCTGGGCCGTCCTGCACGGTTCTACGACTCCGCCAAACGCACATGTCTCATGCCAGTATGTAGATCAATTATGAGCATCATAAAGTCCTCAATTGACTCGACTTTTAAATACTCATGCAAGTTAGCTTTGCTACATGCAGTTCCCAAGATTATTCACATGAGCACACAATTCACCTCAAAATACATCGAATATAATAACCGAGCATTGTATGTTGCAAAAACTTGCATTTCAAGACCCGATTTCCATTATAAGTCGTCTAGGTTCAAGGGCAAATAATCCGGCACACATGGCAATTCCTAGAGTCCATAAAAATACCAATTTACTCCTATGGTTAGCAATAAATACTCGACATTCGACGTTCAAGAAATTAAATATTTTTCGTCATAAAATATATTCTAATTCAAGTTCATAGCATGCCTGACATTCTAAATCAAGTTTATAAATGTGCTCACCTAAAAATTGAGTTCGAGATCGAGAATGGTGGACAATCGTCTCTCGGTTGAATGGCGAACTTGGACGAGCGACGGTGGCAAGGTGATTTGGCCGAGCGATGACGAGCTCGGGCTATGGTAGCAATGAGCTCGGGCTATGAACGACGATCGAGCTCGGGCCACGGACGACGACGAGCTCCGAGCCAAGCGGCAAACAACCCAAACATAGTAGCAACTTCACTTGCAGCTGAGAGAATGAAGAGGTGTAGCAGCAGTTCACGGTAGAAAAGGAGCAGTTAGCGGTTGACTGAGAAGAAGAAAGTACACGCAGCAGCCTAAAGCAAGAGGAAGAGTAGCAAGGGCAAGCTCAGCCGAGGGAAACCAGTCAAAGGAGCAACAAATGGCAACAGATTTCCAGGCAGCCAAGAGGATGAAGTGCAGCAAGAAGTCGTTGCAGCAATAGCTCAGCAGGTTCAGCTCAACCAACCGAAGGAATGGAGGGCGAGCAGCTGCAGAAACAGCTTGGGACAGCAGCTATTGAAGACTCAAGCAGCCGAAGTTGACCCACGCACGGCAGCAGCTCCAGACGAAGAAGAAGATAGCAATAGCAGCTTCCAACGGAGAAAGCAAAGAGGAAAGAAAGCAGCCATGATGGATTCAAGCTGCTGAGAAGAACAGCAAAAAAGGAGTGAAGTTCTAGCAGCAGAAAAGAAGAAGAAACACGAGCTGCGGATCCCGAGTAGCTAAACCAAGAAGAAGGGAAAAGAAGAAGAAGCAGAGCGAGCAGCATGCAGGAGTTGCAGCAACAATAGTCCAGCCGAGAGAACAGTAGATCGAAGGAGCAGTGACAGTAGAAGCTTCCAGTGGCGGCCGAGAGAAATGAAGTCAGCGGCAACCACAGGAGCACGAGTTGCAGCAGTAGGCTCAGTCAGCAGCAGGGGACAGTAGCTATAACAGCTCCAAGCTGAGGAAATACTCCAGCAACAACAAAACAGAACCCGAGCTACAGCAGAAGTGTTGCTGCATGAAGAAGAGGTCGAAGAAAATGAAGAAGAAAAGAAGATGCAGCTGAGTTCTTACATGACCAACAAGTGCAGAAGGTGGATGATTCCAATCATGAAGTTTTGTCTCATTTGCATGGGAATGAGGAAGTGGGCAGATGCATGGGAAATGGCTACGTAGCTGAGAGAGAGTGGAGCAAGTCAGCCGCAATTTCATCCAAGGAAGATGTTCCAGCTCAGCAGAAAATGGAAGTGGGATTTTAAGAAAGCACATGGGCTTGGGGTGAGGTTCAGCCGAAGATTAGAGAAGGAAAGTGGGGTGGATGGAGCAGAGTGCACTTCGGCTGGGGAGACAGAAAATTCAGCCGAAAGTATTGGAGGAATGGGATCCAAAACTCATAAATCTTCTTGTCCTCACGTACATAATTTGAGGGACGTCACAAATCATTAGATTTGATCCAAAGTCAGCAAGAGCTATTTCAAAATGTATGCACAAGTTAAACTTTTACATATCACTGTTCTCATTTCCAATATACAAAGTAGATCGAGTAATTTATCAGGTTGAGTTGACACTAGTTAATTCACAGGCATTCTACCAAATGGCTTAAATCAATGAAGTCAAAAGACTGGATTGGAATTATAAAAGAAGGGAAACTAATGTATGTGTTTCTTTTGACTGTATTACTACACAGAAAGAGCAGTCATTCACATACCGTAGAGCTAAAATTAAGGAAGTTCTGAGCATGTTTGTTTTCAGGTACGATCATGGGTGTTGTGGGGTCAATGGTCTACTGATTGGACGGTCACGGTTTTGCTAATTATTCTCTTCCTAGGTAATGTTCAATGTAGTTTTTGTTAGGGAAAGCACCGTGTTGATACAAAACTTACCCGATTTTACACATACAAGCACATCGACTAAGGCATTCTTTAAGGGGGTTGAAACATGGAGAAAAGAAATGATATTGAAGAAGGTAGGTCTGTCATGCTTGTGATCAAGGGTAATTAAATTATCGGGGTTGTGCCTTCCATGAGTAACACGCCACCTGCTAATTCTTGGAAATTGTGACCGTACGTTGTCGCGACCTAATAATTAGAGTCTAACGCATTATCAGGTTAATTGACTAACATAATTCGGATCCTCCCAAGTCCTACCGAATCGCAACTTATGTTCTTTTCATGCAAAGTTTATTCAATTTGGAGCTACCACTTACAGTTCTTAGTAGGCCAATTAGAAATCTAAATAAATTAATGGGAGAATTAATTTATTTCTGCGAATTAGAGAAAATGAGTCCGGAGAGTTGATTACATTAATTTGAAAAAATTAATGCCCATTTTGATACCAAATTTCATGAAAAATCCTTCTCCATTGATGATTGTGAATTGAATGACTTTTCCTTTGAAAATGATAGGAATGACCATATATATGCAAAAATGATTTTTTTTGTATTTTTGGATTAAATGACGACTATTATGAAAACATGCATTAAAATGGGTTATCATCCAATTTAATCTAAAAAAATGATTTCTCAAAGTCTTAACTTATATTAGATGATATTTGTGATGTAAAAACAGACCTTTGTCATGATTAACTATTTAAAAAATGAGAGTTATTTTTTAGGGGTTTTTTTATTTAATCAAACAAATAAATGAAATGCAAATATTGAACAAAAATAAAAAAAAATGTCCATAATATACCTTTTAATTTCCATTTTTTTCGATAAATTCACTCATTCCCAAATATCTAGGCTAGAGAAGAATTTTATCTGCTACGTCATCGGAGATTTGAGCCAATATGCAAATAATTTGTATAGAATAACATCATCCCTTGTTATCAAAGGGCGGAACACCAAATTCTATACTAAATTGTCGTCCTATTCCACAAGATCGTGGCTAAGGCATGCAATTTATTTTCTGAAGGGTCAATGTATAAGGGAAGCATATATTTTGGGCATGTTTGTTTATAAATGTGCAAACTATATAATAAAGGAAAAACAAACAAACAAGGCCAAAGATGAAAACCAAATGAGAAGTCAATTCAACTGGACTTGCTCAAATTTTCGAAAATTGTGAGGGATACTGAAAATTCAAATATATGGGCCACTTTCCTTATCCAAAGTTCGGTTTTGACTTAGCCACTTTCCTTAGCAAGCACAACTATTATCTACAACATGAGATAATATCAAACGATCAACGGATATGTGCAATTCAACCAACTCAAAAGGCAAAGATGATCATGGACAAGACCATCCATCATTATGCAAATTTTGGCAATTTAGATTATTTAGCAATTTTTCCAAAAAAAAAATATGCAACTCTCAAAGATATGGTCAAGATTTGAAAAAAACAACTCAATCGGATAACAATATTTATCTGAAAAAACTACTCTATCTACTGAGCATTCAGATCAAGCAAAGTGATTTTTCAGATTTTGTCGGGATAAAGATGTTACCTAATTCGAGCTCGTATCTAAACTTAAAGACCAAGCAAACTTGAACCAGACGACTAGGAAATCGCATGGATCGATCAAGAGGAATTCGCAGCAGCAAATTGAAGCTTCAATTAGCACCAAAAGACAAGGAATTCAACTCCGAAATAATGTAGTAATTGACTCCAAACTATGATCAAGAAATCTGCACAAAACAGGAAATGTAATTGAAAGAATAACTGTTGTTTTTGGCACAAACAGCAGCAAAATAAACTCCGAAGCAACAATATGTTGACCCCTAATCAATAGAAAATTTTAGCACCAATTAACAGCGAAAATGATTCCAAAAGGCAGCTTCTAAGGACCCAAATAGTGATGAACGAACAACAACTGATTTGGTCAAAATCAGCACGAACAGCGGCTGATTTGGTCTTCAAACAGTGGCAAAAAGTCCCCCCGAGCAATGGGTGAAAACTGCACTGAATAGTTAGTAAGAACGTCTCAAAACAATGCTATTTTGGGTTAAAAAAAGCAGCAAAAACGACTTGATCAACAGCAGAAAATTCCCCGAACGGTAGCGAATTAAGGACTGAATAGTAGCAAAGACCAGCACCAACAATGGGGAAGTGACTTGTTGGGGCTGAGTTCACGTCGTCTCGTGGATGCTCATCCTTAGAGGCCACGCTATGGCGTCGAACAATTGGCTAGCTTTGTAGGGAATTCCAGATCAGCGACTTCGGAGGACTTCATGAGAGGGAGTTAATCGAGACGATCTGAGTGGGTTGGTGGCTACCTTGCAGTTGTCGTCGTGGGACTCACCAAAACTCTCCTTTTGGCGTTTTCTCCTTTGGCTTCTTCGTATGTGCAGCAGCACTTAAAGACCATTTGCTATTTTATTTCTTTTCTTTTGTACAATGCGACGTGCCAATTAGGTGTGGCCTCTGGGAATGGTCATCGGTTTTCTTCAATGAATGACACTCGTATGAAGACAATAGGGAGAGAAAGAAGGCTCTTTCTTTTACGACCTCCCTCAGTTTCTCTCTCTTTCTATGCTCTGCCGTGTAATATTGAATGGTAATTCACCTCCCTCTATTACGTGATCTAGAGGTGTTTATATAGTGAAAACTTAGGTCAAACCCTAATGATGCGAGCTTAAGCTTTGACCTTTTTTTTTATTAATAAACCTTAATAAAAGGCCCTTTCCATAATTAAAATTTAGTGGGCTAAATTAAGCTCAACTCAAGCTCAAATTCTCATCAAATTTTTGGCACATATCTCTTAGCCTTAGCTAAATTTTGCAATAAGCTCTAGTTCAATTACCTGTCGAACTAAGCTTCACTCCTCGCCGTTGATGCAAGATGCAATGCATGATGAAATATGTTTGGTGAAAATTAATTCTCAATTTTTGTGCAATATATACATGAAAATCAAAAATCAAAAATTAGGTGTCAACAGCTGGCTCTCTTTCAGTGGAGGCTCGTAGAGGTTTCGCTCAAAGATCAAATTGAACCTAAATTTTGATAATATAAATGAAATAAATGACTTTTGTGGGAGTTTTAATCCCATTTTCCATGCAAATGAAGTTATGAATGATAAGCAGAAATATAAATAACATGTGTTAAGACTTCTATACTCCAAGGAAATGGATTGGAGAAACCTGCACATGGATTGCACATGAAATATCGGTCTTACCTGACACCTTATAATGCTGGTGATTCTCTTGATTTCCAAACTTCTTCTTGTGGATACAAGGATCTCAAGATACTAGGGCCTATCTGTTATCAGAAATCTCATTTTGATGCAAGACAGCGCAAGATATGTATGGAGAAATGTGCTTGAGTTATGGTTCAAGCTGCACCTTTGTCTCTTGGGACTACCATCGTTTTAGCGGGTCACCATGAGTCGGTAGAATGCTTTCTAAGATCACGAGAGCAGGTCAATCGTGAATCAGTAAAGGTTTTTGAGATTAAGATCACGAGAGCAGATCGGTCGTGATTTGATAAAGATAATGATTAAGAACACAAGAGCGGGTCGATTGTGAACTGATGAATATCTCATGAGAGCAGGTCGATCATGAGTTAGGTAAATATTTAGATCAAGATCATGAGAGCAGGTCGATCGTGATTTAATAAAGATGGAGATCAAGAACATGAGAGCAGGTCGATCGTGAACTGATAAAGATAATGATAAAAAACACAAGAGCAGGTCGATTATGAACTGATGAATATCTCATGAGAGCAGGTCGATCATGAGTTAGATAAATATATAGATCAAGATCACGAGAGCAGATCGATCGTGATTTGATAAAGATAGAGATCAAGAACATAAGAGCAGGTCGATCATGAATTGATGAATATCTCATGAGAGTAGGTCGATCATGAACTGATGAAAATCTCATGAGAGCAGGTCGATCATGAACTGATGAAAAAGAGAAATCAAAATCACGAGAGCAGATCGATTGTGAATTGATAAACATCTCATGAAAGCAGGTCAATCATGAGTTGGATAAAGATATCACGAGAGCAGGTCGATCATGAACCGAATAGGAGATGTGTCACACGAGTTTCATCAGCGTGAACACATTAAAAAGTGTGTGTCGTACGAATATCATCAGCACGAACACAAAAGGGATGTGTCGCGAATCTCACAGCACGGATCACATCAAGGAATGTACCACACGAATCTTATTAATGTGAATACAAAAAGGGATTGTGTCGCAAATCTCACAGCGCGAATCACATCAAGGGATGTATCACATAAATGTCATCAGTGGATACGATAATCTAAATCAGTAAAAATTTGCCAAATTAGGAAGGAGTTTAGAAAACTTACCTGGATTCTTTGAGCTTAAAGATCAAGATAAGTTGATTGTGTCATTCCTGTTTGTTCACTTGCGGTGTATAAAACCAATATGATATGTATTTCATAAAAATCATGCTTCACTAAAGGAAGTGGATACCTGAGGGCTTGTTCATTCAATAAACCTTGGATAATTTCGAGATCTTGGAAGGTAACTCGAATATTGGGAATGTGCTACCTACCAGATAGTGTTAGAGGTAACATCTGCAAGCATACATGCTAGAATTAATCGGTCCATGCAAAACCATTTAGCTGAGTTTGCAATGATCAGAAACAGTCTTTGTATGATATAGCAACTCATAATGTGGGTCATGCATATCTATTTCGTCAATTTTGCATTACCAATTCTATTCAAGGAGGTCATTATACCGTGAATGCCTCGAATGTAATCTGAATGGGGGACTTTAGGCCAAAATGGCTTTCTCTCACTTGAGAAAAGCTATTAATCCTAACTGCAGGATTTAAGAAAATCACTAATCTTATCGTCATCGCATTCAACAAAGCTTTGAGTAATCTCACAATTGATACGACAGAGCCGATTTGGAGGTCTTGATTAGGACCATAATGAGGGCTAGGTCAATGGTTTAGCTAATGGGACTCTTTGTCAAGTCAAGGCTATTGAAAAAAGTTCTTCATCATCTACTCTGAGTTTACAAGTTAAGAACCCTACAAAAATGAGAGAGAAATAATCTTGCTAGAACTTCTTCGAGTGATGCTTAAAATCATTTACCTCTAAGTTAATTCAAGTGCCACAATCTGAAGAGACTTTGAAATGTTGTAACGTAGGTTAGGATTTGGGACCGAGAAACGAAAAACGCTCATTTTGACTCAGAAAATATATGAGAAGGGCTTGATGTTGATGATCATTGATATCTTGTCACCGATCTTAACCTTTCTAGAATAGTCTTCAAAGGATACCATCATTGTCTATGGAGTGGTAGTCTTCTGCTAGAAATTGCACTTTGCAAGCTAATTTCTCTAGGGAGTCTTCTTTACAACCAGTCCCCATTGGAGATTTACAAGAAAAATAACATACAAAAATGTACATTTAAAGTTCAAAGGTACTTTACAAATGAACAAGAATTGAATAGGCATTGGCCTTGCTTTTGATAGGCACTTTACTTTTTATGGTCTAGGACTTTTCGTGGGATTAGCCTTTGCTTCTCTTACTCTCGACTCCCCTTTTTTGACATCTTGAATTTTTATTTTTTTTACGACGTCTTGATTTTTTTGTTTTTGGAGTGGGCCCTTTTTCTTTTAGGCTTCACTTGCTTCCTTTTTTTTTTTTACAATCCCATAGTTTTGAATCCCTTTCTTCGTAAGGAATTATAAAAATATATTTTACAAAAAAATGATGCCAGAAATTATATGAACAATCTAACATACAAGATGAGTTCACTCGGGAATTCTCTATTGACTTGATTCTCTTCTGAGTTCCTCTGCTTAGAGATGGTCCTATCTTCATCTTGGAATGACAATGATCACCAATAAGGGTTGAAGAAATGAATTTGTAAGCTCAAATAGGCTATGCAAAGGATATAAGTGTATAGAATAGAGAAACAAATGCTCTTCGTCATCCTAAGGTACTTGAATTAAAGTTAGAGTATAATGCAAAAAACCACCCGAAGATTGATGTTTTTTCGAGCGAAAAAATTTCTAGCCATTTACCTCATGCTGCTACTGGAATTACCTTCGTTAGGCCCCGTGGGTGGTTCTTGACAAGGGTAAGGAAATGAAACTGCCGCTCAAAGGGGGTTAACCAATGGACACCTGTAGTGTTTGGATAGAGAACTGAATGCCTCCTTCACTTCGGCTATTGTACCTTTTGTAAGAAAACCCTTTACCTTAAAGAATAAGGGCTATTTATCTCTCAACTCACTGGGATTAAAATGCAGGACGTGTGTGGAAATGGCTTGCCTTTCATCATCCTGTGATGCCACATTCTATATATTCGGTGCATCATATACAGCTTACACTCCCTATTTAGAGTTGGCAAATTAAACATGTGGAATATTTATGCATAAACCATAAAATGCCTAAGCACAATGCAAATGTGGCAATTTCAAACAGCTTGTCATGCTTTATGAAAATGTATTTGCTTGAAGAATAGAATATGCAAGCACGAGAAAATTCCCAGGGAATGGGGGATTGTGGATTGCCCCCTACTCATGTGAATAGATCAAACAAGTTTGAAAAGTAATCCTCGAGTCGATGAGTGGCTTGTTTCTGACTTTGCCTCTGCATAAGAAAAAGCATGTGTGAATAAGTTGAATGAAGACTTGAAACACTCTGGCTTGTTTAATGATAACAACAATCATGGCCGGTCAGATGCCCCTGCAAGGAAAGAACTGCAAGAAAGAAAATGGAAAGTTATCTCCAAAATCAAATGAGTTAAAGAGGACATACTTTCTTTTCCAAGTCAGGGTTTACTATCGATCTGTCCCATTTTTGTCAAAAAGGATCATATCAGATGATCATAGCTTTGCCTAGATCTGGGATTGCTCTAGACATGCTACGAATTTAGCTTCGAGCTTTGGTAAACGATACGATATGTTTCCATACTTGATCCTGCACAAAGTGTATGAAGAGGGCTTTAAAAAGATGAAATGAGCGAAATTGGGAAGCCCTACTTATCGATTTGCTTCAATGGTTGCAATCAAAGATATATCCTCTGGCTTGGCACCTGCAAGAAGGAAAATGGAATCTCATTTTTAGAAATGATCGGGCATGGCAAAAGATACTCCTTTTGAGATTGGGCAGCATTGATTTGGCCCCATTTTTCGTCGACCGTTACGAAATGATCAAAGGATCAGTTAAGGGCAAATCATGAATCAGCTTTGACTGGTTGATGGACTAGTGTACGGGCTGGTCGATGCATATAGTTGGACTTGCCCATATCCCTTCGTCAAGTTGAATCACGGCTATAGTAGATATTTTCCTATCAAGAGACAAACCATCTACGATTGTAGATGTTCCCCTGTTCATGCCTAGTTGTGCCCCTGGTTTTGAATTACCTAGGAAAGGAAGACTTTGTAGATGAACTTCCACTAGCCTAGGCTATTTGCAGACGAACTCTTGCATTTACCATATTGGCTTGATATTTTCATCGGCTGATGTGGCGCGACTGATGGATCGATTGAGGGATCGGCTAAGAATTGCCCCAAGGATCAACATGGAGCTAATCAAAGGACAGCTAAAGGTAATGTCGATTGATAGAGGGATCAGTGACGGCTAGTGTTGAGACTCATTGCAAGGATCGTTATGCATTCGATCCGTCTAGTTGGGCACTAATGAACGTCCTGCAATGGAACTATTTTTGGGCACCAACTTTTGTTCAAAGATAGTCTTGGTTCACGGTCGGACCAATGTGAATTAGATTCAGATTGATGAGGCTCCATTACTTGGCACAAGGGATGATTATGGGCGAAACATCGATTCGTCTCAATTGGTCGATGAACTAGGATTGCTCAAGGACTTCTACCTCGATTGTGAGCCACGAGGGTCAAAATCCATGCGTGAAGTTGTCTGAGGATTGGTCGAGCTGATGCATGGTTGGAGTCTGTGATCTACCCCTTGCTCATTAAAGGTTCACTCATTTGTGCATATGCCAGCATCATATGTGGGTCTTTAGAAATAGTGCTAATGAGGAGATACTCGAATGGAATGAATAATGTCTCTATCAATCCATTGTCGACTTGAGATGACATCATGAGATTATTCGGATGATCTTGCTTCATCGGTGAAGCCATGTACTAGTCATCATGGATGTTTGTGGACGTCGAATCGAATGGCTGATTTGGACAGTACAAAAATTGATGATCTTTGATGATCCATAATCACCTAATTGGACATTATCCAAATTTTGAAGACGCAATCTTCTAATCACGGGATTGCTTGTGGACCAAGTCAACTTGTGGATAGAGCTCACGTTTAGTGATTGGACCACCGAACTAAAGCTTCTCGGCACGATGACGACGCTCGCGTCTGACTTGTAGCTAAATGAAATAAAGAGATTCATTCTCCGGACTCAATAAAAATTCATTGTGGTGAGGGCTCATTTGATTAGAGTTGACCGAGAAGTCTTGGAACAATCTGCAGGGTCTTCACCTTGATTTGCATAATTTACTTTCCTACTTCGAACTTGGACCAAGAATTGCGAATTGAGGATGACATATGGTGGCGACTGTCGTTGCTCACGATGAGAGGTGTTCCTAGAGTGATGAACTAAGTTGTTGACCAAAGGGGGCTCGCCAATGCGTGGAAACCAATGATGACTGGTGGTTCGGTGGACGTACCACAATTAGATCACTCTTGTAGCTTCACCAAATTTGGCCCTATAATCCACTTAATGAGTATTTAGGCTTGCTCTTGCTCAACTAAAGAATCTGCATAATAACTCTTGTTGACCAATCCCAAAAGAAACGAAATTCACTGATGGACTTCAATTGCTTAGATGGCATGCTTCTTGTTTTCTAATCACATGCAACACCAAAATTAGCGAAAGAATTATAAACAAGGATATCGGCGCCAGGAAAATGACGTGGAGAAGCTGCTAAGTGACAGCATGATATTACCATTAGCTGCGATGGTCGATGACGTGACAAAGATGGTGGCGAACGGTAGGCTCTAAGGAAGGTCTCAATTGGTGTCGAGTATGCTAGCTCACTGGTTTGGACGCTCGCCTTCATATGCATATCATTGAGCCCGATGAGAGAGTTCCTAGTGAAAGTCCCCTCCTTTTCAAAATCTTCTTGTATCCCTACGTGATCCCAAAAAAACAACTTTTGCCTTGTGAATCTGTGGTAAACAATCAGAGAAAGAACATCAGAGTCCAAGACACTCCATTTTAGTCATGATCGATGCCTCTTGGCGATTACAATGGGACTGTTTCATGATAGATTTGGCTCGACTAGACTTAGCAAGATCCGCTGGATTCCTTGGATGGCTCATCGAAGCTATTAGTCACTTTGACCACAAGTGGACGTTTTACCAAAGAGTTGGCCATGTATTCTCTCATACGGTCATGAAAATCCTAAATTACGTCCCCCAGAATTGCCACCTTCAACTCCTCTAGAAAGAACGAGACTTTTTTTTCCTTCTCTCTCTTTCACTCTTCTCTTTGATGAGAACCATGATCATAGCGTGATTATCCATATTCCTGGTTCTCGATCGAGTACTATTAGTATTTGGAGTATTCATGACAAATTACTTACAAAAGTGCATCAATATGATCAATATGATGAGTGGAAAATGGTGAATCGATCCATGGCCCTAGACCAGACTAACTCACGTGACCTGACTTGACTCACGACCGTGACTTAAGAAATTCCAGTTCGGTTGGATTTTGGCGAGAAATTTGTAAAAAATCATGAGATGATCGAAATATCATGAAAATTTATGGTCACATAGCTGAGAACAAAGAAGAGAAACTTTCAAGTTTTGTGCCGAGGCTAAAAGTATACGGATCAATACAGTTTAATGCATCTTTGGAAAAATTTCGTCCAGAAAACTACCATGTGTGGTTTTTGTTTGAAGAACGAAAGGGCCATTAGGAATGTGAATTAAAGTCCAAAAATTTGCAGGCCACTAGTTCAAAGCCCAATCTTCAACTTTCATGTTTTGACTTCATTCAAAAAAACCCATTTACTGATAGTAAACAAGAAGATAATAGTGAGGACGGAACATTGAGAAATTTCAGACTGCCTTTGCCTTAACCATTAATTCCACCATAAATAGAAAACGCACTGGATTGATCTCAAATTTTTTTTTTCAAGATAGAATAGGATCTTCCAAACATTTCTTATGAGAAAAGTCATTCCAGATTTGCACCCAAAAAATGTGAAAATTCACGCATCACAGTAAGGTCAACCAGAAACAGAATCCTTCATTAAACTTAAATCAGCAAAAAGTACCATAAACTTTTGAGTCTTGCAATGCCCTAGACAAACGACCTAGAATTGAAAAGACATGAATGAAAGGATATGATTCGATAGACAAGACTGGATCTATCACTTCCAAGGACACTTTGATGGACTTGCCCTTTTCCTTGATCGCTTGAGCACCTTGCTCGCCATGATAATCTCCCATATACTTCAGCCACCCAATCAGCTAGGTCGGACTTGGACATTGTAAGGATGTGAATGTTATTATGCCTCATGAAGTGATAGACCAACGCAATGACACACGTACTAGCCATGGACCGACTCAAATTAAGTACACAAAAACACATGTACAACAATAGAGATCATGAGTTCAGAGACAAGCGAAATGATATTAATTCATGCTTTATTAGCCAAGTTTTTTAGAGCTTCAGAGGGCGAATCATACCTATTGATTTAGGTCTTATTCAGCATCTCTTAAACTCAGGGGATGTCAAGAATTCCTTTCATGCCCGTAGATTCAGGCCAAAGCGAGGGATTTTTAACATAATTGGGGTCTAGGGCAAGGTCAACCATTCCTCCATCCTAAGGCCAGGCAGAGTCTTGCCTAGACACCATCCCAGGCTCATCTAACATTTTAAGGTCTGATGCAATGCATGTCATGCATGACGAGTATAATTCACTTAATGATGGCATATCACATTAAAATAAAATAATGGAATTTAATGCCAATAATCAAGTAAACTTGCATAAATGATCAGAAAATCAAGGGCAATTCAAAATGATCGTCCACGAAAATTAGCCCAAAACTAAGAGCAAGTTATGACCACCAAGGCATAATCTGGAAAATTCAACACAGAAATCCAAAAAACATTCCGATTACACGGTCACAACCAACCAACCTCAATCCACAATCAATCAATTCAAGGACGACTCAAGAAAATGAATGGCCTAAGTCCACAATTAATTCTTACTTTTTCCCAAAAAAATTTAAGGGTTTTCTTCTTTTTTCTTTCCGAAAAGTCAAGCTTAATTTCTCAAAAATTAAAAATTCAATGTACCCATTAACTTTTTTTGAAAAAAATTAAGAAAAATCTTCAATTCCCCAGTGGAGTCGCCAAGCTGTCGCGACCTAAAAATTAGAGGTTAACGGATTATCAGGTTAATTGACTAACCTAATTCAGACCCTCCCAAGTCCTATCGAATCGCAACTTAGGTTCCTTTCATGCAAAGTTTCTTCAATTTGGAGCCGCCACTAACCGTTCTTGATAGGCTGATTAGAAATCTAAATAAATTAATGGGAGAATTAATTTATTTCTGCGAACTAGAGAAAATGAGTCTGGAGACTTGATTACATTAATTTGAAAAAATTAATGCCCCTTTCGGTACTAAATTTCATGAAAAATCCTTCTCCATCGATGATTGTGAATTGAATGAACTTTCCTTTGAAAATGACATGAATGACCATGTATATGCAGAAATGATTTTTTTTTTGTATTTTTGGATTAAATGACGACTACTATGAAGACATGCCTTAAAATGGGTTATCATCCAATTTAATCTAAGAAAATAATTTCTCAAAGTCTTAACTTATATTAGATGATATTTGTGACATAAAAATAGATTTTTGGCATGATTAACTATTAAAAAATGAGAGTTATTTTTTGGGGGTTTTTTATTTAATGAAACAAATAAATGAAATGCAAAGATTGAATAAAAATAAATAAAAATGCCCATAATATACTTTTTAATTTCGATTTTTTAGGTAAATTCACTCATTCCCAAATATCTAGACTAGAGAAGAATTTTATCCGTTATGTCCTCAAAGATTCGAGCCAGTATGCGAATAATTTGTATAGAATAACATCATCCCTTGTTACCAAAGGACGGAACATGAAATTTTATACTAAATTGCCGTCCCATTCCACAAGGTCATGGCTAAGGCATGCAATTTATTTTCTGAAGGGTCAATGTATAAGGGAAGCATATATTATGAGCATGTTTGTTTATAAACGTGCAAACTATATAATAAAGGAAAAACAAACAAACAAGACCAAAGATGAAAACCAAATGAGAAGTCAATTCAACTAGACTTGCTCAAATTTTCGAAAATTGTGAGGGATGGCCAAAAATTCAAATATATGGGCCCTTTCTATATCCAAAGTTCGGTTTTGACTTGAGAAAATTATCCCTAAAGATTTGCAAATTTATTGCAGATAATTCTCAAAATTAAGATAATTATTCAATTGATCTTAAATCTCACCCTCAAATCAAATGAACTCAGATAATTCTTAGAAGATAAGATAAGATTTCCATCATATAAGTAATCCAACCAACTCACATGTAAGAGATAATCATTCAAAATAATGGATTATCCACAACAGGTCCAATATTATCCAATTCAAATACTCTCAAAGATTAGATAAAGTTTAGCAAGCTCAACTGTTATCTACAACATGAGATAATATCAAACAATCAACAGATATGTGCAATTCAACCAACTCAAAAGGGAAAGATGACCATCATGGACAAGACCATCCATCTTTATGCAAATCTTGGCAATTCAGATTATTTAGCAATTTTTCCAAAAAAAATATGCAACTCTCAAAGATATGGTCAAGATTTGAAAAAAAAAAAAACAACTCAATCGGGTAACAATATTTATCTGAAAAAATTACTGTATCTATTGAGCATTCAGATCAAGCAAAGTGATTTTTCAAATTTTTGTCGGGATAAAGATGTTACCTAATTCGAGCTCGTATCTAAACTTGAGGACCAAGCAAACTTGAATCAGACGGCTAGGGGATCGCATGGATCGGTTAAGAAGAATTCGCAACAGCAAATTAAAGCTTCAATTAGCACCAAAAGACAAGGAATTCAACTCCGAAATAATGTAGTAATTGACCTCGAGCTATGATCAAGAAATCTGTGCAAAACAGGAAACGTAATTGAAAGAATAACTGCTGTTTTCGGCACAAACAGCAGCAAAATCAAACTCCGAAGTAGCAATATGTTGATCGCCAATTAACAGAAAATTCTAGCACCAATTAACAGCAAAAAGGATCCCAATAGGCAGCTTTTAATGACCCAAATAGTGATGAACGAACAGCAGCTGATTTGGTAAAAATCAGCACGAATAGAGGCTGATTTGGTCTTCAAACAGTGGCAAAAAGTCCCCCCGAGCATTGGGCGAAAACTGCACTGAATAGTTAATAAGAACGTCTCAAAATAGTGCTGTTTTGGGCACAAAAAAGCAGCAAAAATGGCTTGATCAGCAGCAGAAGATTCCCTGAAGGGTAGCAAATTAAGGACTGAATAGCAACAAGCTCAACCCTTAAACGACAGCGAAGACCAGCACCAACAATGGGGAAGTGACTCGTTGGGGCTGAGTTCACTTCATCTTGTGGATGCTCATCCTCAGAGGCAACGACTATGGCGTCGAACAATTTGCTAGCATTGTAGGGAATTCCAGATTAGCTACTTCGGAGGACTTCATGAGAGGGAGTTAGTCGAGACGATCTGGGAGGGTTGGTGGTTGCCTTGCAGTTGTCCTCGCAGGACTCACCAAAACTCTCCTTTTGGCGTTTTTTCCTTTGGCTTCTTCGTATGTGCAGCCGCGCTTGAAGACCATTTGCTATCTTATTTCTTTTCTTTTGTACAATACGACGTGCCAATTAGGTGTGGCCTCTGGGAATGGTCATTGGTTTTCTTCAATGAATGGCACTCGTATGAAGACAACAAGGAGAGAAAGAAGGCTCTTTCTTTACGATCTCCCTCAGTCTCTCTCTATGCTCTGCCGTATAATATTGAATGGGAATTCGCCTCCCTCTATTATATGACCAAGAGGCGTTTATATAGTGAAAACTTAGGTCAAACTCTGATGATGCGGGCTTAAGCTTTGGCCCTTTTTTTTCGATTAATAAACCTTAATAAAAGACCCTTTCCATACTTAAAATTTAGTGGGCTGAATTAAGCTCAACTCAAGCTTAAATTCCCATCAAATTTTCGGCACATATCTCTTAGCCTTAGCTAAATTTTGTAATAAGCTCTGGTCCAATTACCTGTCGAACTAAACTCGAATCCTCACCGTTGATGAAAGATGCAATGCATGAGGAAATATTTTTGGTGAGAATTAATTCTCAATTTTGTGCAATAAATAAATGAAAATCAAAAATCAAAATTTAGGTGTCAACATACGCGCCTAAAAGGATTGACATGGGGGTGTGTGAGGCAAAAGCATTTTGTTGAAACTTGGTAACATCCTTTGAAAAAGATAGCGGTATGGAATTCATAGGAATTTGCTGAAAATTCTTGCCAATAATTAGTCGTTATTGACACGAGTGTCTTCTATGTATGAGGACTCTTTCATCATGTCGACTACTTACTAAGATATATTATCATACTTTCACAACATTTACTTCTTTTCGAATGAGAACCATCCAATACCTATTACCTTAGTTTGCCATCCCCCTTTTGTTGCATTGACATTACTTGTATGCCATGTTAATAACGATGCTTTGATTCCATTCGTATATGTACAAAGCAACCGAAGTTAAATCTTTGATGAAGTGGGATGTGCACTTCTCTATTGGTCTAAAAATGTACGTTCCAATTCTACAAGTTCTAAACCCTCCTTTACCTAAAAGCAAAAATGCCTCTTGATCTTATATAACTACCATAGACAAAATGGATCTTCCAACTTTGATTGATATGCTTGTTTTTCTTTTGTTTTGAGTTTGATTGCTTGATTTTCTTTTTACTTGCTTCGTAAGTGACCATTACCTTTGTGATGTCACCATCTTATTTTCACGTGCTTTTGTTTTCAGGAGGCTGCCAAGCGCTTGGTGTCTAATGGTGAATCATGATGTTATTCCTTTCATCATGCTGAATTTTCAGTCTCTACTCTGACCTGCGCTCTTTCTCTCACTCTCTGATTGACACTTCCTGGCTTTTGCTCAAGCAATGAGAAGCCAGAAGTGGAATACAAGCCACTTCCTAGCGGCCCAGGGGCCTCAAAGGAACCCCAGGAACCAGAGGTTAGTATTGCCTGGGAGTTTGCATGAGATGCTGATGATGCCTAATTTCATTTCGCATGTCATTGCAAGTGACCATACTTGAGAATTTGTATTGGAAGGAATTTGGACTCCTTGTTCTCATTTGGGCTACATTTATTGGTATTCAAATTGCCAAGGTGCCTCTCCATTTTAGCTTTCTAACAATTCTGGAAGTGCAATATATTTACTTTGGTATTTTCTGCCGTTACTGATGGAATCATACAACTACCTGTTCAGTCGACTACTGGGTATTAACTTACCGCAGGTACTTTTCCTTGTATATAATAATAATTGAAAGTCTGCATGTCACTTCGAATATTAAGGCTTTTGGGCTATAGGAGCTGGCGCAAGAGGCCAAATTGATCCCAAAAATGCAAATTCTATCGGTTTCTCTTAGCAAGTGTTTCCATATCTTTCGCGATCACTTTTGCAGGTCCCGATATCATTGTCGTTGTCTCTTTATGAAGCAATTAGCTTGCATAAGGGAAGGAGAGTAATTTCGTCTAAGGGAGATCGAGAAACTACTTTTCAAGTGCATCAGCTTATGTTTTATTAAGGTGAGTTCATGTTTCTCTTCGAGTCAAGGCAAAGACAGCAATGATAGTCAAAAGATCGGTGCCCTTCAACATCATATTAGTGCAACTTTTCTTCTTTTTTTTTTTTGGTAAAGGTAAGTATAGGATTGACTAATCAAAAATGCGGAACAACCTAAACCAAGCTCAAGGACCTGAACAAAACAACCCTCCACCAGAACCTACACAAATGAAGGGACGGGTGCAGGGCTGAGGGGAGGGATCGCGCAAAGGGCTAAACAGGGGAACAAACCCCCGAAGATACAAAGAGAAACAAAGAACAAACAACAAGGCAACCACAACCAAAAGGAAACAGCAGATAACAGATCACGAAAGGACCGAAAGGGAGTAGCCCCAGGAAGTCAGAATACGCCTGTTACGGGGATTATCTTCGACATCCTTGAAGGTCAAAGCCTTATCCTGGATCACCTTGGAGAGGTACTTCTTGAGCGGGTGGTATCACGAGTGCTGTTCCTGAAAATAATGTGATTCCGCTCTGACCAGATCAAGTAACAAAGGGCAGCGAACAAAAATCTAATAAGACATTGGTGAAAGTGATGACCACCGAGTTTCCTAGTGGCCCAAAGGAGATTCTCCTGCCAAGCTCTATTCCGCCAAGAAAGACCGCACTTAGAAGCCCAAAAATCAGCTAGGGAACCTGTAACATAACACCTGAAGAACAAGTGATCCACAGAGTCCGGTCTACAACGAAAAAAAAATCGCAAACACCATCCATAATCCTCCGCCAGTTCAATAATAAGACCTGGGTGGGCAGCCTATTGAGGGTAGCAAGCCACACGAGGAAGGAATGGCGAGGGATAATGTGACGATCCCAAATGAATCGATGCTAATAAACTAACTTGCCTTTGCGTCTTATGTCGTTCCAAGCAGATACAACCGAGAAAGTACCAGAAGGGTGGCAAAGCCAAGTGAAACGATCCCACCTAGCCGGGGCAAGGATTGGAGGAAAGTCAGGACAGCTATGCAGCCGATCCAGAATAGCATTAGGCAGATAAAGGCCTACACAAAAGTCACGGACTGTAGCTGTTCGAGGAATACCAGACCGATATATATCCCTATCCGAGAAAGACTTGAACAAAGGACCATTGGCGTGCCAAGGATCAAACCAAAAGATACAGCTGTACCTTCCCAATACACCAACGGGAGCGAGGGAAAAACAAGGGGCGAAGATCAAGAATTTTCTTCCAAGCCCAAGAGCAGAAGATCAGTTTGTTAACCACCCAAAATTCTTATTCTTTAAGAAGGTTGAGTGAACTCATTTGCACCACAAGGACTCCTTATTCGAGAAAAGGATCCATATATGCTTGAGCATTGCAGCCCGGTTACAGTCAAGCAAACGACGAATTCCCAAACCACCTTCATCCTTTGGAAGATAAACATCCGACCAAGAGACCTTGGCACCTCCCACACCTAAGCCAAGGCCTTTCCAAAGAAACTGGCGAAGAACCCGTTCAATGCGGTTGAGGACAAACTTTGGAAGAATAAAAACACTCACCCAGAAATTATTAATGGCCCGAAGAACAAATGTAATAAGCTGAAGACGACCCGCAAAAGAAAGGAAACATTGAGACTAAGATTGGGCTCTAGATGTGATAGAGTCGACCAAGTAGTTACAGTCGACTTTACTCAACCTTTTAGCAACAATTGGGACACCCAAATACCGAAAAGGAAGCGTACCTTCAACAAACCCAAGAGAGGCCAGCAGATGGTCCTTCAATTCGGTGGAGCTACCGGAATAATAAATCTCACTCTTGTGGTCGTTAGAGTTAAGACCTGACCACTTGGAGAACTTATGTAATCCTTCTTTCAATAAAGTAACCGACCCTACATTTGCCTCAGAGAACAGGAGCACGTCATCAGCAAAAAAGAGGTGGGTCAACCGAGAAGATTTGCACCTCCAGAAGTATTTGAAACCCGAGAGCTTGGCTTGGCGAGCAAGAATACCAGAGAATATTTCCATAACCAATGTAAAAAAGTAAGGCGACATGGGATCCCCTTGACGAATACCTCTCCCACTAGAGAAAAAACCATGAAGCTCACCATTGATCGACACCGAGAACTTGGGAGAGCAAACACATTCCATAATTAACTTGACAAAAGTCACAGGAAAATTGAATGCAAGTAGAACCAATTCCAAAAAATCCCAATTGACGGTGTCATAGGCTTTTTGGAAATCAACTTTAATTGCACATTTCAGAGAATAAGGCTCAAGGTGGAACCTGCTAAATAGCTCCTGAGCAATAAGGATATTATCGCCAATTCGCCGGCCCTTGATAAAAGCATTTTAGGGAGGGCTAATCACCGACAGAAGAACAGAAGCAATATGGTTAACCAAGATTTTAGTGATGCATTTGTAAACGGTATTGCAACACGATATAGACCGAAAGTCACCCATCTTCATAGCATTCGGCACCTTAGGGACGAGTAATGATTGTTGCATTAGTTTCCTTCAGCAAGTTACCGGATAGAAAAAAATCCTTGATGGCCTCAGTAATCAAGGCGCCAATGATATCCCATGTCATTTTTAAAAAAAATCCACATTAAAGCTATCAGATCCCGGAGCTTTACCACTAGCCATAGAGAACATGGTTTCACGGATCTCTAAATCCGTACTCAGTCTAGAAAGAAACTGAATATGATCAGCCGACAAAGGATTAGAGAAGACAGAGCGTACCTCTTGTATGGAAGGGAGTTGATACCGTGGGGTAGAGGCAAAAAGATCCCTAAAATATGCGATAATATGTTCCTGAACCGCCGGCATTTCATTCAAAATATTCCTATCCGCATCCATAACAGAGAGGATTCTGTTTGGAAGATGTCTCTTATTGACAAAGTGGTAAAAATACTTTGTATTCAAGTCACCTTCCTTGAGCCATTTCACACAGGAATTCTGCTTGAAGAAGGACTCTTCTTGCAATCTGAGGTCAGAAAAAGCCTTCATCCGGAACTTTTCCAGGTCAGCAAGATGCTGGTTGTGACGGTCAAGGAGACGAGCTTCCTGGACATCCAAAAGGGCCTTCCTGGCATCTAAAGTACGGCTGGAGATGTCCGAATAAAAATCCTCGTTAAGCTGTTTCAACCGACCTTTCAATACCTTCAGCTTCCGACATAAGCAAAACATTGGAGATCCTGGCATTTGGATATCCCAAACTTGTGTAACAACCGGGCGAAACATCGAGTTAGAAAGCCAGTAGTTAAAGAACTTGAAAGGCTTCTTAGAATAAGGTTGAGAAACAATACGGACTGTCATTAGAGAGTGATCCGAAATTCCAGGAGCCAAAAAGAAAGCTTTCGAGAAGGAGAAAGAGTTTCTCCACTGGTTGTTAACAAGAACTCGATCAATTTTCCTCTATTTGCGCAATAGCCTAGAGGAGGTCGACCAAGTATATCTGAAATCAGAGTAGCGAAGATCATCCAACCCAGCACGCACAATGCATTTGCTGAATTCATCAAACGTTGGGATCCAATTGTTGGAGCTCCCAACTCTATCAGAAGGATCCTTGATAGCATTAAAATCCCCCGCCACAAGCTAAGGTGAGTCCCCATGAGAGGCACTAAGATGCTCAAGAGCTAACCACAACACTCTTCTGGCACCAAAAGTATGACCAGCATAAACAATAGTGATAAAGCACACCACATTAAGAGCTAGCATGTGAAAACTCCCATGAATAAACTGATCCGAGGCCGATAGAACAACAAAGTCCGTGGCCCATGGATTCCAACCAAGCCAAATGCGTCCACGAGGGGAGTCAACATAGTTAGCAATCCAAGTCCAATTCGAGATCAACGAAGCGGACAAAATAGAGAACTCCGAAGGAGGAACTTTGGTTTCCAAAATACAAATGCAACAGAGGTTGTTAGCCTTAACAAAATGCCGAATTTTAGCCTGTTTAAGGGGTTAAGCAGTCCCCTAATATACCAAACACAAGCAACATATGTACAAGGAAGGAGAGAAAGATTACCCTTTATTGCCACCCCGCTTCCTTCTGGAGGAAGCTTTTGATTTACCCACGAGGGAGACACCACTCTAAGGAGGAACATTGTGGTGTATAGCCCCAGAGGAAGATGCCATCAGCACCTTAGCCAAATCAGATTTCATAGTAGGGGCTCGGTCTATTTTGTGCCGCAAGTTCTGAAGTAGAGGATCCTCGTCCCCATCACTCCCAATGTTGCTATGGTATCGTCTATCTCATCCTTCGAGCTAGATGATGACACCACCGTATAACTAGATTCACCCGTGCTATGCTCTAGGGAAGTACGGGTTAAGTTCTCAACCGGGACAAACAACGGGTTCTGAACTTCACAGAGAGCAGCACCAATCTGCTTCTTCCCATGAATCAAATTGGTATTTTACTTCCTTGAGCGAGATTTCTTCCTCCTTTCAACCGTATTCCACCCCTCCTGCGGTTGAGGAAGCGGCTGTGCAGTTTCTTGCACCACTTCAATATCATCTAGGACCGGCTGAGAGTAAGTCGGAGCAGGAGGTGATATCTCGAGGTGAGGAGGTGCCTGCACTGGAGGAGATACCTCAACATTAGCAAGGGGCCTCACCGGGCATTGGTGGCCAAAGGTACCGCATTTGCCACAAGACAAGGGTCGTCATTCATATTCCACTGAGATGGGATGCACAACACCAGTATCTAGTTCCACTTCCACAGATTCCAACAAAGGAGATTTAGCTGAAATTTCCACATAAACACGAACAAATGACAGCATCCTCAAGTTAGCCGTATGGAGGTCCACATGGAGTGGCTTCCCAATTGCACTGGCAATCAGACTCACGGCATGAGCAGACCACATAGAGACGAATCCACACAGGGAGAGCAGTATGCTGATCTTTTTTAAGGATCATGTGAGGGTGCCATTGCTGCAAGATTAGAGGCACTCTAGACACCATAATATGGCTATTATCCAATATCTTCCTACGAAAATCAGCATCATGTATATTGAAAAAGAAGAAACCATCATCATTAGCCATAATTTCGGTTACATGGGGACCCCAGATGTGCTTCACAGCCACTTCAGTAGCCTTAAATGATACCCGTCGACCAACCAAGTACCCAACCAGACAAGATTTCCATTTCGGATGGGCTTCCTCTAGCACCTCATCCGAGATATGCATTAAGGGACTACCATTCACAACCTTAGGAGGAATATAAGAGAGAGTGTACCCTTTTTCAGCGGATTTTGCCACTACAGCCCAGGAATGTTGCGGGGGGTTAGCAGCCTCAGAAGCTGGGTGAGGGGTTCTGGACAGAGAACGTCCCCTGCTACGCGAACGCCTAACTTGGCGTCGTTTCTATGCCGTATCACTCGCACAGGAAGTGGCACTAGTAGGTAGGTTCACACCAGAGGCTATATTTGCAGGAGCAGTATCGGCAGCAGAAACGTTTCCTACCGGCATTGCTACATTAGGTACTCTTGGGGCGTCAGCATTAGCAGAAGCAGGGGAGTTCACCCCTGCAATGAGAGCTTTAACACTTAGGCCGGCGGTGTTTGTGTTAAAGCTAACCATTGGGGTCCACTCGGGTATTGTCAGCCTTAGCTTGCCCTATAGTCATAGGGGGCTTCCGAGGGATTGGGCGAATCGCAAGTTTAGGTGCCATAAATCAACTCACAGCCATGGGTAGCAAGAACAGAGACCTAACCCGCAGCTCACAAATTAGGATACAGGACACCACTTAGGGATAATCCAACCAAGCAGGTGAGCAAGGGAGCAAAGGCGATCTTAGGAGCCAAAGCCTAGCTCGAATCAACGGGTGCAAGCCTTGAGCGACCAGCAATCCCGACTCGGCATAATACCCCCACAGTGCCAGACACAGATCTGCAATGGAGAGGAAGAAAGGACACGGGATGAAGATCCAACCGGAGGGATTGGACTCCACCAAAAGGCGACCCCAGGAGCCAAAAACCAGCGCGATCCAACGGACGGATGGTTGGAGAATCGTGAGACTCAGATGGAAGGCCAGGCGGCCAGCAGGCGCACGGGAAGAGCTTCCGTGAATAGTAGAGAGCAAAAAGCCGTGTTTTTTCCAATCCGCAACTTTTCTTCTCTTGAATTTGCTACATCATGAAAAACTACCATGTTTATCTATTTAGTTATCTTTTTGCGCGGTTGGGATGTACCAATTTTCGGCAATTGAGAGCTTCATGAACAATGATTATGTGTTTTATCTATTCTCTAGGTTGTTGCATCTTCTTACTGTAGTGAAATTGAGTTTGGTACTTTCTCTTTCCTGAGGGGAATTAACTGAAGTCCATAAAGTTTCTGCTACATCCTGAAGTAAATATATACTTTAGTAGGTCCGCCATGTAAATACACTTAAACACTGCTTACAATTTTGCGGTACCGGTGAAAAACCTGTCTGTGAGACTGATTATCTCAATTAAAGAGGGTTTGTTTTTGTCACTAGAGACGTAAGCCAATGCTTTATCTTTGTTGTCAACCTTCTGGTACTGGCAGGTCTCCAGTGCCACAGCCAATTTTGCAATGACCTTTTCCTCAATCTTCTCAATCGTTTTCCCGTTCCTCATGCTAAGTAGATCGATGGTGACTTTGTCATGGATTGGTAAAACCATAGGCATTACGATGCAGAAACGATGCATTATCGTCATCCACGTGAAGAACGAAGTAAAAAAATTCAAAATTCCTCAAATATGTTCTGCATTTGTTGTCGTGGCTACGGTGGCAGCTCTTATTGGGCAACACATTGTCAGGAAGCTGATCATTGTGTTCGGAAGGGCATCGCTCATCATCTTCATTCTAGCTTTCACAATATTGTTAGCACGATCTCGCTAGGTGAGAATGCTAGCTTTTCTCGTGTTTCCTTTTCCTTTAGGAGATTTTATGCAACTTCTTTACATTCAAATATCAGTCTGGTTTAGCCTTTTGTTTTTGGCCGGTTAATCCATTGAGGTATTCTGAAGTTTTAAGGAGTGTCTCTCGGCTTCTGCTTAATAGGTGGAGTTGGCATAATGAACATGATCGGCAAGATAGTGCGCAATGAGCATGTTAGGACTCGAAGGTGTGATTAGTTTTGTGAGTGATTTGGTGCACTAGTGTGAGTTTGTTTGATGTGAGAAGGACTCGGCAGAGAGGCAAGGGTGGACATGAAAAGGCAAGGATTTACAAAGCAAAAGGTGAGACAAAAATTTTTTTACATAGCTGTTGATTACAAGTGGAAGGAGGGGTACTGTGTACGTGGATTCCTGGTTTTTCTGTCCAGCTACACGGACGCCCACTAAAGCTCTATATATAGGCGTTTATCACCGCCTCTTTGACCGACAAACAGCAACTTTTTTTTAACTTCAAATTGCCAGCTTTCGTTTGCACGATGCAGCTGGTCATTTCTAGATGACTCCACGGCTAAACCGACTAAACTTGCCAAAATTCTGCCACTGCATAGGAACTACTCCAGCTGTGTTTTTTTGCTTCCCACGTAGGACTCAAAAATGGATCACCAATTCAACAGAGCATATGGGATTCGAGAACCTTTGCAAGTACTACAGATGACATCAGTGTTCATCTGTTTCCCTTTTCGGTTGTATGTAATGTATGAAACTACTTTCAACCAACTGAAAATTTTGTCTTTTGTTTCTTCTCGTTTAAGGCAATCTTGTTTTTTACTTCTATTTTTCCTCTCCTTTTCATCTTCTCAAGAGTTTTTGTTGTGTATCAAGGGTGCAGAATATTTTGTTTTAAGTTAGTTTTAGCAATTCTATCTTTAAGATTTGATTAGATTCTGTTAAGATTTGAATCTACTAGATAACTTTCTGATTTATTATTCAAATATTCTGTTTGATTCTAATCCTAGTAGATTTAGGATAAAGATTTGTTTTGGAGTATGTATTTAAGCGTTACAATCTTTTTGGAATAAGAGAGAGTTGAAGTTTTCCCTTCCACTTCTTACCTTACCCCAAAAAAAAAAGTTTTCCCTTCCATACGTTAAAATCTTGCTCTTGGAATACATTCTGTTTTGTGCATCTGAACGTCCTTCTAAATACTTCAGAAGCAAACACAGAACTGCTTCTGACGTCCTTCTGATCCCTCCAGAAGCAACAATTGGTTTCAGAGCTTTTCTTGATCTTAAGGGGCTGTGCTGTGAGTGACTTGTGAGATTGATTGAGAGTGAGTTTGCATCCATAGAAGACGAAGGCAAGATGGAGGCTGGATCGAGTGGTTTTTCAGCTATGGCTCCACCAATGTTTGATGGAGAAAATTATCAAGCCTGGTCAGTGAGGATGCAAGCTTATCTAGAGGGCTGTGATTTTTGGGAAGCAGTAGAAGAAGATTATGAAGTTGCTTCCCTTCTTAACAACGCAACCATCAATCAAATCAGGTATCACAAGGAGAGGGTTACAAGGAAAGCAAAGGCGAAGTCTTGTCTATATGCTGCTGTCTCACCTGCCATCTTCAGCAGAATTATGGTTTACGAATCAGCAAAAGCTATCTGGGATTTCCTTAAAGCCGAGTATCAAGGAGATGAAAGGATCAGAAGTATGAAAGGGCTGAATCTGATTAGAGAATTCGAGAGACTTCAGATGAAGGAGTCTGAGACAATTAAGGAGTATTCTAATAAATTGATAAGCATAGCAAATCAGGCAAGAGTTCTAGGCACTGATCTCTCTGACAATAGGTTAGTGCAGAAAATTCTTGTCTCTTTGCCCGAAAGGTTTGAGGCAACAATTGCCTCGTTGGAGAATACCAAGGATTTGT
The DNA here is from genome assembly GCA_016432845.1 of Psidium guajava. Lineage (NCBI taxonomy): Eukaryota > Viridiplantae > Streptophyta > Magnoliopsida > Myrtales > Myrtaceae > Psidium > Psidium guajava. Next base: position 31,354,999 of record CM028229.1, on the reverse strand, counting down.
CTCAGATTCGGTTTGCCGAATTGCTAAGTGCTTTGCAAGCGCAAGAGCAGAGGAGGTTAATGAGGCTGGAAGGTAGTGCCGAAGGAGCTCTACAGGCCAAGGTACAGCAGAATGTTAGAGAGAAAGACAAGAAGTGGAAAGGGAAGAAGTGGAATGGCGGTAGTGATTCAGAAGCTACTGCGAGAGAGAACAATGCTGGTAATTCAAAGAACAATTGGGGAAGGTATTCTTCGTGTAAGCATTGTGGAAAACAGAATCATCCACACTTTAGGTGTTGGAAGAGACCAGATGTAAGATGCAGAAAGTGTCAGAAGCTTGGGCACATTGAGAAGTTCTGCAAAGAGAAAGGAGATCAGCATCAAGGTGAAGCACACGCTGCAGTTCAACAAGAGGTAGATCAACTTTTTGTTGCTTCTTGTTTCTCTTCTAGTACTCCATGTGATAGTTGGCTTGTTGATAGTGGTTGTACAAACCACATGACAAGTGATGAGAAGTTGTTCACTGATCTTGACAAGTCATTGAAATCAAGAGTGAGGATTGGGAATGGTGAGTATTTAGAAGTGAAAGGTAAAGGGACTGTAGCAATGGAGAGTTGTGCTGGAACAAAGTTTGTTTCTGATGTAATGTATGTCCCTGAGATTGATCAGAACTTGCTAAGTGTCGGTCAGTTAGTAGAAAAGGGATTTAAGGTGGTATTTGAAGAAGGAGAGTGTTTGATATTTGATTCAGATGGACAGAAGCTGTTCAGAATCAAAATGCAGAATAAGAGTTTCTCTCTGAACCCTCTCGAGAAGGAGCAAGTGGCATTCAAGTGTCAAGCTAGTGATTCAGAGTTATGGCACAAGAGGTTGGGTCACTTTCATCACAAAGGGTTGCAGTTTATGCAGAGGAATGAGATGGCAACAGGGTTACCGAGTATGGAGGAGGAGATCACAAGGTGCAAGTCTTGTTTGTTGGGCAAGCAGACGAGACTTCCATTCAAAGAATCAACTTGGAGAGCTACAAAGAAGTTGCAGCTGATCCACACAGACCTCTGTGGTCCACATGTGACTCCTTCACTAAATGGCAGCAGGTATTTCATTATCTTCATTGATGATTATACTAGAATGTGCTGGATTTACTTCATGAAGCAAAAGTCAGAAGTTGCTGAGGTGTTTCTGAAGTTTAAGAGATGGGTTGAGAACCAAAGTGGCTGCAAGATTCAGGTCATCAGATTTGATAATGGAATAGAATATACTTCACAGAGGTTTAACTCTTTCTGTGAAGAAGCTGGTATTGAGCATCAACTTACTGCTCCTTACTCTCCACAACAAAATGAAGTTAGTGAAAGGAAAAATAGAACCATCATGGAGATGACTAGATGTCTGTTACATGAGAAGAATCTGCCAAAAGAGTTTTGGGCAGAAACAGCAAACACAGCAGTCTTTCTGCTGAACAGACTGTCTACAAGGGTATTGGAGAAGAAGACACCCTTTGAAGCTTGGTTTGGTGTCAAGCCAATATTAAGAAATCTGAAAGTGTTTGGCTGTTTGTGTTTTTCTCATATCCCACAGGTCAAAAGAGACAAGCTGGGAGAGAAAGCTGAATCTGGAATCTTTGTTGGCTATTGTTCAATGTCAAAAGCCTATAGAATCTATCAACCACATACAGGGAATGTGATCACTAGCAGAGATGTTCAGTTCTTTGAAGATAAACAATGGGACTGGACAGAAGAGTCACAAGACAAGTACAAGAAGGTATCTCTGGAACCTGACGAGCTGGAGGATGATATTCCAGTTAGAGGGACCAGAACTCTGAATGATATATATCAGAGGTGTAGTGTGGCTGTTTTGGAACCTTCGAGTTATGAGGAAGCTAAAAGTGATCAGAAGTGGTTGATTGCAATGAATGAAGAGTTGGTTATGATTGAAAAGAACCAAACATGGGAGTTAGTAGAGAGGCCTAAAGACAGGAAGGTGATTGGTGTAAAATGGGTCTTCAGAACCAAACTCAATTCTGATGGCTCGGTGAATAAGTACAAGGCCAGATTGGTTGTGAAGGGATATGCACAGGTTTGGGGAGTGGATTTCTCAGAAACCTTTGCACCAGTGGCAAGACTGGATACAATCAGAATGACTCTTGCCTTGGCAGCTCAACAAGGATGGAAAGTATATCAGTTAGATGTAAAATCTGCTTTTTTGAATGGTGTATTGCAGGAGGAGATTTATGTTGAGCAACCAGAAGGTTTTGTCGCACCAGGCCAGGAAGAGAAGGTTTATTTGCTGAGAAAAGCTCTCTATGGCTTGAAACAAGCTCCTAGAGCTTGGTACAGTAAGATTGATGAGCATTTGCTGAACTTGGGTTTTGAGAAAAGCCTAAGTGAATCCACTCTATATGTCAAGAAGTTAGCATCTGACTTGGTGGTAGTGTCACTTTATGTGGATGATTTGCTAGTAATAGGAAGTAAGAGTGCTCAGATTGTTGCATTTAAGCAGGAGATGATGAAGATGTTTGAAATGACAGATCTTGGTGAGATGTCATATTTTCTAGGGATGGAAATTAGTCAGACTCAGAATGAAGTTTTTATATTTCAGAAGAAGTATTCGAAGGAGATTCTGAAGAGATTTAACATGGAGGAGTGCAAGAGTGTGAGTACTCCAATGGTTCAGAAGGAAAAGCTTCAGAAGGATGATGGTTCAGAACCTGCAGATGAAAGAGTTTACAGAAGTTTGATTGGCTGTCTTATGTATCTCACGGCAACTAGACCAGGCATCATGTTTCCTGTAAGTGTCTTGTCTAGATTTCTTGATTGTGCAAGTAAGTTACATATGGTAGCAGCAAAGAGGGTGTTGAGATACTTAAAGGGTACTCTTTCATATGGGATTAAATTCTGTAAAGTTCAAGAGTTTAAGTTGCAGGGGTATCCAGATAGTGACTGGGCAGGTTCAATGGATGATATGAAAAGCACTTCAGGTTATTGTTTCACATTTGGTTCGGCATGTTTTTCCTGGAGTTCAAAGAAACAGGAAATAGTAGCTCAATCAACTGCAGAAGCTGAGTTTATTGCAGCTACTGCAGCTGTAAATCAAGCATTATGGTTGAAGAAGTTGATGGATGATCTGCATCTGAAGCAAGAAGAAGGCATTGAAGTGTTTGTAGATAATCAAGCTGCATTGGCAATTTCACATAATCCAGTATTTCACGGAAAAACAAAGCATTTCAAGATCAAATATTATTTCCTAAGAGAGGTGCAGAAGGCTGGAGAAGTAAAGTTGGTATACTGCAGTTCAGAAGAACAACTTGCAGATATATTCACAAAGTCATTCAACGTTGGTCGATTTGAGGTTTTGAGAGCAAAGCTGTGAATGTGCAGCACTTGATTCAGGAGGAGAATGTTGTGTATCAAGGGTGCAGAATATTTTGTTTTAAGTTAGTTTTAGCAATTCTATCTTTAAGATTTGATTAGATTCTGTTAAGATTTGAATCTACTAGATAACTTTCTGGTTTATTATTCAAATATTCTGTTTGATTCTAATCCTAGTAGATTTAGGATAAAGATTTGTTTTGGAGTTTGTATTTAAGCGTTACAATCTTTTGGAATAAGAGAGAGTTGAAGTTTTCCCTTCCATACGTTAAAATCTTGCTCTTGGAATACATTCTGTTTTGTGCATCTGAACGTCCTTCTAAATACTTCAGAAGCAAACACAGAACTGCTTCTGACGTCCTTCTGATCCCTCCAGAAGCAACAGTTTTTACATCCCAGTCAACGATGCTTACTAAATAGACGCTGTAATTTGCAATCTCTTTGAGACAGGACCAACTGGTGATAGATAATCAGACTTGGATTTGAATCCTGCAATATGGAAAGACTTTTAACTTTTACTTAAACATATTTTTCTAGGTAATTTTAGACTAGGAAACTTATTCAAAAGCTTTGGAAAGAACAGGCATTAATGTATGATTTGCCCTATTCTAAGGACATTACCAACCTGGTCTAGAGTGAATAATTGAAACACCATTGAATGGTCAATGCGCTACTTTATCTTGTGTGTGCACATAGATAGAATTTGCCTAGCTTTATGTTCTTTTTGTTTTTCTTCCCCTTTCAAAAAAAACAAAAAATCATTTTTTTTATGGGGGCCCTCCAGCTATGAAGAAGATAAAACTAGAAATTTTTTCCAGTATGGCCCGTAATGGTAGATCCAGCCAAGCAAGTGCCCGGTATCAGCAGGTCTTTTCTCCTTATGCAACCTTGGCTGTACAAGTATATGTCAAAGTGATTACTGCGTGGATAATACTGTAGAGTATATCTTCTCTAAGATGTATGAGTCATAATTGAGACTAACTGGGAACTATAGTCTTTGGAACTACGCGCACTTACACACGCATACACACACAACGTGATATATGCACATTTTAAAGCTGTTGAAACCATGAAACTGAATTCGATAGACAAGTCCTTAACCGGGGTGGGCATTTGATGTGATAATTTGAGAAAGAGAAGGGTCAATCATTCAGTATAATTTTGTCCTTTCCTTTATCGAACTATTTTTGCTGTCTAATGAAATTGGTTCAGAAAATTGATGAGAAGCTAAAATAGAGATCTAGAATCACCATCACATAGATGGTATTGTAGAGCATATACAGTGATTAATTGGATAAGCTTTTCTGAGGATGCCCTTGTCACCCTTCGAGCTAAGTGAGAAAAAAGGATGGAGCCATTGAGGTGCGTAATGTCAGAAAAGATAAACTACAGGCTATTATGTCATTATTTTGAGCAGTTCTGATTTTCATTCCCCTTTTGGGTATAGAATAGTGTTTGGAACTACACAGAATAGACAAAACGCGCATGCTTCAAGCATGTTGGAAGCTATGGAACATGGTGTCTATAAAGCCGTCCTTTACCATGTTCCCTTCATAAGGTTCTTCCTGTACTTTCTTCTGGGGTGCAATGGGAAAAAGAGAAGGCACAACTCTATCACAGGATTTGTCTTTGTCAATTTATTTGAGCCATCTAAGTTTGGTGGGAAACAAGAGAGAGATTGAAGAAGAGATACTGATTCACACATTCATGTGCTCGTGCATGCACTCACAAATAGACATTAATGGTCATATGCAATAGTGGCTTAATATCCGTTTCTGTTTGAAAAGCTCATTCTTGTGAGACAGTGACTCATCGTAAACAATTCTCATTTTTGTGAGACAGTGACTCATCATACTCATTTCCATGCTTCTGGAGTTCTTAAGAGGACAAAGCTCTTTGAAAGACCATTTCAGTAATTCAAACTCTCTTTGTTTGCATTGAGTATCTCTCTTCCACTGACCTGTAATGGGGAATTCTTGCAATTTCCTTAGGAAAGAAAATCTGGAGCTTATGTTGCTGGTGTGGTTTCTTCCCCATCCATATCGACAGCTCACATAGCTAATGCAGCAGTGCCAGGATATCCCAAATGCACATACAGGTTCTACATTGTTTGTTGCAAATTGGACATGTTATGGAATGAGGTGATTGTTTCTATCTAACCAAGCATTGGTGATTTTCACTGAAGATCTCCGCTGGAAAACATGCTCCAACCGGAGGACACGAAGCAATTCCGCTCCTTCCTGGTTGCCATCTCTACAGAAGTTAGGACTATATTGGCAGGTTTCAACTTTCGCAAGCAATTGAACTGTAATTTGGCTGCTTTTCATTAACTTCATCTTACATTTAAACTTATAAATAAATATGAGGATTTACAGCTGTCGCTTACCTTTTTGTCTTGCCATTCGTTTAATTTTGTAGTTCTTCACCAGTTGGATCAAAGCTTTGAAGGCTTTCAACATGCCAATTCTTAAATCTCTAGATGATTCTATATGTTCTTGGATATGTACATTTCGCCTGTCTCATTTAGATGGCAATCAATACTTAGGTTGATGGACATCATTTTTTTTTTTTACGTTTTCTAATATTTGCTTAACTTGAATGTGGAAAATTTATTGAGAGTTGCATTAATTGAAGCTGCCTTTATCCCTTTTATGCTTTCTCAATCGAACGGAAGACTAATCTTGGCCATGAAAACCGATCTTATAATGCGATCGAGGTGATAGTCCAACTCATAGAGATGTCTGTCATAACGCACAACACAAAGGAGTTTAACTAGCTATGAACTAAACTCCCGCTGCTGCATCTATATAATTGGAGACATTGTGTTCTGTAAATCAGCTTTTCTTGAGTAGTGTCTGAACATGATTTCTCATACAACGATCCTAAACTCATTTGACAAGTTAATCGGCATTACGAACAACTTGAGAATTATTATTAAAAAAAAAACCATCGAGCAGTCGAAAATGATTGTGCCTGACATCAAATTCCCTAATGCACTCACATTCGAACTTGTTCTTCTCTGAATGAGCTTTCGAAATTACTGAGGCGAATGCGAACTTACCCATCCAAACTTGAGAAATTCCTATAGCTTGTTTTACTTTTAATGTATGCAAAAGCAATCAGCCAACGCAAATAATTTCAACAATCAAAGTGAAACACCCTTCATTGGAAGTTTCGCCGGGTCGATCGTAGGCGATCTCCGAGACACCTCAGGCGCGCTACTGGAAGGATTTTCCAAAAAGATGCAAACTTTATCTCTACTTCAAACAGAGGCGACTGCTCTAGTGGAAGCATTGAGGATGGTTAGATCTAGAAGAGGGGAGAAACTGTACTTGGAATCAGACGGTAAAGTCTTGGTAGACGATGTACTTGGAGCAGATGTTATCCCCTAGGAGATCGAGGCCTTCGTTCTGGAGGCCCAAGCCCATCTTCGCCTGCCAAGAATATATCCATGGCCTTTTGCAGGAGATCAGCGAATCAAGTTGCCAACTGGTCAGGAAAAGAAGTTCATTCAGACTTTTTGCTAATCTCATGGTTGTCTAATCCCCCAAACTCTTTGGGACTTGCTATGTGTTGATGCTCCCTCTTTGCGTTTGGCTGTTATGAACTCTAGATGATAAATAAATGATGCTCTTTTTCTGATCCAAAAAAAAAAAAGAAGAAAAGAAAGTGAAACACCCTGAATTGAGGAACAAACCTGTAATTAAACCAACATAATGAAACAAAAACAATTCAGGAAAGACATATCACCAGCCGGAAGGAATGAAACGCATGAAGAAAATTAGGACAACATGATTAGGCAACACGACACAAGCTATTAGAAGACATGCCCACAACACTAATTGATCGATAATCTCATGGAAGACAAGCGACCCATTTATGATTAGGCCAACCACCTTGGTGATTTACAGTACATGCTTTGAATTAAGAAGTGGGTGGGCAGAAAAGAAAATTGGAAGTGGGGATAGGAGCACATCATACAATAAGCCTCCAATTTTGGATTATACAAATGGCAATTTTACTAGGCTCATTTTGGTGTAAAATATAATTTACACGTTCACCAATAGATGGTTGATAAATAAAAGATTTTGATTAGAAACTAACTCTAAGCTCACATTTACTCATCCAAAAAATGTGCAACTTTCTTTTTACGTTGACGGTGGATCTAATAAAACAAAATACAAGTACAAATATTCTCTTAAATTTCTCTAGAGGAAAAAATGTTCAATTGGAACAAGGTGAGCTCCTTAGAGTAGTCATCGATGGTTTTTATCTTTATGCATAATTAGTACAGCCCTCGGGTTGATGTCTGCATGAGGTTGAGCCACATGGCATGAGCACATGCGAGTCTTACCTCCTGTAAAAGAAGTTGAAGTGGTCAAACGAAACCTAAAGATTTTAGGTTTGGGCATTTAGCCTGCGTATGTTAACTATTTTGATTTTATGATTCTATTCTTTGAAACAAAATAAGATCAGAATCCTGTTTGGTAACGTAAATGATTCCGATTATATTTTCGAGAACAATTTTGGAGCAGAAACAAGACAAAAAAAAAATTAGTTCTGAAAAAAGAATCACTTTTAAAAATCACAAAACAAAATAAAGGGCAGAAGAACACTTTTAGTGCCATAACTTGTGTACGGAGATCACTTTGGTGCTAAAAGTTTCAATCGGATCACTTTAGTGCCAAGTCGGAGACAAAATGATCACTTTGGTACCTATTCCGGCCAAAAGTACCACGTGTAATTAATAAATAATTTTTTAATATAAAATGACATTTTAAAAAAATAAATAAGTCCACGTGGACTTCTGCACTTTAAAATAAAGTAAAATACATCAAATTCAAGTTTAAAAATTAGCTAAAATTTAAATTCATTTAAAATAAACAGTTTATTAAAAAAAATCAAAATAAGCTTAAAATGTAAAAAAAAAAAATGGAGAAGCCATAGGCAACGAGGGTTGCTGTAACCCTCGCCGCCGCCGCCACCCCACCATCGCCGGCAAGGGTGGGGGATGGCCCAGCAGGGGCCACCGAGCCCCGGCCAGGGGCCGGCGACCCCCGCCGCGGCAGGCGAGGGCCTGCAAGATCGGGCGAGGGTCGCTAGCCCTCACCCACGTCTGGCCGAGAGCCACCACTGGCGGGGGTCGGCCGTCGATGGCGGCTCTCGACCAGACATGGGCGAGGGCCAGCGGCCCTCGCCCGATCTTGGTGAGGGCCGCCACCCTCGCCCAGATTTGGGCGAGGGCTTGTAGGCCCTCGCCTACCGTCGGCGGGGGTCGCCGGCCTCTGGCCGGGGCTCGGTGACCCCCGCTGGGCCATCCCCCACCGTCGCTAGCCGTTGCCGGCGATGGTGGGGCGGCGGCGGCGAGGGTTATAGCAACCCTTGCCGCCTGTGCCTTTCCTTTTTTTTTTTTGGTTTTAGCTTTTTTTTTAATTTACACATTATTTTGAATAAAAAAATTTTAATTTAAAAAAATGCCATGGTGGATCTCCAACGAGTCACATCGGCGTCATATATTAATAAAATAAGGCCACGTCAAATTTCCGGCTGACCAAATCGGACTTGGCACTAAAATGATCGTTTTTTTCAAAAACTTGGCACTAAAGTGATCCGATTGAAACTTTTAGCACTAAAGTGATCTCCGTACACAAGTTATGGCACCAAAAGTGTCCTTCTGCCCAAAATGAAGTACATATATCTTACTTTTCTCTTTTAGTTCTCTCATCACTTTTCGCTCGACCTAAAATAGAATAAGGTCTCATTTTTTTATTAATAATAATAATAATAACAATAATAATAATAATAATAATAATAAATTGAAAAAATTATAAAAAATCAGAAAAATTTCAAAAACTCCCTAAAAAATAGAAGAAGCTTAGATTAAGCTAGTTTGACCCCTCACTTTTTTTTTCCATAAATTTGGATCTAGATTCCCTAGATTTCATAGATTTTATTCTTTTTTTAGGAAACTCATAAACAGTTTTGAAATTAAACTTGAACGACATTCTCTAAGCCCTTAGAACTTTGTTTGGATTTTATGATGTGATTTATCAATGTCATGATCTTTAATTGTGCACTTGATTTTATTGGTTATGATTTGCCTAGGTTTGTATACTTTAGACTTAGTCTAGTTTTAGAAAATTTTGGAAAAAGATAAAAATAACCAACGTGAATACAATATCAATATTTTTTTGTTGGGTCATGAGTGAGGACAATGTTTATTCTTAAGTTTTTAATGAAATAAGAATGATATTTCATTTTCTAGAACTAAAAAGTAACTACGTAATTATTTGATTTAAATGACAAAAATTAGGAACAGAATCAAAAAGTTACATAGTTACCAAACGCATTTCTGTTCCAAGAACAGAAATTTTGTACAGTTATCAAACGCGCTTTGATTCTCAAAATCTCATCTAAGAACCGAATAAAAAAAAAGTTATTTTAATCAGAATCGGTTTTTGGGATCAGAATCGTTACCATACGCAGCCTTAGTCACTCATTAGATAGATTAACATCCCACTATGCCCTTTCCATCCTATAGCCTCACATTTAGTTAAATCCGAAATCATTCATCATATGATTTCCTACATAGGCATGAAATTTTGTTTAAAAATAAAGTCACCAATACACTTCTTCTGTGACATTATTGATTAATAAAATTGTTCTCCTACGCAAGGCATGACTTCATTATGTAGGTAGATGTGTGTTGGACCTGTTGGCACCTCAAAATTTACTCTCAAGCATGGGATATAACTTTTACTTGTTCAAATAATACACAATCCTAGGAAAAAAACATGTTTCCATATTTAAAGTACTTATTCTTAAAAATATTTGGACAAATTTCTATGGTGCATAAGCATCCCAAGAGGTAAGAGAGGCATGAAGTTCAACTCCGGCAGGACGAGGGCTTTTTTAAGAAATCCTTGATTGACTAAGGATTAACCAAAGTTGAACTAATGAGACACAAGACTATAAACACGTTTCCAATGATAAAAAAGGGCTACACTTGTCAAAATTAACGGGAGGCGCTATTTACACTCTCATTTTGGCTAAGACATTCCTTTTTTCAGTTAACTTACCGAAATACCCTCCTCTCTCTCCTCAATTTATTTTTTCTTTTTTTTATCAGGTTATAAAAACTATCTTTATTTCTATTATCTCTCTCATTAATTTCACAATACAAATGCTCCATTGCACCTGTGAAGTTATCAATTTACCATTTTTTTTATCATTTTGCCTAGAGAATGTTGTCAATTTTATTTTATGGTCTAATATTTTCATTTACAATAAGTTTCTACCTATGATAGCTTATGAATACACAAGTGGCTGCCCCTTTTGCCGAATAGTTTACTATATTTCAAAGTTTAGAACTAAATTAATATTTAGCATATCTTGACAAAAATAGAAAAAAAATTGATCTAACATAAAAAAATCGGCCCCGAAATTGTCAAAAAAATAAAAGAATGTACAAGAAAAATTTTCAGAACAAAATTGGAAATTAAAAAAGAAAAGAAAATTGAAACAAAGATTTGCACGTGGATTAACCCTATTTGGCTTTTGAACCATTCTACCACATGTTTCGGGTCGAATCATACGGTCTGCATGGATGTGAGAGCGGTTCAAAATGTCGATGTCGATGGTCCAGATGAAGAGGTTGACGATTCCACGGAGTTATAAAGGAAGTGCGAGCAACATGAGAAGCCCAGGCCACTTACGGCCGACTCAATTGTCACCATCGATCTAAGTGACACTGGCGAAACCAAAGAGTAAAGATCGGAGCCAAACCCCCCGAAGACGAGGCAGCCCACCTCGTTAGCTTACTCAAGGAATATCAATACGTCTTCCCCTGGTCATACGCTGACATGCCAGACTTAGACCCGTCAATCGTGGAGCATGAGCTGCCCATCGATCCCGGAATGCCTCCCAAGAAGCAGAAGTTGCGGGGGAACATGCTGAAGCGATCCAAGAAGGTCGAAGAGGAACTTATGAAGGTCCTTAAAATTAGCTTGATTAAGGTATCCCAATACCCACATTGCGCGGCCAACATCATCCAGGTCATGAAGAAGGACGGCCAAGTTTGAGTCTATATCAATTATCGTGACTTGAACAAAGCCAGTCTGAAGGATGATTTTCCTTTACCACACATCAATGTATTGGTCGACAATATGCTCTAGGTTGAAGATGTTCTTATTCATGGACGGATTCTCTAGATACAATTGGATTTAGATGAAGGATGCTAACAAAGAAAAGACGACACTCACAACCTCATGAGGAACCTTTCATTGTAAGGTTATGCCCTTCGGCCTCAAAAATCCTAAAGCAACTTATCAATAGGCAATGGTGGCCTATCAATAAGTAATGGTGGCCCTTTTCCATAACATGATGCATGAAGAACTTGAAGTGTATGTCAATGACATGATTGCCAATACCAGACATGTAGAAACCTTGAGGAAGCTATTCTCTGACTCCTCCAATTTAAGCTTCGTCTCAACCCTACAAAATGCATATTTGGGACATCCTCTGGCAAGTTACTTGGCTTTGTTGTAGGCAGTAAAGGTATAGAAGTCGACCCCTCGAAGATCAAGGAGACATGCAAGCTATGGCTACCGTCAACTAGTACAGAAGTACAAAGTTTACTTGAGCGTTTGAATATATTGTCCGGTTCATTTCCCAGCTCTCAGACACAACCAAGTCGTTCTTCAAACTCCAAAGGAAGAATGCGTTGGTTGATTGGGATGACCAGTGTTAAGAAGCGTTCGATTAGATGAAGAAGTACCTGATGAACCCGCCAGTCCTTATCCCAGTCCTATATCTCATGATCAATAGGGAATCATTGGGGGCAATGCTAGCCCAGGCTGATCCTTAAGATGGGAAGGAACGAGCCATTTACCACCTCAGCAAGAAGTTTACCGTGTCGGAGTTCAATTACTCCGAAACTGAGAAGACATGCGTAGCCTTGATATAGGTGTTGCACTGACTTCGGCAATATACATTGCATCATCGGATCTTATTTGTATCCAAGAATTATCTGATCAAGTACCTACTAAATTAACCAACGCAGGAAGGAAAGCTAGCCAAATGGCAGCCCATGATTTAAGAATTTGAAGTCCAGTTCGTGCCGCAGAAGTCAGTGAAAGGCCAAGCTATTGCAGATATGTTGGCCAAGAATTCCAGGTTGCGAGACACCCTAGACGACCGAATGGCGTCCATTGACGAAGATGCGTGGACGATGTTCTTTGACTAAGCTGTTTACTTATCCGGATTAGGGACTAGAGAAGTCTTGATATTCCCGGACAAGCAACATTATCCCATAGCAGCAAATCTAGTCTTTCCTTACACCAACAATATAGCTGAGTACTAACCATGTATGCTCGAACTAGAAGCTGCTGTTAAAATGGGAGTCAACAAACTAAAGGTGTTTACAGACCCCGCTCTAATCATCCCACAAACCATGAGCGAATGGAAGACTAGGAATACAAAATTGATCCCTTGCCATGAGTATCTTAAAGAGCTGTCATTGAATTCCACGGGATCTCATGGTCAATTTGCTGATGCATTGGCAACACTAGGGTCCATGCTATGAGTTACTGAGGGTCTATATGATTCTTTATTCATTCTTCTCTCGCCTTCACTCGATTTCTTGCTCGCTCTCTCATAAACCTGTCAAAGTGGATTATAAATAAATTTTTTAATTCATAAATGATAGGCTGAGATATATATGTTAGTATATTCAATAAATGGGTCATAAATAGGTTTTGCACATTGTATGAGTGTTAAATGAGTCATAATTGGGCTTATAACTTAATTAGATTCAACCCAACTATATGAGACTCTCTTTCTTCACTCTCTCGCCGTCATTCGATCTTGCATTCACTCACTCTGTACTCTCACCTAAGTTTGGGCATGAGTTTTACTAGATTGTGCTAAATATTGAATAGTTTTTGTAATATGAGGAGTCGGATATGGATTAGGTATAGTTTAGTCTCATATGGGTCCCTATTTTTTCTTGCATAAAAAATGGGTCATAACAAATTAAATGGATCTACTTGGGTCAGATAATTTTCAATTCGAACCACTCATTTTGACAAGTCTAATGAATACAATCTCCATGGCCAGAAAATTTACATTTTTCTAATATATCTATAATCAAATTACTCTTAAAACTCTCTACAGGTAATCACTTCCCAGCGCACATAATACGTTGGAAATCAAAATCCGACCGAGTGGGGTTTGATCCCCATAAGTTTCAAAATTTTGCTAAAAGTAAGTTTAAAGGGAAAAAAACCCAAAATAATTAATGACCAAACTTTAGATAATGAACTAATAGGAAATAATGTTTTCTAGATTTAATTCTTCAATTACATTTTGAGGTGATTTTTCTTTTATTTTATTTATATCAATCTACAATCATACTTTAATGAATTACATTTTCCTCACTGCTTTAAGAAGCACAATAACCTTTTGCAATAATATATGCATATGGATTATAAACTTAATATATAAGACAGTAGATTGGAGAGAAAGTGGAAAAGGTAGCGTAATTATTATTTTCTAAAAAGAAAGTGATTTAAGTAAATATGGATGCATAAATACGCCCACCCAATGTTTTGTGCTTCTGACAAAAAAAAACGTTCATGGGCATACCAAATCGTTACAACAATTATTTTTCAACCAGAAGAATCTTTCTTTTTCAGTTTCATAGAATTTCGTCTTTCATATTGGAGCTGCAACTCAGTATCATCATTGATTACGTGTAGGAGGCCAAAAGTTTTTACTGGTAAATTTTATAGCATTCCAAGAAAAACCCAACATGGGTTTCCACTTTAAAAAAAAAGAGTGAAAACACAAATTGATAGAGCCACTTGAGAAGTGGATTGTTTGATGTTGATGCACCCATAATTCTAGCAGAACATTATAAATGAATTGCAATATGATGATGCGGTTGTAATTTTTCTAATGTCTATGTGTTTTTGCTCTTTTAACCATAACTTAAACCATTTTATCAACAATACTTCTTGAAATGAGTTTAATGTGATTTTTCCTATTTTCCTCAATGTTAGCATCGATGGACATCAGATCTTTTTCAACCGAATCCGAAAACTTTTGGATATCACACTCAAGTTCTATGGCCATGAGATCATTTTCAACTAAAACTCAAGGTCCCTGTGGCCACAATGGACGTTGAGACTGCAATGGCTGCCGTGACATCCTAATTTTTTTTTATTAATATGACATCCAAAGATTTTACATTATAACTGTACTTCGAATTTATTGACACGTAGAGAAGTAATTGGTTATTTACATAGTCACATTGTTGATTTTTCTCTCGTATTTACTCTTTTGATTTTTTTGAGTGTCTAACTTTTACCAATTCTCTACTCATCATTGCACTAAACCCCTAATCATTGCTAGTCATTAAATGATATCATGAGTCACCCTCTTACTTGGCAAATAAGTAAAACATTTATTCTTTGCCCATCATTATATTGGTGACTCATGTATACACTTGGCTAAAGAAGAAACTCTCTTCAAAATATGTATCCTAATAAGCTTAAGTGATTAAGCCAATTGTCCTAGAATCATTACATTAGGAATTATAGCAACCTGATCTCGAAAAATCAAGTTAACAAGTTATTAAGCCTCTAGGACAAGCTTAGTTTGGGCCTTCCTAAGTCCGTGCCAAATCACGACAGGTTGTTGCATTTGATTTTAGTGTGATCAAGTAATATGTATATAGTGTACATGCAAAAAGGAGTTGCCATCGGTCTTTGAAAATGTAGAGTGGAAACCTTATCGAGTAATTGAGACATGCCGTTCGATCTTATGCAACTAGAGATTAAAGGTCCAAGGACTTGGTTACGTCGGTGTTTCCACCAACGCTCTTTCGATACGGCGATTTGTTGTTTTTCTAACATGCTCGTATAGGTGTAAGTTTGTCCTATCAATCACAATCAATGCATATAATGTGTGCAATCAAGGAGTCAATGGTGTGTATAAAATGCATCAAATTAAGCATGGCATCTTTAGTAAAGCTCTAAGAGCTTAGAGAATGTTGTGATTAAATTTTGTGGTAATTTCGGGACAATTCGCTCAAAATGGAAAAATCATCATTTTCAGGGACCTAAAGGTCAAAACTAGGAAAATAAGGTCAAATTCCTTTTTCTTATTTTCTGGAATTTTTCACAATTTTTTTGAGTTTTTTATTTTGTTATTATTCTTCTTATTTAAAGGGGCCTTGGGCCGGGTCAGTGGACCTGACCCGAGCCAGATCTAACTCAAACCTCCAAGGTCTGGGCTCGTTGCGAATGGGGGCTCAAGGAATGAGCCCAAGCCAGACCAAAAACCCTAAAGAGATTAGCAAAGGCCCAAGCTTGTCCGATCCATCACAAATCAAACCCTCTCTTTTTTCTCTCTAACTCAGGCCTGGTGACCAAACGGCCCAAGCAACAGCCCAACATCATATTTGACCTAATTTGCAAGGGCAATTCAACATGGTTCTCAATCTAACCCCATTCATAACTCATGCTTTTTCACTCTTTTCTATTTTTCTTTTTTTTTATTATTATCTTTTTTTTTGTCATCTTCTTCCTGATGACTTCTCACAGAAATTCACTAAGACTTTCACCATACCGATCAATGATGACTATCTTCCACCACCAGCTCCAACCTTCATCAGCCACCGCCACCGCTGGTCTCTCACACTGACCCACCTTCGTACGTCGACATCATCTACCACCGCAAAAAAAAAACAATCTATGACAAGTGAAAACAAACCTGGTTCGATCACTCCCCAATCAAGCGATGCGTCTCAACTAGTCCAAACTGGCTCGTCGTCGCCGTTAGATATACTCGCCTGTCGTTAGACTTGCTCACCAAGCACCATCATTGGGTCTGCTCTCGCAACCACCACTGGGTCTACTCGTAGGAAAATGAGCAACAGAAGTAGACCAAGGAAGTATGGGAATGTGTCTGGCTCAAGTGCTCCAACTGCAAGAGCTCAAGCTATAGGTGCTTCAGCTGTAGGAGCTCAAGCTGCCGGTACTCCAGCTGCAGGAGCTCAAGCTATAGAAAACCCAAGTATTGGGGATATCATGAGAGTGCTGGCAGAAGTTAGCACTTTGATGGCAGGCAAGCTGAAGAAAGAGTTGCCACTATGGTCCAAGCTGCTAAGGCCGCTTTAGCTACCGTGCATGAGGCCAATGTGAATAATGCTTTTGGCACTGGAGGTCCACAGACACGTCACCTCGTGGAGCAATTTCTAAAGTTGCATCCACCGAAATTCGATGGAACAGGACGACATGAAACCACCTCCCTCTGGATAGAGCAATTGGAGAAAGCGTTCGAAGTACTAGGATGTACTAGGGAAGAAAGGGTTTCATTAGCCGTCTACCAGCTCCAAGGCACAGTTGACGATTGGTGGAAGGCCACCCGAAGAAAAATTTTCCCTGAAGGTACAGTGCCGAACTGGATGGCTTCCAATGAAGCGTTTAATGGAAAATATTTTTCGAAGCCGCGTAGGAAAGAAAGATGGAAGAATTCCTGCGGCTCCGTCAAGGTCAGATAACAGTAGATCAGTATAATGCAAAATTTGCAAGATTGTCCAAGTTTGCCCCAAGGATGATAGAGAACGTATGGGACAAGGCAAGGAGATTCCGTGAAGGGCTGAAGCTGGAACTTCTCAATCGATTGATCACCGCAGGATTGAGGGACTATGGTACGATGTATGAAAGAGCACAAGAGTTCGAAAGAGATATGAACGAAAGAGCCGCCGTATTTGGGTCACGATTCGTGCCCAAGCGAGATGACCGAAGCTTCGGGAAGAGGCCAATGATGGATAATAGAAGGTTTGTCCCTCTAGCCAAAAGAATTTTGGGAAAATCGATACCCTCTAATAGTGCAAGATGTCGCGATTGTGGACAGAGGCATGCAATCAATTTATGCCTAAGGAAGACAAGAGCATGTTTTAAGTGTGGACAAATGGGGCATGTTGCGAGACATTGTCCGAGGAAGAACCGTGGACCACAGTTTCAATAGCCAAGACCGCCAATTGGACCACTGGCAATAGCTGCTGCCCAAGAAAATCTGAATCGACCGTCAGCACAAGGAAGAGTGTAAGCGATGGTGCGATGAGAAGCTGAGAACGCGTCTAACGTGATTACAGGTACCATTTCTTTGTGTGATCATGCTGCGTATACTTTATTTGATCCAGGAGCATCGCATTCGTTTATGTCTAAGTAATTCGTTGCATTGGCTAGTATTGATGTAAGACCATTAGAAACACTATTGCATAAGGTTACCCAACTAAAGGATAAAATGATCATCTTGTTAGAATGTCAAGGATTTAAGATATCCTTAGGTGATAGAGAGGAATTAATTGATTTAGCTATATTGCCTATGTTTGACTTCAACGTCATAATTAGGATGGATTGGTTAGTCAAGCATAGGGCTATGATAGACTGTGGTAGTGGGATGATCCAACTTAACCCAGAGGATCACCCTATATTTGAATTTCGAGGAAACCAAGGAGGAACCTTGATTCCTTGGATAATGTCGCTGGAAACGACTAAGTTGATGGACGGAGGATGCCTAGGATACCTAGTCTCTATAACTGATTCATCAGTTGAGGAAGTAAGGCTTGAAGATTTGCCAGTAGTGCGCGATTTTTCAAATGTCTTCCCACAAGAGTTGCCAGGACTGCCTCCTGAAAGAGAAGTAGAGTTTGCAATTGAATTAGCTCCTAGGATAAAGCCAATATCTAAGGCACCTTACAGGATAGCATTGTCGGAATTAAAGGAATTGAAGGTCCAAATGCAGGAACTGCTAGATAAAGGGTTTATACGTCTAGGTGCATTGCCATGGAGTGCTCCAGTATTGTTTGTGAGGAAGAAAGACGGATCACTACATCTGTGCATTGACTATAGGCAGTTGAATCAGGTGACGGTCAAGAATAAATACCCGTTACCACAAATAGATGACTTGTTCGATCAACTGCAAGGGGCATCTGTGTTCTCTAAGATAGACCTGAAGACTGGCTATCACCAGTTGAGGATAAAAAAGGAGGACATATCAAAAACGGCATTTAGGACGACGTACGGCCATTATGAGTTTACGATCATGCCGTTCGGGTTAACTAATGCTCCTGCTGCCTTCATGGATATGATGAAGAGGATATTCAAGGAGTTCCTAGACCAATTCGTGATAGTATTCATCGATGACATATTAGTGTACTCGAGGAGCTTCGAGGACCATGAACAACATTTGAGTATTATTTTACGGACCTTAAGAGAACATTTGCTTCACGCCAAGTTCAGTAAGTGTGAATTTTACCTTAATCGAGTGACATTCCTTGGACATATTATTTCAAGAGAAGGAAGTGCTGTGGATTCGTCAAAGATTGAACCAATTGAAAAGTGGCCTAGACCGACCATTGTGATGGAAGTGAGAAGTTTCTTAGGTTTGGCAAGTTACTATAGATGCTTCATGAAAAAGTTTTTCCATGATAACTGGACCCTTAACGCATTTATTGAAAAAGGAGACGAAATTTCAATGGACGAATAAGTGTGAATAAAGCTTTCAAGAACTTAAACATAGGTTAACGACTGTACTAGTGTTGACTATTCCATCTGAATCTAAAGGATTCGAGATCTCCAGTGATGCGTCATTAAGAGGTCTAGGATGTGTCTTGATGCAACATGGACGAATTGTAGCGTATACATCTCGACAACTGAGGCCATATGAGATGAACTATTCGACACATGATTTGGAACTGATAGTAATAGTGCTTGCACTGAAGATCTGGAGGCATTATTTGGTTGGAGAAAAGTTACAGATTTATACGGATCACTAGAGCCTGAAGTATCTATTCTCTCAAAAGGAGCTGAATATGAGACAATGTCGCTGGATGGAACTATTGAAGGATTATGACTGTGACATTCTGTATCACCCTGAAAAGGCAAACAGAGTAGCGGATGCGCTTAGTCAAAAGTCAAGCATAGCGCACATGATGGTTAAAGAGTGGACGTTACTAGAAGGGATAAAAGACTCAGAATCGAAGATAGAGGCAGAACATCTCTCGAGTCTGATTGCCACCTTGAGGGTTGAGCCGAAAATTCACTTGAGGATCATGGAATTACAGTCTACTAACTCTAATATTCAGAAGATCTTGACGATGGATGTAATGAAGAGGAAACCGAAATTTCATGTGTCAGTGGATGGAATCCTAAAGTTCAAAGGACGCTTATGTGTGCTAAATAATGAGGAATTAAAGGAAGAGATTTTGACAGAAGCACATCGTAGCAGTTATAGCATTCATCCAAATAGCACGAAAATCTATCAAAACCTACGTCAACACTACTGGTGGAACGGAATGAAGGTAGACGTGGCCAAATACATGGCGAAGTGCCTGACATGTCAGCAGGTAAAGGCACAGTGTTGCAAACCTGGAGGATTGCTACAAGCATTATAGATCCTAGAATAGAAATGGGAGCATATCACAATAGACTTCGTGAGTGGCTTACCAAGGAGTCAAAGAGGCAACGATTAAATCTGGGTTGTGGTCGATAGGCTGACCAAATCTGCTCACTTCATAGCAGTGCGAAAGGACTTTACTTTGGAAAAGCTGGCCGAATTATATGTATGTCAGATAGTCCGTCTGCATAGAGTACTAGTTACCATTACGTCGAACCGTGACCCTCGCTTTACTACGATATTTTGGAAAAGTTTGTAGACAGCATTAGGAACTGAGTTGAGGTACAGTACAGCATATCATCCGCAAACCAATGAACAAATAAAAAGGACGATTCAGACATTGGAGGACATGCTGAGAGCATACGTGATAGATTTCAAAGGTGGATGGGAAGAACAATTACACCTGGTGGAGTTTACGTACAATAACAGTTACCAGCAGAGCATCAGAATGGCTCCATTTGAGGCTCTATATGGAAGAGCTTGTAGAACTCCAATTTGTTGGGAAGAGATTGGTGAAAGGAGCATAACGGGGCTAGAACTGATTCGACAGTCCGTTGAGGCGGTGAAAGTGATAAGGGGCAGGTTGAAAACAGCTCAGAGTTGCCAAGAAATTTATGCGGATAGGCGACGTAGACCGTTGAAATTTCAAGTGAGAGATCATGTATTCTTGAATGTGTCACCGATGAGAGGTCTATCTCGATTCAAGAAAAAGGGAAAGTTAAGCCCAAGATTAGTAGGCCCATTCAATATCTTGGAAAGGATTGGAACATTGGCGTATCGTCTTGCGTTGTCGCCAAATTTATCTTAAATGCATAACGTGTTCCATGTTTCGATGCTAAGAAAGTATGAGCCGGACCCAAGCCAGATACTCGATCATGAAGTCATTGAAGTGGATGATCGAATCTCGTACATAGAAAGGCCTGTACAAATAGAGGACCGAATGGAACAAGTCTTGAGGAACAAGACAGTAAATCTGGTTAAAGTAATTTGGGAGCATCATGGGACAGAAGGCGCAACATGGGAAAGCGAGGACGAAATGAGGTGCAAACACCCCATCTGTTTGTGTAATTAGTGATATTGGCAGAACGAAAATTTCAGGGATAAAATTCCTGTAAGGTGGGGAGAGTTGTGACGTCCCTTTAATGTACGTGAAGACATGAGGAATTAAAAATTTTGGACCCACCTTCCTCTCACATTTCGGCTGAATCCTCATCTCAGACTCCATGTGCGCTTGGCCCACCCTTCTCTTTTCTTTCTTCTCCACCAGCTGCTCCCTTTTTCCCCAAGAACCCACGTGCCTCTTAAATTTCCACTCCCAATTTTGGCTGAACTGGAATCCCTTCTTTGGTTAAACTTTTTGCTACTCTGCTCCACTATCTCATAATCTCAGTTGAGCCCCACTTCCCCATGCAAATGAAACAAAAGCTTCATGATTGAGCCACTATTTTCACTGTGCACGCATGAAGGGCACTGCTGTAGTTGGCCTCTCCTTCTTCTTTCTTCTTTGTTCTTCTTTTGGACGATTTCTCTCTGTTGTTGTCTTCTTCTTTTTTTTATTTGTTAAGGCTCTCTTGGTGCTGCACCACTCCTGCAGCTCGTGTCTCTTTCCTGCCGTTGGAATCTTCTGCTATCTTCTTTCCTTATTACTACTGCTGCCATTGGTTCTTCATCTTCTCAGCTGAAGTTTCTTAGCTGAGCTGCTACTGCTTCTTGCGGCTTGGATTTCTTCGGTTGCTTGAAGTTTCTGTCGCTGAAATTTGCACGCCTGTTGTCTCTACTCCATCTGTGCTGCTGTTTATTCCTCTCTTCTCTCTGGTTGTTGTTTCGTTTCCCCTCAACTGTTGGAAATCCTCCACCCGTTGTTGGAAGTTGCTGCTCACACTTTAGCTGCTCGAACTTGTATGGATTTACCACTGTTGACTTCCCCCTTTTGGCTGCTTGTGGACTTGAGCGGTTGCTATGTCTGCTCTTCCTCATCTTGGCTGGAGTCTGCTGTTGCTGCGTTGCTAAAGCTTCTCTTCTCGGCTGCTCACGCCACTACTCTATTGCAGCAAGTGCTCCCGTCGTTGTTGCTCAAGCTCGGCTATTGCTGCCCCATCTCCCTTCTGTCTACTGCTCCTTTTTGCTCGTGGAGCTGCTGCTCCAACTTGGTTTGCTACTGCGTCTTCATTCCCCTCGGCTGCGCGTGGATTGGTATTACTGGTCCTCTTCCATCGTGAGCTCCAGCTGCGTCCACCACTCAGCTCGGTCACCACCCCCGTTCAGTCGGCCGCCGTGGCTCGAGCTCATCGCCGCTTAACTTGGAGCTCGTCGTCGTCCGTGGCCTAAGCTCGATCGTCGTCCGTGGCCCGAGCTCATCACCGTCGTGGCCCGAGCTCCTCATCGCTCGGTTGAGCCATCTCGCCATCATCGCTCGTCCAAGTTAGCCGTTCAACCGAGCTACGTTCGTCCGCCGTTCCCGAGCTCGAAGTTGATTTTTTGGGTGAGCACATTTCTAAACTTAACTTAGAATATCGGGCATACTTGGGACTTGAATTATAATAAATTTTATGATGAAAAATATTAAATTTCTTGGACGTCGACTGTCAATTATTTGCGGCTAGCCATAGGAGTAAATTGGTATTTTGTGGATTCTAGGATTTCCCATGTGTGCTGGATTATTTGCCCTTGAATCTAGACAACTTAGAATGGAAATCGGGTCCTGAAATGTGAGTTTTTGCAACGTGCGATGCTTGACTATTATGTTAGGTGTTTTTCGAGGTGAATTGTGTGCTCATGAGAATAATCTTGGGAATTGCATGTAGCAAAGCTGCCTTGCATGAGTATCTAAAAGTCGAGTCAATTGAGGACTTTGTGTTGCTTATCATTGATTTGCATACTGGCATGAGACACGTGCGTCTGGCAGAGTGTGTAGAACCATGCGGGACGGCTCGGCAGTATTTAGGGGGCTATCGAGAGTGGGGAGTGATAAGGAGGTACCGATCGCAATGCTAATTGAGTCACGGTCGTTGCACTTGTGCCTAAACGTACTCAGCACGGGGTAGCTGGAGTGACAAGAGTGCCAACTTCGGTGTGCTTAGACATGGGTTGAGGCACAGGCCTGAGACGTCTATAACGTGGCTGAGACTGGAAGTGCTATTGAGCCACTAGTGCGGTTCGATCCAGGAGTGCTATTGAGCCACCGGGGACCTCAAGCGAACCATTGAGCATCTACATCTACATCTGTATGATTCGAAGTCATAATATGCATGTGATGATTTACATTATGGCATGAGGTGTATGCTTCATTCTAAATTGAGTCTAGGCATGTGCTTGCTGAGTTTCGACTCACATTTTGTGACTGATCGCCATTTCAAACTCTTGACCATAGGCATGATTATTCCCCGAGTTCGCAAAGGATCCCTCATGAGATTAAGACACGGATAATTTCGTATCCTTCCTTGGATAGAGTTGAGTATGAGAGGTATGACTGCACTATCTGGGTCGACGAGGGATATGACGTTTTGATCCCTCATAAATACAAGGGGTGGTTCAACCGGAGGGGTCAAGAGTTGTAGCAAGGTCTCCTGCAGGGTTTAGATGTACCAATCTTTTGGATGGGGCCGACAAACCTAATGAATACAGCCACTTTTAGAGGCGAGGTCGTAAACCCGGAGCCTATGAAGATGCTAGATGAAGAAGGAGATGTAATGATGCAGATAGAGGGAACAGATGATGTTTTTGTCGAGCTGGCAAATGGCGAGCCTGAATCCCCGATATTCGAGGAATCTAATCCAGAGGAGCTTCCCTCGTCCGAGGACGAGTAGTCCCCGATGTTACAAAGATAGAGTTCAGCGATTCGTTTGATTTGGCCTATTCCCTTTTTGATCTTAACCAATTTATGTTTTTTGAGGTTCAGATGATAGCCTTCGTCCTACGCAGTATAGAACTTTTACTATTACCTACCATGTTATATTTATAACATTTGTGTTTTTAACTATTTTATATTTACAACATTTATTTATTTATTTTATATTTATAATATTTATATTTTTATAAATTTGTAAATATAAATTTTATTTTTTATATTTATAACATTTGTGTTTTTAATTATTGTATATTTATATCATTTATAATTACATAAATTTGTAAATATAATTTTTTCCTAAATTTTGTTTATATTTATAACATTTTTTAATTATTTTATATTTACAACATTTTTTAATTATTTTATATTTATATAAATTCGTAAATCTAATTTTTTTTGTAAGATTTATGACTTTATATTTATAAATATTTTTTTAATTATTTTATATTTATAACATTTATGTTTATATAAATTTGTAAATGTAATTTTTATTTTTATATTTTTAACATTTATGTTTTTAATTATTGTATATTTATAACATTTATATTTATATAAATTTATAAATATAAAATTTTCCTAAATTTATTTTTAATATTTATATCATTTTTTAATTATTTTATATTTACATAATTTTTTTAATTATTTTATATTTATAACATTTATATTTATATAAATTTGTAAATATAATTTTTTTTCTAAATTTTTTTTTATATTTATAACATTTTTGTTTTTAATTATTATAAATTTATATAAATTTATAAATATAATTTTTCTTTTTTATATTTTGTAACATTTGTGTTTTAAAAAGAATTTTTTTTTAAAAAAAAGGCACGGGCCGGGCCCATGCGGCAATTAGGCCATCGCACTAGCCTGTGCGGCATTTAGGCTGCCCAAACGGCCCGTTGGGCAGCCTAAGTGCCGAATAGGGCCCGCACGGCACTAAGACTACCGAGCGAGTCCCGTTCTGGTAAATAAATTTTTTTGGGCCTAATTTAGTAAAAGTATATGCTTTTATACCTAATTTGGAAAAAAAAAAAAAAAAAAAAAACCTTAGACCCGTCCCGTCCATGACCACCACCCACTGTTTTTATTATTCTCCTCCTCCTCTCCTCGCTACATGACACACATACAAGTTCAAATCCTCCGATGGCAATTTCTGCTTGATGAAGAGAGAGAGAGAGAGAGAGAGCGCGCGCTCTGACAGACTTTCCAATGAGTCCACTCACATAAAAAGATCACTGAGTTCAAGACATCTCTCTCTCTGCTGCAAAAGCTGAGGACTCTTTGCCTTTTCTCTTTATCTTCCTTCCTTGGTGTTATGGATCCCCTAACATAATGTTAGGGGTGACATTATCCAATCTGGGCCGTACAATTCAAAATGAACGGCCCAGATTGATCCACATTAGCATTTTAAAAAGGAGGAAAATTTTCGGCGGGAGTTTTAAAATTTTGAACTGATCAATCTGGGCCGTCTATTTTTGAATTAGACGGTCCAGATCCCTTATATCACCCCTGATATAGTTTCAATATGTCAGGGGATCCGGATCCCCTTCCTTGTGGAGCTCCGTAGCTGATCCTCCTCAATTGCCAAAATTTATTCAAAGAAAAATGGGTACTCCACATCTTTGTGGAGCTTCCATGATCTCGCTCTCCCTATCGACCCAGCTGTTGCTCTTGCTCGGAGCAAGCGCAGGGACTTAATGGGGAGACACAGAGGTCCTGAAGCAACGCACTGGATCCCAGCTCGATGAGTCCCGGCTCGTGTGTCGCCCCACTGCGATGCCCTCTTCAGCAACAAGTTCACGTGCGACTTTCACTGCTACTTTTCTTCGGGACATTTTCTCTCTGACCATTGATTTTGCCACCGACGACTTGGGTGCCGGCCAACTCACTGAACTCACCCTTGACCAAGCCAGCTACTCGGGCCCCTAATTCGAAATTTCACGTGCCGCTCATAATCTGGCTTGAACATGAGAGAGTATTGAAGTTGTCTCATATCGCTTGAAAATGAATCTTCTATACTCTTTATATTTATATGGTCTTCATTCACCTATTAGCTGATTTATGGGGAGATGGGACATGTAAGTGTTAATAGATTACCAGATAATTAATGATGGTAATAGCAGGAAGCATGCGTCACAGAAATTGTTCTCACTTTTTGATTTCCACTTTTTTAAAGGATGAAGACTAACCTATATGCAATGCATGAAATTATTCTAACATGCAATTACATGGAGGAAATTAATTAAATGTGAGACTATCCTAAGCATGCATATGAATTTGCTTAATTTAATTACATGACTAACCTAGTAACATGCAATTCGATTGATTAAATACATGGCTAAACTAGATAGCATGTAATTAGTCCAATTAACTACTTTATCAATCTAGATGACATATAACTAAATCAATTTGATTAACTATATGAATGATATGTAATTAAATTAAACTAACATACGAATTTATGCTACAATTTTAATTAAAATGGACACATAAGGTTTGAATTAATTAATTAACCCAAGCACACAATTCTACATGCAATGCAATATCAAATGCAACCTACATGACATGGCAAGAGTGCATGCATGATGACATGGCAAAGATCATTATTTTTGAATTTTTGAAATTAATTATGACCCTAAATGAAACTATGCCAAAATACTCTTTATATTGCATATTTTAGGGTTTGAATCAACTAAACCCTATCTTATTAAAGATGAGGTATTTTAAGCATTAGATTACATTTAGACATGCACTTTCAGATTAAAAATGCAATCTAATCTAAATTATTTACAATTGAGTTAAACATGCAAATTATCTACATAATTTTAATTTAAAGATGCAATCTATCCTATATGTGGAAACTATCTGTATGCAATTATCTTTTAGAATTTTAAAATATCATGCGGGCATGACAAGATATATTCTTAAAGATAACATAATATTTGCAACCAATAAATCCAATTCCAATAAAGAAAGCAATCAAGTCCCAAGTTTAATCCGATCATAGTCTCTAATATTACAAATTAAGATATCGAATTTAAGATATACATCTAACTGAATATTCTATCTGTGGAAATTTAATTGATGGCCAGATTTCTCCAATAATCATTCTGGAAAAATGGATTAGGGATTGGTCACACCAGAAATTATACATGTGATCATCCCATGCCTCCTAGTCCCAATGCTCACCTATTTCTCCATTCGGACATGTTCAAACACTCCTCATTCTTAACTAACTAATTAAAGCCTGCTTATTACACCAAGCAAAAGGACTTCTCACTTCTCATGGGCAAGGGTTCTGCTTCCACGATCATCCATTACCTTTTTTATGGCAATGTGTCCTGGAAAAGCTCCATATAAAAATATTCTTCCTGACCACCAAGAAACTGAATAATTCAATAAATCCCCCATTTTCATGCAACAAATTATTGAGTGTTCGTTGTCTTATCATCACCTTTCTCTTCGGTAATAGATTTTAGGGTGGATTCAATGGACCCACAAAGGAAAGGTACAGTCTCACGAAGAAAATGATACATTTATTCGTCAAAATAAAGTCCACATACTTTAGTCATAAAAGGCCAAAATAGAAGATCAACTTCTAATAGGAATTAGATGTATGTGATGTATAGTGGTCAATCATATCGTAAATCTTTCAATAAAGTGAATATCCAAGGGGACTTTTGATATTCTTTTCACGTTTACTGGCTTTCTCTATTTGGCCTTGACCACCTCTTGGACCCTCTCTGCAACTCCACCTCGAGATGAAGCAAAAGTGAAGTCACGGATGGTTGGATCAAGCGACTTAGGCAACAAGGGTCACACGCTATGTAGCACCGACACGTTGAACAAGGCCAAGGCGTCGGTGTCGGACACGGACACGCGTCCGACACGCTCTGACACGCGTCCGCACGTGATCACGCGTGTCGGAGATCCGGCGCGTGGTCAACGCTAGCAACACGCCGAGGACATGCGAGTCGGTGCAAATGGAGGGCGAAAGCACAGATCGGGGGAAGAGGAGAAGAAGGGTGCCTGCGTCTTAGAACATGAGAGAGGAGAGCCGGCAGGAAGGCGAGAGGGTTGCTTCGCGAGACAGAGAGGGGAGGCGAGTGAGATTTTCAAAAAAAGGTCGACAGAGAGGTGAGGGGAGGGCGTGCAGGTCCGCCGGGGGAGGGAGAAGACAAAGATGAGAGGGGAGGTCGTGCAGGTCAAGGGGGGAGGGGAGGGGAGGGGGTGGTTCGGCGGGGGAGGGTAGAGGTGGTCGGAGGGGGAGGAGAAGAGGTCGTCGTTGGAGAGGTCGAGGAGTTCGTCGATGGGGAAGGCGTCGGGCGGTGCGGAGAGACCGTGCAGGTCTATCATGAAGCTTCGCAGGTGAGAGCGATGGAGTGCAGGGGGAGATGGTACGGTGGAGGGGGGGACGAAAGACAAAAAAAAGATGAGAAAGGAGGCCGTGCATGTCAGGGGGAGAGGGGAGGGGGTGGGGGGAAGAAGACTAGAAAAGATGAGAGAGGAGAGAGACTAGAAAAGGCTACAAGTTTTGATGGGTGTCCGTAGGGGGGGTGGGCGTGGGTTTGGGGTGGGTGGGGAAGAAAAGGATGAGAGAGGAGAAAATGTGATTTGACGTGACTTCTTTTCTTCTTCGCCAGATACACTAATTTTTTTAATAATATTGTTTTCTTTACCAAAAATCTGTTACACCATGATAGAAAATTTCTTTTATATTATAAAAGCTCTTTCTATAAAGGGTTAATATCACGAAAAACTCCAAACTGATACGCCTGTGACAAATTTACCCCAAATTATTTTTTTGACTTCAAAAAATTCCAAACTGGTACATTTGTGACAAATTTACCCCAAACTAATATATTTACGACAAATTTACCATCCGTTAATTTTCGTTAAATTTAACATTAAATTGCTTAGTTGGATGGCATATGGCACTTCACGGGTATATCAGTTTATGATTTTTACCCTCTGCTTGCCACAAGTTTATCAATTTATGGTTTTTCATGGTACTGATTCAATTTAATAAAGGGTAAATTTGTCATAGGTGTAATAGTTTGAGGTTTTTTGTGGTAAAAAAATTAGTTTAGGGTAAATTTGTCATAAATGTACCAGTTTGGGGTTTTTTATTGTCAAAAAAATAGTTTGGGGTAAATTTGTCACAGGTGTACCAGTTTGGGATTTTTCGTGGTCAAAAAAATAGTTCGGGATAAATTTGTCACAAGTGTACCAGTTTGGGGTTTTTCGTGGTCAAAAAAATAGTTTGGGGTAAATTTGTCACGGGTGTACCAGTTTGGGGTTTTTCGTGGTATTAACCCTTCTATAAAATCATCATTTCTACAAAAAAATAATAATTAAAATAATAATTTACCATTCGTATATGAAAATTTATTTTTAATATACAATGTGTCGAAAATTTTTGTTTTTTAAAAATGACGTGTTTTCGTGTCGTATCGCGTGTCGGTATCGGTATCGGTATCGGTATCGGTGCTACATAGGTCACACGGATCAGCAGAGGAAAATAGCAGCCGTTGCCGGGGTCTGATCAAAAGCTGGATCTCCATCGGGAGTGGTACTGGTAATGTTGGAGGGCAGTAGCGGCTGGTTCGTCGAAAGACCTTCAACCAAACGTTGACTTTGTTAATTGACTTTGCACAGAACTTGAGTATCAACTTCGAACTCTCGGGCTGCTTGGCTTCAAACTTGTATGGCGAAGATGAAAAATATGAAGCTCCTGGTTCTAGTAGCCTTCGGGACAACAGACCCCTAAACTTCTAGCACTACACGAGAAAGATGTTCATGCTCGGAAAATTGTGGAATTGTCCCCGGAGAATTGTATGAAGATCTCGGCTTCAAGAAGGACCCTTGTGTTTTCTCTTTTAGCTCTCTTCCATTGGACTCCCTCCCTCTTGCTTCGGCTCGTGAAATTTTTCTCTCTTGGAACGGAGAGGTGTGGCCAACAGCTCCTGAGTGAACTCAATAGCAAGCCCCCTCTCTTCTTTTTTTTTTCTCTTTTTCACTCGCTCTCGTGTGTTCTTCTCTGGCTTCCCCTTTTTTTTTCGTGTGTGTTCCTCTCCCCCCCCCCAAAGAGCCCAAAGACCTCCTCTTTCTTCTTCGTTGGGGATCCCCAAAACTCTCTCCTCAGTTTTCTCCTCTCAGGACTCTCTCCAAGCTTTCCCCCCCGTTTTTTTTGTCGTTATGGTGATCCTCCTCCCTCATGTCCTCGCACTCCTCGTACGACTTCGCGTCCTCTAGACGATGCAACATCGCCTGCAGTCCTTTCGGGGTGATGCTCCCCGACCCCTTCTCGTCCTCGAACATCTCGAAGGCCCGCCGAAGGTTGTCGTCGTTGCCACTGCTGCCGTCCGTCCGTCTTCATCAGCTTCAAGAAGTCGCCGAAGTCAATCAGGCAGTCGCCGTCGGTGCCGAGCTCGTCCACGATGCTCCTGGCCTCCTCGTACGACATGTACTCGCCGATGGACGCGAAGTATGCCTGGAGCTCGAGCGCAGAGATTTTGCCATCCCCGTCGGCGTCAAAACGGCGGAAGACTTCCCGGAGCTCGTGGTCTCTGTCGGTAGAGGTGGAGGTGGGAGAAGACGGAGTGCTTAAGTTGGAGGAAGATGACTTGGAGTGAGACCTTCGTCATGGGAAGGTTAGCCTGAGACTCTTATTAAGCCACTTGAAGTGTTTTGGCGACGGTGCTGATCCGTCGTGCTTCATTAACGAAGTGGCCCAACGGGAGACTTTTCTTTCTGCCCCTGTTATGGTTCACCAAGTTCTTGTGACACCTCTTAGGAGTCTTCCTGGTTTGATCTGCACTTGGCACTTGAGGCCAATGTCCTGGCTCTCCAAGTTGCTCATCTTGGTCAGCTTGCTCAACTTCTTTCACCTGCTGCTCCACGCCTTTGGTTGTCTTCTTCGCAGATCTCTCCCGCCTCCCAAAAATGGTGTGTCTCCTGCACAGCGTGGATTTCTTTTGGTTTCTCTTTCAGAAGATTGAGATCCAGGGAGACCAAGCCTCAACTCAGTAGCCTTTGGATTCATATTGCTTTTATTCTCCTCAGACAAGCTTGAGAGTGCAGAGCTATCAACTGAAGAACAGTCGGACAAGCCCAGATAGTTTCGTTCCTTCCCCATCTCCCTGGATGGCCTGGACTCTTCTGCTTAGAGTGAGCCTTCCAATCTGACTGAACTGCGTAGCGCTTCGAACACTTGTCGCACTTCCACTTCTTCTCGCCGTGCTTCTGAGTTTGAACTCCTAGACTCGTCCATGGGTTGAGGATGAACCTTCTGGCTGTTGCTCTCCCAGAGTTGATTATCTCCGACTCCAGTCAGTAGCCTCGCTACCTTCAATCGAGTCCTTCACTTAGTATGTAAATTAATTATTCACTTACTAAATAATTAATTTATTTATTATGTAAATAATTAATAAAAGTGTAAATAAAAAATTATCTTAATTAATTAATTAATTATTCACTTACTAAATAAATTATATTATTTGAAAATTTTATGTTAATAATTAATTATCTTGATAAATTCATTAATTATAATTTTATATTTGTCTGACTTTCTAAAATACAATTATATTATATATAATTTATCTTTGATAAACTAATTAATTATTCACTTATTAAATAAATTATTATTATGTGAAAATTTTATGTTAATTATTAATTATTTTTTGAAAAATTTAGCTTAACAAATTAATTATTTTTTAATTAATTATTTAAACACTAAATAAAGTAATTACATTCTTATTATTAAAATTAATTTATTAACATAAAATTTTCATAAAATTTTCAAATAATATAATTTATTTAGTAAGTGAATAATTAATTAATTTATTAAGATAAATTTTTTATTTACAATTTTATTAATTATTTACATACTAAATAAATTAATTACATACGTATTTTCAATTAATTATTGATAATTATATTATAAAAATAAGTGTCGAATGGAAAAAAGAAATTATATTTTAGAAAGTTACGTAAATATAACATTATAAAAATAAATAAGAAATTTAAAAATTAAAAAAATAATTACAATTTGAAATTTTAATAATAAGTATGTAATTAGTTTATTTAGTGTTTAAATAATTAATAAAAAATAATTAATTTGTTAAGATAAGTTTATTTAGTGTTTAAATAATTAATTAAACAATAATTAATTTTTTAAGATAAATTTTTCAAAAAATAATTAATTATTAACATAAAATTTTCAAATAATATAATTTATTTAGTAAGTGAATAATTAACTAATTTATTAGGATAAATTTTTTATTTAAATTTTTATTAATTATTTTCATATTAAATAAATTAATTACATACGTATTTTTAATTAATTATTGATAATTATGTTATAAAAAAGCTTCAAAAGAAAAAAAATTTATTTTAGAAAGTTAGATAAATATAAAATTATAAAAATAAATAAGAAAATACGAAATTAAAAATATTAATTAAAACACAAAATTTTAAGAATAAACACGTAATTAGCTTATTTAGTATTTATTATTAATTAGTTTATACTTACCTTTACCAAAAAATAAATTATTAATTTATTAATATAAATGTTTTATTTAAATTTTTATTAATTATTTACATGCTAAATAAATTAATTACATACATATTAATACAATTTTTAATTAATTATTTATAATAATGTTATAAAAATAAGCTTAAAAGGGAGAAATTATATTTAAAATGTTATATAAATATAAATATTGTAAATATAATTAAAACCATATAAAATAAACAAAAAAAGAGAGTTTTGGGCTGCCGGGCCTTGGGCCGACGCGGCACTGTAATTGCTGCGCGGGCCTGCAGTGCCGCGCAGCCGAGCTGGGCCTCGGGCGGCATTCAAAAATGCCGCCCGGGACCCAAATTGATAAAAAAAAATTTTCTTAACCTATTTTGGTAAATATTTTTTTAAAAAATCTTAAATTGGAAAAAAGCCCTCTTTTGTCTATTCTCCCTTCGCCCATTCTTTGAATTGTGACCGTGTCTTCCATGTGGGACCCAAATTCTATGCCCTGCCGCAGTGAGCTTCTTGTATATTGGAAGGACAGATTGCTTGGAGTCTGACCAATTATTGAATATTTTAATGTTGCAAATGCTCCAATTCTTGAGATGAACACCATCTTTTTATATTGAATCCTGGGAAAAATATAAGTTCAGGCGATGTAAAGATTAAATTTTTGCAAAAAAAACTACCCAAGCATAATCCACGAGTGGGTATCGATGTGTCTCATCCTCGTGAAGTCCACGTTTTGCTGGACTCGTCCAAGCAGTCAGCCAATGCTGCTGAAGATTTGTCGCTTGTTCTCAAAAATCACCATCTGGGAAACGCTTGGCGAGAATTGGAGCTCGAGACAGGCGCTTTGGATCAACGACCAGCTCGTCGGAGGTAGGATCTAGTACTTGGTTGTTCGCTGAGGATGCTGGTTCGAATATCTGCAGCAAATTGTGGAGACTGAATGGCGAACGAATCCTTCTTGACATTGACCTCCATTGCTCGTAATCATGAATTGAGCTAAACAAACGTTATAATCCAGTTGAATTCACACCGAATATCCAAATAAACACATCCAATTGACAGCTATTCCCGACACCAGCATTTCTAGAAAAAGCATAAATGATAAATTGAATTTGAAAAACCGAACGCAACAACTGAAAGTGCACCATCATGCCATTAAAAGATTTAGATTATTAGAGGACAATATCACAACTCCAAAAATGCAAAAATCAAAAATTACAGAGCTAAAATGAATTTTCTATAATAATTTTTTCAATTAATATGAAAATGAGATTAACATAGTAATTCCCGATTCCAGATTAATTTTTGCAGATTTTCTTCGGCCAAAATGAAGAGAAAATTAAAAGAAAAATACTGACTATTTTTTCATATTTTTGTGGCCTCAAATGCTATTTATATTTTTTTTGTAAATTTTCAATTTTTTTTTAATTTCTGAAAAATATGAAAAATGCGAAAAATATGAAAAATTATTTTTTATTCAAAAATGGTTTTTAGGCTTGGCCAAAGCTTCCAAAGTTTATTTTTCAATTTTCTCATTTTTTCTTGATTTTCTATGAATTTTTGAAAATAAAAATGCTGAAAAATACTGAAAATATGAAAAATTATTTTTTGGTCAAAATTAGGCCAAGGTCCCAAGGTTGATTTTTTAATTTTATGAGTTTTTATAAATTTTTTATTAATTTTTAAATAGAAAATGTGATTAAAAATCAGGTGTCAACGATTTACCAAAAAAAAAATCAGGTGTCAACAATATTCCCAATATAAATCGCGTGAACACACTTAAAGTGATTGGTTTTTTTCAAAAGTAAAAAAAGTTTTGACACCAAAGCGAGTGTTGTATAAAAGTTATGATACTTGTTGTATCCTGATTCGAAACATCTAAAAGCAAGAGGCTAGATTTTATTGCAAAATAGTTTTTTTTTTTGTGAATTCAGCTGTGAATTTAAGATTTTTTTTTGATGAATTACCAAAATTGGGACGATTTTCACTTAAATTTGAAATGGTGTTGGAGATTTAATAAATTATAATTCTACTAGTTGGAGAGATTCATCTTAAAATTTCAACTTGTCGCTCGGTTGATGTACAGAGTTATATTACATATCATACTAGGTTAAATCTTGACGCTAAAAGTTCGTTATTTAAATTTCTTTCCAAACTAAATCTAGTCATTATATATTTTTCTTTCGTTACTAATTAAAAAAATTTGCTGGGTGTCATTAAGAAAACTCATAAATGATCATATATGTTTAGAAAAATTAATTGAAACTATGCATTCAATTTCAAGTGAACATCAGGGCACTTGGTGGGTGAACCTGTATTGCTACCTTGTCATGAAATATATACAAAATATCGAAATAAATCTTAGAGATTATCACATTATTAGAAAAAAAAAATGTAACTTCATGAAGATGAAACTGGGGACAAATTTACCCATCCAAGTTCCATGCCCATTGTAGCTCGTATTGTCATCTATAGGACAAGTTGAACGCACACCAAGTTCTCAGAAATCTCTCATGCAAAGCTAAAAATTGTTTTGGCCTCTTTATGCTGATTTTCTGGTGCGTGATGGACTTTTAAAGGCATTACGTATAATGTGCAAGGGTGGACTCTGTTCATCTAGTGGTACTACAAGTTTTTTTGTTAAGGCAGTGGTACTACAAGTTTGACGCAAAAGAATCAATTTTCCTCTCAAAATGGAACTCTATTATATTAGATTTTATTGAAGTTGCATTTTGCCTTTTGTACATACGGTTAAGAGTACTAGATATGTAACTATTATAGAAATATATGGCTGTTAATATCTATCCAATAACACAATAAATCAATTATATCTATACGTATCAACCTAACCTAGGTTGGGAAAAACTCTCTCTATATTCTTAGTCAAGCCTAAACTGTAATCAAAGGTTAGCTTTAATGAGCGCAAGTTGCTCAATCCCTTGCTTCTTGCTTTCGAGCCTAAACTTACGTTTGCTTAGTCCAGTCTGGTTGCTTGAGCTGCGAAAAAGGTTGCTTTTCGAAACCTATTCTGCGCAAGTTGCTCAATCCCTTTTCTTGCCGGCTTAAAAAATTACCAACAAATCAGAGATAGGATCAAGGGGCAGCCAACATAGGGATTTAGCTTGCTTCCATTGGTGGCGAGCGGATGAAGGCTATTTTGGACAAGTAGTTGAGGGCAAGTAAAAAAATCCAAGGGTTCCATTTTCCTTCTTGCTTATCAATCAGAAATCAAGACAAATCAAGCACTATGGCGAGACGGGAAACACCCTATCCCATTCCGACCTTGATATGTGGAATCATTTTGTGCCATATGTACTAAGATTGTTCGAGAGACATGGTCCAAGTCCTGTGTAGAAATGAAAATTTCAAAGATTCTACTTGTTCTTCGAAGTTGGCCACTGACGGGAAATGCTTACTTGTATTTAGACAAGAAAAGTAATCGATAGAAAGGCATGTTTTCGACATGATGTGCAAAGGAGATATCTGTATCTGTGTATCTTTGGTGGGGAAACTTGCATCTTAGAATGATAAGTGCACATCTTTTCTAACTAAATTTGATCAAAGCACAATCGTACTAATCCTTTAATCTAAATAGTTAATGCTTTTGGGAATGCTTTAAGAAAATAAATAACTCCAAATATATACAGAAAAAAGGAAATTATGTGTCCATTAATTTTTGTAAATTTTTTTTGTAATTTATTATTTTTCTTAACAATACCTAGTAAAAATTAAAAAACTCGAACTTGTGCAAATTCCATAAGAAACAAAAAAAAATCCAAACTTTTTCTCATAAAGTTTGCAAAAAGTTATTTAAATGTAAAGTGGATTTTTAACACTTTAAATCGTAATACCTTAAATCTATTATACTTACAAAATTTAAGCAACAAATCTTTCCTATTTTTCCTAAGCTAAACCATCATGATTTATCAAAGTTTCGCTTTTTTTTTTTTTGGTCAGAATCAAAATCTCACTTCACACCCCCAAATTATTTGTGCGTGAAGCGTGTGCGCTTTCGCTAGATAGATTAGAACGAGAGCACGTGCGCGCAATTTATTCGATATCTATATTTCTAATCTTTCTAATATTAAAAAGCACAATTATTGTATAGACTATCGAGAATACATAAGATACGGTAAAAGAATAAACCAATTAAGAAGAGAACACCTTGCTTTTCTCCCTTAGCAACAAATGACAACACATGAGTGTGAAAAAGGAAAACAAATTAACGAAAAAAGGCAATTAACGATTTGGCATGTCATCATAAAATCTTGATTATCAATGATATTTAACGGAAAGATCTTGTTTGGTATCTGTCTGCCATTGAATACTGGAAAGGAAGATCTCTCCAAACACCTTGTACTATCGTTCTTCTCCTTCCACCACTGCTTGAACTCCTCGCCGAGAAAGGTACTTCTTTTTCTGTCGTTTTTTGGCCTTAGGGCTGCCGTTGTTACTCTTCAACCATTCCACGTGCTTTCTTGTATGCTTTCTTCCTTGTTAATGCTCGCCTGTAAACAAAAAGAAATCCATCGTCAAAGGGAACGCGTCAAACTTATTTAAGTTCATAATACAAACAAGCACATGACATACATAGCGACGTGCATCAATCAAGAAGGGTAAAGGATAACTTTCCTTGTCTTCTCATATGATTTCAGTATATTCTTCAGGACAGACTGCGGAACTCATGGACGTAAGCCTGGTTCAGAAAGCTCAATGCCAACTTTTTAGGGATACGGAGGGTCGCTTAATGCCCGTGGCACACGGTCCACAGACTCGCTTGTCCAAGTTCCTTGGTGCATTCCACGCCTGGGTTCGTCGTGCTGCCAAGAAATGCCCGACCACGAACTTGAATGAAGAGCAAGATGTTCGTAGGTCCACACACTTGTGTGATCTGCCCGATGACATTCTTTGGCACATCCTAAGTTTTCTCCCACTGAAAGATGTGGTGAGAACGAGTAGGCTGTCGAAAAGGTGGGAGTACTTGTCTAGGAACAATCCTAGGCTCGATATCTTCGACCCCAGTTTCCCGGGGCAGACGCATGTCGTCAACTTTGCGAGCAGATCATTGTTACTCCACAACTTTCCCCTCAAAGAGTTTTGCCTACACTGCAATACTAAGGTTGAAAACAGATCTCGCATTGATACTTGGATTACAGCTGCGATAAAGCGTAGAGTCGAGAAGCTCCACGTGTACTTATACGGGGGATTGCTCGAATATGTATTGCCTAATTGTGTCTTTAACTGTGAAACACTCGTAGAGTTCCGTTTATTTATGCGGCATGAACTGAGGCTCCCTTCTTTAATTTGTCTGAAAAATCTCAAGATCTTAACTCTTGCATGGCTTGATATCTGGAGCGACGATTCAGTAGAGAAGCTTCTTTCATTCCCCTCTCTTGAGGAGTTGTCTCTCATAAGTTGCAGGTGGAATAGACTCAAGGTTGTTCATATTTCTGCTGCCAAGCTTTTGAGGCTACACATACTTGAGCATTACTTGGATTTGCAAAGTCCCTTCTGTTTAGGTGTTCAAGGAGCTCGAATAGAGTCCTTTACTTATAATGGGCGATTTATCCATTGCTATGAAATATCGAGTTGGTCTTCCCTAGCAGAGGCTTGCATTGTTATTAGGTTCAACTGGCATCATTATCACCCTCATAGTGCTCACCATGGATATAAGCTCTTAAAGGATCTCTCGAGCGTGAAATGTCTGACATTAAATGATACGAATGAGGTATGTCTACTTATTATACAATGTTTTTTTATAGTCCTTCTTCATAACTCCTGATTGGTAATGGCAATCTTTAACTGTCTTTTGTCTTTCTTATTTAGTTTCTACATAAGAAGTCGGATCTTCTCAAGTCTCTCTCAGTCTTCTCTAACCTTAGCGAATTAAAATTCAAATCAAATTATCCTTTGCTATTAGAAAATAGATTTCTTGTTGAGATGCTCCACAAGTGTCCTCATTTGAGTCATCTGGAGTTCAATAAGGTATGTAATTCGCCCATCATTAGCATTTTTAGTTGAATATGACTGTTGAGATTAAATCAACTAACGCGCCAATGTGATCTATCAGGGCATTTATGTGGAGTCCGAAACTGTCGATGGGATATTCAACCCTGTGCCTCACTGCTTCCTTACATCACTTAAGGTGATCAAAGTTCGTAACTTTGGGGCGGGTGATATAGAACCCTCAGATAAAGCACTCTTAGCTATGAGTATTCTATTGAGGACCGCTCGAGTTTTGGAGAAATTATTCATACTGCCGCAGACAATGCAATTTGCAGGGAACTTGCTGCAACTCCTGAATAGGCTTCCTAGGGTTTCAGATAAATGTGAAGTTTTGTTAGGTGTGTGAACCTTCTTCCATGCTTGATTGCGGAAGTTGAATTTCTATTATTAGTAGTTGACACTGAAACTCACTACTCTTTTGTCAAGATTGATTTTTATTATTCTGCTGAATTACTTTCTTTTATTTTTACCTTTTATAACTATACGTTCAGTATAATCAGAGGTTGTGCCAGTGACTATGAACTTCTAGAGTCGCATATGATCTTTTTCTAGTCTATTCATACTTCTTTAAAGGATATAGTGACTGTTCATATAATTACTCCCACCTTTTCGTGAGACAGGACAATCTACGCGACTAGATATCAAATTCTCATCACCTAATCTATAAAAGACATCAGCTTTAATCCTAGAAAGAATCTAACTTTTCCTTGATGCAGATTGGTGCTCAGTCATGGGTTGCTTTGTTTTGCCTAATATTAAGTTCCCTTAATATTGCCATTGACGTGCGTGAAGTCATCTATATTGCCACAAGGGGCTGTCTTGAATCGTTGGAGTTTCAAATGTTGCAACTGATGTGCAAACTTCACTTTAAGACCGTAACAGTATTTTAAGAATGCCCAACTCCGGCGGATACGATATTGATTTAGAAACTGATCTTTAAGATTGCAACACTTCTTTAAGATTGTCGCCAAATAGTTTAAGATTGAAGATGGCATATCACTTCTCCTATGCTACTTTCTTATGTTAATTGTTCTTGTAACTATTTCAAGCCAAACATGGAATAATTAAGCAAACTAAATGCAGCTTCCATCGCTATATTGACATAATTAGTTGACTGAGTGATTGGATATAACATGAACATCTACAAAATCAACTATTACGACATTTCCTCTCACAACTTGAGTATCCCCAAAATCAAAATTCCAAGGACCAATGCCATTAACAAATATAAAAGAATTGTGACATATTTACATCTTTCGTGTTTATTATTTTCATGTCCAAAATGAGCGTTTGGCTAAATGGAGAGACCTTTGTTAGTAACACTTCAGCATCATTATTGGGGAGAATTCCCTGGCTACGTTTAGAAGAAATTGCATTTTGAGCTTTAATTTAAACTGAGGGAAGTTGTTTATTTAAAAAAATTTGACCTCTCTAATTCTTAAATGCTACAAAATGTTCTCATAGAGTGGTACTATATGATTTTTCAAATTCTTTTCACATGCACCTCAAATTCGACTGCTTGATATGTTTAAGAAGTGTCCCTGTCTCATAATTCGTTGAAGCGAAAGATGTCTCCTTCTTCTACATCCCAAATTGAATTTTTTTGGAAATAGATTGGAGATCTGAAGAATTGATCCGAGTTCTAGCTCAGTTGATAATTTGGGTCAGGCTATATTTCTCTCTTAGATTGGAGATACAAGCTGGTTTGCTTATTATAGCTAAGGTTGTGATCGTGCGGTTTACCCTCTGCTGAAGTCACCCCGGTTGGTCATGAATTCCACGCTCTTTTGTTGCTGGATAAATTCGTGGTTTTATGTGACATTTGCCTGGTTTCTGAACTGAATAGGAGATAAGCAATATTGTTGCCGTTTAGGTAATGGGTTAGGTATGTTGTTACTGAGCCGAACTTGCTGGAGGAACTCAACTAATTATATGTTTTGTATTGACGTGTTTGGTGATCCCAGGAACCTGCTTTTCAAGTTTTATTGCAAAAAATAAAGTCAGAGCTATGCAATTCATCGCAAACATTTGAATCGGCTTTACTTGACATCAGCCTTTTGGTTTGGAAAACCCTTTACATTGGGATGACATGGACGATTGGATTAGTTCTGTGCTGAAATGTTATTCTATGTTTCAATCAAAGTAGTCGAGGCTCAATAGATCGTAGTATCTAGGGCCTCCCGATGTAACTTCCGACTGTCCAACAATTATGAACTTCTGATTCCCGTCATGTACTATGGAACCCGGCCAACCGAATAGCTAGCTAAGTTAATCATCGATAAAACTCGGAGTTGAGTGATCATACAAGTTTATCTACAGTTCCCTGAAAGTTTTGTGCGCATCAATGGTGGCCCCATAGTATGAACCTTTGCAACAATATTTTTGGGAGAGTATGAACCTGCACTTGTGGTCAGGTTAATAAATATTTGGAGAAAACGATACTCGAAGTGCCATAACTTTCATACGACGCTTACTTTAGTGCCAAATTTGTTCATCGGATCACTTAAGTGCTACATCTGTTTAAATATTTAGGTTAAATTGCATTTTAGAATAGAAATTGCATGCCTAAATAGAATTTCATGTTTAAAATAATCTATCTTAAATACATTAGGATTTAGGTCAATTTAAACTCTAAACCATGCAAGATAAACATTGTTTTGACATAGTTCTATTCTAAGAAATAAATTCATCCGAAAATAAAAAATCGTCCATGCCATGTTATATTTATCACATCATTTATGCCATGCTATGCATGCCACATCACATCATTGATGCCATGTCATTTTATGCCAAGTCTTCATTTCCATGTCATACTTGCCACGTCATCTTTGCTATGTCATATTTCCCACCTTATGTATGCCATGTCATCCTTGCTACATCATCATTCTTGCCATTTCATATAGGTTGCATTTTAGTCTTGTATCTAATTCGTGTCATTACATCCTAGAATAATTTTATGCATTGCATATAGTACAGTCATTCATGCATTCATAAAAAAAAGGCGAAAATTGAAAATAATAATAATGTTTTTTGTAGTGCATGCTCTCTTGATTATTTTGATTTTTAGATATTCAATTAATTGATTGTGCACCCGCATGATACCCTTTGTTAGTGACTTAGGTTAAAATCAATTAATGTTGCCTTCTCAAATAATTTTTCGTGAAATAAAATGGTACTGAAATAGCATTAGAGTAATCTAGCGTAATCACATCCCCGAACTCTTAATCTCTAGTTCGTAGAAGTAATTTAGTCCTTCTACTAATTTACTTAGGTTTTCTAATCGACCTACAAAAAATGATTAGTGGCAACTCCTATTGAAAATCTTTGCATGTTAAATATTAAACCATAAGTTGCGATTTGGTATGGACTTGGGAGAGTCCGAGTTAGGTTAGTTAAATAATTAACCTGATAATCAATTAATCTGAAAACTTGATTTTTAGGTCACAACATGGTCTAATCGCATATGGGTCACTATATTTGCTTGCAAAAAAAATGTGTCAAAACAGATTAAATGGATCTATTTGCGTCAGATCATTTTCAATCCGAACCACCCATTTTGATAGGTATGATGACTACAATCTCAATGGCCAGAACATTTCCATTTTTCTTATATATGTAGAATCAAATTACTCTTAGAAAGCGCACATGTTACGTTGTAAATCAAAATCCGATTGAGTGGGATTTGATCCCCATAAGTTACAAAATTTTGCTAAAAGTAAGTTTAAAAGGAAAAAACATAAAATAATTAATGACCAAATTTCAAATAACGAACTAATAGGAAATAATGTTTACTAGATTTAATTCTTCCGTTACATTTTGAGGTGATTTTTCTTTTATTTAGTTTACATCAATCTACAATCATATTTTAAATAATTACATTTTCCTCACTGTTTTAAGAAACACAATAACCTTTTGCAAGAATATATGCGTATGGAATATAAACTTAATATATAAGACAATAGATAAGAGAGAAAGTGGAAAAGGTAGCATAATTATTACTTTCTGAAAAGAATGTGATTTAAGTCAATATGGATGCATAAAGAGGCCCACCCAATGTTCTGTGCTTCTGACAAAAAAAAAGTTCGTGTGAATACCAAATCATCACAACAATTATTTTTCAACTAGAATTTTTTTTTTCAGTTTCACAAAATTTCACCTTTCATATTGGAGCTACATGTCAATATCATCGTTGATTTTGTGTCGCAAGCCAAAAGTACCTAAGGTTAAATTTTGTAGCATTCCAAGAAAACCCAGCATGGCTTCCGCTTTAAAGGAGTGGAAAGACAAATTGATGGAGTCACTTAAGAAGTGGATTGTTTGATGTTGAGGCATTCATAATCCAAGCAGAGCATTATAAATAAATTGTCACACAATGATACAATTAGAATTTTTCTAATTTCTATGTGTTTTTTCTCTTTTAACCATAACTTAAGCTATTTTATCAATAATTACATTTTGAGATGAGTTTAATATGATTTTTCCTATTTTACTCAAAGGCAGCATCGATGGACATGAGACTTTTTCAACCGAATTCGAAAACTTTTGAATGCCACACTCATGCTTTGTGGCTATGAGATCATTTTCAACTAAAACCCAAGGCCATTGTGGCCACAAATGGACGCTGTGGCTGCAATGGACATTGTGACATCCTCATTTTTTTTTATTATTAATATGACATCCGAAAATTTTACATTATAACCATACTTCGAATTTATTGGCATGTAGAGAAGCAATTGGTTATTTACATAGTCACATTTTATATCTTCCTTGGTACGTACTCTCTTAGTTTTTCTGAGTATCTAACTCTTACCAATTTTCTACTCACAATTGCATCAAACCCCTAATCATTGTTAGTCATTAAATGATACCATGAGTCACCCCTCTTACTTGGCAAATAAGCAACACAGTTACTCTTTATTCATTATTGCCTTGTTGACTCATGTATACACTTGACCAATGAAGAAATTCTCTTCAAAATCTCTATCCTAATGTGATTAAGCCAATTATCCTAGAATCATTATATTAGAAGTGTCACTTTATTCTAGCTTAGACCATGTGAATCAATCCTATTAATACACTGACGCCTTCATTTCAGTTCTTTCTGACCCACGATTATCACACCACACACATAAAGAAGAAAAAAAAAAGGAAGGGCACAGAAACCTTAAAGAAGAAAGATTAGCAGAGGTGGAAGAAAAAAGAAGGGAGAGAGAAAAAAGAGGCGGCAAGAGGCCTTTTTTGGGTTTTTACTTGATGCAAGTTCATTACCTTCACCAATAACAAATAATAGTTGTTCTCTAAGAACAAATAAAATGTAAAACAACTAAACTTCCACCAATTGGCGCAATAGCATTTTCTCGTTCTTCTTATTCAGCTTTCCTTGTTCAAGAAGGAAATCACTAAAAAGAGGCCAAAAGAAAGAAACAACACTTGTCTTTTGAGTGAGCTTTTCATAAGGTAAGAGAAATTATAGTCTCTCTCCACGCTATAG
Source organism: Psidium guajava (assembly GCA_016432845.1). Taxonomy (NCBI): domain Eukaryota; kingdom Viridiplantae; phylum Streptophyta; class Magnoliopsida; order Myrtales; family Myrtaceae; genus Psidium; species Psidium guajava. Next base: position 31,311,306 of record CM028229.1, on the reverse strand, counting down.
GAAAATGTATAATCTGAAAGTTGATCAATTACTATTTCTAAGAAGGTTCGATGTTTCTCTGGTCATAATTTGTTGGTCCAATTCTTTTGCTCACTCCTAATATCACGTTCATTGTTTGGTATGAACGCATTTTAGTGTAAAAGAAAATGAATATACAAACAGAGATGGTAAAAATCTCTAATGATTCACAACTAAAGAAACCACAAATGCACAAAAAAATATAACCCCCATCAATCAATTCAAGACTATTGTACAATTTAAATCTTAGACAGCAAATAAGCTCATTGTAGCGTTCTAGAGCCATTAGTTTGACTATGACGAGAAATGTAAACAAGCACTAGCAACATAAACGGGTCGGTCAACTAGTGAATGCCAATTTAGTATGAGAGAAAAAAAAGATTATTATTTACTTTTTCGATTCCGAGAAATATAATACTTCGACTATCTCATCACTATCTTGGAACTTCAACGTGAACTACAAAGTTACAGGGAGAAGCAACTCTCTCGTTGTTTTCATGGACTTTTAACATGAAAGCTACAAAGGTTTGAGTTTCAACTCTTGTCGTTTCCATTAAACTTTAATGTGAACCAAAGAACTGTGGAGCACTCATAAAACTTCAATATGGACAAATATATGGAGGAGAAGGAGACAAAGAGGGTTGCATTTTGTTTAGATATTTCACTGCCCCTCATTCTACATGAATTAGAAAAATCATTTTCAAGTTTAATTGCTTCATTTAGATTCTAGGTTCTTCTACTTCATTTTTATTTATTTATTTATTTATTTTTCAAGTTTAATTGTGACAGTAGGATGCTGTGCTAACTCTCCCAGAGGATTAGTCGAGGTGCGCGATCTGTACGGACGCTGGCCCGGACACTTTTGATATCAAAAAATTTAAGCGGAGGGTCGTGGCGGTAGACATGGCCACGGGCCGGTTCCGGCCCGGGACCGGATCGGAACCGGCCCGTGAAAACCGCCGAACCGGCCCGTACGGCCGGTTCCGGTTCGTGGCTCGGAACCGCCGGTTCCGAACCGCCGGCCCAACGGCTGGGCCCAACGGCTAGTAGCCGTTGGGAGCCGTTGGGGGGCAACGGCTATTTAGCCGTTGCCCCCTTTTTTATTTTTTATTTTTTGTTTAAATTAAATTTAATATAAAAAATTTTCTTATAAATACCCCCCTCCCCCATTCATTTTATTCACAACTTCTCTCATTCTTCTTCTCTCAATTTCTCAAGTTCTCAATCTCAAATTCTCTCAAGTCGCGATACTCGATCCACTTTCATTTCTCTCGAAATTCTTCATTTTTTTTTTGTTGGAAATTCTCGAAAAATGGCAAGTGGAAGCCGTGGCGGGAGGGGTAAGAGTCCGATGGCGCCGATGGGATCTTCCAATTATCCTCAATCTCATAATCCTCAAGATTATGCATATTATGGCTTCGACGACGACGAAATTGAAATCGACAATATTCCAAATGTCGAGCGGCCCGTTCCAACACAAGGTAGCATGAATCCTCCCACCGAAGAAGCGTCAATAACGATGGAACGAGAGGGATCATCCGTTTCCTCGATATGGGAGCACTTCACGAAGACGCACGTTGAAGAAAACAAATATCAACTTACTTGCAAACATTGTGGAAAAAATTACAAATTCGTAAGTGGTCAAGGCTATGGAACATATCAACGGCATTTGAGGTCAAAACATCCAACGCTAGCTGGGATCGACACTCGTCAACAACAAATTTCCGGGTACGCCAAAACTAACGCTCCTCCTTTATTCCGTTATAGCGAAAATGTTTATAAAGAAGAATTAGCTAGATTTACGGCTGTAGAACATTTATCATTTAATTTTGGTGAGAAATTTGGTTTTAATAATTTTATACAAAATGCATGTACTCCACAAGCAAAACCCGTTTCTAGAAATACCGTTAAACGCCAAATTTATAATTTGTATAAAAAAGGAAAAGAAGAATTAAAAATATTTTTTATGAATTATAATGGACGTGTGCATATAGGTAGCGATATTTGGACCGATCCTTGGCAAATTCATTCTTATATGGGTATTACGTGTCATTGGATAGATGACGATTGGAATATTCAAAAAAGAATTATTGCATTTCGAGTTTTTGAGGATAGACATACGGCAATTAATATTTATAGATTAATTAGACAAGTTTTAGAAGAATATTGTTTGGTTGAAAAAGTTTTTTCTATTGGTTTTGATAATGCCGCGGCAAATACCGCTTCTATTGAAGACTTGGAAAAACTTTGTAAACCCACTTTTGGTGGAGAATTTTTTCATGTTAGATGTGCTTGCCATGTTTTAAACTTAAGTGTACAAGAAGGTTTACAAACTCTTAACGTTTTTCTCGACCTAATAAAAATCGCAATTCAATATTTATGGAGACATCCCCAAATTATGAAAGATTGGTGTAGATTTTGTAAACAAAATGGAAAAAGGCCAAGAAGATTTTCAAAAGATGTTCCAACTCGTTGGAATTCCACGTACGAATTGCTTAATCAATCTTTTGAATATAAAGATTTATTATGTGCATTTATTTCGACTAATATTCCTCAACTTGAGTTATTACCACAACATTGGAATATTTGCCAAAAAATTTTAGATTGTTTAAAAGTTTTCAATGATGCAACTTATACTTTATCCGGTGTTTATTATCCTACGACTCATTTATTTATAATAGAGTGTGTTAATATTGCTGGTGTTTTTGAAGAATATGAAGACGATCAACAATTAGGTGCAACTATTAACGCAATGAAATTAAAATGGCTAACTTATTATAAACATGTTCCTTTTATTTATTTGGTTGCTTTTGTTTTCGATCCACGTACGAAATTAGAAGGTGTAAAAGATTTTTTGACTATGTATTATGGATGTCTTCATTTAGAAATAGACTTAGATATTAATTTATTAAAAGGGATGGTTAGCAACTCAATAGTAGCATTATATAATGATTATTATAATAGATATAACGAAACTGATATTGGATCTTCTTCTCAATTTGGTCGCGTAGAAACCGATAGCGGAGGTAAAATGAGTAGAGGATATAAAATGCTAATGGGTAGGCAAAAAAGACAAAGGGGGCGCACGGATATTTCCGAATTTGATCACTATTTAAGCACTAACTTTGAGACTAACTCATTTGCAAGTGGCACAGATTTTCAAATTTTACAGTGGTGGAAGGAGCATTCGAGTCAATATCGAATTCTCTCTATCATCGCTAGACAGGTTTTAGTAACTCCTTGTTCAACAGTTGCGGTTGAACAAGCTTTTAGCGCTGGAGGCAACATTTTGGACGATCACCGTTCAAGATTATCTCCGCAGTCTGTGGAGGCTCAAGCTTGTGTCGATGATTAGACGAAGGCTCAATATCGACAACAAGAGATGGATCGCAACGTAGAAGAACAATTTTTCGATGATGGAGCGAGCACCATAACGGGAACCACCGCCGGAAGCGACGATTGACGATGAGGTAAGTATGGGGTTATCAAAGATAAAAGAACTACATGGGCTTTGATTCTTCTATCCCCAAGAAGATATGTAGGCACTTAATGATAATTCATTAAGTCAAGCCCTTTCTCTCTCCCTTTTTTTTTACTCTAAGTTTGATTACAATTTTGTAAAATTTTACTTGAAATTTTATTACTTAAAAATTTGATTTGATTTTGAAAATCAAAATTCCCAAAGTTTTCAAAAAAAAAAAATCGGGCCGGTTCAGGGTTCCGGTTCCGGTTCGGAACCGGGACGGTTCGGAACCGGAATCGGGACGGTTCGGAACCGTGGCCATGTCTACGTGGCGGTGGGATGTTGCGCTAGCCCTCCCGGAGGACTAGTCGAGGTGCACGATCTGTACGGACGCTGGCCCGGACACTTTTGATATAAAAAAAAAAAAAAAACCTTGAACATCAGGTTTTTTCCATATCTCCTTTGCCCTCTTCTTCGATCGCCGGAGAACGCCACAACATCCAGCTTGCAAAACGCGGGCTAACAAGCGATTTTGGTAGATCTACTTTTACCATGTTGTTTTCTTCATGCTGCACTTGTGTAATTTCGTTAATCGCACTTCGCTTTCTCCGTCTAACTTGAGTTCATATTGATCACGCCATCTACAACTTGCTCTAATTCAACTTGGATGATAGCAATGAGGGAGACACTGCATAATATACGAAACCTTCTAATTACAACTGTTGATTGTCCCTAATCTAATGTGAAAAATCCAATCTTCTCAACTACCACATCAAATAAAAGAAACATAAACATATATAATACAAGTGCACGTTTCCTGTAGTGCCCTTAGAAGTATTCTAGAATCTTCATGGAAATCTTAGGATGCTTTTGGCAACGTTCGTATTTCAGAAAACAATTTTTTAGTAGAAATGATTTATTTCGATTTTGTTACATGAAACAGTTTTTGAGTAGAAGAGCGCATTTGACAATTGTACATTATACAAGGAATAGAAAAAGAACATAAATGAGTTTAGTACAACCCTAAAAACATTTATTTCCAAATTTTATTTAATTATGAAAATAGCAGTGAAGGCCGCCCAAGCCGGTGATAGGTGTGAGGTAAGTTACATTGAGCTTATTTTTTAGAAAATGACATCGTTCCTCTTTTTGTTTCTAGAAATAAAGAAGTTACCTTTTTTTACTTCTTATTTCTACTCTTGAGATCAAAAATTTGTTTCCAAGAATGAAAAATTAATTAATATTTTCAAATGGGTTTTCTTTTTTGTTTTTTTTTTCTATTTTAGAGAATAAAAAATAAAAAATCAGAGATTTTATCAAACGCCCCCTCAGACTCCAAGAAGCCTTAAGGCTTGTCGGATCTTTTGGGCCTTCTGCCCGGTTTGTTGGGCCTTGAAACCTCCCATATGTGACATAAGCGTTATGGCGCTCTCCCTTACACACACCTTTTTTTACTCTATTTTTTTTTTTTTGTGCTTTTTTCTCTGCTCTTGATTTTTTGTCGAGATTGAGCGAGGGCTAATCTCGCTTGTCAGGCTATGCCGAAAACTAGGACCTTCGCCATGGGTGACGCATCTATCACCTCCTTCCTGACACCACTCGTTTTCTCTCTCCTGTGGTTTCGTCACGGCCGCAATCATGCTTGTGGACCATGAACACCTCGAGCTTAGGGTTCACGACTACCATGGCCGCAACCAAAGGCCGCTCTATCCTTCCAAATCTTGTGCTCACAGCCACCATGGCCACTTGAGCTTGAGCGCAAGTCTTGCAGCTGCGGTGGTTGTGAATGGGTATACGGCTGCCATGACCATAGCCAAAGGCCGCTCCCTCCCTCGCCAAATCTTGTGCTTGTGCTAATCATGGCCTCTTGAGCTTGAGCGCTAGTTCTTGTGGCCACAAGTCGTGAATGTGTATTTAGTGGGTTCAATTCAAGTCGTCAAAGGTCCTTCGCCAGAACCCAGCAAGGCTGACCCTTGCCAGCCTCGAGCGACCTCACTCCTGCGAGGATGAGCCTCACTTGGCTGGAAAGGTCGGCCTTGCCCGATCCTGGGAAGAGCAAGCCTCGCCAGCCCTTACTTGCTGGCTGCCATCAAGGAGGCCGGTGAACATGGAGGAAGAAGGGGGAAAAATAGATTAAAAAACACTAAGAAGTTAATAAAAAATTGCAAGAAATTGTCTACATCAGTGTGGCGATACCATGTAAGGTAAGCCGACCAGTGTTGACGTCAGCAATTTTCGCACAAAATTTGTTGGATTGATTAAATTGTCGCAAATACAAAAGATTTAGAACCCAATTGGCAAAAAAAAAAAATTGTAGGTTTGAATTAGCTAAATACTTTCGAATTTACAAGCCAAACTCCGATGCGGGGAAGTAATCTAGCGAGGTGTTGTTCCATCCTCACTTCACGATCATCGTGTAGCTGTGGCGTTTCGATTCTGAAAAATGCGTGGAGGCTCATTCTAAATTGAAATTACGAGGCCTCCAACCTCAAATCTAAGGCGCAAGTATGGACTTGGCCCGTGTGCACATTGCTAGCCACCGCCCATGTAAGTCTTCATGATCCCGGCCCCGGGTCAATTCTATCTTGCCACGTAAAATTTGTATTCTTATGGTGGACGAACATGTAAGAAAATTTCAATTATGAGTTAAGCAAAGATTGAATTGTGTCGTATTTAAGAAGTACCCAAAAAAAATTAGGGTTGGGATTGAAAAATGATAAAAAAAAAATTTAGACACTACTAGTGTTATCATACATAATTTTTTTTTCGAGATATTACACTATAAATCCTAAAATTTGTAATGAAAGTGCAATTGAGTATTAAAATATTCAAAAAATATAATCAAGTTTTAAAACTTATCAAATTGGTGCAATTAAACTCTTGCATTAATCCTGTATAACCTGGCTAACGAAAAACAATCATGTTGTTTTTTTAAATTATTTTCTTTTTCTTACGTGACACTAACTAACAAAAGAATTGGATTGAATCGATTTGATGAATTTTAGGACTTGATTGCATTTTTTTTTTAAGTTACAATACTCAACTATACTTTTGTGAGAAGTTTTAGCATTTCTAGTAGAGTCTTACAACTTTCAAAAAATGCAATCAAGTCTTAAAAATTGTCAAATTAGTGCTATCGAGTCTTTCTGTAATTTCGTCCAGCTCAACTAAGGAAAAACACTGATGTGACTTTTTTTTGATATTTTATCGCGTCAATGACGTGACTAAATCATGAAATATAAGGCTAAAATCACGTCTTTTTGGCATCTGATTCTAGATAAAAAAATTTTTTATTTAAATTAGATTAAGAAAATAAGTTAATTAAAAAAAGGCGAAACTAGGTGGGGAGGGATGCAACCCCTCACTATGGAGCCTCGGTCAAGGGCCGATAGCCCTCCCCCAAATCAACATGGTGGGCTGTGGCGGTGATTTTTTTTTCTTTTATTAGCTTATTTTCTTATTTAATTTAAATGCAATTTATATCAACATTTGGATTAAAATGACATCGTTTTAACCATGTCATTGCTACTTAAGATAAAGAAAATGATATTAATGAAAGCCACGTCAACACTTTTAGTTAGTAAAATTAGACGAAATTAATGGAATGACTTAATTGAACCAATTTGAAGAGTTTTATAACTTGATTACACTTTTACAAGTTTTAATATTCAATTGCAGTTTCATCACAAGTTTTAGTATTTCCAATATACTTATTCTATGCTTAAATTATTGAAGTAGTTTGGACCAAAAAAAATAAATAATTATTGAAGTAGTCTTAGCATAAATGACCTCGTCATTCTGCCTTTAAAATGTTTTACCCAAAAAATTAAAGGAATATATTCACTAGAAGTCCTAAAACTTGCCAACAAAATATAATTAAGTCTTAAAAGTTTTGAAAAGTACAATCAAGTTCTAAAACTTGTCAAATTAGTGGAATTGAGTTCTTCTGTTAACTTCGTCTGACTAGGCTAACGAAAGAAGCTAACAAAAAAAAATAAGTCCAAAACGAAGTCATTTTGTTCCAAATTTGATTTTTTTTATATAAATATTAGTTCAATTAAACTCAAAAATAAACTAAATTAAAAAAAGAGAGAGAGAGAGAGAGAGGCAAACTAGCAAAACAAGCGCTTTTGGGGCTCCTCCTCTCCACCCCCAAAATCCGGGGGTGAGGGCCGGCAGGGGTCATTGGTCGGTGACCTGTTTGATGGTAGGCAAGGGTTTGTGGCTTTTGGGTTTTTTTTTTGGGGGGGGATGGATTTAGGGCCCTCGCTAGTTTGCTCTTTTTCTTTTTCTTTTTTTTTTTTTTGAAAAAATGAAGTTTATTTTTTAGTTTAATTCAATTAATATTCATACAAAAATTAAATTTGGATCAAAATGACTTATCTTTCTTGTTTCAGGCACATTAGCGCCATTAGGCATTAGCCGAATTGGTTGGAGAACTGAACAATTCGATTGCATTAATTTGATAAGTTTTAGGACTTAATTGCATATTTTAAATACTTTAGGACTCAATTGTACTTTGATAATAAATTTTAGGAATTTTAATAAATTTATTTCAAAACTAAAAAATAATTTTCCATCCATGTCGAATGTAGTGTTGCTTAGAAGACGATACCTTCACTTTTCACGAACTGCAATGCACTTTTTCAATTTTGATAATCCTGCATAACACTTGATACGCGGTCAAGATGATACCATCTCTTTGTGAAAAGTAACGGCCAACAGGGCCGTCCTCGAAGCATTTCTTTACTTCAAGTTGATGGTAAAATAGAGAAGAATTGCGATATTTTCTTTATTGGCAAAAGGAAATTGTAATAGTTTCAATTTTTTAGCGAATATAAAAATCACCCCATGCTTAGCATATCAACTTGCAATGCTTTAACGTCTTGAATGAAGAAGAGCTTAAATACTTGAGGGAGTCTTCTTTTTCCGTCGGCTAGGGTTTCGTATCAGTTTCTTCGATATCTTCCTTTGCCCTCTTCTTCGATCGCTGGCGAACGTATAATCTGTCAATCCAGATCGCAAATCACAGGCTAATGAGCGAGTTTAGTAGCACTGCTTCTGCTGCGTCAGTCTTCTCCCTGCTGTAACTCTGTAATTTGTTTCCGCACTTCACTTTCTCCATGCACGATTACCACTTAGCAGACCTTGTTTGGCGTGTTATATCCCATAATTGTCGATTTGTTTGAGTGCGCTTGCTTTCGTTGACATTTTATGTATTGGGCTCTTAGTGTAACGAGTCAGATTTAGGTACACACTATCATCGGGTATTGAGTGTTTTAACACTTTTACTCCCTTGAGCAATAAACAAATGAGCATCCGCAGAAGGTGGGGATGGATTTTCAAATTTTATTGAATTGGTTAATGTGGAATTTAGTGCCTGTTGGATTATTTACAAGTTTTGGGTTGCAGTGGCAGTTGTTGACTCAATACAAGTGATAGATGGCAGATAATTTAGATGTCGAGTCATGGCTTGATTGTTTGGAAGGCGAAGTCTCTTCAGATAATGTTATGCGTGTTCTTTATGCATGTTCAGTGTATGTTTATTTGAAAGGTTTAGAGAGGTTATAAAGCACATCTTTCTGGGGAAGATCCAAATGTTTTCTTTTTTGCTTGTGACTTTCACCCCTTCAGTTTCTAATGCTATGAAGGTCATTAGATGCTGACACGTGTGATTTTTGGCAGTAGTGGTGAAAGTTGTCATGAATGGCTGCATTACGACAACTACATGCTATTTGGTAGGAGGATTTTGTTTGCAAAAAAGTGAGTATGATTGTCATAGGCTTAGTAATAGTGAAACTGGGAAGTAACGCATTAGGTGGTGGGGGAATGTTTTGTTGTGGTGGTTCTGGTTTTACTGTTGATTGGCAGGAGATAAGTAACTTATACAAGTCATTAGAATACATGTGATTGTTGCGAGAATTGATTTGCTTCTTTCAAGAGGTGATTGGGTGTTAAATTTTTTTCATAGACAGTGAACACTTTCCTTGACCAGCTTTGCTCTGTTTCCTGATGATAAGAAATCGTATAGATTTTCTGTGCATTTGCTTTATTAGGATACAAATGGGAATCCTAACACTGCTTATTTGTAGCAAAGCACCCATTGGGAAGATTATTTTGATTTTTATGAGGTTTTTATTTGGATGTTTCTACCATGCAAATGTGATGAAATTTGTCAAGAACTTTTGTGGGCGGCTGCTTTGCAAACACATGAGTTCTTCTACTTATCCCTCATGTACTCTGGCTTCTGTTATTTCTTGGGGCCTAGCATTCATCTAATATCGAAGTCTTATTTCTTGTTCTCCAGGGGTTTGATTTTTTGAAAAAGATGTCAACGTCTTATCTCCCGGCAACAACTGATTCAGTTGCGCAGGCTTTAGAGGCCAAAACTCCATCAGAATCTATCTCTCTCCTGTGCCGTATTCTTGAAAACCCTTCATCATCCCCTGAAGCCCTCTGAATCAAAGAGCAGGCCATCACTAATTTGTCAGATCTTTTGAGGCAGGAGAATCGGGGCGGAGGATCTTTGCAGCCTTCTGACCCAATTAAGGCCTTCCTTTTCCTTGATTCCAAAGGCAAAAACTGTAAAAATTGTTCGGAGTATAATCGATGCAGTGGCTAAGATTCCCGGCACATCTGATCTGAAGATTTCTCTTTGCAAAGAGATGGTTCAGTGGACCCGTGCAGAGAAGCAGCAAAGAGTTGAAGCAAGGCTTGCGGCGCTTCTGATGGAAAATGAGAAATATGTGGAAGCGCTAAGCCTACTTTCAGGTATAATTAAGGAAGTGAGAAGACTCGATGACAAGCTTCTTCTGGTGGACACCAACTTGCTGGAGAGTAAACTTCATTTCTCCTTGAGAAATCTTCCCAAAGCCAAGGCTGCTCTTACAGCATCAAGAACAGCTGGAAAGGCCATTTACGTGCCTCCAGCTCAGCAGGGCACTATAGATTTGCAGAGTGGCATTCTTCAAACTGAAGAAAAGGATTATAAAACAGCATGCAGTTATTTCTTTGAGGCATTTGAAGCATTTAATGCTCTCGAAGATCCAAGGGCAGTTTTTAGCCTCGAACACATGTTGTTATGCAAAGATTATGGTACATCAGGCGGGTGATGTAGCTGGAGTAATATCATCCATGGGTGGTTTGCAGTTTGTGGGGCCAGAGCTTGATGCCATGAAAGCTGTTGCTGATGCCCACTCGAAGTGATCCTTGAAGCTATTTGAGACTGCACCGAGGGATTTCAGAGCCCAGCTGGAGGAAGACCCAATTGTCCACAGGCACCTCTCTTCGCTGTATGACACTTTGTTAGAACAGAATCTCTGCGGGTTGATTGAGCCTTTCTCTAGGGTTGAGGTCTCCCATATTGCTGAGCTGATCAAATTGCCCGGGGATCATGTGGAGAAGAAACTTTCTCAAATGATTCTCGACAAGAAGTTTGCTGGGACTTTGGATCAGGGTGGTGGATGCCTCATCATTTTCGACGACCCCAAGACTGATGCTCTCTAACCGGCAACACTGGAAACCATTTCCAACATCGGCAGGGTTGTGGATAGCCTTTATGTGAGGTCTGCTAAGATCATGACTTGAGCTTCTCGGACTTGCTGAGGCAGTTTTTGGTGTTGCAACATGTCTGTCCCCGTGAATGTCGTGTTGCAGCCGAGCATACTTCATGGAACTGGGAGCTAATTGCCTTTTGCATGATGAATTTATCTGTTCTTACTATTTGTTCCCTTCGCTTTGCTAGACTTGCATCTTCTGTCAACTTAAATTTAGCTGGCATCTCCGCAGTTGGATGAGACTAGCTTTGACCAATTGGGTCAATCTCTTCATCTTAGGCATGATGCTTGGAGGACAAAGATTGGTTGGTTTATCTCAAAATTGCCTTCATTTTTATCTGTTCATGGAAAGTACGATTTACAGTGTTGTTTGTTATTTCGTGAATACGAGTAATTACGTGATTGCCGAAGAGAGTCATAGAAACATCAGATTTTCTGGTGATTACAAATGAAGTAGACAAAGGAACTTGAAATGCTCCATCGCCTGGGGAGAGAGCTATGGTGAGCTTGTGAACGAGTCGAGCCTATTTGAATGGGTTTCTCTGGCTTGCCGCCTCGTTCAATGCCCTGAGAATTCCTGTTGCCTAGTTGCTTGAGCGGTGCTGCACAGATTCCAAAATTTTCCCATTTGCCTGGTATTAATTAGCTAATTCCGACATCCATTAATGACTACATTTGGGCAAAAAAGAAAAGAAGAGGAGGTTTTTGACCAGTGTGATAAAAATTGCATGCGATTCCGGGAAGTGATATTTGAATAGTTTGAAAGACCGTCAAGTATTACGAGTTAAATAAAAGTGAAATTGTGAATTTTACAGAATTTACGAGAAGTCAAAGGTGTAAAAGTGGAGCTGGAAAAGAGGCGGGGAAGTGCCCAGTTCTAGGTTGTTAAAGGCAAAAAATTTGAAAAATGAACCCTTGGAGTGCAATTGAATAAATCGGTAAAGGATACAATTTTTTAAAATGTGCTCGTACTTTTGAGATGGAATAGTGTGTTCTTTCCTATTCACGTATTTTGTTATAAATATACACACACAAGCTAGAGCTATCGATTGTTTCGCTTCTTAATTTCCAAAATCTTCCTTGTAACATATAATACCAATTCATTCAGTAAATCATCTCCTTTCTTTCCATACATATATAACTATCCTCTTCTCTCAATATTTTTTGAGGTACCAATATATATATGTGTGTGTGTGTGTCACATATGATAGTTCTCATCTTATCCATAGAATGATATTTTAGACCGAATTGGGTACATATAATTTGCAATTTCATCTCAAAAGCAGTTGCGTGCGGGTAGAACTGGTGTTGTTTATGTCTAATTTCTTCTGTGAGCTGTAAATCTTGTGCCCCTCAAGGTTGCAGCTTGTGGAAAATGGAACCACAACACACCTTTTCAATTTTTCTATCTTCTTCATCTTTCAAGAATTCAAAAGATACGGAGGTCACTAAATGTGCTTGTGATGGTTGTTTATTTTAACAAGAAAAGATTTGAAGAGTTGCATAACTTTGACATTCAAGTGAAATTCAATCAAGTATTTATCTAATTGTTTGGCGGATCAAAGAAGTATCCATGAAAAAAGAGAAACTACATCAGAGAATGATTCTTAATGATCTATGCTGTACTCTCGGTGATAATTTCGTCTATATCTCCCAATCACAATTGAACAAGGGAGAGGATTATGCGCGTCACAAAGTGCAAATAATTCACAACTAAATCAGCAAAGAAATATGGTTTATGCGTTTGATGCATACTTAATTTCAGAGAGAGAGAGAGAGAGAGAGAGAGAGAGAGAGAGAGAATTGGGCAGTGAAAAGGAGGAGCATTTTTAGGTGGGTTTGGTTCAGCATTCCCAAGGGGCTTTCAGCCCTCAAAGCCCCTTGGAAAAATGCTGAACCATTTGGTTCAGCTTTAGGCCAGCATTTGGCCAAATGCTAGCCTTGGGAATGCTGAAAGCCCAATGCTGGTAGGGACTAGCATTGGGCTTTCAGCATTTGGCCGAATGCTAAAAGAAATTTTTTTTTCCAAAACTAACCCCACAATGGTAAAAAATACCAAAATCCATTTGTAAAGTTATTTTTAGTAAATAATATTTAATTTAAAGCCCGTTTTGAAATCAGTTTTTTCCAAACGCAATTAGCATTATCTCAAACCCCTTGAGGCTAAGGATATTTGCATTTCATCAAAACCCATTTGAAATGTTGAACCAAACCCACCCTTTATGGGACATGTAAGAACAATCATGTCGGGGCGTATTTTGTATTGAGGTAACGGAGAGGGGAACATAGGTGATAGCGCCACCTTCTTTCCCCCTTTTCTCTCGGCTTTGTTTCCTTTGTTTTTGGGGTGCAGTAAATGGACCTGTTTGGTTCAACTTTGCGCAAATATCTTTAAAAAAATACAAATACCTTTGAATTAAAAGGGTTTGTTGAAATGCAAATACTGTTTGGTAAACTGTAATTATAAAATGCATTTGGACGTAACTTTGACGTAAATGTCGTTTGGTGAAAAATACCCTGCGTTCATCTTCACGGCTGCTCTCGAGATTATGGGCTCAATGACTTGGATTATTGTCTTGTATCTAACCCACCACGATACTTTAGTCTTTGACTCTCTTGACAACTAAATCAAGTATCATTCATTGACACTCACGTCTCCTGACTTAGTAATTTTCCTTGCATTTGTTGTCGATAAACCCTATCTTGTCGGCCGTCCATACTCGCCGACCAAGAATTTTCCAACAGTTAGCAAATTTTGTTTCTATAGCATCTCACACGACCTTTGTCAGATAGAGTGAGAAAATTACCAAAAAAATCCTAAATTATTGTAATTATATCAATTCAATTATAAATCTTTTGCATTTATGCCAATTCAAACAATCCGGCCAATTTTGACCTGAAATCACTGATGTGGCGATGTAGTGACAATTTTTCACAGCATTTTTATTTTAATTTTTTTCTTCCCTATCTTCTTTTTCCTCTAGCCAGTTGTCGAGGTCCGACTATCGGCTAGAGGCAAGGGCTGGCAACTCGTTGACCTTAGGCAAAGCTTGCCCTCTTACTCCCTTGGAGAGGCTTGATGTCACTTAGCGATGGCAAGGTCGACCTCACCCAAATCTAGCAAGGCTCGCCCTTGCCAATGGCCAGCGAGGACGAGCTTTGCTTGAGGTCGAAGATTGGTTGGAGAAAGAAGAAGAAGATAGGGAAAAAAAAAAATAAAAATTTAAAAATTTAAAAATTATTAAAAATTTTCACATCAGCTCTGGCAGCGCCACGTCAGCTGTTTCTAGTCAAAATCGACCAGATGAATTGAATTGATACAAATACAAAATGTTTAAGACTGAATTGATAATTTTGTAATTCTCCCCGATTTGAGGAGACGATTGAGGATTTTCAGTAATTTTTCAGTGAGCAACAAAATGCCAAGTCGATAATGAAAATTACATCGAGAACAATCCGGTTAGCATGCTCCTTGCAATTATTTGATTTCTGGGTGTTTAATTTCATTAATTGCGTATCTGCATGATAACTTTTGTTAGTAACTTAGGTTAAAATTTAATCAAGCTACCTGTCAAATGATTTCCTTAAAAATAAACCAGTACCAAAAGGGTATTAGAAAGCCTAGTGTAACTAAGTCTCTGAATTCATAATCTTTGATTTTTTAGAAGTAATTTAGTTCTCCCATTATTTTACTTAGGTGTTTAATTGACATGTAAACTTATTAATGGTGACTCCAAAGGTTAAACATTCTGCGATAAAGCACAAACCCTAAGTCACAATTTGGAATGGGTTTGGGAGAGTCCGAACTAGGTTAGCTAAATAATTATCCCGATAATTCATTAGCCTAGATTTTTGGCACGATAATTTAGGTTGCGACAAATACCCTTCACATAGACATCTTAACACCACATTTTTAAGTGTGAGAGGAGAAAAAATCGTGGTGCCTTTGTTGGAATTGCATTATGCCCTAATCCACCTTCCTTTCTCTGGCAAGTACGTCCCGCTTGATGATTTTTGGAAAATCATTGATAACCTAAAGTTGTTAAGCAATAATTAACCATAAAACACTTAGGTAGCTAGGTGGTAGCATATATTTGAAAACGGATTGCACATCGAATGTCTACTATGAATTAAACCGGGCAACAATGGATCGAGAAATAGTAAACAAGCAGTTACAAGAGAATTTATGCTTTGTTGGGCACTTGAACCTGCGTCCACAGAAGAGAACAACACAGATTGGATTTTAATGGGAGACTTAAAGTATATGTTAAGTTTTTTGGGATTTGAATAGAAACACTACACAGTTTAACGACGTTGGTATCGCTGGGCACGCCAATATAAGTTGCTCAAGTACTTAGTAGGTGGTCATAAATAAGGAAATTATTAGGGTTTTGTTAGTCTCTATTATACACTATAAAATAGAGCCCTTAATATACTCTTCTATCAAGATATCAAGGGAAGACGTAACCTTTAACTAGTTTAGCTTTTCTTCTCTCACGCAAACCCTAAAATAAATTTACCAAAAAATATGCACCAATGATAATTCCAAACTATCGAACAATTTGTCTGAACACATTCAATGAGAGACTCCTCCAATTTTCATACATGTCATGTACATGCATGCGCTCTAAATTTATTATATCGTTATCAATTGAGTCATAAATATTTTAATTAGATTGAGTTAATCTTCAACCTTTATGCATTTGTACCAGTTGAGTCTATTTACCAATTTTAGCCGAAAAATCACTAATGAGGATGTCAGCCGTCTGTCGTGGCACGATCCGCACAAACATGACATTCTTAATAATATTTTAATCAAATTTGGTGTTTTGCTTTTCTCTTTTATTTTCATTTATGTAATTTTTTTATTATTCTTTAGTTGGGGGTTGATAAGGGCTAATGGTTGACCCTTGTCAACCACAGGCAAGGGCTGAGATGCCCTTGCTGGCCATGGGGAACGCCGAGATGCCCTTGCCGGATTGGGGGGAGGGCCAGAAAGCCCTCGCTCGATCTGGATAAGGCTGCCCGATCTGGGTGTTACGGCCTCGCACAGACTAGGTGAGGGCCCGATGCCCTCCATATATCAAGTGGACGACACTTACAATTATTGCAACCGAGGTTTAAGGAAGAATAAAAATCTGCAATCCTTTTCTTCGCATCATGGACGTCCCTTTCTCAGATTCTCATGAATCACCATTGGATTCGACGAGCGGAGACTCCAGGAGGTGGATCGAATACCAAAAGTTGAGGCCATGCTCCAAAATAGTAACATGGCACATCACACCCCCTTCTCATCAGTTCATCATAAGGACTTTATAATGCGAGTGCAAATGCCCAAAAGCCATTTTTCTTGCGCAGTGGTGCAAGTTGATTTATGCCCTTCCGTTTCTAACTTTCTGTCCACCTCGAACTCGCATGATGACTTCGTCCTGGGAAGCATGCTGTTTGATGGTCTCTCGTGGCCAAGAAGATGGCGAGGAAGCTACGTGCAGCGATGAGAAGGTGCGAGCAGCTTGGGGGAGGACACGTGGACTTCCGTTCGGAGATCTCTAGAGGGATTGAGAATGTTTTTCCCAAGCAAAAGATTATCCAGGGAAAAATGAAAAGATTTGACGCGATAAATCTGGATGATCACTTTATCACAAATGTGGAAAAAGGGTAAAACTGGAGTGTTAATATTTTGGTGTTCATTTTGGTGTCAATATTTTTGAATCACTTAAGTTTTAATTTTTTAAAAAATGATTCTTTCCATGCCGACATCGCCTAAAAGCATACGTGGCATCTACGTAACTTGCTAGAGTATTCTAACCAGCAAATTTTTTTTAAAAAAAATCAATAAAAAAATCCATGTAAAATTAAAAGAAGTTAAAAATAAACTAAAATTTTTATTTTCATTATTTCATTTTTTAATATTTTTTTTAATTTTTTTAATTTTAATTTTTCCAAATTTTTTAAATTTTAAATTACTTTCTTTAATTATTTTTATTTTTAGTTTTTTTATTTTTATTATTTTAATTTTGAAATTATTTTTTATTTTTAATTACTTTCTTTAAAAGAAAAAAGAAAAATAAAAAACTGTAGTTGTGTTTCGGAAATGCAACTTTCCAAAGTACCTCTGGAGCTACTTTGGGTTAAAGGGCCCTTTGGAAATACACTTGCATTTCTCTAAAATTAAGCAGAAAAGGAACCAAATGCTATTTGCATTTGACCAAGGGACTTTAGAGACCCAAAAGCCCATTGCAAATGCTAAACCAAATAGGCTCAATGTTTGTTGCCGCTCGGTTATAGAAAATCGAACTATTTCAAATTACAAAATTTGAGGAGACCATTTTTGTCACCTGTTGACGTGTTCTTGTGAGAGTCTCAGTGGACTAAGGCCCGCATTTGAAACACGTTCCCCCCGCTAGGGAACTTGACACAGTGAAAGAGTCTTATTAGGGCATGAGTTAATTGATATGAAGTTCCAACTAATTATAACAACCCGAGAGAAAGACAAAGAGAGAGGTTAAATACCCTCAAATCAAGAGTGGATCGATCTAGAAATCGAACAAATGATGTGGAGGGTCCCTTTGTTAACTATTGGACAGGAAATGCGAGTTGACGAGATAATTACAAAGTACTGAGATAGAAGCCAATCGCAGCCAACCATGTAAAGTATACTATGATGTGAAGACAGCATAAAGATGAAATTGAACAACTGATGTTCATTGATGATTAGCGGTCCTTTACTCGAATTATAATCCTATTACTTATAGCTACTATTGATGATTAACAACGGTTACAAAAGAAAGCAAACACATCCTACGTGACTCATGAAATCCAGCAACATGTATTTACACGCAGTTACTCGACACACCCACTGCTTCGACGTTGTGCTCAACACCAACAGCTGCTCATGCGGTTCCACTTCGTGATAGTTACAACCACCCATACCTCTCGGCCACTATAGCTATTGGCTTCTGAGGTCGGCGGCCCCACGATTTGATGATTGGGTTGGTCTTACAACTGCGTTCATCTTCACGGCTGCTCTCGAGATTATGGGCTCAATGACTTGGATTATTGTCTTGTATCTAACCCACCACGATAATTTAGTCTTTGACTCTCTTGACGACTAAATCGAGTATCATTCATTGACACTCACGTCTCCTGACTTAGTAATTTTCCCTTGCATTTGTTGTCCATAAACCCTATCTTGTTCGGCCGTCCATACTCGCCGACCAAGAATCTTCCAACAGCCAACAAACTTTGTTTCTGCAGCATCTCACTCGATCTTTGTCAGTACGAGTGAGAAAATTAACAAAAAAAAATCTTAAATTATTACAATTATGTCAATTCAATCCTAAATTCTACCAATTCAATTCTAAACCTTTTATATTTATACTCATTCAGACAATCTAGCCAATTTTGAATGAAAATCACTGACGTGGCGCTAACGTGACAATTTTTTTTTTTGGTAAGGTAAGAATAACGTGACAATTTTTCATAGCATTTTTATCCAAAATTTTTATTTTTTTTTTCTTCCCTATCTTCTTTTTCCTCTACCCAGTTGTTGAGGTCCAATTATCGGCTAGAGGCGAGGGCTAGCAACTCGCCGACCTTAGCCAAAGCTTGCCCTTGCTTGCCCTTGGAGAGGCTCGATGTCGCTCAGCGACGGCGAGGCTGGCCTCATCCAAATCTGGTGAGGCTCGCCCTTGCCAATGGCCAGCGAGGGCGAGCTTTGCCTGAGGTCGAAGATCGATTGGAGGAAGAAGAAGAAGGTAGGCAAGAAAAAAAAATTCAAAATAAAAAATTCAAAAAAATTAAAAATTATTAAAAATTTTCACATCAGCTCCGGCAGCGCCACATTAGCTGTTTCCAATCAAAATTGGCCAAATGGATTGAATTGATATAAATATAAAGGTTTAAGATTGAATTGATAATTTGATAATTCTCCCCAATTTGAGGGGACGATTGAGGACTTTCGGTAATTTTTTGGTGAAAAAAACAAAGCCACCAATAGGCAATGTGGCATTTTGTTGCTCCACTAATTGGACCAAGATAACGTTTATAATAAAAATTACATTGAGAACAGTCCGCTTGGCATGCTCCTTGCGATTATTTGATTTCTGGGTGTTTAATTTCATTGATTGTGCATCCGCATGATAACTTTTATTGGTAACTTAGGTTCAAATTTAATCAAGCTGCCTGTCAAATAATTTCCATAAAAACAAACCGGTATCAAAAGGACATTAGAAAGCCTAGTGTAACTAAGTCTCCCAATTCATAATCTTTGGTTCATTAAAAGTAATTTAATTCTTCCGCTATTTTACTTGGGTGTCTGATTGACATGTAAACTGATTAGTGGTGACTCCAAAGGTTAAATATTATGCAATAAAGCACAAACCCTAAGTCATGATTTGAAATGGGTTTGGGAGAGTCCAAACTAGGTTAGTTAAGTAATTAGCTTAATAATTCATTAGCCTAGATTTTTGGGTCACGACAAATACCTTCACATAGACAGCTTAACGCCACATTTTTAAGTGTGAGAGGAGAAAAAATCGCGGTGCCTTTGTTGGAATTGCGTTATACCCTAATCCACCTCCCTTTCTCTGACAAGTACGTCCCGCTTGATGATATTTGGAAAGTCATTGACAACCTAAAGTTGTTAAGCAGTAATTAACCACAAAACACTTAGGTAGCTAGGTGGTAGCATTTATTTGAAAACGGATTGCACATCGAATGTCTAATATGAATTAAATCGTGCAACAATGGATCGAGAAATAGTAAACAAGCTGTTACAAGAGACTTTACGCTTTGTTGGGCACTTGAACCTATGTCCACAGAAGAGAACAACACAGATTCTGCAAAGGGATTTTAATGGGCGATTTAGGCTGCGTATAGTAACGTTTCTGTTCCCGAAACAATTTTTGGAACAGAAACACTTTTTTGTGTTTCTATTTTCAACAACGATTTTTGAGAACAGAAATGCGTTTGGTAACTACATAAAATTTCTATTCTCGAAACAAAAAAGGAACAGAAACGCATTTGGTAACTGCATAAATTTTTTGTTCTCGGAACAAAAAAAGAACAAAAATGCATTTGTTAACTGAAAAAAAATTATGTTACTAATTTTTTCATTTAATTCTATTCCTAATTTTTTCAATATGTATGATATCAACAATAAAAAAAAATGAACCCACCCATTGGTGGCCTAGTTGGTTTGCGCTCTGGTCCTTTCACGAGAGGTCCTGGGTTCGAACCTCGCTGGGTGCCGGTGATTCAAGCGGAGGGTCGTGGCGGTGGGATGCTGCGCTAGCCCTCCCGGAAGATTAGTTGAGGTGCGCGATCCGTACGGACGCTGGCCCGGACACCTTCGATAAAAAAAAAACAATAAAAAAATGAAAGAGAAGACAAATTAGAATTGAGCAATGAGAACATGAAATATGTCTTCGATAGATAGGAATGAGTCATACATAAATGTTTCCAAGTAGATAAAAATATGATTACATAATTGAATGCAAATACTATTTGAAAAGTGCATTTGGATACAACTTTAACGTAAATGTAGTTTAATAAAGAAATACTTTTTGTAAATGATTCGATTTCTCAATTAATTTTTATCATTTATAATTTTTTTTTCATTTTTTCATTTTTAATTTCTTTATTTAATTATTTTTAAATTTTTAAATATTTATTTTTTTCGAAAAATTATTTTTTATTTTTTAATTAATTAATTTAATTATTTTATTTTTATTATCTCGAGGAAAAATTATTTTTTTTATTTTTAATCATTTTATTTTAAATTAATTTATTTGATTATTATTTTTTCATTTTTTTTATTTTTTTTATTTCTATTTTTAATTTTTTTTAATTTTTTTATTTTTCGAAAAAGTATTTTTTACTCTTTAATTATTTTTATTTTTAATTACTTTTAAGAAAGTGTTCCCAATTGTTTTCAAAAAATATTCTAAATGTATTTCTAAAAAGTATTCCGGGAACACAGAAGCAAGTTTTTTTTGTTTCTTGTTTCTGTTCCAAAAGTGTTTCTATTTTTAAAAGTGTTCTTGGAACACTTTGTGAATACTTTTTTACCATACGTGTTTCTGTTCCCAAAGTGTTTCGAGAACACTTTGGAAACAGAAACACTTTTTCTGAAGCGTTACCATATGCAGCCTTAAAATACATGTTATGATTTTTGCGATTTGAATAGAAATACTACATAGTTTAACGACGTTGGTATCGCTGGGCACGCCAATATAAGTTGATCAAGTACTTCGTAGGTGGTCATAAATAAGGAAATTAGGGTTTTGTTAATGTCTATTATACACTATAAAATAGAGACCTTAAGGGTGCGTATGGTAATGTTTCTGTTCCCGGAACAACTTTTGGAACAGAAACATTTTTTTGTGTTTTTGTTTCCGGCAACGATTTCTGGGAATAGAAAAACGTTTGGTAACTGCATAAAGTTTCTGTTCTCGAAATAAAAAAGGAACAGAAACGCGTTTGGTAACTACATAAAGTTTTTGTACTCGAAACAAAAAAAGAATAAAAACGCATTTGTTAACTGCAAAAAAAATTATATTCTTAATTTTTCTATTTAATTCTATTCCTAATTTTTTCAATATGGATGAGATCAACAATAAAAAAAAATGAAAGAGAAGGCAAATTAGAATTGAGCAATGAGAACATGAAATATGTCTTCCATAGATAGGAAAAATTACAATTATGAATCATACATAAATGTTTTCAAGTAGATAAACATATGATTACATAATTGAATGCAAATACTGTTTGATAAACTGTATATGAAAAGTTTATTTGGATACAACTTTGACGTAAATGCCGTTTAATAAAAAAAATACCATTTGTAAATGATTCGATTTCTCAATTAATTTTTATTATTTAGAATATTTTTTTTTTATTATTTTGTTTATTATGATTATTTATTTTTAATTATTTAATTATTAAATTATTTATTTTTTCGAAAAATTATTTTTTTTATTTTTTTTTAAAAAGTATTATTTATTTTTTTATTTAATTTTTCGAAACAATTAATTTTATTATTTATTTTTCTGATAAAATTATTTTTTATTTTTATTTTTAATTAATTTATTAATTTTTAGTATTTTGTTTTTTATTTTTTATTTTATTTCAAAAAAATATTTTTTATTTTTAATCATTTTATTTTAAATTAATTTTTTGATTATTTATTTTTACTATTTCACTATTTAATCTTTTTTATTTTTATTTTTCAAAAAAATTATTTTTTATTTTTAATTATTTTATTCTTTAATTATTTCTATTTTTTTATTCTTATTATTTTATTTTTATTAATTCGAAAAAATTATTTTTTTATTTTTAATTATTTTATTTTGAATTAATTAATTTGATTATTTTTTTATTATTTCGATTTTTAATCTTTTTTATTTTTTATTTTTTGAAAAATTTATTTTTATTTTAATTATTTTATTCTTTAATTATTTCTATTTTTAATTACTTTCAAGAAAGTGTCCCCAATTGTTTTCAAAAAATGTTCCAAATGTGTTTCTAAAAAATGTTCCGAGATCACAGAAGCAAGTTTTTTTTTGTTTCTTATTGTTGCTCCAAAAGTGTTTTTGTTTCTCAAAAGTGTTCTCGGAACAGTTTGGGATCACTTTTTTACTGGAACACTTTGGGAACAGAAACACTTTTTCTAGAGCGTTACCATACGCACCCACCCTTCTATCAAGATATCAAGGAAAGACGTAATCTTTAACTAGTTTAGCTTTTCTTCACTCGCGAGAACCCTAAAATAAATTTACCAAAAGATATGCACCAATGATAATTCCAAACTATCAAACAATTTGTCTAAACACATTCAATGAGAGACTCCTCCAATTTTCATACATGTCATGTACATGCATGCGCTCTAAACTTATTATATCGTTACCAATTGAGTCATAAATATTTTAATTAGATTGAGTTAGTTCTAAACCTTTGCATTTGTACCGGTTGAGTTTATTTGCCAATTTTACCCAAAAATCACTAAAGAGGACGTTAGCCGTCTATCGTGGGACAATCCACACTGACATGACATTCTTAATAATATTTTAATCAAAATTGATGTTTTGCTTTTTCTTTTATTTTCATTTATGTAATTTTTTTTTGTTCTTTAGTTGGGGGTTGATAAGGGCTGATGACCGACCCTCGTCAACCACAGGCAAGGGCCGGGATGCCCTCGCCAACCATGGAGAAGGCCAAGATGCCCTTGTCGGATCAGGGGGAGGGCCAAAAAGCTCTCGCTCAATTTGGGCAAGGCTGTACAATCTGGGTGTCGCGGCCACACACGGACCAGGTGAGGGCCACGATGCCCTCTATATATCAAGTGGATGACACTTATAATTATTCCAACCGAGGTTTAGGGAAGAATAAAAGTCTGCAATCCTTTTCTTCGCATCATGGACGTCCCTTTCTCAGATTCTGATGAATTCACCATTGGATTGGACGAGCGGAGACTCCAGGAGGTGGATCGAATACCAAACGATGAGGCCATGTTCCAAAATAGTAACATGGCACATCACACCCCCTTCTCATCAGTTCATCATAAGGACTTTATAATGCGAGTGCAAATGCCCAAAAGCCATTTTTTTCGCGCGGTGATGCAAGTTAATTTATGCCTGTCCGTTTCTAACTTTCTTCCACCTCGAACTCGCATGATGACTTCGTCTCGGGAAGCATACTCGCATGGTGGCTTCGTCTCGGGAAGCAAGTAAGTGTTTGACCCAAGTAAGTGGATTATGTAGGTATGCTGGTTCCGGGCCGGTTCCGAAAAATAATGACCCGAAACCAGCCCGTGTCACATGGGCCGGTTTCGGGTTTGACCCGGGCTGGTTCCAGGTCAAACCCATGCCCTTCGAGGATTGGCCAACAATGGATTACAAAAAACAAATCTCAATCATACTGTGAAGTTTTTCGAAAAGTTTTTGTGGTTCGACATTTTTTTATATACAAAGATTTCAGGAAAGACGATTGATTTGTCGAGAGACCATAGGAAACCCCTATTTATCTGCAAACAATCTACTTTTCTACGTGAAAACTAAACAGCCGCACAAACACATTTTGAGCAGGCCAACATCTTGCTGCGAGAGGTGTCATTAACCTCCTCATTTGGTGATTATCCTCTCAAAAATGGCCGTCGTACACACAACCTTAGAAAGCCCTCTCAAGGAAAAGGGCATGCGCTAGTTTTATGCAGCTCGAAAGCAAAATGATCGGGCATAACAAAAACAACAGAGCATGAACCAAGATGGTCACAGGGAAGAGGGTTACGCCAGAGGCAAGAAGAATAACATGAACGAGCCAAAAAGATCATTTTTTTTTTCTGGTGAAAGATTCCAACTTTTTTTTTTCTGGTAAAAGAAAATGATCGGGCATAACAAGAACAACAGAGTATGAAACCAAGATAGCTACAGGGAAGAGGTTAAAAATCATTAGCTCAAGACTTACAACAGAGACGAGAAGAATAACACGAACGAGCAGAAAAAAAATCACGAGATTCCACCTCTTTCATACTACTCGAAGGAGCACAAGCTTTTACTTCCACAAACAGGACAATGCAGCACGCGTATCAAGCAGGAGGCGAAACCGCAGACGAGAATCGAAAATGCGAGTCGTTCTTTGTCGAAGGAAACACGAGACAGACCTGAACCTTTACCTTCAGTAGGCGGACTGGTCATTCGGCTTCTTCTCTTCCTCATTTTGCTAGGTCACCCCCGAGCCCGAGGCCGACATCTTTGCTCGAAAGCAAAATGATATAAGGGAAAGTTCTTTCCCCTTCTTGTTTTAGGCGCAACACGATGAAGGCAAAGCCTCAAGATCTGATCTTTCCTTTTTGTGGGTAGTTTTGGCCTTCTCGATTAGCCGAAGAAGTTAAAATCGTTCGAACTCGTCTTTTTTTCGTCTTTTGGTTTTAAACACTTGATTGTCCCTAAATAGTTTTATCTTATCTCTCAGAATTTTCATTCAAAAGGTAATTCTTTTCTGTGAAAACAATAACCTTCCTAAAAATCAAAATTTTGGTAATTCCTTCCCTTCCGCATTAATGTATACGATTTTCTTTTTTGTGTCGTGTATTTTCATCAACAATTTAACAAGTTTCAAGAAGATAAAATTATTTGCTTGGAGTAGTGCAATAATAGCCAAAATTTATTCAGACTTTTTGTCCAGAAATCTTGATGAGGTAGTAGAAAAGGTTCATCCACGAATGTACTGATGTTCACTTGAAATTGAATGAACAGTCTCCATTAATTTTTAACATATATTGTCGTTCATGATTTTTCTTAATGACACCTAGCAAAAGAAAAAAAAACAAATGCTCGAGCTTGTGCAAAGTGTTAGGATCGACACACAATAACTCGGGGGTAAAGCGTAAAAGCAAAGAAGGAGAAATCGAGACACTATATTTTATCTCAATTCACCTTTAAATTAGGGCTATTTTAGCAGAGGATTCCATTATAAATCTCGTTACACCCTTCAATTACAAAAGAAAAAGAGTATATATAGTAGTAGCTATTCATGAGCCCAAGTCTAAACTACTAATGAAAAATTATGGACGTAAATCGTAAAAGTCCTATGGTGTCTAAAGAAATATAAAAAAAAACCTTAAAATTTTAGATTTCCAAAGAAACAAAAAGTCCAAACGTTTTCCCCTAAATTTCCCGAAAAGTTGACATGAATTAGAATGGCATGTCATCAACCGGGGGACGAGACTTGAATTTAAATGTGAGATGAATCTCTAACACTTTAAATCGTAATTTCTTAAATCTCTGAGACTTTTCAAATTTAAGCAACAAATCTTTCCTATTTTTGCTCTGGCTAAACTATTCCTAATCTCGACTCCCACCCGCATTTTGCTTGGGCGTTAAGTATGCTCTTTTGCTGGATACTTGGCAACAAGAACACATGGATGCAATTTAGGTCTATATTTTTCATTAAAAAAATGGACAGACTAAGCCCAATTTAGAAAAGCAAGACCCAATTTACATCATATAAATATCCACAATAGTCGAGATTACATGCGATGAAAAAGTATGTATGACTTAGGATCTGAATACCAATAAGAGAAAATACTATTTATCAACACGTAATTAACAAAGAAAGGCAATGAAGGATTTGGCATATCATATAATCTTGATCATCAATTGGTATCTCTCTGCATTGGGTTCTATAAACGAATGTCAACACGTAATCAACAAAGAAAGGAAATGAACGATTTGGCATCTCTCTGGCATTGAATACTATAAAAGAAGCTCTCTCCAAAGAATTTGTCCTCCTTCTCGTTCCTCGACTGCTGAATTCCATCGCTAAGAAAAGGTACTTCTTTGTCCCTTATTTTTTGGCATTAGGGTTCCCCGTCGTGGTTAATCTTCAAGCCATTCCTATCATCTTATATGCTTTCTTCGTTGTTGTTAATCGTTGCCTGTAAAAAAAAAAAAAAGTCAACCCAAGTTCCTTGACGCATTAGGAGGGTCGCTCGATGCCCATGGCACACGGTCGACGGACTCACTTGTCCAAGTTCCTTGACGCATTCTGCATCAGGATTTGTTGTGCTGCCAAGCAATGCCCGAGCACAAACTTGAATGAAGAGCAAGATGTTCGCAGCTCCACACAGTTGCGCGATTGATGACATTCTTTGGCACATCCTAAGCTTTCTCCAATCGAAGGATGTGGTGAGAACGAGCACGTTGTCGAAAAAGTGGGAGCACTTGTCTGGTAACAATCCTAGGCGCCATCTCTCCCAATTCAATTTCCGAGGGTAGACGCATTTCATGAACTTTGTGGACAAAGCATTGTTACTTCATGACTTTCCCCTGAAAGTGTTTTCTCTTTTCTGCAAAAGAAGAGCGGTTTCTGATACATATCCATCGATGCGTGGATTACAGCGGTGATAAAGGGCAAAGTTGAGGTGCTCCATGTGTGCATAGATGAAGGATTGCTCGAATATGTGCTACCTAGTTGTCTTTTAATTTTGAAACACTGATTGAGCTCGGTCTATCTATGACGTGTGAACTGAGGCTCACTTCCTTAGTTTTTCTGAATAATCTCAAGGTCTTCACGCTTGCACGCGTTGATTTCGGGAGTGAAAGTTCAGTAGAGAAGCATCTGTCATGCTGTTCTCTTGAGGAGTTGTTTCTAAACAGATGCAAGTGGAAGAGGTTCTTTATATTTCTGCTCCAAGCTTTTGAACGGGCGCATATTTGAGCATTCCCTTTATGAGGGTTTGCAAAGGACCCTCAATTTAGTGTTCCATGGAGGTCGTATCAAGTCCTTTATTTATAGGGGGCGATTTATAGATTACTATACAATATCGAGTTCATCGTCTCTAGTTGCTGCTCAGATTGATCTCCCTCTGTCTGGATGGCCTCATCCTCGTCATCGTTGTGCTTAAATATAACCTCTTAAAAGATCTTTCGTCTGTGAAACACACGTCTTTATTTAATCCTATTGAGGTCGGTACTTATTATACTCTTTAGTGCTTCAGCCATCACTCCTTGGATCATATAATCTATTTCATGGTGCTCGTAATCATTCTGAATTTGATATTGCATTCTTAATTTCCTTATGTCTTTTGGCTTTCGTATTTAGCTTCTACACAAGAGACTGGATCTTCTCACCTCTCTCACCGTCTTCTATCTCCTCAACGAACTAATATTGGGCACGCATCGTTCTCTTTTGTTCTTAGAATCTAAATTCATTGTTGCAATTCTCCACAAGTGTCATCGTTTGAGTTATCTCGAATTCACTCGGGTATGTAATTGTCCAATTCCTATCGTTTCCAGACGAATGCTAATATAAGTATCAAATCAACTAACACATAAATGTGATGAACCAGGGCGTTTATGTGAAATTCAAAACAGTCAGATGCGATATTCGACCCCGCGCCTCGGTGCTTCCAATTGTCGCTTAAGGCGATCAACTGCCAGAGAACTTGCGACAACTCCTAAATGAGCTTCCCAGGACTTCCAACCAATGTGAATTTTTGTTAGGGGTGTGAACCTTTTTTTATGCCTAAGTGCAGATGTCCAATTTTCATTATTATGCTTAATTGACCCAAAATTTATTCATTTGCGACTATATCTTTTCTTTTGTCAAGATTGATTCTTATTTTTCTGTGTAATTGGCTTCTTCTTTTTGCCTTAGCTGTATACTTTTGAGTATTGTTAGTGGTCGTCCCATTACTTTGACTAAAACGGAAATCCATGGACTTTCTTCTCCATTAGGTGAGGGGTCTGCTTCACCATCTTCTCTGGAACGCAGATTCATCTTCAAACATGTTCTGCTTGCCAATGGCTACATGTAATCGATAAAAATACCTTTTAGTGAGAGAACGTAAGATTACTTGAACTTAACAGTGCAGAACATGAAATCTGAGCTTGTTCGTGAGGCGTTTCGACACCCGTTTCCTAGAGAGTGATCCTAAGGCAAGTGGTTTACTAATTCTCACTACTAAATCAGCTTATGTTCGCAAATTGGGTTAGTCTGCTCAGATTGGTCCCTCGTATAGCCGAAGACGAAAAGCTACTGCGCGGCCTAGAGAATGACGATGCATATCGGTGCAAAAGGAAAACTTAGATCCTTACGGACATGGATCAGCGATATCCGAAGGCTGATCGTGGTTATTGTTGCTGAAATGAGCAGAATTGGAACGGAAGGGGAGTAGAGGAGCGGCGGCCGATTGACCCACGAGGGGTAACACCAGTTCTTGTTTGAGGATTGGTTTCCACTGACAAATTGTGTACCTCAAGCCGTGGGTGGTTAAGTCCCGAAGCTTGGGATGTGGTAGTCATTGTCATAGCGGTGAAAGTCCCAGTTGTGGTCTGGATAGGGGGTTGGCCAAAAAGTCTACTGGGGTTACGGTGCTTTGTGTGCTTGCGTGTAGCGTTTGGGAGGATGGAAGATTAGTGACCTTGAATTGGGATCCAGTGAATTCTACTGGTCATGGATTTGTTGATTGAATGTAAGGTTTACGTTGGTGGATCATGAGGGTAGTTTGTGAAGGCCCTGCACGATGGGTCCTACTTGGACTGGCGAGAAACATCTACACATTCACCACTAGCCAGGCGACATGTTTATGCAAAGTTAGTCTTAAAACCGAGTCCTTTTACCTCTCAATCATCCGATGTGTTAATCATGTTTTGCTACATTGATAGTGAGACTAACTAATAAAAAGTCCTTTAAACTCTTTTTGCACTCCTTATCTCAAAGTCCATAATTTTATTTTATCGATTACCAACATGACTAACTCCTTTACACTGATTCACACGTCTACTTCACTAATGTCTTAAACGAAGACTAACTTAAGATGTAGGTACAAAACGTGGCTCTTACAGAGTTCACCATATGAGTAGGTAAAAACAATCGAAATATTGTACATCTCAAGAAACACGAGGTCTCATATCCGATATCTTATTGACGAACTTCTTGGGGTTAAGGCGCCGATCAACTGTCGGATTCCCTAATCTCGATTTACTGATGATTTGCCTTTGATCAAGTTGGAAAAAAGCGGATTTACTAGCCATAGGCAATGATGGTGGGGCGGCGTCAGCGACCGCAAGCGTTGTGCAAGTCCTTACCACCTAAACAAGGCACCCCTTTTTTATTTTAATTTTTAACTTATTTTAATTTTAATTTTTAAAATTTTTTTGTCTATTTTTAAGGTTAAAAAAATAAAAGAAAAAAGCCACAAAACGTTTCAAATTATACCCACTGTAATACATTAACCCTAAAAATTTTCTTGTGACATGAAGAACCCAAACTTGCACCTAGATGACAAATTTACCGTCTGTCAAATGATTTTTCTATCAAAACAATGTTGTTTTTATTTCAGTTAAGTCATGTGGATATCATATCAATACCATTTGCTTTTCGGTGGCCATGTAGATAGATTTTTAACGGTTCTCATTGACAAAATTTTGACAGACTAGTACAAGTTTGAGATTTTTTGTGTCACCAAAAAAAGTTTAGAGAAAATGTATCACAATAGGCATAGTTTGAGGTTTTTAGTGGCTTTTGCCCTTAAAAAAATCAAATAGTTTCCACATCCATCAAGGGCTCGAGGATTTCTTCTTCCCCCTCTTATTTGTTTCTTTTTTTTTTACGAGAAAAAAAAATGAAAGAACGAAACTAGGTTAAAGGTTCAAAGGGTTAAAGTGCAAACAAAAGGTGCATGGCAAAAAAAAAAAATGAAAGAACGAAACTAGGTTTAAGGATCAAAGTTTTTTTTTTTTTTTTTAAATCAGATCAGAAGGTTCAAAGGGTTAAGGTGCAAACAGAAGGTGCATGGCATGGACCATGAATCGTACAACATCGTGGGACAACTCCACATATGTCTGGTTGCCATCCTACTGACGTGAGATTCTTTGGTCGGTTGCGACACAGTGTGCGCGACTTTCGAATTCAATAAGTGAAAATGGTCAATTCAATCTGGTTCTGTACTGATTCTCTCTCCACCCCCAAAGCATTCCAGAACCGCCTCCATATAGGGAAGCGAATATTTCTCCGGGCCAGTATCCCAAATCGACATTGGCGATGCGCAGCCACCAATCCCCACTGTCTTGATTCTGAAATGTTCCTTTTGGCCAGTAGATAAAAGACTGGAAGTATGTGCATGTATTTCTTTTGAATGGATAAGTTCTGACAAGCGGAAGGAAATGGAGACACGGACAGGGATAGGCTACGCATTTCAGCCCGAGGTTATTCTTTCCGTCACCAGAAAGATGGTTCTCAACTTCTCGTTACCTTGATTATGGATACAGACATGTCACGTTGCTGTCCGCTATAGATGGAGCTAGGTTGAACAGAAGATCCTAGAGCGACTTTACGATCGACTTGCGCGAACCCAGGACATTCAAGATTAGAACAACCAGTGCCTTAGGGTCATCAGCCTAGAATCCATCCGAAATAGATGCCAGGTTTGGGTCCTGAATCTTGCAAGTTCTGAAATAATTAAGAACTCACATTCATGGAGGGCCGAATGACTTAAATCCTGTAGATTTGGTGTTTTTGAATTCTCAAGAGCTTCTGTATCTATTGTAACTCCAATTACCGTCCCCGAAGAAATACAGAGAACTCCCATTTGTAAAGAGAATGGGAGGAGTTTGGATCGTCGCGATTGCTCCTTTTCGACCAACATACTTTGATATGAATAAAAATCTAACCCATTTCCAATTTAATATGGATGAATGTTAATTTAATTTAGCACATCCAATAATAACAAGAGAAAATATTTACATTTCACATATGACAGGGTGAAGTGCCACGTACCGATCACATAGACGAAGTGTGCACAGCCGGCACAGGGTCCACATATGAGATGAACTTGCGCGCATGTCGTCCTGAGCTCCATGAAACAAAAACTCCCCTGCATATTATCCTTCTTGAAAACCAAGCACACATGAGATTATCTTAAGCACATCCGCATTTTACACCAACCTTGGCGCCGAGCACGGGGAGATTTCATTTACTTTTTTAGTATTTAAGCCGAAAAAGAAAAACACTAGCTTTTTTTTGTTTCCAAGACAAAAAGAGAAACGATGTCATTTTAGAAAAACAAACTCAATGTAACTTAATACTCGTATTTAGAACCACAAGTACACCGCCATTGCCGGTCTCCTCCGTCGCTACCGATCGCCGGTTACCAAAGGTCGCCAATCACTGCCGATCTCCACCGCCGTTGTCGACGCCGATGGTCGCTAGTTTCCGCCGCCGCCGCTCCAACCGCTGGTCTCCGCCGGCACCATCGTCAACTGTCGCCATCGCCACCACTAGTCTCCGATCATTGCCGCCGTCAGTTCCCACCGCCTCCACTGATATTTTTATAATTGAATGAAAAAAAATATTTTGGAATAAAATTTTTTAGGGTCATACGAAACGTATTTACATTCTTTTTCTATTCTAAGAACATAGAAAAATTTTTCTACTTATGTTCTTCTAATAAGTCTTCATCATCTATGATAGATCTAACGGAGAAATTAAAGAAAAAGTAGGAACGCTCGGAAGTCGAGCTTGCTTGGTTACTCAAAATGGAGATACCTTGCAAATTTTGGCTGCCTAAAATGTACATTCTCCAATTTTGGCTGCAGTTTTTTTTTTTTGCCCCCCCGCTTCTTATTACACCTTCAGCCTATCCTACTAAGAGGTTGATTTGACCAGAACTTGGTCTTATTGATGGTTCTACTTACATGTTTGGTAACTGCTTTCCTTCAAATCTTGATTTCAACAGATTAGAGAACCCTTCTCCATAATGTCCCCGGTGAAAAGCCCGATGACTAATAATTTTGCTAGATATTTACAAGGAATTTGTTAATTTAATTTAATTTCTTCGATTAACTAATAATTTTATTTTCTTTTTTCTTTTTATTTTTTTTTTAATTTTACCTCGCTTGTGACCGCCCTAGGTAGAAGAAGAAAAATAAAAAATAATAATTTAAATTTTTGATTTCTCTTTTTACACACAAATGAAATCGATCAGCATGTGAATGGGAAGAGTGAAGGGAGTGTCGTGAAATGGTACAAAGCGGCGCCAAATTTCAAGCGATTGTTTTGCACGATCTATCCTACTGCTTTTAGTCTACCTAATGATTCTTTTAATCTCTCTTTTCGTGGGCCAATTTTTATTTCCTTTTGATTCAAATAAAGGCATGGTCCTATGGATTGGTTCTGCCATATTGGAATTAATATCATGATCACTAAGAGAGGGAGAGAGAAATCAAATCAAAATCATCTTCATCAAGGACAAGACATCCTTGGTTGATCTACTTAGTTATAAGCCCTTTCTCCCGATGTCCAGAACATGTATGTAGGTTTTGATGATACCAATTTCACCTTT
Organism: Psidium guajava; assembly: GCA_016432845.1. Classification (NCBI taxonomy): domain Eukaryota; kingdom Viridiplantae; phylum Streptophyta; class Magnoliopsida; order Myrtales; family Myrtaceae; genus Psidium; species Psidium guajava. Next base: position 31,278,425 of record CM028229.1, on the reverse strand, counting down.
GACTGCATCTGATTGGAGATGTCTCATGAGCCAGGTTTTGATGTTCTGAGAGCACCTTATCATCATAGTGAACCCGCTCTTTTGCATTATGGTACGTAATCAAGGTGAGGAATGCGGTAATTTTGGCTCTGTTTTCTTGAAAGGCCTGACAATTACTTTTGAAGATGGAGAAACTTCAATCATTTGATTTTCTTTTTTTGAAAGGAAAAAGGTGAGGTAATATCTATCCCTACGTATTAACCTGCATTGCCCATGAATCTCAATGACCGCTAATTGGAAATTCCTTAAAATCTACTCGAAAAATATGATGTGGTGGAAGATTGGCTGGTTCGCCGCTTTGCAACAAGATCTGTGTAAACGTAAGTAACGAGTTCTTTCCAAAGAAGACGGAACTCATTGTTGAAGGAGGCAGCATCATAATCGTAAGAGGAGGTTGAATTCATTTTGTGGTAAGGGCAAGAGATTAAAAGAAGAACCATGATAGAATATATGTCTGATCGAAGCCACAATTTATAGAGCCAATCGTATAAGAGAGCCGTTGGTGAGAAAGCATTAATGGGTGCGATAAAGGCAGACAATGAAAAATGGAACGAAAGAATGGCTCAGAAGACCTGAAATGGGAGAAGCAACGTATCCCGACATTATGCAGAAAAATGCACAAAAGAAGATCAGAATGGAGAAACCCCGGTTAAAGGCATGTGTCCCAACATACGAGGCTTCGGGTGACAATAGTCGGGGCCAAAGTTTAACGGGGTGAATTAAACTTTAAATTACTTTGATAAAGCATCGTGTTGTTTAGGGGTGTCAATGGGCTGGGTCTCATATAGGCATGACCCAGGCGGACTCGATATTTGAATCATCCAAGATATTCGGGTCGGGTGGTCGCGAGTCTTTTAATTTTTAATTTTTTTAAATCATGCTCCAAAATACCATAGATTTCAAAAATTTAATATTGAGATTTGCTCTGTAGATATGAATGAATATTGATTATTTGCAGTAATAAATATAGAAAAAGATCCTAGTTATTTGAGAATCAACAACTTAACACGTGATATACAATTATGTATGATTCTTCCATGTAAGCATGCTACGGTCGTCATGACGAAAAACGAGACAAACCAATCTTTTATTGCTAAAATTCAAAATCCGAATGCATGAATCCTCTGCGAAATAAGAAAGGTCTCGTCTAGAGATTCCTATTAGAAAAACTTGGAGTCTATTACAATGATGCTTAATTTGTTTTATATAAGAGATTCCGACTTCCTTCTCGGATGTCATGAGGCCTTTGAAGAGGTTTGATACGGAACTTATGAAAGAAGAGGTTGTCTTTCCATAATTAAAATGGTCCATGCTTTCCATCTTTGGTCCGATAATTGAATATTTTACTATAGCGGTTCGAATAGTTACGTAGCTAAAGTTTCCGTATGGGATCGGGACCAACTAGACTGGAGCGAAGCGTGACAAATCCCAAGTAAATTAATGACAATGATTGAAGTCAAGAAAAATTTCCGTCAAGTTGAAAATAACAATTCGAAAGAAAAAATAGGGAATTTTTGTGTAATTCGATATATCATAATGAACATTACACCAGCCTATTTATAGGCTTTATAATATATCATTATCTAAGGCAACATATGCAATCAAAAGAAATTCGTGTAATCTTGAGAAATATAGAAAATCAACAAAAATATCTCTAGGTAAGAAATTATTATAGAGAGTCCCTAATTATCTCTATCAGGTGACATCGACCTCTTAAATGAAAATTCTTGACACATATGCTTATCATTAGAATATCTAAATATTAATTTTTTTTTGTATAGTTGGTGATGGTCTCAAAAATATAATTTGAAAAAAGATAAATGACTTATTAGCGTTTCTTTTCTTTTCCCGGAAATTTTTTATAAAAAAAAAAGGTGTAGACGGACAGTACAGGAGGACCCCTGTGCACGTTTGGGTTTCGTTTGTCCTTGTCTCCAACCGAGCAACAATATATTTTTTTGTGAAGAAAATCTCGTACTTCACAATTGTCGTGTTTCGATTTCGCTTTCGCTTTCATGGACACAAGCGGAGAGGTTTCCGAATTCAATAAAGGATCAATTTGCTTGTGTTCCTTTTTTCTCCACCTGCCTGCCCAAAAGGAAAGAAGTAACTTAAATTCAATCCTCCACGTGGACAAAAGGTCCTCAAGTGACGTGGACCGAATTTCAAAGTATTGAATTCTTATTCTGATTGTGAGTATGTGACCTTAATCTATGTTACGCTAGAACAGTAAAATTGACATAACATGCGAACTGCATTAATTGGCCCCCGAATCGTCGTCTCACGAAAGGATTAGATTCTTATTTTCGAGCTCCAAAAAGTTATTTTTCAGAAAAATAATAATATTTTTCGTGGCTTGGATCTAAAAATAAATGAGCAAATATTGGCAACGTGGATGCATTTTGTTATCAGAAAAAAAAAACATTAAAATGTTCAATTATTTTCTATTTTCTATCTTTTATCATCTTCCTTTTCTCTTTTCTAGCGAGCTCGCGCCCGAATGGGCCGAGCCCTAGCTCGGTTAAGAGAAAAGAAAAAAGAAAAAAATTAAATTAAAACTCGACACACGAAATACCACAGTTACCAGAGAAAACCCACTTTTCGACCTCGTTTGCTAAGACAAATATTGGTTTTTTTTTTTCTGTTGCAGTGAAACTCAGTAGCTATGTGAGAAGACCTACTTTCAAACTTCTACGCAAAAAAATTAAATAAGATTTATTTAGTTTCGAGAGGATCAAGTGGCATGTCCACTCAATTAAATGTTACGTATTTCAATATCTTTTGTCCAAACATTGTCACCTACTTCATACTCAGTGTCTTCGTTTCGGTAGTAGCTTCGATGAGTTTGACGCATGAGTTGTGGACGATGTGCCTGAGCTGGTAATTTCAGTGTTCAGTGAGTTTATTTGTCCGATTGAGAGCTGGAAACTGCGCGATAATCGACCGGATGTGACTTTTGGAGGAATCTGTGGGTTCCTACTTGGGAATTTTGGGAGGCGAGTGCAACCTCGTTATTTCGCGTTCAATTGAACGCCCGCCTTTCTGTGATTGGTGGTGTTGACATGTTTTTGTCTGGAGTTGCTGAAAGTTCGAGTTGAGACTCCATGTTTCTAGAATTGATTGATGTGTGCATTCCTTTCTAAGTTAGGAATACACGGTTAAGGCAAGCAACAGGAGGCAGAGCACGGTGTAGATTAAATGCTAGTAATCTTGGTCAAATATGGTCAGTGATGAGAATGATTATTGAAAGTTCGAAGAAGTTTAGGAAGTCGCTCGTTGAAGGCAATTTGTTGTTTTTGGAGATCATAAAATGATAGGTGGAGCCACCTCATGTTGAGTAGGATTCTATCGTATTTTAATATGCTACAGTGTATGAATTCAACGTTGATACTTCTGTGGATGGCATCTAGCCGAGAAAGATATGTTAGTGGCATAGAGGAAAATATCTAGTGGTTACCTAATCTTAGGACCTTCTAATATACTACAAGAGATCGGGGAGTACCTAAAGGAATGGATTTGTTCCATGTCTCAACTTTGGCATGTGGATAAGTGGGCTCTTAAGCCGGGATAAGTCATGAAGTTCCTGCTCCTTACATCTAAGTTCTCTGGATGTCAGTGTTGCGTCCTTTTTTTTGGTCGCAGACGTGCTTTTTATGCAAAAGATGCATGATAACCTTGAAAATAAAAAGAGTACAGAAAAGGTTGGGTTTGGGAAGCTAAAGTGCACTTTAATTGCTTTTTCATCCTTGTGATCTAGAAATCTTCAGATGGTGAATTTTGATGCTTCATAAGATGAATTATCAATGCAGTTTAAATGTGAACCTCCGATAATTCTTTGTTCACTTCTCATACGTCACACTTGCGGAAAAAATATGAAAAATAAAAATCAGGATCTGATTCTAGTTGGTTTTCAAAAGGAGCATCCCTGATCAATTTATTGAACAATAGTTTCTGGAGGAGGTTTCTATTTTTGATGAATATATTAGACAGTAGTTTCTGAAGGAAGTTTTGATTGTATTTTATGAACTTATTCATTTGCTTTTGGCAGTCCTTCTTTACCTACCTTCAATACAGCCTCTATGCTTTTAACTGAGGAAATTTGTGTTCTTGCTTGCTTTTACGTGGCTTCCTTTTAGCTTAGTTACCTAACAGACATTCATCAGAATTGTCATCAAGACAGTTTGATAGATTGGTAACATTATAGTTGCTTGCCAGCTTTTTTTTCTTCATGAATCTGCTCTGGCTTTTTCTTTGATGGTTCCTCCCTGAGGGAAAAGTAATGGGATCCATAGATGGACATCATTTCAGGTTTCGAAGTCGACGAATGAATTCGCGGTCAAACAAGATGTTGGGACATATAGCACCATCATGAATGCGTGGAGTTTACGGCAAGATACATGGACAAGTGTGAGGAGATCTTCGATAACATGGTGAAGCCTGGCATACAACCTGATGCACATGCTTATATCATCTTAGCCAAAGGCTATGTCCGTGCAAAAGATCCTGAAGAGGCAGAAGAGCTCTTAATAGCCATGATCCATTCGGGTTTTCGCCCAAACGTGGTCATCTTCACTACCATCATCAGTGGATGGCGCGGTAACGGAGGCATGGACCATGCAACAAGAGTTTTCGACCATATGTATGAATATGGGATTTGTCCGAACTTGAAAACTTTCGAGACTTTAGTTTGCGGTGGCGGAGAAGCGACGCAACCATGGAAATCAGAGGAAATCCTCCAGGTCGTGCAAGAGTTTGATGTTCGGCCTGAAAAATCGACTTTCTTGTTGGTTGCAGAAGCCTGGCGAGCTGCTGGATTTTCCAAAGAGGCGAAGGGCATATTGGGTACTTTTTAAAAGCCTAAAATTGGCCAAGACCAGGAATTCAGAGGAAGAGAAACTCGACGAGAACTGGGAAAGAGTTCATCAGAGGCAAAATGACAGCGCATGGAGTTCTCATATATTACAGATACCCTACATAGTGGGAAGCGATCGCACGGGAGCTGTAGCAGCTATGAAAAAGAGTCGGAACGCTATCAAGGGACTTTGTTTGCTAGGAAATCTACTTATCTTTCTAGTACGTGTAGAATTGGGTCGCGTTTGCTGGTCATTTGCCAAAAGCAGTCTCAAGCGGGTATTGGCAGGTGCGTGCAGATCGCTCAGCCGCGATGCTCCACCTTTTTTTCTGGTGAAAGTATGTTAATTGTTGTCCCTAAAGAAGAAATGTGCCCTGAGGATGGTGTATGTAGATAGAGGGGAACTTCTCCACTACTCATCAAACGGGACTTTTGCCTTTTTGGTGTTTGGTTTGGGCTTACTCATGTTTGTGCTGCATTGCAGGTTGACCCCTCTTTACTCTTTGAATGTCCCTCTTTTCAGTAAAGACTCGTCTTCAGATTTGGAAGGATGGACATTTTGTCGTATGAAAAGAAGACGGAACGAAGTATACTATAGCGCAATCAGGAGGGTTGAAAACCCATAATTATTGCAAGCTTACCAACTAGTCAAGAACAAATCAGGTGCCAAACTTTCTCCTAATCAAAGAAAGGAAGTGAAGAAAAATCAGATGTCCAACCCAAAAGATGGAATTTGACGGAAAAGTCGATAAATAAGCCCATGGTAAAATCATATCAAAATATCAAATTCGATAGCTTAAATTAATAAGTAATGAGAAATCTTGTATTTAAACGATGTGAAGAACCTCAACAATCTACGTCCATTTCAATTTCGGGTCGGATGGAAGAGCACTAGCGCATGCAAGAACTCCTTCATTATATTTTTTTTTTTTTTTGGGCTTGGAAAAGGGGATTGGGGTCATAATAGCAATTTAACACAAGAAGGCTATTAATCTCTTTTCTAATATTTGCTTAACTTGATTGTGGAAAATATATTGAGAGTTGCATTAATTGGAGCTGCCTTTATCCCTTTTATGCTTTCTCGATCGAACGGAATACTAATCTTGGCCATGAACGCCGATCTTATAATGCGGTCGAGGTGCTGGTCCAACTCGTAGAGATGTCTGCCATAACACACGACACAAAGGAATTTAACCAGTTATAAACTAAACTCCAGCTGCTCATCTATATAATTGGAGGCAATGTTCTGTCAGTCGACTTTTCTTGAGTAGTGTCTAAACATGATTTCTCGTACGAGAATCCTGAACTAATTTAACAAGTTAATCGTTACATATTACATGAACAGAGAAGATCGAGCATAACGAACAACTTGAGGATTATTAAAAACCATGGAGTAGTCGAAAACGATTGTGCCCGAAATCAAACATTTTCTAAAATCCTCCGGCACAAAAACATTTATCTTTTTTTTCTTTTTTTAAATTTAGAGCTGCTAATTTCAAAGTGGAAGTTTTAATTTCGATACATGTAAATAATAATTAAACCTATGATGGCCGGTTCTGCTTCGTATTTGGCATGTGAAAGATATTTCCTTTTTCTTTTTTGCTTAAAAAAGAAATTTTATGGATTCTTACCAAATTTTACATAAAAAATAGCTGAAGTTGGAAAAGGACATTCGAGTGCGAAAGATAGCTTCGGGACTTGGGTTGGAAAAAAAGTTGGGACAAGTTGACTTTCAAGAGATTAGTAAAATTTGAATATGGTCGTTCGTTTGATTCGGCGTAGGCATACTCTTAAGACTTAAATATTTCATGTGTTGAGCATTAAAAGTATATCAAATCCAATATTAACTAGGGCATTTATTTTTTGAGATTTTAAGTCTTTCTTTTCATTGTAATCGAGATTAGTTAAGCTAATTTTATATTTATTTTTATAATTTATGAAGTATCGACTCTCAATTTTATAAGAAATTACTATGAACCTCCCAATTCAAGAATCATACCTATTTTCTCTCACGGGACTTATACTAATTTGTTTTCTCTTCTCATGTAATTTGTCTGTCAATATTTTTTGGCTCTTGTATGATGCCCTTATAAAGGACCAAATCATAACCGGCATTGGTTCTTTTCTTAAATCCAATGGCACACAAAAATTTTCCTTTTAAAAAAAATTAAAGCTACTAATTTAAATATAGAAGTTTCGATTTCGATGCATGTATATAATTAATCCTATGAAGGTCGATTCTATTCAGTATTTGACGTGTGAGAGATGTTTCTTTTTTTTTTTTTTTGGTAAGTGATATTTTTTTAATTTTTGGCTAAAAATGAATTTGATGGATTCTTATCAAATTTTACAATAAAAATAGCACAAGTTGGAAAAAGAAATTCGAGTGTGAAAGATAGCTTCAGGACTTGAGTTGAAAAAAAAAAAAAGAAGAGGTTGGACAAGTTGACTTTCAAGAGATCAGTAAAATTTGAATATGGTGACGTAGACATCCTCTTTAAGACTTGAATATTTAATGTGCTGAGCATTAGAATAATATCAAATCCAGTATTAACTACATCAATGTTATACCTTGCACCTCGTACCATTGTTGGAAATCTACCTTGGGCTCTGCAAGTCTTTAGGGGCCGATGAAACATGCAGTGCAATGGCTGTGGGTGCAAATCTATTGCAGGTATGTGTGAATGGATATATGTATGCTTCATGCACTGTTTTCGCTCAAGCGTTTCGGAGCTTTTAAATTGAATTGACAAACTCGTATGTACTATTGCTTCCATACGACAATGTAATTTTTTTTTTTCAATAATGATATGTTGTTATATTGAATTGACAAACTCTTTTTTGTTGTTTTTAGGTCCTTTATAATGATATCTAGTTTCTACTAAACCAAGGACATGAGTTGTCCATCGCTCCACTCGTGTTATCAATGCACAAACCGGAACAAAAAGAAAAATCCTAGTCAGTCTTCGGCACATTATGATGTTCGTCGATCAGTTGATGATGATGCATAATGTGCAATTCGTTTTATAAGCATATCACATGGGATAAGTCATGGCTACTTCTTGTTTCTGTTTCCGATGACGGGAAAGCCCACCGGCGGTGGTAGTGCCCTAGCACCTAACATGTAATCCGATGAAAATTGAAGGTGGGGCCGAGGCAAATTGGACATATATGACAAACATATAGTCTATCATATAATTACTATCCCGATCGTGAATCCAAATGAATACATGCATAATCAAATTTCATCGATTAGAAGCAAAGTAGGATAAAGAGAACCGCATGCATGCATTAAAATGAAAGAAACAACAGTCGGAATGGAGCTTGCGGGGAAAGCATAGGAAAGAAAATGCGATATTCGGAGATGGAATCAGTGTTTCCCAACATGAAGTGGATGTGCTTGGGCTGTGTCCAACATGACGATCATGGATGTGTTTGTACACGCACAAGGTCGGTTCCGCCATTTCAATACACTCGCGAGGCTTCTTCACCCTCAGGTTTCTAAAAGAACTTGACTCACTGCTTGAGCTTTCACGTCGATTCGCTCGTCACGTCCCCGATTGCTCGTCTATAACGAGGCATTTTGAATACGTTAATTTGGCCATACAAGGTTTTGAGCTTATGTTCGAGAGATTAGTCCTTAACGTCTATAGTTATTATCATTTCTTGGTGATTGATGCCTCATTGACCGGATCCTGACAGGTTTTCTGGCGAACATTGATACGGCGGATGAGTAGGCGGTTATATGGAGGCCACGTCGTCGTACACGCACAAGATTGTCGAAAATGTTTGCTCGATCGGATGATTGGAATCGGAGTTCTTTGCCAGAGAGTATCGACATGGTTTGCACACTCTATTGTGTTTTTAATGTAGATCCGTTGTCCAAATATGGTTCCACGTACTTGCATGACTAAATGAAGATTCAATATGATTGTATCCATTTCATTCACCTTCACCGCAAACATTTCCAGATCAATTCATGTGATCATTGCTCCAAGTAACCGCATCTTCATATGCCATTAAGCCAGTCAAACGACTAGGTTGGCTTAAGTGGTCCGATGCAAACCGACTTAATTATTTAACTTTTATTTTTTTTACCCATTTAGATATAATGCAAATATAACAACTCATACTCAATTCGATCCGTACCCAACTCACAACATAACCATTGAATATTTTCCTAGAATTCATGACTCTCATCGATCTTGATTTCCATTTGTTAATGCCCAGATAAAGTTGAAGACCCACCAAGAATCATAATCACAAAAAAAGCATTAGAAAAGATGAATTAGTAAGGGTAGTTGAAGTTGTAATGATTTGATCACCTAAGGTTTCGATAGGTCTCGGCCTCGACATAATTTTGCTCCCATCTTATTCTTCCCTGAAGCAAATCCTTATCACCTCTTCCTCATCCCGTCCGCGCCCTTCTCCGGCGGAATCACCTTCCTCGTGAAGCTTGACTCCTTTTTTCTTTAGGACCTCCGAAACCCTCTCGGCCTCCATTGCCAGTGCGAGGCTCCATGCCCGTGGATTTGGAATGCGCCAAACTCTCCGACGGACCTCACGAGCCTATGCACCGTTGCCCTGTCTCATAGCACGAGCGACTTGAGGTCGTATTTACGTTCATGATGAGGTGTGTCAGTAATAAGGTGCATTTGTGAGGTATCAGTTGAGAGATGTCCCATGGAGAGGTGCCTTTGAAAAGACGTCATCTTCTTTTCTATAAGGAAGTCACGGATAACTTTTGAAGGGATACGTTAGATGAATTAAGGAAAGAATGTACGTGTTCTCTCTCTCTCTCTCTCTCTCTCTCTCTCTCTCTCTCTCTCTCTCTCTCTCTCTCTCTCTCTCTCTCTCTCTCTCTCTCTCTCTCTCTCTCTCTCTCTCTCTCTCTCTCTCTCTCTCTCTCTCTCAAGAGGCACACAAACAAAACAAAGGCATACGCCTTTATTTTGAGAAATGATTAACATTTACATTCCACAACGTGAATTTTTTTTTCACTTTTGATTATATTTTGACTATCGTGGGTTTAAAGATTCATAAAGGAAGTGTCGGTAATTCAATGACATTACTAGGCAATTCTGCAATTGAACGTAGATAGAGGTTAGTCGAATTTATCGATGTTAAATTCACCATTGACGATACCAGGGCGCGGCGAGCATGCCACGGCCTTGGCAGGGCTAGCTTGGGGGATACGCGGGGAGGCTTTGAGGTACCGCGACGAGATCTCGTCCATGGTAGACCGGGATTCTTTTCCCGCGATGATAGGGGACGGTAGAGAGTGGGCCGAGATCTCTTGGTAGGATCACTAATCGTGCCATGGAAGCTAGTGCTCGAGAAATCAACTAGGATTTCGTGTACGTGAAGGAGCAGAGGTTGGAGGTGCGGGTGATGATGACGGATGGTTAGAGATATAAGTCGATGGAGAGCCAATTCTGGACACCGTGGTTGGAAGCTTTCAAGCGCAAGGTCCATACAAACGACGTAGTTGGCACGTCTAGTTTTGAACTTATGAAGCTTGGTATAAGCAATTATTTCAATAGGTATTAAAAAGAAATTGTTTTATGCTGTCACCTGCAGGCCTGTTGACATGGTTACTAGCACAACCTAAAAAACAAAATTTGGTAAAAATTCTTTTTTGGTTAATTCATCATAATTTAAAAAAAAATGGACAAACAAAGGTACCCAAAATTTGAATTTGATAAGACACGAGTAAGACTAAATCTAGATGGACGCGATTTGACACCGTTTGACTTTTTTTATTAGAAAAAAGATGCAATTGATCTCTAAACCTTGGCTACTGTACAATGCTATCTTTGAAATGTTAATTTATTTAATATAGGTCATTGGTTGCTAAATGTTCCATGTAATTTCTAGACTATATTAAGAAGTTCAATACCTTCTTTTTGTTTGTTCGAGTTACTTGAATTTACTGACGTGCCTTTCAATTTGTTATATTTTAAAAATAGAATGGCAAAAAAAGATTAAAAAAAAAACCTCATGCATAGAAAGAAGATGGATGAGGAAATGGAATTGACGATCCCTTCTTTTTACCCACCATCTTAAAAGCCCAACTCAACATTAGAAATTCCATGTTATCAAGCGACGTTGACTTGTTGTTTAATCAAGCAGATTACTTATTGAATATTTAAGAATAGTTCAAATTAAAAACGACGTTGGACATCGATCAATGATTAGGGATTATGTCTCGCGGAAAACGAATGGCTTTACTTATATCGCTTGAAATAATTAGTCAATCGAATATTTTCATTATCAATATCAATTTATATTTAAATATTTTGGTAAATGATGAGAAAATTTTCTTATTGATCCATTTTTTGAAACAAAAAAAAAACCATCGCTCGGGTGCTTTCCCACTTTCTTTTTCGGCAGGTGACTTTTGCGTGCAACATGTGGGCCTTCTGGTCTTTCCTTCCAGTAATGATTAGCCCAAGCCCAACTCGACAAAGCTGCACTGGTTGGGTTGGGCTCTACTCTGCTGAATCAACACCTTTCTTCTTCTTCGTCGACCTCGCGAACATCGAAGAGCTCTTCCACTTCTGCTCTCGGCAAGCTCAGTCGAACACCAGTACAAGAGCACCAATGGGAAGACATGGAGGAGCCTCCGTCCGAAGAGCCGCTGGATTTGGCTCGCCACTATTGTTCTCGCTTCTGCTGTTGCCATTGATCCTTCGATTTGCGTCGCCGACAGGCCGGGCGACATCGTTCCCATGGCTAGGATGGGATAGTGTCACTTCGTACGCTCTCGAAACTTGTTCTTGTTGAAGATTATGTGGAAGTTATGCTCTGTTTATTGCTCGCGACGTTTTTTTTTTTTCTCTTTTAGTGTTCGATTCGTTGCTTCGTTTTGCGATTCATGAAATTGCCCGTCTACATATTGCTGTGATAATGCTCTGCTATCTACATCAACGATTCCATCATTGTATTCAGGACAATCATCTATTCCATCTTATTCACTCCTGATAGAGGATTCATGTTTCGAGGTTTGTCAAAAAAAACTGTTGCAGACAGCAGCATGCCTGCTGACGGAGTGGCACAAGTTGAGTGACAAATTATTGGAATGTTAGAGGCCTAAGGACGCTAGAATTTTGCCCGTTGTGCTTGTGGGAAATTTGAAAATGGGATAGATAAACATCTGTAATGCATGATTCTTGCTTCTTTTATTTTGGAGATGAAGATTTCTCTGCCCGAAAAGAAAATGTAATTATGGAAGACATTATAATTGCAGTTTTAGGTCTTATGAGATGGAACCATAGCTCACAGAGCTTTCATCCATTGAACAAAGTTGCTGACGTTTTTGTGAGATTCACCGCCTTCCTCGATGCCCCTTGCAAGTTTTTCCTTAATGTCCGAAGCTCTTTTACCGAAGTTGGCATCATCGAACAATTGATCCACCTTGCGCTTGATTTCTTCTCTCCTTATGACCCCGCTCTCGTCTCGATCAAATCTCAAGCCGACCCTCCACAAGTCACGTATGTAGTTCTAATTAAGGAACTGATCGGCAAAGTATGGCCAGCACAAGAAACAGAGGTAACTAATGCAAATTGGAAGCGCTGCGGATACTAAATAGTATATTTTCTCTATGAAGATTCCATGTTAATTTCTAATCCAAGAGAGAGGGCGACATACGATTCCACCTGTCATTTTCAAATTCGTTAAAATTCAACTTCTTTGAAGATTCTACTAGATAAGAGATTCGTTGATTACATGCAAATCATCTTGGTTGTCACAAATGGCAATTTTTTTCATCTATAGTCATATGCGATCATAGGGTATTTTAATTTTTTTTTTTTGGGTAAGGAGGGTATTTTAATTTTATGCATGGATATGACAAAAAAAAATTATATGCGTGGATAAAAGTTTAAAATAACATACTGCTTTTCTTTCACGCGGCAGTATCGTGTTGTAATGCTTCCAAAGTTTGCTTTTGTGGATTGTGTAGGTATGTCGGCCACTACTAGTTTGGCAAGGTCATACACTTTATTGATGTCGGTTGAAATTCAATGAGTTACGTGTGTAGATGATTTATATTTATTCTATCATATGTTATCTCAAAATTAATTGGGTTAGTGTGTTAATTTTCGGTTTCATCACCTAATGATCAAAAGCCAGGCCACATATAAATACCGAATGGAATTCCCAAATAAGTACATTCAGTGCGATGCATGCATTTTAGTATTCACTGAGTCATAGCTGTAATAGTTGTTTTCAGTCTCCTTTGTGTGGGTTGATTGCTGCGACTTACTTTTCCCCGAGCTTATACTTGGAGGGTCGTAGGTTTAGAGATACTGCCATTGATCTAGGTTCGAACTCTCGGAAGTCTATACCTGGCGTGACATTATATTTCATTTTAATGATAACAATCTAAATAGTCAACTGGGAGTCACTTCTAGCCTATTGGCTACTGGGGTCAGCTAGAACCAATAAAGATAGAGGAGTATTATCTCGATTCATGTGCAATCGAAGAGTCTATATTCGGGATTTGTTTACGCTAATGATCATGCATTTCTACTTTTGTCATTTTCATGCAAATTCTAGTATAATCTTATCCTAATACTAGGAAAGCGACTAACACGCAATTTAATGAAATCCAACGCAGTAAATAAACATGCAAGTATTGAAAGAAGCTAACTATGGACTGTAATAAAAGCACGCAAGTCACCCGTCATTTGACTACAATTCCAAATACCAAATATAAGATAGGATTGGGTGTGCAAAAATCAAATCGGATTGGACATCGATTGACCACCAGAAAGCATATAAAAGCAATTAGATTAAAAAGGAAATTTCCGACATTTTTTTTTTTACAAATTTTCTGGAAACTTTCTGATTTTTTAAAAACATTTTTCGATTATTTATTTAAAAAAATTGTAAAGGACGGGCCCGGAAACCCCACGCAGCTCTGTCCTTGACGCGGGGCCCAGCTTCAGAAAGATAACTGCCGGCCCAGTCTTATGATTCTGTTGCTCCCGGCCCACTCGGGCTCCAAGCCCAGTCCGTTCACCTTCTCCAAACGACGTCGTATCCCATATCAATAAAACGACGCCGTCTGCTCCTCGCACGAAGGACGCCAAGCGACACCGTTTAGTATTGTCGCTCTCGAACCCAAAACAGCGCCATATGGCGCTAGGCCAAACGACGCCGTATCGCAGCCCGGTCTGGCCCACCGCGAACCCGGGTCGGCCTTCCGTCGATCCCGGGCCGATCGGGTTCAAAACCACTAGACCGCCTCGGGCCCGGCTCCACCCGGCTTTTCCTCCGAGAACCTGGTCCGACCGGCCCATCACCCTGCGCAGATCCGATCGGACCGGTCCGGCCGGTCTCTCGTTCAAACGAGGAACCCTTGGCGCGCCAGCCTCGCCGGGGATATTTTGGCTCGCCGGAGCTTCCCGCGGACTTCAATCATGCTGCCCGAAACTTCCACCTGTCTCGACGAGCTATCATGACGTCTGAGAAACAACCGCGAGCAGGTGGGGTGCCTAGGCAAAAGGGGAAAACAAGGCTTGGCTGAGGCCAACCACTCATGCCAAGACCTCAAACAACATCACAGGGAACCCCAGCAGTCGAACTACAATGCAAACAAGCCGAAGCTCACCGGACCGAGGAACTAAAGGTCTCGGCCCGGCGAGAGCTCACGACTAAAACTGGGCCAAAGAAAAAACCGAGGGGGGTTTGGGGGGGGGGGCGTGGGAAGGAACCTACCTGGCAGGACTCGATTGACGGCGAACGGCTACGAATCGGTGACGGACACGGCATAAAAAATTCCCCTCTCCCGGCGGGACCGATTTCCTCTTCCTCTTCGCGGATTCCCTCTCGGTTCGCTCAACTCATTCTCGGTCTTCTCTTCGCTCTTAAGTAAAAGATCGCCCTCGTCTTCTTTCTCATCCAGCTCCTTTTATACCCTCTCTCTACCCTTGAAAATATCTGGACGGAAGGTCCCTCACTGCTCGTTCTTTTTCGCGGCGGGAACGGTCGTCGTCGTTGACCGGTGAGCCCTGTTCTGCTGCCTCGCGCGAGGATGGAGGAAGGCTGGGGATGGGCCGGGCCTTACGCGTTGATGGGAAGGGAGGAGAGAGGAGAGTGGGCCTGCGTTGCGCAGGCCCGATCCCAGGGGAAATGAAAATGGGGTCTGCCCGAGTGGGTTTGGGTCGACCCGGCCCGATCCGATCACTCTTTTTCTCTTTTCTTTTTGTTTTTTGGTAAGAATTTCTATTTTAACTCTCTCTTTTTTTCCCCTTCTTCCTATTTTTCAATGGAAAAAAGGAAAATGAATATTTTCCTAAATTGAATTTTCATCTTTAAAACAAATGAAAAAAAAAAGATAAACCTAAACGGGACGGACAAATTTTGTGTCAATACTGATTAATCAGTTTTGCTCAATCTTTTATTTTTGTTACTTCATCCATCGTATATTGGGAACAATTTATGATGCAGAGATGCCCTTGGAACATTATGCTTCATGGCTGAGAATTAGGATTCTTTTTTTACTTGGCAGTGGTCAATGAATGGGGGAAACCCTGTCGCCTTCTGGTCCTCTTTTTTCATGGCTTTGATGAAGCCTTCTTACCTTTGGTCATCCTTTATGGTTTCATGCAGCATTTGTAATCATGGTCAAGGATATGTGCGAAGGGGTCACACACTCTACACCATAGTCATCACAGGTTAACAGTGGAAAGCGGAAGCCCAGTAGATAAACCTCAGAAATAATAAACTAGTGGATTAGGAAACTTCAGAGAATTTCCACAAATTGATTATTTGCATGACAATCAATGATTGTTTAGTTTAGCACAATGTCTTGTAGGTCATACCTGGATAATTTCGACCCCCCAAAAAAAAAAACTGGATAATGGTGGAGGGGAAATGCTATTTTTTCCTTGTAGTGTGATTATGCAAACCACAGAGCATGCGAGCACGTTCATTATGGGCATTGCTGATCACAACATTGAACTATAGCTTGCCTTATGTAATGCATTTTGCCTTCTGGGATGATATCTGGTCTCCTGGTGGAGAATTTTTTTTCTTTCATATTATCACTGTTTCTCTAGCTTACATAGCTTACATAGCCTGTCCCAAGCCAGGGTAAAGGAGGAGGGTTGGCCTCAGGTGTAGCGAGCCGACCGTAAAAAAAGGAGCTACCCCTTATGAGATGAACCCAAAAGATTTTTCGTTGGAGCGTACCCTTCTTAGCGACGCGTTGCATCGGCGCCCGGGTGTAGCGAAAAATAGGCAAGGGTCCTTGCACCAAGATAGGCGGGTGCGAGGGATAAGGAAGCTAGCCTTAGGCCATCATTCCCAGAGTGATGCGCCACATTGCCCGAATGTGGTGAAAAGTAAGCTAGGGTCCTCACACTTTTATGGGCGAGTGTGGGGGGGCAAGAAATGCCCAAGGAGTAAGGATTCGAATAGGGAGTTGGAACATAGGAACCTTAACGGGAAAATTGAGGGAGTTAGCAGACACTTTTGCTAGAAGGAGAGTGAATATTGCGTGCCTGCAAGAGACTAAATGGGTTGGAGAGAAGGCTAAGGAAGTGGAAGGTACTAGATTCAAGTTATGGTACACAGGCACAAAGAAGAGCCAAAATGGAGTTGGGATTATGATCGATAAAAGTTTCAAGGATAAAGTTGTTGATGTCAAAAGATCAGGCGATCGGATTATCTTGATTAAGCTAGTAGTGGGAGAGTTGATCTTAAACATCCTAAGTGCGTATGCCCCCCAAGTTGGATTGCCAGTAGCTGATAAGAATAGATTTTGGGAAGACTTGGAGGAGATCTTAAGGGGGATACCACGTGAGGAGAAGGTATTCATAGGAGGAGATCTTAATGGACATGTTGGCCAAAGTAGTGGAGGTTTTGACAGAGTTCATGGAGGTTTTGGCTATGGGACTAGAAACGAGAGTGGCGAAGACATCTTGAACGTTGCACTAGCGTATGATTTGATGCTAGCAAATACTTTCTTTAGAAAAAGAGAGTCACACCTAATCACTTTTCGTAGCGGTCAGAATCGTAGTCAGATTGATTTCTTTCTTGCTAGAAGAGAGGATAGAACCTCGTATATAGATTGCAAAGTCTACCCTGGAGAATGTCTAGCTACGCAACATAAGTTGGTGGTCCTAGAGGTTCGGTATAAGGCACAGAAGATGCCGCGAAGAGCTCAAAATCCCAGAATAAGATGGTGGAAGTTAAAGGAGGGAAAACATGCTGATTTCAAGGAAAAGATGTTTCAAGAAGGATCGTGGAAACTAGAGGGAGATGTCAATAGGATGTGGAGTGAGATGTCTAAATGCATACAGAGAGTGGCAAAAGATGTGCTAGGTGAAAGTAAAGGGCACGGACTTCAGACAAAGAAAACTCGGTGGTGGAATGAAGAGGTGCAGGAGGCAATTAAGAAGAAGAAGGAGTGCTTTAGATGTCTGCATAAATGTGCTAATGAAGAGAATTTGCAAAATTTTAGATTGGCACGAAACAATGCCAAGAAAGCTGTGAGAGAGGCTAGAGGCAAGGCTTTCTCCGATATGTATAAAAGACTTGGGAGCAAAGAGGGAGAAAAAGATATCTATAGGCTTGTCAGGATAAGGGACAAGAAAAGTAAAGACTTGACACAGATTATATGTATCAAGGATGAAAATCAAAAACTATTAGTAAAAGATGAAGAAGTGTGTTAACACATGATTTTTAATCATCTTTTTTATTTTAAAATTAATAGAAAATCCATAAAAATTCGTAAAATTAAAAAATCAACTTTGGGGACCTTGGCAAAGTCTAGGGAACCAATTTTGACCAAAAAATGATTTTCCATTTTTTCAGTATTTTTCGGTATTTTTATTTTCGAAAATTAATAAAAAAAAATCAACAAAAAATGAGAAAATTACAAAATCAATTTTGGGAGCCTTTGCCAAGCTTAGGCTACCATTTTTGAACAAAAAATAACTTTTCATATTTTTTGCATTTTTCAGAAATTAAGAGAATATTTAAAAAAAAATAGCATTTGAGGCCATAAAAATGTGAATAAATAGCCAGTATTTTTATTTTAATTTTCTCTTCATTTTGGCCAAATAAAATCTGCAAAAATTGATTTGGAATCGAGAATTACTTGGTTAATCTCATTTTTAAGTTAATTGAAAAAATCATGGTAGATTCATTTTAAGCTTTGTAATTTTCAATTTTTATATTTCTGGAGTCGTGATATTATTCTCTAATAGTCCAAAAAAATTTGGCCTGATTCCATCATTGCTCTTAAACAAAGAGATGAGGGTTGGAAGTTGATCTCGAGCTCAGCTAACAGTGGCTAAGGAAGGAAAAAGAAAAATAATATGACACCTTGCTCATTGACATAGTCGATATTGCCTGATGTTCAATAATTATTATAGCTCATACAGCCTAAACAAGGAAGCTAATTGTCATTCTTATTGAGCGGTGTCGACAGGACGGATGTTTGGCTGAACATTAATTAGTTGATTACGATGCGAAACGTTCTCTGATTAGATGAGGCGCACATGCGCACGTTGGTGAGGCTGGATCAATTGCTTAGATCTCCAAGATGTATGCTAGTAGAAGCCTGATTTGCCCAAGGAATATGGGGATGTGCGTGGTGAAGACGCGTTCGAAATCGTTGGCCTAAAAAGAAAAAAAAAATTGTCATCTCGACCGACTGGGAGGATGATATAAAATCTTGGTCCTTTGTCCCATCCCCAAGTGCTATCGGTGGTGATAATTGAAGAATAGAATAATAGGAGCCATGATGATTAAAGAAGAGAGGGACATCTTAGTGGAGGGGTTTGGATTAAAATAACAAGACCTAGTCATCATGCAGGAAAAGAGAGCAGAAGAGGACACGAGAGAGGAGAATAGAGTGGAACATGCATTGATAATATGCACATTAAAAAATTGAGGGGAGGGTGGATTATAAAAATCTCTTCCTAATTTTTGGCGTGGGTCCACGGCTTTTTTCTTTAGGGATCGGACGAAAGGGCAAAGAGGAACCTTTCACGCTCTCTCATCAAAGATTAAAAATGGGGTTCTTGAATGATCGCGACACCCACTACCATGAAAAAAGAGGAATCCAAGGGAACTCGGGGAGAAAGGCTCAACTGGGGGAAATTTTTCTAAGACCAACGTTCACTTGGTCGGGGGGATCGAGGGGGCGAACGCGCAAAAAAGCTGCGTCAAGCGGAGCAACTTCTCTAGAAGCCAAGCGGTGCTCAATCAAAGAAAAAAAACGAAGGAGGAGAGTTTGCCTTTTTGGGAGGAACTCTTGACGTTGAAAACTTGCGATCGAGCGTTGGGTCCGATGGATTCGCCACGCGGCAGCCACTGTCGAGCCAGTCTGACGATGCCGCGATAGACGTTAATGGTGGGGTAAGAGTTGTGAAGCGACGAAGCTAGTCATTGGTCTGGGGAGTCTTCTCGACTAGCCTAGGGCAAGTGGTTAGTATACTCGAGCGGGTCTCGATGGATGATGTCTGAAAAGAAGATGAACAGCAAAAGTTGAGTCTACGCGGTCATTCTTTTTGCTTAATCTCGAAGCACGAGGAGAAGAGGTGAAGACTTGGTCAAGTTAAAGTAGAAGCTGGAGGCCAGCTGGTAAAAGAAAAAATAAAAGCGAACAGGCACAGCATGCAAAAAAAAAAAAGGGGACGTCACTCAGAGAAAAGGGAAGATACTTCGGGCTTCACAGAGGGATCTTTCTCCATTGGCCCCGAGGGCTATTTTCAGGTGCTCTCCCTTATCCCCGAGGAGGTCTACTAACCCTTGAAACGCCATACTCGTCATGGCGCCTCCTTCTGCTAATGGTTTGCCCGCCAACACTTCTCCGTCCCTCCACGGCTCGAGTACGCTGTAAACTATAACCACAGCAACTTTATGCGTTCATGCGGAGGTAGAGACTTGGTTCGCAAAGGAAGGGAGCTTCCCCAGCTTTCAATCCCAGTCTCCTCGCGTCCTTGACTTTTGAGCGTTTGCGGGGTACCGGTCAAAAAGAACCTTCTCCGAGCTAAAAAAAAAAAACGAGATGCCAAGATGGAAGCAAGATGAATGTGACATGGATGTTCGTGTCACAAACGTTAGAAAACCATCGACGAACGGAAATTGTATCAGGGAGTTTCCTCATTCTTCACTTGGTGTTTTGATTCTCTGCGTTTCATGAGGTGGAGTCGAGGTAAAAAAAAAAAAAAAGCTTTGGAAATGGCAGAAAAGTCTCAACTTTAGCATTATGGATCGTCCATTCAAGGCGTCACGGCGGTCCTGAAGATGGACATGCACTGCGAGGGTTGCGCCGACAAGATCGTCAAGCTCGCCAAGAGCTTTCACCGAGTGGAGAAGGCGAAGGCGGAGTGGGAGGCGAACAAGCTGACGGTGAGAGGGGCGATGCTGGACCTATTGGAGCTTTGAGAGGAGTTGCAGGAGAATGACGTAACTGCTGATGTGCTTGTATTCTTGGTGGCACTGCTCGTACGCAATCAAGTTCTTGAAGTACGCCTCGGTCCACTCGTGCACAATCAGGCGCTGCATCACAAGGGTCCTGTCCTTGAAGACGACGTCGAGCGGGAGGAGAACGGAGAAGTTGATCCGCAAGGCCATTGGGGCAGCTGCGGCGAGAGCGTGATCAATTCAAGCGAGACGCAACGGAAGGGGTGGTCGCATGGCGATGTTAGGTATACGCACTCCATCTATCCTCTGTTCAGTTGTTGGTGTTTGTATAGCAGTTTTTCTTTAATTGTTGGTCTGTTCAATTGTTAGTGTTCAATTTTTAGAAGCTGGTTTTTGCACATGTTTTTGTGGTGGGTAAAGTTGACTATCACGTTGATTTTCATGGAATGTGATGCCTTGTAGATCTTCTAGTTAAGTTTGCTTTGAGTATGCTGCGGTGATAGTGGTAGTGGCTGTTTGAGTCAAGTTGAGTCGGTGAATAGCACCATCTGAGTTATCTTAAGCATGGTAGCCAACGTGTATTCACTTGAATTTTGATTCTCACATATGGTGTTTTATTCTATGCCATGTTCCACCTTGAGATTAAGTTGGACTGGTTTGAAAGAAAATAAAACAGAGCGTGAGTCTTGATCAGATGTTAGATGGACTCTCGATGTGTAAAATAAATAAAAAATGATGATAATAAATAAAAAGATAATAAAGAAAATCCGAAGGATGAAATGAATAAAAAAAATTTCTAAAAAATTGGAAAAATTTCCAAAAATTCTCGAATGCATAAGAACCAAGAAATGGATCATCTTAATTGATGAATGCTATTTTTGACAATTTTGCCCTTCCTAATTCTTCCAAAATGACGATTTTGCCCCTTATGGGTAAATCGTCTCCAAAAATTCTGAAAAATTCAGAAAAATCTCAGAAATTAGGAAACGGGTCATTTCGACTGACCAATCCTATTTTTGGTGGATTTCCATCCCAATCTTTTCAAAATGACGATTTTGCCCCTTATGGGTAAATCGTCTCCAAAAATTCTAAAAAATTCAGAAAAATCTCAGAAATTAGGAAACGGGTCATTTCGACTGACCAATCCTATTTTTGGTGGATTTCCATCCCAATCTTTTCAAAATGACGATTTTGCCCCTTATGGGTAAATTGTCTCGAAAAATTCTGAAAAATTCAGAAAAATCTCAGAAATTAGGAAACGGGTCGTTTCGACTGACCAATCCTATTTTTGGTGAATTTCCATCCCGATCTTTCCAAAATGACGATTTTGCCCCTTATGGGTAAATCGTCTCGAAAAATTCTGAAAAATTCAGAAAAATCTCAGAAATTAGGAAACGGGTCATTTCGACTGACCAATCCTATTTTTGGTGAATTTCCATCCCGATCTTTCCAAAATGACGATTTTGCCCCTTATGAGCAAATAGTTTTTGAAAAATTCTGAAAAATTCAGAAAAATCTCAAAAATTAGGAAACGGGTCATTTCGACTGACCAATCCTATTTTTGGTGAATTTCCATCCCGATCTTTTCAAAATGACGATTTTGCCCCTTATGGGTAAATTATCTCAAAAAATTCAAAAAACTCAGAAAAACCTCAAGAATCAGGAAACGGGCCATTTCAACTGACCAATCCTATTTTTGGATGATTTTCCTTCTTGATATTTTCAAAATGACGATTTTGCCCCTTACGGGCAAATTGTCTAAAAAAAATTTCGAAAAATTCTCAAAAATTGTGGGAAATAAGGAATGACCACATTCAACTGGTTTGACCTATTTTCACTCCCTGATCCTTGAAAAATGACCATTTTACCATTCTGGTCAGTTTGATCCAAACTTTTCCCAATCATCCCAAATGAGTTTTCATGAAATGGTACCGAAAGGGCGTTAGAGTAATCTAGCGTAACCAAGTCCCCGAACTCATTTTCTCTGGTTCGCAGAAATAAATTAGTTCTCCCACTAATTTATTTAGGTTTCTAATCGACCTACCAAGAACGATTAGTGGCGACTCCAAATTTTAAAATCATTTGAACAAAAACCAAAGTCGCGATTTGGTAGAGCTTGGGAGAGCTCGAACTAGGTTAGTTAATTTAATCAATTAATCTGGTAATCCATTAACCTAAAAATGAATTTTAGGTCGCGACAAAGTAAAGGAAAGGTGGGTGAGCTATTTTAACAAGCTTTATAATGGGGACGGCGATAGAGGTGAGGTGGATTTGGTAGACGCTTCTAATGAGTTAAACAGAAGGTTTGTGCGTAGAATTAGAGCACAAAAAGTTAAGAATGCTTTAAAGAAGATAAAGGCCAGTAAAGCGTTAGGACCAGATGATGTCCCTATTGAAGTATGGCGATGCTTAGGGAATGTGGCAATAAGTTGGTTAACTAAACAGTTTAACAAGATTCTCTAAACTAATAAGATGCCTGATGAATGGAGGAATAGTATGATTGTGCCTATCTATAAGAACAAGGGGGATATTAACTGTTACAACTATAGAGGCATTAAGCTTGTGAGCCATACAATGAAATTGTGAGAAAGAGTTATTGAGCATCGTTTGAGAGTAAAAACCAAGGTCTCTGTAAATGAATTTGGATTTATGCCAGGAAGATCTACGATGGAGGCTATCTTCTTAATATGACAGTTGATGGAGAGATATCGAGAAAAGAAGAAGGATCTACATATGGTATTTATTGATCTCGAGAAGGCATATGATAGGGTCCCAAGAAAAGTTTTGTGGTGGATTCTGGAGAAGAAAAAAGTATCAGTAAAGTATGTAGAGGCAATCAAGGATATGTATGATGGTGTTACTACATGTGTGAAGGCTTGTGATGGCACATCAAGTTATTTTCCGATCACAGTAGGTTTACATCAAGGTTCGGCTCTGAGTCCTTATCTTTTTGCACTAATTATGGATGAGCTAACAAAAGATATTCAAGATGAGGTACCGTGGTGTATGCTGTTCGCAGATGATATTGTACTTATTGATGAGACCAAGGCTGGGGTCAGTGCTAAATTAGAATTATGGAGAGACACGTTAGAGTCCAAAGGATTTACGTTAAGTCGGAGTAAGACGGAATACATGAAGTGTGAGTTCGCCACGACAAGAGGAGATGATCAAGAATCTGTGGATATGCTTGGACAGGAGGTGCCAAAGAAAGATGCCTTCAGATATTTGGGATCAATTTTGCAAAAGAGGGGAGAGATCGACGAGGATGTTAGCCATAGAATCAAAGCAGGTTGGATGAAATGGCGCAGTGCATCAGGATTTTTGTGTGATCGCAAAATCCCTCTTAGATTAAAGGGAAAATTTTATAGAACAGCAATAAGACCTGCAATGCTATACGGAGCTGAATGTTGGCCGGTACAAAGGCAACATGAGCATAAAATTGGAGTAGCGGAAATGAGAATGTTAAGGTGGATGTGTGGTCATACAAGGTTGGATAAGATAAGAAATGACGATATCCGACGAAAAGTTGGAATAGCACCGGTGGCAGAGAAGATGAGAGAACACAGATTGAGATGGTTTGGACATATTCTTCATAGACCCTTAGATGCTCCGATAAGAACAGAAGTGTGTTACCGAGAAAACGATATGAAGAAAGGACGAGGTCGGCCAAAACTTACTTGGGGGAAGGTAGTAAAACAAGACTTAATAGAGTGGGAAATAGATTGGCGTATGGTCGGCCTTAGGACGGAGTGGAGGAAAGCTATCCGCACTGTAGAGTGAGGGATTTCCTATGTTCCAGAGTGCCATGTTTAGTCCTATTTATTTATTTATTTTGTTTTATTTTATTTATTTTATTTTATTTTATTTTATCTTATCTTATTATTATTTTTATTTTTATTATTTTTATTTTTAAGCTTTTCGCTTCGGGTTCATCGACCGCCGACCCCAACTGGTTTGGGATAAAGGTGATGTTGATATTGATGTTGATTATCACTGTTGTCGCGACCCTCTAAAAAAATTTTAAATATTAAAAGGGGTTAACGGATTATTAGGTTAATTAGATTTGACTAACCTAACGCGGACCCTCCCAAGCCCTACCGAATCGCAACTTTGGTTTTTGTTTAAATGATTTTAAAATTTGGAGTCGCCACTAATCGTTCTTGGTAGGTCGATTAGAAACCTAAATAAATTAGCGGGAGAACTAATTTATTCCTGCGAACCAGAGATTAGGAGCTCGGGGACTTGGTTACACTAGTTAATTAAAACTAATGCCCTTTCGGTACCTTAATTTCATGGATATCCTAATTCGGCAACTCAGGCTTGGTTTAATCCTAAGGCTATAGTAGGGTATTCTCTTTTGTGTTTTCACTTTTTAAATAGGATGCATGGATGGTATATATTTTTATTTGTTATATTTTTTTAAGTGTTAAAGATTCCCTGAAGCCGAAAGAAGGAGTGTGTTAACGACTTCTGTGCAGTATTACAACCTACTTATCATTTGGGTCTGATGATTCAAAAATTAAATTATAGGAAGTACATGACAGTGAATAAACACCTCCAATGGGAGGCCTAGCATTGGCTTGGCTCTTCCCTTTGGGATTTAAGGTACAGGTATTTAAGTTGCAAGTATTTAAACTACTGTAAGTAAAAACCTCCAATGGGAGGCTAAGCATTGGCTTGGCTCTTCCCTTTGGGATTTAAGGTACATGTATTTAAGTTGCAGGTATTTAACTACTGTAAGTAAAAACCTCCAATGGGAGGCTAAGCATTGGCTTGGCTCTTCCCTTTGGGATTTAAGGTACATGTATTTAAGTTGCAAGTATTTAACTACTGTAAGTAAAAACCTCCAATGGGAGGCTAAGCATTGGCTTGGCTCTTCCCTTTGGGATTTAAGGTATGGGTATTTAAGTTGCAGGTATTTAACTACTGTAAGTAAAAACCTCCAATGGGAGGCTAAGCATTGGCTTGGCTCTTCCCTTTGGGATTTAAGGTACAGGTATTTAAGTTGCAGGTATTTAACTACTGTAAGTAAAAACCTCCAATGGGAGGCTAAGCATTGGCTTGGCTCTTCCCTTTGGGATTTAAGGTACATGTATTTAAGTTGCAAGTATTTAACTACTGTAAGTAAAAACCTCCAATGGGAGGCTAAGCATTGGCTTGTCTCTTCCCTTTGGGATTTAAGGTATAGGTATTTAAGTTGCAGGTATTTAACTACTGTAAGTAAAAATCTCCAATGGGAGGCTAAGCATTGGCTTGGCTCTTCCCTTTGGGATTTAAGGTGCAGGTATTTAACTACTGTAAGTAAAAACCTCCAATGGGAGGCTAAGCATTGGCTTGGCTCTTCCCTTTGGGATTTAAGGTGCAGGTATTTAAGTTGCAGGTATTTAACTACTATAAGTAAAAACCTCCAATGGGAGGCTAAGCATTGGCTTGGCTCTTCCCTTTGGGATTTATGGTGCAGGTATTTAGATTGCGGATGGACTTTGTCCTCTCCATTTTGGGGTATGAATTTTTTAAAATGAAATACAACGAATTGATTCAACAATTTGAAATTTGTGCGCGCTTGAGCACTCCTCCAAGCCGATTTTGTGCTTCCATAGGATTGACCATTGATATAGAGCTGCGGCTTCCTGACATAAAATAGAGTGAAGTGTTAGTATACAAAATATGTGCTAATCTGCACCTAAAACCAGAAGAGTAGAAAGAGTACTTATCTCCCATTTTTTTGGGAGGGATTTCTATAATTGATTTTCGCTCTCTATGTTCCCAATATAGAGAGTTTCTTTTGAATTAAGAGGGACTTTTAGTCACAGATCAGTTGAGAAATCGGTGGACAGCTTAGGAGCTTGTCTGGGCCGATTTTTGCATCTCGACGAGATTTTTGCTGTTGACGTAGAGATATCCTTCTCCTGACATAAAATATGGAAGAAAAAGGAGATGGAGAAAGTGTATACAATTTGTGCTAATTTGCGAATAAAACCATAAATAAATGAATAAATAAAAACACTTAGCTTGAATTTGTTTGCTCGTTGACGAGGATGAACTCTTGATTTATATTGATCGATGAAGGAATTTGTGATGATAACCCCTAGCTTTAAACTCCCATCATCTTCAAAATTCTCTCTCTTTTGGTATTTTCTTTCTCTCAAAATTTTCTTCAATCTCCCAAAACTCTCTCAAACATCCAAAATTTTCTCTCCAAAAAATTCTCCCAAACACTTCAAATTTTCTCCCTCCCAAGAATCCTTTCTCAAGCTCACTTCTTCCTCCTTTTATAACCTACTCATCTATCTCCCATTCTAATTTTTCCACTAACTCTATCTCCCATTCTAATTTCTCCACTAACTCTTCTTCATTTTCATCTTCCATTCTCCATCTCTATCTCACATTCTAATCTCTCCACTAACTCTTCTTCATCTTCATCTTCCTTTCTCCATATTTATCTCCCATTCTAATTTCTCCACTAACTCTTCTTAATCTCCATCTTCCCTTCTCTATTCTTATCTTCCATTCTAATTTCTCTACTAACTCTTCTTCATCCCCATCTTCCCTTCTCTATTCTTATCTTATTTTCTCCATCCATTCTTCTCCAACTTCTCTTCTTCATCTCCTCTTCTTCATCTTCCCTTCTCTATTCTAATTTATCCACTAACTCTTCTTTTTATTATTTGTAAAATAATCCTTCAAGAGTTAGGTATTTGCACTCTAGTCCTTGAATTTTAAGTATTTACAATTCAGTCCCTGAAAAAATATATTTCTTTAAGTCCAAATCTCCTCACAATTTTTGACACACCAAAATTTACCACATGTCAAATTTAAGCTCATTTCTTGTCGCTGAAAATAATGCATAATTTAATTAAAGCCCTTTTGCAAAATTAAGTCATTCTGGGTATAATTGGGCCAAGATGAAAATTTAAAATATTAGAAGACAATGTCACAACTCATAAAAAGTGAAAGTTAAAATAAGTTGACTCAAATTAAATTTTTTTAAGCCCGATTCGAGATTATACTCGTGAAGGAACACGTGACTCGAATTGGATTTTTCTGAATTTGCGATGGCCAATATGAAAATAGATTTAAAATAAAAATATTAACTATCTTTGTGTATTTTTTGGCCTCAAATGTTATTTTTCCAAAATTTTCAAATATTTTTGTATTTTTTTAAAAAAAATTAATATATATATAATATGAAAAAATATTTTTTGGTCAAAATTCGTTCCCTAGGCTTGGCTAAGGTTCCCAAAGTTGATTTTTCAATTTTATGAATTTTTATGGATTTTCTATTAATTTTCGAAAATAAATAAATAAAAAATACGTAAAAATACTGAAAATATGAAAAATCGTTTTTTGGTCAAAATTGGTTCCCTAGGCTTGGCTAAGGTCCCCAAAGTTGATTTTTCAATTTTATGAATTTTTATGGATTTTTTATTACTTTAGCAATAGAAAAAATGATTAAAAATCAGGTGTCAACAGCTGCCCCTCTTTGAAAGGAAGCTCGGTAGAGGTTCATTTCAAAGACGAGATGACACCTGGATTCTTATCGACTCAATACAAGTAAATAAAAAGAGTCGTGACATGATTGTTCCACTGAAAATGAAATGAGAACCTAAGGATTCGTTATATAAAAAAACTTTAGGGTGGTTGAACTTGAACCCGTATGGTGGATCAACCCATGGTAGATTCCTAATAAAAGGATTCTACTGATTAAAAATTGAATTAAAATTTGACCCGTATGGTGGGTCATACCATTTGACCCGTATGGTGGGTCGTACCATGGTAGATTCCTAATAAAAGGATTCTACTGATTAAATTTTGATTGAGATTTGACCCGTATGGTAGGTCACCACATGGAGATACCTGTAAGAAGGACTTGGTGCCTGTAGAAAGGACTTGGTGCCAGTAAAAAGGACTTGTGCCTGTCAAAAGGACTTAATTTGCCTGTAAGAAGGACTTGATTTGCCTGTAAAAAGGACTTAATTTGCCTGTAAGAAGGACTTGATTTGCCTGTAAGAAGGACTTACTTTGCCTGTAAGAAGAACTTTATGCCTGTAAGAAGGACTTGCTTTGCCTGTAAGAAGGACTTGATTTGCCTGTAAGAAGGACTTTGTTTGCCTGTAAGAAGGACTTTGTTTTGCCTGTAAGAAGGACTTACTTTGCCTGTAAGAAGGACTTTGTGCCTGTAAGAAGGACTTGATTTGCCTGTAAGAAGGACTTTGTTTGCCTGTAAGAAGGACTTTATGCCTGTAAGAAGGACTTGATTTGCCTGTAAGAAGGACTTTATGCCTGTAAGAAGGACTTTGTGCCTGTAAGAAGGACTTGATTTGCCTGTAAGAAGGACTTTGTGCCTGTAAGAAGGACTTGATTTGCCTGTAAGAAGGACTTTGTACCTGTAAGAAGGACTTGGTTTGCCTGTAAGAAGGACTTTGTGCCTGTAAGAAGGACTTGGTTTGCCTGTAAGAAGGACTTAGTTTGCCTGTAAGAAGGACTTGATTTGCCTGTAAGAAGGACTTTGTACCTGTAAGAAGGACTTGGTTTGCCTGTAAGAAGGACTTTGTGCCTGTAAGAAGGACTTGGTTTGCCTGTAAGAAGGACTTAGTTTGCCTGTAAGAAGGGCTTGGTGTACCTCAAAGGGTGCCATTTTGAAATCTGGGGAGACCAGGAATCCTGCAGAAGCTCAAACCCAAATTATATTCTCCTGTCGCTTTAGGAATAAACCAAAGAGGCAGAGATTAAAAGGTCTCGAACATTTCTGTTCTTGAGACAAATCATGCTTTATTGAAGAAGGTGGATACCTGTATGTACCGCAATGGATTCGAGTACCCCAACAACCGTCAGAATTCATTCTCTTGAAAGGTTCAGGTTGAAGATATACTTACCTGAGAATTTGGAAAAAATGCTTGGTGGCTTCTCGACAACCAGGCTTGTTCATTCAATAATCGCCGAATGAACTTCAAGACTTTGGAAGGTAACTCGAACACCGGGAATGTGTTGCCTGTCAGGCAATGTCAGAGGTAACATGTGCAAGCATTTTCATCAATGCGTTCATTGGTTCATGCAAAATTGTTCTGCTAAGTTTGCCATGATTAAAGGCAGTCTGTGTAATAACTCATGATGCAATCGATCAATATATGGATCATGTATTGCATTACCACTTCTGTTTAAGGAGGTTCTTATAGTACGAACACCTCGAATGTAATCTGAATGGGGGACTTCATTCCGAAAAGGGCTTTCTTTCACTCTGGAGAAAGGCTGTTTATCTGTAGATTAAAATGTTAGACCTGTGTGGAAATGGTTTGCCTTTCCTCATCCTGTTATGCCCCATTTTGCACATTTGACGTCTCCTATGCAGTTTATGCTCTAAGTTGAAGTCGGTAAATTAAACATGCGGAATAGTCATACATAATTCATGAAATGTGTAAATACAATGCCGATGTGACAATTTTTAGCATCATGTGTGTTTATATAATGTGCAAACATGGGCGGATTTGAATTGCCCCTGGTATATGGGTGGATCGAACAAATTGGGAAGCCCACTCCTTATGTCGAGGAGCGGTTTGTCCCAAACTTTGCCCCTGCGCGATGAAGCATATGGGTGAGGGAGCATTTCGGTTGGTTTAATGACAGCGACCGCCATGGTTTAGCGGTTGAATGCCCTTGCAAAAAGCAGAGAAATTATTCTTGAAATCAAACAGATAAGGAAGACATATTTGCTTTTTCGCTTCAGAGCTTGTGATCAATTTGCCCCATTTTTCACCAAAATAGATCTTGTCAGATGATCATAATTTTCTTTTGGATTTGTCTCCTTCAACATGTTAAATGTTATTGTAAATATTTCCTGTAAAAAGAAAAAGAGACATATCAGCCAGTATTAAAAGGGATAAATTGAAAACGATACTGATTTACCCTTCATCTTGAATGTCTTGCACGAGTCTTTTACCAGTTTTGTTGGATTGAATTTTCCTCGACTTTTGTTGGGCGCCTCACCATTATGAGAAGACTATGGTAAAATACTGACTTTGATATTACTCGTCGAGTATTCCTGTTTGTAAAAAAGAAATGCACAAAAAGTTGTTTCATTTATTTATAATACATACAACATTCCCCACTTTGGAGATCGAACTCGGGATATTTCGGACCTACTGTCATCCTCCATACCATTCGGTCCATTGGACCATAGGTGTCCATGGGGTTTTCTTTTCAAAGGTTAATCCTTTGGGATAACGCGGCCCTGTTGTATCACCTTGGGCCTTGTTACGATATTTCTCGAGGTAATTTGCAATCCCTATTAAGAATGGAATAAAAAAATTCAGGACTCGAGATGATTATGTGCAAATTAGAACGATATAGAATTACCCATGTCTGAGATTGTTCGGATCTTTCGCTTGTATTTTTCTTTAACCGAAGCTGCCCATCCCGTGGTAATGTCCATGAGTTGATTTGCCCCCAATTTAGCCCGACCAGGAAATTTGGTTTTTGGATACAACTGTATTCTCGAGTCGCTTTTGCAAATTCCTGAAAATAGAAGGGATCAAATTTAAAACCGGAGCAATTTAAGGGTAAATTGGAACGATACGGATTTACCCTTCAAATTTACGCAGATTTCGTCTCGATATTAATTTTTTCGAGTTTGGTGCGGTTAACGGCTCCGAGCATTTAATAGGGGGGAAAGGGAAATGATTACTTCTAGCTTGTGCATTAATTTTGGACATCGACAAAAGGCGAGAACGTGCGATGAAACTAAGTAGACGTATTCGTCTAGGTTTAATCTTCTTCATGATGCTCTCGCGGGTTGCGGTAGACGATGATATCAAGAACATTAGAGAGACATTTAGTGTGGCTTTCCACCAGCCACCTAGAGACCCGCGTTCAATCATGTAAATTAATAAAGCTACCACCACTTAATTAGTGTGCCAATAAATTCGGCCATTTGTTGCGTGCCCCACTTCAACCGTGTTTTGTTTCTTTCGGTGCCCATTTGCTCTTGTCGGGCGCCTGTAGCATTGGGAGAAATACTTGTGGGTCACATTCATTAATAGAACCTCGGTCCTCTAAAACCCTCCGCGTGTTTCGGATCCGAGGAAATTTTAAGACCGGTCTCTGGTTGATTTAATCAGGTTAAGGTACTTATTTCATGGTTTCTGATTATATAATCCATATTGTCTTTCAAAAGACGCGGGATCCTCTGCAATACATTAAATATGCCCCCGTGTTTAATCAGTATAAGTCCACCGTCATATCAGAATACACTGCCCATACAAGTTTACGGATTGACACAACTCTGTCTGTCAAAGATGGACAGTGTTCGTTTGCCCCCCTGAATTAACGGTTGAAGCCTTGGTGTTTTTCGTCTTTTGGTATT
The DNA here is from genome assembly GCA_016432845.1 of Psidium guajava. Lineage (NCBI taxonomy): Eukaryota > Viridiplantae > Streptophyta > Magnoliopsida > Myrtales > Myrtaceae > Psidium > Psidium guajava. The sequence continues at coordinate 31,246,788 of CM028229.1, read as the reverse complement.
TCTGAAGATGATTCTTGATATATTATTGAACTTAATTTTTACACCCGTCTGGGGTATCTAGGATCTCCCTGCAAAAGAAAAGGATATAATTAGTATGCGACACAAGGAATGTCGGTCCATGAATCCTATATTAGTCCAATTTTATTTTTTCTATTTTATAGAGAAATCAGAAAAAAAAATTTCCTTAGGAAGAAATGGGTTAATTTCTGATACAGAATTTTTTTTTTTGCAGATTTATTACTCTTTTTTTTATTTTTTTAAAGGAATGTGACAAAATCTCTTGATGTTTACTAAAATTTTTGAAGGAATTTCCTTTTTATCAAAATAAATTTTTCGAGGTAAATTTATCAGGAAAATTTTATTTTTATTGAAGCAGGAAAGACATAATAGAAATCCTTTATTGGTTAACAAACTTCCCCCGAGACATTAGTCTAATTTTATTTAGAGAAAATTTTTTTAGAAAAACATAAGCGAATTTCTCGAAAAGAATTTTTGTTGCAAGTTTTTATAATTTGAAAGAATGTGATAAAATCACTTGATGTTTACCAAAGTTTTTTTTTTGCAGGAATTTTTCTTTTTATCGAAATAAATTTTCAGAGGAAAATTTGTCAGGAAAATTTCATTTTTATTGAAGCAAGAAAAACATGACAAAAATCTCTTATTGGTCAATACAATTCCCCCGAGACATTAGTCTAATTTTATTTAGAGAAACTTTTCTTAGAAAAACATGAGCGAATTTCTCAAGAAGAATTTTCTTGCAAGTTTTTATAATTTGAAAAATGTGATAAAATCACTTGATGTCTACTAGAGTTTTTTTTGAAGGAATTTTTCTTTTTATTGAAATAAATTTTCAGAGGAAAATTTTTTCAGGAAAATTTTATTTTTATTAAAGTAATAAAAACATGACAAAAATCCCTTATTGGTTAATAAAATTCTCATGAATGGATTTTTTCACATCATTTTTTCAAAAAAAAATTTAAAAAAGAAATGAGGGACAAATTTAATTTTTATTTTCTTTTAAAAGAATGGTCGTAATATCAAGCTCAAAAACTGACTAACACCTAGCATGGACCGACCGAAAATAAATACATGATAAAATTAGAGAACTTACTTTTACCTTGGAGAAATGCAAATCATATAGTCATGCGCATGACTCAAGTGAGGAGTGGACTCTAGAAAATAAAAGAAGGAGAGACAAGGTATGGACCTAAAAAGGCCCTCACTATCTGAATTGACAACCTTACCCTCCGCACAATCAAATCACAATGGGAAGAATTGTCAATTCAAATAATGAGCGGGATAAAATATGGTCAACCCAAGCGCAATCGACGCAAGAGCTTTGCATATTCGATCTCTATCTATGGTTACCTAGGAAAAATTTCGCGACTTGGGTTTAGATGCTTGTGTGTGCAGGTGTTGTGATTCTCAGAATATGCAAGACATGCACAACAATTGATATCAAAACAGCGCTTCTAAAAATGTGTGAAATTAAACATAATCCCAACACCGAGCCTGCAAAACAAATGGGTTAGCCAAACACTCCGCCCCTCATAACTCCCATCCTGCAAAAACATATAACACCTATAGAATGAGTCCCAAGCAAGATCGCCAGAAGCGAGATATCCATGAAATTTTCATTGGCCTAAGTCCACTAAGACTTTTAAAATTTCGAAAAAATTTAAGTATTCCAATTGGTATCTTTTTTTCGAAAATTTAAAAATCTCTATTCCCCAGCGGAGTCGCCAGTCTGTCGCGACCCTCTAAAAAAATTTTAAATATTAAAAGGGGTTAACGGATTATTAGGTTAATTAGATTTGACTAACCTAACGCGGACCCTCCCAAGCCCTACCGAATCGCAACTTTGGTTTTTGTTTAAATGATTTTAAAATTTGGAGTCGCCACTAATCGTTCTTGGTAGGTCGATTAGAAACCTAAATAAATTAGCGGGAGAACTAATTTATTCCTGCGAACCAGAGATTAGGAGCTCGGGGACTTGGTTACACTAGTTAATTAAAACTAATGCCCTTTCGGTACCTTAATTTCATGGATATCCTAATTCGGCAACTCAGGCTTGGTTTAATCCTAAGGCTATAGTAGGGTATTCTCTTTTGTGTTTTCACTTTTTAAATAGGATGCATGGATGGTATATATTTTTATTTGTTATATTTTTTTAAGTGTTAAAGATTCCCTGAAGCCGAAAGAAGGAGTGTGTTAACGACTTCTGTGCAGTATTACAACCTACTTATCATTTGGGTCTGATGATTCAAAAATTAAATTATAGGAAGTACATGACAGTGAATAAACACCTCCAATGGGAGGCCTAGCATTGGCTTGGCTCTTCCCTTTGGGATTTAAGGTACAGGTATTTAAGTTGCAAGTATTTAAACTACTGTAAGTAAAAACCTCCAATGGGAGGCTAAGCATTGGCTTGGCTCTTCCCTTTGGGATTTAAGGTACATGTATTTAAGTTGCAGGTATTTAACTACTGTAAGTAAAAACCTCCAATGGGAGGCTAAGCATTGGCTTGGCTCTTCCCTTTGGGATTTAAGGTACATGTATTTAAGTTGCAAGTATTTAACTACTGTAAGTAAAAACCTCCAATGGGAGGCTAAGCATTGGCTTGGCTCTTCCCTTTGGGATTTAAGGTATGGGTATTTAAGTTGCAGGTATTTAACTACTGTAAGTAAAAACCTCCAATGGGAGGCTAAGCATTGGCTTGGCTCTTCCCTTTGGGATTTAAGGTACAGGTATTTAAGTTGCAGGTATTTAACTACTGTAAGTAAAAACCTCCAATGGGAGGCTAAGCATTGGCTTGGCTCTTCCCTTTGGGATTTAAGGTACATGTATTTAAGTTGCAAGTATTTAACTACTGTAAGTAAAAACCTCCAATGGGAGGCTAAGCATTGGCTTGTCTCTTCCCTTTGGGATTTAAGGTATAGGTATTTAAGTTGCAGGTATTTAACTACTGTAAGTAAAAATCTCCAATGGGAGGCTAAGCATTGGCTTGGCTCTTCCCTTTGGGATTTAAGGTGCAGGTATTTAACTACTGTAAGTAAAAACCTCCAATGGGAGGCTAAGCATTGGCTTGGCTCTTCCCTTTGGGATTTAAGGTGCAGGTATTTAAGTTGCAGGTATTTAACTACTATAAGTAAAAACCTCCAATGGGAGGCTAAGCATTGGCTTGGCTCTTCCCTTTGGGATTTATGGTGCAGGTATTTAGATTGCGGATGGACTTTGTCCTCTCCATTTTGGGGTATGAATTTTTTAAAATGAAATACAACGAATTGATTCAACAATTTGAAATTTGTGCGCGCTTGAGCACTCCTCCAAGCCGATTTTGTGCTTCCATAGGATTGACCATTGATATAGAGCTGCGGCTTCCTGACATAAAATAGAGTGAAGTGTTAGTATACAAAATATGTGCTAATCTGCACCTAAAACCAGAAGAGTAGAAAGAGTACTTATCTCCCATTTTTTTGGGAGGGATTTCTATAATTGATTTTCGCTCTCTATGTTCCCAATATAGAGAGTTTCTTTTGAATTAAGAGGGACTTTTAGTCACAGATCAGTTGAGAAATCGGTGGACAGCTTAGGAGCTTGTCTGGGCCGATTTTTGCATCTCGACGAGATTTTTGCTGTTGACGTAGAGATATCCTTCTCCTGACATAAAATATGGAAGAAAAAGGAGATGGAGAAAGTGTATACAATTTGTGCTAATTTGCGAATAAAACCATAAATAAATGAATAAATAAAAACACTTAGCTTGAATTTGTTTGCTCGTTGACGAGGATGAACTCTTGATTTATATTGATCGATGAAGGAATTTGTGATGATAACCCCTAGCTTTAAACTCCCATCATCTTCAAAATTCTCTCTCTTTTGGTATTTTCTTTCTCTCAAAATTTTCTTCAATCTCCCAAAACTCTCTCAAACATCCAAAATTTTCTCTCCAAAAAATTCTCCCAAACACTTCAAATTTTCTCCCTCCCAAGAATCCTTTCTCAAGCTCACTTCTTCCTCCTTTTATAACCTACTCATCTATCTCCCATTCTAATTTTTCCACTAACTCTATCTCCCATTCTAATTTCTCCACTAACTCTTCTTCATTTTCATCTTCCATTCTCCATCTCTATCTCACATTCTAATCTCTCCACTAACTCTTCTTCATCTTCATCTTCCTTTCTCCATATTTATCTCCCATTCTAATTTCTCCACTAACTCTTCTTAATCTCCATCTTCCCTTCTCTATTCTTATCTTCCATTCTAATTTCTCTACTAACTCTTCTTCATCCCCATCTTCCCTTCTCTATTCTTATCTTATTTTCTCCATCCATTCTTCTCCAACTTCTCTTCTTCATCTCCTCTTCTTCATCTTCCCTTCTCTATTCTAATTTATCCACTAACTCTTCTTTTTATTATTTGTAAAATAATCCTTCAAGAGTTAGGTATTTGCACTCTAGTCCTTGAATTTTAAGTATTTACAATTCAGTCCCTGAAAAAATATATTTCTTTAAGTCCAAATCTCCTCACAATTTTTGACACACCAAAATTTACCACATGTCAAATTTAAGCTCATTTCTTGTCGCTGAAAATAATGCATAATTTAATTAAAGCCCTTTTGCAAAATTAAGTCATTCTGGGTATAATTGGGCCAAGATGAAAATTTAAAATATTAGAAGACAATGTCACAACTCATAAAAAGTGAAAGTTAAAATAAGTTGACTCAAATTAAATTTTTTTAAGCCCGATTCGAGATTATACTCGTGAAGGAACACGTGACTCGAATTGGATTTTTCTGAATTTGCGATGGCCAATATGAAAATAGATTTAAAATAAAAATATTAACTATCTTTGTGTATTTTTTGGCCTCAAATGTTATTTTTCCAAAATTTTCAAATATTTTTGTATTTTTTTAAAAAAAATTAATATATATATAATATGAAAAATTATTTTTTGGTCAAAATTCGTTCCCTAGGCTTGGCTAAGGTTCCCAAAGTTGATTTTTCAATTTTATGAATTTTTATGGATTTTCTATTAATTTTCGAAAATAAATAAATAAAAAATACGTAAAAATACTGAAAATATGAAAAATCGTTTTTTGGTCAAAATTGGTTCCCTAGGTTTGGCTAAGGTCCCCAAAGTTGATTTTTCAATTTTATGAATTTTTATGGATTTTTTATTACTTTAGCAATAGAAAAAATGATTAAAAATCAGGTGTCAACAACTGTTTCTCTAGCAGAGCCAAGGAGAAGAATCGCTTAATTGGAACTTGTGATTTTCATATTTCACGAACTATGCCCAGGGCTGACGCTGCTGCTGACATGATCAAAAAGAATTTATCCCTCCTTTTTCTATGTTCAACAGGAAGATAGGAGGAAAATCCACACAAATTAGTCCTGTGTGATCAACGAAAGTGGAGGGATTTTGGTATCGAACAGAATTGCGACGAGCGGGCCCATTTGACCGACAAGTGACACCCACTAAAATCAAGGCCTTCGCACATCTATCTCCATCGGTGACCATTAATTATGAACATTTCTACCCATGTCCTTCGAGGATTGGGCAATAATGGATTACAAAAAACAAATCTCAATCATACTGTGAAGTTTTTCGAAAAGTTTTTGTGGTTCGACATTTTCTATAGTCGAAGATTTCAGGAAAGACTATTGGTTTGTCGAGAGACCATAGAAAACCCCTATTTGTCTGCAAACCATCTACTTTTCTACGTAAAAACTAAACAGCCGTTCAAACGGGCAGGCCAACATCTTGCTGCGAGAGGTGTCATTAACCTCCTCATTTGGTGATTATCCTCTCAAAAATGGCCGTCGTACACACAACCTTAGAAAGCCCTCCCAAGGAAAAGGGCATGCGCTAGTTTTATGCAGCTCGAAAGCAAAATGATCGGGCATAACAAAAACAACAGAGCATGAACCAAGATGGTCACAGGGAAGGGGGTTACGCCAGAGGCAAGAAGAATAACATGAACGAGCCAAAAAGATCATTTTTCTTTTCTGGTGAAAGATTCCAACTTTTTTTTTTTTATGGTAAAAGAAAATGATCGGGCATAACAAGAACAACAGAGTATGAAACCAAGATAGCTACAGGGAAGAGGTTAAAAATCATTAGCTCAAGACTTACAACAGAGACGAGAAGAATAACACGAACGAGCAGAAAAAAAAAATCACGAGATTCCACCTCTTTCATACTACTCGAAGGAGCACAAGCTTTTACTTCCACAAACAGGACAATGCAGCACGCGTATCAAGCAGGAGGCGAAACCGCAGACGAGAATCGAAAATGCGAGTCGTTCTTGGTCGAAGGAAACACGAGACAGACCTGACCCTTTACCTTCGGTAGGCGGACTGGTCATTCGGCTTCTTCTCTTCCTCATTTTGCTAGGTCACCCCCGAGCCCGAGGCCGACATCTTTGCTCGAAAGCAAAATGATATAAGGGAAAGTTCTTTCCCCTTCTTGTTTTAGGCGCAACACGATGAAGGCAAAGCCTCAAGATCTGATCTTTCCTTTTTGTGGGTAGTTTTGGCCTTCTCGATTAGCCGAAGAAGTTAAAATCGTTTAAACTCGTCTTTTTTTCGTTTTTTGGTTTTAAACACTTGATTGTCCCTAAATAGTTTTATCTTATCTCTCAGAATTTTCATTCAAAAGGCGATTCTTTTCTGTGAAAACAATAACCTTCCTAAAAATCAAAATTTTGGTAATTCCTTCCTTTCCGCATTAATGTATACGATTTTCCTTTTTGTGTCGTGTATTTTCACCAACAATTTAACAAGTTTCAAGAAGATAAAATTATTTGCTTGGAGTAGTGCAATAATAGCCAAAATTTATTCAGACTTTTTGTCCAGAAATCTTGATGAGGTAGCAGAAAAGGTTCATCCACGAATGTACTGATGTCCACTTGAAATTGAATGAACAGTCTCCATTAATTTTTAACATATATTGTCGTTTATGATTTTTCTTAATGACACCTAGCAAAAAAGAAAAAAAAAACCAAATGCTCGAGCTTGTGCAAAGTGTTAGGATCGACACACAATAACAAGGGGGTAAACCGTAAAGGCAAAGAAGGAGAAATCGAGACACTATATTTTATCTCAGTTCACCCTTAAATTAGGGCTATGTTAGCAGAGGATTCCATTATAATTAACACATCGTATATCTCGTTACACCCTTCAATTACAAAAGAAAAAGAGTATATATAGTAGTAGCTAGTCATGAGCCCAAGTCCAAACTACTAATGAAAAATTATGGACGTAAATCGTAAAAGCCCTATGGTGTCTAAAGAAATAAAAAAAAACCCTTAAAATTTTAGATTTCCAAAGAAACAAAAAGTCCAAACGTTTTCCCCTAAATTTCCCGAAAAGTTGACATGAATTAGAATGGCATGTCATCAACCGGGGGACGAGACTTGAATTTAAATGTGAGATGAATCTCTAACACTTTAAATCATAATTTCTTAAATCTTTGAGACTTTTCAAATTTAAGCAACAAATCTTTCCTATTTTTGCTCTGGCTAAACTATTCCTAATCTCGACTCCCACCCGCAATTTGCTTGGGCGTTAAGTATGCTCTTTTGCTGGATACTTGGCAACAAGAACACATGGATGCAATTTAGGTCTATATTTTTCATTAAAAAAATGGACAAAGTAAACCCACTTTAGAAAAGCAAGACCCAATTTACATCATATAAATATCCACAATAGTCGAGATTACATGCGATGAAAAAGTATGTATGAGTTAGGATCTGAATACCAATAAGAGAAAATACTATTTATCAACACGTAATTAACAAAGAAAGGCAATGAAGGATTTGGCATATCATATAATCTTGATCATCAATTGGTATCTCTCTGCATTGGGTTCTATAAACGAATGTCAACACGTAATCAACAAATAAAGGAAATGAACGTTTTGGCATCTCTCTGGCATTGAATACTATAAAAGAAGCTCTCTCCAAAGAATTTGTCCTCCTTCTCGTTCCTCGACTACTGAATTCCATCGCTAAGAAAATGTACTTCTTTGTCCCTTATTTTTTGGGGGTAAGTACAGCGCAACTGTCATAATTTTTGTACGGCGTTTACTTGAGTGCCATAACTTTTTTTTCGTTCACTTGAGTGCCATATCGGAGGAAAATCATTCACTCAAGTGCCACTTCGGCCAAATCCTCCCACGTGGACTTTTTATTATTATTTTGTTTATTTTTTAATGACACATGGGGTTTTATAAAATTTTTAATATTTTGTGGCATTTTTTCATTTATTCCGATATTTCATTTTTTTTTTAATTTTTGGCCTTTTTCCCCTTGGCCGGCGAGGGTCACCGGCGACCCTTGCCGGCCACCACCAGGTAGCTCAGGGGCCAAGGCTGGCTCGCCTTGGCTGCCGAGGTCGTGACGGCCTCGAGCATTGGTTGTTGCGGCGTCGGCCGCTGCGGGTGAGGGCGCGAAAAAGTGGGAGCACTCGTCTGGTAACAATCCTAGGCTCCATCTCTCCCTCTAGTTGCTGCTCAGATTGATCTCCCTCTGTCTGGATGGCCTCATCCTCGTCATCGTTGTGCTTAAATATAACCTCTTAAAAGATCTTTCGTGTGTGAAACACACGTCTTTATTTAATCCTATAGAGGTCGGTACTTATTATACTCTTTAGTGCTTCAGCCATCACTCCTTGGATCATATAATCTATTTCATGGTGCTCGTAATCATTCTGAATTTGATATTGCATTCTTAATTTCCTTATGTCTTTTGGCTTTCGTATTTAGCTTCTACACAAGAGACTGGATCTTCTCACCTCTCTCACCGTCTTCTATCTCCTCAACGAACTAATATTGGGCACGCATCGTTCTCTTTTGTTCTTAGAATCTAAATTCATTGTTGCAATTCTCCACAAGTGTCATCGTTTGAGTTATCTCGAATTCACTCGGGTATGTAATTGTCCAATTACTATCGTTTCCAAACGAATGCTAATATAAGTATCAAATCAACTAACACATAAATGTGATGAACCGGGGCGTTTATGTGAAATTCAAAACAGTCAGATGCGATATTCGACCCCGCGCCTCGGTGCTTCCAATTGTCGCTTAAGGCAATCAACTGCCAGAGAACTTGCGACAACTCCTAAATGAGCTTCCCAGGACTTCCAACCAATGTGAATTTTTGTTAGGGGTGTGAACCTTTTTTTATGCCTAAGTGCAGATGTCCAATTTTCATTATTATGCTTAATTGACCCAAAATTTATTCATTTGCGACTATATCTTTTCTTTTGTCAAGATTGATTCTTATTTTTCTGTGTAATTGGCTTCTTCTTTTTGCCTTAGCTGTATACTTTTGAGTATTGTTAGTGGTCGTCCCTTTACTTTGACTAAAACGGAAATCCATGGACTTTCTTCTCCATTAGGTGAGGGGTCTGCTTCACCATCTTTTCTGGAACGCAGATTCATCTTCAAACATGTTCTGCTTGCCAATGGCTACATGTAATCGATAAAAATACCTTTTAGTGAGAGAAAGGTCGCAGCACATGAAACGTAATTCAAGCAATCTACGAGGAAAAAAAGTAACAGAAAGAAACAAAGAGTGTCGTCATTGTAATCTTTCATGATTGGAAATTCATACTAAGACCGAAAGATTAGGTATTTTCTAAAGGGGTTACCCCACTTCTCCCATACCTTTCATCAATCAAGCTCAGACGTAATTTTAACTAAAATTTTTTAAGTCGATTTCACTACTCGCGAGAGTAGTGATAACAAGTGGGGGAGCAAGAGAAGACTTGGATAATAGCATCATAAGAGGCTTACTATAGGGACATTGGGCACAAGACGTCAAGTAAACCAGCTATTTCACCCAAAACCTCCCTTCTTGCTTTCAATTATTTCAGACCCCGATTGAAATATATGCGACAAAATGCGTGCATAGGTTCCACTTTAGTTCCTCGCAACCACCTTTGAACAGAAGGTTCATAGGTATTACCACATACAGCAATACCATACATATAATTGATCGCCTCCAGTAAGTACAGCTCAGGTAATTTAAAAGCGAATGCAAGCTAAAGACTCCGCCAGTTAATTATCAAAGCATCCTTTTATCAATGACCTAAATGGAAAGGACATTGTTATGTTCCATCTCTTTCAGAAAACATACAAAAAGCCTCATAAATCTCAAGAAACCACAAAATTCGCAGCAGCAAAAGAGATAGGAATTCACGAGAAATGTCTAACAAGTCGGCCGACAACTGTTCTAGCTCCCCAGCTCGCACAAGAATCGGAGCATAATTAGAATATGCACATGATAGGCAATGTACAGCTCGCACCATAATCGGAGTATAATCAGAATATCCATATGATATGCAATCTCCAGCTCGCATCAAAATCCAATCACAATCAGCATCTCCGCATGATTAGCAATCTGAGTTGGTTCAAGCTGTGGTTACCAATCCTGTTGTCGATATTTGTCACTTGAGATTCTCTCTAAGTGTTTATATATGTTCAAGTCATCACTCATTGTAATACACGACCCAGAAATCAAATCATATAATCCTCACATCTTATCTGTTTACTGCATCTCTATTTTGACTTCGTTTTCCTGAGATAGAATGTTGCAAAGAAGACAGAAAGGGATTGGAGAGGAAGAAGAGAAGGAAAGCAATTAATGTCAAATGATTGCAAATCTTTATTTGTTGCCAGTTGGCAAAGGAAAATGCCAGCATAACAATACTAATTCATATAGAATGACAATATTGGGGGAGAGAGAGAGAGAGAGAGAGAGAGAGAGAGAGAGAGAGAGAGAGAATTGCGAATAGCCCATATAACATAGCTGAATGCGAGCCAAAGATTCCCACAAGAGAGCTTTTCCCATTTTTGACAATTGTATGATAGCCGTAAACTAAATTAGGCATCACCGTGTGCAAACATGAATTGAAGCATGCCATCTTGCTTATATCAATGGTTCTTGGTACTATTTAAAGCAAAATATGAGATAACCTTTGACTGAATGTAGCTTCCAACAGTTGATTAACATTCTTCGTGGAATGAGGAATTGGAGATAACAAGAACCGTAGGCCTCTAAGAAGCTACAGCAGAATGGTAACAAATATAAATATTTTGTGTGTCCGGCCCAGATGTACGGTAGGCGCTCCAATCAGATTGCGCGAGCCAAATGAAGATGAAACGTCGCCGTCCGGAGGCAACTCACTAGATTGGTACCTCATGTGAAAGCCCAGCAAAACTGGAAGTCACGAGTAAAATGGAAGAACAAAACAAAATATTGTGACGCATTGCCATGAAATACAGAAATATCTTAGTGTATTCGTAAGATTTCGAAAGATAAATAAAATGGTACAACAGAAAAGTATTTTCCCGAATTTCTTTCTTTCTATGTGAGTCAAATCTTTCCGCGTGAGTTATTTTTTAAGAAATTGCATTCACGATTCTTGAAAACGATAACCATCGCCTCTTTCAATTTGATCTGCCGAAGATATATGGGGTAATTGATGAAACACGATTGACATGATTTATTAATGGAAATCGACTTTGTAGCGTACATAGGAAGAAGACACCGAACATGAATGGTTTTTAACCCTTTTAGCTCATGCTTTTGATTGTTAGAGCTTGATATTTGATCAAATTGATACCGACTGATCTATGTTTTGAAAGAACAAGAAGGGAAGGAGCTATATCTTCTTATGTTTAACGTACATTGAGGATCCATTTCCTGTCACTGGTTCTCTCTCGACAACAAAAGGTTTAATTGCTTTTTCTTTTCTTTTTTCTTTTTTTTTTTTGCAGAAAACAATCGAATAGTTTGATTTGGACGTAGAAGAAGACCGGAAAATTTTCTCTTCTTTTTTTTTAGCTGTTTTCTATTTTATTTTATTTTATTTTTATTTTTATTTACTTGCGCTAGTAGATGAGCGAGCAAAGCAATGCACAAAGTATAAAGCATTTTCATTTTCCTCATATTTGGAGCTTAGCATGCAAGTAGCATCTTCTTGTATTCCATTCTCTCGTGTAGTTTAGATAGTACCCAATATCAAATCAAGGTGACATTAGAACCAAACTCTCTAGTAGTCCATCATTTCATAATCGAGTGCATAGAAATTCAACCTTGGATAACATCCCGATCACGTTAGGTATGAATAATCTAAACAATTTCTCATTCGTATCGACGTATTGTCGAATTCGCTCATGAAAATATCCAAATTAATTTTAAAAATATACTATTTAGTATCCGCAGCGCTTCCAATTTGCATTAGTTACCTCTGTTTCTTGTGCTGGCCATACTTTGCCAATTAGTTCCTTAATTAGAACTACATACGTGACTTGTGGAGGGTCGGCTTGGGATTTGATCGAGACGAGAGCGGGGTCATAAGGAGAGAAGAAATCAAGCGCAAGGTGGATCAATTGCTCGATGATGCCAACTTCGGTAAAAGAGCTTCGGACATTAAGGAAAAACTTGCAAGGGGCATCGAGGAAGGCGGTGAATCTCACAAAAACTTCAGCAACTTTGTTCAATGGATGAAAGCTCTGTGAGCTATGGTTCCATCTCATAAGACCTAAAACTGCAATTACAATGTCTTCCATAATTACATTTTCTTTTCGGGCAGAGAAATCTTCATCTCCAAAATAAAAGAAGCAAGAATCATGCATTACAGATGTTTATCTATCCCATTTTCAAATTTCCCACAAGCACAACGGGCAAAATTCTAGCGTCCTTAGGCCTCTAACATTCCAATAATTTGTCACTCAACTTGTGCCACTCCGTCAGCAGGCATGCTGCTGTCTGCAACAGTTTTTTTGACAAACCTCGAAACATGAATCCTCTATCAGGAGTGAATAAGATGGAATAGATGATTGTCCTGAATACAATGATGGAATCGTTGATGTAGATAGCAGAGCATTATCACAGCAATATGTAGACGGGCAATTTCATGAATCGCAAAACGAAGCAACGAATCGAACACTAAAAGAGAAAAAAAAAAACGTCGCGAGCAATAAACAGAGCATAACTTCCACATAATCTTCAACAAGAACAAGTTTCGAGAGCGTACGAAGTGACACTATCCCATCCTAGCCATGGGAACGATGTCGCCCGGCCTGTCGGCGACGCAAATCGAAGGATCAATGGCAACAGCAGAAGCGAGAACAATAGTGGCGAGCCAAATCCAGCGGCTCTTCGGACGGAGGCTCCTCCATGTCTTCCCATTGGTGCTCTTGTACTGGTGTTCGACTGAGCTTGCCGAGAGCAGAAGTGGAAGAGCTCTTCGATGTTCGCGAGGTCGACGAAGAAGAAGAAAGGTGTTGATTCAGCAGAGTAGAGCCCAACCCAACCAGTGCAGCTTTGTCGAGTTGGGCTTGGGCTAATCATTACTGGAAGGAAAGACCAGAAGGCCCACATGTTGCACGCAAAAGTCACCTGCCGAAAAAGAAAGTGGGAAAGCACCCGAGCGATGGTTTTTTTTTTTTTCAAAAAATGGATCAATAAGAAAATTTTCTCATCATTTACCAAAATATTTAAATATAAATTGATATTGATAATGAAAATATTCGATTGACTAATTATTTCAAGCGATATAAGTAAAGCCATTCGTTTTCCGCGAGACATAATCCCTAATCATTGATCGATGTCCAACGTGGTTTTTAATTTGAACTATTCTTAAATATTCAATAAGTAATCTGCTTGATTAAACAACAAGTCAACGTCGCTTGATAACATGGAATTTCTAATGTTGAGTTGGGCTTTTAAGATGGTGGGTAAAAAGAAGGGATCGTCAATTCCATTTCCTCATCCATCTTCTTTCTATGCATGAGGTTTTTTTTTTAATCTTTTTTTGCCATTCTATTTTTAAAATATAACAAATTGAAAGGCACGTCAGTAAATTCAAGTAACTCGAACAAACAAAAAGAAGGTATTGAACTTCTTAATATAGTCTAGAAATTACATGGAACATTTAGCAACCAATGACCTATATTAAATAAATTAACATTTCAAAGATAGCATTGTACAGTAGCCAAGGTTTAGAGATCAATTGCATCTTTTTTCTAATAAAAAAAGTCAAACGGTGTCAAATCGCGTCCATCTAGATTTAGTCTTACTCGTGTCTTATCAAATTCAAATTTTGGGTACCTTTGTTTGTCCATTTTTTTTTAAATTATGATGAATTAACCAAAAAAGAATTTTTACCAAATTTTGTTTTTTAGGTTGTGCTAGTAACCATGTCAACAGGCCTGCAGGTGACAGCATAAAACAATTTCTTTTTAATACCTATTGAAATAATTGCTTATACCAAGCTTCATAAGTTCAAAACTAGACGTGCCAACTACGTCGTTTGTATGGACCTTGCGCTTGAAAGCTTCCAACCACGGTGTCCAGAATTGGCTCTCCATCGACTTATATCTCTAACCATCCGTCATCATCACCCGCACCTCCAACCTCTGCTCCTTCACGTACACGAAATCCTAGTTGATTTCTCGAGCACTAGCTTCCATGGCACGATTAGTGATCCTACCAAGAGATCTCGGCCCACTCTCTACCGTCCCCTATCATCGCGGGAAAAGAATCCCGGTCTACCATGGACGAGATCTCGTCGCGGTACCTCAAAGCCTCCCCGCGTATCCCCCAAGCTAGCCCTGCCAAGGCCGTGGCATGCTCGCCGCGCCCTGGTATCGTCAATGGTGAATTTAACATCGATAAATTCGACTAACCTCTATCTACGTTCAATTGCAGAATTGCCTAGTAATGTCATTGAATTACCGACACTTCCTTTATGAATCTTTAAACCCACGATAGTCAAAATATAATCAAAAGTGAAAAAAAAATTCACGTTGTGGAATGTAAATGTTAATCATTTCTCAAAATAAAGGCGTATGCCTTTGTTTTGTTTGTGTGCCTCTTGAGAGAGAGAGAGAGAGAGAGAGAGAGAGAGAGAGAGAGAGGAGAGAGAGAGAGAGAGAGAGAGAGAGAGAGAGAGAGAGAGAGAGAGAGAGAGAGAGAGAGAGAGAGAGAGAGAGAGAGAGAGAACACGTACATTCTTTCCTTAATTCATCTAACGTATCCCTTCAAAAGTTATCCGTGACTTCCTTATAGAAAAGAAGATGACGTCTTTTCAAAGGCACCTCTCCATGGGACATCTCTCAACTGATACCTCACAAATGCACCTTATTACTGACACACCTCATCATGAACGTAAATACGACCTCAAGTCGCTCGTGCTATGAGACAGGGCAACGGTGCATAGGCTCGTGAGGTCCGTCGGAGAGTTTGGCGCATTCCAAATCCACGGGCATGGAGCCTCGCACTGGCAATGGAGGCCGAGAGGGTTTCGGAGGTCCTAAAGAAAAAAGGAGTCAAGCTTCACGAGGAAGGTGATTCCGCCGGAGAAGGGCGCGGACGGGATGAGGAAGAGGTGATAAGGATTTGCTTCAGGGAAGAATAAGATGGGAGCAAAATTATGTCGAGGCCGAGACCTATCGAAACCTTAGGTGATCAAATCATTACAACTTCAACTACCCTTACTAATTCATCTTTTCTAATGCTTTTTTTGTGATTATGATTCTTGGTGGGTCTTCAACTTTATCTGGGCATTAACAAATGGAAATCAAGATCGATGAGAGTCATGAATTCTAGGAAAATATTCAATGGTTATGTTGTGAGTTGGGTACGGATCGAATTGAGTATGAGTTGTTATATTTGCATTATATCTAAATGGGTAAAAAAAATAAAAGTTAAATAATTAAGTCGGTTTGCATCGGACCACTTAAGCCAACCTAGTCGTTTGACTGGCTTAATGGCATATGAAGATGCGGTTACTTGGAGCAATGATCACATGAATTGATCTGGAAATGTTTGCGGTGAAGGTGAATGAAATGGATACAATCATATTGAATCTTCATTTAGTCATGCAAGTACGTGGAACCATATTTGGACAACGGATCTACATTAAAAACACAATAGAGTGTGCAAACCATGTCGATACTCTCTGGCAAAGAACTCCGATTCCAATCATCCGATCGAGCAAACATTTTCGACAATCTTGTGCGTGTACGACGACGTGGCCTCCATATAACCGCCTACTCATCCGCCGTATCAATGTTCGCCAGAAAACCTGTCAGGATCCGGTCAATGAGGCATCAATCACCAAGAAATGATAATAACTATAGACGTTAAGGACTAATCTCTCGAACATAAGCTCAAAACCTTGTATGGCCAAATTAACGTATTCAAAATGCCTCGTTATAGACGAGCAATCGGGGACGTGACGAGCGAATCGACGTGAAAGCTCAAGCAGTGAGTCAAGTTCTTTTAGAAACCTGAGGGTGAAGAAGCCTCGCGAGTGTATTGAAATGGCGGAACCGACCTTGTGCGTGTACAAACACATCCATGATCGTCATGTTGGACACAGCCCAAGCACATCCACTTCATGTTGGGAAACACTGATTCCATCTCCGAATATCGCATTTTCTTTCCTATGCTTTCCCCGCAAGCTCCATTCCGACTGTTGTTTCTTTCATTTTAATGCATGCATGCGGTTCTCTTTATCCTACTTTGCTTCTAATCGATGAAATTTGATTATGCATGTATTCATTTGGATTCACGATCGGGATAGTAATTATATGATAGACTATATGTTTGTCATATATGTCCAATTTGCCTCGGCCCCACCTTCAATTTTCATCGGATTACATGTTAGGTGCTAGGGCACTACCACCGCCGGTGGGCTTTCCCGTCATCGGAAACAGAAACAAGAAGTAGCCATGACTTATCCCATGTGATATGCTTATAAAACGAATTGCACATTATGCATCATCATCAACTGATCGACGAACATCATAATGTGCCGAAGACTGACTAGGATTTTTCTTTTTGTTCCGGTTTGTGCATTGATAACACGAGTGGAGCGATGGACAACTCATGTCCTTGGTTTAGTAGAAACTAGATATCATTATAAAGGACCTAAAAACAACAAAAAAGAGTTTGTCAATTCAATATAACAACATATCATTATTGAAAAAAAAAAATTACATTGTCGTATGGAAGCAATAGTACATACGAGTTTGTCAATTCAATTTAAAAGCTCCGAAACGCTTGAGCGAAAACAGTGCATGAAGCATACATATATCCATTCACACATACCTGCAATAGATTTGCACCCACAGCCATTGCACTGCATGTTTCATCGGCCCCTAAAGACTTGCAGAGCCCAAGGTAGATTTCCAACAATGGTACGAGGTGCAAGGTATAACATTGATGTAGTTAATACTGGATTTGATATTATTCTAATGCTCAGCACATTAAATATTCAAGTCTTAAAGAGGATGTCTACGTCACCATATTCAAATTTTACTGATCTCTTGAAAGTCAACTTGTCCAACCTCTTCTTTTTTTTTTTTTCAACTCAAGTCCTGAAGCTATCTTTCACACTCGAATTTCTTTTTCCAACTTGTGCTATTTTTATTGTAAAATTTGATAAGAATCCATCAAATTCATTTTTAGCCAAAAATTAAAAAAATATCACTTACCAAAAAAAAAAAAAAGAAACATCTCTCACACGTCAAATACTGAATAGAATCGACCTTCATAGGATTAATTATATACATGCATCGAAATCGAAACTTCTATATTTAAATTAGTAGCTTTAATTTTTTTTAAAAGGAAAATTTTTGTGTGCCATTGGATTTAAGAAAAGAACCAATGCCGGTTATGATTTGGTCCTTTATAAGGGCATCATACAAGAGCCAAAAAATATTGACAGACAAATTACATGAGAAGAGAAAACAAATTAGTATAAGTCCCGTGAGAGAAAATAGGTATGATTCTTGAATTGGGAGGTTCATAGTAATTTCTTATAAAATTGAGAGTCGATACTTCATAAATTATAAAAATAAATATAAAATTAGCTTAACTAATCTCGATTACAATGAAAAGAAAGACTTAAAATCTCAAAAAATAAATGCCCTAGTTAATATTGGATTTGATATACTTTTAATGCTCAACACATGAAATATTTAAGTCTTAAGAGTATGCCTACGCCGAATCAAACGAACGACCATATTCAAATTTTACTAATCTCTTGAAAGTCAACTTGTCCCAACTTTTTTTCCAACCCAAGTCCCGAAGCTATCTTTCGCACTCGAATGTCCTTTTCCAACTTCAGCTATTTTTTATGTAAAATTTGGTAAGAATCCATAAAATTTCTTTTTTAAGCAAAAAAGAAAAAGGAAATATCTTTCACATGCCAAATACGAAGCAGAACCGGCCATCATAGGTTTAATTATTATTTACATGTATCGAAATTAAAACTTCCACTTTGAAATTAGCAGCTCTAAATTTAAAAAAAGAAAAAAAAGATAAATGTTTTTGTGCCGGAGGATTTTAGAAAATGTTTGATTTCGGGCACAATCGTTTTCGACTACTCCATGGTTTTTAATAATCCTCAAGTTGTTCGTTATGCTCGATCTTCTCTGTTCATGTAATATGTAACGATTAACTTGTTAAATTAGTTCAGGATTCTCGTACGAGAAATCATGTTTAGACACTACTCAAGAAAAGTCGACTGACAGAACATTGCCTCCAATTATATAGATGAGCAGCTGGAGTTTAGTTTATAACTGGTTAAATTCCTTTGTGTCGTGTGTTATGGCAGACATCTCTACGAGTTGGACCAGCACCTCGACCGCATTATAAGATCGGCGTTCATGGCCAAGATTAGTATTCCGTTCGATCGAGAAAGCATAAAAGGGATAAAGGCAGCTCCAATTAATGCAACTCTCAATATATTTTCCACAATCAAGTTAAGCAAATATTAGAAAAGAGATTAATAGCCTTCTTGTGTTAAATTGCTATTATGACCCCAATCCCCTTTTCCAAGCCCAAAAAAAAAAAAATGTAATGAAGGAGTTCTTGCATGCGCTAGTGCTCTTCCATCCGACCCGAAATTGAAATGGACGTAGATTGTTGAGGTTCTTCACATCGTTTAAATACAAGATTTCTCATTACTTATTAATTTAAGCTATCGAATTTGATATTTTGATATGATTTTACCATGGGCTTATTTATCGACTTTTCCGTCAAATTCCATCTTTTGGGTTGGACATCTGATTTTTCTTCACTTCCTTTCTTTGATTAGGAGAAAGTTTGGCACCTGATTTGTTCTTGACTAGTTGGTAAGCTTGCAATAATTATGGGTTTTCAACCCTCCTGATTGCGCTATAGTATACTTCGTTCCGTCTTCTTTTCATACGACAAAATGTCCATCCTTCCAAATCTGAAGACGAGTCTTTACTGAAAAGAGGGACATTCAAAGAGTAAAGAGGGGTCAACCTGCAATGCAGCACAAACATGAGTAAGCCCAAACCAAACACCAAAAAGGCAAAAGTCCCGTTTGATGAGTAGTGGAGAAGTTCCCCTCTATCTACATACACCATCCTCAGGGCACATTTCTTCTTCAGGGACAACAATTAACATACTTTCACCAGAAAAAAAGGTGGAGCATCGCGGCTGAGCGATCTGCACGCACCTGCCAATACCCGCTTGAGACTGCTTTTGGCAAATGACCAGCAAACGCGACCCAATTCTACACGTACTAGAAAGATAAGTAGATTTCCTAGCAAACAAAGTCCCTTGATAGCGTTCCGACTCTTTTTCATAGCTGCTACAGCTCCCGTGCGATCGCTTCCCACTATGTAGGGTATCTGTAATATATGAGAACTCCATGCGCTGTCATTTTGCCTCTGATGAACTCTTTCCCAGTTCTCGTCGAGTTTCTCTTCCTCTGAATTCCTGGTCTTGGCCAATTTTAGGCTTTTGAAAGTACCCAATATGCCCTTCGCCTCTTTGGAAAATCCAGCAGCTCGCCAGGCTTCTGCAACCAACAAGAAAGTCGATTTTTCAGGCCGAACATCAAACTCTTGCACGACCTGGAGGATTTCCTCTGATTTCCATGGTTGCGTCGCTTCTCCGCCACCGCAAACTAAAGTCTCGAAAGTTTTCAAGTTCGGACAAATCCCATATTCATACATATGGTCGAAAACTCTTGTTGCATGGTCCATGCCTCCGTTACCGCGCCATCCACTGATGATGGTAGTGAAGATGACCACGTTTGGGCGAAAACCCGAATGGATCATGGCTATTAAGAGCTCTTCTGCCTCTTCAGGATCTTTTGCACGGACATAGCCTTTGGCTAAGATGATATAAGCATGTGCATCAGGTTGTATGCCAGGCTTCACCATGTTATCGAAGATCTCCTCACACTTGTCCATGTATCTTGCCGTAAACTCCACGCATTCATGATGGTGCTATATGTCCCAACATCTTGTTTGACCGCGAATTCATTCGTCGACTTCGAAACCTGAAATGATGTCCATCTATGGATCCCATTACTTTTCCCTCAGGGAGGAACCATCAAAGAAAAAGCCAGAGCAGATTCATGAAGAAAAAAAAGCTGGCAAGCAACTATAATGTTACCAATCTATCAAACTGTCTTGATGACAATTCTGATGAATGTCTGTTAGGTAACTAAGCTAAAAGGAAGCCACGTAAAAGCAAGCAAGAACACAAATTTCCTCAGTTAAAAGCATAGAGGCTGTATTGAAGGTAGGTAAAGAAGGACTGCCAAAAGCAAATGAATAAGTTCATAAAATACAATCAAAACTTCCTTCAGAAACTACTGTCTAATATATTCATCAAAAATAGAAACCTCCTCCAGAAACTATTGTTCAATAAATTGATCAGGGATGCTCCTTTTGAAAACCAACTAGAATCAGATCCTGATTTTTATTTTTCATATTTTTTCCGCAAGTGTGACGTATGAGAAGTGAACAAAGAATTATCGGAGGTTCACATTTAAACTGCATTGATAATTCATCTTATGAAGCATCAAAATTCACCATCTGAAGATTTCTAGATCACAAGGATGAAAAAGCAATTAAAGTGCACTTTAGCTTCCCAAACCCAACCTTTTCTGTACTCTTTTTATTTTCAAGGTTATCATGCATCTTTTGCATAAAAAGCACGTCTGCGACCAAAAAAAAGGACGCAACACTGACATCCAGAGAACTTAGATGTAAGGAGCAGGAACTTCATGACTTATCCCGGCTTAAGAGCCCACTTATCCACATGCCAAAGTTGAGACATGGAACAAATCCATTCCTTTAGGTACTCCCCGATCTCTTGTAGTATATTAGAAGGTCCTAAGATTAGGTAACCACTAGATATTTTCCTCTATGCCACTAACATATCTTTCTCGGCTAGATGCCATCCACAGAAGTATCAACGTTGAATTCATACACTGTAGCATATTAAAATACGATAGAATCCTACTCAACATGAGGTGGCTCCACCTATCATTTTATGATCTCCAAAAACAACAAATTGCCTTCAACGAGCGACTTCCTAAACTTCTTCGAACTTTCAATAATCATTCTCATCACTGACCATATTTGACCAAGATTACTAGCATTTAATCTACACCGTGCTCTGCCTCCTGTTGCTTGCCTTAACCGTGTATTCCTAACTTAGAAAGGAATGCACACATCAATCAATTCTAGAAACATGGAGTCTCAACTCGAACTTTCAGCAACTCCAGACAAAAACATGTCAACACCACCAATCACAGAAAGGCGGGCGTTCAATTGAACGCGAAATAACGAGGTTGCACTCGCCTCCCAAAATTCCCAAGTAGGAACCCACAGATTCCTCCAAAAGTCACATCCGGTCGATTATCGCGCAGTTTCCAGCTCTCAATCGGACAAATAAACTCACTGAACACTGAAATTACCAGCTCAGGCACATCGTCCACAACTCATGCGTCAAACTCATCGAAGCTACTACCGAAACGAAGACACTGAGTATGAAGTAGGTGACAATGTTTGGACAAAAGATATTGAAATACGTAACATTTAATTGAGTGGACATGCCACTTGATCCTCTCGAAACTAAATAAATCTTATTTAATTTTTTTGCGTAGAAGTTTGAAAGTAGGTCTTCTCACATAGCTACTGAGTTTCACTGCAACAGAAAAAAAAAAACCAATATTTGTCTTAGCAAACGAGGTCGAAAAGTGGGTTTTCTCTGGTAACTGTGGTATTTCGTGTGTCGAGTTTTAATTTAATTTTTTTCTTTTTTCTTTTCTCTTAACCGAGCTAGGGCTCGGCCCATTCGGGCGCGAGCTCGCTAGAAAAGAGAAAAGGAAGATGATAAAAGATAGAAAATAGAAAATAATTGAACATTTTAATGTTTTTTTTTTCTGATAACAAAATGCATCCACGTTGCCAATATTTGCTCATTTATTTTTAGATCCAAGCCACGAAAAATATTATTATTTTTCTGAAAAATAACTTTTTGGAGCTCGAAAATAAGAATCTAATCCTTTCGTGAGACGACGATTCGGGGGCCAATTAATGCAGTTCGCATGTTATGTCAATTTTACTGTTCTAGCGTAACATAGATTAAGGTCACATACTCACAATCAGAATAAGAATTCAATACTTTGAAATTCGGTCCACGTCACTTGAGGACCTTTTGTCCACGTGGAGGATTGAATTTAAGTTACTTCTTTCCTTTTGGGCAGGCAGGTGGAGAAAAAAGGAACACAAGCAAATTGATCCTTTATTGAATTCGGAAACCTCTCCGCTTGTGTCCATGAAAGCGAAAGCGAAATCGAAACACGACAATTGTGAAGTACGAGATTTTCTTCACAAAAAAATATATTGTTGCTCGGTTGGAGACAAGGACAAACGAAACCCAAACGTGCACAGGGGTCCTCCTGTACTGTCCGTCTACACCTTTTTTTTTTAAAAAAAATTTCCGGGAAAAGAAAAGAAACGCTAATAAGTCATTTATCTTTTTTCAAATTATATTTTTGAGACCATCACCAACTATACAAAAAAAAATTAATATTTAGATATTCTAATGATAAGCATATGTGTCAAGAATTTTCATTTAAGAGGTCGATGTCACCTGATAGAGATAATTAGGGACTCTCTATAATAATTTCTTACCTAGAGATATTTTTGTTGATTTTCTATATTTCTCAAGATTACACGAATTTCTTTTGATTGCATATGTTGCCTTAGATAATGATATATTATAAAGCCTATAAATAGGCTGGTGTAATGTTCATTATGATATATCGAATTACACAAAAATTCCCTATTTTTTCTTTCGAATTGTTATTTTCAACTTGACGGAAATTTTTCTTGACTTCAATCATTGTCATTAATTTACTTGGGATTTGTCACGCTTCGCTCCAGTCTAGTTGGTCCCGATCCCATACGGAAACTTTAGCTACGTAACTATTCGAACCGCTATAGTAAAATATTCAATTATCGGACCAAAGATGGAAAGCATGGACCATTTTAATTATGGAAAGACAACCTCTTCTTTCATAAGTTCCGTATCAAACCTCTTCAAAGGCCTCATGACATCCGAGAAGGAAGTCGGAATCTCTTATATAAAACAAATTAAGCATCATTGTAATAGACTCCAAGTTTTTCTAATAGGAATCTCTAGACGAGACCTTTCTTATTTCGCAGAGGATTCATGCATTCGGATTTTGAATTTTAGCAATAAAAGATTGGTTTGTCTCGTTTTTCGTCATGACGACCGTAGCATGCTTACATGGAAGAATCATACATAATTGTATATCACGTGTTAAGTTGTTGATTCTCAAATAACTAGGATCTTTTTCTATATTTATTACTGCAAATAATCAATATTCATTCATATCTACAGAGCAAATCTCAATATTAAATTTTTGAAATCTATGGTATTTTGGAGCATGATTTAAAAAAATTAAAAATTAAAAGACTCGCGACCACCCGACCCGAATATCTTGGATGATTCAAATATCGAGTCCGCCTGGGTCATGCCTATATGAGACCCAGCCCATTGACACCCCTAAACAACACGATGCTTTATCAAAGTAATTTAAAGTTTAATTCACCCCGTTAAACTTTGGCCCCGACTATTGTCACCCGAAGCCTCGTATGTTGGGACACATGCCTTTAACCGGGGTTTCTCCATTCTGATCTTCTTTTGTGCATTTTTCTGCATAATGTCGGGATACGTTGCTTCTCCCATTTCAGGTCTTCTGAGCCATTCTTTCGATCCATTTTTCATTGTCTGCCTTTATCGCACCCATTAATGCTTTCTCACCAACGGCTCTCTTATACGATTGGCTCTATAAATTGTGGCTTCGATCAGACATATATTCTATCATGGTTCTTCTTTTAATCTCTTGCCCTTACCACAAAATGAATTCAACCTCCTCTTACGATTATGATGCTGCCTCCTTCAACAATGAGTTCCGTCTTCTTTGGAAAGAACTCGTTACTTACGTTTACACAGATCTTGTTGCAAAGCGGCGAACCAGCCAATCTTCCACCACATCATATTTTTCGAGTAGATTTTAAGGAATTTCCAATTAGCGGTCATTGAGATTCATGGGCAATGCAGGTTAATACGTAGGGATAGATATTACCTCACCTTTTTCCTTTCAAAAAAAGAAAATCAAATGATTGAAGTTTCTCCATCTTCAAAAGTAATTGTCAGGCCTTTCAAGAAAACAGAGCCAAAATTACCGCATTCCTCACCTTGATTACGTACCATAATGCAAAAGAGCGGGTTCACTATGATGATAAGGTGCTCTCAGAACATCAAAACCTGGCTCATGAGACATCTCCAATCAGATGCAGTCAAAGGTGAAATTGGTATCATCAAAACCTACATACATGTTCTGGACATCGGGAGAAAGGGCTTATAACTAAGTAGATCAACCAAGGATGTCTTGTCCTTGATGAAGATGATTTTGATTTGATTTCTCTCTCCCTCTCTTAGTGATCATGATATTAATTCCAATATGGCAGAACCAATCCATAGGACCATGCCTTTATTTGAATCAAAAGGAAATAAAAATTGGCCCACGAAAAGAGAGATTAAAAGAATCATTAGGTAGACTAAAAGCAGTAGGATGGATCGTGCAAAACAATCGCTTGAAATTTGGCGCCGCTTTGTACCATTTCACGACACTCCCTTCACTCTTCCCATTCACATGCTGATCGATTTCATTTGTGTGTAAAAAGAGAAATCAAAAATTTAAATTATTATTTTTTATTTTTCTTCTTCTACCTAGGGCGGTCACAAGCGAGGTAAAATTAAAAAAAAAATAAAAAGAAAAAAGAAAATAAAATTATTAGTTAATCGAAGAAATTAAATTAAATTAACAAATTCCTTGTAAATATCTAGCAAAATTATTAGTCATCGGGCTTTTCACCGGGGACATTATGGAGAAGGGTTCTCTAATCTGTTGAAATCAAGATTTGAAGGAAAGCAGTTACCAAACATGTAAGTAGAACCATCAATAAGACCAAGTTCTGGTCAAATCAACCTCTTAGTAGGATAGGCTGAAGGTGTAATAAGAAGCGGGGGGGCAAAAAAAAAAAAACTGCAGCCAAAATTGGAGAATGTACATTTTAGGCAGCCAAAATTTGCAAGGTATCTCCATTTTGAGTAACCAAGCAAGCTCGACTTCCGAGCGTTCCTACTTTTTCTTTAATTTCTCCGTTAGATCTATCATAGATGATGAAGACTTATTAGAAGAACATAAGTAGAAAAATTTTTCTATGTTCTTAGAATAGAAAAAGAAAGTAAATACGTTTCGTATGACCCTAAAAAATTTTGGATGGGCATGCAGCGCTTCATTGTCGGTCTCGTAGGCATTATTTGGATGGGCATGCAGCGCGCTTGAATTTCTTTTTCAAAAGATGGTGTAAAATGCGGATGTGCTTAAGATAATCTCATGTGTGCTTGGTTTTCAAGAAGGATAATATGCAGGGGAGTTTTTGTTTCATGGAGCTCAGGACGACATGCGCGCAAGTTCATCTCATATGTGGACCCTGTGCCGGCTGTGCACACTTCGTCTATGTGATCGGTACGTGGCACTTCACCCTGTCATATGTGAAATGTAAATATTTTCTCTTGTTATTATTGGATGTGCTAAATTAAATTAACATTCATCCATATTAAATTGGAAATGGGTTAGATTTTTATTCATATCAAAGTATGTTGGTCGAAAAGGAGCAATCGCGACGATCCAAACTCCTCCCATTCTCTTCACAAATGGGAGTTCTCTGTATTTCTTTGGGGACGGTAATTGGAGTTACAATAGATACAGAAGCTCTTGAGAATTCAAAAACACCAAATCTACAGGATTTAAGTCATTCGGCCCTCTATGAATGTGAGTTCTTAATTATTTCAGAACTTGCAAGATTCAGGACCCAAACCTGGCATCTATTTCGGATGGATTCTAGGCTGATGACCCTAAGGCACTGGTTGTTCTAATCTTGAATGTCCTGGGTTCGCGCAAGTCGATCGTAAAGTCGCTCTAGGATCTTCTATTCAACCTAGCTCCATCTATAGTGGACAGCAACGTGACATGTCTGTATCCATAATCAAGGTAACGAGAAGTTGAGAACCATCTTTCTGGTGACGGAAAGAATAACCTCGGGCTGAAATGCGTAGCCTATCCCTGTCCGTGTCTCCATTTCCTTCCGCTTGTCAGAACTTATCCATTCAAAAGAAATACATGCACATACTTCCAGTCTTTTATCTACTGGCCAAAAGGAACATTTCAGAATCAAGACAGTGGGGATTGGTGGCTGCGCATCGCCAATGTCGATTTGGGATACTGGCCCGGAGAAATATTCGCTTCCCTATATGGAGGCGGTTCTGGAATGCTTTGGGGGTGGAGAGAGAATCAGTACAGAACCAGATTGAATTGACCATTTTCACTTATTGAATTCGAAAGTCGCGCACACTGTGTCGCAACCGACCAAAGAAAGACCCAAAAAAACGCTTGACAACAACTTCAAACACTTCCAACGCCTCCACCGCGGGCATCTGCAACTGGAACCCACTTATTGAACACGGAAATGAAAAGAGAAAAAGCGGACGGACCCGTCCCAACTAAAAAAAACTCTTCCGACACTTTCTTACTGAGCATCTTCTCAGGTGGTGGTGGTGCCACTGGAACTGGGGCAGAGGGTATAGCAGGCTGGACAGGTGGCGAAGCCGGCGGAGGCGAGGGTGCAGCTGGTGCCGCCGGTGCCGCCGGGGATGACAGCGACGACGCAGGCGTCAGCGCTGGGTCCGACGGAGGTTGAGGAGGGGCCGGAGGAGCCTCTTCACCGTCATCACGAGCACGGAGCAGACGCAGGTGTCGACGAAGGGTATCTTCAAGATTCAATCGCTTCGTCATGATGAATGCAGAAATGCGAAGTGACGAATTCTTTGAAGAAGCCACCCGTCTTATAGAGGGCTGCCTGCGTGCGAGCATGCACAGAGCCATGCACAACCGGTTTCTTTTGGAGGGGATAGGGCCTAGGCTAGGGGTAGGGGGTAGGGGGTAGGGGGTAGGGCTAGGGCTAGGCTAGGGGTAGGGCTAGGGGCAATCCTGGTATTTCGAAAAAAAAAACACCTTTCACCTTTCACCTTAATTTACTTTAGTTACCAAAAGAACAGAGTGAATAAATTTAAAAAACTATAACTGACTTAATAAACACATTAAAATTTCAATTGTTCAAAGCCAAAGAAAAAAAAAACACTGGTCAGGTCTGCAGTTTTCGACCAAATGGCCCGACTACATCTCTATTTATTAAAAGAATTGATGATGAGCATGGTTTATTAACTTTGGCCATGAAATTCCATGTGTTGCCCCACCTTTTCTCGTTTTTTTTCAAAACCACTCTCTTTAAGTAGCTCTCTCTCTCTCTCTCTCTCTCTCTCTCTCTCTCTCTCTCTCTCTCTCTCTCTCTCTCTCTCTCTCTCTCTCTCTCCACTTCTATTTTGCAACTCACTTACAATTATGATGACATGATATTACAATAAGTTTCACAAATAGAAAAAGATTAAGTCGCAAATTAAACACTTAAAAAGAATAAATTTATGTCGCAGATTAAGTACTTCAATAATGTGCTTCCTCTTCTGAAGATCAAAGAGAATCCGAGTGTTGCAACTTACTTTTTATTTTCAATTATTTTCACGATAAGTGATATGTGTTGCTTCGAGTTGAATGAACAATTAACTCAGAGAATAAACAATTGAGGAATAAGGTATTAAAAAGCGAGATATCATTTAGACAAGTGTTAATAGTGTATAGAAAATATAATATATCTTTGCTTGCACATGAATTGATTTGCTAAATAAGCACAAACAAGAAAGTAATGGTAAGGGATTTTGGGCTGGGATGTGTCCCATCGAATTTGATTGAACGTGACAAACAAGGCTCGCAACAATTCACTATCACCTCGGAAATAGACGCTTACTATTATTATTATCATTATTATTATTATTTCTAATTGTAATGGCTGAAAGGGATACTTCACCTCAGTCTCCATTAGAATCGGACCCCTCTTTCTTTTATTTGTCTAATATTTTTTACTCTTGAATTTCGATATAAATGAAAATTTTAATCAATAAACTCAATTTGACCTTGATTATTCTTTTTTTTTGTAAACAATCCTTATATGAAAAAGAAAAGAAAAGAAAAAAAAATGCGTAGGTCTTAGCTGATGGCCACATTTCCATGAGATTGTGCACGAGTCGAAGGATCAGTCCAAGAAGAAAGGAGTTCCTTTTAAAGAGAGGTGGCTCGTCGAGTGATTTATGATTTTGTCCTGCGATTTTAAGGTCCCTACATGTGTTTGTGCCCACCATTGTAAATTCTCTAGCAACTCTGCTTCATTCAATGAGGTTCTGCATTCCAATCAATTCACTTTGGTCTCTCTCATTCTTTTTGTAAATATTCACCTATTAAAAAGTTTTAACTAACATATCCTTTGATATTTTTTAACTTGAGAAAAAATAAAGTGCCAAATGTCCTCAGGAAATGTAGGAGTGCTACCAGTAGTGTACGGTATAGGTGGCGAATTCATGAATCGCGTCCTTTTTTTATGGGATAACGGAAAAAAGAGTAAATGATAGTAGAATATGAAATTAGACGAGTGATATAAACTATTTCAATTCTTGAGCTTTTCCTCTTCTTTTTTTCTTTCAAAAGGCGAGAAACTCCGTCTCAATTTAAAAAGCCCTAAACCTATTTAATGCTCAATCGACTTTATTGATAAGATAAGAGCCGATCTAAAACTCGGGCGATGGTGCAAGTATTGAACTGTTCATTCACTGCCAAGAAATGTTGTTCGTGAAGCCTTTGTTAGATTACGAGAATGGATGTTGTTGGAAGCGCGCTTGAGCAATGGTGTGATTCGCCAAATGGATTTGGAAACAAATGCTCTCCATTTGGATATGAGTCTTCTAATGCGCATCAAGGGGAGCTTTATCTAGCATGTTAAGCTGTCTACCTTTTTTTTTTTGTATTAATCTTAATTAGATCTCGAAAGATGCCTTTTTTTTTTCTTTTTTTGCTGTCAGATCCCAAAAGGGTACCTGTTAATTTAACAAATGATCCAAATCCATGCAAAAATATTTTATTTAATATTTTGTTGTAACCTAGATGTAGGGTTTTCAAATGTTTCAGAATACGTTATGCCGATAAATGTTGATAGATGTGTTTAACTTAGGGTACTTTTAGTCACATCTGATATGAAGAGATTGCATGAGACAATGACTCATTAATTCTTTCCTTCTTTCTTTTATTGAACCGTGCCCCTTTGTTGAAAAGAAACATGGCTCTTACGAGTGTCTGTCTTTTACTCTTCAAAACACCATTAACCTACATTGTTAAGCACTTTGAGTCTTACAAACTTTCCAATCTACGATATCTTCGGAATGCCAAATGGAGAGCATACTCGCAAAACTTTCTTATCGTAACCGAGCATTAAACTAATCGAGCGAGAGCATACTCTCCATCGTTTGACCTAATCGAACGAGAGTTGGAAGAGGGATACTCATCTGTCTCAATCCACGTACCATTGTTCAGCACTCTTTTTCAAGTCCTTATAGCCAAATGATGGCGCGGTCCAAGATTGTCCCGCGTCACCCAACTGGCCACGTGGTTGATATTTTGCAAAATTATCAAAAGAGGCCATGGTTGGTCGTCGGCAAATATGTCCTAAGTGGAGGGCAATGGGAAAAATAAAATAAAAATACAGTGAAAAAGGTGAGTCGTGCAAAGAATTATTTTAAACTAGCAGCGATTATTACATTCACTTAAGATGTTTGCTTCGGTGTCATAATTATACGACTCCAAAGTTCGGGAAAAATCGATGGTACATGAACAGCTCGAAGAGTAAATCCCCGACTCATGTTCATATCGGAAGATGAAATGTCTTCATCTAAAATTTAGACTTATGCTGTCTTACATATTATAAGTTCATACGAGTTTAGATTCATTTCATTTCGATTTGATTAGGGCATGAGGTTTCGATTTGATTATGGCACAAGGTTTTCTACTTTTTAAAGTTATACGCATACTCTCCCTTTGTATACTAAAATACAACTATGGTGCCTTCATGGGGTTTGCTCCTATGTGGTCTAGGCAATCTTAACAAAGTGGGTTTGAGCTTAGCTTCGTTTGATGTGCGAAAAGTGAATAATTTAAAAGATATTTTTCTGAACATGGTCGCTTGTACTATTTGAAATAATTGGCTGATGAAGAATATTTTCATTATCGATCATAATTTATGTCTAGACATTTTGGCAAGCTATTAAAATACTTTCTACTTGTTTACTTTTGTAGGCGACAGAAGCGATTACTTATAAGGAAAAATGCTGTTCATATCATTTATTTTTTGTGAAATAGACAGAGCTTTACATTAAGCACGTAGTCCTTCGAGGACAGTAGAAGATCGTGAATGAAGCTTTCCAGATGCTTTTATTAAAGCTGGAGAATCTCCCCATCCTACCTTTGGTAGTTACGACTTACGGAAGTAGCAGGACAAGGGAGAATCTCACGTCAGTAGGATGGCAACCAGACATATGTGGAGTTGTCCCACGATGTTGTACGATTCATGGTCCATGCCATGCACCTTCTGTTTGCACCTTAACCCTTTGAACCTTCTGATCTGATTTAAAAAAAAAAAAAAAAACTTTGATCCTTAAACCTAGTTTCGTTCTTTCATTTTTTTTTTTTGCCATGCACCTTTTGTTTGCACTTTAACCCTTTGAACCTTTAACCTAGTTTCGTTCTTTCATTTTTTTTTCTCGTAAAAAAAAAAGAAACAAATAAGAGGGGGAAGAAGAAATCCTCGAGCCCTTGATGGATGTGGAAACTATTTGATTTTTTTAAGGGCAAAAGCCACTAAAAACCTCAAACTATGCCTATTGTGATACATTTTCTCTAAACTTTTTTTGGTGACACAAAAAATCTCAAACTTGTACTAGTCTGTCAAAATTTTGTCAATGAGAACCGTTAAAAATCTATCTACATGGCCACCGAAAAGCAAATGGTATTGATATGATATCCACATGACTTAACTGAAATAAAAACAACATTGTTTTGATAGAAAAATCATTTGACAGACGGTAAATTTGTCATCTAGGTGCAAGTTTGGGTTCTTCATGTCACAAGAAAATTTTTAGGGTTAATGTGTTACAGTGGGTATAATTTGAAACGTTTTGTGGCTTTTTTCTTTTATTTTTTTAACCTTAAAAATAGACAAAAAAATTTTAAAAATTAAAATTAAAATAAGTTAAAAATTAAAATAAAAAAGGGGTGCCTTGTTTAGGTGGTAAGGACTTGCACAACGCTTGCGGTCGCTGACGCCGCCCCACCATCATTGCCTATGGCTAGTAAATCCGCTTTTTTCCAACTTGATCAAAGGCAAATCATCAGTAAATCGAGATTAGGGAATCCGACAGTTGATCGGCGCCTTAACCCCAAGAAGTTCGTCAATAAGATATCGGATATGAGACCTCGTGTTTCTTGAGATGTACAATATTTCGATTGTTTTTACCTACTCATATGGTGAACTCTGTAAGAGCCACGTTTTGTACCTACATCTTAAGTTAGTCTTCGTTTAAGACATTAGTGAAGTAGACGTGTGAATCAGTGTAAAGGAGTTAGTCATGTTGGTAATCGATAAAATAAAATTATGGACTTTGAGATAAGGAGTGCAAAAAGAGTTTAAAGGACTTTTTATTAGTTAGTCTCACTATCAATGTAGCAAAACATGATTAACACATCGGATGATTGAGAGGTAAAAGGACTCGGTTTTAAGACTAACTTTGCATAAACATGTCGCCTGGCTAGTGGTGAATGTGTAGATGTTTCTCGCCAGTCCAAGTAGGACCCATCGTGCAGGGCCTTCACAAACTACCCTCATGATCCACCAACGTAAACCTTACATTCAATCAACAAATCCATGACCAGTAGAATTCACTGGATCCCAATTCAAGGTCACTAATCTTCCATCCTCCCAAACGCTACACGCAAGCACACAAAGCACCGTAACCCCAGTAGACTTTTTGGCCAACCCCCTATCCAGACCACAACTGGGACTTTCACCGCTATGACAATGACTACCACATCCCAAGCTTCGGGACTTAACCACCCACGGCTTGAGGTACACAATTTGTCAGTGGAAACCAATCCTCAAACAAGAACTGGTGTTACCCCTCGTGGGTCAATCGGCCGCCGCTCCTCTACTCCCCTTCCGTTCCAATTCTGCTCATTTCAGCAACAATAACCACGATCAGCCTTCGGATATCGCTGATCCATGTCCGTAAGGATCTAAGTTTTCCTTTTGCACCGATATGCATCGTCATTCTCTAGGCCGCGCAGTAGCTTTTCGTCTTCGGCTATACGAGGGACCAATCTGAGCAGACTAACCCAATTTGCGAACATAAGCTGATTTAGTAGTGAGAATTAGTAAACCACTTGCCTTAGGATCACTCTCTAGGAAACGGGTGTCGAAACGCCTCACGAACAAGCTCAGATTTCATGTTCTGCACTGTTAAGTTCAAGTAATCTTACGTTCTCTCACTAAAAGGTATTTTTATCGATTACATGTAGCCATTGGCAAGCAGAACATGTTTGAAGATGAATCTGCGTTCCAGAGAAGATGGTGAAGCAGACCCCTCACCTAATGGAGAAGAAAGTCCATGGATTTCCGTTTTAGTCAAAGTAATGGGACGACCACTAACAATACTCAAAAGTATACAGCTAAGGCAAAAAGAAGAAGCCAATTACACAGAAAAATAAGAATCAATCTTGACAAAAGAAAAGATATAGTCGCAAATGAATAAATTTTGGGTCAATTAAGCATAATAATGAAAATTGGACATCTGCACTTAGGCATAAAAAAAGGTTCACACCCCTAACAAAAATTCACATTGGTTGGAAGTCCTGGGAAGCTCATTTAGGAGTTGTCGCAAGTTCTCTGGCAGTTGATCGCCTTAAGCGACAATTGGAAGCACCGAGGCGCGGGGTCGAATATCGCATCTGACTGTTTTGAATTTCACATAAACGCCCTGGTTCATCACATTTATGTGTTAGTTGATTTGATACTTATATTAGCATTCGTCTGGAAACGATAGGAATTGGACAATTACATACCCGAGTGAATTCGAGATAACTCAAACGATGACACTTGTGGAGAATTGCAACAATGAATTTAGATTCTAAGAACAAAAGAGAACGATGCGTGCCCAATATTAGTTCGTTGAGGAGATAGAAGACGGTGAGAGAGGTGAGAAGATCCAGTCTCTTGTGTAGAAGCTAAATCCGAAAGCCAAAAGACATAAGGAAATTAAGAATGCAATATCAAATTCAGAATGATTACGAGCACCATGAAATAGATTATATGATCCAAGGAGTGATGGCTGAAGCACTAAAGAGTATAATAAGTACCGACCTCAATAGGATTAAATAAAGACGTGTGTTTCACAGACGAAAGATCTTTTAAGAGGTTATATTTAAGCACAACGATGACGAGGATGAGGCCATCCAGACAGAGGGAGATCAATCTGAGCAGCAACTAGAGACGATGAACTCGATATTGTATAGTAATCTATAAATCGCCCCCTATAAATAAAGGACTTGATACGACCTCCATGGAACACTAAATTGAGGGTCCTTTGCAAACCCTCATAAAGGGAATGCTCAAATATGCGCCCGTTCAAAAGCTTGGAGCAGAAATATAAAGAACCTCTTCCACTTGCATCTGTTTAGAAACAACTCCTCAAGAGAACAGCATGACAGATGCTTCTCTACTGAACTTTCACTCCCGAAATCAACGCGTGCAAGCGTGAAGACCTTGAGATTATTCAGAAAAACTAAGGAAGTGAGCCTCAGTTCACACGTCATAGATAGACCGAGCTCAATCAGTGTTTCAAAATTAAAAGACAACTAGGTAGCACATATTCGAGCAATCCTTCATCTATGCACACATGGAGCACCTCAACTTTGCCCTTTATCACCGCTGTAATCCACGCATCGATGGATATGTATCAGAAACCGCTCTTCTTTTGCAGAAAAGAGAAAACACTTTCAGGGGAAAGTCATGAAGTAACAATGCTTTGTCCACAAAGTTCATGAAATGCGTCTACCCTCGGAAATTGAATTGGGAGAGATGGCGCCTAGGATTGTTACCAGACAAGTGCTCCCACTTTTTCGACAACGTGCTCGTTCTCACCACATCCTTCGATTGGAGAAAGCTTAGGATGTGCCAAAGAATGTCATCAATCGCGCAACTGTGTGGAGCTGCGAACATCTTGCTCTTCATTCAAGTTTGTGCTCGGGCATTGCTTGGCAGCACAACAAATCCTGATGCAGAATGCGTCAAGGAACTTGGACAAGTGAGTCCGTCGACCGTGTGCCATGGGCATCGAGCGACCCTCCTAATGCGTCAAGGAACTTGGGTTGACTTTTTTTTTTTTTACAGGCAACGATTAACAACAACGAAGAAAGCATATAAGATGATAGGAATGGCTTGAAGATTAACCACGACGGGGAACCCTAATGCCAAAAAATAAGGGACAAAGAAGTACCTTTTCTTAGCGATGGAATTCAGCAGTCGAGGAACGAGAAGGAGGACAAATTCTTTGGAGAGAGCTTCTTTTATAGTATTCAATGCCAGAGAGATGCCAAATCGTTCATTTCCTTTCTTTGTTGATTACGTGTTGACATTCGTTTATAGAACCCAATGCAGAGAGATACCAATTGATGATCAAGATTATATGATATGCCAAATCCTTCATTGCTTTTCTTTGTTAATTACGTGTTGATAAATAGTATTTTCTCTTATTGGTATTCAGATCCTAAGTCATACATACTTTTTCATCGCATGTAATCTCGACTATTGTGGATATTTATATGATGTAAATTGGGTCTTGCTTTTCTAAATTGGGCTTAGTCTGTCCATTTTTTTAATGAAAAATATAGACCTAAATTGCATCCATGTGTTCTTGTTGCCAAGTATCCAGCAAAAGAGCATACTTAACGCCCAAGCAAAATGCGGGTGGGAGTCGAGATTAGGAATAGTTTAGCCAGAGCAAAAATAGGAAAGATTTGTTGCTTAAATTTGAAAAGTCTCCGAGATTTAAGAAATAAAGGAAAGAATCGTACAACAACATTTTTTTTTTTCAATTTCGGGTCGGATGGAAGAGCACTAGCACATGCAAGAACTCCTTCATTACATTTTTTTTTCTTTTCTTTTTTTTGGCTTGGAAAAGGGGATTGGGGTCATAATAGTAATTTAACGCAAGAAGGCTATTAATCTCTTTTCTAATATCTGCTTGACTTGATTGTGGAAAATATATTGAGAGTTGCATTAATTAGAGCTGCCTTTATCCCTTTTATGCTTTCTCGGTTGAACGGAATACTAATCTTGGCCATAAACCCCGATCTTATAATGCGATCGAGGTGTTGGTCCAATTCATAGAGATGTCTGCCATAACACACGACACAAAGGAGTTTAACTAGCTATAAACTAAACTCCAGCTGCTCATCTGTATAATTGGAGGCACTATTCCATCAATTGGCTTTTCTTGTATAGTGTCTAAACATGATTTCTTGTACGAGAATCCTGAACTAATTTAACAAGTTAATCGTTACATATTACAAGAACAGAAGATCGAGCATAATGAACAACTTGAGAATTATTATGATTATTTTATAAAAAAAAAATGAGGTA
Source organism: Psidium guajava (assembly GCA_016432845.1). NCBI lineage: Eukaryota > Viridiplantae > Streptophyta > Magnoliopsida > Myrtales > Myrtaceae > Psidium > Psidium guajava. Next base: position 31,210,704 of record CM028229.1, on the reverse strand, counting down.
GTCGAAAATGATTGTGCCCGAAATCAAACATTTTCTAAAATCCTCCGGCACAAAAACACTTATCTTTTTTTCTTTTTTAGATTTAGAGCTACTAATTTCAAAGTGGAAGTTTTAATTTCGATACATGTAAACAATTAAACCTATGATGGCCCGTTCTACTTCGTATTTGGCATGTGAAAGATATTTCCTTTTTCTTTTTTGCTTAAAAAAGGAATTTTATGGATTCTTACCAAATTTTACATCAAAAATAGCTGAAGTTGGACAAGGAAATTCGAGTGCGAAAGATAGCTTCGGGACTTGGGTTGGAAAAAAAGTTGGGACAAGTTGACTTTCAAGAGATTAGTAAAATTTGAATAGGGTCGTTCGTTTGATTCGGCGTAGACATACTCTTAAGACTTAAATATTTCATGTGTTGAGCATTAAAAGAATATCAAATCCAATATTAACTAGGGCATTTATTTTTTTAGATTTTAAGTCTTTCTTTTCATAGTAATCCAGATTAGTTAAGCTAATTTTATATTTATTTTTATAATTTATGAAGTATCGACTCTCAATTTTATAAGAAATTACTATGAACCTCCCAATTCGAGAATCATACCTACTTTATCTCACGGGACTTATACTAATTTTGTTTTCTCTTCTCATGTAATTTGTTTGTCGATATTTTTTGGTTCTTGTATGATGCCCTTACAAAGGACCAAATCATAACCGCATCGGTTCTTTTCTTAAATCCAATTGCAAGCAAACATTTTCCTTTTAAAAAAAATTAAAGCTACTAATTTAAATATGGAAGTTTCGATTTCGATGCATGTACATAATTAATCCTATGAAGGTCGATTCTATTCAGTATTTGACGTGTGAGAGATGTTTCTTTTTTTTTTTCGGTAAGTGATATTTTTTTAAAATTTTTGGTTAAAAATGAATATGATGGATTCTTATCAAATTTTACAATAAAAATAGCTCAAGTTGGAAAAGGAAATTCGAGTGTGGAAGATAGCTTCAGGACTTGAGTTGAAAAAAAAAAAAAAGGTTGGACAAGTTGACTTTCAAGAGATCAGTAAAATTTGAATATGGTGACGTAGACATCCTCTTTAAGACTTGAATATTTAATGTGCTGAGCATTAGAATAATATCCAATCCAGTATTAACTACATCAATGCTATACCTTGTACCTCGTACAATTGTTGGAAATCTACCTTAGGCTCTGCAAGTCTTTAGGGGCCGATGTAACATGCAGTGCAATGGCTGTGGGTGCAAATCTATTGCAGGTATGTGTGAATGGATATGTGTATGCTTCATACAGTGTGTTTTCGCTCAAGCATTTCGGAGCTTTTAAATTGAATTGGCAAACTCGTATGTACTATTGCTTCCATACGACAATGTAATTTTTTTTAATAATGATATGTTGTTATATTGAATTGACAAACTCTTTTTCGTTGTTTTTAGGTCCTTTATAATGATATCCAGTTTCTACTAAATCATGGATACGATATGACATAAAATTATCCTACCTTAAATCCGTAGTTCACCAAATAACAGATAGGATGTGAAGATATCTATGGATTTCTTATTCTATCACCATGACCAAAAATGGGTTCCCACGAAGCAGATTTGAGTTCTCCATCGCTCCACTCCTGTTATCAATGCACGAACCGGAACGAAAAGAAAAACTCTTGTCAGTCTTCGGCACATTATGTTGTTCGCCGATTGGTCGATGAAGATGCATCGAGAGTGCATGTGCGATTCATTTTATAAGCATGTCACCTAGGATAAGTCATGGCTACTTCTTGTTTTTGTTTCTGATGACGGGAAAGCCCACCGGCGATGGTAGTGCCCTGGCATCTAACTTGTAATTTGATGAAATTTGAAGGTGGGGCCGAGGCTAATTGGACATATATGACAAACATATAGTCTATCATATATATAGTATCCCTATCATGAATCCAAATGAATACATGCACAATCAAATTTCATCGGTTAGAAGCAAAGTAGGATAAAAAGAATCGCATGCATGCATTAAAATGAAAGAAACAACGGTCGGAATGGAGCTTGCGGGGAAAGCATAGGAAAGAAAATGCGATGTTCGGAGATAGAATCCGTGTTTCCCAACGGGAAGATGGATACCGAAAGCGTGAACAAAAGGTTCGTTGACTTTGTGTGATCTTGCAGTGCGTTTGGCTTGAGTCGTCTGATGTAAACTAACTCATTTAACTTTTTTTTTTTTGACCCATTTAGATGTAATGCAAATTCAACAACTCAAACTCAATTCGATCCGTACCTAACTCACAACATAACCGACCCCAACCTAGGATCCATATTTATTCATTGTTCTCTTTAAATTGTTGCCTCTTAAGAATTTTGTCAGCTCCATGGATCGGTTCCATATAGAATTTAGGTTAAAAGCAAGCTACTAACTGTCCCACTAACACCCATTTTCTTTGTAGGCTTTACTTATCAAAACCCATTTATAACATATATCTTGAATTTAAGGTGATCCATATACGACCATTTTAAATAAATATAGGTTAACATGCATTTGTGAGCCATTTTGATAGCTCTATATAGTCCATCTAATATTTGAATATTTTCCTAGAATTCATGACTCTCATCGATCTTGATTTCCATTTATTAATGCCCAGATAAAGTTGAAGACCGACCAAGAATCATAATCACAAAAAAAGCATTAGAAAAGATGAATTAGTAAGGATAGTTGAAGTTGTAATGATTTGATCACCTAAGGTTTCGATAGGTCTCGGCCTCGACATAATTTTGTCCCCATCTTGTTCTTCCCTGAAGCAAAACCTTATCACCTCTTCCTTATCCCGACCGCGCCCTTCTCCGGCGGAATCACCTTCCTCGTGAAGCTTGACGCCTTTTTTCTTTAGGACCTCCGAAACCCTCTCGGCTTCCATTGCCAGTGCGACGCCCCATGCCCGTGGATTTGGAATGCGTCGAACTCTCCGACGGACCTCATGAGCCTGTGCACGATGCCCTATCTCACAGCACGAGCTACTCGAGGTCGTATTTACGTTCATGATGAGGTGTGTCAGTAATAAGGTGCGTTTGTGAGACACCATTTGAGAGATGTCCCACGAAGAGATGCCTTTAAAAAGACGTCATCTTCTTTTCTATAAGGAAGTGACGGATAACTTTTGAAAGGGTACATTAGATGAATTAAGGAAGGATGTACGTATTCTTGCTCTCTCTCTCTCTCTCAAAAGACACACAAACAAAACGAAGGCATGTGCCCTTATTTTGAGAAAGGATCAACATTTTCGTTCCACAACATGAATTTTTTTTTTTTTGCTTTTGATTATATTCTTACTATCGTGGGTTTAAAGATTCATAGAGGAAGTGCTGGTGATTCAATGACATTACTGGGCAATTCTACAATTGAGCATCGATAGAAATTAGTCGAATTTATCAGTGTTAAATTCACCATCGACGACACTAGCGCGCGGCGAGGATGCCACGGCCTTGGCAGGGCTAGTTTGGGGGATGCGCGGGGATGCTTTGACGTACCGCGACGAGATCTCATCTGCGGCGGATCAGGATCCTCTCTCCACGGGGATAGGGGACGGTAGAGCGCCGGCCGATATCTCTTGGTAGGATTACTAATCGTGGCCATGGAAGCTAGTGCTCGAGAAATCAACTAGGGTTTCGTGTACGTGAAGGAGCAGAGGCTGGAGGTGCGTGTGATGACGACGAATGGTTAGAGATATGTCGATGGAGAGCCAATTCTGGAGAGCGTGGTTGGAAGCTTTCAAGCACAAGGTCCATACAAACGGCGTAGTTGGCACGTTTAGTTTTGAACTTATGAAGTTTGGTATAAGCAATTATTCCAATAGTTATAAAAAAAAAATTGTTTTAGGCTGTAACCCGCAGGCCTGTTGACATGGTTACTAGCACAACCAAAAAATTGATTCATCATAATTTGAAAAAAAAAATGGAAAAACAAAGGTACCCAAAATTCTGAATTTGATGAGACACGAGTAAGATTAAATCTAGATGGACGCAATTTGACACCATTTGACTTTTTTCATTAGAAAAAAGATGCAATTGATCCCTAAACCTTGGCTACTGTATAATGTTATCTCTGAAATATTGATTTACTCGATATGAGTCATTGGTTGCTAAATGTTCTATGTAATTTCTAGACTATATTAAGAAGTTCAATGTCTTCTTTTTGTCCGTTCGAGTTACTTGAACTTACTGACGTGCCTTTCAATTTGTTAAATTTTAAAAATAGAATGGAAAAAAAGATTAAAAAAAAACCTCGTGCATAGAAAGAAGATGGATGAGGAAATGGAATTGACGATCACATCTTTTTACCCACCATTTTAAAGGCCCAACTCAGCATTAGAAATTCCATGTTATCAAGCGATGTTGACTTGTTGTTTAATCAAATAGAGGACTTATTGAATATTTAAGAATAGTTCAAATTAAAAAAGACTTTGGACGTCGATAAATGATTAGGAATTATGTCTCGCAAAAAACGAATAACTTTACTTATATCGCTTGAAATAATTAGTCAATCGAATATTTTCATTATTGATATTAATTTATATTTAAATATTTTCGTAAATGATGAGAATATTTCTTATTGATCCATTTTTTGAAACATAAAAACTATCGCTCGGGTCCTTTCCCACTTTCTTTTTCGGCAGGTGATTTTTGCGTGCAACATCTGGGCCTTCTGGGCTTTCCTTCCAGTAATGATTAGCCCAAGCCCAACTCGATATAGCTGCACAGGTTGGGTTGGGCTCCACTCTGCTGAATCAGCACCTTTCTTCTTCTTCGTCGACCTCGCGAAAATCGAAGAGTTCTTCCACTTCTGCTCTCAGCAAGCTCAGTCAAACCGCAGTAGAAGAGCACCGATGGGAAGACATGGAGGAGCCTCCGTCCGAAGAGCCGCTGGATTTGGCTCGCCACTGTTGCTCTCGCTTCTGCTGTCGCCGTTGCTCCTTCGATTTGCGTCGCCTACAGGCCGGGCGACATCGTTCCCATGGCTAGGATGGGACAGTGCCACTCCATACACTCTCGAAACTTTTTCTTGTTGGAGATTATGTGGAAATTATGCTCTGTTTATTGATGGCGACGTTTTTTTTTTCTTTTTTAGTGTTCGATTCGTTGCTTCGTTTTGCGATTCATCGGTGCAGGTCGCCGTGGCAAGACGTGATCGGTCGCCACTGTCCTATGTTTGCCGTTAATCGTGAGGTGATTGCGCCTCTCTCTCTCTCTCTCTCTCTCTCTCTCTCTCTCTCTCTCTCTCTCTCTCTCTCTCGCTTGCTTATTTGAGGTTATGTCAGGCCTTCCTTTCACGATCGTGACTCTTGCAGTTCTTCCGTCTTGAGCAGGTACCGGTTCCTATTCCGAGACCGGAGGGTTTTACGCACGCTGATCCTTACAAAGTGTGAGTGAGCAGTTGAATTTACGAACCGAAATGATGGTTTTGTGTGAGGTGACTGCCCCTCTCTCTCTCTCTCTCTCCCTGCTTCGTATTCCTTTTGCGCGATAAAATTTTATTGGAATGATGCAGTATGGCATTTTGGATGATTTTCCTTCCTCATATTTTTCTCTGTTTCATACTTTCTGCAAAATTTTCAACGAATTACAAATTCTGCAATTGCAACTGATCCTTGCGAATCTCATCTTTCTATCTAATTCACATCTCTTTGGCCTCTCTGTATTTCCTGTGGTCTTCATGCTGGGTTGTTTACAAGTGCCGCTTCCTGTGTGTCCCATTGTGTGTAAAATTGCTGCTCCTAGCTTGAATTATGGGGTAAAAACAAATCCCGTTGTAATGTTCAAGCATGGGAAGCACTAGAGACATTTGCATTTCTCCTGTTCAAGAGTTCTTTGTTTGGATCTTCTCTGCTGTCACAGGGGTCCAGTGTTTTAAGAGGAGAAGCGTTTGGATGGGGATTTTGCTCCCATTTTGGAGGCTTGGAAAAATTATTCTCTCCGGAGACCACTGAGCTGATTGATAGTGTAGCAAGATAGGATTCATTTATTCTTTTTGCCACCTCTGTTATACTGTACTTATTTTGGTTGGAAAATTGTTTGACATACACAGATCGTTCCAAGTTGGAAGAGGGAAGTTTCTAGTCCCATGGCTTTTTCTTATAAATCGCAGTGGTAAAGAGGTGCCGTTGATTGATTTGCATTCGGTAAGTATTACCCTTGATATTTTCCTGTGATTTTCATGACAATAGTTTAACAAATCTTCTTGGCAATCATGTTTTTATAGAGATACTCGGGAAGTGATTTGCTTGGTGTGTCAGCCAAAGTCGTGGATATGCCTCACCATTGTGACTTTTTCCACATGTGTGTCTCTTTCTGTTACGAAAATGAATTAATAAAATGGCTTCTGTTCGGACCCAATTTTATTTTGCCTTCATCAATATGTATCAGCACCATTTCTTGTGACTAGTACAGATTCTTTGGGTTACCAAACTTAGTTGTAATCCGGGAAAGAGCATCTAAATCACTTTGAGCGGTATGATAGAAAAACTGAAAAGCCCATCTGATTGTTGAAAGGTTTCTCGTGTAATCACAATTGAAATTCATTTTATCACGCTTTTGCTCTTGTCGATGTTTATCTGTCCTGCTATATATCCGTTTCATGTTCTTATTTGCAGGCATGTCAAAGCTTGCCTGTATTGCTAGCATTTATGTAGGTTGTACTTGAAACTTTCTGAAAATATCATGCTGGCAAAACTTAGTGGCTGCAGTAAGTCTTTGAGTCAATCTTTCACGGAAAAATGGTTGCACGCTACTGTCTTTTTTCTTCCTTTTCCTTAGAAGTTGCAGCTATATTCTGAACAGATGTCGAAATTCATCCCGACATCCAGAAATAATTTTGGGATGTCGATAGTTGGCCAAAACATGTGCTTGTCAGATACTCATGGTGGGAGGACATGGAAAGAGAACTTGAACATTTACATTTGCCTGTTTAGCAGAAGGAAGTCATGCAACTCCATTGAGATATCTATATTTTTTATGAAAAGGAGCATTTGTTGGTTGCTGGTGGTGATTAAAATTTTCATCTCCATTTTTTTTTTCTCTCTCAATAAACTTGTTAACAATAGTTTTAAAGGCCTTATAATTTTGAATCATGAAATTGCCTGTCTACATATTGCTGTGATAATGCTCTGCTATCTACATCAATGATTCCATTATTGTATTCGGGACAATTATCTATTCCATCTTATTCACTCCTGATAGAGGATTCATTTTTCCAGGTTTGTCAAAGAAACTATTGCGGGGAGCAGCATGCCTGCTGACGGAGTGGCACAAGTTGAGTGACAAATTATTGGAATGTTAGAGGAATTATTCGTAGATTCGGAATCAGCCTCATCAAGAGGAACTTGTAGGACCTATCAGGGGGATATGTGTTTTAACAGAGAAAAAGCTTTACCTGCAGGAATTTTTGTCCACGGTCTCTACATGGCCAGATAGATGTGAGCTATACCTGTATTTATGTACTGGCTTTTCTTGGCCAAATCTACAGTGCCTCTTAAGAGTGTTCAAGTTGCATCCCTTCTCGAGCCTATGGGCGTAAGCCCATATGCTGTTCTCTCTGAAAGTGTTCACCCGTAGTCAGTATTGGACATTATTTTCTTTATTCTGATAGCTGGCTTTGATTTACAGTTATTGGACTTTTTCAATAGAAGCTGCTTTACGTTGAGACTAAGAATTAGCTTATGTCAAGTCTGCATGTGTTGTGAATTTGTAAATGATATTGATTAGCGAACTCCTTGAAGATCTTTCAATTGTTTTACGACTAGGAGAGCGTGATGCTTGGTGATTCTGTCGATCCCTGTATTAGCGTCATTCCTGTTGATCTATTGAGGCAGCAGATGTTACGTGTAGAACAATTGTCTGATGCTTCTCTGAGGGTTGCCTTATGGACCACATTTAGGTTGTATGCTAATCGTATCTTCTCTTCTGTATTTCGTGCCTTATAAAGGTGATATTTGTCAGCGTTCGGTGCTGACGAGTCTCTTTGTTGTCTATGTTACTTGAAAGGTTTTTAGTGCCCTTATTTCTGTATGGGAACCTCATATTATGATAAAAACCTATAATTTACATCAGTTACCTCTGTTTCTCGTTGCGGTCACGGTCGCTGAACACAGTATTGTTAAGGTGAGTCAACTTAACTATCAAGTGCACAGCAAATCTTAGGTAAGTTTGCACAGCTGCTTTGTGGATTCTTACATGGTACCATGTACATGAAGGCACTAACATCACATTTGGTCACAATGCTAAGCTACAGATGTCTGAAAAAATACACATGAAACCCCGTGTTTTACAGGGTCAATCCCATCGGAATTGTTTGAGATTCTTAATCATACTTGTCTGCGGCAGCCTCAGTCAGCTGGCTGGCCCTTTTGGGTTGCTGCTTCCGGTCTGTAGAACTCAATGCATAGGCTATGACAGAAATGCAAGAGATCTGATATGCTAGCAGCCCGAACCATAGCCCCCTGAAACCGAACTCCCACTTGAAGGCCAATAGAATAGCAATTGGCATTCATAGCTTGAAACGCACTCCCGCACCAGGGCGGACGGTCCCTACCAGGACTTCGTACACTACTGTTTGAGGAGCACCTGCAAGCTCACACAACCCCAAAATTGGAAGCGCTGCGGATACTAAATTAAGAATCTCCAGCTCACTTGTATACATTCCCCCAAGAACCGATCTCGTGGTCAACATGAAAATGAAGGTGAGGAAACCGATAACAATCGATGCAGTGATTCCTGCAATGGATAGAAGCCAGGCTCGGTGCGCTTGAACCCCTCCGAGTGCGTGGCCAATGCAAATCGAGAGGCTCGAGCTTAGAGCAAAAGGAAGCGTGTAGAATAAGCCTGCTATTTGGACATGATCCCCCCATTGCAGAGATGCTGGCTCTAGAGTTGTTTTTAAGGAAGCTGCATAGAAAGAGCAGAAGATCGTACCACCACTCCAAGCACACGGCGGCGCAGCTTGACACTGCTAGGGTAGCAACGGCCTCCAACTCCACTCACGGAAGTTTTGGAGGAAGATGCCCCTTCCTTGCCAAGGTTTTAGGGTATTCTTAGACATGACCAGGTAGGACGACAAACCCAAGTTAGTGTTGATTGTGTTGAAGGCGCCAGGGCGACGCCTTTCGCCCTCAAGTCCATTTAAATCAAGAGAAGATAGATGATCCGACCGCAAATAGCCAAGCCGAGTGTCACGGAAATTGCCAAACCTTGTGTCATCAGGAAGGTCCTCAGAGGCTGAAGATGAGCTTGAGCAAACAATTCTGGAACGAAGCAAACCATGCAAACTCCGGCGACGCCTTGGTCTTGGCCGAGTCTCAGCAACAGAGGCTCCACTTTGAGCCACAGGAGGGAGATTGGGATCCAAACGAGGAGGAGACAAAGGAGAATCTTTTGGTAGGCCTGGATGAGAATGGGCGGTTTCTCGGCCCCGAAGGCTTGGGAGCAAATGGGTCTTGCCGAGCCAGAGCCCTTGAGGGCAGATAGGCCCGTGATGTTTGCGAACGTTAGCGCCAGCGCACCACCAGCCAAGTCCGTTTTGCCGAGCCAACGCAGGAAGGACATGGAGACGACGGACTGGGAGAAAATGAGGAGTGCGGTGGCTGCAATTGTGGCAGCAATTTGGCCCAGTGATGCTGTTGCTTGCCTTACCTGGAAAAGTATGCACGTGTTATCTGTTAAATTAAGTTAGACAATGGCATGTTTACAATAGCAACCACATTCAGTCCACAGTATGTACACGTCTTTGTACACTGAGTAGTTTAAAATCCATTCAATTAAACCTATGTCAGCACTTCCCACTTGTCTATACCAGGAGATAGAAGGAAGAGAGAGACCTCGCCCAGAGAATGATTTCCAAGAATCTCATCGACGGACAATGGTCGGCGAAACCTAGTAAAGAAGTTCAAAGCTCTAGACCCCATCCTTCTTTTGGTGAAATCTCGTGCTTCGGAGCCAAAATGCGTGTACTGAAGGACTGTGAGAGTAAAACCAAACGAACAAAGCTAAGCAAATAAAGTTCATAGTGAAAAGAGAAAAATAAAAGAAAAAAAGACAAGCTGCAAAGTTCAAAGTCGATACTTCACAGAGCCTCGCACGTTCGAACTACAAAGCCTAGCAGGCGATGGATCATCAGCTATGATAATTTATATTTTTCTAAAAAGGATTGCTTGCATTAGTGAACACGAAATGTTTTCATTATCGACAATAATTTATATCTCGATATTTTTGTGAGCGATGAAAATATTTTTCGTTCATTCATTTTTATAAGCGACGCAAGTGATCGTTTTCAAGAAAATATTTTTCAAATCGTTCATTTTTTGTGAAACAAACGAAGCCTAAGCATTTGCTGTCTTCCCAATAGTCGATCTCACACCTTGCACACGAAGCAGCTCGGTAACACTCTCCCCAAACTGTAAACCACATCCAAGTGTTCACAAAGAGTCCCCTTCCTACTTTGTCTCTCACCTGGACAAATGCATTTGCCCTAAATACGACCACTTGTGTGTTTACAAATTGGTTTGTCTCTTTTGCTAACTCTTAGGAACGTCACTCAAATGGATATTATAAGCTCACAAAAGATTTGAACTCGGAAACCTCTCAAATAATGCTCAATTTCTATTATTTTTGCCTTTTTCCAACTATATGACCGCTGGCGAAGTTTTCTTCGATTCATATAGCTCCAAATTTGAACGTCGCACTTTGAATCACGTTGCTATTATATCCACCTGTTTCTCTGCAAATAATCTCTGCAATTTTCCTTGAAAAACACGTACCGAACCTTTCCTCAATTTGGGCTGTCAATCAGATTGCCTATCGACGGCTAGTTTTGAATTTTGATCACTCCATCTCACCAATCTAATGAGCAAATTGGTCCGTGATTTTGAGAACAAATAACCTTGGAGAATCATATTTTATTGCTACGAGCTAAATCTTTCCAATCATATTTTCTGCGCACTTAAATGATCTCGTTTAATACTTGGATTAAGTTGTGTTATCATCAAACTCCTTTAAGGATATTCTCCAATGGGTGCAATGTTTTTAGAGTTATCAAACAGGTGAATTGAGTCGAATATGATCCGACCCATATTGATCCATTTAACTCATTTTGACCCATATTCATGTAATACATATTCAATGACCCATACTCGACCCGACCTATATTACTAGAATACTTTTAATATTTTAGGAAAACCCGTCCCCTCACACATGCTCTGGACCCATATGAATATGAACATTTCAAGGTAATGTCATGTTTCTGCCTATTTTCCTGCACGAGGTTCTTCTTCTACTGGCTAATAGATGGTGTGTTTAGCCTAATCATATTTTGCTCTAAAGTCATACATCTCCCATTGGCAATGTAAATTGGCATTAAAAGTTTCGAGCAAAGCGTCTTATTATTAATGCGAATTCTTGCTGCCAATGTAAATCTAGCTCTAAAAGCTCCAATTCACAATGAAAAATAAGCATAAAAGTGTTGACACCAAAATTTTTTACTAACCTTTTTTATCGTTTTTCATTAAAAAAAAAGGAGAACTAATTTTAGTTCTTGCAAAAAAAATTAAATCATTTTTCATATTTATTCATGCATCTCATTCTGTTTGTGGCGGAGGATATGAGCTTAAATTGATGGGCAATTGGACTGAGCATAAGGGAAATGCATTGAAAATTTTATGAAGGCTTCGATTTAAAGAAATATTTTTTCTTCAAGGACTAAATTGCAAATACTTAAGACTTCAAGGACTAAAAAGCAAATATTTAAAACTCGAGGGATTATTTTGTAAATAACTAAAAAAGTGAGTTAGTGGAAAAATAAGAGTGGAAGATAAAGATAAAAAAAAGTTAATGGAAAAATAAGAGTGGGAAATAAAGATAAAAAAAAGTTAGTGGAAAAACAAGAGTGGAAAATTACGATAAAAAAAAGTGAGTGGAAAAACAAGAGTGGAAAATAAAGATAAAAAAAGAGTTAGTAAAAAAACAAGAGTGGAAGATAAAAATAAAAAAAGAGTTAATGGAAAAATAAGAATGAAATATGAGATACATAAAAAAAAAAAAAAGATAGAGGAACACACTATAAAAGTGGGAGGAAGGAAAGATTTGAGGGGGATTCATTTAAAGAGAATTTTACAAGACATAAGAGAGATGAGAAAGTTTTAGTTGAGAGGCAGACGAGAGTTTTGAAACTCGGCGTTGCCATCCCAATTCTTCTATCGACCAACGCAAGTTATGAGTCCATCTCCATCATTCAAGCCACAAGTCCATTCTCGTTGTTCGTGCTACCATTTGCAGCCTTGATCCACAATGTAATACGAGGTTCGAATTCGGCAACCAAATCCATCAAATTAGGTAACGATCTTAATCCGCCATCCCAATTCTTCCATCGACCAACGCAAGTTATGAGTCCATCTCCATCATTCAAGCCACAAGTCCATTCCCGTTGTTCGTGCTACCATTTGCAGCCTTGATCCACAATGTAATACGAGGTTCGAATTCGGCAACCAAATCCATCAAATTAGGTAACGATCTTAATCATTTGAATATTCGAGAATCTTGTTACCTAAATGGATTGATTTGAATTATGATTATACCTCGTTAAATATGTTGCATGTCTTCTTTAGGTAAACTGTACATTCAACTTTGAGGTATATCCATCGCACAATGTAATAAAAAAATCCCAAAAGATTGTCATGTCTAGATAAAAGAGTACATATTATCACATCATGTATATAATCGTATGTATAACCTACCTTGTAAATAATTAGAGTAAACCACATGCATTGCATCTAGTTTAGTTTCTTTCCCATGTCATAAATAGAAAAACCCAAATTTTTTTTTATCTTGAGCTTCAGTGGGGAATCCATCAAAATTGCCAAATTAAATGATTTTTCATGAAATAAAAATGGTACTGAAAAGGCGTTAGAGTAATCTAGCATAACTAAGTCTCTGATCATCTAATCTCTAGTTCGTAGAGAATAAAGTAGTTCTCCCGCTATTTTATTTGGATTTCTAATTAACCAACCAAAAAATAATTAGTGGCGACTCTAATATATATATATATATATATATTTTTTGAAATTAAACTTAAATCACGATTTGGTAAGACTTGAGAGAGTTCGAGCTAACTTAATTAATCTAATTAATTAATTTGGTAATCCATTAACCTAAAATCGTAAAAATTGATTTTTAGGTCGTGACAAGAAGTTTCGAGCAACCCCGATGAGTGATGATATCTCATCTTTTACAATGGTCAGGTTGCTCGGAAGAAGTTCATTTGTCAACTCATTATCTACAAAATATATATATATATATATTTTGCACAACTCACCATACCGTGATTCTGTTAAGCTGTATCATGTCGTTGATCTCCTACTCGATCTTTTCTATGAAACAAAATGGACATACGATTGTCTTGGCTTCTCCGAAGTCCGTGGGATGGGAAAGTCATACCATGATTCTGTTAAGCTGTATCATGTCGTTGATCTCCTACTCGATCTTTTCTGTGAAACAAAATGGACATACGATTGTCTTGGCTTCTCCGGTCGTCTGTCACATAAAAACGAGAAACCCACGTTACTCTTCCTCTAACTTCGTTTTAACCTGATTATGCCATGCACGTGTGTGTATATATATGTCCCCTTTGTTTCTTTTTCTTGTTTTGACCATACAGAATTGTCCTTTCTTGAACTTGTCTTTTGTGCGGTCAAACTAGAATTGTCATCCAACCAAATCAAAACATATATTGATATACACTTCAACAATTTCTTTAGATATTTCCTTAAAGCTAATCAGGTTTCGTAAACGGTTAGACATTTCGTCTTCATTCGGCTCGCGCAATCTGATTGGAGCGCCTACGGTACATTTGGGCTGGATACACAAAATATTCATATTTGTTACCATTTTGCCGTAGCTTCTTAGAGGCCTAAGGTTCTTTTTACCGTTCTGGGGAAACGAGGAAGGAGGAAGAAAAACGAGAAAAGGAAAAAAATAAGAAAAAAAATAAAACAAAAAGAGACGAAAGTAAATAGTTAAAAAATTCAAATTTTTTTAAACGAATAGAAAAATAAAAAATTATTAAAAGGAGTTCATGGAGGAATCTGATTTTCCATATCAAACGCCAGAAAATATTTTCTAAAATTTTTTCATAGTTTAGCCAAACACTGGAAAACATTATCATTTCCTCGAAAATAACTTTTCAAATAATATTTTTTGAAAGTGTCCCATTTTCTGCATCGCCCTATGTTTTCTAACCTTTTTTTTTTTTGCAAACTTTTTTGCCTCTTACTTATTTTCTGAAGTACAAGCGAGATGGATGACCCTATTAATTAATTACTGCATAAGAGAAAGGTCAAAAAAGAGAAAGGTCAAAATTTTATAAAATTAAATCTATATTTGATAATGCTCATTTCACTTACAATATTCGATTAAGTGAAATATTCATAGGCAAAGAAGGCCTTATTTGACGCATTCAATTGGCAAATACATAATGAACATACCCACCAACTGGATTCTTTCGGGGCTTTCCCATATCGTTCGTAGTCCGATGATTGGTAAAGAGCTGGATGAAGATCCTCTACCCATCTCCATCAGCCCTCCTATTTGGTTGTTCAATCATCTAAACCGTTGTTTTATGTGAAAAGGTTAACTGTGAAGCTTATTCCTCGATGGGTCATCAATACTTGAAAATAAGTAAGGCACCGAATGGGAACACCATAATCAACATTATAAAGCATGTTCTTCCTAAAGGACTTGTAACATTTGATGTTGTACTTTAATTAAGCTATTATTAAACAATCTTTTGTTTGATGCTTTAGCAATCTATTTTTCGAATTTTATAAAGTTATAGATTCCGTAAAGTCATGCCATTTGATGAGTCTAGACTCAAAAATGCAAACCTAACACTATTATCTCTCTCTCTCTCTCTCTCTCTCTCTCTCTCTCTCTCTCTCTCTTCGCCTCTGTGGCTGCTTTGTCCTTGGCACCTAGGAGTGATCGGTTCCGGTCCGATCCGGTTCCCCTTAGGAACCGAGAACCGAACCGGTGGTCTCGGTTTCCAATTTATCGAAATTAGGAGCTAGATTGTCGGTGTGGTCCAGTTCCCAAATGGTTCCATTGGAGGGGCAAACATGCACAAAAAATGTATACAATAATTGCTTATTCATCGATCATTCTATTGAAAAAAAAATATTTCCTTTGCATTGCATCAAGACAATGAGGACTTAGGTTGGAACCTTTTGTAGTTTTACCGAGTGATGAACATTGTACCGTGAGACTTTCTTAACAGTTAAACATTATGTTACTTTTAAAAAATTGTAAAAAATTTGACCGGTCCGGTCCAAGCGATTCAATTCGGTCCTATGTCCTTGGAATCGGGAATCGGACTAGATTCCCTAGAATCAAGAACTGGACCACCGGTCTCGATCCGGTTCGGGATCTTCCGATTCGGTCGGTTTGATTTGCTCACCTTTATTGCCACTCAAATCACAAATGGGCTCATTTCCCAATGTTGTTGTACTTTGTGTAAAATTGACGTTATCAAATATTGGAATTAATTTTTGAACCTTTAAAAGAGAAAACAATAACTTGAATTTTTTTCTTAGGACAAAAGTTTTTCATTTTTTCAATGGAAAAAATGAAGACAAACCATCTTCAATTAAGAACTGCTAAATAAATACCAAGAGAAATGCATGGCATATGCAGGCAATCAAATTGTGTCGATCTATGATTATTTCAAGCCCAAGTTACACGTCCAAGGCTCATTTCATGGCCGTGTTTGGGCCCATCTTGGGCCCGAAATCTGACTCCCCCGCCTCATCCTCTCTTGCAGTGGTGAGCAATGAGAATCAACGCTCGAACTCGTGCAACCGTGTGTGCGCCTGTCTCTCTCCTGCGATGGCTCCGATCGCGAGATCTCGGCCGCTTCTCGTCGCGCTCTCAGCTCCATTCTTCTTCCTCGTTCTCTCCGTCGGAGCTGCTGTTTCATCTGGGTATGGTCTTTTTCTCATCCAATTTCTCTCCGAATCTTAAAGTTTTGTTTTTTTTTTCTTCTTATTGGATGCACTTTTGTTGCTTCCTGACCCGATCGAAGACTCAAACTTAATGGGCACAGAAATTATGCAGACCGAAGAATTTTTCTTCTTGTCTAAATTGTACTCTGTTTCTCTCTATTTTTTTTTTCCTAATTAAGTCTGCTGCTTCTCTTTTGATTAGCTGTTTTTAATGTGATTGGGTCCGTCTTCGTTTTGCAGGTCTGCTGATGGTTTCACGATCAATGGCCGCGTTAGGATCCCTGGTATGATGTTGGATTGCCCTTGGGCTATCCTTCTATTGATTTTCGTTTGCCAATATGTTGCTCTGTGCGCGGAAGTTTTAGATTTTGGTGGGGTGTGATTCTGATGGTAGCTTGTGAGTGTTGTATTGGGTAGAATTTTCTGAATGCTTCATTCTTGCCTCTGGAACCACTTAAAGTTAAAGTGCATATTAGAACTTTATATTTGAGCCACTTGTATCCATTGATGTACGATGTGATAGTGAAGACCAGCGAGAGTATGAGCTACTACAAAAGGTAGCGTTGGGAATTTATCAAGTTGGGGCATGGGTGTATTCGTAGGTCTTCGAGAGCTGTTGGGGTTGGGATAAGGCAGGTATTGCTAAGTTCAAAGAAATTGTTTGGCATTCATCATGTGTTCACCATAGTATTATGTTTAGAGTAACTATCCAATGCTTCCTTCAGACTACTATGTTTGATGACATCTTCTGTACACATAATATGGGGCTATTAGTATTTGGCTGATGGATAATAAATTTTACTACCGATCAGTTATAAGCTCCTCGGTTATTTGGAATCATGTAATGGTGAAATTACATATTTTACCATCATGGAAGAGACAGAAATGTCCAACCTTGCTGCAAATATTTCTATAATGTGTGATAGAATTAGAAGGGAAGTGATAGAAAGGTAATGATGCTCGGAAGTCTAGCCTACTTAGTTACTTAAAGTGGAGATACTTGGCTAATTTTGTTCGTCTAAAATGTACATTCTTCATGTTTAGTCAATTGAGGAATGGGGCGAATAGTTTTCACTGGAAAATTTTGACCCTTCCAGTTTTAGTTCTCAATTTCAAGAACCATCCATTTGATCTTCCTTTCAATGCAACCATCCTTCCTCGCCTCTTCACCCGAAATTACTAATTCTTTGGCAGGAGCTGGTGCGAGGACGTTTGGTCTTATGGGAAAGATTTCAGATGCGAAAGTTATCCTTAATGGTGGCAAGAAAATTACTTTCCTCAGACCTGATGGATATTTTTCATTGTATCCTCTTCTTTAACTTCAGTCTTTTCCCCAAGTCTTCTTGTTACACATTCGGCATATCCTGCTTTGTTCCATGTAAATTCTTATGCCTTCTTTGGAAAAAAGTTAATGCAGGGCTTCCTTTCTCTAATGTTAACATGACTTGCTCTATTACCTCCTTCAAGTTTTACTTCAATTGTCACAAGCTAATATGGACGAAGATGATGGCAATACACTTGTATCTGATAGTGTTTGGCACGAGAATGTTCCTTAATTTATATTTCTAAAAAGCCATAACATCTCAGCTGGGACACATCTGATTGAGGTGGCCTCCATTGGATATTTCTTTTCACCGGTGGGTATGATCTCGATTTACTAGTTATCCACCAGGTTTTGGTCACCGTCTGACTTCAATGCTTTTATAAATGCTCAGGTACGAGTTGATGTCAGTGCTAGGAATCCTGGCAAGGTACAGGCTGCCCTGACAGAGAATAGGAGGATCTTGAATGAGTTGGTTCTAGAGCCGTTGAGAGAGGAACAGTACTATGAGGTTGATTTGATCAGAGCCTGGTCTTATTGATTTCTAGTTACGATGTTTTAACTTCTTCCCTTCAAATCTTTATTTTCAACAGATTAGAGAACCTTTCTCATTAATGTCCATGGTGAAGAGCCCGATGGGTCTGATGGTTGGGTTCATGCTGGTTGTCGTTTTCCTAATGCCAAAATTAGTTGAGAACATGGGTAAGTACTCATTTCTGGATAGCATTATCCCACCATAATGATCTTGAGGATATGCAGTTGTTGGTGTGCATCACGGAAATTGCTGGCAACCTAGTGATATTAAATGAATATTTGAGTCTTATAATTGATTTCCGGTTGAGTTGGCTTGCAAGCACATATCATCTTGTTTGTCCTTTTATTAATTTCCTTGTTCATGGTAATAGATCCTGAAGAAATGAGGCGAGCACAAGAAGAGATGAGGAATCAAGGAGTTCCATCTCTGTCGAACTTGTTGCCTGGAGCGGCAAGGAGCAACTAACTACTGCAGTCTGATTACCAGGAATCTATCATTGTCTTTGGATGGCATTTCTGTCGGCTGCAGGAATCATGTGGCTGAAAGTTTACTTGTGAAGTAGTTTTACTGAGTAGAGGATCTAAAATCATTTACTGAAGCATTTTCTCTTGAGCCACCTAGGGGATTTTTGGTTCTTGGAGATTACTCTAGAGATGAAGTTGTTTTGCTTGATGCTTGAGGCATACTTTTGTGAGACTCACCAAACGGGTACCTTCTTCGTATAGATTTGTAGCTCTACTGTGTTGTACTATTAGCCACAAAACAGGGGATGATATACAGTAGTTGAGCCACTTCTATGATGCTTGCTTACTAATGTCTGGTGGGCGTATGAGGGAAGGCTCTTTATTTTTGTTGGTGATGGTTCAAGTTACTGATAGGGAGAAAGAGACTTCAGTTCGCATGTCATTAGCACTCTGGATTTAAACTCAAAACATTAATTAACTGTGAATGTGTTCAATTTTTGCCGGTGCTTGTCTCAATCTCTTCAAGAATTAATTATCTTCAATGGTCACCTCATAATTACCATTACAAATAGCAAGTTCACTGTGCCTGTGGTCCTGCACTATTGGCATGCAGTGACACTCATGCTAGGAATTCGAGCAAATACAGCGGAGAATGGAGCCGCTGTAATCGGATCTGAGTGGCTTACATGTATTGGATCTAAGGAAGGAATATTGCCAGATGAATCTGTGTCTAGAACTTTTCCATTGAGAAGCATGTCTTGGCTCTGTATATTTCCTTCTTTGGCAGTCAAGTGGTACTCTTCTCTGATGTTCCCATCATTAGATGACCCTCTTGACATTTTGGCAAATTTTGTCCTGTGGGTTTGGCTCTCTTGTTTCAAAGTCAATGTTCCATTACTGGCTACATTTCCAGTCGAAACGTGAACTTGGACAGTCGTGTTCCCATCAAGGTTGATCAGCAGCAAAGTGATACCAGGCTGTTGATATCAAGAAACAGCATATAAGCCAACTATAATGGTCTATCCTCTTGTTTCGAGAGTAGAAGACACTTACAGAGTTCTTTGAGCAGTGAGCATAAGCGCGAATCTTATCCGTGCCTGAGAAGCTAGTTGATAAAACATGGCTTCCCATCAAGTTATGCCAAAGAAGAGCACTGCAGAGCACTAGCGACGTATTGGCATCAGCTTGAACATTCGATTAGTCTGTTCTTTTAGCAATAAGATTGTCAGTCAGATAATCCAGTCCTTCCGCTTGTTTCCATTTTTCTTTTCAACTTTGGATTCGGACCAGCCTCTACACTGTCAAAAGCTGATTATTTCTTAGTTTAGAGGCTCCTCCGGCAAAGCTATTCCATTACCACTCGACAAACTGTTCTGCATTGTGTAGTATTAGAGATCTAATATTTTCATCCGGAAAACATCAAAAAAAAAAAAAAAGAGAGAGAGAAAGGGCTATTAGGGAAGTTTTTTTTAACCCCTTTCCTTTCATTTTATCTAGGTAATAGTTGAGTTGGATTAAGGTCTTAAACTAAAATCTCATGACTAACCAACCTGTAGTAATCTGGGTTTGGTTGGAATGTTTCAGTGTCTAGCAAGCCATAGTTTCCACCAATCAGTGTCTGTCTGCAGTATGTTTTTGTACCAGAAGTGGCCGCCATTCCTAGTTGGTCCAAGTACCTATACAATACAGATGACATAAAAATTCTTAGTGTCATTATCTCTCATCAGAATCATCAATAAAAGTAGTTATGTATGGCAGTTTTATTTTACCAGAAACTAAAAACAAAGGAGTTAGTGACAAGGTTGCGGCCGCTATTGTAAGCGCCTCCCGCTTCACCAACCCACGCAACTGCCGAAGTTCCAGAATTCTTCAGAAGAGTCCGAAGGCTGCTGAATGTTTGCACCGCACCATTGAGATAAGAAGGATCGAGGATCTTTTGAATAAGGTGGTCATCGACTCCTACAAAATTATTTCGACTTGATGAAGCTGACGCACATTTTCTCAAAACAGTGTAGTACAACAAAGGTTTGATTCTGAAGTGATATTACCTGGACCAAGGTTATAAATGTGGTGGGTGACAACTTGAAGAGTTTTACTTGTTTGTTCTACAAAATCGGAAAACCAATCCGCATCAAAGAATCCTCCTGGTGCTAGGAGTTGTGGCTTGACTTCAAAACCCGCATATATATCATCCACCAGGTGTTGAAGGGTTTTTATATCTGATGCATACTGGTGGGCTGAAACCCTTGCTCCAACTCCATTTCCACTTAGTTCATTACCTAACCAGCAAGAAAAGCACAGATTTCAGAGACACAACACTTCACAGTTGAGAAAACACTACAGAAAAACGTCAGTAACCGATATTCTGATGTATCTCTGTCACATCCGAAGGGTTAGTTAATTTGATGGCTATGTGGTAATATATTAAGCTGGCCCGTAACCGTATCTTTTCCACCTTTCCTGGTCCATGCTGAAACAAGAACCACTATGCTTACCAAGCTCCCAACCCAGGATGGAGTAGCCTTTGTTGACAGTGTACTGAATGAGAGATTTGGCATTACTGGAATTCCAGGGCATATTAACAGAACTGTCTGAACTGATTATCCTGCCGTATAATGCATTTAGCCCGAATGTGACGGCGGCCCTGTAGTATACACACGGCACCGTTGGTGTACTTAGATATTAGGATACGAGGGGCTTCAAATTCATGCCATTTGCAGAATTAAATAGTAAACAAAATCTTAGCATTAGGCGTACCCTGTCTGCTTGAAAAACAAGTTCAGCTCGTCCCATCGGGCCATAGGCAAGCATCCTTGTGAGAAACCAAGAAATTCCGAGCTGTTCTTGTTGAAGATGCTGCAAGGTGTCTCATCACCCTGTGTTTCATATACTACTTTATCTTGCAAAGTCCCTCCCATTCTAATCCTCAGGGGTGAAAAAGCTGTAGTTCAGCATAGAATCTACAACTTTAATCTTGAAGTACTTCCGACAAAAAAAAAAAAAAGAAAAAGAAAAATCTCGAAGTACCAAGATGATGTGACATGTTGAAATTGTTCAATGAAGGTCAGCACGCACGATCACATACCTTTTACAGCATTTAGCAGAAGTGTGTTGTTCAGATCCTGGTGAGAGAAAATCAATATTGAGAAGCCAAGACTTGCAAAAAGAAAGTTATGCTGTCTTCTGACTACTTTTTTTTTCTTTTGGTGGCTCTGTTCGCACATGTTTGCAGAGTCCAGAGCTAGACTCAAGTATCTGTACATAACTGAACGCACAGAGAGAGAGAGAGAGAGAGAGAGAGAGAGAGAGAGAGAGAGAGAGAGAAGGGGGGGGGGGGGGCATACCAAAGTGAGGAGGGTGGCTCTTCCCCAGCTGCAAGTGCCATAATCACATTTATCAGTAGGCCACCAATCCAAAGTGGCACAGATGTAATCATCGTCTGTCTTAGCAGCGGATGCTGTTCCATTGATGAACAAAGTTCCTGTGCTCAGCGAAACCGCCGAGGTGGAGTTGTGATGTACCCAGAACACCAAAACACCCAACCCCACAAGAACAAGAACAGACCCCATCCCGCAGTACATTTAAACAATGGCAAGAACAGCCTTAGGCTCCAAACAAATTCATTGGTGGAGGAAGCATGAATGCTTTTGTTGCGATCTTCTATTCGGAATTGAAGGACTACTTGGGAGACACAGGATGTCAAAGGAGAGGAGAAGAAAAATTTGAAACTTGAAAGCTGTGGAGGGTCCGTGGAGAAATGGTAATTTCCTCGACATTTTAGATGTTCATCTACTTCCAGGACAACTGAAGGGAACCATGTTTTCCCTCGAAGCGTAATTGTTTATGTGAAGCTAGTACAACTGCTGCGTGCATTGTTAAGAATATGCTCTTCGCTGAATTATCTTGACGATAAGCATGAACTAGTGGTGGAGTCCCGGTGCTCATCATTCTTGTTGACCCCAAAGAAACAAAAGCTCAAATGGGTGGAACAGGGAGCCTGGAACATTTGATCCCTCGAACACGTACTAAATTATGCAGATTTAAGTTGCCGAGGGTCCTATCACTGAAAGTGAGGTCACTAGTGGAAAGACATTTCGACGAAAAAAAAAAATCTTTTAAGAGGGACCCAATGACTCAAAGTGGGTATCTGGGGGACTCTAGTTTCACACTGTGACATGGAAAAGTCAGGGAATGGAACTACAGAGTGCAAGGCACATTGAAGCCCCGCAGATTCTTTTAAGTCTTTTTGTAGTGCATGTATCCCCAGTTACATGTATCCCTGGATGGACACATATGTAACAGTACTCTATTTGCGTTTTGTTTAATCAGAAATCCAAGGAATGGTCAAACTCGTGCTCTAAAATATACCGAAAAGTTACTGATCTCGAGTAGGTAGCACGACATTTTAGAACAATGAACCTGAAAAGTGTTGAGATATAACGAGAAAATTAACAGGATCTTATAAATTAAATTAATGATAAAACTACAGAGAAATAGCAAAAAATGATAAAGGACATTAGAGATTACGTGATTTAAATCGAATATCGGTACCTACATCCACACAGGAACAGCTAACGAGAATAATTCACTATAATCGAAGAATCGAAATTATAATCATAATCGCTCATGTACTTGAGTGTTTTCCCTCACCTTAATGAAGCTCAAAATAAATTTATAAATAATATCTCACAATCTTTTTTTTTTATATAGAAGTCCCTCAGAAAGCTAAAAAAAAAATGCTTTTTACAAGACAAGGGCTGACTGTTTCAAAAGTAAAAGAAAACCCTATATAACTTTTCTTTTCTTTCTTCTAGCCAAAAGACCTTTTTACCCCCATAACTAACATATAATATATACGAAACATTGGCCCTTCTTTGTCCGGTGCCGGGGGTCCCTGCAATGATCTCTAAAATTTCGAAATGGGTCTCGATTTCCATAGTGTTGCCAGTTATAAGCAGTCTGAAAGAGAGGAAAAAGAATGACTAAAGTGTGCTCAAGGCAAATGGACAACCCGACATGATTAAAAAAACATAAGTCTTGAGCTATAATTTTCATTTTTCATGATTCATCGTTACTAGGAAACAGGGGCCTAGCGCCAACTCAGGAAGGTTGCAACTTTGGATTACAATTTGAGCTCATCAACTTCAAAGTGTGAATACCTCTAGATCCCAGGTGGCTTTGGTGTCCAGCATAAAATGACATACGTGCGCCTGCTTCAGTATTGACAAGAACCTACGAAAGATGTCCTTCGGAGGGACTGTGCATTCGAATGGCAATTGTTTATTTGTGCAGGTAGATAGAAATCATTGCATCACATTTGCCAACTTGCAAATCTAATGGAGGGAGGGAAATCGTCCTTAGCTTCTTCCTAGACACGACATGCCGATCTGATTAGGTACTCGAAAGTCAGAGTCAAGCCAACTTTTTGCTAACTGGGAAAGGTTGGATTCATATGGTTGTATTCATGTTCGTCTCATGCGACTTTTCTAGGGGAAATCGATCTGTTTGTCGGGATAGAAACATTGCTAGCACACCGGATGTGCATGTCCGTTAAAAATAGCAAATAATTTAAAATTCCAGTGGCCGGTAAGATTCGGAAAATGGATAATAAATTCCCAGAGCTAAATATGCAGCATAATTTATTGCTCTAGGACCGGAAACTTTTCTCATATTTCCCTCTTTGAGTAGGGCGCCAAAACAAGCTCTATGCGGTCTGACTCGCCATGCCAACACGAATTTGGAGTACTCAAATTGTATGGGATGACATGCTGAGCCAATATGATGACAGCAATATGATCAGTGCACCTGTTTCCGATGAATTCAATGAAGATTAGACTTTAGATGTAAATCAAAGAAGTGGAACAGTTGAATATGGGCTCTACACAAGCGCCAAATGCTGTGGACATCGTTAGAGAAGCCAAGTTTAGCATTTGTGGTCTATTTCTTATTTTTGGATCTTCTGGTGGGTTTGTGGGGTTTAGGGATGCTAGAAAGAGTAGTCACGATATTAGTTTGACAAATTTACGGATTCGGGGAGTGATCATGATGCAGATAGTGATCTGCTTATTTGTACCAGTGACTGTGGGTGGATCCAAATGCACGAACTTTGCACGTAGAGCAGATCGGTCTGATGATCGAAGAAAAAGAAGCTGGTTAGGAACTTCTCACGAACTTCGGTAAATTTGCATAGCAAAAAAGGGGAGAAAAATACTCTATGCATCAATCAAAATAACTTTTGTCTATAGATTACAGCAATCGAAGATGCTAAAAGTATTTACAGTTCAGAGAAGTAATTCCATTGTGTTTGTGTGCGTGTACACGTCTGGAACTATCTGCAAGCTGTGACATTCATTCTAGGAAACCGAGCGAATACGACAGAGAATGAAGCCACCAGAATGGGATCTGACATGCTCACTTTTATAGGATTGAGGGCAGGAATGTTCCCAGAAGAATCAACACTAAGAATTTTCCCATTGAGAAGGGTGATTTGGCTGCCCAGGTCTCTGTCTTTAGCTGCCAAGTGGTACTCTTCTCTAATGTTTGTATCGAATATCGAGCCCTTTGAAAGGCTGGAAAATTTACTTTTACGGGAGCGGATTTGCGGTTGCAAAATTAATGTCCCATTTCCTCCGATGTCTTCAGTGGAAACATGCACTTGTGCTGTGGTGTTTCCATCAAGATTGATCAACAGCAATGTGACGCCAGTCTGTCGTGCGTGGCACAGTAAGATGTTAAGACCACAGTTCAGCATATGATGGCTGTAAATTTAAGAATAGACAGTACTCACTGAATTCTTTGAACAATGAGAGTAAGCACGGAGTTTGTTTGTGCCGGTAAAGTTAGTGAATAGGACATTGTTTCCCATCAAACGATGCCAAAGAAGAGCACTGCAATAACAGTAATGCACTCTATCAACACATCAATTTTCAGCAGAATTCCTCCTTATTTACTGCGTTCTCCGTTATTTTTTTTCCATGTCGTCTTTTGTTTTATGAATAAGAAAAGGACAAAAAAAGGTTTCTGTTAATCTTCGAGTTGAACTTGTGTCCGACCTGTAGTAGTCTGGATTTGGTTGAAATGTGCTGGAGTTGAGTAAACCATAGCCCCCGCCAATCAATGTCTGCCTGCAGTATGTTTTGGTATTGTAAGTTGCCGCCATTGCAAGTTGGTCCAAATACCTATTCAATTCTCCAGGAAAATCAGGAGTAAACAAACTCATCGGCTGCTAATAAAACTCACGAAAAGTTCTTCCCATGAGAATCAGGGAAATCTTGGTGGAAAATGGATAGGGAAAATCTGCAGGACAAAACTTACCAAAAACTAGACACAAATGCATCGGTGACTCGGTGATGACCACTATTATAAGCCCCACCTGCTTCTCCAACCCATGCAACTGCCGAGGCTCCAGAGTTCTTGAGGATGCTTTGAAGACTACTGAAAGTCTGAGCCACACCGTTGAGATAGGACGGATCCAGAATCCTACTAATGAGGTTATCATCGGCTCCTACATGGGACAGACAATTATGGTCCTTTACTAGGTCTTCAGATGTTCACTGAAGAATGTGTTAAGACATGCCAATCACAGAAAATTGTGCAGTGGCATGTCCAAGATTAAACAGAAAGTAATTGATGCAACTTCCTTATGGTGAAGTACCTGCACCAAGGCTGTAAACGTGGTGGGTGACCACTTGGAGCATTTGCGTTGTGTGACCCACAAAATCCTGGAACCAGTTGGCATCAAAGAATCCACCTGGTGCTAGGATTAGCGGCTTAACTTCAAAACCTCCATAGATATCATCTAATAAGTTCTGGAGGGTCTTAATGTCGGATGCATATTGTTGTGCCGAGATTTTTGCTCCAATTCCTTGCCCACTAAGTTCATTTCCTAACAGATAGGAACGTGTTCCATCAGATACAAAGATACATCATGGAACTTATGCAGAAGTAATTCGGACCCTCCAATTTTGGACGTCATAAGAATTTTTCAATTGTAGACATGAATACACTCCATCATTTAGAGAAGTTTACTATTGAAATGATATACGGCAGCTAAATTGTTAAAGACAGATCAATGTGCCTTGACACATATGGCACACAGTGAAGCACTAATTCCAGGAAAGATTTGTCCAGAGCAAACTATAGGTGAAATTGGCGCATATGATAAAATATAATGCAGAAGTTTCTGGTTTTCATACTATAGAAAGTACGAAGAATTTGCATCTCGGTTGGACTATAGACTCTAGAGTACTTAACTAAAAACAATCTTGTATGTCTCGAACAACTACAAGGCCAATTGCTTATGCCTTTCAAGAATCAATGAAACAGGACAAGCTAATCAAGTTCTATCGAATATCATCTTGGATAATGCTAACTTATACTTTTCTTAATAACAGAAAGGCCTATAAGAAAGCAAAATTAGCCATTCCCCTGTGAAGGTTGGAACAAGATACTGGATTAAGCTTCCCAAGAAAATACTTTCTTGACCTGAACTTGTGTTTAGAGTTCCTAGAAATAATCTATCTTTACGAGAGCCAGTAACAAGCATAACCATGCATACCAAGCTCCCATCCATGGATGGTGTAGCCTTTATTCACGGTGTAACGCAAAAGAATCTCAGCATTGCTTGGATTCCAAGGTCCACGGACAGAACCATCTGGTGTCACTGTTCTTCCATATAGAGCATTCAAACCAAAAGTGACAATAGCCCTGCATTTCACAGAATTGACAGACTTTAAATCAGTGAACAAAGAGTTAAAATATGCTTCAGGAGTGTGAAGGACCTTATCCACAGATGACTGCTAAATTTATGAAAGGGAGACGTTCATTCTTACCCTGCACGTTTGAAAAATTCATTGAGCTCATCCCACCTGGACATGGGAAGGCATCCTTGAGAGAAACCGAGAAAGTCCGAGCCATTGACTGAGTGGGGTTTGCAGGGTCCCCCATCTCCATGCACATGATATATCAATTTATCTTGTAGGGTGCCTCCCATTCTGATTTTCAACGGCGAAAATGCTGCAAAACATTAGAGCTCTTCAATTGAAATCAGACAAAAATCGAGACAGCACGAAATATTCACGACAACTGTTGAAATTCGAAGAAATGACTTCTTACCTTTGATTGCATTCTGCAAAATTGGATTACTGAGGTCCTACATATAGAGGCAAAGATAAAGAAAGCGAGTGAACTAAAAGAGACAGCAAGAAATCAGGCAAATACCAGTATCGGTCACAGCTTGCAACTTCCAGAAAAACATGCACCCACTCTCTCTCTCTCTCTCTCTCTCTCTCTCACACACACACACAAACAAAAAAAGAGAGAGTCCTGACCAGAGTGAAGAGAGTGGCATTGCCCCAGCAAGTGCCATGGTAACAAATATCAGGAGGGCCATAATCCAAGGTGGCACAGATGAAGTCATCATCAATGCTGGCAATGGAAGCTGACCCGTTGATGAACGCACTCCCATCAACCACAATCCCTGAGAGACCTGTGGTCTGTGAAGCCACAGAGCTGTGATGCACCCAGAAGGCCAAGAAGCACACACCCACAAGAACAAGCAGAGCCACCATTCCACACCCACAGGACATTCAACACCTGTTTATGATCGCTCCCAATTGCCTATTTGCATCAAAGTATGTCTCTCCTCTTCTTTGGTCACTGAACACAATAACGGGTCAGAGAGAGAGAGAGAGAGAGAGAGAGAGAGAGAGAGAGAGAGAGAGAGAGAGAGAGTCAATTAAAGTTTGAAGCTTTCTTTGGGGCTCTTGTTATGGAGAAGGAACACACCGAAATGGCTCTCTACATGTGCTGCCTTTAAATATTTTTTTTTGGTGATTCAACGTTACCTTCCTCTTTAATATGAATTAAGTGGAACAACTAGGGATAAGATGTCACAATGTAATGTTGTTGTTATCGGACTGCTTGTTTTTTTCCATTGGCCTTTGGATTATTTTTTTCCCTTTCTGGAATTGTATCAAAGATGGTAATGCTCAACAGGCGAAGGCCTAATTGAGAAGCTTCCACTATTGGCTTTTGGCAATATTCCATGTGAATTCTCTTTTGTATATCGTTTTCCCTATGAAGAAATATTGGATCTCTACGCTTATAGAAGTATGATGGAGCTTTGAACAAGAAAAAAAAATATATTTTGCGGTTCTTTCCTTATCTGAGGGTAAAAAGGCATTAAAAAGCGGGGCAAAAATGGTTAATAATTTTGGATTTTTTCCAGAGCAATAAGAACAAGTACAGACTCGTCGGGGAAAATAGAGTGGGAAAGCGTCTATCTTTTCTGGCTTGTTCCGATATAAATCAACCGTTTTGATTAGGTTATTTGGACGTGGTACTTGAGTTGACTTGTCTCTTTTCTGAGAGTCTTTGACCTTAAATAGTGATTGATTTCCGATTCGGTTCGATCCACTAGAAATCGAGAACCCAATGTTCAATTTTTAGGATTAGGAATCGGACCAGATGGTCCTAGGGCTAGATGGGATTGACTTATTCAATTCCTAGGTGATCCAATAAGACTAATAGATTTATGAGCGTGGTGAGCGACATGAGCCTAGACTGGCATTTAATAAATAAAAAAAATAAATAAGAATAAATCGGTTCGCTCTGGGTGGTCTGGTTCCCTCTTGAAATTGGGAATCATATCAAAAGTCCGAGCCCAATTTTATGGAACTGGGAACCAAACCGATACCATAGAAAACCGGACCAAATCGGCCATTTTGGTCAAGTATAGATGGTTCCCGATTCAGTCGGTTTGTCTTGCTCATCCCTACGTTGAACCACGATCTCAAAAAAATGAAATAAATAAAGACAATTTAAGCATAGGAAAAGCTCCATATGTGTTTCATGTCCAAACTGAAAAACCCAGAAAGGAGCTCCAATAATCGAGAAGGAACGATGCCAATTTTTTCCTCCTCCTCGTGCTCCAGATCAGGAATCCCCAGATGGAATTTCCACCGATTAAGATCCTGAATTATAATTTCTTTCAGCAGGACAATAGTCAGGATAAAAATAATCTTACTGAATCATTCACAAACACTGACGAAAAGAAGAGGTTCAACTGGAAAAGAAGACGTTAAAAATTATCATGTTGCGCATAAAAACGAGGATTAATACTATGGAAAACTCGAAAATAGTACATATGTAATAAATTTATCCCAAACTATTTTTTGACCAAAAAAATTTCAAACCGTATACTTGTGAAAAATTTATCCCAAACCGATACATCTATGACAAATTTTCCCTCTAATAACTTTTGTTAAATATAACCGTCAAATTGCTGAGTTAAATTACACATGATAGTTAACGGGTGTACTAGTTTGAAGTTTTTACCTCCTGTTTATTATATATGTATGTTTATTATATATGTATCAGTTTGAGATTTTTCGTAGTATTATTCTAATATGACAAATGTATTAGTTGTTGGAGTATGATTGATACTCCTCTATGATAGGAAAGCACATGGATTCCGTTCCACGTTGTGCGGACGTGGGTCTAGAGGAGCCTAAGTGGACAACGCCCCCTGAACTCCAGAGGACTTTTACAATTTAAGCCCATATTTTTTTATTGGTAATTTGAACTTGAGTTAATGAATAGCTATTACGATGTATACTCTTTTCCGCTTGTAATTTAGTGATGTAACGAAAAGTGCGAGGTGCTAATTATAGTAGAATCCTTAGTTGAACATAATCCTAATTTAAAGGTGAACCGGGATAAAATCTCATGTTTTGAATTCTCTTTTTTGCTTTGTATTTTACTTCAACTTGATTGTACGCCGAATCCTAATATCGATTTGGGGTTTTTCATGATCAAAAATTAGTTTATGGTAATTTATTACAGGTGTATCAGTTTAAAATCTTTTGTGGTTAAAAAAAATAGTTTGAGGCAAATTTGTCACATGTGTATCAATTTGAGATTTTTGGTGATCAAAAACATAGTTTGGGGAAATTTATTACACGTGAACCAGTTTGAGATTTTTCATGATCAAAAAAATAGTTTTGGGTAAATTTATCATAGATATACCAGTTTTGCATTTTTCACTGTGACAACCCTTAGAAAAAAAAAACGCCTTTGTCGAAGCTTAACCTACCTATTTCGATTATGATATCACGAGTCTCCCCATTCTGTATGAGTGAAACCCTAACGAAACATCACCCTGAACCGTTCATAGCTTTCGAGCCAAGCAAAATGGGTCAACCTTGTTGTCCATGTCACAGAAAGACATATAGATCGAACGTACTTTCCCCCGATCGCAAAGCTAATTATGCTTCGGCGTGAGAATTTGAAGATCGTCTCATCATCGCACATAGATAAGTGAAGCATATAGTGGGATCAAAAGGAGGGTGTGAAAAATCGAAACTTTGGAGAGCTTTGATAAGATGAAAGTGCAAATGCTTTCAAAATCTAAATGTTCCAAGTACTGCATGCATTAGATTTTCACATCTTAATGCAAAGGATCACACAGTGTAGTTTAAAAAAAAATGAGTTTTCAGTGCAATTCCGAATCATATAAACAGGCTGCAAAATGGATGAAATTACCTATTAATTTAAGGCATCTTACGAGAAAGATAAGATGCCTATCGTTGCAGGGCGTTTCTGCATGATTCCTGAAGCGTGCTAGTTTGACTTGGATTAAGAATCAGGATTAGGTGAGTCGGGCATGGACATGTTGGAGGCGCAACTGAGATTTCTTCTTCTGGTGCATATCTATCCTTTCGAACAACATGGGTCAACGAATAAACCTTGAACCAAAAACAAATTGGAGAAGGCTCTTGTCAAGAGGTACCCGCCACTCGTTAAGATCCCTTAGCGAGTGTATCCGAACATTCTGGAAATTGAAAATGACCCGTCTACGAAAAAGTTACTTACTCGATGGCCAAAGAAAGAAATTTATTAACTCCAAATAGCCAAAACTAAACCTATGAGCCATGTTTTATGTGACTTAACAAGTATTATAAGGGCATTATCTAATATGTACGAGAATCCATCGACTGCAAATAGTTAATCCACGTCAGTGCTGACCGTGTAATATAGGACGACTAGCTTCTATGTCGGTGATTTCTAGCAAAAATTAGCCGGATGGACTCAATTTAAGAAATAAAAAAAAAAGCTTAAGACTTAATTGACAAACTTGAAAGATTTATAATTGAACTGGTCAAATTACAATGGGCTTATGACCTTTTGGACTATCGGGACCTAAAATTAGAAATTTCAATTTTAGGTTAATAGATTACTAGATTAATTAATTAAATTAACTAATATGGTTTGAGCTCTCCCAAACTCTATCAAATCGCAACTTCTGTCTAATATTTAACATGCAAAGATTTTTAATTTGGAGTCGCCACTAATCATTTTATGGTAGGTTGATTAGGAACCTAAATAAAATAGCAGGAGTATTATTTTATTCATAAACTAGAGATAATGAGCCCGAGAACTTAATTACGCTAGATTACTCTAACGCCCTTTCAGTACCTTTTTATTTCATGAAAAAGGTTTGATCATGCAGGTTTGATTAAATATCAACCTAAGTCATTAACAAAAGTTATCAAACGAGAGCTCAAACAATTGAATTAAACACTCAGCACTCAAGACAATTAGTAAGGAGTATCCGCCAGATAATCTTCTCTCTTTTTGGGTTCTACTTTTTTAATGAAAAATAAACCAATTGCAATGCATGAAATTATTCTAAAAGCAATGACATAATAAATGCAATCTATCCTAAGAATACATATGAATTTTATTAAACTATATTACTAACTCTATATGACATGCAACTAAAATTAATCAATCCTAGCATGCAATCTACATGATGAATTAATTAATTAACCTAAATATGTGACTCTAAATGACATGGCGAATGTGATTCTTTTTTTTTTCAGACTTAATTATGACCCTAAAATAAACTATGCCTAAAAGATAATTATCTTACACATTTTAGAATTTAAATTGACTTAAACCCTAACCCATTAAAGATAAACTATTTTAGACATAATTATCTATCTAAACATGCATATTCTAACCTAGAATGAAATCTAATCTAATTTATTAAAAAATCAATTAAACATACAATCCTATCTTTATGGCTTTATCCTAGACTACTACTATATGATTTTATCCTAGAATGCAATTTAATTTAAACATATTAATGCTAATCTACATGCAGTAATTATCTATATGCATTTAGATATTGGAAAAAATAGCAATCTGATCAGTTCAATTCAAATGTAGAAAGTCAACTAATCAGATATGTAGAGATAGAGATCCGATCAGATAATTTCAAATGTAGAAAATAAATCAATTTGAATATTTCGCAATTTCTTTCAAATTAAGTTTTGATCTAAAGCTCGATAAATCAATCCTAAAAATTTGAAATATCCGCTATGGAAATAATTCTATCTAAAGCCTTATAGATAGAATTAAATCCAAATGTGCAATTGCGAATTAGGAAAATATTTCCTAATCAATCACATATATCTCGAAAGATTTCATTAGATAACGATGTAGCTCCAAATAGGTAATCAAATATTTAAATTGCTAAAGATAAAAAAAATTTACCTAATCTTAATGATCAACTTTCCAAATTCAAATCCGGTATTGGCTCGGATCTTGAATGGTGAACTCGATGACCGGCGGTGAGAGAGCTATGGCAAAGCCAAAACAGCAACGATGATGGACCTGCTCAAGAGTGAATTTATTGGACTTCGCACCAAAAGAAGACAAGATTAGCACAATGGGTAACACAAACACGTAATAGTTCACCAATATGAAAAGAGACCACCGACCACCAAGACCAGGGAACAGAGAATTCCAGTAATAAAACACCACAAGGCACGATGAAAGACCCTCCACAAATCTACAAGACTCGACTAAGATCTTGTTGACTTCGAATTGAAGTTTGCTGGATCACGTCTGGTTTGAACGGTAGGTCTTCGTGGGATTTCAGGACAGCAGGGGTTGAGTCGGCTCTAGGACGGCTGAGCTCGTTGAGATTCTCCTATCTCTGGACGTCCTCCTTTTGGCGTTTATTATTATTTTTTTTTAGCAAACAAATCTTCTCGCAAAACCTAAATCACCGATTTGCTTTCCAAATTTGAACCAAATTGAATCGACTCAATCTTGCTTGCAGATCATGGAGGCTGACCATGGTCTCGATGGGTTTACGGTAGTCGACCACGTGGTGCTCGTGAATGGTGCTACACGGACACAACGAAAGAAAGCACAGAAATGCACAAACGAAGAGACCTTTGTATGGCCCCTGCACGTACATGTTAGGTATGCATGAGGGTAAGAAAAGTCAACATGATGATCTGCAAAATTCATGAGCCCATCCGTGAGTGACTGCGAGGACTAAAGAAAAATGAGAGAAAAATTAAATCTTGATCTATTCCCTCTCAGACCAGCACATTTTTTACGTGTCTCTCTCTGAATGTTGTCTTCTTATCTCTTGCGGACTTCTTTCCTTGGACGG
The DNA here is from genome assembly GCA_016432845.1 of Psidium guajava. Taxonomy (NCBI): domain Eukaryota; kingdom Viridiplantae; phylum Streptophyta; class Magnoliopsida; order Myrtales; family Myrtaceae; genus Psidium; species Psidium guajava. The sequence continues at coordinate 31,176,884 of CM028229.1, read as the reverse complement.
TCTTTCTGAATGTTGTGTTCTTATCTCTTGTGGACTTCTTTCCTTGGACGGTCCGAAGGTTGTCCTTTTCTTCTATCTTCTTCTTTGGACCTTTCTCACCTGTATATTGTAGACAACAATGAAGGTGAGGAGTGGATGGCTATGAACCACAACGGTGACCGAGAAACTTCCTTCAGGACTTTTTCAATCATGCTCTCTTTCGTGATCTGAGTTTTTGTGTATCTCCATGAATCGGCCTCACAAACTCTCTCTCATGATGGCCATATGTTCTGGTTGTGTGACCCTCTCTGTCAATCCACGCCTTGCGGTTTATTTGGAGACACCATTGGAGACTGATTGCATGAAGATGAGGAGTTGATGATGAGGGAGACACTAGTGGTCGGACTTGAGGTGAGGTTTCAACTCCTGCAAGTCAAATCCATGGTCGTGGGGGATAATTCTCCTCCCCTTCTACCTCACTTTTTTTTTTCCTTCACCCTGAGTGTCCCCTTTTATAGGCGAATAAGCCTTCAATTAACCAAATCAGCTAATCTTTCTCCCTTGCTCAACAAACTCAGCTGATATCCCAGACTTTGCTCAACAAAATCAAGTAATATCTCTGCCTTTTCTCGACAATATCAGCTGATATTTTTGGCTTCGCTCAACAAAATTAGCTTAGCTCCAAAATATGCAAATTACATATATGAATAAGGATTTTTGAAAACCAGTCCAAATGCATCCGCCGCCGGTCCAAGTGCAAATGCATGAATGCAAAAGGTAAAACTATACAAAAAGTGTAGACCATATGAAAATGATTTAATTATTTTTGTAAGGATTAAAGTTAGTATCTAATTTTTTTAAATGAAATAAATGATTAAATAAAAAAATCAAAATTTAGGTGTCAACATGGACAATCTTTCTTAGCAAGTATTATAGGAGCATTACCAAACATGTACAAGAATCCACCGGCTGCAACTAGTTAATCTCATCGCCAACTTTGAGAAAATAGGAAACAAATGAGTTTGTACGATAGCCAAGGCACATGTTTCCCAAAAAAGAAACGAAAACTTCCTTCAAGGATGGATTCATTTAAGAACGAGGGTTTATGGGATGTTCCCTGGTCAAATGCGTTCCTGGGAAGGTACTTTGGCACGAACTAGGACGGCCATTGTTCCCCATAACTACCATTAAAAAAATTACTAAAAATATACATAAAGAATATACACACACACACATATATATATATATATATATAACCTAAAGGCCTTGATTTACGTAAAGCATGCTTGTAAGGAATGCAAGGGAGTGAAAATGGTAAACATAAAATAATACGACAACGGTGCAGGAGATAACGTGATCTGCTCTTCCCTAGGCCCTTGCGCCGTTCTCAAGTCGGAATAGAAAGTTGACAATTCCAATCCAGGGAAGGTTCAGACAAGAGAAGGGAATCCCCAGTTCTGTAATACCCAAGTCAGCCTCTTGACAGCAACTCACGTTCGTGGCCCGACGCAGCTGAGTCAACCTCGACACATCTTGATTGGCTGAACGAGCAAAGGGACTTCTAGGAAAGTCTGATCGGAAGACGGGAGGATGGAGTCCTTCCTGAAGGTTTTCAGAGGAGAGGATAGGCCTCTGGAGTTTTATTCAGCTCATAATGACAAAGATTTACCTATTGATACCAAGCCGTTCCTCCAAAAAGCAAAAATCTCGGGAATGGAACGGAAAGTTGGTTTAATGAGATTAATCAATAGATTAAACCATTGATGGTTTGTTATTATTATGAGTTGACATTTGATTTACTTTGATTTCTCACTGAGCTGTGGTTACTCACTCCTTTATCTCATTTGTCTTTTAAGTTTATCGGTAAACCACAAGTAGGATCGAGCGTACAATAGCTACTGGACTTTTTGGGATAATGGGGACATATATATATATATATATATTTGGATAAGTTGTATATAGTTGGTGAGTATCGAGCGAGATATAGAAAGATATATATGTATATCTTTTAATATGGTAGATGAGCTTTGACTTTTGTGAATAGATGACCTTTTTATCAAATATATATATAGAAGTGTACATATATATATATATATATATTTAGCTATCAGATTTTTGCTCGAATTTTATATGAGACTGCGTCCTTTGATTAAAATAGAAGGCCATGTCATGCTCTCTTTCTTAGAGGATCAGGGCGCAACGGAAGTAATTCCATTGTGTTTGCGTTTGTGTATGTGTCCACGTCTGGAACTATCTGCAAGCTGTAACATTCATTCTAGGAAACCGAGCAAATACAAAAGAGAATGAATCCACCAGAATGGGATCTGACATGCTCACTTTTATAGGATTGAGGGCGGGAATGTTCCCAGAAGAATCAACACTAAGAATTTTCCCATTAAGAAGGGTGATTTGGCTGCCCAAGTCTCCGTCTTGAGCTGTCAAGTGGTACTCTTCTCTGATGTACGTATCCAATACCGAACCCTTCGAAATGCTGGAAAATTTACTCATACGGGAGCGGATTTGTGGTTGCAAAATTAATGTCCCGTTTCCTGCTATGTCTTCAGTGGAAACATGCACTTGTGCTGTGGTGTTTCCATCAAGATTGATCAACAGCAATGTGACGCCAGTCTGTCGTGCGTGGCATGGCAAGATGTTAAGACCATAGTTCAGCATATGACGGCTGTAGATTTAAGAATAGACAGTACTCACTGAACTCTTTGAACAATGAGAGTAAGCGCGGAGTTTGTTTGTGCCGGTAAAGTTGGTGAATAGGACATTGTTTCCCATCAAACGATGCCAAAGAAGAGCACTGCAATAGCAGTAATGCACTCTATCAGCACATCAATTTTCAGCAGAATTCTCCCTTATTTACTGCAATCTCCATTATTTTTCTCCGGCGTCATCTTTTGTTTTGTAAATTAGAAAAGATCAAAAAAAGGTTTCCGTTAATCTTCAAGTTGAACTCGTGACGGACCTGTAGTAGTCCGGGTTTGGTTGAAATGTGCTGGAGTTGAGTAAACCATAGCCCCCGCCAATCAATGTCTGCCTGCAGTATGTTTTGGAATTGTAAGTCGCTGCCATTGCAAGTTCGTCCAAATACCTATTCAATTTTCCGGGAAAATCAGGAGTAAACAAACTCATCAGCTGCTAATAAAACTCATGAATAATTTTTCCCATGATAATCAGGAAAAAAGTATCATTAAAGTATGTAGAGGCAATCAAGGATATGTATGATGGTGTTACTATATGTGTGAAGGCTTGTGATGGCACATCAAGTTATTTTCCGATTACAGTAGGTTTACATCAAGGTTCGGCTCTGAGCCCTTATTTTTTGCACTAATTATGGATGAACTAACAAAAGATATTCAAGAGGAGGTGCCATGGTGTATATTGTTCGCAGATGATATTGTCCTTATTGATGAGACCAAAGCTGGGGTCAATGCTAAATTAGAATTATGGAGAAACACGTTAGAGTCCAAAGGATTTACGTTAAGTCGAAGTAAGACGGAATACATGAAGTGTGAGTTCGCCACGACAAGAGGAGATGATCAAGAACCTGTGGATATGCTTGGACAAGAGGCACCTAAGAAAGATGCTTTCAGATACTTGGGATCAATTTTGCAAAAGAGGGGAGAGATTGACGAGGATGTTAGACATAGAATCAAAGTAGGTTGGATGAAATGGCGCAGTGCATCCGGATTTTTGTGTGATCGCAAAATCCATCTTAAGTCAAAGGGAAAATTTTATAGAACAGCAATAAGACCTGCAATGCTATACGGAGCTGAATGTTGGCCGGTACAAAAGCAACATGAGCATAAAATGGGAATAGCGGAAATGAGAATGTTAAGGTGGATGTGTGGTCATACAAGGATGGATAAGATAAAAAATGACGATATTCGACGAAAAGTTGGAATAGCACCGGTGGCAGAAAAGATGAGAGAACATAGATTGAGATGGTTTGGACATATTATTCGTAGACCCTTAGATGCTCCGATAAGAACAGAAGTGTGTTACCGAGAAAACGATATGAAGAAAGGACGAGGTCGGCCGAAACTTACTTGGGGGAAGGTAGTAAAACAAGATTTAATAGAGTGGGAAATAGATAGGCGTATGGTCTGCCTTAGGACGGAGTGGAGGAAAGCTATCCGCATTGTAGAAGAGGGGATTTCCTGTGTTCCAGAGTGCCCTGTTTAGTGCTTTCTATTTAGTTATATGTTTGTTTATTTGTTTATTTATTTATTTTTGGGTTGCCATATTTTTACTTTTTATTTTTATTTTTATTTTTATTTTTTTATTTTTATTTTTATTTTTATATTTTTACTTTTATTGTAGTATATTTTAAACTTTTCGCTTTGGGTTCATCGACTGCCGACCCCAACTGATTTGGGATAAAGGTGATGTTGATGTTGATGTTGATAATCAGGAAAATCTTGGTGGAAAATGGATAAGGAATATCTCTAGGACAAGGCTTACCAAAAACTAGACACAAATGCATCGGTGACGAGGTGATGACCGCTATTATAAGCCCCGCCTGCTTCTCCAACCCATGCAACTGCTGAGGCTCCAGAGTTCTTGAGGATGCTTTGAAGACTACTGAAAGTCTGAGCCACGCCGTCGAGATAGGACGGATCCAGAATCCTACTAATGAGCTTATCGTCAGCTCCTACATGGGATAGACAATTAAGATCTTTTACTAGATCTTCTGATGTTCACTGAAGAATGTGTTAGGCATGCCAATCACAGAAAATTGTGCAGTGGGATGTTCAAGATTAAGCAGAAAGTAATTGATGCAACTTCCTTTTGGCGAAGTACCTACGCCAAGGCTGTAAACGTGGTGGGTGACCACTTAGAGCATTTGCGTTGTGAGACCCACAAAATCCTGGAACCAGTTGGCATCGAAGAATCCACCTGGTGCTAGGATTAGCGGCTTAACTTCAAAACCTCCGTAGATATCATCCAATAAGTTCTGGAGGGTCTTAATGTCGGATGCATATTGTTGTGCCGAGATTCTTGCTCCAATTCCTTGCCCACTAAGTTCATTTCCCAACAGACAGGAACATATTCGGTCGGAGACAAAGATACATCATCGAACTTAATGCAGAAGTAATTCAGACTCTGCAATTTTGGGCATCATAAGAATTTTTCAAAAGTGGACATGAATAAGCTCCATCATTTAGAGAAGTTGACTCTTGAAATGATATACGGCAGCTAAAATGGAAAAGACGGATCAAAGTGCCATGACACATATGGCACACAGTGATTCCGGGAAAGATTTGTCCAGAATAAACTATGTGTGAATTGGCGCATATGACAAAATATAAATCAGAAATTTCTGTTTAGAATTCCTAGCAATAATTTATCTTTACGAGAGCCAATAGCAAGCATAGCTATGCGTACCAAGCTCCCATCCATGGATGGTATAGCCTTTATTCACAGTGTAACGCAAAAGAATCTCAGCATTGCTTGAATTCCAAGGTCCTTGGACAGATCCATCTGATTTCACTGTCCTTCCATATAAGGCATTCAAACCAAAAGTGACAATAGCCCTGCATTTCACAGAATTGACTTAAATCAGTGAACAAAGAGTTAAAATAATGTTCAGCAATGTGAAGGATCTTATCCATACCTGACTTACATCTCTAAAAGAGAGACATTTATTCTTACCCTGCACGTTTAAAAAATGCATTAAGTTCGTCCCACCTGGACATGGGCAGGCATCCTTGAGAGAAACCGAGAAAGTCCGAACCATTGATCGATTGGGGTTTGCAGGGTGCCTCATCTCCTTGTACTTGGTATATCAATTTATCTTGTAAAGTGCCTCCAATTCTGATTTTCAACGGCGAAAATGCTGCAAAACATTAGAGCTCTTCAAATTGAAATCAGATAAAATCGAGATGGCACAAAACATTCGCGACTCCTGTTGAAATTCGACGAACTAATTACCTTTGATTGCATTCAGCAAAATTGGATTACTGAGGTCCTACATATAGAGGCAAAGATAAAGAGAGTGAGTAAACCAAAAGAAACAGCAAGAAATCAAGCAAATACCAGTATCTGTCACAGCTTGCACCTTCCACAAAAACATGCACACATTCTCTCTCTCTCTCTCTCTCTCTCTCTCTCTCTCTCTCTCTCTCTCTCTCTCTCTCTCTCTCTCTCTCTCTCTCTCTCACACACACACACACACACGCGCGCAAAGACAGAGTCCTGACCAGAGTGAAGAGAGTGGCATTGCCCCAGCAAGTACCATGGAAACAAAGATCGGGAGGGCCATAATCCAAGGTGGCACAGATGAAGTCATCATCAATGCTGGCAATGGAAGCTGTCCCATTGATGAACACACTCCCATCAACCACAATCCCTGAGAGACCTGTGGTCTGTGAGGCCACAGCGCTGTGATGCACCCAGAAGGCCAAGAAGCACACACCCAGAAGAACAAGAAGAGCCCCCATCCCACATCCACAGGACATTCAACACCTGTATGTGATCGCTCCCAGTGCCTATTGCATCAATCTAGGTCTCTCCTCTTCTTTGGTCACTGAACACATTAAGGGGAGAGAGAGAGAGAGAGAGAGAGAGAGAGAGAGAGAGAGAGAGAGAGTTTGAAGCTTTCTTTGGCGCTCTTGTTATGGAGAAGGGACACACAGAAATGGCTCTCTACATGTGCCGTCTTTAAATATTTTTTTTTTATGATTCAACGTTATCTTCATCTTTAATATGAATTAAGTGGAACAACTAGGGATGAGTTGTTACAATATAATGCTGTAGTTATTGGACTGCTTTTTTTTCCATTGGCCTTTTTTTGGATTTTTTTCCCTTTTTTGAATTGTATCAAAGATGATAATGCTCAACAGGTGAAGGCCTAATTGAGAAGCTTCCACCTTTGGCCTTTGGATTTTTCCTTTTCCTTTTTTTGAATTGTATCAAAGATGGTAATGCTCAACAGGTGAAGGCCTAATTGAGAAAGCTTCCACCATTAGCCTTTGGGATTTTTTTTCCCTTTTTTGCAATTTTTCATGTGAATTCTCTTTTGTATATCATTATCCCTAAGAATACATATGGTATCTTTACGCTTATAGAAGCATGATGGAGCTTTAAACCAAAAAAAAAAAAAATTGTGGTTCTTAGGCCACATGGTAATCATTCTACTTCTAGAATCAATTTTTGGCTTTTTCTATTTATGGCTAGAAATAGATTTTTCTATTTCTAGTTTCTGGATGAGTTTTTAAGCCAAAAAATACATTTAAAATTTTTGATCTTGGAACACAAGCTCCTTTGACGACAGTTGAAAATTTCTACTTTTAAAATATTATTAACACAAAATCTTGTACGAAAAATATCTACTTCATTTTTATTTTTTAAAATTTATTTTTTAAAAATAATTTTTATTATTAGAAATATTATTTACTATTTAAAAATAAATAATAATTTCTAATTTTGTACTCCAATGGAGATCGACTGTGGTCGACGGTGGCCGGCAATGGTTGCAGCGCTCGACGGTGGCTAGTGGTTGGTGGCAGGCGGTGGTCGGCAACGGTGAGGTTGATGACTGTTAGCGATGGCTAGTGACGGCTAGCGGTAGGTGGTGGTCGACAGTGACAAGGTCGGCGATGGGCGATCGAGGGTAGTGATTAGCGAAGGCAAAGGCCGACGATAGGCAGTGGTGGTAGTGGCAGAGATCGGCAGCGGCCGGCAATGGTTGAGGTTGTTGGGGGAGGGTGGTAGTGGGTAACAAAGGTTGGTAGTGGTTAGCAGTAGGCAGTGGTCAGTGGCAATGGGGTCAGGGTCGACGGCGGCTGGCGAGGAATGGCATTAACAGGCAATGGGTGGTGGCAGCCAGTGGTGAGGTGGGGGGCGACGGCGGGTGGTGGTCATCAACAGCGGGTACTTGAGAAAGAGTGAGGAGTTATTATTTCTAATTTCTCTTTCTCTGAGAGGCTATAATTTTTTATTTCTAATTTTCCTTCTACATCTATTTCTAGAACAAATTTTTGTTTCAGAAATAGCAAAATAAAATTACATTACCACATGAGTTTCTATTACAAACATATTTCAAAAATAAGTTTGAAATATAAACAAAAAAGTAGAATGATTGTCATGCACTCATTTGCCATCAGAGGTAAAAGGGCATTAAAAATCGGGGCAAAAGTGGTTAATAACGTTGGACTTTTTCCAGAGCAATAAGAACAAGTACAGACTTGTCAAGGAAAATAAAGTGGGAATGGGTCTATCTTTCCTTGCTTGTTCTGATAAACCAACCGTTTTGATTAGGTTATTTGGACATGGTACTTGAGTTGACTTGTCTCTTTTCCAAGAGTCTTTGACCATGGGCAGTGGGTGATTCCCGATTCAGTTTGATCCACTCAGGAATCGAGAGCCCGATTTCCAATTTTTAGGACTAGAAATCGGACCAAATGGTCCTAAGACTAGATCAGACATGCCGATTTGGTTCTTGGGTGGTCCAATAAAATCGGTAGATTATAAATGTGGTGAGCAAAATGAACCTAGATTTGCATTGTTCACACTTGATTTTTGACCAATTTTATTTTCAAAATTTCATAAAAAAATCAATAAAAAATGAGAAAATTACAAACTCAACTTTAGGGACCTTAGCCAAACCTCGGGAACCAATTTTGAGCAAAAAATAAATTTTTTTATATTTTTAGTGTTTTTCTGCATTTTACTTTCAGAAATTCATAAAAAAATCAATAAAAAATGAAAAAATTGTAAAATAAAATTTCGGGACCTCAGCCTAGCTTAGGAAACCAATTTTGAACAAAAAATAATTTTCCTTATTTTTCATATTTTTCTGCATTTTATTTTCAAAAATTCATAAAAAAAAATCAATAAAAATGAGAAAATTGAAAAACCAACTTTGGAAGCGTTATCCAAGCTTAGGCAACCAATTTTGAGCAAAAAATAATTTTCCTTATTTTTTGCATTTTTAATATTTTCAGAAATTAGAAAAATACTAAAAAATTAATAAAAAAAAATAGTATTTGAAGCCATAAAATTACAAAAAAAAAATAGTCAATATTTTTAATTTAATTTTCCCTTCACTTTGGTTGAATAAATTTTGAAAAATTCATTCTGAAATTTAGGGTTTCTTTATTGATTTCATTTTATGATTATTTAAATAATTCTAGAAATTCCATTTTAGCTTTTTAATTTTCCAAATTTGCATTTTTAGAGTCGTGTCATCCTCCTCTTTTTTTAAAATTAAAATCCAATCCAAAAGCCCTCAGAATTGCCTAATTTCGCTAAAAAGGATCAAAATGTAATTTTTGATTTTTCAAATTAGTCCATAAAAACACTTAAAATGCAATTAAAAATTTTCTAGTGACTGAATTGAAAATGTCACCCCCTAGATTTTGACCTCTTGAATCCATTGGTGGCGTCAATTTTTGCAAAAAAGGCCTTTAGGACTTTGGATTTTGCAAAATGGATCCTCGGGTCAAACTTGAAATTTGAGTTTTTCATGCAAATTGCTTGACAATTTCAGGGGAAAAGTCATTTCCTGATACAAATCATCCTCCCAAAGCCAATTTTAACATCAATTTTGGGAAATTTAGGCGAAATTAGGGACAATTTGCGTTTTTTTAGCCAAATGGGTCAACCGGGTTGAGTTGACCGACTCGGTCAACCCATTTAACCCGTCTTCTTCAGAACCAACCTTGGTTCTCTTCTTCTTGCGCGCGCTCTAGTTTTGAAAAGGAATGAATTATGTTCCAACAGATGAGCAAAAAATCCTCGGGGGTGAATCAAAATGAGAGATCTCCGTTCTGTTAGTGGGGATTTTTCGAAAAAATGGGCGGCAAGAGAGGATAAAAAGGGGGATCGGTAGAGGAGAGGGGGAACTCTGTTTTCGAGGGAGAGGCTGTTTTTGGAGAGGCAGGGGATTTTCAAAGGAGGAAGCTCGAGACTTCAAAGGGAGATTTATAGCGGTTTAGGAAGAATCAAACCACAAGATTCGATCAACGAGCACTGTGGAGCCACGAGGGGTCATCAGAATCTAACCGCTCACCGTTTGGTCACTGGAGGAGGTGAGTACCATGTTCGAGCTCACTGAGCTCCATCAATGGCAGATTCAGTTATTGTTGCTCATTTTAAGCAATTCTTGATTTAAAATGTTCCTATGCTCATGTTGTTTCCATCCCTTGTCTTCGTTTGTCATTTTTGCTGCTTGAATCCTCTTATCGGCCTCCTAAACCGCTCCGGTCTGTCTCGAACCCACGAGCTCGCTTCGTACGAAATCATGCCGAGCTGGATGTCAGGTGAGTTGTCACGCCCCGGACCCGTCGGACGCGCAATATCCCTTCACCTGCTAATTCGCTCATCGCTTGGCCAACACTGGCGACGGCCCAGGACTCGTCGCGGCCAAACGACGGTTAACAAATGCGACAGCGGAAAGCATACAAACCCCTGACAAACACACATGTGGAATAGAGAGATAGAGAAGATCTAATTTACATATAACAATAATAGGCTTTATACAACCAGGAGAGGAGGCTAACATCTGAATCTCGAAACACAAGCCGATAATGGTCAAAAAGGAAACAAGCCAAACCAAAAAGGTCACTACGCCTCATCTTGGCATCCTCGAGGAACTACTCATCCTCCTCAGACAACGGAAACTCCTCTGGATCAGTCTCCTCCGATCCCGGAGATCCAGGCTCGCCATCTGCCTGCTCGACGAACACGTCGTCTGCTCCCTCGATCTCCATTACTACGTCCCCATCTACATCCTGGACATCCATTGGCTCAGGGTCTACAACCTCACCTTCAAAAGTGGCCGCATTCATCAGGCCTGTCGGCCCCATCAAAAAGACTGGTATATCCAAACCCTGCAGAGGACCCTGCCACAACTCCTGACCCACCCGACGGTACCATCCCTCGTATCTATGAGGGAGCAAAACGTCGTAGCCTTCGTCGACCCATACGGTACAGCTATGCCGCTCATACGAAACTCCATCCATAATAGGATATGAAAATACCTGTGTCTCAATCTCCTGAGGGATCCCGTGGCGGACAGGGGGAATACGATAAGTCATACCTACGGTCGAGGGTCTGAAATGGCGATCAGCCAAAAATAGGTGAGTCGAAACTGAGTGAACACTGTTGACACCTGATTTTCAATTATCTTGGGTTCATAAAAATTCAAAAAAATTGAAAAATCAACTTCGGGGACCTTAGCCGAGCCTAGGAAACCAATTTTGATAAAAAAAAATGATTTTTTCATATTTTCGGTATTTTTACATATTATTTATTTATTTATTTTCAAAAATCCATAAGAAATCATGAAAAAATGAGAAAATTGCAAAATCAACTTTGGAAGCCTTTGCCCAGCTTAGGCTGCCATTTTTTTGAATAAATAAAATAAAATAAGAAATTCTTTTAAAAAAAAAACTATTATAAAAGTTGTCCACACTAAATTTGTATTCCATTGAATTGTTTTAACAATATAAATATTTATCAAATTAATAAGCATGTTTTCTTAGATTTGGATATTTATTGAAGTGTATTAGCAATATGGATTGGGTATGAGTTGGGCATGGTTCGAGTCGGCATCATCCAACATCTTGCATAGAAAATTCATAACCAAAACAAAAAAAAGATTAAGATTACAAAAAGGTCTCACTTCTCATAAACTTTCGTCTCTTTTAAATAGCCTTCAAGTCCATTGTTAGTCATAACTAAGAATAATGGTTATGCGATACATGACCTTATCCATTGAAAAAAAACTGGAGAAAACTAAGAGCCTCGAGTATATTTAGGAAAATGTTTTAATTTTCTGAATCAAAACGCTTATGATAGAGAGAAGTTATTGCTTGATTTATAAATCAAATGGATTAAAATAATCATAATCATTAATTATATGGGTCTGACATGATCAATTACTAAGATAGATTCGATCGGCATGATTTGTCAGCCATACCACATTTCTTTGATCTTCAGAAGCAAGTGATTTGAAATAACTAAGAAGAGAAATGTAGAATTATGTGGTTTTGCGACTGTTCTTTCGGCAGATCTTCCAAATTACAGTGAATGAGTCTTTCTCTTGGACGACACAAGCCATGTTCTGTCCTCCAAAACTCTCGAACGACATCCTCGAGAACCGAACATGATCACACGAAAACCAATTTGGCGGTACTTCACAAGCTGTTGTGCAATGGAAGAAAAATCAGGTGCAGTCAAAGGAAAGTACTTAGCAAATCTCTCAACGCCGGAAGAGACGCAAGGCATGCGTCCCGAGATGATGAAAAAAATATGAAGGATCAAAAGCAACTTGACAGATTCTCCGCAGCAAGAATTCTCGAAATGATAATGGTGTTGGCTGATGAGAAGTGAGTGGAGAATAAAATAAAAGGAGGGGGGTGGAATAATTTTTTATTGGTTTATTTGGACGCACGTCTGTAGGGGGCCATTTTTTAGACTATTTGATGTTGGAGATGGCTGCTGCAAAATGAGGAGTGACCGAAAGACTAAAAAAAAAGAGAGAGAAGAAAACGCAAAAAAAAAAAAAAAAGAATCAAGGACAAGAGCTAGTGGACTTTCGGTGGTTTCTTTGGGTCCCGAAGCAACTCCAACGAGAAGCCCTGGCACCTGACATCCGGTCAAAAAGAAGAAAAGGCAGATGCAACTATTGATGGTAGCAGTTTCAACAAGGGATTCGGCTCGTATGTACGCCGAGTGCTTGGCTCAACTTGTAGCTACGTTGGGTTTTGGTGGGTGGCTGATCCACATGGCGGTCGAGCTGAAGTTGGAATAAATCCACATTATGCTTGAGTTTGTCAGGATTTTGACCCTGACGATGCATTCCTCGGTGCCTGTTTTTTTTAGTTATTTGGTGAAAGGGAGCTGAAACAGGGAGACGTGGAAGGACAGAGGAGAAGGGCAGACACCGAAAGGCGAAAAGAGGGGGTCATACTTTGACTGAGGGGACCTCTGGGGGGGCGACTCGAAGGTCTTCTCCAAGGAGTTGAATGGAGGGGGAGAGGGGTCTGTTTAATGCTGGAACTTAAAGCCAAAAGAGGGGATTCCATCGAGGAACGGGGGTTGGCCCAGTATAGGAATCTACTCACAAAATGCTATTACCGGTTCTCTCTCTCGGAGGTGGCCGGGGATTCTCTTTCTTCTCCTCCAACTTAACTATCCCACGGACGAAAATTTCCGGATGGATGCCTCTTTCCTTTGAATCATTTGGTACCTTGTTTTTCCTTTGGATTCCCCCGTCTTCTCTAGTTCATTTTCCTCAGTTCGCCCCCGACCTCTTATCCTCTTGCTGGTCATTTGCCGACTAAAGCTGCTTTCTTGCGCGAGCTTGGGGTTTCAACGTGGTGTTAGCGTCTCTAATTGCTGCTCCGCGAATCCGATTTTGGTTAGTTCCGCTCAATTTTCTTCAGGGCTTTTGGTGATCATCTAGGGTTTCGGTCAAGCAATTGGTGGGAAGTGGGGGATCAGAGAAGGAGGGTTCGAGCCTCCTCCTTCATCGGACGAAAATCACAAGGCGCGAAGACCAGAAGCGCCGCCCCGGTCTTGCCTGCTGTTCAAAGTCTCCCTCTGACGCCGCCGTTGCTACCCTGTCCACATGTCGCCCATAGTCACTGTAGTCGAACCGGAGAAGGCCCAGAGTTTCCCGATTTGAAGTCGATGCTCATCCCTCGGAGAGCCTATTTCCACGGCGGTCTTTGCGACGTTCGCCGCTGAACCTGAACTAACCCCAAAACTCGAGTTGCTGGGGCGTGCTTGGACTCGGTCCCTCTCGCATCCGAAGCTGTTCGAAGATCGTTAATTGGTGCCGTAAATTTTCAGAATTCCGACATATCCGTGTTTTTTTCGATCGCATTGAGTTCGCTCCAGACTTCATTCCTGTCTACCGTCGGGTCGCTCAAGTTGAATCTTGCCGAGCTCGTGACTAAGCCTACGTTGGAGTCCCTTCGCGAGATAGGGTCGTATCTCGTGGTTGACGTCTACCAGTTTTTCATTTACTCGGCCCATCCGGATCGGATATTGATGTGCTACGTGCTGTTCAATCAGAATCTGGGTTTTCTCGAGAATTCAGAGGAGTCATACAGCTTCAGTTCAGAGTTTGCTGGTTCCGTGATGCGATCAATAGGGTTTTGATTCCGTTCTTGAACTCGCGAATTACTGCCTCTGAGATTTCGCAGAAACCAAACTGGATTTGGGTTCACGAGCTGCACGTTCGGAGTTCGTCCATTTCTTTTTCCATTTCTATAAGCTGGTCGATCAAGTTATCTACTGAACTCGACCCGGTTGTGGAGCTCTGTATCAAAAGAGTGAAAGTGGAAGAGAAATGATTGCTTCGATGGAGCTCATTTCATGCTGAGCAGGTAATGGGCTCAAGTGGATCGGACCGAAATAAAAAATGGAAGAGAAAGCGAACCTGGACTCACTATTACTCAGACCCAAATTGGGATTTCTCATTGACCTTGGGATCACGGATTGGGCTTATACGGCAAGCCCAATCCGTAGAAGACTCAAGAAGGCCGAATAAAAAAAATCATCCAGAAATCTACAACAAGAAATTCAGCTAAGTGTTCTTTGTTATTATTATTATTATTATTATTATTATTATTATTATTATTATTAAGTGCAAATGAATCTGGACTTTGTATACTCCTATCTATTATTTTTATGTCAGGTAAAAAGGAATACCCCATATCAATGGTGAATTCCACGAAAGTGCAACGTTGGCCCGGACAAGCACCTAAGTGTCCACCAATTTTTCAGCTAATCTGTGATTAAAAGTCCCCCTTTATTCAAAAGAGACTCTCTATATTGGGAACATAGAGATGATCAATTATAAAAATCCCTCCCAAAAAATGGGAGATAAGTACTCTTTCTACTCTTCTGGTTTTAGGTGCAGATTAGCACATATTTTGTATACTAACACTTCACTCTATTTTATGTCAGGAAGCCGCAGCTCTATATCAATGGTCAATCCTATGGAAGCACAAAATCAGCTTGGAGGAGTCCTCAAGCGCGCACAAATTTCAAATTGTTGAATCAATTTGTTGTATTTCATTTTAAAAAATTCATACCCCAAAATGGAGAGGACAAAGTCCATCCGCAATTTAAATACCTGCACCATAAATCCCAAAGGGAAGAGCCAAGCCAATGCTTAGCCTCCCATTGGAGGTTTTTACTTATAGTAGTTAAATACCTGCAACTTAAATACCTGCACCTTAAATCCCAAAGGGAAGAGCCAAGCCAATGCTTAGCCTCCCGTTGGAGGTTTTTACTTACAGTAGTTAAATACCTGCACCTTAAATCCCAAAGGGAAGAGCCAAGCCAATGCTTAGCCTCCCATTGGAAGTTTTTACTTACAGTAGTTAAATACCTGCAACTTAAATACCTGTACCTTAAATCCCAAAGGGAAGAGCCAAGCCAATGCTTAGCCTCCCATTGGAGGTTTTTACTTACAGTAGTTAAATACCTGCAACTTAAATATCTGTACCTTAAATCCCAAAGGGAAGAGCCAAGCCAATGCTTAGCCTCCCATTGGAGGTTTTTACTTACAGTAGTTTAAATACTTGCAACTTAAATACCTGTACCTTAAATCCCAAAGGGAAGAGCCAAGCCAATGCTAGGCCTCCCATTGGAGGTGTTTATTCACTGTCATGTACTTCCTATAATTTAATTTTTGAATCATCAAACCCAAAAGATGAGTAGGTCGTAGTACTGCACAGAAGTGGTTAACACACTCCCTCTTACGGCTTCAGGGAATCTTTAACACTTAAAAAAATATAACAAATAAAAATATATACCATCCATGCATCCTATTTAAAAAGTGAAAACACAAAAGAGAATACCCTATTAAAGCCTTAGGAATAGACCAAGCCTGAGTTGCCGAATTAGGATATCCATGAAATTAAGGTACCGAAAGGGCATTAGTTTTAATTAACTAGTGTAACCAAGTCTCCGAGCTCATAATCTCTGGTTCGCAGGAATAAATTAGTTCTCCCGCTAATTTATTTAGGTTTCTAATCGACCTACCAAGAACGATTAGTGGCGACTCCAAATTTCAAAATCATTTAAACAAAAACCAAAGTTGCGATTCGGTAGGGCTTGGGAGGGTCCGCGTTGGGTTAGTCAAATCTAATTAACCTAATAATCCGTTAACCCCCTTTAAAATTTAAATTTGTTTTTTAGAGGGTCGCAACAAACACACATCTAAACTCAATTCAGTAAACAACATACGCCTCTTGCTAGAATATAAATCATCACATGCATATTGTGACCTCAAATCATACAGATGCCAATGCAGATGCTCAATGCTTGCCGGTGGCTCTCTGGGCACTGCCGGACTTCCTGTTTTCGGGTTGCCGGTGGCTCTCTGGGCACTGCCGGACTCAACCCAACCGGTGGCTCTCATCGGCACTGCCGGTCCCCGGCCACGTCTTAGACGTCTCAGGCCTGTGCCTCAACCCGTGTCTATTCACACCGAAGTTGGCACCCTTGTCTCTCCAGCTACCCCGTGCCGAGCACGTTCAGGCGCAAGTGCAATGACCGTGGCTCAATTAGCTCTGCGATCGGCACCTCCTTATCTCTCCGCATTCCCGGTGGCCCCCTAGACACTGCCGGGCCGTCCCGCACGGTTCTACGTACTCCGCCAAACGCATATGTCTCATGCCAATATGCAAATCAATGATGAGCATCACAAAATTCTCAATTGGCTCACTCCATAAACACTCATGCAAGCCAGTTTTGCCACATGCATTTCCCAAAATTATTCATATTGGCACACCATTCACCTCAAAATAAATCGAATAAAATAACCAAGCAATTCGTGTTGCAAAAAACTCGTATTTCAAGACCCGGTTTCCATTCTAAGTCACTTAGGTTCAAGGCAAACAATCTGGCACACGTGGTAATTTCTAGAGTCCATAAAGATTATCAATTGACCCCTAAGGTCAGCAATAAATAATCAACATTTGACGTCCAGGAAATTTAATATTTTTCATCATAAAATTTTCCTTACTAGTCCCTAGCATACTCGACATTCTAAGTCAAGTTTAGAAATGTGCTCACCCAAAAATCGAGTTCGAGCTTGGCTAGACGGTGGTGAGCTCGGGCCACAAACGGCAACGGCTAGTTACTGTTCCGGTGACACTATTCCGGCGGCACTATTCCGGCAACACTATTCCGGCGACACTGTTCACGGCGGCGACGACGGAATTGACGGCGATTTTCCAGCGACGAACAGAAACACAGCAACAAGCAAAACACAGCAGAGACAACGAGGATTGCAGCTACAACAAACAAAAGAAGAAAACCAACAAAACAGAGTCAACTTTGATTCAAAACTGGAAATTCTCGAGGAGGTTTTTCGCTGATTCATTTTCAGAATATCGAAGCTTAACGTCTTACAAGTACACAGGCGAAAACGGGGCTCGATTCGGACATCAGACGACCCCGAACGAGCTGATTTCCTTCGGGCGCGCGTGCTGGACGCGAGAAAACCGAGAAGACAGAGAGCAGCCGAGAGTGAAGACAGCAGTTGTTGAAAGGGAGACTGAGCAGCGGCGGTGAGTGAAGAAGAAGCAACACGGTCCAGCAAAGGACACGGGGAAAAGAGGTGCAGACGAGTTAGAACAGCAACCCAACAGAGAGCTCCCACGCTGCAGCAGAAGTGGAAGAAGAAAAACACAGCAGCAGCAAATTTGCAGCAGAAATTCCAGCAGCCAGAAGAAGTGAAACTGCAGCAGGAATTGAAGAAAGAAACACAACAGCTGATGGGTGAGAGAGAGCAGCGAATGGCGTGAGTCTCGGCTGAAGATAACTAGAAAAGAAGAAGAAGAAAGAAGGAAAAAAAAACCAGCCAACTTCCTTACGTGAACAGAAAAGTCAGTGGGCTCACTAAGCATGAAATTTTTGTCTGATTGGCAGGGGAAAAGAAGAGTAATTAATGAGGGAGGGAAACATGGATAGACGTTCGTGCATGAAGGGTAAAAATTTCGGCTGCAATGATGAGAACTCATCTCATCTACTTGATGAATTCGGCTGGGCAGATAAGGGAAAGAAAGAGAGAAAAAGAAGGGGCACGTGGAGTGGATTTCAGCTGGATTTGCGCAAGGAAGATGGGTCTAAAACGATAACTTCTCTAGTCTCCTGGTGCATGACTTTGAGGACGTCACAACTCTCCCCTCCTTATAGGAATTTCGTCCTCGAAATTTTCACTCTACTAACACTACTAATTACACAAACAAGTGAGGGTGCTTGCTCCTCATTTCATCTTCATTTTCCCACGTTGCACCTTCTGTTCCATGATGCTCCCAAATTACTTTGACAATGGGTATTGTCTTGTTCCGTAGGACGTGTTCTCTTCGGTCCACTATTCGTACGGGCCTCTCTACGTACGAGACTCGGTCATCAACTTCAATGACTTCATGATCGAGTATATGGCTCGAGTCCGGTTCGTACTTCCTCAGCATCGAAACATGGAACACATTATGCACTTGAGACAAATTTGGCGGCAACGCAAGACGGTACGCCAACGTTCCAATTCTTTCCAAGATCTCGAATGGCCCTACAAATCTCGGGCTTAACTTTCCCTTTTTCCCAAATCGAGATAGACCTTTCATTGGCGACACCTTCAAAAACACATGATCGCCTACTTGAAATTCCAATGGCCTACGTCGCCTATCTGCATAGCTTTTCTGGCGACTCTGAGCTGTTTTCAACCTGTCCCTTATCACCTTCACAGCCTCAACGGATTGTTGAACCAACTCTGGGCCAGTTATGCTCCTTTCGCCAATCTCGTTCCAGCAGATTGGAGTTCTACAAGCTCTCCCATATAGAGCCTCAAATGGAGCCATTCTGATGCTCTGCTGATAACTGTTATTGTATGCAAATTCCACCAAGTGCAACTGTTCTTCCCATCCACCTTTGAAATCTATTACGCAGGCTCTCAACATGTCCTCCAATGTCTGGATCGTCCTTTCTGTTTGTCCATCGGTCTGCGGGTGATATGCCGTACTGTACCTTAACTCAGTTCCTAAGGCAGCCTGCAAACTTTTCCAAAATGTCGCAGTAAAGCGAGGGTCACGGTCCGACGTGACTGTAACTGGTACTCCATGCAGGCGAACGATTTGACGCACATATAATTCAGCCAGCTTTTCCAGAGCAAAGTCCTTTCGCACTGCTATAAAGTGAGCAGATTTGGTCAGTCTATCGACCACAACCCAGATCGAATCGTTGCCTCTTTGACTCCTTGGTAAACCAGTCACGAAGTCCATCGTAACATGTTCCCATTTCCATTCTGGAATCTCCAATGGCTGTAGCAATCCTCCAGGTTTGCAATGTTGTGCTTTCACCTGCTGACATGTCAGACATTTCGCCACGTGTTTGGCCACATCGACCTTCATTCCGTTCCACCAGTAGTGCTGACGCAGGTCCTGATACATTTTCGTACTACCTGGATGAATGCTATAACTGCTACGATGCGCCTCTGTCAAAATCTCTTCCTTTAACTCCTCATTATTCGGCACGCACAAGCGTCCTCTGAAATTTAGGATTCCATCTTCTGTCACCTGAAACTCCGGTTTCCTCTTTGCCTCATCCATCGTCAAGATTTTCTGAATATCAGGGTCTGTAGACTGCAATTCCTTAATCCTCGAGTGAATTTTCGGTTCGACTCTCAAGGTGGCCATCAGACTCGAGAGGTGTCCTACCTCTATATTGAATTCTGAGTCTCTTATCCCTTCTAATAATTTCCACTCTTTAACCATCATATGCGCTATACTTGATTTTCGACTGAGTGCATCAGCTACTCTGTTCGCCTTTCCAGGATGATATAAAATGTCGCAATCGTAATCCTTCAAAGTTCCATCCAGCGACGTTGTCTCATATTCAACTCCTTTTGAGAGAACAGATACTTCAGACTCTGGTGATCCGTATAAATCTGAAACTTTTCTCCAACTAGATAATGTCTCCAGATTTTCAGTGCAAATACTATCGCCGCCAATTCCAAATCATGTGTCGGGTAATTCATCTCATGTGGCCTCAGCTGTCGAGATGCGTATGCTACAACCCGTCCATGTTGCATCAAGACACATCCCAGACCTCTTAACGACGCATCACTGTAGATCTCGAATCCTCCAGATCCTGACGGTATCGTCAATACTGGTGCAGTCGTCAACCTATGTTTAAGCTCTCAGAAGCCTTTCTCACAATTTTCCGTCCATTCGAACTTCGTCTCCTTTTTCAATAGACGCGTTAAGGGTCCAGTTATCGCAGAAAACTTTTCCACGAAGCGTCTATAGTAACCCGCTAGTCCTAAGAAACTTCTCACTTCAGTCACGATTGTCGGCCTAGGCCATTTTTCAACTGCTTCAATCTTTGACGGATCCACTGCAATTCCTTCTCCAGAAATTATATGTCCAAGGAACGCTACTCGATTAAGCCAAAATTCACACTTACTGAACTTGGCGTAAAGCGATTGCTCTCTTAAGGTCCGTAAAATAATACTCAGGTGTTGTTCGTGGTCCTCAGAACTTCTCGAGTACACCAGTATGTCGTCGATGAATACTATCACGAACCGGTCTAGGAACTCCTTGAATATCCTATTCATCATATCCATAAAGGCGGCAGGAGCATTAGTTAATCCAAATGGCATGACCGTAAACTCATAATGCCCATACCTCGTCCTAAACGCCGTTTTCGGTACGTCCTCCTTTCTGATCCTCAACTGGTGATAGCCTGTCCTCAGGTCTATCTTAGAGAATACAGACGCTCCTTGCAGTTGATCGAATAAGTCATCTATCCTTGGCAACGGATACTTATTCTTGATCGTCACCTGATTCAACTGCCTATAGTCAATGCACAGACGCAATGACCCGTCTTTCTTCCTCACGAATAATACTGGAGCACCCCATGGCGAAGCACTTGGGCGAATAAATCCTTTATCCAGCAGTTCCTGCAATTGAACCTTCAATTCCTTCAACTCTGACAATGCCATCCTATAAAGCGCTTTAGATATTGGCTCTGTCCCAGGAGCCAATTCAATTGCAAACTCCACTTCCCTTTCAAGTGGCAATCCTGGCAACTCTCGTGGGAAAACATCAAGAAAATCACGTACTACTGACAAGTCTTCAAGCCTTACTCCCTCAACTGATGAATCAGTTACAGAGGCTAGGTACCCTTGGCACCCTTGGTCCATCAACTTAGTCGCTTCCAGTGACGATATCCAAGAAATCGAGGTTCCTCCTCGGTTTCCTCGAAATTCGAATCTAGAGTGACCAGTCGGATTAAACTGAATCACCCTACTACTACAATCAATTACTGCCCCATGTTTAACTAACCAATCCATTCCAATTATTACGTCAAAGTCAAATATGGGCAGGACAGCCAGATCAATCAATCCTTCTCTATCACCCAAGGATATCTTACACCATTGACATCCTAACAAGATGACCATTTTATCCTTTAGTGGGGTGACCACATGCAACAATGTTTCTAATGGTCTTACATCAATACCAGCCAGTGCAACAAATTGTTCAGACACAAACGAATGAGATGCTCCCGGATCAAATAAAGCATACGCGGCATGATCACATAAAGAAATGGTACCTGTGATCACGCCAGGTGCGTTCTCAGCTTCTCCCCGCGCCATCGCGTACACTCTTCCTTGCGCTGGCGGTCGATTCAGATTTTCTTGGGGAGCAGCCATCGCCTGTGGTCCAGCTAGCTGTCTTTGCTGTTGAAACTGTGGTCCCCGGTTCTTCCTCGGGCAATACCTCGCAATATGCCCTATCTGACCACACTCGTAGCATGCTCCTGTCTTTCTTGGGCACAAACCAATTGCATGCCTCTGTCCACAATCACGACACCTTGCACTACCAGGGGGTGTCGGTTTTCCCAGAGTCCTTCGGGGTGGAGGGATAAATCTTCTATTATCCATCATTGGTCTTTTTCCAAAACTCCTGTCATCTCGTCTTGGCATGAATCGCGATCCAGATGCAGCGACTCGTTCATTTATATCTCTTTCGAACTCTTGAGCCCTTTCATACATCGCCCCATAGTCCCTCAATCCTGCGGTAATTAGTCGACTACGGAGTTCCGGCCTCAATCCTTCACGGAACCTCCTTGCCTTATCCTAGGCATTCTCTATCATCCTAGGAGCAAACTTGGATAGCCTTGCAAATTCTGCCTCATATTGATCCACTGTCATCTTCCCCTGACGAAGTCGGAGGAATTCTTCCATCTTTCTTTCCTGCGCGGCTTCCGAAAAATATTTCCCGTTAAACGCTTCACAAAAAGCCGTCCAGTCCGGCATGGTACCTTCAGGAAAGACTCTTCCTCGGGTGGCCTTCCACCAATCATCTGCGGTGCCTTGGAGCTAGTAGACGGCTAATGAAACCCTTTCTTCCCCAGTACAGCCTAGCACTTCAAACGCTTTCTCTAGTTGCTCTGCCCAAAGGGAGGCTGCTTCAGGTCCTCCTGTTCCATCAAATTTCGGTGGATGCAACTTCAGAAATTGCTCCACTAGATGAGGTGTCTATCGACCTCCAATGCCAGGAGCATTATTCACATTGGCTCCATGCACGACAGCTAACGCGGCCTCAGCAGCTTGGGCCACAGTGACAGCTCTTTCTTCAGCCTGCCTGCCCATCAAGGTACCAACTTCTGCCAATACTCTCATGATATCCCCAATGCTTGGATATTCTGCAGCTTGAGCTCCTGCAGCTGGAGCACCTAGAACTTGAGCTCTTGCAGTTGAAGCACCTGCAGCTTGAGCTCTTGCAGTTGGAACACCTGAGCCAGACACACTTGCATACTTCTTTGGTCTATTTCTGTTGCTCATTGTCCTTAGTCTGGCTCACTTACACCTGCTATTATTCCATCAAGGAATTAAGACCTAAACCACCAATCAGGGTCTAGCAGCAAGCAATAGCAGGCTAGAGAATATATAATTACTAACAATCACATGCGCCAATCAAGAACGGACATACGTGCCCAATCCTAGTCCAACTTATGGGACTTTCTCTATCTAACTACCCCATAAATTCTCATCCTTATCACTCCAAGCCTCGAACATTCTCTTATCGAGCTGACCTTGCTCTGATACCACTCCGCACGAGGATGTCACGCCCCGGACCCGTCGGACGCGCAACATCCCTTCACCTGCTAATTCGCTCATCGCTTGGCCAACACTGGCGACGGCCCAGGACTCGTCGCGGCCAAACGACGGTTAACAAATGCGACAGCGGAAAGCATACAAACCCCTGACAAACACACATGTAGAATAGAGAGATAGAGAAGATCTAATTTACATATAACAATAATAGGCTTTATACAACCAGGAGAGGAGGCTAACATCTGAACCTCGAAACACAAGCCGATCATGGTCAAAAAGGAAACAAGCCAAACCAAAAAGGTCACTACGCCTCATCTTGGCATCCTCGAGGAACTACTCATCCTCCTCAGACAACGGAAACTCCTCTGCATCAGTTTCCTCCGATCCCGGAGATCCAGGCTCGCCATCTGCCTGCTCGACGAACACGTCGTCTGCTCCCTCGATCTCCATTACTACGTCCCCATCTACATCCTGGACATCCATTGGCTCAGGGTCTACAACCTCACCTTCAAAAGTGGCCGCATTCATCGGGCCTGTCGGCCCCATCAAAAAGACTGGTATATCCAAACCCTGCAGAAGACCCTGCCACAACTCCTGACCCACCCGACGGTACCATCCCTCGTATCTATGAGGGAGCAAAACGTCGTAGCCTTCGTCGACCCATACGGTACAGCTATGCCGCTCATACGAAACTCCATCCATAATAGGATATGAAAATACCTGTGTCTCAATCTCCTGAGGGATCCCGTGGCGGACAGGGGGAATACGATAAGTCATACCTACGGTCGAGGGTCTGAAATGGCGATCAGCCAAAAATAGGTGAGTCGAAACTCAGTGAACACACATCTAAACTCAATTCAGTAAACAACATGCGCCTCTTGCTAGAATATAAATCATCACATGCATATTGTGACCTCAAATCATACAGATGCCAATGCAGATGCTCAATGCTTGCCGGTGGCTCTCTAGGCACTGCCGGACTTTCTGTTTTCGGGTTGCTGGTGGCTCTCTGGGCACTGCCGGACTCAACCCAACCGGTGGCTCTTATCGGCACTGCCGGTCCCCAGCCACGTCTTAGACGTCTCAGGCCTGTGCCTCAACCCGTGTCTATTCACACCGTAGTTGGCACCCTTGTCTCTCCAGCTACCCCGTGCCGAGCACGTTCAGGCGCAAGTGCAACGACCGTGGCTCAATTAGCTCTGCGATCGGCACCTCCTTATCTCTCCGCATTCCCGGTGGCCCCCTAGACACTGCCGGGCCGTCCCGCACGGTTCTACGCACTCCGCCAAACGCACATGTCTCATGCCAATATGCAAATCAATGATGAGCATCACAAAATTCTCAATTGGCTCACTCCATAAACACTCATGCAAGCCAGTTTTGCCACATGCATTTCCCAAAATTATTCATATTGGCACACCATTCACCTCAAAATAAATCGAATAAAATAACCAAGCAATTCGTGTTGCAAAAAACTCGTATTTCAAGACCCGATTTCCATTCTAAGTCACTTAGGTTCAAGGCAAACAATCTGACACACGTGGTAATTTCTAGAGTCCATAAAAATTATCAATTGACCTCTAAGGTCAACAATAAATAATCAACATTCGACGTCCAGGAAATTTAATATTTTTCATCATAAAATTTTCCTTACTAGTCCCTAGCATACTCGACATTCTAAGTCAAGTTTAGAAATGTGCTCACCCAAAAATCGAGTTCGAGCTTGGCTAGACGGTGGTGAGTTCGGGCCACGAACGGCAACGGCTAGTTACTGTTCCGGCGACACTATTCCGGCGGCACTATTCCGGCGACACTATTCCGGCGACACTGTTCACGGCGGCGACGACGGAATCGACGGCGATTTTCCAGCGACGAACAGAAACACAGCAACAAGCAAAACACAGCAGAGACAACGAGGATTGCAGCTACAACAAGCAAAAGAAGAAAACCAACAAAACAGAGTCAACTTTGATTCAAAACTGGGAATTCTCTAGGAGGTTTTTCGCTGATTCGTTTTCAGAATATCGAAGTTTAACGTCTTACGAGTACACAGGCGAAAACGGGGCTCGATTCGGACACCAGACGACCCCGAACGAGCCGATTTCCTTCGGGCGCGCGTGCTGGACGCGAGAAAACCGAGAAGACAGAGAGTAGCCGAGAGTGAAGACAGCAGTTGTTGAAAGGGAGACTGAGCAGCGGCGGTGAGTGAAGAAGAAGCAACACGGTCCAGCAAAGGGCACGGGGAAAAGAGGTGCAGACGAGCTAGAACAGCAACCCAACAGAGAGCTCCCACGCTGCAGCAGAAGTGGAAGAAGAAAAACACAGCAGCAGCAAATTTGCAGCAGAAATTCCAGCAGCCAGAAGAAGTGAAACTGCAGCAGGAATTGAAGAAAGAAACACAGCAGCTGATGGGTGAGAGAGAGCAGCGAATGGCGTGAGTCTCGGCTGAAGATAACTAGAAAAGAAGAAGAAGAAAGAAGGAAAAAAAACCAGCCAACTTCCTTACGTGAACAGAAAAGTCAGTGGGCTCACTAAGCATGAAATTTTTGTCTGATTGGCAGGGGAAAAGAAGAGTAATTAATGAGGGAGGGAAACATGGACAGACGTTCGTGCATGAAGGGTAAAAATTTCGGCTGCAATGATGAGAACTCATCTCATCTACTTGAAGAATTCGGCTGGGCAGATAAGGGAAAGAAAGAGAAAAAAAGAAGGGGCACGTGGAGTGGATTTCAGCTGGATTTGCGCAAGGAAGATGGGTCTAAAACGATAACTTCTCTAGTCTCCTGGTGCATGACTTTGAGGACGTCACATGAGTCTTCTCATACCCTTATGGTGCCGCTCCATGATTTTCATGAGCTGTTTTGTGTTAAATACAGTTAGGAATGATCGTCGCCAAAGCAGTGCTCGACCAAAGCTTAAACGGTGATTTTAGGTTGTTTTTTCTTAGTTCAAAAGTTGCGTATATGCATACTGGAAAGAATAGATTGCATTCCAGGCAAAATCATGGGGTTGCGGCGATGATTTAGTCATTTCTAGGGTTCGGCGCAGACATAGCGCCACATGGCAGCCACGTCAGCCGCATAGTCAAATAGAGTAGATCAACGACTGGGGTTAGGACACACGTCAAAATCGTATTTTTTGGAATAAATTTTTTTAGTCTATATTTTATAATCATTTCAGAAAATAAAAATAATGGACGGTCTTGGATTAGTCTTTAGGTTTGATCTCAGCCACAGATTATTAAGATGGACGAGTGGTTAGATCAAGGCCATGTGGCAAACTTTCATCCCTAGGATTCATAATGGGCAAGAGAATAAAAAATATGTAAAAATTCAAAAAAAATTAAAAATTAAAAAATCTTGCTCAAGACTACGTCGTTTTGGTCTGGATATTCAGTAAGGATTCCGGGTCGAGCTCGATTAATGGGCCGGGTCAAGTCAACCTGACCCGATCCAAAGAATTAAAATTAAAAAAATAATAAAATAATAAGATTAGAATAAAAATAATGGGAAACTTAGGAAATCAACAAAAATTTAAAAAAAACAAAAAAAAGAAAATCTAAACTACGCCGTTTCGGTCCGGGGAATAAAAATAATAAAAATATTTAATAATAAATAAATAAATAAAAATTGGAAATCATAAAAAAAATAAAAGGAAAATTTTAATAAATAAAACAAAAATAAAATAAAAAAGGAAAAATCATAAAAAAAAAAATAGAAAAAATCTTAGAAAAGTCAAAAAAATCAGGGAATAATTGGATAAATATATAATAAAGAAAAATGGGAAAATAAATAAAAACTCCATAAATTCAAAAAATTCAAAAAATGTTAAGAGGTTGGATAATTTCATGAATTAAAAAAAATTAAAAAAAAGTAATTATACAAAAATTCTAAAACAAATCCCAGAAAATAGGAAAAATCCTAGAAAAGACCAAAAAATCCTAAAATTTCCCAAAAAAATAGAAAAGTCCTTAGACCTCAAACAAATGTTAGAAAAAATTCAGGAAAATTCATAAAAAATTTGAAAAAATCCCAAAATTTCTCAAATTTTGTGAAAATTAGGGAAAAACCACATTCCACTAGTTTGACCTGATTTCACATTTTTGGACTTCCTGAGCCTTCCAAAATTACCATTTTGCCCATCTGGCCAACCTGACCCAATTTTTTCCAAATCACCTCCTAACTTAGTTGGTATTCTCCCTAGTCTTCCAAGATTCCTATAGGCTCATTTCGATTCGTCTCAGCTTGATCTAATGTGAATTCTCATCTTCTTGATTGGGCAACTTTTTATGGTTGTGATTGATAGGTTAGTTTTCCCACTTGCATGAACCCCTTAGACTTTTAGGCTTCCCCCTATCCAGAACAACACCTGCATGAATTCTCTAAGATAGAAGATCACTCAACTTAGGTACTGAAAGAGCGTCGATAGCAATATCGACGTAACTAAATCCCCGAATCTAGATCTCTGGTTTTCATAGGATCGAATGATCTCTCCCAATCGTTCAATAAGGTTTCCAGTCATACCCTCCAATAAATGACTGGTGGCGGCTCCGATGACATGCACACTGATCACTGTTGACACCTGATTTTTAATCATCTTTTCTCTTTTAAAATTAATAACAAAATCCATAAAATTTCATAAAATTAAAAAATCAACTTTGGGGACCTTGGCCAAGCCTAGAGAACTAATTTTGACCGAAAAATAATTTTTCATATTTTTAGTATTTTTCGATATTTTTATTTTTGAAAATTTTAAAAAATCAAGAAAAAAAATGAGAAAATTGCAAAATCAACTTTGGAAGCCTTGGCCAAGCTTAGGCAACCATTTTTGAATAAAAATTAATTTTTATATTTTATTTATTTATTTAAATATAGTTTTTAGAAATTAGGAAAATATTTAATAAATAATAGCATTTGAGGCCACAAAAATACATAAAAATAGTCAATATTTTTCCTTTAAATCCCTTTTCATGTTGACCATCGCAAATTTAAAAAATCCAATTTGGGGTCGTGTATTCCTTAAAGAGCATAATCTCGAATCGGGCCTAAAAAAATTCAATTTGAGTCAATTTATTTTCATTTTTCACTTTTAGGAGTTGTGACATTGTTCTCTAATATTTCAAATTTTCATCTTGGCCCAATTATACCTAGAATGACTCAATTTTACAAACAGGGCTTTAATTAAATTTTGCATTATTTTCAATAGCAAGAAATGAGCTTAAATTCAACATGCGGTAGGTGTGTCGAAAATTGTGAGGAGATTTGGACTTAAAGAAATATTTCTCCATGGACTAAATTGCAAATACTTAAAATCTCATGGACTAGAGTACAAATACCTAACACTTGAGGGATTATTTTGAAAATAACAAAAAGAAGAGTTAGTGGAGAAATTAGAATAGATAAGGGAAGATGGAGAAGAGGAGATGAAGATGGGAAGATGTAGAAGAGGAGATGGAGAAGAGAAGACAAAGAAAATAAGATGAGAATAGAGAAGGGAAGATGGAGATGAAGAAGAGTTAGTAGAATGGGATATAGATATGAAGAAGGGAAGATGAATATGAAGAAGAGTTAGTGGAGAAATTAGAATGTGAGATAGAGATAGAGAATGGAAGATGAAAATGAAGAAGAGTTAGTGAAGAAATTAAAATGTGAGATAGAGTTAGTGGAAAAATTAGAATGAGAAATAGATGAGTGGGTTATAAAAGGAGAAAGAAGTGAGCTTGAGAGATGAATTTTTTTGGGGAGAGAAAATTTGAATGTTTGAGAAGGTTTTGAGATATTGAAGAAAAATTAGAGAGAAATAAAATACCAAAAAGAGAGAGAAAATTTTGAAGATGGTGGGAGTTTAAAATTAGGAGTTATCATCACCAATCCCTTCATCGATCAACATAAATCAAGAGTTCATCCTCGTCAACGAGCAAGTAAATTCGAGCTAAGTGTTTTTATTTATTTATTTATTTATTTATTTATTTATTTGTGGTTTTAATCTCAAATTAGCACAAATTGTATACACTTTCTCCATCTCCCTTTTTCCCATATTTTATGGCAGGTAAAAAAAAAGGGACAACTCCGTATCAACGATAAATTGAATGGAGGTGCAAAGTGAGCCCAAACAAATTCTAAGGTGCCCATCAAATTTGCAGCCGACCCGTCAACGGATTTTAGTTCAAATTGTTGAAACATTTGTTATATTTTATTTTAAAGAACTAAAACCTCAGAATGGAGAGGCAAAGTGCATCCACTGGAGGTCGTTTATTTCCTGCAATTTAAATTTCTGCACCATTAAACCCCAAAGGGAAGAGCCAAGCCAATGCTAGGCCGCCCATTAGAGGTTTTTACTTACTGCAATTTAAATTCCTATACCATCAAACCCCAAATGGAAGAGTCAAGCCAATGCTAGGCTGTCCATTGGAGGTTTTTACTTACTGCAATTTAAATTCCTGCACCATCAAACCCCAAAGGGAAGAGCCAAGCCAATGCTAGGCCACCCATTGGAGGTTTTTACTTATCGTTATTTAAATTCCCGCAATTTAATTTCTGCACCATTAAACCCTAAAGGGAAGAACCAAGCCAAGGTTGGGCCGTCCATTGGAAGACTTTATTTACTGTCATTGACTTCTGCTGTTTAATTTTTGAATTACCAGACCCCAAAGTGAGTAGACTGTAACACTGCACAGAAGTCGTTAACACACTCCCTCTTTCGGCTTCAGGGAATTTTTAACACTTTGAAAATAAAAAAAATACCACCCATGCATCCTATCTAAAAAGTGAAAATACAAAAAAAAGAACACCTCACTAGAGTCTTATGAATAAATCAAGCTTGAGTTGTCAAATTAGGATATCCATGAAATTAAGGTACCGAAAGGGCATTAGTTTTAATTAACTAGTGTAACCAAGTCTCCGAACTCATAATCTCTGGTTCGTAAAAGTAATTTAGTCCTCCCGCTAATTTACTTAGGTATCTAATCAACATACTAAAAATGATTAGTAGCGACTCCAAATTTTAAAACCATTTGAACAAAAACCAAAGTTGCGATTCAGTAGGACTTGGGAGGGTCCGTATTAGGTTAATTCATTTAATAAACCTAATAATCCGTTAACTCGATCGAAAAAAAAATTCCTAGGGTCGCGACAATCACATGTCACCCGACCATACTAAGGTCGACTTGATTTAAAATATCCCTGACGCGATTTGGTATGGGCCTAGGAGGGCCCGAGCTAAATCTACATATCAAAATGGACCTAGCAATCCATTAACTCTCTCGGGATCCGAAAATATCAGGAGGGTCGTGACATGCATTTAAAAA
The DNA here is from genome assembly GCA_016432845.1 of Psidium guajava. Lineage (NCBI taxonomy): Eukaryota > Viridiplantae > Streptophyta > Magnoliopsida > Myrtales > Myrtaceae > Psidium > Psidium guajava. Next base: position 31,146,501 of record CM028229.1, on the reverse strand, counting down.
AATAAATAAAAATAAATCGGTCCACTTCGGGCAATCCGGTTCCCTCTTGGACTGGGAACCAGAATGAAAATTACTGGGTTTAATTTTATGGAATTGGGAACCAGATCGGCACCCTAGGAAACCGAACCGAACCAGCCATTTTGGTTTAGCCCAAACGGTTTCCTATTTGATCAGTCCATCTTACTCTTCTGTACTTTGAACCACAACCTCAAAAAAATGAAATTAAAAATGACAACATAAGCAATAGGAAAAGCTCCAAATGTGTTTCATGTCCAAACTGAAAAACCCAGAAAGGAGCTCCAATAATCGAGAAGGAACAACGTCAATTTTTTTCCTCCTTGTGCTCCAAATCAAGACTCCCCATATGGAATTTCCACTAATTAAGATCCCGAATTATGATTGCTTTCTGCAGGACAATAATCCGGATGAAAATACTCGTATTGAATAATTCACAAACACTGATGAAAAGAAGAAGTTCAACTGGAAAATAAACAACTGGTACTTTTATTCTCAATGACGTTGAAAATTATCAAGTTGTGCATAAAAAAGAGGGTTAATATCACGAAATACCCCAAACTGGTATACTTATGACAAATTTACTTCAAATTATTTTTTTACAAAAAAAAAACCCCTAATTGATATACTTGTAACAAATTTAGCCTAAACTGGAACATCTATGATAAATTTGCCATCCATTAGCTGTTAAATCTAATCATCAAATTGCTAAGTTGGATAACGCGTAACAGTTGATAGGTGTACCAGTTTGATATTTTTACCCTCTATTTATCACATATGTATCGATTTAGGATGTTTCATGGTATTAACCCAAGTTAATGGACAATAAATTTATCACAAGTGTATTAATTTTGAATTTTTTGTGGTAAAAAAAATTAGTTTATGGTAAGCAATGGTGTACCAATTTAGGGTTTTTGGTAGTCAAAAAAATAGTTTGGGGTAAATTTGTCGCTGTGTACCAGTTTGGGGTTTTTGTGGTTAAAAAATAATTTATGGTAAATTTATCAGTTTGAGGGTTTTCATAGTAATAACCCTAAAAACAAAAACCCACCCACGTCAAAGCTTAACCTAACTATTTCAATTATGATATCATGAGTCCCCCCATACCATATGAGTAAAACCCTAAACGTCACCATGAACCGTTCATAGCTTTCGAGCCATGCAAAATGGGTCAGCCCCGTCGTCCATGCCACAAAGAGACATGTGGATCAAACGTACTTTCAGAATGTCTTATGATGATTACGACGTGAAAAATTACGGTTACGACTCCACTCTACTTATACTTCCCCCCGATTGCAAAGCTAAATATTCTTCGACGTAAGAATTTGAAGATCATCTCATCATCGCATATAGATAAGTGAAGCATATGGTGGGATCAAAAGGAGAGTGTGAAAAAACAAAACTTTCGAGAGCGTTGATAAGATGAAAGTGCAAATGCTTTCAAAATCTAAGTGTTCCGAATACGGCATGCATCAGATTTTACATCTTAATGCAAAGGATCACACAGTATAGTTTTTTTTTTTAAATGACTTTTCAGTAGGATTCCGAAGCATATAAACAGCTGCAAAATGGATGAAATTACCGATTAATTTAAGGCATCTTACGAGAAAGATAAGATGCCTATCGTTACAGGGCGTTTCTGCATGATTCCTGAAGCGTGCTAATTTGACTTGGATTAAGAATCAGGATTAGGTGAGTCGGGCATGGACATGTTGGAGGCGCAACTGAGATTTCATCTTCTGGTGCATATCTATCCTTTCGAGTAACATGGGTCAACGAATAAACCTTGAACCAAAAACAAATTAGAGAAGGCTCTTGTCAACAATTACCCGCCTCGTGTTAAGATCACTTAGCAAGTGTATCCGAATATTCTGAAAATTGAAAATGACCCATCTACAAAAAATTTACTTACTCGATGGCCAAAGAAATAAATCTACTAAAAACTAAACCCACGAACCGTGATTTATGTGACTTAACAAGTATTATAAGGGCATTATCTAATATGTACGAGAATCTATCGGCTACAACTATTTAATTCACGTTAGCGCTGATTGTGCCGCTTAGCACGGCTTACTTTCCCATCGGTGATTTCCAGTAAAAAAATTATTTTTTTTTGGTAAAGACCAGTAAAAAAAATTATAATGGGTCCAGTAAAAAAATTATTCGAATGGACTCAATTGAAGAAATGAAAAATATTTAAGACTTAATTGATAAACTTGAAAGATTTAAAACTGAACTAATCAAATTATAATGGGTTTATGACTTTTTGAATAATTTTTCCCAACAAGCATTATAGGAGCATTATCTAACATGTACAAGGATCCACCAGCTGCAACTAGTTAATCTTGTCGCCAACTTTGAGAAAATAGGAAACAAGTGGGGTCTTGCAATAGCCAAGGCACATGTTTCCTAAAAAAGAAACGAAAACTTCCTTCAAGGATGGGTTCATTTAAGAACGAGGGTTTAGAGGATGTTCCCTGGTCAAATGCGTTCCTGGGAAGGTTCTTTGGCACGAACTGGGAAGGCCATTGTTCCCCATAACTACTATTGAAAAAATTACTCAATAATAATAATAATAATAATAAGATGTACATAAAGAATAAAAAAAACGAAAAGGCCTTGATTTACGTCAATCATGCTTGTGAGGAATGCATGGGACTGAAAATGGTAAAACATAAAATAATACGACAACTGTGCAGGAGATATCGTGATCTGCTCTTCCCCAGGCCCTTGCGCCGTTCTCAAGTCGGAATAGAAAGTTGACAATTCCAATCCAGGGAAGGTTCAGACAGGAGAAGGGAATCCCCAATTCTGTAGTACCCAAGTCAGCCTCTTGATAGCAACTGACGTTCGTGGCGCGACGTGGCTGAGTCAACCTCGATACATCTTGATTGGCTGAACGAGCAAAGGGACTTCTAGGAAAGTCTGATCGGAAGACGGGAAGATAGGGTCCTTCCTGAAGGTTTTCAGAGGAGAAGATAGGCCTTTGTAGTTTTATTCAGCTCATAATGACAAAGATTTACCTTTTGATATCAAGCTGTTTCTCCGAAAAGCGGAAATCTCATGAATGAAATGGAATGGAATAGAATCGACAAAAGCAATGGAAAAGAGTTTTTTTTTTTTTTTGTTGATTATGGACAGGAACGATGCTGGTAGTGGTAATTCAAAGGTTGCCAGAATAAAAAAAAAAGGTGCACGAATTTAAAGAAGTTAATTTCATAGGAAAATTACAGATGAAAGTAATTATGCAAGGACTAATGTTTTGTTGTTGTTGATTGTGGCCTTAACAACATGGGGTTTTATAGCTTATAGAAATGCAGGTAGTGGTAATCTCACCACCTTGTTGTAACGACATCCTGCACTATCGTTCGCCTTACAATTTCCGAATGCTTTGTTCATCACGCTTCTACTTTGACCAAATGCTACTCTCATTGATTGAGCTTGCTATTGATCAATATCGGCCAAGAGTTGATTATTTTTTGTTGCCCACACAAACATTTGGGAAACCATGAGATTTAGAATTGCACTTGTCCTAACCATAATTTCATCTGATTTGGCTATGAGGTGAGTAGATTCACTGGAGTCAGGAGCACCAATTGAATAGGCTAAAATCGCGCAAGCAAGTCACGCTAACACAATAAATGAGAAATGCTTTCCTGACAATATTGTCAATAATAGTACAATCTCAATCGTAGATTAATACATCATCACCGCGTGTTTTGCTAAAGTATTCGTTGATGGAGAGATCATGTTACTATAAATAATTGACAGTACTGTTAGAGCGTTAGGCTAATAATATTCTACGATAAATTAGCCGGGTAAACGGGTTAACAAAATTTATGACAAAAGCAAAACGGGTAATCAATCTTTCTGAGGGTAAATTCAACTTTTCTTCTTAGGGATCATTCGCCCTTTTGAACCCGATAAAAAAGAGCGAAAGTTGGGGGAGCGTTGAAGCTCGTGGTGAGAAAGTGACTTTTCTTCTTAGCTCGGCTGAAATGAATCATTTCATGATCTTTTCGGAGGTCTAATCTGACGCAGAGCAGTTGGTAAGAACACGAACCTGATTTGACACTACACATGATTAAAATAATAATTAAAAAATTAGGAAGTCATATGAAGCTAGCGTGCGTTTCCACTCGGCTACCGGGAGAGCACTTAAAAACGGCTACAAAGGGAAAAAAAAAAACGATGTGATGCATATTCTCAAGTAGAGCTGCAACGATTTGATATCGGCCGGTTCAGCTCTGGATTGATCTCGATTTTGAAAAATCGTGACTGGAATCTACTGGGTCTAATTTCGTCGAGGAGGCCATCAGGGGTTCTAAGATCCGAGGCTAAAGGGGTTGTCGAGTTAGAATATCCATGTTCACGCTGAGCCCTATGCAAAGTCAGGACCTCTGAAATGCGACGTTCTTGTGGAAATCTCTCGTGCGATGAGCGGTCATCTAGGAGTTGGCCCAATTGTAGCCTCATGCTGCTTAAAAGACAACAACCCAACATTCAATTTAGCCCAAAGAAGAAGTGACCTAATCATTAGTGGGCCAGAAGCCATAAAAAACCATGCACAATGCACGAGTGACCTCAGAAGCAACATGATAATCTTAGAGCAGTTAGTGCTCGTTCCAAGTGTGAAATGTGGCTACATCTTTGGAAATTACCTGATAACTCTACGAAAGTAGAGTTAAAGTGCTTCTAAAATGAGGACAATCGAGTTTAGTCATTCGAGTTTTATTTATTTTTTTAGTGTTTTTGCTTTACTTTAATATTTTGGTTGTGGTTAGATGATTTTTATATTAATCCTCATATTTTCATGCTCGGGTTTCTCAGTGCGGTCTTGCTATGTGCAGGTGTGATGAGGAAGAATGAAGTGAAGAGCATCAGTGAGAAGTTTTGGAAAACTGCAGCCTTAAAGTCGTTGAAGACAGAACCGAGATGGATGCATCCGCCTGGGAGACGGACGCGTCCATCTGCAATATGTGGCCGTGTACAGAACCAAGACGGATGCATCCGTCTGAGGACGGACGCATCCATCCGCACGCAATCGAATATGCGCGACGGGCGATTTTTCCTTTGTTGCCACGGCATGAAGATTTTATCCTATTAGAATATTCTGTTTTGATATTTTAGGATTTGGTTTTCTTATTTTAAGGGCTAAAAGAAGATTATTCTTTGAGGATATCTTAGGAAAATCTTAGGGGGTTTAAATAGAAAAGAGGAGATAACCCTAACGGGGATGACCTTTTGAAGCAAACTTCGGCTGGGGAGCTGCATTCTGAAAAAGAGGAGAGAAGAAGACAACGTGGAGTGACGGCTAGGGTTCTAGACGAAAATCGAGATCAAATCAGGCTAATCTTCAAGTCGGAAGACCGAAAGACAAGATTCCCTATCTCTTTTCTCTTTTTCTTATGTCGTTCTTCATGTTTTCTTCGAGAACGGTAATATTTGATTTCCCCATCATGAACTAATTTACTTTTCTAGAACTATGACGGAACCTCGTGTTCCTATGTGTTTCATGAGCTCCTTTGTTTAATGTTAATTGAATTTCTCCAATTGTTTATCCTTGTTGTTCTTAATGCATGTTGATTGATTGGCCACCGATTATCATAGATTCAATAATCTAGGGAGACTCGGGAGAGTAGTCTAGATTTAGATCACGACTTGGATAACCTAAGTAGTCTAAGTGTTGGAAAACTGGACTAATTGTGTAAAGGATAGTGATATACCGGAACACCTTAGGTAACCAATTAGGATTGAAACATAATGGGTCACCACTAATTCACTTGCCTAGGAATAGAGTGAGTAATTCGATATCGGTGATACGTTTTCTTACATTCGGAAGAAGTATGAGGAGATATTAGAATCCTAGGTTAGCAATTGGATGATTCGATAGCATAAGAAAGGGAGGGATTGAATGCATATGTCGCGAGGTGAAGTTATATGTCATAGATCTTTTCGCTGTTAATTGTTGCATTGTTACTTTCCATTTTATCACTTTTTAATTCGACTATTTCAAAATTTATTTTCAACTTGACCTTAAAACGATTGCCGAGAACAACGTTAAGAGAATTTCGTAATACGATTCCCTGTGGGTTCGACCCTTGCTTGCCCTTGCTATATTTTAGTTAGGTCAGATAAGGATTTATTTTTGTTGCGTTGACGACGCGCATCATTACCCACCACCGTCGCCCTGTTAGACCGGAGCGAATGGAGATAGCAAGGACAAAGAGGGAGAAAATTGTAGATACTTATTCCACATATGACAGAAAAATTATGAAATAGTTGTCAACATATTATAACTATGTCGATTCAGTTTTAAGCTTTCTTTTTTAGCCAATTGGGTCTTAAATCCTTTGCAATTGTATTAATTCAGTTCATTTTGTACACCGACGCTGACGTGAATATTTTTTAATAATATTTTAATAACCTCCTAGTTTTTTACTTTTTTTTTCCTTTTCTAAGCCTAAACCTAATGCTACTGGGGCCACAAAGCCCTCGCCAGAGCTTGCCGGCCAAAGTAGAAGTAGGTTTAGGTTTAGGGAACAAAAAAATAAAAGAAAGAGAAAAAAATTAAAAAAAAACTAAAAATTAAAATATTATTAAAAGATGTCAAGGAGAACATTGGCTGGTAAAAAAAAGTTGATATGGCTAGCAACGACACCTAGAGGGGGGGTGAATAGGTGCTTCTAAAATTTTTGAGTTATAAGCGCAAGCAAGCACAAAAACTAAATAGATCAAGTATGCACGAAATAAAGGAGTTCAGAAGGAGAAATGTGCACACAGATTTATAGTGGTTCGGATATAGTAAGCCTACGTCCACTCTCCCACGATGACAGCCGATTGACTGGATTTCACTATGATGATTGCAAGGTTACAATGAACTTCTCTCAACTCACTCACAAGAGTATTTTCACGAGAAGTTACAATAACTTTCCCAACAGTTTTGCTCGTCTTTTTCTATTCTCTCACTTGTCGTATCTATATCCTTTTTAAACGAATACCAGCACCCTCCTTTTATACCCCTTTCATCTCGAATGAGCCGTTGTCAAGGTGCTCCACGGGATCACTCGTCAATCTTCAATCAATCTTGATTGAGCGAGATAAACTTGGAAAGATGCTAGGTAGCCGTTGAAGAAGGATTCTGGTTACTTCAGATTCAGTCGTCCATACAACTAAATCTTCAGTTTCCATGTTGAATCTTCTAAGGAAGAAACGAAAGATATTATCCAATCAAAGGATTTTGTCTTAATAAAGATGGACAGTCATCCTGTAGATCGAATCCTTTCACTTCCCGTAATTTCCGGAATCAATCGGACTTTTGTCAATCATGGGTTTTCTTAGTCCAGCTGCAGAATCTGAATCCGTTCAGAAACAGCTTTCAAAACATATGAAGTCTCTCTGAATCTGATCGGCTTCTCTCTGTGAATCTGAGCTCTTAACGATCCTACTGTCGACGTCTCACATGAGCCTTCTTGAGGTCTTCCAAGGCAATGCTGTCTTCCATCTGAATCCATTTGAGGCAGTTAAACACTTCATCTGAATTACTCAGACGCAGACTTCTCCTTCTGATTCTTTTAGAGACGCAAGCATAGTTCCTCCTTATGACCATTCAGAAGCACTACGGTGACGACTTTTCCCAGAGTCTGAACGCCAGTTGCGGAATATTCAAAACTCTTTTCACATCATGATTTCTGCAATGAAGATATACTTCCATTTACTTAACTTCTTAAAACGAGTTTTGTCAGAATCAAAATTCTTAGCAGGATAGTTTCCTCAACAAAAGTAAGACTGAATTGACGCAATCGCAATAGATTTAGGACTGTTTCGGCAATTATCCCCATAGATAACAAATGGACATAACACACGGCATCACTTGTCTAGATTTCATGTGGCTTGATGGAGATAAATGTGGGTTTTGGAGATTTATGGTACGTGATCCGGTCAATCATGATAAATAAGTTCAGACGATACTTGTTGGAGATCCCTTTTGGTACAACCCTAATACGCACCTGCGTAATCTCCAGTTTAACTTTCGACCAAAAAAAGAACAAGAAAAATCTCTAGTTTAACTTCTGCTTCTCTTATGTTCTCTGGATTCATCACAAGGTACTCATTATTTCATGTTAGAAAGGTGTTTATGTAATGGAATTGCATATGATGTTGTACTCCTGTAAATATTTTCAATTTTTCGACTCCTTTAACATACAATGTTGATTCATGTAAAGTATGTGGTTTTTTACACGCATAACATCCGATACAGTTACATCAAAATTAAAAACATAGACATAGGAGAATTTGTCCAATCAATCATAAGCCAATTGCACGAACTGCAATTCTAATTTTGTCAGTTTAGTCTTAAACTTTTGTTCGAAATTTCAATGTAATTGTTCTGACCACTTTTCATCAAAAATCGCTGATATAGCAGTATGCCACGTATGGTGACCAGCGATGATTGGGCCACCGCATTGGCATTTTCCGGTGAAGATTGACCGAAAGGACTACATTCGAATTTCACGCAAAAGTTTACCATTGTATTGGCAAAGTCGAAAATTTTAAGACTTGATCGGTATCCGTCCAACAGGTTTAGGACTAATTAGGTAATTTTCCCAATAAACATATATTCTTTTGATAAATTTAGACAAACACATGCTCTTCTGATATATGATTAAATAATGATCAATAGTAGTGAAATTCAGCATTTCTTTACCTTTTATGGTGATGATAGTATGGCATGCAAGTCTCTCGTACGAAAATATATTTGGTGTAAACTCACAAATGATACCAATTTTATATTTTTATCATATTCTTGCTCCTTTTCCCCATCTTGTGTCCAGAATTGATGATATATATTGTTCATGAAACATCTTGGTCCACAACTCATTTGTCATGCGATGAGGTGGCTACTATGCACGATCTGCGATCGAGAAGGAAACCCTAATCAATGCTGAATAACTTTCTGGTTCATCTTCTTCCTCTGGCGGGAACTGTTTCTCGTGTTCTAAATCCCTCCTCAAGCTTCACATTTCTGAGTGCCAGACAAAGCACGATGGCAAGAACCGTCAGCATCGCTACTCCGTACACTATCTTCATGTTCGGTCTCGCTTTCGGAGGTTTAAGAGCGATTACGGTTGCCCCTTGTTCTAGTGTTCTCCAGGAAGCCGATGCTGAGGTTTTATGGATTTGTTTCAGGTCATGTTCAGCTCCAGGGGCAAGTAGATTCGGCGCAGTCGCAGTGCAGACGGCATGACGATAACGTTCGAAGTCAGCAACGGCCTGATCGGATGTTCTTGAACTCAGTAGGGTGTGGCTCGATTTATGCGTTGCGGACATAAGCTGTCTGGTTTTTTCACTTCGCGACTACTTATATCGCATTTACTTTTTACTGTCAACTCCTTTGCCGTTCTAAAGTTTTTTTACCACGCTTCCGATGACCTTTCTTTACCTTTTTACACGACGACATTCCACATTGGTGTCAAAATAGCACCAGTCTCCATCTTAAGGCTCTTTAAACTCTTGAAAATCTTATAATCTACCGGATCCACTTAAAAGTAAGAAGTGGAGAGCGCACTTGTTGAAATAAGCTGAAATAAGCTCATCTTTTCGGATCAAAATTAAAACTCTATCCTTCAAATGTCACTAGATGTCACTAGGCCTAATCTTTCATTTTTCGTGAATAGTTGAGATTAAGGTAATACAAAGATTTTTCACAACTAGTATGGCCAACAAAATTTATAACAAACTAACAAGAAATATTATATGCTTATTAATATATTGAAGTAGAAAAGAGTTGGTACAAACTCAATAGTACAAGAAAGCCTACAACTTTGACTTTATTAAAGTAGTCATGTGAACTCTCGAAGATTCTTTCATTTATAATTGATGGGTTCATGGCTTGAGTTGAGATTAGGATTCTCTTTAGAGCTAAATCTGGTTGCGACATTTCTTCGAGATAAGATTCTCCGAAGTCCCTAGTGTCTTGCGAAAAATGCCATTGGTTATGTCTGATTTCATTTGTTCTCATCTAATTCCTGATATATGATATCTCAGGTTGTATGATATTTGTGGGGATAATCCCATGGCATTTCCTCTTGATAAATACTTAAATTTTGAAACAATTTCATTCCCTTCGCATAATACCCTCTGAGATTCTCAATGTTCTCCATGAATTTCTCTGAAACTGCATCCAAATGATTTGCGCAATTTAGCAATTGGGTAAGGACAATTGCTTTGTCCTCCTGGCCTTAAGGTGTAAAGCCTCCACTCTTTGCTGAAGAAAATATTGTACGACTTCAGGGCTTGGAGCTCTGTACTTCGCTGTAGTGGAAATTAAATTTTGCCCATGAAACAGAGGGTGAAACCATTTAAGAGCCTCTGCAGAATGTTTAAGATAACAATCGCGAAAACCTTCAATGAGCGAAGGGAATGGTCCAATAGACATTGACTATAGGGAATTCAATTGCTATGGTGTGCTTATCGAACGAAGATCAATATATTTATTTAATTCGACCGCAAATTCGGCAACGTCGAACATGAAGATGTGGATGAACGGGTAGTCCGGATTGATTCGAAATGGTCTGAGAATACAAGTCTACGATTCTTGTTTCCTCCTTCAAAAGTTCGGGACTATGTCTAAAGGAGGCTACTCGTGCTTCTGGGTTCATTCTGATATTGGGGTGGTTCTTGATAATTCCAACCACAATTATTACGGACAGCCAATCAACAGGATATCAATCTCACCCCCCAAGGAAATATCACACATTAACAAAGTAAACACCATATATATAGGCCATGATTTCACATTCCAGGTCCTCGCAGAAGAAGGAATTTAGAGAAGGGGGAAAAAAGCAGGGGTCGAAGATAATAATGATAGGCATCAAGTCCTTTCTTGCAATAATTCTTCTCCGTTTCATCACCAAAGGTAGAGATTGCCCTTCGACTTTCTGATTGATTCTTTTTTTCTTTTCTTTTCTTTTTTCTTGCTCTTCAGTTGCGGTACGTGGATTCATGTCCAAGTGGTTCTTCGTTTTTTGTCTGATTTCAGGGCTGTGCGAAAGCTCTTTGGACACATTCACTGTCGGGAAAGTCTGGACCGGGAGGATCATACTGGGCAAGCCGGAATGGAAGGCGACACTGATCAACAACTGCGCCTGTGCCCAGACCAGCATCAAGGGGATAGATGCCTGCTCAACACTGGAAAAGCCCTGGCACCGCACGGCTCGGTCAGCTTCTCTTATGATTGGGATCCTCCGTTCCTTTTGTGGCCAGCTCAGCCGAGTCGGTCTTGGCCGGTTGCTGAAAAGAGTTGAAGGCAGGCAAAAAGAAGAGGATGGTCTTCATGTTTTCACTTCATATCCAAGTGTTGCAGTTACCCACGAATAAATCCTCTCTCTCTTTAAAACTAGAGTTGGTGAACACGTTTCAAAGTGTTTTCAGACTCTAGACACTGTGCCCCTAGGCACATTATACATACACTTCCACTTAACTTCTCAAAAGAAATGCCTCAACAAGTCCTCAAGTTAGCACTCCAGATAACTTCTCCCGAGAAACACCCTCATATATATGAACTGTCAAAGCGTGTACTGCTTGGGATCTCCCACGACTCTCAGTCTCCATATCACATTGCAGCACAATAGCTTATTTTGCCGTAGAGCCACTAGCAAGCCCCCTCTGGGAACTGACCGAGTGAAGGCAGAAAAGTAACGAACTCGTCCACATAAGGTGAAACGGAACAAATCCGTCCACATAAAATTAATACCTATAGGAGCAATCTAAGAAATAAAAGATGGTAGGGTAAAAGAGATAAGAAGAATGATCACGACCGTAATACAGCGATTACTAGAATTATTGAACAAGGGTCACGACAAAATGCTAAGCATCTTTTCTAATGCAAAAGAGGCAAACATACAAACCCAAATCCTCCAATTCTAGCCTAATACTAGCAAAATCCTACCCTCCAGACCACATCGAACAGGAGCCACTAGAAGCATAATACAAATCTCATTTCCTCTTCTTTGCAGGAGGTTGAGGTAACTCATCCTCATCATCTTCATCTTCATCTTCCTCATCGTCATCATCTTCCTCCTCGTCCCCATCTTCGTCGTCGTCATCGTCGTCGTCGTCATCGTCATCTTCATCGCCACCTCCCCCCTCTCCATTGGCCTCGGGCTCATCCTCTGGATCCCCTTCCCCTTCCCCCTCACCCTCTTCACCTGAACCATCCTCTTCCTCGCCTCCATCGTCATCCTGGTCATCAACTTCATCAGCATCCTCATCTTCATCATCCTCAGTCTCGCTAGCATCTGTGTTCTCAGGACCAGGTTTCTTCACAGCATGCAGCTCAGAAATAGGGAAGCTGAAGAAAAAGCATCCACGTGATGTTGCCTTCGATAGGTAATCCAGAACGAAAAGAGACAGGGCAGTTACTTCACTACTAACCTTTGAGATGTGTCCAGCTCTTTTGGAAGGATGCTGACTGCACCAGTCAAAGGTTCCATCTGGGCAAGACATAAGCAAAAGGAGTGAAAAGAAAAGTATATACCAGGGCCAAATCATAAGCATCTTTACAGAAAGCAAACGTTTAAGAAATGCACCAACATCACTGTGCCACAAAGGGAATGCCTTTTACAACGTCACGAATGCTGGAGAAAAAATTATTTTGCCAACAATGTAAGAGAACCAACATCAAGTAATGTGAACTAAACTCCATAGTATATCTTAACATTTTGAGTGTGGAGAAAAAGAACAAATTGCTAAATCGATTCGCAAAGTGCAACAACGACACCTATGTAAGCCACTTCTTCAGCATAAAAGTATAAGACAAAGCACAAGATTGGGTGCATAACATAGATTTTGCAAATAGTACTGATTTACAGGCAAAAACAGTTGTATTACTTTGGCATAGAAAAAACAATAAAGAAAGCACTTTCCTTTCATTCGCTGGACCTTGATTTTGGAGCAGACACACAGTTCTCTTAATTCTCCAACATGTCACATGTTCCAAATCAAATTTTTTAATTTAAAAAAAAAAATATCACATTATAGATGAAATGCTGGAAGATAAATGGTGCTTATCTATAGATTCCACAGAAAGGCAGCGAATCAAAGTAAAAGCCAATTACTTACGATTAAAAATTATAACTTATGTCGACCAAAAAATCATTGGAGAAAACATTGTGACATGGGTCAATGAGAATGCTATTTGAAGTTCTCCACTGACTTAGCTTCGTTCCAGCATATAGATTATTATCATAGGTTATGGTCTCAAACTAATATGGCAGGTGAGAAGCACTACTCTGCAGCATATATATTGAATTCACCGCGAGATGTTTTGCCAGCAAAAAGGAAGAAACTAGACAGACATATCGACTCCATTTGTGAAAGATTTTTTTGAATAATAGTACAATGCCTTAAACCAACAAATCTATTTACCGATGAACTTCCAAGTCCTCACATTTGCGATAACATTGTAAGGTACCTGAGCCTATCAAATGCAAAAATTCTAACAATCTGGAGGATTAACTAGCTCTTTCGTCAATTTGCTAAACTTGTGCTGCTTTCAATTGAAATCCTCGCCTTCTTTTCCTTATTTTAAAGTAAAAAGTTCCTCACTTTGACCAGGTATGTTCCCTGAAATTATCTGCAGCCCTAAATTCATGCTAACAGAGGATCAAGCAAGCGCCGAATCACCCAGAGTCACAGCTGGAGCAAGAGCAAAAGTCCACGACAAGGAAAAGACCGAAAACTCCCGAGCTAAACTTCGAACATAATTTGAAGCACCCTAGGTCGGAAATCGAATTCGCCAACAGCAGCGAAAAGAATGAGTACCCTTAAGCAGAAAGTTTCACTCGGAACACAGAGTACAAAGATAGTGCATCGAAATAGCATGGACATAATTTGAAAAAAAGAACCAAACCCCAAGTCCAACTTTCGTACCATCAGGAGCGAGCAAGCGAGACCGTTGACTGCGAAAACGGCGGTCTCGGCCAACAGAGTTTCAAAGACGGAGCTGAGGAAGCCGCTCGAGACGGCGGCGTTGGAGAACACGGCGTCCATTTGCTAGGGCAACGAGCACTGCAGCAGAGAGAACCTCGCACTTCACAGAGAGAGAGGAGATGTGGATACGATGAGAGAAGGAACTGGAGGGGATTAGGGTTTTGCGAAACGGGGGGTTTTGCTTAGGACATGCTGGTGGATTACGGTCAAACTCGAGGGCAAAAGAGAGAATTGGCTTTGAGACCACCGAGTGACTCACCACGCGTGGCGATAGAGGATTGATATAATAAAGAAAAATGACACTAAAGGTACATTGATTTTGACTAGGGGTGATCGGTTCCCAGTCCAGTCCGGTTCCTCTCGAGAAGCGGGAACCAAACCAGTGGTCCCGGTTCCCTATTTGTCGGAACCGGGAACCGGACCGACGGTCCCGAGATCGGACTGAACCGGACCGACTCCGACCGGACCGGAAAAAAAATCCAGAATTTTTCATATTTGTAACACTAAATTGAAAAATAAAAATAAAAAAACAAACGGTCCGATCCGGGCAGTCCAGTCCGGTCCTATACCTCGGAATTGGGAACCGAACCGCCCGGCCACCGGTTCCAAATTTGGGGAACCGGGACCCCCTAGAACCGGGAATCGGACCACCGGTCCCGGTCCGGTCCGGGCGGGACAATTTGCACACCCCTAATTTTGACGTGATTTTTTGTATTTTTAATTTGGTCAATATGATTCTCAGATTTTTTATACATATTCAATCAAATCCCTACGCTTTATAAAAATACCAATTGAAGGACAATATTAAATATTTTTCATATTTTTTCAAAGAATGCTCAAGGAATAAATCATGTCTAAGGAGTACATTGAACAAATTAAAAATTCATAAATCAATTATATTATGATAAAGTTCATGGATCACATTAAATAAATTAAAAGTTCTGAACCACATTGCATGTCGAATTAAAAATTCATGGACAGTTTGTGTCATTTTCCTATATAATAAGCAAAATTCATCTTACTAATAAAAAGAGCAAAACAAATTACAAATGATAAATGCAAAAAAATGAATTAGATGTTCGAGCATCATTCTACTCCCTAATCATAGTAATGAAGAAAAGGGATTTTTTTTTTGTTTTGGTCGAAAAGAAAAGGGAAGTTCAATTTTGCATATTTTACCATCATTTCCGTGAAATATAAGTTAATTCTACTATCTCTATAGTAGAGTCGTCAATATAGGTCAAAGGCCCATATTTAACCTATATTTTGTATAAAATGGATCTTATATGGGTCATTAACTTTTAATGGATTCATTAAAAATAGGCCAAAAAATTGAAGTAAAATTAAATGGGTCAAAATTGGGCATTGCATAAAACCCATTTTTTACCCATTTTCGACCCATAACTCCCACAAATTACAAATGGGTCTAGGGTTTTAAAGCCTAAACTTTCTTCTTATTATTTTTTTAAATTTTCTATTCTTACAAATGGATTCATGGCATCGTCCGCCGATCACCATCGCGGTTGCCATCCACCTCCGTGGCTGCCGTCGTAGTCGTCGCCCGCTACAGCGGCCTCCCCCTGCCGCTTGCTGCTGTGGCCACCCCTTACCACCCACCGCCGTGGCCTCCGTCGTGGTGGCCGTCCACCGCCGTGGTCGCCGCCCACAGTTGTCGCGATTGCTGTTAGCCGTCGCGGCCACCATCGCGGTCACCGCTCACTACTGCTGCCGCCATCGCGGTCGCCGACGACCGTCACAATCGCCGCCCGCCACCGCGGCCGCCGTCGATCATTGTTTGCCACCGCTTGCTGTCCGCCGTCGCTCGCCGCCGTCCTCCATGTCTGGAGAAAAATGAAAGAAAAATAAAATAAAAATTCTTTTTTAAAAAACTATTTTAATAATAAAAATATTTTACTATATTTTTTATTGCATGAAAGTATTTCAATAATATCATTATTTATTTATTTAATAATTTTTTTATTATTTAATTTTATTTTTTATTTGATGTAAAAATTTTATCTGATAATATATACATGTGAAAAGCTTAAAATAGTTTAGATGAGTTGTATAATTTTTTTTTATAATATTAGTATGATTTGGTAATATATGTCAAAATGAGTCAGGTCATGTATGGATTGGGTCGGGTACGAGTCATTGAATATGGGTCAAAATGGATTAGATGGGTCAATATGGGTCGAACCATATTCGACCCGACCCAAACCCGGCCCGACCCGACCCAACCCACCCATTTGATACCTCTACTCTGTAGGACCTTTCCTTCGAGCATCGGTTCGTGGAACCTATAAAAGTGATATGGTTATTTTAGCTGTTGATTGGATGTTTCTCGAGAAAATAGTGAAAAGGGAGAATGAAAATCTCGATAATAGGGATGTAACTAAACTTGTCAAAATAGGTCTTAAACCCAAATATGACCTATTTATATTAGGAGTAGAGATGCAAATTTGAGCCAAGAAATCTTTAAGAGACTACTGCCCTTTTCCACATAACGAAGCAAGACCAGGTTTAGGAGCTTTAAAGGCCCCAACCATATATTTAACTGATGAAATGAAAAGGCATTCTAAAATCTGGGTAATAGAGAAATTGTAAAAATTTGTCAATGGCACCAAAGGACTTAATTGATTTTGTTGGAAAGTTGAGGAATTCGATTTGAACAAGTTAAAAGTTTAGGTCTACTTGGAACATGTAGAAATAGTTCATGGTTTACAATAAAATAAATAAAATTTCAAGGATGACATTGAACATTTAACCAAGATTAGGGGTCATTAGTGTCATTTTCCTAGATTGTGAAAATTGAAGCACTCTTTTTAAAGTATGCTTAACCAACACTTTATCCACAAGGGTCAATTAGGCTCTCTTCGTCGATCCAAATAAGGGCAAAAAAAATACCATCATTGCCAATGATGAAACAGTCTAGCATATGACTCAAATGAAGAATTATATATATATATATATATAGTCCAAACGCTGTAATAGGAATGAACATCAATATAGGAAAACCTAATTTGGAATGTTTTTATATGGAAGGCAAATTCTCGTAAGTTGTTTATTTATTTATTTATGTGTGGTCCGAATCCTTGTAAGTTGTTTGCTAGAAATATGCAGTCTCAACCATACAGGCCCATTAGACCAAAGAAAACCATACGGGCCCTTCAACCAAAAAAGAATCACATGGGCCCAAATGAATGGACGATGTTCTCATGTTGCTTTTCTCGTAATAAAAACACGCCCTTTGGATTAAGCGTTGACCCATTCACATTGCGAGAAGCCATCGGAGTCCAGGATGCATTTTCAAGCCAGATTAGACCTCAGCGAGTTGCCATGAAAATATGTCCGAATTCGTCTAGATGAATACACTTAGCTAGGGTCCAATGAAATAGAGCTACTTTGAGGTTCCCTATGAAATGAGGCATGTAACGAATCCACTACGAAGAAGTTCCAGGAGTTACGAAGGATACTTCGAGCTCATATTGGTTATGAGTTGAGAACATGAATCGAACTCTATGAGATCGAATCTCCCATTGTTCCTCAGTAGCAAGGTTATCATAATAGTTATAAAAAAAACCCAAAATCGATCTTCATTTTCACAAATATTTAAGAGTATATTAAAACAAATTTTGATATGAGTAATGTTGGTGACTCGCATACAAATATGCAGAGAGAACTCAATGTGCTTCTTACACCCAAGCGCATATCCTCATATATATATATATATATATATATATATATAGAGAGTCATTGACTATGTGAGAGTGATGTGGAAGCTGTCTGAGTGGACTATGGGATTTGATGGCAGCACAATTCAATTTTTTTATTTCTTTTTTTAAAGGAAAAAATACGTTGAAAGTCCAAAAATTTATCACAAAAATATAATTGAGTCCTCAAATTTTAAAAAAGTGAAATTTAGTCCTAAAGTTTGTCACAAAGTAATATTAAGTTCTGAAACTTGTCAAATTAGTGAAATCAAGTCCTTGCATTGATTTCAACTTTTGAAAGTTTTAGTATTCGATTACATTTTTATGAAAAGTTTTAGAACTTCATTGTACTTTCGTGATAAGTTTTAAGACTTTCAAGCATTTATCCCTCCTTTTTTTTTTAATGAGGAGCTTTCTTTTTCCACAAAAAAAATGAAAAGTTTACAATTTATTAACTCACGGGAAATTTTATTTTCAATTTTAAATATCTTATGGAATTTCTACCGCGAAAGAAGGAACACTTTTCGCAAGCAATATCAATATTTGTTTCATTCGTTTGAGTAATTATTTACTGAAAACTTGTACAGCGACAAATACTTTCCACAACCGGCATGAATCTTGGTATCGTTATTCTCTTTCCATAACTGTTTTCTTTACGCTTATACGGCGATCAAGATAGCTTATGAAAATTGACTTTCCTAGGGATTAATGGGAAAATTTCTACACGAAAGAAACTTTAATCTCTGGATAAGTGTTCCACTTTATTTTAAAGCTCCGTTTATTTCGCGAAAATTGAAATATCTAGAAAATATTTTCTCAAAAATAATTGCGTGTTTCCCTTGAAATTATTGGTCAATGAAAAATATTTTCATTTGTAATAACAACATGCATCCAAATATTTGCGAAAATAACGAAAATATTTTACGTTCACTCATTTTTATAAGTGAGACAAACGATTATTTGTTCAAAAGTATTTGTTAAATCATTCATTTTTCGCGAAATAAATAGAACCTGAGTAAATATTTACATGGGCCACGCATTAGGTGTTTTGATGGTCCCACATCCGCAATTTGTAAAGGCAATTATTCCTTGTAAATCTTGTTTTATGGGTGTCAAAGTATCTAGTCCTTCAAAAACCACAAAACGAAGCTCCGTAGGCGACTTCCTCTGGATGTTG
Organism: Psidium guajava; assembly: GCA_016432845.1. Lineage (NCBI taxonomy): Eukaryota > Viridiplantae > Streptophyta > Magnoliopsida > Myrtales > Myrtaceae > Psidium > Psidium guajava. Next base: position 31,127,604 of record CM028229.1, on the reverse strand, counting down.
TCAAGTCTTAGGAAAATCTAAAATATCTCAGAATTAGTTTTCATGTCATTGTAAATATTTGAGAAAATTTAGATGGCCTTTTTAGTTTTTTTTTACGTCGTTCCGTAATGGTAATCTTATTTTTAAACATTGAACCCTAGCAAACTTTGCTCGTTTGGACAAGTTTGGACATATATATATATTATTACATTGATAAAAGAACGGCCTACACACAAGGCGCAACTTTCTTCCATTTTTTGGCTATCTAAGCATGAATCTCTTCTTCCTGCTATATTCGGATTTTCTAACAACTCACATTGATTTGCCTTTCTTGTACGAACATTCCTATTTAGGGTTTTCCTAAATAGATGTTTTTCCCAATTACGGTGCTTTGGCATCCTATTGTGTGGATATGCATTCTCTATACGAGTCATATGCCATACTGTGCATGAATTTCCATCATTGATAATGATGATATTTTCTCACTCTTATGTCGGATTGCAAAGCTAGTTAACTCGTATGTATGAAGTGTTGGTCAAGTATACTTTAAAAGAGAGTTTTCACTTTTCAAAATATGCCATATCATGTATTTCTAGTTATGTATGCTGGTTTTAATTGAGCCTAGAAATGTATAAATCGTCTTTGATGGATTTTAGAAACTTTGATCATGTAATCAACTCCCTGATTTATCGAAAATATAGATTCATATTTATTTTGATAGCACTGTTTCATTGATTTTTTTTTTAAGGCTGCGTTTTTGGGTAAGAAGACAGCCGTATCATTCCCTTTTTCTAGTAGAAATCAAGGTGCGACAGATTCGGTGGATGTAACTCGTGTGTTCTATATCTCTCATTATGAAAGGGGAGACAATTCGTTCATGTATTGTCTACTTGTAGAGGAGGTTTGGAGTCGATTTATAGCAAATGTTAATGGAATACACCTATTTTAAGCTGGTCTGTGGAGTTGCAATGGGTAATTTATTCTCTGAGAGGCTAAGTTGTTCCAATCCGCTCGTCAAGATTGCTTGGTGTGACATATCTCAGATTTGGATTGCAAGGCATTATTCGATTCAGAATTTCGGTTCCTCCATGGATAGCAATATCATTTTCTCTCTATTCATACAGATGTGTTGCTTAAAATGCACGATGTTTTTTGATAGGAGTCTGAACTGTTTCATCGCATTTTGAAATTCATAGGGATTGGAGATTATACTAGTGTAGTTAGATTTATGACCGTGTAACATCTTTTTATAGCTGCATCTGAAGCTATAAAAAAAATCAGTTTGGAACAATCAGAAAATCCTGATAGACACCGGACTCATGCCGGTAAACTCGACCAGTCAGGTATAGTTGTGGCAAAACATTGGAGGGTTTGAGTGATCACCCAAGTTAGCAACATGAGGCAGACAAACTGTGGCTCTGCGCTTTGAAGCACGGATTACTCTTGATGGGCTAGGCGCTCTAACGGAAGATGAAATTGACATTGGAACATCTTAGAAAATTTAGATAAAAATAAGCTTCCAATGGAAAAGGAGCTCACATCCAAAGCGCCATATGCTGGTAAGACAACCCGATGTCTGGGAGGTTCGCAATGGTGGTCCGCCATCAGCGTATGTATCACAGGATTTGGTACAGGATAGGCACACTGGGAATGCTGGCAATTTTGTTATCTGCCCTGTTGAATTCATGTAAATCCCGTAACAAATGCAAAGTTGCGTAAATATATGACCATGTTAAGAAGCAATCACTTCAACAAGCTAATACCAGATACTATGGCAAAAGTACACCCCAAATGCCAAAACTTGTGTACGGCGTTCACTTTGGTGCCAAAACTTTCAAATCGTTCACTAAAGTGTTGAGTTCGGAGAAAAGTGTGCACTTCAGTGCCAAGTCCGATCAAAAGTATAGGTGGCATGCCGGAAAGTCTACATGGATTTTTTACATTAAAAACTTCGGATGAGGTGGCTTGCCGGAGGCTGAGTTAGAAATTTGAAGATTAAAACGACGTCGTTCATTTCGCTTCGCCCATAAACTCCTAAATCTCCAATTGAACCCCAAATTGAAAACCCTAACCGGTTGGCCCCCAAAGTAGAGGAAGAATGTGAACAATGGAATCAATTTTGGTTCGCCGAGCCGCTCGAAATTCGGCGACTATTTCTTCCGATCCCCTTGTCATATCATTCTTGTAAGGGCATTCTAAAGGTTTGCGTTCGGCATCCATTTTGTTGTCTGCGATAATTTTTGCTAATTGATGTTCATCTTCTTTCTTTTATGATCAGAAAACAAGTGATTTGTCATTTTCTTTTTGTTTTCTTATATCTACATAAGCTTGAAAATCGTAAAACAACCCATACTTCAAAATAGACGAAAGGAGCTTCAGTAGCAGCTCAAATTTGTTTCGACCAGTTGAAGAAGATGGCGAGGTTTACTGTTATTGTGGGTTACCTAGTCTAAGAAGAACATCTTGGACTCGATGGAATCCAAGGAGAAGATTCCATGGATGTGGTAGGAATAGAGAGGGATCCAAGTGCAAATACTTTAAATGGATAGATCAAAAGTTATCCAGCCGAGCCACAGAGGTGATATTGGAGCTTCTTGAAAAACGACATGAATCTCCACCTACATTCATGGACGAGGAGTTGGACAAGGTCGATTCAAGGGAAGCTGAGATGAAGGCTGTAAAATTTGTGACCAATCAAATGGAGAAGGAAGTGTCAATGCTGAAAAGACAAAGAAAACATCATCGAGTGTTAATTGTGTTTTTGTTCTGTTGTGTAGCTTATTTAATGGTCAAGTGTAAGGTGTGTAATGAGAGAAAGTTTCTAAGTCTACCGTAGGTGAAGATCACTTGGACATATACTTGTATTGGATAATATATAAATAAGTGGCTAATTTTTGTGTGGATGAAAACGTTACTACACTATTTTGTTTGGAAATGGAAGGTTGTAATTGCAGTGTTTGCTTAGTTTTTGCTCAATTCTTGGACATTTGTATTGTCAATCTCTATACACTTAGTTTTTGCTTCATTTGTTTGGTTCGGTGCAAATGTGGCTGCTGTTATGCTGCAAATGGGCTCTTGGTTTGCTGCTCGATTGCTTTGTTGGTTTGTTACATTTGCAAACCAGGAAATGTTGGTGGTTTGCTGCAAATATTGGTGTTTCACTTGTTAGAATTTACAGGTAATTGGGTTGGTGATTTGTTGCAAATCCTATTTCACGTGGTTATTATTTAAGTGTCATTAGTTGGAAATGGAAGGTTGTAATGCAGTGTCATATTTTGCTCAGTTCTTGAACTATTTCATGTCAATCTTGCTTAGTTTTGAATAAAGGTTTGCTGCAAATGTGGCTGCTGGTATGTTGCAAATTTTGGTGATTAAGAATTGTAATTGGGTTGGTGATTTACTACAAATCCTGTTGTTATTATTTAAGTGCCATAATTTGCAAATGTTGATCACTTAAGTGCCAGTCGGGAGTAAAAAGTGATCGATTAAGTTTCAACTACCTCTAAAAGAGATCACTTTAGTGCGAAGTTATTATCAAAGTGATCACTTAAGTGCTAAGTTATCGTGAAAGTGATCACTTCAATACTAACTTATTATAAAAGCGTTCAATTAAGTACATCATCAAAATTTGCAATACCAATTCGTGCATCAGCAACTTGCTAATATACCTAACTTGCAATATCTGACCATAATGCACCAGCAACTACAATTACCATTGTGCACCAGCAACTACCAAATGCAACTGTAATAATGCCCAACAAGTTACTAGTGCATTCACAAGTATATACCATGAACTAGCTGGTGTACCAAAACAGTATGCATTCACCATTTTTGACAACAGCAGAATTCACAGTATTCACAGTATGCACCGAAACAGAATTCACAGTATGCATTTACAGTATTCACAGTTATGGTGCATTCTCTGTTGACAATAATGGTGGCAAGCATGGCCAACAACGGTAGCAAGCATAGCCACCATAGCAATGTAAATAAGAAAAGCATAATTGAAAATTTTCACATTGTTCCATTGACATAGTTTTACATAAATTGAATTAACAGCCATGTCCTTCCTATCAAGTGTCCAACACAAAGGCAATTGTGGTTCCCAAAAACTAATACCAACTTATGAACTCCCCTCCTAATTAGTCAACATTGAAAACCCCAGCTCCTTTTCCTTTTGATGGCTTTTTAACTTGGTTCATAAGCCTAGCACTCTTTCTAGCAGGTTGTGGTTCTTCAAGTGGTATTTCAAGGCTTGGTTGAGGTAAAACTCATGTTGGCCTCTTTCTTGGTTGCTATTTTTGAGCTGCAACTGTTGTCTTATTTGTTAATCTCTTTTTTGATACAGCGATTGACTCTTGATGGATCTTATATATATCGTATAATGAAGTACTCCATGAGTGGATATATAGGAATCCAAATCTGCCGAATCACTGGGTTGGGTTACCTTCAGAAATAAGCATCTCTGAGCTTCTCCCAAGCTACAATAATATAACAGCATAAGCAAATGGGCTTTAGAATTGCAAATGCAGTAAATTAAATACACAATTCCTATCAAACTTACATGCAATATAGTCATTCCAGTGCGTTCGTCCTGGAATAGGCCGTAACCATATTCCCTCAACCTCTTACCAAGAGCCCCTCTTGTTCGTCGTGGAAGTGATGGTTGTACAGCAGGTTCTGTTGGCCCTTGAAGAGATAGTGGTAACGGTGGCTGTGTAGCAAGATCTGCTAATCCTTTAGATAGTGGTGGTGGCTGGGCAGCATGCCCTGCTCTTGCCCTTTTTCTGACCTACAATGTCAAAACAATATTAGACTACTAGCCATAAAACAAGAAAAGCTAACACCATATAAATTACTGGATATTTTCTCTTTTGTTCAACTATAGACTCAGTACACTCTTCTGTTGGCCCTTCATCTGGTTGCACAACATGCCTTATTGTTGGCACTTCAGTTGGCTGTGAAACATGTTCTTCTGTCGGCCCTTCATCTGGTTGCATAACATGCCCTATTGGTAGCTGTGTAGCAAGTTCTACCGGCCCTTTTGGTGGTGGTGGTGGTGGCGACGACTGGGTAGCATGCCCTGTTCTTGCATTTCTTCTCACCTGAAGTATGGAAACATGGTTAGACAAGTGGCTATAAACAAGATAAACAAACAAACAATATACAACTTACTGGATATTTTCTTCTTGGTTGTTGAACACTAGACCCAATACACTCTTCTGTTGGCCTTTGAGGTAATTGTACAGCATGCCTTCCTGTTGCATTTCTTCTCAGCTGAAGTGTGGAAACGGGGTTAGATAAGTAGCCATAAAATAAGATAAACAAACAATGTACAACTTACTAGATATTTGCTCCTCATTTATTGAACAGTAGACCCTCCTGTTGCCACTTCAGTTGGCTGTTCAACTTGTCCATATGTTGGCCCTTCACATGGCTCTTGTGTGAGATCTGCAGTAAGTTGTTGCTTCCTTAGTTCACAACCTTTCTTATTGTGACCTCCCTTATGGCAGTACGAGCACGTCATCTTTACACCAGTCTTAGTCATCTGTTGCACTGAAATCTCCCCTTTTTGCATTCTTCGTCTCCGCTTTGGCCTTCCAACTTGCTTCTTTAGTTGCAAAGGTGCAAGGGCGTCATGATTTGTTGGCTCCCAGAATTTACGAATTTTAATGGGCTACATCATAAATTGGTACGTGTCAAGGTATGACTTTGTTATAGCAATCAGCTAGGTAATCTTCTGGGTTTTTTTTTGGCAGGTCATGGATGGCAGAAATGGCATGTGGGCAAGGAATTCCAGTTAGTTGCCATTCTCAACATGAACATTTCCTCCTGTCCAGGTGAACGACATATGTGTCGTCATTCTTCTTGATCTCAAATCCGTCATCGCCATTCCAAATTGGATGGCCGAACCTGCTACTAGTTAAGTTCTAATCTCGTGGCAATCCTAGGACCACATACTCTAGTCCACTTTCCAGCCTCATCTCTTTTATTGCGCAGCCTAGTCATTTCCATAAGTCGATAATGTCGCACTTGAATTCCTCGCTGAAGAAGGCCTTACACCAATGCTTCGCTTCAGTTTTGAATAGCGCTTCAAAACCATCCTTGGTCAAGTGAAGCAAGTCCTCTTTCGCTATTCTAAAGTCAGTCATATTTGTGCTCTTTGCAATTTGCCAGAATTGCTTCTGCAGTGCATCCCCTTTGTACTTCTTTGACCAGTTTGCATATATGTGTCTTGCACACATCCTATGCTCGGCATTTAGTAACAACTCAGCCAATGCAAGAACAAGTACCTACAATATTAAATCAAGACATAATTGTAAGAATAAAGACAAATACAACATAATGCAATTATAATTTTGAAAGAATTAATTGACAATGACATTACCTTCTGTTGGTCACTCATGAAAGCCCAACCTCCCCTGTCAGTTATCTCCAAGTCAGCTATCAAATTTTTTATGAACCAAGACCAAGTATCCTTATTTTCTATCTTTACAACTGCGCAAGCTACTAGAAACATTTGGTTATTGGCATCTCAACCAACCGCAACCAATAATTCTCCTTTGCACAAACCCCTTAGAAAGCACTCATCCAATCATACAACTCTTCTACAACCAAATAAAAATCCCCGCTTGCATGCATCGAAACACGCATAAAACCTATCAAAGACATTCCCAAAATCAAGCAGTGGCCTCTCTACAACCTCCACATACACTCTACTTGGTGGGTTTTGAAGTCTACATTCGTAAGCATAATCCAAAATCTGGCCATATTCTTTCTTGTACTAACCCATGAGTGTTTTCATGACCTTATACTTGGCTCTCTTGCACTGAGTCGCTGACACGTTAATTCCTACCTGCTCCTTCACTAGCTGCTTTAAATAAAGACCCCTAATCTCAAGCATTGCCTTAATCATGTTGAAGAAGTGTTTCGACAACCACTTACTTGTTATCCTTTTATTAAAAAAAAAATTGAACACATGTGTTTCTCTTGGAAGGATCTAATTTGGAGTTCTCGGCAAATACGTTGCTCTTGCTCAGTGAGCCATAGATCTTCCATGCACGATTATGTTGTGGACACCTAGTTCTCACAAATTCCTTCGTATTTCTAAGAAACTCAAGAGTCCTCTACTCAGCAATAGAGTTCTTGGAAATAGCATCCTTAAACTATTTCGCATTCTCCAATTTCATACCAACACACAATGCAGGACATGCTACAGTTAAATCATAGGAAGAATACTTAGTCCTTTTACGCACAGGTGGAGCTACTCCTTCTTCTTCAGGCTCGTCCTCAGAAGTACTAATCCAGTCATCATTGGCACTTTCTTCAGGTGCACCAGCAGCTATAGTAGGTGTAGATTCTTGTTTCCTATTTACTGATCCAGATCCCTCTAATTTTCCAAAGACTGCTTTTTTCTTTCTCGCAAACTCCTTGCGGTTTTGCCTTGACTGTGCAAGCTATTCATCGTCATCGTCATCGTCATCGTCATCGTCATCGTCATCGTCATCGTCATCGTCATCATCAATCCTTAGGAAATTGACATTTCCCAAAACTTCATCGTCATTGACACTAGATTGCGCAACTTGCCAATGTAATCCAGTGATTTCTTCATCGCCTATATAGATTACCTCTCTGTCCTCCCTATCCTCCTCCCTGTCCTCCCCCTCCTCACAGTTCTGTCTATCCTCCCAATCCTCCCTGTCTGCCCACTCCTGATGTCCTCTACAATGGTATCATCCCCACCATGAGAAGTGGAATGAAGGCATATTTCTCCTATTTCAATTACATCTTCATGCCAAACATTATCATTATCTTCATCATCACTAACACTGTCATTGTCGACATAAACTTTTGCTTCATTGCTATGAAGATAGTGGTAAATCAGATCCTTAAACCCACTCTCATCCAACAATAGTCGCAGCACATCCCTTAAGCCTTTCCTAGGAACACAATAAAGTAATTTACCTACTTTACAGCCTAAAATGTGCGCTATATCCCTCACGAATGAAACATACGATGACGTCCTTACATCGAGGAAAATGGTTCCTTCGTTTCCACCTTCGTAGTCCCACTCGTCGGTGCCAATCACAAAATCCCCACGATAGCAGACAATGACAGCAACATGATTCTTGTCCATGCCTACACAAAAGGGAAAAAAAAGTCAATAAATATATTAGTTTTTGAGACCACAATACAAAACGTACAACACATTCACATGGAGATCCCCACAGGCCAACTTGTGATCACAAAGTAATAGGAAAACCAATGCACAGTACTTTACAAGAATAAATTTGAGGTCCTCGTGGCATTAACTACACTATTTTCTAGCAAATAAAAAAAAATTTCAGTCTACAAAGGCATCCAAGATTGTCATTAAACAAGTGGATCGAAAGGATCCAAACACATCAACTTCTCAAAAGTGACCGAAGGGACTGAAACCGAAGTTAGTTCTCATTAAATAAGTAGATATCCCCAACGCATTAACTTTGAGCCTTAATTTTACCATACAATCGCTAATTTTTCCCTCTGAACCCTAATGTCCCCGTCGGAGCCCTAATTTTCCCGTCGAACTAATTTTTCCATCGGAGCCCTAGTTTCATCTCAACGTCTAACTTGGATAGAAGACGCATACCTCGCAAGGGTATTATGGCAGCAAGCGATAACGGCGATTGAGCAAGTGACGGCGGCGACTGAGCGAGCGACGGCGGCGATTCCACCAACAGACGGTGTGATTGGATTTTGCACAGCAGACCCTCTCCTTCTTACGAAAGGGGGTAAGGGGAAGGAGAGACGTCGTTTGATAATCATAACACAAATGACGTCGTTTTTCATTTCAACAAAATACTTGGCCACGTTCAATTTTCACCGTAGCATTACCTTATCAAAATTTGTCACATAAGCTAATAAAATAAAATGCAAAATCCACGTAATTTATTTGATTGGATTTTGGCCGGATTGGCACTGAAGAGCACGCTTTTCTCCGAACTTGGCACTTAAGTGAACGATTTGAAAGTTTTGACACCAAAGTACACGTTGTACACAAGTTTTAACACTTGAGGTGTACTTTTGCCCATATACTATTGAGCGTCAGAAGTTGAGTCATTTCCTCGAAGCAAGTTCCAACCAGAAGCAAGTGACTATCTCTACTTCATTCGCACTACATATACAGTTCCAACCAAAAGTAAGTATTGCGACAATTCAAAATGGCTTTCGTATACTAATGCAAGATACAAAATAAAAGGAAATGGGACTACAAATATATAATTAAAATAAAAAAATAAAAACGATACAAAAGAGCATCAAGGCCTGTGTTCTACACAGTTTCCTTAAAGTAGATTCATCCCTTCCAGTATACACTTGAGATACCACGAACGTCTACCTCTCAGGATACAACGGGCGTCAGCAGAGAAGCGAGCACAACACTTCAAAGCTGTCAGTGAACCAGAACAAAGAGAGTGTCGAATACTATCGGGAAGAACTCGGAAGAAGGGAGGACGAATTTCGAGGAAAAACAGTATCGAACGCAAAGGGATTTAATAGCCGTTCGCTACCCGCTGTTACGAGATTTAATCCTCTATAATAGCCGTCTGTTACCCGTCGTTATGGGATTTAATCGGCCGTTCAACAAGCCATTTCGTTCGTAACAGAAAACAATTAACAGTAAACTATTTGAGTTGGTCAAAAGTTAAGGCAGAAAGCAAAGCAAAATTGGGCCTGTCCTGAGGCCCACTTTTCGATCCTACATTCGTGCGCTCGCGCCCAAATTTCAGCTCGTCAGGCCTGGAATTTGCAGCCCCTGCACTTGCGCACGAGGCATAGTACTTATGATATGAAGTTACTCTTCAGAAAGAGTGTAACTCCATATAAAGCATTCAAAGACCTTCTTCCTTTTCATGTGGGACTAGTGTCTTTTTACTTCCCACTTTCAACTCAAAAGTGCTCTTTGAGAGTCAATTTTCTATTCATCCATATTCCCATGTTTCCAATAATAAATTCTACAACATAGACAGCCATGCTTCATTAGATTTTGGTGAACAGAATCAATCTTCTTATTTCTCAGCAAAGGAACCGTCCGGATCAAACATAGAAGAAACCAAGAAGCGAAAATCGTGAACATGTACTGTAATGTCCATCTTAAGTCAAAACGCACAGATCCCCTGTCATGCCTCGGATTCGTCGAACGTGCAACATCCCTTTGCCTGCCAATTCCCTCATCGCCTGGCCAACACTGGCGACGACCCAAGACTCGTTGTAGCCAGATGATAGCTAACAAATGCGACGGTGAAAACGCACAACCCCTGACAAATACACATGTGGGATAGAGAGATAGAGAAAACTTAATTTACATATAACAGTAAGAGTTCTGTACAACCTGGAAGAAAGATTATCATTTGAACCTCAAAACCTGAGTTGGCCACTAACAAAAGGGAATAGGCCAAACCAAAAAGTCACTAGTCTCTATCTAAGCTTCATCAGAACTACTCGTCCTCTAATAAGGACCACTTCTCCGGATCAAACTCCTCGGATATCGGAAAATAATCAAGTCTATGGTCAAGGATCTAAAATGGCGATCAGCCAAAAATATGTAAGTCGAAACTCAGTGAACACACGCCTAAACTCAATTTAGAATGAAGCATATACCTCAGGCCAGAAATTTAAATCATCACATGCATGTTATGACTTCCGATCAAACTGATGCAAATGCAAATGCTCATTAGTTCTCTTTGGTGTCATCGGTGGCTCACTAGCTCTTCCGAACCGAACCCCATCGGTGGCTCAATAGCACTTTCGGTCCTGTCCATGTCATAGTTATCCCAGGCATGTGCCTCAACTCGTGTCTAATCACACCAAAGTTGTCATCTTTGTCTATCCAGCTACCCCATGCCGAGCACGTTCAGGCACAAGTGCAGGACCGTGGCTCAATTAGCACTGCGATCGGCACCTCCTTATCACCCCGCATTTCCGATGGCCAGCTAGACACTACTGAGCCGTCCCACAGGGTTCTACGCACTTCGCCAAACGCACATATCTCATGCCAGTATGCAAATCAATGATGAATATAACAGAATTCTCAATTGGCCCACTCCGTAAAAACTTATACAAGTCAACTTTGTCACATGCATTTCCCAAGATTATTCACCGGAGCACACAATTCAACTCAAAATAAATCAAAAATAATAACCAGGCATTTCACGCTACAAAAACTTGCATTCCAGAACCCGGTTTCTGTTCTAAGTCATCTAGGCTCAAAGGCTAGCAATCTAGCACATAGGGCAATTTCTAGAGTACACAAAAAATTACCAATTGACCCCTATGGTCAGCAATAAATAATCGACATTTGACGTCCAAGGAACTTAATATTTTTCATCATAAAATTTTCCCTACTAGTTCCTAGCATACCCGACATTCTAAGTCAAGTTTAGAAATGTGCTCACCTAAAAATTAAGTTCAAGCTCGGGCTACGGATGACGATGAGTTCGGGCCAAGCGGCGATGAGATCGAGCCAAATAAGACGACCACGAGCTCGGGCGGTGAAAGCGACTTGGCTCGCGCGATGGCCGAGTACATGAACAAAACTTGAGCAGCAAAAATGCAGTAGCAACTCCCAATCGTGGCGTTCCAAGTAGCCAAGGCAAGGGGCAACAGTGGATGCGGCTGCAGCAAGCAAAAGAAGAAACCAGCAGAACACGATCAACTTTGATTCGAAACTGGAAATTTTCTAGGAGGTTTTTGGCTGATCCACTTCCAGAATATCGAAGTTTGAAGTCTTATGAGTACACAAGTGAAAACGAAGCTCGATTCGGACACTGGACAACCCCGAACGAGTCGATTTTCTCCGGGTGCGCGTGCAGGAACGCGAGAACCCGAGAGGAAATTCAAGAGAGTGAGGTGGCCGAGAGGGTGAAGTCCACAGTAGCAAAAGTTCCAGTAGAAGACAAGGGCAACTCAAGTCAACCGAGAAGATGAGCAACTCACGGCAGAGGAGGTTAGAGCCAACAGCAAATGAAGAAGAAGGAACAAGCAGTTGCAGTTGGAATTCAAGAGGCAGCTGAGAGACAACCAAGAAGGCAACGGTGCAGGTTTCAACCGAGAAAATGGAGTGCATCCAAGAAAAAGAGAAGGGCCAGTAGCAAGTCCAAGTCGAGGGGATGAAGATTTAGCATCTGCGGTGGGTTGACGAAGAAAACTAACACAACAACAGAATAAAAACAGCAGCTACAGTAGAGACTTAGCAGAGATTAGCCGAGAATGTGTCCAAGGAGGAGGAACAAAGAAGGAAGAAAATGGAAGGCCAGTTGCAGCACACGTGGACAGTAATAATAAGTGGCCTCTAATCATCACATTTGGTCTCACTTGCATGGGAATGAGGAAGTGGGCAGATCAGCTGCAAATTTGGCCAAAGAAGGAGCTCCGCCTTAGCTGCAAAATGGAGTGAGATTTTAAGAAGGCACAATGGACTTAGGGAGAGACTTTGGCAGAAAGAGATGAGGAGACAAAATGGCAAGGGCAAGTGGGCTTCAGCTAAAAGTGGAAGAAGAATGAGTCCAACATCTTTAACTTTTTTTGCATGGTAGCCAAAAAAATTTGAGGACGTCACATCCCCTTTCTCGAAGTTGATCAAAATCAACATGATATGCCTTGCACTTGATTATTAGAACTAAAAATGATCTCCCAAGAAGCTAGGAAGCCCGATCAACATCAAAATGAAAGGATCTATGAAGAGCTCAAGGCAAGGGAAAAAAAGGGTCAAGCAACCAATATCTCTTAGACGATATAGAGAAGGATAAGTACCATTTTCTGACTATCATTGGGTTTTATGGGTGAGTGGGCCGCCCATGTGGGCTAACTCAGTCCATTACCCATTATCGATAACTGCCAAAGGCAGTTATGTTATTTTTTAACGTGATAAAGGAATATCGTTAGTCTGTCATTCATTTAATAAAAAAGCCTGAAGAACGGTAAACGAAAAAGAAAGATGACGACATTATGCTTCTCTTCCGAACGTCTAATCGGTGGACGAATTCTCTCGCTACAAAGGGACTCTTATTCTATAGAATAAGAAGGTAAGCATTTCCCGTTAGTAGCCAACTTCGAAGAACGAGCAAAATCTTTGAAATTTGCATTTCTTCATAAGGTACATTCGTCAACCGTGGGCTTTCGATAAGAAGTCTATACGAAGATTTAGGAATGTGTTTCCGTCAACTAGATTGCGGAGCAACAACCCTTTTTTCCTCCGAATATCGTTCTCTTTTGGGTAGGTCAATCAAATAAAAGAACAAAATGAAAAACAAAATGATGGGAACTGGGTAAAGGAGGTAGAATTCAGACAAGAAAACTGGGTAAAAGCATAACCTAAAACACGAATGGGAACAATGTCTGAGAGGACTATCAGGAGAACTATGGGATTCGGTGGCAGCACAATTCTTTTATCCTCTTTTTATTTTTATTTTAATGAGGAGCTTTCTTGTTCTCACATTAAAAAAAAAGAAGGAAAAAAGACAAAACTAAAGAGGAACAATCGAAACATTGGTTCCCTTGCTGTTAGGTCCTGAAATATTTTTTCACGTGGAATTCTCCTTTTGGAAAAAAAAAAGGACATATCGAAAAGAATTCATACTGCCAAAGAGGAAATATTTTTCGCAAGAAATATCATTCTCCCCTTCAGTTGAATTTGAATAACTATTTACTGAATACTTGTACGGCGATAAATACTTTCCACAAGCGGCATCAATCCTTGTACCGTTGTTCTCTTTCAATTTAAGTAACTATTTAATGTACGCTCGTATGACGATAAAGATTGCTTTTGAAAATTCACTTTTCCAACTGTCAGTGGGAAATTTTCTGCATGAAAGAAATTTAATCGCCGGTAATTTTTCCACTTTATTTTAAGTAAATATTTACACGGACCATGCATTAGGTGTTCCGATGGTCCCACCTCGGCATGTTATGCCGGGATTAAAAATCTCTAGTACTTTCAAAGCGACCGAACAGAGCTTTGTCGGTTACTTTATTTGGATGTTGTCGTCTATATAGACAACCCCCGACATAATATAATATATCGACGCATCATTTTTTTAAAAATAAAAAATTTTAATATATTGAGACACATTACATATTAAATATATATTTTATATACACATAATAATATAATACGTATATAATAATATCAGCGGTGAGTTTCTTCTTCTTCTATTATATGTTCATGATTAGGTTTTTTTTCTTGATTGGATATATTAAATTTGAAGTGGCTCGATTTATGACTTAAGTATATATTTTTATAGATTTATATGTTGATCTCTAATTTATTGAAAGCTTAAAATTGACTCCGAACACGTGGAAATAGAGTGTCGAGTTACTAGACTTGTGCATTACTGACGTGTCTAAAGCGCTGACCACGTGTCAGTTACATATCAAAGAGTGTCAAAAAGTAGGGATGAATATGGTTCCAGGATAAAATCGGGAACCGGAGAACTGGACCACTGGTTCCCGGTTCAGTTCCAGGTTGCCATGAGTTAGGGTTCGATTCTCGATCCTGATTTTTTAGGAACCACCGATTCCGGTTTCGGTTCCCAATTCTACCCTGGAACCAAATCGGAATTGGAATCGGAATCGAGAAAACCCTAACATTTAGAGACTGAGATAAGAGTGATGCGGCTGTCCCCATCGTGATTTACTCATTCTTGAGACTTGAGAGTTCTTCCTCCTCCTGCTTTCCTCTCCAAGATCACTACTTGCCAGCACACGAACTCTCATCCATCGGGTCCATCATCGGCGACCGTCTCTCTTCGACAAAGCTCTCCGTTTTCCATTTTCACCTTTCCTCTCCGAGGATCAAGATCGCCAGTTTTCACCTTCGCCAGTCGCACGATATCTCGACCTCCAATCCATCGCTAGAACGTGGAAATGTTTATCCTTGACTTATCTTCTCAGCTCTTAGCATCATTGTTTTGCATCTGTCTATTAACTTCCCTTGAATTAGATCTACCATGTTCTGATTCTGATTTCTTCTGCCTGTGTTACTTGTTAAGTAGCTAGCCGATGGTAGTGGTACCATCGCAGTTATTCGAAGCCGGTGATCGATCTCAATGAGTGCGATGACGTCTGTTTCATTTGGGTTTTAGCTCAAGGTTTTGGATCTGACATTGGCTTGGTTTTATCTATGTTCAATCTTCTGGTATCTACTTAGCCATCTTCTTACCAAACGGATCAAATCGCAATCTTCTAATGAGAAAACAAGCTTGCTTGTAAGTGTTGATCTGATTATGTTCTGCCATTGGCTAATTCATTGTTGTTTATGTTGTTTTAGGTCATGACAACTGCAAGTTCCTCTCTAGGTAATAAAGGATGTAAACTTTTATTTTGAAATTGCTGTTTTCCAGTGACAGCTGGTGGTTCAATTTTTAGTTTATTTGTTGATTTAGTTTTGGCCCCGTCTGGTTGGTGGAAATGTCTGATCTTATGCACTCTTTCGTTTGTTGTCTTTAGAATAGAGAATACTAGTCTTTCGTGATTGAAGAATTTATAATTAGATAAGTCCTAATCAAGTTAGCAAATGGATGAAATGTTGGTATTAATGGTTATCGTTGCTTAGTTTCCCGGGATTGCATTATCATAGTTTCTTTTCACTTTGCCTTGCATTCAAGATGATTAATAATTATTTCAATTTAGCTAATAAACATCTCTTTGTGCTTTGGATGGAGGTGGTGATGTGTATGAGTGTTCTTTTGTTCAGTAAGATTTGACCAAGCTTCCATTTTTCACATGTAGGGTGAAGCTTGGAAGGAATGGGATTGAAGCATTGATTCCATCTGACCTCCAAGGTTTAACTAAGTATGAGCAGAAGGCCTTAGACACGCTAAAGCCTGAATTGAAGGCCAGCATTAACAAGGGTATTGCATTTGTGCAGAAGCAAGCAATTGCTAACTAAGTTCTACCAGCAAAGGCAAATGAAGCTATAGGTCTTAATATTCGTTGAGCGGAGAAATCAGGGCTGTCAATTTTGTTAGTAGATTTTACCTTGATCATTTTGAACAAGAAAGTCTCAAGAATTTTTACTGATGATGAGAAGCTTTTATAAGTAGTTGTGCTGGTGTTGTAGATCAAGCAGATGTAGGGTTTCTACTTTCTAGTATGACATTGTAGCACTTCCTTAACTGACCAATGATACTCGAGATGGAAAATTTTGATATTTGCTATGTTTTTCACTCTTTTATGTTCATGTTATTTGATTGTAGCCTTTCTGAGTTCATGTTATATGTGAGTTTTTCTAATAATTGATGTTTATTAAGTATTCTTAGCAAAATTGACAGGTTCTCGGGTACCTTGGAACCTGTGATAGGGTAAGTTTCAGGTTCTAAGTTATACAAAGTAGGTTCTAAGTTCCAAAAAATGAGGAACCTGTACTAGCAGGTAGGTTCTAGGTTCCAAGTGGAACCTACCTAAAATCTGGAACCGCTCACCCCTATCAAAAAGTGTCCGATACCATATGACATGACACAATACAGAGGCTCTTGAAGAGTGTTTGTGCTACATAAGTTGTCATGTCCTAGGAAAATCTAAAACATCTCATAATTTGCCTTTATATCATTGTAAATATTTGCGAAAATTTAGATCGCTTTTGGGGTTTTTTTTTTAAGTCATCCAATTAAAGTAATCCTATTTTCTAACATTGAACCCTAGCTAAATTTGCTCATTTGGACAAGGTTGGACATTTTTATTGCAACTCGCTGAGATCTAATCTTAGCCCGGTTGAGCATGAGTCTGCGTCCTAGTGTTGGTAACCTTTTTGTTTTTGGGTCGAAAGTGTTGTTTATTTGGAATGCTAACTGGTAAACCCGTAATCCAAAGGGCGGGATTTTATTACCAAATAAGCACCATGTGTTAAATTCAGAAAAGAATGGCCCTACAGACAAGATAGGCATGAATCTCTTCTTCCTACTACATTTGGATTTTCTACCAACTCAAAATGATTTGTGTTCCATATACGAACGTTCCTCTTTTGGGTTTTCCTAAATAGGTGTGTCTTTTTTTTTTTTTCAATTACAGCTTTTGGGCAACCTTTTGCGTGGACCTGCCTTCTCTATTCGAGTCATATTCACCCTTTCAATTGCAAAGCTAGTTAACTCGTTTCTGCTAAGCCCTGTTCAAGTATTCTTTAAAAGAGAGTTTTCACTATTCAACGTATGCCGTGTTCTGTATGTCTGATTATTTATGTTGTATTCAATTGAGTTAGGACATGTATATATCTTTTTTTTTTTGAAACTTTGATCCTGTAATCAACTCCCTAATTTATCAGATGCATAGATGTATATATATTACGATAGCAAGTCTTCCTTTGTTTTTTTATTCAGGCCACGTCATTTGGGTAAGAGCACGGCGGCGTCATTCCCATTTTGGAGTAGAGATCGAGGTGTGACGGCTTCATTCGGCGGATGTAACGTGTGTTGTGTTCTGTACGTAGCTCTCATGCCTGGATGGCTAGAAATGGCAAGAAAGGTGCGTCTTGTGTGGAAATTTCAGGGATATTGTACTCGTGGAGTACTTATTTGGGTAATAAAAATCTGCCCTTTGGATTATGCAATGACTCGTTGCCATTCCAAGACACCAACACTAGGATGCACCTTCATGCTCTTTCGAGATATATTAGATGTCAGCAATTTTGCTAAATAAAAAAAAAAGAATGTGCCCGAAACCTCCAAAAAGTGATATAAATTCATGCAAATATTCACAATGATGTAAAACTAATTTCTGGAATATTTTTTATTTTGCTGCCACTCGACAACATCCAAAGAAAGCCGTCTATAGGATAAAATATGGGAATGCAATATGTGAAGGCCACGTCACTAGCTGACGTGACGTGCACTTTTTTTTTTAAACTAAATCCACTTACAATTTGACATGAAAAAAAAAAACTGAAAAAACTAAGACTCGTCCTCTTGTCTATCTCTCTTCCTCCTTCATCCAGCCACCGCCCAGCCCGAGCTCTTCACTTCCCTTAGTGGTCGCCACCAGGGAAGTCGCCGGCGCCACGTCCAGGCCAACCATCTTCTCCATCGTCTTCGTTATCGGCTCTGTCTTCTCGTGCATGACCTCGTCCAGGCCATCTGGACCTCAGCATCAAGGCTCGCAGCCATTGACAAGCTGCGTCGCCACCGCCAGATTTGGAAGTTCGCTGTTGGTGGTCTTACATCACAGATTTTGTGGTGGGTTTTGCCGAAAGGGCCATACAAGTGTACACGAAAGAACATTTAAATCGAAAGAGAATAACGGTACAAAAATTGATCCTCCTTGTGAGAAATATTTAGCGCCGTACAAGTGCTCAATAAATGGTTACTCAAATTGAATTGCTTGCGAAAATTATTTCCTCTCTCACGGTTGAAATTCCACAAGATATACAGAATTACAAAATAAATAAATAAAAAGAAATCCACGTTAGCAAATCTTTTAGGACACCTGACAGCAAGGGGAGCCAATCATGTCTTGATTGTTTCCCTTTTATGCTCATCTTTTTCATTTTTAAAAAAAATTATTTGAGAACGAGAAAGCTCCTCATTACATGAATAAAAAAAGGAAAAAAATAATTGCGGCTGCCACCAAATCCCTTAATCCTTTCTGACATTGTCCACATCACACTCTTGGAGTGTAAGAAGCACATTTGAGTTTCTCTCTGCACATTTCTGTGCCAAGTCGTCAACTTTGCTTCGCCACCATCGTCACTCTCCCTCCTTATCTGCAAATTTTAAAGGGTGCTCGTGAGATCTCTTTCTTCAAGGGAGAAAAATTCACCGACACTAGCATTAGATCATTCCCATTCTCGCTTCAGGTTAAGCTTCTTCCTTTCTTTCTTGTCTGAATTTGCCTTGTTATCCAGTCCCGTGTTCTTGTTTTTACGTCTTCTTCCTTCATTTGACTGATCAAAAATCTGATTTTTGGGGGAGAAAAGGGCCAGCTTCTTTTGATTTTTTGCAGCACATTCTTGTCAAAAAGTGAGACCTTTTTCTTTGTCTCCATCGTCTAAGAGATATTGGGTTGCTTGATCTTTGGTTCTGTGATGAGCTCTTCATAGATCCTGTAGCTTTGAGGCTTCTTAGTTTTGATCCGATCATCAAGTGCAAGGCGTATCACGTTGATTTTGATCAACTTTAGAGAAAGAGGATTTGCTTTTTTTTTTACTCGGGAGGATGGATATCGAAATACGTGTTCATGATTTTGGCTTCTTGGTTTCTTCTATGTTTGATCCGAACCATTCCTTTGCCGAGAAATCAGAAGATTGATTCTGCTCACCAAAATCTTATAATGTATGGCTATTTACCTTGTACAACTTGCTTCCGGTCGGAACTATATGTGTAGTAGAAATGAAGTGAAGCGAGAGATGGTCACTTTTACGTGATTGATCTACCATTATTTTTTTGCTGAAAATATGAAAAAGAAAAAGGAGAAGAAATCATTTCTTGTCTATAATCCTGCGCCTAGTTTTGATGCTCGGCCTACGCTACGCAAGAATTTATTCTCTGTTAGATTTTGCGGAAGGGTGTTTCGTTTTATAAGTGAGTAAATTTGGTGACAAGGGAGCACAATGCAAATGAAAAACTTCTATTAGTTTTGTGAATGTTACAAAGGAAGAGGGAGAGCTCTTTGTTGTTTTTCACTTGCTTTTTTCTACTACTTCATGGCCTATTTATAGGCCTCTTCCACCTCCATAGTGGAAAATTCTAGAACATCCTAGATAGACACATTTCTAGACTTTTCTATAAAATTTAGAGCATATCTTTCTAGATTTTTCTACACATTACCCTTCTAGGAATATTTTAGAAATTCTCTAGAAGTATCATAAATACTCATATCTTTCTAGACTATTCTACAAAAAGTTTATCCTAGAATATTCTAGAAATTGGATCAACTTTCCAACATTCTCATTGACGAAGAAACGATTGATTTGTATTGTTTGGAAGTTTTGAAGACAGGAATACGGTCCCAATGGTATTGCCCGATGTGGCCCGAATGCCTCATCTCAGGGCACACCAGATATTGATTACCTTACAGTTCTTAAAAGAGCACGGCTACAAAGACGCAGCACATGAGTAAGTTTGTCGACCGGGCTCATCTCTCGAATCTGAGTCAATATAAGCAGACTTCTTGTTTCTTATGAACCTGATTATTCTTTTCTCTTTGGTAGGCTGGAGCGAGAATCGGGAGTATATTTTGATTGGAAGTACTTTGAGCAGCTTATGCTCGACGGGAAGTGGAATGAGGCAGAAAGGTATCTTTCCGCTTTCACACAGCTTGACGACAACAGATTCTCGACGAAGATCTATTTGGAACTGAGAAAACAAAAGTATCTTGAAGCTTTGGACAGGTAATATTGTTGTCTAAGAAATCTAGCGATTATCGTGCATAGATCCGTCACCTGTAGTACGTGTCTTCTTTGCATCCACTTCGTATCTAATTCTCGAATTTCTGATGAAGTTGGTCAAATATTTTGGCAGCAATGACGTCTCAAAGGCAGTAGATATACTCAGGACCGATCTAAAAGCTTTTGGGGCGGATAGAGACTTATTCGAGGAATTGACTGAACTTCTGATATTGGATAATATCTGGTATTAACTTGTTGAAGTGATTGTTTCTCCACATGGTCATTTATTTATGTGACTTGTTATTTGTTAAGGGATTTACATGGATTCAACAGGACAAACAACAAACTTGCCATGTTCGGAGACATACGGAATGTGAGAAGCGCAGTGAGGTGGGAAATAAGGAATAATATTGCAGTAAATCCTGCTCTGCGCGGAAAACTTAATATTCCTGGATTCGAACCGCATAGGTTAGGGCTTATTATAAATCAGAGGTAACTTTCTTAACCAGTTTCCGGGTTAGGTATGATCGCGCAGGAATTGCTTTGCTTTTTAATTTCACAAGGCATGTGATGCGAAAGCGGAATGGAAACCATTAAATGCAACCGTTCTCATCCGGATTTCCTTAATCAAGTTTCCCCTGTGGCAAATGTGGATCTAATGATGATTCTACCTTTAAACTTGCAGCATGAACTGGCAGCATTCCCAGTGTGCCCATCCGGTGCCAAATCCTGTGATACATACGCTTTTGGCAGACCACCGTTGCGAAACTCCTGAATGTCCGGTTGCCCCTACTGCTGTTGATGCTTCGGCAGTGAGTTCCTTTTCCATTGGAAGCTTATTGTGAATTTTCTAAGGAGATAAGTGTTCCTGCCGTGGTTAGTGACCTATCTGGATAAACTCGTGATGTGAAATGCAGTCTTCACGAGATGTTCCAATGTCGATTTCATCATCCGCCGGAGGGCCTAGTCCATCCACATTAATTCACGCTTCAGAGCCTAGGGTTGCAGTTTGTCTGCCCCATACTGCCAACTCAGGTGATCACTCGAACCCTCCAATGTTTTAAAACCATACCTGACTGGCTGAGTTTACCGGCATGAGTCCAGTGTCTATCAGGGTTTTCTGACTGATCCAACTGATTTTTTATTTTTTATTTTTGGCTCATTCAATTGGGCACAAGGGACCTTATCCCCTCACTTTTAAAATCACTTGTATTGCCCTCAGCGAAATTTTGAAAATATAATGATAATCGGCACTTCGCTGAAAATTCTTTAGAGGGCCCGGTAGGTACTCGCGATTTGAAGACTAGAAGGCTTGATAAGGCAATTGAAGAGGTAAGTTAATCCAATCCCATTAAAACATCTTTGAAGATTGGGGAAGAACCATCGAGATACCTTCTAATACATGTGTAGGTAACATCCATGGATGCTCATCCTGCTCCAAGCCAGCAACCGACGTCACAGATCCTTGATGACCTGCCCATGAAAGTTATACAGACATTGCAGGAGGAATTGTACCCAACGGACATTGATTTTCATCCTATTCGGCATGCATATCTTTTAGGTTCATTTTCGCAAACAAGCTGAATTTTTTTTTCCCCTTCTTTAAGCTCACGATAAGCACGGTCATAAGTTCAAACTCTAACTCGCATTTCGTTTATCTGAAAGTTTAGTTGGTACCGGAAATGGAGATATCAGGTTATGGGAAGTTGGTCCTGGAGTGAAATTATTTTCTGCTAATTTTAAGGTCTGGAATATGGAAGCATGCTCTACGAAGTTCAAGGTACGTACCATATAGATTAATATCACCATCCATCCAGATGAATTCAATCTCATCCATCTACATGATCTAATTCTGAAAGTTCTGTACTTCTTCAGGAAGATATGATCAGTGATTCAAGTATCTCTATAACTTGTGTAATTTGGAGTCCAGATGGTTCATTGTTTGGTAAGCAAACAGACATCCTGGTGCACACACATATTACCTGCAAAATTAGAGATGCTTTGTCTTTGAACGATAAGAATAATTACTTGGGTTTTATCTTGGAAAAGGCGCTGCGTATTCGAGACACTTGGTTCAGATATATGTTTTTGGGAAGGGCAATGATGTTAAGCGGAAACTGGAGGTATAATGCTTATTTGCCTATTTCAACTGAGTATTTACATGCTCGGCATACTCGTTACACCATCTTCTGATGTCTAGATTGAAGCTCATGATGGCCGTGTGAACGATCTGGCATTTTCTTCCACCAACAAGCAGCAGTTTGTAATAACATGCGGCAATGACGCGACTATCCAGGTTTTTACTTGGAACTTCTATTCGGGTATATATAGAAGACATTCCTTTTCATTCCAGAACATGAATAATTGGCAGTGTATTCGATGCTACTGTGCAGGTTTGGGATGTGACAGATGGAGTTAAAAAGTTTACTTTTGAAGGTCATAAAGCTCCTGTTAATTCAATCCTCCCAACTACGAAGTCGGGCATTCATGTGAGAACAAAACTTCACTTGCTTTTCAATTAATGTGCTACGTTTCAGTATTCGAAGACATCCTCTTGTTTTCTGCTAAATTCTAAGTTTGCTCAGTTCATCTTCTCAACATCTGTGGATGGCAAGATAAGGGCATGGCTATATGATGATTTCGGGGCAAGATTCGATCATGATGCTCCTGGAAATGGATGCCTGGTTATGGCTTATAGTAATGATAACAGCAGGTTTGGTGTGCTGGATATTGAACTGATCAATTTCAGTAGTTGTTCATGCTATGATGCAACTCTTATGGATGATGCCCTTATTTTCATAAATGTCTCTACATTAATTACTTTTCAAGGCTTTTTTCTTGCGGGACGAGCAATGATGGAGAGTCGTTCCTCATTGAGTTGGACGAACGTGAAGGTGCCGTAAAAAGAAGCTATGAAGGGTTGGAGAAACGTTCTCCGGACATCGCACGTTTCCATACAGCCAAAAGCTTTTTAGCCGCTGGAGACGAGCATGTGATCAAATTCTGGAGCATGGACAATGTCAAGCTTTTGGCAACTACCGATGCAGAAGGCGGCTTGCCAGTAAGTTTTGCAAAAAGATTTTCGTAAGATTAGTAGTAAATAGTTCCGCTAAACCTATCCGTTTCCCTTTTGGGAATACTTTTCAAGGCAAAGCCTCGTATCCGCTTCAATAAGGAGGGAAGTCTACTAGCTGTCATTGCAGATGGAAACACTATAAAGATCCTGGGCCCTAATAACGCTTCTCAATTGCTCAAAAGAAGCGAAAGTTGCTCTCTTGTGGCCACCAGTGTTACTTCTGAAGCTCCGATGATGGTCAGTGTTTCCGAATCAATGCTTCTGTATGGTTTTTTGTTTTTCTGGTCTAATGTTTTGATGAATTAACATGCCTGAAGGTTATATTGCAGGATGTTGAGGTGCATGAAACCCAAGGTGGGTCTTCTTGACAAATGGTGAAGCGCCAAGTTCTTCAAGATCCAGGGTTGGCCGTCCGGCGTGGAGCACGGTCTTGATGGCGAATTTTTTACGACTATGGGCATGTTTATTAGTTTGTTGCAACCTGAGAAAGAGAGATCTGATGAGAGGGTTAATAGAAATACTGTGTTGTAAGAGGACCAGGAGTGTTAACATGGAACAAATCCTTGAAAAATACAGCTTTAGGTGCGCTATAAACAGATGTTGTCACGCTCCGAATCTAGCAGCCATGTAATATCCCGTCTTCTGCCAAATCGCTCATCGGTTGGCCAATATTAGCGACGGCTCAGGACTCGTCACGGTCAAACGACGGCTAACAAAAGCGACAGCGGAAAGCATACAATCCCCTGACATACACACATGCAGGATAGAGAGATAAAGAAAATCGAATTTACATACCATATAATAGCAAAGGTTCTATACAACCTAGAGGGAGACTATCATCTAACTTTACAAACCTAAGTTGACCAAGATCAAAAGAAAATAGGCTAAACCAAAATATCGCCAATCTGCATCTAGGCATTATTGGGACTACTCGTCCTCTGGCAAGGCCACTCCTCCAGATCAGACTTCTCGGATATCGGGAAAAAAATCATGTCCATGATCGAGGGTCTGAATAACGATCAACCACAAAATGTGAGTCGAAACTCAGTAAGCACACGTTTAGACTCAAATTAGAAAGTAGCATGCGCCCTTAGCCAGAATGCAAATAGTCACATGCATATTATGACTTCAGATCATACAGATGAAATTGCAGATGCTCAATGATTCATTTGGGGTTCCCGGATTGAGCCCCTCCGGACTGAACTCCACCGGTGTCTCAATAGCACTTCTGATCCCGACTACGTCATATACGTCTCAGGCCTGTGCCTAAACCCGTATCTGATCACACCGAAGTTGGCACCTTTGTCTCTCTAGCTACCCCGCACTGAGCACATTCAAGCGCAAGTGCAATAACAGTGGCTCAATTAGCACTGCAATCGGCACCTCCTTATCCCCCCGCATTCTCGATGGTCCTCTAGACACTATTAGGCCGTCCCACACGGTTCTACATACTTTGCCAAACACACATGTCTCGTGCCAATATGCAATCCAATGATGAGCAGTACTAAACCTTCAATTGACTCGACTTTTGAATACTCATGCACGTCAGCTTTGCTACATGCATTTCCCAAAATTATTCATAATGGTACAACATTCACCTCAAAATACATTTAATATAATGACCAAGCATTGCATGTTGCAAAAACTCGTATTCCAGGACCTGGTTTTCATCTAAGCCACCTAGGTTCAAAGCAAGTAATCTGGCACACGTGGCAATTTCTAGAGTTCACAAAAAGACTAATTTATGCCTATGGCTAGCAGCAAATATTCAACATTCAATGTCCAAGAAATTAAATATTTTTCGTCATAAAATTTTTCATCAATTGCAAACTCTACTTCCCTTTCAGGAGACAATCTCGGTAATTCATGCGGAATGACATCCGAAAAATCATGCACTACTGGCAAATCTTCAAGCCTTACTTCCTTAACTGATGAATCAGTTACAGAGGCTAAGTGCCCTTGGCATCCTTCGTCCTTCAACTTAGTCACTTCCAACGACGATATCTAAGGGATCGATGTTCCTCCTCAATTTTCCCAAAATTCAAATCTAGAGTAATCAGTCGGATTAAACTAAATCACTCTACTACTATAATCAATTACTGCCCCATGTTTACCTAACCAATCCATTCCTACTATCACATCAAAGTCAAACATAGGTAGGACAGCTAGATCAATCAGTTTCTCTCTACCACCTAAGGATATCTTACACCCTTAATATCCTAGCGAGATGAACATTTTATCCTTCGGTAGGATGACCACGTGCAGCTAAGGGAGTGTAACAAGGTCACAAGTGGCCAAGAGGTGGAAACAAGCAGCAGTAGAGTTCACGAGCAGCAAACATGCAGATTTCAGCTAAGAAAATAGAGAGCAGAAGCAACAACAGAGAGCAGCCGTGAGCAGGGAGAGGAAGCTGCAGCAGATGGTGAAGCACACGAAACTATAGAAGACCAACTGAAGAGAGACAACGGGCAATATCAGCAACCCAAAACCAACTGCAAAAGAACAAAAAACCAGGAGCAGCAGCTGTGACGTCCCAAGAATCATGCATATGGGACAAGAAAGTTTAAGGTTTTGGACCCCACTTGTTCTTTCTAATTTTCAGCTAATACCTTCCCTAGCCGAATGGCCACTTGCCCCACCAACCCCATTTTCTTCTTTCTTTCTACTGGTCAAGCTTACGTGTGCATCATTAAATTTTCATTACTTTTGTTCCCCCAAAAACCTCAGCTGGGAGCTCTTCTTCGGACTAAATTACGGTTGCTCTGTACCTATCTTGGCTGAAGTAATTACCCATGCAAGAAAGACAAGATTTGATGATTAGAGGCCATCTAATGTTACTGTTCACGTGGGGAAATCACCCAAAAATCTGATGCAACTGGCCTTTTCTTCTTCTTTCTTCTTTGGTCTTCATTCACTCGGTCTTTCGCTTGTTTTGTTGCTGTTCTTCTCATTCAACTTCTCTACGCTAGCTTGTCTATACGTCTTCTGCTTCTTCCTAGTTCTTCAACTTCTGAGTTGAACTGTAGCTCATGTTTTTGGTTGCCGCTGCACTCCATCTCTCTCGGTTGCTCTTCTGCATAGTTGTTGGAAATTTGCTACTCGTCCTCTACAACTTCTTCAGCTGCTTAGTTTGCTGCTGCCTCTTCAGTTTTTCTTCCTGTTGAGCTGCTGCTGCAAGAAATTGCTGTAGCTGGTCTTTCTTTGGCGACTTGGATCCTCTCGATTGCTCTCTATCTTCTCGGGTTCTCGCATTCTTGCACGCGCACCCGAAGGAAATCGACTCATTCGGGGTCGTCTGGTGTCCGAATCAAGCTATGTTTTCTCTTGTGTACTCGTAAGACCTCAAACTTCGATATTTTAAAAGTGGATCAGCCAAAAACCTTCTAGAAAATTTCCAATTTTGAATCAAAGTTGACCTTATTCTGCTCGTGTTTATTTGCAGCTGGTTCCTCATCATCTCGACTGAAATTTCTTGGCCGTTGTTGCTGCTACGCCTTCCTCTTCCACGGATGCACTTGAAATTGCTACTGCGTCTTCCTCCTCTCAATTTCTTGGAGCTCGTTTGTCATTCCTGAGCTCGATCGTCGTCTGTGGCTCAATCTCGTCACCGTCGCTCGCCTAAGTTAATCGTTTAGCTGAGCCACGATTGTTCCATCGTACCCGAGCTCAAACTGGATTTTTAGGTGAGCACATTTCTAAACTTGACTTAGAATGTCGGGTATACTAGGGATTGGTAGGGAAAATTTTATGATGAAAAGTATTAAATTTTCTGGATGTCAAATGTCAACTATTTATTTCTGACCATAGGGGTCAATTGGTAACTTTTGTGGGCTCTAGAAATTGCTCTGTGTGTCAGATTGCTTGCCTTTGAACCTAAGTGATTTAGAATGGAAGCCGGGCCTTGGGATGCGATTTTTTGCAACTTGAAATGCCTAGTTATTATATTTAATTTGTTTTGAGTTGAATTGTGTGCTATGGTGAATAATTTGGGGAAATACATGTGGCAAGGCTGACTTGCATGAGTGTTTATGGGGTGAGCCAATTGAGAATTCTGTGATGTTTATCATTGATCTGCATACTAGCATGAGATATGTGTGTTTGGGGAAGAGCGTAAAACCGTGCAAGATGGCCCGGCAGGGTCTAGGGGGCCACCGAGAATACGAGGAAATAAAGAGGTGCTGATCGCAATGCTAATTGAGCCACGGTCGTTGCATTTACGCTTGAACGTGCTCGGCACAAGGTAGCTGGAGAGATTCGGTGTGATTAGACACGAATTGAGGCACAGGCCTGAGACATCTATGACATGGCTGGGATCCGAAATACTATTAAGCCACCGGTAGGGTTCGGTCCGGAAGTGCTAGTGAGCCACTGGGAACCCCAAGTGAATCATTGAGCATCTGTATTTGCATCTGTGTGATCTGAAGTCACAATATACATGTAATTGTTTATATTCTGGTTTGGGACATATGTTTCATTCTATATTGAGTTTAGGCGTGTGTTCGCTAAGTTTTGAGTCACATATTTTTGGCTGATTGCCATTTCAGACCCTCGACCATAAGTATGAATATTCGTATTTCCCAAGTCCGCAATGGGATTCCTCAGAAGATTGAGACACATGTATATTCGTACCCTGCTGTGGACGAAGTTTTGTATGAGCGGTATAGTTGCACCGTATGGGTCAATGAGGGATATGACATTTTGGTCCCTCATAGATTCAAGGGATGGTATAGTCGGAGGGGTCAGGAGTTGTGGCAAGGTCCTCTGCAGGGTTTAGATATACCAATCTTTTTTATGGGGTCGACAAGCCTGATGAATGGGACCACTTTTAGAGGCGAGGTCGTAGATCCTGAGCCGATGGATGTCTTGGATGTAGATGGGAATGTAGTTATGGAGATTGAGGGAGCAGACGATGTGTTCGTCGAGCAGGCAGATGACGAGCCTGGATCTCCGATATTTGAGGAGACTGATCCAGAGGAGTTCCCCTTTTTTGAGGAGGAGGAATAGTTCCCCGGGGATGCATGGACGAAACTTAGTGACCTTTTAACTTTGGCTAACTTAGGTTTTTTTTTTTTGAGGTTCAGCTAATAGTCTTTCTCCATGTTGTATAAAAAACCTCTACTATTATATGTTAGGCTATATAAATTAAATTTTCTATATCTCTCTATCCCACATGTGTGTTTGTCAAGGATTGTGCGTTTTCGCTGTCACATTATTTAGCCGTTGTTTGGCCGCGACAAGTCATGGGCCGTCACTAGAGTTGGTCAGACAATAAGTGAAATGATTAGGTGAAGGGATATTGCGCATCCAACAGATCCGGGGCGTGACAGCAGCAGTTCCAACCGAGAAGAAAAAAAATGCAGGAAGGAGAAAGAAGATGTAGCAGATTGCAGAAGCGAGAGAAAAGAAGAAGATTCATGCAGAAGAAATGGAGGATGATAAGGCCAACTGCAGCGAAGGTTTCCCCATGTGAGCAATGAAAAATAATGGGCAAAAAATATGCAAAATTGTCTTATGTGCATGGGGAAGGAGCTCAGCCGAGGAGGTGGAGCAGACTAGCTGCATTTCCAGCCAACGAAGACGCTCTAGCACTAGTTTTTGGAGAGCAAAAGTAGTGGAAAATTAAGAAGGTACACGTGGGTTCGTGGGGGAAGAACTTTAGCCAAAATGGAGAAGGAAATAGGGGTTAGTCAGCCAAAATTTGAAGTGGAAAGTGAGTCCAACATTCATAATTTTTCTTTTCTTCACGCAGATAAGTTTGAGGACATCACAGATGTGATCCTACATGGTCTCCAATCTAATTGTACTCCTTGAGCACTCTCCTAGAATTTTTTTCTCCTCTCAAACCACTGCCCAAGCTCGTCCCTTCTGCAGCAACTTTCCTGAGAAATCTCCCTCTCCCTCCCCCTTCTCCTCTCCCATTTCATTTTTTCGCTTTCTTATTTCTCTATATCCTAAACTTTTTCCTCAAAGACTTCTTCGTTAATTTCATGGACGATCCATCCACTTCTTCTTTTACGTAAAGAGTTTTGTCTGGTGAGCTCAGAGTTGAAAATGTGAGCATCTCAAAAAAAAAATCTGCTATTTCGAATCTGCTTGCTCGCTTCAATTCCTGTGCTTGCTCCTATAGTCGAGCTCAAAGTTCAAAATGTGAGCATCTTGAAAAAAATTCACTATTTCGGATTTGCACGCTCGCTTCAATTCCAGTGCTTGCTCCTATAGTCGAGCACAGCTTTTTTACTGCTTCAGTAGTTAGCTGATCAAAACTGATTTTTATGATCAACTTGTATCTCTTACAAATCTCCTTTCCCGATTTGGAGTTAGATTCAAATTTAAGTGCTATTCTATTTCTATCTAGAAATAAACCTAAAATTTACAAGCGTTTTTGTGCTCTTTCAACATATTGGTAAAGTTGTTGTCTCTACAAAGTGATGATGTTAGAGAAGTCGATCTTAGGCGTTCACCATGCTTTGGAAAAACCGTACCTACTGGAGAAGGAAATCTCGGTATGTGTTTATTATTAATGTTGATGCAAGATTCGGTGATCAGGCAGTGGTTGTGCTTTGATGCCATGACAGACTTGTTTTTATGGAATGAACGTGTCTCTACAATTGTACCAAATTAATTTATCTTTCAGATTTACTTAATTTGCTTGATTTTCATCTTTATCTTGAAGTGATATACCTCTCTTTCAAGTGAAATCTGTATGAATCCAGAGAAAATGGTTATTTCATCCACAGAAAAACCAATAGCCCGAATCAAATGACGCCTCCAATCGAAATCTGAGATATGACTGCTCACGAGGCAATCTTGAAGAGCAGATTGGAACAGCTTGGCCTCTCATATGATATATTACCCATTGCAACTCCACAGACCAGCTTTTTGAATCGCTGTATTCCACAACATTTGCAAAAAATTCTACTCCAAACCTCCTTTGCAACTACACCATCCATGAATAAACAGTCTCTCCTTTGTTGGATAAGAGCTATTGGACACACAAGTTACATCCACTGTGGCATACCAATTGAACATAGTGTAATGTTTTCATAAGGATATTCAGAAGTGATATTACCTTATCTACAGATATTCATACTTATATTAATCAATCTTGTTCCTTATTTTTAAATTTTTCGATAATCTAAATCTTATTCCTATTAGATTTATAGATTAAATATTTTGTGCACAAATAAGGAACAATATTTAGATTAATACAAATAGGAACATCTGTAAATTCATCAATATCGTTTCCAGATTTCCTCATAAAAAACTTAACGTAAAATAGTGGGAATATCTATCAACCTAATACAACTCTAAATGAGGTTCTACTTCTACTATTTATAGAATTCTTAAGCTAAAACATACTCAATTAGAATAAATAAAAGCCAAAAAGGTATACAAGCACTGATTTTTTTTTTTTGGTTTCGGAAAAAGATTAAATGAAATGACAGTTTGAGATGTGGACAATAATATATTCATGAAAACTTGTGAGTAGCGCTAAATGGCTAATTTGACGTCGTTGGAAAGTTGAAATACTAGAATGAACAAATTAAAAGTCCAGAGAATACATTGACCATTTGTGAATAATTAAGGACATAATTAAATGAATTAAAAGTTCAAAGATAGTATTGCGTATTAAGTCAAAGTTTATAGAGACTATTAGTAGCATGTCCCCATATTTTGTAAATTGAAAAAAAAAATTGAAGTATACTAAAACAGTGCTTCATAGACATGAGTTAACTAAACCCTCTTTGTCAATTAGAACGAGAGTGAGAAAATAGCATCTTCATCAAAGATGGAAATTTTATGCACAACATGCATATGACTTGGATAGAGAATTCAGATCCATGCAAAGGGACGCCCAAACATTTTGGACAAACATCTATTTAGGAAAACCCTAAATAGGAATGTCTTTGTTCATTTAGAAGCGGCACAATTGCCTTTACGCTCATAGGCTGTGTTGATACACACATATATATTGACGGTGAACAAGGAAGAATTTATTTGTCATTTTCTTCTTTCATTTGTCTGATCAACCCACGAAAATCTGAATTTGGAGGAAAGGGGGCCAACTTTTTATGGTTTTTTTTTTTATCGAAGGTGTCCGGGCCAGCGTCCGTACGGATCACGCACCTCGACTAATTCTCCAGGAGGGCTAGCGCAGCATCCCACCGCCACGACCCTCCGCTTAAATCACCAGCACCCAGCAAAGTTCGAACCCAAGACCTCTCGTGAAAGGACGAGAGCGCAAACCAGCTGGGCCACCGATGGATGGGTACTTTTTATGGTTTTTGCTGCTCATTCTTGTCAAAAAGTGATGCTTTTGTTTCTCCACAACGTCCAAGAGATATTGGCTGCTTGATCTTTTTCTCAGTCATGAGCTCTTGATAGATCCTTTCACTTTGATGATGATCGGGCTTCTTAGCTTCTTTGGAGATAATTTCTGTTCGGATCATCAAGGGTGAAGTATACCACGTTGATTTTTACCGAATTTGAGAAACAGAATTTGCATGTTTTAACTCGGTATAAATATTAAAATACATATTCATGATTTTCGCTTCTGGGTTTCTGCCGTGTCTGATCAGAGCAGTTCCTTCGCTGGAAATCAAAAGAGAATTTGGACGTTCTAGCTCAGGATAGACATTAACATACCTGTTCATGATTTTCACTTCTCGGTTACTTCTGTCTAATTAGAGCAGTTCCTTTGTTGAGAAATCAGAAGATTGATTCTATTGACCAAGAGCTAATCGTGCATGGCTGTTTACGTTGTACAACTAGCACAGATGAAGTACTAGATTGTAACAACGCAATCTGACGATGGGAGTGGTCCCCGACGTTAGAAGGCTCGGACAATAATTAGCTTCGACAAGTTTCTAGGATGGCAAATAGAGTAGAAATGAGCCGAATTGCACATCGAATAGGAGGAGAGTGTGCATGGAATATTTACATGAAAACTAAAATTAACCCATAAATGTGCCTTTTAACGTAACGGCAATACTTAAATTTGGAACTCCAAAGTGGGAACATTACGAAAATGGGTGACCTCTTGGGAAAGTATTTCATATACGTCATGGAACACCAAAGTGGACAATACAACTAATCCATGATGTCATAGAAATGGGAAATAAAAAGCATAAATGGTCTCTCGTAATTTTTTTTTTTTTGTGAAAATTGTGAGTTTTATAAAGTAGATGAGGTACATCAGCATGGGGGCATCTACCATCATCACAAAAGAGCTAATAATTCGAAAAGACAGATGTAGGAAATCTCCATATAGTAGCTAATGCAATATTCATCTAAGAATGTTGATTTTTTGGTAGAGCGAAACTCAATCTTTTATATTTTTGTGCACCAAAGGTAAAACAACAAGGAAGCCAATTGATTGTTATAAAACTTCTCATATTGTGGTCCATTCAAATGCAATATAAGAGTGTTAGGAAGGATAACTTGAGGAGTGTCGCCGCCAAGTCTTTGCCTTTGTTTCACTAATCATCCACTGGAGTTCCTCATTCCATCCTTCTAAAGGGCATCTTATCCTGTGTTTTGCTAGGATATGGCGCCATATACTGCTTGTCCACTCACACTGGAAAAACTAATGTGATCTATCTTCTATATCAGCCCTTCAGAAATCACACTAGATATCAAGTGTAGGTGGCCATTATGTGATGATCTTAGCTATCGATAATCTATCTCTACACACTAGCCAGTCAATAGAATTGTGTTTGCTAATCCCACTGGTCCGTGCCCGATTCGTATCTAAATCTTGACTTTCTGATGCATTATTCAAACATTTTGGCAGCAATGATGTCCGGAAGGCATTAGATATACTGTGGAGTGATCTAAAAGAGTTCGTGGCAAAGAAAGACTTATTCGAGGAAATGATTGAACTTGTGACATCGGATACTATCTGCTATTAACCTGTTGAAGAGATCGCCTCTCCACATGGTCATATATACACATCACTTAGCATTTGTCATGGGAATCATACTCAACAAGGAGAAGCAACAAACTTGCCCTATGTATAGAATGCCAGAAGCGCAGTGAGGTGGCAATAATGAAAGATATTGCGCTAAATCCTGCTCTGTGCGAAAAACTTATTTTGCCCGGATTCGGGCCGCGTGTGTTGTGGCACAATATAAACCAGAGGTAATTTCCTTAACCAATTTCCAAATTAGGTATGATGGTGCAGGAATTACTTTTCCATTTTAATTAATGTAATGGAAACCATTGAATGCAACATTCTCGTCTGGCTTCTCTTAATCAGTTTCCACCACGGCGGATGTGGACCGGACTGTAATTTACTATGAGACTTACAGTTTGAGTTGGCAGCACTCCAGTTGCGCCTGTCCTGTACCGAATCCTGCGATACATACTCTCGATGCGAATCTCCTGAACGTCCTGTCATCCTACCAGCAGATGATGCTTTACAAGTGAGTTCCTTATGGAAGCTTATCCTACCTTTTTCTTTTTCTTTTTCCCCCTCTGAGGAGAAGTGATCATGCTGTGGGTAACGACATATCCTGATAAATTCATGATATCAAATGTAGTCTTCACAAGCCATTCCTATGTCAATTTCATCTCTAGCCGGAGGGCCGTCTTTGAGCTCACAGAAAGCACAATCCTAAGTTCAAGCCATTGTAATTGGCATTCCGTTCATTTCAACATTGTAGGAATCAAAAGGGGTTGCGGAAGTTTGAAGGATTTAAATACGGAGAGAACTCGAGTAAGCAAATTGAGAGTAATATTTCAAAACGTCTTTGTCAAGGCTTTACACAATAGAGATGCAAGCTTAACAATAAGCT
Source organism: Psidium guajava (assembly GCA_016432845.1). Classification (NCBI taxonomy): domain Eukaryota; kingdom Viridiplantae; phylum Streptophyta; class Magnoliopsida; order Myrtales; family Myrtaceae; genus Psidium; species Psidium guajava. The sequence continues at coordinate 31,093,400 of CM028229.1, read as the reverse complement.
TTTTCTACAAACTCTCTCTAACTCTCCCACTCTTTCTTACTTAGACTACTATGACTATCTCTCTCTATTTATGTATAAGTAAACACACAAAAACAAAGCAGGAGACTACACTGCCTGATGAAGTCGACAAAGGCATCCAACGCAAGCTGTATCCTTGATTGTTAAGAGTCAAAGATTGTGGCTGGAAGTTGTCTTTCATTTATTATTAAGAGTCAAAGATTGAGGGCATATCTTTGACCGGTCTTTGGCTTGGAGAACATAACTCTCTGTCCTCATGTTGAATCGGTTTGCACGTCCAATTCATCCTCTCAACCACCATCATCAAGCAAGTGTATGAATCCAAATGCAACTTTTCTTCCAAAATAAATTTTATTATTTCCAACAACCTCCCTTAAAATTGAGTTTGGTAATCCATAACACCAAGCTTTGCCTTTAATTTTTCGAACAAATCCACTTTTAATGGTTTTATCAGGATACTTATAATTTGGTCTTCGGACCTACAAAAATCAAGTTCAATCTCACCATCTTTGACTAGCTCACGGATATAGTGATATCTGATGTCGATATGTTTACTCCTGCCATGGAAAACAGGATTCTTGGCTAATGCAATTGCCAACTTGTTATCACACATTAATTTGGTAAGGCTTTTCTGCTCATGCATTAGTTCACTAAGCATTCTACGAAGCCATATCCATTGACATGTTGCCAAAGCTATTGCTATGTATTTTACTTCAGCAGTCGAGAGTGCAATAACTTGTTGTTTTTTCGAGGACTAAGAAATTATCCCTGATCCGAGAAAATAGGCATATCCGGAAGTACTCTTTCGTGTTTCAATATCACCTGTCTAATCACTGTCTGTATATCCCACTAAGCTGAAATTATTAGTGTGAGAATGTAAAATTCCATGATCTCAAGTTCCACTGACATACCGGAAAATTCTTTTTGCTGCCTGCAAATGTAATTGGGACGGTTTCTCCATGAATCGACTAATAATTCCCACACCATATGTAATATCCGGCCTAGTAGAGGTCAAATATCTTAAGCTGCCAACAATGCTTTTAAAAAAAGTGGGATTTACTAGCTCATTGGTTCCTTCTTTCTTTAGCTCCAATCATTCTGCTATGGGAGTTCAAACTGATTTGAGCAATTCCATATTGAATCACTAGCATATTTTTGCTGCGAAATAAATATGCCATCATATGTCTGCTTCACTTCAAGATCTAGAAAATATGACATCAATTCCAAGTTCTTCATTTCGAACTGACTTGTCATGGCCTCCCTGAATTTCGTAAACATTTTTCCATAATTTCTTATAAATATCAAGTCATCTACATAAAGGCATATAATGATGAGATCACCTTTAGTATTTGACTTAATATACAATGTATGCTCATATGGGCACTTTTGAAAACCATGATTCAATAGGTATGTTTTGATCCTCATGTACCAAGTTTGAGGTGCCTATTTTAGCCCATATAATACTTTTTTCAACTTGTAAATTTGATTTTCGTGCCCTTTCTTCTCATAACCTTGTGGTTGCTCCACATAAACTTCCTCATCAAGGAAACCATTGAGAAATGCAAATTTCACATCCATTTGATGAATCTTCCAATGGTTTTGAGCTGTAAAGGCTAAGATCATTATAATGGTATTTATTCGGGCCACTGCTGTAAATACTTCAAAATAGTCAATACCTAGCTTTTGCTTATAGCCTTTCACAACCAACCTAGCTTTGTAACGGTCTACCCGACCATCAAGTTTGTACTTCGTCTTGTATACCCACTTGACATCAATGGCCTTTTTACTAGGTGGTAAAGAGGTTAACACCCATGTGTCATTCTTTCCAATATAGTGGATTTCTTCATCCATTACTTGGATCCACTTCTCATCTATAGCTGCATCATCATAGGATATGGGATCACAATCAGCAAATAAATAAAAATTTGCTTTTTGTTGACACCTGATTTTTAATCAACTTTTCTTTTTTAGAATTAAAAAAAAACTCATAAAAATTCATAAAATTGAAAAAATCAACTTTGGGGACCTTGGCCAAGCCTAGGGAACAAATTTTGTTTTTCATAGTTTTCCCAGGAGAATGTACAGTAGATAAGTATCCTAGCACATGTATTGCCCTATGCTTGGCAAGCAAGTTAGTGCCTTTTGTATGCAGACTTGTCTAGGAAGCTCTCAGGGAAGGATTGAGCAAAATGCTTTGAACAATAGAAGTAACTAAAAATGCGAAAGTCGGCTTTTACTCCTACAAATCAGAGATTCTAATTATGAGATTTGACTACATTAGATTGATCTAAACACTTTTTTCAGTACGTTTTCTCTATATAAAAAGGTTTATACGCAATCTGCATCAATTTTACTACTCTCTAATTCTTCTAACAGATGAAAAGTGTTAACACCTGGTGGTCGAGCAATAAAATAATCAACTAAGTGAATTAAAGTAATAATGAAGCAAAATGCTAACAAAATCTAATGAGTCAAATTAAACGTACGCTAAGCTAGGATGCATGAATGATATGGTGTAAGTTCCTAAGTGCTAGATAACATGGATGCTAAACTACATATAGAATTAGCTATGCAATAATTAAATTAGATGAAACCTAGACAGGATACTAATCAAAATTTTCTGGTTTATTTATTTATTTATTTATTTTTATAAAAGACTCAATTAAGCTAATTATCAAATGATGAAAACTAGAGACGTCGAAATTACATAAATGCCAAATTCAACTAATTAAATGTTAAAATTAAATAAAGACCGATTCAACCAAGAACCAAAATTAATTCTTTCAAAGCAAAGCTAATTATATTGCCGAAATTCATACATGCCGAAATTGACACCAAATATACTCTAGTTAATCAAATGGGGAATCCATTCAATTATACATCTAAACTAATTAATTAGTAAAAAACTAATTAATTAACTGATCAATTACCGAAGTTGAGAAAAGAATCTGAAATCGACTAATCATCTAAATTATTTAATTAACTAAAGGGAGAATTAAATAAGCTCCTAAATTCACTGCTCATCCAATTTTTGTAAGCAATCGTGTATATCTTTGTCCGAGTTCCTCGACTGCCACACGTGCAGCCACAAATAAATAATGACCAAAATTTGTGAATTGTCAAATAATGAAATAGAGTCTCGAAAATTTGAATGTCCGCGACTGGGCTAATTTAAATGAAACTCGTGTAAGGCCCATACTAATATTTTTCTTTATTTCTTATGCGATAAATCCTAAATGATTGGCCAAAACTTAGGTGTCGACCGAATGGTTTGGAGGTTTTGACATTTCGGCATTTCTCAAGATCGCAGTAGACGTATCCATGAGCTATGTATCATCTATAACGAGTTACCTCAAATTCCTCAAAGACTTTAAAGTCCTAGTCTTTATCACCTCTACGGGCATTGCCAGGAATGGTACCAGATGGTCTTGCGAAGATTTTTCATTTATCACACAACTGAGGAATCATACGTGGATATTGCCACTTGGGTCATTGAACTTGCAAGTCAACTATGCCTTTGGAGACTGCTGGATGTACCTCTCCTCGTGCCATGTTTGAAGAGTAGATAAAGAATGTGGACAGATGATCCATCTGGGGGGGGAGCGGGGTTTCTTTTTTCTCGAGAGCTTGGGTCACCGACCGGGGGGGGGCTGGGGGGTCATCGAAAAGATTTCCAAACTTTTCTTGGCTTTGCAATTCTGGAAATTTTGGGGCTACTTCTTAAAATAATTTCGGCGGGATTGAGGTTACGATCACGCAAAATCGGATCGATTTCCCGGATTTTTCCATCATCCGTCCACTGAGATATTTTCTCTAAGTGGACTCAGATGGCTCTCGGACTCCCCAAGCCTGGGTTGGAATCCTCTGGGCGGGATTGGCGATGAGGAACGAGTAATGAGTATTCAGGCTTTTTCATGGAGAACTGTCCGTATCTTGGCGTGGCGATTGCGCGAGCGGGTCGCAGCCATGACGGGGTTCCACTTTTGGTTCAGTAATTGCCTGATAATCTATGAAACTCTTATCTGAGCCTCCGAGGTCGGTTCTTTTTCTCGCTTCGAATTTCGCCCGGTGTCCTACTGTCAAACAGAGAATTGAGAATCTGTGTATGAAATCTCAAGATTGCTGGTCGATCTGCTTCGCCAGTCGTGGCAACCTGGTCGGCGGTGGGGATCTTGAGAATTCATCTATCTTTTTTTTTTTTGTTGTTGGGTCAACAGATTCGTTTTCTTTCAAGAGTCAGATTCCCATTTTCAAATAATTTTTCCTTCAACTTTTAAAAGTGAAACAAGATCTTCTTCATCTTCATACAAAAAATGATCTTCCTTGCTGTGAATGCATGGTGGATTCTGATGGAGTTTCTGACCTGCACGTTACGGAGAAATCTTTGAAAACGGAGAAGTTCACGGCTTTGGGGGTTTGTCGGGCATTCATTCATTCTATGAATATGCTCATTGAATCCTAAGCAGAGCTGGGCAGGCACTGACCTTTCGAAATTACGATGAGGGGCATAAGACAATACAATTATCTAAAAAAATACTAGGTCGAACCGACGTGTGTTCGTCAAAGTACTCTCCTATAGCTGGGGCTGTTTTGATAATTTCGGATACAATGGTTTCGGAGACTCAAAACGGGTAAATGCCGAGCATCAGAATAGGAGACACAGAGAGAGAGTTGTACTACGAAAATCAAGGGTTTGAAGCGGAAACAGACGCGGCTTTGCTCTCAGAGAGACATGGCAGCCCCGACCGGAGGTTTGCCGCTTCTCCGATCAGTAGCGAAGCCAGCGATTTCTTTCCTTTTGCTTCTCGGTCGCTCAAACATATGTGATTTATTGATCCATCGCAAGCCGTTCCTCGAAAGCGAAGTCTTGAGTCTTGACGCCAAGAAAATCCCACTTTCGGTATTCAGTACTCATACGTGGAGTCCATCACAGATGAAGAATCAATCGGGAGTCGAAACAATGCACCCCCTGGAGAAATCCCGTTTGAGCTTGTCCATCTCAAAAGGCTAAAGCTTTCTCAACCTCTTTATGAACAGATTGTATGAGTTAATTCTTGATTATACTACTGATTTGCGGGATTTTGAATTGCTGGTCTTGTAGATGAACAACTTCGCAGGCTTGTGCTCATCGAACCAGCTCGAGATATTAATTCTCTTGAAGAACTTCTTCTTTGGGTCTATCCCGGATTGCTTAGAGAAGTGCTCTCGCCTAGTCAGGGTAAAGAACATTGCCAGAAAATAATAATAGCTCCTAAAAGCACACGAAAACACAGTACCGATCCTCTCTTTTTCTCTCTCTTCCTACATTGATAAGAATGGTCGAATGCATTAATCTTGTGATGAGATGAGCCTTCTTGAATTTGTTTAGAGTATTTGGTTATCTTTTTTTTTTTTTTTTTTTCTCTTAAGCGTAAAACCGTCTTTGTGTGAATATTGGAGAGAGCGGATAAGGTGTCAAGATTTCGTGGATTGCTAAGTTTTTATTATTAAGACCCTTTATGCCATACTTTAGTTTCTCGTTGTTCCAGTATGCTTGATCTTGTGAGATTTCTTGTCCAAAGAGTTGGTGATAAATTGGTCACTCAAGGTAATGAATTGTAGGAAGTTTATTTGTGATCACTTGCTGAGCTCCAAGTATATTAGGGTGCAATAGTTTTCATTATTTCTCGTTTCTTTAGTAGCAATATATCAAGAGTGGGACTGCTGCATTTGTTTAAAGTAATGGATTTCCTAATGAGGGATTCTTTGTTCGTGACGCATAAAAGGTTATTTTAAGAATTTATATGGTAGACTTTTAGTGGACGTCCAGCAGGATCCATCTTTTAAAATGTACATACGCTATTTGCTACGTTGCGAATTGACGTCTTGCATCGCCCCTAGCATACCTAATACGCTCTCGGTTTTCAGTTTAGCCAAAATTAATGGAGTTTATCTCGGTGTAGCGATTGTCCTCTCCTTCGATTTTAGTATCTCTACGGAAAGTTATTTTAGTGGTGCGCGAATGTCATACTCTTTTCCCTCTTATTTGCCTTAACATTCGATTATAATTCAAATCATTCGCATGAAATATTGCTTACTGATATACCTTAGCATACAAAATTCTATTAGCCCTGCTATTTCCGTTTTTACTCCCATTTAAGCGAATCTCCGACCCCTTCACCATGCCCTCCACAACAAGCATGGAATCTGTTGTCTTTTCTCGGACCCTGAAGCGAAGGCCCATGCGATGATGACTTGGTGCGATTTCAACCATAAGCGCTTATAGCAGAGGAAACTCGATTGGCCAATGGAAATTCTCCATTAATCTCCATATATGATTATCTACGATTGAAGGCCAACTCTGACAACCTCCGGCAATAAACTAAAGCTGAGCCCTCTTCTATTTCTTTTTAATTGTTTTATATTATTTATTGTATTTTGTTAATTCGTTATCGTCGTCGTCGTTATTATTATTATTATTATTATTATTATTATTATTATTATTGATGTTATTATTACTATTATCAATCAAGCACAGATTTTCCACTCCCCACTTCACTCTATTTTATGTCAGGAAGCCGCAGCTCTATATCAATGGTCAACCCTATGGAAGCACAAAATCGGCTTGGAGGAGTCCTCAAGCGCGCGCAAATTTCAAATTGTTGAATCAATTCGTTGTATTTCATTTTAAAGAATTCATACCCCAGAATGGAGAGGACAAAGTCCATCCGCAATTTAAATATCTGCACCACAAATCCCAAAGGGAAGAGCCAAGCCAATGCTTAGCCTCCCATTGGATGTTTTTACTTACAGTAGTTAAATACCTGCAACTTAAATACCTGTACCTTAAATCCCAAAGGGAAGAGCCAAGCCAATGCTTAGCCTCCCATTGGAGGTTTTTACTTACAGTAGTTAAATACCTGCAACTTAAATACCTGTACCTTAAATCCCAAAGGGAAGAGCCGAGCCAATGCTTAGCCTCCCATTGGAGGTTTTTACTTATAGTAGTTAAATACTTGTAACTTAAATACATGTACCTTAAATCCCAAAGGGAAGAGCCGAGCCAATGCTTAGCCTCCCATTGGAGGTTTTTACTTACAGTAGTTAAATACCTGCAACTTAAATACCTGTCCCTTAAATCCCAAAGGGAAGAGCCAAGCCAATGCTTAGCCTCCCATTGGAGGTTTTTACTTACAGTAGTTAAATACCTGCAACTTAAATACATGTACCTTAAATCCCAAAGGGAAGAGCCAAGCCAATGCTTAGCCTCCCATTGGAGGTTTTTACTTACAGTAGTTAAATACCTGCAACTTAAATACCTGTACCTTAAATCCCAAAGGGAAGAGCCGAGCCAATGCTTAGCCTCCCATTGGAGGTTTTTACTTATAGTAGTTAAATACTTGTAACTTAAATACATGTACCTTAAATCCCAAAGGGAAGAGCCGAGCCAATGCTTAGCCTCCCATTGGAGGTTTTTACTTACAGTAGTTAAATACCTGCAACTTAAATACCTGTACCTTAAATCCCAAAGGGAAGAGCCAAGCCAATGCTTAGCCTCCCATTGGAGGTTTTTACTTACAGTAGCTTAAATACCTGCAACTTAAATACCTGTACCTTAAATCCCAAAGGGAAGAGCCAAGCCAATGCTTAGCCTCCCATTGGAGGTTTTTACCTACAGTAGTTTAAATACCTGTAACTTAAATACATGTACCTTAAATCCCAAAGGGAAGAGCCAGGCCAATGCTTAGCCTCCCATTGGAGGTTTTTACCTACTTAAATCCCAAAGGGAAGAGCCAAGCCAATGCTAGGCCTCCCATTGGAGGTGTTTATTCACTGTCATGTACTTCCTATAATTTAATTTTTGAATCATCAGACACAAAAGATGAGTAGGTTGTAATATTGCACAGAAGTCGTTAACACACTCCCTCTTTCGGCTTCAGGGAATATTTAACACTTAAAAAATATAATAAATAAAAAATATATACCATCCATGCATCCTATTTAAAAAGTAAAAAAAAAACAAAAGAGAATACCCTACTAAAGCCTTAGGAATAAACCGAGCCTGAGTTGTCGAATTAAGATATCCATGAAATTAAGGTACCGAAAGGGCATTAGTTTTAATTAACTAGTGTAACCAAGTCCCCGAACTCATAATCTCTGGTTCGCAGGAATAAATTAGTTCTCCCGCTAATTTATTTAGGTTTCTAATCGGCCTACCAAGAACGATTAGTGGCGGCTCCAAATTTCAAAATCATTTAAACAAAAACCAAAGTTGCGATTCGGTAGGGCTTGGGAGGGTCCGCGTTAGGTTAGTCAAATCTAATTAACCTAATAATCCATTAGCCCTTTTAAAATTTAAAATTTTTTTAGAGGGTCGCGACAGACTGGCGACTCCGCTGGGGACGGGATTTTTAAACTTTCGAAAAAAGATACCAATTGAAATACTTGATTTTTTTTTTTTTCGAAATTTTAAAAGTCTTAGTGGACTTAGGCCAATGAAAATTTCATGGATATCTCGCTTCTGGCGATCTTGTTTGGGACTCATTCTATAGGTGTTATATGTTTTTGCAGGATGGGAGTTATAAGGGGCGGAGTGTTTGGCTAACCCCTTTGTTTGACAGGTTCGGTGTTGGGTTTATTTGTTTAATTCCGCACATTTTTAGAAGCGCTGTTTTGATATCAATTGTTGTGCATGTCTTGCATACTCTGAGGATCACGACACCTGCACACACAAGCGTCTAAACCCAAGTCGCGAAATTCTTCCTAGAAAACCATAGATAGGGATCGAATATGCAAAGCTCTTGCGTCAATTGCGCTCGGGTTGACCATATTTTATCCCGCTCATTATCTGAATTGACAATTCTTCCCATTGTGATTTGATTGCGCGGAGGGTAAGTTTGTCAATTCAGATAGTGGGGGCCTTTTTAGGTCCATACCTTGTCTCTCCTTCTTTTATTTTATAGAGTCCACTCCTCACTTGAGTCATGCGCATGACTATGTGATTTGCATTTCTCCAAGGTAAAAGTAAGTTCTCTAATTTTATCTTGTATTTATTTTCGATTGGTCCATGCTAGGTGTTAGTCAGTTTTTGAGCTTGATATTACGACCATTCTTTTAAAAGAAAATAAAAATTAAATTTGTCCCTTATTTTTTTTAATTTTTTTTTTTTAATTTTTTTAATTTTTTTTTTGAAAAAAATGATGTGAAAAAATCCCTTCATGGGAATTTCATTAACCAATAAGGGATTTTTTGTCATATTTTTATTGCTTCAATAAAAATGAAATTTTCCTGAAAAAATTTTCCTCTGAAAATTTACTTCAATAAAAAGAAAAATTCCTTAAAAAAAAAAAAAACCTCTAGTAGACATCAAGTGATTTTATCACATTTTTCAAATTATAAAAACTTGCAACAAAAATTCTTTTTGAAAAATTCGCTCATGTTTTTCTAAGAAAATTTTCTCTAAATAAAATTAGACTAATGTCTCGGGGGAATTTGTTAACCAATAAAGGATTTCTGTCATGTCTTTCCTGCTTCAATAAAAATAAAATTTTCCTGACAAATTTACCTCTGAAAATTTATTTTGATAAAAAGGAAATTCCTTCAAAAATTTTAGTAAACGTCAAGAGATTTTGTCACATTCCTTTAAAAAAAAATAATAATAAAAAAAGAGAGTAATAAATCTGCAAAAATATTCTATATCAGAAATCAACCCATTTCTTCCTAAGGAAATTTTTTCTGATTTCTCTATAAAATAGAAAAAAATCAAATTGGACTAATATAGGGGCCATGGACCGACATTCCTTGTGTCGTGTACTAATTATATCCTTTACTTTTGTAGGAAATCCCAGGTATCCCAGGCGGGGGTAAAGTTTGGTTCAATAATGCACACCACGAATTATTTTTAGAAATACGAAAAGATAGGAAATTGCTGATTTCTTAATCCTGGGGGCAAGTGAGAAGGTCGATCCTTTCGGACTCAGACATGTGTCAGTTAATGAACACAGGATCCCGCGTCTTTTGAAAGACAATATGGATTATATAATCAGAAACCATGAAACAAGTTCCTTAACCTGATTAAATCAACCAGAGACCGGTCTTAAAATTTCCTCGGATCCGAAACACGCGGAGGGTTTTTAGAGGACCGAGGTTCTATCAATGAACATGGCCCACAGGAATTTCTCCCGACGCTATAGGCGACCGACACGAGCAAGTGGACGCCGAAAGAAACAAAATATGGATAAAAGTGGGCACACAACAGGTGGCTGGATTTATTACCAGCGCACTGATCGAGTTGTCATAGCGTTATTGTTCGTGATCTCAAAATGGATAGTGGGGGCCACCACCGAACCCCTCATCAATGTTCTCGATATCATCGTCTGGAGCAATTAAACAAGAACATCAAGAAGAACATTAAGCCTCGACATCTTCGGTACCTCAAATCGTCCTGCGGAAGAAACGATAGCAAGAAAAAAAAACAAACAAAACACGTGAAGCTTTTCTTTCATTCCATTCATCAAAGAGTATTACAACAACTCACTGGGGAGGAAAGGTAAAGCCAAACTGGGCCCTGATGACCATTACGAAAGAGCTCAACTGACTCTCCAAACAGTTGATGCTCTGGATGCACCGGGCGCTCTCGGGATCAAGCTCCGCGAGCCTAAAGAAGAGGCGATCGCACTTCTCTTTAACCTGGGCCATAGTGGCCTCGTAATGCTCAACGGCAAACTCCAGGTCCGGAATCGCTGCCCTCTCGAAAGCAATGTCTGCCGTAATGTCATCAAGTCTCTCCTGCAGCCAACCGCATTTGCACCTCATCACAATATTGCCTGGCTCCTGTTCGGCGTAAGTTCGGACCAAGGCCAGACGGTCCACCAACTTTCCCCTCTCACGAACCAGCCACGAAAGCTGATCGTTGGCAAACTTGAGGGCCTTTTTGTGATTATCAGCCACAAACGCAACTGTTGCCAGACGCTCGTGCCGGTCTCGGTAACGGGCTTTCACGACGGCGGTCACAAGGACCGTCTCATAAGCGCGGTTATAGGCAGCTAGAAAATTGATGAAGAGGGTCGAGAAGTTCCGATACTCATTTCCCAGTTGGGTACCCTCAACAGAAGCAACGTCCACGGTCCTGAATAAACCGAGGATTTCAGCCTCAACGGTAGAGTTTTTGGCTACATGAGCGTAACCTCTACCAAGAAGATTGTAGAGTCTCTCCCACCCAGCCAAGACTTCCGTGGATAAGGTGTGGTTAGGAGAATTGGCCATTTTCGAAAGCAGAATATGAAAGAAAGGGGGAGAGAGGTGAGGCAGATGAGCAGAATGCAAAGATGGTAAGCTGCTTCAATTTAAATACTGATTTCACAGGGGCAGTCCTTATAGGTTTTCCTATCTACCATTCTCTGTCGGCAACACCCCCGGTGGCTCAAATTCCAGCCAAGTAGCAACCTCGAGCCGAACAAACCCGACGTCTTAGTGAAAAAGCTGGACGGGACTCCACCGCCTTGAAAAAAGAAAGAACGAAAAGACGAGCTGAGTGGGGGACAAAGAAATTTTCGGCAGAAAAGGAGATACGACTCGTCTTTATTGGAGGACCCGCCAGTAAATCGACGGTGGAGATCTTGACAGGGGCCCCCTATCACGAAAAGAAAGAAGAAGACAAACTGAGCGAGAAACAAGGATTTCTCCTTTGATCAAAAGCTGAATGTCAGATTTTCTCCCTCGAAAAATCTAATAGCGCTGCCCGTGAAGAGGGAGGTCGTTGCTATTGCCAGAGAGAGAACTTGTCCTCATTTGATAGTGAGAGTGAGAGTTTATCTGCAAGAACTCGCAGGAGAAAGATAGAGAGGAAGGAGTTCTCGTGGGAGAGGAATTCAAAACCTTCACCATCAAAGCATCGGCTTTGAAAACCTGTTACGAGAAGCTATCGACGATCCCGTGATCCCTCAAGTCTAAGAAGACATCCTGAGGCGGTCTCGAGTCGGCAGTCCTAGATCCAGAAATATGTCGAGCATTAGGGAAACGGGCGCATGTTCAACCCTGGTCGAAGCTAATGAAGTTCTTTACCCTGAGGGTCTACTGGTCATGGCCATTGACGGTAATCCAGTCTCTCTGTCAATCCTTGTTACCGTATTGAGAAAATGCCGGTATAAGGTTGTAGCTCAAGCAAAGGCGACAGAGGCCTTAGAGATATTAAGGAGGAGTGGTGACCAGTTTGATATCGTCCTCACCGCCATGGTAGGGATTGACATGGATGTTTTCACTCTCTTGGAAGTCATCAATTCTAAATTAAACATGCCAGTCCTCGTAATATCGGCAAGCGATGATCAGCAAGCCCTAATGAAGGCTGTCTTAAATGGGGCCCAAGACGTCGTAACGAAACCAGTTAGAGTTCAGATGCTTCAAAACATATGGCAGCACGTGGTAAGGAAGCAATTGCACGACCATGAGAACAAGCATCAAGCCTTCAATTTTGTTCCAAGCAACTGGAGAAAGAAGATGAGTTGGTCTCCCGAGCTGCATCGTATGTTTGTTAATGCAGTTCAGCAGCTAGGAATAGATTCGGCACGGCCGCAACATATACTGGAAATTATGAAGGTAGAGGGACTCACTAAAGCAAATGTTTCGAGTCATCTTCAGAAGTACAGAAAAAGGGTGAGAGAACACAATGCAGCTCAGAATCAAGAAAACCAAGGCGGGACTGATCCAAGCCTGAACGTCGAGTCTCCTCGCCACCATAAGTTCCCCAGGTTAGCATGGGGCGAGCCACTTCCCATCATCAACCAAGCTAGTAGCCATGCCATCAATCCCCCAGGCGTTAATCAAAGTATCCCCCAGAATCACCCTAATGCTCTTCAAGAGTATAGACCGCAGGAGCAGTGTATTCAGATTCCTTGGTTTGAGCACCAACCTGTGGCTAGAACTCATCCCATGATCAGCGCGCCTGCGCAGCTAGAGAATCAGACAAGAAGTTATCCTGAGCACTTCCACTTCTCTAATCCTCGAATGGAAGGAGTTTTTGGCAGCAGGACAGTTGGTGATCCCCACACTTTCTCGAGTAATGATGAAGGCTCCAGCATGAGAAGTCAAATTGCTCATGGCGAGGACAGAATGAGAAATCTACCGCCAGCATTTGCCAACAACAATGCCCAATTCGAGCATCAGTTGCTGGAAGGTTCAAGAGATTACCCAGATGATGAGCTTACTGCCCTGGTCAACCAGTTTAGGGTTGACAGACGTCCCAAGCCGCGATCAGGAGCCAGTGAGTAGGGACTCTCAAACATCGGTTATCCACACCCGAACCAACACGAGACTAGCTGATTATCGAAGAGCCACATAAGAGGCAGAACTGACCTTGAATAAGTGCATCTTTCATTTCATGCTTAATTCCCCTGCGTATGATATTTTCCAGCTTTCTAGGTGTCTCGATTTAATTCAAGGACAAGGGGGCAATTTATTTATCCCGTCGAATGCGTGAATCCCTTTTTATGCTAGATTTAGGGCGGATCAATTTGTGGCAACGTCGCTGACTGCCATAATGAGAAATGTTGAATGGCCTCACGTAGGGAAATTTCAAGTGAAAAGCCCTGGCGAGCTCGAAGACGGGTAACTGTGTGTCGTTCCAATTTACCCTCAATCGTTGCAAAATGCTAAATTGGATTTGTTCCATTCTCACCCAGGGGATTGCAAAGTGCCTCAAGAGTGTCGCAAAATGAAATGACCCAATGGAATGCGATAGGACTCATTCGCCTTCAAGGTAACCTTCAAATTAAAGGAGCCCTCCGGTCCACGGACCCAATGGCATGGAAAATGATGATGGTCCAAGACAACCCGAAAGAAAACAAGGCCCAACTAAGCAAAGCACATATGTGGCAAGCTCAAAGTGAAGGGCAACTCGGGACCTACAATTCAATCCAATCCAAATGAAGGAACTTCCTCAATTCAAATTCAATGGAAGTATACATAAGGGTAAAACAGTATCGTTCCAATTTTTCTAGAATATGAAGAACATATACTGCCGCATTCTCTTTCATTTTTGCAGGGGAAGTCTCTACTGGCCAAATTTTCCTGTCTACCATTCCCTATCAGTATCACCTCCGCTACTCGTCTCCAATCTCGAGCCAAGCAAATCCGACGTCTCTACGGAAAAGTTGGACGAGACGCCACTACTTTGAAAAAGAAAGGATAAAAAATAAGCTGAGTGGGAGACAAAGACATTTTCGGCAGAAAAGAGATACGACCCGTCTTTATTGAAGAACTCGCCAGCAAATTGACGGTGGAGACAGCAACAAGGGGCCCCCTTCCACGGAAAGATGGAAGGAGACGAGCTGGGCGAGAGATACGATGAAAAGAAAATCGAGAAAGCCAGAACACTCGAGAGAGGCAATACAGTTGCTAAACCCACGTCTAATTTTAAAGGAGGCATCTTCTTGATAATTCTCATTCGTGCTCGAAAGAGAGACTCTTAAAGCATACGCAGTCTCCCAGAAAAATCCAGAGAGTGAAAATACAAGAAGAGATATCAAACTTTGAGAAATCGTTAACCAAATCGAAGATGTCTCAACCCAACACACTTGAAAGTTATCGTTACTTGCTGAATATGGGAGAGGAAGAGTTCGAAGCCATATTTGGGATCGAGCCTATGGAGCCCGGCCCTTCCACCGACGACGTCCAAGAGCCCGGTAAGGACAATGACAACAACGGTAAAGGTCAAAAGAAGCGTTACCGTCGCCATACTGAGGAGCAAGTACGAAAGCTTGAAGCTTTCTTCAGAACGTGCCCTATGCCAGACGGCAAACAAAAAATGGAACTGAGTCAAGAGCTAGGACTTGAACCTTCGCAAATCAAGTTCTGGTTTCAAAATAGACGAACCCGAATGAAGACTCGTCATGAGCACAACGAAACCGAGTTTCTAAGAGTTGAAAATGAAAACCTCCGAGCGGAAAACAAGATGTATAAAGAGACTTTTGACTCCGCCACCTGCCCCAACTGCAATAGCCTCCTCCTCACCCTCGATGAAATGTATGATCTGAGGATCGAAAATGCACGTTTAAGAGGTGAGTTAGACCAATTTATAACAGGATCGAGTTCTGTTGGAGCAGGGTACAAAAGGACCAATGATACTGGATCAGTATCAATACCTCCCGAGGAAAAAGGGACAGATCACCACCAAGCGGACATTGACGATGATCTTTTCGCCATAATCAACCAGTTTGATATCGGTAAAGCATCGGGACTGTGATGCACTTGTTCAGCCAGTGACCACCAGACCTTCGATATGACCGATGCATACCTAATTTGGGATGAAGCCAGCTGATCATGGGAGAGCCTGTAGAGGAGTCAGAACTGATCCTGAATGAGTGAATGTGTTTTATTTCCTTGCGTGATATGTTTTTTTTGCTTTTGTGAATGTGTGAAAGCAAGGAGTAATAATCCGACTTCCCCCTATTAAATGCTCGAATCCGCCACCTCACCAACCTCGCGACGAATTGATGGCGAGTAAAAATCTGGATAAACCTGAAGGGTAACTACGTATCGTTTCAATTTACCCTCAGTTGCTCCAAGTTTTAAAATTAAGCCCCTTCTATTCTCAGGAAATTGCAAATCGACCCGAGAACGCAATCATATCCGAATACAAGTTGAACAAAATTTGGGGGCAAATCGACTCATGGGCATTACCACGGGATGGACAGCTTCGGACAAAGGAAAGTACAAGCAAAAGACGCGAACAATCTCAGAAATGGGTAATTCTGTATCGTTCTAATGTGCACATAATCATCTCAAGTCTTGAATTGTTTTATTCCATTCTTAACAGGGATTGCAAATTACCTCGAGAAATACCGTAACATGGCCCAAGGTGATACAACAAGGCTACTTTATCCCCAAAGATTAACCTTTGAAAGGATAGCCCCATGGACACCTATGGTCCAATGGACCGAATGGTATGGGGGATGACAGTAGGTCCGAAATATCCCGAGTTCGATCCCCGAGGGTGGGGAATGTTGTATGTATTATAAATAAATGAAACAACTTTTTGTGCATTTCTTTTTGCAAGCAGGAATACTCGACGAGTAATACCGAAGTCAATATTTTGCCACATTCTCGGCTTAATGGTGAAGCATCCAACAAAAGTCGAAGAAAACTCAATCCAGCAAAATTGGTAAAAGACTTGTCCAAGGCATTCAAGATGAAGGGTAAATCAGTATCGTTTCCAATTTATCCCTTTTAATACTGGTTGACATGTCTCCTTTTCTTTTCACAGGAAATATTTAAACTAGCATTTAACATGTTGAAGGAGACAAATCCAAAAGAAAATTATGATCACCTGACAAGATCTATTCTGGTGAAAAATGGGGCAAATTGATCACAAGCTCTGAAGCGAAAAAGCAAATATGTCTTCCTTATCTCGTTTGATTTCAAAAATAATTTCTCTGCTTTTTACAGGGGCATTCAACCGCTAAACCGTGGCGGTCGCTGTCATTAAACAAACCGAAATGCTCCCTCACCCATATGCTTCATCACGTAGAGACAAAGTTTGAGACGAACCACCCCTCGACATAAGGAGTAGGCTTCCCAATTTGTTCGGTCCGCCCACATACCAGGGGCAATTCAAATCCGCCCATATTTGCACATTATATAAACACACGTAATGCTAAAAAATTGTCACATCTGCATTGTGCTTACACAGTTCATGAATTATGTATGACTATTCCGTGTGTTTAACTTACCAACTCCAACTTAGAGCATAAACTGCACAGGAGACATCAAATGTGCAGAATGGGGCATGACAGGATGAGGAAAGGCAAACCATTTCCACGCAAGTCTAACATTTTAATTTACAGATAAACAGCCTTTCCCCAGAGTGAGGGAAGGCCCTTTCGGATTGAAGTCCTCCATTCAGATTACATTCGAGGCGTTCATACTATGAGAACCTCCTTAAACAGAATTGGTAATGCAAGCTTGACAGAATAGTTTTGCATGATCCATATTTGGATTGATTGCATCATGAGTTATCACACAGACTACTTCTAATCATTGCCGACTTGGTTGAATAGTTTTACATGAACCGATCAACTCATTGATGAAAATGCTTGCACATGTTACTTCTGATACTGCCTGACAGGCAACACATTCCCAATGTTCAAACTACCTTCCAAAGTCTTGAAATTCATTCAGCGATTATTGAATGAACAAGCCTGGTTGTCGAGAAGCCACCAAGCATTTCTTCCAAATTCTCGGGTAAGTATATCTTCAACCTGAACCTTTCAAGAGAATGAATTCTGACGGTTGTTGGGGTACTCGAATCCATTGCGGTACATACAGGTATCCACCTTCTTCAATAAAGCATGATTTGTCTCAAGGACAGAAATGTTCGAGACCTTTTGATCTCTGCCTCTTTGGTTTATTCCTAAAGCGACAGGATAATATAATTTGGGTTTGAGCTTCTGCAGGATTCCTGATCTTTCCAGATTCCAGAATGGCACCCTTTGAGGTACACCAAGTCCTTCTTACAGGCAAAATAAGTCCTTCTTACAGGCAAACCAAGTCCTCCTTACATGCAAATCAAGTCCTTCTTATAGGCACAAAGTCCTTCTTACAGGCAAATCAAGTCCTTCTTACAGGCAAAACAAGTCCTTCTTACAGGCACAAAGTCCTTCTTACAGGCACAAAGTCCTTCTTACATGCAAAACAAAGTCCTTCTTACAGGCAAAACAAGTCCTTCTTACAGGCAAAACAAGTCCTTCTTACAGGCACAAAGTCCTTCTTACAGGCAAAACAAGTCCTTTTTACAGGCAAATCAAGTCCTTCTTACAGGCAAATCAAGTCCTTCTTACAGGCAAATTAAGTCCTTCTTACAGGCATAAAGTCCTTCTTATAGGTAAACCAAGTCCTTCTTATAGGCACCAAGTCCTTCTTACAGGCATAAAGTCCTTCTTACAGGCAAACCAAGTCCTTCTTACAGGCATCAAGTCCTTCTTACAGACAAATCAAGTCCTTCTTACAGGCACCAAGTCCTTCTTACAGGCAAACCAAGTCCTTCTTACAGGCACCAAGTCCTTCCTACAGGCAAATCAAGTCCTTCTTACAGGCACCAAGTCCTTCTTACAGGCACAAAAGTCCTTCTTACGGGCACCAAAGTCCTTTCTACAAGCATCAAGTCCTTCTTACAGGCATTTTCATGGGGTGACCTACCATACGGGTCAAATCTCAATGAAATTTTAAATTAGTAGAATCCTTTTATTAGGAATCTACCATGGTACGACCCACCATACGGGTCAAATGGTACAACCCACCATACGGGTCATATTTTAATTCAATTTTTAATCAGTAGAATCCTTTTATTAGGAATCTACCATAATACGACCCACCATACGGGTCAAATGGTACAACCCACCATAAGGGTCATATTTTAATTTTTAATCAATAGAATCCTTTTATTAGGAATCTACCATTGGTTGATCCACCATACGGGTTCAAGTTCAACCACCTTAAAGGTTTTTTTTATAACGAATCCTTAGGTTCTCATTCCACTATCAGTAGAGCGTTCATGTTAGGCAACAGCCATACAACGAGCAGGCAAATCGCAGGTCTCTCTATCTCTCCTTTCCTTCCTAGGAGCCTCCTCAAACCGAGTCTAGATTGGAACTTATTAAAGGGAATATTGGAGATCAAATGTCACGACTAATTTTACTTCATTGTGTTGAGTCGATTAGGATTCATGTGTCATCTCATCTTTGAAATGAACCTCTGCCGAGCTTCCTTTCAAAGAGGGGCAGCTGTTGACACCTGATTTTTAATCAACTTTTCTTTTTTAGAATTAAAAAAAAAACTCATAAAAATTCATAAAATTAAAAAAATCAACTTTGGGAACCTTGGCCAAGCCTAGGGAACAAATTTTATTTTTCATAGTTTTCCCAGGAGAATGTACAGTAGATAAGTATCCTAGCACATGTATTGCCCTATGCTTGGCAAGCAAGTTAGTGCCTTTTGTATGCAGACTTGTCTAGGAAGCTCTCAGGGAAGGATTGAGCAAAATGCTTTGAACAATAAAAGTAACTAAAAGTGCGAAAGTCGGCTTTTACTCCTACAAATCAGAGATTCTAATTATGAGATTTGACTACATTAGATTGATCTAAACACTTTTTTCAGTACGTTTTCTCTATATAAAAAGGTTTATACGCAATCTGCATCAATTTTACTACTCTCTAATTCTTCTAACAGATGAAAAGTGTTAACACCTGGTGGTCGAGCAATAAAATAATCAACTAAGTGAATTAAAGTAATAATGAAGCAAAATGCTAACAAAATCTAATGAGTCAAATTAAACGTACGCTAAGCTAGGATGCATGAATGATATGGTGTAAGTTCCTAAGTGCTAGATAACATGGATGCTAAACTACATATAGAATTAGCTATGCAATAATTAAATTAGATGAAACCTAGACAGGATACTAATCAAAATTTTCTGGTTTATTTATTTATTTATTTATTTTTATAAAAGACTCAATTAAGCTAATTATCAAATGATGAAAACTAGAGACGTCGAAATTACATAAATGCCAAATTCAACTAATTAAATGTTAAAATTAAATAAAGACCGATTCAACCAAGAACCAAAATTAATTCTTTCAAAGCAAAGCTAATTATATTGCCGAAATTCATACATACCGAAATTGACACCAAATATACTCTAGTTAATCAAATGGGGAATCCATTCAATTATACATCTAAACTAATTAATTAGTAAAATTAAATACAGAAACTAATTAATTAACTGATCAATTACCGAAGTTGAGAAAAGAATCTGAAATCGACTAATCATCTAAATTATTTAATTAACTAAAGGGAGAATTAAATAAGCTCCTAAATTCACTGCTCATCCAATTTTTGTAAGCAATCGTGTATATCTTTGTCCGAGTTCCTCGACTGCCACACGTGCAGCCACAAATAAATAATGACCAAAATTTGTGAATTGTCGAATAATGAAATAAGAGTCTCGAAAATTTGAATGTCCGCGACTGGGCTAATTTAAATGAAACTCGTGTAAGGCCCATACTAATATTTTTCTTTATTTCTTATGCGATAAATCCTAAATGATTGGCCAAAACTTAGGTGTCGACTGAATGGTTTGGAGGTTTTGACATTTCGGCATTTCTCAAGATCGCAGTAGACGTATCCATGAGCTATGTATCATCTATAACGAGTTACCTCAAATTCCTCAAAGACTTTAAAGTCCTAGTCTTTATCACCTCTACGGGCATTGCCAGGAATGGTACCAGATGGTCTTGCGAAGATTTTTCATTTATCACACAACTGAGGAATCATACGTGGATATTGCCACTTGGGTCATTGAACTTGCAACTCAACTATGCCTTTGGAGACTGCTGGATGTACCTCTCCTCGTGCCATGTTTGAAGAGTAGATAAAGAATGTGGACAGATGATCCATCTGGGGGGAGCGGGGTTTCTTTTTTTCTCCAGAGCTTGGGTCACCGACCGAGGGGGGCTGGGGGTCATCGAAAAAGATTTCCGAACTTTTCTTGGTTTTGCAATTCTGGAAATTTTGGGCTACTTCTTAAAATAATTTCGGCGGGATTGAGGTTACGATCACGCAAAATCGGATCGACTTCCCGGATTTTTCCATCATCCGTCCACTGAGATATTTTCTCTAAGTGGACTCAGATGGCTCTCCGGCTCCCCAAGCCTGGGTTGGAATCCTCTGGGCGGGATTGGCGATGAGGAACGAGTAATG
The DNA here is from genome assembly GCA_016432845.1 of Psidium guajava. Taxonomy (NCBI): domain Eukaryota; kingdom Viridiplantae; phylum Streptophyta; class Magnoliopsida; order Myrtales; family Myrtaceae; genus Psidium; species Psidium guajava. Next base: position 31,072,655 of record CM028229.1, on the reverse strand, counting down.
AGTATTCAGGCTTTTTCATGGAGAACTGTCCGTATCTTGGCGTGGCGATTGCGCGAGCGGGTCGCAGCCATGACGGGGTTCCACTTTTGGTTCAGTAATTGCCTGATAATCTATGAAACTCTTATCTGAGCCTCCGAGGTCGGTTCTTTTTCTCGCTTCGAATTTCGCCCGGTGTCCTACTGTCAAACAGAGAATTGAGAATCTGTGTATGAAATCTCAAGATTGCTGGTCGATCTGCTTCGCCAGTCGTGGCAACCTGGTCGGCGGTGGGGATCTTGAGAATTCATCTATCTTTTTTTTTATTTTTGTTGGGTCAACAGATTCGTTTTCTTTCAAGAGTCAGATTCCCATTTTCAAATAATTTTTCCTTCAACTTTTAAAAGTGAAACAAGATCTTCTTCATCTTCATACAAAAAATGATCTTCCTTGCTGTGAATGCATGGTGGATTCTGATGGAGTTTCTGACCTGCACGTTACGGAGAAATCTTTGAAAACGGAGAAGTTCACGGCTTTGGGGGTTTGTCGGGCATTCATTCATTCTATGAATATGCTCATTGAATCCTAAGCAGAGCTGGGCAGGCACTGACCTTTCGAAATTACGATGAGGGGCATAAGACAATACAATTATCTAAAAAAATACTAGGTCGAACCGACGTGTGTTCGTCAAAGTACTCTCCTATAGCTGGGGCTGTTTTGATAATTTCGGATACAATGGTTTTGGAGACTCAAAACGGGTAAATGCCGAGCATCAGAATAGGAGACACAGAGAGAGAGTTGTACTACGAAAATCAAGGGTTTGAAGCGGAAACAGACGCGGCTTTGCTCTCAGAGAGACATGGCAGCCCCGACCGGAGGTTTGCCGCTTCTCCGATCAGTAGCGAAGCCAGCGATTTCTTTCCTTTTGCTTCTCGGTCGCTCAAACATATGTGATTTATTGATCCATCGCAAGCCGTTCCTCGAAAGCGAAGTCTTGAGTCTTGACGCCAAGAAAATCCCACTTTCGGTATTCAGTACTCATACGTGGAGTCCATCACAGATGAAGAATCAATCGGGAGTCGAAACAATGCACCCCCTGGAGAAATCCCGTTTGAGCTTGTCCATCTCAAAAGGCTAAAGCTTTCTCAACCTCTTTATGAACAGATTGTATGAGTTAATTCTTGATTATACTACTGATTTGCGGGATTTTGAATTGCTGGTCTTGTAGATGAACAACTTCGCAGGCTTGTGCTCATCGAACCAGCTCGAGATATTAATTCTCTTGAAGAACTTCTTCTTTGGGTCTATCCCGGATTGCTTAGAGAAGTGCTCTCGCCTAGTCAGGGTAAAGAACATTGCCAGAAAATAATAATAGCTCCTAAAAGCACACGAAAACACAGTACCGATCCTCTCTTTTTCTCTCTCTTCCTACATTGATAAGAATGGTCGAATGCATTAATCTTGTGATGAGATGAGCCTTCTTGAATTTGTTTAGAGTATTTGGTTATCTTTTTTTTTTTTTTTTTTTTTTCTCTTAAGCGTAAAACCGTCTTTGTGTGAATATTGGAGAGAGCGGATAAGGTGTCAAGATTTCGTGGATTGCTAAGTTTTTATTATTAAGACCCTTTATGCCATACTTTAGTTTCTCGTTGTTCCAGTATGCTTGATCTTGTGAGATTTCTTGTCCAAAGAGTTGGTGATAAATTGGTCACTCAAGGTAATGAATTGTAGGAAGTTTATTTGTGATCACTTGCTGAGCTCCAAGTATATTAGGGTGCAATAGTTTTCATTATTTCTCGTTTCTTTAGTAGCAATATATCAAGAGTGGGACTGCTGCATTTGTTTAAAGTAATGGATTTCCTAATGAGGGATTCTTTGTTCGTGACGCATAAAAGGTTATTTTAAGAATTTATATGGTAGACTTTTAGTGGACGTCCAGCAGGATCCATCTTTTAAAATGTACATACGCTATTTGCTACGTTGCGAATTGACGTCTTGCATCGCCCCTAGCATAGCTAATACGCTCTCGGTTTTCAGTTTAGCCAAAATTAATGGAGTTTATCTCGGTGTAGCGATTGTCCTCTCCTTCGATTTTAGTATCTCTACGGAAAGTTATTTTAGTGGTGCGCGAATGTCATACTCTTTTCCCTCTTATTTGCCTTAACATTCGATTATAATTCAAATCATTCGCATGAAATATTGCTTACTGATATACCTTAGCATACAAAATTCTATTAGCCCTGCTATTTCCGTTTTTACTCCCATTTAAGCGAATCTCCGACCCCTTCACCATGCCCTCCACAACAAGCATGGAATCTGTTGTCTTTTCTCGGACCCTGAAGCGAAGGCCCATGCGATGATGACTTGGTGCGATTTCAACCATAAGCGCTTATAGCAGAGGAAACTCGATTGGCCAATGGAAATTCTCCATTAATCTCCATATATGATTATCTACGATTGAAGGCCAACTCTGACAACCTCCGGCAATAAACTAAAGCTGAGCCCTCTTCTATTTCTTTTTAATTGTTTTATATTATTTATTGTATTTTGTTAATTCGTTATCGTCGTCGTCGTTATTATTATTATTATTATTATTATTATTATTATTATTATTGATGTTATTATTACTATTATCAATCAAGCACAGATTTTCCACTCCCCACTTCACTCTATTTTATGTCAGGAAGCCGCAGCTCTATATCAATGGTCAACCCTATGGAAGCACAAAATCGGCTTGGAGGAGTCCTCAAGCGCGCGCAAATTTCAAATTGTTGAATCAATTCGTTGTATTTCATTTTAAAGAATTCATACCCCAGAATGGAGAGGACAAAGTCCATCCGCAATTTAAATATCTGCACCACAAATCCCAAAGGGAAGAGCCAAGCCAATGCTTAGCCTCCCATTGGAGGTTTTTACTTACAGTAGTTAAATACCTGCAACTTAAATACATGTACCTTAAATCCCAAAGGGAAGAGCCAAGCCAATGCTTAGCCTCCCATTGGAGGTTTTTACTTACAGTAGTTAAATACCTGCAACTTAAATACCTGTACCTTAAATCCCAAAGGGAAGAGCCGAGCCAATGCTTAGCCTCCCATTGGAGGTTTTTACTTATAGTAGTTAAATACTTGTAACTTAAATACATGTACCTTAAATCCCAAAGGGAAGAGCCGAGCCAATGCTTAGCCTCCCATTGGAGGTTTTTACTTACAGTAGTTAAATACCTGCAACTTAAATACCTGTACCTTAAATCCCAAAGGGAAGAGCCAAGCCAATGCTTAGCCTCCCATTGGAGGTTTTTACTTACAGTAGTTAAATACCTGCAACTTAAATACATGTACCTTAAATCCCAAAGGGAAGAGCCAAGCCAATGCTTAGCCTCCCATTGGAGGTTTTTACTTACAGTAGTTAAATACCTGCAACTTAAATACCTGTACCTTAAATCCCAAAGGGAAGAGCCGAGCCAATGCTTAGCCTCCCATTGGAGGTTTTTACTTATAGTAGTTAAATACTTGTAACTTAAATACATGTACCTTAAATCCCAAAGGGAAGAGCCGAGCCAATGCTTAGCCTCCCATTGGAGGTTTTTACTTACAGTAGTTAAATACCTGCAACTTAAATACCTGTACCTTAAATCCCAAAGGGAAGAGCCAAGCCAATGCTTAGCCTCCCATTGGAGGTTTTTACTTACAGTAGCTTAAATACCTGCAACTTAAATACCTGTACCTTAAATCCCAAAGGGAAGAGCCAAGCCAATGCTTAGCCTCCCATTGGAGGTTTTTACCTACAGTAGTTTAAATACCTGTAACTTAAATACCTGTACCTTAAATCCCAAAGGGAAGAGCCAGGCCAATGCTTAGCCTCCCATTGGAGGTTTTTACCTACTTAAATCCCAAAGGGAAGAGCCAAGCCAATGCTAGGCCTCTCATTGGAGGTGTTTATTCACTGTCATGTACTTCCTATAATTTAATTTTTGAATCATCAGACACAAAAGATGAGTAGGTCGTAATATTGCACAGAAGTCGTTAACACACTCCCTCTTTCGGCTTCAGGGAATATTTAACACTTAAAAAATATAATAAATAAAAAATATATACCATCCATGCATCCTATTTAAAAAGTAAAAAAAAAACAAAAGAGAATACCCTACTAAAGCCTTAGGAATAAACCGAGCCTGAGTTGTCGAATTAAGATATCCATGAAATTAAGGTACCGAAAGGGCATTAGTTTTAATTAACTAGTGTAACCAAGTCCCCGAACTCATAATCTCTGGTTCGCAGGAATAAATTAGTTCTCCCGCTAATTTATTTAGGTTTCTAATCGGCCTACCAAGAACGATTAGTGGCGGCTCCAAATTTCAAAATCATTTAAACAAAAACCAAAGTTGCGATTCGGTAGGGCTTGGGAGGGTCCGCGTTAGGTTAGTCAAATCTAATTAACCTAATAATCCATTAGCCCTTTTAAAATTTAAAATTTTTTTAGAGGGTCGCGACACTTTTGTTTCATCAGTGATCTCGTCACTATCACTATCATCATCTCTTGTAACCACATAATCCTTGAATTTGACTAGCGTCTATCGCTGTCATTGCGAACGTCAAATTGATGGTTCTGAGATCGTTGTTGGTGAAGAAGATGAATTGCCAGGTGAAAATAGTAGATCTTCAGTCAGAGATTCTTCTAACTCTCTCGTTGTTGGCCCATCTTCAATGGTCGTGTTTTTAGGATCACCCTTCTGACTCCAATCCTAGGCTTCATGTTCAAAAAATTGAACATCCCTACTGATAATTACCTTCTCTGTGATTGGATTATATAGCCTATAATCCTTGGTCACCTCACTGTAACTAATGAAGATAGACTTCTGGTTTTTATCGTCCTATTTTTTTTTCTTCGTTCATCTGGTATTTGGGGATATGTAACACACCCAAATACTCGTAGGAATGAAACATTTGACTTGTTGTCGATCTAAGCCTCTTCTGGAGTTTTCCCAAGAACACTCCTTGTTGGACTCTTGTTTAGGACAAATACAGCAAAAGCAACAGCTTCTGCCCAAAGCTTCTTTGGTAAACCTTTAGCCTTGAGCATACTTCTTGTCATTTTAAAAATCGTTTTATTCTTTCTTTCTGCGATACCATTTTGCTGAAGAGTATAGCTAGCGGTCAATTGACCTTTTACTCCATGAATTTTGCAATATTTGTCAAATTCATTGGAAATAAGTTCTCCACCTCTATCTAATCTCAATGTTTTTAAATTGAATCCACTATATTTCTCAGCATAGACTTTAAATTCCTTAAATTTTCCAAAAGCTTCAGACTTTTCTCTCAAGAAGTATGCCCATGTTTTTCTGATAAAATCATCGAAAAAAATTAATGCACACCTTTTTTGTCCGACTGATTCCACCTTAACCGGGCCACAAATATCTGAATGTACGAGCTCCAAAGGTTGCTTGGCTCTTCTAGCTTTTCCAACTAGAAAGGATTCTTGATGTTATTTTCCGACGAGGCATCCTTCACATGGGCTATTTGGATCAATCAAAGGCATCGCAGTCACCATCTTTTTCTAGACTAATAATTTGAGTCCATGAAAATTCAGATGACCAAATCGAAGATGCCATAGTCACTTGCTATCTTTCACCATGGCTTGAAAACTGAATAGAGTCTTCTTTTGAAGAGATAAAGGGAACATCCGATTTTTTGTCATATGCATCTCCATGATCAACTTATCATTCACACTTCTAATGGTGCAAACTTCATTTTCAATGTTAACTTTGTGGCCTTTTTCTGAAAGTTGCCCAATACTTAGCAAATTCCAAAAAAATCCTGACACAAAAAAAACATCTACAATAGTAACATTAGTACCATTTCTTTTATTTGATATCAATGTTACCTTTGCCCATCACGAGAATCTTTGATTTATTCCCGAAGTTGACTTCACCATGAACTGTCTCATCTAGGTACAAAAATAGCTCCTTTCAACCGCACATGTGATTGTTGCACCCGATATCGAGGTACCATATATTAGCATCACCAGTGCTCGACCCATCCATTTTGCATGCTAACACGACATTCTCATCAGCAACAACAACATGTACAATGGAATTGGAATTTCCACCTCTACCTCATCCTCCACCATGGCCTCGGACACCATGATGCCCTCCTCAAGTTGAGTGACCAACCCGGTTTTGCAAAGCTTGCTCAGGATATGAACCAACGGACTTCTGATTCATTCTTTGCTCATGCGAGCATTATGAACCCATCAACCACTCCAAAGTCATAGTAGATATATCCTGACCTTCTTCAATTACCGCAACAACATAGTCAAATCTTTCAGTCAAAGTCCTCAAGATTTTTTCTACGCCTTGTATATCTTGGAATTCTTCACCATTAACCCTCAATTGGTTAACGGTAGTTTGCACACGATCAAAGTACAACGAGATGGATTCAGAGTCGCTCATGCATAAAGACTCAAATTTTCCTCGAAGTGTCTGAAGTTGAATTCACTTCACGCGATCATTGCCTTTGTAAGATTACTGCAGAATATCCCACGCTACTTTGGTGGTTTCCGCGGTCGATATTTTTTCAAATATCGTCTCTTTCATAGCTTGAAAGATCGCATATAATGCTTTTTGATCTTTCTTTCGCGACTCAACCAACGAATTCTTCTTCTCCTTTCTCAAGGCATTGAATTCTTCGGTATCGACTACTTTAGTGTAGCAATTCTCCACCAAGTTCCACAAATCTTGCGATTTGAACAAAACCTTCATCTAGACTGACCAGTTGTTGAAATTCCTCCCGTTTAACTTTGGAAGTTGAAATTGAACAGAAATGGTGGACATCATAACTGGCTTTGATACCAATTGTAGGAATCAAAAGGGGTTGTATAAGTTTGAAGGATTTAAATGCGAAGAGAACTCGAGTAAGCAAATTGAGAGTAATATTTCAAAATTCTTTTGCAAAGGCTTTACACAATAGAGATAAAAGCTTAACAATAAGCTTTTTCTACAAACTCTCTCTAACTCTCCCACTCTTTCTTACTTAGGCTACTATGACTATCTCTCTCTATTTATATATAAGTAAGCACACAAAAACAAAACAGGAGACTACACCGCCTGATGAAGTTGATAAAGACATCTAACGCAAGTTTTATCCTTGATTGTTAAGAGTGAAAGATTGTGGCTGCAAGTTGTCTTTCCTTTATTATTAAGAGTCAAAGATTGAGGGCATATCTTTGACCGGTCTTTGGCTTGGAGAACATAACTCTCTGTCCTCATGTTGAAGTCGGTTTGCACGTCCAATTCATCCTCTCAACCGCCATCATCAAGCAAGTATATGAATCCAAATGGAACTTTTCTTCCAAAATAAATTTTATTATTTCCAACAAACATTTAGTTGGTATCGTAAATGGAAGAAGTATCAACTGTGAACTTGTTTTCAGAGAACTTATTTAAGGTATGGAATATGGAAGCATGCTCTACAAAATTCAAGGTACGTACGATAAAGACTAATATTACCATTCGTATAATGAATGTGATCTCACCCATCTACATGAACTGATTCCGAAAGTTCTCGGACTTTTTAGGGAGCTATGACCGGAAGTTACAAGTATTTCCATCAATCTATGTAATTTGGAGTCCAGATGGTTCATTGTCCGGTAAGTAGACACACATCCTGTTGCGCACTCATATAACTTGCGAATTTCAAAATGCTTTGTCTTTGAGCACAAGAAATAATTTACTTCTTACTTATAGTAATGGTGATCTCAGGTTTGATGGGTTGGAGCTTGTCCTGATTAACTAAAATTCTATGCTCAAATGCAGCTTTTCTCTTGCTGGACGAATAATGATGGAATGTCGCTTCTTTGTTACGTGGGATGAAAGTGAAGGTTCCATTAAAAGAACCTATCAAGATATGGGGAAATGTTCTTCGAACATTGCACACTTCCATACAACCAAAAGCATTTTAGCAGCTAGTGATGATGATGTGTTCAAATTCTAGAGCATGGATGATGTTAAGCTTCCGACGACTGCTGATGTAGAAGGCGGCCTACCAATAGGTTCACAGAATGAATATTCAGTCGCCTCGACAAGCCTTTATGTGTGTATGAGCGCATTTATAAGATCATTTGCCATAGTTCCATTAAAGCTTTCTGTTCTCCTTTCTGGGAAGTACTTCATGGCAAAGCCTCATGATGCTTCTGTATGATTCTGGTCTGATGTTTTCATGAACATCAAAACCAAGTCCAACATACAATAAAAATAAACAAATTAAAAGGGACTGTGAGGTGTGAAGCCATAAAAGTGCATGTAGTGAAGCAATAAGCATGTGACATGGACCAGGTATTCCGTGGTCTAAGTGGGCAAGTCCTCCCATACTTTTGTCCCATTGAGAGTGAAGCTTATGGGGTTATCATGGTGAGTGAGCGTTATAGGAGGAGAAGAGACAGTTGGGTCGTATGAGTGACGTCAAGTGGGTTTGTACTAGAAGTTCTAGGTTAGGTAGAATATATCCTTAGGAACTCTGAAGGCGAGATTGGCCTCCCATGTACAAACTGGTCGAGAGCTGATGACGCTCTCCTAATGAGACCATGACAAACCGAAACTAGTTGTTGTGTCTAAAGTGTCCTACCCGTCTTACTCGATATCATGGATGCCCGAGCTGAACTGGGCTAGGCGTGGTATGATCCAATACGAAAAAGTTATTCGCCTAAGTGTTCTATGAAACAACTATATGGGGGGAAAGCTGGTCTAGCTTGGCTTGCTAGACGCCGCACAGGTTAATTCCGCGATCAAAATGTGTCGGCTCGTGACAAGTGGTATCAGAGTTTGGTTCCTTTCAGTAGGTGGATGATTTAGGGAAAATCTATGGTCTTCCTGGTCCTTTACAGGTAGAGAGTAATAGTCGAGGCCAAGAGGGTTCGGACAATGTGCGACTCTCGTCTAGCTTCTAGGATGCCATGGGAGCATAGGAAGAAATCGGGTTGCTCACTGAAATGGGATAACGTTCCTAGATCAATTCAGCGAATCTCAAAATGGATTCGCTACCACGTTTCAACAAGAGAGGGACCTCCATTGGTCTACTGAGATCAAGAAGAACTTGTTGGGCGAAAGAAGGTGCTGTTGAGGGTGTGCAATTGGCGAGGGATGCCACACTTGTCAAGGGAGTGTGAGTGGCTGGAGATTCATGAACAGCTTTGATCGGAGAAAGCGACCAATGGAGTAGAGTTATTCTGTTTAGTGTACGTTGTCATTCATGTAAGTCCCGATGGTGTAGCATTAATGGTTAGAGAATGTAGAGAAGCGATAGAACAGCCCGCAATGAGGGCGTTTATGATTTGAGTGGGGAAGAATGACAAAGATCGAGTGTTCCGTGGCCCAAATGGACAAGTTCTTCCGTACTCGTGTCCCATTGAAGATAAAGCTTATAGAGTCATCACGGTGAGTGAATGTTATAGGGGGAGAAGAGGCAGATGTATCGTATGAGTGGCGTCAGGTGAGTTTGTACTAGGAGTTCTAGGTTATGTAGAATATATCTTTAGGAACTCTGAAGGCGGGGTTGACCTCCCGTGTACAAACTGGTCGGAAGCTGATACCGCTCTCCTGATAAGGTCATGGCAGACCGAAACCAATTGTCGTGCCTAAAGTGTCCTACTCGTCTTACTCGCTGTAATGGATGCCCAAGCTAAGTTGGGTGTGGTATGATCCAATACGGAAAATTTATTTGCCTAAGTATTCTATGGAACAACTTTATGGGGAGAAGGCTAGTCTTGCTTGGCTTGCTAGACGCCGCACGGATTAATTCTGTGACCGAAATGTGTCGGCCTGTGGCACATGCCATGGCGTTAATTTGCCGGAATGTTGAGGTGCATGCAACAGAAGGTGGCCCTTCTTGACAAATGGTGAGGCACCAAGTTCTTCAAGGTCTTTGTTTGGTGGTCCAATATTGAACACGTTCTTGGTGGCAAATTTATCATAACGATGGCCACGTTCATCGCAAGCTGGAAAGAGAGATCTGGTGAGAGGATTAAATAGAAATAGTAAGTTGGAATGTTGAGGTGCATGCAACAGAAGGTGGCCCTTCTTGACAAATGGCGAGGCACCAAGTTCTTCAAGGCCTTTGTTTGGTGGTCCAATATTGAACACGGTCTTGGTGGCAAATTTATCATAACGATGGGCACGTTCATTGCAAGCTGGAAAGAGAGATCTGGTGAGAGGGTTAAATAGAAATAGTAAGTTGTAAGAGAAACCGTTTTTCGGTAATTAAGCACGTTATTCCAAAATTTTACTGACCAGCAGGATTAAACCTGGTACAAATCCTTGCCAGATAATGCTTCAGATGCAGCTATAACCAGATGTAATCCTATATTGTCTCAATTCTTACTACCCTTATATAATCTCCAATTCCTGTAAATTTCAAAGTGCTGTGACGCAGTTAGACTCCTATCAACGATGTCACGAATTTTACACATCAGTACTGAATTCTAGAGAAAATGGCATTGCTATTCAAGGAAGAACCAGCAGCCTGAATCAAATAATCCCTTGAAATCAAGATATGATATGTATGGCAGCACACCGAGCAATCTAGAAGAGAAGATTCAAACAGCTTTGCCTCTCATATGATGAATTACCCATTCCAACTCCAAAGACCATCTTTGAATAGTTGTTTTCAAACAACATTTGCTATAAAGTCGACTCCAAACCACCTAAATCTTCTCTGCTTTTGGGATGAGAGCTACATGACACACTAAGTTACATCCACTGAGGCATATGGCTTGGACATCCTGTCCTTGGTAGCTAGCCTGCTCACAATAGCCAACCACCTGATAAATCTATGCTTAGTGATTTTATGAGTGAACCAGATGAGTTTGTGCTAAGGAACTTTCCCACCTTTCAGCATACAGGGACTGATTTCATTTTAGTAGCTTTCGAATCAATTTGCTCATATTATCTTGGCAGAATTAATCTCCCCCTCTCTCTTGGCTTTGTTGATCCAAACACTGAAGAGCACAAATAGCACTGGCCTTATCATTCAGACCAGTAGGAGTCTCAGAGTATACGAACAATCTTCAACTCGAGGCAAGCAGTTCGTCTGAATTCCTCATTTTCTATTGCAGTCAAATTTGTAAGAGGGACTTGCTCACTTTTATGTGTGGTGAAAGCAAATAAAAAGTCGTAGCATCTTTGTAGTACGCCAATATAGTGCGTTTTCATTCATTAGTTAATAGTTTTTTTCCCAGGCTTTTACCACGCCCCATTTGTCGAGATTCTCTACATGTTAATATTAGTACAACTTCCTCTGACACCAGGGATCAAAGGTGCATCTTAAGACATCTACATATCACAGTCATGGAACATTGCGAGGGATGAAGTTGCCTCAGGATATACCTCCATGTTAGACAGTCATGGAACAGAATGTCAAAATGTAAAATAAATCTCATGCAAAATCTTCTTTCATTCTCTAATCTAAAATTCAGAAGGAAACTGATGATCTTCTCATGCCATCGTATGAGAAGCTGTATGATTCCCATTACCAAATTCTAGTCTTAAGTGTGCAACAAACTGGCTAACAATGCCAACCCAACTTTGACAACAAAGTGAGTTCTGGTGTCCTTGAAGGATGTTGATTCCCAACTCAATTTGTCCACTGCTCAAGGAAAATCTGTAGCTTTCAATTCTTATGTTACAGATGAGTTCCTATCCTTGCAGCACCCTTCAAGTGTAAAGATACAGAAGGTGCAACATCCTCCCAGACTGGTTCTCACTTCTCAGCACTTGGACTTCATTTTTTCTTTTTTCTTTTTTTTGTCAAATTACAAATAAGGCTGTTATGTTAATTGTGCAATATCAGACCCTTATTGGTTCTTGATGCCTTTCTTTGTTTGACCACACCTGCTGATTTCCAATTTAAGTGAAAAAATAATCGTTCTTGTGTTGGAATCCATGCTTCAGCATTGACTGTACTCTGCTTGCAAAATGATAAGTCCTATTCTGCGTATTTACAGTATAACTTCACCGAACAAAATGCAATATTTAGCTGGATGTAAACGGGAAAGGAATTGTGAGCCGGGTTCTTATAGGATCATTTGGGTGTACTCTACTACTGCTGCTTTGTTTAGACTGAATAATTCAACGTGGTGTTATGGAAAATGGACATTCTCAGTTAAGATCCTTAATGGTAGATTATTTGATGCATGTTATTTTTGGAATTCTTGAGAAATAGCCGAAGAGACTCATGGCTCTATTCCTTCCCGGTGCTGATATCAATGTCAATCTGTGCGAATGCAGGCAATGCAATTACAGGATTAGCATCCAATGGCATTAATCTGCTGTGGGAAATGGCCACAAAATGACCTCACCTCAAGTGGCACGGTGTCCGTTACGTATCCTACCATGCTTCCAAATATTCTTGAAAAGGAAATTAGTGAGAGGTCTCGCTCGTGTTGTTGATGAGAAAATGAATATAGGTAATGAGAAAGATTCTCCCGAGTTATGCCGACCAAGGGAGGGTTAAAGCTGACGGCGAATCCCCGCAAGAAAACCGGTCCCAGGAGAATGTTCTCGTGTCTTGCTTTGTAAAGAAATGATTTGTATCTTCTAATGTGAATCAGGTGGGATGAGACTAGATTCCTGTTCAGTACCATGACTTCCAAGGTACCATCTGTATAAACTAGGCACTCCACTCATGCTTCCGCATTGCAGCAAAATTTCGCTCCAAATCTCATTTCACCAATTGTTATTTAGATTAGCTGCAATGAGAAACCACCTGCTATGGTTCCATTACTAGTATTGACCGCAAAAGTTTGCAAGTATTTTGATTTAGGAGAAGATCTTATCTGGATCTATTTCTTTCAGTCTCTGTAATAATCTACCCTAGTAATTCTGGCTTCATCTGTCTAGCTGGCTGCTTCACGAAATGAAGGTGTTTTCTAACTTTGTCAATTAAATGGAAACAAATAAAGATGTTCATGCCCTTGGCATCAGCAGCAACAAGTCTTGCTCTTAGTCCTCAAGACGACAATGTAGTTGCTTAAGGCCTGGAGGACTCCACGGTCATTATCTATCGCATTCGTGCTCAGGAGGTATTATTGACTACTCCAATCATGCCAGTGTCCTCAAGAACTTGTTCGCAGGAGGTCGCTGGAGAGTTTGAAAACAGCTTTTGTTATGCAGGCGATAACCGAGCTTGAAAGTCATGCAGAAAGAATCTCTGGACTAGCCTTTTTCCAACTCCTTGAAAGTACAAGTTTCTTCTGGAGCAGATGCTAAGGTCGGTAATGATAAAAGCCAATTCTAGGAACCGATGCAGGCAGTGAGCTGAGGTGACTTTTATCTGTTGTTTCTAGACAGATGATTTCCCAGAGCCTTTGCAAAAATTTTTATTGGACTTATGGTTTGAGTATACCTTTTGGCTATTATTCACTAAAACTGTTCCTTTTACCCCCATCTAATTTTGTTCTATTGATCTTCATGTGGGAAGCTGATGGATGGCAAAGAAAGCAAAGCGCAGCGTTACAGCATTGCAATCGGAAGATCACAGACATGCTCCTTGTCAGTAGTCAATACTTTACACGCGGTGTTTATGACATGAAAGAACTCGAATGCTTATTAAAGGAGGTCTTTATCATTCTCAATACTCGAAACACGCACGCGATAAGCTCGCCGTTCCTCCTGTCACATTCACAAAGCAGTGAAGGTTGACTACATGGCAATGATAAACAGAAAAATGAAATCCCTCTTCTTCCAGTGGGTTACAGGAGAATGTTTTGGCTCGTTTGACAGAGTTTTGGCACCAATCACTCGCGCAAAAATATCATGCAATGGGAAGAGAACGAACACCAGCTTTGTGGATGGATCTGTGGGCATTTCCTGTGCTTTGAATCCTGAATTACATCCGCCAAATTAGTCCGCGTGCTTTAATTCCTGAATCTGCGAGGTAAGTAATAATACTTCCTTTGCAAAATTTTGCTTTTTTTTGGGTTTGGTATCTTCCTTCTTCGCGCACTTAGAAGGCTTGGTTTGCTGTTGTTGATGTACCTTCCTACAAAATGGACCATACTCTGGTTTATCTCATATTTGTCGGAAGCTACACTATTCTAGCGACCGACTCTGATTACGTTCGAAGCAGGCTTGATGCGTACCCAGTTGTTATCACCGCCCATCAGGAACGTCACCCTTGGACCGACAATAGCACCCTTGGGATTGTGATTTCTTGAGTGTTTAACACGGCATGAACGATATGCCCATTCTCTCGGTTAAGTGCACAACATTGGATATGATTGTTCTCTTGCCCGTCGTCTGTATGATTGCGAGCATCCAAAGGACAATTCATGAAACTACTCCATAAAGAGGTGTGAGCAGTAGCTCCAGATTTGGCTTGATGCAGATGCTGACAGAGGTCGATGATGACATATCAGTGTCCTAAACTCTTTAAAACTCCATAAAGACTAAAGAAGCAGAGTCAAAAAAGGGAGTTGGGAAATCGAATTCACTAGATTTTTACCATCTCCATGGTCAAGGAGGGAACATCACCATTAGTTAGCATAGTAGAGCAACAGATTCTTCAACTGCATTTTCCCTCGATGCCATAGTAGTTTTTTCCAACAAAGAAAAGGAAGCAAAAGGGAAATGCAGGCATCACTATAAGGCAGAGAAGCATGAAAAAATGACAAGTATAAAAGAAAAAGGTTTGCTATCTTCGAAACCATGAATCCGTAACAGCTGAAACAACCAACAATATAAAGCAAACCACACACACCACTGCAAATGGTGATGTGACCCAAAATAATCTCCCATTATTGTCCTTGAGAAATAAATCGAATGAATTCAAACTAAATACCCATGACCCACTATGTCAACTATGAAAAAAATGTGATATATCCAATCCAACCTTCACGATGCACACAAAAATGTATCCTGCTTTACAGCAATCTCTATAATGTAGAGCCCCTCCGAAATGGCACGGGACTGATTTCTGTCCTTTGCTCCCCGAGCAAACAACGAGCTATGCGCAAGAAAAATGCATGAAAAGTACCTATGACAATCAACCAGATTAAAAACAATTACACATCAGTACAAGTATGGTTGTTTTGTTTATCAGAATGATAACAGAGCAAATTCATGGGTTACTGCCTTATCAAGGATACCAGCAGAGTCATCCTCTAGATAGTCACATAAAATAACAAACACATGAATTACACAGTGAAGTAGTATCCAGAAATCTCTACTGAAATATGGTCAACACTCTGGGAGATACTTAAAGGGAAATTGGTGACAAACTAGAGGCTTGGCCAGAAGATCTTCTCATAACCAACTAATTGTTGGGTTTGGCAAGGATGAAAAGTAGATAAACTACTTTACCCAAAAAAAAAAAAAGTAGATAAACTAATGAGGACCGTCTATCTTGGAAGAGAATGAAGAGAAATTAGATCCAACTAAGAAACAGTAAAGCCATTCCTACTCAGAGGGCTGTGAAAGGCTTCTCACTCTCCTCCATTTTGTGGTGCATCGCATCACAATCTCAAAAGTCACACGCACAAGCATTCATGTAACATGCAATATTATTCCTACCTTGCAGCTGTTCTGCTATTTTCTCTATTTTGGCTTCTTTCTGAGATTACAACCTTGCCAATAAATATTTCTATCCACAAAAGCTTCGGTGGCATTTTCCAACCAAAATATATTCCTAAAGAACCAGTCAAATGGCTGATGATTAAGAAAGGTTGCCAAATGTTAACAGCTGATTAATGCTTTGAGGCATTCCTAACACAAGGCAACTCATGAAACCCCCGCTTGCAACTCATTACAGGACATCATTCTGGAAGTGAGACTGTCAACCGATACAAATTATATGGAGAATTCATGTCCTTTCATATATATGGACTTCTACGTAAACATCTCTGAAAGACAAAATTACATCTATGCTAATCTCCCTCTAAACACCATCAGCATGACAATATTTCCAAGAGTTCCCCATAACTTCCCTCTTCCCACTCTCCCCCAAGCCAAGCACAAGTGAGAAAAAAGAACAACCGGCTCTCCCTCTTTGTATGGAAAATTGAATGGATTAGTGACCTATCATTGACCGTAGCACACAAAGTGGTTCATCACGAGCCTATTCCTTGCAAATAACTGCATACATGGTGAATAAATCTGTACAGAATGTGTTTCTTCGAGTAATTTAACATGCATCGCAGGAAAAATAAGAAATCCAATATATCAGTAACTGCAGTTCCACCACTTATCAAGGCAATAGACATGGAGTTGCGAAGCAAAAGAACAAGAAAATGCAAGAAACAGTGAGTTACCTACCTTCAACACAAGTATTGCAAAAACTAGATAATGTGACTTCATAAATTGAGCACAGCATTCTTGAGGAGAAGTTCTCATCAGCCACAACTTCATAGGTGCTCCAGGATTGAATGAAGTTTCGGAACCTGCCGGCGGAACAATGGCTCTAAACGGAAAGACGGAACACCAATCTGCCATCTCTTAGCATCATACATCTCATTCCATGCCTGGACAATCTCATCGATCTTGAACCCTGGACCAGCAGTGGTGTTTTCCACGAATTAGCCTTTGAAAACCAAGCAATCCATAGAGCCAATTACACACAAAAAAATATATTCACCGGTGCTCTTGCCCACGATTCATGCGGGCTTTTAGCAAAGTCAATTGTATTCTAGAAAACCCAATGAATGCAAGGAAAAGGTTTCACAAGATCATGGATGCTTGTTGTCAAAA
Organism: Psidium guajava; assembly: GCA_016432845.1. Classification (NCBI taxonomy): domain Eukaryota; kingdom Viridiplantae; phylum Streptophyta; class Magnoliopsida; order Myrtales; family Myrtaceae; genus Psidium; species Psidium guajava. The sequence continues at coordinate 31,055,950 of CM028229.1, read as the reverse complement.
GTACCTCTAACTTCAGTTCACGTCATAGTGCTTCGTACAGTGTAGGCAAATGAACCAAGAAAGAGGAACTAAAAGAATATTCCACATCACTAATTTACCTAAGTTAAATGCTTTTTAGTTGCAAAAGACAGTTCTCCTGGTAACTACAGATTAAAAAAAACAATCATCTTTTTTAGGTACTATAAAATAACCTCTTAAAGTGCGAAGGAGTCAAGTTTGACAAGCACCATCGGATATATGGCTAATTACCTTCCAGAGCGGTTTCATTTGAGCAATGGTTCTTAATCATGACAGCTATATCCGTAGGAGATGCTCCAGCGAGTTCAAACTTTTCCACAGCAACCTCCACGCATTCTTCCCAGGTTGGTAACTCTAGCCTATACTCTACAACAGAACGCTCATAAAGTAAGGTGCCCCACAAAAGGTATATCTGTGACTTCATATTGGCAACCTGTTCAGCAGCTTCCTCCAGAGACGCCTCTTTCAATAAAGCATCAAGTCCCATCTTTTGGAGCTGAGCTTTATCTTTTTCTTCTCTAGAAATTCCATTGAGACGTTGCTCCTCTATCTCCTCATACATCTGCATTCCTCTCTCCATGCTATCTTCAGCCTTGTTATAGAGCATTAGGACTTCAGAAGAAGCAGTCTCCAAGTCAATATTGTTCCCAATCGCGTAATACCAGCAGAGCTTTGCCTGCTCAAACTGCTGCTGCCCAAGCGCAAGCAGACCTTCGTAGAAATCGGGTTTGATTTTCAGAGCTTCCTCATACCTCAATCCTGCCTTGATATATTCCTTATTTGCCCAGTCATAAGCGGTTTTAATCTGTGAAAGTGTAGTGTCCCTAGAATTATCTTCCGAGAAGAAAACTCGCTTCCTCGCCCTGGACATATGAACATTGCCCCAATTCAACAATGCTAGAGCTGCCATTTCTTGGAACTTCTCTGCAGCAATCTCAAAAAGTTTTTGAGCATCTTCACTTGTGACTGCATCTTCCATCGCCTCGGAATAAAGTTTCATCCCTAGCTCATGAAGATCCAAGTAAGAATCAGAATCGAACCCGACATGGTTCTTAAACAGCCGTGCAAACTCAATGATCCAGTCCTCTACGCCACTAGAGCCTTTCTCAATATTTCCTTCTTTCTCAAATTGACCATCCTCAATCAAAGCAGCTGCTTCTTTCTCACTGTTGTCCAACTCCTCCTCATTTCGCTCATATCCCGGCTCCTGATCGGGACTAACTTCTGCAACATACAATCTAAACGAACCCTGCTGCTCCCTGGATGTTTCAGCCAACCTGAGCTCATCCGAAGTAGTGATAGTGACCAAATCACCTTCTCGATCCCTATACTTCATTAGAACGCCCTTCAGGCCAGGAAACCTATCCAACACAACATCCCGCACCAACTTTATACTGCAATTTAGCGGCAACTGAGCCCATCTTATGTCCTCACCCAAAACCAATTTCACTGTCCTAGTAACCACTTTCTGTTCTTCCTTAACATCCTTAGTTATCTCTTTCTCTTCCTTGATAGTTTTCAAAACCACTTCCTTATCTTTCACAATGGCCGTCGAATCCTCTATTACCGTCTTATCCTCAGCCTTCTTCTCCTCAACTTTGCCACTCCTTTTCTTCTTTGACTTCTCTTTTGCTAATTTGCGCACTGGCAATGCATTAGGGGACTCATTATTCTCCAAGACAACTTCTTTGTCCTCAACCAGGATACCTTTCTCACTAATGGCCTTTTTCACCTTCTCCACAAGTTCCAGCGCAGTTAGATTATTCGGCTCCATACTCAGGACATTATTAACATCTCTCAGTGCAAAATCCAACCTATTCAACACCTGGTAGCATTTCGCGCGCTTCAAGAGCGCTTTGCTATACTTGGGGGACACTTCTAATGCTAAATTACATTCATTGATTGCTCGCGGATATTCGCCAATACCCAACTGCATGTAGCAACCGGCCATATTGCTGCGCAGGTAAGCGACATCAATATGATTTTTTGGCAAAAGTTTAAGGGCCTTTTCGTACTTCAACATGGCACCTTCATGATCCTTTTTCTGAAAGAGCTTGTTACCTTCTTCCTTGAGCTCCTGAGACATGGTGATGAAAACCGCAGTATCTTCATCAAAGGCTTTGGAGTTGCGGTCGGAGGGTTTGCTCGGCTTGCCGTTAGCATCGCCGGGTTTCGGTGCAACAGGCTGCTTCTTCCTCGCTGTGGGCTTTCCCATTGATTTGCAACCAACAGCACCAATAACAGCACAAAACTCAGCCTTTCTTCGAGAGCTAGATCAAATTCGCCGAAGTCCCACTTCCCAACCTCATCTAAACATCACAGATACACATGAAAATGAGAAAAGCCTGAAATGAAATCTTTTTTCTCAGAGCTTCCTCTTCTAGCGAGACCTGAACTCAATTAAGCCAAAACCAACAAAAAGAAATCCCACTCCTCAGGGGGGATTATCAGGAACCCAGAAACCGGATTGTTGGATTTGCCAAGATGAAAAAGGACCCCCTTTCCGATCGAAAGGCTCCTCCTTTTCGTTCTCCAAATCAGAATCTGATCCCCCTGACAGACAGGAAAAGATGAAAGAAGAGTCGTCGGGATGGACCTCTCGGTTCTGACAAGGTTCCTAATGCAAAAGAACAAAGCACGGCGACTAGGAGGCGAGATTAAAAAGGACATTAACGGTGCTTCGTTTCCGCTACAGAGGCGGAGGAGGAATGTTTCGAGGAAAGCAGGGCCATTTTCTCTCTGCCCCAAGAAGAAGAAAAACAGAGGAGAGGTTCCTCTTCCTCCTCCTCCTCTTCTTCTTCTTCTTCTTCTTCTTCTTCCTAGGGCAATGTAGCTGGAGAGGAGGAGGTCGACTTTGGAAAGGAAATCACTCGTTATTAGCGAATGGCCCCACCTTCGTTGCGGCGCGTAGTCCTCAGCTTCCGTGATTGGTGAAAATGGCCGTCGCTCGTGGTTTCCGGGAGGTGATCCCTTTTTTGGCAACTGTGCCGTGGCGAGCCAAAAACTAATGTCACGACTACGTTGGTGTTCGTTTTCCTCGATCAAGGTTCGAGCAGGCATTAATGGAGATTGTCATCTCCATACAATAACAAGCCCAATTCTCCATTCATTTTTCTATTTTTGTTCGATATCTCAAGTCAATTAACGACCTTCCAATATTTATCATCGCTCACGTGAGCATCCCCTATTAACCCAACATTCCTAACTTGCGACGCACCGGACACCAGCTTAGGCAAATGATGTTGCGCATTCCACTGTTCAATTAGTGCTCAGAATTGACACCATCTAGGTTAATTAAAACTTTCTGAAAACAATTTCCCCCCCCCCCTTCCTTTCGCTGTCCGTAGCCTAAGGGAATTAAAAACGAGGAGCGTGGGGTGCACGACCGGCATGGAAGCGTGAGGGTGCGGCGCTCGATTTCGCTGGAAAGGCGGAGACCCGACCCGAGCTACTTTTGAATTTACCCACGAACGCACTGTAACACTTTGAAAGAAAAAAGGTCCGAGTCCCAAGCACAAACGAGCGCAAATTCCGCGGAGGATGTTCCTATTTTTTATTCTTTTATCCCCCTCTTCCTCCTCCCTTGATTTTCTTTCTTTCTTTCTATTTGTTTTTCATCTCTTTCTTTCTTTAATTGATTTTGATTTGATCATTTTGAGTCGCAAATTAGGCGGGCACGCACGATAACATTTCTGATCTAAAAATCAACTTTTGTCTAAAAATATAAAAAATAAAGTTACGTAATCAAATAAATTTCTGCTTCATAAATAGTATTTTCGAAACAAAAAAATTTCGCTTCGCAAGTGTTGACGAGATGTCTTTGATGGTAGAGGAAACGGGTCGAGCTAAAAAGTGGAGGAGAAAATCGGCAAATGAGTTGGAATAAGCTGGAGTGATTATTTTGTGTAATGGGCTGGCCACTTGTTGCCTCCGATCCAATCATTGAATTGAGGATAACCCCCTCTTCTTCTGTATCTCCTCTTTCGGTAATAATTGTTATAAATTAATTCCCTAGCTATAATCATATACACGTCTTTTGATATGGCATGTCGGACCCACCAAGAATTAAATAAACCCACAAAAAAGGGGAGGGAACAATAATCATTTAGACAGAAAATTAGCTGTAAGTGACCAAGAATGATTGGCACAAAGAGTAGGGCAAAAGAGATCATTTTCGGCTAATTGGGCTTTCATTTAACAACTCGTTCATGACGGACGGAGGAGGTTGGAATTGACCGCCCAACCACATGGGGGTTAACTAAATGATTCATCCTGCCATGACCCAAAAAAAAAAAAATTGATTCATCGTGCGAATCAATTGCTTCGATACAACAAGATCAGAAATTGATTTGCAGCGTTTTCTTTTTCCATCCCTTTTTTTGTTCCGAAAGACAGAATAAGAGAAACAAAAACATTGTCAAGCAAACCATAATTCTAATGCTAATTCTGCTTTCGAGAATGATTTTTGACCAAAAATAAAAAAAAATCGATTCTTAAAAAAACACTTTTGAGAATTATAAAAAAAATAAAGTCTCAGCTCTTTTTAAAAGATTAAGTCCACATAAACTTTTGAACCGTAAAAAAATTAAAATTAGATTTGAAAATTTACTAACTAGTAATCTTTAAACATATTTTTTAAATTTAATTTGAAAATAAGCTTTAAAAATTTAAAAAATATTTTTTCTAAAAAGTGGAAATTAAAAATAAAAAAATAAAATGAGGGAAATTAAAAAAATAATTTTTAAAAAAATTAAAAAAATTAAAAGAAGTTACAAAAACATTTTTAAAATATTTTTAAAAAAGATGAAATATTTTTAAAAAGAATTATAGCCACTCTTTTTTTCTAGGAATAAAAATTTTGTGTCTAAAAATCACCCAAGGAAAATAATAAAAAAAATATATGATTCTAATCAAAATTACTTTTTTGAATCAAAATCATTGTCAAGCAAGCCTTTTGGATTCTTACTTGCTCTTCGAGACTAGTTCATTTGACTGGAAGTATGATCAAGTAGAGTCAAGCTGATATGTTGCCACGTTCAAACTCAACTCGATTTCGACAAAGGTCTGTTTGATCTCGAGCTCCAGCTTCATAAACTCGACTATTTTTCCGTGCATTTATATGTATGTGGGTACATCATGTAATTGAAGGGCTTCTTCTCCTCTATATGAAATGTAATTTCCAAAAATTTACAAGGTAAAAGAAATTCAATTAGCATCCCTCGTCAAGGTTAATATTGGCGAGCTCGAGCTGAATCCGACATGATATACACAGGCAGTTTGACCCAAACTTAAAGGAGCTGGTCTTAAGTGGTCATCGAGTCAAAGCCCAAATTGCTTGCGAGAAACTTAACTTAATCACGTTCCTCGTATTGGCTCATAGCTTCTCCAACAGTTCGAGGTCGCATGTCTGATGTCTCCATAAAGATCTTACTACGAAAGCAACGAAACCAGTCTCCAAGGCGAAAAACGAGAGATCCATTGCGGACAATTAACCATTCCATCACATGTCTAGTTTTAAAGAGTGCCCCCCTTGAACACTTGTTAAACCTTATTAACTACTGTTTGGGGATTTAAAATTTACAATTTGAAATGAATTTAAAATGTGTAACTCTCCTATTTCAATATGTCTTATAAAGTGTTAATTCCTTTTCTAACTTAACGAGTATCTTAGGAACACTTAGTTTACAATTCCCCTACTAAAAATCTTAGCACATGTTCGCCAAATGCTTGCAATCAGATGAAAGGAAGAAGAATCCTCCAATCACGTCAAGAGAAAACCTACACATATACAACACCACGCTTCACAAGCCCGCATCTTATTTCGATGTTTATTCCAACGTTTGCGAGGCCAATGAACTCAAACAGTCCGTACGATGTCCGAAGCTATACTCGATTATATTTTGTACATTTGAAGTGAACCATACCAGTTTGCTGTTGTAACCCTGGGTAAACGCGCCAGCTGTCATCGATGGTTGAGAACCGCTACTCTCCTATTTTCGACACACCCAGTGGATCCACGATGTGAAGCTATTGCTTGCCTTCATGAGTATTATCTTGCTGCTAGGCAACACTCTTCAGCATCAGATCACTGGAGCCGCTACGCAGTTCGAGTCCCCACTCCAAAAGGAGTGATGGGATCGTTGAATCTCATCAACACTTCCAGCAACCAGTAACACCAAGAAGTCGTCCCGAAAAATACGGGACCATGCACCTGACATAAGACTCAAGAAAGCAAGCGCTCAACCGTGTACTTGTTTCCGCAATCGTGGCAACAAGACAGGAAACCCATGAAACCATCGCCCTCTGGCCTTGCAATGTCCTTTTCCCGTCTGTGAAGGACTCTAACAAATTCCTCTGCACTTAAGTTTCCGTCCTGATTTAAGTCGAACACGTGAAAAATGACCTCAACAACATTATCCGTGAGCGAGATGCCACAGACCTGATTGAGTCAAAATTCCCAGAAAACAATTTAGACAGGATTCATTGCAAATAGTAATGACAAAGGGAGTCATGCGGTTTAAGAGAAGCAAGCATTCATCAACCATTTCCATGGAAAATCTGAAGGTTTGCACGACAAAATTGTGGAATCACATAGTACAACTACATTGATGAAATAGAATTGCTTCTCTCGGTGCAATTTGGTAATGAAATAGAATTGCTTCTCTCGGTGCAATTTGGTAATGTGAATCTGTGTAAACCAAAACTATTTCCATCAAATTGTGTGCCAATGTCATGTCAAAAGTTAACGCCATGATATCTGCTAATGTGCTACAAGCTACGGCACCTGCTAGTCCTGAATGCCAAAATTATGCAACAAAAGAAACTTCCAATGCAAAATAGGCAGATAGCTCAACTGGCTTTTAAGATGCAAACATGAGCTATTATTAACATATCCAGTCATACCATGAATAAAACATGGACAAGAAGTTTGTTAAGGTATGGAGAAGAGACAGATGTCTTACACGAGATGCAGCTCGCTGAAAGTCTTTTCTAGTGAGTAAACCATTTACTTCTCCGTAAGTGACAAGGGCCAAGGAAAATGGCTGCAATTTTTTGCGCAGCTCTGCAAAGTTCTTAAATTCCTCTAGTGAAATACGCAAATTTGTAAGATGCGGTTCTTTGTCTAATCGATCAACTTGATCCAGCAAACAGTGCAAATGTTTCATGTCAGCAGAAGCAACCATGGACAATGCGAAATCTTTGGCAGATATGGTTCCCCTCTGATTGTAGTCATAATGAGCGAACTCCAAATTAAGCATCTGTGAGATGGAGAGAGATTGCTCATATTAGATAATGTAAACCAAAATGAATCAAAACAGGCGAAAGAAAATTAGCAAGTTTACTTCTGATCTTAGTAGGTTCCATTTAACCTAAAGTACAGAGAGAGAGAGAGAGAGAGAAGGGATCAAGGCCATCTCCCTACAAAAAACCAACAATGTGATACAAAAATTTAACCAAGGATAGTGAATGCAGAGATAAACGAATGATTGGTCATGTTAACCTTCATGTTAGGCTAATGTATCAACGATGTGCCCTACATGCTAATGTTAAGGTTATGGCATTAGACTTGCAATTGGAAAAAGAACAAAGTTCAACAAGCAGAAACATTCTATCTGGGCCACTATGAAGCCTTAACTTCTGCTGGTAAAGCATAAGGCATTACATGAGATGAGCTAATTATAAGAGACAAGATAACCACGGCACATATCAAAAGTAACAAAAATTCCTCAATTCAAAATCAATTGAGTGAAGAAGAAAGCTCGATGTTAAGTCACGTGGGCTTCCCCCTCTCTCATTCTTTTTATTTAATTTGTTACTTTATGGTTGTTTATTGGTATTTTGGGCTTCACCCATCTGATGTAATAAGCTATTATCTATTATTAATACAAGATGTGTCCCTAACCTAGGAATACATTATGTTCTCTTCTGATTCTCTCAAACACTGCTTTCGCTTCTCTGCCAATTTCTTGGTATCAGAGCAAAGGTTTGTTCCATCCCCTGTTTTGATTGGCCATCACCTTTTTCTCCTCCTCCTTTTCTTTTTTCTCTTTTCTTCTATAATGGGCACAAAACAGCATGGCTTCTACGCCACAGATTTCTTGCCAAGTTTAGGATTTCTTCTCCTTTTGCAGCCAGCCCAGCGGTGTAGGCTGCTGGTCTTCTGCTTCCAGCCCTGAGGTGCTGGTGCTGTTATCTTCTTGTTCCGGTCCACAGGTGTCGGTTTCTTTGTGTAGAGACCTAGCAGGTGTCTCCTTTTTTTTGCAACAACAATGGCAGGAGACAATCCATAGAGAGGGATGATCATGGGTGATGGTTCTGGAGCAATGCAGGCCACGAGTTCTATGTGCTCCAGCAACACGAAGGGTGTTGTCTCTTTCCCAACAAGACTGTCCAATGAAAAATTGGAAGGAGCCCTAAATTTTCAGATTTGGCGAAAGACTATTCTTGTTTGTTTAAAAGGTATGGGTAAGGCTAAATACTTGACTGATTTGCCTCTCGAGTCTACCGACCCTAATTATTTGAGTCGGGAGATTGAAGAGAACCGTCTCTTCAGACTTCTCTTAAATTCTATGGATCGCAAAGCTAAGACTATGATTGCTAATTTTCCAACGGTTCGAGATGTGTGGTATCATTTGACTATGTTATATTCAACCACCAACAACAAATCTTGTGTGTGATGTGTTGAAGAAATTATTTCAACTTAATCAGGAGGAGCAGTCTATTCAAGAGTTTTATAATGATTTTTAGACCCTCTTTGATTAACCTAATTTGTTGTGGCCGATTTCAACTAGTCCTGTTGAGATGATTGGGTAGAGGGAGCAGCTCAATGTTATGTGTTTCTTATCGGGTCTTCATCCCAGACTTGAGTCAATTAAAAATCAGATCCTCTCAAAAGGTTTCCATATCTATTCCTGAGGTCTATAATCGGCTAAGTAGCATTACCATTGGGACTCATACTTCGTTTGTACAACCAGAATCTAGTGACGAGTCTGCCTTGTTCTCGTCTTCTGGGAGTGGTGGATCACGTGGTGGTCGTGGAGGCCGTCATGGTTGTGGAAGCCGTGTTGGTAGTAAGAACCAACGTGTTTATCATCATTATGATATTTCCGATCATCTAAATAGCAACTATTATAAGCTGCACAGTTATCCAAGTAGTAACAAGGTAGCCAATGCCTCGATACCTACATCCTCTAACATCCAGGAGTCCTCTCCTGCTTTCGGGAGGAGCAAGATGACTGATGAAGAGTTTCCATGGTATACTCAGTTTCAGGTGGATGGACAGGCTTCTACTGCTACATATGCACAGACAGGTAGTCATACGGCATGTGTTTCCATGTCTCATGGCAAATGGGCTATTGATTCTAGTGCTTCAAATCACCTGAAGGGGACAGTAGGTAATCTCACAACCTATTCCTCTTCATCACATGTTAGTGCTATTACTATGACGGATGGCTCTTCAGCAATTGTAAAAGGAAGTGGGACTTCCTGTCTTGCATCGGATTTAACATTGTCTTCTGTACTTTATGTTCCAAATTCACCTTTTAACTACCATCGATTAGTCAGATTACAAAACAATTTAATTGTTCAGTCTCATTTTTCCTCAATGGTTGTGTTTTTCAGAATCTTTTGACGAGAAAGACCATTGGGAGAGAAATGGTCAAAGGAGGAGTCTACGTTATTAAAGCCACACCACCGTTAATAACTTGCTCCGCCACATCCCATAGTCCACATGAGATTCATTGTCGCCTCGGCCATCCAGCTCCTACCGCCCTCCAAAAGTTATATCCTTAGTTTAAGAATGTTTCCTTTGAATGTGAGTCGTGTTAGTTTGCTAAGCACCATCGTGTGCCTTATTTTCCTAGAGTCAATAAAAGAGTGTAAGCTCCGTTTGAGTTAGTCCATTCAGACATATGGAGTCCTTGTCCTGTATTGTCAAAGTTTGGCTTCAAATATTATGTAACCTTTGTTGATGACCATTCACAGATGACGTGGGTCTATTTAATGAAAAATTGTTCTAAGGTGTTCCAAATTTTTTTTGAATTTTATGCTAAAGTTCAAACTCACTTCTATACTTCAATTAAATGTTTACGCAGTGATAATGGTCAAGAATATTTATCCTCTCAATTCATGTCTTTTCTTTCCCATACTAGTGTTGTCCATCAAACTTCTTGCCCTGATACGCCTCAACAAAATGGTGTAGCAGAACGCAAGAATAGGCATCTATTAGAGATTGCTTGTGCTCTCTTCTTCCAGCACAATGTTCCTAAGTTATTCTGGGCAGATGCAATTTTGACTGCTTGTTACCTTATTAATTGCCTTCCCTTTATTATTCTCAATGAAGAAATCCCTTTCCGTGGGTTGTTCCCTACTAAACCCTTGTTTCCTCTCTTTCCGAAGCTATTTGGGTGTGTGTTTTGTTCCTAATACACGATCTCAGATTTCTAAACTCAACCTAAGTCTCTTCATTTTATTTCTCTAGGCTATGCTTAGCATCAAAAAGGCTATTGCTATTTTTCTCCTGATTTAGGTCACTATATTGTTTCTACTGATGTTACCTTCCATGAGTCTCAGTCCTATGGCGCCAAGGACGATTCTCCATCTACTTTCTTGGAGGATGTCCTAGTCCATCATCCTTTGTCCATACCTACCTCTGAGAAACCATCCACACCCACAGACAAATCCACTGACATGTGGTATGGTCATCTGTATCATCAACAGCCAGCACATGTGATTTCTTCGACCCCATCTAATGTGCCTTCTGATGACTCATTACATCCTCCTCCGGATGCATCTTTGCCAACACCACCTTCGCCGGATACCTCCGCATTGGTGCTAGATCTCCCCTCAAATGATAAGCCTATTGCTCTCTGTAAAGGTATTTGTGGTTGCCGTAATAGACCTATCTATAATGACTCTTATAAGGGTTCATATGTTCAGACAAAAGCGTTCATTACCACTCTGGATTCCACCTCTGTTCGACAATCAATTTCTAGTGCCTTGGCTCATTCTGGTTGGCGTGCTACTATGGTAGATGAGATGTAGGCCTTGATTCAGAATGAAACCTAGGAACTTGTTCCTCTTCCCACAGATAAGCAAGCTATTGGTTGTAAATGGGTTTATACTATCATGGTTAATCTAGATGGCTCGCTTGCTCACTTGAAGGCTTGTCTGGTTGCTAAGGGATATGTTCAACAATACGATGTTGATTATTTTGAGACTTTTTCTCCAGTAGCTAAAATGGCCTCCGTTCGATTATTTATTTCTCTGGCATCCTCCCATGATTGGATCCTCCATCAACTAGATGTCAAGAATGCTTTCTTGAATGGATATCTTGACAAGGAGGTGTATATGAAGCAACCTCCAAAGCTTGTTGCTCAAGGGGAGTCTCGTAAGGTCTGTCGACCTCGGTGCTCGTTATATGGTCTCAAGCAATCACCTTGTGTATGGTTTGGTAGGTTTATTACAATTGTCGTATGGAATTTTGGCATGAAGCAAAATATTAAGGATAGTTCTATTTTCTATCATACTTCTCTTGCAGGTTGTATCTATATGGTTGTATATGTGGATGATATTGTGATCACTAGCAGTGACTTAACAAGCATCTCTAGGCTCAAGGAGTTCCTGCACAGTTAGTTTCAGACCAAGGATCTTGGTCCTCTGGGATACTTTCTTTGTATTGAGGCTTCTAAATGTAAGAATAGTATTTTCTATCTCAAAGAAAATATGTGATAGATTTATTGCAATATACAGGACTTTCTAGGGCAAATATTGTGAGTCCCCCATGATTCCTGGTGCCGCAAAAAGAGTTCCCGATCCAAAGCCTGTGAGATATCGTAGATTAGTGGGAAAACTCAATTATCTCACTATGACCAGAACCAATGTTGCCTTTCTAGCCAATGTTCTTAGTTAGTTTATTGCTAACCCTCGTGTTCCTCATTGGGAAGCTGCTCTGCGGATTGTAAAATATTTGAAAAAAAACCCCGGAGTTATCTATCAAAGTCACGACATTCTCACATCAAAGCATTCTGTGATGCGAATTGGGCAGCCTCTCTCACTAATAGACGATCTACATCTAGTTTTACTATATTTATGGGTAGTAATCTTATCTCGTGGAAGAGTAAGAAGCAAGATGTGGTTGCTCGGTCTAATTGCAAAGCAGAATATTGCTCAATGGCAAGTACAACTACTAAGATTATGTGGTTGCAGCAGCTTTTCACATAGCTAGGTGATTCCATTGATTGTCCTTCTAAATTATAGTTGCATAATCAGTCAGCCCTACATATTAGAGATAATACAGTTTTTCATGAGAGGACTAAACACATCGAAGTTGATTGTCACTTTGCGAGAGATGCTTTGCTAATACATATTAGAGATAATATAGTTTCTCAGGAATGTCATCAAGTTTGGATATATTCGGACCAGTGATCAACTTGCAGACATCCTTACAAAATCTACTACTGGAAAGAGGATAGATTATATTTGTAACAAGCTGGGCACGATGAATATCTATGTTCCAGCTTGAAGGGGAGTGTTAAGTCACGTGGGCTTCCCCCTCTCTCTTTCTTTTTATTTTATTTATTACTTTATAGTTGTTTATTGGTATGTTGGGCTTGGCCCATCTAATGTAATAAGCTATTATTTACTATTAATACAAGATGTGTCCCTAACCTAGGGATACACTGTCTTCTCTTCTCATTCTCTCAAAAACTGCTTTCTCTTCTCTCCCTCTTCTCTGCCAATTTCACTCAATAACAATTCAAGTTTCAGATTCTGAGTGTCCACAGAGAGGCGACCCGCTATTTATTGAGAAAATTGGAAGTGCTGACTTACCTCATCATGCAGATCTCTCATGAACTGGACAAATTTATCATGCCGAAGACATGCCTTCCCATCTTTGCCAAAGAAGTGCTCAACCAGGCCACCATCGTCAACAGAACCCCTAACTTTTAATCCAGTTCGATGTCCATCCCTATGGTGTGCCCCTTGTCGGTTGTGAGCTCGCATCAGAGACATCACTTTCTTAAATTCTTGCTTGTCTATCTCCCTGTAGAATGATAAAGTTACCAGCAGTTGATAGAACCAGCAACAAAAAAATGTATAGAAGGATATGCAGTGGCAAGCAAGGGAGTCCATTCACATTGAAAAGCAACACATATAAATGCAATCACACAACAAATTTCTAGATTTTCAATATTGTAGCTACAGATTAAGGTATAAGCAACGGCAGTATTTAAGCATTGAACTATGACATTACCAATACGAACAAATATGTTGAGAGAGTTAAGAAACAATGCATACAAGTCAAACTTGACTATGGATGATCCAACATATTTCTAAGTCAGAATCTGGAAAGCAGAAGCAATAAAAACTTAATGTTTACAAGCAACTGAATTTTGCGAATAGGCACAGGAAAGAAAAGGATCCCGTATACAAACCCATTATTATCTATATCGAACATTTTGAATGCGACTGAAAAGCTTGATTCTGGGATACTGAGTAGCGTTACAAAAAATATGTACCTGGTAAAAATACATTCAAACAAAATTATATTCCTGAAAGCAAATAAGATATAACAGAAGACATCAGCTTATGTGGGGCAACTCACTCTTTAAACGATATTAGTCCATCATTGTTCACATCAAAAAGCATGAAGAATTCCGATGGAGCACATCGTAGCTCCCCAGGATTCCTCTCTCCTATCAAATACCCATCTCGAACCAGGTGGGATTCTGAAGGAGGGAAAACAGGAACAACGGCACGCATTAAATCCGCTGGTTTCATGAGTATTTCTCCTTCTGGGGTTCGGAAAGATGCAAAATATTCAAAAACCTACACAAAAAAGCCAGCACCATTTAATCGTCAAATCAACATCCCTTAACAATGATGTCCGAACATACGCACCGAAATTGTACACAGCCATTTTATGCATAGACTAGAGACTCATTCAAGACCTCAAATCTAAAGAATTCATCGGCCCAATTATTCAAAATATAAGATCAAGGCCATAAATGGCAGCAAATAGCTGCAAATTTAGCAATTTAACGGCTATTTTGATAGAAGTCCCCCCAGCAACCAATTAAGGAAACTTCAGAGTTTCCAATGCACTGTCTGTCCATATGTTCTGCACAATCACTATATTTAACAAGTGCCCTCGTTAACAAGACCTATTTTATGAACTTGGATCCAGCATTATGGTGCAAAAATTGATTTCATTTCACATCACCGAAAAGCAATAAAGGGAAACCCAGATCAAGCCACGGTAGTGCAATGCGAGAGGAAAATAAGGAAGGAAGGAAAATCAAGTGCAAGCAGCAGTACTTTTCCAATTTCAATCTAATTAAACCAAACCATGCATTAAAACAAATTTATCAGCTAAGGTAAATCCTGGCTCTGCTGATGCAGCCATTAGTTTCTCATGCATTAAGCATTTAAATAGCCATAAGGTTATGCATTATACCATGTATATTCAGCCAGATGGTTCTGTATCCTTCATCTCCATGAGTTTTCTTCTTTTCTTTGCAACTTGTCTTAGTAACAATCATACAAATACTGACTGATCTTAAGTGCGTACTAGTGAAATAAACGCCTGTGACAGAATGTATAAAGAAGCATGACAGGCGCAAGCAGATTGTCAGAAGAAGGCCTACACAATGTAAGGACATTTATCTAGATAGCTAACATCAGCCATATGTTATAAACCCATGCTCTCAATAGGTTCTCAAACTTAAAGAAACTCTCATCCAAAAGTCACTAAATAAACACCCTCCTATGGTTCACAGTAATTACAGTGTGGACTAACCCAAGAGGAACTTGACTTTTGTGTGGATTAAGTACACAACAGATTTTTCTTTTTTTTGGTAAAGAAGTACACAACAGATGTTCGATTCCCTAAATACGAATATTCGTATCTTTGGGCCGTCAGTGACTGACCATCCAAGCTTCTCACCTTACATGATGCATATATTTGGTGGGTCACGGTTTTCAATATAAGGTATTTCCGCATGATAAAAATGAAGACCAAAAATAAAACAATAATTATCAACTATAATTCAGTTTCCAGTAATGGAGATCTTATCAGAAGATATCACATGGTTGGAAAAACACTTTTATGGACATCAAACAGCATAAATCACTTTTGCAATGCCCACTTCATGTTACATATCATAGTCGCAACTAGTCTTTCATAAAACCTGCCATGCCTATCTAGATGATCCGTGAAAATATCCCATAGAAACCAAGTAACTATAGTGGCCCAAAAGAACAATGAATAAACAAATAAATTAGCACAATATGCACATTAGATTCAGCTCAAAGAAACATACATAACTGAGTTAAAGATTTTCCTTAAGCAGCATTCTCCTCTTAGCAGTAATATAATAAGTGCCATAGAGTATTTATACACTCAAAGCTAAACAATTGGGATTTAGAAATATTACAGTGCAACCAATGAAAATGTGCATAATCAAGACAGAAACATCACCTTCTCAGGAGGACTTCGTAACCGGATTCGCTTCTCATAGTTGAAGAAGACCTTCCTCCTATACTCATCTGTACCACAGAATTAAACAAGAAGCCGCTCAATCAACACATAAATTGCATTATGGACATAGAGATTGCAGATGCGAAATTTGAAAATGCGCATTAAATTTCCAAGCTCAAAGGTGGAGGAAGGAGCTAACATGCTCTAAAATTCCTGCTTATTAACCCCCCCCCAAAAAAAAAGGTTGATGAAGGAAAAAAGATAAAACAATCCTGAAGATCAATCAAGCTAAAACCATACTACCCTTGAATGTAATCGGCGTTTGAAATCCACTGTTAGCTCAATATTCTCACAAATTCCACTCGAACCGCGAGTATAAGCTATCAGACGCTCAACAGTTAACAAAACGAGTACCTCCAAAAAGATACTTGGGGCTATAATCAGGAAAAGACCATTTCCGGAACAGCGAGCGCGACTGGCGATCGTTGTCCACAGATTCAACCGCGGGCGTCGTCGACGAGTCGGCGAAGGCCACGAACGGCTTCAAACCATCGCCCTCGGAAGCGCAGTGCCAGTACGCGACCCCGAGGCCGGAGCCCAAGGCAATGCTGGAGAGGAACTGCAAGAGCGAGCCGGAGGCGAGGCCTGGGCGCCGATCAGCCGCGGCGATGATGGGGATCGGTGGAGGCGGAGGAGGGGAGGGATCGGGCGGCGGTTGGGCCGAGAAGCAGCGAGCTGAGAGGCGGCCGATGAGGGGGGAGGGTGCTGGAGGTCGGTGCTTGAAGGATCGCGAGGCGAGGAGCATAGTGAGACTGAGATCGAGATCGAGATCGTCGCAGGTGATGGCGATGATGGTGGCAAGAGAGAGAGAGAGAAGATAAAGTGGGGTCCGTCTGGTATTTTTGGAAGCGTGCGGAATCGAGACGAAGAGGAGGACTTTCGAACGGGGATCGCTTGTTCACGTTGTTGACCAAGGAAATTACAAAACTGCAGACGAGGAGGCCAATTGAGCTTCTTTTTCTTTTTCTTTTTCTTTTTCTTTTTTTTCTTTTTCTTTTTCTTTTTTAGTCCACCACTGGCCAAAAAAAAATTGAAATGATTCTCAAAACAATTTTTAAATTTTTTTTATTGAAAAAACGAACTTACATTACTAACTCTAAAAGGTTGGGTTCCCCAAGGGGTTATTAGTGGGAAAAAGACCCAAAGGGTTAAAATACAATAGGCTCGATACATTTTGGCAACCCAATCGATTGGCCTCTCTTGAAGTGGACTAACGAAATATTTTGGAGTTGGGCCAGAATTTGTTGGGCTTCGCATATTAAAGATTCGGCCTCCCAATACTGCTCAAACTTGCTGTTGACCGCACGAAGTATACCAAGTGAGTCAGACTCCACGAACACTAGAAGCTTCGACTCACTGACCTCCTTTTTGGTTCTGAGGAACTTCAACCAGCAACTAGAGCTCTTGCTTCGGCTACCAAAGAGTTGCAAGCTCCGATTCTTCTAGCAAATCCATCCAGTAGAAGCCCGTTGGAGTCTTGGAGAACACTCGTTATCGCTCCTTCAGTGTTCTTGCCTCCAACCGACGCATCTATGTTGAGTTTCAATTTAGATCCAGTCGATGGTTTCCAATTGAGGGGGTAAGGACGGTTTGTATGAACTAAAGCTTAGATCTTTTAGACTCCATTTGTTGTAGCTTTCCAAAAAGGTCGTCGCTTCATAGATCTAGTTCTCTGGTCAAGGCTGCTATCATCTAAACACAAAATTATTTTTGACTTTCAAATACTCCAGAGGATGCACGCTATCGAATCAATTGAACGTAGCAAGTTTGGGTCTTCACGTCTTGCTTAAAGCCAGGCATCCGTCCAAAGGTGAGGGTTGTATTGTACATTGATGAGCTGTTGTTCCCAGATTCATTGTGTCCAGGGGCATAAAAGCAAAATGTGTTATATTGTCTCTACATATTGGTTGCAAATAGGACATGGTAGGAGATGTTTTGTCTGTGTAGATTCTCTCTAGAGGACAAGGCATTCTAAGCTATGTTCCATAGAAAAATTCGCACCTTTGGGGGATGTTTGCTTTCCATATTCCATTCCAGAGTCTTTGCAATGGCTGAAAAGAGGTTAAGGCCTTATTCACTAGGGGTGAGCAACTTGGCCCACCCAAACCGGGACCGCCCGGACTGGACCGAGACCGGTGGTCCGGTTCCCGGTCTATAGAGGTCCCGTCTGGTGATCGGGCGGTCCGGTTCCCGGTTTCTAGGACCGGACCGGACCTTTTTTTTAAAAAAAATTTCCTAATTCGGTCCGTGAATCTATTTCGGCTCCTTGGATCCCTTATTTTTTTTTCTATTGGGAAGTCATTTTATATAAACATTGAAGTTCTATAATGTTATTAATTTTAAAAATTAGAAAATAATTTTGGCATTTTTTTGTCGGGTCCAGTCTAGTTCGATCAGGTCCGGTCCATTTGTCGGTCCAGTCCAGTCCGGTTCCCGATTCTTGAGGGGAACTGGATCGGACCAGAAACCGATCACCCCTATTATTCACACTCTATTTTGCCTCAAAATCTTTGATGTTGGTGTAAGTAGTTTTCATAGAGAAATTCCCTGTCTTATTTTTAGTCATTCTCAGCTTATCCTCGCAAGTTAAGGTGCTTAAAGGGATCAAAAGAATTTTCGCTGCTATATCTTCATCAAAGAATCGATTGACCTTGCTGGTGTTCCATTCGACCTTCTCCTTCAAAATCAACTCAAACACTTTCAAGGGGTCATTTTTATTTGTCTGGCCATCGATGATTCCTCTTTCAAGTCAACAATCTTCCCTAACATTTGCCGACTCCCCATTGCTGATAGTCCACCTCTCTAGTCCTGAGATGGTCTCCTTGCCATATAGAACACTCTACCACCTCCAAGAGAGTCTAGAGCTTTTCTTTGCCTGTAGAAAACTTCCATTTGGGAAGTAAACTCCTTTTAGTATATTCTACTTCATGAGGAGTTTTAATTCTAAGCTAACCTTCAAGCTTGCTTATAAGTAGCGCTTTGTTAAAAATGGCCATATCTCTGAACCCTTAGGGCGCACATGGTAACACTCCAGAAGTGATTTCTGGTAGAAAAATCAACTTATGGTAGAGAAATCCGTTTGGTAAAATCACTTCTAAAGTAGAAATCCGTTTGGTAAATTTTTTCACTTCTGATTGGATTTTCTACTTCTGGTTGCATTTTTTGGCCAATTTGAGAAGTAAAAAAAATTACTTCTCAGCTTCAAAAATCACTTCTAGTCTTCGCAGCTACCGCCGGTCATGGGTCACCGTCGGCCGCCGCCGGTTGCCGCCGCCGCCGCTACCATTGGTCGCTGGCAAAGAAAAGCATTACCATGCGCGCTTCAAATGCATTTCTTTATCGGAAATCAACTTTTGATAGAGAAGTTGAAAATCAACTTCTCTATCAGAAGTTAATTCTGGTAAAAAAGTGTTACCATGCGCGCCCTTAGCCTCAGACATCTTTTCTTGACTTTAAAAGCTCCCCCCGTTGTTGGTGAAGTCCTGCTTTCGACTCATTTTTGTTTTCCACCAGAATTGAGATATTCTCCTTTTAATATATTTGCAAATAGAGATTGAAACTTTAAAGATTTATATGGCATATTGGGGGATAGATTGAACTACATCTTTAATCAAGGTCTCTTTCCCAACCTTTGAAAACAGGTTTTCCTTCCACTCTTCTAGTTTCTTATCAACTATGGCATTTATCCACAATAACATATATTTTTTTGTATCACCCTAGTCAAAGGGTAGCCCCAAATACTTTCTGTTTTCCCCATCATAGGCACTCTGAGAGCATTTGCAAGGTTATCTCTTGCCCCATAGCATAATAACAACATTGATTCAAAATCATTGTCAAATTCTAACATTCCACCAATTTCCCATCCAAAAAGAAAATAGAGTCATCACCAAATAGCTAATGTGAAAGCGTAGGACAATACCTGTTAATTTTAATACCTTTGATTGTCCCTTTATTCACTGCCTTTTTCATCAAAGATGAGACAGTGTTTACTATGATAATGAATAGATATGAGAATATGGGATCTCCTTATCTAAGTTGTCTTGAAGGTTGGAAGTAGGGGAGGGGCTCGCCATTGAATTTAATACTTAAAGAGGTTGTTTTCACACATATCATTACTCTTGTTGGGAGTATACTCTAAAGACAACCATGTAATCGTTACATGGTGGGTATATATTGAACTTTCAATTTGATATTTAGTCAATTGACAAGACGTGTTCATTCATCTTGTCATATTACTTAGATGAATGAAGTCCATAAGATCATATGTGACTAAAACATATTCTTAAGATGTAGAGAATATATGTGACAGGTCTTCAGTCAATACACGATCTTTAAATGGTTCCTGGTCAATGGTTCAATGAATGGGCATTATTGAACTCCTTGAGACTGGTGCGTTTCTAGGAACTTCGCTGTTAAGTATTAAATACTCAACGGGGATAACGAGTCACAAGTCATTGGGTATTAGATATCCGAGTTGGAAACGCGGGTACTCGTTAAGGACGAGTTCATTGAACATGACACACAATGAACGATTAGCAAGTATGAAAAGCTTCGCGCTAGGTTAACGTCTAATCACTCAAGCTTTGGTGTGTAAGTGATCTTCAGACCTGAGGCACAATATTGACTTGTGTATTGGATGACTATGGTTCATAAGTGTGTATATTGATAGGTCGTCGATCTGCCTCTATACTTGATGGTCATGGTCATTCGCATACGAAGTCACATATGTGTACAATAGTGGGATCTGTTTCCTTGCTACGCGAAGCGATGTTGTTGTCCTATGCGATCTACTCATGATGGTACAATGGAAAATCCTCGACTAGAGTAGACGAGATTATCTCATGAATACACATCAGATAGATTGAGGCATATGATCGAATTTATAGACTTGACAATTCTATGGTCTTCGTTTGATCAGGAAAAAGTTAAGACAGAAGGATTGAATTACACTACAAGCCAAAGCGGACAGGTTCATTCATGTTCTCGTAATATTTACACTATCCGGATAGCTATGATATGTCGCTAGACGTCACTCATGGCTTGTGAGACCCAAAGACTGATTGGGACAATTAGTTCTCTTGGAGATACTCATCTGATAGTATAAGTCTCACTACCAGTTCAGTAGTGAACCTAGAGATGTCACACACCATAACCAGCGCATATCGATATCAAATATAGAAGACGATATTACAAAGGTGTTTATAATTTACTATTAAGATAGTCAAACAGAAATTAGTTCAAATTAGATTTGATTCTAATTTCTAATCACGAACGGATAAATAGCTTATGCAAGCGTTGAATAGCAGAAATTATTTTTCCTTTTGGAAATGCTATTCAAGTCTACAAATACTTAAGAAAAAATTACTGTTAATGTCGTAATGTTTATATTTTGATGATAGCTTGAAGTTTGTTGAATTAATATAATATTAAAGCGCGTGAGCCAAAAGTTTTCGATTAAGCAAAAAGTAAAAAATGAAAATCACTCCCACTAGATTAATAAAATAATTTTGAAATATGTGTATAATTCGTAAGTGGCGTGATGAATATTGATGCAATTTCCTATGACAAGAACGTTGTCTCTTTGCCTCATAACTTAAGTAGCATTGACATTGACACGCGACACGACACGATAACTTACATGTTATTTCTAAAAAATAGGAAATTCCAACACATTAGTGTCGCGACCCTAAAAAATTTTTCTTTTGGTAGAAAAATTTCTAGGTTAACGAATTATCAGGTTGATTAAATTAATTAAACTAATACGGACCCTCCCAAGTCCGTCCGAATCGCAACTTTAGTTTTTTGTTCAAATGATTTTAGAGTTTGGAGTCGCTACTAATCATTTTTTGTAGGTTGATTAGAAACTTAAGTAAATTAGCGCGAGAACTAAATTACTTCTACGAACTAGAGATTCTGGGTTCGGGGACTTGGTTACATTAGTTAATTAAAACTAATGCCCTTTCGATACCTTAATTTCATGATTATCCTAATTTGGCAACTCCGGCTTAGTTTATTCTTAAGGTTCTAGTAAGTTGACCTCTTTTTTGTATTTTCACTTTTTAGATGGAATACATGTAATTGACATTTTTTGATATTTTCAAATCATTAAAATTCCCTGAAGCCGTAAGAGGGCGTGAACTAATGATTTATGTGCAATGTTGCGACCTCCAGTATGTGACTCGGCCTACTCATTCTGAGGTTTAATGGTATAGAAATTAAATTGCAGAAAAGTAAATTGTAATAAATAAAAAACTTCCAACATGGGACTTGGCCTTGATTCGGCTCACCCATCGTGGGGTTTGATGGTACTTAAATTATATTGCATTAAATAAAGGACCTCCAATGGGGGACTCGGCTTTGATTCGACCTACCCATCGTGGAGTTTAATGGTACTGAAATTAAATTGCAGGAAATTAAATTGTATTAAATAAAGGACCTCCAACATGGGACTCGGCCTTGGTTCGGCCTACCCATCGTAAGGTTTGACGGTACTGAAATTAAATTGTAGGAAATTAAATTGCATTAAATAAAGGACCTCCAACGGGGGACTCGGCCTTAATTCGGCCTACCTATCCTGGGGTTTGATGGTACTGAAATTAAATTATAGGAATTTAAATTGCATTAAATAAAGGATCTCCAACGGGGGACTCGGCCTTGATTCGGCCTACCCTCGTGGGGTTTGATGGTACCGAAATTAAATTGTAAGAAATTAAATTGCATTAAATAAAGAACCTCCAATGGGGGACTCGGCCTTGATTCGGCCTACCAATCATGTGGTTTGATGGTACTGAAATTAAATTACAGAAAATTAAATTGCATTAAACAAAGGACCTCCAACGGGGGACTCGGCCTTAGCTCGGCCAACCCATCGTGTGGTTTGATGGTACAGAAATTAAATTACAAGTAATTAAATTGCAAAAAATAAAGGACCACCAGTGAGTGGTTTGGCCTTCCCATTCTGGGGTTTGATTGTGCAAGAATTAAATTGCAGAAAATTATAGTACGAATGCAACATGTAGATATGGAGATATATGAGTACGACATGACATAATCGAGATTTAAATCAATCCATTTGAGTAACGAAATTCTTAAAGATTTTAATGGCTAGGATCGTTACCTGATTTGACGGATTTGATGGTCGAACTCGAACCTCGTATCACCTTGTCGATTAAGAGAGCGGCTCGAACGACGGGAATGAATTTTTGATTTATGTTGATCGATGAAGGAATTGCTGATGATAGCCCCCTAACTTTAAACTCTCACCATCTTCAAAATTTTCTCTCTCTTTTTGTTATTTTCTTTCTCTTCAATTTTTTCTTCAATCTCCCAAAACCCTCTCAAACATCCAAAATTTTCTCTCTCCAAAAAATCCTCCGCCCAAGCTCACTACTTCCTCCTTTTATAACCCACTCATCTATCTCTCATTCTAATATTTCTACTAACTCTATCTCCCATTCTAATTTCTCCACTAACTCTTTTTCATTTTCATCTTCCCTTTTCCATCTCTATCTTAGATTCTAATCTCTCCACTTACTCTTCTTCATCTTCAAGTTCCCTTCTCCATATTTATCTCCCATTCTAATTTCTCCACTAACTCTTCTTCATCTCTGTCTTCCCTTCTCTATTCTTATTTTATTTTTTCCATTCATTCTTCTCCATCTTCCCATCTCTATTCTAATTTCTCTACTAACTCTTCTTTTTGTTATTTTCAAAATAATCTCTCAAGATTTAGGTATTTGCACTCTAGTCCCTGAATTTTAAGTATTTACAATTCAGTCCCTAAAAAATATTTCTTTAAGTCCAAATCTCCTTATAATTTTTGACACACCTCCCCTATACTTAGTCAAAATTCACCGCATGTCAAATTTAAGCTCATTTCTTGCCGCTGAAAATAATGCAGAATTTAATTAAAGCCCTTTTACAAAATTAAGTCATTCTGGGTATAATTAGGCCAACATGAAAATTTAGCATATTAGAGAACAATATCACAACTCCTAAAAGTAAAAAATAAAAATAAATTGACTCAAATTGAATTTTTTAGGCTCAATTCGAGATTATTCTTGTGAAAGAATACACGATCCCGAATTGTATTTTTTAAATTGATGATAGTCGACATGAAAGGGATTTAAAAGAAAAATATTGACTATTTTTGTGTATTTGTGTGGCCTCAAATGCTATTATTTATTAAATATTTTCCTAATTTCTAAAAAATATAAAAATATATATAATATGAAAAATCACTTTGCTTTCAAAAGTGGTTCTCTAGGCTTGGCTAAGGTCCATAACGTTGATTTTTTAAAATTTTATGAATTTTTTTTATTAATTTTCGAAAATAAAAATATCGAAAAATACTGAAAATATGAAAAATTATTTTTTGGTCAAAATTAGTTTCCTAGGCTTAGCCAAGGTTGCCAAAGTTGATTTTTTAATTTTATGTATTTTTATGAATTTTTGTTATTAATTTTAAAAGAGAAAAGATGATTAAAAATTAGGTGTCAACAGCTGCCCCTCTTTGAAAGGAAGCTCGGTAGAGGTTCATTTCAAAGACGAGATGACACCTGAATCCTAATCGACTCAACACAATGAATTACAACCCCCACTTTGGTAATCTTACCAAGTCTGAGGCCTAACTTTAAAACTCATTTTTGAAAATAGGTTCGAGATTGAATTTGGACTAACTTTCGACGTGATCTCACGTCGAACGCTAGAACCAAATCACAATATCATCCTAAAACTAGTGGCCGAGGTCCGGCCACGGGACGTGTGTGGTGTAGTGCTAAAGCAATTAATCATGCACAACAATTAAAAATATGCAAAAATTAAATTCAAATTATCACACATCAAACCTACAAAACAAATGGTTAGGCAAACACTCCACCCCTTATAACTCTCATCTGCAAAATCATTTAACACCTAAAGATCAGAATCCAACCAAGTCAAACCAAATGAATTTTCATGAAATTTTTCTGGCATAAGTCCTCTAGGTCCTTAAATTCTTTCAAAAATTGAGAACAGCTCCCTAGCGGAGTTGCCAAGCTGTTGCGACTCGAAAGAAATTTTAATTTAATTTTCGATCGGTGGAAAATTTCCGGGTTAATGGATTATTAAGTTAACTAGATGGATTAACCTAATGCGAACTCTCTCACGTCCTACTGAATCGCAACTTTGGCTTTTTGTTCAAATGGTTTTAAATTTGGAGTCGCCACTAATCATTTTTGGTAGGTTGATTAGAAACCTAAGTAAATTAGCGGGAGAACTAAATTACTTCTACGAACCATAGATTATGAGTTCGGGGACTTGGTTACATTAGTTAATTAAAACTAATGCCCTTTCGGTACCTTAATTTCATGGATATCCTAATTTGGCAACTTATGCTTGATTTACTCTTAAAGCTCTAGTGGAATGTTCTCTTTTTGTATTTTTACTTTTTTAAATGGAAAGTACGTAAGTGACATTTTTTGGCATTTTCAAAATATTAAGTATTTCCCTGAAGTCGAAAGAGGGAATGAGTTAACGACTTCTGTGCAGTGCTGCGATCTACTCATTTTTGGGGTCTGGCGATTCACAAATTAAATTACAGGAAATAAATGACAATAAATAAAGACCACCAATATGTAGCTCACCCTTGGCTTGGCCCTCTCTTTTGGGGTTTAAGGTGTAGGAATTTAAATGACAGTAAGTAAAAACCTCCAATGGGTGGCCTAGCATTGGCTTGACTCTTCCCTTTGGGGTTTAATGGTGCGGGAATTAAATTGCAGGAATTTAAATGACAGTAAGTAAGAACCTCCAATGGACAGCCTAGCATTGGCTTAACTCTTTCCTTTGGGGTTTAATGGTGCAGGAAATTAAAATGCAGGAATTTAAATGACAGTAAGTAGGAACCTCCAATGGGCGGCCTAGCATTGGCTTAGCTCTTCCCTTTGGGGTTTAATGGTGTAGGAATTAAATTGTAGGAATTTAAATTACAGTAAATAAAGACCTCCAATGGGTGGCCTAGCATTGGCTTGGCTCTTCCCTTTGGAGTTTAATGATGTAGGAATTAAATTGCAGGAATTTAAATTACAGTAAATAAAAACCTTCAATGGGCAGCCTAGCATTGGCTTCGTTCCTCCCTTTGTGGTTTAATGGTGCATGAATTAAATTGCGGGAATTTAAATTGCTGTAAATAAAAACCTCCAATGGAGGCCCAGCCTTAGCTTGGCCCTCTTTTTTGGGGTTTAAGATGCAAGAATTTAAATTGCACGAATTTAAATGACCTCTAGTGAGTGGACTCTACCCTTCACATTTTGGGGTTTGAATTCATTAAAATAAAATACAACGAAATGATTTGACAATTCGGGCCGAAATCCATCGTCGGATCAATTGAAAATTTAATGGGCACTTAAGAGCTCATCAATGCCAATTTTACACCTCCATGGGATTTACCGTTGACTTGGACTTGTCCTTTGCCTGAAATAAAAACATGGAGAAATGGAGGGAGGAGTGTAGACAATTTGTGCTAATTTGCCACTAAAACCATAAATAAATGAATAAATAAAAACACTTAGCTCGAATTTGCTTGCTCGTTGACGAGGATGAATTCTTGATTTATGTTGATCAATGAAGAAATTGGTGATAATAACTCATAACTTTAAACTCACACCATTTTCAAAATTTTCTCTCTTTTTAGTATTTTCTTTCTTTCCAATTTTTTTTTCAATCTCCCAAAATTTTCTCAAACATCCAAAATTTTCTCTCCAAAAAAATCCCCTCTCAAGCTCACTTCTTCCTCCTTTTATAACTCACTCATCTATCTCCCATTCTAATTTTTCAACTAATTCTATCTCTCATTCTAATTTCTCTATTAACACTTCTTCATTTTCATCTTCCCTTCTCCATCTCTATCTCACATTCTAATCTCTCCACTAACTCTTCTTCATCTTCATCTTTCATTCTCCATATTTATCTCTCATTCTAATTTCTCCACTAACTTTTCTTCATCTTCATCTTCCTTTTCTCTATTCTTATCTTATTTTCTCCATCCATTCTTCTCCATCTCCTCTTCTCCATCTTCTCTTCTCTATCTTCCCTTCTCTATTCTAATTTATCCACTAACTCTTCTTTTTATTATTTGCAAAATAATCTCTCAAGAGTTAGGTATTTGCACTTTAGTCGTTGAATTTTAAATATTTACAATTCAGTCCCTGAAAAAATATATTTTTTTAAGTCTAAATCTCCTCACAATTTTTGACACACCTCCCCTATACTTAATCAAAATTCACCGCATGTCAAATTTAAGCTCATTTCTTGCCACTGAAAATAATGCAGAATTTAATTAAATTTCTTTTGCAAAATTGAGTCATTGGGCCAAAATGAAAATTTGAAATATTATAGAACAATGTCACAACTCATAAAAGTGAAAAAATAAAAATAAATTGACTCAAATTGAATTTTTTAGGCCCGATTCGAGATTATTAAATATTCTTCTAATTTCTACAATATATATAATACAAAAAAATATGAAAAATTATTTTTTTGTTCAAAAATGGTTGCTTGAGCTTTGCCAAGGTCTCCAAAGTTGATTTTGAAATTTTCTCATTTTTCTTGATTTTTTTTATGAATTTTTGAAATTAAAAATATAAAAAAAAAATATTGAAAATATGAAAATTATTTTTTGGTTAAAATTGGTTCCCTAGGCTTGGCTAAGGTCCCCAAAGTTGATTTTTCAATTTTATGAATTTTTATGAATGTTTTATGAATTTTAAAAAAGAAAATATTATTAAAAATCATGTGTCAACAATGCCTGTAAGAAAGATTTTAGTGTGTCTATAAGAAAGACTTTTGTGTGCTTGTAGAAAGGACTTTTGGTGCTTATGAGAAGGACTTTTGTGTGCCGAAAGGTGCCATTCTAGGATCTGAGAAGATCAGGAATCCTGTAGAAGCTTAAACGCATTTAACTTATCTTAAAGGATGCCATTATAGGATCTAGAGAGACCAGGAATCCTGCAGAAGCTCAAACCCGATTTAACTTACTATGAAGGGTGCCATTCTGGGATCTGGGGAGACCAGGAATCCTGCAGAAGTTCAAACTCGATTTATCTTACCTTGAAGGGTGTCATTCTGGGATCTGGGAATATCAAGAATCCTGCAGAAGCTCAAACTCGATTTATCTTACCTTAAAGGGGTGCTATTCTAGGATCTGGGAATACCAATTGTCCTGCAAAACCTCAAACCTATTTAACTTACCTCGAAGGGTGCCATTTTGGGATATAGGAATACCACGAATCTTGCAGAAGCCCAAACCCGATTTAACTTACCATGAATGGTGCCATTCTAGAATTTGGGAGACCAAAAATCCTATAGAAGCTCAAACCCGATTTATCTTACCTTAAAGGGTGTCATTCTGGGATTTGGGAATACCAGGAGTCTTGTAGAAGCTCAAACCCGATTTAACTTACATTAAGGGCTGTTATTCATGGATCTGAGAATACCAGGAGTCCTGTAGAAGCTCAAACCCGATTTAACATACCTTAAGGGGTGCTATTCTGGGATCTGGGAAGATTAGGAATCTTGCCGAAGCTCAAACCCATTTGACTTACCTTGAAGGGTACCATTCTAGGATCTGGGGAGACTAGGAATCTTGCAGAAGCTCAAACCCGATTTAACTTACCATGAAGGCTGCCATACTAGGATCTAGGAAGACCAGGAATCCTGTAGAAGCTTAAACCTGATTTATCTTACCTTGAGGGGTGCCATTCTGGGATCTGGGGATACCAGGAGTCCAGTAGAAGCTCAAACGGAATTTAACTTACCTTGAAGGGTGCCATTCTAGGATCTGAGAATACCATGAGTCCTACAAAAGCTCAAACCCGATTTAACTTACCTTGAGGGGTGCCATTCTGGGATCTAGGGAGACCAGGAATCATGTAGAAGCTCAAACCCAATTTATCTTACCTTGAAGGGTGCCATTCTGGGATCTGGGAATACCAAGAGTTCTGCAAAAGCTCAAACCCAATTTATCTTACCTTGAAGGGTGCCATTCTGGGATATAAGAATACTAGGAATTCTACAGAAGCTTAAACCCGATTTAACTTACCTCGAAGGGTGCCATTCTGGGATCTGGGAAGACTAGGATTTCTATAGAAGCTCGAACCCGATTTATATTCTCTTGTCGCTCAAGCACAAGTCAAATAGGAGAAATCAAAATATCTCGAACATTTCAGTTTTCGAGACGAAACATGCTTTATTATAGAAGTTGGATACCTGTATATACCGCGCTGGATTCGAGCACCTTGACAATCGTTAGAATTTATTCTCTTAAAAGGCGCAAGTTGAAGATATACTTACCTGAGGATTTGAAAAATTGCATAGTGATTTCTTGACGACTAGGCTTGTTCATTCAATAATCGCCAAATGGATTTCGAGACCTAAGAAGGTAACTCGAACATCGGGAACTTGTTACCTATTAGGCAATGTCAGAGGTAACATGTGCAAGCATTTTCATCAATGAGTTCATTGGTTTATGCAAAACTATTTAGCTAAGTTTGCAATGATAAAAAATAATATGTGTGGTAACTCATGATGCCATCAATCAAAATGTGAAT
Source organism: Psidium guajava (assembly GCA_016432845.1). Taxonomy (NCBI): domain Eukaryota; kingdom Viridiplantae; phylum Streptophyta; class Magnoliopsida; order Myrtales; family Myrtaceae; genus Psidium; species Psidium guajava. The sequence continues at coordinate 31,026,808 of CM028229.1, read as the reverse complement.
CATGCATAATTATTTTGTCAAGTTTGCATTACCAATTCTGTTCAAGGAGATTATCATAGTATGAATGCCTCGAATGTAATCTAAATGGGGGACTTCAATCCGAAAGGGCTTTCTCTCACTCTCAAGAAAGGCTGTTTATCCTGATTGCAGGATTTAAAAGAAATCACCCAATCTTACTATCATCGCATTCAGCAAGGGTTTGAATAATCTCGAAATCGGTACGATCGAGCCAATCTGGAGGTCTTGCTTAGGACCATAATGTAGGTTGGGTAAAAGGCTTAACAAAATGAACCCTTTTGAGTCAAGGCCGGCGACAGAAAAGTCTTCATCTTCTACTCCAGGTTTACAAGTCAAGAACCCTGCAAAAATGAGAAAGAAATAGTCTTGCTCGTACCTTTTCGAGCAATGCTTAAAATCCTTTAACTCTATGTTAACTCAAGCGCCTTAGTCAGAAAAAACTTTCACAGGTCGCAACGTATGTTGAGAATAGGGACCAAGGAAAGGCTTATTTTGGCCCAGAAGATATATGGGGTGAGTTCGACGTTGGTGATCATTGCATCTCTACCACCATTCTCAACCTGCTAGAATAATTTTCAGAGGACACCAACGTGGTGTGAGGAAGGTGTCAACTTCTGCTGATACCGTTGTAGCTTCCGAATAGTATAAACTTCAACTGAGTATATTTTGCAATTTGACCCATTTGAAGAGTTTTCTTTTGTAACCAAATCCCATTAGGGATTTTATAACATAAGATAAGATGTTTTCATTGAATGTACATAAATATTTATTTGCATGGACATTGTCCTTGTTTTTAACTGGCGCTTTGCTTTTTCATGCCCGAAATTAACTTTCTTCCTTTTTTTTCTTTTTTCTTTCTTTTTTTTGAAGACTGTGCCATTATACACACGTATGTCAGATATCACACTAGAAGAGTTGACTTGAGAACTCTTTATAAATCCACTTCTTTTGAGTTCTTCTACTTTGAGGTGTCGCTATCTTCATCTTAGAATGAGTAATGATCACCAACAGGGTTTTTAAGAAAAGAATATGTAGGCTCAATTGGGTAATGCTTAGGATAAAAGTGGATTGGATGGAGAAACAAATGCTTTTCGTCGTCCTAAGACACTTGAATTATTGTGTGAGGTTGAAAGCAAAGCAACGCTTGACAATTAATGTTAGTCCGAGCAAGAAAATTTCTAATCATTTATCTCGTGCTATTTGATGGGACTACCTCCACTTGACCCTAATGTGAGGTGGTTCTTGACAAGGGTTATGAAATAAAGTTACCGCCCAAATGGGTTGTCAATGGTTACCTATAGTGTTTAGGATAGAGAAATGAATGCCTCATTCCTTTTGGTATCGTACCTTTTGCGAGAAAATCCATTGCCTTGGGGAATACGAAACCTATTTGGCACACGAATCACTGTGGATATCTAACGTGTATGGAAATGGGATCGCCTCTCATCATTCTGTCATGCCTCATTCTACACATTCGATGCATCATGTGTCGATCATGCTCCAAGTCAGAATCGGCAAATTAAACATGCAGACAAGTTATGTACTGATCACGGGATGTGTAAACACAATGCAAATGTGGCAGTTTTATAGCATCACGCGTGTTTATAGGATGTGCAAGCATGAAAGAGAATTCCTCATGAAAGAAGGAATTCAAATTGCCCTTAGACACGCAGACCGAATAAATTGAGGATCTATTCCTTAAGCCGAGGAGTGGCTTATCTCATATTTTGCTTCTGCACAATGAAAGGCAAGGGCAAAGGAGTCAAGTGAAGATTCGCAGCATTTGAGTTTCTCAGATGTTGACAACGATCATGGTCGTCGGTCAAATACCCTTGCCCCAGTTTCATCAGACTGGATTTTATCATATGATAATAATTTGCCGCTTGGAGTTGTCTTCTTCAACATGTTAAATATTAGTATTAACATTTCCTGTCAAATGGAAAGGAGACATGTTAGCCGGTATTGGAAGGGATACATTGAAAACGATACAGATTCACCCTTCATCTAGAATGTTTTGCACGACCCCTTTTATTAGCTCCGCTGGATTGAGTTTCCCTTGGCTTTCGTTGGTCACTTCACCATTAGAGCCAAAGTTGTGATAAAGTACTGATTTTGGTATTGTTTGTCAAGTATTCCTGTTTCTTTCACTGTCATTCCCCGTGCCATTTGGTCTATGAGACCATAGGCATCCATGGAGGCTCTCTTTCAAGAGTTAACCGTCGAGATGACATGGTCTTGCTACTTTGCATTAGGCAATTCCACGTCTTTGTACTTTTCAAGGCATTTTGCAATCCCTATTAGGATAGAAGAAAGTAATTCAGAATTTGAGACGATCATGAGCAAATTAGAACGATACAAAAGTACCCTTTTTTGAGATTGCACGAGTCTCTCATTTGCATTTTTCTTATTTGAAACCGCACATTTAGTGATAATGTCTGCGAATTGATTTACCTCCAGTTTCATTCAACAAGAGGACTTCGCATTCGAGTACGGTTGTGTTCTCGAGTCAGTTCGCAAATTCCTGAGAATAAAAGGGGTCCAATTTAAACTCGAAGTAATTGATGGTAAATTAGAATGATACGGAATTACCCTTTCGAGTCTACGCGGATTTTTTTTTCGCCATTAAATTTTTTCAAGTTTGGTGCGGTAACGGGTTCAAGTATTTAATGGGGGAAATAGAAATGATTACTTCTTGCTTTTACATTAATTCCAGATATTCATAAAAGCAGAAAATATCTCATGCAAGATAGAGCGTATGCATCTGTTCAGGATTGATTTTTCTTCCTCTACAGGCTCTCCAATGGCCACAAGCTTTATTCCGGATCAGGTACACATCGGCCATGTTGAAGGTTCGGTGATCACTGACTTCGAAATACAGGCTCCGTGTGCACATTAAAGCCCTAGTGTCTCATCAACATCAAACTGGTTAATCATGGCGGCAATCTCATCGTCGACACTACTTGCTTGATGATAATGCATCCCCTCCTCCCCGGAAGGCATCAATGCGGGCTCCACAGGCTCGGTCTTTTCGTACCTCGCCCCAACAGAACTTGATCATGTTATGAACTGATCTAACTCACCTCTTAAATGAGCATTTTCGACCTTCAGATACTACCTTTTATCGAGGGTGAAGTGGCTATTGCAGTTGGGGCACGTGGCGGAGTCAAAAGCTTCTTTATACATCTTGTTCTCCACTCAGAGCTTTTCATTTTCAACTCTTAAAAACTTGACCACTTTGAGCTTATATCGAGTTTTCATTCAGGTTCACCTATTTTGAAACCAGAACTTGACTTGTGAAAGTTCCAGTCCTGGCTCTTGGCTCAGTTCCATTCTCTGTTTGCCGTCTAGCATATGACACATTCTGAAGAAATCCTCAAGTCTTTGTATTTGCTCCTCAGTATAGCAACGGTAACACTTCATTTGACCCTTATTGTTGTTGTCATTATCTTTACCGAGATCTTGGACACCGTCGGTGGAAGGGCCAGGCTCCATCGCCTGAATCCCAAACATAGCCTCGAACTCTTCCTCTCCCATATTCAGCAGGTAACGATAGCTCTCAAGTGTGTTTGATTGAGAGATCTTCGATTTGGTTAATGGTTCCTCAAGGTTTGCCACTTCTTCTTATATTTCCACTCTATCTCTAGGTTTTTTCGAGCGACCTCTCTTCAGAGGAAGATTATCAGAAGGCCGTTCCCTTTTAAAATTCAGGCGTGGGTTTAGAAAACTGTATTGCTTCTCCGAGAATTCAGTCTTTCTCATATTTCCTTTTTCTATCGTATCTCTCACTTGGCTCGTCTTCTTCCATCTTTTCGTGGTAGAGGTCCCCTATCAATGTCTCCACCGTCGATTTGCTGGCGAGTCCTCCCATAAAGACGAATCCCATTTTCCTTGTCTCCCACTCGGCGCGTCTTTTCTTCTTTCTTTTTTCAAAGTGGTGTCATCTCGTCAAAATTTTTGCAGAGATGTCGGATTTGCTTGGCTCGAGATTGCAGACCGTCCGAGATCTGAGCTGATGGAGATAACACCGAAAGGGGATAGCAGATAGGACAATTTGGTCGATAGAGATCGCCCCTGTAAAATCAATATTTAACTCGAAGCAGATTATCATCCTCGCATTCTAATCGTCTGCTTCACTTCTATCCACTTATCTTTCGTATTTTACTCGTTGGCCTTGATTTTCTCCTCTATCTTTTTAACGATAATGGCCAGTCTTCCCACGCAGATATTCTCGACTGAAGTTATGTTCAGATGAGAGAGACTTTACCATCTTCTTGGCCGATGCTATATTTACATAGCCCATCATCCGAGTGCCGAAGCTGAGATTCTTGGTTTGTTCGGGGAGATAAATGCTTCTTCGGTTGAAAGCACCAACTTGGAGTGGGAATACAGGGCGTTCCCACAAGTCTTCATCAATTTTCTGGAGGCTTGCCGAAACACCCAGGAAACGGTCATCTTAGCCCGCGTCGTGAATGCCCGCTACCAGTCTGAATGCCTGGAGATTGCAGAACGTTCAGTTGCTCGATATAAGGAGGCTGTCAAGTCTATTGAGGAGTGGGTCTCGCTGTTGGTTCACGAGATAAAGAAGCTGGTGGAGCACCTAGCTTTGAATCGGACTTACTTTAAGCATGACCCGAGGGATGTTATGATGAAGTTCAGGTGTGAGTGGCTGGAGGAAATACTTGATAATCTAACGATGGATATGGCCTTCGAGACAAACCTAATTGACAACTTGAAACTCGCCGTTGAACACCATGAAATGAATGCAGCCAGACACAAGGAGAAATGTACCCACCTGTTCTTCAAGATTGCAGATCTTGAATCCCAGATCGCTCAGTGTAGGCAGAGCATCAACTTCATGGTGAGTCAATTAAACTCTTTTGTGATGCTTATTAGGAGTTAATTTAGCTTTACTTTTCCATCTTGATGAATGTTGTAAAGCTTGTTGATGAATGGAATGAAGGGAAAGTTTCACATGTTTATGCTTTTATTTTCCTACCATATCTTCTTCCGCATGATAGAACGATTTGAGATCCCGAAGATGTCAAAGCTTAATTTCCTTCTTAGTGCTCTTGTTAGATACTGTAGATGATGATATCAAGAACGCTAAAGAAGCATTCGACGGTGGCCTCCACTAGCCGCTTAAAGACCCATGAGCTAGTCACGTGAATTATTGCAAATATAACCATTCGGTTAATGCACCGATAAATGCACCAAGCCACCTGTTACATGCTCCACTTCACTCATACTTTGTTTCTTTTGGTGTCCACTCGTTTGTGTCGGTCGCCTGTTGCGTCGGCAGAAATGCCTATGTGCCATGTTCATTAATGAAACACCGATCTTCAAAAGTTCTCCACATGATTCGAATCCGAGGAAATTTTAAGGTAGGCCTTTGGATTATTCAATCATTAAGGCGTTGCGAGATCGAGTCAACATACACGTTACATAGATTTCGACTATACAATCTATGCTTCTCCCAAAAAAGTACAGGAATCTTCCAATACATCAAGAATGTCTCATGCTCGATCTGGATAAATTTACGATCCCATCAAAATACAAAGCTTGTACATATTGACTGATTGACATGATTTTGTCTCCGAGAGGTTTGATCTCTTCTCTTGCCCCCAGGGTTATTGGCTAGAACATCGATAATTCTTCAAGGTCATTCTTGGCATGTTATCACTGATGAGCCTAATTTCGCTCCCGCCTGGGTTACATTTGATTCCCTGCAAAAGTAGAGGAAATAATGAGTATGTGATCCAAAATAGGTCGGTCCATGACTCTTCTATTAGTCCAATTTTATTTTTTCATTTTAAAGAAATTAGACAAAAAACTTTTAGGAGGACGTGGGTGAATTTCTCAAAAAGAATTTTCTTACATATTTTATTATTTGAATAAAAATGTGACAAAATCCTTTAAAATTTAGCAAACTTCCTGAAAGAATTTTCTTCTTTTATCAGAATGAATTTTCAGGGATAAATTTGTCAAGAAAATCTTATTTCTATTGAAGCAGGAAAGACGTGACAAAATCCTTTATTATTCAACAAAATTCTCCAGAGAGATTTTTCGTATTCATTTTTTCAGAAATGGGACACCAATTTAATTTTTATTTTCCTTTGAAAAAATGATTACGATGTTAAGTTCAAAATTTGATTGAAACCTAGTATGAACCAACCAAAAATAAATGCAAGATAGAGTTAGAGAACTTACTTCACTTTGAAAAAATGCAAATCATATAGACATGCACATGAATCGTGAGTTTAAAGGTTCACAAATTTACGCGAAAAACTTACGGCAAGGCGACAATCTCACGCACATAATCAAGATTAGCCGTGATCCCACCACGTAACTAGAATTAGCCGGGCATTTCCACTTCGCTTGCTCAAGTCAAAAATTACAACCCTCGCTTCGATAATCTTACCAAGTTTGAGGCCTAACTTTTAAAACTCATTTTTAAAAAGAGGTTCGGAATTGAATCTGGACCAACTTTCGACGTACTCTCACGCCGAACGCTAGAACAGAATCACAATACTATCCTAAAACTAGTGGCCCAAGTCAAGCCATGGGACGTGTGTTATGTAGTGCTAAAGCAATTAATCATGTACAACAATTAAATGCAAACCCCACTTCAAAAATGTGCAAAATTAAATCATAATTTCCACACACACCAAATCTGCAAAACAAAGGGGTTAGCTAAACACTCCACCCCTTATAACTTCTACCTAAAAAATCATTTAACACCTAAAGGATGAGTTCTAAGCAATTGCCAAATCAAATAAATTTTCATGAAATTTTTCAGGCTTAAGTCCACTTTGCTTTTAAATTTTTTCCAAAATTAAGAACAGATCCCCAGCGAACTCGCCAAGCTGTTGCGATCCTAAAAAATTTTTATTTTGGTGAAAAAATTTCCAGGTTAACGGATTATCAGGTTGATTAAATTAATTAACCTAATACATACCCTCTCAAGTCCGTCCGAATTGCAATTTTAGTTTTTTGTTCAAATGATTTTAGAGTTTGGAGTCGCCACTAGTTATTTTTAGTAGGTTGATTAGAAACCTAAGTAAATTAGCGGGAGAACTAAATTACTTCTACGAACTAGAAATTCTGGGTTCGGAGACTTTGTTACACTAGTTAATTAAAACTAATGCCCTTTTGGTGCCTTAATTTCATGATTATCCTAATTTGGCAACTCCGGCTTGATTTATTCCTAAGGTTCTAAAGTGGTGACCTCTTTTTTGTATTTTCACTTTTTAGATGGAATGCATATGAATGACATTTTTTATATTTTCAAATCATTAAAATTCCCTAATGCTGCAAGAGGGCGTGAACTAATGATTTCTATGCAGTGTTGTGAACTCCAGTAGATGGCTCGGCCTACTCGTTCTGGAGTTTAATAGTACAGAAATCAAATTGTAGAAAATTAAATTGCAATAAATAAAGAACCTCCAACAGAGGACTCGGCCTTGACTTGGCCTACCCATCGTGGGGTTTAATGGTACTGAAATTAAATTGTATTAAATAAAGGACCTCCAACGGGGGACTTGCCCTTGATTCGGTCTATCCATCATGGGGTTTAATGGTACTGAAATTAAATTGCATTAAATAAAGGACCTCCAATGGGGGACTCGGCCTTGATTCGGCCTACCCATCGAGAGGTTTGATGGTACTGAAATTAAATTGCATTAAATAAAGGACCTCCAACGGGGGACTCAGCCTTGATTCGGCCTACCCATCGTGGGGGTTTGATGATACTGAAATTAAATTACAGAAAATTAAATTGCATTAAATAAAGGACCTCCAACGAAGGACTCGGCCTACCTATTGTGGTTTGATGGTACAGAAATTAAATTACAGAAAATTAAATTGCAGAAAATAAAGGATCACCAATGGGTGGGTCGGCCTTCCCATTCTGGGGTTTGATGGTGCAAGAATTAAATTGCAGAAAATTATAGTACGACTGCGACATGTGAATATGGAGACATATGAGTACGACATGAAATAATCGAGATTTAAATCAATCCATTTGGGTAATGAAATTCTTAAAGATTTTAATGGCTATGATCGTTACTTGATTTGACGGATTTGATACCCGAATTCGAACCTCGTATCACCTTGTGGATTAAGATTGCGGCTCGAACGACGGAGATGAACTCTTGATTTATGTTGATCGATGAAGGAATTGGTGATGATAGCCCCCTAGCTTTAAACTCCCATCTTCTTCAAAATTTTCTCTCTCTTTTTGGTATTTTCTTTCTCTCCAATTTTTCTTCAATCTCCCAAAACCCTCTCAAACATTCAAAATTTTCTCTTCCCAAAAAATCTTCCTCCCAAGCTCACTTCTTCTTCCTTTTATAACCCACTCATTTATCTCTCATTCTAATTTTTCTACTAACTTTATCTCCCATTCTAATTTCTCCACTAACTATTCTTTATTTTCATCTTCCTTTCTCCGGCTCTATCTTACATTCTAATCTCTCCACTAACTCTTATTTATCTTCATCTTCCCTTCTCCATATTTATCTACCATTCTAATTTCTCCACTAACTCTTCTTCATCTCCATCTTCCCTTTTTTATTCTTATTTTATTTTCTACGTCCATTCTTCTCCATCTTCCCTTCTCTATTCTAATTTCTCCACTAACTCTTCTTTTTGTTATTTGCAAAATAATCCCTCAAGAGTTAGGTATTTGCACTCTAGTCCCTGAGATTTTAAGTATTTGCATTTCAATCCCTAGAAAAATATTTCTTTAAGTCCAAATCTCCTCACAATTTTCGACACGCCTCCCCTATACTTAGTCGAAATTCATCGCATGTCAAATTTAACTTCATTTCTTGCTGCTAAAAATAATGCAAAATTTAATTAAAGTCATTTTGCAAAATTAAGTCATTCTGGGTATAATTGGGCCAAGATTAAAATTTAGAATATTAGATAACAATGTCACAACTCCTAAAAGTAAAAAATAAAAATAAATTGACTCAAATTGAATTTTTTAGGCCCGATTCAAGATTATGCTTGTGAAAGAATACACGACCCTGAATTGGATTTTTTAAATTTACAGTGGCCAACATGAAGAGGGATTTAAAATAAAAATATTGACTATTTTTATGTATTTTTGTGGCCTCAAATGCTATTATTTATTAAATATTTTCCTAATTTCTAAAAAATATATTAACAAATACAAAAAATATGAAAAAAAAATTATTTTTTATTCAAAATTAGTTCTCTAGGCTTGGTCAAGGTCCGCAACATTGATTTTTTTAATTTTATGAATTTTAGGAATTTTCTATTAATTTTCAAAAATAAAAATACCGAAAAATACTGAAAATATGAAAAATTATTTTTTTGTCAAAATTGATTCCCTAGGCTTAGCCAAGGTCGCCAAAGTTGATTTTTTAATTTTATGAATTTTTATGGAATTTTTTATTAATTTTAAAAAAAATATTATTAAAAATCAGGTATCAACAGTTAGGACACGTTTTATTTTAAATATATATTTATATATATGTAAACGAAAATTATTTTTTTAGAAATTTTAATAATTATAAAATCAAACGATAATGAGGACATTGGATTGCATAGAATGGATATAGATATTTTTTAACTATTTGTGTAGAAAGGTTGATAAATTATTTTTAGAAATTATTTTACTTTCATAAAATTATAAATAAAAAATATTCACAATACTCCCAAGTCCCCACGTAATGCCCTTTCCTTCATGGGCTCTCTCTTTATCCTCAGTCTTGTTAAGCTTTTGTATAATATGGCAACATCAACCTTCAAGTCTTGTCATGTCACGTTGTTGTCTTGCACCCAACAGCCAATATTCAGTATACCCTCCCCTGATGCCATTTTCTTTGCAAGAAGCCCTCTGCATCTTTCATCTCTTTCTCTCTCCACCGATCTGGACTCCATCGATCGGCAAAACCATGCTTTCTTGTCTCTCACCACCCACTCAGACACCACCGCCCGGCGACAACCAGACTTGCAACTTCTTAGTTCATCTGCTATTTCGTTTGCCTCCACGCATTGTCGCTCGTGTTCATTTTGTCTTTGGTTTCTCATTTTTTAGGTCACTAAAATCTAGATCTGGTGAAACTGTTCATTGCGAGGTCTGCTATTTCGCACCCTCCTCTTCACCACCACGTCAAATTTGGCCCAGTGCTCCACCGTTGCTGTCCTCTCTGCCCAAAACACCTACCTTGTCTCTCCAACCTCATGCCTGACGTGCCAACTCTCCCCTACCTCCTTCGTTGACATCGATTGTGCTCCTCTAGATCCTCTTCTCCTCCTCCTCCAGACTTGCATGTTGCCGATGAGTCCGGCTCGTTGACCTCGTATCAAAAGTTGGACACATGGTCAACACATGTCCAGACATGTCCAAGCATATTGGACGAGTGTCGGACACGCAATAGGTGTAGTGCTTCATAGCTCATAACCAAAATCTCATAAGCCCATAATTAGTAAAACCGATTGTTTCTCGACCCTTATCTTATGATTCAAATAAATTCTAAATCATCACATTCTTCTAAGATAAGTTAATTGCCGAATCTATCGATTTAGCACATACAAAACGACTTTATCGATTTTATAGCTCATTGCATTAAGAAAAGATATAGCTCTCATCCTAAATAGTGTTGTATATTAGCTTAATGACATTTTCACAATAATAAAAAGTAAAAACCTGTGAAATTACATTAGCTTGTGAACTTTCCTTTTTACATTTAAATGTGGAAGACAAATATCGTGCTTCAGCATCTCGTGTCATGCTTGTAACACACACATGGAATACAACATATATTACTTTCAAAAACAAAGCTCACCAAGAGCTCCTAATTTTGCAATTGATGTCACTTGATTTAGAAATATCCATGTGAAGAAGTTACAATCTTTAAGTTTTTCAATATGCCCGAATTCTAAATTTAGGCATGTGCTCGGGAATTCATTAGATCCGATTCGTTTTTTGAATTTGAGATCCCAATTCACAATTCACACTTCAATCCGACAACCATGCCCGAATCGAACTTACCTAAAGCGAGAAGATTCGATTTCGAATCCCTATCGCATTTTGCATCCATACTTGATCTAACCTTTTTTTTTTTTTTGGGTCGAAATACTTGATCTAACCTTGAGAAGCTTGTATTTAGCATCATTCCGTTAGCCCTTGGGGGGTCACGAGGGCCTTGGAGATTGGAGCCACCTTTTTGACCGAGGATACAAGTGGGCCCATGTCCGGTGGGTCCCAATCTTGCCCCGCATTCCCCTGCACCAATCACTGGCCATTTTGGCCACCCCATTCCCCACTCCCCTTCGCGCTTTCTCCACCTTGCCGCTTCCACCCTTTCGAATTTCTAATGCCTTGTCAAATCATATCTAACAATTTATTTATCTCGTTAAAAATAAATAATTTAAAAATGAATTTTTAAGTGATTTTCTTTTGTCCTTACAAAATAAGAAAAAAAAATATTGTTATCATTCACAAAAATAATTAAGTTAGTAATGAGCACATTATCTATTGATTATTAATTTCAAGCCATAGAAATGATTATTTTTAATAAAAAATAATTTTCCAATTATTCACTTTTGGTGAAATGTATTCTAAAATCATTGGACCGAGCAAAAGAATAGCATGACCTCAAATTCTCCCTTCCAACTTCCCTCTAGCAACCTCTTATAGCTGCTTTCACATAGAGTTGTTAAAATCGAGACATCGTTCTGATTTGAATCGCAATTTCCCTAATCACTGTTCTTGCCCATCCATATCCATACATTTGATGGCCGCAATCGGTATAGTTCATAGACTTTGCACGATCTGAGTTTTAATGTCTAATACTCACATCTTATCAAATTGGAGGGTCAAGAACAATCGTGGCTCCTCCACGCAGTGTACGGTCCAAAGCCTGATTTTCCTTTTCATCATTTGTCCACTCGATGTAATAATTAACATTCTCCTATGGATCCTTTCCTCGGATTGATCGATTCAATGCGACGCCAGCTGGCTTCATTGTCGTCCAAAAAAAAAAAGCTGGCTTCATTGGGCCCTCAAATGGTCAACGAAATCGGATTCAATTTGTTTTGTCTCATTATTGCCGAGTGGGGGAAACTCTCCCTAAGTTGTCTCCGTTTCTTTATAAATCTACATCTTATTAAATCTAACCTGGCCGTTAATCTAGGTGGCCAATTTCTACGTAATGGCGTCACACCTGCGCCAGCAAAAAACACATTAAAAATATCAACAGTTATAATAATGGTAAGCGAAATTAAATGAGAGGAAAAAAGAAAAAGAAAAAAAAAAGGAATGAATTACTCAGCAAGCATGTATGCTATTACCTTCCTTTGGCAGGACGACGACGGAACGGGGCGGAGAAGTCAACAGAGCAGGTGACGGACCACGACGGGGAATGTCATCGGCGACGACGGAATCAAAGTCGTACGGTGGGTGAGACGGGACGCTGCAAATCACAAACGAACCGACCGGACGTCACGGCTCTCTTGCCAACGGTTTCAAACCTAACTAGCAGCTTTTTTTGCAGGTTGGTTTGATTAGATTAGAAGTGATCCGGTTTCAGGTTAGAGTCGAAGTTGCGGCACTTGCTTTTGGATTCGTTAGGGTTTTTGAATTCACGGCGAAGGCAATGTCCAAAACTTTCCTTCCTCAACCGGCCGTCAACGGCCTGCAGATTATTATGTACAAGTAAGAGTCAGCCCTCGCGGCGAACACCGCCGCTTCCTCTTCGAAGCCAGATGAAGCTGATCGATCGTCAAGAGCTGATTCAGCAGGTCGCAGTCGTGGTAGGGTTCGCCCTGAGTTGGCTCGGTCCCGGAGCTCACAAGCGAATCCAACCTGATTAGAGATCCTCTGCCTTGGACATCGCGGAGAGCCGACTCGGCCTCGGATGGAATGCGGCTTGCCGCTTCTGCTGGTGCGACGACGGTCGAATCAGAGCCGTCAGAGCTCTCATCATCAGGTCTCCCTCGACGCCTCCAATGCTGACGATCCTGTTCCTCATCGCCGATCGCAGCATGATCAGCCGGTTCGGTACGAACGAGTCCGAGTGACTGTTCCCTCCGCCGCCGCTCCCCGAGCGCTTGTGCAAGCCGCAGCGGAACGAGCCGGGATGCGTCGTCGGCGAGCACGAGCACTTCCTCTTAATCGAGTTGCCCCGGCGGTTCATTACAGGATGGCGAGGCGAGGCGGCGAGGGACCGGTTGGGGGACACCGGCCTGTCGATGGCGAAACGGACGGAGGAGGAGGGGAGCTGCGGCGGCGAGGTGGAGAGGTTGACGCGCGTGGGGGAGGACGGCCTCCGGCTGAAGAAGGTGGAGGATCTAGAGTAGAAGCCGGAGCTCATCGCGAAATCGGAAGCCATCGCCGAGAGCGACGAGGCCGACGACTCGATGGCCGTCGACGCCCTCGTGGTGAGCGAGTGGAATCTGCCGGGCGAGAGAGATCTGAGGACCGGACCGCTCGGCCTGTCGTTTCTCGAGGACGTCGCCATGGTAGCCGTAGCGAGAGAAACTCTAGATAGGGAAAGCGGCTTCAGAGACTTTAGAGAGAGATAGTAGGGGGAGGAGGTGGGGCCTCCCTTGGGAGGCTGGTTTGGCAAACCTAGCGAAAAGCGAAGGGGGAATTTATAGGGCGTTACCCAAGTAGCGCGTGGGTTAACTTGACCTAACCATGATTAGAACTAGGGTTACGGGGGTGCTCTCCCACATATCCCAACGGGCAACTGCAGGCTCGATGCGCCGCGGGTTCTGGAACAAAACGACAAGGGAACGTGCCGTTTCGGGCAACTGCTTCTCGAGGCACCTCCAAGAAGCTGCCACGTACGGGGGAACTCGGACGAGGGAGCGCTCTGCATCCCGCAACCTTGCTCCCTCCGAAATTAGCAAAAAAAAATTAGTCATATCGGATCTATTAAATACATCCAATCAACGGTAAAAATACATTTTTTTTATTTTTATCAGATTAAAACTAGATACCAATACTCGTATATTTGCCGCTATAAAGTTTGTCGAAAATCTAAACATGACAAGTCTAAAAAAGGCTGCGGGATTTTAATAAGCCAATTCGAAAAAAAAAAGAGTCATATATAGAATTCACGTAAATTGATCACGTAATCAATTAATGATATACTAGTGATCGAAGGGAAAAATATCGCATCGATCTTGCTTGAGGCTTATGTTTAAAATTTGCAACTAATCAAAGGTACAAAAGATGAGTAAGAGCTTGTGCATCCAATGAAAGTGAAATTAGATTTCAATCCTACTCTAAGCGGTCGATTGATATGCATGGCAAGATGCTTGTTTACTCATTAATCAAAGTGAGAATCGTGTTGTGCATAAAATTAACGACTTGACAGAAGAATGAATCAATAACTATAATGTACTAGTTTTTTTTTAAGGTTAAATATCGACATTATACTTATCTTTAATTGCTCGAAAAAGAATGAAGAACCAATAGACATCTCTAATGCGTCATATTACTAACGTGATATTAGTATATCAAATTTCGATATATTTAACAGATAAAATAGACTTGAGGACGCAACGAATGGTGACAATATCTGGTTACCAATTGTCGTGTTGCTTCTTGTCCAAGCGGTGTGGGGGCAAGAAAATGGGAAATGTATTGATCTGGTATTGTTAGTAACATCTATGAAAATGGATTTTTTTTAATTATTTAAATTTGAACACTAAAAATTAGAAAACAATTATGGCATTCCACTAACGAGGCTAATGTTAGAACCCAAATAAATGCGGAGAAGTATACTAAAAGTGTCAAAAATTATATACGGCACTTAATTTAGTATGAAAAGTTTCAAAATTATCATTTAAATGCTAAAATCGAAAAAAGAAAATGATCACTTAAATATCAAATCGAAGAAATTCTGGCCAAATTAATTACGTGACCTTCATAATAAAAATCTTATCTAACGTGAGAAGTTTTTTAAAAAATTCTAGCCACATAGACTTCTAAGCTAAAAAATCTTTAAAAAATTATAAATTAAATATAAAAATAAGGTAAAAATTCTTAAAAAGAAGAAAAAAGAGGGGGGAGGACTTGTTTAGGCAGCAAGGGTGGGGATGGCCAGAGGAGGTCATCGAGTCCCCCCAAGGGGCAAGGGTCAGCCATCGGCTGGGACATGGTGATCACCTTCGGCCATCCCCCACCCTCATTCGCCATGCCCCACCCTCATCAGCCATCGTCGATGATGGTGGGGGCAGTAGTGGTGAGGGCCATGCAAGTCCTCGCCATCTAAACAAGCCCCCCTTTAAGTTTTTAACTTAATTTTCTATTTCATTCATTATTACTTTTAATTTTTAAGTTTAAGTCCATGTGGACTTATGGCAAGCCACGTCGGTGAAGATATTAACAAAAGAAAATGTCACATGGGATTTTTGGCAAGTAAAGCGAAGTTGCCACTTAAATGATTTTTTTTAAATTGACATTTAAATAATTATTTTGAAACTTTTGAAAATAAAGTGAGGGTAGTACATGACTTTTGACACTCATGATGTGCTTCTTCCCAAATAAATGCCACGTAAGGTTTTTGACGAATACCTTACGACTACAATATTTTATATCTACTTTCAAATCGTTATCCCAATCGATTTCTCGGTTCTCCAAATTGCATGCTATCCGTTTGTGAAAAAAATGTTTCAATGCATTATGGGACGACCGAAATTACAACGTGACCATAGTTGTACCAAATGTAGGGCAACAACTAAACTTGATGGCGTATTCCGCCTAGTTATCGAAATTAAATAGGTAACGCATGAATGCATTAGATGGACACATACCATTAATAAGATAATGACCACGATATCAACATATATATTTTCTAATTCTTTGATACCGACCGATACCGACTTGAAATTCCATCTTATGCCTCTCGTTTACGTCATGTCCCCATTTTCTTTTCTTTTCTTTTCTTTGTCCGTTGAGTTTATCCATTGCACATCCCTAAATTGTTGTTAGCTACCCCAAGACTGATCATCGAAGAGCAGAAATACAAAATAGATCGATATTATGATTAAAACGAATGATTACTTAATTTTCCTTTTTTTTATTATAAAAACGATTCTTTGCATTACTCACAAAATTAAATGAGCAAACAACATTTTCATCGCCAGCGAAAATACTTCGGCATAAATTGTTATCGACAATGAAATTGTTTCTATTGACTAATTAATTCGAGCGACACAAATAATTATTTATTTTTCGCTAAACAAATAATATTTTATAAAAACCCATCGTCACCAATCTCAAATCTTTTCGTTGACCCTTGATTATCCTTTTCATTGTACTCACAACTCACAAGATAAGATCATGAATAAAGAAATATTTATCTCAGTACATATAGATATATATATATATATATATAGAAAATGCCACCCCAAAAGATCGATCTTCTCCAAATTTGGTACAAGAGCGTCGAAAGAACCGAGGCAGATGATGGTAAGAG
The DNA here is from genome assembly GCA_016432845.1 of Psidium guajava. Taxonomy (NCBI): domain Eukaryota; kingdom Viridiplantae; phylum Streptophyta; class Magnoliopsida; order Myrtales; family Myrtaceae; genus Psidium; species Psidium guajava. The sequence goes on along the minus strand of CM028229.1, from coordinate 31,010,327 downwards.
GCAATACAACCCTACAATCCTCACATAATAATAATAATAATAATAATAAAAATAATAAAATCTTTTATTTTTGGTTTGAAGACGAAGCAAAGGCGAGATGGAAATGGCTGGTCTTCGAGATAAGAAGCAGGCTCCCTTGTTTTTACCGCGATCCTTTTTGTCTAATGTGGCGAGCACTTTTCATCGAACATGTGTACTCGTGGGATCTGTTGCATTTGCATTGCAGCCTCTTTTGATTCGCCAGAGAAGAAACCCTGATCAATAATAGGGCGTCTAAGATTCGGTTCGAACGAAAAAAAAAAAACTCATTTTGTTGTTGTTGTTGTTGTTTTTATTCAGATCATTTTTGCCTCGGGGGTTTCGGGACGGCTGGGTGCATGTAGATGATCGAGTGCACGTGGTTATGATAAGGGAGCCGATGCGTCCGGCGCCCCTTGTAAAATTAGCGTTGCGAATGCAGGGGCGCGGTAGCTTCTCTTTGTAAGGGCCTATTTGGTTCGGCTTTGGAAAAATGTCATTAGAAAAATATAAATACCTTTGAATTAAAGAGAATTTTCAAAATGCACATAGTGTTTGGTAAAATGTATTTTAAAAAAAAACATTGAAAAGAAATATCGATGTGAATGTCATTTGGTAAAAAATACCCTTTGTCAATAATTCAATTTTTTTAAAAAAATATTTCATTTTTAAATTGCTTTCTTCAATTTTTTTCTCTCTCTTTTTTTTTCTTTTTCCTTTCTTTAATTTCTTCTCAACTCGCCACCGCAGGCAAGGCTTGGCCTCACCCCGACCTCGCTAGATCTAGTGAGGCGAGCCTCACTCGCTCAAGGCTGAGCCTGGCCAAACTAGATCGGACGAAGATTGGCCTCGCTTGAGGCCAACGACATCGATGCCGACGGTGTCGAGGCTAGCCTTGTCAAGCCTAGAGCTCGTGAGGCCCATGTCATGGCCAATTGTTGGGTTGTTGTTGTTACCAAGGTCCACGACCGGCGAAGAAAGGAGCAGTAAGCAAAAGGAGGAGGAAGCAGGCGGAGGAAGGAGGACGCAGGAAGAAGAAAGAAAAAAACGAAAAAGAAAAAGGAAACAAAAAATAAAAAAATTGTAGTTGCATTATGAAAATACAATTTTCCAAAATACCTTTAAAGTTACTTTGAACTAAAGGCCTTTAGAGGCCTTTGGAAATGCAATTACATTTTTCTAAAGTCTCGAAAAAAAAAACAAACTAAACGTTATTTATATTTGGCTAAGCAAGCGTAAGTCTCGAGTTTAATCATTTATTTTGCTTCTCTTCGTGGGACCCGGATTCTAAAGTCGCATGATGAGAGAGGTGGCTGTGTCGTGAGTTCGCGAATTCGACGCGGCCATCCTAGATTCAATCATAAGACACAGATGAATTTGGTCCAATGTTGATGGATTGTAAAGTCAACTCAATCCGGAATATAAATTGCGAGACCCATGATGCATCAAGCTTGTTGCAATGCGCTGTGGGGAATATTCCTTATTGATTCAACGCATGTCTGTGGAAATTGCAGCTCGATTTTGGAAGCATTCAATTCACGTGGATGCTTGCAACTGTGGTCGCCAACGGGGCGGGCCAGCTCGGGACATGCATTGCCTCAACCGGACATTGAACCATTCGAGTATCACGGGCATGTCGATGCCCACTTTAAGAATGATGGACTGTGAATACATCATCATTGGAAAGAAATATTTGGCTATGATTCATACTTCAAGTGGATAAAAAGCACAAGAAATCCGTTTCTTGGCGAGTAAGCAAGGATTCGAAAGGCCCACCCCGACCAAGTTGCAAAGGGTAGCACATCCGGAATGCCAAAGGGTTTTTTTAATTTGAGCCCATATATTTTTTTTTTGTTAATTTGAATTTAAATTTATGAATGTCTACTATTATATATAATATCTTTCTCTTATAATTAAGAGTTGTAATAAAAAAAAATGAAATGTGCTAATTATAATTAAATCTTCTTTGGAATAAAGCGCTAATTTAAAAATGAATCAAGATAAACATCGTATGTTAATTTCTTCCTTGACTTCGCTCTCTATTTCGTTATGTATGTACACCTAATCCTAACCAAAATAAAAATCCATGGAGCCAGTGCCACAACCCATGAGCTCAAACAGTTGTTTAAGTACTCTTGAGTTTGAAGGTTCAGGAAAAGAATCAGACTCTTCTTGTGAATGATGCATGTGGCCAGCTTGGCCATTACGGATTATAAATGCAAGATGCGCATGCGAGAGCAATGTAACTTTTAGGGATACAGGGATTGTTTTCGTACATATGATCGACTTGATTTAGTACCGTAATATTTAGGATATGCATAACATACAAGATGTGAGCTATGATTGTGCGTTCAGAGCAGAAATCTTACAACTTCCCACATTTTAGCTACAGGCATTAAAGAGTACAGTCACAAGGTCCAGAAGAACTGATCATTGGAGATTCCACATCACAAGGACACAGCACCAAACCATCTTAACTCGAAACTCCAAGTTGAATTCCGAGCCATTTCCGACCGATATCAGTCCGCACACCCTGCGGTTTCACTGAGAATGTTTGTGCTCTTCGAATTCCTTTGTATAGACATACCCGTTGTGCTCCCGCCTATACATAAGGCACAGGACGAGAGAGAGCATCACTGAAACGGAGACGAGCACTAAACCCACGTACACCCATTTGCTGTATCGCTGCAAACCGGGACAATATTTCGAGTGTACTTCGCTGAATGTTTGGCGGACGAATGTGCAGTCTTGTAACTCAGTTAGGGAAGGAGTGTCGTAGTACAGCCCGTAGCTCGCATTCACCGCGGCCGACATCTGGTCATAGAAGGATGGTGTCAAGCGTCCTGTCGTCGCGCAGATTCCTGTCGCTGAAGCCTGACAGACAAAGCCCCTCCAGACCTGCATAAATTTGTTAACAACAATTAGATTCCGCAGAAAGGAATGCAATTTACTTTTTCATTTCCACAGCCTATCGCAGCATTCCTTCAATGCAAGCACTCGTACTCTTTCTTCAATCCTTAGGTTCATTGGATATCCATTGAGCAGAGAGAGAATACCTCTCTTGCATTGTTGAGGTCTACTTCACCAGAAGAGCAAGCTCGATCTGTCAGATCGGAGTGAAAAGGATTACAGAGGATCGGCACCGGCGGACCCGATTGATTGATGTACATTGTCGGGAAGTTGGGCGAGAAATTAAGATTCGAAACGTTGGTTATGACCTGGTTTACCACCTCGACAAGTTGATAAGTTACTTCCTTGCTTCGCTGCCGTGTTTCTTGGACAGTCACGTCATCCATGCACGGAAGTATTTCATCTAAAGCAGTGTGTGCTGAAGGGTATTGAACCCATTCATCCATCGCTGCACATGTGTCTCCAGCCACACTACATAGCAAAAACCTAGAATTAGGCCTTCTTACGCAACATCTGCATCTGCTGGTGTCGTTGTCGACTGAGGAAGAACAGGGAGGCAATGGCAAAATGGAGGCGATATACTTTGAACAAGAAAAGGAGGGGTTTGCTCTTTGAGAATAACATATGTCAGTATAGTATAAGGGCAGTATCGTGAAATTTTTCATCTTATGGATGAACTACTTAAAAGTTACTTCCAGTATCCGATGTATGATATGATAATGCAAATTATATCAGATAACTCAATAACAAAGGATTTGAATTTCGATACACAGATGAAAACTTACTTATGTAGGACCAGAAATGTGCCGGATAAGATAAAACTGCCAGAAACAAGTAGCCATCCAACGATCACTAGGCTGCAATAAGTTTCCAAGCATGGTTAATTGTCAATTAGAATTAATTGTCTATGAGCTTGCAATCCAAATGCCCCAAGAAAACCATAAGAGAAAAGGCTGATTTGATTCCCATGTGGAAGCAAATTCTACAAGTCACTCTTCACTTACATGTAGAGGAGAAATTGCATCCGAATGACCGATAACACTGCATCACGAAATCAGTGTGCAGAACAAGACTGATATTAAGATGGAATCAAAGAAGGCTGTACACTTAACACAAGAAGGCATCTTGATCATGGACAAGAAGACCTTACAGAGTCCGGACAGCGTCAAGGAAAGCATGACTGCAGCTGTTAAGATAAGTGCCAGTCTCCTGCAATGAATTGAATTAATCTTTCAGCTTAGTACTTGAGGGAATAACTTGTCAAAAGCACTGCGATATACAGAAGAGAGCTAGATCATCCCTCTTACACTGAATCCAGGAGATGCCGCATGTCGTCGGAGTTCTCTACAGTTTGGCCAGCAAGAGCACTGGTTGATGAGTCGATTTTTGCATCAATCGCATCAATATCAGTCTGAACACTAGGAGGCACAAAAACTTTATCGACTCCAACCTGCTTGGCTTGGGCAATAATATCTGACACACCTTTCAGTTTCCCTACAGTGAGATCAGCCTGATTCACAACATACTCCAATGCTCTGCCTGTGGTTTTGTGGAACCTCCCCTGACCTGTATAGAGAACAAGGCATCCAATGCTGTTGCACAATGTAAAGTCAGTTCTCTTGATTTGATATGTCTACTCTGAGAGAGAGAGAGAGAGAGAGAGAGAGAGAGAGAGAGATGTACATTGAAGCAATGCCGAAAATGACAAGAAAAATAAGAGAGAGTTGATAAGCAGCAGCACTGTTTTGTCCATCAGGCTGCTTTCTACGGCAAGAAGAACAAACCATGACCAACAAGCAAACACCAAAGCCGAGGAACCACAATGCCGCGATGACAACCAATGGAGCCGAAGTAAAACCCACAGACTGCAATCAGACAAAATTGTAGGAAAGACATTGTTAGCAATCCAATCCATTTTCAGGAGAACCTAACTATTTAAATCAATGAAAATGATACAAGATGGCAACAGGATATGTTTAGCAATTGAAGTGTCAACAAGCACAATTGAAGTGTCAACAAGCAGAGTCTTGGAAATCCTACTCTGAACGTGCAAACTAAAGTAAGATCTCCCAGACAAAAAAGCTTCAACCCTCTCATTTCAAACTTGAACCCCCATGTTAGCTTCCCCAAATAAGTTCATTGGATAAGCAGCACAGCAGCATCGTCCAGGCATCTGCTATATCGTTCATATGCCATGAACTGAATACATAAAAAAAAAGTCATGCTACTGGACAGTGATTGGCACGCACTGCACAGGTTTCACTAAAAATCATGAACCTTTATGGGTCTTCTTTGAAGTCAGCTGACACTACATTAATGTTGCCCAATAGTCCAAGTCTGAATTTGCTTCAGCATTGCCATAACAAGAAAAGAAATGCACAATCTAGGCAACAATACTACTCACAGCCCAGTAGTGATGGTCTTTCAGATTCCACCCCTCTGTGTATCTTTTGAAGCCATCGAGAGGGTCTCTCCTGTAAGTCCTATGTGCAGCCAAAGCAGACATCGAGTTCTGGAAGAGATCAGTACTCGGTCCTATAACATATTCTCGCGCGGTCGTCCCCAGTAACTTCGCTTTGCTTTCCCAGTCCCACCCTGAAAAATGCAAGAGAAAGCTCATCACCAGAACACCAGAAGTAACTAGTTCCTACGTCAGGAAAGATCGAAACTTTACGAGCCATTCGCTAACAGCAGATGCTTAGACTTGGGGAAAACAAACATCTTCAACTGGGTTTAACCGAAAACTTCAAACAGAGAGTTGAGTAAGGACAAGCAGGGTGAGCTGTGAAGCTTCTTCGCTCAGACTTACTTTTTCTTTTGCTGCAAACCAACGTAAATGCAGTGACGACCGAAAAAAAAAAGTACAGTGACGACAGAACCCAGATGAGAGAGAGAAAGAGAAAGCAGTACCGGAAGGTGAAGGTGCCTCAAAGGGTCGAAAGAGAGAGTCTCCATGCGAGGAGGAGGCGAAAGCTGAGGAAACAAGGAGGAACAAAGTGGGTGCAAGACAGAGCTGCAGAGTCATGGTGAGAAACAAACCTGAGCTCTCTACTGGTTCAGCTGAGTTGCAGAGAAAAGGTTGAAGAAGCCGAGTTGAGTGCATTCATCATTCCGAAATAACCTTCCTGCAGAAACATTTGTTCCTGTTTCCAACAATGCCCTTGAAAATACCTCCATCTTTTTCACACACTGTTTTGAGATTTAAGCCGTTGAAAAGATGATTTTTGCTCCAAATGTTCTGTCCTGTCCAGAAGGCACTTCCGTCTACGTTCCGGTACCGGAAAGTATCAACCGGCACGAATATCAAAATTAAAAATAAGTCAATTACATCTCAAAATGGATCATTCGAGCGGATAATACTTCTCATGCTGATACATTCCACCATTTCATCATCAATAACATGATGATCTTTATATTTTAATTTATCTCTCAAAACGTTTTTCAATAACTTGAAGTATATTTTCTTATCAATTTAAAGTCTCGTGCGGAATAGCAGTATCGTAAGGGACTAATCATCTGTCATCTTATATGGCAGTTTAGCATGTAGTAGGCAGGTTACTGTAGGTCCAAGAAAGGAAAGAAGACGAGTAGAGAAGACCATGAGAAGAATGAACATCGCCTTCTTTTCTTCTTCGGCTTGTTTTTGTTTTTGTTTTTGTTGGAAAGAATTAACATTCAAGCGCTAATAATTTTCATGAGTAATAATAAAAAGAAAAAAATTCAAGGGGGCCATTATGGGAAAATCCAGACGCGTGGAGGCAGAGGTATCCAACGCGGGAAGGACAGAACCTTGGTCTGCTTTTCAGGGGCTCGTTTCACGAGAAAATTTTAACTTTTTGGACAACATACTACTATTGTTTCTTTGACTTTTTCTACTCTCAGGAGCCTTGATCTCCGGCTCCCATAACTGGCTCCCACTGTCCCCCTCACTCATTCCCACAAGAGTTCCCTTGGATGGATCCTGGGTGATGATGATGATGATACGAAACTCTCACTTTGATTTTTTTAATGGGATGATGGTGTTTTTTTCACATACCATTAAGACTACTTCAGCAGTGTGAAAACACAGCCGCCAAGAAATTCAAAGAGAGCGAGAATCCCCAGGATAGCCGGAATTAAAACCTCAGCAGGGCAGGGGCCTGAGGGGGTGCGTTTGGGAGGAGGTTTGAGGAAAAGAATTTTTCATAAGGGTTATCTAATTCAAAGGTACATTTATTCGAAGTAAATCTTTTCCCCAAGTAGCTTTGAAAGAGGAAAAAGAAGGAAAAACCGAGGGAATGGCCATCGGAGAATGGAAACGTTCCAACCATCAAGAAGGCCGATTGTGCCAATACCAAGGTCACGCCATCCCGAGCGGCCCATGCAAGGTAACGTCAAGGGTTGCAAGAACTCAGACCTCAGCAATGCATACCCACAATTGTTATCGACCCTCAACTGTCCTCGGTGATCATTGGCGAGCCTCGGGCGACTCTTGGTAGAGCATCAGACCGGTTATCCGGATTTGGATCTAAAAAGGTCAGCTCCGGAGTGAGATGAACATCGATTATAAGGGCAAAGCTGGAATATGGAGATACTAGTGAGGGCAAATTTGGAAGAAAGAAAGTGATAAAAAAAAAAATTTGGGTCTAAAAGTCATCAACTTTGAAAGCACCATTACGAAGATGCCGAATGCCAATGTTGGGCTGGACTTGCATTGAGAGTTAAAAGGACTTTGGAAATGCTGACTTCAAACTCAAAGGCCTTGGAGGATAATGAACCGGACACCTCCACTTTGTCCCAAAAAGCTTGCCCTCCCGGTGGGATTTGATCCCTCTACTTATTTTTTCAAATTTGGGCGGCATGGCTATTTTCGCAACAAAAGGTACCCAAGATGAAAAATCCTCCTAGATGTCGGAACTTGGAGGTCCGCGGAACGGCACGGGTCTGCTGACGTTCGGGATAGGCGCCGAGACGCACATTGGCCTGTCTAGCCAAGCTCTTATTAGCCCGAGTTTTCATCGTCCCAGCATATGGTCCCGGAGCAAACGGCTCCACCAGAAGGGCCCCGACCCGGTCCGCTAGGCGCAAAACAAAGGATTTCGTTGCGTTTCTTTTTGGGTCGCGGGGGTGCGGCCCAAGCTCTTATTAGCCCGCCCAAGATCCGGCCCAATTAGACTCGGATGCAATAACGGGCTCCATCTATTCCAATAGGCGGGCTCTCGGAAGCCCGGACAAGCTGGAGGAGGGCATTTCCGTCATTTCGAAGCTAGGGAAACCCCTCCTCATAACCCCTGCTTCATCGTCTTCCGCTCGCTCCGTGCCTCCAACAATTAGGGTTTCCTCTCTTCTCTTCAGCCTCCTTCAGTCGGCTCGACCTCAAGCGCTGAACCACCATGGATGCTCAGGTGAAGCTGCGAAACTTTCTCGTACTTTGATTCCATCTCGTGAACAATCTCTCGCGTGATTTGAAGTGATTGTGTGCTTCTGCAGACTGAGAAGGCGTTTCTGAAGCAGCCCAAGGTTTTCCTCTGGTGAGATTTGGAACCTTTTCTCTTTGCGATCTGATCGAATCCTTATTTTTTGGGCTGACTGTGACTAGGGAAAAAGATTTAAGCTTTAGTCGAGAGTGCCGTGTCTCTGGCCGAGCGGTTTTTTTAGCTGCTTATGTTGCATCTGGTGAAGAGTGGAGTGAGCAAAAGCGGTTAATGGTGATCAGCTGAGGTGCTTTCTAGTGATGGGAAATGATTTCAGGGGCTTTCTGTAGTTATTTTTGGTAGATTATGCGTAGAGTTGTTGCTCTAAATTTTTTCAAGTGAGTGGGGAATTGAGCAAATCGTGGATCTGGGGACCAGCCATAGACGGGCGCTGAGCTAACTCTGAAACTGAACAAAAACTGGCACTTTGTTTGAACATATATTTACCAAATGGGAGGGCGGGGCTTTGTACCGGTGTCTTTTTGGCGAGGCAATGTAATTGTGATATTGGAATTTTCAGCTCGAAGAAGTCTGGCAAGGGCAAGAGACCCGGTAAGGGAGGGAACAGGTATTTTAAGAGCATTGGCTTGGGCTTCAAGACCCCGAGAGAGGCAATTGAAGGTACGTCCGGGTTGAGTTCTTTATTGGACGGAAGTTGAAATTGTGTAATTTGAGGTGATTACGTACATCCAGAGTGGCAGAGGCTTTGAGTTGCAATTATCGTATGTTACAACAATCCCTGTTTATTATGTGGGCATGTGATCAAAAAGCCTAGATCAAGAACTTATTAAAAATAATATAGCAGCATGTTAGTTACCTGAAATTTTAAGTACTGAAATGAGTTTGATGTGTGTGGAAGTTAGTCTATGGTGTGGTTGTAGAATCATGGCTATGGCTACTTAATTAGTCACATTGCTGAGTGCACAGTTTCTTCTTGCAAATGATTCTCTTTCTGATAGCAGCGAAGTTAAGTGACGGCATAAACTTAGACTGGTGTATATTCGACATGGTTGCAGGCACGTACATTGACAAGAAGTGCCCATTTACTGGCAATGTATCCATCAGGGGTCGTATTCTTGCTGGCACTTGCCACAGTGCTAAGATGATGAGGACCATCATTGTCCGCCGAAACTACCTTCACTTTGTCAAGAAGTACCAAAGGTCAGAGACTACGCCAGTGATTATATTTTTTATTCATCTGACCTCCTGTGATAATACTGATCATCAGTGAACTGATTTCAGATATGAAAAGAGGCATTCCAACATTCCGGCGCACATTTCTCCATGCTTCCGTGTAAAGGAGGGCGACCATGTTACTATCGGCCAGTGCAGGTTAACTCCAAGACTTTTTCGTTTTCACTTCCTCGAGCTTTCTATATTTGTGCAGTTCTTTCCCCTGACAACTGAAATGGACCTTGTTATAGGCCGCTGTCAAAAACGGTGAGGTTCAATGTCTTGAAAGTGATCCCAGCTGGGTCATCAGGTGGAGGCGGGAAGAAGCTATTCACTGGGATGTAAGGGCAGCGGCACCGATCTTCCATTGAAGCTTATTTGTGGGAGTAATATGTTAGGTTCAATTTTGCGGGTCTAGATGAGACTTGTTTTGAATTTTCATGAATGGATTGTGTTACTGTTCAAGTTCTGCTATTGACTGAAAGGTGCTTTTCATGGTTACTGTGGACGCAACTACGGGTTAATATATGCAAAAGGTGCTTGCCTAAAGAGAATTTAAGACTATTTTTACACGATAGGCTACCTAGGAGAGTCAGGTGCCTACTCTTTTAGAAGAATCCAAAAGTCTATGAGACTGACATCCTCTTGACCGTCGTCTCTTGTAATCTTCGCGGTATTCTCAGTTTAAGGGATCATGGAGATGGTGCTAGCAATTGAAATCAAAATTCGATTAGAAGTCATTGAGTAGAACTTATTCCTAAAATTGTGTTGTGAAATGGTGATTACTACGAAGAATTTCATTCTCGAGTTACTTCTCAACTTGCTTAAATCTTTCTTTTCCATGGGGATTTGCATTCACGGAGAGTCTGATAAGACGGAAATCAAATTCGCTGGAGTGAATACAGAAACCAAATTTTGGAACATCGGAATACTAAATTGCTTGAAGGCAAGAAATTATGCTTAGAGCCCTTGAACTGTCAATTAAGAGAAACAGCTGATCTAAGTCTGGCCGGCATTGCATTCTGTAATCCGTGAGTATAGGTATTCTCTCCAACCGAGAAATTATTGTTTCATCAATTTCTCAGGTTATGGTCCGATTTGATTAATGTACAAGTTTGAGTTCACCAAAGTTTATTATATAAATTCCAGCTTCTGGACAGTAATTGTTCTTCTAGGAATCAGTCTCCACAAAATCTATGGACAGCCTTTCAAGCCTGCACGTCCATTTGCGATTTGATGAATGTACAAGTTTGAGTTCACCAAAGTATATTATTTAAATTCCAGCTTCTGGACAGCTATTGTTCTTCTAGGAATCAGTCTCCACAAAATCTATGAACAGCCTTTCAAGCCTGCACGTCTTTCAGTTTTCATTCTAGAACTCTTTGACAACCCCTCTCTCTCTCTCTCTCTCTCTCTCTCTCTCTCATGGTTAACCCAAATGAGAAAATGGCCTCATTGTCTGAGACTCTGCCCCTGAAGAGCAACGAGAACGTGGAAGACTTTGAAGAACCGAGCATGTCGTCAAGTTGCAGGTGCTTCGAGAAGCTGTGCTTCGGATGGAGCACAAAAAGAGACGAGTACGTGGACAGCCTGTTGGTGCATCAACCGGAAGAAGAAAGAGAGACTTGGTTCATGCGAAACTTGAAGAAGGTCCAGCATGTCTCGGAGTTTTTGGCGGGGCCAAAGTGGAAGAATTTCATCAGGAGGTCTGGCCTGAGAGGGGTCGGCAAGGAGAGGAGGACCCCGTTTCACTACGACCAGCATAGCTACGCGCTTAATTTTGAGGACGGGTTCGAGAGAGAAGAAAGCTTCCATCCCAGATTCTGACATTGAGATAACCTTTTGTGTTGATTCTTTACCATCTTGTGAAAATTCTCTCGGCGCTTTGTTCAGAGCTTTGGTTGACTTTTTTGTATCGTGTGGAAAGATTGTGTAAACGAAAGATGATGATCGATGACGTTGAACGACTAATTTTGTCGCTTGTCGTCTTCGGTCAATAAGATGATTTTGCAAGTGAGGCGCTGTGGGATGTGTATGATGGGAATTTATTCGAGACCGACTATCAAGTAATCATATAGAAGATAGAAAATTGATAACACACGAGATTACCCAAGTTCAACCCAGAATAGGGTTACGTCCTGCAAAGAGATTTCACTATATTTTTTCACTCGTTAAAATGATTTCTCATACTAGTACAATATATATCACTTAAAAATAATGAGTCAAAAGCCTAGTCTATCCGAAAGCCTTTTATCCCACAATAAACGAGCTTACTTAAACAAAAGCCATGTAAGAGCCATATACTCAGCCTCCGTAGAAGAGAGCACTACTACCCTTTGTTTCTTGATCATTCAACTCAATGCATCCCCAAATAATGTGAAAACATACCTGTTAGTGGACCGTTTACTATCAATATCTTCATCCCAATTTGAATCTACATGGCCTATGATATTAAGAGTGTTTCCATTCCCTGTACCTTCAAAACATAAAAAAAAATTACAAGTTCTACGAAACTACCTGAAAACTCTTTTGACCGCATTCCAACGCTCTCTACCCGGGTTAGATATATATCAGCTTAAGACTCCTACTACTTTGGCTATATTCAGACATATGCACACCATAGCTTACATCAAGCTACCCACTGTACTCGCGTATGGAATTCGGATCATCTCTTCAGCCTCCTCATCCATTTTAGGACACTGTTCCGTAGATAGCTTGGTCCCTAAAGATATAGGAGTACCAACAGGCTTGTAGTCCATCATATTGAATTTCTTCAAAATTTCCTTGATGTATTTCTCGTGCTCTAGCCATAGCTTCCGTTTCTCACGATCCCTTGTAATCTGCATACCCAAAATAAAATTTATAAGCCCCAAGTCTTTCATATCAAACTTCCTAGCCAACAAATCTTTCACGGATTTCAACATCTTCACGCTATTCTCGATTAACAGCATATCATTCACATAAAGTGTAAGGATAACAAACTGATTGCCCGATCTCTTCACATAAACACAATGGTCAAAATTTGAACGCACAAAATCAAGATAGAGCATGTATGTGTCAAACTTATGGTACCACATCCTCGGTGACTGTTTAATCCCATATAAGGACTTTTTCGACTTGTACACCAGATTCTCCTTTTCTTTTGCTTCAAAACCTTGTAGTTGCCTTGTATAAATCTTCTCCGCCAAGTCCTATGAAGGAAAGCTATTTTTACGTCTATATGTTCCACCTCAAGATTGTATGCAACTGCTATAGAAAGAACAAACTGTATTAAGGTCAATTTTGCCACGGGAGAAAAAATCTCGTCATAGTCAACTCTCTCGATTTGATAATACCACTTGGTTACAAGCCTTACCTTGTACTTCTCCATAGTCCCATTTGATTTCAGTTTTCATTTGAACACCCATTTGCACCCAATTGTTTTTCTATCTTTAAGCAATTTACATAGGGTTTATGTCTCGTAATGATCAAGAGACTGCATCTCATCTATCATTGCGAATTCCCACTAGTTCGCATCATCTATTGATCTCACCTCTTTTACAGAAATAAGATCATCATCAGTAATAGTCAAGGCATGAAATGTATTCAATGCACTAAGTGAGTACCAAAGTGATACCCGCCTTTCCCGCATTGATCTCTTGAGAATCGACATGCTATTTATGTTAGGATCTTTATTTGAATCTGCATCCTCAATTTCATTAACCAAATCTCCTTATTCCAGATCAGAATCAAACTCCACTGGTGTACTATGTGGAACCATCTCCACATCTTAACCTTCGAGCTCTCTTCAAACACTACTACTTTCTTGAGATTATCAACTTTTCGTGTGCCTACCTGGGATTGTGTTTCATGAAAGGCAACATCCCTGCTATATACGATGATCTTCGATTATGGATTCCACAGTTTATAGCCTTTGACCCCTACTTTGTATCCCGCGAATATGTTCTTTTCAGATTTATTGTCAAGCTTACCCCTTTTCTCCTTAGGTACATGAACATACACATCACACCCAAACACCTGAACATGTGACAAATTCAGCTTCTTCCCAACCACCGCCTCGAATGGTGTACGGTTTTTCACTGATGAGGTTGGTGACCGATTCTTCAAATAATTGACCGTGGCTACAGCTTATACCCAAAATTCAAATTCTAAACCTGCCCAACTCAGCATGCATCTCGCCTTTTTTATGAGCAACCAATTTAATCTTTTGACCACCCCACTCTGCTGAGGTGTATATGGAGTCGTTTTCTGCCTTAGAATGCCATTATACACACAAAACTACTCGAACTTGTCAGAACAGAATTCACCTCCGTTATCCGTACAAAGTACCTCAATTTTCCTGTCCAATTGGTTTTCAATCAAAACCTTAAATTCTCGAAATTTTTCAAAAATATCTGATTTGCTTTTGATAAAATAAATCCAACTATATCTTGAAAAATCATCTGTAAACGATACATAGTACATGAATCCTCCTATAAATGGAGTCAAAGTATACTCGAAAACATCACTGTGAATCAGCTCCAGAATCTCCGTTGCTCTCGTACCAGTGTGTTGGAAATTAACTCGGTTCTATTTTCCATAAAAACAATATTCACAGAACCTGAAACTCATAGAGCAATCTGGTACTCCCTCTACCATTTGACTCAAAATTAAGGTAGACAGTCCCTTTTCACCTATATGCCCTAGCCTTTGATGCCACAACATAGATTTATCATATCCATCTTCCTTTGCCTTTTCAGAAACGTACCCGCCACCAACAATCACCATTTCCCCGAGCAGCTTATACAATGTCCAGTGATGAACTCCTCGTGCAATAACAATAGAACCTCAAGTCATCTTGCACAAATTCTTATCACAACTGAAAATAACCCCTAAATTGGTTATTGTATCAACCGATAACCGGTTTCTACTCATTGAGGGTATGTGCATCACATCCAAAAGAGTCTTCACCGTGCCATTACTCATCCTCAGCTTCACCCTGCCACGCCCGACAATCTGAACTGCAGTATCATCCCGAGCATGACATCTCCACCATTATATTGCTCATATTCACAAAACCAATCTATGAGGCGTCATATGGTATGAGGTACCGGTGTCGATGTACCAGATATCCTTGTCTGACTGTTCCATACATATCACGGCCACATATATATCCCCTATCTCAACCTCCATTTTCTCCGAGGATGATTCGGCTTCTTTCTTAGAAACGGGCTTACTTTTACAGTCCCGCTTCATATGGCCCCACTCTTCATATCTCCAACATCATACCTTCCTCTCCCTACTCTTCGATCGCCCGCAAGATTTGGATTTGAACCTATTTTGATTTTGTCCCTTCTCTACTGGCCTACCCCTAGCTGCCAGCGCCTCTTTACCAAAATTCGTCGACCCCTTTCTTCGTGTCTCCTCTGATAACAAGGCCGCACACATAGTCTCATATGACAACTCCTTGTCGCCACCACCAATTACAACAATCAGGTTATCCCATGAATCCGGCAGTGAATAGAGTAATGTTATTGCCTTATCATTATCCTCAAACTTAACACCGATTGATACGAGTTGACTTATCAATATGTTAAAATCATACAAGTGTATAGAAAACGAGTCGCCATCGTGCATCCAAAGATTATACGATTTTTTCCTCAAAAATAACTTATTAATCAGTGATTTATTTTGGTACAACGACTCCAATTTCTGCCATGAATCCCTAGCTGTAGGTTCGCTCATCACGTTCATCAGAATGTTATCCACGAGACAAACTCGGATCAAACCCTTTGCTTTCAAATTGATCAGATCCTAGTCCTCAATCTCCTTTGAATCTACCTATCTAGAAGTTGAATCCACTTCCTTGCTCACTTCCTTGTCTATCACAATACCAGCCGCCGCAGCAATAGGCCTTTCTCTCATTATTGCCGACCAAAGATCTCGATCACAAAAAAGATCCTCCATCTTCATCTTTCACAGATCAAACCACTTCCCATTGAACTTTTCTATCTCAATTCGTAACCCTCCTGACATCTCAGATAAATCCTAATTCCTCGAACACAAGGCTCCGATACCAATTGATGGGAATATATCCGAAACCGACTATCAAGCAATCACATAGAAGATAGAAAATTGATAACCCACAAGATTACCCAGGTTCACCCCAGAATATGGCTACATCCTCCAAAAGAATTTCACTATATTTTTTTACTCATTACAATGATTTCTCATACAAGTACAACATATATGACTTAAAAATAATAGGCAAAAATCTTAGTCTATCTGAAAGCCATTTATCCAATAACAAACGTGTCTACTTAAACAAAATCGTAAATTCGATATTGTTTCAGGGGCATTGCCCTCAACCCCCCGCCCGCTCACCGGCAAGTGGGGCAGCCGTTCGCTCACCGAAGAGTGGAATCCCCACCCGCTGATTAGGTAATGGGATCCCCGTGTTGAGCGCTGCCCTCGAACCATCGGATTCCTCACGTAGGGGTCCCATGTCGTCAGTTCATACTTCAATTTCCCTAAGCTCACGTGGGCATACCCGATATGAGAAATAAGGGTCCTCGAAATATTCACCAGCTCCAACAGTGTATAGCATGTGGGTACTGAAAAACATTCATTTCATAAGGAGGGCAATGCGCATGTATATGACCCATTTGAAGCCTATTCTAGGACTAGGAACGAACAATATTTCCTTTATATGTAGATGCCAAGTATAAATCTTTCTCTGGGGGAATTTTGGCATCCCAGCTTCTTTGTCATTCCGGGTTTGCCGGCCTGCTTTCAAAAAAAATTCCCAACGAGTCTCTTAACTTTTGATTTATGCATATTTGCTAAAGTTCGAGAAATTCGACATATTGCATCAATAAATCTGCGTACACACACTCGTTTTGTCGCTCCTAACCAAACACAAGAGAACAGATTATACGTAGTTCGCATGCGTCTTGGATGACAATTTGCACATGAAGGCATCATCGTAACTGGTGCTCGGCATGTGTCAAGTTTCCATCCATAAGGCGCAAACTCGAAAAATTAGGGCGACCGGTAACCATCTACATCATACACAGTTCGAACCGTTTATAAAGAGCTATTACTTCAATCACCATTTTCTTACATAAGGTCTACTTTCCCTCCCGAACGTGCACTTTCACGAAACCTAGACGACACGACACAAGCACAGCTCGGATCCAGATTTCAAGATTTACCTAACTGACGAGGATCACACGTCATGATCCACCAGAAGGTACACCTGCTGATACCCTCTTGTCGAATTGACAGACTCATCATATGTCAAATCTTCAGGAACCTGCAAGAGCCAACTGATCAGGAACAACCCGAAGAGGACACCTTCCCTTGAAAACTTAGAGAAAATACCATGTCCTAAGTATACATTAAAACTATATCGCGATCTCGCTCCAAAATGACGCACGACTTTATTTTGTCCATTAGATGATACATCAGCCAGCCCAGACAGACTTGTGTAATCAAAACCAAGCTACACTTGCTTCAGAGTGTACACTACAGCAGAAATGACAACACCTACGGAGCTATAATCTCTACTATACGTGTATGGAACTAAGCGAAAGCTATCCTACTATACACCCACAACCCTTCTCTGTACTTATTCACATATATGAATATGGTAAAACAAAAATTACACCCATCAGCCGATGCAATGGAATCTGTTCACATAATTTACGAGACAGCAATCTTTATTCCAGGACTTCCATGTGACGCGGGTATAGTTTCGAATCTGCCCTCCGGATTCGCTTTGCGGTTCTCTTACAGAACCAGAAAGTCGGCAGATGTTTCTCACCCTATGTTAGGCTCTTCCTCTACGGAATCAAAATGAAGTTGCGCTTGATTTTGCCACCAACCATATGTGCCGCTGGATCATGAGCACGTGCACGACTCAACAGGAGTTTAGTTTACGATTTCCCTTCATCTACATGAAGCGGTCGCTGCTATTTTCACCTGCGTTACTTTATTTCGAATTTTAGTTGGTGAGAAGCTCTAGAAGAATCGTTAATTCACTCACGGGCTTAATGTAATTACCTTTTGCGCTTGCTCTTCAATACTGTAGAGGTGGACGGGTTACTGTGCCAGTTCCTCTTCCTCTGGTTGATAAACCAGTTGTTTATCTGCTTTAATTGCAAGCCAGTTTCCTGCACCAACCTTGCCTTGTCCTCCTCCTAGAAGATCATAACAGAGGGAGATGGTAATTATGAGTCATCGGACGCAATGAAGAATCATCTTATCACTTGGAAATCTTGAAAGCCAAAACTCACCGTTGGATATGGCCACTTTGAGTGCGATTGCCACCATGATTTCAAAACCGATGTGGTGTCACCAGGAAGTTTTCCTGCTCTTCGCTTACGAAGAATCTCTTCTCGTATATCAATTATCTTTTCCTTATACCCCTACATGAAAAGATAGCATTTGGTCAATGCCAAAATATAGGAATGCCTTCCAAAGGTGCTAAAATAACTTTCTTACCTGTTTCAATTCATGCTTCAACTCTTGCCTCACACGCTCCATTAATGATCTCTCAGTCTCAGTTGGAATGAGAGGACCAAATCCCAAACTATCTGTACCATCTAAACTTCCATCAAACAAGTTGGCATCGCTATCTACTTGATCATCTTCGTCATCTGACATTGTTGCCCCCGTACCTTCACCAGGAGAAACACCTGCTCATGCAGTACAAGGAGATAAAGTGTGAAGTAGTTGTTAAGTTTCATAATTGAGGTAAGAACATGCAAGTATCATGCAGTGTGTACATTCAGTGGCTTCAAGGTATGAGCAAGTAGGGTGCATCAGCCATCTTGGGTTTACTTACTTCCACCACAAAAAATATTCTTCATTTGATTCTCCATTTTATTTATAATTTTCACCGAACATCTAAAATATGGATTCAGGGCTTAACTTATGCTCAGCATTCTCGCCCATGAGAAAACTGCAAAATCTGTACTCCGTTACGATGATTGCTACCAAAGTATCTATTTATTACAACTTAATATTAGAGGCATAGGTTTCTTGATCAGCAAGGAAAGAGAAAACAAACAGTGCAGGGAAGGTTGCAATTTGACAATCCAGCGAGAACTTAAGCAAGATTAAAAAGGAATCAGAAACGTCACCTGTTAAACTTTGCAGGGATTGCTCAATCTCCCAGCACGCCATTACAGCTTCCATGGCATGGACACGGACATGTTGCTGCAGTTGTTCTTTAAAAGAGCAAAGCAAGAGGACATAATGTGTCTGCCACATCAAGAAGGGAAAAATTAAAATGTGGCCTGCTGAGTATTGAGGCATTTGTCTGGCCAATTTCTAATCTTATATTTGACGATCATCGCAAGCAGCAGTAAAGATCTCAGACAATCAGCATGTGTTTTCACCATCCTTTGATGAAAGTGCACAGAACATGTGTCGCTTAGAAGGCAACTTATGATGCATGGATGCCACTAGACATTTTCTCACTTAAAGTACAGCACATGTATGAATCAAAGCAAAAACTCCTGAAAGAGGGAAAACATAACGAAATGAAAGCATATAATCATGTAGTGAAAGGTGATTTCAATTTAAGTAGCATCGGGGAAGTTGAGAAGTCATCTTTCAACTTCACTTGATTAAGTTCAAGATATTTTGTTCTTCAACACCTTAGAATAACCCCAACCCGACGCAAAATCCGCTAGTAGAATGTGGAAATTCCATTCATTTTGGCAACCAACAACTCTGCAAAACCCCCCACTGTTGAAGGTCGTCAAGATGAAAATGCTATCCAATGAAGTATGCTTCCTCCGTTCTTGCACTGGTTCTACTACTTAACAAACCAAAACCTTTCCCATTTGTATCCCCAGCAATACAAGTAAATCAAGCAGTAAAAGCAGTTTAATGCTTTGGCGTGGGAACAAAACATGAACCAGCAGTCGCTACAACCCCCAGTGTTGCATTTTTCTGATACCAAAACCATCCCAATAACCAACAGATTTGGCAAGCAATTACAATAACGATACAAAGATATGAGAAGGAAAGGTAACATAGATAAGAAGATTAGCCTCTAACAATCCGAAACTACGTTGACTCGAACTCCAAAGAGATAAGAAGACTAGAGAAAATCCTTTTCTACGGCTCAAGTAGAGAAATTGACTAAATAGGCACATTAATAACTAATCACAGAAGCGGATGGAAATGAGAACTCAAAAATTACACAGAGTATAAATTATGCAGATAGAAGTTTTCTAAATGAAACCTGGACAGGTTGAAACAGTCACGTGTTGTAATGGATAAAAGTTTGAGCAGTTCTTCCTCAGCTGTCTATGCCTCGGAAGCCACCCGAGAAACTTTGAAGAATAAACAGCAGCACTCTTAACAAGTTGTGGACATAAGAAAGAAGCCTCAATAATTCATAGTGCTAGAGTCATTTTGTTTGTGCTCAAACTCATCTCAATTTCTTCCCGTATATATTTGACTAATATAATGATAAATCGGTGCTTGGATGCTCTTCCTAGTGCGTCTGCATCTCACTAGTTTTAGAAAACTATTCCTTCTAAGAGGAGAACAAGACATGAAATCCTTTGTATGTATGCTGACCTAAATTCGAATTCAAGAATCCACTGAAAGCGAAAGAAGATGAAGAAAACCAAACAAAGAACAGTTTCCATTTTCCACTGAACTTATTTGCTTGACCATTAATCTTCTTGTTGGATTCTTAAAAGTTCTTACTGAGCTTCGGCTTCATATTGGCTATACTAATTTCCCTTCTGACGAACGCTTGAGATCTAGAGGCTCTACACCAGGTCAGGAAATGAAGCTGCAGCAACCATGTCAAAGTTTCTGAATGGAAAGAAAATGTCAATTTCATAGTTCGGTGCTAGTATAAGTCGAGCATGAATCTCATTCTTCCAACTAGCTTCTTGCAGTAACCGCAGAATCAAAAAGCTGTCTTTCTTATTGTCCCCAATAAAGAAATCCACCGGAAACAGCAAACCACAACAAAAATCTGCCGGATAAATCTCAGGGTCAAGAGGCCGTATGCTTCGCGTTCCCATTGTAATCTTTGGGCCATTCCGGGTCCCAATTCTCGAAGATCAGGCCAAGAAGAATTCATATCAGAAAGTCAACCCCGCTCAACAAGCAACCTTCAAACATTTGTTGCATGCTCAAGAGTAAATTAAATTTGCACTCCTCTGTAGGCAGAAGTATTTCTTTATTCTCTTTCATCTCAATTCATGTATACGGTAGTTAAAACGGAATCCAAACATGAAAAATGCAGAGCATACAAATCGAACTGCGATTTCATTTCGCAATTCCCATTATCACCACAAACCTTAACAGCGATGACAACAAACACCGCTGAATTCAACCAAAATCTGGCAGACACGATCGGACACATGGACAACGTTCAGGAACACGCGCAGAGAGAGAGAGAGAGAGAGAGAGGTGAATATACCATGAACTGATCAAGGTCTTTATCATCCCCAACCAATCCTTGACTCATGGCGGAGTACTTAGCCACCACATGCTGCGACTGAGCCAGCTGAGCGTCGATCCTGGGCAACTGGTCAACCGGCGTGGCAATCCTCAGGCAAGCCACGTGAGACGACAGCAGCTGCTCGTACAACGGGTGAGCCAATATCTCCGCCTTGTACTTCGCATTCTCCCAATTACTCTCCGCGGCAGCGCCACCCCCGCCATCGCCCTTGTTCACGTTCTCCTTCAAATCCGCCGAGTCGATGATCGAGTCCGCGTCGATGACCTCGCTGTGGTTGCGCTGCAGCAGGGAGGAGTGCTGGCGAGACAGCCACTGGTGGTGGCCCGTCGCCGCCGCGGCGGAGGCGGGGGTGGAAGGCGGCTGCGACGACGCGGCGGAGTCGGAGGAGGTGTGGAGGTTGAGGAAGCTGTTATTGCTCGCCGCCGCCGCCGCCGCCGCCGCCGCGTCGGAGCGGAGGAGGGCGGTGTTGAGCCAGCTGGGAGCGGCGGCGGCGTGGAGCTGGTGGTGGACGGAGGAGGCGGCGGAGGAGTCCGGCAGCTGCTGCTGGGGCGGTTGCTGCTGCGGTTGGTGCTGGTCGGCGGCGAAGTGGTGCAGCGAGGAGAGGTCCTGGTGGGAGAGGTGGTTGTGGAAGGCCATGCGGGAGAGCGGAGAGCCGATGAAATCTGTTGGTGATGTTGATGACGACGCTTATCTCGTGTTCATACTTAGCCTTTAGAGAGAGAAAGTGAGAGAGAGAATAGAGAGAGAGAGAGAGAGAGAGAGCGCGCCCTGTTCGAGTTACAGAGAACGACTTACTACAAATGAAGCGAATAAGAGAGTTGTTAGAGAGAGAGAGAGAGAGAGAGGTGGTCTTGAATGGTGGTTTTCCGGCGCCAGAATGATCGGGAAACAGCTCCGTCCGTCCAATGGCGAAATATCTTTTTCTTTTTCTTTTTCCTTTTTTTTTGTCCGTGTTAATTAACGAGTATTATAATACGCAATTATTACCGTCGTCATCGCTGTTAGTGACGTCAGCGTATGTGGTGTTAGCACAGTTGAGGTCAACGCGCCGAGAGTTCATTCCACACGCACCCAGGACTTCTCGCTTCTTATTTGTCGGTAATTAAAACAATTGACGCCAGGTTAAAAAGTAATCATTCTTCTTCTTCCTCTTCTTCTTTTGTCTTTTTGTGTAATTGAATGTAAAATAAACTTTTACCAAAAAAAAAAAAAGTAACGATAAACAGTATTCATAATAGCGGTTGTGAGGATCTTTTGAATTTTGATAAACATGGTATTCTAGAATAATTACAAAAAATTAAAAAATCAATTCCATCCGTAAAGAGCAAGTCTATTCGGCATGCTAAATCAATATACCAAGTAAATTAAAGCGTGACATTGCCAAAATTTTTGCATTATGTATAGATGAGAAAAGGATTATACAAACCAATAAACCATCCCTTTGTCCGTTGATTTCTCCTCTTCTTCTTCTTTTTCACTTATAACTTCTACCTATAGCTTTTTATTCAAAAGAAATTTGAAAATAAAATATGTAATTTGAGTTTCAAAATATTACAAAATAAATTGTATATGTTGCACATGTCCAAATATATACATGTTTTCGTGGGTTTCAATTGTTTCGTGTTAAATAAAAGCGGTGCGAGTTTCTTGATATGGTAAGGTGTTGAGGCTCGGGTATTTTGTTGGCTCGACTAGTTTTTTTTTTTTACTTATTCGCGAAAACTCTAGTTATAAGCTAATCTCTCGATTTTAACACTCTACATGCATTTATGAGCAGGTGGCAGCTAAAGCGACTCCGAATGCAGTGTGGTTTTGATTTTTTTTTTTTTTGGTATTCTCTCTCTTACATTTGAGCTTATAAAATTCGCAAAAGCAAAAAACATAAAAAGTCTCAAATTCCACGAAAGTAATCCGAATGTAATCAGTGTAATTAAATTTGCATTCTCTCAATCTCAACCCATTAAACATGCTAAATTACAAGCTATTCGCCTCCTAGAAAATCCAATTTTTAAAAAAATAAAATACCTTAGAATTAAAGATCCATCACGAGGATATAACTTGAAACGTTTTTTTTTTTGGGTGCTAGATAGATCGATCGTTCAAAACACCGAACTTAGTCGCACGTGACGCGACACACGTGCCGCCCTTCCGCCCCTTTTTCCACACCACACACAAACAAAAAGTTGCGGGCGGCACCATCATGCATGTGTAAAGCTCTTGTTTCCTTTTCGTTAAAAAATAAAAAAAGACGAAAAATTAGTGAGAAGAAGAGCACATCGTCGTATGCAGAAACTCTTTTCTACGTATGATTGGGGAACACCCCCCTCCAACCTTGGAGCGTGTCTTCCACGTCATCCAACTATTTTTTTTTATACGCCCGCCCCCAAAAAAGAAGAAGGAAGAAGGAGGAGGAGAAATAAGGACAAAATGCCGAGGCTAAATTTCGAGACGAAAAAAAAAATCAGAAATTCCGCCTATTCATCATCGAATCGGAAACTCCTGCTGGACTCCAGAGATTTCGCTTGCCTTCCAATGGGTCGCGGGATAAGGTGGAACGAGACGATAGATAATTTTGGCAGCGATGAAACTTTGGATCTAGAAATCTCGGGCGAATTCGCTTTTATATTTCTCGCTAATAGGCACGATTCCATGAGCACCGGAAGAAGAGTAACAAGCAAGGTCCGGCTAACCTAGTAGTCACGATCCATACGATCAAAGCGCCGGAGTGCGCGCATCTCTAGCAACATCGGTCGACCACCAAATAGCACGAAAAGGACGAAAATATCTAAAGATAAGCCAATAGGATCAAGAAATTCCATGACATTTTTCCCGAAGCATCTTTTGCTAAGCAAACTCTCTCTGGTCGAACAAGACGGTTGCTTTTTCCAGTATCGGTCATCTACTTGTCGTAAAAGGTAAATGCTTTTCGTTTAAACTTCCATATAGAAACCGACGCGATTATTTAGCAGGGATTACACAACATCATCGAAACGTCATTTGGTATATGGTTAATCAATCGCACAACAGCTAATCCGTTTCGTAATCATGATATTTTTTTGTTTTTTTTTTTTGCACCACAATAACTAAGAGGAATAATGGCATAAATGGTCTGTAAACTTTATTTCAATGTACAATATAATATCTAAAATTTTAACTTGATTAATATGATTTTTAAATTTTAATTCAATATGTAATATATTTTTTGAATTTTTGGAATATGATCAATTTAATTTTTGAATGGTTAAATTAAAAATTTAAAGATGTGTATTTGGTTGGGGGGGGGGGTCATTTGTGACATTTGGCCTGGATGAGTGGACCAATGGAAGACCCGGCGAATAATCAACGTCCGCGGCCCCCATCGCTGCGCCAGTCACGGGGCGACGATCTGCCCGACGCGTGTAAGTCGCAGCCGGCTCGGGGACCGCTACCGTGGGGGGACCGCGCCCCGGGAGCACGCGTCGGGAGGTCGGCTGATCAGGGCCGTACATGTGGATTCGGGACGGGGGGGCAGTGGGGACCACCTGGGATTGGTCCTTTTTCTAATTATTTTTTTCTTGAAAAAAATATTTTTGACTTTCTCTGACAGCCGCCGGCTTAAATCAATGCGAGTTGGAGGAAGGGAGGGGAAGGGTGGTCCTGATAGGTTTCCGGTGGGGCCCACCGGCAAGGATAAGGCGACGGGTGGGGCCCGCGCGTGTTTTTGGTAGTTTGTACTGCTTTTTTGGTGCTTGTGGCGAAATGTCCAACTGGAAAGACCAAAACGACCCCGACGGTCCCCCTCCCTCTCTTCTCTTCGTTAGTTGGATTTTTCTACAATTTTGAACTCTTATCTTGTTTCACATATTTAGGGTGAGACCCCGTGCTATGCACGGCAGGGTGGATCGATTTTCGATCTGATTCGATCTCGCTCTAGAGCTGAGAATTAGACAAAGGGGATCGGTCCCCAATTTCATGGATCGAGAATCGGACCAACCAGTCTCATGATCGACCAATCGGTCCAGTCTGCTTCCTCGAGCTGTCCAATTATTGAATTGATCACATTTTTTTGTGATTTATTTTTAATATTTTTTTGTTAACAATATGTATACCAAACAATTTCACCTTAATCACACCGCGTTGCGGCTAAACCCGATAAACATGCTAAGCATCCTAAACATCTTACATTTTGATTTAAATTTAGATTTTTTTTAAAAAAAAATGATCTGATTCCCTCTGGAACTTGGAACTGGATTGATCATAATCAACTTTAATTTTTTGGAACTAAAAACCGAATTGGAGCCCCTGGTAACGGACCAAATCGATCGGTTCAATCTGATTCGGGCGGTTCCCGATTCGATCGGTCTATTATGCTCAATCCTAATGCACAATATATAATTACTTGAGAGAATGCGAGTTAATAGTTTTGACATTTTCTTTTTTTTTAGTGATATTAATGTCTTTCTTAATCTTTAGTCGCTTGAAAAAAAAAATACTACATCGTGACTTTGTTATCGCGTGAAATGTTTCTGATGACTTCTCGTTAGTGTGACTTGATGGAGTCAAGAGAATGCATTGGTCGTGCCCAATTATACTTCTTATTGTCAAATGAATGAATTGTGGATAACGAATTGATATTTCGACATTGAACTTCAAGGTTCAAAGTCTTTAACTTTGCTTTCGAAGTTCATAAACCAAGAAAAGAGGGAGAATTGGCTTGTTCTGGTTGACTAAATTAATCTCAAAAATCAAAGTAAAAAGTGCGAGTCACTCTAACAATAAAAAGGAAGTCAAACTAAATTCCCAGGCATGCCTCATCATCATTCACCATTCGTCACCCAATCATTTTACCATTTGCAGGATTACTAATATAAAGATTTTACCCGAATTTGAGATAATTACCATCTCGTGTTCTATTGACACGATATAAGAAAAATTACCAAAAAAAGTCATAAATATGTTATAATTGTGCTAATTCAGTCTTTAACTTTTTTGCATTTATACCAATTTAGATATTCTTGCCAATTTTGGCTGGGAATCACTAATATGGCACGGCAAGCATTGACATGGGTAGTTTATAATATTATTTCAAATATTTTTGAAATTTTTTATTTTCTTTTCTTCTTCCCCCTTTAGCTAACTGCTAAGGGGACTGAATTGGCCATATCAATAATTTTCAGCTAAATTGACACGAAGGATTGAATCGGCACGAATGTAAAAGGTTTAGGACTGAAATGGAAAAAAAAATTATGAATGAATTGACACAATTGCAGTAAGTTTATGACTTTTTTGGTGATTTTCGTTAGGGCACGTGCATTGACAAATTAATCTTCAAACGGCTTATCTAATAGACATTTATTCCGAGTACAATTGATATTAGTGCTGATGCACAGTCCTCTTACCTAATCTCAAGACCATCTAATTTTCACGATAATGTGACACAATCATCCAAATTTTATCTAGCCAAAAGAGGGGGGGGTGGTTGGGGGAGGGTCTAACTCCCTTCAAAAAGCTCAACTTTAGGTCCAATCCTAAATTTATTTCAAATTTTTTTATCTCGAAAAAGAAATCCATAACTTTAGGTTCAATTCCAAATCTGCCTTAAACTTTTTTTTTATGAGCTAATTTTTTTAGTCTAAGAAAAAATCACCGATTTGTACTCTAATATCAAATGCGGCCTCATTATCCCTTTGTCCAAAAATTGTTGTTAGTCATATCTTAAAACAGTTTTATTTTGGAGATTTTCTTTGTTGGGGTGGTTTTGTTATCCATATGGAAATGCTTCGTCGGTTCATATCTATCGTCCTGTTATTTTGCTAATGTGGGGTTTTTTATTGACGTGAAAACGTCACGTCAAATTGGAACTAGACAACGAGGTAGATTTTGAGAATATGTTGAAAAATTATGATTTTTTTAAAGACAAAATAAAATTCAGCGTAGATTTAAGACCTTACCTAAAACTCAAGATTTTTTTTCAAGAAAAAAAAGTCTGAGATAAATTCAGAATAGGCCTAAAGTTGAGGTTTTTTTTAATAAAAAAAAAGTGGGGAACAGTTTTGGAATTGGTCGTAAATGTGATTCTTTTTAGGGAGCCAGGCCGAAAATGATTAAAAAAAGTTCATATATATATATATATATATGCATGCAAGAAATAGATTATCTCGTTGTCTCCGATGAATATAATAAATTAATTGATGCTACGAGACTCGCTATCAAATAAGTTGGACGCAAAAGATGATCCCAAGAGATTTTGCCTTGGTAACGGAGACGTAACTTTCCTTTCTTTGTGGATGTCTCCAAAACCAGACAACAATTTACATTTTGATGGTCTGCCGTGCCCGCAGACAACCAAAATAATTATTTAATTAAGTCGGGATTTTTATTAATTTAACATAAATCCCAAGAATAATTAAAATTCGATGAAGCATATTCTACTCCAAAACGGTCGCCTCGAAAAAGTGTGCACGTCCTCGTCCCTCTCGAGTTTAAATTATACATGCGCACGAAAGGTTTCTATATAAAGAACAATTCCTGTCCTTCTCAAGGAAGTTTGCACATTGATCTTCCCGGTCGCCAAGCCGATGGTTGTGTAGATACCCACTAACAGGAAATTATCCAATCAGTTCTAAACACGTTGTACAGATGCCAATTCGATTTTAAACTTCATCAATTTCGCAAGATCGAGCTCTGAATTAACGTAATCCTTCCGACTAATTTTCGTCGGATGCCGCCCTGATACCAGGTAGGAAAGGAAGACAAGCCTAAATCTGAAAATAAGTATGCTATCCCCAATACGAGGCTCTCGACCGGTTTCAAGAGACTGCCTATTAGTTTTTCCAAATTCAATCTTGAAACTCTATCTTCAAGGCGCCGGAAAATGTAGCGGTAAATGAAGAATATACCGAACGACACTGTACTACTGAATTAACAAGAGAATTCTAGGAGTCGAGGAGTCACGCTTGGAGGAGAAGAGCGAGGAGAAGTCTGGAAATTCATGATGAGAAAGCTTCGTACTAATATTAGACAGAGGCTGATCCGTCGCGCGCCAATGAGATGGATCGATTGGACCTCCGCGCCGGCGATTTCCGGTGGGAACAGGCCGAGAGGACTGATTGGACATTTTCCTCGCCTGTTGTTGAAGTTCAATTGGATAATCTTACGCAATTGGGTCAAGGAGTGAAGATGGCGTCGTGAAAAACGGTTACATGTACAGCAATAGCGGGTCGACCCGACCCGACCCGAAACGAGCATTTATATGGTGGGGAAAATGTAGGTGGGGGAGGAGGAGGACTTCGCGCGTGAAAGGGCGGCGAGGGGCATGATTTGACTATGACTCCGAACACGGGTCGGAAAAATTTATTCGAGACAAGACCGGCCCGGCCCCGCAACACATCAAAATCCTAGTAATTGCAAATTGGACCTCCACCAATGATAAAATTGGTTGGAATGGCACGCAATGAGGACCATTGACTTCTACCACCCATTTGACCGAAGCTAACTGGTCTTCAGCAAAGGTGGAAAGAGGTCATTTTCTCACATTAATTACAATTATGTTACTGGGGCCTTTGTTACTAACTTAGCAGGAACAATTTCCACGTTCGATTGATCTTTGATCATGTGTTTGCTGGTGCTGTTTCGAGAAAAGAAAAAGACGCGGGTGTGCCATTCGATCATTTTCGGAATCGAAATGTGTCGGGAAAGTGCCGGTCCGCCGAGCGCGAAACACTATTCTTCTTCTGACCCATTCCGTTAATTTCGACGTGTGAACTTCGTCTGATTATTCTTTTTGTTAGAACAACGATAATGAGTGTTCGAATTATATCGGTGCTCTACGTGTGAATTGCCCGGCAAGAATTGCAATAAGAATCAAGTATAGTGCATATGAATATAGAATAAGCTCTTGCCTATGTCGCGTGATTAGATTATCAAACTCGTTCGACTAAATCCACAAACATCATGTGTCACGACCCATTATCATGTTTTATCATTTTTATCATGTTTGATATTAAGATGAAATTTAGTCAGTCACATGAGAAGGAGAGCGGGAATTGTTCACAAAGTCTTAATGGCATTGAGACTTTTCAATAAAAGGTCTCTGCCATTCTCAATCTTGATAAACTGGGCCTTGTCTAAAAGACGCAGGACACTCCTCTTCTTTATGCTCGTAATGCCTATGATACAAAGATTAATTCAATCCTAAAACCTTTTAATTATGGTAATCTAGTCATAAACCTTTTGATAATTTGCCAAAAATTAGTCATTCCAATAAATTTTATTCGAAAATCGTGAACATGACAATCTAATCAGTGCTAACCATCCTATATGGTACTATCGACATTGACATGGATAATTACTGCAATTTGCTTTTTAAAATTTTATGAATTCTATGTCCTTTTATTTTTCCTCTTTTGCTTTGATTTTTCCCTTTCCCCCTTTGCCAACCTTAGGCGTAGCCGGCCTTGCCGGCCTCAAGTGAGGGATGATCGACCAAGCTAGGGCAACCCTCGCGCCTGATATGAGCGATCTTCGCTTGCTAAATTGAAACGACTAAAAGGCTTAGGATTGAATTAGTCACAGTATAAAGAGTTAAAAAAAAAAGGGAAGGCTATTTTGGAAAATTTTTGCAGAAGGAGAGTGCCTCCCACGCGAGGTGGAAGAGAGTGGGGAGTAGCATACCATTTCACCACGTTAGTAAGAAGAATAACAATATTGAATTAAAAAAAAATAAGAAACACGAACAATCGCGCAAAACAAAAAGAAAAAGAGGGAAGGATAAAAAAAAAAAATGGGAGTTGGTGAGGGCTGATGAGGCGACACTTGTCGAGTTCGAAGGCCTCAAAGAATCCGCTGAAACCGGGTCCAACGTTTCCGTGGCGCATCCGCTACTTCTATTTGTCCGGTGGGCCCCGCCCCCACCCCGCCTCCGACGTGCGATCCGCGCCGAGCTGTCGGCCGCTGACCAATCGCGGTCGTCCGGGCCCACCCCCCCCAAAATTCTCCCCGGTCTTTGGACGGTTGCGATGGGGCCCCCCCAACACTCGTTTAACACGAGCCGACAATGCATAGGATTAGGATGGACGCCCCCCCGTTCGGTAGACCTTTTTCTCTTAATTAGTTGATATAGATTTGATTTGATCAATTAATTAATTAATTAATTAATTAAACACTAATCAACTAATTAATTTCTAAAAGCCAAGGTGTGGTGATGATTGATTAGGACAATGATTGCATTATTTAGCAATGTTGATGAGGGTGATTCGCATTATACAAGTGGCGTTTGTCTTAATGCTTCAAGGGTGGGCTTTTGCGGTTGGGGGGTGGGGGGGGGGCTGATATTTTTATTTTAGTTTCTGCAATTCGATGGGGGAAAAGAAGGTCGCTTTTATTTATATAACTAAATTATGGAATTGGACAAAAAAAAAAGATGTCTCTAATGAAGGCCCAAAAAGTCTAGTGATGGAGGTTTTGTCCTTGTCTTTTTCCCCAATCTTAATTAATTAGCTCTTTCGTTGGTGATTAGTGACTCAATAACCTTCTCTCTCTCTCTCTCAATGTGGATGACATATGATTTTTATAATCTAATATAATAGTAAACGATATTTGTATTTACCTAACAACGAATTAGATGTCGCGTAGTTTGTTAGAAATATAACGATGATGATTGACCATTTTTATAAATAAATAAAACTCGCCGTGCAAGTTAGTTGCGATTCGAGTTTCAAACTACCAGAGCGCAATCCAAAGTAGAATATTAAAGAACAATAGGAGATATCACGATTTATTGGGAAGGATCACTTCTCATAATTATCGATGGTTGTTTGTGCCTTTAGCATGATGATTTGATAAAATGAAGGCTCCTTAGGATAAAAATCAAGATGAGATATGTTTTATCTTATCCTTTGTTTGGGGACGTAGATTGAATAAAATTATCCTAAGGGATAATATGAGATAAATCCTGATAGAATTTCTCAAGAGAGTAGACGAGAGGAGAACTAGATTTCTTTCCACACCCACTATCTCTCCTTCGAGCCAGGCAACCTCTCTAGCAGCGACGACCGTCAGGTGTGGTTGCCTCTCTGATGACTCTAGAATGGGGTTTTCGATAGCAAAGATGGGTATTTCCGCAACCTCGTTCTTTAATCAATAAGTTAGCTTGATATGAGATCATGTCTCTCAATCTTTAATCACTTGAACCTTTCCAACATTCACAAATGGGTCTCGACATATTATGAAGAACTTGAAGTTGATCATCAACTGTCAAGGTAGCTCTCTTGAACAATCTATATGATTGCATCTTCAAATTGTGAAAAAAGACTGAATAATTTCATTGTTTAGCACTTATTTACTCACTCGACATAGCAAGGAGCAAAGCTAGTGGGTCATTCTTAAAGGATTCAACTCCAAATCAAAACCGGTGATTCTACTGTATCTGCTCCATCGATGTCATACCCAAATTTAGATGGCACAAACATCTGCTCAACAATAATTTAATCATTAGAACTTATCACTGAATAATTTCTAAAACATTTCAATATTTCAGCAAAAAGAATTGCCTCTACTTATTCATCCTTATGTCCGCAGTTCACCAAATAGTGAATAGGATATAACAAAATCTTTGAATTTCTATCCTATCATATAGAGTAAAATCTTGACTAAAAATCCGGACGATCAAACGCAGCCAAATAATGGAGAGGAGGGGATAAATAATCGATATTGCTAGAAATATTTTTCGTTGGATAATAGGTACCGTAACCTCTATTTTTGTGATCGTTTTAATAGTTGTTTTTTTACGGGTCATACTCATGTTGGGTTAGATTGAGCTAACTTCTTTGCCACGAAGTACTTCTTTTGAGTGAGTTAAGTTCAAACCCTTCTTTAGACCGGGAAAAAATAAAAGAGGTTCAAAACCCTTCTGCACGAATGATGCATGGGAAGACAATAGTATATAATTCTACATATACAAGCAGAAAAGATGATTTTCACATTAGGGCAAACTTTCTTTTAATGAATCAATCCACATATTCTTCAAATTATTGGCGAGATCATCCATGGAACTAGTTTAGTCCTTTCTCTATATATAGCCTCAAGTGAAAGTCTTCATCTTGATGTGATCTTTCTCTCATGACTTGACTTGGCTTTTTTTTTCCCCCTCTTTTCTTTTTTTGTAATTTCACCTGTAAATTGTGGGGGGGGGGGGGGGGGGGGTGCAAAAAAGAAAAGGGTCTGTCTGCGTTGGGAGGGTCTTCCTAAATAGCAGAGTTCAACGACAAAATGTGGGGTTGGCATTAATTTCACGGGCGCAAATTTGGTCCATGGCACAAGTTAGCCATTAGTAGGAAAAGAGAAAGCATTTCATCCAGGTAACTTCACCACATCATTGACCAGAGAACTATTTATTATGGTGCAACTATTCTAGCATTTATGAAATTTCCCATTGTTGCCCCTACCCCAATTTTTTAGTCATTGTTTTTATCTGACTATGCTTTAAAAAAAAAAAAAGAAAGGAGAGGAACCACTATACTCTCAAGGCATACCCTGTCTAGTTATGACATGGAAAAATGATAACTATAGTCACAAACATCTTCTTGAAAACGCAACTAAAAAGTCATTCTTTGAATGGAGCATGCCGAACGGTCGATAGTGATTGAGCTTTCATTTGAGGATAATGTTTGGCATTGTCTAAAAAAAGCTTGATGAGTCTTTTGATCAATCGTAATGTTCCACAGGGGTCCAGCAACAAAGGGGGGGAAGCTTAGCTTTTTATTATGAAGCCTTTTTTTTTCTTTTTTCCATGCACTTAGAGCAAGAGGAGATGTGGACAGATTGGTAGCCATCACAAACTTTTGCTACCTCAATTACTTAAGCTATGTAGAGATTGAATTCGCCCAAACTCTTTCCACATTTCGGTACGTCCGTATCGAATAATTCAAAGTCTCTTCACGCGTGAAAGCAGTGTGGTGCGCCCCACTTTGGGTCGCCCAGTCTCTCTTATGTGAAGAGAGCTAACAAAGACGTAATCTTTTTTTTGGTACTCTGGATCTGTTCGATTCGCGTTTTGCAAAACACATTATATGTGGAACAACTGTAATCAAATAGAAGGGGGGGAGGGGGAGCTGGTGGTGTCTATCTCTTGCATCAATTATAGAGGGAATAAGCTACTCATTGTTGCAATGTTCTTAGAGGATAATAGGGACATCCCCTCTTGCTTTGCTTCGCTAATATGCCATCCAAAAAAAAAAAAAAAGAAGAAGATGCCTTCGACATACGACTCCAATGAATCAAGACATCCGAAAGAATTGTGCAAATGAATGAGATTGAACGACAAGACAGGGAGAGTACTGAATTACATTGTGTCACATTATCCACTCAAAAACTTTTTTGGGTGCCTATTTTGGAACCTTTGCTAGGATGAGGAGGGTTTTCTGTGAGGGAATTTGGATGAGACTCTGCCCTGTGTTTAGTGGCATTTTTTAGCCCACACCCCTTGATTCTTACCCTCATCTTCTGTTCTTCCTTTTCTCCCTCAAATCAGGCTTTCTTCATTGCATGGACCACAAAACCACTTCCAAGGCAAAACACTTCTCTCTCTCTCTAGGACCACATATGCACTTGTCTCCTTGCTTTCCTTTTACCTCCCTCTTAAATGATCAGAATCTCTTGCCCTATATCTCGGATGCCTAAAAAGTAGGATAGAAAATGGAATTCATAATGGGGTGTCCAAGAAAGCCCTAAAACTGTTCATTTCTTGCTTCTTTGATCATAGCCCTAAATGGTCTATATCTATATACTATATTCCTGATCTCCATCATAGACCTTTGAATTGCATGTAGCATGCTAGCCTTTTAACAGTATTGGTGAAAAAACGTCTGGGGCATTGTTTTTAGGTGGTGACAGGTCCTATATGTTTTCCATCTCCTCTTTTTGAGCACCATAATTGCAGAAATAAAAGCTGCATCCAATGTAAGGTGTCCAAGCACGTGGGTCCAAAATACAGATCAAAACTATGGAGGTCATCATACTGATGTGGGAGGGGGGTTTTCATGCGTGCAACCTCTGAATTCGTCAAATGGGTATGATGTTAAGTTGTTTATTTGCATGCTAATCGAAGGGGTTTGCATGAGGTTTTTTTTTTTTTTTGAATGCAATGAGACTTGCTCAAACAGCGACTTTCAGGACAAACCAAACAAGATGAGCTTATAAGGGCACTCTTTATTCCAACTGAAACTGTGGGTGTTTGTTCTTGTGACATGACAGATGAGTAAAAAGGCAAAGGACAAGACATATGGGCTGTTTATCATACGGCACATGGAGGGGTTTCAGTCATTTTTATCTGTCTGTTTTGCACCATTACATATCAAACCGACACTGCTGGGGTTTGCTTGAAGGAATTGAAGAGAAAAGATTTCCTGTTTGCATGGTACTGATGTTACATGCATACACTCAATTTGCTTGATACTGATGTTTCATGTATATATATCTAGAGATCTTGAGAGAGAGAGAGAGAGAGAGAGAGAGAGAGAGAGAGAGACCAAGGAAGGTGCTGTTAGTACAATAGATGGAGAATTGTTGGGTATGTTTTTTCTTGCACAAACAAGTCAATTCAACACATTGGAAGAATGTGAGGGCATTGTCTGATGAAGGTGGAGATTTTTGTGAAAGCTTGATGTAGGACAGTTCACAAGGAAGTGAGGAAACATTGGCATCATACTGATTGCTACAGGAATCACAAAAAATGGCACAGAAGGTGGATCTTTGGTATGAGAAGCATGAGAAGAATGACTTCCATTGACCACGGATTTTTGCATATTTAAATTTCTAATGTTTTGAAGGAGTTATTGATGAATATCAGGCAAAGCAAACAATTATTGTTCAACCAAATGCATAAATGCTGATAGTGTCAATTCAAGTAGAAACCGTAGTCCGTATGTAAGACATGTACGTTGGTAACAGTGTCCCATTCGCAGCCGTCGATATATACTTTGTCGAATAGACATTCTCCAACTAGAGTTCTTTTTCTCTTCAAATCTTCTACGTCAAGCGTCATGGCCGGATGTGAGATTTTGTTGGCGAATCAGTAGACGTAATTCTTTTAATCCACCCGTTTAGAATCAAAGATTAATCGGCGATCGAAAATTATTAAGGGGGTGAAAAGCGACTCTTCACCAGCAGATAGGGTAAACAAAGAGCAGAAATCTTGTATGGAGTAGCAACTTCGTCAACCATACCTTCAAGTTGTGGCATCATTACGAAGGCGGGATCTCTTAGATGCAAAGTATAGCAAGTCGAATGTCATTTTCTTCTTCGGTTGAATTTTTCAAGAGTATTTTGTTAGCACGTAAACACGCTTATTGAAACATATCTGTGGTTTTAAGCTGTCGAGGGTCGAAATAGGGAGAGGACGGTATTGCATCAATGTTTGCTTGAAGAGTTTAGGTGAAACTTCGTTGGTTCTGAGTTTAGGTAGTCAGGTTTCATCAAATTAGGTCTCACCTAGGGTTTCAAATCATTTCTATTGTGCCTGTAAGCATTAGATTGACCATAACGTCGAAACCAACTTTTTACCATTTTGTTCTGTGTGCGCAATGAAAAAAATCGCTATCTAGACTCGTTCTATTTGACAAAGTAAATCATATATGACCTCAACTGGATATACTGTGAATTCTCACTAATTCTCTAACTCATTCATTTTGATTTAGTCACCACGCATCATAGGATGAGCAAAGTACAGCCCTTGTTTAGTTAGGACATCTATTTTGATGCTCGCCCATAAAGTTGTTGGATATTTTACGTGCTCGGCATATACCTACTCACATCTATTTTCTTCCTCGCATCCTGCAGTAAGTACCCCATTGGAATGATCAAAATACAGAAATAAGCAAATGATATTTTGATAGAAACTTTTGTAGCATTTCCCTGTTTTGACTCCACCTCCTAGGGTTTCTTCTCCTGAGCCCATGGAGCACGAGAAGATCAGTAGATAACTTATTGAAAGAAGCAGCAATCAGGGAACCGAGATGTTTAAAAGCAAAGACGACAATGTCTTAACGAGACGAGTTCAACATCCTCGTGATACAAGCACGTCCTCGAACATTAAGAACGATGGATGACCGCAATCCGTCGATGAATGATTTGATTTGTCAAGAAAGCAGGAACACAAAACAAATATCAGCAAGAGTGAATGTTAACAGCTACGCATACCAAACTCCTCAGGATTTTCCACCTTGCAATTTTGTTTCCTAGGACCACACGAGTCGACCCTACATTGAATGGGTGTTCTACAGGACCATGTCCATTCTTTGGTGATGATTAAATGGAGGAACCCCACCATGGTAATTCACTCCATGAATAATTTAGGAGCCCTGGAAAAAAGCTCCCGACTAGAAAATCCTCCTCAAGAAGATGCTTTTGCTAATGTTGATCGAGGCTCTCTCTGTTTTCGCTTCATGTAGGCATTTCCTCTAATCAAAATCGACAAGTAAAGGCGGGCCTAGCTGAGTAGGTTCGGCATAAGGACAAAGCAACATCGAAGTCAGCGGGCCTGCACCGATCTACGGGGCCATTAAGTCTAGGATGATTGATAAGCTCTGTTCCTACATGAGGTGATGTAATGGCTCAAGGACGAAGCTACAAACAAAGACGGGACAATGTTGGATTCCTTGATACAATATCCAGTGAAGTCACTTGACATGCAAGGAAAGGTTGATTCGTACATCGAAAGGGCTTTCAAACAAACGGCAAGCCAATAAGGTCTCTTACGCACCGGGCAAGATGGAGGCCCAACCGCCACGACCAACGAAAAGCTCTAATACAATGTCGAACAGATCTTGCGTATGCCTTCATTACCGGCAGATTCACTCGGCATAAGACCTATGTTCTCACATTTTGGATCATTTATACTAATAAGAAATGGATGCGGGACATTGCTTAAAGTACTCATTTTCCTCGTGGTTTCCTAATACAATGTACAAAATCACGCACCCCGGGTTGTTACAGGTTATACACAGATGCAGAAATTTCCACGGCCGAACCGATCATCCAGATCCTGATATCAGCCAAAATAACATTGAAATGCACATTGGTCCTCCCCTGGAAGAGCCAAGACCGGAGGAAGAGCAACATGTCTCGCCGAGACCTCTAAAAGGAAGAATTTTTGCAATTGACGCAATTCCAATCAGAGAAGAGACCAGGCATCAGACAGTACCACGAGTTGATGCTCCAAAAGCCAGGACGGTCAAGCAGTGCCAATGACACAGACATGAAATGGGGGCCCACGACAGCATATAGGCTCGTCGGGAGAATCTGCTTTGGCACGAGCCCTCAGGATGTCATTGGCATCCTCAATCACTGAAGCAGCCACCAACGTGTACTCCCCAGGAACGAGAAAGTAGAGGGAGAACGAGTGCTTAGTTTCTTTGAGTGGGGGAACCTCCATGGTGATGCCATTCAAAACACCTGCATATAAGGCTCAGATGAGAAATGACTCCGGACCAATCTGCTACTCAAGAAGACTGTTTTCGCCAATAATATATCCCGAAGAAATATAGAGGAAAAGGAATGAAGATGCTAACTTAGGACAGTCCAAATTCTTTCATAAAATGGAGAAATCTAGGAAAATAGGACAGAGAACCCAGAGCAAACTGAAACTACATTTCCGTCTGAAAATGTTAGGGGAACGAACATAACAGCATTACCTGACCATAATACAGTAGCATTGGCTCCTTCGGTACAATTTTCCCCAGCTACATCCCGACATGTAATACTTAGGCACATCCTGATTGTCTCCTTTGTGTTATTACGCACCAGAACTTCCATGGGAGTGACCTCATTAGCCATCATAGAGCCTTTTGATGCGGTTTTTTCCACCTGAATCATAGACATCATTGGCATGTCCTGTCCTGCAGCATCACTGGAACCATCCCTGACCAGTCTGAAGCCGAATGTCAATGGATCTGGTAACAATACATCCATAACAGATGCCTGGAGGGCTTTCTGTACAGTGTCTTTGATGTTTAATTCTCCTGAGCTGTTCCGTCCAGAATGCCATTTAACTTTGATTTTCGAAATCAACTTTTCAATAGAGGCATTTAATTCAGCTTTGGCATTCTTCTCTGAGAAGCTTGAACTTCTACTTGTACTAACCCCATTGGAAAGAGTATCTCGCAGGAAAAAGGAGTCGTCAAGAACAGGTAATTTGAAATGCTCCAGTGGAATGAGCACCCTTGCAGAGTAATCATGGTCTATCCTAGTTTTAGGACAAGAATATTCGATGGCATCTTGATCGATTGCATTGTTATTATCGGGAATAGGATTTTCCAACTGAACCGACACGCTTATTTCAAAAACTACGTCTGTTGGATTAGACAACTCAAGCTCCAAAAAACGCAGTCCCCAGCTCCCTCTGAAAGGGTCTATCTTTACCAATCTCTCCAACTTACACTCTGAAGCCAGAGCTTCTTTAGTAGAATCGCAGTCTCCAAAAGCTGGTATAGGACTGCTTTCACTGACATGCGCTGGAATTTCCATGGAAAGCAAACGAGCCTTGACAAAAGACAGGCCTTGTAGCACACAAACTGGTAATGGGACCACCAGTCGTCGGCCAGGGGTTACAGCAGATCCATTAGCAGTGGGATCTCCAGAATTTGTAAGCGGCCCTGAGAAAGGAAATGAAAAAGAGTGGCATGTAGGGGTCATAAACATGTTATGCAGCCGGAGACAGCAAAAAGGGCTAGAGCACAAGTGTCATGCAACAGATTGATATAAAGGAGGTGAAAAAACAATCACATTGCCTCCCTAATTAATGTCAAGAAAGACTCATCAGATCAAGTCAAGTTGGCCATCATGTGCTATCGTGATTGGAAATAAGCATGAGAATACACTCTAGAAACCCCAGTTCTGAGACTAGAATTACTCTTCATCATTGTCCATAAAGGAAACCAGATGTAAGCACAGGCATTTGCTTTAGACAATCAAAGTCAACCACTAGATAATGAAGTGGAAAAGCACAATTACTAGACAAGTGCAGGCAGTGATATGAGAGAGAGAGAGAGAGAGAGAGAGAGCACCTGCATAATGGATTACCAACATAGGGCTGTTCCCATCCTTATGATGCCTGCCTGTGATACCCGATCCACTCTTGCCAGCATTATCAAGATCCACCAAAGCAAGCTGCCACGCTTTCAAAGTAACAGGTAGAGTAACTTCAGCACCAGGTTTCAGGGGAAGAGAACATTTTATGGCTTCATATGCAACTGAAACAACAGAATCTTGGTTCTTTCCAGACAAAGATATATGAGCCTGTTCGACTGGAACTGTACCAGCATTAGACAAACTTATCCACACATCACGAATTTCTCCTTCGTATAGAATTATGGCACCATCACCCCCTATAATGTGCGGCACCAAAAGTGGAAGCTGGGGTACTACAGATATATTTGGAACAGAAACATTTCGCAACTTTGCAGATCCACAACATCGGAATGGGTCAGAAAGAACAAGACCTTGTGCAGCTCCAAGAAGCAGATTTTCAACATCCCTGAAAAGGTGTTCAGTAACTACCCCATAACAATGAACCATGCATCCTGGTATAGTGACCGGCCCCGCTGATGCTGGGATGCCAGACAAGGTTATCACTTTTGATGAGTTAGGCGGAAGATTTACACTAACTGGAAAAGGATCAACGTTTCCAGAATGCACGGATAGATATATACTATCAACCCGTAGATCAAAACCACAAGGATTAGCCAGTTCAACCAAGACATGGACCGGTTCTCCAACAATCCATATTACCTCCTGCTTGCCACTATCATTTGGATCACCCTTGCTAAATGGTGTATATATGAAAGGCCCTGATGAGGCTGATCCCATCCACCAATCTTCTCTAGACGGGTTGCGTTTCACAATGTCTACTTGTGAAGAGAGTAGAGGGAATGAGTATAGTCTGCAAAGCATGAAAAAAATTACACGACCTTATTCAGTGTACCCCCCTGCCCCCAAGAAGAGAGGGAAGAAAAAAAAAAATCTACCACCAACCAACCAACGAAAGAAACTGAAGGCAGAATGTCCACATGAATGATCAAATAGAAGAACAATGGAGATTAAGCTTTTATATAAAACTGGAAGAGAAGTCACCAAATTTTCACAGTCAGCCCCAAGGACTCGAGAGGTGACTGCATTAATCTGAAAATTTTCAATATGGAAACATCTCGGAGATGGCAAAGGAAACCATAAAAACCTTTGGAAGGTGAAGCCCATTGTACCAGACAAAATATCAGCATTTGCAGGGAAACTAAAAGAAGCAATTGCAGCACTGCCCCCTCATCAATTACTTTTCTCAGTAAAGGATTTGCATTATGGAGATTCTAGAATACGGAAGTTAATCTTTGTATTATATGTACCTTATAAATGGTAAAGCAGGATCAGCACATCTAGTTCCTGATGGAAGCCTCTCTGCTGAATTTGCAAGAGCATTAGCAAGACCATTCTGTCCAACAGGCGTAATAAGGGGGTAATATGATCGTAGCAGACGAGCTGCTGCACTCCAAGCAGCCAGGGGATCCCCTGCGCGAACGGCAGAAAGTAGTATCTCTCGCAGCACAACCATCTGCAGAGTGCTCCATTGACACTCAAAAAGGGAAACTATTGACTGGTGTAGCACCTTTCCACCATTGGCAGAACCCTGTCCAAAATCCTATTCATCAAAAGCTTATTCTAGTATTTTTTTTATGCTCGGTGAGAAATTGACAAAATAAGTTTGTGCATAAGTTTTACAGCTTTAGTTAACTTTGTACCTCTCCGCGCAGTATATGTGACTATCCTCAAAAACAACTATTTCTGGCCAAAGTGATGGGCAGTTAAGCATGTAGAAGTCCTTTATATCATCACAAAAAATTTTAGTGGTCCTTTAAGTTCTCTGCAAGTAATTTTCCGGTATTCCTGGAAAAGGTATGCTTCTGAAAACAGTTATCGAAAAACCACTTGTCAGAAAAGCTTGCTTAACGAAATTTCCCAATGAAACTAACAAGCTCTTAGAATGGGGTGTCTAACCATTGACCTTCTTAATGCATACAAAAGAAAGCAAGGGGTACCGGAAGAACGCGGGATCTAGGAAAGAACCTAGTCGGAGCTCAAACCAAGATAGATGATAAATTTGAAATAAAGAAGTCATTCAATGTCTGTCACGGTTAGTTGAATGGCACCAAAGTTGAACACAGTAGGCACCAGATGTATGACAAATGCAGTAAGATGATGCCAGAGTATACTGGTCATAGTACTTAAGAAAGTTTACTTCCCAGTAATGTGGTTTGACAGGCCCAGAGGAATAACGAGCAGATTACAGGAGAAGCAAAAAACAATTCTTGAAGCAACTGATGAGTTCAAATACATCAACATCAACATCAACATCACCTTTATCCCAAACTAGTTGGGG
Source organism: Psidium guajava (assembly GCA_016432845.1). Taxonomy (NCBI): domain Eukaryota; kingdom Viridiplantae; phylum Streptophyta; class Magnoliopsida; order Myrtales; family Myrtaceae; genus Psidium; species Psidium guajava. The sequence continues at coordinate 30,968,893 of CM028229.1, read as the reverse complement.
TCGGCGGTCGATGAACCCAAAGTGAAAATTTTAAAATATACTAAAATAAAAGTAAAAATATAAAAATAAAAATAAAGTGACGATAAAAATATAAAATTTAAGAAATAAAAATAAAAATAAAAAGTAAAAATATGGTTATCCAAAAATAAATAAATAAATAAATAAACAAACATATAAATAAATACAAAGTACTAAACAGAGCACTCTGAGACATAGGAATGAGTTCAAATACATACTAGCGAAAAATTCTTTATGTTGTACTCGGTGTCACACATCTATTAAAGAAATTTCGACGATTTCGCATTAATTTTATTCTTCACAACACTAAATGTCTGAAGTACCAAAATTTGTAATGGCATCAACAGTTGCATTTATGCAGAGTCGAATATGCAAGATTAACCAAAGTTTCATTATCTTCACTCACATCATCAAGAGTATGCTCGGACACAGATGCTCTACTTTGAACACGATATGCTTTTGTTGTCATTGCCAGAACTTGCATGGCACTAAGAGCGGCCAATCTGTTTTCTTGTTGCAAGTACAGCTGAGCTACTTGCCTTGAAAAGAAGGCAGCTTTCCTTTGATAATTGATTTTCCCATAGAGGCGAGCTATTTCGACAAATAATATGAGTCTGTCGCTCGCATCAATCAAAGATTTTGCACCATCAGCAGCATTTGTCAACAATTGAGCCACATCCTTAGCCAGTTCTCTTCTGCAACATTAAAAATGAAAGGCCAAGCAAACAATTGAGATTCTGAGGGTCATATCATTACACCATTTTACCAGAGGCATTGCATCACAGTCAGACTTGTAAATGCATATCCAGAAATTTAGCTCTAAAGTCAAAATGAAAAAAAAAAAAACAATCACTTGAAGCTGCTTATTTCAAACAGATTAAAGGCAGGAAGGGGCATAAGGATGACCACAAAGGGAAGTCAAGTACATATAATGACAGCTACAGAGCCAACAACAGGCCAACGGTATTCTCTGCATACAAAGTTTCAAGAGCAATGGAGGTAATAATCCCATACAACAGAATCTACCACATCAAAAACCAACCGCAAGCATATAATTAAAGGACTCATAACCCTCCGGTCCTCCGTGTTTTGACAAAAAATAATCTTGAACAAAACTGTAAGATCTTATTCTCTGGAATTGTATGCCACTGAACTACTGTTCTTTTCAAATGATAAGCCACACCACCATCGTAAGTCGCTTAGCAATTATTGTCAACCTCAAGAAGATTGACATTATAGACCTCAAATTCATTCCATTTATGAAATTGCTAATTGTAAGAGGAACCCCCATGAAGTGCTCATGTCATATGCCGCTCACGCCATTTTTAAAACATCTTGCTCAAGTTTACTTGTATGGCTGGCATCAATCTAGTAGGTAAGGAAAAATAAGTGATTGTGCAATACTGAGCTTTTGATCCAGCTTTACAGAGAGAAGTCTCCTACTGAATGATATCCAGGTTGTTGCTATATGCTAGAATAACCAATCAATGGTTTAACGACATATACACCACCATCTGACAATATGGTGGGTGTCGGTATATATATTGATATAATCTCTTGGTAGCACAAAGCATCATGTTACTATCCTCTCATCCAGCAGTGTAATATCTGGAGTGGCCAACCAAGGGTATACGGCTATCTTAGTTAAGTTCATTTGATAACAGGGGACATTAACCAAGTTCAAACTGATACGCTTATTTTAGAAGTTACCTGCAAAGGAACCTTGCTAATTTCAAGGTAGCCTCAAGCTCAAAGCTCAATGGTGATACTCTGTATACAAAATAAAAGGGCGTTATCACCTGGATGCCGCAAATTCTTATAGCTTACCACAAATAACTGAACCATGAAGAAAGGGGAAGGGCGGGAAACATCTTCCAATGAAAATATAGGAGGAAATTACATAGCCAAAAAACAAGCATGAGTTACCTCTGTGCATTATCCTGAATGGATGACTTTCTGTAATGCAAGATGACACTGTTGTACCGAAGTTTTACCTCATCCACTAATTCTGGATCCATGTGTCCCATCCGATCTAACTGATAATGAGTCAAAAAAGTAAATCAAATGAAATCAAATGGAAAATAAAGCTAAAGGAATCCAAAGTCCTGTAACCATGCATATTACATCAATTTCTGTTCATAAGGCACATGGAGGACTATTCACAGCCTATTCTCCGTAGTTGTTTGACAAAACATTGTCCAGCTCAAGGTATCAACATAAATAACTGGGCATATATGCCTAGAAGTATCTTAAGGTGGTCAACATTCACCTTCTTGAAAGTTTCATAGGGAGGGCAAAAGCTTCAGAGAGGAATAATATCATATCATCAAGTAAATGAATTCACATAATTTGAAATAGCTTACCAGCAATGCGCACACACTGCCCTCTAGTGCTCCAGCATACCAGAAATAATCTCCCGTCAACCTAGCGAGTTCTATTGCTGTAGAATAATGGGCATCGGCATCAACAGGGGATCCTGCCAATAAACAGTAGTCCCCAATTGTCTTCTGTGCTCGACCAAGTCTTCGCTTTTTTGCCTTAATCAACTGCATTATATGAAGTCAGTTAAGGTAATGGAACAGCATTCAACGTAGTATTCTAAAGAAAACCGCAAACAGAATCTTGAAAAAAGAAATTGCAAATTCTTAGGACACCTAAACATAAACCTCCTCTGAATTAAAGTTCGCTTGAGAATCAAGAGGCGTCTTCAGGATAGTTCCAGCAGATTCGGCCTGAAGAACCCACTTTTCAAATTCCATTAGTAATGAAGCTGCTATGTCCTGCATCATAGTTTGCAAATGGAAATCTTGTGTCTGACGATCAGCAGGGGGGAACAACTTGAAATTGGAGTCCTTCTTACTTCCATCCTCTAGCTGCAGCAACCAGAAAAATAGATGTAAGCTCAAAAATTTTTTAGAAACAAAGTCTACACCGAACTGCCATCGATCAAATTAATTCTTCCATTGCAGCATGTATATTCGAACTAGGAGTGGCATCACAGAAACGCGAAGTGAACCATAATACTAACAGTCTTCAAGCAGTGATAACTGCAAGCCAACAAGATGCCTAAACTATTAACTAAGCGGATCATAAAGCTACAGTTTCTTTTGCACCTTAAAGACCTCAGGTACCATAGCCAAACGAAAGAATCATTTCGGCATCGATTATACTCGGCCAAACGCTATCCACAAAATGGAAAGGACCGAACCTGGGCATCGCTGGGGCAAAACGCGAAACACCTCCGAACAAGCGCCGACGCGTACCCCTTGCACTTGACACCGAACTGCTCAATCACGTCGTCGAGATCGGGCGACGAAGGGCAGTGGCAAATGCCGACGACGGCCAGGATCTTGCGGTTCGACTGGAAGTCCTCCCAGGGGCTCGGTGGGGAGCCGCCGATCACGAACTTCAAGCGGAGGGAGCCGGAGTCCCAGGGCTGTTGGGAGAAGGGGGACTTCTGGTGCTCGGTGTAGAAGGAGCTGATGGCGGAGAGGGAGACGGCGTCGTGACGGAGGAGCATGGAGGTGTAGTCCCGCAGAAGCGGCGTGGGGATGTGGCCGATCGGGAGGACCGCGACCCGGATCATGGCGCTCGTCTCGATGCTGACGTCGGGCTCCATCTTCGGCGATCCGGGCCGGAGATTGGCAGTGATTCGAACGAGGATGGGAAGCGTTGAAGGAGATCGAGATTGAGAAAGAGGAGTGTGTTAAAGAGTTGCAGAAGTTGAAGCTCACTGGATCGGGAGTTGCGATTTTTGCGTCAGGAAGGACGATTAGGCCTGTTTGGATGCGGGAGGAGCATAGCTTTCGCTTGGGATAGAGATTTCCCTGGACCGGTTCGGAACCCTTTATCCAAGTAGATTTTTTTCTCGTTTTCTTTCCCTTTCGCTTTTCGTTCGAGGTGCGTTGTCTTGTAATTTCGACACAAGCTATTTAATGGAAATTATGTGCATTTTATCCTCAACCGAAAAATAATTTGTCCGCTAACACAAATCATAATTCTTGTCGTGTTAACATATGCCAATTAGATTTCAGTTCATGACACTCGTGCGCCTCTAAGGATTTGGCTTGAATGCATAAAATTGATAATGTGTTCTTTTAAGTTCTAACCTGGTCCCATCCAAAGATCTGGCCACCCACGAGCCATCAGACCAGCCAGCCCGTGAAGAACCAACCTGGTCCCATCCAAAGATCAGGCTACCCACAAGCCATCAGATCAGCCAGCCCGTGAAGAACCGAACCGATCCAGCAGCTCGTGTGCCCGGTTAGTCACATGAGCACTGAATATTCTTGCCCCACATTCAAATTTGAATTATTGCTTTCCATTGAAAAAATGACATCAAATTTACTCGCATTGCCAGTTCGCCAAATTCATCAAAACCTGCACCATAACACCGCCACTTCCGCTATCTCAAGCAAGCCAAAACATGTGGTATCGCTTGTATCACTTGATGCATGACCAGGCCAACGTTCGGTATCGATTTCTTTGAGAAACAATGCCGGATTAGACGGAAAAAGAGAGCAGAAACGAGGAAGGCAAGGTTGAACCAATAAAGAGAGAAAATATTAAGGGACTCTCGGAATCCATCAGCTCTTTACATAGAGGAAAGAATCAACCCAGTGACCCAACATGTTAAACGAAATAAAGAAAGTAACAAGGAATTACCAGAAAAAGAATTGCAAAGGTGCTCTGCCTACGATCCCTACCCTACCCTCGAAAACCTTCGCCCTTACTTGTCAACCGCTGTTACCAACTGCGAGGAGATGTCGTTGACTTATGATCCCCTGCGTTGCTTGCCAAGATTGTCCAGGGAAGGCTGTTTGGATTAGATCCTCTTTCCTAGAATGCATCATCAACCAGCATACACAGAGTCCGGCAGCGAAAATAAAGGAGCATAAACTGTAACCGCTTGCTTCAGTCAACAGACACCTGGAGTGTTTCTCCACTACTCACGCCATTTAACGCTTCAGACAAAGGATCCTCTTCAGACGGCATCATGTTGAGATCCGGTAGTAGGAAAGAAGTGCTTTGCTTCTCAGGAGACCCGCACCTTTGATGAGAATCTGAGGATTGACTAGCGCTAGCGACCCGTCTTAGCAATGTTGAAGCAGCATGATCTGCAGTGGAGGGAGCTTCAAGGCCATGCAAGTTAGAATTCGCTTTTTCTGGTTCGTGGGTGGCACTGATGGTGATCTTTGTTGCGTTCATATCGACATCAACCTGCAAAGTGAACGCCATCTTAGAAAACTTCCGCTGCTGCTCAGGACCAAAAGAGTAAACAATAAGATTGGAGCTTCTGCGAAACTATGTGGAAAAGACCTTGGTGAAACAAATCCTACACCGGAGGGAAGTTGTGTGTAATTTTCAGATCCACATTATGTGATTGAACTGCTTTCCTATGTGAAGCACTTCAATTGATCTCCCAAGAAGGAATTTCGAACATGTAAACACACTTTGATCGACCAAGCAGGATGGGCGACCAATTAGAACTAATGCAAAGATTCGTGTTTTGGGTACTGATGAATTGGAACAAAGTATAAGGCGTCTCAACAAAATTAATTAATCCAACAAAGTCATCCGCCAACGCCTTTCTAGCATTTCTAAAACTACAAATTAAATTAACGTCATTCTACTGCCAATTCACGGAAGCAGAAATCATCAGGGAAGAAAGGAGGAAATTGATGATCTTTTGAAGCCAGAAGACATGCAAATCACCTTCATTTGCTTCAAGCTCTCGTTTCTTGTTCTCTGCTCTTTGAAAGTTGCACGCAATGTTGCTATCTCCTGCTCAGAAAATATGAAATCAGAGATGAGAAATGAAGGAGATGTGATCAAAGTGGGCGACGGAAGATAGAAAATGCCAATATACCTTCTTTAAGTGTACCCTTTCCTTCAAAAGCAGGCCCTCCTCCTCTTTAAGTTCAGCAAAAGTCTAAGAACAAGAAATCAAAAGATTAAGACCTATATTTCTTCACTGATAAATGGCAGAAACATTCATGATTGATTTGAGAAGCTTAATCAATTGTATATTTGCAAACAAAAATACTGTTCCGCTTTTAAATAATCTGTCAGTTTAACTGGTAACCAGGGCAGGCATGAATCGCGGGGTAAGTACCTTCCTTTTCCTTGACTTCTTAATATCGAGCGTCCCAGAATCAGTCGGAGCAATGCCCTGCAAACCAACAAAAAAAAATTCAAATCAGTGTCCAGACATGTGGGGGAGTAGTCACACTCCATCATTCAAAACAATGTTCAAAATAGCCACGACATGCACTGACAAGGCGACCGCCGGCGGAAATAATTCCTGGAAAATGGACGAGAAAGCTCGATTGCTACAACAATTAGAGAAAGGGAAGAAGATCAGAACTCCTATGCAGGATACCCATTTGTAGCTCGTTGGCTCGATTTCCTCATAAAGTAAGAAAGTCGAGGAATGCCTTGTTTCCACATGTCCCACCGACTCACCCAAATCCAAACTTCAACAGACATCCATTGAAGAAAGCTCGTATCTTGGAGCAACACAATCCCAATAACCCGCAGACGGTAACCAGCCACACCCAAAAAAAAACAGCCACCTCTTTCAGCAATCACTTCAAACCGTTCCCACACATAAATACAACAAAAAATCTTCAACGGGGAACGAACCAGCGACGGAGACCAACCAAACGGATCGGGGCGTCGCGCGCCACGTGTCGAGCTGCGCCCGTCCTCGCACGTGATCCCGCTCACGTGAGGAGCAGTGAGCCTTTTTTTACTAAAGAGGGTTCCAAACATGCGCGGCTTCGCCAACTGCGACCTTTCTCCACTTCAAACTCCTCCCTTGTTCAAGAAAATTCCCCCGATTCCGTGCGTATCTGACCAGAGTCCTCGTTCAAAAGAACGGTTCACCTTCTTCCCTAAATGCCCCCCAACCAAAATTCCAATTCTCTTTTAAAAAAAAAAAGGAAAAACAAGACAGAGAGACAAAACACCCAATCGTGGCCGCCTGTGGGTCCCCATCTGGAACGGCAATGTCAAAGCCACACTTCGCGTTTCAAGATTCTCTCTCTCTCTCCTCTTCCCCCCCTCCTTTTCCGCTCGAAGAAGGGTCGAAGCGCAAAAGAATAATTACGCCCGCCTAAAAACGACGAATCCGATCTTCCGCGACTACCCGAAAAGGCCAAAAGAATGGGAAAAAAGAAAGAGAGCATCGGGAAAGAAGGTGCACGGAGAAAAGCCGTGCGCGCGCGCGCATAGGATAGGCGCCCCCCTCACTCAGTTAGCCAATCCCCTCTGTCCCCACTCAACAACATCACACCGAACACGACCAGGGGTCCGCCCTATGGCCTATCGCTCCTCATCTCGGGCCTCACCGAGGGATCAGGTCGCGGCGAATGACGTAAATTGCCCCACCCCGAGCCTTTTGACCCCCCACGGGAAATTCATAGACTGGGTACTTTCAGGAAAGAGCCAAAAACAAAAAGGGAGACGAGGATGCGAAGATCGCGTGTGGGGAAGTTTCCCCACTGGCTCGCCGGGCGAAATCGTGGCCGTGGCGGAGGGCGGGGCGGCGGACATTTCGCCGCCCGATCCAGTTGCGTTTGGGGTCCGTTGGAGAAAACGAAATGTATTTTTCAAGAGCTCGTCACTTTTAATTCTTTTCGAAAAAGAAAAGAGGAAGGGAAAGTGGGAAAAAAAAAAAACAGGTGGTTGAGGAATGGGACTGAGCGAAACGGAAAAGGAAAGTGCGTCTCTTCCACGAACAGCTCGTGCTTGACGAGTAACGGACCGCGGATGGTTGGCGCCACCGATCTCACCGCCGTTTGCTGTGGAGAGACGGAAACCGAACCGCCGGACGGTCGCCACACGCCGACGATGGCACTCCCGTAATAACACGAAGAAAGAGGGACCCAACAGCGACAGTTGATCTTTAAGTACCTCAGAAGATGACGATGCTTTCGATTTCGGAAGTTAGAGAAAGACGTGACGTTAGTCACAGAGAGAGAGAGAGAGATGACGAAGAAAAACGAAAAAGGCGAGGTAAAGAGAGAATGGCGATGAAGCTCAAAAAGGCACCTGGAAACAGAGATTTCAGGACAAGGAACTCAAATCTGACATGCAGAGTCGCTGATAATCTGCTAATCGAGCTACGACCGAATCGAAGAACACGCGCAGCCAAAGACGCCGGAAACTGCGAGTTCGAGTCAGACGAGAGAGATACCTTAGATGTGGAGGCGGAGGAGCCGCAGACCTGCAAGTTGGAGTCGTCGAGGCCGTCGGCGGTGCCGGAGGAAGAGGCGGTCCCGGCGCTCCACGAGAGGGGAGTCGTCGGGCTGTTCCTCGCCGAGTCGCCGCACCTCTTCATCGGCGACACGACCTCGCATCTGAAGGCAATCCTCGACCGGGGCTGCCGGATCCCCCACCTCGGCGGCGGCAGAGAGGCGGCAGCCGCCGCCGACGACGCCGGGGGAACGGTCGCGCGGTGGGGATCCTGCTTAAGGCGCATCAGGAGCTCCGCGACCGCTCTGTCCTCCGCCATCGCCGTCTTCACCCAGTCGTCCTTCGCCGCCATCGCCGTCTTCACCTTCCGGTCTGACCAAGAACCCAACACCCAGATTCTCGCCGGGAAAATTGAACGGAGAGAGAGAGAGAGAGAGAGAGAGAGAGAGGTGGGGTGAGCGTGAAGGAAAAAGTGATGAGTCTCTCTCTGTGCGGCTTGTGTTCAGAGAGAAGGTGGAGGAGGAAATGCGAGAGAGAGAGAGAGGAGATGGGTTAAGGGCCAACGAGGAGCTGCTTCGCATTCTCATATTGGCCTCCTTTTTTAATTCCTTTTTCTTTATTTCCGCTTTTTCTTCGTCTGAATTATATTTTATTCCTTTTTTGTTTCGGGGCTTCTGTTGCGAAACTGACACTTTTTCTGACAGTCCTCCAATTTTAGCACTTTGTGCAACTAGATCCTTAAGCTTCCAGTATTTTTCAAATTAAGTCCGTCTTTCGACAATTCCACGAAATTAAGAGCTTGTTAGTTTTAGCTTAAGTAAATGAACACACGCACATATATGTATAAAATATTTTTTTGCTTTCCAATCAAAATTCAAAACTAAAATGATCAATTCGTACGATTGCAAATCGATAAACAAAGTTCTGTTAAGTGTTCATGCTATAACTGATTATTCATAATACGAGACAAATTAATGTATTGCAAATTGATATAACTTTCTCGATTGGTTGCTTAGCAAGTGCTTGTCACGTAGTTGTTGAATCCATATTGTCAAAAGCTTGGTAAACACAATATGATAATCTCTAGTGACATTGGTTTTTTTCTTTTCTTTTTCAACACCATATCAATTTTAACTTGCAAAATTCAAAGTGACTTGATTTGAATGATTATGCACAAATTGTATCTTTAAGATGATGTAATTCAATTTCCGGGGGAAGAAATTTAGTATCCTTCTTTCTCATTTTGCGTTGGCATCCCAAACCCAAATGATCACAAGTAAAACATGAACCTCTGCCAATTTCAAGAGTAAATTTTAATGGAGTCTCGATTAAATAGATATAAAAACACATAAATGCCCGGACAAATCTAGAAATTTCTCTGAGTGGGGGCGAAATTCGATCAATTAGTAGTTTAAAAATAGATGTATCGCTCGTATACTTTAATATACTATGCGATTTTCATATTATATAGGTTTTGTTTGTCTAGAATAACTATATTTTCAGGAATATTGATTTTTTATTTTTTTTAATGAATTTCCGGGGAATTAAAATGAAAATATTTACATTTGATATGATCATATAACTTTCAGTAATATAAAGAACCGAAGACAAGGTTCCGAGTTCCAGACCTTGACCCTAATGTTAGAGCCGATTTCTAGATTTCAAAATCCGAAATCAACCCTGTAGACTCTTGAACAGGTATCAAACTGAGCCTGTTGGTTCAGGGGTAAAATCGGAAATTAGATGTATTTTTTCAGATTTTTAAGGTTTCATCACCCGGAGGATTTATTAAATTCCTCTTGTTCTTCCAGCGTCGCCCATAAACACGAGACAATCGCAAGAACGAAGCTCTTGCAGATCTGAATGTAACCTGTTGAGAGCTAAACGAGATAACCCACCGTAATGTGGGAATGTAGCGGTCTTAACAAACAAAACAGGAGGTTCCTCCGAGAGAATTCGGAATCAAATGGACCGGATGCAAAATAAAGTGGAGAGGAAAAGCTTGACGGTACCTAGGATCGGAGCGGCATCAAGATGCTGGAGCGGCGATTGGTGAGCAATCGGTGAGTGGAGTCGCCGAATCGAATGTTATAGTGAGTCGTCGGAGTGACCGGAGCCATCGGAGTGGATTCGAACACGAGAGAGGAGGAGACTTGAGAGGACAGAGAGAAGCAAAGTAAGAATGTAAAATTAAAGAAGTAAGTGCATCAAAAGTTCTAAAATTTATCATAAAAGTGCAATTGAGTAATAAAATATATAAAAAAAAAGTGCAATCAAATCACACAACTTGTCAAATAGATTTAATCAAGTTCTTCTATTAACTTCATTAAATTAAATTAACAAAAAATGCCGACATGACTTTTTAAACATTTGTCCGTTTTTATGTTTTTTTTAGAATACCTTTCTAAAATTTCTTAAATCTAATTAATTAAGATTTTGGTGATCAATGCGATGTCGTTTTAGTCTTGCATTTTATGCTTTGTTAAGCTAATGTCGTTTTAGTATTGTACTTATAAATTTTAGGATTCGATTATATTTTCGTGACAAATCTTAACGCTATTCAATGCAATCATCTCAAAACTAAAAAGGGAGTACTTAATTAAGAGTGAGTATTAATAATTGGTCAAACATCAATTCTAACCCGATTCTACCCTAAGGCTTCGATCCGGACAAGCCCCCGTGTGAACCGGTCAGGTAAGCCCGGTTCGGACCGGCTCTCGGGTTGAACTTGTCCAAATGCACCCCCCCCCCCTCCTACGATCCCACTGTCCCTATTGCGATAAGGTGAGCGAGAGATGGCACTGTGCGTGACAACCGGCCGTACTCTTTTTTTTTTTGGACCGTCTTATTTTGCTTATTAGTACGACATTTCCACCTTCGAATATGGTCTTGGGGGAAGTGGCCCGTCCAGCAGCTGAAGGCTCATGTGTCCGGTTCAATCTTACAGCGTAGAAGTGTAGCTCAATTAACGCCAGCCATCACATAGTATTTATTTCACATAATCAAATCTAACGACCCATACGGATTGAAGGTTACATGAGTAGAATATACAAAGATACTAATCGAACGGATTGTCGCGATTGATCTTTTACTGTCGCGGTTAATTCCTTGACCATAGCCTGTCCATCCCAACAGCATAAGTCGAGCCTAGAGAAAATTACAAAAAAGAGTCATGAGCCTATTTGTGCCAACCAGTGTTTTTTTTTCTTTTTCCCGAGTGTTTTCTTTCTCGACTTGATTACCGGCGGGTACACTGATGATCACTCTAGCCAGTTATGATCGTCGTTTTGGCATCCGCCGGTGGTCCGATGGCGAACCTCGAGCTGCGACGGCCATCCTTGAAGTCCTAGTGGCCGGAGCTCGCATGATCGACCATCGATCACCTCTGTTCTTCCCTCTATGTTTCGCTAGTTGTTCGAGTTATTACTATAACTAAAGCTAATCCTTGTTTCACATCTCTTCAATTTCAGTTTGAGCTACATATTTCCGCCCAAAGTTTGTCGGAGTAGCTCAATTCCATAATCAAAGATCATCACAACAAGGTAGGTGCCTCTAAACTCTAGCAATTTCAATTCTCGGATGAACTGAATTGGCATAACTGCAAAAAGTTTGGGACTGAATCGACCAGAAAAATAGTTTAAGATTGATTGACACAATTTTAATAGGTTAACTGCTTTTGTGATAATTTCCTTTGTCGATTATCAGTATCCGTCAAAATTGCATCCAAATTGCATACAATTTGTATGCACATCTCTCCTTTGATTGTGCACATCTTAATGAGATGCTATCTTAGAATTATTATCTAATAAAGTCTATTGATGTATTCTTTGTTAATATATATCGAAATATACACAAATTATATCTCTGATACCATATTGCGACGCTCTGGATTTAATTCATATATGCGCCTTTTGACATGACGACAACAATTAACTTTTGAACTTCAAAAGTAAGTATGCTCACGTGGGAATAGAAGGTACCCACCTATACGCCAAAGGACAAAACCATGCGGCTCGATATGGGTTTGGACTGAATCGGCCAGAAAAACAATTTAGGACTAATTGACATAGTTACAATAGATTGAGGATTTTTTGGTAACTTGCTTGTCGAGCTCATGTCTCTTCAATTTATAGTCATTCCCTTTGATCAATCACGGCGTTTGACCCTCGATCAACTCTAATAGCCACCGATCAATCTCAAACCATGACAGTGACTTAAGAGTGATCGATGTAATTGCAACAGATCGAGGACTTTTTGGTAACATACTTGTCAAGCTCTTATCTCCTCAATTTATAGTCATTCCCTTTGATCAATCATGGTGTTTGTCCCTCGATCAACTCTAATAGCCGCCTATCAATCTCAAACCATGACTGATCAGTCTTCATTGGAACAATCGATTCAAAGTTAATTAGAGGACTAAACTAAATTCATCTTCTTTTTTGGGTCGAAAATTCATCAGCTTATGCGTTAGTTTTTGAATAAAAACCACACATCGGCTTTTACCCTTCTGACCCCTTTTAATATAAAGATCATGCTTGCTACAATCATGCCAATATTTTTTGTAATTCAACTAGCTTGATTTTCTCCGCCTCATTTTGGTAAAGATCGTATGTGGATAGATCAGATCATCCTTCAAGCCAAAATTAATAAGATTCCATAAAATCCAATCTACAGATTTCCCAATCAAGATCCAAAACGTAGACATCTGGTTTGTCACCAACAGGAAGTCACGCTTCAAGGTCATTTTCGTACCCAAATTAAATGCTATTCTGATTTTCTTGCAGGTCTGGATCTGCAGACCCCATCAATTTTCCTCACCCACCACCATCACCTCGGCACGCATACGCATCACGGCTTCGACCGGTTACAGCCATTGATGAACTGTCCAGGGATCAAAACAATCATAAAGGTCGGAAATTTTTGATGCAGACTCGAGTTGCAGCAACTGCTTCGAATGTCAAATCGGTTCCGCCATTGATGAACTGTCCGGAAGACCACAACAAATCAAAAAGGTCGGAAATTTCCGATGCAGACTTGCTTTGCAGCAACTGCTTCGAACATCATTCGATTCGCTCCATCGTTCTGCCGTCCACAACCACATACAAACGCCAAAAATGCTTAAAGCTGTGATCTTTCACAAACGAAAAGATCGTATAACTTCATTTGGAGATGATAATACTGCTGCTACTACATCACAGACGTTTCATACTCTATACATTAACCAGGAACTCGAGACTAGATCTCCAAAGCAATCCAAAGCGACAATCTTCCCAACCCAACAAACAGAAAAAAGAGAGAGAGAAATGGAAATTACAGTATCAAAGCTGATCACCAACCTAAATTCAGCTACAAACTAGATTTGACCGAACAAGAAGACACCGATGAATCCTACCGAGAGAGGAAAAAGTTGGCCTTTTTCGCCGAAGCTGTACACAAATTAGAGCCTAACTACATAAGCCTTAAAGAGTCCGTAGTAGTAGTCACCACAACAACAATCGCCTAAACCGAGTCACGACCTCGGCCACTCCCCCTTGAAAAAATAAAGGGAAGATCGAGGGTCGCGTGACTCGAAAACACCATCGAATTCCCAACTTTCGCATGGGAAACCAACCAAACCACGCCCAATTCACTGGCATACGCTAATTTAGCCGCAAAAGCCGCCTCAGATCACTCGTCGGGTCGGCAAATCCCTCCAGACCGCCGGTCTTCTTGGTAAAAAACGCCGGCATCGGAACCGAGCTCGGCGGCGGCGACGTGATAAACGCCGACCCTGCATAAAACCCGGGCAGAAGTTGGTCTGACCCAGCACTGAATCGGGCCAACTCAGCCTTCTGGGTCCGAGCTTCGGCCAATTCGTGAGCTGGACTCACACTACCCGCGCCTTCCTCGGTTCTTTTAGCCTCGGTTTCGACTTTCCGCCCCAAAGTCGCCGCCGGCGCGGCCACCTCCTCGCCGCGCTTCAGAATCCTGACTTGACCCATGACGAGGTTCTTCGCCGGCGGTGCAGGAGGCGGCGGGGTCGCCACAGACTTGGCGGGGCTTTTCTTCCGGCCGCTTTGATGGGCGCGGTTAGAGTTGGGTTTGGTCTTGGTCGGTGGTTTCGCACGAGGTTGTGATGGGCTGCGCTTTCGGGGAAAGAGGGGGTCCGCAATGAAATGGTTCTGGGGATGTAGAACTGCAACACCCATCTCTCTGTATCGGGAAAGAATCAACAAGGACAAAATGAACGTTTTGAAGCTCGAGACAGCTACGACCCCTGATGAAAGAAAGGAGCTAACTTTGATGGGGCGACAGAGATGAAAGCTCAAGCAAAAAAAACAAGTTACTCCGGCATATCTCAAGGGACGGCGAAGAGGGATGGCTTTATAGCATTGGGGAAGACGACGGGCATTTGTTCCCGAAAAAAGAATAAAAGAGGATTTGGTGGCTTGGTGGGGGAGGCAAGACGAGAAGGCTTAAGGAACCGCCTCGAGTCAACTGACGTGGTTGTCACTCGCCGAATGGTCTCATCGTAACCCTAGTTTTAAAATGGAATTTGTAAAATACTTCTTTGACCTCGTCTTTGGACAAAGAGAACTATGAAATGTTGAACGCAAAGAAAATGCAACGTCCTTTTTTTTATTTATTCCCGAAACAATTTGATGACCTAAATCAGATAGCTACGTGAGCATAAGAAAATAGCTTAAAAATTAGCAATAAAAAACGAGTCTCATTTTCTTACATAGAAGAATTTTAAAAAAAAGTAAATATAAGCAAAATTATTACCCGAAATTAGTTTGATTGGTCATCATGACTTGAAGGGGGCTCAATTCAAAATATCAACCCTGGAAAGAGGAGGACTCGATGATTATTTCTTCCTCGAAATCAAAAGTAAAAATTTTAGCAGATAGGGATCCCGCAAAAGCTTCTTTTGAGGAATGGGCGAAAGCAATTCATTTCTTAAGAATAATAATTAAAGCCTCTAATACTAATACTTGGATCTAGAACTTAAGTTCCAATGCTTACTATTTCAATAATCATATCGATGGTTTGGAAGAGATATCTCGGACAGCATTTTATACTCATTTCGGTCAATTTTTCATTATCTTTTTTTTAGTCGAGTGACGTGTATTTCGATGTTTTGTTAACGTTGCAATAAGTTAGCAAATTATATTAATTTCGGGAAGAATAGATCAAAAACACTTTGGAAATGTTAGTGATTATCGGTAATTACTTGAAAATTTGTGAGTAAAGAAAATTTTGTGAATGAATCGAAATAATCAGAGGATATCGAGAAAAAAAAAAGGGCATGTGGGGGAAAATGAGAGGGTCATCGGTCAAACGCGACGGCGCGTGGTGTGGAGAAGCAACGAGGAAAGCGCGTGCGCCAAAGGTTAAGTCGCCCCCTCGAAGAAAGCGCCGGAGAAGGAGCGACCCCACCGTCCATGACGTGTGACCGACGGCCTGTCGTGGCGCGATAATCTCCTTTCTGCCCTTAACTCATTGCCCCTGATGGCTCCCCGTAATTCCGAAAATGCCGAGCAGATTTCCACGAATGGGGAGAGGCAGTATGGTAAAAAAGACGAAAGGCGGTCGACCATGTTGGAGGCGGACGGTTGGCGGAGCGTGATTGGAGCACGCGTCGCATGGCGGCATGAATTGGTCGGCCGACTTTGTCGGGGGGGCGGGGGTGGGGGGGATTTGGGGATTGGAACCGCCATGAGATGAGCTGTATTCGGTTACATTGCTTGGCATGGACGGCGTCGCGTCGCCATTGTTTGGCCAGAAAATTCTCTGGAAAAGACGTCAATTTTATTTTCCTTTTTCGCCCCCACATAGGTCAGGGTCAGATGGCCCAAAGGGGCTAAGGATCGGATTAGTTCTTGACAGCCAGGACCCGGACACAGGGCCTGAATAGTTGACTCGAATAGTCAACGTTATCGATGTGCACGTTTATAAATAGTTCTCGTGTGGCGCATATCTAATCCGATCCGAATCTCCTCAAGAACGAAGATTCAACCATTGATCCTCCCGATTATCAATCTTTTAGAACCCAAAATCGGATCGAATTGGACCAATTGGTCCAGTTCGATCCTCAAATAGTTTCATTACACCAAAAACATGCCCAAAAAAATGCTCTGTTCGATTATGGGCACAAAGAATAGTTTCGAACATTTTGATGGCTTTCAAAGCCATGGGGGCGATTGGCGCAAATCTTGGTTTGAACTTTGGCATTTTCGGACTTGCCCATGTCAAGTTTTGATCAGGTCGATGCGAAGATTACACCACATCAAAATTTCTCGGACATCAGTTTTCGAACATGTTCTTTAAAAAAAAATCATGCACCATGCCAGCATTATTGCACCATATCTTAGGAACTCTTGGCAATCGGCGCAATGGACATGGGCACAGGGTAGCGAGCTAGGAAGTGCAAAAAAAAAGAAACAAATCCTTGGGTTACTTTTAGAAAATAACAAATAAAATAAAAATTTGAATATGTCCGATCTTAGGCCCATGGAATTGGGAATCGGACCACATGACCACCGATTTTAATTTTAAGAATCGCGAACCGAATTGCTACCCTCAGGAATCGACAACCAGACCACTAGTCTCAATTTGGTCCGGGCAGTCTCGATCTAATCGGTTTGATTGGCTCGCTTCTAGC
This sequence comes from Psidium guajava, assembly GCA_016432845.1. Lineage (NCBI taxonomy): Eukaryota > Viridiplantae > Streptophyta > Magnoliopsida > Myrtales > Myrtaceae > Psidium > Psidium guajava. The sequence goes on along the minus strand of CM028229.1, from coordinate 30,952,032 downwards.
AAGTATTGCTGTCGAAAAGTCATCGATAGTTAATAATTAGCATGTAGCAGTGATAGCCAGACTTGATTCTCGCCGCTAGGTTCATGATCAGATCTAGTCATAACATATCGCGACGGATTTGCTAAAAAATTTCGAATAATCATTGTCCTTCAAATTAATAATGGATAAGCAGGGCAATGATTTTGTAGGTGATTTATCATCTTTTCAATTAGTGGGGAAGCGGCACGCAAATCTCAAACCACCGTGATAATTTTCGCTGGGCGACGTGGGTCTGATTTACGGCGAGGCGCTTCAACGAAGCGATAAAAGAAGAGGAAAATCAACAACATTCTTTCGGATATGGAGGTGGCAACCGAAATTCTAAGGTTTGCTTTATAATTAGCATGAATATAGATAGGGAAAAAAAATCGAATTCATGTTGTTTTTTTGTCTGGTTCATGATGTATACGTTTGTCTCTTGGTTGCTTAATTTTGACTATTGAAAGGTTCTTTCTTCATTTGGACCTTGATAAAAAAATATTGTTTTAGTAGATCATGTGGTTAAGCATTTGGATTGGGCTTTGAGGTTTTAAAGTCTCTTAGCCAAATGCAAATAGTACTTGGTTTGTTTTTGTTTTTTTTTTCTCAATTTTGAACAAATGCAATTGCATTTCCAAAAGCTCCTAAAAGTCTTTAGCCTAAAGTAGTTTTAAATGTGCTTTGAAGAGTCGCATTTCTAGAATGCAATTATAAATTTTTTTAATTATTTTAATCCTTTTATTTTCTTCTTTATTTCTCTTTTCTTTTCTCTTTCCTCTGCCAATCGTGGACTTTGGCGACAATGGCCACTCGACAATTGACCATCAAGCGTGGGTCAGCCATCTAGAGGCTTGAAGATGCAAGCCTCGGGGTTGTCGGCCTCGAGAAAGGTCATGCCTCGCCTAATCTGGCTCGACTGTGCTCAACCTTGAGTGAGCGAGGCTTGCCATGCTATATTCGGTGAGGCTCAGTCTCGCTCAACGCCAATAAGGCGAGGCTGAGCTTGGCTTGTGGTCGATCGCTGGCTGCCGCCGTGGTCGGTGATCGGTTGAGAAGAAATTAACACATCAACAAGGAAAAAATTAAAGAAAGTAATTAAAAATAAAATAATTAACAATAAGAAGTAATTTTTATTCGAAAATAAAAAATAATAAAAATATCAAATTATTCACAAAAGGGTATTTTTTGTTTACTAAATGACATTTATGCCAAAATTGATTTCTCATGTATTTTTAGAATATACTTTAACTAATATTATTTGCATTTTAGAAATTCCTTTTAACCTAAAGTATTTGCATTTTCCCAAGGGCATTTCCCCATAGCCGAATCAAACAAGCCCCAAGTTACTATTGAAAGGTTCTTTCTTCATTTGGACCTTAATAAAGAATGTTGTTCAGTAAATCTTATGGAAAGTTAGGTGCACCCAACATGCTTGTCGTCCTAAAAAAGCATATCATTTGTATAATTCTGAATTTTATATATTGGGTTTGCTTGCCCTATTAATTAGGAGAAAAAGTCTTTTGCTGCTCCACTAACGCAATTGAATTTACCCTTAATTCAATTGTTTCTGGGGTCTAACTATGGTTTCGTCCCAAATTCAAGTTTTCAACGGTGTGAAGTGATGGTAGACTCGGGATGTTTCATCTCCTTCCTGGTGGTCAACAGTAGAATTTCGGGTCGGCCAATTTGAAGCCCAACTAAGGGAAATTAGTAGGCCCATGACACTCCATGTTGGGCCTCACAGGCTGATAGAAGAGAGATCAGTATCAGTGAAGGGCCCACTTCGCAGACATCGCCATGAACCAGGAGAGGATCAACTCTCGAGATCAGTTGAACCATGGTTTTCTCTTGGTTCTCGGTGCCACCTTCAGTTTTGGACGACTATGACCCGACCCGACTTGGACATTTCGTCATAAAGCCCGCTTCAGCTCGATTGATCTCGTGCTAAGCCCCCCGAGTCGATGGCCAGGCCCAGCCTCAACGATCATATTTGATTGGAACATAACATAAGGTATTAGAGAAATCAGGTTTCCCGCGAGTCCTCCTTGAATCTCATGTCCTAACTTGACGAAACGGAGCTACCGGCGTACCTCGAGCGGTCTGCCCGACGCCCGGATGCTACCAGCAATATTTTGCTGCACAACAAATCTGTACTTCGGTCTTCAACGTGGTGGTTTATTCTATCTCTGGTCCATCGATTTGATGACCTAACTTCTTATCTAGCTTTGAGGTCTTTGTTTGCGCAAGCATTTATGACCTACCAAGGAAAGAGGGCCCTCCGCGGCTATTTTGGCCGTGTGGTCCGAGTTTCACTATCCAGATTGGTGGTTCTGGTTCACAGAACTATAGTGATAGGGCTGAGAGTGGTTGTACTTTTGCATGTTTAACTTGGCTTGAAAAATGGGGAAGCGACATGTTTCTTCTCGGTATCAAGAGTTGGTAAAACCACACCCATTGCCATTGTTCTAAATAATGTTGGGTAGGAGAGCATTCTCATTCAAAGCAATCAATCTCACTTTAAATAAAAGTATTCATCTGATGCATGCTGTTCAACTAACCCACCCCAAAGTTCTCTATTATGCATGTGGAAAATCCTGTAGATAAACGGGTTGGTAATGATTGTCGGCGGCTGACACATCACGACTGTTAGATAGTTTAAAGGGAGATCATATGAATATAAAAAGCAGATTATGAGTATCGGCACGTAAAATTTCACTAAGGAGGGGTGGACAGTACACACATTCGTGAAATGAATTATTGGAAAGTCTTATCCAAAACTTAAATTGACTGGTAAAGGTAGATTGCAGTGAATAGAAAGAGTATATATGACCCGTTGTTTGTTGGGTTTAATGCATAAATGCAACGAAGTAAAGCATAAAAGCGAGTAAGAGATATCAAAATTTTATCCTGTTCAGTAGAAGATTTTATTATAAGTGAAATTCATGTACTTTCTTGTCATTGGAGAATATAAATCACACCCTAATATTATCTAATGACGTGGGACAATATTTTAGCACATGAAAATACGCCTCATTTGGAGTAAATTAAGATTCCCAAATGGATGGACAAGTGATTTAGGTCTAGAATTCATGTGGGTTCTTCAGCCTTTTGCATGAAAAGAAGAGCCGAGGACAGATGGTGTAGGGCTCTAGACTAAATAAGCTAAAGTAGGATTATTAAAATGCATAGAGCATCACATAAGCAATGCAGGACCCAAACAAACGAAGAGATGATAAAGTCCACATGATTATCTTAAACAAAAGACAATGTCCCACGCAACTTCCAACATTAGAAAAATTAATAATGCTTAATTATATTTAGCTTTTTCTCCCTACGTTTCTGTATGATACATGTTTGTAAAAAGTTCTTTATTGTGACTATTGATGGACTAGGGGAGCAGACGACATCATACATCCACAGGAATAGGTAAAAAATCAATAATTTCACAGGTTGCATAGATAAATAAAAGAATATTCTTTTCTTTTTCATTTGGGTGATAGGTAAAAAATCAATAATTTCACAGGTTGCATAGATAAATAAAAGAATATTCTTTTTTTTTTCATTTGGGTGAGTAGATTTTTTTTTTCCCCTCTTTGTGAAAGAAGATGCTTTAAGCCACCTCTTTCCATCCGGGCATTGGCTCAGCAAAACCGAATTTCCAAGCCTGTCCAAAAAATATTCTGTCTTTACATGCCATCTGCTGCTCAACAGCTTTTTCTTTGGTGGGTGTGGGTATAGATTGTGCTGCTGCTCATCGGCTGCTCACATGATTGTGTTGCAGAGAAGTCGTCAAACTCAACCCCAGCAAGATTTTGCTTTTTGTACGGTCTCCTCTTTTGCCTCCCTTTTCCCTGTTCATTCAAAGGAACAAAAGGAGGGGGCTTTAGGAAAAAGAAGAAAAAGTTCAGGAAGCTACAGATTACCAGAGCTCAACTCTTTCTGGGATTTCTAATTTCTCAGATGCCTCCATCCTCACGGGTTCCTATGAAGGAACAGAAGAGAAAGAACGAAGTTTCAGCTTCCTTTCCATTTGGACTGATGCTATGATTTACCTTCCTCAATCCTTCTCTCCATCTCCTGTTTGCTTGCTGTCAGCTTGATCTCCTGTTTGTCCTGCTTCTCTCCGGGTGAGTGTCCAAAGTCAGCTTTGTGGCCCTTGTCTCCCTCAAAATTTATTCTTGTTGAAGAATCTCGAATGTCATCTTATATTGCCGAAGTTATTCATTCAATCAGTTAGTCAATCGGCAGGTGACTTCTATTTTGTTTGACCCGAAATCGTATCTTCTTCTGGTTTCTCCAAACGAACTGCTTGGATATATCAAAGTCTTGTGAACTGTTCCGTGCTTCTAAAATTCACAAGTTACAAGTCTCATTCAGTCAAGGACCTTGGTTTGTAGGTGTGAAGTGCCAAATGGACTTACAAAAGAAGTTACTTATTGCACTCAGTGTTGCTTGCTCTTCGCTGGTTGCCAGTGTGCTCTTTTCTGTATGTTGGTGGAGTTTTCGCAGCAAGCGTAAGCGCAGAGCACAAAGAGATGGTGCTCAGTGCTCAGGTATTCATTTTATGCCAGGATCCAGTTTTAGGTGCTTTCAAATATTGATTGTCTTTGGCCGTAAAAAAAAAATGTCGATCGTCTGTTTGAAGATATTCAAATTAATTAGCATGGTTATCGACTAGAGCACTACACGAAGCTTACTTTGCTTTATTGTACATCGATGGTGGTTAGATTCTGAGGAAGCAGCAATGGGGCTGTCAGTGACTTCATTGTTGGATAGATTCAGTTCCTTGAAGATGGTTAACAGGAAAGTCTCTATTCTAGTGATGGACTTAAAGATGTTGGAAAAGGCGACGGATGGTTTTAAGGAGAGCAATATATTGGGGCAAGGTGCATTCGGCTGTGTTTACAAGGGGATGTTGGATGATGACATGCATATTGCTGTCAAGAAGCTTGATTGTGGAAGCCAAGATGCCTCCAAAGTATATGAGGTGAAATATTACTTTAAACCATCTTGTTATTGTCATTTTTAATCATCAGAAGTTTGTTCTGCGTTTTTGGTATTTTATTAGGAGGCTTCTTGTGATTGCAGAGTGAGGTGGGTTTCTTAAGTAAAATGCAGCACAAAAATATCATCATGCTGTTGGGTTACTGTATCCATGGCGGGGCGAGGTTTATTGTTTACGAACTAATGCAAAATGGTTCTTTGGAGACTCAATTGTATGGTAAAGAACTTTTCCATCATTTTACTTACAATTTTAATAGAGGTTGAGTGTGGATATTAAAGAAGGAAGCAATTCTTTTCTGTTAACACTACTTCCGTCAGGGTCTTCAAATGGTTCAGCATTGACATGGCATAAACGGATGAAAATAGCTCTTGACACGGCTAGGTGAGGCTCTAGGGTCACTCAAGTTCATTATTTATATCAAATGAGTGTAGTGAAAAATAATTTGGGGTGTGTTGACCAGAGGCTTAGAGTATCTGCATAAGCATTGCAAGCCGCCAGTCATTCACAGAGATCTGAAGTCAGCTAACATACTTCTAGATGCTGACTTCAATGCCAAGGTAATATTAATAATCAGACTTGGTAAAATATTTCAAATCTCCATTTTGAGTTTTCACCGTACTAACATATGCACACAAATTCTATCATGGTTCTCTCTCTCTCTCTCAGCTTGCAGATTTTGGGTTAGCTGTGACCGAGGTGACCCGGAAGAAAAACAGGGTAAAGCTTTCGGGCACTTTGGGTTATGTAGCCCCAGAATATGTCTTGGACGGTGAGGCAACAATATCCATGACTGCAATGTATTGATGACTTTCTTGTGTCTGTTTGTTACATGGTTTTGACAGTAACTTTGAGTTTTCATGGGCATTGGAAGGTAGAATATGGTAGATGCAGAATCAAGGAAAGTGACGCTTAGGATATTCGTGTTATCCAATGGCAAGAACCATCTTGAGCATGCATTTTCAGCTGGAAAGAGCTACTTAACATCTCCATTTCTGAGGATTGTAGTACTTTGGCTGTTTGTCATTAAAGCCAAATATGGAAAGAGTTCCTTGGAAGAATCACCATATGTTTGACTCCTGGATTGAGTATAACATTATTAACATGTCTCTCATTAAGATGAAATTTGGAGGGCACACTTTTACTCGTTTCTGCATAATGCTCGGGGCTAAGTACATGTGGAGGTTAGCTTTAATGCTGTTGAATGTGCGAATAGTTCTTCTGGATCATCTTTCCATTTAATTCAGCACGTGAAATGAAGTTATTATTCGAATAGCTAGATACTAAGATTCTTGTTTTGCAAACCTGAGTTAATTTGTTTGTCATCTCCTTCTTGAAAATTTACTGAACTTCGATTACCTTGTGCAGGTAACTTGACTGATAAGAGCGATGTCTATGCTTTTGGAGTTGTGCTTTTGGAGCTCCTCTTGAGAAGAAGGCCTCTAGAGAAACTAGCACCCACTCAGTGCCAATCTGTTGTTGCATGGGTATAGCTAGTGCCATAAAGTCTGATAGATTCTTTAATGCATGTGAGGAATTAAATTTTGACAGTTGAAAGGGCTGTCTTATCTCAATATGCACAGGCCATGCCTCAGCTGACCGACCGATCTAGGCTTCCAGATATTGTGGATCCCATAATTAAAGATACAATGGATGTCAAGCACTTATACCAGGTTCCTATATTAACTTCATTCATTTTAATTAGTTGTCTGGTCTTCCAAGCCAATTCCTCTGTTGAAAGTTGCTAGTATTGATGGACAGAAGTTGATTTAGGTTGCGATAATTCAGCATTTTCTAGTCTTTGCAATTACAGTTTATAGGTTAAGATTAATAAAATCTGCTTCATGCTTTATATAGAACTTGACAGTTTAAGCTTAAGTATCATCGTTTTGGGATTACTGAAATGTGGGTTTTAATATATTTGTAGGCGGCTGCTGTTGCTGTTTTGTGTCTGCAACCAGAACCGATCTACCGGCCACTGATAACGGATGTACTGCACTCTCTCATTCCGCTTGTACCCATTGAGCTTGGGGGAACACTTAAGACCTAGCGATCAGCACCCTACTGATCATATAATATATTCTGGAGATACGGTTGGTCTCAAGTGGGCACCGGTTTAGTCAAGATCGTCGATGAGAGTTTCTGCGTATATATAGTAATAGGCGATTTGCAGCTTATATTGAAAGAGAATCGGCTTGACAGAAGAGAAGGAGGTGCGTGCTCTAACATCATCGACGAGATGCAGCTGTACAGGAGAAATTCATAGTCAGGCGAACAACAGTACTTCATTTAGGTGACTATAGATTAGGTACATTCGGTTAACTGCTCGTGCTTCTTCTCTTCGCATTTTGATAATTACGCCCAGGAAAAGAATCGAATCATGAAGCTTTTGGGAGCAAACAGAGTCATCGGCAGTATTCCCTAGATTTTTTTTTGTTGGAGAAGCTCAATTGTAACTTGATGCTTACGCTGTCCTTTTCCTTCATGGATCCAGAATTCCACCATTGGTGAATGCCCTTGTGTGCAAGAGGGGTTCACTGATAAGTTCCATTAGCTGTAGCAACTCTTGACAACTTTGGTCTTGGCATATCCGAAAGATGGTCGAAAAACAAGACAGGCCAAAGTACAGGTTTGACATTGAGATTGGGTCGCTGCTGATGCGGCGGTGACTAAAATAGGCGAATGAGGGTATCTGAAACGCCCGACTCCGTCGAACCTTCGACTAATGGTTCCATGCCATTCCAAGAAAAGGGAATTGCAAGAAGCACCAACTTACTATTTTGGTGTGGAGATTCAGGCTGTGTCGAGAAGAACAACCCATTTCATCAGTATCCAGTAGCATAATTTCGCCACCACCGTTAAACGCTTGAGAGCGCATCTTCAAAGCCAGTTCACCTGATGGAAGAGAACAGCGGATCCTGTTGCTGTCATTCGCATAACGAAGCGCTCACGAGGTGTATGTCCTTATATCATCAGTGTGAACGCGGTTGAACGTAAGGAAGTGTCATTTGGTGAAAAGCATTTGGACATTCTGCCTGGTCTCATTCGACAATTTAGCTCCTACCATGTGAATTAAGAGGCAACAAGCAAACTGCAACTCAATTTGCTGAATGAGAGATGATCCAAATTAAGCATGTTGAAGTCATATTATTCACGGTCAACGCATAGCTAGGTCACTATGGCGACACCAAGAAAGAGAAATTGCAAAATTAAAGAGATGATGAAGACAGGAGATCACAACACCATACTTTGTTTTGGCATATGTGTTTCTCTCTTGCACACTATTGCTGAAATTAACACTTCTAATCTTTGTTTTCCCCTAATGAAAACGGAAAAAACCAGCGTGGTTCACCCGAATTAAGCATTGGATAGCAAGTGGAGAACATCACACACCACACTGAAAACAGCAAAAAACAGAGAAAAAGGCGGAAGCATGCATTTCCATTTCAACCATCACGAAAAAAATTAGAAGAGAGAGACCTACTATGAGATGAAATGCTATGTTAACGAATATTGTAAAAATATGGTTCGAGTTTGACCTCATGAACAAACACGATCTAAAAGGAAATACACTGAAATCAAACCCTACTCGAAGTCGGCGCGACAAGAGGGTGCTCACGTTGATGCATATGAATATATTCGGATTGTGGGAGTCTTAATGTGCGGTTGTTCATGAATGCGTGCATGTGCACAGGAATGCTTCTTCATGCGGCCCGTTGATTTACACCAAAGTGGAGTATTTTGTCATGACATCAAGTTTGATATGAATTTCGTCCATGAAGAAGAAGGAGTCTCTGTTTGGAGCCGATTAAATGTTGCAAGTAATACTCGTGCCATTTGTTTACAAGATTGACAGATTGTTTCGTGAGATGTGATAATCGAACACTGCTTCAGTAATTTGGGATCAGGAAGTTTCAGCAATTTGAATGTGTTTGTAATCTCCATTTTGTGTCGCTTTTTCGACTGCTTGTTTTCGTTAACCAAATTCAAATAAGAAGTACCTTGAGGTTTTCCTGCACTGACGGTGAAGCTAAAGCAGGGGTAGCAGCTGAAGCGAGAGACAGCATTGTGGAAGCCATCTGACTCAGGAGACTATGAACTATGGAGCCAAATCGATGTGTTTTGAACTGAAGATACAAGAAATGCAGATTCAGAGAGATTAGTTGATTAACCAACTGGTCTGCGACGTGCAAATAATGATCAAGAGATCAAACTAGCGTAAATCATTACTTCAGAATATGAATGTAAAAGCAAAAAGAACCCAAAAAGTTCAAGACTCACTTTAGAGAGAGAGAGAGAGAGAGAGAGAGAGAGAGAGAGAGAGAGAGAGAGAGAGAGAGAGAGAGAGAGAGAGAGAGAGAGAGAGAGAGAGAGAGAGAGAGAGATGTGGCACGACAAGAAGTCAATAACGTGGAGGGGATGAGACGGTGAAGATCGTTTGGAAAGTTGGTTAAAGAGTGGTTGATAGTCCTTTCTTGTTCTGCTTTTCCTTGAAGATTGATTGTTTGTATCTTGAAATTTTACTCTCAAGACAAGTTGCCTGCTGTATTTTAATTTGATTTTAGGCAGGTTGAGTTATCCATTTGACCATGAGAGTGAAATTTCTCTAGTTTTGATGGTTCCAATGAATTGAGAAAGATTGCGAAGAGTTCTTTATTGATCTTAGATAGCATAGTAAATGATAAAGAAGTTAAATTTACGAATATTGGAACAAGGGAAAAGCATAAAAAAGTTATAATAAACCTATTGCATTGGTGCCAATTCAATTCTGAATCTTTTACATTCGTGCCGATTTAGTCAATCCGGTAAAGTTTGACTGAAAATTGCTAATGTGGACATCCATTATCCTATGTGGCATGGCTGGCATTGATGAGGCATTTTTAAATATTTTTAATTATGAATTTCTAATAATTTTTTGATTTTTTTTTCTTTTTTCTTCCTTTTCTTTTGTTGCAATTTCTTTTTGGTTTGGGACCTAGCAATGGTCGGCAACAGGGAGAGGGCATCCAGGGTCAACAAGGGTCGGCCGGCGGCCATTGTTGACTCCCAATCCAAAAAAATTGCAAAGGAAAGAAAAAGAAGAAAAAACCAAAAAAATATTTAAAATATTAAAATAATAATAAAAAAGCCACATCAGCGTCATCCATGTCATGTAGGATAACCAGTATACACGTTAGTGATTCCTAGCCAAACTTAGTTGGATTGACTCAATTGTCATAAATGCAAAAGGTTTAGTATTGAATTGGTACAAATAAAAAAAAAGTTTAGGACTAAATTTGCATCAATAAAAGGTTTAAGATGAATTGACACCAATGAAACATGTTTAAGACCGAATTGACACCAATAAAGGGTTTAGGATTGAATTGGCACTAATACAATAGGTTTAAGACTAAATTGGCACAAATGTAATAGGTTTATGATTTTTTTGACACTTTTTCCCTTGAACAAATTTTGGTAGCAATGTAAATTGTATGAGGAGATGAAAGATTGCAGAAAGTAATGGACCATGAATGTCCTGTGATTGATTGAGAGAACCTTTACAAAGAATACACTACTGGGTTTATGTAGCCCATTATCAGCGGTTGATTACAAACAGTTGCCGATGAGTTACATAAGTAATACGTGGCTCCGATTATTTTATAGCAACACTTATTTATAAGAAGTTACAAAAAAAATTCTGAAATTACCGGTTGTACTACTTAGCAGTTATGCCTTTGTGTTGATATCCCAGCAGATCTTCCTTCCATACATGATCATACCGCTTTAACACGAAATATATTTACTTAGTAGTTATGCCTTTGTGTTGGCATCCTAGCAGATCTTCCTTCCATTCATGATCATGTCACTTGTTATCGATAACTTCGTCGACCAACTTTTTTTTTTTGATCGGAATTGTTGACTAACTTTTTTTTTTCATGTAAGATAGAGAATGGAATTGTTTACCAACTTAACTACCGACGTGTATTGGATGTTAAAAAGTTTCAATTGCAATTATATCTACACTAGGAAAACAAGCCGAAAAATTTATGATCACAATAAAATCTAGGAGAAATAAAGTGAAAAATAGAACAATAAAACTAACATTTCTCTACTTTGATGTATTGTTAGTGCTTGCTCAGATTACAAGAAGTGGTTAAACTCTCAGAATGATGAAAATTAAATTCAAAAAAAGAAAAGCAACATGAAAAAAAAGGTTTGTATGAGAGAGGGTGCGAAAGAAGCAGCGCTAAGGTGAAAAAACAAAAAAGAAGTCTTTTGAGAGTGGCAACTGGCAAGGGCAAGATTTGTCTAGCTCCATTTATTTTATGAAAAATGAGTGATTTGGAAAGTTTTTGCCTAAAAATAAATGGTTAGTTAATGAGAAATGTTTTTGTTATTGGTAAAACTTTCTATCTAAAAATTTTCGTGGACCATGAAAATATTTTTGTTCATTTTGGCTTGCGATATACATGATCATTCTTAAAAAAATATTTATCAAATTACTTATTTTTTGCGAGAGAAATGGAGCCTCAGTAAAGTTGAAACGCAACATGATGGTTGTGTATTCAACGTAGTAATATGGGTTACCAAAACTAGAAATTGCTCGATTCATGATTGTTTTGATGTGTTGGCTCTAGGCACACCAGAATCGCATTTGTCATATTGAGTAGATCAGATCGTGATCTCAAGATTTTCAGTTAGATGAAAAGTAGAAAATGTAATTTTTTTTTAACTCAAAGAAGTGATATGCCTCGATCAAATTAGGTTACCAAAACAAGGAAATGATTTGTCTCTATGTGAGCCTTGAGGGATCACATGGTAGGTACGCCAGACTTGATTTTGTACTTGATTCGTTGGACCCCAAGCATTGAAGAGCTATCAACTGATATCGGGTCATAAGGATAAAGTGTCATAAAAGTCATAAATTTATTACATTTGTGTCAATTTAGTCCTAAATTTTTTTTTTGACTTAAACCCAATTTAGTATTTCTGGCTAATTTTTCTTGAATGTTGCTAACATTAATGCTAGACGACCTACATAGCACGGTCGGCACTGATATTTTATTATCTTTTTCTTTGTTTCTTTTCTTTGTTTCTTTTTTTCCATATCGGTATGGGTTGGCCTCCCTAGCCATAAGAGGATCTAAAAAAGTAAGACATAAAAAAGAAAGAAAGAAATAGTAATACATTATTAAAATATTATTTAAAAATATTAACGTCAATGCCGATTATGCCACGTAGGTCATCCGATGTCTACGTCAATAATATCCAATCAAACTTTGCCGAAAAGACTACATTTGCTCTAGGTCAAAAGGTTTAAGACTAAATTATCACCATTAAAAAGTTTAGAGCTAAATTGACACAAATACAATAGGTTTAATTTTTCTTTGACATTTTTTTCCTAGATCATGTGTGATAGTTGGAAGGAGGAAGGAGTAACTCAACACTAACACATGCACTAGTAATGGTGGACTCTAGATATGAAAAGCAAAGGAGGTCGATCGGTTGGTGAAGAAGATTGTCACGCCTCGGACTCGTCGGACTCGCAACATCCCGTCTCTTGTCAAAATCGATCATCGCCTGGCTGTCGCGACCCTATAAAAAAATTTTAAATTTTAAAAGGGGTTAACGGATTATTAGGTTAATTAGATTTGACTAACCTAACGCGGACCCTCCCAAGCCCTACCGAATCGCAACTTTGGTTTTTGTTTAAATGATTTTAAAATTTGGAGTCGCCACTAATCGTTCTTGGTAGGTCGATTAGAAACCTAAATAAATTAGCGGGAGAACTAATTTATTCCTGCGAACCAGAGATTAGGAGCTCGGGGACTTGGTTACACTAGTTAATTAAAACTAATGCCCTTTCGGTACCTTAATTTCATGGATATCCTAATTCGGCAACTCAGACTTGGTTTATTCCTAAGGCTCTAGTAGGGTATTCTCTTTTGTGTTTTCACTTTTTAAATAGGATGCATGGATGGTATATATTTTTATTTGTTATATTTTTTTAAGTGTTAAAGATTCCCTGAAGCCGAAAGAGGGAGTGTGTTAACGACTTCTGTGCAGTATTACGACCTACTTATCTTTTGGGTCTGATGATTCAAAAATTAAATTATAGGAAGTACATGACAGTGAATAAACACCTCCAATGGGAGGCCTAGCATTGGCTTGGCTCTTCCCTTTGGGATTTAAGGTACAGGTATTTAAGTTGCAAGTATTTAAACTACTGTAAGTAAAAACCTCCAATGGGAGGCTAAGCATTGGCTTGGCTCTTCCCTTTGGGATTTAAGGTACAGGTATTTAAGTTGCAGGTATTTAACTACTGTAAGTAAAAACCTCCAATGGGAGGCTAAGCATTGGCTTGGCTCTTCCCTTTGGGATTTAAGGTACATGTATTTAAGTTGCAGGTATTTAACTACTGTAAGTAAAAACCTCCAATGGGAGGCTAAGCATTGGCTTGGCTCTTCCCTTTGGGATTTAAGGTATAGGTATTTAAGTTGCATGTATTTAACTATTGTAAGTAAAAACCTCCAATGGGAGGCTAAGCATTGGCTTGGCTCTTCCCTTTGGGATTTAAGGTACAGGTATTTAAGTTGCAGGTATTTAACTGCTGTAAGTAAAAACCTCCAATGGGAGGCTAAGCATTGGCTTGGCTCTTCCCTTTGGGATTTATGGTGCAGGTATTTAAATTGCGGATGGACTTTGTCCTCTCCATTCTGGGGTATGAATTCTTTAAAATAAAATACAACGAATTGATTCAACAATTTGAAATTTGTGCGCGTTTGAGGACTCCTCCAAGCCGATTTTGTGCTTCCATAGGGTTGACCATTGATATAAAACTGCGGCTTCCTGACATAAAATAGAGTGAAATGTCAGTATACAAAATATGTGCTAATATGCACCTAAAACCAGAAGAGTGGAAAGAGTACTTATCTCCCATTTTTTTGGGAGGGATTTCTATAATTGATTTTCGCTCTCTATGTTCCCAATATAGAGAGTTTCTTTTGAATTAAGAGGGACTTTTAGTCACAGATCAGTTGAAAAATCGGTGGACAGCTTAGGAGCTTGTCTGGGCCGATTTTTGCATCTCTACGAGATTTTTGCTGTTGACATAGAGATATCCTTCTCCTGACATAAATATGGGGAAAAAAAAAGGAGATGGAGAAAGTGTATACAATTTGTGCTAATTTGCAAGTAAAACCATAAACAAATGAATAAATAAAAACACTTAGCTCGAATTTGCTTGCTCGTTGACGAGGAAGAACTCTTGATTTATATTGATCGATGAAGGAATTTGTGATGATAACCCCTAGCTTTAAACTTCCATCATCTTCAAAATTCTCTCTCTTTTGGTATTTTCTTTCTCTCAAATTTTTCTTCAATCTCCCAAAACTCTCTCAAACATCCAAAATTTTCTCTCCAAAAAAAATCCTCCAAACACTTCAAATTTTCTCTCCAAAAAAAAAATCCTCAAACATCCAAAATTTTCTCTCCAAAAAATTCCATCCTCACTCAAGCTCACTTCTTCCTCCTTTTATAATCTACTCATCTATCTCCCATTCTAATTTCTCCACTAACTCTTCTTCATTTTCATCTTCCATTCTCCATCTCTATCTCACATTCTAATCTCTCCACTAACTCTTCTTCATCTTCATCTTCCCTTCTCCATATTTATCTCCCATTCTAATTTCTCCACTAACTCTTCTTCATCTCCATCTTCCCTTCTCTATTCTTATCTTCCATTCTAATTTCTCCACTAACTCTTCTTCATCTCCATCTTCCCTTCTCTATTCTTATCTTATTTTCTCCATCCATTCTTCTCCAACTTCTCTTCTTCATCTCCTCTTCTCCATCTTCCCTTCTCTATTCTAATTTATCCACTAACTCTTCTTTTTGTTATTTGTAAAATAATCCTTCAAGAGTTAGGTATTTGCACTCTAGTCCTTGAATTTTAAGTATTTACAATTCAGTCCCTGAAAAAATATATTTCTTTAAGTCTAAATCTCCTCACAATTTTTTACACACTAAAATTTACCACATGTCAAATTTAAGCTCATTTCTTGCCGCTGAAAATAATGCAGAATTTAATTAAAGCCTTTTTACAAAATTGAGTCATTCTGGGTATAATTGGGCCAAGATGAAAATTTAAAATATTAGAAGACAATGTCACAACTCATAAAAAGTAAAAATTAAAAATAAGTTGACTCAAATTAAATTTTTTTAGGCCCGATTCGAGATTATACTCATGAAGGAACACGTGACTCGAATTGGATTTTTTGAATTTGCGATGGCCAATATGAAAATAGATTTAAAATAAAAATATTAACTATCTTTGTGTATTTTTTTGGCCTCAAATGTTATTTTTCCAAAATTTTCAAGTATTTTTGTATTATTTATTTTTAAAAAAAATAAAAAAAAATACATAAAAATATGAAAAATTATTTTTTTGGTCAAAATTGGTTCCCTAGGCTTGGCTAAGGTCCCCAAAGTTGATTTTTCAATTTTATGAATTTTTATGGATTTTCTATTA
The DNA here is from genome assembly GCA_016432845.1 of Psidium guajava. Taxonomy (NCBI): domain Eukaryota; kingdom Viridiplantae; phylum Streptophyta; class Magnoliopsida; order Myrtales; family Myrtaceae; genus Psidium; species Psidium guajava. The sequence goes on along the minus strand of CM028229.1, from coordinate 30,936,502 downwards.
ATTTTCAAAAATAAATAAATAAAAAATACTTAAAAATACTGAAAATATGAAAAATCGTTTTTTGGTCAAAATTGGTTCCCTAGGCTTGGCTAAGGTCCCCAAAGTTGATTTTTCAATTTTATGAATTTTTATGGAATTTTTATTACTTTAGCAATAGAAAAAATGATTAAAAATCAGGTGTCAACAGCTGCCCCTCTTTGAAAAGAAGCTCGGTAGAGGTTCATTTCAAAGACGAGATGACACCTGAATTCTAATAGACTCAATACAAGGAAATAAAAAGAGTCGTGACATGAATGTTCCACTGAAAATGAAATGAGAACCTAAGAATTCGTTATATAAAAAAAACTTTAGGGTGGTTGAACTTGAACCCGTATGGTGGATCAACCCATGGTAGATTCCTAATAAAAGGATTCTACTGATTAAAAATTGAATTAAAATTTGACCCGTATGGTGGGTCATACCATTTGACCCGTATGGTGGGTCGTACCATGGTAGATTCCTAATAAAAGGATTCTATTGATTAAATTTTGATTGAGATTTGACCCGTATGGTAGGTCACCCCATGGAGATACCTGTAAGAAGGACTTGGTGCCTGTAGAAAGGACTTGGTGTCTGTAAAAAGGACTTGTGCCTGTAAGAAGGACTTGATTTGCCTGTAAGAAGGACTTACTTTGCCTGTAAGAAGGACTTTGTGCCTGTAAGAAGGACTTGCGTTGCCTGTAAGAAGGACTTTGTTTGCCTGTAAGAAGGACTTTGTTTGCTTGTAAGAAGGACTTTATGCCTGTAAGAAAGACTTGATTTGCCTGTAAGAAGGACTTTATGCCTGTAAGAAGGACTTGATTTGCCTGTAAGAAGGACTTTGTGCCTGTAAAAAGGACTTTGTACCTGTAAGAAGGACTTGTTTTGCCTGTAAGAAGGACTTTGTTTGCCTGTAAGAAGGACTTGATTTGCCTGTAAGAAGGACTTGATTTGCCTGTAAGAAGGACTTTGTGCCTGTAAGAAGGACTTGGTTTGCCTGTAAGAAGGACTTAGTTTGCCAGTAAGAAGGACTTTATGCCTGTAAGAAGGACTTTATGCCTGTAAGAAGGACTTGGTTTGCCTGTAAGAAGGACTTGGTTTGCCTGTAAGAAGGACTTAGTTTGCCTGTAAGAAGGGCTTGGTGTACCTCAAAGGGTGCCATTCTGAAATCTGGGGAGACCAGGAATCCTACGGAAGCTCAAACCCAAATTATATTCTCCTGTCGCTTTAGGAATAAACCAAAGAGGCAGAGATCAAAAGGTCTCGAACATTTCTGTCCTTAAGACAAATCATGCTTTATTGAAGAAGGTGGATACCTATATATACCGCAATGGATTCGAGTACCCCAACAACCGTCAGAATTCATTCTCTTGAAAGGTTCAGGTTGAAGATATACTTACCTGAGAATTTGGAAGAAATGCTTGGTGGCTTCTCGACAACCAGGCTTGTTCATTCAATAATCGCCAAATGAATTTCAAGACTTTGGAAGGTAACTCAAACACCGGGAATGTGTTGCCTGTCAGGCAATGTCAGAGCTAACATGTGCAAGCATTTTCATCAATGCGTTCATTGGTTCATACAAAATTGTTCAGCTAAGTTGGCAATGATTAGAAGTAGTCTGTGTGATAACTCATGATGCAATCAATCAAAATGTGGATCATGCAAAACTATTCTGTCAAGTCTGCATTACCAATTCTATTTAAGGAGGTTCTCATAATATGAACGCCTCGAATGTAATCTGAATGGGGGACTTTAGTCCGAAGGGGCTTTCTCTCACTCTAGAGAAAGGCTGTTTATCTGTAGATTAAAATGTTAGACCCGTGTGTAGAAATGGTTTAACTTTCCTCATCCTGTTATGCCCCATTTTGCACATTTGATGTCTCCTATGCAGTTTATGCTCTAAGTTGGAGTTGGTAAATTAAACATGCGGAATAATCATACATAATTCGTGAAATGTGTAAACACAATGCCGATGTGACAATTTTTAGCATCATGTGTATTTATATAATGTGCAAACATGGGCGGATTTGAATTGCCCCTGGTATGTGGGTGGATTGAACAAATTGGGAAGCCCACTCCTTATGTCGAGGAGCGGTTTGTCTCAAGTTTTGCCCCTGCATGATGAGGCATATGGGTGAGGGAGCATTTTGGTTTGTTTAGTGACAGCGACCGCCATGGTTTAGCAGTTAAATGCCCCCCATTTTTCACCAGAATAGATCTTGTCAAATGATCATCATTTTCTTTTGGATTTGTCTCCTCCAACATGTTACATGTTAGTATAAATATTTCCTGTAACAAGAAAAGGAGACATGTCAACCGGTATTAAAAGAGATAAATTGGAAACGATACTGATTTACCCTTCATCTTGAATGCCTTGAACAAGTCTTTTACCAATTTTGCTGGGTTGAGTTTTCTTCGACTTTTGTTGGATGCTTCACCATTAAGCCGAGAATGTGGCAAAATATTGACTTCGGTATTACTCGTCGAGTATTCCTGCATTCGGTCCATTGGACTATAGGTGTCCATGGGGTTTTCTTTTCAAAGGTTAATCCTTGGGGATAACGCGGCCCTGTTGTATCACCTTGGGCCTTGTTACGATATTTCTCGAGGTAATTTGCAATCCCTGTTAAGAATGGAATAAAAAAATTCAGGACTCGAGATGATTATGTGCAAATTAGAACGATACAGAATTACCCATATCTGAGATTGTTCGGATCTTTCGCTTGTATTTTTCTTTAACCGAAGCTGTCCATCCCGTGGTAATGTCCATGAGTTGATTTGCCCCCAATTTAGCCCGACCAGGAAATTTGGTTTTTGGATACAACTGTATTCTCGAGTCGCTTTTGCAAATTCCTGAAAATAGAAGGGATCAAATTTAAAACCGGAGCAATTTAAGGGTAAATTGGAACGATACGGATTTACCCTTCAAATTTACGCAGATTTCGTCTCGATATTAATTTTTTCGAGTTTGGTGCGGTTAACGGCTCCGAGCATTTAATAGGGGGGAAAGGGAAATGATTACTTCTAGCTTGTGCATTAATTTTGGACATCGACAAAAGGCGAGAACGTGCGATGAAACTAAGTAGACGTATTCGTCTAGGTTTAATCTTCTTCATGATGCTCTCGCGGGTTGCGGTAGACGATGATATCAAGAACATTAGAGAGGCATTCAGTGTGGCTTTCCACCAGCCGCCTAGAGACCCGCGTTCAATCATGTAAATTAATAAAGCTACCACCACTTAATTAGTGTGCCAATAAATTCGGCCATTTGTTGCGTGCCCCACTTCAACCGTGTTTTGTTTCTTTCGGTGCCCACTTGCTCTTGTCGGGCGCCTGTAGCATTGGGAGAAATACTTGTGGGTCACATTCATTAATAGAACCTCGGTCCTCTAAAACCCTCCGCGTGTTTCGGATCCGAGGAAATTTTAAGACCGGTCTCTAGTTGATTTAATCAGGTTGAGGTACTTATTTCATGGTTTCTGATTATATAATCCATATTGTCTTTCAAAAGACGCGGGATCCTCTGTAATACATTAAATATGCCCCCGTGTTTAATCAGTATAAGTCCACCGTCATATCACAATACACTGCCCATACAAGTTTACGGATTGACACAACTCTATCTGTCAAAGATGGACAGTGTTCGTTTGCCCCCCTGAATTAACGGTTGAAGCCTTGGTGTTTTTCGTCTTTTGGTATTTCTGAAGATGATTCTTGATATATTATTGAACTTAATTTTTACACCCGTCTGGGGTATCTAGGATCTCCCTGCAAAAGAAAAGGATATAATTAGTATGCGACACAAGGAATGTCGGTCCATGACTCCTATATTAGTCCAATTTTATTTTTTCTATTTTATAGAGAAATCAGAAAAAAAAAATTTCTTTAGGAAGAAATGGGTTAATTTCTGATACAGAATTTTTTTTTGCATATTTATTACTCTTTTTTTTATTATTTTTTTAAAGGAATGTGACAAAATCTCTTGATGTTTACTAAAATCTTTGAAGGAATTTCCTTTTTATCAAAATAAATTTTCAGAGGTAAATTTATCAGGAAAATTTTATTTTTATTGAAGCAGGAAAGACATAATAGAAATCCTTTATTGGTTAACAAAATTCCCCCGAGACATTAGTCTAATTTTATTTAGAGAAAATTTTCTTAGAAAAACATGAGCGAATTTCTCGAAAAGAATTTTTGTTGCAAGTTTTTATAATTTGAAAGAATGTGATAAAATCACTTGATGTTTACCAAAGTTTTTTTTTTTGAAGGAATTTTTCTTTTTATCGAAATAAATTTTCAGAGGAAAATTTGTCAGGAAAATTTCATTTTTATTGAAGCAAGAAAAACATGACAAAAATCTCTTATTGGTCAATACAACTCCCCCGAGACATTAGTCTAATTTTATTTAGAGAAACTTTTCTTAGAAAAACATGAGCGAATTTCTCGAGAAAAATTTTCTTGCAAGTTTTTATAATTTGAAAAATGTGATAAAATCACTTGATGTCTACTAGAGTTTTTTTTAAGGAATTTTTCTTTTTATTGAAATAAATTTTCAAAGGAAAATTTTTTCAAGAAAATTTCATTTTTATTGAAGTAATAAAAACATGACAAAAATCTCTTATTGGTTAATAAAATTCCCATGAAGGGATTTTTTCACATCATTTTTTCAAAAAAAAAAAATTTTAAAAAGAAATGAGGGACAAATTTAATTTTTATTTTCTTTTAAAAGAATGGTCGTAATATCAAGCTCAAAAACTGACTAACACCTAGCATGGACCGACCGAAAATAAATACAAGATAAAATTAGAGAACTTACTTTTACCTTGGAGAAATGCAAATCACATAGTCATGCGCATGACTCAAGTGAGGAGTGGACTCTAGAAAATAAAAGAAGGAGAGACAGGATATGGACCTAAAAGGCCCCCACTATCTGAATTGACAACCTTACCCTCCGCGCAATCAAATCACAATGGGAAGAATTGTCAATTCAGATAATGAGCGGGATAAAATATGGTCAACCCAAGCGTAATCGACGCAAGAGCTTTGCATATTCGATCCCTATCTATGGTTACCTAGGAAAAATTTCGCGACTTGGGTTTAGACGCTTGTGTGTGCAGGTGTTGTGATCCTCAGAATATGCAAGACATGCACAACAATTGATATCAAAACAGCGCTTCTAAAAATGTGTGAAATTAAACATAATCCCAACACCGAGCCTGCAAAACAAATGGGTTAGCCAAACACTCCGCCCCTTATAACTCCCATCCTGCAAAAACATATAACACCTATAGAATGAGTCCCAAGCAAGATCGCCAGAAGCGAGATATCCATGAAATTTTCATTGGCCTAAGTCCACTAAGACTTTTAAAATTTCGAAAAAATTTAAGTATTCCAATTGATATCTTTTTTCGAAAATTAAAAATCTCTAGTCCCCAGCGGAGTCGCCAGTCTGTCGCGACCCTCTGAAAATATTTTTATTATTTCTAGGGGTTAACGGATTATTAGGTTAATCAGATTTGACTAACCTAACGCGGACCCTCCCAAGCCCTACCGAATCGCAACTTTGGTTTTTGTTTAAATGATTTTAAAATTTGGAGTCGCCACTAATCGTTCTTGGTAGGTCGATTAGAAACCTAAATAAATTAGCGGGAGAACTAATTTATTCCTGCGAACCAGAGATTAGGAGCTCGGGGACTTGGTTACACTAGTTAATTAAAACTAATGCCCTTTCGGTACCTTAATTTCATGGATATCCTAATTCGGCAACTCAGACTTGGTTTATTCCTAAGGCTCTAGTAGGGTATTCTCTTTTGTGTTTTCACTTTTTAAATAGGATGCATGGATGGTATATATTTTTATTTGTTATATTTTTTTAAGTGTTAAAGATTCCCTGAAGCCGAAAGAGGGAGTGTGTTAACGACTTCTGTGCAGTATTACGACCTACTTATCTTTTGGGTCTGATGATTCAAAAATTAAATTATAGGAAGTACATGACAGTGAATAAACACCTCCAATGGGAGGCCTAGCATTGGCTTGGCTCTTCCCTTTGGGATTTAAGGTACAGGTATTTAAGTTGCAAGTATTTAAACTACTGTAAGTAAAAACCTCCAATGGGAGGCTAAGCATTGGCTTGGCTCTTCCCTTTGGGATTTAAGGTACAGGTATTTAAGTTGCAGGTATTTAACTACTGTAAGTAAAAACCTCCAATGGGAGGCTAAGCATTGGCTTGGCTCTTCCCTTTGGGATTTAAGGTACATGTATTTAAGTTGCAGGTATTTAACTACTGTAAGTAAAAACCTCCAATGGGAGGCTAAGCATTGGCTTGGCTCTTCCCTTTGGGATTTAAGGTATAGGTATTTAAGTTGCATGTATTTAACTATTGTAAGTAAAAACCTCCAATGGGAGGCTAAGCATTGGCTTGGCTCTTCCCTTTGGGATTTAAGGTACAGGTATTTAAGTTGCAGGTATTTAACTGCTGTAAGTAAAAACCTCCAATGGGAGGCTAAGCATTGGCTTGGCTCTTCCCTTTGGGATTTATGGTGCAGGTATTTAAATTGCGGATGGACTTTGTCCTCTCCATTCTGGGGTATGAATTCTTTAAAATAAAATACAACGAATTGATTCAACAATTTGAAATTTGTGCGCGTTTGAGGACTCCTCCAAGCCGATTTTGTGCTTCCATAGGGTTGACCATTGATATAAAACTGCGGCTTCCTGACATAAAATAGAGTGAAATATCAGTATACAAAATATGTGCTAATATGCACCTAAAACCAGAAGAGTGGAAAGAGTACTTATCTCCCATTTTTTTGGGAGGGATTTCTATAATTGATTTTCGCTCTCTATGTTCCCAATATAGAGAGTTTCTTTTGAATTAAGAGGGACTTTTAGTCACAGATCAGTTGAAAAATCGGTGGACAGCTTAGGAGCTTGTCTGGGCCGATTTTTGCATCTCTACGAGATTTTTGCTGTTGACATAGAGATATCCTTCTCCTGACATAAATATGGGGAAAAAAAAAGGAGATGGAGAAAGTGTATACAATTTGTGCTAATTTGCAAGTAAAACCATAAACAAATGAATAAATAAAAACACTTAGCTCGAATTTGCTTGCTCGTTGACGAGGAAGAACTCTTGATTTATATTGATCGATGAAGGAATTTGTGATGATAACCCCTAGCTTTAAACTTCCATCATCTTCAAAATTCTCTCTCTTTTGGTATTTTCTTTCTCTCAAATTTTTCTTCAATCTCCCAAAACTCTCTCAAACATCCAAAATTTTCTCTCCAAAAAAAATCCTCCAAACACTTCAAATTTTCTCTCCAAAAAAAAAATCCCTCTCAAACATCCAAAATTTTCTCTCCAAAAAATTCCATCCTCACTCAAGCTCACTTCTTCCTCCTTTTATAATCTACTCATCTATCTCCCATTCTAATTTCTCCACTAACTCTTCTTCATTTTCATCTTCCATTCTCCATCTCTATCTCACATTCTAATCTCTCCACTAACTCTTCTTCATCTTCATCTTCCCTTCTCCATATTTATCTCCCATTCTAATTTCTCCACTAACTCTTCTTCATCTCCATCTTCCCTTCTCTATTCTTATCTTCCATTCTAATTTCTCCACTAACTCTTCTTCATCTCCATCTTCCCTTCTCTATTCTTATCTTATTTTCTCCATCCATTCTTCTCCAACTTCTCTTCTTCATCTCCTCTTCTCCATCTTCCCTTCTCTATTCTAATTTATCCACTAACTCTTCTTTTTGTTATTTGTAAAATAATCCTTCAAGAGTTAGGTATTTGCACTCTAGTCCTTGAATTTTAAGTATTTACAATTCAGTCCCTGAAAAAATATATTTCTTTGAGTCTAAATCTCCTCACAATTTTTTACACACTAAAATTTACCACATGTCAAATTTAAGCTCATTTCTTGCCGCTGAAAATAATGCAGAATTTAATTAAAGCCTTTTTACAAAATTGAGTCATTCTGGGTATAATTGGGCCAAGATGAAAATTTAAAATATTAGAAGACAATGTCACAACTCATAAAAAGTAAAAATTAAAAATAAGTTGACTCAAATTAAATTTTTTTAGGCCCGATTCGAGATTATACTCATGAAGGAACACGTGACTCGAATTGGATTTTTTGAATTTGCGATGGCCAATATGAAAATAGATTTAAAATAAAAATATTAACTATCTTTGTGTATTTTTTTGGCCTCAAATGTTATTTTTCCAAAATTTTCAAGTATTTTTGTATTATTTATTTTAAAAAAAAATAAAAAAAATACATAAAAATATGAAAAATTATTTTTTTTGGTCAAAATTGGTTCCCTAGGCTTGGCTAAGGTCCCCAAAGTTGATTTTTCAATTTTATGATTTTTTATGGATTTTCTATTAATTTTCAAAAATAAATAAATAAAAAATACTTAAAAATACTGAAAATATGAAAAATCATTTTTTGGTCAAAATTGGTTCCCTAGGCTTGGCTAAGGTCCCCAAAGTTGATTTTTCAATTTTATGAATTTTTATGGAATTTTTATTACTTTAGCAATAGAAAAAATGATTAAAAATCAGGTGTCAACACTGGCCAACACTAGCGATGGTCCAGGACTCGTCGCGGCCAAACGACGGCTAACAAAAGTGACAGCAAAAAGCACACAACCCATGACAGAAATAAATGCAGGATAGAGAGAGATAGAGAAAATTGAATATACATAATATATAACAATAGAGGTTCTATACATCCTGGAGGGAGACAATCATCAATCTTGAAACATAAGTTGGCCAAGATAAAAAAGAACGGGCTAAATCCAAAAAGTCACTTGTCTCCATCTAGGCATCAAGGGCCACTTCTCCAGATCAGACTCTTCGGATATCGGAGAAAAATCATGTCTATGGTCGAGAATATGAAATGACGATCAGTCACAAAATGTAAGTCGAAACTCAGCAAGCACACGTCTAGACTCAATTTAGAAAGCATTATATGTCTCGTGCTAGAGAGTGAAGAATCACATGCATGTTATAACTTCAGATCATACAAATGCCAATGCAGATGCTCAATAATTCACTTGGGGTCTCTGATGGCTTAATAGCACTTCCGGATTGAATCCCACCGATAGCTCAATAGCACTTCCGGTCCTGACCACATCATGGACGTCTCAAGCCAGTGCCTCAACTCGTGTCTAATTACACTAAAGTTGGCACCCTTATTATTTCAACTACCCCATGCCAAGCACATTGAGGCGCAAGTACAATGAGCGTGGCTCAACTAGTGCGATCGACACCTTCTTATCATCTCGTAATCTTGGTGGCCCCCTAGACACTACCGGGCCGTCCCGCAAGGTTCTACGTACTTCGCCAAATGCATATATCTCATGCCAGTATGCAGATCAATGATAAGCATCATAAAGTCCTCAATTGACTCGACTTTTAAATACTTATGCAAGTCAGCTTTGCTACATGTAATTCTCAAGATTATTTATATGAGCGTACAATTTACCTCAAAATATATCAAAGCATCGTACGTTGCAAACTCTGGTATTTCAGGACCCGGTTTTCATTCTAATCGTCTAGGTTTAAAGGCAAGCAATTTGACACACATGACAATTTCTAGAGTATGCAAAAAATACCAATTGACCCCTATAGTCAATAATAAATAATCGACATTTGACATCCCGGAAATTTAATATTTTTCATCATAAAATTTTCCCTACTAGTCCCTAGCATACTCGACATTCTAAGTCAAGTTTAGAAATATGCTTACCCAAAAATCGAGTTCGAGCTCGGGGATGGCGGACGACCGTAGCTCGGTTGAACGACGAACTTGGACGAGCGACGGTGGTGAGGTGGCTTGGCCGAGCGACGATGAGCTTGGGCCACGGACGACGATGTGCTTGGGCCACGGACGACGATGTGCTTGGGCCAAGCGGCGATGAGCTCGGCCATGGACACAGCATCAAATCGAGTGGACCGAGCACACGCAGCAGCAAAAAATTCCAGCAAGAAGTTCATCAACAAGTCCAGCCGAGGATGAGGACAAGCGGCGAAGGGGATGCAATAACTGGAGTGGCCGAACGAAGAGGAACTGCAACAAATCCTCACGCAGAAGCTGCCGAGTGAAAGATTGAAGAAGACAGCAGCAACCACAGAAAAGAAGTAGCCGAGCAAAAGACTCAGTAGCAAATCTACGGAACAAACGGCAACAACAGTCGAGAAGAAAGGAAACACAACAGCAAAAGATAGAGGCAGCAGCAACGAACCAGTTGGATGCAACAACCGAAGGAAGAAGAGAAGAAAAAGGGAGCAATGGTAGTCGAGAGAATGGAGGAGCAAGCAACAAGCACACGCAGCAGTAGAAGCTGCAGCAGCTCATGACAAATCGAGAGGGAGTCCAGCAGATTTTTGGCCGAGGAACACCAGAGAGGAAAAGAAGGAAGAAGAAAGCTGAAGTAGATTTCTTCCGTGAACAACAAACGTTAGTGGCCCACTAATCATCACATTTGTCTCAATTGCATGGGAAAAGAAGAACTGATTAATGGGAGGCAACGTGCCATGTTGCATTGGAAAGAAGAAGGGCAGAAGTTCATGCATGTGGGGAAAGTTTCGACTGAATGATGAGGGAAGAAAAAATAGGGGGTTTTTTTTTTCAATTTAGGTTTTAATTTTTTTTTTACGAATTTAGGTTGGAAAAAAAGAAATTTACAATCTTGGGTTTGGCGCGGCAGTCTTACTGCCATGCGGGCCGGCGACCCGTGAATATTTTTTTTTGGTTTTCTTAATTTTAAACCTTTATTTTATATAAATTTTGTAATTTTTGACTCGTTTGTAATTTATTCAAATTTATATAAATTTTTATATATAATTTTTTTCCTTTTGAAGCTTATTTTTATAACATAATTATCAATAGTTAAATAAAATTTTTTATTAATATATATGTAATTAATTTATTGACTATGTAAATTTTCCTTTTCAAATTAATATGTATATAATTAATTTATTAATGTTTTGTTTCAAATATAATTTTTTTTACTTTGAGGCTTATTTTAGTAAATTAAATCGCAATACTTAAATAAAATTTTATTGAGAAATATGTAATTAGTTTATTTAGTGTGTAAATAAAAAATCATAAAATAAGATACTAAAATAAAATAAAAATATTAATAAGATAAAATAAAATCATAAAATAAAATTAATAAGATATGTAAAGAACACATATTTAGATTACAAGAACATGGGTAACACGCTTAATAAATTAGTACTGTTGCATTTTTTTTCCCGTGCAGTTGCATTTTTTTTATAATTTCATAATTTAATGTATGTTTTTATGATAATTTTATATTTATATAACTTTATAATTATAATTTTTTTTCCTAATTTATTAAGCGTGTTACCCATGTTCTTGTAATCTGAATATGTGTTCTTTACATATCTTATTAATTTTATTTTATGATTTTATTTTATCTTATTAATATTTTTATTTTATTTTAGTATCTTATTTTATGATTTTTTATTTACATACTAAATAAACTGATTACATATTTCTTAATAAAATTTTATTTACTTATTGCGATTCAAGTTACTAAAATAAGCCTCAAAGTAAAAAAAAAAATATATTTGAAACGAAAATTTAATAAATTAATTATAAACATATTAATTTGAAAAGGAAAATTTACATAGTCAATAAATTAATTACATATATATTAATAAAAGTTTTAATTAACTATTGATAATTATGTTATAAAAATCAGCTTCAAAAGGAAAAAAGTTATATATAAAAAATTATATAAATTTGAAATTATTACAAACAAGTCAAAAATTATAAAATTTATATAAAATAAAGGTTCAAAATTAAGAAAACCAAAAAAAAAAAAATTTTGCGGGCCGCCGGGCCCGCGCGGCACTTTAAGTGCTGCGCCAAACTCAAAATTGTAAATTTTTTTTTTCAACCTAAAATTGTAAAAAAAAAACCTAAATTGGAAAAAGACCCAAAAAATAATAGGGCACACGTGGACATGAGAAGCTTCAGCAGAATAATTGGAGTGGAAAATGGGTCCCAAACATAATTCTTCTTGTCCTCACGCCCATAATTTGAGGGACGTCACAAAGATGAGGGAGGGGAAAAAAAAGAGAGGAGGAAATTCAGAAAACAATACAAAAACGACCTTATTTTTCATTTTGTGGGTGAATTACCTATACAATCCTAAATCTATTAAAATTGTGCCCAATTTAGTTGTCAACTATTTTTTTTTATACTAATTCAGTTCTAAATCTTTTGTATTTGTGTCAATTTGGTATATTAAGCTAATTTTGATTGGTCGGTACCGACGTAGATTTTTTAAATAATATTTTAACAATAATTTGAATTTTTTTTTAATGATTTTCGCTTTTCCTTTCTTAATTTTTTTTTTTGCACTTAGGGTTAGGATTCCCTCGATAATTGTAACACCCTTGAGAGGGTCGGCGAGGGTCGGCTGGCAACCCTCATTGGCCCTAAGTCCAAAACAAGAGAGAAAAAGAAAAGAAAAGAAAAGAAAAGAAGTTTAAAAATAAAAAAAATATTGAAATAATATTAAAGAAAAGTCCACATTAGTTTCGGCCAGCCAAAATTGGCCGGATAGATTGAATTGTCACAAATAAAAAAGGTTTAAGACTGAATTAAAAAAAAAGTTTAGGACTAGATTGACACAATTGCAATAATTTTGTGATTTTTTTTTGTAATCTTTTCCTAATTTTTTCCATGACAAATCTCCGGCCGTGTCACGTCAGTATAATCAGGCAAAAATTAACCGAAAGGATTAGATTGAAATTTCATGAAAAAGTTAATGATCACATTAGCAAAATTGGAAAGTGTAGAACTGATTATGTATCCGTGCAATAGGTTTAGGTTTGATTCGGTGATTTTCCTCAAAGAAAAATTGTCCTTAATGCCTTCTTAATATGACCTAAGTGTCCTTGACCATTGAAGGAAAGCTAAAACAAACAACCAATAACAGACGGGAAAACTTTGGTTTCTGCACTTCCTGTAACTGTCTATCATGTACTATGTAGTAGTATATAGCGATTACTAACCAATTAAAAATTCTTGAGCTGCACGAGAACTCAAGCATGAAACTTCAGCTCAACATTACATACACCCATTAGCCATCATTCTTCTTCAGACTTTGCCACTAGGAATGAATCGCCGGTTCGTTGCTCAGGCTGATCGCCACGCTTGCAATCCTGTTCAGTGTCCATCTCAGACCAAGCAGCCTCCTGAATCGAAACTCTCCGTTTCAGAGCAATGTCGTTTGAGACCGGAAACATCCACCCACGGATTTTCTTACTATTCTCCAATTAAGAGAATGTTGTACGAATTACTATTGTCCAAATTCTTACTTTCGCCCAGTCATCATTTTTGGCGATTTTGAAGGTCCCTCGGATCTGCTGGAAGGAAAACACAAGGTGAACCTAACTGTATGACGGGCTACAAGCAATGTCGGCCTGCAGACTGTAGCGTAGAGTGATCCTGAGAGTAGCAATTCTAAATGCGAATCCTTCCTCTGACTAGTGTGAAACTGGATAAGTGCCACAAAGCAGACCAGCATCCGAAACCATGAAATAGAACATGGAGGATGGTGGTACATCGAGGATATCCAAGGGAATTCAACAATCACAGCACAACATCATCACAGCCCGAGTGCTGCAAACCAGTCATACTAACTTATGAGACTCATTAAAACCCTATAGCTGATGAGGATTCTCACGAATTTCTGGTACAGTTACTTCTAATGACTCTCATTCTGCTACGACGCAGCTCACAAACAAAGCTGCAACCTTTATTTGTCAGAATCTGCAGGCAATGACGATTCTTGTAATATTTCAGGACAATCTTACTGGTAAAGAACTTTTTGTCGTCCAATTTGAATAGAGGTTGAGTTTGGTCATAACGACGGAAGCGATTCTTTTTCGTTGTTGTAATTATCCATCAGGGTCTTCAAATGGGTCAAGAATTGACATGGTAGGTACGGATGGATAATAGCTCTTGACACGGCTTGGTGAGATTTCCAAGTTCATTATTCATACCAAGTGGTATCTATGCAGCCAAAAGAATTGGGTTGTGTTGACCAGAGGCTTGAGAGTATCTATATAAGCATCGCAACCCTCCAGTCATCCACAGAGATCTGAAATCAGGTAACATACCCCTAGATGCTGACTTCAATAAAAAGGTAAAATTCACAATGGTAAACTGTTTCAAATTTCCAACTTGAATTTTCACAGTACTAACATGTGGACAGAAGATGATTTAGGTTGTGATAATAGAGCTTTTTTTTTTTTTGGTAAAGAGTGATAATAGAGCTTTTTCTCGTTGAATAATCATGAAATCCACTGTCGATATGTTATGATGATGAATTCTGCTTCTTGCTTCATATAGAACTTGACCATCTAGGTAACAAAACCATCCATAGTGCATGCATTTTCAGCTGGAAAGAGCTCCTTGATGTCTCCAATCTTGAGCATTGTAGTACGTCGGCTGGTTGTCATGAAAGCCAAATATGAAAACACTTCCTTGGAAGAGTCACCATGTGTTTGACTCCTGGATTGAGGATAACATTATTAACATGTCTCTCATTAATGTGAAATTTGGAGGACTTACTTTTACTCGTTTCTGCATAATGCGTGGGGCCAAGTACATGTGGAGGTTAGCTTTAATGCCGTTGAATGTGCGAATGGTTCTTCAGGATCATCTTTCCATTTAGTTCAACAAGTAAAATGAAGTTATTTTTTTAATAGCTAGATAGTAAAGATTCATGTTTTGCAAACCTGAGTTAATTTGTTTGTCCTTTCCTTCTTGAAAATTTACCGAACTTCGGCTACCTTGTGCTGGTAAAATGATTGAGAAGAGCGATGTCTATGCTTTTGGAGTTGTGCTTTTGGAGCTCCTCTTGAGGAGAAGGCCCGTAGAGAAACTAGAACCCACTCAGTGCCAATCTGTTGTTGCATGGTTATGGCTAGTGCCATAAAGTCTGATAGATTCTTTCATGCACGTTATCGCGACCTAAAAAAAATATGAAATTCTCAGGTTAATGGACTACTAGATTAATTAAATAAATTAACTAACCTAGTCCGAGCTCTCCCAAGCTCTACCAATTCGCAACTTAGGTTTATGTTCAAATGATTTAAATTTGGAGCCGCCACTAATCTTTTTTGGTAGGTAGATTAGAAAACCTAAATGAAGTACTGGGAGAATACTTCATTTTCTGCTAACCAGAGGTTCAAATTCGGGAACTTGATTATGTTAATCTTTCAATTAACACCCTTTCGGTACCATTCTTATGAAAAATTTTCTTGAGCTGGAAAATTCAATGGATTTCTTTGAAAACCAAGGTGCAATTTATTTTTTGGGATTTTCTTGAAATAATGAATGCAATGCGAATGCAACTACATGAGTGCAATTATAACATGAAACTATATGATGTTATGCATTCTAAACTATATGACAAACATGATGTCTAAAACAATTTAGCTAAATGCGTGAACAATATGAATTCTAATGATATGCAAAGTAACATGAATAAAAAAATACATGCTAATTTTTGAAAAAATGTGACATGATATGAGTTTAATGCACACAAAACATGAGTTAAATTTTAAAAAAAATGACATGCAAGAGATGCAAATCTACCTATATGACATGAATAACAATGCGTGAATGACATGGTAAATATGCATGAATGGAAAAATGACATGGTAAATATGCATGATCTACCCTATGTGAAATGCACATGAATGACACATTTTTTTTTGTATTTTCGGGTTAAATAAAAGACAAAAATAAGAGATGGTACGAAAGTTGATAACAATTAACATAAATTAAGAAATTGATCACTCAAAGTCTAATTTTATATTAAAAGGTATCTTGACATTTAATTTCATTTTTGACCATGATTTGATGTTTTTTTGTGATTTTTTTATGAAAATAAAGTCAAATAAAAATATAATAAACCTTGAGTATTGTACACCATGTGATCCGAATTTTTCCGATGAATTCGCTTCGTACCCAAGGTTTAGGGTCGGAAGGGAATTTATTCACGTCGTACCCCGAGGGTGGGGTGAGATGGTGAATTTAAATGAAATTTATCGGTCTGGTCCCAATGTTATGGGATAAGATGGATAATTTCATTTATGCGGATGACGTCATACTTCGAGGATGAAGTCGGATGGTCACCCATAATGCACATATCTGAGGGACAAAGGCGCAAGGCAGCATGTACCACACTCAAGGAATATTATAAAAATATTTGACTTAAACTATAGTAAAATGAATGAAATTTTCGGCCACTAAAGGGTAAGATGCCGAATTTTAAAGAGCCTATCACCCTATCCGCAAAGGATACTCAATTGAGATAATCACTCACCAAATATATTCATATTTTTTTAAAAAAATATCCCAAATTTGAACCTAAGGAAATGTGAATATTTCGAGTTATATGCTCAATCTCTTAAAGATAATGAAAACTGAACAGCAAAACATATCAAATATCCGAAAGAATGTCCTCAAGATATGATCTGAATTTGACACATGCACCAATATATATCCTCAAGATAAGGCTAAAATTTCAGATTTGCATGAAAATTAAATTCCTCCCAACGATATCTAACGTTTCACCAAGTGTATGCAAAACCAAAAGTATCCACTTATCCTCATACATCCTCAAGATGCTTCAAAAAAAAAATTTTTTTTTTTGAAAATTGGATTAAGCATTCTCTCATTATTTTCGAAAGCACAAAAGATCTTGTATTCTGAACGTTATCTTGACATGGCTCAGAATTACCTAGTTAACTTTTAGAACGTTGGGTCCAATTCACAAGTCAACTTGCTGAAGATCTAGGACAACTTGAGTCCCAATTCAAGATAAGCAAGAAAAACAACGTCTCAACCAAAGCACACCCATCTTCCGAAAAAAAATTGCAAGAACACGAAGGAACACCCAAAATTTTTTGTGCCAGCATCTCAAATTCAATTAGCGAACAAGCAAAATTGAATCTTTTTGACATAAAAATCCTTCTTCTTTTTTTAGTGCAATATCATACAATCCAAGGTGGGCAGTTATCTCCTGATGCTTTTAAATGTTCAACGAAAAAACGCAACAACAAAAAATTAAGCAAGCTAATATTTGAGGATAAGGAAATTTACCTTGAATTGAATGCCAACTTCGATAGCCGAATTTGGACGAGACTTGAATGTCGAGCTCGAACTTTAATCCAGACGGAGCAGAGGTGTTGGGATGAGCCTTTTTTTATCGGTGCAGGGGAGCAAAGCCTTCACTTGGACAGAAAGCAGTTTCGGGTATGGTCCTCCAAACTCGTATAGAAACAAAAAGATTGGTCGTTGATTCCAGCGGCTACTATGGCTAGACAAAACTAGAGCGGTCCAATTGGTGAGCCGTATCAACTCCTAGCCTCAACGCATAAGAGGTTTTCGTGCTTGAAGACGGCCGTCGAACCACCCTTCAAAGGACGTCGTACACGAGAAAAACCTCCGAAACTCTCTTCTTAATTTTCTGAAGTGAAACCCACGAATTTTCTTCTCAATGTGCTCCCCTCGTTTCTAACCGTGGAACCCCCCCTTTTGTGACCAGCCAAGTAAGTCTTTATAACCCTTCACAGATCGTGTTCAGATAAGAGTCGAAGAGAATCCGAGAATTATCTTCAAGATTTTGATTCGAATTGGACTGTTATCCCTTATGCTTGCCGTCCAAAAGAATCACGAGATATGTCTCTTGTAGAATGAGATAATACTAATCTCTACTTTTAAATGTTTTCTTCTTTCTTTAATCTTCCTCCTGTGGCCAACTGGTGTCGTTGACTGGTCTCTGATTTTAGGGTCCCAAGTACCACACATCTCATACAACGGCCCAAGATACGAGAAACATTGTCCATTATGCTTGATGACGCCAGTCCACGATACCAAGTAGAAGTAATTCTGCCAGAAACCTTTGTATCTTCTTTTCTCAAAGCTAGTTGCCTTTAGAGCAAAAAAGCATACCAACAAAAAGGACGAAAAGAAAATTATATGTCTATGGCAAGTATCACGACCCTTGCTTGGAATAAAATACCGAACTAAAACTCCAAAGCACCACAGACGAAACAAGTAAACTCATTGGTAGCTTCACGGGAATTCAATGGCCAACAAAAAGAGGTCTTGATTTTCCGAGTTTTGACGATGTGCTCTATATTTTATTTATTATGTCTTCTCTCCCTTTTTTGGCGCTTTCTGCAGGTCCAAATAAATGCTAATGCATGAATTAAATATGCTATGCTTAAAAACTAATGAATTATTTTTTTTGGCGAGAACTAAGACTAGTTCTTCTTCTTTTTCTTTTTATGTAAACAAATGATTTAAGAGAAAATTTAAAATTTAGGTGTCAACACACGTAAGGAATTAAATTTTGACAGTTGAAAGGGCAGTCTTATCTCAATATGCACAGGCCATGCCATGCCTCAGCTGACCGACCGATCTAGGCTTCCAGATATTGTGGATCCCGTAATTAAAGATACAATGGATGTCAAGCACTTATACCAAGTTCCTATATTAACTTCATTTGTTTTAATTAGTTGCCAGGTCTTCCAAGCCAATTCCCCTGTTGAAAGTTGCTAGTATTGATGGACAGAAGTTGATTTAGGTTGCGATAATTCAGCATTTTCTAGTCTATAGGTTAAGATTAATAAAATCTGCTTCATGCTTTACATAGCACTTTACAGTTTAAGTAACAAGCCATGTGCTAAGTATCATCGTTTTGGCATTACTAAAATATGGTTTTACATATATTTGTAGGCAGCTGCTGTTGCTATTTTGTGCCTGCAACCAGTATCATCGGTGAGAGTTTATGCATATAGATAGCAATAGGCGATTCACAGCTTATATAGAAAGAGAATCAGCTTGATAGAAGAGGGAGAGGTACGTGTTCTAACATCATCGATGAGAGACAGCTGTACAGGACAAGTTCTTAGTCAGGCGAACAACAGTACTTCTTAGGTGACTATATATAGATTAGGCACATTCGATTAACTGCTCGTGCTTGTTCTCTTCTCATTTTGATGATTACGCCCAGGAAAAGAATCGAATCATGAAGCTTTTGGGAGCAAACAGAGTCACCGGAGTATTCCCTAGATTTTGTTGTTGCTAGAGCTCAATTGTAACTTGATGCTCACGCTGTCCTTCTCCTTCATGGATGCAGAACTCCACCATTAGTGAAAACCCTAGTGTGCAAGAGTGTTTCACTCATAAGTTCCATTAGTTGTAGCAACTCTCGACAACTTTGGTCTTGGCATATCCGAAAGATAGTCGAAAAATGGGACAGGCGAAATTGTTACGCAGAAGCAAGAGATCGAATAATAAAATAGATAGAATAAGAAAATAAATCGGACACCAGATATACATAGTTTGGTCGTGGAAACCTATGTCCACGATAAACAGAAACGAATTTCGCTATAAATCAAGCAATACAAGGACATTACAAATTAGTAGTCACTTACACACTCAGTGTTATTCAAGCCTCAATTACATCTAGTAACAGACACAGTGTTTAGCCTCAATTCCTCACGAAATAATTTCTCAATCTCACAAAGGAATTTAACACAAGACTTAATCGGCCTTGACACTTGAATAGTTGATGTAATTCCACGAACAAAATCTACGGAGATGTGCCCAAGTTGTCCGCAAAATAATCCGCACTCAACGACGGCGCTTCAAAATAATCTGCACGGATTGATCAGTAACCGATACCCAAGTTGTCCACAAAAGAATATATTTATATGTGTCCAAGCTGACCGAATTGTGGTTCAAATTAAAGTCCAGTTGGACTTTCGTATTCCGAGTCGAAGACTAACACCCGATAGGAAAGATGATTTATTCTCCAACTTCAATCTGTACAAGTTCGTTTCCTTTTTCAAACAAAAAGTCAGACTCCTTTGACTTGCACTCCAACGTAGAAAAGGAATACAAATTTCCTGTTCATGCCTTCGGACGTCCACAAACGAATATCGTCCAAAAAATTAAATATCCAACTTTCCTTTGATTTTTGTTCAAGGGCTTAAATTCGAGATATATTATAACAAAAAGTGCAAGGTTGATGTGAGATTTTGTGGGACCACTGCCAACTGTTCCAAAAGCTTAATTACTCTAACATTCCCCCCCTCACGCTTAGTCTGGTCTTTTTGCCTAGTACTAAGCGTGGACATATATCATTGGGGAGGCAAATAGGGGCCTGGAGGGATTTGAGGCAAATAGGGGCCTGGAAATATATCATTGAGGAGACAAATAGGGGCCTGGAGGGATTTGAACTCAGGACCTCCTGCTCTGATACCATGTGAGATTTTGTGGGACCACTGCCAACTGTTCCAAAAGCTTAAGCTATTGGATGAAGGCGTGATTTAATATTTAATTACTCTAACAGTTGACATTAAGACTGGGTCGATACTGATGCAGCCGCGACTAAAGTAGGTGGACGAGGGGATTTGAAATGGCCGACTCCGTTGAATCTTCAACTAACAGCTCCATGCCATTCCAAGAAAAGGGAATTGCAAGAAGCACCAACTTACTATTTTAGTGTGGAAATTCAGGCTGTGTCAAGAAGAACAACCCATTTCATCAGTATCCCAGTAGCATAATTTCGCCACCCGAGTTAAACACTTGAGAGCTCATCTTCAAGGCCAGTTTGCCTGATGGAAGAGAGAGCAAGGGATCTTGTTGCCGTCATTCGCATATCGAAGCGCTTACGAGGTGTATGTCCTCATATCATGCGCGTAAAAGCGGTTGTACGTAAGAAAGCGTCATTTGGCAGAAAGCATTTGGACATTCTGCCTGGTCTTGTTTGACAATTTAGGTCATCCACCATGTAAATAAAGAGGCAACAAGCAAACTGCAACTCAAAGTTTTCATTGAACTGAACTAGGGGCTTAATCCCCCATCAGAAATTGAAACTTCAAGTACAGTTATTCTGAACGGTACTGAAAATACTTCGTTGCCGAATTATTGTTTTCCGATTTCTGGTACGCCCGTACTCCATGGCAGCATTGGACTCACAGAGACTTTTTAAGGTTCCTAATACAATCACCTCATCCTCGAATGTGAGAGTCTCGGCCGACGTTGTGATACGAATCGAGGATGGCATCTGCAAGATACTCGCACTTGGCAGAAGATAATCCGGCCATAGAGATCCTTCCGTCCTTTGTCATGTGCACATGCCACTTCTTCGTCATATTTTCGCTCTGGTCGGAGGCAACAAGAAAAAAAAAACGGTAACTATAAAGAGAAGAGGACGACAGCACGATGGACGACACAATAAATGTCATCCTCCTGCTGTTGGTTTTTTTGCCTTTTCCAATGTAAAGAGGCGGGAGAGGGGCGACCAGCGTGAGCGATCCTCTTTGGCCGATGCTATGAGGGTTCCGTACAGACAAGGAAGTATGACATGATTCATTTCGGAAATATGCTACAAACGGGAAGATTATTACCTGAGCTTCGTTCAAACCTGTAAATGAGAATAAGCCAATCTGCTCGAGTAAGAATGACCAGTCCTTCCCACTCTTGTCCTTGGCAGAAAGGCTGTTGTATAGCTTTCGTCTCACATTCTTGATCCTTCCCGCTATCATCTCCCTTTCTGCCTTCCATTTGTCGAACAGAGCTGGATCGCTGGCAATGGTCGCGACAATCCTGGCCCCGTGGGCGGGAGGATTAGAGTACATTGCCCGAGCGAACCTCTTCAGCTGGCTCTTCACCCTGAGAAAGTAGGGCGCCATGATATGGGCAGGTAATCGAAGAGCAAAATAACATTTAAAAATTATAAGTTGCTAAAAATCTTGTCTAATCTACCAACACCTTTCTTCTCATTAAGTTGCTTTCAACTACATAATGGTTCTTGAATTTTGGCTCATTGTGTAATGTGGTCCCTATATTTCAGCCTGCTATACAATATAGTCTTGAATTTTCAGTGTATGTTCAATTTAGTGCATGAACTGTATGAAAATATTTAATGTTACATTGAACATTTTCATGTAGTCCAAAAATAAAATTGAACATGTATCAAAATTCTAAGGATCATAGTGGATAATTTAAAGGGTTAATACCACGAAAAACCCCAAACTGGTACACCAGTGACAAATTTACCCCAAACTATTTTTTTGATCACGAAAAATCCCAAACCGGTACACTTGTGACAAATTCACCCCAAACTATTTTTTTTACCATGAAAAACCTCAAACTGGTACACCTGTGACAAATTTATCCTAAACTATTTTTTTGACCATAAAAAACCCCAAACTGGTACATTTGTGACAAATTTACCCTAAAATAATTTTTTTTACCACGAAAAACCCTAAACTATTACACTTATGACAAATTTACCCTTTATTAAATTGGTTCGGTACCATGAAAAATCCTAAATTGATAAACATATGGTAAACAGAGGGTAAAAATTATAAATCGGTATACCCGTGAAGTGCCACATGCCATCCAACTAAGCAATTTAACGTTAAATTTAACGAAAATTAACGGAGGGTAAATTTGTCGTAAATATATCAATTTGGGGTAAATTTGTCATAAATGTACCAGTTTGGGGTTTTTTGAGATCAAAAAATAGTTTGGGGTAAATTTGTCACATGTGTACCAGTTTGGGGTTTTTCATGGTCAAAAAAATAGTTTGGGGTAAATTTGTCACGAGCGTACCAATTTGGAGTTTTTCGTGGTATTAACCCTAATTTAAAAGTTTAGGGATCACATTCCATATTGGGCCACAGTTTAAGAATCATTTGCGTCATTTCTCCAATCATATATCTTCTTGAAATGGAACATTATCAATTAACATGCAACGTCATCATATAAATACATGACCACAATTTATGAATTCGATTTTTTCCATTTCACATCTTTTGGAACTAACAAGAATTTTTAACCCTTCCTATTTAAATATGTAGGAGCCTCACACTTAATGAATTGACAATTTTTTTTGGAGTAAATTATGTATCAACTAAAGATTAAATTATTACCAAAATTACATTGTACTTGGCAATCCGACACCTGAAAACCAATTATATTCTCATGGAGAGGAAATAGGAAAATACGGTTGTAGATAAACTGATAGTTTCAAATATGGTGCTTGAAATTTGGAGGAGGAGATAGGGAAGGACCTAGAGATTATTTGAGGGTAGAGCCAAACTCGTTTATAATTTGGGAATTGTGATTTTAGTTTTGCTAATCGCAGAGGGCAATTTGAAAGGAAACTACTCAAATAAATATAAAACTAGGCCTTCACGAGCTTTTAGAACACATGACAGTGGTCCCACAAAATTTTTCGTGGTATTAAAGCATTGTTATTGGACCAGCCATCTCGAAAGAATGTTCCTAACAAGGGTCTCCTATCCACTGTTGTAATGGAACATTGGACTGGTCTGAGTGCAGAGAAAATTTTTTGGATAAACTTGCGCATCATGTTCTTGAAAGCACGGATTGGCAAAGACCGTAAGGTAAGTAGGAAAACTACGTTCTTCATCATGTGAAGAGCAGAGATCCGGGTACCTTGTTGCTGCATCAGCTGAAGAGCAGACAACATTAATTGCTCCAATTCTCTCTGAATGAAGGCCCAGATTCTTGCTGTAAGACTGAGCCACCAGAAGCTCCATGCCTCGAGCAGCAAACAGCCTCACTGATGCGGCATCAGCGTCGAGGCTTCCACTAGCGAAACCCTGTAAAGATTTATGATGAAGTCCAAATGAAAATTCATAGAGGGAACCTCAAGAAGGACAATATCAAACTTGTTTCAGGGAGTCTGTTTGAAGATTCAGCACTTTCGAAAGACGCAGCAGATCTTTCTTTTGAGTTACAAACCCTTCATTGCAACTGAGGGCATGCGAGGCGCGCGATTAGTTTTTTTCTGGGTAAGGTAAGAATATAATTGACTAAACAAAGCGCAAATACAAAAGAAAGCCAAGCACAAACCTCGTAGCTAAGGTTACACATGCGGGTGTTACCGAGGGTGCGAAGGTGTAATGGCCAAGCAGAAAGGACCAAGACACCGCAGCCCAAAATCAGGGGCAGCGGGATACCAACGACAACAGCAAACCGAAGGGAAAGGCCGAAACAGCAGGCCTAAAACAACGGGCGCAATTAGTTGAAATCTCCATCATAAGAGATTAATACCTGATAAGCAACGTCGAAGAAAGGTATTTGATTCTTCTCTTGAATGACGTCGGCAATCTCTTCCCATTGCTTGGGGTTCGGATCGATGCCAGTTGGGTTGTGAGCACAGCCATGAAGCAAGACAAAAGATCCTTCTGGGGCAGCCTGAAGAAGCCGAGGCCATGTCCCTAGTTAGCTTTTCATTTGGACATGCCATTCAGACTTAGTGAACATGAGGTTATTCAAGCATCAGTCATCATAGGGACTTAACCTTAATGTCAGCAATCATCCCCTTGAAATCCAACCCCACTGTTTTCGGGTCGTAATATCGGTATTCAGACCACGGAACTCTAGCATCATTTAAAATCCTCTTGTGGTTTCCTGCAGAATTGCAGATGTAATAACAATCTGATCTATACAGTTTATTAAAGAAAAAAGGTAAGAGGCAGTAGCAGCAAATACCCCAAGTCGGAGATGATATCAACACCTTCGCTTCGGGAAAATACCGCTCAATGAGAGCAGCAGCCAGCCTAAGCGAACCGGTCCCTGAAAGACCTTGAACGGTTGCCACCTGGAAAAAAAGTGCAACAGATGTTGTTTTCCGAGGAAACTCTATGCAAAGAGGTCGGGTTCGGGTAATACAAAATGTAGACATACTCTCTGTTGCCCTATCACCGGGTTGTCTGCTCCGAACAATAACTCGGCAGTTGCTTTCGTAAACGCGGCCAACCCTTCAATTGGTAGATACTGTAGAACAAAATTACATTAGAATAATCTCACATCGATAGAGCGACACAAGATGACTGATATAATGCAGAGAATTGTGTACCTCTTTGTCTTCCCTTCTCTCCAGCACGAGACGCTCAGCCTACAAAGCAGCAGAATCCATGCTTGAATCAACTTTCATTAAAAAAACATATAAGAAAGCTCTGAATCAAGCATGAAGTCTCTTTCAAGGAAAGTGAAGTTCACAGAAGAAGGAGAGCATTGAACCACGGTAAAATAATGGATCTTTCATTGCCTAATGAAGACTGAGAAAACTCGCCTTCCTGACAACTTTAAGCACGTAAGGCTGTAATTCGTCCGTCCGATATGACCTGACTCCGAGGTTGATCTTCTTTTCATCCATGTCTGCTTCGAAGGCTTCAGAAACCACGAGAATCGGTTCGGGAGGGGCCATGGTAATACCCTCAAATCGAGAAACATTAGCTCCAACAGCCATCGATAACCGGCCAAAATGCTGAATAAGAGATGATCCAAACAAAGCATGCTGAAGACATATTATTTATAGTCAACGCATAGCCAGATCGCTATAGCAACACCAAGAAAGAGAAACTGAAAAATTAAAGAGATGATGAAGACAGGAGATCACAACACCATACCTTTGTTTTGGCATATGGGTTTCTCTCTTGCACACTGTTGCTGAAATTAACACTTCTAATCTTTGTTTTTCCCTAATGAATATAAACAAAACCAGCGTGGTTCAACCGAATTGAGCATTGGATAACAAGTAGAGAACATCATACACCACACTGAAAACAGCAAAAAGCGGAGAAAAAGGCAGAAGCATGCATTTCGATTTGAACCATCGCTAAAAAAATTAGAAGAGAGACCTACTATGAGATGAAAGGCTATGTTAACAAATATTGTAAAAATATGTCTTGATTTTGATCCCGTGAACAAACTCAATCTAAAAGGAAATACACCGAGATCAAACCCTACTCGAAGTTGGCACAAGAAGAGGGTGCTCACATTGATGCATATGATATATTAATGAACGCATGCAAGAGTGCAGGAGTGCTTCTTCGTGGTGCAGGAGTGCTTCTTCGTGAGGCCCGTTGATTTACACTAAAGTGGAGTATTTTGTCATGACATCAAGTTTGATATAAATTTTTGTCTACGGAGAAGAATGAGTCTGTTTGGAGCCGATTAAATCTTGCAAGTAAGATTCATGTCATTTCCTTGCAAGATTGATAGATTGTTTCGCGAGATGTGATAGCTGAACACTGCATCGGTAATTTGGGATCAGGAAGTTTCAGCAATTCGAATGTGTTTGTAATCTCCATTGTGTTGCTTACTCAACCGCTTGTTTTGCTTAACCAAATTCAAATAAGAAACACCTTGAGGTTTTCCTTCACTGATAGTGAAGCTAAAGCTGGGGTGGCAACTGAAGCGAGAGACAGCATTGTGGGAGCCATCTGACTCAGGAAACTATGAACTATGGAGCCAAACTGATGTGCTTCGAACTGAAGCTACAAAAAATACAGATTTAGAGAGATCAGTTGATTGACCAACTTATCTGCGACGTGCAAATGATGATCAGGCGATCAAACTAATGTAAATCATTACTTCAGAATACGAGTGTAAAAGCAAAAGAACCCAAAAAGTTCAAGTCTTAACTTTGGGGATAGAGAGAGAGAGAGAGAGGACGCGACAAGAAGTCTAGAACTTAGAGGGGATGAGATGGCGAAGATCCTTCGGAATGTTGCTTAAATAGTAGTTGATGGTCCTTTCTTGTTCAGCTTTTCCTTGAAGATTGATTGTTTCTTATCTTGAAATTTTACTTTCACGACAAGTGGCTATTTTTGTTTGATTTTAGGCAGGTGGAGTTAGCTATTTCACAATGAGAGTGGAATTTCTTTAGCTTTGGTGGGTCCCTTGATTTGAGAAAGATTGAGAAGAGTTCTTTATTGATCTTGATAGCATAGTAAATGATAAAGAATTTAAATTTATGAATACTGGAACAAGGAAAAAGTATAAAAAACCTCATAAACCTATTGCATTGGTGTCAATTTAGTCCTAAATCTTTTATATCGATGCCAATTTGGTCCTAAACCTTTTGTTACTATCAATTCTATCCTACACATTTTACATTTGTGTCAATTGAGACACCCCAGCAAATTTTAGCTAAAAATTACTGACGTGGACGTCGGTTGTCTTATGTGACATGGCGAGCATTGAGGTGGCATTATTTTAATATTTTTAATTTCAAATTTCAATTTTTTTTATTTTTTTTTTCATTTTCTTTTGTTGCAGTTTCTTTTTGGTTTGGGGCCTGGCAAGGGTTGGAAGTTGGAGAGGGCGTCATACGCCCTCGTCTAGGGCTGGCAAGGGTCAGTCAGTAACCATTGCAGGCTCCCAATCCGAAAAAAATTGCAAGAAAAGAAAAACAAGAAAAAACCAAAAGAATGTCATGTCAGTGCCAGCCATGTCACATAGGATAATCAACGTACACGTTAGCAGTTCCTAGCCAAACTTAGTTGGATAGACTCAATTAGCATAAATGCAAAATGTTTAGGATTGAATTGGCACAAATATAAAAGGTTTAGGACTAAATTGGTATCAATAAAAAGTTTAAGATGAATTGACACCAATGCAAATGGTTTAGGATTGAATTAGCACAAATACAATAGGTTTAGGACTAAATTGCAATAAATGCAACAGGTTTATGATTTTTTTTTGACACTTTTTCCCTAAAAAAGTATTGGCAGCAATGTAAATTGCACGAGGAGGCGAAATATTTCAGAAAGGAATGAACCATGATTGTCCTGTGATTGATTGAAAGAACCTTTGCAAGGAATACACTACTGTTTTATATAGCCCAGAATCAATGGTTGATTACAAACTGTTGCTGCAGAGTTACATGGATAGCATGAGGCTCCAATTATTTTATAGCAACACTTATTTATAAGAAGTTACAAAAAAATTCTGAAATTACCAGTTGTGCTACTTAGCAGTTATGCCTTTGTGTTGGCATCTCAGAGAAATCTTTCTTCATGATCATGGCACTTCGACACGAAATATATTTACTTAGCAGTTATGCCTTTGAGTTGGCATCTCAGCAGATCTTCATTCTATTCATGATCACGCCGTTTCAATACGAAACATATTTACTTAGTAGTAATGGCTTTCTGCGGTGTCCTAGCATATCTACCTTCCATTCGTGATCTTGCCGCTTTCAACATGAAATATATTTACTTAGCAGTTATGTCTTTGCTTTGGCATCCCGGCAAATCTTCGTTCCATTCATGATCATGCCGCTTGTTATCAATAAATTTGTTGACCAACTTTTTTTTGTTCGGAATTGTTGACCAGCTTTTTTTTTTTTCCATGCAAGGGGCGGCGTGGAATTGTTGACAAACTTAACTACCGAACTCTGTTGGAATTTAAAAATTCTCAATTGCAATTCTATCAGCACAAGGAAAACCAAGTCAAATGTGGGTCCATTTCTTGCCATCCGTTTTGTTTAGTTTCTTCTTCTTTTTTTCCTTATCAATTTGGGACCTAATTGGTCCTTTTATCCAAAAAAAAAAAGTTCATTTGGGAGACATTAAACTATTATGAGTTGTGTGTATATATATTTGAACTGTAATACAAAACATATCATTATGAAAGCAGTTAACACCATGAAAAACCTCAAAATGATACATATATGGCAAACTTTACTCAAGAATTTTTTTACCACAAAAAACCCTAAACTAGTGCACCTATGCCAAATTTACCACTCTTTAGTTTTTATTTGTTTCGACAAAAAAAATCATTTGATTTTACAATCAAATTGCCAAGTGAGATGACACGTAATAGTTGATGGGTGTGCCAATTTGGGATTTTTACCTTCCATTTGTCATAGGTATACTAGTTTCGGATTCTTCGTGGTATTAACCCAATTTAACAGAAACTAAACTAATTGAGGGCAAATTTGTCACATGTATATTAGTTTGGACTTTTGGTAGTAAAAAATTTAGTTTTGGCTAAATTTGTCACATATGTATCAGTTTGGATTTTGTTTTTAATAGTAACACTTATGAAAATAAACCAAAGTATAGGTAAGAGTGAGGAGAATCTACTATTTTTAATGAATGTGTTTGGTTTAATTAAACTTTCATTTTTTAATTTTCATATCATCACTACACATGATTTCCAAATAGATATTCACAGAAATGGAAAACTGTAAATGGGATGGAGTTAAATACAATAAAATTTCTAAACATCCATTATAATCTTGCAAATTCAATAGAAAACATCTCCTAAAAAATTATTCCGCAGTGAGTGCACTACCAAAAAAGTAATTCAATCGAAGATGAATAAAACTCTAAAGTTAGATCGAAAGTGGTCATAAGTCAATGGTTTGGTTATTAACATGCCCGTTTGGACTTTTCCTACTTACAAATATAGTTGTAAGGATCAAAGTGTCTAGACTAATAACATTGGAATATGAATTTTATGTGATCTGTGCGTTGAACCCCAATATTCAATCTTTTGAGTAATTTTTTCAAAAATTATTTGAATTGAAAATCAAAGTGAAAAATTTACGATCACGAGAAAATCTAGGAGAAATAAACTGAACAACGTGACAATAAAACTAACATTTCTCTGCTTTGTTGTATTGTTAATGCTTGCTCAGATTACAAGAAGTCGTTAAACTCTCGGAACGATTAAAAATAAATTCAGAAGAAGAGAAACATGAAAAAAAAAAAGGTTTGTTTGAGAGGGTGTGGAAGAAGCAACGTTAAGGTGAAAAGAAGAAGAAGTCTTTTGAGAGGTGCAAGGGCAAGATTTGTTTCGCTCCATTTGTTTCGTGAAAAATGAATGATTTGAAAATTATTTTCCTAAAATAAATAGTTAGTTAACGAGAAATATTTTGTTATTGGCAACACTTCCTATCTCAAAATTTTTGTGGACCATGAAAATATTTTTGTTCATTTTAGTACGCAATACATGCAATCATTTTTAGGAAAATATTTATGAAATTACTTATTTTTTGCAAAGCAAAAGGAACCTCAGTAAAGTTGAAACGCAACACGATCGCTGTGTATTCAAAGAAGTAATATGGCTTTGCATGAAGGCAATGAGAGAGAGTTCTATTTCTTACCAAAACAAGAAATTGCTTGATTCGTGATTGTTTTGATGTGTTGGCTCTATGCACGCCAAAATCGCATTTATCATATTGAGTAGATCAGATCATGATCTCAAAATTTTTGGTTAGATGAATGAAATAATACCGAATTCTTTTGCTCAAAGAAGTGATATGTGCCTTAATCCGTCAGGTTACCAATTCCAACCAAACCAAAAAAACAGTCAGGTTACCAAAACAAGGAAATGATTCATCTCTATGTATGGGGCCTTGAGGGATCATGTGGTAGGTACGTCGGAGTCGATTTCGTGTCTAATTGGTTGGACTCCAAGCATTGAAGAGCTATAGACCGACGTCGAGTCATAGGGATAAAGTGTCAAAATAGTCATAAATCTATTTCATTTGTGCCAATTTAGTCTTAAATCTTTTGACTTAAAGCTAATTTAGTTTTTCTGGCTAATTTTTCTTGAATATTGTTGACATGAACGCCATACGCTTGCATAGTAAGGTCGGCACTAACATGGATATTTTTTTAATAACATTTTATTTTATTATTTTTTCTTTCTTTCCTTTCTATCCCTTTTTTTTTTTCCAAATCCTTCAAGGTTGGCAAGGTTGGCCTTGCCAAGCCAAGCCAGGTCGGTCTCACCTTGGCAAGGCCGATCCTTGCCCATGGGAATGGCTGGCCTCCCTGGGCATAAGAGGATGTAAAAAAAAAAAGATAGAAAAAAAGAAAGAAAGAAATAATAATATATTATTAAAATATTATTTACAAATGTCAACGTCAACGTCGATTGTGCGACGAAGGCCATCTGACTTCCACGTCAATAATATCCAATCAAAATTTATCGAAAGGACCAAATTCGCTCTAGGTCAAAAGGTTTAGGACTAAATTGACATCATTAAAAAGTTTACGACTAAATTGATACTAATACAATAGGTTTAGTTTTTTTTTTTGACATTTTTCCCTAGAATATTTGTGATAGTTGGAAGGAGGAAGGAGGAAGGAGGAACTCAACACTAACACGTCCGCCAGTAATGGTGGACTCTAGATAAGAAAAGCAAAGGAGGTCAATCGGTCGGCAAAGAAGATGAGGGAAGGGGAAAAAAAGAGAGAGAGAGGAGGAAATTCAGAAAAGTAGACAAAAGCGACTTCATTAGTCATTTTGTGGGTGAATTACCTAAACAATCCCAAATCTATTAAAATTGTGCCCAATTTACTTGTTATCTTTTTTTTTTTAAACCAATTCAGTTCTAAACCTTTTGCATTTGTGTCAATTTAGCCTATTCGATTAATTTTGACCGGCTAGTACTGGTGAATATTTTTAAATTATATTTTAACAATAATTTGAATTTTTTTATGATTATCTCTTTTCTTTTCCTTTTTTTTTTAGACTTAGGGTTGGGACGCCCTTGATAGCTACGACGCCCTTACCAGGGTCGGCGAGGGTTGGCTAGCTACCCTCGCTAGCCCTAAGTCCAAAAAAAAGAGAGAAAAACCAAAGAAAAGAAAAGTAGTATAAAAATTAAAAAAATTATTAAAATAATATTAAAGAAAAGTCCATGTTAGTTTCGATCGGTCAAAATTGGCCCGATAGATTGAATTGTCACAAATAAAAAAAGGTTTAAGATTGAATTGACAAAATAAAAAAAGGTTTAGGACTAGATTGACATAATTGCAATAATTTTATGATTTCTTTTTTTTTTTTGTAATTTTCCCATCATTTTGTCCATGTCAAATCCCTGGCTGTGCCATGTCAGCATTATTAGGCAAAAATTAGCTGAAAGGATTACATTAAAATTTCATGAAAAAGTTTATGATCACATTAGCCAAATTGAAAAATGTAGAATTGGCTATGTATTCGTGCAATAGGTTTAGGTTTGATGCGGTGATTTTCCTCAAAGCAAAAAATATCCTTAATGACATCTTAATACGACCTAAGTATCCTTGACCATTAAAGGAAAAGCTAAAACAAATAACCAATAAAAGAAGAGCAAAACTTTGGTTTCTGCACTTCCTATAACTGTTTAGCATGTACTATGTAGTATTTAGCAATTACTAACCAATTAAAAATTCTTGAGCTGCAAGAGACCTAAAGCATGAAATTTCAGCTCAACACTACATACACCCAATCCTAGCCATCATTCTTCTTCAGACGTAGCCACTAGGAATGAATCGCTGGTTCGTCGCTCGGTCGCTCAGGCTAATCACTGCACTTGCAATCTTGTTGAGTGTCATTCTCAGACCAAGCAGCCTCTTGAATCGAAACTCTCCGTTTCAGAGCAATGTCGTTTGGGACGGAAACATCCACCCACGGATTTTCTTACCACTCTTCGATTAAGAGAATGTTGTACGGATCACCATTGTCCAAATTCTTACTTTCACCCAGTTCTCATTTTTAGTTATTTTGAAGGTCCCTCGGATCTCCTGGAAGAAACACACAAGGCGGACCTAATTGTATTGCGAGCTACAAACAATGTTGGCCTGCAGACGGTGGCATAGAGCGATCCTGAGAGTAGCAATTCTAAATGGGAATCCTTCCTCTGACTAGTGCGAAACTCGATAAGTGCTACAGAGCAGACCAGCATCTAAAACCATGAAAGAGAACATGAAGGATGGTGGTACACCCAGGATATCCAAGGGAATTCAATAATCACAACACTACATCATCACAGCTTGAGTGCTACACACCTGTCATGCTAACTTATGAGACTCATCAAAACCCTGTAGCCGACGAGGATTCTCACGAATTTCTGGTACAGTTATTTCTAGTGAATCTCATTTTCGCTATGACACTGCTCGAAAACTAAGCTGCAACCTTTATTTGTCAGAATCCACAAGCAAAGACGATTCTCGTAATATTTGAGGACAATCTTACTGTTGAAGAACTTTTTGCCGTCCAATTTGAATAGAGGTTGAGTTTGGTCATAACGACGGAAGCGATTCTTTTTCGTTGTTGTAATTATCCATCAAGGCCTTCACATGGGTCAAGAATTGACATCGCACGTGCGGATGGAAAATAGCTCTTGTCACGGCTTGGTGAGATTTCCAAGTTCATTGTTCATATCCAGTGGTATATATGCAGCCAAAAGAATTGGGTCGTGTTGACCGGAGGCTTAAGAGTATCTGCATAAGCATTGCAACCCGCCGGTCATCCACAGAGATCTGAAATCAGGTAACATACCCCTAGATGCTGGCTTCAATGCCAAGGTAAAATTCACAATGGCAAACTTTTTCAAATTTCCAACTTGAATTTTCACAGTACTAACATGTGGACAGAAGATGATTTAGGTTGTGATAATACAGCTTTTTCTTGTTGAATAATCATGAAATCTGCTGTCGATATGTTAGGATGATGAATTCTGCTTCTTGCTTCATACAGAACTTGACCATCTAGGTAACAAAACCATCCATAGTGCATGCATTTTCAGCTGGAAAGAGCTACTTAATATCTCCAATCTTGAGCATTGTAGTACTTCGGCAGTTGGTCATTAAAGCCAAATATGAAAACAGTTCCTTGGAAGAGTCACCAGGTGTTCGACTCCTAGATTGAGTATGACATCATTAACATGTCTCTCATCACTGTGAAAATTGGAGGACACACTTTTACTTGTTTCTGCATAACGCATTGGGCCAAGTACATGTGGAGGTTAGCATTAATGCCGTTGAATGTGCG
Source organism: Psidium guajava (assembly GCA_016432845.1). NCBI lineage: Eukaryota > Viridiplantae > Streptophyta > Magnoliopsida > Myrtales > Myrtaceae > Psidium > Psidium guajava. The sequence goes on along the minus strand of CM028229.1, from coordinate 30,902,798 downwards.
AATAATTCTTCTGGCTCATCTTACCATTTAACTCAACACGTGAAGTTATTATTCGAATAGCTAGATACTAAGATTCTTGTTATGCAAACCTGAGTTAATTTTTTCGTCGTTTCCTTCTTGAAAATTTACTGAACTTCGACTACCTTATGCAGGTAAATTGACTGATAAGAGCGATGTCTATGCCTATGGAGTTGTGCTTTTGGAGCTACTCTTGAGAAGAAGGCCTCTAGAGAAACTAGCACCCACTCAGTGCCAACAGCCGAGTACTAATTAATGATGGCTGGATACAAGAGAAAGAGGTGCGTGTTCTCATCATCGACGAGATGCAGCTGTACAGGAGAAATTCTTAGTCAGGCGAACAATAGTACTTCTTTTAGGTGACTATATATAGATTAGGTAAATTCGGCTAACTGCTCACGCTTTTTCTCAGATTTTTTTTCCAAATTAGGGTTAAACAAAATTATTTACAAAAATAGGTTGAAAAAAAAAATTACCAATTAGGGGTTCGTGCGGCACTTGTACAGTGTCGCCCGGGCCCGTGCGGCCCACGGCCCGTGCGCGGCGCAACAGTGTTGCACGGGCCACTCTTTTTTTTTTTTTTTTACTTTTTTAATATTTATATAATTTTGTAAATACAATTTTTTTTCTTTTGTAGCTTATTTTTATAACATAATTATCGATAATTAATTGAAAAAAATATTAGTATGAATGTAATTATTTTATGAAGTATGTAATTATTTATGTGAATATTTTTTTTATTAATTATTTACATAGTAAATAAAAAAAATACAAAAAATGAAATAAAAAAATGCTACCACATCAATAATTAATTGAAAATTTTATTGAGATGTATGTAATTAATTATTTACATATTAAATAATTAATAAAAATATCCACGAGGCTAGTGTGATGGAATTTTTTAATTTCATATTTTTTTAATGTTTTTATAATTTTATAAATATATATTGTTTCCTTTTGAAGCTTATTTTTATAACATAATTATCAATAATTAATTAAAATTTTTTTATTAAGATATATGTATGTGATTAATTTTTTTAGTATGTTAATAATTAATAAAAAAATATTAACATAATTAGCATTTCTTTAATTTCGTATTTTTTACATGTTTTTATTTATAAAATTTATATAACTTTGTAAATATAATTTTGTTTCCTTTTGAAACTTTTTTTATAACATAATTATCAATAATTACTTAAAAATTTTATGAAGAAATATGTAATTTATTTATTTACTATGTAAATAATTGATAAAAAATTAATCACGAGGTTGGTGCGGCAATTTTTTTATTAATTTCTTATTTTTTACATGTTTTTATAATTTCATAAATATAATTTTTAGAAGCTTATTTTTATAACTTAATTATCAATAATTAATTGAGAATTATATTTATGTGTATATTTTTTATATTTACGCGAATATTTTTTTATTAATTATTTACATAGTAAATAAAAAAATACAAAAAATGAAATAAAAAAATGCTACCACATCAATAATTAATTGAAAATTTTATTAAGATGTATGTAATTAATTATTTACATAGTAAATAATTAATAAAAATATCCATGAGGCTGGTGTGATGGTATTTTTTAATTTCATATTTTTTTTAATGTTTTTTATAATTTTACAATTTTATAATTTTATAAATATATATTCTTTCCTTTTGAAGCTTATTTTTATAACATAATTATCAATAATTAATGAAAATTTTTATTAAGATATATGTATGTGATTAATTTTTTTAGTATCTTAATAATTAATAAAAAAATATTAACATAATTAGCATTTCTTTAATTTCGTAATTTTTTACATGTTTTTATTTATAAAATTTATATAACTTTGTAAATATAATTTTGTTTCCTTTTGAAAATTTTTTTATAACATAATTATCAATAATTACTTAAAAATTTTATGAAGAAATATGTAATTTATTTATTTATTATGTAAATAATTGATAAAAAAATTATTCACGAGGTTGGTGCGGCAATTTTTTTTATTAATTTCTTATTTTTTACATGTTTTTATAATTTCATAAATATAATTTTTTGAAGCTTATTTTTATAACTTAATTATCAATAATTAATTGAGAATTATATTTATGTGAATATTTTTTTTATATTTACGTGAATATTTATTTATTAATTATTTACATAGTAGATAAAAAATACAAAAAATGAATATTAGAAAAAATTAAAAAAATTAAAAAAAATTAAAAAAGTAATTACATATAATTTCATGAATATGTTTTTTCAATTAATTATCAATAATTATGTTATAAAAATAAGCTACAAAAGAAAAAAAATTATATTTGCAAAATTATATAAATATTAGAAAAAATTAAAAAAAAATCGGGCCCGCAATTTATTTACTATGTAATTACTTAAAAATTTTATGAAGAAATATGTAATTATTTATTTATTTACATAAAATTCACATAAATAATTACATACTTCATAAAATAATTATTTATTTTTAATTTATTTATTTACATACTTCATAAAATAATTACATTCATATTAATAAATTTTTTCAATTAATTATCGATAATTATGTTATAAAAATAAGCTATAAAAGAAAAAAAATTGTATTTACAAAATTATATAAATATTAAAAAAGTAAAAAAATTTTAAAAAAAAGTCGGGCCCGTGTGCGGAAGCACTTGTACAGTGCCGCACGGGGGCCCGTGTGGTATTTTACCCTTGCGGCATTTTAAGTGCCGCAGGACCCCTAATTGGTAATTTTTTTTTCAACCTATTTTTGTAAATAATTTTGTTAACCCTAATTTGGAAAAAAAAACCCCTTCTTCTCTTCTCATTTTGATGATTACACCCAGGAAAAGAATCGAAGTCATCGGCAGTATTCCCTAGATTTTTTTGTTGTTGCAAAAGCTCAATTATAACTTGATGCTTACGCTGTCCTTTTCCTTCATGGATCCGGAATTCCACCATTGGTGAAAAATCATGTTCGAAAGAGGGGTTCACTCATAAGTTCCATTAGCCGTAGCAACTCTTGACAACTTTGGTCTTGGCATATCCGGAAGATAGTCGAAAAACGGGACATGTGAAAGTACTTGGTTGACATTAAGACGGTCGCTACTGATGCGGCAGTGACTAAACTAGGCGGATGAGGGGATCTGAAACGTCCAACTCCGTCGAACCTTCGATTAACAGTTCCATGCCATTCCAAGAAAAGGGAATTGCAAGAAGAAGAACAACCTATCTCATCAGTATCCAGCAGCATAATTTCGCCACCACAGTTAACACTTGAGAGGTCATCTTCGAGGCCAGTTTGCCTGATCGAAGAGAGAGCCGTGGATCTTGTTGCTGTCATTCGCGTATCGAAGCGCTTACGAGGTGTATGTCCTTATATCATCAGTGTAAACACAGTTGTACGTAAGAAAGCGTCATTCGGCAGAAAGCATTTGGACATTCTGCCCCGTCTCATTCGACAATTTAGGTCATCTACCGTGTAAATAAAGAGGTAACAACCAAACTGCAACTCAAAGTTTTCATTGAACTTCCTCTTTCAGAGAACTTGGGGCTTAATCCCCCATCAGAAATTGAAACTTCAAGTACAATTATTGTCGTCTGATTTCCGGTAAGCCGACATTGTGATACGAATCGAGGATGGCATCTGCAAGATACTCGCACTTGGCCGAAGATAATCCGGCCACGGAGATCCTTCCGTCCTTCGTCATGTGCACATGCCACTTCTTCGTCATATTTTCGCTCTGGTGGGGGGCAACAGAAAAAGAAAAAGACAGATTACTATGAAGAGGATGACGGCACGATGGACGACACAACGAACATCGTCCTGCTTCTTTCTTTCTTTCGTTTTTTCAAAGTGAAGAGGCGGGAGAGGGGGCGACCAGCATGAGCGATCCCCTTTGGCCGATACTATAAGGGTTCCATATAGACAAGGAAGGATGACACGATTCATTTCGAAAATATGCTACATACGGGAAGATTATTACCTGAGCTTCACTCAAGCCTGTAAATGAGAATGGGCCAATGTGCTCGAGTATGAATGACCAGTCCTTCCCGCTCTTGTCCTTGGCAGAAAGGCTGTCGCATAGCAATCGTCTCACATTCTTGATCCTTCTAGCTATCATCTCCCTCTCTGCCTTCCATTCGTCGAACAGAGCCGGATCGCCGGCAATGGTCGTGACAATCTTGGCCCCGTGAGCGGGAGGATTAGAGTACATCGCCCGAGCAAACCGATTCAGCTGGCTCTTCACCCTGAGAAAGTTGGGCGCCATGACATTGGTGGGCAATCAAGGAGCAAAATGCCATTTAAAAACTATGAGTTGCTCGAGGAACCTCATCTAATCTACCAACACCTTGCTTCTCATTAAGTTACTTTAAACTACCAAATGATTCATGAATTTTGGCTCCATATGCATTGTTATCCATGAGCTTTTAATTTGTTTATTGTGGTCCCTAAATTTCAGCCTGATATGCAATGTGGTCCCTGAGCTTTCAATGTATGTTCAATTTAGTTCCTGAGCTATATGAAAATATTCAATGTTACACTGAACATTTTGATATAGTCCAAAAACAAAATTGAATACGTATCAAAAGTCTAAGGACCACCGTGAATAATTTAAAAGTTTAGGGATCACATTACACATTGGGCCACAGTTCAGGAATCATTTGTGTCATTTCCCCAACACATAGCTTCTTGAAATGGAACACTATCAATTAACAGGCAACGTCATCATTTAATTACATGACTGCAATTTATGAGTTCGATTTTTTCCACTTCACATCTTTTGAAACTAAAAAGAATTTTTAACACTTCCTACTTGCGGGAGCCTGAAACTTTATCAATTTACTATAATTATTTTTGGAATGAATAGATGTATCAACTAAAGATTAAATTATTACCAAAATTTCATTGTACTTGGCAATCCGACACCTGAAAACCAGTTATATTCTCATGGAGAGGAAATTGGAAAGCATCGTTGCAGATAAACTGAGAGTTCCAAATATGGTGCTTGAAATTTGGATGAGATAAGGGATGGAAATAGAGATTATTTGAGGAAGGAACCAAACTCGTTTATAATTTTGGAATTGTGATTTTGGTTTTGCTGATCGCAGAGGGCAATTTGAAAGGAGAATACTCAAATAAATATAAAACCACACCTTCATGCACTTTTGGAATAGATAGGAGTAGTCTCACAAAATCTCTCATGGTATTAGAGCATTGTTATTGGACGAGCCTACTCGAAAGAATGTTCCTAACAAAGGTCTCCTATCCACTGTTATAATGGAACATTGGTCTTGTTTGAGTTCAAAGAAAAAATTTGGACAAATTTGCGTAGCTCGTTCTCAAAAGCAGGAATTGGCAGAGACCAGAAGATAAGCAGGGAAAACGTTCTTTATCACGTGAAGAGCAGAGATCCGGGTACCTTGTTGTTGCATCAGCTGATGAACAGACAACATTGATTGCTCCAATTCTCTCTGAATGAAGGCCCAGATTCTTGCTGTAAGACTGAGCCACCAGAAGCTCCATGCCTCGAGCAGCAAACAGCCTCACCGATGCGGCATCGGCGTCAAGGCTTCCACTTGCAAAACCCTGTAAAGACTTATGGTGAAGTCCAACTGAAAATTCATAGAGGGAACCTCAAGGAGGACAAGATCAAACTTGTTCCAGAGAGTCTATTTAAAGATTCAGCACTTTCGAAAGAAGCAGCAGATCTTTCTTTTGAGTTACAACGCCCTCATTGCATCTGAGAGCATGCGAGATGCGCAATCAGTTGAAAATCTCCATCACAAGATATTAATACCTGGTAAGCAACGTCGAAGAAAGCTATCTGATTCTTCTCTTGAATGACATCGGCAATCTCTTCCCACTGCTCTAGGGTCGGATCGATGCCAGTTGGGTTGTGAGCACAGCCATGGAGCAAGACAAAAGATCCTTCTGGGGCAGCCTGAAGAAGCCAGGCCATGTCCCTCGTTAGCTTTTCATTTGGACATGCCATTCAGACTTAGTGAACATGAGGTTATTCAAACATCATTCATCATGGGGACTTAACCTTAATGTCAGCAATCATCCCCTTGAAATCCAACCCTACTGTTTTCGGGTGGTAATATCGGTATTCAGACCACGGAACTCTAGCATCATTTAAAATACTCTTGTGGTTTCCTGTAGCATTGCAGGCGTAATAATAATTTGATCTACAGAGTTTATTAAAGAAAAAACGTAAGAGGCAGTAGCAGCACATACCCCAAGTAGGAGATGATATCAACACTTTCGCTCCGGGAAAATACCGCTCAATGAGAGCAGCAGCTAGCCTAAGCGAACCGGACCCTGAAAGACCTTGAACGGTTGCAACCTGGAAAAAAAGTGCAACAGATGTTGTTTTCCAAGGAAACTCTATGCAAAGAGGTCGGGTTCGGGTAATACAAAATGTAGACATACTCTCTGTTGCCCTATCACCGGGTTGTCTGCTCCGAACAATAACTCGGCAGTTGCTTTCGTAAACGCGGCCAACCCTTCAATTGGTAGATACTGTAGAACAAAATTACATTAGAATAATGTCACATCGATAGAGCGACACAAGATGACTGATATAATGCAGAGAATTGTGTACCTCTTTGTCTTCCCCTCTCTCCAGCACGAGACGCTCAGCCTACAAAGCAGCAGAATCCATGCTTGAATCAACTTTCATTAAAGAATATATAAGAAAGCTCTGAATCAAGCATGAAGTCTATCTCAAGGAAAGTGAAGTTCACAGAAAGGAGAGCATTGAACCACGGTAAAATAATGGATCTTTCACTGCCTAATGAAGATCGAGAAAACTCGCCTTCTTGACAACTTCAAACACGTAAGGCTGCAATGCGTCTGTCCGATACGACCTGACTCCGAGGTTGATCTTCTTTTCATCCATGTCTGCTTCAAAGGCTTCAGAAACCATGAGAACCGGTTCGGGAGGGGCCATCGTAATGCCCTCAAATTGAGAAACATTAACACCAACAGTCATCGATAACCGGCCAAAATGCTGAATAAGAGATGATCCAAACAAAGCATGTGGACAACATATTATTCATAGTCAACAAATAACCAGGTCCCTATAGCAACACCAAGAAAGAGAAACTGCAAAATTAAAGAGATGATGAAGAGAAGAGATCACAACACCGTACCTTTGTTTTGGCATATGGGTTTCTCTCTTGCACACTGTTGCCGAACTTAACACTTCTAATCTTTGTTTTCCCCTAATGAAAACAGACAAAGCCAGTGGGTTCACCGAAATTAAGCATTGGAGAACAAGTTGAGAACATCACACACCACACTGAAAACAGCAAAAAACAGAGAAAAAGGCAGAAGCATGCATTTCGATTTCAACTACCGCGAAAAAATTAGAAGAGAGACCTACTACGAGATGAAATGCTATGTTAATGAATTTTGTCAAAATATGTCTCGAGATTGACCCCATGAACAAACTCGATCTAAAAGGAAATACACTGAAGTCAAACCCTACTCGAAGTCGGCACAAGAAGAGGGTGCTCACATTGATGCATATGAATATATTTGGATTGTGGGAGTCTTAATGTGCGGTTGTTCATGAACGTGCAAGTGTGCAGGAATGCTTTTTCGTGAGGCCAATTGATTTACACTAAAGTGGAGGATTTTGTTATGACGTTAAGTTTCATATGAATTTTGTCTACAAAGAAGAACGAGTCCGTGTTTGGAGCCGATTAATTCTTGCAAGTAAGATTCATGTCATTTCTTTATGAGATTGGCAGATTTTTTCGTGCGATGTGATAGCTGAACACTGCATCGGTAATTTGGGATTAGGAAGTTGTAGAAATTCGAATGTGTCTGTATTCTCCGTTGTGTCACTACTTCGACCGCTGTTTTTGCTTAACCAAATTCAAATAAGAAGTACCTTGAGGTTTTCTTGCATTGACAGTGAAGTTAATGCTGGGGTGGCAACTGAAGCGAGTGGCAGCATTGAGGCAGCCATCTAACGCAGGAAACTATGAACTATGGAGCCGAACCGATGTGCTTCGAACTCAAGCTACAAGAAATGCAAATTCAAAGAGATCAGTTGATTGACCAGTTGGTCTGCGATGTGTAAATGATGATCAAGAGATCAAACTAGTGTAAATCATTACTTCAGAATACGAGTGTAAAAGCAAAAAGAACCCAAAAAGTTCAAGACTTAACATTGGAGAGAGAGAGAGAGAGGGAGGACCTGACAAGAAGTCAAGAACGTAGGGGGATGAGACGGTGAAGATCGTTCGGAACGTTGCTTAAATAGTAGGTGAAGGTCCTTTCTTGTTCTGGTCTTCCTTGAAGATTGATTGTTTCCATCTTGAAATTTTACTTTCAAGGCAAGTGGCCTGCTGTATTTTAGTTTGATTTGAGGTAGGTGGAGTTAGCTATTTCACCGTGAGAGCTAAATTTCTTTTGCTTTGACGGGTCCAATGAACCGACAAAGATTGGGAAGAGTTCTTTATTGATCTTGGATAGCATAGAAAATGATAAAAGAATTTAAATTTACGAATACTGGAATTAGGAAAAAGTGTCAAAAAAATCATAAACCTATTACACTAGTATCAATTTAGTCCCAAATCTTTTATATTGATGCCAATTCAATCTTAAACCTTTTATATTTGTGTCAATTGAGTCAATCCGACAAATTTTGGCCAAAAATTGCTGAAATGGACATCAATTGTCCTATGTGACACGGCTGGCGTTGACGTGGCATTTTTTAAAATATTTTTAATTATGAATTTATAATAATTTTTTGGTTTTTTCTTTTTTCTTCCTTTCCTTTTTGGTTTGGGGCCCGGCAAGGGTCGGCACTGGGAGAGGGTGTTGCGAGCCCTTGCCTAGGGCTGGCAAGGGTCGGCTGGCGACCATTGCTGGCTCCCAATCCAAAAACAAATTGCAACAAAAGAAAAAAAGAAAAAACCAATTTTTTTAAATAATATTAAAAAAATGCCACGTCAGCACCAGCCATGTCGTGTAAGACAACCAATGTACACATTAGCAATTCTAGGCCAAACTTAGTAAGATTGAGTTAATTGGTACAAATACAAAAGGTTTAGGATTGAATTAGCACAAATAGAAAAGGTTTAGGACTAAATTAGCATCAATAAAAGGTTTAAGATAAATTGATGCCAATGCAAAATGTTTAAGACTGAATTGACACCAATGAAATGTTTAGGATTGAATTAGCACCAATGAAATAGGTTTAAGATTAAATTGGCACAAATGCAATATGTTTATGATTTTTTTGACACTTTTTCCGTGGAAAAAATATTGGCAGTAATGTAAATTGTATGAGGAGATGAAAGATTTCATAAAGTAATGAATCATGATTGTCCTGTGATTAATTGAAAGAAACTTTGCAAAGAATACACTACTGGTTTATATAGCCCATTATCAACGGTTGATTACAAATAGTTGCTGAAGAGTTACACAGGTAGTACTTGGCTCCAATTATTTTATAGCAACACTTATTTATAAGAAGTCACAAAAAAAAAATTCTGAAATTGCCAGTTGTACTACTTAGCAATAATGCCTTTGTTTTTGCATCCCAGCAGATCTTCCTTCCATTCATGATCATGTCACTTCAACACGAAACATTTTTACTTAGCAATTATGCATTTGTGTTGGCATCCCACCAGATCTTCCTTCCATTCAAAATCATGCCGCTTTAACACAAAACATATTTACTTGGCAGTTATGCCTTTGTGTTGGCATCCCCGTAGATCTTCCTTCCATTTATGATCATGCCACTTCAACACGAAACATATTTACTTAGCAGTTATATCTTTGTGTTGGCATCCTAAGAGATCTTCCTTCCATTTATGGTCATGTCACTTCAACACGAAACTCTGTGTTTGCATCCATTTGTGATCATGCCGCTTCAACACGAAACATGCCATTGTGTAGGAATCCTAGCAAATCTTCCTTCCATTCATGATCATACCGCTTCAACACGAAACATATTTACTTAGCAGTTATGCCTTTGTGTCGGCATCATAACAGATCTTCTTTCCATTCATGATCATGCCACTTCTTATCCATAACTTTGTTGACTAACTTTTTTTTTTTTTATGTAAGAGAGAGTAGAATTGTTGACGAACTTAACTACCAAACTCCGCTGGAATTTAAAATTTTCCAACTGCAATTCTATCCGCACGATGAAAACCAAATCAAATGTGGGTCCATTTCTTGCCTTACATCCTTTTCGTTTGGTTTCTTCTTTCTTCTTATCAATTTGGGACGTAATTGGTCCTTTTATCCAAAAAAGAAAAATATTTTATTTGGGAGACATTCAACTATTATGAGTTGTGTGTATATATACTTGAACTACGATACGAAACATACCATTATGAAAATGGTTAATATCACGAAAAACCTCAAGCTGGTGCGTACGTGGCAAATTTACTAAAAAAAAAATTGACCATTAAAAATCCCAAACGATACACCTATTCCAAATTTATCATCCTTTAATTTTCATTTGTTTCGACAAAAAAAAAAGTCATTTGATTTTACAATCAAATTGCTGAGTGAGATGACGTGTAATAGTTGACGGGTGTGTCAATTCGAGATTTTTACCCTCCATTTATCAGAGGTATACTAGTTTGGGATTTTTCATGGTGTTAACCCAATTTAATGAAAACTAAACTAATTGAGGAAAAATTTGTCACATGTGTATTTAGTTTGTATTTTTTGTAGTAAAAAATTTAATTTGAGGTTTTAATATTAACATTTTGTGAAAATAAACCAAGGTATAAGTAAAAGTGAAGAGAATCTACTATTTTTAATGAATGTATTTGGTTTAATTAAACTTTCATTTTATCTGTCCAGTTTCTATTTAATTTTCATATCATCACTGCACATGATTTCCAAATAGATATTCACGGAAATGGAAAATTAAAAATGGGATGGAGTTTAATACATTAAAAATTTTAAAGATCCATTATCATCATGCAAATTCAATAGAAAACATCTCCTAAAAAAATTATTCCGTAGTGAGTGCGCTAAAAATAATAATTCAATCGATGATGAATAAAGCTCTAAAGTTAGATTGAAAGTGGTCATTATTCAATTGTTTGATTGTTAACATGCACGTTTAGACTTTTCCTACTTACAGATGTAGTTGTAAGGATCAAAGTGTCCAGACTAATAACATTGGAATATGAATTTTATGTGATATATACATTGAACTCCAATATTCAATCTTTTGAATAGATTTCCAAAATTATTTGAATTGGAAATCAAATTTAAAAATTTACGATCACAGGAAAATCTAGGAGAAATAAAGTGAACGACGTGACAGTAAAACTAACATTTCTCTACTTTGATGTATTGTTAATGCTTGCTCAAATTACAAGAAGTGGTTAAACTCCCAGATAGATGACAAATAAATTCAGAAGAAGAGAAACATGAAAGAATAAAAAAAAAAGATTTGTTTGAGAGAGTGTGAAAGAAGCAGCGCTAAGGTGAAAAAGAAGAAGAAGAAGAAGTCTTTTGAGAGGTGCAAGGGCAAGATTTGTGTAGCTCCGTTTGTTTCGTGAAAAAAAAAAAAGTGTTTTGGAAAGTATTTTCCTAAAAATAAATAGTTAGTTAACGAGAAATATTTTTGTTATTGGCAAAATTTTCTGTCTCGAAATTTTTGTGGACCATGAAAATATTTTTGTTCATTTTGCTACACGATCTAAGCGATCAATTTTAGGAAAATATTTTTGAAATTACTTATTTTTCTCGAGACAAACGGGCCCTCAATAAAGTCGAAACCCAACAGGATGGCTATGTTTTCAGAGAAGTAATATGGCTTACCAAAACTAGAAATTGTTTGATTCGTGATTGTTTTGATGTGTTGGCTCTAGGCACGCCAGAATCGCATTTGTCATGTTGAGTAGATCAAATCGTGATCTCAAGATTCTTAGTTAGATGAAAGATAGAATATGTAATTTTTTTCACTCAAAGAAGTGACATATGTCTTGATCGGATCGAGTTAGCAAAACAAGGAAATGATCCATCTCTATGTGGGCCATGAGGGATCACGTGGTAGGTACGCCGGAATCTGATTTGTTGGACTCCAAGCATTGAATAACTATCCACCAATGTCGAGTCATAGGATAAAGTGTCAAAAAAGTCATAAATCTATTATATTTTATATCAATTTAGTCCTAAATTTTTTGAATTAAAGCCAATTCAGTCTTGTTGGCTAATTTTTCTTGAACAGACGGCCTACATAGCATGATCGGTACTGACGTGAATATTTTTTTAATAATATTTTATTCTTTTTCTTTTCTTTCTTTTCTGTCGTTTCTTTTTTCTAGATCCTTCGGTGGCCGGCAAGGTTGGCCTCGCCAACGTGAGGCCGACTTGGCTTGGCTTGGCGAGGCCAACCCTTGCCCATGCGATGGCCGGCCTCGACGGCCATTAAAGGATCTTAAAAAAAAAGACAGAAAAAAGAAAGAAAGAAATAATAATATATTATTAAAATATTATTTAAAATATCAATGTCGGCGTTGATGGTGCCACGTAGGCCATTCCATGTTCACATAAATAATATCCAATCAAAATTAGTTGGAAGGACTAAATTTGCTCTAGGTCAAACTGTTTAGGACTAAATTGGCACAATTAAATAGTTTAGGACTAAATTGACATCAACACAATAGGTTTATTCATTTATTTTTTGACATTTTTTCTTAGAATATGTGTGATATTTGGAAGGAGGAACTCAACACTAACGCGTGCGCCAGTAACGGTGGACACTAGATAAGAAAAGCAAAGGAGCTCGATCGGTCGGCGAAGAAGATGAGGGAGGGGGAAAAAAAGGAAAAAAAGAGAGGGGGAAATTCAGAAAACTAGACAAAAACGTTAATCAATCCTAAATCTATTAAAATTGTGCCCAATTTAGTTAGCCATTTTTTTTTTGCTAATTCAATTCTAAACATTTTGCATTTGTGTCAATTTAGTTTATTCGGCTAATTTTGACCGGCCAACACTAACGTGGACTTTTTTAAATAATATTTTAACAATAATTTGAATTTTTATGATCTTTTCTTTTCTTTAATTTTTCTTTTTTTTTTTTTTTGGACTTAGGGTTGGGACACCCTCGATGGCAGCGACGCCCTTGCTAGGGCCGACGACGTTTGCTGGCCGTAAGTCCAAAAAAAAGAGCAAAACTAAAGAAAAGAAAAGAAAAGAAAAGAAAGAAAAGAAGTATACAAAATTAAAAAATTATTAAAATAATATTAAAGAAAAGTCCACGTCAGCTCCGAACAACAAAAATTAGTCGGATGGATTAAATTGACGCAAATGAAAATTATTTAAGATTGAATTGGTAAAAAAAAAAGTTTAGGACTAGATTGACACAATTGCAATAGATTTACGATTTTTATTTTTTTTTAACTTTCCCATCATTTTGTCCATGTCAAATCTCTGGCCATTGCACATTAGCATTATCAGGCAAAAATTAGCCAAAAGCATTACATTGGAATTTCACAAAAAAGTTTATGATCATGTTAGCAAAATTGAAAAAATGTAGAATTGATTATGTATCCATGCGGTATAGGTTTAGGTTTGATTAGGTGATTTTCCTAAAAGAAAAAATGTCCTTAATGCCATCTTAATACGACCTAAGTATCCTTGACCATTGAAGGAAAGCTAAAACAAATAACCAATAACAGACGGGAAAACTTTGGTTTCTGCACTTCCCATAACCGTTTAGCATGTACTATGTAGTGTTTAGCGATTACTAACCAATTACAGATTCATGAGCTGCAAGAGAAGTCAAGCATGAAACTGCAGCTCAACATTACGTACACCCATCACCAGCCATCATTCTTCTTCAGACTTTGCCACTAGGAATGAATCGCCGGTTCGTTGCTCGGGCTGATCACCACACTTGCCATCTTGTTCAGTGTTCGTCTCAGACCAAGCGACCGCTCGAATCGAAACTCTCCCTTTCAGAGCAATGTCGTTTGAGACTGGAAACATCCGCCCGCGGATTTTCTTACTATTCTCCAATTAAGAGAATGTTGTACGAATCACTATTGTCCAAATACTTTCGCCCAGTTCTCTTTTTTAGCAATTTTGAAGGTCCCTCGGATCTCCTGGAAGGAAGACACAAGGCGGACCTAACTGTATTGCAGGCTACAAACAATGTCGGCCTGCAAACGGTGGCATAGAGCGATCCTGTGAGTAGCAATTCTCAATGGGAATCCTTCCTCTGACTAGTGTGAAATTGGATAAGTGCTACAAAGCAGACCAGCATCCAAAACCATGGAACAGAACAGGAAGGATGGTGGCACACCCAGGATATCCAAGGGAATTCAACAATCACAACACAACATCATCACAGCTTGAGTGCTGCAAACCTGTCATACTAACTTACGAGACTCATGAAAACCTTGTAGCCGATGATGATTCTCACGAATTTCTGGTACAGTTATTTCTAATAAATCTTTCTGCTACGAGACAGCTTGCAAACTAAGCTGCGACCTTTATTTGTCAGAAGCCACGAGCAATGACAATTCTCGTAATTTTTCAAGACAACATTACTGGTAAAGAACTTTTCGTCGTCCAATCTGAATGGAGGTTGAGTGCGGTCATAACGATGGAAGCGATTCTTTTTCGTTGTTGTAATTGTCCATCAGGGCCTTCAAACGGGTCAAGAATTGACATGGCACGTGCGGATGGAAAATAGCTCGTGACATGGCTTGGCGAGACTCTGGGGTCACTCAGATTTCTAAGATCATTATTCATATCAACTGGTATATACGCAGCCAAAAGAATTGGGTAGTGTTGACCAGAGGCTTAGAGTATCCGCATAAGCATTGCAACCCGCCAGTCACCACAGAGATCTGAAATCAGGTACATTATCCCGAGATGCTGACTTCAATGCCAAGGTAAAATTCACACCTTGAGCTGGCATTAGTAAAACCCGGGCTTTAAAATATGGGTAGGCAGATGCTGTTGCTGTTTTGGGTCTGCAACCAGAACCGATCTACCGGCCACCGATAACAGATGCGCCGCACTCTCTTGTTCCTCTTGTACCTGTTGAGCTCAGGGGATCACTGAAGAGCTAGCGATCAGCGCGCTACCACCTTCTTCTGAATTATTAATCATCTTGGAGATACGGTCGTCTCAAGGAAGTACTGGTTTAGTCAAAATCTTCAGCAGCTTATGTTGAAAGAGAATTGGTTTCATAGGAGAGAGAGGTGAATGTTCTAACATCATCCGCGAGATACCGCTGTACAGAAGGAAGTCTTAGTCAGGCGGACAATAATTCTTGTTCTAAGTGACTGTAGATTAGTTACATTCGGGAAGCTGCTTGCACTTCTGTCTGCTCTGATTTCGATGATTAGTCTAGGAATGTTCCCTCGCACAGATTCGAATAAGTATCCTATGTGGATAATAGTCGAAAAAGGAGAGTCGAAAAGCACAGGATTGACATTATGACGTGGTCACTACTGGTGTGGTGGTGACTAAAAAGTGGCGAGTGAGGGGATCTGAAGTATCCAACTCCATTCAAATCCTCAAGCAACAGTTCCATGCCATCCCCAGACAAGGAAATTGTGAGAAGTACCAAGATAATATTAAGCGTAGAGATTCAGGCAGTGTCCAGAAGTACACCTCATGCCATTTGTATCCATCAGCAGAATTTCGCCAACATGGCTAACCCTTCAGAGCTCATCTTCACGTACAGTTCGCCTGATGCAAAAAGAGAGAAGCGCTTGCATGTCGAAGCGCTTATGAGGTTTATGTCCTTATACCATCGGCATGAAAGCAGATTTGTAAAAGATGCAACGACTGGACTGAACTCAGACGAGTTTAAAACCTTGTCCTGAGAACTCAAAATTTTCATTGAACTTCCTCTGAACTAGGGAATCCCCATCAAAGATTGAGACTCCAAGTACAATTATTTTGACGCGTTGCTGAAGATTACATTATTTGCCGAATTATTGTTGTCCGGTTTTCCGCTATGCCATATCCCATAACAATATTGGATTGACCAAAACTTTTGAAGGTTCCTAATACAATTACCTCCTCCTCATCTCCGAGACTCAACTGACGTTGTGATATGAATCTATGATGGCATCTGCAAGATAATCACACTTGGCCAAGTTTAATCCAGCCAAGGAGATCCTTCCGTCCTTCGTCATGTACACGTGCCACTTGTTTGTCATGTTATCGCTCTGAAAGGGCAACAAAGAAAGATAACTATGGAGCCAATGACAGCTCGATGGATCATATGAGAAATTTCCCTTTTGTTTCTTAAAGTAAAAAGGCGGGGAAGGACGATCAGTGTGAGCGAGATCCCCTTTGATCGGTACTAAAAGGATCCCCAAAGAGAAAAGGAAGGACGACATGATTCACTTAGAAATGTGCAACAAACAAAAGAATTATTCTGACAGAGTGTAAACTTGTGAAGGGAAATTACCTGAGTTTTGCTCAAGCCTGTAAATGAGAACATGCCAATCTGCTTGAGTATGAACGACCAATCCTTCCCGCTCTTGTCCTTGGCAGAGAGGCTGTCATATAGCTTTTGTCTCACATTCTTGATCCTTCCGGCCATCATTTCCATTTCTGCCTTCCATTCGTTGAATAGAGCCGGATCACTGACAATGTTCGCAACAATCTTAGCCCCATGGACAGGAGGATTAGAATACATTGGCCGAGCAAGCCGCTTCAGTTGGCTCTTTACCCTGAGAATGTAGGGCACCGTGACATCAGCAGGAGCAATATGTCATTAAAAACTGTAAGGTCCTTGAAGAAGCTCATCTAATCTACCAACACCTTTCTCCAGTAATATCTAGGGTTAGATCATTGCCAACAATGTTGCCAAAAATTCTTGTCAGTTTTTCCTAGCAAACAAAAATTCTTGTTATTCAAGTTGCTTTAAACCTTATAGCATTCTCAATGGGAACGCCATCATATTTATAACACATACTTCACACCAAACAAACAGGCTGCATTTTCTTCATCCAACTGCAAAAGTATATTCAAAAGAATGATTGTGACAAAGTGCTTCTATCAACCATTCTAGTGGAACATAAGAATAATGTTGGACTTGTTGAGGTCAGAGAAAAATTTGGACAAATTTACTCAGCACATTATTGAAAACAAGGAATGGACTTTGAAGAAGATAAGCAGGCAAACTACGTTTTCATCACGTGAAGAGAGAAGATCCATGTACCTTGTTGCTGCATCTGCAGATGAGCAGACAACATTGATTGCTCCAATTCTCTCTGCATAAAGACCCAGATTCTTACTGTAAGACTGAGCCGCAAGAAGCTCCATGCCTCGAGCAGCAAACAGCCTCACTGATGCAGCATCAGCGTCAAGGCTTCCACTTGCAAATCCCTATAAAGCATATGATAGTCCAGATAAAATTGATTGAGGAAACTCCAAGAAGGATAAAATTAAACTTATTTCACACAGTCCGTTAAAAGATTCAGCACTTGTAAAGGAAGAAGCTCTTTCTTTGAGTTACAACACCCTCGTTGCATCTGAGGGCATGTAAGATGCTCAATTAGTTGAAATCTCAATCAGAAGTGAATAATACCTGGTAAGCGACATCGAAGAAAGGTATATGATTCTTCTCTTGAATGGCATCGGCAATCTTTTCCCACTGTTCAGGGGTTGGATCAATTCCAGTTGGGTTGTGAGCACAGCCATGGAGCAAGATAAAAGATCCTTCTGGCGCAGCCTGAACAAACAGGGCCATGCCCAATGTCAGGTTTTCATTCGGACATGCTATTCAACTTAGTTTATACACAGGCATCATTCATTATAGGGACTTAACCTTAATGTCATCAATCATCCCCTCGAAATCCAAGCCCACTGTTTTTGGGTCGTAATATCGGTATTCAGACCATGGAACCCTAGCATCATTACAAATATTCTTGTGGTTTCCTGCAGAATTGTAATTTACATGACAATTTTAACCCACCGAGATAATTAAAGAAAAAGTTCTGGAGGCAATAGCACATACCCCAAGTCGGAGATGATATCAACAGCTTCACACCAGGAAAGTACCTCTCAATAAGAGCAGCAGCCAGCCTAACGGAACCGGTCCCTGAAAGTCCTTGAACAGTAGCAACCTGGAAAAAATTGCAGAAGATGATGCTTTCCGCAGAAATTCTATGCATAGGGGTTGGTTAAGACAAAACACAGACATACTCTCTGTTGCTTTATCACTGGGTTGTCTGGTCCAAACAATAACTCTGCAGTTGCTTTATTGAATGCAGCCAAACCTTCAATTGGGAGATACTGCAGATCAAAATAACATCAGAATAATCTCAGATTGATAGAGTGAAACCAGATGATTGATATAATTCAGAGAATTGTGTACCTCTTTGTTTTCCCTTCTCTCCAGCATGAGGTTCTCAACCTACAAAGCAGCAGAATCCATGCTTAAATCAACTTGACTAGAAGAAAATCCACAATACAAAAGAAGCTCTGAATTATGAAGCACAAGTCGAGTTTCCAAGGAAAATGAAGCTCACAGAAGGAAGGGAGCACTGAACCATGCTAAAAAAATGAATCATTCACTGCTGAATTAGGATTGAGAAAACTCACCTTCTTGACAACTTTGAGTACATAAGGCTGCAATTCTTCAGTCCGATATGCCCCAACTCCAAGGTTGAGCTTCTTTTCATCCATGTCTGCTTTAAAGGCTTCAGAAACCCCAAGAATCGGGTCGGGAGGGGCCATCGTTATGCCCTCAAATCGAGAAACATTAACTGCAACAGTCATAGATACTCGACCAAAATGCTGCATAGATGAGATGATCCAGACTAAGAAATCAAAATTATGAGACATGATCAGATTAGACTTAATGATCATCCTGATGTGCCGCTACACATCTATACTCATAACCACTCTCCCAAAGCAGGCTTGCTTTCAAAACCAGAAATAAGAATGAACCGGGTTTCACCAACTTCAGAGAGGGTTTCACCAACTTCAGACATAGAGAAATTAATACCGTATCTAACATCAAAAAAATGACGAAGAGAAACAAGGACAAAATTGAAACTCGAATAAACACAATCATACCACTCATCCAGCCGGACAAAAGCATGCTCAAGACACATAATTGATAGTCAACGCATAGCCAGGTCACTAAAGCAACACCAAGAAAGAGAATTGCAAAGTTAAAGAGAAGATGAATGACAGGAGATCACCAGCACTATACCTTAGTTTTGCCAAATGGGTTTCTCTCTTGCACGCTACTGCCGAAATTAACACTTCCAATCTTTGTTTTCCCCTAATGAAGACAAACAAGGTCAGTGTGATTCACCCAAATTAAGCATTGAAAATAATACAGAGAAACCACCACACACAACACTGAAAACAGCAAAAACAGATAAACGAAGAAGGACGCTTTTCGATTTCAACCATCAGAAAAGAAAGCAGAAGAGAGAGAGAGATCTACGAGACGAAATAACCGTGTTCACGAGAATGAATTGAGAAGCACCTTGAGATATTCATGCACTGACAGTGAAGCTGAAGCCGAGGCGGCAGCTGACGCGAAAGAGAGCATTGCGGAAGCCATCTGATTCAAGAAATGCGAGCTCCGAAGCCAAACCGATGTGCTTCGCGCTAAAGCTGCAAGAAATGCTGATTCAGAGTGATCAGTTGATTACACAAATTGATCCGCGACGATCAAAATGACGATCAAGAGACCTAACCAGTGTAATTCAGTACTTAACAATCCGAGCACAGAACGAAATGAACCGGACAAAGTTCAAGACTTTAACCGGTAGAGCGCGCGTACGGATCAAGAGCAGAACAAAGAACCCACCTGGAGAGAGGGAGAGAGATGACGGAACCGAAGACGTGATGGGAAGGCGAAACTCGGTTGAATGGCTGCTTAAATATTTAGTTGGTGCTCCTTTCTTGTTCTGCTTTTCCCCTGATAATTAATTGCTCCTTCCTAAAACAGGTGGCCTGATGAATTTCAGCTGGATTATAGGCAGGTGGAATTAGACTTCGTCACAGGCATGACAGGATTGATCAACATGAGATCATTCATAGAAGCAGCCGGTGCTACTGTTCACCATACGGACACACTACACGTGGACAACTACGAGGCATACGATGTCGTGGGGATTAATGTTGTCGTTCAAATTTCGTACGGTGGTTTTGTGTTCTCTTTTGCTGCATAAATGGCACGCCTTGTCGATGCGGAGGCATTCCTTTTCTCGGGCAGGCTAGGCCCCAGATGAGGCGACTTCACATCAATCTGTAGAAGTAATCTTGGCCACTCGTTCACGGTTTTGCCCCGAGAAATGATATGCCTTCACAAGGTTGGGGGATAAAGAGAATTTTCTTCTAACCAAAATAAAGAAACTGGGTGTGTTCCGCTCTCGATTGATCATTGAAAAAGTGAGGAATCAGGTTGGTTCAATCTAAGAATCAAATTGAACCGGCTTTATCCGACTTGTTATGGGCCGATTCGAACGGGACTGAATAGATCCTTGGGTAAACAATTTGGGAATTAGCCTTCACTGGTTCAATTCTCCAGTCTTATACCATGAATTATTGATTTTAGCTTGAAATTAACCTAGTAGAATCACCCTGGGTACGAGATTTGTGTTTGGTTTTTTTGTACCTGCGTTGTGATTAGCTAATATATTCTTACCTTATAAAAAAAACTAGTAGAATCAGTTTCGGACAATTTTTGTTTAACTTTTTTATACTTTATTTAAAAAGCCAGACGGAAGATATGACGTAAGTAAGTTTTAAATTTATGAAGTTTAGGAAATCCAATAACCACAATGCTACTTAGATAATGGTTATATTACTTAAAATTAGGCCAGACTCCCATGTGAAGCATGGAACAAGTTGGCTCATGGCACCAAAATTCAACGACCAACTTTAACATGATAAGTTCCAAATTTTTAGTGTTAGATCGTATTCACCCTAAAATCGCTTACCCTTAGATCATCCTAGATCATTAGTCTTCAGCAAATTCTAGGCACGACAGAGTCAACTTTGTCTCTAATCTAGTGGGTTCCAAGCATTTGAAGAGATACCGATTGATTGCCAAGTCTCATGGAGGATGAGTATATCAACCGTGTTCCCACATCTTTCCGATTAGATTAATAATAGAATTTGCATCCTTTTTACTGCCATGAGAATGTAATGAATCCTAATGCCGCAAATGCATGACTCTTGTATAGAAATGATTCGTCTTTCAAATTACTATAAGCTGGGTGACACGAGAGTCGACCTGGTGTTGTGGCCTTATTAATATTATGAGAACATTCAAATAAAAGTGTAAATTGAATCTTATTTCAAATAAAATCTAAAGTGGGAAATCGTCTCAAATAAAAACTTTTAGCCACTCGGCATGTAAGTGACTATTTTAGCCATTGAAGGAGTATTCTAGTAAAAAAAAAATTCTAACTATACTCTCTTTATTTTTTATTTTTTATTTTTCCATCTTCTCTCCACCAGTCTCAAGCAAGGGCCGACCTCACTTGCGTCAAGTGAGGGTTGCCCTTGCCGGTATCAGGAGAGGGCCGACCTCACCTGTTGCAGGTGAGGGCAACCCTCGTCTAGCCCACACGAGGGTGGCAGAGAGAAGAGCAAAAAAGAAAAATAAAAAAAAGAAATTTTTTTAAAAAAAATAAAGGAAAAAAATGCGCTTGATCTGACCTTTCTTTGAGACTGATATGGCCACTTTAGGCACTTATTTGAGGAAATGAAGTTACTTCATGTCCTTATTCGAAGTAAAATTCATTTTAGACCCTTAATTAAAAAAAAATTGATGATCCCTGAGCCCTTATTTAAAATTTTTCTTTAATATTGTCTTTGAAGTTTAACCCACTGTTTTCTATTTTTCCCTCTTGGTCTTTGGAATATTTCTACTCACTTTTAATGATTTTCCTTTTTTGGGTCGAACTCAATGATTAGACAAAGCATTAAACTGCCAGTAAGTCTTTGTTCATATGGTCCAACATCTTAGTATAACCTACCCAGGCTGTCCATGCCCGTCAAATGAAGGCCATAATAATTATGATTATTATATATCCGTATATGAAACTCTACACCTCAGAGCAATGTTTGGGAACCGAAACATTCACCCGCAGTATTTTTTTTTTCCCGTCATAATTCTGACCGTAAACCTTTTTCTTTCTTTTTTTTTAATAAAACAACACTAACTTCCAGTTGGTGCCCAAATCTCGTCCGTATCCGTTTGTCCACTCTCTTGTTTTTTCTTTTTCACCTTCGATCATCTTCATTGCGGCAAACCATGGCCACTTAAGCTTGGGGCCGCGCCTCCTTGGGTGTTGGCTTCGCCGCTCGAGTTTTGAGCCATTAAGCTTTGAGCAGTCACGGCCACGGCCGCTGCCGCCAGCTCAAAAATTGGAGCGGTCATAGCCTTGAGCTCAAATTTGAGCCCACTCACGGAGTGCTAATCGCAGCGGCTAGCTCTAAGCTTGGGCTAACATACCGTTGAGTAGAAACTCAAAACAGCCATAGTCGCCCAAGTCCGATGCCTCATGTCTCTATGGCTGCATGCTCAAAGCTTGAGCAGCCATGGCAGCCTCGAGAGATTCGTGGCTAAACTAAGGAGAAGCTTGAGGTCTGAGTTCGGAATAAGTTAGAGCTTGAGTTTTAACTCACAAATTTTAGATTGGGCACATAGGCGCTCTTCTTCACGATCAACAAGTTTTTTGGCATCGAACTTGGGAAGAAGAAGAAGAAGAAAAGGGGAAAAAGAAGAGAGAAAAGAACATAAAAACGGCATTGAATGACGTGGAGCAAAATGGAGGGGAAAGACGTACACATGAGATGAGAGGAAGTGACTTCAACAGTATCATTTTGACAGCAATTTGGCAGGACCCAAGTTTGAGTACCAACTGAACATCAATGCTTTCTTACAAGACAACGAAAACAAAATTCAGGCCAAAATAAAAATCCAACCTAAAGTTGGCGCTTTACAAAGGAATTGGACCCTGGCTCCCAATTGAGAGAAGTCACGTTAATCACTCTTGTCCAAATCGAGCGTCCATGCCAAGGTCACCCTTTTTTTTTTTTAGGTCGAAAGAAACTGCTTTTCATTCATCAAACGATAGGATTACAGCTGCTAGAATAACAAGACTCGCAACAGATTAAATCCCAAAGTGGTTGGAGGACATTGACAAGCCAGTTTAATGGAAGCATTTTGCATCTATGTGCCTTGGCGATCCAATCAGCTACTCCGTTTGCTTCACGGGGGATGGGTTTCACTTGGATGCCTTGGAGTTGGCCCAACAGTGTCACCCGTTTATCTTCGCTTAATTCTCACTACACCCATATCGAAGGTTAAACAACTATCAGCTAACCGAAATCAACACAACCATTTTCAAAGCTAGAAACAATCTCAGCCGATGTTAGGACAGAAGGCAGCACAGGACAATCCTAAGAGTCAAGCAGAAATTCGCAGGACTCTGTCGAACTGATTAAGTGCTACAGAGCAGACTGGCTTCAAAAGACATAACAAGGGACATGAAGGAATGATGGTACATTCAGGAAATACAACCAAATTCAACAATCAATATCACTACCTGCAGTGCTATAGTCATAGTAGAAACACGAGGTCAAGAATTTCAACATCCGTAGACCTGTCATTACTAACTTGTGAGACTCATCAAAACAACTGAGGATTCTCGTGAGTTTCCGGTACAGTCATCTCCATCAAATCTTCATTCCGCTATTAACAAGCTTGCAAACTAAAGCTGCTACCCTTATACATCAGAAGCTGCAAGCAATGATGTTTCTTGTAGTTTCAGAAAAATCACTATGGTGAATCATGAGGTGTCGTTAAATACAAGGCAAATGCAAAGTCACATTAGATTGTCATTCCAACAACACTAAAACACCGGTTGCCATCACAGCATATCTCCACTAAGAATAACCACATAGCCATAAATCCCAAACCTGAATGCTAGAACACGCTTTCCATCTAAACTTGGTTTGAAGCTACCAAAGATCATAGTGAGCTGATTACAAGTAAACCAGCAAATAGGCGAAACTGGGCATTTCAATCACGACCACATGCTACCCGCATAAGCGAAAATTCTTCAAAATTGACACAACTAGAATCTCCCCAATGTCTGGATAGATGACCACTAATGACCACTGCTACACTATGATCACAAAGCACCATGGCCTCAACAAACAACCAACACTAAAAGCAGGTCCAACACAAGCCTAGAAGTCTGATCTAAACAAGAAGATAATGCAAATCACTAGCAGAATTGATCAAAGGCGCCGAGTTGAAGCGGGGATTAGCTTAACAAGGCTTAAGATTGAAGCAACGTTGGAGCATACTCAATCCCATCCCTAATACTATCAAAACCACACGAAGCGACAGAAACTACCACAATTCGCAGATCATCCGGTATAAAAAATGCCTGAGATTAACAAAACCGCACCGTATCTAAGCAGCCATTCGCTTCCTTATAAGTCTTAAATGGGAAATAATTAAGAAAAGCGTCAAGGTCTTTCGCGACAACTACAGCTCTAACCAAAGCAAAAGTATCTTCTATTGAAACACCTCAGAATCCAAGCTTGGTGCGGCGCCAGTGCCTGCGCTTCGCGTTGTACCTAAACGATGACGGCGCAAACAAAGGAGCCTAATTAGGCACAAACAAAGAAAGACATCCTTTTGAAACGAAACATGAACAGGGGCAACGAAATGAATGGATCGAACCTGATGGTGTTGTCGGTCCTCCTGCGAATCCAGTGAGGGATGGGCCTGTTCTGCCTCATCTTCTTCGCCAGCTTCTTCTTGATCCTGAACGACTTGTGCGACGGCTGCGACACTCGACCCCAAGAACACAGAATGGCACCAGTTTCAGAAAGCCGCAATCGATCTCTTCCAAAATCAACAATACAAAGCACGAAACTAAACTCGATAGAAAACTCAGAGTGTAAGAGGGAGGAAGAGAGAGAGAAAGACCATCTTTGGTTCTTGATGAGCTGCCTCGACGTCCTGCGAGAGCGGAGACGAGGGAGACCCAAAACCCTAAAACGGCACTAGAAGGAGCGGAGACACGCAGCGAACGACGATGCTCCACAGATACAAGGGCCTTCGTCGTGAAGAAAGCGTTCTTAGTGGCCCGTTGCCATTGCTCATGAACCAGATCGAAGGCCCATCGGGCTCGAGCTCTGTCCATGGCGAGGTTCCCCTCTCTCTCTCTCTCTCTCTCTCTCTAAGGCTATTTCGTCGTTCATTATGCGGGCTTTTCAATGGCGAATTGACACAAATGATCCATCGACTTTGACACGACGTGTAATATGGCCCATGAATTTTAAATTTGTTTAGGGTGCGTATGGTAACGCTCCAGAAAAAGTGTTTCTGTTCCCAAAGTGTTCCGAGAACACTTTGGGAACAGAAACGCGTATGGTAAAAAAGTGATCCAAAAGTGTTCCGGGAACATTTTTGAGAAACAAAAACACTTTTGAAGTAAAAATCGGAAACAAAAAAAACTTGCTTTTCTGTTCCGGGAACACTTTTTAGAACAAGAAATTGAACATTTTTTTAGAACACTTTTTTACTCCTGGAACACTTTTCTTTTGTTGCACGAACGCTTCTCCTTCACACTCTCTTCTGCTTCACCCTCCTCTTCTGACCAGCGGACACCGCTCCTCCACCAGCCAACGTCGTTCCTCCACAGCCGACGCCGCCACACCTCGAGTGAGTTTTTGCCGATTCATGCTCTTCTTCTTGTTTTTCTGGGCATCCGACACGCGGGAGGGCTCGTGCGAGTCGAGCCGTGATGCGAGCGCTGCCGAGATTTGGGCGGCTGGACTCGCCCAAGCGCCGCCCAGATCTGGACGGTTGGACTCGCGCGAGCCCTGCCGAGAGCTGGTCGGGGCTAGACTCGCCCGAGCGCCGCCCAGATCTCGAAGGCTGGACTCGCGCGAGCCCTGCCGAGAGCTGGTCGGGGTTGGACTTGCCCGAGCGCCACCCAGATCTCGGCTGGACTCGCCTGAGCGTACTGGTGCGTGATCAGGTTTAATCGATTGAAGCTTCAAAATGTGTTGGGACTTCTCATCTTCCCTGAGCAGTGTTGTTCTGTTTAGTGGACTAGTATTTATCGTTTCTTGTTGTTGGGTAGTAAAGGTCATGGAAATTCTGGACAAAGCTAGTGGAGTTAGCCACCTACTCATTACCATTTTCGCACATTGCTGTGCTGTTGTATTGAACTTGCAGGGAGATGGGAATGGCTTGGATATTTTAGCTTTCTTTCCCTTTAAAAGGAGGAGGAGGTTGTTGGACAATTAACAGACACGAATTTCATTATATTTGTGACTATTTTAGTGTCAATGCACATTGGAATACTGCAATTTCCGCATTTGCACTGGTGCCGAACTGGTTTTATTGGGTTCTTATCCAGCTTTGTGTTGCGTACTACGACAAAAATAGCAATGCAGCTTTCCTACTAATGCTAGTCTAGTTTGCGTATCGCTTTACGCCAGTGGATTCCTCTTAGTTGTAAGTTTGATATAGCTCGAACAAATTTGCTAGCTATTGTCTGAATATTATTTAGGATTTAGCTGACTTAGATGTCCTAATCACAGAATTTTTTCTTTTTCTTTTGATTTATTTCTGGACAGTT
This sequence comes from Psidium guajava, assembly GCA_016432845.1. NCBI lineage: Eukaryota > Viridiplantae > Streptophyta > Magnoliopsida > Myrtales > Myrtaceae > Psidium > Psidium guajava. Next base: position 30,876,180 of record CM028229.1, on the reverse strand, counting down.
TTTGTTGTAGAGGTACGTACAGTAGTAATCTTCTTCCTTTAGGTTTACGTACGTTCCCTAAAACTACTGATTTTCTCTGCCATCCTAAAATTACTAGCTAAATTACAAAATTCGAGCAAAATTTTCATTCATGGACAGTTCCAGTCGTTAACTCAAGCCGTTCAAGGCTCTCTCTTTCTTTAACTCTAAGCAACAATAAAGCATTCTTCTTCTCTTGAGTAGCCGCAAGAACCAACCTTCTCTTTTCATTAGCTTTACTCAACTCTTTGACTGCTGAATTGAACTTCTCATTAGATTTTTCAAGTATGTGCAGACTGGAAATTTATGTTGTGTCCAAACTAATTTTCTTGAGGATAACCAACTTGACCATGTGATTCTCTAATATATTACGATTGCTTGTCATCATCCATCTGAAATTCATTTCCTGCAAGCACCTATTTGAATGGAAGTACTGTTGCTTGTTGCTACTTTGATTCCTTTAATGTGCTGTGTGATATGACACATGCTTTCAATTATGCCTTAGTGCTTCCTGCTCGCCTTTTTTCTTTAGCCTATCACTCCAGTTCTAGTTGATTACTTGAGCATGTCTATTAAAACCACTTGAAAAACAAAAAGGATGTAGAGAAAGTCTGCTTATAGCCATAAACTTTCTACCATTCTAGATGATTATTCCATTCTAAAGTCATTGTTGAGTGTAATTTCACAACCAGCCAAAGTGATTTACATTCAGTTTAAGTGAAATTCACTATTCATCCCTTTCGATATGGATGTCAGAGGGTACAAAGAGAGCCTGCATAAGAAATTTACTCTTGCTTCAGAATTCAAGTACTACTTTTGTTGCTTTGGATTCTTGTGCGTGTTCAATTGTTCTATCATGATTCCATGCACTAAAACTTGCATTTTACACTTGCTTTTATTGTAATTGCTTGTTCTTCGGTAGATGTTCGCTCTATTCACTTGAGAACCATGAATTAATTTCTTTTTTGTACTTATTCCAGGGAGAGGGCCTACGTGCTGTTTTCATTTTTGCTGGTCAACTACTCTGTTGCGGCATCAAGAACATTTGGGTACTCTTGACTTCATTTTATCGTCTTTCTGCAATGCAGTAATAGTTCCATTTTTATGGATTAAATTCTAAAGCTACAGGATCGTTTTAGCTTTTTTGTACAAAAATGTTATTGGTCCAAATGTTCAGGCATATGCTATTACATTGGTTTGAGGATAAGAAATACATCAATAATTCTATTTTAGTATCTTCATAGATTGTGAGGGTTTGAATTGGTCAAACTCTCAGTTGGATCCCTCACATATTATGTTATATTTGTTGAATTGGTTGAATAAATATAATATGATGCTACACATGTCATTTTATTTTTTTGTTGGAATTGTTTCATTGCTTGTAATTGATTGAGCTTGTGATTGCATTGTTAATATGATGATGAATTAGTCAAGATTTGATGGCATCCCAAAAAGAAACATACGTGGCAAAATGGAACGAGACTTCCACCAATTTGTTTGTGAGTTTGATGGTAGAAGAGGTGAAAAAAGGAAATCGCACCTCTTGTACTTTCAACAAAGCAGGGTGGAAAAACATAAGGACTGCATTCAACAACAAGATGGGAGTTCAATATACCCAATCACAATTGAGAAATAAGGCAAACAAGCTGAGAACACAATATGGTAGTGTCGCGACCCTCTGAAAATATTTTTATTATTTCTAGGGGTTAACGGATTATTAGGTTAATTAGATTTGACTAACCTAACGCGGACCCTCCCAAGCCCTACCGAATCGCAACTTTGGTTTTTGTTTAAATGATTTTAAAATTTGGAGTCGCCACTAATCGTTCTTGGTAGGTCGATTAGAAACCTAAATAAATTAGCGGGAGAACTAATTTATTCCTGCGAACCAGAGATTAGGAGCTCGGGGACTTGGTTACACTAGTTAATTAAAACTAATGCCCTTTCGGTACCTTAATTTCATGGATATCCTAATTCGGCAATTCAGGCTTGGTTTATTCCTAAGGCTATAGTAGGGTATTCTCTTTTGTGTTTTCACTTTTTAAATAGGATGCATGGATGGTATATATTTTTATTTGTTATATTTTTTAAGTGTTAAAGATTCCCTGAAGCCGAAAGAAGGAGTGTGTTAACGACTTCTGTGCAGTATTACAACCTACTTATCTTTTGGGTCTGATGATTCAAAAATTAAATTATAGGAAGTACATGACAGTGAATAAACACCTCCAATGGGAGGCCTAGCATTGGCTTGGCTCTTCCCTTTGGGATTTAAGGTACAGGTATTTAAGTTGCAAGTATTTAAACTACTGTAAGTAAAAACCTCCAATGGGAGGCTAAGCATTGGCTTGGCTCTTCCCTTTGGGATTTAAGGTACATGTATTTAAGTTGCAGGTATTTAACTACTGTAAGTAAAAACCTCCAATGGGAGGCTAAGCATTGGCTTGGCTCTTCCCTTTGGGATTTAAGGTACATGTATTTAAGTTGCACGTATTTAACTACTGTAAGTAAAAACCTCCAATGGGAGGCTAAGCATTGGCTGGGCTCTTCCCTTTGGGATTTAAGGTATAGGTATTTAAGTTGCAGGTATTTAACTACTGTAAATAAAAACCTCCAATGGGAGGCTAAGCATTGGCTTGGCTCTTCCATTTGGGATTTAAGGTACAGGTATTTAAGTTGCAGGTATTTAACTACTGTAAGTAAAAACCTTCAATGGGAGGCTAAGCATTGGCTTGGCTCTTCCCTTTGGGATTTATGGTGCAGGTATTTAAATTGCGGATGGACTTTGTCCTCTCCATTCTGGGGTATGAATTCTTTAAAATAAAATACAACGAATTGATTCAACAATTTGAAATTTGTGCGCGCTTGAGGACTCCTCCAAGCCGATTTTGTGCTTCCATAGGGTTGACCATTGATATAAAGTTGCGGCTTCCTGACATAAAATAGAGTGAAATGTCAGTATACAAAATATGTGCTAATCTGCACCTAAAACCAGAAGAGTGGAAAGAGTACTTATCTCCCATTTTTTTGGGAGGGATTTCTATAATTGATTTTCGATCTCTATGTTCCCAATATAGAGAGTTTCTTTTGAATTAAGAGGGACTTTTAGTCACAGATCAGTTGAGAAATCGGTAGACAGCTTAGGAGCTTGTCTGGGCCGATGTTTGCATATCTACGAGATTTTTGCTGTTGACGTAGAGATATCCTTCTCCTGACATAAAATAAGAAAAAAAAAAGGAGATGGAGAAAGTGTATACAATTTGTGCTAATTTGCAAGTAAAACCATAAACAAATGAATAAATAAAAACACTTAGCTCGAATTTGCTTGCTCGTTGACGAGGATGAACTCTTGATTTATATTGATCGATGAAGGAATTTGTGATGATAATCCCTAGCTTTGAACTCCCATCATCTTCAAAATTCTCTCTCTTTTGGTATTTTCTTTCTCTCAAATTTTTCTTCAATCTCCCAAAACTCTCTCAAACATCCAAAATTTTCTCTCCAAAAAAAATCCTCCCAAACACTTCAAATTTTCTCTCTCAAGAATCCTTTCTCAAGCTCACTTCTTTCTCCTTTTATAACCTACTCATCTATCTCCCATTCTAATTTTTCCACTAACTCTATCTCCCATTCTAATTTCTCCACTAACTCTTCTTCATTTTCATCTTCCATTCTCCATCTCTATCTCACATTCTAATCTCTCCACTAACTCTTCTTCATCTTCATCTTCCCTTCTCCATATTTATCTCCCATTCTAATTTCTCCACTAACTCTTCTTAATCTCCATCTTCCCTTCTCTATTCTTATCTTCCATTCTAATTTCTCTACTAACTCTTCTTCATCTCCATCTTCCCTTCTCTATTCTTATCTTATTTTCTCCATCCATTCTTCTCCAACTTCTCTTCTTCATCTCCTCTTCTTCATCTTCCCTTCTCTATTCTAATTTATCCACTAACTTTTCTTTTTATTATTTGTAAAATAATCTTTCAAGAGTTAGGTATTTGCACTTTAGTCCTTGAATTTTAAGTATTTACAATTCAGTCCCTGAAAAAATATATTTCTTTAAGTCCAAATCTCCTCACAATTTTTGACACACCAAAATTTACCACATGTCAAATTTAAGCTCATTTCTTGTCGCTGAAAATAATGCATAATTTAATTAAAGCCCTTTTGCAAAATTAAGTCATTCTGGGTATAATTGGGCCAAGATGAAAATTTAAAATATTAGAAGACAATGTCACAACTCATAAAAAGTGAAAGTTAAAAATAAGTTGACTCAAATTAAATTTTTTTAAGCCCGATTCGAGATTATACTCGTGAAGGAACACGTGACTCGAATTGGATTTTTCTGAATTTGCGATGGCCAATATGAAAATAGATTTAAAATAAAAATATTAACTATCTTTGTGTATTTTTTGGCCTCAAATGTTATTTTTTCAAAATTTTCAAATATTTTTGTATTTTAAAAAAAAAATTAAAATATATATAATATGAAAAATTATTTTTTGGTCAAAATTCGTTCCCTAGGATTGGCTAAGGTTCCCAAAGTTGATTTTTCAATTTTATGAATTTTTATGGATTTTCTATTAATTTTTGAAAATAAATAAATAAAAAATACGTAAAAATACTGAAAATATGAAAAATCATTTTTTGGTCAAAATTGGTTCCCTAGGCTTGGCTAAGGTCCCCAAAGTTAATTTTTCAATTTTATGAATTTTTATGGATTTTTTATTACTTTAGCAATAGAAAAAATGATTAAAGATCAGGTGTCAACAGCTGCCCCTCTTTGAAAGAAAGCTCGGTAGAGGTTCATTTCAAAGACAAGATGACACCTAGATTCTTATCGACTCAATACAAGGAAATAAAAAGAGTCGTGACATGATTGTTCCACTGAAAATGAAATGAGAACCTAAGGATTCGTTATATAAAAAAACTTTAGGGTGGTTGAACTTGAACCCGTATGGTGGATCAACCCATGGTAGATTCCTAATAAAAGGATTCTACTGATTAAAAATTGAATTAAAATTTGACCCGTATGGTGGGTCATACCATTTGACCCGTATGGTGGGTCGTACCATGGTAGATTCCTAATAAAAGGATTCTACTGATTAAATTTTGATTGAGATTTGACCCGTATGGTAGGTCACCCCATGGAGATACCTGTAAGAAGGACTTGGTGCCTGTAGAAAGGACTTGGTGTCTGTAAAAAGGACTTGTGCCTGTAAGAAGGACTTGATTTGCCTGTAAGAAGGACTTGATTTGCCTGTAAGAAGGACTTACTTTGCCTGTAAGAAGGACTTTGTGCCTGTAAGAAGGACTTGCGTTGCCTGTAAGAAGGACTTTGTTTGCCTGTAAGAAGGACTTTATGCCTGTAAGAAAGACTTGATTTGCCTGTAAGAAGGACTTTATGCCTGTAAGAAGGACTTGATTTGCCTGTAAGAAGGACTTTGTGCCTGTAAGAAGGACTTGATTTGCCTATAAGAAGGACTTGGTTTGCCTGTAAGAAGGACTTTGTTTGCCTGTAAGAAGGACTTGATTTGCCTGTAAGAAGGACTTTGTGCCTGTAAGAAGGACTTGGTTTGCCTGTAAGAAGGACTTAGTTTGCCAGTAAGAAGGACTTTATGCCTGTAAGAAGGACTTAGTTTGCCTGTAAGAAGGACTTGGTTTGCCTGTAAGAAGGACTTGGTTTGCTTGTAAGAAGGGCTTGGTGTACCTCAAAGGGTGCCATTCTGAAATCTGGGGAGACCAGGAATCCTACGGAAGCTCAAACCCAAATTATATTCTCCTGTCGCTTTAGGAATAAACCAAAGAGGCAGAGATCAAAAGGTCTCGAACATTTCTGTCCTTAAGACAAATCATGCTTTATTGAAGAAAGTGGATACCTATATATACCGCAATGGATTCGAGTACCCCAACAACCGTCAGAATTCATTCTCTTGAAAGGTTCAGGTTGAAGATATACTTACCTGAGAATTTGGAAGAAATGCTTGGTGGCTTCTCGACAACCAGGCTTGTTCATTCAACAATCGCCGAATGAATTTCAAGACTTTGGAAGGTAACTCAAACACCGGGAATGTGTTGCCTGTCAGGCAATGTCAGAGCTAACATGTGCAAGCATTTTCATCAATGCGTTCATTGGTTCATACAAAATTGTTTAGCTAAGTTGGTAATGATTAGAAGTAGTCTGTGTGATAACTCATGATGCAATCAATCAAAATGTGGATCATGCAAAACATATTCTGTCAAGTTTGCATTACCAATTCTATTTAAGGAGGTTCTCATAATATGAACGCCTCGAATGTAATCTGAATGGGGGACTTTAGTCCGAAGGGGCTTTCTCTCACTCTGGGGAAATGTTGTTTATCCGTAAATTAAAATGTTAGACTTATGTGGAAATAGTTTGCCTTTCCTCATCCTGTCATGCCCCATTCTGCACATTTGATGTCTCCTGTGCAGTTTATGCTCTAAGTTGCAGTTGGTAAATTAAACACGCGGAATGGTCATGCATAATTCATGAACTGTGTAAACACAATGCAGATGTGACAATTTTTAGCATCATGTGTGTTTATATAATGTGCAAATATGGGCGGATTTGAATTGCCCCTGGTATGTGGGTGGATTGAACAAATTGGGAAGCCCACTCCTTATGTCGAGGAGCGGTTTGTCTCAAGTTTTGCCCCTGCATGATGAGGCATATGGGTGAGGGAGCATTTTGGTTTGTTTAGTAACAGCGACCGCCATGGTTTAGTAGTTAAATGCCCCCCATTTTTCACCAGAATAGATCTTGTCAAATGATCATCATTTTCTTTTGGATTTGTCTCCTCCAACATGTTACATGTTAGTATAAATATTTCCTATAACAAGAAAAGGAGACATGTCAACCGGTATTAAAAGAGATAAATTGGAAACGATACTGATTTACCCTTCATCTTGAATGCCTTGGACAAGTCTTTTACCAATTTTGCTGGGTTGAGTTTTCTTCGACTTTTGTTGGATGCTTCACCATTAAGCCGAGAATGTGGCAAAATATTGACTTCGGTATTACTCGTCGAGTATTCCTGCATTCGGTCCATTGGACCATAGGTGTCCATGGGGTTTTCTTTTCAAAGGTTAATCCTTGGGGATAACGCGGCCCTGTTGTATCACCTTGGGCCTTGTTACGATATTTCTCGAGGTAATTTGCAATCCCTGTTAAGAATGGAATAAAAAAATTCAGGACTCGAGATGATTATGTGCAAATTAAAACGATACAGAATTACCCATGTCTGAGATTGTTTGGATCTTTCGCTTGTATTTTTCTTTAACCGAAGTTGTCCATCCCGTGGTAATGTCCATGAGTTGATTTGCCCCCAATTTAGCCCGACCAGGAAATTTGGTTTTTGGATACAACTGTATTCTCGAGTCGCTTTTGCAAATTCCTGAAAATAGAAGGGATCAAATTTAAAACCGGAGCAATTTAAGGGTAAATTGGAACGATACGGATTTACCCTTCAAATTTACGCAGATTTCGTCTCGATATTAATTTTTTCGAGTTTGGTGCGGTTAACGGCTCCGAGCATTTAATAGGGGGGAAAGGAAAATGATTACTTCTAGCTTGTGCATTAATTTTGGACATCGACAAAAGGCGAGAACGTGCGATGAAACTAAGTAGACGTATTCGTCTAGGTTTAATCTTCTTCATGATGCTCTCGCGGGTTGCGGTAGATGATGATATCAAGAACATTAGAGAGGCATTCAGTGTGGCTTTCCACCAGCCGCCTAGAGACCCGCGTTCAATCATGTAAATTAATAAAGCTACCACCACTTAATTAGTGTGCCAATAAATTCGGCCATTTGTTGCGTGCCCCACTTCAACCGTGTTTTGTTTCTTTCGGTGCCCACTTGCTCTTGTCGGGCGCCTGTAGCATTGGGAGAAATACTTGTGGGTCACATTCATTAATAGAACCTCGGTCCTCTAAAACCCTCCGCGTGTTTCGGATCCGAGGAAATTTTAAGACCGGTCTCTGGTTGATTTAATCAGGTTAAGGTACTTATTTCATGGTTTCTGATTATATAATCCATATTGTCTTTCAAAAAACGCGGGATCCTCTGTAATACATTAAATATGCCCCCGTGTTTAATCAGTATAAGTCCACCGTCATATCACAATACACTGCCCATACAAGTTTACGGATTGACACAACTCTATCTCTCAAAGATGGACAGTGTTCGTTTGCCCCCCTGAATTAACGGTTGAAGCCTCGGTGTTTTTCGTCTTTTGATATTTCTGAAGATGATTGTTGATATATTATTGAATTTAATTTTTGCACCCGTCTGGGGTATCTAGGATCTCCCTGCAAAAGAAAAGGATATAATTAGTATGCGACACAAGGAATGTCGGTCCATGACTCCTATATTAGTCCAATTTTATTTTTTCTATTTTATAGAGAAATCAGAAAAAAAAAATTCTTTAAGAAGAAATGGGTTAATTTCTGATACAGAATTTTTTTTTGCATATTTATTACTCTTTTTTTTATTATTTTTTTAAAGGAATGTGACAAAATCTCTTGATGTTTACTAAAATCTTTGAAGGAATTTCCTTTTTATCAAAATAAATTTTCAGAGGTAAATTTATCAGGAAAATTTTATTTTTATTGAAGCAGGAAAGACATAAGAGAAATCCTTTATTGGTTAACAAAATTCCCCCGAGACATTAGTCTAATTTTATTTAGAGAAAATTTTCTTAGAAAAACATGAGCGAATTTCTCGAAAAGAATTTTTGTTGCAAGTTTTTATAATTTCAAAGAATGTGATAAAATCACTTGATGTTTACCAAAGTTTTTTTTTGAAGGAATTTTTCTTTTTATCGAAATAAATTTTCAGAGGAAAATTTGTCAGGAAAATTTCATTTTTATTGAAGCAAGAAAAACATGACAAAAATCTCTTATTGGTCAATACAATTCCCCCGAGACATTAGTCTAATTTTATTTAGAGAAAATTTTCTTAGAAAAACATGAGCGAATTTCTTGAGAAGAATTTTCTTGAGAAAAATGTGATAAAATCACTTGATGTCTACTAGAATTTTTTTTGAAGGAATTTTTCTTTTTATTGAAATAAATTTTTGGAGGAAAATTTTTTCAGGAAAATTTCATTTTTATTGAAGCAATAAAAACATGACAAAAATCCCTTATTGGTTAATAAAATTCCCATGAATGGATTCTTTCACATCATTTTTTCAAAATTTTTTTTTTTAAAGAAATGAGGGATAAATTTAATTTTTATTTTCTTTTAAAAGAATGGTCGTAATATCAAACTCAAAAACTGACTAACACCTAGCATGGACCGACCGAAAATAAATACAAGATAAAATTAGAGAATTTACTTTTACCTTGGAGAAATGCAAATCACATAGTCATGCGCATGACTCAAGTGAGGAGTGGACTCTAGAAAATAAAAGAAGGAGAGACAAGGTATGGACCTAAAAAGGCCCCCACTATCTGAATTGACAAACTTACCCTCCGCGCAATCAAATCACAATGGGAAGAATTGTCAATTCAGATAATGAGCGGGATAAAATATGGTCAACCCGAGCGCAATCGACGCAAGAGCTTTGCATATTCGATCCCTATCTATGGTTTTCTAGGAAGAATTTCGCGACTTGGGTTTAGACGCTTGTGTGTGCAGGTGTCGTGATCCTCAGAGTATGCAAGATATGCATAACAATTGATATCAAAAAAGCGCTTCTAAAAATGTGCAAAATTAAACAAATAAACCCAACACCAGCCTGCAAAACAAAGGGGTTAGCCAAACACTCCACCCCTTATAACTCCTATCCTGCAAAAACATATAACACCTATAGAATGAGTCCCAAACAAGATCGCCAGAAGCGAGATATCCATGAAATTTTCATTGGCCTAAGTCCACTAAGACTTTTAAAATTTCGAAAAAATTCAAGTATTCCAATTGTTATCTTTTTTCGAAAATTTAAAAATCCCGTCCCCAGCGGAGTCGCCAGTCTGTCGCGACCCTCTAAAAATATTTTTATTATTTCTAGGGGTTAACGGATTATTAGGTTAATTAGATTTGACTAACCTAACGCGGACCCTCCCAAGCCCTACCGAATCGCAACTTTGGTTTTTGTTTAAATGATTTTAAAATTTGGAGTCGCCACTAATCGTTCTTGGTAGGTCGATTAGAAACCTAAATAAATTAGCGGGAGAACTAATTTATTCCTGCGAACCAGAGATTAGGAGCTCGGGGACTTGGTTACACTAGTTAATTAAAACTAATGCCCTTTCGGTACCTTAATTTCATGGATATCCTAATTCGGCAATTCAGGCTTGGTTTATTCCTAAGGCTATAGTAGGGTATTCTCTTTTGTGTTTTCACTTTTTAAATAGGATGCATGGATGGTATATATTTTTATTTGTTATATTTTTTAAGTGTTAAAGATTCCCTGAAGCCGAAAGAAGGAGTGTGTTAACGACTTCTGTGCAGTATTACAACCTACTTATCTTTTGGGTCTGATGATTCAAAAATTAAATTATAGGAAGTACATGACAGTGAATAAACACCTCCAATGGGAGGCCTAGCATTGGCTTGGCTCTTCCCTTTGGGATTTAAGGTACAGGTATTTAAGTTGCAAGTATTTAAACTACTGTAAGTAAAAACCTCCAATGGGAGGCTAAGCATTGGCTTGGCTCTTCCCTTTGGGATTTAAGGTACATGTATTTAAGTTGCAGGTATTTAACTACTGTAAGTAAAAACCTCCAATGGGAGGCTAAGCATTGGCTTGGCTCTTCCCTTTGGGATTTAAGGTACATGTATTTAAGTTGCACGTATTTAACTACTGTAAGTAAAAACCTCCAATGGGAGGCTAAGCATTGGCTTGGCTCTTCCCTTTGGGATTTAAGGTATAGGTATTTAAGTTGCAGGTATTTAACTACTGTAAATAAAAACCTCCAATGGGAGGCTAAGCATTGGCTTGGCTCTTCCATTTGGGATTTAAGGTACAGGTATTTAAGTTGCAGGTATTTAACTACTGTAAGTAAAAACCTCCAATGGGAGGCTAAGCATTGGCTTGGCTCTTCCCTTTGGGATTTATGGTGCAGGTATTTAAATTGCGGATGGACTTTGTCCTCTCCATTCTGGGGTATGAATTCTTTAAAATAAAATACAACGAATTGATTCAACAATTTGAAATTTGTGCGCGCTTGAGGACTCCTCCAAGCCGATTTTGTGCTTCCATAGGGTTGACCATTGATATAAAGTTGCGGCTTCCTGACATAAAATAGAGTGAAATGTCAGTATACAAAATATGTGCTAATCTGCACCTAAAACCAGAAGAGTGGAAAGAGTACTTATCTCTCATTTTTTTGGGAGGGATTTCTATAATTGATTTTCGATCTCTATGTTCCCAATATAGAGAGTTTCTTTTGAATTAAGAGGGACTTTTAGTCACAGATCAGTTGAGAAATCGGTAGACAGCTTAGGAGCTTGTCTGGGCCGATGTTTGCATATCTACGAGATTTTTGCTGTTGACGTAGAGATATCCTTCTCCTGACATAAAATAAGAAAAAAAAAAGGAGATGGAGAAAGTGTATACAATTTGTGCTAATTTGCAAGTAAAACCATAAACAAATGAATAAATAAAAACACTTAGCTCGAATTTGCTTGCTCGTTGACGAGGATGAACTCTTGATTTATATTGATCGATGAAGGAATTTGTGATGATAATCCCTAGCTTTGAACTCCCATCATCTTCAAAATTCTCTCTCTTTTGGTATTTTCTTTCTCTCAAATTTTTCTTCAATCTCCCAAAACTCTCTCAAACATCCAAAATTTTCTCTCCAAAAAAAATCCTCCCAAACACTTCAAATTTTCTCTCTCAAGAATCCTTTCTCAAGCTCACTTCTTTCTCCTTTTATAACCTACTCATCTATCTCCCATTCTAATTTTTCCACTAACTCTATCTCCCATTCTAATTTCTCCACTAACTCTTCTTCATTTTCATCTTCCATTCTCCATCTCTATCTCACATTCTAATCTCTCCACTAACTCTTCTTCATCTTCATCTTCCCTTCTCCATATTTATCTCCCATTCTAATTTCTCCACTAACTCTTCTTAATCTCCATCTTCCCTTCTCTATTCTTATCTTCCATTCTAATTTCTCTACTAACTCTTCTTCATCTCCATCTTCCCTTCTCTATTCTTATCTTATTTTCTCCATCCATTCTTCTCCAACTTCTCTTCTTCATCTCCTCTTCTTCATCTTCCCTTCTCTATTCTAATTTATCCACTAACTTTTCTTTTTATTATTTGTAAAATAATCCTTCAAGAGTTAGGTATTTGCACTTTAGTCCTTGAATTTTAAGTATTTACAATTCAGTCCCTGAAAAAATATATTTCTTTAAGTCCAAATCTCCTCACAATTTTTGACACACCAAAATTTACCACATGTCAAATTTAAGCTCATTTCTTGTCGCTGAAAATAATGCATAATTTAATTAAAGCCCTTTTGCAAAATTAAGTCATTCTGGGTATAATTGGGCCAAGATGAAAATTTAAAATATTAGAAGACAATGTCACAACTCATAAAAAGTGAAAGTTAAAAATAAGTTGACTCAAATTAAATTTTTTTAAGCCCGATTCGAGATTATACTCGTGAAGGAACACGTGACTCGAATTGGATTTTTCTGAATTTGCGATGGCCAATATGAAAATAGATTTAAAATAAAAATATTAACTATCTTTGTGTATTTTTTGGCCTCAAATGTTATTTTTTCAAAATTTTCAAATATTTTTGTATTTTAAAAAAAAATTAAAATATATATAATATGAAAAATTATTTTTTGGTCAAAATTCGTTCCCTAGGATTGGCTAAGGTTCCCAAAGTTGATTTTTCAATTTTATGAATTTTTATGGATTTTCTATTAATTTTTGAAAATAAATAAATAAAAAATACGTAAAAATACTGAAAATATGAAAAATCATTTTTTGGTCAAAATTGGTTCCCTAGGCTTGGCTAAGGTCCCCAAAGTTGATTTTTCAATTTTATGAATTTTTATGGATTTTTTATTACTTTAGCAATAGAAAAAATGATTAAAGATCAGGTGTCAACAGGTAGTTTCAAAAAGCTTCTTTCACAATCTGGATTTGGTTGGGATAATGTTAACAAAAGAGTGACTGTCGATGATCCAAGCATATGGGAACTTCACGTCAAGGTATCATTTTGTCATTTTTAGATTATTTTACATGTAAGTTTTAATAGTTTTTATTATGTTACTAATGTACGCTATTTATTGTGAAAATTGCAGGATAATAGTGAGTGGGCAAAGTTCAAGAAGGATGGGTTTCCTCTTTATCCGGAGTTGTGCATTGTATTTGGTGACACATATGCTACTGGGGACCAGGCAATAGGAAGTGGCCAACATTTGACATTGTCGGATGATGATGACAACTATGAAGATGATGGTAATGATTCTCTAGAGGGTTTTGGTGATCATCACCTTGATGAGGAGGGCTTCACACCTGGCAATCCTAGTACTCCGGTTCATGATAAACACAACTTGAATAGGACTCCGAATACGAAGAGAAGAAGAAAGAGTAGCAAGTACAATTTAACCACAACCTGCAAAGCCATTGAAGACATGATTAACTCCTCCTCGGGCACTTCACAACCACCTGTGAATCCTTATTCCGTAGCAGCTGTGGTTAATATTCTACTTGCCATACCCGAGTTGGACGATGGTCTCTACGCCAAAGGAGTGGACAAAGCATGTGCTAGTGCTGAATGGAGGGAGGCTTTTATCACAAGCACTTCTGAAAGGAGGAATGCACTTATCCGAAATCTTTAGGAGATGTTGGGATAGGAGATGTTGGGAAATGTATTGTGGATGATGTGATGTTTGAATTCATTTTATTTTGTGACTTATCTCGTCGATTGTTGTTCGATTTTAAGGATATTAATGTTGAGACTCTTCTGTTTGCATTTGTTATGAGTATGATGGATTGCATGAAATTTGTGTTTTTCTTTCAAGTACCTACGTTAATGTTATTGTATTTGTGTGATGATATAGGTACAATGGAAGAAGAATCAAGTACTGTATCTACTGGACAGTTAGCTCCAGTTGGAACATGCTTGAATGAGTTTCACATTAAGATAATACGTGCATGGATCTATACTCAGATGCTGGACAAGTGCTTGCACATGAAAGAACCATGTAGGGATGGCAAACAATCGGGAGCTGAATGGGTAAGCGAGATTATTGGTGGACACTCGGATAGAATATATGAGGCATTTAGGTTGGAAAGACATGTTTTTCTGAATCTATGCGATTTAATGAGAGAAAAGGGTTGGTTGAAAGATAGTCAGTATATTAAGATAGATGAACAACTCGGTATCTTTTTATTCATGGTTGGTCAGAAGAGCTCTATGAGAGCTTTATGCGAGAGATTCCAACATTCGCCACAAACAGTTAGCAAGTATTTTACTGTAGTGTTGAAAGCAATGATCAAACTTTCAAATGAAGTCATCAAAGCACCTTCCTTTGATGTTGTCCCGGAGGAGATTATGCTAGATGCTAACCACTCGTGCTACTTTAAGGTATAATTTCCATATTAAGTTTATATCATCAAGTACTTGTAATTCATAATGTTGTATAACACTATACTATTGTATAATCAAAGGGCTGCATAGGTGCTATTGATGGTACGCACATTAATGCTGTCGTGCCTGTGTCGAAGCAGGTCCCATATAGAAATAGGAAAGGGACCACCACCCAGAATGTGCTATGTGCTTGTTCCTTTGACATGAAATTTACTTTCGTGTATGCTGGATGGGAAGGATCAGCGAATGATTGTCGAGTGCTCTCAGCTGCACTCGAGGATCCCGAATAGAATTTTCCTCGACCACCACCAGGTATTTTCTTTATCTATCAACAATAGTTTGCTTATGATGATATTGCGGTTGCATATCATAATAAATCTATATTGTACCCTATTGTAGGTAAATACTACGTGGTAGATTCTGGTTATGCATCACTTCCGGGATTTTTAACGCCGTTTAAAGGTGAACGGTATCATTTGAATGATTACAGAGGTAGAGGGAGGCGACCTACAACAGCAAGAGAAATGTTCAATCATAGGCATTCTTCACTTCGGAACGTAATTGAGAGAGCATTTGGGGCACTAAAGCAACGATTCTTTATATTGCAAAACATGCCTTCCTTTCCAATTCGGAAGCAAGCATTCATTGTGATTGCATGTTGTGCTCTTCACAATTATATTCGCGATCAAGATAAGATGGATAGAAACTTTTCTGATTATGGTGATCCTGATTATGCATATGGGTCTACAGAAGAAGATGTTGCTGATGATGTATCAGATGAGGAAGCAACTGAGATGAATATGCTTAGGAAAAGCATTGCAAATAAAATGGCAAGGGACTACAATATGCCTGAAATTCCATGACTTTGTATTTTTTTAATTATGTAATCATATTTTATCTACTTGTGAACATTTATGTATGACTCATATTTGTAATTTTTTCTATCTATGGAAAACATATTTCGTGTTCTTATTGTTCAATTCCAATTTGTCTTCTCTTTCATTTTTTTTTATAGTTCATCTTGTCCATATTCAAAAATTTAGGAACATAATTACATGAAAAAATTATGAACAAAATTAAATGAAAGAATTACAAAAAGAATTAAATGAAAAAGTTATGAACAGAACTAAATGAAAAAATTAGGAAAAGAATTAAATGAAAAAATTATGAAAAGAATTAAATGAAAAAAATTAGGAACAGATTTTTTTTGCAGTTACCAAACGCGTTTCTGTTCCTTTTTTGTTCCGGGAACAAAAACTTCATGCAGTTACCAAACGCGTTTCTGTTCTTTTTTTGTTCCAGAAACAGATTTTTTTTGCAGTTACCAAACGCGTTTCTGTTCCCAAAAATCGTTGCCGGGAACAGAAACACAAAAAAGTGTTTCTGTTCCAAAAGTTGTTCCGGGAACAGAAACGTTACCATACGCACCCTTAATGTGATCTCTAAACTTTATTCCAATATACAATGTCGTCCTTGAATTTTTAATCTGTTCAATGTAGTTCGCCGACTTTAGATGCATGTTTAATTTAAGGTGGATTTGGTTCAATATTTTAAATGCGCTTTGGAGAAAAACAAATGCCTTAAATCTAAAGGGGTTTAGAAAAATGCTAATTACTAAGTAATTATCGTTTTTCTAAACCTTTTTTTGGAAATGAGCTTTGAATTAAATAGTATTTGGTAAAAAAAAATTTGCAAATGGATTTTGAATGTAATTTTTACCTTTTTTTTTAAAAAAAACTCTTAAATCCTTCATCAGACCAGCGAAGGTTTCAAGCCATTGGCGAGCTAGATCAAGCATCAATGGCCCTCGTTAGAGGTCACTTGACCTTGAGCCGCCATTGCCAAGGGTCGTGCAGCTTGAGCGAGGGCCACTTGGGTTCGCATGACCGAGGCAATAGCCCGCGGATTTGCACAATCCAGGTGACCACTCCTGGTTCATGCAACCTAGGTGCCATCGCCTATGGTTGCACCACTGTAGGTGACGGCCCCCATGTGGTCGAGTGACCCAAGCAATCGTCCCTTGAGTCCCTCGAACCCAAGCACTGTCAGCCTACAGTGGCATGACCCAGGCAACCCTCACCTGGGTTCGTACGTCTTATGCAGCGGCCCTCGACTAGGTGATGGCTCTTGCCTTGGCGACTAACCCCTTGCCATCCCCTTGTCAGACCATTACAGGCCAGATCTAGCCTCCTCAATTTCGAAGAAGATGAACAGTAATTAAGGGGAGCGAAATCGAAAAATTAGGCAATTAGTCAGGATAGTTTTTGAAGGGAAAAAAAATCTTTTAAAATTTGGCTAAATGCTGAAAGTCCAGTGCTAGTCTTTACCAACATTGAGCTTTTAGCTTTCCCAATGCTACCATTTGGCGAAATATCGGTCTAAAACCGAACAAAACGTTTCAGCATTTTTTCAGGAGGCTTTGAGAGTTGAAAATCCATTGAAAAAGCTAAACCAAACGCTCCCTTAGTCTTGGACTATTAGATACATATTCAATTTAGTTTTTGGACTATATGAAGATATTCAATAGAAGGGGAAAATATGAAGTTTATGGACTACACATTAAATAAATTTAAAGTTTATAGATGACATTACATAATAGATCAAAGTTCAATGAATGGGAGGGGTCCCATGACACTTGACCTGAAACGCTAAAGGAATGTAACCCAAATCGGTCTGATCAGTTCATGTTTTGGTTTGAATATACGGTTCGATTTTGACACCACACCACTGGGTGGGGGTGGGGGGGGGGGGGGTGTGTGGGTGTGTGTGTGTGTGTGTTGGGGTGACGACATGGATCATCTGCTCCAAAACTTGAAACTTTGCCTTTCTCAACATGTAAGTTTCGCAACCCAGCAGAGATTTCGGCCCGAAGGAAAGAAAGAAAAAACAAACTCCCGAGATTGCTTCGCTCTACTGTGAATTCACGGGCTTCATCTGTAGTAGACCCATGATGTCGACCAATCATGGATCGCAGATGACAAGGCCTCAAGACATGCAGCAAAAACCAACGACTCTTCCCCTTCATCGTCATCTTAGTCAAACCATCGCATTGCACATCACTTGAATTTCAATTCACCAAGAAATCATCATACCTAACTATAAATTTGCATCGTGCCCTAGTTACAATGGGCACCAACCGACTTCCGGCATGCACACGTACCGATGATTATCGGAGAGTTAGATTTCAAAGAGTAGATATACTTCTCTAATTTAGCCTCGGAACTCGGGAGAGTCGACGAATCGAATCTCGACAGTCGCTCTTTCATATCCTCGTACATATAATCCTATTGCAATGTTAATTTTAATGTCATCTCACTTTGGTTTAGGCTACCAACTAGGAAGGACTAGCTAGGTTAGTTACCTATATTTTCAGTTGCATGTCCATAGATTCTTCTGAAGAGTCGTTGCTCGTGCTAATGCTAAATTAGTGGCCAATCTGCATGACATAAAGGCATAACGCGGCTTTGAAAAGATCACCCTAATTTTTTGCACTCAACATTATTAAAATCGAGTGCACATGGCATGGATTTGGCATTTTGGAGTTTGCTTTTTGTTAGGACCAGAAATGGTGAATAAAAACAAAAAGGAAAAAAGAAAAAGACATCCGACGTCGTCGCAACATATGCTTTGTCAAAGGGTCTCTTTAAATGCTCTCACTAGTCACCCACATGCATTAACTATATCTTAACCATATGTTGACCTAACTAGTCGAGTGTGGCCAATCACCCTCATGCAAGAAAATCATCTTTGCCACCATGAGAAGTAATCAGTTCTCTGCTTGGTTCTGCATAACGGGATTTAGGAATTTCGCGAGTACACAATCATAAGATTTATTAGGAAAAGAACGCAATATGGATCGTAGTTATGTTGCTATGCTGATGGTAGTGTCGATATGCGAAGAAGTAGAATTGGCATTCGTGAGCTTGCCAAGGCGCTTGGACCACGACTCCTCGATCATGTCACGTGCTTTACAGATGTGACACGATCGATGAGTGATGGTAGGGTTTGCCTTAAATAAAGGGATTCATTTTGACATAAGGTAACCAGATCGAGGCCCATATGACTAATCCCATTTAAGGCCAAATTCATGCATTTAAGAGAGTCGAGCGAGTATCAAATGGATCGAATCAAATAAATTATAAAGACGATTTAGGGTTTTATACACATGATGATTTGCATCGATTTAGGAACTAATCGAACATGGTAGCTACCCGACTTCTCCTAAACCATTTGTTCTTCGAAATCATTAGCTTCGTATGTTGATCAATACGTAGCTGTTGGGTCTTGTAGTTTGTCATCTTCTGCTGTTCTTGATCTTCATTGGATGCTACGTATGGGGGGAATGAGACGAAACGGGGACATATATGCACATGGAACGGGAAGGGCCGCCATGCTTTTCAATTGGCAAGCCAATGATAAGGAAATGGTGTGTGGTCTCTCTCTTTTTATATATATCATATATATTTTGTATAACATAATATATAATATAGATATTATAAAAATTCATCAAATGAAAACAGAAAGCAAAAGGAGAATATTGAAAAGACACCAGGCTGTGCAAATCCCATAGACTGCGGGGGGGCACTTCAAAGACAGACATTTTCTATCACATCAACCCCTTCCCGTAAGTCATCTCTTCGTTTGTTTTGCTTCGTTTTGCTGACCAAACCGCGTCAAGAAGACTAGTTTAGTTCTTCATCTTGACGTATATATAAAGTTTAAGAGGTCATATTTTTATGCTATTTAGTATTTACTAACAGTTAATTTCTAGTATTACTAGGTTTTAGGTCAATTTTAATACATTCATAGAATTGTATATATTACAACATAAAAAATAAAAATCACTCCAAGCACCATGCGTTCATGTGCGTTCGTAGGCTCGGTCCGTCTTTAGTCCTCTCGATTAATGTTTTATTGTGAGTTGGTAAATGACTACATAATCATTGGATAAACATCAGAACCTCCTCAACACATTTTCATTCTTGAATCCATTCTTCCCCAACGGCAATTCAGGATATTTTCTTCCTCGTAATCTTTAATGAGATCGGTTTTGTCTTGTTTCACGGGTTAGGGTAGAGAATTCGAAAATTGAATTACATTAGGAAGGAAGTCTCGAGAATCTGTGTGGAAAAAGATTTTACCATATGGGATTTAATTCCACCTATATTCCAACCTGTCCAACTCGAGTCTTCAAGGCATGTTCGTCAAAGTGCAAACGTTCCAGCCAAGTGTGGGTGGGGGCGCCAACATGTTGAGCTCAGAAAAGTCTTACGAAAAATGTCATTTTCACAAATATGAAGTGGAAACAACTAAGCGTATATCTCCAAAAATCTCTCCAGCGTAATTTAAGCTGATCAAGAAACCCTAAAAAGAAGGAGAGAGGGAGAAAGAGAGGTTCTCACACGTTGGTGTAGCTTTCAAAGTCTGTACACATATATAAAAATCAGAAGATAATTAGAGATTATATATATGCGCACACACACGTATTCACGCAAGCATGTGTAGTGTTGCATGCAAGCTGAGCATCAGTATGTATAAAAACGGGTACGACGTTCGTGATAATGATATACACTCTACTCTAAATTATCCCAACACATACGAGACTTTTGTAAGGCGCTCGACAAAGGAGATGGTGCCATTGAAATCGACTGGACCCATGTCCTTTGGTTTGCACGAAACTGTTTGAGGGTTTGAAAATTTACTTCCCATGGAGAGAGAGAGAGAGAGAGAGAGAGAGAGAGAGAGAGAGAGAGTGTGTATTGTATGAAAAAGATTAGTCCTGAGAATTTGTATTATTCCCTTATTGAACATGCCAAAAAAAGATAACTCTAGCTCAAGTTCAAAGCCAGCCAACTGCATGCAAACTATTTAAGATCAAGGCTTAAAATTAATCAATTCATAGAGACTTTTAAGGTATTTCATGACTTTTAGATAGCCGCACTACTGTACTGATGTCCTGAATTATATGGAAAGTTGATGTGCTGTAAATCTATATCATGTTTTGGGTTATCTATATATCTACCTCTACAAGAACAGCGATTCTCCTATAAAACATTATCAGCCGATAGAGCATACTTTAAAAGTGGATTAATATATTATATGGACCTTTGGCTTGACGTAAGTTTGGAGATTATAATGAGACTAGCGTACATACAGGAAATCATAACACGGATAGAAGTACGAGAAATACGTTGAGACGTGCTATCAAATCACAGATTTTTTTATTAAATTTTTTTATTACAGTGCAACTGATATTTTTTTTCCTGTCCCGTCGGCGAAATTAAAAACCTGTCCATAGTTTTCGTTTTCCCACGAAATTCGGTAGCTTCTGACAGGTTATCTCGTATTAAAAACCCTAATCAACCCCATGTTATCTCCTGGGTCCCACCTCACGCGCTTTCGTGGTGGTGGGGCCCCGAGCCCGACCGCGACGTACGCCTTGGCTTTTGACCCGGGGCTGGCTTCATGTTCCGGTCCAAGGTTCTATCTGTATAGCTGTAATCCAAGAGTCCCGTGTCACTGTTAATCTTGGATATGATGCCTCCCTGCTGTTTTTGCCCAATTCCTCAGTCATTTTCCTTTCTCCTCCAGCTTATCTTGACAATGATTTGCGACGGTTAATTTACGCTATTCCAACACGACACGACACAACGCGCATCAATCGATACTCATCATGTTGAGAGTATGATTTATACTCTCCAAATAGCTTTTATAGTTTTGATTCGTATTTAAGTAGTAATTTGGACTAAAATCCATAATAACTATCAAGCGGTTCAATGCTTTCTTCTCTCTTAGGTTTTTTTTTGTGCCATTTATACATAATCTATTCCTTTTGTTAATTGGTATTTGTATATAGAAATGATATGTGTTAATAATAATGAAATCCTTTAATGAATATAATCATAGTCTAAACATGGGTCAAGGTATTTTGATTTTTTTTCTTTTTCGTTTTTATTCTCTATTTTGTTGTAGTTATGCGGTAAATACTAACTCGTCACATCCTTTTCATCGTTCGTTTTGGCCAATTTTTAGGAAACCGTGAAGTTAATTAATCTTGATGGCGTTGAATTACTCGCCTTTCGTTTCTCCACATGCACGAAAGTCTATTATATCCGTTCGATTTTGGATATACTCGGAATCATTGGGATAATAATGTATTCACTGATCTTCCGCATGGCCGTCAGAGCAAGAAAAGGATGGACACGTGGAAGGGGCCCGAACCTGAAAACCCTAGATTGGTTCAATGAACAACAGATGGGGAAAGTTGTACGTGGGTGGTTCGTGGGTGAACGTGTTCGGGATCCATGTGATCCGTCCTGAATTAAGGAAGCAGGAAAGAGAGTCCGAAATAGCGGCTGAGCGATCCGGAACTCCTCTGCACAGACGCAGACACGCACCTACAAGTTTAGAAATGCGAAACCCTAGACGACTCCCTCCCCCCCCCCCCCCCCCTCGTGTTTGCATCAAGAATTGCTGTTGGCTGCATCTTCTGCTTGTTCTTATCAGTCCGGACAGGGCTGGATATGGCAACGAGGATGGTGTTGCATGTGGAGGAGCAGTGGAACATGGGCAGGAATTCACATGGCATTTGGGATGTCTTCTTGTTTACGTGGTCGGCATCTGCTCGTGTCTCGGTCTCTTTCGGGCAGCCCGAGTTGGGAGAGCCGTGTACAGATGAACCCCACTTGATCAAGAAACACATTAAGAAGAGAACAAAAAGCTCAAATTGGAAGAAAGTGGGCAAATTGCACGAAAGTGCATGAAAGCTATATTATCCCCCCAATACCCACTTATAAAAAGTTACCAACGTGACTTTATTTCTTTTTTTCTTTTTATTTGGGGGATAGAAACATCCTTTTCCATACTGATGCTCTCTCGTTAGTTCAAGGAAAGGGAACGTGTCCCTCGAATTCCATCACGACTAGACTGATATATCAGATGACGAGATATATGTAGGATGAATAAACCAACTTTGATCTTTGAGTTCGGCATCTCACTTGATATGCCGGCTTCACATAAATATGTTTAATATATACCTAGCATTGCTCGGATTTGTGACAGGAACTTTCTAATTCTACGGCCGCCAACAACATCGGCCGTTGGATTAGGACGTGAAAAGAGTGGGTGGTTATTGCATTGAGGGTTCATTTAGATACCTTAACAGTGAAGGAGATGCGATAATTATGGTCCTAGCTTGGACCACAATCATGGGGATTTAGGGGGGTTCAATCATTAGTCATTACCAACCAATTGATCCATAGCACTAGATTCGCATCCCATCTTTTTCACCCATCGAGTTGTTACCATAACTCACTTTTTTGGACTGTGGAGGAGAGAAATCTGAAATGAACTGGACCTCCAAAGAACAACCGAAGTTGATCGTAGCCATACAATCCCAGGTGATCGTGTTAAGGACTGTGCTTGGCATGGGTTATGTGGTCGGTCCACTCTAGAAATTATTTACTAAAGTGCATAATATCCCTACGTTGAAAAAAGATCATATATTTCATGTTTTCTTTTTTCTTAAAAGCTGTTCACTATGGTACTCAACTCAGCATGTTCACGGATTACCTACGGCCGTGCAACAATAAGCAAATTTTTTCCAGGCACCACTAATTAAATCTATCTTGTTAATTGTAACCAAGGGGTCACGAACTTCCCTCAAGTCACTATCCAAACTTTGCAGATCAATCACAGGAAGAATCTTCCTGATTATGACCTTAGATTTCCATACAAGCAACAAAAAGTGTAACATGTTGTTGAGAGCCATCTGATCAAAACAAACATTTAGTCTATGTTGATTGAATTTGGACACGGTTTGGTTTTGAAAAATCTCCTCTCGAGCTCCATCTTCTCAGCTTCCATAATCAAGTTTATCATGTCAAGCTCAAGCAATTGGACAACCGGTAAACAACTAAACACAAAATAAAATAAAAATAAAATAAAATAAAATTGTGAAGTCTGCACCAAAAAGGACAAAAAAAAATTTGTGGGACCCAGGTTTTCCAAATTGGTGCCAGCAAGTGTAGGAAAAAAACAGCACCTACCTAAGCTTCCAATATATATATATGTCCTCCACGCTTCAACTGCAAAACCCCCCCCCATATTCTCCCGCTCCATTCGCATATCAGAAGCATTTCCTGCGCGGACATTCACCAAGCCACCTCTCCTTCAGGCGTCTTCACAAGCATTTTCCCAAAGAAACTCTCCCTTTCTTTTTTATATCTTCTATCTAGCATGGCTCGACCGCAGCAGCGATATCGCGGTGTGCGCCAGAGGCATTGGGGCTCCTGGGTCTCCGAAATCCGCCACCCCTTATTGTAAGCTCATGTTTGATTGGAAGTCTGTGTTTTTTTGGCAGTTCTCAGAGATGCGTGCTGAACCGAAACGTTTCTGTTCGATGCAGGAAAACAAGGATTTGGCTAGGGACATTTGAAACGGCCGAGGATGCAGCTCGAGCCTATGACGAGGCGGCGAGGCTAATGTGCGGGCCGAGGGCTCGGACGAACTTCCCTTACAACCCGAGCGCATCTCAGTCTTCTTCGTCGAAGCTCCTCTCGGCGACATTGACCGCGAAGCTCCACAGGTGCTACATGGCCTCGTTGCAGATGACCAAGTCTGCATTGCAAGTGCAAGAGCCGCAGAGGCCACCAAGTTCTCATTTTGTCAACGCCAACGGAATCTTTGAGAGGAACAATGAAATGGGTCATCACAAGATGCAATTTCAGATGCGAGAATCAGAGAGTTGGGTGATCAAGAAAGAGAAAGTCGAGGAGACAGAGACCCAACAGTTCATGCCTCTCGAAGATGATCACATAGAGCAAATGATTGAGGAGCTCCTCGACTACGGCTCGCTCGAATTAAGCTCTAGCATCGCATCCTAGGAGTCCGAAGATTTTGCAGCAAGAGAAGATTCCGAAGCTAGCCTTGAATTTTATCCGCATTCCACCTTCTAATGATTCTCCCTCGTCCCCACTAATTTAACCCCATTTCCCCTGACTTCGCTGGGGCTGCTCTTAGTAATCTATAGATTTTTCTTTCCAATTCCTAGAACTTATTCCCTAGAGATGGCACATTTGATGATGCTATGTGTACAGTGTTGTACTATGCCACTATTTATGATGCCTAGTACTTACCTTAAGCTTTAATATATTGTTCCAATTGTAATTTCCTCTGTTTTGAGACGCAATGTGAGACTTCCTCTGTTTCATGTTCCCCTGTTTGCTGGCAGAGGAAGCTACATAACTGAAACGAGAAAAGAAGTAGCCTCTACGCTATTTGCCGATTCCTCTGAAATTTTGTCGCATAAGAAGGCCCACAAGAAGAAAATTGTGAAAAGCGCCTTAACAGTAGGTGCAAGTAAGGACAGCAATCTTATGTCAACGTCGTTCTGAGGCGTAAATTGGGAGACGGCCCGTATTTCAAGTGATGTCTACATGTTCATTCACAAGTCTACTGTTACAGAAGCTGACAAAAAAAAACAGGACTTTGTTAATTTTTGGCCGTTGGGAAGATTTGAAACGCAGAACCGCTCTGCTTTGAAGCGATGGGTGATTGAAAAGAACATCTGTGCTCTCGCATTTCTTGGTCAATGCTCAGTGCAGCGACGATGCATGCGTGACTATGGGCATCTTTATTAGGAGTCGGAAAAGGGGTTCTCTCAAAAAGAGGACCACCTGTGAAGGAAAATAGTAAATAAGCGACTGTCGGGAAAAAGACCAAATTTTTGTGCACATGATTATTCTTTGAACGATCTGTTCCAGGAATCATTTGGGTTTTTTTTCAGATGCTAGTAAAGTTAAAGTTGGCCATAACTTCTGCTGTGCATTAAGTGATTAAGGCTTAGACACGAGATGGCAGTCTCTTGACAAATACAGAACAAGTGAACATCTAATGCAATTTTGACATCAAGTTAACTTGCTTATTGAAGGAAAAGAACAGAGGCGTCCCAGTAGTTAAGGCTTCCTCTGCTGTGTTGTGCAGGATTTACATCGAATTTGAGTTTACCGAAGCTGCGACATTTAAGCTAATTGCTTTCCTCTAGACCTTCGGTTTAGTTTTAGGATGCTCTTATCGATTTGTTTGTCCTTCCAATGGATTAAAGGATCCTATGGTCATTCCCAAGGACAAAAAAATCAGTGGACTTGTGAATGTAATGTTGGGTTGTGGGTGTTTTCCATTAAGGAAAACTTTTTATGCATTGTTGGGCATGAAAGTGCCTTTGTATTTGCATGGGGATTGCTGCTGTTACAGGAAAAGGAAAAAACATAGTGGTAGTTACGAGTTAGCGGGTGTTTCAATGACTGGTCTTTCTTGTTCATGCCCAAGACTTCCAATTTCTGGAACAGTATTAACAAAACACTATCATTGTAAACACCTTTTCGGTGTGCAATAAATATCTGTAGGTATGATCATACAGAGTTTGATTACCAAAAGAAGATAACAAACTAGTTGCCGAACTTACCGAAATCTTTGAAACAAAGCTGTCAAGATGAACTCCAAGTGACTCGAGCTCATAGTTTACGATGTGTGGAATTATTTCAGTAACCCCTACCTAACTGGTTTCGATTATCCATATCACACTTTCAATCTTCTCTTCCCAAAAGTTTTTCTCTACTTTCCTGTTTCTAACAGTTTCAGCCTCTGATAAATAGTTCTCCTTTCTGTCTTGGGTAAAAAAGGGAAAAATTCCCTGGTGAAAAGAGAATCTTGCAGCTGTTGAAGGCTGTGATTAGTCATTATCATTCCAAGTTAAGAAAGCTAGTTAAATCTATTCCATGACACAGTGATGCAGCGGCGGGTTGGTGTTAGCAAATTTCTTTTACCAGTTTGCTGTCATTCTTTTCCATTCTCCGTCTCTTTCTACTGCTTTTTCCAATGATAGAATGCTAATAGTTGAGGATCGAGAGCGATATAAAGGTAATCAATTACTACCAATACTCATTTTACTCTCATCTTCAGGTAAAAATAATTGGCAATCATGCTATATGGTTTTCGGAGAAACTTGTCATGCTGGTTTGTTGTGAAGAACTTGCCATGTTCATTCTGAGCTTTAGTCATCAGTGAACTGCTTGTGCCACAGCAATACATCGCAGAAGGAATGCCTCACTGAAGCACAATTTAGATTAATTGTTTGTGTGGGATATGCCATTTGTTCTCTTCTTTCCACTTGACCTAATTCTCTCGATCAGTCAAGGCATTAGTTTGTTCCACAGTTTTCTCTCACTAGTTCTTGTACCATCTGTTCTTGCCTTTCCTTTTGTTGGTGACCCATCTCTGTCATTGAAGCCCCATCATGATTTCACCTGTTAGGGACATTGATTTTGCTCCCCACAATCATGAATAATATAAAGTTGCTTAATCTCATTATTCTGTTTCCACTTTTTATTCAGCAAAAGTGTGGGGTAAAATCATTGCATTTTAGTGAGTTACTATCATTGGTAATTTGAATTTACTTTAAGCAATCAACCGCCAATCTTCCTTTATCTCCATGGACATGCCCCCCTTGAGTGAGCAACCCTGGACAAAAAATCTTGAGAAGCAGTGCCGCACGACATTCTTGTACAGAGTGAAGGTATGTCCATTCCGATGAAAGTCTGAATCATGCGAATACTCTCAAAAGTTTTGCAGACTTCTGAGAGTGGCACTCTTGAGGAGGAACTACGCAGGCAGGTGAAAAACAGATATTAGGAATGGCAGAGTAACTTCGCTGTAAATCCTTCAAGGAGATAAAAGGCAATGCACAAAGTGTTGGCACAAAAATGCATATGGTAAAAGGCAAACCAACATAGCAATTAGCAATTGCAAAGGAAAAGGGGTGAAAAAGAGAGGAGATTTTTTAAACTTGGAGTCAGAGGAGAGATCTTCCACAGAAAAAAGGAAAGGCCAAAAGAAAAGGGGAGACGAGAAAAAAAGAAAAAAAAGCAGTCAAAGCCAATCATGGTGTAGAGAATTTCATGTGGAGGTGTTGGGGGTGAGGGACAAATCATATGACCCCCGATCGACTTTGATCAGAGCATGAGCAAAAACGTTTATTTCTTTTTTTTTTTTCACTTGTCCCTTTTAATTGGGGGTTTCATCATTTGGTTTAGATGCCTCGGATCTAGTGAGTCATGCAAGAAGCCAAAAGGGGCAAGAGAAAATATGGGGTTTTCAAGTTGGGTTTGGGAGGGAAGGCAAAAGGTTGGTGGCCTAATACCCACAAAAAGCCAAATATCTTTCAACCCATTTTTGGAGCATTGCTCCTTCCCTTTGTTTTAATTTTTTTTTTTTATTTTTCCCCAAGATTTGGTTGAGGGGAAAGTGATAATATTTCTGTGGTAGGGTCGGTGAACATGACATGTACGGGCATGAATCTAGGATGAATTAGAAATGTGTGGAGTCCCATGAGGCATGTCTGCTCCATCCTTAGTCACATGGATGTCCATGTGAATGTGAACATCCACATGGTCCAAGTCGCCCATCCTTTCCTTCCCTCCTAGGCCAAGCCGTGACAAAGATTGTGTCGGACCGCCCCGCCCCCTATGGGAGAAATTACTAAAAAAGCCTTAAATCTTTTTTTACGATTGTGCCATTCAATTCTTTCTTTTTCTTTTTTTTTTGGTCAATTGAGTTTTAAATCTTTTGTATTTGAATCAGTTCTATTCATCCAATTAATTTTGATTGAAAATTGATGGCATGAATACTAGTCGTTCTACATGATACCGATGGCGATAATGTGAACTTTTTTAATTTTTGTCGATTTTTTTTGTCTTTTCTTTTCTTTTTAATGGCCAGCCAACAACCTTGGTCGGCCTTTGGTTGAGGGCCTTGCCCAGCATTGAATGAGGGTCGTGAGCTCTTGTCTAATGGTTAGCAATGGCTCGCTGCCCTCACAATTGGCCGATGAACCCTCGTCATATGGTGTGAAATCCTAGCCGAGTGTGAGGGTAGTGGGCCCTCGCCTCGAGGTCGGTGGTCTCTTACCAAACATTAACAAAAAAAAAAACTAAACAAATACATAAAAAAATTTAAAAAAATTAAAAGAAATTCATGTCAGCGTCAATAGTGCCACATATGACGGTCTCGTCCATGTCATCAATTTCTAGCAAAAATTAGCCAAATAGATTAAATTGACATAAATGCAAAATGTTTAGAGTCAATTGGCAAAAGAGTAGAAGAAGAGGGTTTAGGACTGAACTGACGCAATTACAATATGTTTATGACTTTTTTGTCTCTTTGAATTGTAAACTCAGTCCATTGTCATGAAAAGACAATGTAGACTCGTTCTATTAGATAAAGCTAATCATAAAATGGAGCTCCAAGTACGATCCATATTCTTGAAAGTGGAACACTAATAAACCTCGTGCTATTTCTTCATTTATGATTGGCCCGGTTTATTACAAATGAGTCTAGCTGTTATCTTCTCTATCGACTTAGGAATAAATTGTTGAGCCATGACGGAAATGAAATATCATAATTGAATTGAAAGTACTCAAATAAAAACTATAAGTAGAGAATGTAATTAGGTAACCAAATTAGGAAATAATGGCTTTCTTTTTTTTCTTCCCTTTTTATCAGGGAACTTAATTTGGTAATCCAAATAGGAAAGAATGGACTTTCCTTATTTTTTATTTTATTTATTTTCATGCACTATTTTGAGCCCCTTCCTTAACTTGGATGGACAGGTGGGTCCATTTTGTGGGCGAGGGGAATTAGGCCCGACCCACTAAATAAGGTCTTTCCGGGCTCATTCCTTGGACTCTAAATTGGAGAAGGGAGAAAAACAAAGGACGGGCCCTACGAACCAGCCCATGGGATTACGAATACAGAGCCTATGATAGGAACGGTGATGCAAATCGTCCTTGAACTTTAGTCTAATGTGTTATGTGGTTCATGAATTTTTAATTTTTTAATTTTAATCCCTGAACTTCATTCCAATGTGCACGATCGGCCCTAATTTTTTTTTAATTTATTCAATGCAATATCAAAATTTTTGATTTATGTTCAATCTAGTCCTTAAACTCTATGAAAATATTCAATGTCGTGCGCTCGTTAGTTCAAGTTTGTGGACAATATGTTTCAAGTTCATGGATAATATTGATCATGCTCATATAACCCGAGGGCTAAATTGAACATGTATCAAAAGTTCGAGGATTATATTAAGCGCATTTAAATTTCAAGAGCGATATTGCATATTAGGCTAAAGTTCAAGGACCACATTGAAGAAATTAAAAGTTCAGATATATATTATACATTGAACTAAAGTTCAAAGACTATTTGTGCCATTTTCCCTTATGATAACTAGGGACGGGCGAAAAGCAAGTCGAACCCTTAGGCCACGTGGTTTGTTTTGGTTCGGTCCAAGAATACTTTTTATGGGGGGGTAAAAAACAATTCACAAACTGAACTAGACTGCTTTTTCCTGTTTGAGATGGTTTCAGCCGAACCGAACGGCAATGATTATGGGATGTGATGTCTCTATATTTATAATATACAAAGTATGAATAAGATCAGTTGGTTTCATTGACTCAGTCATCTAGTTTAACTTAACGAACTTGGCTGCCTCCCTCATGGGTCCGCCGTCACCATCTCCGAGCTTCGTCAATGGTGGTGTGGACCTTCACCCTCCCGAGGCTGGACCGGTCAACATGTTTGTATCTAGGCAGACGCGAGCCGGTTTGGTCAGCGATTGGCCAAACCGGTGGAGGCCCTCGATCTGAACCAGGGTTGCCATCAATCGAAGGCTGCCCTTGCCCAGAGATCAGTGATGAAAGCCGCCGGAGTTGACGTTTATAGAGAGGAAGTGACGGAAAATCCCATTGAGGGGAGGGTGAGATGGATGGTGTCAGCAACGGTGGGGAATCGATGAGCAAATAAGTGATGGCTGTCGACCCAGAACAAGCAAAGTAATTACGATAATGGGTTCAGAACAGTTCAGGTTTGTAACCCAAAACACAATTGAGCAGTCAGAAGCCCGCCGTTTTACTCACTACCCTAACCAAACGGAAACCTGTCGGTTCGGTTTGGATCAATTCAATTTGATTTAGATTTCGGTGGTCCTTTTTGACAGCCCTAACCTCCGACGCTTGATAACAAAATCCATCAAATAATTAACGTCAGAATGGATCACACAGCTCATGACAGCTCATGGACGTGCAATTTGGTGAGATCCACAGGTCCACAAACCCCACGTTGATAGGTCTCGCGTGCAACTTCTTTGTACTTGTCATGTTTTCTAAATGGGAAAAATTATTCAAAAGGTCCCAAACTTTTCGCATTTGTGCCAATTTAGTTTTAAACCTTTCAATTGTACCAGTTCAGTCTCAAATCTTTTGACAACTTGCCTATTCAGTCCTAAACCTTTAAGTTATACCAATTTAGTCTTAAACCTTTTAATGATTTGCTAAATTAGTCATAACCTTTTAATGAATTACTCAAATAATAAGTTTAGGACTAAACTAATCCAATTTCAAAAGATTTAGGACTAACTTGATATAATTGAGAGGTTTAGGATTCAATCGACATATTGTCAAAAAGTTTTAGAATTAAATTAGCACAATTGAAAGGTTTAAGTCTAAATTGACAAGTTGTCAAAACGTTGAGGACTTTTTTGGTAATTTTACCGAATAATAATTTTTCTCTCCTTTGTTTTGCTCTTTTCCTTTTGTTTTGTGGATTAAACAATATTTGTTTCCTCTTTGGAGTTTTGAAACAGGCCCAAATAATCAACATCGGATTTCGGATAAGAATGGCTAAAAATTTGTGCAATATCGGTGCAATAAGTTTGAACTTTTGGCGACCCAAAAGAAGTTTCGGATATTAAGGGCCTGCATGGTAACCATTCTATTCCGAAAAATTGATTTTGATTAAAATAACTTTTTTATTCTGTTCCTGAATAAGTTTTAAAGAACCAGAAACGCGTTTGATAATTGCATAAAATTTCTGTTTCGAAAAACTATTGCTCTACCTAATTTTTTTTTCATTTAAGTCAAATAATTATGTGGTTATTTTGTAAAATTTTATCCTAAATTGAAGACTAATTTTCAATGCACACTAAAATAATTTAAAATATATTTATTTTTTTAGCATGTCATAATAAATGAAGCACAAATTTTAATACATTACGTTTAAAATTCGATTAAAGCATGGGACACGTTCCCATATTAAGCACTCATTTTTTTGCTTTAAATGTTATGTTGTCTAAATACATACAAACATATCAATTGAATAATCAAATTATCCATTGAAAAAAAAAATCAAATTATCCTCCTTGATACGAAGTGCAAGTCCTTCACTATCATTTTGCAACTTCTATCCTAAATCCAAGTGGGTCTGTGGCTCCAACTCCACGTGCAGATGGTCACATTTTGTGAAACACGACTACGAGTATATATGTTACCATCCACACGTTAGATGCCCTCATTTTCTGTGATATTTTTTTTTTTGTAGAAAAGTGATATATATGAAATCTAAGAAATTTAGGTCCAAAATTATGAAAATGAGATCAACCTAGTCTAATCCAAGCTTCTTCTATTTTTGGGACTTTTCTAAATTTTTTTGTGATTTTTTTAAAAATTTCCAATTTTTTCGAAATTTTTTATTTTTATTTTTATTAGGTTGAGGAAAAAGTGACGAGAGAACTGAAAGAGAAAAGTGAGAGATGTGAAACTTCATTCTGTTTTGTGATTCTCAAAAGTGATTATTCTTTCAGAACCAACTTTTTTTTTTGTTCTGGATTTTGCTTTAAAAGTGATTTTGATTCTTTAAAACTGATTCTTGGAATAGAATCAGAATCAGAATTATTTGCGTTACCAAACATAATTCTCATTTTTTACTATTCTAGGGAACAGAATCAGAGAATCAGAATGGTTTTGAAACAGGCCCAAATAATCAACGTCGGATTTCGGATAAGAATGACTAAAAATTTGTGCAATATCGGTGCAAGTTTGAACTTTTGGCGACGCAAAAGAAGTTTCGGATATTAAAATCACAGTAAACGTAACTTAAAGTTTGTGGTGGCACTTCCTTTGATTTTAACCTGCCGGTTATTATAGAAGTGCTACGTAAGTTTCTGTCCGCTAGCAGTTGACAACAGACGATAACGATAAGTTTCATTTCTTCAACCATATATATATGTATGTATATATATAAAACCAAATGAAACATTTAAACATGCATATTTTAATCAAATATTCTAATCTCTCTCTATCTCCTAACGAAATTTACTTGTAAACGAAAACTCGTTTGGTCAACAGGATTAGCATCCTCTCTCACATCATTTTGTCTGTGCGAATTCAATGGGTCTTATGTTTAGTCTCCTCTGCCTATAACTTAAGCTTTTTGATTCGACATTTTAACAATTAGGGTTTTTAATTCCATTTTTCACTCTTTTTTTTTCTTTATCATCACAACTTTTGTAATTTGAATTCTTTAAATGGGAAAAGGGTTTACCTTTAGAAAAGTACAAATAGAGAATGCCACTTTTAAAATCATTTGTTAAATAATTTGTTAGAGTCTAAATTACATGTTTAAGTTTTCGCGAGAATGTCAATAAACAAGTTTTTGCCCAAAAAAAAAAAGAACATAGTACTAACTGATAGAGATATCATATGCAAATTTACCGTATTTAATTCAACAATGTTTTCACTTCAGATTTCAAAGTTTCACCACAACAATTCATCCAAGTTTACTGTATTTCTCTTCATTCATTAGTAACGGAAATATTCCTGTCGCGACCCTCTAAAAAAAAATTTTTAAATTTTAAAAGGGGTTAACGGATTATTAGGTTAATTAGATTTGACTAACCTAATGCGGACCCTCCCAAGCCCTACCGAATCGCAACTTTGGTTTTTGTTTAAATGATTTTGAAATTTGGAGTCGCCACTAATCGTTCTTGGTAGGTCGATTAGAAACCTAAATAAATTAGCGGGAGAACTAATTTATTCCTGCGAACCAGAGATTATGAGCTCGGGGACTTGGTTACACTAGTTAATTAAAACTAATGCCCTTTCGGTACCTTAATTTCATGGATATCCTAATCCGGCAACTCAGGCTTGGTTTATTCCTAAAGCTCTAGTAGGGTATTCTCTTTTGTGTTTTCACTTTTTAAATAGGATGCATGGATGGTATATATTTTTATTTGTTATATTTTTTTAAGTGTTAAAGATTCCCTGAAGCCGAAAGAGGGAGTGTGTTAACGACTTCTGTGCAGTATTACGACCTACTCATCTTTTGGGTCTGATGATTCAAAAATTAAATTATAGGAAGTACATGACAGTGAATAAACACCTCCAATGGGAGGCCTAGCATTGGCTTGGCTCTTCCCTTTGGGATTTAAGGTACATGTATTTAAGTTGCAAGTATTTAAACTACTGTAAGTAAAAACCTCCAATGGGAGGCTAAGCATTGGCTTGGCTCTTCCCTTTGGGATTTAAGGTACAGGTATTTAAGTTGCAGGTATTTAACTACTGTAAGTAAAAACCTCCAATGGGAGGCTAAGCATTGGCTTGGCTCTTCCCTTTGGGATTTAAGGTACAGGTATTTAAGTTGCAGGTATTTAACTACTGTAAGTAAAAACCTCCAATGGGAGGCTAAGCATTGGCTTGGCTCTTCCCTTTGGGATTTAAGGTGCAGGTATTTAACTACTGTAAGTAAAAACCTCCAATGGGAGGCTAAGCATTGGCTTGGCTCTTCCCTTTGGGATTTAAGGTGTAGGTATTTAAGTTGTAGGTATTTAACTACTATAAGTAAAAACCTCCAATGGGAGGCTAAGCATTGGCTTGGCTCTTCCCTTTGGGATTTATGGTGCAGGTATTTAAATTGCGGATGGACTTTGTCCTCTCCATTTTGGGGTATGAATTTTTTAAAATGAAATACAACGAATTGATTCAACAATTTGAAATTTGTGCGCGCTTGAGGACTCCTCCAAGCCGATTTTGTGCTTCCATAGGATTGACCATTGATATAGAGCTGCGGCTTCCTAACATAAAATAGAGTGAAGTGTTAGTATACAAAATATGTGCTAATCTGCATCTAAAACCAGAAGAGTAGAAAGAGTACTTATCTCCCATTTTTTTGGGAGGGATTTCTATAATTGATTTTCGCTCTCTATGTTCCCAATATAGAGAGTTTCTTTTGAATTAAGAGGGACTTTTAGTCACAGATCAGTTGAGAAATCGGTGGACAGCTTAGGAGCTTGTCTGGGCCGATTTTTGTATCTCGACGAGATTTTTGCTGTTGACGTAGAGATATCCTTCTCCTGACATAAAATATGGAAGAAAAAGGAGATGGAGAAAGTGTATACAATTTGTGCTAATTTGCGAGTAAAACCATAAATAAATGAATAAATAAAAACACTTAGCTTGAATTTGTTTGCTCGTTGACGAGGATGAACTCTTGATTTATATTGATCGATGAAGGAATTTGTGATGATAACCCCTAGCTTTAAACTCCCATCATCTTCAAAATTCTCTCTCTTTTGGTATTTTCTTTCTCTCAAAATTTTCTTCAATCTCCCAAAACTCTCTCAAACATCCAAAATTTTCTCTCCAAAAAATTCTCCCAAACACTTCAAATTTTCTCTCTCAAGAATCCTTTCTCAAGCTCACTTCTTTCTCCTTTTATAACATACTCATCTATCTCCCATTCTAATTTTTCCACTAACTCTATCTCCCATTCTAATTTCTCCACTAACTCTTCTTCATTTTCATCTTCTATTCTCCATCTCTATCTCACATTCTAATCTCTCCACTAACTCTTCTTCATCTTCATCTTCCCTTCTCCATATTTATCTCCCATTCTAATTTCTCCACTAACTCTTCTTAATCTCCATCTTCCCTTCTCTATTCTTATCTTCCATTCTAATTTCTCTACTAACTCTTCTTCATCTCCATCTTCCCTTCTCTATTCTTATCTTATTTTCTCCATCAATTCTTCTCCAACTTCTCTTCTTCATCTCCTCTTCTTCATCTTCCCTTCTCTATTCTAATTTATCCACTAACTTTTCTTTTTATTATTTGTAAAATAATCCTTCAAGAGTTAGGTATTTGCACTTTAGTCCTTGAATTTTAAGTATTTACAATTCAGTCCCTGAAAAAATATATTTCTTTAAGTCCAAATCTCCTCACAATTTTTGACACACCAAAATTTACCACATGTCAAATTTAAGCTCATTTCTTGTCGCTGAAAATAATGCATAATTTAATTAAAGCCCTTTTGCAAAATTAAGTCATTCTGGGTATAATTGGGCCAAGATGAAAATTTAAAATATTAGAAGACAATGTCACAACTCATAAAAAGTGAAATTTAAAAATAAGTTGACTCAAATTAAATTTTTTTAGGCCCGATTCGAGATTATACTCGTGAAGGAACACGTGACTCGAATTGGATTTTTCTGAATTTGCGATGGCCAATATGAAAATAGATTTAAAATAAAAATATTAACTATCTTTGTGTATTTTTTGGCCTCAAATGTTATTTTTTCAAAATTTTCAAATATTTTTGTATTTTTTTTTTAAAAAAATTAAAATATATATAATATGAAAAATTATTTTTTGGTCAAAATTCGTTCCCTAGGCTTGGCTAAGGTTCCCAAAGTTGATTTTTCAATTTTATGAATTTTTATGGATTTTCTATTAATTTTTGAAAATAAATAAATAAAAAATACGTAAAAATACTGAAAATATGAAAAATCGTTTTTTGGTCAAAATTGGTTCCCTAGGCTTGGCTAAGGTCCCCAAAGTTGATTTTTCAATTTTATGAATTTTTATGGATTTTTTATTACTTTAGCAATAGAAAAAATGATTAAAGATCAGGTGTCAACAGCTGCCCCTCTTTGAAAGGAAGCTCGGTAGAGGTTCATTTCAAAGACGAGATGACACCTGGATTCTTATCGACTCAATACAAGGAAATAAAAAGAGTCGTGACATGATTGTTTCACTGAAAATGAAATGAGAACCTAAGGATTCGTTATATAAAAAAACTTTAGGGTGGTTGAACTTGAACCCGTATGGTGGATCAACCCATGGTAGATTCCTAATAAAAGGATTCTACTGATTAAAAATTGAATTAAAATTTGACCCGTATGGTGGGTCATACCATTTGACCCGTATGGTGGGTCGTACCATGGTAGATTCCTAATAAAAGGATTCTACTGATTAAATTTTAATTGAGATTTGACCCGTATGGTAGGTCACCACATGGAGATACCTGTAAGAAGGACTTGGTGCCTGTAGAAAGGACTTGGTGCCAGTAAAAAGGACTTGGTGCTTTGCCTGTAAGAAGAACTTTGTGCCTGTAAGAAGGACTTGCTTTGCCTGTAAGAAGGACTTGATTTGCCTGTAAGAATGACTTTGTTTGCCTGTAAAAAGGACTTACTTTGCCTGTAAGAAGGACTTTGTGCCTGTAAGAATTACTTGATTTGCCTGTAAGAATGACTTTGTTTGCCTGTAAGAAGGACTTTATGCCTGTAAGAAGGACTTGATTTGCTTGTAAGAAGGACTTTATGCCTGTAAGAAGGACTTTATGCCTGTAAGAAGGACTTTGTGCCTGTAAGAAGGACTTGATTTGCTTGTAAGAAGGACTTTGTGCATGTAAGAAGGACTTTGTGCCTGTAAGAAGGACTTGATTTGCCTGTAAGAAGGACTTTGTGCCTGTAAGAAGGACTTGATTTGCCTGTAAGAAGGACTTAGTTTGCCTGTAAGAAGGACTTAGTTTGCCTATAAGAAGGACTTGATTTGCCTGTAAGAAGGACTTTATGCCTTTAAGAAGGACTTGATTTGCTTGTAAGAAGGACTTTGTTTGCCTGTAAGAAGGACTTTGTGCCTGTAAGAAGGACTTGATTTGCCTGTAAGAAGGACTTTGTGCCTGTAAGAAGGACTTGATTTGCCTGTAAGAAGGACTTGCTTTGCCTGTAAGAAGGACTTTATTTGCCTGTAAGCAGGACTTGATTTGCCTGTAAGAAGGACTTGGTTTGCCTGTAAGAAGGACTTTGTGCCTGTAAGAAGGACTTTGTTTGCCTGTAAGAAGGACTTGATTTGCCTGTAAAAAGGACTTACTTTGCCTGTAAGAAGGACTTTGTGCCTGTAAGAAGGACTTGGTTTGCCTGTAAGAAGGACTTGGTGCATGTAAGAAGGACTTGGTTTGCCTGTAAGAAGGACTTGATTTGCCTATAAGAAGGACTTGGTTTGCTTGTAAGAAGGACTTTATGCCTGTAAGAAGGACTTGATTTGCCTGTAAGAAGGACTTTATGTACCTCAAAGGGTGCCATTCTGAAATCTGGGGAGACCAGGAATCCTGCAGAAGCTCAAACCCAAATTATATTCTCCTGTCGTTTTAGGAATAAACCAAAGAGGCAGAGATCAAAAGGTCTCGAACATTTCTGTCCTTGAGACAAATCATGCTTTATTGAAGAATGTGGATACCTGTATATACCGCAATGGATTCGAGTATCCCAACAACCGTCAGAATTCATTCTCTTGAAAGGTTCTGGTTGAAGATATACTTACCTGAGAATTTGGAAGAAATGCTTGGTGGCTTCTGGACAACCAGGCTTGTTCATTCAATAATCGCCGAATGAATTTCAAGACTTTGGAAGGTAACTCAAACACCGGGAATGTGTTGCCCGTCGGGCAATGTCAGAGCTAACATGTGCAAGCATTTTCATCAATGCGTTCATTGGTTCATACAAAATTGTTCAGCTAAGTTTGCCATGATTAAAGGCAGTCTATGTAATAACTCATGATGCAATCGATCAACATATAGATCATGTATTGCATTACCACTTCTGTTTAAGGAGGTTCTTATAGTATGAACACCTCGAATGTAATCTGAATGGGGGACTTCATTCCGAAATGGCTTTTTCTCACTCTGGAGAAAGGCTGTTTATCTGTAGATCAAAATGTTAGACCTGTGTGGAAATGGTTTGCCTTTCCTCATCCTGTCATGCCCCATTCTGCACATTTGATATCTCCTGTGCAGTTTATGCTCTAAGTTGGAGTTGGTAAGTTAAACACACGGAATAGTCATACATAATTCATGAACTGTGTAAGCACAATGCAGATGTGACAATTTTTTAGCATCACGTGTGTTTATATAATGTGCAAATATGGGCGAATTTAAATTGCCCCTGGTATGTGGGCGGACCGAACAAATTGGGAAGCCTACTCCTTATGTCGAGGGGTGGTTTGTCTCAAACTTTACCCCTGCGCGATGAAGCATATGGGCAATGGAGCATTTTGGTTTGTTTGATGCCCCTGCAAGAAGCAGAGAAATTATTCTTGAAACCAAACGAGATAAGGAAGACATATTTGCTTTTTCGTTTCAGAGCTTGCGAACAATTTGCCCCATTTTTCACCAGAATAGATCTTGTCAGGTGATCATACTTTTCTTTTGGATTTGTCTCGTTCAACATGTTAAATGTTAGTATAAATATTTCCTGTGAAAAGAAAAGGAGACATGTCAACCAGTATTAAAAGGGATAAATTGAAAACGATACTGATTTACCCTTCATCTTGAATGCCTTGGAAAAGTCTTTTACCAATTTTGCTGGGTTGAGTTTTCTTCGACTTTTGTTGGATGCTTCACCATTAAGCCGAGAATGTAGCAAAATATTGACTTCGGTATTACTCGTCGAGTATTCCTGCTTGCAAAAAGAAATGCACAAAAAGTTGTTTCATTTATTTATAATACATACAACATTCCCCACCCTCGGGGATCGAACTCGGGATATTTCGGACCTACTGTCATCCCCCATACCATTCGGTCCATTGGACCATAGGTGTCCATGGGGCTATCCTTTCAAAGGTTAATCTTTGGGGATAAAGCAGCCTTGTTGTATCACCTTATGCCATGTTACGGTATTTCTCGAGGTAATTTGCAATCCCTGTTAAGAATGGAATAAGACAATTCAAGACTTGAGATGATTATGTGCACATTAGAACGATATAGAATTACCAATTTCTGAGATTGTTCGCGTCTTTCGCTTGTACTTTCCTCTGTCTGAAGCTGTCCATCCCGTGGTAATGCCCATGAGTCGATTTGCCCCCAAATTTTGTTCAACTTGTATTCGGATATGATTGCGTTCTCGGGTCGATTTGCAATTTCCTGAGAATAGAAGGGGCTTAATTTTAAAACTTGGAGCAACTGAGGGTAAATTGAAACGATACGGAGTTACCCTTCAGGTTTATCCAGATTTTTACTCGCCATCAATTCGTCGCGAGGTTGGTGAGGTGGCGGATTCGAGCATTTAATAGGGGGAAGTCGGATTATTACTCCTTGCTTTTACACATTCACAAAAGCAGAAAAACATATCACGCAAGGAAATAAAACACATTCACTCATTCAGGATCAGTTCTGCTTCCTCTACAGGCTCTCCCATGATTAGCTGGCTTCATCCCAAATTAGGTATGCATCGGCCATATAGAAGGTCTGGTGGTCACTGGCTGAACAAGTGCATCACAGTCCCGATGCTTTACCGATATCAAACTGGTTGATTATGGCGAAAAGATTATCGTCAATGTCCGCTTGGTGGTGATCTGTCCCTTCTTCCTCGGGAGGTATTGATACTGATCCAGTATCATTGGTCCTTTTGTACCCTGCTCCAACAGAACTCGATCCTGTTATAAATTGGTCTAACTCACCTCTTAAACGTGCATTTTCGATCCTCAGATCATACATTTCATCGAGGGTGAGGAGGAGGCTATTGCAGTTGGGGCAGGTGGCGGAGTCAAAAGTCTCTTTATACATCTTGTTTTCCGCTCGGAGGTTTTCATTTTCAACTCTTAGAAACTCGACTTCGTTGTGCTCATGACGAGTCTTCATTCGGGTTCGTCTATTTTGAAACCAGAACTTGATTTGCGAAGGTTCAAGGCCTAGCTCTTGACTCAGTTCCATTTTTTGTTTGCCGTCTGGCATAGGGCGCGTTCTGAAGAAAGTTTCAAGCTTTCGTACTTGCTCCTCAGTATGGCGACGGTAACGCTTCTTTTGACCTTTACCGTTGTTGTCATTGTCCTTACCGGGCTCTTGGACGTCGTCGGTGGAAGGGCCGGGCTCCATAGGCTCGATCCCAAATATGGCTTCGAACTCTTCCTCTCCCATATTCAGCAAGTAACGATAACTTTCAAGTGTGTTGGGTTGAGACATCTTCGATTTGGTTAACGATTTCTCAAAGTTTGATATCTCTTCTTGTATTTTCACTCTCTGGATTTTTCTGGGAGACTGCGTATGCTTTAAGAGTCTCTCTTTCGAGCACGAATGAGAATTATCAAGAAGATGCCTCCTTTAAAATTAGACGTGGGTTTAGCAACTGTATTGCCTCTCTCGAGTGTTCTGGCTTTCTCGATTTTCTTTTCATCGTATCTCTCGCCCAGCTCGTCTCCTTCCATCTTTCCGTGGAAGGGGGCCCCTTGTTGCTGTCTCCACTGTCAATTTGCTGGCGAGTTCTTCAATAAAGACGAGTCGTATCTCTTTTCTGTCGAAAATGTCTTTGTCTCCCACTCAGCTTATTTTTTATCCTTTCTTTTTCAAAGTAGTGGCGTCTCGTCCAACTTTTCCGTAGAGACGTCGGATTTGCTTGGCTCGAGAGTGGAGACGAGTAGCGGAGGTGATACTGATAGGGAATGGTAGACAGGAAAATTTGGCCAGTAGAGACTTCCCCTGCAAAAATGAAAGAGAATGCGGCAGTATATGTTCTTCATATTCTAAAAAAATTGGAACGATACTGTTTTACCCTTGTGTATACTT
This sequence comes from Psidium guajava, assembly GCA_016432845.1. NCBI lineage: Eukaryota > Viridiplantae > Streptophyta > Magnoliopsida > Myrtales > Myrtaceae > Psidium > Psidium guajava. The sequence continues at coordinate 30,834,856 of CM028229.1, read as the reverse complement.
CTATTGAATTTGAATTGAGGAAGTTCCTTCATTTGGATTGGATTGAATTGTATGTCCCGAGTTGCCCTTCACTTTGAGTTTGCCACATATGTGCTTTGCTTAGTTGGGCCTTGTTTTCTTTCGGGTTGCCTTGGACCATCATCATTTTCCATGCCATTGGGTCCGTGGACCGGAGGGCTCCTTTAATTTGAAGGTTACCTTGAAGGCGAATGAGTCCTATCGCATTCCATTGGGTCATTTCATTTTGCGACACTCTTGAGGCACTTTGCAATCCCCTAGGTGAGAATGGAACAAATCCAATTTAGCATTTTGCAACGATTGAGGGTAAATTGGAACGACACACAGCTACCCGTCTTCGAGCTCGCCTGGGCTTTTCACTTGAAATTTCCCTACGTGAGGTCATTCAACATTTCTCATTATGGCAGTCAGCGACGTTGCCACAAATTGATCCGCCCTAAATCTAGCATAAAAAGGGATTCACGCATTCGACGGGATAAATAAATTGCCCCCTTGTCCTTGAATTAAATCGAGACACCTAGAAAGCTGGAAAATATCATACGCAGGGGAATTAAGCATGAAATGAAAGGTGCACTTATTCAAGGTCAGTTCTGCCTCTCCTGTGGCTCTTCGATAATCAGCTAGTCTCGTGTTGGTTCGGGTGTGGATAACCGATGTTTGAGAGTCCCTACTCACTGGCTCCTGATCGCGGCTTGGGACGTCTGTCAACCCTAAACTGGTTGACCAGGGCAGTAAGCTCATCATCTGGGTAATCTCTTGAACCTTCTAGCAACTGATGCTCGAATTGGGCATTGTTGTTGGCAAATGCTGGCGGTAGATTTCTCATTCTGTCCTCGCCATGAGCAATTTGACTTCTCATGCTGGAGCCTTCATCATTACTCGAGAAAGTGTGGGGATCACCAACTGTCCTGTTGCCAAAAACTCCTTCCATTCGAGGATTAGAGAAGTGGAAGTGCTCAGGATAACTTCTTGTCTGATTCTCTGGCTGCGCAGGCGCGCTGATCATGGGATGAGTTCTAGCCACAGGTTGGTGCTCAAACCAAGGAATCTGAATACACTGCTCCTGCGGTCTATACTCTTGAAGAGCATTAGGGTGATTCTGGGGGATACTTTGATTAACGCCTGGGGGATTGATGGCATGGCTACTAGCTTGGTTGATGATGGGAAGTGGCTCGCCCCATGCTAACCTGGGGAACTTATGGTGGCGAGGAGACTCGACGTTCAGGCTTGGATTAGTCCCGCCTTGGTTTTCTTGATTCTGAGCTGCATTGTGTTCTCTCACCCTTTTTCTGTACTTCTGAAGATGACTCGAAACATTTGCTTTAGTGAGTCCCTCTACCTTCATAATTTCCAGTATATGTTGCGGCCGTGCCGAATCTATTCCTAGCTGCTGAACTGCATTAACAAACATACGATGCAGCTCGGGAGACCAACTCATCTTCTTTCTCCAGTTGCTTGGAACAAAATTGAAGGCTTGATGCTTGTTCTCATGGTCATGCAATTGCTTCCTTACCACGTGCTGCCATATGTTTTGAAGCATCTGAACTCTAACTGGTTTCGTTACGACGTCTTGGGCCCCATTTAAGACAGCCTTCATTAGGGCTTGCTGATCATCGCTTGCCGATATTACGAGGACTGGCATGTTTAATTTAGAATTGATGACTTCCAAGAGAGTGAAAACATCCATGTCAATCCCTACCATGGCGGTGAGGACGATATCAAACGGGTCACTACTTCTCCTTAATATCTCTAAGGCCTCTGTCGCCTTTGCTTGAGCTACAACCTTATACCGGCATTTTCTTAATACGGTAACAAGGATTGACAGAGAGACTGGATTACCGTCAATGGCCATGACCAGTAGACCCTCAGGGTAAGGAACTTCATCAGCTTTGACTAGGGTTGAACATGCGCCCGTTCCCCTAATACTCGACATATTTCTGGATTTAGGACTGCCGATTCGAGACCGCCTCGGGATGTCTTCTCGGACTTAAGGGATCACGAGATCGTTGATGCCTTCTCGTAACAGGCTTTGAAAGCCGATGCTTTGATGGTGAAGGTTTTGAATTCCTCTCCCACGAGAACTCCTTCCTCTCTATCTTTCTCCTGCGAGTTCTTGCGAATGAACTCTGACTATCAAATGGGGACAAGTTCTCTCTCTGGCAATAGCAACGACTTCCCTCTTCACGGGCAGCGCTATTAGATTTTCCGAGGGAGAAAATCTGATATTCAGCTTTTGATCAAAGGGGAAATCCTTGTTTCTCGCTCAGTTTGTCTTCTTTTTTCTTTTCGTGATAGAGGGCCCCTGTCAAGATCTCCACCGTCGATTTACTGGCGGGTCCTCCAATGAAGACAAGTCGTATCTCCTTTTCGCTAATGTTTGCCGTGTCTTCCACTCAGCTCATCTTTCCGTCTTCTTTTTCAAAGTGGCGGTGTCTCGTCAAACTTTCTGCGGAGATTTCGGACTCGCTTAACTCGCAGTCGCCATCTGATGGGAATTCGAGCCAACGAGGGTGGTGCCAATAGAGAATGGTAGATAAGAGAAATCTTGACTGGTTGATACCGTCACTATGAAATCAATATTTACTTCAAAGCAGATTACCATCTTCGCATTCCGCTCATCTGCCTCACCTCTCTCCCCCTTTCTTTCGTATTCTGCTTTCAAAAATGGCCAATTCTCCTAACCATACCTTATCCGCCGAAGTCCTAGCTGGGTGGGAGAGACTCTACAATCTTCTTGGTAGAGGTTACGCTCATATAGCCAAAACCTCTACCGTTGAGGCTGAAATCCTCGGTTTATTTAGGACCGTGGACGCTGCTTCTGTTGAGGGTACCCAACTAGGGAAGGAGTACCGGAACTTCTCGACCCTCTTCATCAATTTTCTGGCTGCCTATAACCGTGCTTATGAGACGGTCCTTGTGACCGCCGTCGTGAAAGCCCGTTACCGAGACCGGCACGAGCGTCTGGCAACAGTTACGTTTGTGGCTGATAATCACAAAAAGGCCCTCAAGTTTGCCAACGATCAGCTTTCGTGGCTGGTTCGTGAGAGGGGAAAGTTGGTGGACCGTCTGGCCTTGGTCCGAACTTACGCCGAACAGGAGCCAGGCAATATTGTGATGAGGTGTAAATGTGGTTGGCTGCAGGAGAGACTTGATGACATTACGGCAGACATTGCTTTCGAGAGGGCAGCGGTTCCGGACCTGGAGTTTGCCGTTGAGCATTACGAGGCCACTATGGCCCAGGTTAAAGAGAAGTGCGATCGCCTCTTCTTTAGGCTCGCGGAGCTTGATCCCGAGAGCGCCCGGTGCATCCAGAGCATCAACTGTTTGGAGAGTCAGTTGAGCTCTTTCGTAATGGTCATCAGGGCCCAGTTTGGCTTTACCTTTCCTCCCCAGTGAGTTGTTGTAATACTCTTTGATGAATGGAATGAAAGAAAAGCTTCACGTGTTTTGTTTTGTTTTTTTTTTAATTTTCCTGCTATCGTTTCTTCCGCATAGCATAACAGAACGATTTGAGGTACCGAAGATGTCGAGGCTTAATGTTCTTCTTGATGTTCTTGTTTAATTGCTCCAGACGATGATATCGAGAACATTGATGATGGGTTCGGCGGTGGCCCCCACTATCCATCTTGATATCACGAACAAAAACGCTATGACAACTCGATCAGTGCGCTGGTAGTAAATCCGGCCACCTGTTGTGTGCCCACTTTTATCCATATTTTGTTTCTTTCGGCGTCCACTTGCTCGTGTCGGTCGCCTGTAGCGTCGGGAGAAATTCCTGTGGGCCACGTTCATTAATAGAACCTCGGTCCTCTAAAGCCCTCCGCATGTTTCGGATAAGAGGAAATTTTAAGACCGGTCTCTGGTTGATTTGATCAGGTAAAGGTATTTGTTTCATGGGTTCTGATTATATAATCCATATTGTTTTTCAAAAGACGCGGGATCCTCTGCAATACATTAAATGTGCCCCCATGTTTAATCAGTATAAATCCACCGTCATATCAGAATACACTGCCCATACAAGTTTACGGATTGACACAACTTTGTCTGTCAAAGATGGACAATGTTCGTTTGCCCCCCAGAATTAACGGTTGAAGCCTCGGTGTTTTTCGTCTTTTGGTATTTCTGAAGATGATTCTTGATATATTATTGAACTTAATTTTTACACCCGTCTGGGGTATCTAGGATCTCCCTGCAAAAGAAAAGGATATAATTAGTATGCGACACAAGAAATGTCGGTCCATGACTCCTATATTAGTCCAATTTGATTTTTTCTATTTTATGGAGAAATCAGAAGAAAGAAAAAAAAAATTTCCTTAGGAAGAAATGGGTTAATTTCTGATACAGAATTTTTTTCAGATTTATTATTCTTTTTTTTTATTTTTTTAAAGGAATGTGACAAAGTCTCTTGACGTTTACTAAAATTTTTGAAGGAATTTCCTTTTTATCAAAATAAATTTTCAGAGGTAAATTTGTCAGGAAAATTTTATTTTTATTGAAGCAGGAAAGACATGACAGAAATCCTTTATTGGTTAACGAAATTCCCCCGAGACATTAGTCTAATTTTATTTAGAAAAAATTTTCTTAGAAAAACATGAGCGAATTTCTCGAAAAGAATTTTTGTTGCAAGTTTTTATAATTTGAAAGAATGTGATAAAATCACTTGATGTTTTTTTTTAAAGGAATTTTTCTTTTTATCGAAATAAATTTTCAGAGGAAAATTTGTCGGGAAAATTTCATTTTTATTGGAGAGAAAAAAACATGACAAAAATCTCTTATTGGTCAATTAGTCTAATTTTATTTAGAGAAAATTTTCTTAGAAAAACATGAGCGAATTTCTCGAGAAGAATTTTCTTGCAAGTTTTTATAATTTGAAAAATGTGATAAAATCACTTGATGTCTACTAGAGTTTTTTTTTTAAGGAATTTTTCTTTTTATTGAAATTTTCAGAGGAAAATTTTTTCAGGAAAATTTCATTTTTATTGAAGCAATAAAAATATGACAAAAATCCCTTATTGGTTAATAAAATTCCCATGAAGGGATTTTTTTACATCATTTTTTCAAAAAAAAAATTTAAAAGAAATGAGGGACAAATTTAATTTTTATTTTCTTTTAAAAAGAATGGTCGTAATATCAAGCTCAAAAACTGACTAACACCTAGCATGGACCGACCGAAAATAAATACAAGATAAAATTAGAGAACTTACTTTTACCTTGGAGAAATGCAAATCACATAGTCATGCGCATGACTCAAGTGAGGAGTGGACTCTAGAAAATAAAAGAAGGAGAGACAAGGTATGGACCTAAAAAGGCTCCCACTATCTGAATTGACAAACTTACCCTCCGCGCAATCAAATCACAATGGGAAGAATTGTCAATTCAGATAATGAGCGGAATAAAATATGGTCAACCCGAGCGCAATCGACGCAAGAGCTTTGCATATTCGATCCCTATCTATGGTTTTCTAGGAAGAATTTCGCGACTTGGGTTTAGACGCTTGTGTGTGCAGGTGTCGTGATCCTCAGAGTATGCAAGACATGCACAACAATTGATATCAAAACAGCGCTTCTAAAAATGTGCGAAATTAAACAAATAAACCCAACACCGAGCCTGCAAAACAAAGGGGTTAGCCAAACACTCCGCCCCTTATAACTCCCATCCTGCAAAAACATATAACACCTATACAATGAGTCCCAAACAATATCGCCAGAAGCGAGATATGCATGAAATTTTCATTGGCCTAAGTCCACTAAGACTCTTAAAATTTCGAAAAAATTTAAGTATTCCAATTGGTATCTTTTTTCGAAAATTTAAAAATCTCTCTCCCCAGCGGAGTCGCCAGTCTGTCGCGACCCTCTAAAAAAAAATTTTAAATTTTAAAAGGGGTTAACGGATTATTAGGTTAATTAGATTTGACTAACCTAATGCGGACCCTCCCAAGCCCTACCGAATCGCAACTTTGGTTTTTGTTTAAATGATTTTGAAATTTGGAGTCGCCACTAATCGTTCTTGGTAGGTCGATTAGAAACCTAAATAAATTAGCGGGAGAACTAATTTATTCCTGCGAACCAGAGATTATGAGCTCGGGGACTTGGTTACACTAGTTAATTAAAACTAATGTCCTTTCGGTACCTTAATTTCATGGATATCCTAATTCGGCAACTCAGGCTTGGTTTATTCCTAACGCTCTAGTAGGGTATTCTCTTTTGTGTTTTCACTTTTTAAATAGGATGCATGGATGGTATATATTTTTATTTGTTATATTTTTTTAAGTGTTAAAGATTCCCTGAAGCCGAAAGAGGGAGTGTGTTAACGACTTCTGTGCAGTATTACGACCTACTCATCTTTTGGGTCTGATGATTCAAAAATTAAATTATAGGAAGTACATGACAGTGAATAAACACCTCCAATGGGAGGCCTAGCATTGGTTTGGCTCTTCCCTTTGGGATTTAAGGTACATGTATTTAAGTTGCAAGTATTTAAACTACTGTAAGTAAAAACCTCCAATGGGAGGCTAAGCATTGGCTTGGCTCTTCCCTTTGGGATTTAAGGTACAGGTATTTAAGTTGCAGGTATTTAACTACTGTAAGTAAAAACCTCCAATGGGAGGCTAAGCATTGGCTTGGCTCTTCCCTTTGGGATTTAAGGTACATGTATTTAAGTTGCAGGTATTTAACTACTGTAAGTAAAAACCTCCAATGGGAGGCTAAGCATTGGCTTGGCTCTTCCCTTTGGGATTTAAGGTGCAGGTATTTAACTACTGTAAGTAAAAACCTCCAATGGGAGGCTAAGCATTGGCTTGGCTCTTCCCTTTGGGATTTAAGGTGCAGGTATTTAAGTTGTAGGTATTTAACTACTATAAGTAAAAACCTCCAATGGGAGGCTAAGCATTGGCTTGGCTCTTCCCTTTGGGATTTATGGTGCAGGTATTTAAATTGCGGATGGACTTTGTCCTCTCCATTTTGGGGTATGAATTTTTTAAAATGAAATACAACGAATTGATTCAACAATTTGAAATTTGTGCGCGCTTGAGGACTCCTCCAAGCCGATTTTGTGCTTCCATAGGATTGACCATTGATATAGAGCTGCGGCTTCCTAACATAAAATAGAGTGAAGTGTTAGTATACAAAATATGTGCTAATCTGCATCTAAAACCAGAAGAGTAGAAAGAGTACTTATCTCCCATTTTTTTGGGAGGGATTTCTATAATTGATTTTCGCTCTCTATGTTCCCAATATAGAGAGTTTCTTTTGAATTAAGAGGGACTTTTAGTCACAGATCAGTTGAGAAATCGGTGGACAGCTTAGGAGCTTGTCTGGGCCGATTTTTGTATCTCGACGAGATTTTTGCTGTTGACGTAGAGATATCCTTCTCCTGACATAAAATATGGAAGAAAAAGGAGATGGAGAAAGTGTATACAATTTGTGCTAATTTGCGAGTAAAACCATAAATAAATGAATAAATAAAAACACTTAGCTTGAATTTGTTTGCTCGTTGACGAGGATGAACTCTTGATTTATATTGATCGATGAAGGAATTTGTGATGATAACCCCTAGCTTTAAACTCCCATCATCTTCAAAATTCTCTCTCTTTTGGTATTTTCTTTCTCTCAAAATTTTCTTCAATCTCCCAAAACTCTCTCAAACATCCAAAATTTTCTCTCTAAAAAATTCTCCCAAACACTTCAAATTTTCTCTCTCAAGAATCCTTTCTCAAGCTCACTTCTTTCTCCTTTTATAACATACTCATCTATCTCCCATTCTAATTTTTCCACTAACTCTATCTCCCATTCTAATTTCTCCACTAACTCTTCTTCATTTTCATCTTCTATTCTCCATCTCTATCTCACATTCTAATCTCTCCACTAACTCTTCTTCATCTTCATCTTCCCTTCTCCATATTTATCTCCCATTCTAATTTCTCCACTAACTCTTCTTAATCTCCATCTTCCCTTCTCTATTCTTATCTTCCATTCTAATTTCTCTACTAACTCTTCTTCATCTCCATCTTCCCTTCTCTATTCTTATCTTATTTTCTCCATCAATTCTTCTCCAACTTCTCTTCTTCATCTCCTCTTCTTCATCTTCCCTTCTCTATTCTAATTTATCCACTAACTTTTCTTTTTATTATTTGTAAAATAATCCTTCAAGAGTTAGGTATTTGCACTTTAGTCCTTGAATTTTAAGTATTTACAATTCAGTCCCTGAAAAAATATATTTCTTTAAGTCCAAATCTCCTCACAATTTTTGACACACCAAAATTTACCACATGTCAAATTTAAGCTCATTTCTTGTCGCTGAAAATAATGCATAATTTAATTAAAGCCCTTTTGCAAAATTAAGTCATTCTGGGTATAATTGGGCCAAGATGAAAATTTAAAATATTAGAAGACAATGTCACAACTCATAAAAAGTGAAATTTAAAAATAAGTTGACTCAAATTAAATTTTTTTAGGCCCGATTCGAGATTATACTCGTGAAGGAACACGTGACTCGAATTGGATTTTTCTGAATTTGCGATGGCCAATATGAAAATAGATTTAAAATAAAAATATTAACTATTTTTGTGTATTTTTTGGCCTCAAATGTTATTTTTTCAAAATTTTCAAATATTTTTGTATTTTTTTTAAAAAAAATTAAAATATATATAATATGAAAAATTATTTTTTGGTCAAAATTCGTTCCCTAGGCTTGGCTAAGGTTCCCAAAGTTGATTTTTCAATTTTATGAATTTTTATGGATTTTCTATTAATTTTTGAAAATAAATAAATAAAAAATACGTAAAAATACTGAAAATATGAAAAATTGTTTTTTGGTCAAAATTGGTTCCCTAAGCTTGGGTAAGGTCCCCAAAGTTGATTTTTCAATTTTATGAATTTTTATGGATTTTTTATTACTTTAGCAATAGAAAAAATGATTAAAGATCAGGTGTCAACAATTCCTCTTACATATTTTCTAGGAGTTTAACCTTGCCAGTTTGCTCATTTCCATTTCCCAATTTGCATAGTAATTAACAAAATATTCCTATTATATATTTCCCATCTTCTAAATTTAGCCCTTAGGATCACCATGATTAAATACACGAATCACAATACCGGAGTAGAAAATTTATGCATCTTATTTCTGATCCATCGTCCTTCATGCGAAATTACGATGAATCGATGCTCAAGAGCTTCTACTCTAGAACCCCCTTTAGACACTGGCTTTAATGAGATGGACCCTCACGTATCACTTTCTGACTGATGAGGGTTTATCAATTTGAATCGGAAGAATGGTAGAGATAAGAAAAATAAAAAATGCGATTTCACCCAGGTTCACCCAGAAAAGGGCTACGTCCTGCAGTCTGTATTATTAGATTTTCTGCCGCACGGTTACAATGAATGAAAAAACAATATATATAGACTTAAAACGGGCCCCACAACTAATGGATCAAATTAAATAAAAGCCTAAAATCAATATTGTCTCGGGGCGCTGTCCCCACATCCCCGCCCACTCACCGGCGAGCAGGGCAGCTATTTGGTCACTAGAGAGCAGAATCCCTGCTCGCTGACTAGCCAGCAGGACTTCCGTGTCGGGGGCGCTGTCCCCGAATTCCCGCATTCCGTGCGTAGGGATCACATGTCATTGATTCATACTTCTGTTTTCCTAAGCTCACATGGGCATACCCGATGTGAGAAACAAGGGTCTCCGAAATATTCGCCAACTCCAACACTGACAACTCCTTATGTGAGATTATGTGAGCAGTAGGATTTAGAGGAGGGATTTGAGCTATATTTATAGAGTTTGTAACATATCCCCTTATTACAGATAAAATTTAACTCAGCCCATATTTTCTAGCCCCATATCAAATTAGGATTAGGAAACTTTATATCTTTCTTTTATTAGACCAATAATCAATTAGGACAATAATTAATAAAGCCCATATAAAATATATTCTAACACTTTTGACCTAGAGAGAGAGGGATATCTGACTCACACGACAAATGGAAAGTGGGAAAAGCATACCATAGATGCTATAACTTTCGTACAGTGCTTATGTGAGTGTCACAATTTTTTTTAAACACTTTAGTATCATAATTTAAGTATGAAGGTCACTTAAGTTGCATAACTTTTTTTTTTTTATAACTTTCAATCGATTACTTAAATGCCGTAGATTTTTTAACAATGTTCACCACTAGTGCTATGTCACTCAGATTTTCAGCATTTGAGCGAATACTATTGAAAAGTTATGGCACTCAAGCGATCAATTGAAAGTTATGAAAATTAAGTAAATATATTTTTTACAAAATTTTGGTGCTCAAGTGATCGGAAAAATAAGTTATGGTCCTCAAGTGAGCACCGTACAAATATTATGGCATTTATGATGTTGTTATCCCAATGAAAAGTTAAAACAAAGCTAATTCTAGTAGTTTGCAAAAAACCAACAAATTTCCCCTTCCAAACGAAATTTATGCAAGATACTCTTCCATTTTACCTCTTTTCTCCCTAGTAGTTTTACACCAATCTCATGAATCCACACCCTACTAAATCTATGTGGATATTTTTCGAGTATGACATGCCTTCCTAAATCTTGAACTTCATCATGCATCCAAAACTTATTATCATTTCCTATTGTTAATATCAAGGACCATATTCGGAGGACACTGATCCTTGGATTTGTTTGGTCCTCATTGGTGAAAAGGCAAAAAAATATCCAGAAACACTTCTTTTTTCTTATTCTCCAGCCCTTCATAACTTATCATTAATGCATCACTGACATCCTTAAAAGGACTGTCATCTAACTGCTTCAATGTATCTTTCCATAATTATCGTTATCAAACTATTGCTCCAGGGTGGAGCCATGGTAATAAAGAAATGAACCTATCGCCTCAACAACCAAAAGAAGCATACTCACCCTATGGATAGCTCTCTCTACAAGATGATCATACCCTTTTTGGGGGAGAGTTTCTCCTGAACGCGGGCTTACAAAATAATTGAAGTGCTCGACCAAATGCCATTTCTTGAACTTCATGAGCCAAAATTCTCTTCATTTAATTTAAGACCTCTCCACTAGATGAATCCACTTGAGTCATCAAGATCGCTAAGTTTCTAGTAATGAAGATGAACCTGTTGACTGAATCAAACTAATTAGATTTTTCGACTAGCTTTTTGAGTTGCCCTTTATTGTCTAGATCATCTAGAATAATGAGGACTTTTTTAGTGTTACATGCTCTCTTGATCCAATTCATCCCACCTCTAATTTCTTTAACTTAATTGGTCGGCAATCTTAGAACCCAAAAAACTTGATACTGACTTTTTTTTTGCAAGTTTATAAGACTATGTTGGGATGATTCTTGAATGTCATTGAGGAAACTAACACCATCAAAATGAGAAGACACTTTCTTGAACACAACCGTTGCAAGTACTATTTTACCAATGTCACTCGCTCCATGAATACCGAGGATCCGTATACCATTAGAGTCAACTGTCAACTATTTCAGTATGTTTTTTTTATCTAACGATGATCTTCAACCCAATGTTCAGGCATATCCACGTTTCTGGCATTAAGCTTACACAATACCTCTCCAACAACCAATTCAACTAGTGCTCCATGGCTGCAGTAAAGCATGATGGCATGAAAAAAGGGTAAAAGTTTTTTTTTTTCCAGATATGGGGATCTCTGGGTCTTTTGGGACCATATGGTAAACTAAGTCAACCAATTTAGCTACCATGGGTAAAAATTAGGCGTTACAATCTGTTGATACTGTTGTGGGTGAAGCCAAACCTTATTTAATGAAATTTTTTTTGGGTCTTTTCGCTTTTAGGTTAAAGCTACACCTCATATGTTATCTATTAAGCTATGCCAGCAGAGAAGTAGTGCGTAGAAGAAAAGAGAGAAAAGAAAACGAGAGACTTGTGAGTGTTTTCAATCTCTCTGTACCTTGATCTTGTAAGACGATTATCATTGTATTCATACTCTCTTTGAAAGTGTAGTGAATTTATTGAGTGTCTCTGTGTGAAGACGTAATCCAAGTCTTGGTTGACTCCGATAATAAATTCTTTGGTGGATTCTTCCGATTCTAGTACCTTATAAGTCAATTATGCCAGTGTATATTGTTTGCTCGTGTTATTTTTTCTGGAATCAGTGTACGATTACTAACAACTAGTATCAAAACTTGGGTAGGCTAACATCAAGGATTTTTTGGTGATGCTCGATTGAAAGCAAATGACATGGTAAAAGATTAAATAAGAATCGATAAGTTCGATAGGCATCCCAAAATTGCAGAGTGGATTCAATAGCAGAATTGGGATGGAAAATTCTTAATCAAAAGGCATTAGGTGCAAGTTACCTGGGGCTTACAAAAAAAATAGGGTATCATGTTGCAAAAGCAAAAATTGTAAAAGAAGTCATGGATATTCTAACGAATGTATATGACAAGGGATCCATATCAAATCAGATATGCTAAAGAAATTGGTTAATATGAAGTTATCTGACAAAGATTTTGTGATAGATCATATTAATAGTTTCATGTAGGTCATAGTCAGTTGAAATCCATAGACATAAATCCAGATATGAAGTTTCGAGCTTTACTATTTTTATGTTTCCTTTCGAAAAGTCATTACACCGCAATGCAAGGTATTTCGAGCACTACGAAAGATGATTTGACTCTGGATGATGTTGTGTAGTATCATGGATGAAGAGATGAGAAGCAAAGTCTCAGGTGGAGATAATTTTTGGGCATCTACATCTTCAACATCACTAATAGTGGAGAACCATGAAAGAAGTACAAACAGAGAAATATTCTACAAGCATGGTAAGTCACAATCAAAGGGGAAGATGGAAGCTATAAAAGATGAGTAATAGTCTTGCCACCAGACCATACTTAGAGATTTCAATGTGAAGTCTACAAAAAGAAGTAACAAGATGAGAATAAATGGGCTAATGTGGTTAGCGATGAATCTTTGTTAGAAAACTTGTGTTTGTCTGCGTGGTTTGACTTGACGACCAATAAGTGATTTGTTGAGTCTGGTGCTTCTTTCCATTGCACCTCGCAAAGAGACATATTTGTTGATTGTGATGGTAGAGATTTCGAGCAAGTGGTTATAAGAAAAGGCTACATGTGTCCGATTGTCGAAAATGAAACTGTGAATTTGAACACCTCCGGCAGAGAGCATCTAATGTTACGTGAAACCAAGCATATACCGAAGTTGAAAAAAAAATATCCAGTCTCAATTAGTAAACTTGACCAATAGATTTTGATAACAACCTTTGGATGCGAAGAGTTCAAGGGCAATAGTAATAGCAAAGCAAAAGCATGTTAGTAGACATTACCTTCTCTAAGGAGACTATCAGTGATACGGTTGCAACTAGAGTGACTACACGTAGTGTGTCTTCTTTTTGGCATTATTGTTTGGGACATCTTGGTGAAAAGAGTGAAAAGTAGTTGCACCAAAAAAATTTTCTTCCAGGTTTGTAGAAATTGAATGGGATTTCTTCGAGAGTTGCATTTATGGAATCAAAAGGTGGTTAGTTTTCATTTGAATATGCTATAGAATATAGGCTAGATGGACTCTTATTGATTAGACAAATAGCTGCATCAACTGTATCAATCCATAAGTGTAGGAGGAGATCTTCATGTAGCCTCATGTATCTCGAGTGCTCTAGAATGGTTTTGTTCATCCTCTCAATTACCCTGTTCTCTTGAGGTCTTAGAACAATCTTCAACTCATGTATGCCTTCTCGGCTCAAGTATTTTGCAAATTAGTTACCAGTGTATTCACCACCATTATTAGAGAAAGTACGTCTTTATCATATATGGTGATGATAAGTATGGATACTAGCTTTGGGATTATGAGAATAACAAAATCATTGATGGTTGTAATGTTATATTTCATGAAGAAAAGATTTACAAGGATCATTAGATACAGCATGAGAAGCCAATAGAACCAGAATATGTTGAGCTAGACACAATGAGCATGAAGAAGGTTCATGTAAATCCTAGTGCACCTGGAGGGAGGCTTGAGATGAACCTATTGACAATGAGCAGGCAGTTAAAGAGGAACACAATAATCCTGAACAAACTAATGATTTTGAAGTATCTATCTTGAGGAGATCTACACGTGTGAGAAAGTCAAAGGCAATTTTGATCTATCAACAAATATTATTTTGAGCCATGCCTTATATACAAATTCGAGAGATATTAAGTTATCAAAAGGCAAAGAAAGACACATTTTACATGCAGTGAAAGCGTGCTATAAAAAAACGAGATGGACTCATTATTTCAAAATAAAACTTAAGAGTTAACCAAGTTGCCCACTGACAAATAGGCTTTGTTAAATAAGTGAGCGAACGAGCAAAAAAAAATGAAGTAGATGGTAATATCAGATATAAGGCAAGACTTGTGGTCAAGGATTTTTCTCAAAAAGAAGGAATTAACTACTCCGAGATATTTTCACTAGTAGTGAAAATCGCATCAATCAGAGTTCTATTGAGTATAACCGCAATGGAGGATCTTCATCTCGAGCCATTGGGTCGCGGTCTCTTCGGAGGTGCCTGATAAATATTACATTTGGTTCTTGCTATTCTCTTCTAGATCTGCTAATGTGAATGGATGTCAAATATTCTGCGTTAAACGTAGGATGCGGGAGGAGTTGTCGGATGGCACGCAAGAGTCCCAAACGCAGGTCCTGATATTTGGTTCTTGGTCTTGGCTAGGGCTGCATTGCTCTGTCTTGAGGAGTTTCTCCCCGATTCGCCTGCAAAACCTCCAGCTGACAAATATTCGCTCGCAAGTTCCCTTTTCTTCGAGCGTATCGTGGGGCATTTTGCCCATTTCTTAATTAGGTAATTGAATTATGAAAAGAAAATGATTTCTTCTTCTTCTTCTCTCTCTCTTTTTTTTTTCATTAGGGAGATATAGCAGACATCAATATTTGAATTGAAAGTACTCAAAAGAACTCGTGAATCAAATTATTTAATCACATTAGAAAAAGTGGCTTTGTTTTTTGTATCATGGAACTTGATTTGGTAATCGAAATTTGAAAAAGAAAAAACGGATTTTCTTTTTCTCTCTCTCTTTTAAAAAAAAAAAATCTCATGCACTCTTTTCAGTGCCCTCACATATTTTTGGCATTATGGATGGATACGTGGGTCCATTTTGTGGGCGGGGGGAATTGAGCCAGAATCCACTAAATAAGGTCTTTTTGGGCTCATTTCTTGGACTCTAAATTGGAGAAGGGAGAAATGGATCTTGATTGTACAAGGAGAAAAACAAAAGACGGGGCCTACAAACTAGCCCACTGCATTACTACCAAATCAAAAAACGAAGACTATGTTAACTATGGTAAGCAAAAAATGATTCCAACCCTTAGAACAAACCAAACCAAACACTTTGTTTTTCTATTGGCGGTTTCCTTCAGTTTAAGGCTCTGAGTTGGAATCATCTTTTTGCTTGTTCTCGAGCCCAGGTCCTCGACGCATGGGCCCTGATTCATTGAGGCCAAGCTCGAGACCTCGACCACTGTGCTTGGGTCCATTGAGGTTGTTCCCAAGACACCGATGCCCATGCCTGAGACACTATGCCTGGTAATATCGAGACCAAGCCTAGGTCCATCAATTGCAATTTTTTTATGTTATTTTTCTTATTTTTTTTTCCTTTTCCTTTCTTTCTCCACCGGTTGCCAAGTCTCAACAACGATCGACAACCAGCCGCAAGCATGAGCAAGCATTGAGTGACCTCAAACAAGGCCCCATCTTGCCCTCGAGGTTGACAAGGCTCAACCTCGCTGACCTCGAGCGAGCTCAAGCTCGCCATATTCGGGTAAGGCTTGACCTTGCCGGAGGGTGGCTAGGTTGGTACCTATGGCTTGTCACCAACCATCCTTGAGGCTCAACAATTAGTAGAGGAAAAAATAAAAGGAAAAAATTAAAAATGAAAAAAAAGAAAGAAAATATCTTAACTCCCCCCCTCAAAAAAAAAGAAAAAATTTAAAAATGAAAAAAAGGGAAAGAAAATATCTTACCTCCCCCCCAAAAAGAAAAAAAGAACAAAATTAAAAATGAAAACAAAAAATTTAAAACATTCGAATTCTTTTCTTAAAAATTACAAATATTGTCTATGTTAGTGCGATCGTGCTACATATGACAGCCGATGCTCATGTCAACAATTTCCAACCAAATGATTCCTTACTAAGCGATGAAAAATATTTTTTAGTTTATTTTCAAGTCTCAACCAAATCCCATAAAGTATTGATATCGAAAAATGATTTCCCTATCACATTTTTCGCTAAACAAATGGAACCCAAGAGTGATATTTTGCAAAAAATAAAAATAAAAATAAAAATAAAAATAAAAATGTCTGTTCACAAACCTAAGCGAATCCTTTTTTGCTTTAACCCGTATCATATAACTTCTCAATTTTTCTAATTATTTTCACAGTTTATACTAGGAATAGCTTATTGAAATAGGTGTGATATTCATTTTGGGTGAATTTATGAGTTGCCTTGAGTGTAGACTTTGACTTCTTTCGTGAAACTAATGCTCTAAGCTAGCTCAGTGAAGTTAATCTCATAAAAGTACGAGAAATGAAAGAAGAAAAAACAGTTTGATAGGCTTTGAACCGAACCAAACGTTCGGTTCGGTTTGGTTTCACTATTCTTTGAACCATGTCTATCGCTACAATGTGATTTGACATGCAAACCACTCCAAGCTATATTATGCTTGCCCTTAATCTTAACTTGCGAAGTTTCGTATAGAAGTCTCCCATATCGCCTCCTAAATTTGATATTTCACTGCCCCATCTAATATAATGTCGTGTACTGGTCACCCCCTATAACATATTATTGTTTGGGTAGAATTGCTTATTCTTTAGCATAGTCCCCTTGGCTTGTAGGTGTAACTTGCATTATAATCATAAGAGACATTTATAAGTCGAAGACAAGCTGGAGACCATAGCTACCCATCACCACATCTACCATTTTGTCTTGTCAATTTGATTGCGAAAGATTTTCATGTTTTAAAGCCAACAATGGATCTTGGCCGGCACTGTAGGATAGTAAATCAAACCATATTGCATTCCATGAATAGTCAACAGTCAAAGCACATTATTACACCTACGGCTCAAGAAGGCATTTGACTGGAGCATAAAATGCATACATACGTACAGATTTATTCTATGATGTTTTTGGTACTGTATTTGTTTTGAAAATTACAACATCGATAAGGAAAGTGAATAATCATAAATGACTATACATATCGAGAAAATAACTATTGGAAAGATAAAGTTAAGGTCACGGAATACCATCTCGTGTTTTGTGCTACTCCTAAATGCCATTGTGTCCCACTTAACGAATGCTATGTGTCTAATCCTCCCCAAAATTAATTTTTTGGTTTACAGGAAAATCAGGTAAAGATTCATGCATTTCGGATCCCAAGAAAACTAACAAATTTTGACATAGTTCTAAATAATTTCTAGATTAATAGGTCCTAGCTGCCTAAGCTGCACGAAATTAGCAGCAATTTAAGCACTCGAATCTTCCTCGATTTGAATGAATGTACCAAATCTGATCTTTTGGCTTTGTCAAGTAGGGTTTGGGAGATAATCCAGATAATACAACAAAGTTCTAATTAGGTGGAGAAATATGTGGGACTACTAGGAACTTTTGCACATGGTGGGGTTCATTCAATTGAGTGCACAAACCCAATCGAATTAAAGCGTTCATTTTTCAGCTATTGTAGAAATAAGTTTTCTTTTTGGAAATATAAGATTGTTAACATTCAAATCGAGTGTTAATAAGTGAGTGTTAATAAGTAAGTATTATATGCACATTACTGACGCGTCTCTTGATAATTTTGACGTTTGAGGAGAACGGTTTCGTCTGACCGAGAATGACATGAGCAAGCAAGATCCAACAATCCCCATCTTGTCTTGAGCTCTGCTTGGCAAATCGGAGAAATTGGTCGGGGTTGAATGCTCCGACTTTGCCACCCTTAGAAAAGTTTTACCGTGAGGGAAAATTCCAAGAAGTCTTAAAGAAATTCAATCGTGGTATCCAAGGTGCGCTTTCGAGGGTTTTGAAAGGTCTCAAATCAGTACGATCGGGGGGGACTTTGGCCAACGACTTTTAGTAATAGAGAAAGGAATCGACTTGACCTGCTTTGGCTTTGCTTGGCAGAAAGAGTTTACTTTGACTAGGGACTCGGACAAAAATCGAGACCTGGATAGTTTGGTCAAAACGTGTAAAGCAACGCATTCCCCACGAAAAGGAAACTTACTAATGATCATGTTGCATTGAATAATAATTTAATGAGGAAGATATAACATAAAGTAGTGAGGGTATTGTACCGGTAGAACCATAACTAGGCGGGAAGGCAGCGTTATCTGCAATTCCACCATCTCCCGAAAGGTAATACAAAGAAAGTTTACATGTCGGAAAACCCTAATCGCAAACGTTCATGGAAAGAAATTTCAAGAGGTTAGCAAGTGAGGGCGATTAGCATCGTTTTGTTCTTGAAAACATGCATGTAGTTAGGTTGGAATTTTCCTCACCAAACTTTGAAACGCATGCGTTACGTAACTTTTCTAAGAGTAGATACATCAACTTAGGTTCATTCGATATAACTCGAGCTGTATATGTCAATGATGTTGGAGTGCGTGTGATGTCCCAATAGGATTGACCGCGGGGGGAAGGTTCGCGATATGCTACATATTCGCCCATTCAAAGTGCCGAGGTCTTAGTCAAAAAACGATCCATAAAACCAATGACACAATGGTTCGATAGGAAATTCAATTCATTCCCACTCCTCTTATCATCCTGTATACTTGTCTAGAGCTACACCCTCTCAGCACCCTTTTGCCAAGGAGATTATTTAATAACCCGATAAGAC
The DNA here is from genome assembly GCA_016432845.1 of Psidium guajava. NCBI lineage: Eukaryota > Viridiplantae > Streptophyta > Magnoliopsida > Myrtales > Myrtaceae > Psidium > Psidium guajava. The sequence goes on along the minus strand of CM028229.1, from coordinate 30,815,976 downwards.
GGGATTGCTAAAGTACGTCCACTTTGCGACATAATTTTGAAACCATAGCGTCTAGGCGTGTGTGATTTTCTAATAGTAAATTAAATTTCAGTATGTACCCGCTAGGGAGGCCTCTCCATGAAATTAATTTATATAGTCACATAAGGTACAATAGTACCGGTATCGAAAGGCTCATGTCACGGCACAAATTTAGCAGCCAACTGGATTATCAAAAAAAAAAAAATTTGGAGTAGGTCCAAGGTTCTCTTTTATTTTTCTTATATATTGACAATTCAAGGGTTTAGGTATAGCCCTAGCCAAAAGGTCTTGAAATTCTCTTTCTTAAAGTTCAACTGCGCCTACGCGTTTTTGAAGCTTCTCGGCTTACATCAAATCTCAACACACCTTCAAAATGGGGCAACGGCCACGACAACGCGCGCGCACACCAGAATGTCAATGGTCCAATAATAAACTAATTAGCATATTAATAACGATTAATTTGTTGTTATAAAAATGAAAGAGTTGGTGATTTAGTTTGGTGATATTTGCTGGCAAGAAGTGAGAGGTCCACAGGCCAAGCAAGTCTATATTTGTGCGTAAAGCTGAAGTTGCTAGGGAATCAATGCACATGGTGGGACACTTTGTGACTTACGAGATAGCAAGCTTTGGCCTTTTAAAAAAGAGTTTTTGGATAAGATAGGAGCTGGCGATTTCCCCATTTTTCTAAGTTCACATTTGTTCAGACACACGCGGTTGAATTGAAAAATTCCGTGCAAATCATTGGATGAGCTGATCTAGAAACGGTACTTAGGTACATGGAATGATTGAGTTTGAGCTAGACTGTCATCTAATTTAGCGTAACCATAGTGGATTCAACCAATCATTATGTGACCAAGAAGGTGTACTTAGACCCAGATAATGAAAACCCTAGAAAGGATTGCTCGTGCCATAACAATCTCCACCCTCAGTGGAATCCAACATAAACTGATCTAAGAATTGAAGACTTTGCATGTGGTATAACCTCATAAGCTTTCGAGATTCATGGGGGGAATTTTTGACGCGTCCTTTCGGAACTATTGTCGAGTACCGAGGGTCGGAAGATTACAATGTTCAAAGAGCTGACTTTTCTTTTTTTAAATACTTTTTTCGGGTAGGAATTAGCATTTCATTAGACGAAAATAAAGGAGATTACGTAAAGAAAATAGGGAGCGTTTCCCCTGGAGATTCATCGTCCGAATCAGCGCCAGCAGAAGTGCTAACATCTAGAGATTCGTTGTCTTCAACCAAAAGGTCCCTAACACAATTAAGGGGCAGAAAAACAAATTAAGTGAAAAATGAAAGTCTTCATGCATCTCCTCTGATTCATAGAGATGGAATTCAATTCATCTTGTCGTCGATCTATCTAGCTGCTTCTGTAGTCCCGGCGACGGTGTGCCGCCATGCGTGGCGAGTGCAAAGCGGTGAATCGGAGAGTGGAATCTAAGGATGCCGGTTTGGAGAGCAGAGGTGGGTCCGCGTTTTATCTCGTCTTGAACTAATTTCGGCCCTCCCTGTTGAGGTTATCTTTTGACGGTGTGCTAGGGAAATGACGTGTCGTGCCTCAGCCATTTTCTGCTACGGTAAGTATGCTAAACAAAAGTTATCATATACACTGTTGGGTTGTGATTCATATTTCCCAATGACGGAAAAGCACGTGGGTCCTGCTCCATACTGAGCGATTGGGGCTTTGGGAGAATCATTTCGTCGTAGGTCTCAAGGGAGCAGCGCCCCCTAGACATTAGAGGGTTTTTATTATTTAAGCCTATAATTTTTCGTGAATAATTTGTGCTTGGGCTCATGAATTGCTACTGTTTTGCAGAACACCAAAAGATGCACGGATTCAAGCACAAATAGCAAAGGATGACAGCAAATCAAAATGCCTAAGACATTGTTTATGTGAAAAATCCAAAAATAGAAAAAAAAAAATCATGGGAAGAGAGAGCTGCTTCACTATCTTCAACAATGAGTACACGCAGACAATCCAAAGATAAAAAAATCCAATAAGAAAAAGCAAATAAAAAAGAAAAGGAAAAGACTATTTAGGTTCAGTTGCTTTCCTTCTAGTTGAAATGCTAAGAACATATATGTCCCTATAAGTTTACTAGGTTTATGTGGAGGCAAGCATTTCAATGTATTATATAACATATCTCTTTTATAGCCCATTTCTAAAAAAACTCGAAAAAAAAAGTGAATGGTTCAAAATAACCTTATTATTAATTTGAAAGTCAAAACTTAATATACTGCAATACATACTCTTTTTTATTTGTAATCGAGTAATGTAACGATAGGTAAGGTATCGTCCATTGGACGTAACTCTAGTTTAAGGAGGTACCAAAATAAAATCTTATGTATTGATTTATCTTTCTTGCTTTTTACCTTTAGTTTATTGTGGTTGGATACCGAATCCTAATATACACGATTCTTTGAATATTACAAGATATAGGAGTTAGCTCATCAATTTCAGAACCATCACTAAAAATCACGGTTTTCTAAGGAGGATTCCGCTCTGAAATGTGTATTAAATCTCCTTTGCAATAAAGGAAAAAAAAAAGTGCTCTTTAAGTCTATCTTGCTACGTGAACAAGCCATTCTCCATGTATTTATTTTCGACGAAGACACTTTTTTAAGTTTTTACGCATGGAAGTTTCGGAGGTCTCGTTCGTTTCAGCAAACGACGTGGAACGAAGTTGCATCGACATCGACTCTTGTCCGTAGACACCGGCCGACAGTGGTTGCGGGTCATAAATTAGGACTCAATATGTCGTCACAACCCACTTATTACGCCATATCAAACACATTTTTATTAAAAAAAAAAAAATCTATCTGCCTTTGATGCTAAAAACCAGGTTAAATTATTTCCTTTTTGTTGTCACGTTGTCTGTTCATTTATAATCCTTGCATTCCCTTCCCAAAAGCTTGCCGATAAGTATAGAAACATAGCCCAATTTCCCAAAATGAATCCAAGAACATAAAAGGAAACCATTTTAGTTTTCTCGAGACTTTCACGATCCCATTGTTTATCAACACAAATTGTCTTAATTATTACGAAGAATTGGTAAGTCTACTGAAAAACCCGAAATTCTTTTTTTTTTATTTGGAAAAATTTTCAGAAAAGACATTCACATATTTCACTTTGGCCGACTCATTCTTAAATATTTTAATTTTTCATTTAAATCCTAAATTTTTTTTTTTCCAATTTGTCAATTGAGTACATCCAAACAATTTTAACTAAAAATCGTTAACATGAATGCTAATCGTCCTATGACGACTTGGATAATTTTTAGTAATATCTTAATATTTTTTTTATTAATTTTTTTCCCTTAAAATTGGCCGAATAGACTCCCTTAGCTAAACATGAAAATAAATACGATTCAATCGACAAAATTAAAATGTTTAGGGTTGTATTGGTAAGAGTGTAACATGTTTAGGACTAACTATATATATAATATTTTCCTCTTAAGCATGCAATACGTAGAAAATCCCGAATTGCCGCATTTTTCTTACATCCGTACCGAATTTTAGTTGGCGTATAAAAACGACAAAAGACTGAAAAAGGGATGGCGAGGTTTTCGGACTCTAGGTTGTCTCCTTAGCGTGCTGAGAATTTAAGGAAATGGGATCTGGCTTGTCGGTTCGTGGATCCGAGGGTGCACACGTCTCTCAGGATCTCGACCAACCTAAGCTTCGTGCTCTTGGGGCCCGAACGTTGCTGGATTGAGTGGTCACCGATTGGACGGGCTCCAGTCGTGTTCCCTTTTGCTTTTTTGTTCTGTTGTTCCCGCGAATGATGGCCAGTCCGTGGCGAACGATTTTCCAATGGAGTTTCCAGGATCGAGCGGTCACAAGACTTGCTCGATCGGGAGGCCATCTTGCTGTCCAACTGTTGTTTAGTCCCACATGCCATGTTTGAACTGAAATTGGACCGTGGTTACCCAACCAGAAAGGTGGACAGAGACAGAGACAGAGACTTGTCCTAGGGATACGTCGCCTTACCATGCTTGATGAGTATCCAATGAGGCAAATAAGTCACCGTGCGACGCGATAAGCAAGAAAAAATCCGCCCTGGAATCATCAAGACCGCGATGATTTTCGTCCTACGCAACTAGTTTTTTTTTTTCTCCTCTCCATGGAACGAATACGGACATGTTCTAGATAATTGTAACGTACATGGTATGTTATTACGTAGATCTGCTCCGGGAATCCGGATACGGCAACGTTTTGCGCGTGTAGAAGGTGGGAAAAGTCACCGTTGTCTTGCCCCCCCTCAAAAAAAGAAAAAAAAAAAAAGAAAAAAAGGGTTCTCTCTTCCCTGTCTCCAGAAACTGTACATTCCTCCGGAAAGGTTGAAAACAAGGCAAAACCAGCACGTCAAAAAGCACGAAAATGGTGCGGAAACTCCGGACTTTACAGGCCAACGCGTCCTTGTTTACAGATAGAAACCACGAACGACATGCCTATGGAGTCCAGCCAAGAACCACGAGCGATATGCGCAACTCGCCTGGCTAGCTCCCCAAGTGGCCCTCCCTTCGGGCCTTCAGGTTCGTTGGGTTTCCATCAAGAACTTTTTCTTTTTTTTCTGGGTTATGAGGTGTTTAATTTGAGGGAATTTACCAACTGAGTCTATCCCTGAAGAGATTTATCCGATCGAATCGGAAGAACGGCAGAGATAAGAAGAAAAAAAAACGAACAACGCGATTTACCCAGGTTCACCCAGAAAATTACTACGTCCTGCGGTCTGTATTATTAGGTTTTCTATCGCACAGTTATAATGAATGGAAAAACAATATATATATAGGCTCAAACGGTCCCCACAACTAATTGACCAAATTAAATAAAACCCTAAACCGAAAATTTTCTCGAAGACGCTGCCCCCACGCTCCCGCCCGCTCATCGAGGAGCGGAATCCCCGCCCGCTGACCTGTTATCGGGATCTCCGTGTCCGGGGCGCTGCCCCCAAACCCTCGTATTCCGTGCGTAGGGATCACATGTCATTGGTCCATACTTCTGTTTCCCTAGGCTCACGTAGGCATGCCCGATGTGAGAAACAAGAGTGCCCGAAGCATTCGCCAACTCCAACAATCCCATCAAATTTTAACCAAAAATCGCTTACGTGGATGCCGAATGTTTTACAAAAGTACAATCGGCATTGCCGTGGACGATTTTTATGGATGTTCTAATGTCTTTTTTTTTTTAATTATTCGTTCTTATATTACCTCCACCTAGATCTAGCAAGATTACGTCGTTCGCGATTAGCAAGGCTGGCCTTGCCCAAACCATCGAGGCCTTTGCCCAGCTTTGGGCAAGGGTCAGTCAGGCGACCTTGCCGGCCACTTTAAAGGTAAAAAAAAAAAAGCAAAAGAAAAAATATAATAGGATAATTAAAAACCGCCTACGTGCTGTGTCACGTAAAACCGTGGACATCTATGTCGCCTACAGCTCGTTGCCGTACCACTTTCGAGTACAGCTCGTTGCCGTACCACTTTCGAGTCGTTACCTTACCACGCATTTTCGTGTACATCTTCACGGTAACTTACCATAGTGCTGACTCTCTAGAGAAATTGAAGAAAGTGTCATATGCAGCCAAAAAAAAAAAAACATAAGAAAAGCACAACAAAAGAAAGATCGAACGGACGAACCACGCACCTCGTTAAAAAAAATATGCGCTCTCGTCCTTTGTAAAGCGTGTCTTGGAAAAGTCTCTTCTGATTTTTCTCCAGCAATTTTACCTTTTTCCTTCTTGAAAAGTCCATTTTATAATTTTTTTTAAATTCCCTTTATGGCCCCTCACATTCTGGAATCACAAACCCTCCTTTAATCTCTTCCCTCTCCGTCGAAGCTCGTCCTTATCTATATATATAATCTCCACCAAAACACTTGGGAATAACACAAGAAACCGAAGCACCAAACGAAAATAGCATAGCGACAAGCTATGTCCGCCCGCTCCTCACCCTTCCCTACCTGCTTCCGCCCTCCCTCTGCCGACGGCCTCAGACCCGAGGCGGCGCCGCCCCTCCCGCTGCCGCCTCCCCTGCCGCCGGGGAACGACAACGCGAACCTCACCACCTGCCTCTACCACACCCACCTCGGCCTCTTCTCCCTGACCTGGTCCAAGACCCTCTTCGGCCGCTCCCTCCACCTCAGCCTCCATTCCCACCACGGCTCCGGCTTCTTGGACTACAACTCGTCGCCTCTCTCCCCTTCGTCTTCGACATTCTCCTTTCAGCTCCATATCAAGCCCTTTGTGTTTTGGAAGAAGCGCGGCTCCAAGAAGCTCGATGCCGACAAGACCGGCCCGAGCACGAGCGTACGGATCTTTTGGGACCTCGGGAGGGCCAAGTTCGGGTCCGGGCCAGAGCCCGAGTCCGGGTTCTACATCGCGGTGGTGGTCGGCGGCGAAATGGCCCTCCTCGTGGGCGACGAGGCGAAGTCGGCTTACAGCAAGACCAAGGCGCGGCAGCCCCCGGAGAGAGGCCAGGTCCTGTTCTTGAGGAGAGAGCACGTGTTCGGCCACCGGGTCTACGCGACGAGCGCGAGGTTCGGCGGGAAGAGCCGGGCGATCTCGATCGACTGCAACGTGCACGGCGAGGGAAAGCTGTGCATCAGCGTGGACAAGAGGAGGGTCCTGCAGGTGAAGAGGCTGAAGTGGAAGTTCAGAGGGAACGAGAGGGTCGAAGTCCACGGGGTCAATTTCCAAGTTTCGTGGGACGTGTACAACTGGCTGTTCGAGGACGCGACCGATTCTCATGCAGTGTTCATGTTCAGGTTCGAGAAGCCGTTCACCAGCAACGAAGAGAGGGAAGTAGGCGGCGGCGGCGGCAAGGACCGCATCAATGCGGTGAGCGACCTCTTGCTGTGGTCGCAACCTTCGTGCAGCTTCGGGATGAACGAGATCGAGCTGAGGAAGATGAGGAAGAGCAGGCTGCGGAGCGCGAGGAGCTTCTCCTCCTCGTCCATATCGTCGTCGGCGTCCTCCGGCGGGAGCTCATCGGTCATGGAGTGGGCGAACGCGGAGGAGAACGAGCTGAGCGGCCCGTTCGTCGGGTTCTCGCTGCTCGTGTACGCTTGGAAGAGATGACGCAGATCGATTCCCATTTCCACCGGTTAAACGTGGAAATTTCTCGAGAGCGCAAGCTAAGCGTTGCTCCATTTCTTCGCGGGAACATGAACAACAAAAAAAAAAAATTCCATTACACACAGGAAGATAGGCTTGTAAATTCATAGGTTGTTCCATTCAAGAACTGAGATTGATGTCATTTTTTTTTTCCGGGTTCGCACCCGAGAAAATTCCTTCGCCATGCGACGATTACACAGAAAAGAATTTCGCCTACACGGCTCGTGTGTTATTTTCCGCAAACGATAAGCTACAAGTTGCGCACGACAATTTGGGACCCTATTACACATGTTGTTTGGTCAAGCGAAACGTGAGTTGTCTCTTGTTCGATGCCGACCTGTGATGAGAAAAAAGGGTTCCTTCTCCGACCAGAACAAAGGACGCGATGCATGTGATCGTGGGTCATTTTTTTCCCCTTTCTTTCTTGTGGCGTAGCTCTTGGGTGCTCCCGGCACGGCTTGGCATCGATCTGGCGATAGGACAGCCAGACACAATCGTCCCCAAACGTCTGATGGGAAAAACTCGATCCCGACCGCCGAATCAGGCTGACCGCCGTCTCGGGGGGATCCGCCGGCGGGGATTCGCGGTTTGGACCGTTGATTTCCGGTTGCGGTTGCGTCAAGAAGCCGAGACGGGGGAGCACCTGATCGAGCACGGCGTCGAACGGGAAGGGGCCTTTGGGAATTGCCGTACGGAGAGAGAGATGCGTTGGGTAAAAGGGCGGTTTGAAAAGTTGACCGTTTGACCGCGCGACTCCGTCTTCTTCTTCGGCTCCCCTTTGAGGACCACCAGACCGGTCCTGTCAGTCTCGTGAACCAAAAGCAAGAACGAGAAATATATAAATAATAATAAAAAAAAATTTCTTCTGGGTTGACGTTGATTGCTTTCTTGGATTGCAGACGAAGGATATTTCATCGTTCTCGCCCGTATGAATCCCTATAAATTGACATGCAAACTGCTCTAGGTCGGACCATCTCTGTAGCCGGACTTCTAGACTATCACCGATTCATGGCTCTTCTGCGTCGTCTAAAGCCTATTTATATTGCGACCGACGAATTGCGCACAAAACAAACAAGACACCCCGCTCCCTTAGGTTGTCTTTGAATCTTTGACTCGATTAACTTTGAAGATACATGTAAGTTGTTCTGTCCACGTGCACGACCCGCGAGCTCTCTCCTCGACTAAGTCCCAAATGTCGCGCGGCATTTTTCTTCCGGTTGGCGTGCCGCGGCACAGAATTGGTAAATTCTCCCGTCCCCTACCTTGTGAAAAATGGGCTTTGACTCGAGATCTTCCCCGCTCATGAACCGCTAATGCCCAAGCATCTCGTGAACAAGATTGGTGCTCCGAAACTTGTCCGAGAAGCAAAAATGATGCATGTGATTAGCAATTAGTGCAAATCATGGTGTTGCTTTGTCCTCTCTCTAGATATGATTCTTGCCCATGATAGGCTGTCGCGTCAACTCACTAAAGAAATCGCATGGTTGTTCACTTTCCCCCGGAAAAACTTGTGTTGTGTTGGTTGGAATCCAACCTGTAATCTGACCTCTCTAGGGTTTTCACGTTTTTATCCTGTTAGAAAAATGATTTTTGTACTTGACCCAACAAACCTAATGCGATAAAATAATGTGTTTTGTGTTTCCCAAGTAAGGTTTTAAGTATCCAAAGATGTAGCGTGCGTTGATGGTTGGGTCGAAGCAAAATTTTGAGACGAGAATAGAAAAATCTCATGCCGCACGGTCTTGTCCTCTACTCAAAAAACCAGTCTGAAAGGACCCCCGCATGTCCTCAAACTTTGAGCTGGACTTAGAACTTTCGAGAGTTCGCTGAAACTAAATTCCACCATTAGAGATCAAGAAGGTCCAAACCACACAATTCAATGACAAGAACCAAGTGAAGCCTCCAGCAACACCAGTACCTCCTTCCGGATCCTGCTGATGCGCTCCCCATTTCCACGAAGATGAGCTGCAGCAACCGTTCGCACTGGTGGAAGAGTCAAGTGGTTGGGATGACGAGGAACCATGTGGTCTGGGAAGTCTGCGGGTACGGATTGAACGAGTCAAAATGATAGGGACCTTTCGCTCGGGACATGCAATTAGTTCCTCCGGGTCCTTTCCAGGATCTTTATCGCCGAGCTTCTTCAACAAATTTGAACGAGTAACCAGATCCTTTTTGTAGGATTAGAATGTGATTTTGACTCGTAAGTCACCCGCTACCTTCTGGGTTACTGCGCTTTCCATAGATTCGCTGCGGACAAACATTCAGTAATCAAAGTAACTGTACCAAAGGTGGAATTAAGGTGATGTCGAATGGGTTGTGGTCCTGGAAGCAGCATTTAGCTGGTTAAGCATTTAACATCGTGGTCCTCAATTCATAATGAGCGCGAACTCGAGCGACTGCGAAGTATCAAGTAATCCTAAAGATACTAAAATTCGTTATGGGTACTCATTTATGTGAACGTACGATGTATCAAGTAATCCTAAAGATACTAAAATTCATTATGAGTACTCATCTGTGGTAACGTGACAAGATTGCGCTAGATATTGAGCCAGTCGACCACCCGGATCAAAATTAGCGTATCTTGTGCTGGGATATATATTAGGGAAAAAGCAATCCAAAGCTCTAAACTATGCCTTCGTGACAAATGTAACTCAAAAAAAGAAAAATTGTGACACAAAAAAACCTCAAATTTGTATCCGTGCGACATATTTACTGTAATTTTTTTATTTCATGAAACCAAAAAGCTCCAAAGTTGTATTCAGGCGACACATTTATCTGCTTTTTGCTAGATTTATGGGAAATGCACAGTACAAAAGTATGAGCCGACATAAACTTCTGATTTAAGGTGAGTCCGACGAAAAGCATAAAGTTCAGGAACATCAAGAGCTTTCATTGCAAGCAGTTCTCTCTTGTTTGAATGCTTCCATGGTGACATGAGCAAGGCTCCAACCAACATTAATAGGGCCAACAAGCAACTCCACCAGCAAATCACAACCTAAAGAAAGAGACTCAACAGAACAAAAAATAAAAACTTCAAAAAAACTTAAAAAAAAAAAGGAAGAAGAGATTCTATTGACAGCAAACATAGGCATATGTGGAGGTTAAAACATGGCACATGCAAGCACAGTAGAGTTCCATGATCCTAAAATCTGATGACAAGTATCCAATGCTTGATGTGAAAGCTTTTTTGCACTGTTGAACCAGACTTCAGAGGGGGAGCGAATTCAACAGAAGAATGAGGCACAGTACTTAGCGTGATATAGTGGGCTCATTCTTTCATATTCATCATCTCACAGCACATCAACTTTAGCCTGGAATATGGAAGTGTTTGGGAACATTTGGGCCCTCCAATCATCTTATGAATTTCTCCAGCTGCATACCTCAATGACTCTGAATGCCACATTCTGCTGATCCTCAAAATCCATCATGTTTACCACAACACATCCAAGCCAGGATTCATAGGAGCAGAGTTTTGCATAATGATTAATGTACAGGAAAAGGAAAAGGAAAAAGGTAAAGGAAAAAGGTAAAGGGAGAACATCATCCCTCACCGACGAAACATTCGATCACTTGTCAATCAAATAAGCTGGTAAAAGGAAAACAGTTTACATGGGAAAACATGGCTTCGCCGGCATAGAAGCAGCTTGTCCACAACCCTAAAGCATTCACCGGGATACAGGGAGACGGGGTAGAACTTCATCGGAAAAAAACTTTGCAATCTTCTCTTTTCCCTTTTGGGATGATGATTCTAAGGCCCTAGATTATGAACGCTTCTCTCATTGAAGCTTTAATGTTAGGCCTGCAGGTGAAGAAGTAGAATGGATCAAAGAAGAACTTGGAGGGAGACAGTGTCTCTGCCTACTGTTTTTGCTTGCGGAACGCAAACGGCGAGATGATGGCATATCAGTCAAACCGTTGGAAGATGGGAACCTGCTGGATTGGCTTCTCAGTTTCTTCTCTCCTTCAAGGATCACTTGGTCCTCTAATCTGACTTGCCGAACCTTCGTCTCATTTAATCCAGCAGGTAGCACGCAATTGCAGAAGAAACCTAACCATCCAAATAAACCAAAGCACAGTTATGCTTTTTATTGATACTACAATAAAATCAAGCAAAGATAAAGACATCCCAATCCCTACTCAATAAGATCAGACAAAGTTTCTCAAACCTTCTCTCTCTCTCTCTCTCCCTCCCTGTCTAAACAAAACATGGTCTCAGAACATACATGGAATCACTTGGCATCTATCAGCCATGACAACATGGCATAGAGACCAGGCTCATTGGTTCCACACCGTGCCCATCAGACATTTAAACAATGCATCTGACATGACAAAGAAAACAAGACGCATCTTCTCTCTTGCAATTGTATTGGCTAACGTGTAAAAGAAGTTCCAAGATGGGGATCCTCAAAATATTCGGATCCTTTAGGCAGTAGAGGGAAACAACATTGTTTCCATCGGTATTTTGCTTTCAAAATGAAGCATCACCAAGAGCACTTTCAGATAACCTGTTCACCCACAATTTTTCATAGTTTCTCTCTGATTAACTATTAAAAAAAAAAATCCTATATAGCTTGATTGTGCATGGTAGATGTAGTAATTAAGATGATTCATAGAGCAAATACAGAAATTCCATAGGTAAAGACCGCATCAGGCACTTCATAACAGTCACCACGCAATGGAAGCAGGTGACAAAGAAGGCAAATTTATTATTATAAAGACTCGACTAAAAGAGGGTACTAAGCTAAGTGACAGCAAGGCTGTACTTGTAGTTCTCCAAGAGGCTAGCAATACTCACCCTGATGCCTCGAAGGTGGATGAATCAAACGAGAAGTTGTGAAATCAGCAAACTAAAGCTTAGGCAGCTAGTGGATCGGGAAATACAGTAACTGCTATGGAGTTCCTATTGTCACATACATCGAGAAGTAAATTCGTCACACTTCCAGAAATCAGTTAAATATGAAGAACGTGTGAGGGATTGGATACTAGAAAGGATGCCGGTTCCATATGGAAGTAAAAGAATTTCAGTAAACTGCATTGCAGTCCAAGATCTCAGTATGATATGTTTCCCAATACGTAAACGATATGTTTCCCAATGCGCAAGTGAGATATCAGCTATCATGAGTAAAATATTATGATTTTACAGTGGATACAAGCGAACTAGAACTATGGCAGGCAGGACAGGTAATGAAATGACATTAAGAGCCGTATCATATCTTACCGAGTCGAGCCAGTCGATTGACCCAACGAGGGATCGTTTTCCTGGTCAATCTAACGCACACGTCATTACAGAAGTGATTGCAATTCTTCGTAATGAGATGGTACATGTTTCCAGAGTATTCTTCAGCTAGTTTCTCCATAAATGAGCGGACTTCTCTGGGGCCTAAGTCTGTTCTTCCAATCAATATTGATTTTCTGAAGGTGAAACCAGGACAGTGCTTCGGTTCAACTTCAAAAATTCCCGTCGTTGCATGTTCATGTGCTCCAAAACCATATTCGACACCATGTACTGCAGATGGGACATAACAAAGAAGAGAATCCTTAACTGGAAACAGCACAACTTCATAGACATTCAAGTACACGTAAACACAGAAAGTTAGAAGCAGTATACTGTTCCAACAGAGTATTGATCAACTCTAACTTCAAACAGTACGAACCAGCTTCTCCTTCTCAACTAATCCAACCTAATGAAGCTTCACATTGTATTAGTCCTCAAACTCTCCAGTCAAGAGTATCAGAAAGTCCGAGAAACCAAGACCAAGCCTGCTAAATTAGGTCAGGGTCAATGGTAACAGCAGCAACTGCTTCAGCAAATTCAACCACTTCACACTGCGTTTCCTCCAGTAACCAAATATAGAGCAATTTCAGGTCCTCGTCTTCAACTTCTGTCATTGGTCAACCATAATGCAACTCCAGCCTACGATTCAACAGGGTATGCAAACGCAAGTCCAGACTATGATCAACAGGGAATGCGAAAATGTACTGAAGAAAATACAACTATATACATATGTCCATAACACAACTCCAGCCTATGATCCAACAGGCTACGCAAAAGTGCACTAATAGAAGATAATTGTAAACATTCATGTCTTAATTACGCTAAGCTAGCTGCTCATAAAGAAGATGAAAATTTTCGCCAATCTCTAGCTACCACTGCCCAATACGCCTCAGATCATGAAAAGCGCCAACAAGAACCAGTTGCTGCTAAAGCCTAAGCATGTCTTCCTCTCAAGCTAATATAAATCTGCCAAAACTCAGAACCCCACAAACTGGATCACTCACAAGAACCCAATTTCACCTTCAAGCCTCATTTCCCGGTCGATACTCCACAACCAGACACCCAACATAGAAACGAGAACCGAATCCCAACAAAGCTCAAATCTTTTACCTTGCACACCGGAGTGATACACCCCAAGGCCAACCCAGTAGGCATACCCGTTGATTGGAGTCAAATCGTACACGTTCAGGTAAACCGGGAAGGACCCGTTTCTCTTTTTCCGGGTCACCGTCACCATCTTACACAGCATCTCTGGGGGAAAAAAAAACCTTCCGCAAGACTCCACCAAACAGAGCAATTAGAGCGACGGAGAGAAGAAGCAAGAAAAGGGGAAGCAGCGGGAGACAGGGAGAGCGAAAAGCAAGAAAAGCGGGATCCAGAGAAGTGATTTCGGGTGGGAGGGATGGAGCTTATTATATTGCAGAGAATAGCAACAGCAGCAGCAACAAGCAGGAAGGATTGGGAATGATGGAGAGAAGAATTAAACGGAGGGGGTGTCGAGAACAAAAACATGGAAATTTCCAAACTTTATTGGGAAGAGAGAATCTTCGGAAGGCGGCCGAAAGCATCCACGATGGATTCAGCTTTCCGCTTCACGGGGCTCGTTCATCTTTGCAGGATTTGTTTTTGTTTTGTTTTTTTTTTTTGGTGTGTGCGTGGCCATTTTTGGTTGCAATTAAGAAAATAAATTAGGATAAATTCCAAATGACTTGTTTTTTTTTTTTAATGTTTTGGTTAACAAAAGAGGATAAGGGTGAACAATAAATGGACGATCAAGAGAAAAAAGAAGTTGAGAGACTGTTCGTCTTTCTTAGATTATAAAGAGGATATTTATTTTTCCTTTTTTTTTATCGATCGACAATGACATTTCCTATTTATCGTTGCGAGACGAGATAGTTTCTTTTGAATCTCCCTAGGTAATATAGTTTCTTTTGAATCTCTCTAGGCAATAGCCATGCATTTTAGCATGATAATTCCCTAAATCTAATCCTAAGTTACCTTTTGTGTCATGATAGAATACTCGACCGTTACCATTTACTTTAGTAGAAGATGTAAGCTTCCATATGCTTCTTTTTATGGAATTTCGACAAACTATACCAGAGATGCTAACATCGGTGAGTTAATTAGGTTGGGCCACACCAATTCTTTAGAATTCGCTAGTTTCTTAAGCTAGACAAGACGCGAGCTAAAATTCAGAAGCTCGATCAAAACAGTGTTAATTTCTTGGCTATTTAAGCTTAATCACAGTAGTTTCAAATGGCTGCCATTTGGCAATTCACTAACTTAGGTCACTGTGAATGTTTAAAGAAGAGTTAATCTCAGGAGTTTCAAGTGCTTAAAGAAGAGTAATTTCAACGAGCAGCCGGTTGACTTGGTTGACTTGCGAATGATGAGTACAGAAATATTGTAACTAAAACAAGAGGGCTAGAGCATCAGTGGACCGGATAAGGTTACAATATTTGAGTTAGGTCATGAGAGGGACGTATGTTTTACGGACAAATTGGATTGGACTGACCCTCCACTAATTAATCGTGATTAATCTTTAATTAAGCCAATTCCGTTGACTTATGCAGGGCTCGGGGAGTGCATTTGGGTTTGACCAGCTTCTCCACCCAAAGTTGTCCGCCTATGCAGCAATGCACTTAGCCCAGACAGAAGTGGGAGTCCTACTCCCACTCCCATTTAACCTTTTCATGGTCTTTTAATGCACATGGCAGCCCTTAAAAAACACCATTAAAGCAGTGATATGTATGGGTAAGGGGAAATTGTCTTTTTTTTTTTGAAAAAATTATTTGACGGTGGTTAATTCAGTCATAATTTTTTTAAAAAAATTTGGCCTAATAAGTGCTAAACATTTTGATGATTTTTCAATGTAATTTTTTTTTTCCAATTTGATCAGAAATTGCTAACGTGGCGGTTCAGTCAGTGCAGACTGTCTTAGGTGACATGGCCAATATTGACATCGGTGCTTTTGTAATTTTATGAATTTTTCCTTTTCTTTCCTTTATTTTTTCTGATTTTCATATTTTCCTGGGTCGCCAAGTCCTCACTTATGGTCTGCAACCTCCATTGGCCATTGCTGAAGTCTCGACAACCGGCGGAGGGAAATAGGTAAAAAAAAAAAAAGAAAAAGGAAAAAGGAATGCGATATAAAGGAAAAAAAAAGGGAAATCTTAATTTTTTTTTAACAAAAATCATCCGTACCAGTACCATCGTGACATATAGGACGATTGACATATATATCGGCATTTTTGGCCAAAATTAATTGGAAATGACCATATTGAAAAATTGTCAAAATGTGTTAGAATTAATTTGATCAGATTAAAAAAAATTTATGACTAAATTGGTTGCTATTATATAGATTTAAGATTTTTTGGACAATTATCTCCATGCGCAAGAGCGGGTGAATAACTTATGTTGTCCGATCGTCCTATATGCCGAGTGTATGGTAGCCATCGCGGGATTACTGATTAGTTTTCTAAACCATATTAAACGGGCCTAACCAAGGTCCCAATATAAAAAAAAAAAGTTTCAATCGAAGACCAAAGTCAACCTTGGTCAAAGTACTAGAATACCATATACGTGCAGGCGCTAGAGACAACGAAGAGAGGTTGTAATAATGTGAGCACCCTAGACAGGTCATGAATCCGAAAGGACTATAATTTTAATGTTGATGCCGACAGGTAACCAAATCCGAATGTGGCATGTCAGGAACAACCATGCCTATGCCTATAAAATTTCATGCTCCGAATGATGCTTCAAAGTCCCGTCCATTCCGTAAAAAATAAATAATTTTAAAAAATATTTCTTTAAAAATAAATATTTATATCGCTTGAACTAATTAATTAATAAAAAATATATTTATATGTCGATGGTGAATTTTTTTTTTGTTCATTTGATTTCGTGAGCGATACAAACGATCATACTTATGAAAAAATGATTTCGAAATCCTCCGAAATAAACGGAGCCTTGAGATCTAGTCTATTGGCTTAGGAGAGATGGGCAAGCCCCCAGGGAATTTAATAGTAAATAAATAAAATTTAAATTAAGGATATACAAGATGGGATGAAATTGAGCATGTGGGGAGCAGCATGATGGTGGGAATTTATGAAAGGTGACAAAGGGGAAATAAACAAATAAAAAAAAAATAACCCGTGCATGTCGGAGGATGGGGGGACCACCGACGAGTGGACACCGTTTATTCCCATGCTGGGCGGCCTCGTACTTAGGTGGCATGGGCCGATTAAATTCAATCCTAGATGAATGTAGCATTGTAATTCTCATTGAAATGTTAAAACTTTCCCTAGTACCTAGGTGTGGTTTTGGGGATCTTCAATGTGATCTAATTGGTAAGTTTTCTAGGGGCCCATAGATTTTGGCGTACAATTTGATCACATCCATCTTTTTCTTTACCTTTTATCTTTTTCTCTCTCTCCCTCTCCCCAGCTAGGGTTTCGGCTGCTTCTGCAAATTTTGAGGGAGAGAGGGGGACTCTGTCCCCGCCCCCTCTCCCATCTTTCAACATCATATTTTTTTTTTATTTCTTTTGCTTGAATTATCTTTTGCCTTCCCTCCCACTATATTTTGGGAGTTTTCGGGTGTGAATAATTTTTAGCTATTGATTTTGGGTGAATGTGGAGATCATATCGACGATTCTTCCGGCCGATAATTACCGATGAGAATGTTTGTGACATGGTTCCATTAACTTTTCTAGATTATGTTGCTCGCTTCTCCTGGTTTAGATTTAGATCTAGATCCAAGGATTCTTCTCTCCCACATTAAAATTATCTATAGATCTAGAAGTTTCTTACAAGTATTTCATATGTGCTCTTTTAACATACTGATCCTCTCCTGATTTAGATTTAGATATAGATTCAGGGATTCTACTTTTCCAAATTAGATTTAGATATAGATCTAAAAGTTCCTTATAGGTATTTGATCTGTGCCTTTTCAGCATACTGATATTGGTGTTATTGTTCGGCGATGATGATGAGGACGTTGAACCTAGACTCTCACCGTTAGTCGTTGCAATTGTTGTGAGAGTTCTCAATGTGTGCTTTATCACTGAATCTAGTGATTGGCTGTCGAAATTTTATGATAGAAGATCCATTTTTTGAGGATGAAAGTGTGCTTCTAGTTACATAATATACTTTGTTATTTGCTTTATTTGTTTAGAAGTTTGAAAGCATTTTATGTACCTTGACCAAAAAAAAAAAGATCAATGAATAATCTTTCTTTCTACAAAAAAAAAAGATTTGGCGTTCCAAAGGATGAAATTGTCTAATTGATACTAAATCTATTACATAGAGGCTAATTCAGCCCTAACTTTTTTTTTTTAATTTTGTCAATTTAGACTTTTATTTTAGTGTGAATTCTAATGTAGTCATTTCAATCAATTTTCGTTGAAAATTGCTAATATGGTAGTGTCCGGTGATGACTGAACTGCCACATAAGTGATTTTCTGGTGAAAATTGATCGAAAGACTCATTTTTTGAATCAAATTAATAAAATTAAAAAGTTTTGGACTGAATTGACATTCATATAGTAGATTTAGAATTAATTGGATAATGTTTCCATTTCTAAGGGCATCATATGAGTTCAATTCGATTGGAAGATGTTTGATTAATTATGTCCTCCTGTTTGAGCTTTAACAAAGAGCAATAGTCGTCCAATTTATGCTTCGATTGCATCCCCACTGTGTCATTTCATGGAAAAAAATCAAATAGGACTCCAAAGTTGGGCCCTTGTTTAAAAATTCGTAAAAAGGGTCTTGTCTTAAAAAAGAACGTAAAGTGGGAATTTCGGTTTCAAAACAAATTACCAATTTTCGAGTTGGTGAGAGAGCACATCCATCTCATGTGTCCCTTTCCAAGCCATGGTGAGGCCATTTTTGTCCACTATAATTTCTTTCTTTCTTTCTTTCTTTCTTTCTTTCTTTCTTTCTTCTTCTTCTTCTTCTTCTTTACCTCCCTTTCTTCCTTTTATCTTCTTCTTTGTTAATTTCCGTTGTTGCTGGACATCTCGCAGTCAAATCTTTAAGCTCACCAATTTCTTGGAGGGCTTCTTCAGTTCGAGGATGAAGAAGGTGACGAGTAAGTAGAGAGTGATGGCGGCTTCGGCTACGAATCGAGGATTGGAGTGATGATAATTTGAGTTGTCCGTTACGCCTTTGTCTCTTTTTATCCCAGCGCAGAGCTCGCGACCTATGTCCATGGAAGTCACAAGATCGCGAGCCTTGCATGGTAATAGATTTGCGGTTGCATGAAGCTGGCAACCTCCGTAGCCGCGGAGTCAGGGGTCAGCTCAATCAATCAATTTGTTCGATCTCAAGCGGCTATAGACATGACCAAGTGCTGGAAGCTCGAGCAACCATGGCGGCGAGTGAGAGGAGTTAGAGGGCCGCCGGTGGGAGAGCTAGAGAGCTGCGAGTGAGAAGAGAGGGAACGGCCATCGTCGAGCCGTCATTGGATGGAGGAGTGCTTGTAGGTGATGCCAATCCAAAAGATCATGCGTGACTTCATGACATCGAGCGAGACCAGGCACAGAAAGTGGCTTGGCACAGTTGCGGAAGGTAGAAGAAAAAAGAGGAGAAGAAAGAACAAAGAAAACACTAAAATGTCCATTTGACGAAAATGCCCTTAGCCATGGCATAGAAAGTGGCATGCAAGATGCATGTGCTCGCCCTCTGGCGAAAATTTGGCTGATTGGTGTGTTTAGAGTGTTTTTTTTTAACACAAAGTTACTTATTTCAACATCTTATTTGAAATAAGGTCAACTGGAATAATATTTGGCACAGATAGTATTTGAAGTTAGCCTACTTTGCAATACTATTCATAAACTTTTAATTTGTTCAATACGGTTCATAAATTTTTGGCACATGTTCAATTCAGTTTTTGGGCTCTATGAAAATGTTCAATGTTGTCCTTAGTTAATGGAAAATATTGAATATTTTTATATAAGTCAATGACTATATTGAACATGTAACAAAATTTTAGGAATTGCATTGAATAACATTGCACGTTAGTATAAAGTTCAGGAATCACATTGAACAAATTAAAGTTCAAAGACAACATATACATTGAGTCAAAATTCTTGAATCATTTGTATCACTGCCCCTTTTCTAACACAAAGGCCTCGTTTCAGGGTACTCTTAGAAATTCCCCTTGCGCGTTCTTGAGTAATAACAACAATTCCACTCACTTATGTGGACTTTCAGCAAAAATGCATGGATGGGGCACCGCATGCTAAATTCGGAAGAAACATGAGAGGTTTTCCGATAGTGTCAATTGAATTGAAGCCCTTTGGATAGTGACTGATGCAAACATATATATTGTATATAGTTGCTAGAAATTATGTACACAAGGCACCGAGCCGCCAAAAAGGGTAACCGCACTGGCAGTCGCCAGCCCCTCCCTCCTTCGAGCAGTCATCCCCGGCGGATGAATTTTCGCCACTACTTAAGTAAACTCATCTCGAATCTCCAATGTGCATAATTATTGTGAAGGCTTTATCATGTTTAATTAGTGTAATAAGAAGTTGCTTGAAGGAAAAAAAATAATGCACATCCCAAAAATTAAAGTGAAAAGATATAAAGGGGAAATTCCACTTCCATTGATAAAAACCAATTGCTTACGCTTTCTTCTTGACGAAGTTATGCAGTCAAATATGCTTTTCTTATTTTGGATAGTTGGAAGGAAAGCAAAAGTAGATGGCAGCTTCTTGGCTTTGAAGATTTCCTTCTCTCCAAAAGCACATCGCAAATAAAGTTGGGACATATCCACGTGTTACTTTATTTTATCCGTGGTAAAACCTGTTCGCCGATGGTAAATCACGACCATCGATCTTTTTACCATGATTGAGACTCTCGTGCCACGAGTAAAACGCTTTTTGTTTTTTAGTGATTTGTCGGCAAAGTGAAATCGGAAAATGAGTCCACTAGCTGTTGTGAAATCTTTTTAGAACCACCGGTTCATCGAGAGATGAAGATTGTAAAGCAGAATTTCCGCCCTTCAAAAGTACAAAAGGCATATGCGCGGTTATCCTCCAGGATTCGATAGACCTTTCGATTAGTGCACATTTCAATATTTAGGCAAAACGGGAATATCGAGAATTGTAAAACCGAAAGAAAGAAGAGAGTGTTCCATATGTGGATTTCAATGATGAACATCATGTTGGTATTTATGGGGAAAAATAGGCTGACCGACAGCCGGAAACCAACGATTATTAATGTGAAAATGGCTCCAAAGTGTGAAAATCAAATGTTTAGAGGTAAGGATACTTCGTTTGCTCGGTAAAAGCTTAGTAAAAATGGACTATGGATTGAGTCTCACATGTACTTTGCGAACCGAATAGATGAAATCTAACTTTACACTTTGTTCGACCCAAGCTCATATGCGCGAGCCCAATATATTTTTTCTTATTAATACCGAGCTAATAAGGTGAACCTATTAATAAAGTGGACAAAGAAGAACTTCACGTTAGACAAGTAGAAGAAAGAGAAGCAAGCTTTTTCAAGTACTTTTTTCCAACGTTGTTTGCGAGGTTTGGATTAAGTGACCAGGACATTGGATATTTTCTATTGTTTTTGGGAATGCTTTGATCTTTTTTTTTGGGCTTTCTTGAAACTTGCCAATGCCAAATGATATGGGATGTGCGAGGTCGGCCCATGTCAGAAAATGACCCATGACCCGTTATTAGCCCGGTTCCATTTTGGGGGCAAAGTGGTATTCTCAGACTATGCGAAATTCAATTGCTAAAAGAATAGTCCAAAAAATTCAAAATTTTAGATTAACAATTCACCATTCATAAACTAATTATACTCTAGTTTTATTTATTACATTAGAGAGACAACAGAAGGGAATCCAATATACAAAACTTGGAAGTGATCCAGTTGCATGGTCCAATCATCCGAGTTTTAACACCGACTTTATCATATAAATCATGTAAACTTACGATGCATGTCAAAATTCTATTACTACAACCCTTGAAATTCACAGAAGGATTATCTACAAAATACTTAATTAACTAAGAAAAGGTATAAACCAACTATCTTTTTATCGTTTTGATAGGTGTATAATCATCAAAGTGAAGCATTTCGAGGGTAAAGAAAAGGTTTTTGAACTGACCGATCATTTTCTTGCTGATCATCCTTTAGACAGATGACCGGCATGTAGATGGCATTTCTTTTATGGGCGTGCAACTTCTTGGAGAAGTTCTATATCATCTCTACATTTCCAGGGATAATGTTTGATAGTAATGGCGATCTAAATTGAATCGCCTGCAAGGTTCATTTCTTAGGGATTCAATTAGAGAGTGAGAAGTTCAAATTCACGACCTTTTTTTTTTTTAGCAATCGTACAACCAAACCGCCGAGCCTCCCATTCTTGTCACATTGAATCAAGTACTTGATAAAATCTCGATGTTTCGCCTTTGTTTTCTTTTCATCAAGGATATGGCAACACAAATCTGTTTCATTAGATATAAGAAACATAACTAACTTTTCAGAGTACTCATCTATTGAGAATCTAACTCCCCTTCCAGTCAACCACATGACTCGTCGCAACTCAATCACGAAACTCGATTGATTCCTTGATTTGCCGGTGCCAACTTCTTTCATGGGTTTACCGAGAGGAAGTATCCGGCGAAAGCACTTAACATCTCCGGAGGCAAACCGAGCCTCACATGAATTCCTAGGCGATCATCGGTAGGATTTTGCATCAAGTAAGCAACTTGTGGGATTGGAGGGACCAAAGGGGACACACAGGCTGCTTCGCCACTCAGGAAACCAACCTTGTGGAACGGCATTCTCGTCCAGTCGGACACAAGGGTCAGCTCCTTCAATGGAGGCAAGGAAGCTGGCGGCCCTTCGAGTGCATTCATGTATGCCATCACGTATTCATCGTTCACAGATCTTTTGGCCTCTCGTATCTTCTGGATTATGTCTGCTTGGCTCGATTCCATCAGTTCTCCGGCTGTTAATGCTACCGAGGCGAGCACGAACGCATTGCCGCTGAAACCCTCCGGGAGCGGAGGCGACACCCTGTTCCTTGTGTCCACTGCAAATTGGAGGCACACCAGCGTCTCTTTGAGTAATCCTAAAGTCTTGGTCCTTGCCTGAAGTGCGACAATCCATATAGTACAAGGTTAGAATTGGATATTGGAACAGTAACAGAGGACGATTCTACTTTTTCTTAAAGAAAAAACGGATCATTTTTCCATGTCCGTACTTTTCAGAATGAATGTTGGTAAAAGAAGTTAACGGTTACTTGATTTTCGGTAATTTAACTTCTTCATTACTTATCAGCATTTTTATTAAATTACTTACTCTTTTTGATAGTTTGCAAATTATTATCTTTGCTTACCCTTTACCAATTTTATTCCTCTTTTCTTATTAACGCCTTAAATTTACCAGTTACATGAGTTTACCGACCTTTATTGAAGTGACTTGTCAATTTTTTTTCAATTAAATTAATAAATATTTTTGGATTTCCAATCTTTATATAATATTTATTAAGAATTATTTATGTTGAACAATTTAGTAAATAAAAGTAAAATTAAATTGGTAAGCAATTCATCTGAATGTTGGTGACCCAAAATTAGTTAGTAACTTAAGATTCATATTTTCTAGAAGAGTTGGTTAAGCTTAAGGAGTTACTAAGAAACGGAAATAAAAGTTTGTAGACAATAGTAAAAGTTGGGGAATTAAAAAAAATCAAATAAATGGTAGTAAGTAACTCAAATGAGAGTTGGTAATTCAATACTAAGTGGTAATTTAATGCGAAAAAAGTTTTTAAGCCATTGTAATTTAGGTAAGTAATATCTAAAAACAGCCAATAAATTTAAGGGATCGCTGACCAAGGCAGCTAAAAATTGGTAAATCAATACCAAAGTAGGACTAAGAGAAATAATTAAATGCTGGTAAATAACTCAAATGAAAATTGATAATCCAAAACTACTTGGTAACTTAAAATTTGACAAAAATTCGGTAAATCACTTTAATTTTGGGTGGGTGGTTCATATGAGAGTTAGAAATTCAAAGGATTGGCAAGTTACGCGAATCAAAGTTGGTAAGCTAACACACAAGTTGTTAATTTACAAATCGAAAGTTGGTAATTTCATAATTAGTTGGTAAGTAATCATCAAATTACATGGAAAAAAGTCCACTTTTACTCTGATCGGCACTTATTGAAATTTTAGCAGCATGGAATAAAATCTGCAATTTTCAAAAGCAAAAAATGGAATTTCTGGTGCAACATTTTTATACAAGAATGGTATCAATTATACTTAGTTTGACGGTTCATGGTAATTCATGCTACATCTTCTCTTTATTTGTGATTAATTTTGTTCACTGTAGATGTGTAATTAAAATAATTCTGCTCAGTAATTTTTTTTAACGTGATATGTAGCTCTCAAGTATAGCAATGTTTTCTTGCTTGTGCGATCAATTACTTGGATTTCTTTTTCTTGCTTCCACACATCTTATTTCAATTTGTCATTGGAAAGCTAATCCTAGTAGAATTAGATGTCACAACGAGCTATTGGTGCCTAACATGCACACTATTATAGTTCACGAAAATGAATGATTTGAAAAACACTTTCCTGAAATGATAGCTTATATCGCTTGAAATTATTAGTCAATGAAAAATATTTTTATTATGGACAACAATTTATGTCTAAATATTTTTTTTTGTACGTTGAAAATATTTTTCATTTATTTATTATTGTAAACGACACAAGTGATCATTTTTAGAAAAGTATTTTATAAATTATTCATTTTTCACAAAATAAATGGAACCTAAGGTATCCATTGACTTAGGATGAACGAATGTCATTTCTATTTGTTCTCTGCAGCCGCAACCACATGATAAGTCGTGCAAGAACTAACATGATAAGAACAACGACAAAATTATCAGCAGCAAAAATATACCTGAGGTCTAAAAATGAGGAAGATAAAGGAAAATCTACCTTCCACAGGTGAGCTGAAACCACCTCAAAGGATGAACATGAGAAGCTGCCATTCATCCCCTTGCACAACTCCCTCTTTAAGCTTTCTATGAACTCCCCGGGCAAATCAAAAGTCTTGAGAACCAAGCTTGAACTCTTCACATCAGACAGGATGTTCTGATTCGGGGCCGATTGCATTATCAATTGATATAGATGGTCTATAGCAGCAGCACTTTTCACCGGGTTAGCAATCGCCACTTGTTTCTGAGGATTCAGAAGCAATAGCCTTCCTCGGTCATGCACCGGCATATGAATCTCAAGATGGTATCCCTTTTCTTTCGTAACTGCAGAATTTGAAGACCAGGCATGAAGAAACTCGTACGCGGCAGGTCCATCGAATAATGAGTGGCTTGTACCTATCCCTATAGAATAGCCTCCACATTTAAATTTTGTCACCTGCATAACCATGATTCATTTCTGAGTTTTCTCCTACACTTACTCTAAACAGTACACTTAATCAAACTGTTGGACCGTTCATACGATTGATCCAATCAAACCTCATCTATATACACTTCAAATCCCTTACATGTCTGTATTTGTCGTGATTAAATACAACAGTAAGTGCATTGAAACCCTAATGAAGGTGACATAATTAATCGACATCTAAATCTTTTATACGGTGACCTGACCTTGCTAAGGGAGAGATCAATGTTGAGAGAGAATTCTAATATCGCGGTCTGCTGAAGCTCAAAAGATTTAATACCCTCACCTGAGCAACAACTAGAGGCATCTTGGACAAATCCCCATCGAAGTCAGGCTTGTAGACCAACTTCTCAAAGAACTCATTGTACTGGGAAAGATCTCCAAGCTCTGAAACCTTCACTTGAGCAACCGCTTCAGCAAAAACAACGCCTTCATTGTTGCACCAGATATTGAGCTTCCCGTCTTCTTGATTCAAGCTAAGCCTCCCAGCAGCCGGATGCCACACCGATAATGTCTCTTCTAGGTCAAGTCTTAAGGTATCAAACACACTATCAAGTGAAATTTCGTCCTTGGAGAAGTTATTATCGAGAGGTTGTTTATAAAAGAAGACCAAGTACATGAGAGCTGGACACTGTCTGTCCAGGTTGGAGAGATTGAGGAGCTTCGGAGGTTGCAATGTTTTCGGTCGTACAATGATTGTCCTTCTAATTGAGACACTCTGTTGGTGGCTTTCATTTGGGGTGGCCATGGAAATTGTAGCTTTGAGAATGGCTGATCTGTAATGTTTTGTAGGTCTAACTGTGAATGAGAGAAAAGAGAAGTTTGTGAATATAAAGAGAACTGAGAGGCTGGAGATTCCATGAGGGTCATGAACCCCACTTTTATATGTCTTTTGTTTGCATTTTCTTTTGTCCATTGAAATGGGATTGAGTTGGGGATTGTAATTTAGGCTAATTTTATGAACTTAATTGAAAGCTTTGCATGGAGCTGTTTAGGAATAGGGCAAGTCCAAATATTTAATTGCTTGACAATGTGATCTGGATCACACCGGATGGGTAGATCAATGAAAATGGCCTACTAACTTTTGTCTATCTATGTTGTGGACTCAATAGCTGAAACAAAGATCAAATTGGCCCATTCGTCAAAATTTTCGTGAATCATTAATGTCTGGCTATATATGTCATGCACAATTCCGGGAATACGGTCAGAATTCCTCGTGACAACTAATCATTTGAGGCCAGAATTCCATGTCTTATGTTTAACACTGAACCCCACATGCATAATTAATGCAGTTTTCTGCTATAGTGATTATTTGACGGAGCTTTAATATTTCTGCTTTTCTTGTGCTAGCTTGTTTCCAATACTCTTGGTTGAGCCAACTCTCCGCAATTTCAGAATCTTATTATCGAATGGCCGGAGCTTAGTCACTTCAACTTCAATTCTCAAGCTTTGCCTATAACAATTCTACAACCTTAAATTGGTGGTCAACTTTACATTTGAATTTTTGTCTAGTCAGAACCCCAACAGTGCTTGTTGAAGGTGGATGATAGCTTTTGCTTCTACAGAAAAAGAAAGAAAGAGAAAAGAATGTGTGAAAAACCCCACCTGTACACTGAAGGAGACATCTTAGGGTTTTGGACAAATTTCAAACTGTTTTCACATGGGACAACTATATATATATATATATATATATGCACAAGATGAATCTAATAATGCAAGCTTCTTTGTCACATTTCACGAACAGAGGACAAGCATGGAACAGGTCCACTTTCAGTAGGAATCGAATTCATTATTAAAACATGCGTCTGAATTTTTGAAAGCATGAACTAACTCCAGCGTAAATCTAATTCAGTGCGAAAAAACCTTAATGCTATCGCAGAAGACAACTCGCGTCTATTATATAAAATTCCTTTTTCGCTATGGAACATTTAAATTTTAAAACACCTTGCCGATCAAAGGATGAAAAAAAGTGAAATTGCCGGGTCTCCATGTTCCTATCAATCCTTTCATATGGCATAGTAATGAGATATGAAACTATTATCTTGGTGCGTAGTTTTCCCAAGGAGTTTTGAGCCTCTAAAGTCTTTTGAAAAAATGTTGAGGTGTTTGGCAAACCTTTTCAAGAGACATTAGGTCATATGCCGGTCTTGAGAAGGTTGAACGCCTAATGCTGATAGGGACTAATATTGGGTTTTCAGCAATTTCTGAATGTTGAAGGCCCCCATTGATGAAAATCAGTAAGTCACCTATTTTGCCCTCAAAACCTTACCGAAAATCCATTTTTACCTCTTTTCCAAAAGTGAAACTCTAGGTTGTTTTTATTCATATTCTTCTTTAGGGTGGGGCTAGTGTAAGCCGCTAGGGATTGCCTCGGCCGACGGCTGCAGGTGCCAGATCTTGCTTGCTTGCGGCTGGAGCCCTTCGCTAGCCTATGAATGGTTTTGATTTTTTTCCAAAAAAAAAAGACATAAAAAAAATACGAAGCCAAAATCCCTTTGCAAAATTTTTTTTTGACAAACATTACTAAATCCAAAATTGTATTTCAAAGGATTTTTTTTTTACCAAACACCATTTGCATTTCCCAAAGCCACTTATGCTAAAGACATTTGTATTTGCTCAAAGCACAATAAATTGATCACGATCCTACAAACCATCGATACAAATTAATATAGAGGGCCAAAGCTTGCATGATGTTGGAACTATTGAAAATTCGCGACAGATCAGAAGAAACGAAAGAGAGAAAATAAACATTGTTCTGAGACAAAAAAAAAAAAGAAAGAAAAGAAAAGAGGAAAAAGTAGAGAAGTTCAATCAGGAACACAAGATAAGTGGGCTGTGAGCTTGCTGGAGAAACAGGTTGGCATGTCCCTCGGAAGAAGTTGGCGTGTAAAGGCTGGAGGAGAAGCATGCGCGAAGATTGAATACCCTAGACAGTTTGTCTCTTGTTGTCTCCAGCTTTCCCAGCATTTTGCCTCATTTCTTGGGTTTTCCTTTGCCTTCGGTTCACTCCTTTTTCTCTTCTCCCCACTTTTCTTTTCCACACTTGCCATTGTTTAGCCAACAAAAGATGATCCACCACTATCTAACCATTACATCGTACTACTCCGCATGAGTAATTGGCGCAGCTTTAGCAATCTCTTATATATTTAACTGTAGAGATAATTATCCAGTCCTAAATCTATAATATGGAGGCCAATTGAGAATGCCAATGTAGTCCTAAATCTTTTGATAATTTGCCAATTAAGTCTTAACTTTTTAATTATGCCATTTTAGTCCTAAACTTGTTGACAATTTATCGATTTAATCTAAAAGTTTTTAATAATTTGTCAATGTAGTCCTTTCTATCAATATATGTTTAGGACTAAACTGACAAAACTTCAAAAGGTTTAAGACTAAATTGAAAAAATTTGAAAAAATTTAGGATTAAATCGACACAATTGAAAGGTTTAGGATTAAACTAACGAATTGTCAAAAGTTTCAAGATTAAATTGGCACAATTAAAAAGTTTATGATTGGATTAATTGCCCTGCAATAAGTTTAGAAATTTTTTTGGCAATTTTCCCTTTTACTGTGCTATGCCTTGGAATCTTCCTAGATGATCACATGCCGTTCGGTGCAAATATCAAGATTTCGTTAGAAGTCGTGCATGCTGTAGTAAATATATTGAAGAATGCCTGCCATGTTGAGAGCCGGAAGAGTTGTACACCACGAAATGTGAAGTCTCTTTAGTTCCCTTTTCGTTTGTGACCTTTTTGACTTTTGTTCGGGGTGAGCAGCATGGAGCAAAAGTCCAAATTCTTTGTTAATTATTGGTCACCTTTAGGTATTGGAAGGGAATGAATCTAAGGAGGGAGGAAGTGTGGTCACATGTGGAGGTTATGTTAATCTGTGAGAAATGATTAGCTCCAAACTAGTCGTAGAGAGAGAGAGAGAGAGAGAGAGAGAGAGATTCTCAATGTTATATTTGAAATGGTTTTATTCATTAGTGATTAGTTACTTTATATTGAGATAACTTTAATACATTTGTATGTTGATGACTTCTTACGACGACAACAAAAAAAAATTATCTAAAAAATCATAATTTAGTGTACAATCGTTAATTCAGTCACAAAATTTTTAATTTGAGCGATGTAGTCATAAATATTTTGATGATTTTTTAATGTAGTCTATTATGCCAATTTAAGCTAAAAATCTCTAACATGGCAATCTGTGTTGGACATCTTACATGGTAGGGCTTATGACTAACGCGAATGATCTTGAAAGATATTAAATAAAAAAAATCATTTTGCATTTTTTTACTTTTAACTTTTTTTTCTTATTCTTCTTTTCATATTCTTCTCTACCGGTCACCAAGGCCTCGTTGATGCCCGATGAAGGTCGTCGGCCATAGGTGAGGCTAAGGTGAGGGCTACAATGCTCTCATCGACGCCCTGACGACTCCACCAATCAAGAATTTAGGAATATGAAGGGAAAAAAAAAGGAAAGAAAAAAAAAACTCAAAAAATTTCTCAAAGCGAAGTTGTTTTGAGCCCCATCGGACTTGGCGAGAGCGTGGATCTAATCCCAGCCAACATTACTCGTTAAAGGAACAGTAAAAGACTCATTTTTTGTATGTTTGACTCAAAACTTGATTAGCGATTGCATAACTAGATGTCATATTACCTAAATTGGGTAGGCCGTGCCCAGCCAGCACAAAAAAAGGTAAAAATAAGACTCTTGAATTTCACCTCATAGAAAATCCAATCCAAGTAGATTTTTCCATATCCATATCGATAGTTCTTGTGAGAGTACTTTGTGAATTATTAGATGTGATTGTAATTGGAAAACGCCGAGAGTGTTTGAATAACTCGAGTGCGATTGATAAACATGTCTCCTACACTGAACCGTGTAAAGCCAATGTCCGTTTCAGTTTCTTATTTTTGTTTTACTGTTCAATCACTTTTTTTTTCACAGCTTTCTAGTCAGGTTTGTATTGTGGAGATCAATTTTGTAACACCGTGAAGTCCCAACGTCGATAAACTAGATGGAAGTTGCTTGAATGACGTTGAGATTTCCTCGGGTTGGAGGATTGTGTTGACCTTACAAATCTAGGTAACCTAAATTAACTACCTTCAAGGGGTCCGGCACAGATGGAAAGCTAGAAGCGCCGCGAGAGAGATGGATCAAACTCGGCGGAAGCTCCGGCGAATGCCAAAGTTTAAGGCAACCCTCCAACTCAAGTGTTTGGAGACGAGCAAGCCGGCTGATCGTCGCTGGCAATCCACAGGTACGTGTCTATGACAAAGTGCAAGATCCTCGTACTAGAGAGCCCTTACGAGTTCATCAGGGATCTGACCTCTCAGAAACAGACAGCCCTCCGCATACAACTCTTTGAGCATCTCAACCAATCCGATGCTGTCCGGTAACCTTCTTATCTTTGTATTGTCGATCCTGATCACTCTCAGTTTCTTCACATAACCAAGTAAATCAGGCAGATTGACTTTACCTGGTGATGACAAATGTAACTCGACCAGTGCTCCTGATTCCCCGAGTGAGCACGGAAGTTCCTTTATCAGAGAGCATCCGCTTAGACGAATGCCTAATCCCTAGTTCCACAAATCGAGCATGGAAGCTCTTCCATTCTCGGATATATATATTATCTTTAGAATTGACAGTGACTTTAGATTGCCAACCGTCTCAGGAACCTCCGTCAAAGATTCTAGAAAGCCGATTTCCTCAGGCAACTCCTGAAGCGTGCGGCATCCATCTAGATTCAAAATCCTGAGATGTTTTGCTCACCTACGGAGCAATCGATTGCAGTTCAATTGCGGCAGCTATCGAGCATCAATACCTCCAGGGACACAAACTTGGAGGGGTCTGTCCTTGTTAAGTATCTGCACCATGACAAATCCATTACTCTCTATTTTATTTGCCATCTGCAGAAGCATTGAATGTCGGAAAAGGATGAGATTCTCTTTGCTTTTGTAAAAATGAAACCACGAAACAGAGTAGAAAGAATGTTCTCCTATTGAATGGACTCCATAATTTACCTCCTTACGCTTTATTATGTCTAAGGCTTCCTCAACATCCCAGACCCGACTACACTTGCCTTGGATTTTTGAGATTCTCTTCATGAAAAATGTGCCTTCCGAGGTCTCGAGCTTGGTTGTGAGTCCAAAACTTATCCTTGTCTCCAATTTTTGTTACAGACCCGAGACATAGGACTGCATCATGAGGAAAGTATCCACAATAATCCCGCATAAAACCGTGTATTCTTTGTCTTCCTTGACGAAGAAACACGCTATATCCAAGAACACTTGTTTTTGCTTATAATCTAGTTTGTCCTACCTTTTCATCAGTGTGTCCTGGACTTCTTTGGGAGGAGCTTTCTTTAGTTTCCTTAATTTTTCTTCCCATAGAGCCTTGCAAGAAAGAAATGAACCTATCAACTCAACTGGAGAGGAAGCTTTCCCACAGCAGATACAATTTTTAGTGAAAGATCATTATAATCTTCCGAGGAGAGCCTCGCCTGGTGTCCAGTCCTCTGAAACTCAGGAACACCTTGTACTCCGTTCCTCAGGCGTTCTAGCGGCTCACTGCAGCGACTTAGTCCCTAGTCGTCTTCATTTTCCTGAAACAGGTGGTTCTGTTAATCAGTTTTCTCCAGGGCAATGCAAAATGAGCTAATTGTGAATTCAGATCGAAGTTGTTTATGTTCCGCGAACTCTTTCGAGATCAAAGTCGTTGTGGCTTGTCATATGCTCTCAAGGGATGCACCGCACAATGTTACTTTGCAGGGTTTGGACTTTGGACTCACCAAAATTAGCACTGGTAGTGGAATAAGTATTCTATCGAACCCTCCCCTAAAATATCTGATGGCAAAGTCCTTTTCATCCGCGCAAGAAACTCACTCTTTGCTTGGTGCAGAATTTCAGTGCTTCAGACCCCTCTAGGATTGATGTGGCGCCAACAACATGAGATGTCTTCAAGCATCGGCTTAAGTACACTACAAGTATCAAAACTTATATACGGCGCTTGCTTTAGTACAAAAAAAAAATCACTTAAGTGTCAAAATTTTTGAAAAATGATCACTTCAGAAACAAAACTTTCGAAATGATCATTTAAGTGCCAATTTATTTTTAAAAAACGTTCATTTCAATGCCAAGTTCAGTGAGTGACATGAGCTCAAATATTAATAAAAAAATTGGCCACGTCAGCTCAAATCGGAGTTGGCACTAAAGTAAGTACTTTTCAAAAAATTTGACACTTAAATGATTGTTTTGAAAGTTTTGGCATTAAAGTGAGTGTTGTACATAAGTTTTGGCACTTGTAGTGTATTTTAGCCTCAAGCATCGTTCACCAAGTTCTCCAACAGCTTGCCCCATTGCAGTTTTGGTTGGATGGCATGTTTATTGGGTTTTCGCTGAGAAATGAAGTTCATTAATTATTGGAAAGTTACAACCTAATTGGTCCAGACGGAATTGCAATCTAGCATTCAAGATTGCAGCTTTTACGAAGGTATAGAAGAGGAATTGTCACACAGAAAGTATAACTTGCAGATTATCAGGAGTGACTTTCGATTACTCCTGTTTGCGTAAGAAGATTAAAAAAGAAGGGAGAAAAAAATTAGAAGTCAGAAACAATGTAAATACGCATTAACTGAAAAAATGAACACTAGTTCCACAGCCATTCTGCCATATGAAACTGCGCTTAGAGAAACGGCAGTGTAGAAAACAGGACATTAGCCCAAACGATGGAAAACTCGATTTCTTGAATCTCTGGGGTTTTGAAACTTGATCCAATGGAATTTTGATGAACGACGACAAAGGTGACGGGGATTTGAAAAGTGATATACAAGACTTTGATGAATGTAGAACAAGATTACGGGGCTTGGAAGCTTGATCTGTCGAGAGCTCTTGATGCTTTCACGCATATCTTCTCTGAATCTGTGTCCTCCCCTTCGATTGAGCACCTTTCACTGAGGCACTGATTGGTCTAGCCGCTGATGTAAACACAAGGTTCCGACGTTGCTGATGATTCCCAATCCAACTCTAGCTTTGTCCATCTCGGCAGATCTGGCAAACTTTCCAGGGACTCATAATCTTAAGTAATAATGTATCTCGAACATCGCAAGCCCCTGAGGCCTTCGATGGCTCTTCGCCCAGGACAACATTGCATTTCGAAATGCTGCAACTTTTCCAGCTTGGATAGGTTGGCTAATATCTCCATTGACCCACAAGTAATCTTTAAGGACTCCAGAGATTCCAATTCCCCCTGACCTTGTACTTCTACAAGCCCTTGCAAGTCGGTTAGATGCAAGGCTTCTAGATTCTTTAAGTGTGATAGATCGGGTGTTCCCAGGAGGGATGCACATTTTTCTACGGACAATGCCCTTAAGTTTTCCAGGTGTTCCAGAGCTGCAAAATGCGCCATTGAGCAGATAGAAATGAAGAGTTCTGACAGTTTCCTGAAGCTGGAAAACTGTGGCAGTGGCGTGACATCAGTAAGTTTCAAGGTTGGCAAGCTAGATGGAAACCGATGGACGGATTTCATGTTTTTCCAAGGTGAGAGAGGTTGGAGTTGGCGAATACTTCAAGAACCTCTATTTCTCATATTGGGCATGCTCACGTGAGCTTGGGGAAATAAAATTATGAATTAACGACATATGATTTTTACGCATGGAATGCGGGAGTTCAGGAGCAGTGCCCCCGACACGGAGATCCCGCTGGCCGGTCAGCGGGCGGGGATTTTGCTTTCTAGTGAGCGAATGGCTGCCCCGCTCGCCGGTGAGCGGGTGGGGATGTGAGGGCAGCGCTCCCGAGACAATATCAATTTTAAGCTTTTATTTAAGTTGGTCGATTAGTCGTGGGGCTCGTTTTGAGCTATATATATATTATTTTTTTCGTTCATTGTAATCGTGCGACAGAAAACTTAATAATACAGACCGCAGGACGTAGTCCTTTTTTGGGTGAACCTGAATAAATCGTGTTGTTCGTTTTTCTTATCTCTATCGTTCTTTCGATTGATTAAATAAATCTCATCATCTTCCACTTGCTAGTGCCCCGCAGATTGGGTTGTTAAAACCCAATTTCATAATACTCTCCCACCTAATTGGATTTTTAACCCACCTCAAACCCTTTGGGATTTGTTAAAGCAAATATGACATTCTTTTCAACTTTATAATATGAATGAAATGTCTTTTTCGACCAAAAAAAAAAAACCTGTGACACTCCAGATTGATTGGTCAAAGCTCAGTGGAAAATTTACTTCCCTTCAATTGGCTGTCTAAGCTCTCCACGAATTGTGGGTTTTATTATGTATTGATTCCGAACCTTGTTGCACTTGCTTTAGCGTTTTAGTAATGAAAGCCACCGTTTCAATCCAAAAAAAAAAAAAACTAACTAACTAGCTTATTCAAGCTACTTGGATTCAAGCATGGTAGACTCTTGAAGAGTGAGACCAGGTGTTTTCTAGAGGAATTCAAATTGACTTATTTCAGTTCCTTCAAATGTATTTGCTCTTGAGAGACAAGTAAGCTTGACATTGGACCTCCGCTGATACAGATCTGCCAAATTCTTTGAGTTTCATGAACTTCGAGAACCAAAAAGTTCTTCAAGATTGAAAACCAGCAATATTTCTGCAGTCAAAGTGGCAAAAATACATGATGTTGTCCTGAAAATCTATACTAACCTGATTCATGAGTCCAAAAGCAAACTTGATGTAGATGCATCAAACTGAAAGACAGATTAAAGAAGCCTGAGGTGACAGTCAAATTCCATAGTAATTGTCCCTTTTAAAGTTTATGGACATGGGAGTCAAATTGAATCCATATATAACTTCGACAAGTGTGAGCCCAAGATCCTCGAACACCCAGGATAGTCTCCCTATTTCACCAGAGATTTCACCTGTCGTACCCATATACTGACACCTAGCCCCTAATCATTTATAGCAATGAAATAGCATGAAGTAACATTCTTATGGATGAACATTTCATCCTAGTTAGTTTCAGTTCCTTTTAGATTTCTGGTTGAATCAGGTAGATCAACTATCTTTAACAGTTGCCAATCCAACCCCACCAGTGATTCAAATTTTCCCAACTGTGTATAGAAGCTCCTACTCTTTATTGCAGGGCACACTTGTAAACACTGACCTATGAACTTGACTTACAGATATGCTGACCTTGTAAATAATGCACCTAAGCATTAGCATCGTCAACCAATTGCATTACCAAATGAAATATCTAGATCATACAAACAATGGAAACAGAATGCAGTTGGGGAGAATTCATTAAATTGAGAGCAAATCCATTCACCTTTTCTTTGACAACAGAACAAAAGAAGGCTTCAGGAGTCAACGTCTAACAATTTCCTTGCTCTAAAAACCTCTGCAATAACCTTTTGAAGTACTTCTTCGTAGCTGTAGCAATGCACAATTGAAGGACAATTCATTTTAGTTGGACAGACAGAAATTTAAAGGATATCAAAATCACCATCTAATCATTGATTTGATTTCTAGAACTTCTATAGGATTGAATTTGATTGAATTTGTATACAAAAGGGTTGCATTGCAACAAATTTGAAACTCTGTGTCGGGAAAGTTCAATTGAAGGACTTGTCTGGCTCATGATTTAGGGGAAGAGTGTCAAAAAAGTTATAAACTTTTTGCATTTATACCAATTCAGTCCTAAATCTTTTACATTTATGCTAACTCAGTCATGAGTCTTTTAGTGGTACAAATTCAGTCATAAATATTTTGCATTGATGCCAATTCAGTTCTAAACCGTTTACATTAAGTCATTCCAGCCAATTTTAGTTGGAAATTCACTGATGTGGATGTTGGTTTTCCTACATGGCACGGCTAGCACTGACATGAATATTTTTTAAATATTATTTTGAAATTTTTAAATATTTTAATGATTAAGAGAAAAGAAAAAGGATAAAAAACCAAAAAGTATTTAAAGAATATCAAAATTATTTAATAATATTAAAATAATATTAAAAATATCCAAGTTAGCACAAGTCGTGCCACGTAGGACAACCAACGTCCACGTCAGGGAGTTTCTGATCAAAATTGGCTGGATTGACTTAAAATTGATACAAATATAAAATGTTTAGGATTGAACTGACATTAATGCAAAGGGTTTAGGACTGAATTAGTACCAATAAAAAGTTTAGGACTGAATTGGCACAAATGCAATATGTTTAAGACTTTCTTTGACACTTTTCCTCATGATTTAGCGTCGAAATAGCAGAATTACCTGTTCTTTTTCAAGATGAAACCCCTCATTGCTGCAACCTCAATTAGGGCCTCTTCCCATGACTTCACTTCGTTGTGGTCGAAGTTTGTCCGGTGCTTATTTAGGTCGCCTTTATATAAATCAGTTTCAAGCTTAACATCATCAATCTCCACATCGTAGAACATGGGGAGGATTCTTCTTTTTCCCTTTGATTCTGACGTGCATTTTACCATGTGGGCAAGTTTGCGAAGACACCAATGACTGGAAGCGTAGGTTCTAGAAAAGATTGGTATGTAGATATTGGAGTTAGACAGTGCTTGCAGAATCTCTTCCCCAATCCCTTCATTGGACCTCAAATCATCCTGATCACTATAAACAGAAATTCTATCTTGTAACATCCAATAGTGAAGGAAATTGACAATGCTGAAACGAATGTCCAGTCCCACAAAACTCAGGGACACATCGTACATGGGTAATCTGTGGGAAAGCCAAGTCAATCTCGAGACATCCAATAATCTTTCCAGGATAGTACGGCCGCGACTATCCAACACCCAACTTTCTAAACCCTCGATACCCTCGATGGGTCTTAAATTTGGACAAGCTTCAAGATCTAGATGTTGTAACTTACCCAACTTGGATAGATTGGGTAACTGTCCTATTAAATCACAGCTGGAAAGACGGAGGTACTGCAAAGATTCCAGATTCGATAAACCTTGAATCTCAACTAGCCTGTTCAAGCCCTCCAGTTCCAACCGCTCCAAACTCCTCAAGAGTGACAGACCAGGTATTTTCTCAAGGGATTTACATCTACGTATGGACAGTTCCCTCAAGTGTGTTAGGCCTGGATTGATAGGTAGGTGTGATATTGCACAGTCAATTACATACAGAACTGTCAATTTTGATAAGTTGGAAAAATGTGGCAGTGGACTAATACCCCTGAGTTTCAAGACCGACAAATGAGATGGAAGGTGATAAGACGGTTGCTCTCTCATCAAAGCTGCTTCAATTTTTGACTGATAGTCCAGCCAAGTAGAGCGAGGTATATTTGTTGAATTGCTGAATCTTTGTAATTCCAGATGTTCTAAATCGGTGATGCTTGAGGGGTGAGGGACAATAGAGAAGTCCAGAGCTTGAACCGCAAGGAATTTCAAACATGATGGAAGAGCGGGGACTTTTTGAAGCTCAATTGAACCCACTTCAAGTTTTTGGAGATGGAGACGACTTATCTCCGGAGGCAATCTGGAAACACTAGTAAATGCTAAGTTCAATTCTTTCAAATGGAATAGCTTCCCAATTTCCTCCAAGTTTTTATCTGTCAGATCCCAGCATTGGTCGGCATATAAACCTTCAAGCATGTCTAGTCCTCCAATAGTAGAAGGAAGCTCCTTTATCTTCGTTTTACATAAAGTTAGCACCCTTAGTTTCTTTAAGTTCCCGATAGAATCAGGTAGTTCAACTATGCTTGTCGTTGATACATCCAACTCTACCAGCATTTGCAACTCCCCAATTGAGTTTGGAAGTTCCTTTATCCCCACACACCCACGTAAAGTTAAACGTGTAAGATTTGCTGCCTCTCCAATTGAGTTTGGAAGTTGACGGATATTAGGGTTATCGTTTAATGTAAAACTCGATAGAGATTTCAAATTGCCAAATTTCTCTGGAAGCTTCAAGGGTTGAAAATTTTGGGGCATGACTATCTGCTTCAAAGATTGTAGCGAACAGACTTCTTCAGGCAACTCCCAGAGAGAACTACACCCTTTGATATTCAAAGACTCTAGGAGTTGAAGCTTAGAAATGGATGGATGGATTGTGATTAAGTTGGAACACCGAGCAAGTATTAACGTCTCTAAGGATGTGAAATTAGAGAAGTCAGGTGTCCTCTTCAACTTTGTGCAATCCGTTAAATCCAGAACTTTTAATTTTTTTGTCATCTGCAGAAAAAGAAAATGTGCAATTAAAAAGAATGAAACACATTAATCATCCTTGATTTTTTATGTAAGTAATTACTATCATTTCTATAATTCAATATACTCCCTCATTTACTTGCAAATGGCGCAACTAGGTCTCTTCTAACACTTCCTTAGGGGAAAATGGAATAATCTTCCATTCCTGGTAAACATGTACCGTCAATGTAATTCAAAATTATTTTTTTTTCAAAATTTTTCTGCTCACAATGCTGAAATAGTAAGTTAGTAGTGAAACTCATAAGCTACTCGAGATTGATAATAACAAAACAGTTAGTTTGTTCGTAAAATATTACTTACAACCGATAATACTTGTTAAATATATAAGTAATTGATTCACACTCTGCAAATGGAAAACCCTGCTCATTTGTTCTATTATTTCGTTAGTCTTTTACTTACTAACAAGCGTTAGTACTAGTAGTAGATTTTTTGGTCAAAAGATACAATAGTTAACAAATACTACTACTAGTAAATTATGCAAGCAATTCATAGTCCACCAGCTGAAAAAAGTGCTCCCTTTTCAAAGAGTACAGCAGTTCGTCATCTACAAGGGTATTTCAACTTGATAAATCAATTATTATATTCGTATGTTACTGAAAAATAAATCTTGGCAATTGATAAAAATCTAAGCAATGGCCATAATCTACTAACCATTTACCATGGTAAATAGTATTTTGTTTGTGAGTTACGACAATTTAATAACACTATTGGCAAAGTATCTATGCAAATCGTAATATACTAATTAATGAAGTGGATCACTTGTAATATTCGAGAGCAATTGGTAATCTGGCGTGAAGTTTGATGATGGAAACGATGTTAGTTATTTGATAATTTATCGAACTAAAATTTTGCCAATAAAAAATTTTAAGCTGTTTGATAGAAAGAGACCACAATCATATAAAGAGCATATAAGACCTATTATCAAGCAATTTGAGATAATATTTTAACAATTATCTATTAGTAAAGCGACTATACCAAGCCATAAAGCATCCAAAGTAGGTAAAACTTGAATTCCACAAACCCAGGCGACTATGGATGCTTGGATATGACTATAGACTGGTGAGCACAACTAATAAGTCTTGCTAGAACGGAATTTAAGCATAACACATTTATTTTTCTCATTCACTCGGTTGGCTAAGAAGTGATTTTTGGCCCGATTACTAAAGTAATCTGTAGTGAATGGATGAAATAGAGAACAACAATGATATTCAGTTGGCAATATCATTTAGGTTCCTGCTAGTATGACAGTGTGATAGTATAATAGTATAATGGCATAAGATTAGATGTGGGTCCCGCCATGGTTGATTTTTTTTTTTGCCATTTATAACACTTGCAATTGAGATTTCACCATTATACTATCACACTGTCAGCTCAAATTCCTATCATTTACTAAATGTTAGACTAGCACAAAATATTTTAGATCAAGGGAGCACCCCACCTATGTGTACCGTGCATTGAAGGATCCACAAGAACGGACGTGAATAGATTAAGTACCTGGATTTGGCTCCACCCACCCCAGTCATCTTCAATATCACTCCTTGAAAGGTCTAGGATGACCAAATTAGCAAAATGAAAACTCTCCGCATGAAATTCCTTATTCGTAATTTCCCAAGAAATCCATCTTAGCTCCGAGAGAAGATTCTTGAAATTGCCAAAAAAATCAATGCCTTTCACTCGGAGGAACCTTATATTTGGTAGAGAAGCTAATTCTTCAGATGCAATGTTGAGGCTGCAGCCATGGGAAATCAGGCTTAGTGCTACCACATCTTCATTTCTCTGCAGATGATAGACTTAATATTTAGTATGCAACATATGGTTTACAGAAAGTACAACAAAGAGGACCCAAAAGCACGTTCAAACAATTTCTCTAATGGTTTAGCTCGCCACACACGCTTTTCAGAGCTAATTTTCGAGCCTGAAGGTATCATACGTCCAATTCTACTTTTTGGGATATATGATTTGCTTATTATTTAAAAATTCTTCTTAGTTTATTGAAACATATCGGTATTGAAAACAATCTATAAAATTCTTGATAAAGCAAGTTTTTTCATTTTAAAAAGCCACTTTCTATAGACTAGAACCAAGAAAATAAAGCCAAGATTCAGGCAATCTCTTTCGGCTCTCTCTTCAAACTTTGAGACCTTGGACCTGAAGGATTGTCAGAGAGATGTAAGCCCCGCAAGACGAAAGCGACGTTAAACAAATCTATTTATTGGATGCATACTCCAACTAAATTGCTGCTTTAAATGGGAGAAGAAAAATTCATAGAACTTCTTGAACAATTTTTTTTTAAACATATGCAGTTCCCTTTTACCTTTTTTCTCTCCAGTAGTTTCAGGGCATCCTCACGAATCCACACCCTACAAAACTTGAGAGGATATACTTGAAGAACAATGTATCTTCCAAAGTCTCTAACTTGGTCATGCATCCAAAAGGTATTATCATCTCTAATTTTGATCAAGGACCTCTGAGAGAGAACCCTCATTGCAATGCTGGGAAAGTATCCATAATCCTTCCACATGATGATCGGATATGTTCTGTCGGTATTGATGAAAAAGCAAGCTATATCCAAAAATACTTCTTGGTGCTTCTCCTCTAATCGTTCATAGCTTATCATTAAAGTATCTCGGACATCCTCAAAAGGACCTTCCTTTAACTCCTTCAGCGTCTCCTCCCATACTTCTCTTTTATCCAAATGCCCCAAATCTTTGCCCCAGTCAAAAAGATTGGACCCTATCACCACCACAGCCAAAGGAAGCATGCCCACTGTACAAACAATTTCTCTTGAAAGAGCATCATATCCGTCTACAACAGAGTCACTTCTGAATGCATGTTTATAAAACAGATGAAGTGCCAAATCGAATCTCATTCCATGAACTTCATAAGGCAAAATTACTTCGGGTTGGTTGAGGACCTTTTCACTGGATGAGGCCACTTGAGTCATCAAGATGCTTTCGTCCCTAGTTGTGATAATGATTCTGCTACCAGAACAAAACCAATCACATTTTCCAGCTAGTTTTTCAAGTTGCTCTTTCTTGTCTAGATCATCAAGAACGATGAGTACTTCTTTATTACTCAATGCTTTTTTGATCGTCTTGATACCACCATCGACATCTTTAATTTGGTTAGCAATCCCATGACCAGCCAAATCTGATAACAGCTTTTTTTGTAATTCTAAAAGACCACCATGAGGTTGTGATGATGCTCGAACGTCTTCAAGGAAACTGCAGCGTTCAAAGTGAAATGATAGTTTGTTGAACATGACTTTGGCAAGAGTTGTTTTTCCTACACCACCCATGCCATGAATACCGAGAAAACGGACACCACCAGAGCCAATATCCAACAATTTCATTATGGCTTCCATCTGAGCAGCATCTTCAACTAAATGTTCAGTCACAACTATGTGTCTTGTATTAAGCTTACGGGAAACCTCTTCAACAATAGATTCAATTTGTTCTCCTTGGCTACAACACAGCATGAAAATTTCGCTTCAGTGAATGACTTGATAGGCTACAGGACCTAGAGAACATGTAGACACATAACTCAGCTCTACCCAAACAAATGGAAATTAAGCGTTATAATCAGTTGAACTGGAAATTTTCAGGTGCGGGTTGGGTTTGACATAGTTTTTTGTGAGTTTGAGAAAAGTTTTTCACCCACACCTCTTTACCTTTTGTAGGTCCTTGAGCACAATCTTATTCAGAATTCCATTAACTTCTAATGTAATGCCACGTTGATGTTAGTTTGAAAATTTTGAAACGACAAAGTTTCTTCCAAAGTAAAAGTGCAGGAAAATTCCATCTAATGCAAATCTTTACCGACAATGTCCAAATGCTTTATGTTAGGGAATTTCGAGGGACAAACTTTCGTTCAATGAAATGTAAATACTGTGCTTATTAACCATAAAAGTTGAGGAAATTTACCCTTTGCCTTTAAGATCCCATCCCTTTATACGTGCAACTTCAACAAGGGCATTTTCCCACCGCTTCAATTCATCGGAGCCAAACTTCTTCTTGTGCTTGGGTATGGCTTTTCTATACAACTTGGTTTTAAACTTAACGTCATCAGAATCCACGTCGTAAAAGATGGGAAGTATCTCTTTCTTCCCATTTGATGTTGAGGTGCGTTCTATCATGTGCGCAGCCTCGCGGAGACACCACGAACTATTAGCGTAACCCTTAGAGAAGATAGGTATGTAGATTCGAGACTTGTCAAGTGCTTTCAAAAGCTCTCCACCAATTTCTTTACCAACTCGGAGTTCTTCGTTGTCGAAGAAAACACGGATTCCAGCATCTCTCAAGCGATGGAAGAGGCAATTGGTGAACCCATTGCGAGTATCCGGTCCCCGAAAACTCAGGAACACATCGTACTCTTCACAAGACACCTCATTGGTTCTCAAGGTTGACTCCGAGTCCCTCCTTAACGCCACCTTCTCTTCTCCAGGCCCATCGTCCGTTATCCAGGTTGATTCCGATTCCCTCCTCCTCTTCAATTTCGTGAATTGTCTCAAAACACTGCCCAAAATTACAAGCTTTTAATCTAACAGAGACTTAAAAATAGGAATGTTAATCGAACAAGCGGGCTGAATTGCATCAAACATGTACAGGAGCAAAGTTTCCTCGTTTGCGCGTTATCTATCAACGAGAGCTCGAAGAGAAGTGGAATCAGAGCACTTACAGTCCTCCTACAGTCAAAGCAAGGATGATCATTAGAGCCTGAGATCCGTTGAATTCCATCCGTGGGCCGATCCTCTCAGCTGTATTCACCCACAAAAGAGAACCGTTCTGTAAAAAGTGACAATTGGGACAATTCAGTGAAGGAAGATCGACTATAACCTCTCGAGGTGAAGAGAAGAAAGGCAAAGTCACTGCAGGGAGGTTGAGGCGAGTTTCTGGGAAACGAAGGAAGTGGCCAAAAAGCGGAACATGGAGGTCCACAGAAACAGAGATGAGTCAACAATAGTGGGCATGGGCCAAGTCCTGGTGGAAAAGTATATGGAATTGAAGCTCTTTTTGGACTTTGAAATTTTTTACCCTTGATCTCTCTTTTACTCTACGGCACCTAGATCTCCTTTTATATTCATCAACTTCCAGTCTAACTGTTGAAAAAGATCACTCTCCAATCAGCGCATCAACCCGTTGGACAAGATTGTATACAGAACATTGAGTAGCCATTGACGGATAAAATCAAAATCTATGTGGATTCAATTGTCCATACAATCTAAATTTAGGTTTTCATAAGTAGAGTTCTTCGTTTATAGAAGACGGCTTGTCTATCATGACAAAGAACTCCAAGCCAGATCACTGGCCATTGTAAAGATGATTTACATCTAAATCTAAACGTTGCGTCTGATACTCATCTCAGAGTCTAAGGCTGTCGCGACCCTC
Source organism: Psidium guajava (assembly GCA_016432845.1). Taxonomy (NCBI): domain Eukaryota; kingdom Viridiplantae; phylum Streptophyta; class Magnoliopsida; order Myrtales; family Myrtaceae; genus Psidium; species Psidium guajava. Next base: position 30,772,580 of record CM028229.1, on the reverse strand, counting down.
TAAAAAAAATTTTAAATTGTAAAGGGGGTTAACGGATTATTAGGTTAATTAGATTTGACTAACCTAACGCGGACCCTCCCAAGCCCTACCGAATCGCAACTTTGGTTTTTGTTTATATGATTTTGAAATTTGGAGTCGCCACTAATCGTTCTTGGTAGGTCGATTAGAAACCTAAATAAATTAGCGGGAGAACTAATTTATTCCTGCGAACCATAGATTATGAGCTCGGGGACTTGGTTACACTAGTTAATTAAAACCAATGCCCTTTCGGTACCTTAATTTCATGGATATCCTAATCCGGCAACTCAGGCTTGGTTTATTCCTAAAGCTCTAGTAGGGTATTCTCTTTTGTGTTTTCACTTTTTAAATAGGATGCATGGATGGTATATATTTTTATTTGTTATATTTTTTTAAGTGTTAAAGATTCCCTGAAGCCGAAAGAGGGAGTGTGTTAACGACTTCTGTGCAGTATTACGACCTACTCATCTTTTGGGTCTGATGATTCAAAAATTAAATTATAGGAAGTACATGACAGTGAATAAACACCTCCAATGGGAGGCCTAGCATTGGCTTGGCTCTTCCCTTTGGGATTTAAGGTACAGGTATTTAAGTTGCAAGTATTTAAACTACTGTAAGTAAAAACCTCCAATGGGAGGCTAAGCATTGGCTTGGCTCTTCCCTTTGGGATTTAAGGTACAGGTATTTAAGTTGCAGGTATTTAACTACTGTAAGTAAAAACCTTCAATGGGAGGCTAAGCATTGGCTTGGCTCTTCCCTTTGGGATTTAAGGTACAGGTATTTAAGTTGCAGGTATTTAACTACTGTAAGTAAAAACCTCCAATGGGAGGCTAAGCATTGGCTTGGCTCTTCCCTTTGGGATTTAAGGTGCAGGTATTTAACTAATGTAAGTAAAAACCTCCAATGGGAGGCTAAGCATTGGCTTGGCTCTTCCCTTTGGGATTTAAGGTGCAGGTATTTAAGTTGCAGGTATTTAACTATTATAAGTAAAAACCTCCAATGGGAGGCTAAGCATTGGCTTGGCTCTTCCCTTTGGGATTTATGGTGCAGGTATTTAAATTGCGGATGGACTTTGTCCTCTCCATTTTGGGGTATGAATTTTTTAAAATGAAATACAACGAATTGATTCAACAATTTGAAATTTGTGCGCGCTTGAGGACTCCTCCAAGCCGATTTTGTGCTTCCATAGGGTTGACCATTGATATAGAGCTGCGGCTTCCTGACATAAAATAGAGTGAAGTGTTAGTATACAAAATATGTGCTAATCTGCACCTAAAACCAGAAGAGTAGAAAGAGTACTTATCTCCCATTTTTTGGGAGGGATTTCTATAATTGATTTTCGCTCTCTATGTTCCCAATATAGAGAGTTTCTTTTGAATTAAGAGGGACTTTTAGTCACAGATCAGTTGAGAAATCGGTGGACAGCTTAGGAGCTTGTCTGGGCCGATTTTTGCATCTCGACGAGATTTTTGCTGTTGACGTAGAGATATCCTTCTCCTGACATAAAATATGGAAGAAAAAGGAGATGGAGAAAGTGTATACAATTTGTGCTAATTTGCGAGTAAAACCATAAATAAATGAATAAATAAAAACACTTAGCTTGAATTTGTTTGCTCGTTGACGAGGATGAACTCTTGATTTATATTGATCGATGAAGGAATTTGTGATGATAACCCTTAGCTTTAAACTCCCATCATCTTCAAAATTCTCTCTCTTTTGGTATTTTCTTTCTCTCAAAATTTTCTTCAATCTCCCAAAACTCTCTCAAACATCCAAAATTTTCTCTCCAAAAAATTCTCCCAAACACTTCAAATTTTCTCTCTCAAGAAGAATCCTTTCTCAAGCTCACTTCTTCCTCCTTTTATAACCTACTCATCTATCTCCCATTCTAATTTTTCCACTAACTCTATCTCCCATTCTAATTTCTCCACTAACTCTTCTTCATTTTCATCTTCCATTCTCCATCTCTATCTCACATTCTAATCTCTCCACTAACTCTTCTTCATCTTCATCTTCCCTTCTCCATATTTATCTCCCATTCTAATTTCTCCACTAACTCTTCTTAATCTCCATCTTCCCTTCTCTATTCTTATCTTCCATTCTAATTTCTCTACTAACTCTTCTTCATCTCCATCTTCCCTTCTCTATTCTTATCTTATTTTCTCCATCCATTCTTCTCCAACTTCTCTTCTTCATCTCCTCTTCTTCATCTTCCCTTCTCTATTCTAATTTATCCACTAACTCTTCTTTTTATTATTTGTAAAATAATCCTTCAAGAGTTAGGTATTTGCACTCTAGTCCTTGAATTTTAAGTATTTACAATTTAGTCCCTGAAAAAATATTTCTTTAAGTCCAAATCTCCTTACAATTTATGACATACCTTCCCTATACTTAGTCAAAATTCATCACATGTCAAATTTAAGCTCATTTCTTGCCACTGAAAATAATGCAAAATTTAATTAAAGCCCTTTTGCACAATTGAGTCATTCTGAGTATAATTTGGGCCAATATAAAAATTTGAAATATTAGAGAACAATGTCACAACTCCTAAAAGTGAAAAAATGAAAATAAATTGACTCAAATTGAATTTTTTAGACCCGGTTCGAGATTAGGCTCATGAAGGAATACACGACCCCGAATTGGATTTTTTAAATTTGTGATAACCAACATGAAAAGGGATTTAAAATAAAAATATTGACTATTTTTATATATTTTTGTAGCCTCAAATGCTATTATTTATTAAATATTCTCATAATTTCTAAAATATATAAACAATATATATAAATACAAAAAATTATTTTTTTGTTCGAAAATATTTGCCTAAGCTTGGCCAAGGCTCCAAACTTGATTTTTTAATTTTCTCATTTTTCTTAATTTTTTGTTTTTATGAATTTTCGAAAATAAAAATACCGAAAAATATCGAAAATATGAAAAATTATTTTTTGGTCAAAATTGGTTCCCTAGGCTTGGCTAAGGTTCCCAAAGTTGATTTTTCAATTTTATGAATTTTTATGGATTTTCTATTAATTTTCGAAAATAAATAAATAAATAATACGTAAAAATACTAAAAATATGAAAAATCGTTTTTTGGTCAAAATTGGTTCCCTAGGCTTGGCTAAGGTCCCCAAAGTTGATTTTTCAATTTTATGAATTTTTATGAATTTTTTTATTACTTTAGCAATAGAAAAAATGATTAAAAATCAGGTGTCAACAGCTGCCCCTCTTTGAAAGGAAGCTCGGTAGAGGTTTATTTCAAAGACGAGATGACACCTGAATTCTAATTGACTCAATACAAGGAAATAAAAAGAGTCGTGACATGAATGTTCCACTGAAAATGAAATGAGAACCTAAGGATTCGTTATATAAAAAAAACTTTAGGGTGGTTGAACTTGAACCCGTATGGTGGATCAACCCATGGTAGATTCCTAATAAAAAGATTCTACTGGTTAAAAATTGAATTAAAATTTGACCCGTATGGTGGGTCATACCATTTGACCCGTATGGTGGGTCGTACCATGGTAGATTCCTAATAAAAGGATTCTACTGATTAAATTTTGATTGAGATTTGACCCGTATGGTAGGTCACCCCATGGAGATACCTGTAAGAGGGACTTGGTGCCTGTAGAAAGGACTTGGTGCCTGTAAAAAGGACTTGTGCCTGTAAAAAGGACTTAATGCCTGTAAAAAGGACTTAATTTGCCTGTAAGAAGGACTTGATTTGCCTGTAAAAAGGACTTGATTTGCCTGTAAGAAGAACTTGATTTGCCTGTAAGAAGGACTTACTTTACCTGTAAGAAGGACTTTGTGCCTGTAAGAAGGACTTAATTTGCCTATAAGAAGGACATTGTTTGCCTGTAAGAAGGACTTTATGCCTGTAAGAAGGACTTGATTTGCCTGTAAGAAGTACTTTGTGCCTGTAAGAAGGACTTTGTGCCTATAAGAAGGACTTGGTTTGCCTGTAAGAAGGACTTAGTTTGCCTGTAAGAAGGACTTGATTTCCCTGTAAGAAGGACTTTATGCCTGTAAGAATGACTTGATTTGTCTGTAAGAAAGACTTTGTGCTTGTAAGAAGGACTTAATTTACCTGTAAGAAGGACTTGATTTGCCTGTAAGAAGGACTTTGTGCCTGTAAGAAGGACTTACTTTGCCTGTAAGAAGGACTTTGTGCCTGTAAGAAGGACTTGCTTTGCCTGTAAGAAGGACTTGGTTTGCCTGTAAGAAGGACTTTGTTTGCATGTAAGAAGGACTTTATTTGCCTGTAAGAAGGACTTGATTTGCCTATAAGAAAGACTTTGTGCCTGTAAGAAGGACTTGATTTGCCTGTAAGAAGGACTTTATGCCTGTAAGAAGGACTTTGTGCCTATAAGAAGGACTTGATTTGCCTGTAAGAAGGACTTTATGCCTGTAAGAAGGACTTTGTGCCTGTAAGAAGGACTTGATTTGCCTATAAGAAGGACTTGCTTTGCCTGTAGGAAGGACTTTGTTTGCCTGTAAGCAGGACTTGATTTGCCTGTAAGAAGGACTTTATGCCTGTAAGAAGGACTTGGTTTGCCTGTAAGAAGGACTTGATTTGCCTGTAAGAAGGACTTGATTTGCCTGTACAAAGGACTTGCTTTGCCTGTAAGAAGGACTTAATTTGCCTGTAAGAAGGTCTTGGTTTGCCTGTAAGAAGGACTTTGTTTGCATGTAAGAAGGACTCTGTTTGCCTGTAAGAAGGACTTTATGCCTGTAAGAAGGACTTGATTTGCCTGTAAGAAGGACTTTGTGCCTATAAGAAGGACTTGATTTGCCTGTAAGAAGGACTTTGTGCCTGTAAGAAGGACTTTGTGCCTATAAGAAGGACTTGATTTGCCTGTAAGAAGGACTTTATGCCTGTAAGAAGGACTTGATTTGCCTGTAGGAAGGACTTTGTTTGCCTATAAGCAGGACTTGATTTACCTGTAAGAAGGACTTTATGCCTGTAAGAAGGACTTGGTTTGCCTGTAAGAAGGGCTTGGTGTATCTCAAAGGGTGCCATTCTGAAATCTGGGGAGATCAGGAATCCTGCGGAAGCTCAAACCCAAATTATATTCTCTTGTCGCTTTAGGAATAAATCAAAGAGGCAGAGATCAAAAGGTCTCGAACAATTCTGTCCTTGAGACAAATCATGCTTTATTGAATAAGGTGGATACCTGTATATACCGCAATGGATTCGAGTACCCCAACAACCGTCAGAATTCATTCTCTTGAAAGGTTCAGGTTGAAGATATACTTACTTGAGAATTTGGAAGAAATGCTTGGTGTCTTCTCGACAACCAGACTTGTTCATTCAATAATCGCCGAATGAATTTCAAGACTTTGGAAGGTAACTCAAACACCGGGAATGTGTTGCCTGTCAGGCAATGTTAGAGCTAACATGTACAAGCATTTTCATCAATGCGTTCATTGGTTCATACAAAATTGTTCATCTAAGTTGGCAATGATTAGAAGTAGTCTGTGTGATAACTCATGATGCAATCAATCAAAATGTGGATCATGCAAAACTATTCTGTCAAGTTTGCATTACCAATTCTATTTAAGGAGGTTCTCATAATATGAACGCCTCGAATGTAATCTGAATGGGGGACTTTAGTTCGAAGGGGCTTTCTCTCACTCTGGGGAAATGATGTTTATCCGTAGATTAAAATGTTAGACTTGTGTGGAAATAGTTTGCATTTCCTCATCCTGTCATGCCCCATTCTGCACATTTGATGTCTCTTGTGCAGTTTATACTCTAAGTTGGAGTTGGTAAATTAAACACGCGGAATGGTCATGCATAATTCATGAATTGTGTAAACACAATACGGATGTGACAATTTTTTAGCATAATGTGTGTTTATATAATGTGCAAATATAGGCGGATTTGAATTGCCCCTGGTATGTGAGCGGACCGAACAAATTGGGAAGCTTACTCCTTATGTCGAGGGGCGGTTCATCTCAACTTTGCCCCTGTGCGATGAAGCATATGGGTGATGGAGCATTTCGGTTTGCTTAATAACAGCGACTGCCGTGGTTTAGCGGTTGAATGCCCCTGCAAAAAGCAGAGAAATTATTCTTGAAATCAAATGAGATAAGGAAGACGTATTTGCTTTTTTTGCTTCAGAACTTGTGATTAATTTGCCCCATTTTTCACCAAAATAGATCTTGTCAGATGATCATAATTTTCTTTTGGGATTTGTCTCCTTCAACATGTTAAATGTTAGTATAAATATTTCCTGTAAAAAGAAAAGGAGACATGTCAGCCAGTATTAAAAGGGATAAATTGGAAACGATACTGATTTATCCTTCGTCTTGAATGCCTTGCACGAGTCTTTTACCAGTTTTGCTAGATTGAATTTTCCTCGACTTTTGTTGGGCGCCTCACCATTATGGCAAGACTATGGTAAAATACTGACTTTGATATTACTTGTCGAGTATTCCTGTTTGCAAAAAGAAATGCACAAAAAGTTGTTTCATTTATTTATAATACTTACAACATTCCCCACCCTTGGGGATCGAACTCGGGACATTTCGGACCTACTGTCATCCCCTCATACCATTCGGTCCATTGGACCGTAGGTGTCCATGGGGCTTTCCTTTCAAAGGTTAATCCTTGTGGATAACGCAGCCTTGTTGTATCACCTTGGGCCATGTTACGGTATTTTCTCGAGGTAATTTGCAATCCCTGTTAAGAATGGAATAAAACAATTCGAGACTTGAGATGATTATGTGTAAATTAGAACGATACAGAATTACCCATGTCTGAGATTGTTCGGATCTTTCGCTTGTATTTTTCTTTAACCGAAGCTGTCCATCCCGTGGTAATGTCCATGAGTTGATTTGCCCCCAATTTAGCCCGACCAGGAAATTTGGTTTTTGAATACGACTGTATTCTCGAGTCGCTTTTGCAAATTCCTGAAAATAGAAGGGATCAAATTTAAAACCAGAGCAATTTAAGGGTAAATTGGAACGATACGGATTTACCCTTCATATTTACGCGGATTTCGTCTCAATATTAATTTTTTCGAGTTTGGTGCGGTTAACGGCTCCGAGCATTTAATATGGGGGAAAGGGAAATGATTACTTCTAGCTTGTGCATTAATTTTGGACATCGACAAAAAGCGAGAACATGCGATGAAATTAAGTAGACGTATTCGTCTAGGTTTAATCTTCTTCATGATGCTCTCGTGGGTTGCGGTAGACGATGATATCAAGAACATTAGAGAGGCATTCAGTGTGGCTTTCCACCAGCCGCCTAGAGACCCGCATTCAATCATGTAAATTAATAAAGCTGCCACCACTCGATCAATGTGCCAATAAATTCGGCCATTTGTTGCGTGCTCCACTTCAACCGTGTTTTGTTGCTTTCGGCGTCCACTCGTATGTATAGGGCACCTGTAGCATCGAGAGAGTGTCCGTGGGCCACATTCATTAATAAAACCTCGGTCCTCTAAAACCCTCCGCGTGTTTCGGATCCGAGAAAATTTTAAGACCGGTCTCTGGTTGATTTAATCAGGTTAAGGTACTTATTTCATGGTTTCTGATTATATAATCCATATTGTCTTTCAAAAGACGCGGGATCCCCTGCAATACATTAAATATACCCCCGTGTTTAATCAGTATAAATCCACCGTCATATCAGAATACACTGCCCATACAAGTTTACGGATTGACACAACTCTGTCTGTCAAAGATGGACAGTGTTCGTTTGCCCCCCTGAATTAACGGTTGAAGCCTTGGTGTTTTTCGTCTTTTGGTATTTCTGAAGATGATTCTTGATATATTATTGAACTTAATTTTTACACCCGTCTGGGGTATCTAGGATCTCCCTGCAAAAGAAAAGGATATAATTAGTATGCGACACAAGGAATGTCGGTCTATGACTCCTATATTAGTCCAATTTGATTTTTTCTACTTTATAGAGAAATCAGAGAAAAAAAAATTTCTTAGGAAGAAATGGGTTAATTTCTGATGCAGAATTTTTTTGCAGATTTATTACTCTTTTTATTTTTATTTTTTTTAAAGGAATGTGACAACATCTCTTGACGTTTACTAAAATTTTTGAAGGAATTTCCTTTTTATCAAAATAAATTTTCAGAGGTAAATTTGTCAGGAAAATTTTATTTTTATTGAAGCAGGAAAGACGTGACAGAAATCCTTCATTAGTTAACAAAATTCCCCCGAGACATTAGTTTAATTTTATTTAGAGAAAATTTTCTTAGAAAAACATGAGCGAATTTCTCGAAAAGATTTTTGTTGCAATTTTTTATAATTTGAAAGAATGTGATAAAATCACTTGATGTTTATCAAAGTTTTTTTTTGAAGGAATTTTTCTTTTTATCGAAATAAATTTTCAGAGGAAAATTTGTCAAGAAAATTTCATTTTTATTGAAGTAAGAAAAACATGACAAAAATCTCTTATTGGTCAATACAATTCCCCCGAGACATTAGTCTAATTTTATTTAGAGAAAATTTTCTTAGAAAAACATGAGCGAATTTCTCGAGAAGAATTTTCTTGCAAGTTTTTATAATTTGAAAAATGTGATAAAATCACTTGATGTCTACTAGAGTTTTTTTTGAAGGAATTTTTCTTTTTATTGAAATAAATTTTCGGAGGAAAATTTTTTCAGGAAAATTTCATTTTTATTGAAGCAATAAAAACATGACAAAAATCCCTTATTGGTTAATAAAATTTCCATGAAGGGATTTTTTCACATCATTTTTTCAAAAAATTTTTTTTTAAAGAAATGAGGGACAAATTTAATTTTTATTTTCTTTTAAAAGAATGGTCGTAATATCAAACTCAAAAACTGACTAACACCTAGCATAGACCGACCGAAAATAAATACAAGATAAAATTAGAGAATTTACTTTTACTTTGGAGAAATGCAAATCACATAGTCATGCGCATGACTCAAGTGAGGAGTGGACTCTAGAAAATAAAAGAAGGAGAGACAAGGTATGGACCTAAAAGGCCCCTACTATCTGAATTGACAACCTTACCCTCCGCGCAATCAAATCACAATGGGAAGAATTGTCAATTCAGATAATGAGCGGGATAAAATATGGTCAACCCAAGCGCAATCGACGCAAGAGCGTTGCATATTCGATCCCTATCTATGGTTACCTAGGAAAAATTTCGCGACTTGGGTTTAGACGCTTGTGTGTGCAGGTGTTGTGATCCTCAGAATATGCAAGACATGCACAACAATTGATATCAAAACAGCGCTTCTAAAAATGTGTGAAATTAAACATAATCCCAACACCGAGCCTGCAAAACAAATGGGTTAGCCAAACACTCCGCCCCTTATAACTCCCATCCTGCAAAAACATATAACACCTATAGAATGAGTCCCAATCAAGATCGCCAGAAGCGAGATATCCATGAAATTTTCATTGGCCTAAGTCCACTAAGACTTTTAAAATTTTGAAAAAATTTAAGTATTCCAATTGGTATCTTTTTTCGAAAATTTAAAAATCTCTCTCCCCAGTGGAGTCGCCAGTCTGTCGCGACCCTCTAAAAAAAATTTTAAATTTTAAAGGGGGTTAACGGATTATTAGGTTAATTAGATTTGACTAACCTAACGCGGACCCTCCCAAGCCCTACCGAATCGCAACTTTGGTTTTTGTTTAAATGATTTTGAAATTTGGAGTCGCCACTAATCGTTCTTGGTAGGTCGATTAGAAACCTAAATAAATTAGCGGGAGAACTAATTTATTCCTGCGAACCAGAGATTATGAGCTCGGGGACTTGGTTACACTAGTTAATTAAAACTAATGCCCTTTCGGTACCTTAATTTCATGGATATCCTAATCCGGCAACTCAGGCTTGGTTTATTCCTAAAGCTCTAGTAGGGTATTCTCTTTTGTGTTTTCACTTTTTAAATAGGATGCATGGATGGTATATATTTTTATTTGTTATATTTTTTTAAGTGTTAAAGATTCCCTGAAGCCGAAAGAGGGAGTGTGTTAACGACTTCTGTGCAGTATTACGACCTACTCATCTTTTGGGTCTGATGATTCAAAAATTAAATTATAGGAAGTACATGACAGTGAATAAACACCTCCAATGGGAGGCCTAGCATTGGCTTGGCTCTTCCCTTTGGGATTTAAGGTACAGGTATTTAAGTTGCAAGTATTTAAACTACTGTAAGTAAAAACCTCCAATGGGAGGCTAAGCATTGGCTTGGCTCTTCCCTTTGGGATTTAAGGTACAGGTATTTAAGTTGCAGGTATTTAACTACTGTAAGTAAAAACCTCCAATGGGAGGCTAAGCATTGGCTTGGCTCTTCCCTTTGGGATTTAAGGTACAGGTATTTAAGTTGCAGGTATTTAACTACTGTAAGTAAAAACCTCCAATGGGAGGCTAAGCATTGGCTTGGCTCTTCCCTTTGGGATTTAAGGTGCAGGTATTTAACTAATGTAAGTAAAAACCTCCAATGGGAGGCTAAGCATTGGCTTGGCTCTTCCCTTTGGGATTTAAGGTGCAGGTATTTAAGTTGCAGGTATTTAACTATTATAAGTAAAAACCTCCAATGGGAGGCTAAGCATTGGCTTGGCTCTTCCCTTTGGGATTTATGGTGCAGGTATTTAAATTGCGGATGGACTTTGTCCTCTCCATTTTGGGGTATGAATTTTTTAAAATGAAATACAACGAATTGATTCAACAATTTGAAATTTGTGCGCGCTTGAGGACTCCTCCAAGCCGATTTTGTGCTTCCATAGGGTTGACCATTGATATAGAGCTGCGGCTTCCTGACATAAAATAGAGTGAAGTGTTAGTATACAAAATATGTGCTAATCTGCACCTAAAACCAGAAGAGTAGAAAGAGTACTTATCTCCCATTTTTTGGGAGGGATTTCTATAATTGATTTTCGCTCTCTATGTTCCCAATATAGAGAGTTTCTTTTGAATTAAGAGGGACTTTTAGTCACAGATCAGTTGAGAAATCGGTGGACAGCTTAGGAGCTTGTCTGGGCCGATTTTTGCATCTCGACGAGATTTTTGCTGTTGACGTAGAGATATCCTTCTCCTGACATAAAATATGGAAGAAAAAGGAGATGGAGAAAGTGTATACAATTTGTGCTAATTTGCGAGTAAAACCATAAATAAATGAATAAATAAAAACACTTAGCTTGAATTTGTTTGCTCGTTGACGAGGATGAACTCTTGATTTATATTGATCGATGAAGGAATTTGTGATGATAACCCTTAGCTTTAAACTCCCATCATCTTCAAAATTCTCTCTCTTTTGGTATTTTCTTTCTCTCAAAATTTTCTTCAATCTCCCAAAACTCTCTCAAACATCCAAAATTTTCTCTCCAAAAAATTCTCCCAAACACTTCAAATTTTCTCTCTCAAGAAGAATCCTTTCTCAAGCTCACTTCTTCCTCCTTTTATAACCTACTCATCTATCTCCCATTCTAATTTTTCCACTAACTCTATCTCCCATTCTAATTTCTCCACTAACTCTTCTTCATTTTCATCTTCCATTCTCCATCTCTATCTCACATTCTAATCTCTCCACTAACTCTTCTTCATCTTCATCTTCCCTTCTCCATATTTATCTCCCATTCTAATTTCTCCACTAACTCTTCTTAATCTCCATCTTCCCTTCTCTATTCTTATCTTCCATTCTAATTTCTCTACTAACTCTTCTTCATCTCCATCTTCCCTTCTCTATTCTTATCTTATTTTCTCCATCCATTCTTCTCCAACTTCTCTTCTTCATCTCCTCTTCTTCATCTTCCCTTCTCTATTCTAATTTATCCACTAACTCTTCTTTTTATTATTTGTAAAATAATCCTTCAAGAGTTAGGTATTTGCACTCTAGTCCTTGAATTTTAAGTATTTACAATTTAGTCCCTGAAAAAATATTTCTTTAAGTCCAAATCTCCTTACAATTTATGACATACCTTCCCTATACTTAGTCAAAATTCATCACATGTCAAATTTAAGCTCATTTCTTGCCACTGAAAATAATGCAGAATTTAATTAAAGCCCTTTTGCACAATTGAGTCATTCTGAGTATAATTTGGGCCAATATAAAAATTTGAAATATTAGAGAACAATGTCACAACTCCTAAAAGTGAAAAAATGAAAATAAATTGACTCAAATTGAATTTTTTAGACCCGGTTCGAGATTAGGCTCATGAAGGAATACACGACCCCGAATTGGATTTTTTAAATTTGTGATAACCAACATGAAAAGGGATTTAAAATAAAAATATTGACTATTTTTATATATTTTTGTAGCCTCAAATGCTATTATTTATTAAATATTCTCATAATTTCTAAAATATATAAACAATATATATAAATACAAAAAATTATTTTTTTGTTCGAAAATATTTGCCTAAGCTTGGCCAAGGCTCCAAACTTGATTTTTTAATTTTCTCATTTTTCTTAATTTTTTGTTTTTATGAATTTTCGAAAATAAAAATACCGAAAAATATCGAAAATATGAAAAATTATTTTTTGGTCAAAATTGGTTCCCTAGGCTTGGCTAAGGTTCCCAAAGTTGATTTTTCAATTTTATGAATTTTTATGGATTTTCTATTAATTTTCGAAAATAAATAAATAAATAATACGTAAAAATACTAAAAATATGAAAAATCGTTTTTTGGTCAAAATTGGTTCCCTAGGCTTGGCTAAGGTCCCCAAAGTTGATTTTTCAATTTTATGAATTTTTATGAATTTTTTTATTACTTTAGCAATAGAAAAAATGATTAAAAATCAGGTGTCAACAAAGGCCGATACTTGATCAAAAGAAGATTTGTGACCATGATGATGTTTCCATATTACTCAATTGTTATCCAAGTCATATACGATATCCACAAAATAAATATCCAAAACTTCACTTGAACTTCCATCTTTTGGTCGCTCCAAGTATATTCGCAATCACGAATCTACCTCGCCGTTCACCTACCCAAGGTTCCTCCAAGCTTTACCGAACTTCTTATTCTAGGCTTGTTCACTTTCTACTTGAGTACCTCTAGCTTGTGCTCACCTCTATATTGAATGTTTTGTTCACCATTGATAGAGAATTCATAACCTTTAGATATTTTGTTAAGACAGATAAACAGTTTGTGCATCTTTCACCTAGTTTCTACTCAACCAATAAACACATTAGTATAGCTTTTGATTATTTTGTCATTTTCAAAATATCAAAAGGGATTTTTCCTAGTATTTTGTAGTACCATTAATGTTATATCATGGAGACAATTCAAGCAAAAAATTTGCAGCTCCAACTTTCAATCTCAAACATTATCAAAAGAATCGACGGAAGCTCATGCACCTTGTCATACCTTAACAAGAACGAATGATAACTGTGTAACGTCAAACAAATGATAAATTCAATGAAACCTAAACTAATTTTGCAACAATTTAAGTCAATTTCCTTGAATATGTCAAATCACACCGTTTCTCCCTCCATCGAAATCATCTTCGTTTGTTTGTGTTTTCTAGTGAGTATCTCAGACGATAACACTCTGCTCGGAAAGCAAGATTTAGTGGAAAGGATCATAGTGGAAGGAAATGCAGATGTCGATTTGGAAGTGGAAAGAGTTCTGAACTGTCAGAAAGAGGAAGGGCAAGGAGTATATGAAAAATAAAAAGGAAGAACGAAACAAGACTAACAAGTTGAAAAGAAACAATAATATCAAGATGTCAAGAGTTTGTCGCACTGCACTATCAAGATGAATGTTTCGTATCTCCTGGTAACTCTCTTGTGAAGAAACAACAGACCTTTACCTTTCCATGTGGTCAGAGTTTCCACATTTTTAGTATCTCGTGGTAAGTTTCTGTGAAAGAGAGAACGAGCAGAACAAAAAGAGTAGGTTAGCATATAAAATATGCAAACCACTGAAGTTTCAAAGGGGGTGGTTGGAGCAGTGGGGTTGGAAAGAGGTTGACTCCAGTGAGAACACGCCATTAATGGCTGCAGATTCTTTTCTAGAGAAATCTCTCATGTTTTAGACTAATCGCACATCAACTTCTGTACCGAAGATCTCATCTCAAAATCTCACACTGCAATCTCCATTGTTTGCCCCACCCCAAATATGCTCCGTATAACCTCTTGGTGATGTCAAATTTGAACTTCCTCTAGTACCGGGATGGAATCAATTCTAGTGATTGTCCAAATTAGAGAAATTCCAATCAATCGGGGAGATTTCTATTCGAGATGTGATTGTGAAATCAATTAGGGAGGGTTCTAATTTGGTTGGAGGTAATAGAGGGCTTGGGTGGAGGACTCCGTGAGACCAGAAAAACTCGAGGGAGATCACAAGAGATTTCAACAATGTAAATAAACATGAGACATCTTGAGAGTTCATCAAGTAAAGGCGTGTTTTGTGACAGTTGTGAGAATTTATTGTGGAATAGATACTGTTTGAGTGTCAATTGAATCTTTTGATCATAGTGGAGCAGTTCCTAAATCGACATCCCATGGTTTTTTCCCACAGTAATTTTTCTACAGAAAACTTTTGATGTATCATTCTTCTTGTCTCTTACTATCGTGTTATTCGCGTTTTTTCCTCCGAAGAGAATATATGGTCACATGTTGCACGAACCTGACAGTTATAATATTTTTGATAAACAAAAAAAAAAGTCAGAATTCCACTGCGATCGATTGCAATCGGACATAGTTTGTTTCTAGCCGATTTGGGCCAAGCAACAAGAAGCGAGTTACATTAAACTTGCGAAAAAGGAGATAGTGTGGTGCTTTGTGTTGATGTAATCCAAGTGAGTGAGAGAAAAGCTCTTGTGAGCGTGCTGTGCCCGTAAGAATGGGTGGATTAGGTGTGGTGCTGCGTGAGTATGATGGATGATAAATCAGAGAGGTGATTCGTGTTTTATTTGCTCTCTTGAGGAATAAAATCAAACTTGGTTTTGCTTTTGTACCCATCAAAACTACACTATAAACTTAGTATCGTTGGTTTTTCGATTCAACAAGTGTTATCAGAAACACAATATCGAGATCGTCCGTGTGTTACTAGACATGCATATAATGCCACCAACAGCATTGAATATTCCTTTAGGAAATCTAGAGAAATAGTTACATTTTCAAATAATATAGGCATGGTCCATACGGGGCAAAAGGCAAGCGAAAGATAGTCAACTCAGTGTATATGCTTTGAGTTGTGCTTGCTACGTACAACCTGGGATTGAGAAATAAAGCTCTTACCATATTTGTGGAGGTTTGCGTGAATGCATGCATTACCATATTTATTTGTGCATGCCTCTTGAAAAATTCTTTGCCCAATAGTTGTCACCGCATATGCCATTTGCGGCCAGCATTTTTCCTTTTTTTTTTTTTTTCTTTTTTTTTTCATTTTCGACTTTCGAGTTGTACAAATGAACTCTCCTCATTCGCATGGTGTCTAATGAAAAACTCGATCTAACGTTGGAGGAACAACTACACAGGATGAAAGAAAGCTTGCAGTAGATCATCCAAAGACGATGAGAAATGCTTCCTTACCGTGTGAAATACTCATTGGTTGTTGGATTGATTATTAGCTCAAATATGAACACGAGTAGCTTGTTGAACAAGTAGCAAGCAAAAATATATATTGTTGAGCGGGAAATGTAGACATCAGCGGGTTCAAGTCAAGTCGGAGTGCGAAAAGAGAAAGAAACTTCGACTCTCCAAAATAAGAGAAAAAAAAAATGGGTGAGGTAAATATGAATTGTCTAGTGTGTTTGTTTGGAAACTTTCCAAGGGCAATAATTTTCTTTGCGAGCCCATTCGCGTTTATAATAGAGAAATGCTTTCTTGACAGTATTGTCAGAGACAGTACAATTTTAATCGTAGATCTATACATCATCACCATGTCAGAAATAACTTATAGTACTGTCAAACTGTCATGCTGGTAATTTTATTAATATATCAGATTCATGATATATTCGTCTTTGAAAATAGATGAAACGATCTTTCTTCTAATTGACTTCATGGACGACAAATAGCTATTTTCCCTAAAATACTCTTTTGCATACAATTGCTTGGTCAATTCTACGAAGGTATCATTCGTACACCTCACCGCCTTTCAGTTTCAACAAATAGATTTTCACCCTTTATTATCTTACCAAGCTTGTTGTCAAATTAATGATGGATCCCAAAGTAATTAACGTTGAAGTAATAAGTCAATTGAATTCGATTTTCACCTGCTTTATGACTTGCTCACAATGCACGAGATTATTTGTTTTTTGTCCAAATATTCGGTAGCATAGTTTGTAGGAAAATTGTCAAAAAAAAAGTTGTGAACCTATTGCATTTTTGCCAATTCAGTTTTAAACCTTTTAAGTTTGCCAATTGAGTTCTAAACATTATTACTTTTTGCTAATTCAATACTATTAGCCAGAAATCGCTTACGTGGATATTGACCGTCGTATGTCGCATGACTGGCACCGAAGCGAATAATTTTTTATTAATATTTTAACATATTTTGTGACATTTTTATTTATTTATTCCCTTTTTTCTTCTAGTTTTCTTCTTTGGCGGCAAGCGAGGGCCGCTAAGCCTCTCTGACCGTAGGCTAGTATTACGGCCCTCACCGATCGTAGGCTAGTATCACGGCCCTCGCCAACCGTAGGCTAGTGTTGCGGCCATTGCCCAAACCATTGCGGATGTGGGCGAGGCCAGCCTCAGCTGTGGCCATGTTGGCCTCATCTAGATATGGTTTATGACTGAATTAGTAAAAAAAAAAATTGTAGGACTCAACTAGCAAATTTAAAATGTTTGGGATTGAATTGGCAAAAGTGTAATAGGTTCATGACTTTTTTGACAAATTTTCCCATAGTTTACGTACTGTCTTGAGTGATTATTCATAAGAGGTTGTCCGCCAAGGATCGAATATTGAACATTTGATCCTATCCGTGTACTTTATAATGCTTTTTCTTTAGTGCTTCCTTTTTCTCCCCTTCTGTTTGAGCTTTTCGAAGGAAGTCCAATGAACAGTTTCATTGCTCGAAACGGAAGTTGTTATTCTCTTTCTTTTGGAGACTTGCTGCTTAAGATTGATACATATTTGTAACATGTTTGGATAGCTATGAATATCGTGATAACTCTAGCATACTTACTTTCTCTGAATGATATTTTCTTTTTCGTCAATTTAAGCGATAATAGATTCAAATTATTACGCGTAGATATTAAAATACTATACATTTAGAAGGATGGTTAAGGCATGATGTGTTTTATGTTGCTCAATGACTTGATCCACCTACGATTTCTTCGGTACATAAAGTCTTACTTTGATAAACAGAAAATAAGACTTCGCATGTCTTATCCTAGACAAGACGAAAAACCAATGTTCGTCATCAAGCCATGCGAACACAGGAATTTCCTTCCTCCGCTTATCTTAATCGAAAGTTGACTTGACTTGATTGTTCCTCCTTTCTTCCTCATTTGACCATTCTTGGGCTCTGCTAATTCAGCTTCAAATGAAAAAAAATACCCCGAGAGCAAAGCAGGCCTCAATAAGTCGCCAATGGTGCATGTAATCTAGTGATTAGTGATGCAATCGAGCTATTAAAAGAGTCTTCAGAGAGAGGGAAAAAAACAATTCTATTTTGAATCCGTAATAGACGTATGAGGGGATCAAATGCACTAACTTAAGTTGCATTTCTTGTATCATCAAGTGTAACATGCGATGTCCTGACGACGAAGACGTAAAAAAGTTTAATAAAGTTTAAAGAAACCGTTCGAGCTTAGTCCATTTCATACTTAAGTGGCCTAAACTTAAGGCTCTCAAATCACATGGGTTGACACCTAAATATTTGCCAGCAAGTCGAAGCTCCATTTTTGTAAAACAGTAATAAAAATAAAAATAATTAATAGTAAGAAGACCAAAAAAAAAAGTTTGAAACGGCATCATTTTGACTTTTCTAAAGCCATGTTAGATTTCGACCAAAAAAAAAAAGGCCACATTAGATCCGTTTGCTTGTTGTTGTCCACGCGAGCCACCATGTACGATTTCTAACGGCGGTCTTGGATGAAACCATGGTAGAGGGTATATTTTGGGACTTCGCTACATGTTTGGAAATTTTTGCAACATGAAAAAAGCTTTGAATTCATAGTTATGGTGGGTATAGTTAAGGTTTTTGGTGGTATTCTCTCTTTTTATTATCTTCAATGTTCATGTAATGGATCTTTTATACATTCATCATCGAATGTGTGACATATGTATTTAGAGATTGTTGCCTAAATGCATTTATTCATCTACTACCCACTTAAAGATGGAAATGTAAAGAAAAAGAAAATTCTATATTGACGATGGACGTGACAAGTATTGATTTAAATGGGCAAATTGACAACTTTTTAGCCAGCCCTTACGCGTGTGCCGCACATATTTTATTCCCAATTCTTCTTCTTCTTCCTTGGGAGCAATGGTGGATGCGACTCTCAGCACATTCACTGCCGCATTTGACGCCATATTTGAACATGTAATTTTGTTGACATTCTTTTTTATTATTTTGGCTTGATAAGATGTGTGCAGCCCCACAAGTTGGGGGTTGCATTTCCTGGAAATGAACCGAGGTCCCATTTTCTTATATTAGACACGTAAAGTCACGCAAACTCAACCCTGTTTTCTTGGTAAAATTTATCTTTTACGATAGCCGAAAAATCCGGTTGATACTAAGGTACACATAGCACAATTATGGTCAAGGCAGAATCTTCCACAAAAGAATAAAAGAGTTTTTCTAGGTGGTGGTTTCTAGGAAGAAAGAAAGTTGGCCGGCTCATGTTGAAATAAAATATAATCGTCTATTTCCCACCTAATGTCCTACATTTGCAAGTGGACAGCGTTAAAGGTGCCAAGACTTTTTAACAAGTTTTGGAAAATTTCAAAGACTCCTTGGATGACCATAATGGCCAATCAATTTTTTTTTTAATCGCTTTGAGATAAAGGAATCGAATTCCTAAATTATTGCAAAATGTTCTATTAGATCCCTTAATTTTGTTTTGTGTGCAACTGGGTTCCTAACATGTGTATTGCTTGAGCCCAAGAGCTCAGGCCCATCATCTAAGACCTGGCCCTTACAATCCGGATCAATTTCAGTGAGCCCAGCAGCTGAGGCTCATCAGATTTCACTCCTTCATGCAGCCCATAGAACTAATGAGTGAAGCCCATAGTTGGAAACCCAAGAGAGAAGGGTACACAGGCCTCGAAGCCCGGCTCCCTAACGGAATTCCTAGCTTTCTGGACGCACCCATACATACGGCAGAGACCGCTTGCCAGTTCACGTCCAGCTCCTCTGTCGATCTAGTTCATTTCCATTGCATTTGTAGTTTAGTTCGTCCTCTCGGTTGATTGGATTCTGGCTCATCGACGCTCATTTGGCTTTTGTTCTCGGCAGTGCTTTCTGTTGCTCAGATCAGGTGAGAATCTCTGTTTTGTTTTTCGTTACAAGCCGAGGATTCCAACTTTAGTCATGGCAGAAAATTAAAGGATCGAAGTTTGCGTTTCTCTCGAACGCATCACAAGCTCACAATTTCAATCTAGGCAGATATGGCATTTCGTGTTACACATATATGATTTTCAGAGATTCATGTGTGTATTGACGTTGAGCCTGAGTTCGTGTTAGGTTTCTTGCTTCCCTCCTTGTGACGCCAAGAGCAAGCTGTAAGAGTTTTTTTGGATGTGGGCTAACATTAATTGATATTATTATCTACCGTTTTATGGGATTGGTCTAATAAGGTAAGATATAAAGATTCTTAATTAATGCAATGTGGATCTGGCTTGTATGGACCGAGTTGAACTGACTTATATCATGAAAGGACCCGGTTGAAAAGTCCATAAATAGCACTCAAGTCTCTACTACAAACTCATACAAAACCTCACGTTAAGAGTGCATACGAATTTGAGTCCCGAGGGGCTATCCCATTAAGTCAGACATAGAGAGGACAATAGAAGAGAAGTTCTTAATTTCAAATTACGTGCACAAATCTCTTTAAATTATTATTATGTTTCTAAATTCTAGTTATGGTGATTTTAGGATGCTGTTTTCGTGACTTATATGCCTAGAACTGGAACTTTCGATTTTTACCCACTTTTGAAAGTTTAGTCTCATATTTGGTTTGCATTCATTGCGACAAGCGTTTCGATCGGTGGCACGCCTCAGGCAGAGGCCACACAAGTCACTGTGGAGGCGTTGTGCAACTCCGTGCGCGGCCACTCGTTGAAGGAGGACGGCACCACGTGCAGGCACTTGGCCAGCACCACCACGTGCAGGCACATGCTGGCACTCGCTTGGCGTGTGCTGCCACGCGCGGAGCGAAGGTGGCAATGCAAGTGGAAACCCAAGCTTGTTTAGAAACCGTCAACCTTCTTTGCGCATGAACTAAAGGAACAGAAGAGAAGTGTTAGACCATATTGTGTTAGAACATATTGAAGAACATTTTGTTTTCCTTCTTTTCCTTTAGTCCCACATAGGAAGAGTACTAGACTCTTCTCCTCTCTCAAGCCTATATAAAGGCTTCTCCATGTACATTGTTACACATACCAAGAGAATACATTCTATCTTCTCTTCATCTTTCTTTCTTTCTTATCAAGAAGTACTTATCTGAATCCGATAGCGTGAACCTGACAAATCTGGTTGCCGATTGGGTAGCCAAAGCACCTATTTCTGCCTTGCCACCGGATAAAAACGTTTTGGTTAAACCATAGATTGCAAATTCAGACGTCAAGCTATGGAATTTCTACAATGGACAAAGGGGTCCTGGACATTATTACACTACAAAAAACAAATACACGTTCAGTCGAGCTAATCTTCGGGGTTCTGTGGAGAATTTGGTTGGCCCGAAATTGCACAATCTTTCAAAAATGGAGACCAGATCCGAGCTCGATAGTTGACGGAGCATGTGCCACGGACAAGAATTTTCTGCTTCGGGGACTCCTCCCGCTTCTGGTGGCTTGAAGTTCAACATCGACGGGTCGATTGTCGATGTGGGAGAGTGATGGAATGGTGGCCGGCATCTACCATGACTCAGTCGGAAAAGTGATCGCTGGGTTCGCGGAGCGGGTCGTCGCAGCTTCGACCATGGAAGTGGAAATCCTAGCTCTGCGGGTTGCTCTATTGTACTTGGAAAGTGAACTGAAGCAAAGTGATCTACAAGCGTACGTGGAGTTCAGTTCTGATAGCTTATCGCACGTGCAAATGATCATGGGCCAAGAAGCATGCCCATGGACACTTCGGCCCATTACAAAAGAATGCAAAGAGAAGCTCGACAGGTCCAGTTCGATTACGTTGACATTTGGCCCACCGGAGTCAAATCAAGTAGTAGATTGGATCGCCATAACCAATCGCAAAAAGGCCGTTCCTCGGAATTGGCTGGCGGTGCCACCGATACCAATGGTATCTTTTGTGTTTGGAAATCCTTTGATGTTTAATGAAATCAATTGTACAAATATCGAGAAACAAGCATCTCTCTTGGGAGCAGGCGAAACTTATTAATCAATTCCTCCAACTCCTCTAAGCCTTTGAGGACTATAAAGTGTGCCGGCGACCATTCATGAACTTCGAGCACAAGAAAGTTCACGAGGCCATCAACAATCTGGATACTAGATGCATCAGAATAAAGAAGGATAAAAGAAGATAGGGCGACTGTCAAATTCATTAGTGGTTCTGGAAAAAAAAAAGAAAAGAAAAGAGGTTTTGGACATGAGAGAAAAATTAGATTGTTGGGCGCTATCCAGAAATTATAGACCCAAGATCTGCAAATGAGATCATCTCCCGATTTCACCGGATATTTCCCATCAAACTCAGACTTGGCATGTAACCTCAATCACCTCGGGTGGTCCAATAGCATGAGGTAAATTTTTTTTTTTTATGGATGAACGATCCATCCTAGTTAATTTCAATGTCTATAGATCTCTAGTTGAATAAAATATATCAATTTATCTCTAAACCCGCCTTGCGAATCTAGTACCGGCGATTCTAATTTTCCCAACCGCATATGGAAGCTGCTTTCTTTTGCTGCAAACAATGTCGTGTGACCTGGAATAGAGTTTCCAAGCTGCTTATCTCTAAGCATAATTGCAAAGACAAATGTGAAAACTTCACTTACCCTCCAATAAAGGATGGGAGTATCATTGATATTCTCTTTCAAACAGATACGCTAAGCCTTGAAATAATGCACCCAAGGATTAGTATTGTGACCAAATTTCATTACAAAATAAAATACCTAGATCCTCCTAATAATACAAACAGAATGCAGTTGTCCACAATTTTATTAAATAAAAAACAAATCCATTATTTTTCTCTTCACATCGAACCAAAAGAAGGCTTCAAGAGTTCGTCTAACAATGTCCTTGCTCTCGATAACCTCGGCAATAGCCTTCTCAACTACGTCTTCGGGGGCGCAACAACGCACATGTGAAGGATGGTATAACTTAGTCAGACAGATGGAAGGAAAGAGGATATCAGAATGACGATCTATTTGTTGATTTGATGTCTCATACAAGTGTAACCTGAAGATCTTTAACTCACCATACAGCGGGATTATAATCACGAGCCAATTTGTTTTCTTAACAGTAGCTCATCCAAGCCAACAAATCAATTACAAACTCCAAATTCATTCCTTGAAAAAATTTCACAAGAGTATGGAAGCTCCTTTGTCACATAGCACCCACATCGGCACAGATGTGTAAGCTTTAACTAGCCCTTCGGTAGAGAGTTTGGAAGCTGTTGACACCTGATTTTTAATCATCTTTTCTCTTTTAAAATTAATAAACAAATCCAAAAAATTCATAAAATCAAAAAATCAACTTTGGGGACCTTGGCCAAGCCTAGAGAACCAATTTTGACCAAAAAATAATTTTTCATATTTTCAGTATTTTTCAATATTTTTATTTTTGGAAATTCATAAAACAAAAGAAAAAATGAGAAAATTGCAAAATTAACTTTGGAAGCCTTCGCCAAGCTTAGGCAACCATTTTTGAGTAAAAAAAATAATTTTCATATTTTTTTGCATTTTTTTAAATATATTTTTTAGAAATTAGGAAAATATTTAATAAATAATAGCATTTGAGCCCACAAAAATACATAAAAATAGTCAATATTTTTCCTTTAAATCCCTTTTCATGTTGGCCATTGCAAATTAAAAAATCCAATTCGGGGTTGTGTATTCCTTCACGAGCATAATCTCGAATCGAGCTTAAAAAAATTCAATTTGAGTCAATTTATTTTCATTTTTCACTTTTAGGAGTTGTGACATTGTTCTCTAATATTCCAAATTTTCATCTTGGCCCAATTATACCCAGAATGACTCAATTTTACAAATAGGGCTTTAATTAAATTTTGCATTATTTTCAATAGGAAGAAATGAACTTAAATTCAACATGCGGTAGGTGTGTCGAAAAATGTGAGGAGATTTGGACTTAAAGAAATATTTCTCCAGGGACTGAATTGCAAATACTTAAAATCTCATGGAGTAGAATATAAATACCTAACACTTGAGGGATTATTTTGTAAATAACAAAAGGAAAAGTTAGTGGAGAAATTAGAATAGAGAAGGGAAGATGGAGATGAAGAAGAGTTAGTAGAATGGGAGATAGATATGGAGAATGGAAGATGAATATGAAGAAGAGTTAGTGGAGAAATTAGAATGGGAGATAAATATGGAGAATGGAAGATGAAGATGAAGAAGAGTTAGTGGAGAAATTAGAATGGGAGATAGAGTTAGTGGAAAAATTAGAATGGGAGATAGATAAGTGTGTTATAAAAGGAGGAAGAAGTGAGCTTGAGAGGGGGAATTTTTTGGAGAGAAAATTTTGGATGTTTGAGAAGGTTTTGGGAGATTGAAGAAAAATTTGAGAGAAAGAAAATACAAAAAGGAAAGAGAGAATTTTGAAGATGATGGGAGTTTAAAGCTAGAGGGTTATCATCATCAATTTCTTCATCGATCAAGAATTCATCCCAGATTTGAAGCTAAGTGTCCCTCTACTCTCTTTGATTTTTTAGTATAAACTAGCTCAAATTTTCTACTCTTCTCCCATTTCCCCATATTTGATTTCATGCAAGAACCAATTATATCCATCAAGCACTTCTCATAATGCCATTAAAGCTAAGTGCCTCTTTCATTGTTCTAATTTTTAATGTGAATTAAATCATATTTTCTCCATTACTCCATTTCTCCATATTTTTATGTCAGGCAAATGATAACTCCAAGTCAACGGTAAATCCCATGGAGGTGTAAAATTGGCGTTGACAAGCTCTTGAGTGCCCATTAAATTTTCAATTGATCCGTCGATGGATTTCGGCCCGAATTGTCAAATCAATTCGTTTTATTTTAAAGAATTTAAACCCCAGAATGTGAAGGGCAGAGCCCGCTCACTGGAGGTCATTTTAAATTTCTGCAATTTAAATTCCTGCACCTTAAACCCCAAAGGAGAGGGCCAAGCCAAGGTTGAGCTATCCATTGGTGGTTTTTATTTATTGTCAATTGCTTCCTGTAATTTAATTTTTGAATCACTAAACCCCAAAAAAGAGTAGCTCGCAGCACTGTACAGAAGTCGTTAACTCACTCCCTCTTTCGGCTTCAGGGAAATACTTAATATTTTGAAAATGCAAAAACAAAATGTCGCTCATATATATTTCATTTAAAAAAGTGAAAATACAAAAAGAGAACACTCCACTAGAGCCTTAGGAATAAACCAAGCATGAGTTGCCAAATTAGGATATCCATGAAATTAAGGTACCGAAAGGGCATTAGTTTTAATTAACTAGTGTAACTAAGTCCCCGAACTCATAATCTCTGATTCGTAGAAGTAATTTAGTTCTCCCGCTAATTTACTTAGGTTTCTAATCAACCTACCAAAAATGATTAGTGGCGACTCCAAATTTTAAAACCATTTGAACAAAAAACCAAAGTCGCGATTTGGTAGAGTTTGGGAGAGCTCGAACTAGGTTAGTTAATTTAATCAATTAATCTGGTAATCCATTAACCTAAAAAATGAATTTTAGGTCGCGACAGATTGGCGACTCCGCTGGGGACTGGTATTTTTGAATTTTCGAAAAAAGGAGATACTGATTAGAGTACTTGAATTTTTCGAAATTTTAAAAGCCTTAGTGGACTTAGGCCGATAAAAATTTCATGGATATCTCGCTTTTGGCGATCTTGGTTGCGACTCATTTTTTAGGTGTTAAATGGTCTTGCAGATGGGTGTTATAAGGGGTGGAGTGTTTGATTAACCCTTTGTTTTGTAGGCTTGGTGTGGGAATTTGAATTTAATTTTTGCACATTTTTGAAGCGGTGTTTGAATTTAATTACTGTGCATGATTAATTGCTTTAGCACTACATCACACACGTCCCGTGGCCGGACCTGGGCCACTAGTTTTAGGATGGTATTGTGATTTGGTTTTAGCGTTCGGCGTGAGATCACGTCGAAAGTTAGCCCAGATTCAATCCCGAACCTCTTTTCAAAAATGAGTTTAAAAGTTAGGCCTTCGGCTTGGTAAGATTACAAAAGCAGTGGTTTTAATTTTTAGCTCGAGCAGCCGAAGTGGGAAGGTCCAGCTAATCCTGATTACGTCGTAGAGGATCACGGCTAATCTTGATTATGTGCGTAAGATTGTCGTCTTGCTGTAAGTCTTTCGCTTCAATTTTTCAGCCTTTAGAGTAGATAGGTTAAGATTTAAACTCACGATTCATGTGCATGTCTATGTGACCTACATGGTATTTTTCACGGTGAAAGTAAGTTTTCTAAACTCTTGTATTTATTTTTGGTCGGTCCATGTAGGTGTCGGTTAAATTTCGAACTTAACATCATAGTCATTGTTCAAAAGAAATTAAAAATTAAATTGGTGTCCTATTTTTCAAAAATGAATGTAAAAAAGAAATCCCTTTCGGAAGTTTTATTGACCAATAAAATTTTTGTCACATCTTTCCTGCTCTAATAGAAGTAAAATTTTCTTGACAAATTTACCCGTGAAGTTTCATTTTGATAAAAGAAAGAAAAAAAGATTCATTCGGGGAAATTTGCTAAATATCAAAGGATTTTATCACATTTTTTCTAAACTGTAAAATCTGCAAGAAAATTCTTTCTGAGAAATTCATCCATATTTTTCAAAGAATGTTTTCTCTAATTTCTCATAAAATTAAGAAAAATAAAACTGAACTAATTTAGGAATCATGGACCGACCTCTTTTGGATGACATACTGATTATTTCCTTTACTTTTGCAGGGAACTACAGGTACCCCAGGCGAAAGTAAAATTGGGTTCAATAATATATCAGGAATAATCTTGAAAAATACGAAAGGACGGATAATTACTGATGCCTCAACCGATAATCCTGGGGGTAAGCGAAGAAGTCCCGGACACAGAATCATGTCAATCAGTCAGAACGTATGGGCCATGTATATCGATGGAGAAGTGAATTGGCTTATTACTAGACATGGCCCACATGCGTTTCTACCAACGCTACAAGCGGCCGACACGAGCAAGTGGACGCCGAAAGAGGCAGGAGATGAGTGAAGTGGGGGAAACAATAGGTGGCATGAGTTATTACCAGCGCACTGATCGAGTTGTCACAGCGTTATTGTTCGTGGGGGCCACCGCCGAACCCTTCATCAGTGTTCTCGATATCATCGTCTGGAGCGATTAATAAGAACACCAAGAAGAACATTAAGCCTCGACGTCTTCGGTACCTCAAATCGTTCTGTTATGCTATGCGAAAGAAACAATAGCAGGAAAATTAAACAAAAAACACGTGGAGCTTTTCTCTCATACATCAACAGGTTTTACAATAGCTCACTGGGGAGGAAAGGTAAAGCCAAACTGGGCCCTGATAACCATTACGAAAAAGCTCAGCTGACTCTCCAAACAGTTGATGCTCTGGGTGCACCGAGCACTCTCGGAATTAAGCTCCGCGAGCCTAAAGAAGAGGCGATCGCGCTTCTCCTTAGCCTGGGCTATACTGGCCTCATAATGCTCGACGGCAAACTCCAGGTCCGAAATCGCCGCCCTCTCGAAAGCAATGTCTGCCGTAATGTCATCAAGTCTCTCCTGCAGCCAACCGCATTTGCACCTCATCACAATATTGCCCGGCTCCTGTTCGGAGTAAGTTCGGACCAAGGCCAGACGGTCCACCAACTTTCCCCTCTCACGAACCAACCACGAAAGCTGATCGTTGGCAAACTTGAGGGCTTTCTTGTGATTATCAGCCATAAATGTGACTGTTTCCAGACGCTCGTGCCGGTCTTGGTAACGAGCTTTCACGACGGCAGTCACAAGGACCGTCTCATAAGCGCGGTTATAGGCAGCCAGAAAATTGATGAAGAGGGTCGAGAAGTTCCGATACTCCTTCCCCAGTTGGGTACCCTCAACAGAAGCAGCGTCCACGGTCCTGAATAAACCGAGGATTTCAGCCTCAACGGTAGAGTTTTTGGCTATATGAGCGTAACCTCTACCAAGAAGATTGTAGAGTCTCTCCCACCCAGCCAGGACTTCGGCGGATAAGGTATGGTTAGGAGAATTGGCCATTTTTGAAAGCAGAATACGAAAGAAAGGGGGAGAGAGGTGAGGCAGATGAGCGGAATGCGAAGATGGTAATCTGCTTTGAAGTAAATATTGATTTCATAGTGACAGTATCAACCAGTCAAGATTTCTCTTATCTACCATTCTCTATTCCCCATCAGATGGCGACCTCGAGCCAAGCGAGTCCGAAATCTCCGCAGAAAGTTTGATGAGACACCGCCACTTTGAAAAAGAAGACGGAAAGACGAGCTGAGTGGAAGACACGGCAAACGTTAGCGAAAAGGAGATACAACTCATCTTCATTGGAGGACCCGCCAGTAAATCGACGTTGGAAATCTTGACAGGGGCCCTCTACCACGAAAAGAAAGAAGAAGACAAACTGAGCGATAAACAAGGATTTCCCCTTTGATCAAAAGCTGAATGTCAGATTTTCCCCTCGGTAAATCTAATAGCACTGCCCGTGAAGGGGGAAGTCGTTGCTATTGCCAGAGAGAGAATTTGTCCTCATTTAATAGTGAGGGTTCATCTGCACGAACTCGCAGGAGAAAGATAGAGAGGAAGGAATTCTCGTGGGAGAGGAATTCAAAACCTTCACCATCAAAGCATTGGCTTTCAAAGCCTGTTACGAGAAGCCATCGACGATCCCGTGATCCCTCAAGTCCAAGAAGACATCCTGAGGTGGTCTCGAATCGGCAGTCCTAGATCTTGAAATATGTCGAGCATTAGGGAAACGGGCGCTTATTCAACCCTGGTCGAAGCTGATGAAGTTCCTTACCCTGAGGGTCTACTGGTCATGGCCATTGACGGTAATCCAGTCTCTCTGTCAATCCTTGTTACCGTATTAAGAAAATGCCGATATAAGGTTTTAGCTCAAGTAAAGGCGACAAAGGCCTTAGAAGTATTAAGAAGGAGTAGTGACCAGTTTGATATCATCCTCACCGCCATGGTAGGGATTGGCATGGATGTTTTCACTCTCTTGGAATTCATCAATTCTAAATTAAACATGCCAGTCGTCGTAATATCGGCAAGCGATGATCAGCAAGCCATAATGAAGGCTATCTTACACGGGGCCCAAGACGTCGTAACGAAACCAGTTAGGGTTCGGGTGCTTCAAAACATATGGCAGCATGTGGTAAGGAAGCAATTGCACGACCAAGAGAACAATCATCAAGCCTTCAATATTGTTCCAAGCAACTGGAAAAAGAAGATGAGTTGGTCTCCCGAGCTGCATCGTATGTTTGTTAATGCAGTTCAGCAGCTAGGAATCGATTCGGCACTGCCGCAATATATACTGGAAATTATAAAGGTAGAGGGACTCACTAAAGCAAATGTTTCGAGTCATCTTCAGAAGTACAGAAAAAGGGTGAGAGAACATACAGCTCAGAATCAAGAAAACCAAGGCGGGACTGATCCAAGCCTGAACGTCAAGTCTCCTCGCCACCAAGCTAGTAGTCGTGCCATCAATCCCCCAGGCGTTAATCAAAGTATCCCCCAGAATCACGCTAATGCTCTTCAAGAGTATTGACCGCAGGGGCAGTGTGTTCAGATTCCTTGGTCTGAACACCAACCTGTGGTTAGAATTCATCCCACGATCAGCGCGCCTGCGCAGCTAGAGAATCACACAAGAAGTTATCCTGAGCACTTCCACTTCTCTAATCCTCGAATGGAAGGAGTTATTGGCAGCATGACAGTTGGTGATCCCCACACTTTCTGGAGTAATGATGAAAACTCCAGCTCGAGAAGTCAAATTGCTCATGGCGAGGACAGAATGAGAAATCTACCTTCAGCATTTGCCAACAATAATGCCCAATTCGAGCATCAGTTGCTGGAAGGTTCAAGAGATTACCTAGATGATGAGCTTACTGCCCTGGTCAACCAGTTTAGGGTTGACAGACGTCCGAAGCCGCAATCAGGAGCCAATGAGTAGTGACTCTCAAACATCGGTCATCCACACCCGAACCAGCACGAGACTAGCTGATTATCGAAGAGCCGCAGGAGAGGCAGAACTGACCTTGAATAAGTGCACCTTTCATTTCATGCTTAATTCCCCTGCGTATGATATTTTCCAGCTTTCTAGGTGTCTAGATTTAATTCAGGGGCAATGGGGTAATTTGTTTTTTATCCCGTCGAATGCGTGAATCCCTTTTTATGCTAGACTCAGGGCGGATCAATTTGTGGCAACGTCGCTGACTGCCATAATGAGAAATGTTGAATGGCCTCACGTAGGGAAATTTCAAGTGAAAAGCCCAAGCGAGCTCGAAGACGGGTAACTGTGTGTCGTTCCAATTTATCCTCAATCGTTGTAAAATGCTAAATTGGATTTGTTCCATTCTCACCCAGGTGATTGCAAATTGCCCCAAGAGTGTCGCAAAATGAAATGACCCAATGGAATGCGATAGGATTCATTTGCCTTGAAGGTAACTTTAAAATTAAAGGAGCTCTCCGATCCACGGACCCGATGGCATAGAAAATGATGATGATCCAAGGCAACTCGAAAGAAAACAAGGCCCAACTAAGCAAAGCACTTATGTGGCAAGCTCAAAGTGAAGGGCAACTCGAGACATACAATCTAATCCAGTCCAAATGAAAGAACTTCCTCAATTCAAATTCAATGGAAGTACACACAAGGGTAAAAGAGTATCGTTCCAATTTTTCTAGAATATGAAGAACATATACTGCCGCATTCCCTTTCATTTTTGCAGGGGAAGTCTCTACTGGCCAGATTTTCCTGTCTACCATTCCCTATCAGTATCACCTCCGCTACTCGTCTCCAATCTCGAGCCAAGCAGATTCGACATCTTTGCAAAAAAAGTTTGAGGGGACGCCACCACTTTGAAAAAGAGAGAAAAAAAAATGAGCCGAGTGGCAGACAAAGAAATTTTCGGCAGAAAAGAAGAGACGGCTCGTCTTTATTGAGGGACTCGCCAACAAAATCGACAATGGAGATAACGAAGATGGGCCCCCTATCACGAAAAGATGGAAGGAGATGAGCCGAGCAAGAGACACGATAAGAAAAGAGGATTGAGAAAGGCCGGACTCTCGAGAGAAGCAATACAGTTGCTAAACCCACGCTTAATTTTAAGAGAGACACCATGCTCGGAAGAGGGCCTTAAGGCATAGGCAATTGTCGCGACCCTCTAAAAATATTTTTAAATTTTAAAGGGGTTAACGGATTATTAGGTTAATTAGATTTGACTAACCTAACGCGGACCCTCCCAAGCCCTACCGAATCGCAACTTTGGTTTTTGTTTAAATGATTTTGAAATTTGGAGTCGCCACTAATCGTTCTTGGTAGGTCGATTAGAAACCTAAATAAATTAGCGGGAGAACTAATTTATTCCTGCGAACCAGAGATTATGAGCTCGGGGACTTGGTTACACTAGTTAATTAAAACTAATGCCCTTTCGGTACCTTAATTTCATGGATATCCTAATTCGGCAATTCAGGCTTGGTTCATTCCTAAGGCTCTAGTAGGGTATTCTCTTTTGTGTTTTCACTTTTTAAATAGGATGCATTGATGGTATATATTTTTATTTGTTATATTTTTTTAAGTGTTAAAGATTCCCTGAAGCCGAAAGAGGGAGTGTGTTAACGACTTCTGTGCGGTATTACGACCTACTCATCTTTTGAGTTTGATGATTCAAAAATTAAATTATAGGAAGTACATGACAGTGAATAAACACCTCCAATGGGAGGCCTAGCATTGGCTTGGCTCTTCCCTTTGGGATTTAAGGTACAGGTATTTAAGTTGCAAGTATTTAAACTACTGTAAATAAAAACCTCCAATGGGAGGCTAAGCATTGGCTTGGCTCTTCCCTTTGGGATTTAAGGTACAGGTATTTAAGTTGCAGGTATTTAACTACTGTAAGTAAAAACCTCCAATGGGAGGCTAAGCATTGGCTTGGCTCTTCCTTTTGGGATTTAAGGTACATGTATTTAAGTTGCAGGTATTTAACTACTGTAAGTAAAAACCTCCAATGGGAGGCTAAGCATTGGCTTGGCTCTTCCCTTTGGGATTTAAGGTACAGGTATTTAAGTTGCAGGTATTTAACTACTGTAAGTAAAAACCTCCAATGGGAGGCTAAGCATTGGCTTGGCTCTTCCCTTTGGGATTTAAGGTACAGGTATTTAAGTTGCAGGTATTTAACTACTGTAAGTAAAAACCTCCAATGGGAGGCTAAGCATTGGCTTGGCTCTTCCCTTTGGGATTTATGGTGCAGGTATTTAAATTGCGGATGGACTTTGTCCTCTCCATTCTGGAGTATGAATTCTTTAAAATAAAATACAACGAATTGATTCAACAATTTGAAATTTGTGCGCGTTTGAGGACTCCTCCAAGTCGATTTTGTGCTTCTATAGGGTTGACCATTAATATAAAGCTGCGGCTTCCTGACATAAAATAGAGTGAAGTGTCAGTATACAAAATATGTGCTAATCTGCACCTAAAACCAGAAGAGTGGAAAGAGTACTTATCTCCCATTTTTTTGGGAGGGATTTTTATAATTGATTTTCGCTCTCTATGTTCCCAATATAGAGAGTTTCTTTTGAATTAAGAGGGACTTTTAGTCACAAATCAGTTGAGAAATCGGTGGACAGCTTAGGAGCTTGTCTGGGCCGATTTTTTCATCTCTACGAGATTTTTGCTGTTGACGTAGAGATATCCTTCTCCTGACATAAAATATGGGGAAAAAAAGAGATGGAAAAAGTGTATACAATTTGTGCTAATTTGCGAGTAAAATCATAAATAAATGAATAAATAAAAACACTTAGCTCGAATTTGCTTGCTCGTTGACGAGGATGAACTCTTGATTTATATTGATCGATGAAGGAATTTGTGATGATAACCCCTAGCTTTAAACTCCCATCATCTTCAAAATTCTCTCTCTTTTGGTATTTTCTTTTTCTCGAATTTTTCTTCAATCTCCCAAAACTCTCTCAAACATCCAAAATTTCCTCTCCAAAAAATTCTCCCAAACACTTCAAATTTTCTCTCCCAAGAATTCTCTCAAACACTTCAAATTTTCTCTCCAAAAAATCCCTTCTCAAGCTCACTTCTTCCTCCTTTTATAACCTACTCATCTATCTCCCATTCTAATTTTTCCACTAACTCTATCTCCCATTCTAATTTCTCCACTAACTCTTCTTCATTTTCATCTTCCATTCTCCATCTCTATCTCACATTCTAATCTCTCCACTAACTCTTCTTCATCTTCATCTTCCCTTCTCCATATTTATCTCCCATTCTAATTTCTCCACTAACTCTTCTTAATCTCCATCTTCCCTTCTCTATTCTTATCTTTCATTTTAATTTCTCTACTAACTCTTCTTCATCTCCATCTTCCATTCTCTATTCTTATCTTATTTTCTCCATCCATTCTTCTCCAACTTCTCTTCTTCATCTCCTCTTCTTCATCTTCCCTTCTCTATTCTAATTTATCCACTAACTCTTCTTTTTATTATTTGTAAAATAATCCTTCAAGAGTTAGGTATTTGCACTCTAGTCCTTGAATTTTAAGTATTTACAATTCAGTCCCTGAAAAAAATATATTTCTTTAAGTCCAAATCTCCTCACAATTTTTGACACACCAAAATTTACCACATGTCAAATTTAAGCTCATTTCTTGTCGCTGAAAATAATGCATAATTTAATTAAAGCCCTTTTGCAAAATTAAGTCATTCTGGGTATAATTGGGCCAAGATGAAAATTTAAAATATTAGAAGACAATGTCACAACTCATAAAAAGTGAAAGTTAAAAATAAGTTGACTCAAATTAAATTTTTTTAGGCCCGATTCGAGATTATACTCGTGAAGGAACACGTGACTCGAATTGGATTTTTCTGAATTTGCGATGGTCAATATGAAAATAGATTTAAAATAAAAATATTAACTATCTTTGTGTATTTTTTGGCCTCAAATGTTATTTTTCCAAAATTTTCAAATATTTTTGTATTTTTTTTAAAAAAATTAAAATATATATAATATGAAAAATTATTTTTTGGTCAAAATTCGTTCCCTAGGCTTGGCTAAGGTTCCCAAAGTTGATTTTTCAATTTTATGAATTTTTATGGATTTTTTATTTCTTTAGCAATAGAAAAAAATGATTAAAAATCAGGTGTTAACAGCTGCCCCTCTTTGAAAGGAAGCTCGGTAGAGGTTCATTTCAAAGACGAGATGACACCTGGATTCTTATCGACTCAATACAAGTAAATAAAAAGAGTCGTGACATGATTGTTCCACTGAAAATGAAATGAGAACCTAAGGATTCGTTATATAAAAAAAACTTTAGGGTGGTTGAACTTGAACCCGTATGGTGGATCAACCCATGGTAGATTCCTAATAAAAGGATTCTACTGATTAAAAATTGAATTAAAATTTGACCCGTATGGTGGGTCATACCATTTGACCCGTATGGTGGGTCGTACCATGGTAGATTCCTAATAAAAGGATTCTACTGATTAAATTTTGATTGAGATTTGACCCGTATGGTAGGTCACCACGTGGAGATACCTGTAAGAAGGACTTGGTGCCTGTAGAAAGGACTTGGTGCCAGTAAAAAGGACTTGGTGCTTTGCCTGTAAGAAGAACTTTGTGCCTGTAAGAAGGACTTGCTTTGCCTGTAAGAAGGACTTTGTTTGCCTGTAAGAAGGACTTTGTTTTGCCTGTAAGAAGGACTTACTTTGCCTGTAAGAAGGACTTGATTTGCCTGTAAGAAGGACTTTGTTTGCCTGTAAGAAGGACTTTATGCATGTAAGAAGGACTTGATTTGCCTATAAGAAGGACTTTATGCCTGTAAGAAGGACTTTGTGCCTGTAAGAATGACTTGATTTGCCTGTAAGAAGGACTTTGTGCCTGTAAGAAGGACTTTGTGCCTGTAAGAAGGACTTGATTTGCCTGTAAGAAGGACTTTGTGCCTGTAAGAAGGACTTGGTTTGCCTGTAAGAAGGACTTAGTTTGCCTATAAGAAGGACTTGGTGCCTATAAGAAGGACTTGGTTTGCCTGTAAGAAGGACTTGGTTTGCCTGTAAGAAGGACTTTATGCCTGTAAGAAGGACTTGGTGCCTGTAAGAAGAACTTAGTTTGCCTATAAGAAGGACTTTATGCCTGTAAGAAGGACTTGATTTGCCTGTAAGAAGGACTTGTTTTGCCTGTAAGAAGGACTTGTTTTGCCTGTAAGAAGGACTTGATTTGCCTGTAAGAAGCACTTTGTGCCTGTAAGAAGGACTTGGTTTGCCTGTAAGAAGGACTTGGTTTGCCTGTAAGAAGGACTTGGTGCCTGTAAGAAGAACTTGGTTTGCCTATAAGAAGGACTTTATGCCTGTAAGAAGGACTTGATTTGCCTGTAAGAAGGACTTGTTTTGCCTGTAAGAAGGACTTGATTTGCCTGTAAGAAGGACTTTGTGCCTGTAAGAAGGACTTGTTTTGCCTGTAAGAAGGACTTGTTTTGCCTGTAAGAAGGACTTGATTTGCCTGTAAGAAGGACTTTGTGCCTGTAAGAAGGACTTTGTGCCTGTAAGAATGACTTATTTTGCCTGTAAGAAGGACTTGATTTGCCTGTAAGAAGGACTTTGTGCCTATAAGAAGGACTTGATTTGCCTGTAAGAAGGACTTGGTTTGCCTGTAAGAAGGACTTATTTTGCCTGTAAGAAGGACTTGGTGTACCTCAAAGGGTGCCATTCTGGAATCTGGAAAGATCGGGAATCCTGCAGAAGCTCAAACCCAAATTATATTATCCTGTCGCTTTAGGAATAAACCAAAGAGGCAGAGATCAAAAGGTCTCGAACATTTCTGTCCTTGAGACAAATCATGCTTTATTGAAGAAGGTGGATACCTGTATGTACTGCAATGGATTCGAGTACCCCAACAACCGTCAGAATTCATTCTCTTGAAAGGTTCAGGTTGAAGATATACTTACCTGAGAATTTGGAAGAAATGCTTGGTGGCTTCTCGACAACCAGGCTTGTTCATTCAATAATCGCTGAATGAATTTCAAGACTTTGGAAGGTAGTTTGAACATTGGGAATGTGTTGCCTGTTAGGCAGTATCAGAGGTAACATGTGCAAGCATTTTCATCAATGAGTTGATCGGTTCATGTAAAACTATTCAACCAAGTCGGCAATGATTAGAAGTAGTCTGTGTGATAACTCATGATGCAATCAATCCAAATATGGATCATGCAAAACTATTCTGTCAAGCTTGCATTACCAATTCTGTTTAAGGAGGTTCTCATAGTATGAACGCCTCGAATGTAATCTGAATGGGGGACTTTAGTCCGAAGGGGCTTTCTCTCACTCTAGAGAAAGGCTGTTTATCTGTAGATTAAAATGTTAGACCCGTGTGTAGAAATGGTTTAACTTTCCTCATCCTGTTATGCCCCATTTTGCACATTTGATGTCTCTTATGCAGTTTATGCTCTAAGTTGGAGTTGGTAAATTAAACATGCGGAATAATCATACATAATTCGTGAAATGTGTAAACACAATGCAGATGTGACAATTTTTTAGCATAATGTGTGTTTATATAATGTGCAAATATGGGCGGATTTGAATTGCCCCTGGTATGTGGGCGGACCGAACAAATTGGGAAGCCTACTCCTTATGTCGATGGGCGGTTCATCTCAACTTTGCCCCTGTGCGATGAAGCATATGGGTGATGGAGCATTTCGGTTTGCTTAATAACAGCGACCGCCGTGGTTTAGTGGTTGAATGCCCCTGCAAAAAGCAGAGAAATTATTCTTGAAATCAAACGAGATAAGGAAGACGTATTTGCTTTTTTTGCTTCAGAACTTGTGATTAATTTGCCCCATTTTTCACCAAAATAGATCTTGTCATATGATCATAATTTTCTTTTGGATTTGTCTCCTTCAACATGTTAAATGTTAGTGTAAATATTTCCTGTAGAAAGAAAAGGAGACATGTCAACCAGTATTAAAAGGGGTAAATTGGAAACGATACTGATTTACCTTTCGTCTTGAATGCCTTGCACGAGTCTCTTACCAATTTTGCTGGATTGAATTTTCCTCAACTTTTGTTAGGCACCTCACCATTATCGCAAGACTATAGTAAAATACTGAATTTGATATTACTCGTCGAGTATTCCTGTTTTTTGGTAAGGTCGTCAAGTATTCCTGTTTGTTAAAAAAAATGCACAAAAAGTTGTTTCATTTATTTATAATACATACAACATTCCCCACCCTCGGGGATCGAACTCGGGATATTTCGGACCTACTATCATCCCCCATACCATTCGGTCCATTGGACCGTAGGTGTCCATGGGGCTATCCTTTCAAAGGTTAATCTTTGGGGATAAAACAGCCCTGTTGTATCACCTTGGGTCATGTTACGGTATTTCTCGAGATAATTTGCAATCCCTGTTAAGAATGGAATAAAACAATTCAGGA
The DNA here is from genome assembly GCA_016432845.1 of Psidium guajava. Lineage (NCBI taxonomy): Eukaryota > Viridiplantae > Streptophyta > Magnoliopsida > Myrtales > Myrtaceae > Psidium > Psidium guajava. The sequence continues at coordinate 30,735,693 of CM028229.1, read as the reverse complement.
CTTGTGATGATTATGAACAAATTAGAACGATACAGAATTACCTATGTCTGAGATTTGTTCGGGTCTCTCGTTCGCACTTTCCTTTGTCTGAAGCTGATCATTCCGTGGTAATGTCCACGAGTTGATTTGCCCCAATTTAGTCTAACCAAGGAATTTCGTTTTTGGGTCTTTTTGCAAATTCCTGAAAATATGAGGGGTTTAATTTTAAAACATGGGTAGTTCGAGGGTAACTTGAAACGATACGGGTTTACCCTTCGGATTTACGCGGATTTCTTCTCGATATTAATTTTTTCGAGTTTGGTGCGGTAACGGCTCCGAGCATTTAATAAGGGGGAAAGGGAAATGATTACTTCTAGCTTGTGCATTGATTTTGGACATCGATAAAAGGTGAGAACGTGCGATGAAACTAAGTAGACGTATTCGTCCAGGTTTGATCTTCTTCCCTTTGCAGGTTCTTGAGTGATCAGCTAGCGTTGTTTCGGATCAGGTACGCGTCGGCTGTGTTGCAGGTCCCGTGATCACTAGTTTTGAAATACAGGATCCGTATGCACATTAAAGCCCTGGTGCTTCATCAGCATCAAATTGCCTGATCATGGCGGCGAGTTCGTCGCCAATGCCACTTGCCTGGTGATGATACCTCACCTCCTCCTCAGAAGGCATCCATGCTGGTCCTATAGTCTCGGTCTTTTTGTGTCTTGCTCCAACAGAACTTGATCCTGCTATGAACTGATCTAACTCACCTCTTAAACGTGCATTTTCGATCCTCAGAAAATGTATTTCATCGAGGGTGATGAGAGTATTGCAGTTGGGGTAGGTGGCGGAGGCAAAAGCCTCTTTATATATCTTGTTCTCCGCTCGGAGGTTTTCATTTTCAACTCTTAGAAATTCGGCTTCGTTGTGCTCATGACGAGTCTTCATTCGGGTTCGTCTATTTTGAAACCAGAACTTGATTTGTGAAGGTTCAAGTCCTAGCTCTTGACTCAGTTCCATTTTCTGTTTGCCGCCTGGCATAGGGCACGTTCTGAAGAAATCTTCAAGCTTTCGTACTTGCTCCTCAGTATGGCGACGGTAACGCTTCTTTTGACCTTTACCGTTGTTGTCCTTATCCTTATCGGGCTCTTGGACGTCGTCAGTGGAAGGGCCGGACTCCATAGGCTCGATCCCAAACATGGCTTCGAACTCTTCCTCTCCCATATTCAGCAAGTAACGATAACTTTCAAGTGTGTTGGGTTGAGACATCTTTGATTTGGTTAACGATTTCTCAAAGTTTGATATCTCTTCTTGTATTTTCACTCTCTGGATTTTTCTTGGAGATTGCGTATGCTTTAAGAGTCTCTCTTTCGAGCACGAATGAGAATTATCAAGAAGATGCCTCCTTTAAAATTAGACGTGGGTTTTCCAACTGTATTGCCTCTCTCGAGTGTTCTGGCTTTCTCGATTTTCTTTTCATCGTATCTCTCGCCCAGCTCGTCTCCTTCCATCTTTCCGTGGAAGGGGGCCCCTTGTTGCTGTCTCCACCGTCAATTTGCTGGCGAGTTATTCAATAAAGACGAGTCGTATCTCTTTTCTACCGAAAATGTCTTTGTCTCCCACTCAGCTTATTTTTTATCCTTTCTTTTTCAAAGTAGTGGCGTCCCGTCCAACTTTTCCGTAGAGACGTCGGATTTACTTGGCTCGAGATTGGAGACGAGTAGCGGAGGTGATACTGATAGGGAATGGTAGACAGGAAAATCTGGCCAGTAGAGACTTCCCCTGCAAAAATGAAAGAGAATGCGGCAGTATATGTTCTTCATATTCTAGAAAAATTGGAACGATACTGTTTTACCCTTGTGTATACTTCCATTGAATTTGAATTGAGGAAGTTCCTTCATTTGGATTGGATTGAATTGTATGTCCCGAGTTGCCTTTCACTTTGAGCTTGCCACATATGTGCTTTGCTTAGTTGGGCCTTGTTTTCTTTCGGGTTGCCTTGGACCATCATTACTTTCCATGCCATCGGGTTCGTGGACCGGAGGGCTCCTTTAATTTGAAGGTTACCTTGAAGGCGAATGAGTCCTATCGCATTCCATTGGGTCATTTCATTTTGCGACACTCTTGAGGCACTTTGCAATCCCCTGGGTGAGAATGGAACAAATCCAATTTAGCATTTTGCAACGATTAAGGGTAAATTGGAACGACACACAGTTACCCGTCTTCGAGCTCGCCTGGGCTTTTCACTTGAAATTTCCCTACGTGAGGCCATTCAACATTTCTCATTATGGCAGTAAGCGACGTTGCCACAAATTGATCCGCCCTAAATCTAGCATAAAAAAGGGATTCACGCATTCGACGAGATAAAAAAACAAATTACCCCATTGCCCCTGAATTAAATCTAGTCACCTAGAAAGCTGGAAATATCATACGCAGGGAAATTAAGCATGAAATGAAAGGTGCACTTATTCAAGTCAGTTCTGCCTCTCCTGTGGCTCTTTGATAATCAGCTAGCCTCGTGTCGGTTCGGGTGTGGATGACCGATGTTTGAGAGTCCTTACTCACTAGCTCCTGATCGCGGCTTGGGACGTCTGTCAACCCTAAACTGGTTGACCAGGGCAGTAAGCTCATCATCTGGGTAATCTCTTGAACCTTCCAGCAACTGATACTCGAATTGGGCATTGTTGTTGGCAAATGCTGGCGGTAGATTTCTCATTCTGTCATCGCCATGAGCAATTTGACTTCTCGTGCTGGAGCCTTCATCATTACTCGAGAAAGTGTGGGGATCACCAACTGTCCTGCTGCCAAGAACTCCTTCCATTCGAGGATTAGAGAAGTGGAAGTGCTCAGGATAATTTCTTGTCTGATTCTTTGGCTGCGCAGGCGCGCTGATCATGGGATGAATTCTAGCCACAGGTTGGTGCTCAAACCAAGGAATCTGAATACACTGCTCCTGCAGTCTATACTCTTGAAGAGCATTAGGGTGATTCTGGGGGATACTTTGATTAACGCCTGGGGGATTGATGGCATGGCTACTAGCTTGGTTGATGATGGGAAGTGGCTCGCCCCATGCTAACCTGGGGAACTTATGGTGGCGAGGAGACTCGACGTTCAGGCTTGGATCAGTCCCGCCTTGGTTTTCTTGATTCTGAGCTGCATTGTGTTCTCTCACCCTTTTTCTGTACTTCTGAAGATGACTCGAAACATTTGCTTTAGTGAGTCCCTCTACCTTCATAATTTCCAGTATATGTTGCGGCCGTGCCGAATCTATTCCTAGCTGCTGAACTGCATTAACAAACATACGATGCAGCTCGGGAGACCAACTCATCTTCTTTCTCCAGTTGCTTGGAACAAAATTGAAGGCTTGATGCTTGTTCTCATGGTCGTGCAATTGCTTCCTTACCACGTGCTGCCATATGTTTTGAAGCATCTGAACTCTAACTGGTTTCGTTACGACATCTTGGGCCCCATTTAAGACAGCCTTCATTAGGGCTTGCTGATCATCGCTTGCCGATATTACGAGGACTGGCATGTTTAATTTAGAATTGATGACTTCCAAGAGAGTGAAAACATCCATGTCAATCCCTACCATGGCGGTGAGGACGATATCAAACGGGTCACTACTCCTCCTTAATATCTCTAAGGCCTCTGTCGCCTTTGCTTGAGCTACAACCTTATACCGGCATTTTCTTAATACTGTAACAAGGATTGACAGAGAGACTGGATTACCGTCAATGGCCATGACCAGTAGACCCTCAGGGTAAGGAACTTCATCAGCTTTGACCAGGGTTGAACATGCGCTCGTTCCCCTGACACTCGACATATTTCTGGATCTAGGACTGCCGATTCGAGACCGCCTCGGGATGTCTTCTCGGACTTGAGTGATCACGAGATCGTTGATGCCTTCTCGTAACAGGCTTTGAAAGCCGATGCTTTGATGGTGAAGGTTTTGAATTCCTCTCCCACGAGAACTCCTTCCTCTCTATCTTTCTCCCGCGAGTTCTTGCGAATGAACTCTGACTATCAAATGGGGACAAGTTCTCTCTCTGGCAATAGCAACGACTTCCCTCTTCACGGGCAGCGCTATTAGATTTTCCGAGGGAGAAAATCTGATATTCAGCTTTTGATCAAAGGGGAAATCCTTGTTTCTCGCTCAGTTTGTCTTCTTTTTTCTTTTCGTGATAGAGGGCCCCTATCAAGATCTCCACCGTCGATTTACTGGCGGGTCCTCCAATGAAGACAAATCGTATCTCCTTTTCGCTAACGTTTGCCGTGTCTTCCACTCAGCTCATCTTTCCGTCTTCTTTTTCAAAGTGGCGGTGTCTCGTCAAACTTTCTGCGGAGATTTCGGACTCGCTTAGCTCGCAGTCGCCATCTGATGGGAATTCGAGCCAACGAGGGTGGTGCCAATAGAGAATGGTAGATAAGAGAAATCTTGACTGGTTGATACCGTCACTATGAAATCAATATTTACTTCAAAGCAGATTACCATCTTCGCATTCCGCTCATCTGCCTCACCTCTCTCCCCCTTTCTTTCGTATTCTGCTTTCAAAAATGGCTAATTCTCCTAACCATACCTTATCCGCCGAAGTCCTAGCTGGGTGGGAGAGACTCTACAATCTTCTTGGTAGAGGTTACGCTCATATAGCCAAAAACTCTACCGTTGAGGCTGAAATCCTCGGTTTATTTAGGACCGTGGACGCTGCTTCTGTTGAGGGTACCCAACTAGGGAAGGAGTACCGAAACTTCTCGACCCTCTTCATCAATTTTCTGGCTGCCTATAACCGTGCTTATGAGACGGTCCTTGTGACCGCCGTCGTGAAAGCCCGTTACCGAGACCGGCACGAGCGTCTGGCAACAGTTACGTTTGTGGCTGATAATCACAAAAAGGCCCTCAAGTTTGCCAACGATCAGCTTTCGTGGGTGGTTCGTGAGAGGGGAAAGTTGGTGGACCGTCTGGCCTTGGTCCGAACTTACGCCGAACAGGAGCCAGGCAATATTGTGATGAGGTGTAAATGTGGTTGGCTGCAGGAGAGACTTGATGACATTACGGCAGACATTGCTTTCGAGAGGGCAGCGGTTCCGGACCTGGAGTTTGCCGTTGAGCATTACGAGGCCACTATGGCCCAGGTTAAAGAGAAGTGCGATCGCCTCTTCTTTAGGCTCGCGGAGCTTGATCCCGAGAGCGCCCGGTGCATCCAGAGCATCAACTGTTTGGAGAGTCAGTTGAGCTCTTTCGTAATGGTCATCAGGGCCCAGTTTGGCTTTACCTTTCCTCCCCAGTGAGTTGTTGTAATACTCTTTGATGAATGGAATGAAAGAAAAGCTTCACGTGTTTTGTTTTGTTTTTTTTTTAATTTTCCTGCTATCGTTTCTTCCGCATAGCATAACAGAACGATTTGAGGTACCGAAGATGTCGAGGCTTAATAAATCCGGCCACCTGTTGTGTGCCCACTTTTATCCATATTTTATTTCTTTCGGCGTCCACTTGCTCGTGTCGGTCGCCTGTAGCGTCGGGAGAAATTCCTGTGGGCCACGTTCATTAATAGAACCTCGGTCCTCTAAAGTCCTCCGCATGTTTCGGATAAGAGGAAATTTTAAGATCGGTCTCTGGTAAAGGTATTTGTTTCATGGGTTCCATATTGTCTTTCAAAAGACGCGGGATCCTCTGTAATACATTAAATATGCCCCCGTGTTTAATCAGTATAAATCCACCGTCATATCAGAATACACTGCCCATACAAGTTTACGGATTGACATAACTCTGTCTGTCAAAGATGGACAGTGTTCGTTTGCCCCCCGGAATTAACGGTTGAAGCCTCAGTGTTTTTCGTCTTTTGGTATTTCTGAAGATGATTCTTGATATATTTTGAACTTAATTTTTACACCCGTCTGGGGTATCTAGGATCTCCCTGCAAAAGAAAATGATATAATTAGTATGCGACACAAGGAATGTCGGTCCATGACTCCTATATTAGTCCAATTTGATTTTTTCTATTTTATAGAGAAATCAGAGAAAAAAAAATTCCCTAGGAAGAAATGGGTTAATTTCTGATACAGAATTTTTTTTGCAGATTTATTACTCTTTTTATTATTATTTTTTAAAGGAATGTGACAAAATCTCTTGACGTTTACTAAAATTTTTGAAGGAATTTCCTTTTTATCAAAATAAATTTTCAGAGGTAAATTTGTCAGGAAAATTTTATTTTTATTGAAGCAGGAAAGACATGACAGAAATCCTTTATTAGTTAACAAAATTCCCCCGAGACATTAGTCTAAGAAAATTTTCTTAGAAAAACATGAGCGAATTTCTCGAAAAGAATTTTTGTTGCAAGTTTTTATAATTTGAAAGAATGTGATAAAATCACTTGATGTTTACCAAAGTTTTTTTTTAAGGATTTTTTCTTTTTATCGAAATAAATTTTCAGAGGAAAATTTGTCAGGAAAATTTCATTTTTATTGAAGCAAGAAAAACATGACAAGAATCTCTTATTGGTCAATACAATTCCCCCGAGACATTAGTCTAATTTTATTTAGAGAAAATTTTCTTAGAAAAACATGGGCGAATTTCTCGAGAAGAATTTTCTTGCAAATTTTTATAATTTGAAAATTGTGATAAAATCACTTGATGTCTACTAGAGTTTTTTTGAAGTAATTTTTCTTTTTATTGAAATAAATTTTCAGAGGAAAATTTTTTTTCAGGAAAATTTCATTTTTATTGAAGCAATAAAAACATGACAAAAATCTCTTATTGGTTAATAAAATTCCCATGAAGGGATTTTTTCACATCATTTTTTCAAAAAATTTTTTTAAAGAAATGAGAGACAAATTTAATTTTTATTTTCTTTTAAAAGAATGGTCGTAATATCAAGCTCAAAAACTGACTATCACCTAGCATGGACCGACCGAAAATAAATACAAGATAAAATTAGAGAACTTACTTTTACCTTGGAGAAATGCAAATCACATAGTCATGCGCATGACTCAAGTGAGGAGTGGACTCTAGAAAATAAAAGAAGGAGAGACAGGGTATGGACCTAAAAGGCCCCCACTATCTGAATTGACAACCTTACCCTCTGCGCAATCAAATCACAAAGGGAAGAATTGTCAATTCAGATAATGAGCGGGATAAAATATGGTCAACCCGAGCGCAATCGACGCAAGAGCTTTGCATATTCGATCCCTATCTATGGTTTTCTAGGAAGAATTTTGCGACTTGGGTTTAGACGCTTGTGTGTGCAGGTGTCGTGATCCTTAGAGTATGCAAGACATGCACAACAATTGATATCAAAACAGCGCTTCTAAAAATGTGCGAAATTAAACAAATAAACCCAACACCAGCCTGCAAAACAAAGGGGTTAGCCAAACACTCCACCCCTTATAACTCCCATCCTGCAAAAACATATAACACCTATAGAATGAGTCCCAAACAAGATCGCCAGAAGCGAGATATCCATGAAATTTTCATTGGCCTAAGCCCACTAAGACTTTTAAAATTTTGAAAAAATTCAAGTATTCCAATTGTTATCTTTTTTCGAAAATTTAAAAATCCCGTCCCCAGTGGAGTCGCCAGTCTGTCGCGACCCTCTAAAAATATTTTTTAAATTTTAAAGGGGTTAACGGATTATTAGGTTAATTAGATTTGACTAACCTAACGCGGACCCTCCCAAGCCCTACCGAATCGCAACTTTGGTTTTTGTTTAAATGATTTTGAAATTTGGAGTCGCCACTAATCGTTCTTGGTAGGTCGATTAGAAACCTAAATAAATTAGCGGGAGAACTAATTTATTCCTGCGAACCAGAGATTATGAGCTCGGGGACTTGGTTACACTAGTTAATTAAAACTAATGCCCTTTCGGTACCTTAATTTCATGGATATCCTAATTCGGCAATTCAGGCTTGGTTCATTCCTAAGGCTCTAGTAGGGTATTCTCTTTTGTGTTTTCACTTTTTAAATAGGATGCATTGATGGTATATATTTTTATTTGTTATATTTTTTTAAGTGTTAAAGATTCCCTGAAGCCGAAAGAGGGAGTGTGTTAACGACTTCTGTGCGGTATTACGACCTACTCATCTTTTGAGTTTGATGATTCAAAAATTAAATTATAGGAAGTACATGACAGTGAATAAACACCTCCAATGGGAGGCCTAGCATTGGCTTGGCTCTTCCCTTTGGGATTTAAGGTACAGGTATTTAAGTTGCAAGTATTTAAACTACTGTAAATAAAAACCTCCAATGGGAGGCTAAGCATTGGCTTGGCTCTTCCCTTTGGGATTTAAGGTACAGGTATTTAAGTTGCAGGTATTTAACTACTGTAAGTAAAAACCTCCAATGGGAGGCTAAGCATTGGCTTGGCTCTTCCTTTTGGGATTTAAGGTACATGTATTTAAGTTGCAGGTATTTAACTACTGTAAGTAAAAACCTCCAATGGGAGGCTAAGCATTGGCTTGGCTCTTCCCTTTGGGATTTAAGGTACAGGTATTTAAGTTGCAGGTATTTAACTACTGTAAGTAAAAACCTCCAATGGGAGGCTAAGCATTGGCTTGGCTCTTCCCTTTGGGATTTAAGGTACAGGTATTTAAGTTGCAGGTATTTAACTACTGTAAGTAAAAACCTCCAATGGGAGGCTAAGCATTGGCTTGGCTCTTCCCTTTGGGATTTATGGTGCAGGTATTTAAATTGCGGATGGACTTTGTCCTCTCCATTCTGGGGTATGAATTCTTTAAAATAAAATACAACGAATTGATTCAACAATTTGAAATTCGTGCGCGTTTGAGGACTCCTCCAAGTCGATTTTGTGCTTCTATAGGGTTGACCATTGATATAAAGCTGCGGCTTCCTGACATAAAATAGAGTGAAGTGTCAGTATACAAAATATGTGCTAATCTGCACCTAAAACCAGAAGAGTGGAAAGAGTACTTATCTCCCATTTTTTTTAGGGATTTCTATAATTGATTTTCGCTCTCTATGTTCCCAATATAGAGAGTTTCTTTTGAATTAAGAGGGACTTTTAATCACAGATCAGTTGAGAAATCGGTGGACAGCTTAAGAGCTTGTCTAGGCCGATTTTTGCATCTCTACGAGATTTTTGCTGTTGACGTAGAGATATCCTTCTCCTGACATAAAATATGGGGAAAAAAAGAGATGGAAAAAGTGTATACAATTTGTGCTAATTTGCGAGTAAAATCATAAATAAATGAATAAATAAAAACACTTAGCTCGAATTTGCTTGCTCGTTGACGAGGATGAACTCTTGATTTATATTGATCGATGAAGGAATTTGTGATGATAACCCCTAGCTTTAAACTCCCATCATCTTCAAAATTCTCTCTCTTTTGGTATTTTCTTTTTCTCGAATTTTTCTTCAATCTCCCAAAACTCTCTCAAACATCCAAAATTTCCTCTCCAAAAAATTCTCCCAAACACTTCAAATTTTCTCTCCCAAGAATTCTCTCAAACACTTCAAATTTTCTCTCCAAAAAATCCCTTCTCAAGCTCACTTCTTCCTCCTTTTATAACCTACTCATCTATCTCCCATTCTAATTTTTCCACTAACTCTATCTCCCATTCTAATTTCTCCACTAACTCTTCTTCATTTTCATCTTCCATTCTCCATCTCTATCTCACATTCTAATCTCTCCACTAACTCTTCTTCATCTTCATCTTCCCTTCTCCATATTTATCTCCCATTCTAATTTCTCCACTAACTCTTCTTAATCTCCATCTTCCCTTCTCTATTCTTATCTTTCATTTTAATTTCTCTACTAACTCTTCTTCATCTCCATCTTCCATTCTCTATTCTTATCTTATTTTCTCCATCCATTCTTCTCCAACTTCTCTTCTTCATCTCCTCTTCTTCATCTTCCCTTCTCTATTCTAATTTATCCACTAACTCTTCTTTTTATTATTTGTAAAATAATCCTTCAAGAGTTAGGTATTTGCACTCTAGTCCTTGAATTTTAAGTATTTACAATTCAGTCCCTGAAAAAAATATATTTCTTTAAGTCCAAATCTCCTCACAATTTTTGACACACCAAAATTTACCACATGTCAAATTTAAGCTCATTTCTTGTCGCTGAAAATAATGCATAATTTAATTAAAGCCCTTTTGCAAAATTAAGTCATTCTGGGTATAATTGGGCCAAGATGAAAATTTAAAATATTAGAAGACAATGTCACAACTCATAAAAAGTGAAAGTTAAAAATAAGTTGACTCAAATTAAATTTTTTTAGGCCCGATTCGAGATTATACTCGTGAAGGAACACGTGACTCGAATTGGATTTTTCTGAATTTGCGATGGTCAATATGAAAATAGATTTAAAATAAAAATATTAACTATCTTTGTGTATTTTTTGGCCTCAAATGTTATTTTTCCAAAATTTTCAAATATTTTTGTATTTTTTTTTTAAAAAATTAAAATATATATAATATGAAAAATTATTTTTTGGTCAAAATTCATTCCCTAGGCTTGGCTAAGGTTCCCAAAGTTGATTTTTCAATTTTATGAATTTTTATGGATTTTTTATTTCTTTAGCAATAGAAAAAAATGATTAAAAATCAGGTGTTAACAGCAATCGCTCAGAAAAATTCAAAGAGAGTGAAAACACCGGAAGCAAGTAGCAAACCTTGAGAAATCATCAACCAAATCGAAGATGTCTCAACCCAATACTCCCGAGAGCTATCATTGCCTGCTAAATATGGGAGAGGAAGATTTCGAAGCCATGTTTGAGATCGAGCCCATAGAGCCTGGCCCTTCCGCCAATGTCGTTCAAGATCTCAGTAAAGATACGGACAATAACGGTAAAGGTCAAAAGAAGCGTTACCGTCGCCATACTAAGGAGCAAGTACAAAGGCTTGAGGATTTCTTCAGAACATGCCCTATGCTAGACGGCAAACAGAAAATGGAACTGAGTCAAGAGCTAGGACTTGAACCTTCGCAAATCAAGTTCTGGTTTCAAAATAGGCGAACCCGAATGAAGACTCGTCATGAGCACAACGAAGCCGAGTTTCTAAGAGTTGAAAATGAAAACCTCCGAGCGGAAAACAAGATGTATAAAGAGGCTTTTGACTCTGCCACCTGCCCCAACTACAATGGCCTCCTCCTCACCCTCGATGAAATGCATGATCTGAGGATCGAAAATGCGTTAGACCAGTTTATAACAGGATCGAGTTCTGTTGGAGCAGGGTACAAAAAGACCAATGCTACTGGATCAGCATCAATACCTCCCGGGGAAGGAGAGATATATCACCACCAGGCAAGCGGCATTGACGATGAACTCACCGCCATGATCAACCAGTTTAGTGTTAATGAAGCACTGGGACTGTAATATGCATGGGGAGTCTGTATTTCGAAGTTGAGATCACGGGTCCTTCAACATAGCCGATGCATACCTGGTCTAGAATGAAGCCAGCTGATCATGGAAGAGCCTGCTGAGGGAGCAAAATCGATTTTGAACGAATGTAGACGCTTCATTTCCTTGCATTTGATGTTTTCTACTTTTATTGATGTTCAGAATGAACGTAAAAGCAAGAAGTAGCAATTTCCTGTTCTCCTATTAAATGCTCGAGTCTGCTACCACACCAAACTCGTAGTGAATTTATTGCGAATAAAAAGTTGCGCGAACTAAAAGGGTAAAGCAGTATCGTTTTAATTTATCCTCAAATTGTCCCGATTCTAAATTAGATCCATTCTGTTTACAGGAATTTGCAAATTGACCCGAAAATACAAGTCGTACCCAAAAACGAAATTCTCCGATTAAACAAAACTTGGGGCAAATAAATTCATGGACATCGCCACAGAATAGACGGCTTCAAACGAGGAATATATGAATGAAAGACCCAAACGATCTCAAAGAAGGGTAATTTTGTATCATTCCAATTTGTCCATGATCGTCTCAAATTCTGAATTACTTTTTTCTGTCTTAACAAGGGTTGTAAAATACCTTGAAAAGAACCGGGACGTGGAATTGCCCAGTGCAACGTAGCAAGACCACACAATCTCAACGGTTAACTCTTAAAAGAAAGCCTCCATGGACGCCTACGGTCCAATGGGCCTGATGGCATGGGGAATGACAGTGGTCCGAAATATCCCGAAGGTGGGGATGTTGTAAGTATTGTAAATAAATAAGGTAACTTTTTTGCAGATTTCATTTTGCAGAAAGAAACGGGAATACTCGACGAGCAATACCAAGGTCAGTATTTTGTCATGAGCTTACCCTAATTTTGAAGTGTCCAGCCAAAGCTAAGGGAAACTCAATCTAGTGAACTTGATAAAGGTGTCACGCAAAACATTCAAGATGAAGGGTAAATTAGTATTGTATCCAATTCATCATTTTTAATACTGACTAACACGTCTTCTCTTCCATTGTTTGATAGGAAATGTCTAATTTGACATACCTATGGAGAAAATCCCGAGTGGTAAAACTGGTAAAGGAGTTACGCGAAGCACTCAAGGGTAACTCAGTATCGTGTCCAGTTCATCATTTCTGATACTGGCTAACATGTCTCCTTCCTTTTTACAGGAAATGTTAAACTAACATCTGATACGTCAAAGAAAACAGCCCCAAGGGGCCAAGTTATGATCGCCTGATGCGATCTGTCTAATGAAATAGGGGAAATCAATGGCGAACCCTGGATCGAAAAGAGGCAAAACTAGAAACAAGCTACTCTTCGACTCGGGGAATAGGCCTCCAACGTGTTTGATCCGCCCACACAGCCAGGGGCAATTTCCATACTTGTACATTGTATTGCCATATTTGCATGATGTTTACACATTCCATGATTTATGCATGACTGTTCTGCATGTTCAATTTGTCAATTTTGACTGGGGGTATAAATTGTACACGATGCATCGAATGTACAGAATGGGGCATGACAGGACGATGAAAGGCAAGCCATTTCCACATACGTCCTATATTTAATCCACAGTGAGTTGAGTGATAGACAGATTTCGCATTCTCCAAGACAATGGGTTTTCTCGCAAAAGATACGATAGTCGAAGTGAAGGAGGCATTTATTCTCCATTCCAAACACTTTGGGCAACCATTGACAACCCATTTGAACGGTGATTTCATTTCATAACCCTGTCAAGAACCACCCCACACTGGGGCAAAACAGAGGTAATTCCAACAATATCAGGAGATAAATGGTTAGAAATTCTCTTGCTTAGACTAACATCAATCTTCGAGTGTTTCTTTGCATGTGTCGCGACCCTCCCGAGATTTTCCAGGATCCCGAGGGAGCTAATGGATTGCTGGGCCCATTGGATATCTGGGTTTAGCTCGGACCCTCCCAGACCCATACCAAATCGCGTCAGGAAAATTTAAATCGAGGTCGACCTTAGTGTGATCGGGTGACATGTGAATAGTGTATATGCCATCGGAGTCGCCACCAGTCATTTATTGGAGGGTATGACTGGAAACCCTATCGGACGATTGGGAGAGATCGTCTGATCCTACGAAAACCAGAGATCTAGATTCGGGGACTTAGTTACGTCGACCCGCAAGTCGACGCCCTTTCGGTACCTAAGTTGAATGATTTCCTAATCTAAATAGTTCATGCAGGCGAGATTGGATAAGGCAGGCTCTAAAAATCTAAGGGGGTTCATGCGAATGAGAGTTATCTATCCTATCAATCACAACTAGAGAAATAAATGCACAATCAAGAAATTAAATCGGGAAGCAAACATATCACATCAAGTCAATTACAAACAAAGGGGAGTCCTAGAAGTCTGGAAAATACATCAATTAGGTTTGAAGATGATTCGGGATGGTTCGGAATGATTTGGGTCAAATTGACCAGAAGGGCAGAATGGTCATTTTAGAGGGTTCTGGAAGCCAAAAATGTGAAATTAGGCCAAACTAGTTGAGTGTGGTTTTTCCCTAATTTTCGCGATTTTTAGGAATTTCTCTAATTTTTCTAAAATTTTCTATAATTTTTTTAGAATTTTTCGGAGTTTCTAAGAATTTTCTAAGGATTTTCCTATATTTTCTGGAATTTTTATTTTTATTTTATAATACTTTTCCTAAATTTTTTGTTATTTTTTAGGATTTTCTAAGACTTTTCTAATTTTTACGGAGTTTTCTAATTTTTTTGAAAATTTTTATTTTTTATTTTATTTTATTTTATTTTATTTTATTTTATTTTATTATCATCATTATTTTTTTTATTTTTTTACTAGAGATATTTTTATTTCTAAGCTTCCCCTATTTTTTCAGGATTTTTCTGGATTTTTCTACTATTTTTATGAATTGTTTTAAAGAATTTTCCCTTTTTTTTGAATTTTTATTTGATTTTCTGAAATTTTTTATTTAATTTTCCGGACCGGGTTGGGCGACCCGACCCACAAAACCAAAGCCTCGGGCCCGGCCCACTCGGGCGAAGACCCGGATCTGTAACGACACCGTTTTTTATTTTTTATTTATGTTATTTTCCATTTTTTAATTTTATTTCCTATTTATCGAATTTTAAAATAAACGACTAATTCCACGGTCCAGAGATGGCCATGTGGCTAATCCATGAGCCTGCGATCCGCATACTAAGATCGACGGCCACGATCTGATCCAAGACTTCATCTCGGCCGTTTAACCTCATTACTAATATCAACGGTCCAGATCATTCGAAGACTTGATCTGAGTCGTTCGATTCTCGCGCTCAAATGAACGGTCCAGATTTGATCTAAGATCGAATCTCGACCGTTCGATCTATTTTATTTTTTATTCTTGAAAATTCGATTTATAATCTGAAAAAGATTTTTATTTTACCAAAATTCCCAAATCTTGACACGTGACACCATGTCCACCGTCGAATCTGGTCGAAGAAAAAGCTTAAACGGTCAAGCTGACGTGGCTGCCACGTGCCACCCACGTGACGCCACATCAGACTTTGACCGACGACTCGCTGACGTGGCGATGCCACGTTTTCGTTGACTGGTCAATTGATGACGTGGCATGCCATGTCGGTCGTCTTCAACCTCGCGGCGAACGCGGATTGAACGGCCGAGAACTTTCCGGCGACGATCGACGATCAAATCTCAACCAAAAATCACCAAACCGGTCCCAATCAATTCTTCTCAGCATGCAGATTCACATATGTACGTCCTAGCCGTTTCTATCGCAGGAATCAACACTAATCGAGCAATTACAGAACATGGCACGCGAGCTTGGATCTCCCAAACCAGGTCATAATCAGTCAATCTTTCACGTAGAAGATATCACTGAGGTATAAGGGTACTCACCTGAGGTCCAAATCGAGCTGGGTATCGCTAGTCGGAGCTAACCGAGGTGCAACGTGTTCGTATAGGTTGGAGGTTTCGATTGACAGTCGTCACGCGAAATCGATGCAAAATTGGAATGGAAACATGCTCAGAGGGTTGTAAGGAACAAAACGCCTCAATAAAATCCAAGAATTGAGGTCGGATTATGAATCCGCCATTAATGCTCAGTGAAGGAGATCGAACATGGCACTTACCGATTGAGACCTCGCGAGCTTGTCTGAGCTGGTCCGACGGCTTCCTTAGGTCCAAACGAAGCTTCCAGAAGTGGAACGGAGCTCCGGCGTCGCCTGAATCGCTTGGGGCGAGAACTTGCAGGCAGAGCTTTTTTTTCGGCGATGGTGGTCCAATTGAGCTCTCTCCCTCCCCTCTCTCTCCCTGTCTCTGTCTTTTTAGCGAAGACTTTTTTTTTTAAATCCAGCCCTGCCCATCTCCAATTCATCAAGATTTCCTCAAATTTTCTCCAAGAATCCGCGCCGGCCAAATCTTTTCAAATTTCGTCGTTCGAACGGGCGAGTATCTCGCCGGTCGTAGTCCACGTGCGCGCCGTCGCTGGGGGAATTCCGATTGAATCGTCGTCAATCCCGGGTGTTCGGCTTTTGCGCGAATCGTGCGCGATTCAGCTCGATTTCAAACCATTTCCGGCCCTGCGTTGACCTTTCTCGGCTGCAAGCTTGACCTGCCTCGTCGAACCAGCGCCGGCGACCGCTGGCCGTCGGGCATGGGTCAATCGGAGCGGAACCTCGAGGGCTTGTGTGACATCCCGAATTTCAATTGTCTATAAGATAAATAATATTAGATTTTCGAGGATTGAGAGACAAAAATTGGATATCGCGTTGAAAGGTTCGAAAATTAGCTGATTGGTTTCGAAGTGCCGAGAAGGAAGGCAAAAATTAGAAATTTCTGTCGAGTCCCCGATTTGCTCTAGATTCAGTGGCTAGGGTGTGAGATGAATTTTAGCGAAGTCAGAAAAATTTTCCGAGATCATCTCAAGTCATTTTCCCTTCGCAATTGAGCCAAAATAACACCGATTTAGTCCCAATCAGTCCCGTTTTGGCACAAATTTTGAGGATTGACTAGTCAAACTTGCTCTCCAAGTTTTTACCAGATTGGATAAGCTTTGACCAACTTTTGGTCAAATCGATGAATAGTAAGTAGATATTTTGATTATTTAATTAATATTTTGAGATATTTTAAATAAAAAAATATTATTTTGGGAAGACCATTTGACTCTTTCTCTCTTCTTCTTCTCTTTTACGGCAGATCACCATCTCTCTTTCTTTTTCTCTCACGGTGGAAAACTTTCCTTTTTTTCTCCCTCCCTCTCATTTGGCTCCAAATTCTGGTTGCAGAGTTCAACCGGCCGCTGAAAACAATTCGTAAGTTGGATTCTCGCAATTTTTGGATATGTTGTAGTTCAATGTCTTACGGTTCTAACCCAACTTGAATCGCCTCGATCCGAGATCGTTTGACTCTTCAAATGTATTTTCTCGTATCAGTCGACGAAACTGTTTTCTGGGTGCCGAAATTCTGTTTTAGCTCTAATTGATTTATATCGACCCCGGCTGCCCCTAGATCTCATTTCCATGTCAAATATATGATTTCTAGTTCATTTTGATGTCGGTTCAGCCCCTGAACAGCCCCGGTTTGGATTAAATCCACCGGAATCCGTCGTCGTCGTTGTGCTTCGCCGTGCGTCGCTAATCATCGCTGCTTCCAGCCGCTTTCTCAGCCCTGTTTCAGCTTCGTTTAGGTAAGTTTTACTTCTAAATCTTGAGTAGGGCATTGGATTATTCATGGATTAGCTCTATGATGCGATTAGAGGTAGTTCGGTTTAGAAATTTATCTGATTTAGAGATATTGTGAAAATCGATTATGTGGGTGTGTTGGATGCACTATGTAGCCTCGAGAAATTACTGTTCTTGATAGTTAGACCGACGTTTGGTAGGCTCGGGTGGCGTGTGTCGAAGTCAAGATAAGTTAGAATGCCAATTGGAGCAATTCCGACGGAATCGGAACAGATTAGGCAAAGTGATTGGCTTAGATATTATAATAAGATGTGACGGTTGTGTTTTGAGCATGCATTCGTATACACTTTATTTATTTGCTATGATATGATAGAATTGCATGCTTAGGGTTCGATCTGAGAGTATCTGGTATCCTGAGCGAGATTTAGAGGGCGAACTTGCTGAGCTGTTAGCTCACCCCTGTTTGGGGATCATCTTTTCAGATGTGTAGGTTTGACATTGGATCGAACGATGGAGATGATGAAGCTAATGGATGGTGCTAGTAAGAAGTGAGCGAGCAATGAGTAAGCCTTGACGTAGCGTTCTGGGGCGCTACAGTAAGTTTTGGTATCAGAGCGGGTTAATGGAGTGATAAGGTGCGCTAGTGACTGACTTAGTTGGTAGGCTTGAATCTATATCGTATCTCAATAGTCTTAGATAATGATTCTCATTGAAAGGCTCTGAATGATGAAATGAGATTCGCAAGGAAGCGAACAGTGACTACGGACGAAGAGCCAGTTTAATTGACAAACTTTGATTATAAGTGAATGGCAACCAAGAAAACAGTTGTATAGTTTGATACTAAGTATCTGATCTTTGAAGTTGATGGTTGCTTGAGATGTGAGAGAGTGCAGTTTAATATGAGAAACTGATGTTGCGTAGACGAGCAATACGAGGGATATGAGGACAATCATGCATTGCACGTGTTGGTTGCATCAAAATTTGAAGTTTGAGAAACGTACATGCATAGTTCATGACATTGTTTTGTTGGACTTGATAAACCGTCGCTTGGTATGGGACAAGCTGTACGGGATGCCTAAAAACCGTAGTGAGACATGGTATGGGACGTGTTGAACGGGATCTTCTTAGTAGGTGCCTAACTTAGGGACGAACCAGGCGAAAGCTGGTGGGCCTGTAACGACCCGGTCTGACGAGGGCGGGGAGTGATCGCCGGAGCTAGAGAGAGCTCGGACAAGGTGCGGCTCCTGGCAGGCTTCTAAGATGGCGATGGGGGCAGGAATGAACCAAGTCACGCATTGAAAAGTGGGTCTAGGCGTTGTGCGAAGTCTGACTTATTTTGAAAGATACATTGCATTAAAGTTGATTTTCGAAAAAAAATATTTTAGAAAAATGCATAGCATTGCACATGAGGAATCGGAATGGTGGATGAAAGTCAAAGTGGATTGAGATGCCTTGATTGAGGAATGCCTGAATGCCTTGTGGATGTTGGTGAAAGTCGAGCATTTGTTGTGTACCTCCGTTGTGACCAGAGAGGGCCCCTGCTGTGTGATCAGGGTAGCCTTGAGATATGATGAAACCCACACGAGGCCGGCCAGAAATTCGATAGCGTTGTGGTGGGGTGTGAATTATGTGAAATGTGTTTGAAAGACCGTAACCAACAGAATCCCAGGCATGGCATGTGGTTCTGGCATAAAAAAATTGGCAAAATGACATATGTACAATCTGAGTGATAATGGATGATTTGCCTGAATGTATACTGGACGTGGTAAGTCCATTGAGTGGTGTCATATGAATTGATGAGTATGAGAAGTGAACGTGAGATGTTCATAGAGTGATCATAAGCGAGTGGCCTAGTAATATCGCCAAATAGATTTATGATCAGTGAGGGGGTAACGACCCTAAGAATGATTAGGATTGCGAGATGTGGCAACTAAAGAGGACAAGTGATCAAGGTGCGCAGCGAAAGCGTAATAGGCTACATAGTTGGGTGAGACAATGACTGTTAGGGTTTTGCTTTTGCTAAGGAGGAAGTAAATGACAAGTTTCGAGGACGAAACTTCTTAAGGAGGGAAGATTTGTGACATCCCGAATTTCAATTGTCTGTAAGATAAATAATATTAGATTTTCGAGGATTGAGAGACAAAAATTGGACATCGCCTCGAAAGGTTCGAAAATTAGCTGATTGGTTTCGGTGTGCCGAGAAGGAAGGCAAAAATTAGAAATTTCTGTCGAGTCCCCGATTTGCTCTAGATTCAGTGGCTAGGGTGTGAGATGAATTTTAGCAAAGTCAGAAAAATTTTTCGAGATCATCTCAAGTCATTTTCCCTTCGCGATTGAGCTTAAAGAGCACCGGTTCAGTCCCAATTACTCCTGTTTTGGCACGAATTTTGAGGATTGACTAGTCAAACTTGCTCTCCAAGTTTTGACCAAATTGGATAAGCTTTGACCAACTTTTGGTCAAATCGATGAATAGTAAGTAGATATTTTGATTATTTAATTAATATTTTGAGATATTTTAAATAAAAAAAATATTATTTTGGGAAGACCATTTGACTCTTTCTCTCTTCTTCTTCTCTTTTACGGCAGATCACCATCTCTCTTTCTTTTTCTCTCACGGTGGAAAACTTTCTTTCTTTTCTCCCTCCCTCTCATTTGGCTCCAAATTCTGGTTGCAGACTTCAACCGGCCGCTGAAAACAATTCGTAAGTTGGATTCTCACAATTTTTGGATATGCTGTAGTTCAATGTCTTACGGTTCTAACCCAAGTTGAATCGCCTCGATCCGAGGTCGGACCCGGTTCGACCCGACAGACCCGGTTAGCATGATTTCATGAAATTGACCCTCATATTTTGTGAATTTTCCAAATTAATTCTCCGAATCAGTCTTGGGGCACTAGATTTATTCAAAGAAGTGATTTTCCCTGATTTGCATCTAGAAATTGCACAAAAACCCCAATTTTCAAACTTTACCCCATTACCCATTTCGCACGATCCGAACCCTAAATGGTCAAATTAGGTCAAATTACCCCCACCAATCGATTCAGCAGGTCTTAAAATAGAGGGTGACGCATCTATTTTTCCAATTAAGCCCCTAGACAAATTTTAATTTCACTTTCAATGAAACTAGGGACTAAATTGTAAAAATCTTATGCAATTTGGTCCTTTTTGTGCAATTGGGCAATTCTGAGGGCTTTTGGACTCGATTTTAATTTTACAAAATAGAGGAGGATGACACGACTCCAAAAATGTAAAAATGGAAAATTAAAAAGCTAAAATATAATTTCTAGAATTATTTAAATAATCTAAAAATCGAAATTAACAAAGAAACCCTAGATTACATAGTTTATTTTTCAAAATTCATTCATCAAAAATGAAGATAAAATTAAATTAAAATATTTAATATTTTTGGGTAATTTGCTAGCTTCAAATGCTATTTTTTATTAATTGTTTTTTATTATTTTCCTAATTTCAAAAAATATTAAAAAATGCAAAAATAAGGGAAATTTTTTTTTGCTCAAAATTGGTTTCCTAGGCCAAACCAAGGTCCCCAAAGTTGATTTTGCAATTTTCTCACTTTTTATTTATTTTTTTATGAATTTTTGAAAATAAAATGTTGAAAAATATGAAAAATAAGGAAAATTATTTTTTGCTCAAAATTGGTTCCCTAGGCTAGACTGAGGTCCGCAAAGTTGATTTTGCAATTTTATGAATTTTTATGGATTTTCTAAAAATTTTGAAAAATGAAATTGGCCAAAAATCATGTGTCAACAGCTGCCCCTCTTTGAGAGGGGTCTCGTGAGAGATCACTCTCAAAGACAAGACGACACTTGAGGTTTAACCGACTCTACTGGGAAAAATGAAAAGTCGTGACATCTAACTCTAGTTTCCTCCTCGAAAGCTTAAGTCCAAATTTTGCGCTGCTTGCTTTGATGTGGGGAGAGAGAGAGAAGACAGAGTCAGGGGATTTACCTGGAACCTACCTCGCGTCGTCAGTGAGTGCTCTGGAGTGAAGGTCTAAGGATTCATTTTAAAGGGAACCCTAGGGTGATTGGACTTAGACCCGTATGGTAGGTCAACCCATGGCAGATTCCTAGTGAAAGGATTCTACTGATTAATATTTGATTAAGACTCGACCCGTATGATAGGTCAACCCATGGCAGATTCCTAGTGAAAGGACTCTACTGATTAATATTTGATTTAGATTTGACCCGTATGGTAGGCCACCCCATGGCAAATTCCTAGTGAAAGGATTCTACTGATTAAGATTTGGATTCATATTTGACCCGTATGATAGGTCAACCCGTAGAAGCGCCTGTAAGAAGGACTTTGTGCATGTAGGAAGGACTTATGTGCCTGTAAGAAAGACTCGACGGTGCCTGTAGGAAGGACTTACGTGGCTGTAGGAAGGACTCGTGTGCCTGTAGGAAGGACTTAGGTGGTGCCTGTAGGAAGGACTCGTGTGCCCGTAGGAAGGACTTAAGTGCCTGTAGGAAGGACTTGTGTGCCTGTAGGAAGGACTTGTGTGGTGCTTGTAGGAAGGACTCGTGTGCCTGTAGGAAGGACTTAGGTGCCTGTAGGAAGGACTTGTGTGCCTGTAGAAAGGACTTAGGTGGTGCCTGTAGGAAGGACTCGTGTGCCCGTAGGAAGGACTTAGGTGCCTGTAGGAAGGACTTATGTGCCTGTAGGAAGGACTTGTGTGCCTGTAGGAAGGACTTAGGTGGATAAGCATATAGAGGTTACCTTTCTTCTCGGGTGCCGTCTGAAAGTCTGAGAGGACCCAATCCTTGCAAAATCTCGAACCTGATTAATCTTTAAAAAGAGGATGTCCTTCATGGACCTGGGTAGAACTAGAAGGTCTGCAGAAACTCCAACCCGAGTCGTTATGCTAGAGTGGAAAAAGTCTGAACACTTTGGAAGCTTTCAAAATGAATCGTGCTCGTGTGAGCCATATGAAACTGCTGCAATGGGATATAAGACAGTTACCCAAAACATCCTATAGTTCATGTGCATAAGATAGTTAATCAAGACAATCTCGCAACCTACATGTGTGATTGAAAATCCTTTGCTAGGATAATTTTGAATCAATAAATCTGAAGTCACCAGATGAGTTCGATCAGTCATATCAACTGGAGTACCTTTATCAGGGAGGACTTCTCACGATATTCATTTCTGAGAGATTTTGCTTTCTCACTGGGGAAGATTTCTAGAAACACTCAAACTAACACTCGAAACCTATGTCAAGAATTTCGGGACCATTTGCAGTGTATACAACATGATTGATCAGAGAAGGTTTTCTAAGAGACCGTAATGCAGGATTGGTCAAAGGCTTACGCAATGAGTAGGCATCTTGAGGTTTTCAGAAAAGAAATAACATTCTAAAGCGACTTCTTCGGGTTTACAAATCAAGAACCTTGAAGATCAGATGAGGCCGGATTGTACTTACTCCTTTAGGCAGCAGCCCCTTGTGTGAAATCCCGTGTTGATCTGAAACGTCTCAATCAGGATAGGTTTCGGGATAGGTTGTAACATTGGTTCGGGGTAGGCCTGAGAAGGCCATTTTCAGAGTGAAGGGTATGATATGTTAGTGATCACCTTTGCACGATTACCAATTGCCATTGTTGCCGGGGGTCAAATCTATATCTTGAGCCCCCAAATGTTCTCTGGATACTTATACTCAACTAGGCTCCACATTTTCTTTGTATTTTTTGTTATTTGTTTGACGACTGATTTCTTTTTTGACACATTATTTATATTTCGAGTGCCATGGCTTTTGTTTCTATGAAAGGCTTAGGCCTTGCTTTTACCAGGCACTTTGCTTTTATCAGCCCTATTGTCTTTTGACATTTTCATTGTATTTTTCTTCGACCGATTTTCAAGTCTCATTGCCTTCTTCAATGATGGACTTTGGCTTTACTTTCACCAAGTGTCCTACTTTTATTGGCGAGTCATATGCATTGCCCCAGGGTAGGGAGGTGATCACCAACCGGGTTTTGAAACGAAGATTTGCAGGCTCAAATTGGCTCGTCAAGGGATAAAGTGTGTGGGATAGAGAAATGAATTGCTCTCCTTCACTTTGATATTTCAAATCTCTATGGGATACCACCTGGAGTTACCACGAAAAGGTTGATGCAAGTCAGCACAATAAAGCCTTATTTTGATCTTTTCTCCTAGGAATCAACCAATGAACCTCCAAATTGCCCCAGCGTGGGGTGGTTCTTGACAGGGTTTTTTTTTTAATCCACTATTCATAGGCTCAAGTGGGCTTGCAAAGGATTATTATATGTTTAGGATAAAGAAATGAACATGCCTTCCGTCATTTCAATCCATGTAATCACTGCAAATGGTCCCTACGTTCACGGATGAAGGTTTTTATCTTGCCTTTCTTTCACTCGTTCTCTCAAGTGTGTAGGGACGTGTTTGGGCGTGGCTAGCCCCTCAGATTTCGGTCTACTCCAGCATGACAGGCTTGATCGTTCTCGTTTGGAGATTTCATTTCTATTTCATCAAAATTAGCCCTCACAGGGGATTCATGATGCATGCAGGCATCAGGTTTTCTGGGTAACCTCGAAAATCTTTTTAAATGAGAATGCAGATGAAGTTACCTCATGAATTTCACCGATAATGTAGTTCACTAATCATCAAGACGTGGCAAGATTGAAAAATCTTAGAGTAAGGGATACTTACCTGCCCGTCGCTGTAGAGGACCCCCTATAAAAATGATATGGAGTGTGTTAGTGTATGTCTTCCATTTTGAAGTAAATTGGAACAATACGACTTCACCCTTAATTGTGCGTTCCAATTCGAATATGATCGCATAAATTGTAAGAGTCCGTAACCTCTCCATTGTGGTGTTGAGTCCCTGTCAAGGTTAAAATGAGGAGTTAGCATATATTTTGTATCCAGAATAAATTGGAACAATACCGCTTTACTCTTGATTATGCACTCCCATCGAAATCCCAATGCATAGATTGCAAGAATCCTGTCATCGACGTTTTCCTTGGTTGCGAACCGGGGGCACTGACAGGTAACCTGTCTTGTGGATTCCGTTTCTTCATGATCCCTTAGTTCGGGTAAGGTTGTTTGAATTGTTTCCTCCATCTGGAGATTTTTCTTGGACCTGCAACACAGAAGAATAATGCATGTATGCATGAAATGCATGTAGTGGGTCTCAATATGGCTCAGATGCTGGTGGGGTATGAGAACTGGTTAAATCCTTGTCTTATTCAGGGTTTGCCAATTCTTCTCCATCCATATCAAAGTGCTGCCAGGTAAAACCTTCTGTGCGAACTTGCCCCCAAGATAGGGAGTATTTTCTTCACAACCTAATTCCCGACCATAAAACTTCTGGGCTTCACCTTGCGGTTGAATGACTTGACTACCCGCTTTTGGTATGCCTGTCCCTCACATATAGCCTTCAGCCATTTTTCATCAATCAAGTTTAACTGCTCATGTCTCTGTTGGATCCATTCAGCTTCCGAAGGTCCGGCTTGGGCTAATATTCGTAAGGACTAGTTTAGACTTTGCAATCGTGTCGTCGACATATACTTCTATCTCCTTATGCATCATCTCATGGGATAGAGCCACCATGGTCTTTTGGTTGGTTGCCCCAGTATTTTTCAAACCAAAAAGGCATGTCCTTAGAAGGTGCCCCATGGCGTTATGAATGAGGTTTTGGCCTTGTCTTCTTCCTTGTTCAGGTTGTGGTAATCCGCGCAAACTCTGACCTTTCGTCTTTCTTCATCATCGGAACAACATTGGCGATCCGTTCGAGGTAAGTGATGACTTCGATAAATCCCACCTTAAGCAACTTATCGCCTCCTGTTCGATCTTTTAGATGACTTTGGCTTCGTGCGTCGAAACTTTTGTTTCTTAGCTGGAACATTCGGGTCTGTTGGGAGCGAATGCTCGACGATATTTGGATTCAAACTTGGTGTGTCTGCATAGGATCCGGCGAACACATTTTGATATTCCTTGAGGAGTTCAGTAAACCGAAATACTTCTGACGAAGATAACCTTCCTCCAATTCCGAGAATCTTCAAGGTTAGCTGTAACAGTGTCCTCTTCAGTCAAGGGTTTGTGCTCCTCATATCTGCCCCAATCCCTTCTGATGTCTCTGGTGTCATCATCATACTCCTCCTCAATCCCATAGGAGAAGTCATGAATACGGTCTGAGCCACACAATAACCTGTTATGCATGTGAGGGACGGTATGCTCGAAATGTTACAGGTATGGTTAGTATCCTGCTAACGCTAATAAAGATGCATGATTTTTTTGAAAACACTTTGAAAGTGATTTTTGAAAAAAGAAGATGGAGGGGGATCAGTCCTCATCTTATCGGACGTCCTCGCTCTCCTAAAAATTTTAGGAAAATAAGGGATCATGTGGCAAATCAGCCCTCAAGCTTCAAAGGTTTGAAGCCGAGTATCATCATTGGGCCGATTTGTTGTCCCACATGTCCCTAACAAAACTCATGAGACTTTTATTGAATGGAAAATGGACCGCATTACAGCCTACACTACTTGGACCAACGGTCGGAGATCCAAGGGTGATCTTCAGGAAAGATACTAAGGAATGAAAATTAAATGCATGAATCTAAATGCAGGAATTGAAATGCATCAAGAAAAAGGGAAAGATGGGGCTTCTTCACACAGGCTGGTTGGGTTCCTCATCGAGTGGTTTGAGGATTTCTAAACCGCCCTCCTCCTTCACGGGATCAACGTGGCTAGGGGTCGCTTCATCAACTGCACCCACTAATCCTTCTTCGTTAGCGGGGTCATCCATACCGCCCCAACCATCGGGGACGATTTCCTCGGTTCTGACAAAAAAGCTCGGCGGGATGGAATAAAGAACCCGGTAGTTGTAGCCCCCGCTGTCTTGGCCCAGAGTATCCACTATGTCCCCCCTCTCGAGGGCCTCCCGTAGGAATCTCTTGTCAGCTTCATACGCCCTTTTGCGGCGGATCTCTTCCTCGTCAGATTCTTTTGTGACACGTTCTTCGTTCAGTCTGTGCTCACATTGGGCCTTTCTTGAGCTTCCATCGTCAGTTTCTCTATCGGTCGAGCATGTAAGGGCCGCTCCTGGTACCTCTTTCAGCTTAGTCGTATCTGCCGCGCACTCCAGCTCATCTGCATCGCCTTCGCCCCAAATAGCGTTCACCCTCCCGTGGTCTGGCAGAGGGTTCTGTTGCACGTTCGGCTCTGTCTTATCAAACTCCAGTACTCCTCCATCTATCAGCGCCTGCACCCTGTACTTGAGTGTCAGACAGTTATCCACGTTGTGTCCCTTCTCTCCCATGTGGTATAGGCATGACTGGGTCTCGTCAAACCCAGGGAACCGTGGTGGGTTTGGCCTCGGAGGCTCTTTGGCGACTAGGTGCTCCTCCAACAGCATGGGCAGCAGCTTCGACAGCGGACGGGGGAGTGGCGTGAAAGTTGGCGGAGCTTTCTTCCTTGCCTCGAATTTCTTCGGGGCTGATCCCGATGTCCCACCCTGAGTGGGGGTGGATTCTGGAAACTCCTTCGGTTTTGGAGGGTTCGGTACAAATGCAACATCTCCTACGTTTTCTTGCTCTCTCCTGGCTGGGTAGGATCGCTTGAACGATGGTTCCGGTATGCGCTTCTCTCTTAGTGCCCACTCGTGACGTTCTGCTACTTTGACAAGGTGGGTAAAGGTCTGACATCCCGACGTATTCAGCTTCTCGACATAATCGAGCGGTAGCGTCTTCAAGAACAAGTCCACCAG
Source organism: Psidium guajava (assembly GCA_016432845.1). NCBI lineage: Eukaryota > Viridiplantae > Streptophyta > Magnoliopsida > Myrtales > Myrtaceae > Psidium > Psidium guajava. The sequence continues at coordinate 30,708,962 of CM028229.1, read as the reverse complement.
TTCTTCTTCTGGAATGGGTGGTTTAACCTGGGTGGCTATAGCCCGCCACCTTTGAGCAAAGGTGCGTATCGTCTCGCTTCTTCCCTTCGCAGTTCTCAGCAGATCTTCCCTGGTCGGCGCCGTGGCCGTGTTGAACTTGTATTGGTGCAGGAAATCTTCTGCCAGATCCTCCCAGCTATCGTATTCCTCCATGTCCAGCTCGATGAACCAGGCCAGCGCGGCGCCTGACAAGCTCTCTTGGAAGGTGTTCATTAGCAATGGGACGTAGTCCGAATAGTGCGCCATCTTGCGCAGGTAATATCTCAGGTGAGCCCGGGGACAGCCAGTCCTGTCATACTTCCTCACGAATTCCGGCTCCTTATACCCGGCCGGGACTTCAATCTTGGTGAATGGGGAGATCTTGTCAAACCTAGCCAGTTCGTACCCCTGGCTGCTCAAGCATTCTTCGATTTTCGCGAGCCTCCTCGCGCCTTCTTCAGTCTTTACTGGAGGTCTCTCCTTCTTCTCCTTCTCTAGGTCGATTACGAATGGATGGGTTTTATGGGGCACGTCCTTCTCAGATTCAGTGCCGGTGGTCTGGTTGGTGTCGAAATCGGTTGAAGTGGTGGGGTTAATTTCGGGTGCAGCTGGAGCCTTTCCTTGTGCGGTCATCATTGATTTCATTTCCGCCATCATGGCGGCCATCATATTGATCTGGTCTTCGAGGCCAGTCACTCTGGAAGTCAGCTCTTCCGCCATTTTTCGTGTCTTGCTACGGGTCTTCGTGACTACGGAATTTCACCTGTTTTAAAAACGGCGAGTCAGGAATCTGTGGGCAGAATGAAAGTGTAGAAATTTAAAACCTTTTCAATACTATGTTCATATGTGATTAATGGGAGGAAAGACTCGATCATGAGCCTTAGCCTCATGAAAACGGTTTTTCTACTCATTAAGTGTGTATGAGCAAACTATCAAGGAGGTGGATAACCCGTGGTAATTATTTGTTTTAAGAAAGTCGTGATGAATGACCATATATGATAATGTCATTTATTACAATCGAAAGCAAAATCAAATGGGGGAAATCATCTATTCAGTCCGACGGCATTTGGAGGCTAAGGCATCCTTGCCGACTCCCTATTCATCCAGGTCTCATTCCCGTGGGTCTTCGTCTTCTTCGGCCGACGGTGGTCCCACGTGCTCTAGTACATACGGCTCCACTCCGGGCAGGTGAAAGACGATGTAGTCTGGTATGTATGGCTCCACCAAAGACTGCTGGTACTCCTTGAACATTTTGATGAGATCTTCTAGGCCTAGTTGTTTGGGTTGAGGCGGCTTCACCATTTTGTGAGCTCCTTGCATGGGACTGGGATGACCTTGATAGCCGATTTCCCCCATCTACTTTGAATATGCATGAATGTGCTAAAATTAATTACCACGAGTTATAATGCAGATGTAATGTGAATGCACTAGCCCAATTTCATATTTTCCTTTGGTGAAATAAGGGTTAAAGCGCTCCTACTCGACCGAAAGAGGTCAATCAGAGGGCTTTAACCAAGATTTCTCCCAAAGAAATTATGCAATTGGCTAGGATCTCTCGATGATTGGAATGAAAGCCTTTGCCTATAAAGAAGTTGGAAAATGTGCAGATACATCTCAAAAGATCCCTAATACGTCGAGTTTAAAGGGGACGAGGGGGGTGCGGAAATACAAAATCCAAAAATTTAAAGCATTTAGAAAATTATCTTTGTCTTAAGATGGCTTTCAGATCAATCATCAAGATGACGATTCACTCATGAAATAATGTATGAGATGTATGGTATACAGAACTTAAAATGTATGGAAATGAATTATAAGCTGAAAATAAGAAAGCCCTACTAACCAGACCCTTTTATGTTTTGGTTTTAGGTATACCAACCGACCAATTCACATGCGCATGAGACAAGTGAGGAATTGACTCTAAAAAATAAAATAAAAGGAGGGACAGGGTATGGTCCTGAAAGGCTCCCACTATCTGATTCAACGACTTTGCCCACAAGCACAATCGAACGTCAAGTGGGAAGAATCATTAATCCAGACAGCGAGCGGGATCGAATATGGTCAACCCAGGCGCAATCAAACGCTAAGGCTTTGCATACCGATCCCTATCTAAGGCGACCTAAGAAGAGTGTTTCGCGGCTTAGGTTTAGGCGCTTGTGTGTGCAAGTGTCGTGATCCTCAAAGTATGCAAGGCATGCACAATAGTTGATATCAAACAGCGCTTCTAATTTGCAAAAAGTAAACAAACAATCCCAAACTCCGACCCTGCATAAAACATGTCAGCAATCACTCCTCCCCTTATAACTCCCGTCTGCAAGAACATTTAACACATTAGGTTAGTGGACTTACCTCACCTTCAAGAGCGCCTGCAGAAAAGCATGTTAGAAAACACCCAACTTTTTAATCGGCTCAAGTCCTCTAATGGGTTAAACTAAGTCCCCAGTGGAGTCGCCAGTCTGTCGCGACCCTCCCGAGATTTTCCAGGATCCCGAGGGAGCTAATGGATTGCTGGGCCCATTGGATTTCTGGGCTTAGCTCGGACCCTCCCAGGCCCATACCAAATCGCGTCAGGAAAATTTAAATCGAGGTCGACCTTAGTGTGGTCGGGTGACATGTGAATAGTGTATATGCCATCGGAGTCGCCACCAGTCATTTATTGGAGGGTATGACTGGAAACCCTATCGGACGATTGGGAGAGATCGTCTGATCCTACGAAAACCAGAGATCTAGATTCGGGGGCTTAGTTACGTCGACCCGCAAGCCGACGCCCTTTCGGTACCTAAGTTGAATGATTTCCTAATCCAAATAGTTCATGCAGGCGAGATTGGATAAGGCAGGCTCTAAAAATCTAAGGGGGTTCATGCGAATGAGAGTTATCTATCCTATCAATCACAACTAGAGAAATAAATGCACAATCAAGAAATTAAATCGGGAAGCAAACATATCACATCAAGTCAATTACAAACAAAGGGGAGTCCTAGAAGTCTGGAAAATACATCAATTAGGTTTGAAGATGATTCGGGATGGTTCGGAATGATTTGGGTCAAATTGACCAGAAGGGCAGAATGGTCATTTTAGAGGGTTCTGGAAGCCAAAAATGTGAAATTAGGCCAAACTAGTTGAGTGTGGTTTTTCCCTAATTTTCGCGATTTTTAGGAATTTCTCTAATTTTTCTAAAATTTTCTATAATTTTTTTAGAATTTTTCGGAGTTTCTAAGAATTTTCTAAGGATTTTCCTATATTTTCTGGAATTTTTATTTTTATTTTATAATACTTTTCCTAAATTTTTTGTTATTTTTTAGGATTTTCTAAGACTTTTCTAATTTTTACGGAGTTTTCTAATTTTTTTGAAAATTTTTATTTTTTATTTTTTTATTTTTATTATCATCATTATTTTTTATTTTTTTACGAGAGCTATTTTTATTTCTAATCTTCCCCTATTTTTTGGGATTTTTCTTGAATTTTCTACTATTTTTATGAATTTTTTTAAAGAATTTTCCCTTTTTTTGAATTTTTCTAGCTTTTTTTTGAATTTTTATTTGATTTTCTGAAATTTTTTATTTAATTTTCCGGACCGGGTTGGGCAACCCGACCCACAAAACCAAAGCCTCGGGCTCGGCCCACTCGGACGGAGACCCGAATCTGTAACGACACCGTTTTTTATTTTTTATTTATTTTATTTTCCATTTTTTAATTTTATTTCCTATTTATCGAATTTTAAAATAAACGACTAATTCCACGGTCCAGAGATGGCCATGTAGCTAATCCACGAGCCTCCGATCCGCATACTAAGATCGACGGCCACGATCTGATCCAAGACTTCATCTCGGCCGTTTAACCTCATTACTGATATCAACGGTCCAGATCATTCGAAGACTTGATCTGAGTCGTTCGATTCTCGCGCTCAAATGAACGGTCCAGATTTGATCTAAGATCGAATCTCGACCGTTCGATCTATTTTATTTTTTATTCTTGAAATTTCGATTTATAATCTGAAAAAGATTTTTATTTTACCAAAATTCCCAGATCTTGACATGTGACACCATGTCCACCGTCGAATCTGGTCGAAGAAAAAGCTTAAACGGTCAAGCTGACGTGGCTGCCACGTGCCACCCACGTGACGCCACATTAGACTTTGATCGACGACTCGCTGACGTGGCGATGCCACGTTTTCGTTGACTGGTCAATTGATGACGTGGCATGCCACGTCGGTCGTCTTCAACCTCGCGGCGAACGCGGATTGAACGGCCGAGAACTTTCCGGCGACGATCGACGATCAAATCTCAACCAAAAATCACCAAACCGGTCCCAATCAATTCTTCTCAGCATGCAGATTCACATATGTACGTCCTAGCTGTTTCTATCGCAGGAATCAACACTAATCGAGCAATTACAGAACATGGCACGCGAGCTTGGATCTCCCAAACCATGTCATAATCAGTCAATCTTTCACGTAGAAGATATCACTGAGGTATAAGGGTACTCACCTGAGGTCCAAATCGAGCTGGGTATCGCTAGTCGGAGCTAACCGATGCGCAACGTGTTCGTATAGGTTGGAGGTTTCGATTGACAGTCGTCACGTGAAATCGATGCAAAATTGGAATGGAAACATGCTCAGAGAGTTGTAAGGAACAAAACGCCTCAATAAAATCCAAGAATTGAGGTCGGATTATGAATCCGCCATTAATGCTCAGTGAAGGAGATCGAACATGGCACTTACCGATTGAGACCTCGCGAGCTTGTCTTAGCTGGTCCGACGGCTTCCTTAGGTCCAGACGAAGCTTCCAGAAGTGGAACGGAGCTCCGGCGTCGCCTGAATCGCTCAGGGCGAGAACTTGCAGGGAGAGCTTTTTTTTCGGCGATGGTGGTCCAATCGAGCTCTCTCCCTCCCCTCTCTCTCCCTGTCTCTGTCTTTTTAGCGAAGACTTTTTTTTTTTAAATCCAGCCCTGCCCATCTCCAATTCATCAAGATTTCCTCAGATTTTCTCCAAGAATCCGCGCCGGCCAAATCTTTTCAAATTTCGTCGTTCGAACGGGCGAGTATCTCGCCGATCGTTGTCCACGTGCGTGCCGTCGCTGGGGGAATTCCGGTTGAATCGTCGTCAATCCCGGGTGTTCGGCTTTTACGCGAATCGTGCGCGATTTAGCTCGATTTCAAACCATTTCCGGCCCTGCATTGACCTTTCTCGGCCGCAAGCTTGACCTGCCTCGTCGAACCAGCGCCGGCGACCGCTGGCCGTCGGGCATGGGTCAATCGGAGCGGAACCTCGAGGGCTTGTCGGCCCACGTCGCCTTTTTTCCAATTAGGGCCGATTCATGCTTCAATTTGGGCGTCGTAATTCGGCTCGAAAACCTGCAAAAGTCCCATCTCGCGGGGAAGAAGAACAGTGGCGGGTCTGCGGGTCGGACCCGGTTCGACCCGACAGACCCGGTTAGCATGATTTCATGAAATTGACCCTCATATTTTGTGAATTTTCCAAATTAATTCTCCGAATCAGTCTTGGGGCACTAGATTTATTCAAAGAAGTGATTTTCCCCGATTTGCATCTAGAAATTGCACAAAAACCCCAATTTTTAAACTTTACCCCATTACCCATTTCGCACGATCCGAACCCTAAATGGTCAAATTAGGTCAAATTACCCCCACCAATCGATTCAGCAGGTCTTAAAATAGAGGGTGACGCATCTATTTTTCCAATTAAGCCCCTAGACAAATTTTAATTTCACTTTCAATGAAACTAGGGACTAAATTGTAAAAATCTTATGCAATTTGGTCCTTTTTGTGCAATTGGGCAATTCTGAGGGCTTTTGGACTCGATTTTAATTTCACAAAATAGAGGAGGATGACACGACTCCAAAAATGTAAAAATGGAAAATTAAAAAGCTAAAATATAATTTCTAGAATTATTTAAATAATCTAAAAATCGAAATTAACAAAGAAACCCTAGATTACAGAGTTTATTTTTCAAAATTTATTCATCAAAAATGAAGATAAAATTAAATTAAAAATATTTAATATTTTTGGGTAATTTGCTAGCTTCAAATGCTATTTTTTATTAATTTTTTTTATTATTTTCCTAATTTCAAAAAATATTAAAAAATGCAAAAATAAGGGAAATTATTTTTTGCTCAAAATTGGTTTCCTAGGCCAAACCAAGGTCCCCAAAGTTGATTTTGCAATTTTCTCACTTTTTATTTATTTTTTTATGAATTTTTGAAAATAAAATGTAGAAAAATATGAAAAAAAGGAAAATTATTTTTTGCTCAAAATTGGTTCCCTAGGCTAGACTGAGGTCCCCAAAGTTGATTTTGCAATTTTATGAATTTTTATGGATTTTCTAAAAATTTTGAAAAATGAAATTGGCCAAAAATCAAGTGTCAACAGCATGATACTCGAATTTTAATTCAAGTGCTTTAGGATGACGAATAGCATTTATTTTCTCTATCCTACACACACATCCTTTGCATAACCCAATTGACCCTACAAATTCATTTCTCAAGCCCATGTTGGTGCTCATTTCAAGGTAACGACGACACCTTCCCCCAAGGAGCAAAATTGAAGAAATTGGGCCAATAGAGAATTCTCGAATTAGCCCATTTCATATGCTAGACTTTCATGTAATGTCTAGTATCATTTGTTGAAAATCATCTTGTTGCTAAAATTTAAAATCACAAGATTGTTAAACAAAATAAAAAGAAAAACAAGTGTAGCCTAAAGAAAATGGGCCCGCTTCCAAACAAAAGGGAGTCGGGAGTAAGAAAAGCAAAGGCTACTCCAAAGAATCTCGGGCAGAAAGAGCAAAGTGCCTATCAAAAGCAAGGCCAATGCCCATATATCTGTAACGAACTTCTGACTTCGAACATATATTTTGAGAATTCCCGAAAAAGGATCTCCAAAGAAGTCAGTTTGCAAAGTGTAAAAAAACTACCACCCCTCAGCCAATGGTGGTATTCATTGAAGACAAATTCAGGAAGGTCAAAGATCGGTGACAAGACTGCAATGATCACCAACACCAAGCCCTTCTCATATATTTTTCTGAGCCAAAACGAGCCCTTCGTTTCTCAGACCCAAATCCCGACCTACGTTACGACCCTTGAAAGTCTCTTCTGATTAGAGCACTTGAATTAATGTAAGAGTTGAATGACTTTAAGCATCGCTCGAAGAAGTTCGAGCAAGATTATTTCTCTCTCATTTTGCAGGGTTCTTGACTTGTAAACCCGGAGCAGATGATGAAGACTTTTTTGTCAATGGCCTTGACTCGAAATGAGTCCCCTTTGATAAGCCTTTGACCCAGCCCACATTACGGTCCTAATCAAGACCTTCAGATTGGCTTGATCGTATCAATTGCGAGATTACTCAGACCCTCGCTGAATGCGATGATGGTAAGGTTGAGTGATTTCTTTTCAAATCCTGCAATCAGGATAAACAAACCTTTCTCGAGAAAGTCCTTTCGGACTGAAGTCCCCATTCAGGTTACATTCGAGGTATTCATGACATAATAACCTCCCTGGACATAATTGGAAATGCAAACTCGACAGAATAGTCATGCATGATCCACATTATGAGCATACACATACGGTTTTAATCATTGCAAACTCAACTGAATGGTTTTGCATGAACCGATGAACTCATTGATAAAAATGCTTGCACATGTTACCTCTGACACTGTTTGACAGGTAGTGCATTCCTGATAGTCGAGTTACCCTCCGAGGTCTCGAAATTCATCTAGAGGCTATTGAACAAACAAGCCTTGTTGGCTAATGCTCGCCAAACATTTTCAGGTGAGTATATCTTCAGCCTGATGATTGTCTGGGTGCTCAAATCCATTGCAGCATATAAGGTCATTCAGTGAGCAAGCAGACATAATACAATCAGTCTATCTATGCCTCGATCATTAACTCAGAAGATCCAGGTAAGTCTTCTGAACCCTTGCGACTCATGATCAACATGCTCTCATGAAGTCTTTATCAGCTCATGATTGATATAATCTCGTGTTCTCAAGCTTTATCAAATCATGAGTGACCAACTCTCGTGTTCTTGATCTTTGCCTCATCGGTTTATTCCTAAAGTGATGGGACAACAAAAATTGAGTTTGAGCTTCTGTAGGATTCTCGGTTTCCCCAGATCCCGGAATGGTACCCACCAAGGTAAGTTAAATCGGGTGTAAGCTTCTGCAAGATTCCTAGTCTTCCCAGATCCCAGAATGGCACCCTTTGAGGTATGTGAAATTGGGTTTGAGCTTCTGCAAGATTCCTGGTATTCCCAGATCTCAGAATGGTACCCTTCAACACCAAAAGTCCTTCCTACAGGCCCCAAAGTCCTTCTTACAGGCACCCAAAAATCCTTTCTACAGGCACCAAGTCCTTTCTACATGCACCAAAAAGTCCTTTTTATAGGCATACCAAGTCCTTTTTACAGACACCTAAAGTCCTTTCTACAGGCATGCAAAAGTCCTACTTACAGGCACCCAAAATCCTTTCTACAGGCACCAAGTCCTTTTTACAGGCAACCAAAGTCCTTCTTATAGGCACCCCAAAGTCCTTCTTACAGGCACCAAAGTCCTTCTTACAGGCAACCAAAAGTCCTTCTTACAAGCACCAAGTCCTTTCTACAGGCAACCAAAGTCCTTTTTATAGGCAACACAAAAGTCCTTCCTACAGGCACACCACAAGTCCTTCTTACAGGCACCAAGTCCTTCCTACAGGCACACCACAAGTCCTTCTTACAGGCACCAAGTCCTTCCTACAGGCACACAAAAGTCCTTCCTACAGGCACACAAAAGTCCTTCTTACAGGCACCAAGTCCTTCCTACAGGCACACAAAAGTCCTTCTTACAAGCACCCAAAGTCCTTCCTACAGGCACCAAGTCCTTCCTACAAGCACCCAAAGTCCTTCTTACAGGCATTTCCATGGAGTGACCTACCATACAGGTCAAATTTCAATCAATTTCAACCAGTAGATTCATTTCATTAGGAATCTACCATGGGATGACCTACCACACAGGTCAAATTTCAATCAAATTTTAAATCAGTAGAATCCTTTCATTAGGAATCTACCATGGGATGACCTACCATACAGGTTCAAGTTCAGCCACCCTAAGGTTCTCATTCCACTTTTGGTAGAGCATTCATGTCCAGCAGCCGCCATACAACGAGCAGGTAAGTGCCAGGTAAACTCTCATTTTTGTCTCTCCCTTACTGCATAAAAGCCTCCCCAAACTGGGTCTGGATCGGAACTTGCTACGGAGGGTATTAGAGATCAAGTGTCACAACTCTTTTTATTTCCTTGTGTTGAGTCGATTAGGATTCAGGTGTCATCTCGTCTTTGAAATGAACCTCTACCGAGCTTCCTTTCAAAGAGGGGCAGCTGTTGACACTTGATTTTTAATCATCTTTTCTCTTTTAAAATTAATAAAAAAATCCATAAAAATTCATAAAATTAAAAAATCAACTTTGGGGACCTTGGCCAAGCCTAGAGAACCAATTTTGACCAAAAAATAATTTTTTATATTTTCAGTATTTTTCAATATTTTTATTTTTGGAAATACATAAAACAAAAGAAAAAATGAGAAAATTGCAAAATCAACTTTGGAAGCCTTCGCCAAGCTTAGGCAACCATTTTTGAGTAAAAAAATAATTTTTCATATTTTTTGTATTTTTTTTAAATATATGTTTTAGAAATTAGGAAAATATTTAATAAATAATAGCATTTGAGGCCACAAAAATACATAAAAATAGTCAATATTTTTCCTTTAAATCCCTTTTCATGTTGGCCATTGCAAATTAAAAAATCCAATTCGGGGTCGTGTATTCCTTCACGAGCATAATCTCGAATCGGGTCTAAAAAATTCAATTTGAGTCAATTTATTTTCATTTTTCACTTTTAGGAGTTGTGACATTGTTCTCTAATATTCCAAATTTTCCTATTGGCCCAATTATACCCAGAATGACTCAATTTTACAAATAGAACTTTAATTAAATTTTGCATTATTTTCAATAGGAAGAAATGAGCTTAAATTCAACATGCGGTAGGTGTGTCGAAAAATGTGAGGAGATTTGGACTTAAAGAAATATTTCTCCAGGGACTGAATTGCAAATACTTAAAATCTCATGGACTAGAGTACAAATACCTAACACTTGAGGGATTATTTTGTAAATAACAAAAAGAAGAGTTAGTGGAGAAATTAGAATAGAGAAGGGAAGATGGAGATGAAGAAGAGTTAGTAGAATGGGAGATAGATATGGAGAATGGAAGATGAATATGAAGAAGAGTTAGTGGAGAAATTAGAATGGGAGATAAATATGGAGAATGGAAGATGAAGATGAAGAAGAGTTAGTGGAGAAATTAGAATGGGAGATAGAGTTAGTGGAAAAATTAGAATGGGAGATAGATAAGTGTGTTATAAAAGGAGGAAGAAGTGAGCTTGAGAGGGGGAATTTTTTGGAGAGAAAATTTTGGATGTTTGAGAAGGTTTTGGGAGATTGAAGAAAAATTTGAGGGAAAGAAAATACAAAAAGGAGAGAGAGAATTTTGAAGATGATGGGAGTTTAAAGCTAGAGGGTTATCATCATCAATTTCTTCATCGATTAAGAATTCATCCCAGATTTGAAGCTAAGTGTCCCTCTACTCTCTTTGATTTTTTAGTATAAACTAGCTCAAATTTTCTACTCTTCTCCCATTTCCCCATATTTGATTTCAGGCAGGAACCAATTATATCCATCAAGCACTTCTCATAATGCCATTGAAGCTAAGTGCCTCTTTCATTGTTCTAATTTTTAATGTGAATTAAATCATATTTGCTCCATTACTCCATTTCTCCATATTTTTATGTCAGGCAAATGATAACTCCAAGTCAACGGTAAATCCCATGGAGGTATAAAATTGGCGTTGACGAGCTCTTGAGTGCCCATTAAATTTTCAATTGATCCGTCGATGGATTTCGGCCCGAATTGTTAAATCAATTCGTTTTATTTTAAAGAATTTAAAGCCCAGAATGTGAAGGGCAGAGCTCGCTCACTCGAGGTCATTTTAAATTTCTGCAATTTAAATTCCTGCACCTTAAACCCCAACGGAGAGGGCCAAGCCAAGGCTGAGCTATCCATTGGTGGTTTTTATTTATTGTCATTTACTTCCTGTAATTTAATTTTTGAATCACTAAACCCCAAAATGAGTAGCTCGCAGCACTACACAGAAGTCGTTAACTCACTCCCTCTTTCGGCTTCATGGAAATACTTAATATTTTGAAAATGCAAAAAAAAATATCGCTCATATATATTCCATTTAAAAAAGTGAAAATACAAAAAGAGATACGTTCGATATCGAAATGAAGCTTACGATTCTCTTAGTGAGAAGCTCAGTTCCGCTTTAATTAAGTCCGACAAGCGGGCACGAGAACTAGGGTTGGTTTGGCTAGCCTTCAAGCAGGCAACCAAGAGAGATAGGCGCGGAAGGTCTTTCAATTCAAAGCAGTCGATTGAAGCTGAAAAGATTCCCCTCAATAGAAGACATTCCCCCCGGCCCTAGATTCAGTTTATGAGAAAGGGGATAGGGATACGGATTTGGATGCCTCAGTGGATTCCCATCCTTGATTACGCAGATTCGTATGCCTATTTTGTTGATTACGATGCAGAGGGATCGATCGCACTTCTTCTATTCAAGATTCTTTATCTGGAACTGGTTCAAAAAAGAATTTCCTTTTTTGCGGTTCGGGAGGGCTTGGTTCCCTGGGACTGGCTATTCCTGGAAAAAGTGAAGTCAATCAGAAACCTCGTAGTTGCAAGCAGCATAAGAAGGGCTTTCTGGTTCGGGCGTGATGGCTCTCGGCTTTCGTGACATTTCTTTATTGCACTGGTACTTGTATCCAGCACTTATTCTCCTTATCCCGCAGCACCTTCTGTTGTGTAACTTGACCACCACTGTTGAAAGAGGTCCGAAGATTCTAGGCAGAGAGTAAGGAGGCTGAGGGAGGTGGCGTGTTGAAATTAGGACCATACATTGGGCGACTTTTCTCCTCTTGCAAGTGCTATTCAATCTTTCCTTTTCATGCCATTCTGGATTGTCTTTTTTATACGCAAGTCTTTACTATCTTCAGCTTTTATTTCCCTAACGCTCGATCTCAAGATCTCAAGCTTCTACTTGAAAATACAATAAAGATAGCTATTTCTTTCTCCTAGTGACTACTCCGAGTAAAGACTACTGACCTTAACCCTCCACTAGAGCCTTAGGAATAAACCAAGCCTGAGTTGCCAAATTAGGATATCCATGAAATTAAGGTACCGAAAGGGCATTAGTTTTAATTAACTAGTGTAACCAAGTCCCCGAACTCATAATCTCTGGTTCGTAGAAGTAATTTAGTTCTCCCGCTAATTTACTTAGGTTTCTAATCAACCTACCAAAAATGATTAGTGGCGACTCCAAATTTTAAAACCATTTGAACAAAAAATCAAAGTCGCGATTTGGTAGAGCTTGGGAGAGCTCGAACTAGGTTAGTTAATTTAATCAATTAATCTGGTAATCCATTAACCTAAAAAATGAATTTTAGGTTGCGACAGAAGCTCCTCTATCTCACAACACCCCCTTAATGACAAACATGCAAGCTTCGCTAACCTTCCAATAGAGTGCAGAAGTCCAGCAATTTTCTAGATCTGATACAAGAACAAGTTACTTGAATTTCATTCTAATCTTCTAAACAACGGACCAAGCGTAAGAATTATTGGGATTTGTGAGGAAAAAATCCCATAAAATATGAATGAGAATTGTGGGAGAAATAGTCCCACATGGGATAGAAGGTAGAGGAATATTGGGTTTAAATAGAGGAGCCTTGCCAATGGGTTTGAGCCTTAAGGGGCACCCCACTTTTGTGGAGGAGAGAGGTCTTGAACAAAGTCGGACCGGTCCATACACGCGCGCCGCCGCCGTCCGTCGGGCCAGGCTCGGGTTAAGCCTATCGATTTTATTTTATTTTTTAATTGACATATCCGTTGAAATTTTTTATTTCCTAAATTAATTTTCGGATGATGTCTATTAGTAATCTATCTTCAAGCCACCGGTTCGTGTTCGTTAATTACCGAACAAATACATTGTTTCGGCATTAACCGAACACCCAACAAAGGTGTTGATTCGGCAATAACCGAACACCGAACAATCATGAATTCGTGATTCTTCGTTTGGACTGTTTTAATATATTTGTTTTCAAACAGAACGCACAGATTGTTCATTCATTCTATTTTTAAAAAAACTCATCCCATTCACTCTTATTTTGTGCGATAATTCCTGAAGTTGAGTTCGAAGGATTTTCGTCGACGAAGTACCACTTCGACGAAAGTGTGATCCGTTCTATCCTGGGAGGTGATTGTCCACGCAACCTTGGGTACCCGTGGAGGGGACAAATTCATCTTAAGGACACGACGTGAATTCGTCGGGCTCGAATCAATCATCCAATCAACCATTCGTCAACACTTGATTCAGGTTTGACTAATTCCTTCGTCTTGATTTATGCGAACACACATAGGATAGACTTTAAGAATCTTAATCCATCTTAATTTGAAAATGAAATTATAGATCTTCCAGAATTAGAAAATAAATGGAGTCCTACAGAACCAAACAATGGCTTACAGCGTGTATCAGCTATCTATCATTGATCTTCAACTAAACATCAGTCAAAGCAGGGGAGAAAGTCGCGCTTTTTCCCTTATTTCCAAATATACCCTCAAAAGTAATAGAAAACGACGAGATTTGAAGGATAATATAGTAATTGTGGACTGGAATACTATTATTCTTACAATATAAAGATGCTAATCTTCATTTTTCAAATCCCTGCGCTTTCTTCACCTCCGCATCCTACCACTCCCAACCGATGACAAAGAAAATTTTCTCTTCAGCTTAACTTTTCTCACTTCGAATTTCCTCACCTTCTTTTTCTTTGTACCTGTAGCAATACACAGGGGAGAGAGAGTTCATTGCAGTCCGATTTAAAGAAAGTAACTAGATATCAAAATGCCAACCTAACTGTCGGTTTGATGTCTCAAACAACTTAACCACAGAGTTCTCCTGGATGTGATTTTTAAACTATAGACACCTACTTCTGTGAACACAATATGCAAACGAAAACTTAATGCTTGTATGACTCCAGCGGATAAGTATTAGCACCAATTAATCTACAGCTACACCAAATTTTCTCTGGATATTGCTGGTTTGAAGAAATTAAGATGCTCTAGAATTGAGGAACCAATGCAAAGTAGCTATTCTTGATGAAAAATGGGTGAAACTAGATCCACCTACCAAACTTGAGGAGATAATTTATCTTTAACAAAATTTAAAATCCAAGGAGATAATCTATCTGAGAATAATGTGTCGATCGCTACAGAAAATAATTGGTAGTATTAGATGCTGAGTTCTAAGTAAAATCTTGAGATAACAGGGCAGATTCTTGCAAGCTGCTCTTGGAGATATTCTGAAGAAAATAAATAATATTGTTAGATTAACATGTGATGAAAAGAGGTGCTCCTCTTTCGTTGAGCATTTACTTCATCTTTACATTTAAGCTAGGGACAGTTTTCATGTAAATAACGGTAATTAAAAAAAAATAACATTAGTAGGATAAAAGTATCTCCTATTTCTACGTACTAACCCTAAAAAGTTTGCACGAACTATTGCTTAATAGAAATAAAAAACAATTCCATCACCAAATATTTTCGTCCATACAAGCTAATTTGGCATTTGATGTGGCTAATAGCATGGTTTTGTACAATAGATAAGTCAGTAAGGCAAATGTCAGCGAGACAAAACAACGCAATTTCTCATGAATCAATCATCGGACTTCTAAACTAATGACTTGTTTGTTTCGACGAAAGAGAGAAAAACGAGCAACCTCCGAAACGGAAGAGTTAGGCTTCTTGAATCGAGTTCGTTTTGCCTCATATCAAATATTAGTGGTCCAAACTGACTATTGGGAGCAAATTCATTAGCATGAACGGATGGAAAACTTAATAGTGAATTCCTCATGTAGAAAATCATGAATTTTTTTGGGTCATTTAGAAAGGGGGAATGTTTTGGTGTCGTGCGTACAAGTTCAAGCATCTTTTGGGAATGGCCTTCAAGCTAGTAGAACACTCGTGCTAGATATAAAATATCCTCATTTTTTTTTAAATTCAATATGGCGTTTTAAGTCAATTGAATGGCTATGTTTGTCCTAATTAATTGAAATGGAATCAATTACCTATTAGATGTGGGGGGCCCGATAATATGCATCTGCAGAGAACGAACTTCTTCCGGCAACTCCTCAAGAGAGCTACACCCTTCCAAATTCAAAGTTGTAAGGCGGTTTAGCTTTCCAATGGAGCTGTCAACTGCAGTTAATGTCACACAATGAGCAAGAACTAACGTCTCCAAAGTCAAGAAGTTAGAGAAGTCAGGTGTCCTTGTTAACTTTCTGCAACCCATCAAATCTAGAACCTTCAATCTATTCATCTGCAGAAAGAGAAGAAGTTAAAAAATAGAACAGCAAAAGTAGAATAATTTGGATTTATTATAAAGTTCGTTAATGCGACTACCACCATAATATAAACAAATGATCAACTATTAGACTAGGCTAGTGATTCGCTTTAATCAAGTATTATGAAGTACAGGCTCACCTTCATTTACACCGTTCAAGTTGATTGTTACCAATCTCAAACTTGATTCCAATTGACTTATGTATTATTAATCTTGAGTCAAATTTTATGTTATTCAAATCATATATGATGCATATTGAAGCAAAGTATCGCCGGTTTTTATTGGATTTACAACTTTTCCAAAACTTAGCAACTTTCAGAATTGCGAAACCAATGTCATAAACCACACGAAGCAGGTTTTATGTGGGAGATAATTGTGTTTTACGTTGATAGATAAAATATAGTGAAAGTTACTCATGCAAAATATATTATACACTTGATAAGATGAGGAATGCATGCACACATTATGTCTATCATAGGAGCTAATCATAGAAAGAAGTAAACCACATATTTTGATTCAATCATCGCCTCATTCGTCGTGAATGAGGTGAGGACAGAAAGAAGTATATAGAGTAAGGCATATCATACCTTCATTTGGCTCCATCCACCCCACCCATCTTCAATATTGCTATTCGAAAGGTCGAGCACGAGCAAATTATTAAAGTGAAAGTTATATGCATGGAAAGTAGCTTGCGGTGTTTGCCAAGAAAGCCATCTTAGTTTCGAAAGAAGATTCTTGAAATCACCCAAGAAATCAATTTCTTTCACTCGAAGGAACCTTAGATTGGGTAGAGTGGCTAATTCCTCAGATGCAATGTTGTCGGTGCATCCATCGGAAGTCAGGCTTAGTGCTTCAACATCTTCATTTCTCTGCCAAAAGAGACTCCAGATCAACTGAGTGCACGACACTTAAAACACTTTCACAGAGCTATATAGAAAGGAAGCATGTGGACAATTATCACACCATTAACGAAAATTTTCAGCTTCCATTTGAAACTCTCATATGAATCATTTCTTCGTTTCCCATTTTCTGCTTTTCAAGAAAAAAATGATCGGCATGCCAAATTCCAATCTTCATAGTTTTTCGTTTTATCTCTATTTGTGTTTGAAAGTAATTTAAAGATACTTCAAACAGATAGCTTTCTTCTGACGTTGCTAGGATAGCACGTGAAACGGTGGTCTGTTGCTTCAGAATTTCCAGAAATCTATCTTCTATCCTACATAATCTAGAAAATAAAGCTTACAGTCAGGCAATGTATCTCTCAGCCAATTTACAAGACCTTTTGATGCCAATGTTTGAGAGCGAGCTATCTCTCTCCCAAGACAAATCAGAAGGTAAACAAAGTTAACTATAAAATAAAAGAGAAAAGTCAAGAGGGTTTCCTTCCAAATTGAAAAAATGAGACATACTCTTTCACGTACCTCTCCTTTCTCCAACAGATGTACAGCATCCTTGTAAGCCCACACCCTACTAAATCTGTGAGGATATTCTTTCCGGACGATGTGCCGTCCTAGATCATGCAATTTGCCGTGCATCCAGAACTTATTATCTCTAATTTGTATCAAGGACCGTTGGAGGAGGACAGAAATTTCACATTGAGGATCATAACTATAGTCAGCCCACATGATGAATGGATATTTTTTGTCCTCGTTGGTGAAAAACCAAGCAATATCCAGAAAAATTTCTTTTTGCTTATCATCCAATCCTTCGTAACCTATCATCAATGCATCGTAAATATATTCAGGAGATAGTTCTTGTTCACGTAACTGCTTCAACGTGTCTTCCCACAGCTTTCTTTTATCACCATGTGGCTCCAGTTGAGAGCAGTGGCAATAAAGATATGAACCTATCACCTCGTAAAACAAAGGAAGCCCATGCCCACTCATGGCAAATGCTCTTGCAAGACCATAATATTCTTCTGTGGGAGGGTCTCCTTTGAATGCGTGACTGCAAAATAACTCAAGTGCTTGACTAAGACTCCTTCCTTGAAGCTTATAAGCCAAAATTCCTTTGGTTTGTTTTCGGTCCTCTTGACTGGATGATTCAACTTGAGTCTCCAGGATAGATAAGTCACTAGTTGTGAAATTGATTCTGCTCCCAGAACCAAACCAATCGGATTTTCCAACTAGATTTTTGAGTTGCTCTTTTGTGTATAGGTGATCTAGAACAATGAGGACTTTTCTAGATTCACACACTCTCTTGATCATATTCATCCCAACTTCAATGTCTTCAATTTGATCAGCAATCACAGAACCCACAAAACCCGATAATAACCTTTTCTGCAAGTTTAAAAGACCATGTCGCCAAGATTCTCCAACATCTCTAAGGAAACAAGCACCGTCAAAGTGAGAAAGTAAATGGTTGAACACAACCTTCGCCAGTGTTGTTTTACCCACACCAACCATCCCAAATATTCCAACAAATCGTACACCATCGGATTTGACATCCAACAATTTTATTAGATCATCTACATCTTCTTCAATTCCAACCATATATTCAGGCACATCCACTCTCTTGGCATTAAGCTTACACAGTACCTCCTCTACAACCAAGTCCACCAGTTCTCCGTCACTGTAGCAAAGCACGAAATTTTGGTTCATCAATGACATGAAAGAGCAGGGTATAAACATCTTCTAGATATGACGATCTCTCGGTCTCTACGGACCATATGTTTAAATAAGTCGACCGAGTCCGTTCATATGGATGGGAAATTAGGCGTTGGAGCAAAATCAAAAGAAGCGCAACAGAATTGTTTTTAAAAGAGTAAAACTGTTCTGTTATTTTCTAAGAAACAAGTTTTATTTTTGGTGAAAAAGGGTGAACAGAATTTTATATGGCAAGTTTTCACTAGACCTATTTGAATATTTCATAGGAGAATCCAATATTATAGTTCTTATTCATACGTAAAGTTGAAAAATACTCTTAATAAGCAAAAATTAGCTGATATGAAGCCATATAGATATACATCTTTAAACTGTTCATCATACCTACCTTAAATGTCCTCCCTTGAATAATAAAACTTGATAACCCTTCCTTCTTTTAGGGGAAAAATTCGAATTAGGG
Source organism: Psidium guajava (assembly GCA_016432845.1). Classification (NCBI taxonomy): domain Eukaryota; kingdom Viridiplantae; phylum Streptophyta; class Magnoliopsida; order Myrtales; family Myrtaceae; genus Psidium; species Psidium guajava. The sequence goes on along the minus strand of CM028229.1, from coordinate 30,690,391 downwards.
AAAGAATCTTAGTATAATATTCCTTCTCATAAATGATATTGAAAGACCTGAGATAGATTTAAAACAAATTCGAAAAGTTGGCTATTTTGATAAAGGGTAAGAATAAAATTGAAAACCATTAAAAATGTTGAGATTTACGTTGTCATTGGGACTTTAAGTAATAACTATATCAGATAATTTTTCCTAAATCTTCATTCCTATTTATCATTTTTTTAATTTTAAAATTTTTCAAGTTCTAATATTTTAGAGTAATTATTGAGGAAAACAAGGGTCATATGACACAAAATTTAAAAATTGCACGTTCCCAAGGGAAAGTGGAAGGATAAATATGTAACTTTTTAAAGTTAGGATCTTAACATGCACCATCTCGAAAGTTCAACGAGTAAAATTGAAAATTTCACTAATTTTTTTTTAACTTAATGTTTTATTTGCGTAGATTCCATCAACCATTCAAGGGCAGACTTTGACAGTATTATCTATCTTCTTCTTTTTTGCTACGTATATGTGCTCAATTTACATAACTCCATCTAAATATCAATTCATGAGTCAACAATTTCATTTCTCTCCAAGTTCCACGAGCTATAATGAGAGGAAATACTTAATTTATTCTGGACTCCACTCAGTACCTTTTATTTTCTATTATGGAGAAAACTGAAGTTCAAGAATTTTACAGCTCCGTTGATTAACGTCATTATTGCTATAGCGTGCATCCAAAAACAACTTCCAATCTCAAGAATTATTTAACAAAAAAAAAAATCCACAAGCTCATGCACTCTGTTATCCTAATAAGAAAGAATGATAACTGTGTAGAGACAAACCAACCCTAAATTGGAAACTTAAAACCGCCAAAATGTCAATCTCCATATGGGTTCTAAACTTCAATGAACTTTTACCCATCTTGCAACAATTAAAATCAATTTCCTAAACAAGAACACTCTGTTTGGAAAGATTTGTTGTGAGCGGAATGATGGGGGTGGCTAATGCAAAACCATTGTCTGGAAGAGGTAGAGAAAGTAGACGTGCCAATTTTGGGTGGATGAAGAAAGCAGAAAATAGGGGGAGGAGGGCGGCAGCACTTTTCCTCTTATTTCCAAATATTCTCTTCAAAGTAATAGAGAATGAAAAAATTGTTATAATAATATAGTGATTATCCAAAAAGAAAAAAAATACAGTTTGCTTTCGGTATAAAACTTGCCGAGTTTCATTTTTCCCTCTTCATTTTCAAATCCCTACACTTTCTTCACCTCAAATTTCTTTGCCCACCTAAAAACCTTTCCACACATGGGGTAAGTATCTACTTGAATGTACTTGAGTATTTTCATGCAAAAGTTTGCATTGCGATGAATTTGAAATTGTTTGGTACCAAACGTCAGTTGAATGAGTTATTAACCCATTATTTAGAAGGCAAACTGTAGATAGTCGAAATAGAAGCATTACCTTTTAGTTTTCAAGTTGAACCTCTTCATACCCGCGACTTCTCTTAGAGCCTTTTTCCATTCCTCCACTTCATTGCCAAATTTCCCCCTGTGGTTATCCAGGGCACCCTTGTACAAATCGCTTTCCAGCTTGACATCGTCAACCTCCACATCATAGAAAATGGGCAGGATTTTTTTTGTCCCATTTGACTTTGACGTGCATTCTACCATGTGGGCTAGTTCACGTAGACGCCACCCACTAGAAGCATAGTTCTTAGATAAGAAGGGTATGTAGATAACGAAGTCGTCTATCGGAAACTCTTTGCCAACTCCATCACTAGATCTCGGTTCTTCACCGTCCCCAAAAACCGAAATTTGGTAATGAGCCAGGTACTTGCAAAGGCAATCGACAATGCTATAACAAGCGTCTGCTCCCATAAAACTCAGGTATACCTGGTTCTTAGGTACTGTGTGGGAAAGCCAGGTCGAACTTGAGACATCAATCAATCTTTTTAGGATAGTGCAACCCCATTTATCCAACTCCAAGCTTTCTAAGCCCTCGATGGCTCTTATTTTTGGACAAGCTTCTACCTCAATGTGCTCAAGTTTATCTAACTTTGATAAGCCGGGTAACCTTTCTATCCGAGCACAATGGGAAATACGGAAGTACACCAAGGATTCCAATTCTGACAAACCATCAATCTCAACCAAACTTTCCAATCTGTTCAGATCCAAACACTCGAGTTTTTTCAAGAGCGATAGGCCCGGTATTTTCTCAAGGAATTTGCATTTGCTTAGTGTCAATTCCTTCAAATGTATTAGGTCTTTAGAGACGGAGAAGCCTGACATTGGACATTCAATTACATAGAGAACCGATAATTTTTCTAAGTTGGAAAGAGGTGGCAGTAGACTGATGCCCCTGAACTTCAAGGTTGACAAACCAGATGGAAGCGGATGGATCAATCGCTCTTCTGGCAAGTCGCTTGTCCAAGTTGGGCCAGGTTCCTCTGTTGAAGCACTTAATCTAGACAATTCCAAATAATCTAAACTGATGAGGCTTGTAAAGTGAAGGGTAGCTGGGAAGTGGCATGCTTGCAAGTGAAGGCGTGTCAAACTTGGGGGAAGATCTGATACTTCTAGAAGGTGAATTGAACTCATTTCAAGCGCTTGGAGACTAGAGAGACAACCTCGCACAGTAGGAAACTTGGATACTTCAGTATATGATAAGTCCAAAATCCTCAAATGAGATAGCTTCCTTATTTCCTCTAGGTTTTCATCCGTCAGATCCCAACATTTCTTAGCATGTAACTCTTCAAGCATCTCCACCTGTCCGATGGTACAAGGAAACTTTCTTATCAATGTATAACTTACTTTGATGACTTTTAGTTTCTTCAGACATCCAATGGAGTCAGGTAGTTCAACTATTCCTGACTTTGATAAATCCAACTCTTCTAACATTTTCATCTTTCCAATAGAGTGTGGAAGCTTCTTTATCCCCACACAATGACGTAAAGATAAACGTGTAACTTTCACCAACCCTCCGATAGAGTTTGGAAGTTGACTAATCCCGGAGTGCTCGTCTAATATCAAACTTGACAAAGATTGCAAATTACCAAATGTCTCGGGAAGCTTGAAGGGGTGATTATTTTGGGGCATGATAATCTCTATCAAAGATTCTAGAGAACCAATTTCTGGAGGCAACTCCCCAAGAGAACTACACCCCTCCATATTCAAAGTTTCTAGGCATCTTAGCTTACCAATGGAGTTGTGTACTGTGGTTAACTCCACACACTGAGCAAGGATTAACCTCTCCAACAATGTGAAGTTAGAGAAATTAGGCGTCCTTTTTAACTGTCTGCAACCTGTCAAATCAAGAACCTTCAATTTATTCATCTGCCAAAAAAAAAATGTAGGTTAGAAAATAAGGAGACAAGAGCACTGAAGTCATAAAAACTATAATGAAAGTCCAATTGTGTCCTAAAATTACAAAAAGTACAATTAAGTTCTAAACTTGTCAATTTGGTACAATCAAGTCTTTCTATTGACTTCATTCAACTTGGTTAAAGAAAAACACCGATGTTGATTTTTTTTAATATTTTCTCTATCCTACATTAGGATGACATGGCTAAAACGGCATTGTTTTGATCCAAATTTAAGTTTTAATACGAATTTTAAATGTGAAATTAAATATTAAAATTTTGACGTGAAATTAAATGTTAAAAATGGACAGGAACTCCATTACATTTGTTCTTTACCCCGAACTGAACTATATATTCGTATGAGAATTGATTTGACACGGTTGTTAGGAACTAGATTCAATGTAATGCTCGAGGCTTTGCTCATCAAGTCGAGTCCACTAAATAAAGTAAAAGTAATATCATATTCAGTCAATTTACAGTTCATTAACGCAATTATAAAGATGTACTTAATTATCAAATTAGGTTGGGAAGCTCCTTGAATCCAGCACTATGAAGGTCAGGGTCACCTCAATTCAAATCGTCAACTTAGCTATGTCAAATAAACTTGTGATCGTTGACGCCATTCAAACTGTGTTAACAATCTCAAACTTAATTCCAATTATCTTCTTTATTACTGAATTCGGCTAAAAAATTATAGTCATTCAAATCATATGTCATATTGAAGCAAAATGGCACATACTTTTATTAAAATACACCATTTCTAAAGGCTTAAGAACTTTTATTAAAATACACCATTACTTTGATATATGGAAATACATTGAATATTAATCGTGCAAAATATGTTTTACACTCAGATGAGAAGGGGAGTGGGAGGCAACCATTATGTCAATCGTATGAGGTAATAATATAGAGAAGTAAAATATGTATTTTGCTTCTACCATCAAAATTATATCGTCGACAATGAGGTAATGACAGAAAGAAGTGTATAGAGGAAGGCATGTCATACCTTCATTTGGCTTAGTACAACCCAACCATCTTCAATATTGCTATTGGAAAGGTCGAGCACGACCAATTTACTAAACTGAAAGTTTTCTGGCTGGAAAGTCGTTTTCCATGTATGCCAAGAAAGCCATCTTAGCTCCGAATGAAGATTGTCGAAGTCGCCAGAAAAATCAAACTCTTGCACTTGAAGGAACCTTAGTTTTGGTAGAAAAGCTAATTCTTCTCGTGTGAAGCTATGGCCACCGAACATCAGACTTAGCGCTTTAACATCTTCATTTCCCTGCATATCATAGACTCAATATTGAGCATGCAACATACGGTTTACAAAGCTGCAATTTCTCCAACAATTGAGCATGCGACATATTGTTTCCAGGACTATGGCGTTTCTAAAACTATGGCATACTCTTTTCCCAACATGTAATTGTTTATTCGTCTTCCACATGAACGAATGTTCTAATTTCCATTTCTTACTGAAGATATCGTATTTTTGGTTTCTGCTTTCGGGAAATATAATTAGTATATGAACTCAAAAATGTTCACATTATATTTGAAGAAATCGGGGTTGAAAATAATCTAAATATTCTTCACAAAGCTATTTTTTTTTTCATTTTACTTGGATAACTCGTAAACTGCTTTTTGTTTTTTCAAACTTTCAAAAAAAGATACCGTCCATGTACTAGAACCCGGAAATTTAAGCCGATTATTAGGAAATCCCTCGGCGCTGAGGGTTTGACAGAGAGATGTAATACCCGCAAGAGAAAAACGACGTTAAACATAGCAATCTATTCAAACCAAATTGCTGCTCTCAATGTGAAAGAAAAATTCGCAGAATTTCTAACACCAAATATTTTCCTGTTTACCTTTTTTGCCTCCAATAGTTCCAGGGCTTTCTCACGAATCCATACCCTGCACATCTTGCGAGGATACTCTCGAAGAACAATATCTCTTCCAAAATCTCGAACTTGATCATGCATCCAAAACCTACTATCTATCTCTAATTTTTATCAAGGACCTGTGAGAAAGAACTCCCATTGTGGTGTGAGGTTTGTAACCACAATCCTTCCACATGATTAACGGGTATGTACTGTCATCATTGTAGAAAAAGCACGCTATATCTAGAAATACTTCTTTCTCTATATCCTTTAATCGTTCATAACTTATCATTAATGTGTCTCGGACATCATCAAAAGGACCTTCCTCTAACTTCTCCAGCGCCTCATCCCACACTTTTCTTCTATCCGAATTCCTCAAATGATTGCCCAAGTCAAAAAGATGGGACCCTATCACCACAATAGCCAAAGGAAGCATGCCCACTTTATGAACAATTTTTCTTGAAAGATCCTCATATCCTTTTACAACAGAGTCACTTCTGAATGCATGCTTATAAAATAGACGAAGTGCTAGACCGGAACTCATTCCAACAACTTCACGAGGCAAAATTCCTTTGGATGGGTCAACTTGAGTACTCAGGATGTTTTCTTCTCTAGTTGTGATAATGATTCTGCTACCAGAACAAAACCAATTAGATTTTCCAGCTAGATTTTCGAGTTGCTCTTTCTTGTCTAGATCATCAAGTACTATGAGTACTTTCTTATTACCAAATACATCTTTGATCCTCTTGATCCCACCACTAACATCTTTAATTTGGTCAGTAATCTGAAAATTGACAAAACCTGATAAAAGCTTTTTCTGTAGGTTTAAAAGGCCATCATGAGCTTGTGATGATGCTCGAACGTTTTCAAGGAAACAACAACCTTCAAAGTGAAAAGATAGTTTGTTGAAAATGACTTTGGCAAGCGTTGTTTTTCCAACACCACCTGTGCCATGGATACCGATGAAACTTACACCATCAGACCCAACGTCCAACAATTTCATTATGGCTTCCACCTGAGCACTATCCTCAACCAACTGTTCAGTCACACTCATGTGTCTTGTCTTAAGCTTACGGGAAACATGTTCAACAATCGAGTCAATTTCTTCTCCTTGGCTGCAGCAAAGCATGAAAATTTCGTTTCAGTCAAAGACATGATAGATTAGAGGACTCTAGTAAACATGTGGATACATAACTTAGCTATTTCAACAACTTAAACAAATTGAAATTAAGTATTATATCAGTTGAACTCAAAATTATATTTTGGGTACATGTTGGGTTAGACATAGTTTTTTGTGGGTTTGAGAAAAAGATCCCCTTTACCAACACCTCTTTTCCTTTTGCAGGTTTTCAAGCACAATTTCAGTCTCTTCCAGACAGATGTAGTTTGCAACTATTGATTATGACAAAACATGCAGGAAAAAGCCCCCTTGCCTATAAGATCGCATCCCTTTACATGTGCAACCTCTACGATAGCCTTCCTTTACATGTGCAACCTCTACGATAGCCTTCTTCCACCACTAAACTTCTTGTACTTGGATATCGCCTATTCATATAAATTGATTTTGAGCTTAACATTATCCTTTCCGTACAAATGTTGAATATTGTTCTCTTTCATATATTTGTCCATTTTTTTTGTATTGAGTCGATAAGTCTGTTCATTAAAGAGTAGTTTCAATTTTTCACAATACAGAAATTCTGTAAAATCTTTTAGACGTCAATTTTTTTTTTGTGTAAATGCATGGTACGTGCACTTTTGTAATGCTAATTATGCACTCTTTTCGGCAACAATTCCAATCAACAGTCTAACACGAGATTTGATTTTACAAAGTTTTGTGATTACCCTGGGTGGGGAAAAATACATAAAAACGCATGATTCAACTATACTTTCTAGGGACAAACTTTCATCAAATAAACTGTAATACCCATATGAAGTTAAGGAGCAATTTACCGTTTGCCTTGAAGTTCCCGTCCCATTATCTTTCCAACCGTTTTAAGGGCCGTTTCCCACCGCTCCAGTTGATCGGAGCCAAACTTCTTCATCTTCTTGAGCTTGAGTATGGCCTTCTTGTATAATTCGGTTCTAAGCTTCACATCATCAGTCTTTACATCGTAGAAAATGGGGATGATCTCCTTCTTTCCATTTGATTTTGAATGGCGTTCTACCATGCGTTCTACCTCACGGAGACACCATACACTGGAGGCGAAGTTCCGAGAGAAGATGGGGATGTAAATCCGAGACTCATTCACTGCCTTCAAAACTTCACTGATTTCTTTACCATCTTCGAGTTCTTCACTGTCAAGGAAAACGCGGATTCCTGCACGTACCATGCTGCGGTAAAGGTAATCAGTGAAGTTTAGGCGGGTGTCGCTTCCCCTGAAACTCAAAAACACATCGTACTCCTCTCTGGATGCATAATCCGTTCTCGCGGCTGACTCCGAGTCTCTCCTTAACTCCTCGTTGTCTTCTCCAGACCCTTCCTCCGTCCTTGAGGTTGACTCCAAGTCCGTCCTCTTCGATTTCCTGAGTTGTCTCAGAGCCCTGCCAAAAATTACAGACTTTTAACCTAAATCGAGACTTAAAAAATAGGAATGTAAAGCCAACAAGCAGGCCGAATTGCATCAAACATGTACAGGAGCGAAGTTCCTTTTGATTTGTGTGCGTTATCTGTAAACAAGAGCTCGAATAGAAGTGGAATCAGAGCACTTACAGTCCTCCTACAGCCAAAGTGAGGATGGCGATAAGAGCCTGAACTCCTGGGGATCCCATCAGAGGGCCGATCCTCATGGCTGTATCCACCCACAGAAGAGAACCTTGGAGATGCACAGAGAATGAGAGGAGCCTACAATACAGGGCAAGGGCAAAGTCCTCCTGGTGCAAAATTTAAAGCCCAATATCTCCAAGTCACGGGGGAAACTGAAATTTCAATTGATTTTTCCAAGTTTTAACGAAATAAGAAGGACATTGGCTTGATTAAGTAAATTGTAAATGGTTTGTTTTTTTTATTTTCCTTCAGACCCATTCGTGCTTTTCAGTGGGACTTGCCCAAAAAACAGTACAAGAGCTACAAGACAGAGAAAAGGTTACGACAGTGCTTTTTCAGTCAATTAATTGGAGATCGATTTTTTTTCTTTTAAAATTTGCCAATGCACACTTTAATTTTTCAATATTTGGAGCTGAAACTCTTACATTAATCCAATATATTGACAATTTTTTAAAATTAAAAAAATCATTTCAGTTTTTGGCAAAAGTTAAGACGATCTATTCTTTATTTTGAATGTCGGACAACATATAGTATAGTGGTGATGAGACTAAAAGATCTGCTCACAAATATTGATTTATTAGTTTTTTTCGGAATATCCTTAGTTAAATCTAGAGGTGTCAAAATGGATTGAAGACCCACATTTTAACCCATATTTAATGAGATGAGTCAAATATGGGTCAGTCAAGTCTTGATAAATGGGTTGTTGGTGGGTTTGAGTTGTAAACTTAGTTATATGTGGGTTGTAAATTAATTTAAAGAAAAACTCATATTTTAACCCATTTACAACCCAACTCATATAGTTTATAAAGGTTGTTAGTTTATCGATTTGCTTATAACCCAACCCATATCGATATGGGCATGTAAACACATTTGCTAGTCAACTTGAATGGGAGTTAGGTGGGCTTTTATGGACAAAACATGCCCATGTCGAAGGAGTTTAAAACATTTAGCATATGTGTTTGGGAAGATTCTTCTCTTTCACCGTCACTAGCAAAAAAAAGCACACACAGAGGGAGTGTGTACGAAACATGGAAAAGAACAAAAACAACGTAGAAAATGGATTTAGATGAATGCAGGAGTTAAAAAACAAATGGGAAGGAGACAGAATCTTAGGCAAAACTCTAGCTCCAAAGCTAGTGACCACCCAGGGGAGGTGCGACGCTCGGCCTTGGAGACCAAGTCAACATTTTTGGATAGCAAAACCTCATTTATTTGCTCTCGATTTCTTTAAATTTCTAATTGAATCAAGTGGATCAACCATCTTTAATCAACTAACTCAATCAACTATCTTCATTTCCCGATAACCTTCATAATTGTTTTCTCAATATTGTATTTAGATGAATGCAGAATGGGGGTGAAATTTTTAATGTTAAATATATTAGATACATGTGGAGGAGTAGAGTTGTTTCGTATGTTGACCTCTATCTCTATGGGAATCTGATCATGTTTTTATAAAGTCTTACATATCTTGAAACCATGAATTTGTATAAGATATATATACAAACTAAATTATGCTATTATCAACCAAGTCTGTCACTCCTAGATTATAATCAAAATTTTTCATTATTGAATGTCAAGAAGTTAATTTTTGCTTTTCTAAGCCAAAACAAACAGTTCAAGTGAGTTTTTAACTTTTCAACTGAAAAGAGTTAAAAAAAAAAAAGTCACACCCGTTCCTTTTTTATAAACTCAAAATGGTGAATAACACATTCATCATCATTATATTATTGAAAGTGGCAGGGTGAGATCGAGATCAATAACTTCATCGATATTATTGTATAATTCAAAGAGGTCCTACTTGATCATAGTTATATTTTTCCTTCCCCAAAATATTCTGAATTAATTATTCCATAAATGATTTTGTCCATAAAAAAATGCCTAAATAAATAATTCTATTTTATTTTTCACGTACTTCAATTATAACATTTGAATCTTTTCTATCTTACAAATAACTTACTATGAAAAATTTTGATATCTTAAAAGAATTTTTTCTTCATATATGCATTCAAAAACTTCATATTATGGCAGTAATTTCTTCGTAAAATCATTCAAATTCCTTTTTTTTTTTGCATAAATGCCTCATGCAGGTACTTTTGTGATGTCAATTATGCACTCCTTTTAGGGAAAAAAAATTCCAATCAGATTGATTGAAGCTATGTTCGATGGAGTCCAGTTTGCCGCAGTCCTCTACGCTGCATTCACCAACATTTGGACCACATGTAAAAAGATCTAATTGCCACAAAAAGAGCTAATTGCCATAAGATTTAGGCTCTGTTTTTTTTTTGCGAAAAATGAATGATTTAGAAAAAAAAAATTATAGATGACTGCTTGTATATATTGAAATAATCAATCAATGAAAAATATTCTTATTATCAATAACAATATATGTATATATTTTTAATGGATGATGACAATATTTTTCTTTTATGGACTTTTTAAAGTAATACAAGTGATCATTTTTCAGAAAAATATTTTTTAAATTAGTCATTTTCCGCGAAACAAACCAAGCATTAGTAGAGGAAAATCGACGTGACCTTTTAAAAGGAGCTGATTTTTGGCTTTACGATTGCCATCAATGTGGAGAAAACATCAAGAACGCGGGAGGATGGACGTGAATTTCTGTGAAAGAGAGAAACCGCAGAGACAGATGAAATAGGGCAACGAATCTCAAGAGTAACTTAGTTGGTAAAATATGGAAACCAGTAAAGTCAGAGCTCCAGCTACCACCCGGCTGGTGGTCGGAGCATTGGGGTCCGAAAGAAAATGAACTGTTAGCATCTCCCGAAGTTTGTTTTTGACCGTTGGATCCACATTAGTCAGAGTGTTCTTACTAACACATATCTTGACAACCTCAAATCTTGAATCGGAATTGTTATTTTACATACACATTTCTTCTTGAAGGCGATTAGCTAACTCATTGAGATTTAGTGTTTGGCAATAAGTTGTGAGCAATTCGAGGATCGATCTAGGTTCCATATGACACCTAGAATGGGAAAATTATCAAAAAAATCCTAAACCTATAACAATTGTGTCAATTTAGTCCTAAATTTTTTTTTGTCCAATTGAGTCTTAAGCCTTTTAAAATTATGCCAACTCAGTCCACTTTGCCAATTGGCACTAGCATGGCATCGCTAATATTGACGTGGATAATTTTTAATAATATATTAATATTTTTCAATTTTTAATTTTTTCCTTATTTTTCTTTTTCTTTTCTTTTCCTACCTACCTAATGTACTGTGACCGGCGATCTCTGGCAAGGGTCATTAGAGCTACCGATTAGGGCTTGCAACCCTAACAGAACTCGCCTAGGCTGGGCAAGGACATGGTGACCGTAGGCGAGGCCATGGCAAGGTTGCCCTCGTCATGGCTACCATGGCCTCGCCTAGTTGCCGTAGCTCTGATGACTCTTGTTGAACCTTGTTGACCATGGTACAAAAGTAGGAAAAGAGAAGAAGGAGAAAAATTTAAAGAAAAAATTTAAAAATTAAAATATTATTCAAAATTATCCATATTAGTGCCCCGACCAGCAAAGTGAACTGAATTGATACAATTGCAAAATTTAGGATTCAACTGAAAAAAGAAAGGTTTATGATTAAATTGGCACAATTGCAATAGGTTTAGGACATTTTTGATAATTTCTACAACCTAGATCCTATCCATTGGAGCCAATTCCTCAATTTTTGGAACTTGAAACCTAGTAGCTGTTTTTGACAGTTGGATCCACATGAGTCAGAGCGTTCTTACTAACACATGTCTTGACAACCACAGATCTTGAATTGGGATTGTTATTTTACAACGAGAGACCATGCCAAGCTAGTTAAGTGCATGCCAAGTTATCACCTAATCCAGTCGATATCCTCAGATTTCTAGCTTTCATTGCGTCAATATCTAGACAACTGTTCCATGCTAGTAATTCTATAAACGCGTTGGTAATTTTCAAAACCAGTCAGTGACTAAATTTTGACCGGCAACTTATTTAGTTCACTAGAAGTCCTAAAACTTGTCACCAAAGTGCAATGAAGTCCTAAAACTTGTAAAAAGTGCAATTGAGTCCTAAAACTTGTCAATTTGATGCAATCGAGTCCTTCTGTTAATTCCATCTAACTTAACTAACGGAAAATGCCAATGTAAAATTTTTAAATGTTTTCTCTCCTATGTGGTGATGACGTGGCTAAAACAATGTTGTTTTGGTCTGAATATGATTTTTAATATATATTTTCTATTTAAGTCAATTGAAAAATAAACTAAAACTAAAAAAATAAAGAAAAACAACCAACCAACAGAGAACTAGCAGCGCGAGAGTTGTGCGGCCCTCGCTGTCGCCAAGAAGGGCCAGCGATGGTGGGGAACTTGCTGGTGACCCTCGTCGATAATTTTTGTAAGCTTTAGCATTCGCGACCTTGCCAGAACATAAATTTGTTGCTCCTTGTGTCGAATTTTTCCTAGGTGCTGGTTATTTGGATTTTTGTTCTTTTTTCTTCGGCAATTCCAGAAATTGAGATGATGAAGGAAAGATTTCCTAAGCTGCTTCTTGGAGAAGATGTGTCTAGAGGCGGTAAAGGAGTGTGCACTACACTTGCGATCTCAAACGCCATAACCAATCTCTCTGGTAACACTCCCTGCTTTCGCGATGTGATGGGCGAGCATCATCAGCCCACAACCATCGCCAGACCTTCTTGGAAGTGGTGGCACGGCGGCAGCAAGGGCTCTAGAGCCCTCGTGCCGCTGATTTTCTATTTGGGTTTTTTTGTGTGCTTATTTTTAAGTGAATTTAAATAAAAATTGTAATAAAAATCAGATTTGAATCAAAATGACGTCGTTTTAGCCATGTCATCACCATGTAGGAGAGAGAAAATGTTAAACAAAATCAACGTCGATATTTTTCGTTAGCTAAATTGGATGGAGTTAACTTTAGGACTTAATTGCATCAATTTGACAAGTTTTAGGACTTGATTGTACTTTTTACAAGTTTTAGGACTCTATCGTACTTTGATAACAAGTTTTAGGACTTTTAGGGTGCGCATGATAAGCATTTGGTTTCAGAAATAATTTTTGGAACAGAAATAGATTTTTCTATTTCTACCAAAAACAAAAATTTTTTGTTTCTGGTTTTGGTCCAAAATATATTTCTGAAACATATTTTTGTTTCAGAAATAGAAAAACAGATTTACATTGCCAAACGAGTTTCTGTTCCAAACTTATTTATGGAATATGTTTGGAATAGAAACGGAGAAATATAAACGTTGTCATGCGCGCCCTAGTATCAACAGTTATATAGCATGTAAAGTGTCGGTGAAGTATCAACATTTTCATGGAAGTGCCGTCAATTATTTGATTGTTGCGAATTATTGTCAATTACAAATATTTACTTTGGTGGCTTATTGACATATTAAGGTTACAAGTTTTGTAGAAAATCACCAACTCTGATTTGAGTATATTTACCAAGTTTTATTTGATTATTTCAAATTAGCAATTGTTCCTAGACTTACCAATATTTATTTGCTACATTGAGGATCGGTTTAAAGCTACTGCATCTTATAGCAAATTACTAATATTAGTTTAAGTGATTTACTAACTTTCTTAAGTTATCATCTAGTTTTTGCTTCACTAATCGAAATATCTACGTTTTTTTTATTGTTTCGAAATCACCACTTATTTTGATAATTCACTAACATCTATTTGCAGATGGTATCTGCATGTAAAGTGACCAGCTCTCATAAAAATTACCAAGTTCTACAGGAGTCCCCTTACCAATGTTTATTTGAGTGTCTGAAAAGTACCAACCAACTATTTCAATTATTCATCAAAATTTATTTTGAAGCTTACCAATGTTCTCGATTAATCTCTATGGAGATAACATATATTATAATGTTCTCAATTAATCATATATAAATCTTGAGAAAACATAAATTAATTCAATGAATACGTGCAATAAGCTTGATAATTGTTTTCTTCAGCAAGAAGGTTCTAAACGTAAGGAATAATCAGCTAAAATACACTACAATGCCAAAATTTATGTACGATGTTCACTTTACTGTTAACTCCAATTTGAATTGACATGGTTCACTTTAATCCTTTCAAAATGAGTGTTGTGGATAAGTTTTGGGACTTTTAGTGTGCCTGAATAATGATAATAAACTGAGGAATGACGGTGAATTTATTAACGAGGGTGTGACCAGAAATGAGTTCCTATTTCTCGGGTTTCCCTTACCATCCCACGTGCTTTTGGGTCTTACGAACTCATCGGACATTGTTTTTGTGCTTCCCCGAAGTGTTGACTCTTTCTCGTTAAATCCCTTTCTCAGAGTTTTATTTATATGAAAGAACAAAAAGAATCGCTCATTTAGCTCGTAATTCAAGGTGTTACCGGCAATTTTAGTTTTAACGGTTACTGGGGAAAGGATTTGTGTGGAAAGGAAGGAGCTACCCACGGAGTCGCCGCATACTCCCGTCACCATTCATTGAGTTTTTCGAAGTAATTGATGTGATTGAACTCTGATGGCAGCGGAAAGGCATCAAAATTACTCCGAAGCCAAACGTCAAAAATTGCATTTATCAAATGCTTTTTGAAATTTAGGAAGAATTATTCTTTATTTTTTCTATTTTGGACAACAGATAATATCATGGTGACGGGATTAAGGAGAGTTTAAGAGGCATGGTCGGTAATATTTATTAGTCAAAGGAGCGTTAATAATGACCATTTATCTATTACTTGTCCCTTTAGCATTTGTGTTTGTGGACATTTTTCCTTTTTCCTTCCTCACTAATGCACAAACGGAGGGAATGTGTACAAAACATGGAAAAGAACCTAACGGAGAATATACATTTAGATGAATGCAGGAGTACCAAAACAAATGGGAATGAGACAACAGCAGGTCAGCACGAAGCTCTAGCTCCAAGCCAGTGACCACCCGGGGGAGGTGCGAGTGTGAGGCTTGGCCCAGGAGACCAAGTCATGATTTTGGATAGTGAACCTCATTATTTATTACATGACACAATTGACTATGGTTGTCATTTAAATATGGGCCCTTAGTCATATGCACTGCATGTGACTCTTCGAGCATCTTTATCCGCAGCATCACCTAACTTTCACATTATTAAGGAGACTTTGGATTTCAATAAATTTCCAATTGAATAAGGTAAATCGACCATCTTTAACCATTTCAAGTCCAACTCAACCAACCATTTTCATTTTCCAATATGATAACCTTGATATTTGTTTTCTAAATGATGCATTTAGATGGACGCAGAATGAGGGTTTTTCTTTTAATGTTAAAGGTAATGAGATAAATATGGAATAAGGGAGTTCTTATGTTTCTTGACCTCTATCTTATGGAATCATTTTTTAAAAATATTTAATAAGGCCTTACAGATCTCGAAAACATTAATTAATTTTAGTTATGTATACAATAATCTTGACGTTTTCTCAATAGTGTATTTCCCAAGAAGATTCTAAACGTGAAATGATAATGATCAGAGCAATAGCCGCAAATTAGTAATGAGAGTTGACAAGACTTGAGATCCTATTTCTTCGGTTTCCCACCCCATCCCCATGTGCCTATTTTAAAAAAATTGTTCAAGAAGTCCTGAACTTATTAAATTTTTATCAATTAATAGTTTCAAATATTTTTATGTTTGTCAATTGAGTTTATCTAGGGAATTTTGACTGAAAATAGCTAACATGAACGCCGATCATCTTGCGTGTAACAATCGATGCTTACATAGATAATTTTTAACAACATTTTAATATTTTTTTCATTTTCTTTACTTTTTTTTTTACTTCTTTTCTTTTATTTTTTTGTGTTACAACCGTGACCAACAAGGTCCTCAATCAACCATTGCAAGCCACAGGCGAGGGTCTCCACAGAGGCCCTCACCAGCCATAGATGAGGGCATCGGGTCCTTGCCTAGATTAATGTGGGTCGCTAGCTAGACCTCGATGGCCACAGTTGTAAAAAAAACACAAAAAAAAAAATCAACAAAAATTATTAAAATATTATTAAAAAAATGTCCACGTAACACAGTTAGTGTTTGCATAGGCGATTTTTGGCCAAAAATGGTTGAATTGACTTAATTGGAAAACCGTGATAATATTTATGACTCAATTGATAAAATTAAAATATTGAGGGTTAAATTGGCAAAAACACATTAAGTTTATGACTTTTTGCACAATTTTCCTACTTTTGGGTCTTGCGAACTCGTGAGATATTGCTTGGTGCTTCCCCAAAGTGTCGTTTCTCTCTCAATAACATCCATTTTTTAAAGTTTAATTAAAGGGGAAAATAAAAGAGTTCTTTTTTTGGTCGAAGGGGCAAATAAAAGGGTTAAAATAACAAAAACAAAATGACAGCTAATCTGGCTCGTAATTCGCGGGGCTAACTTTCTTTTATACAACTCATCGTGTTTCTCCAAGGATTGGATTTCGATGGTGTCGGTGGGGCATCAAATTATTTCAAAGGTCAACGTCACGCAAGTGATTTTTTTTTTTTTTACGGTCAAATCACAAAGGTCATTTGTCAAACAATTTTCAACATATAACGTGTCTAGCTATCTTTCTACAGGAAAAAGGCGTCGTAATGTAATGGAGGCCCAAAGAGAAACTGTCCATATGCTTGTTAATTGCAGATTTTGGACTCGGCGTCCAGGCTATTTTTACGGTAGGACTCTGGGCTAAAGCAGATGATAGAGAGGGTAGTGGGGGAACCACCGGGGGTCGTCGTGGGGCTACTGGCCAATTGTGGTGGTTATTGATGATCGACACGGGCCTTGATGACTTTGATGCCAATCACGGACGATCCAGATGATCGGAACTTGGAATTTTACAGCTAAAACTAAAACGACTAGAGAGAGGATGACGAGAGCAAGAATAGCCATTGGATTGGCGACCAAATAGGTGATCTCAATGTGGTTGTTGGGTGTGGAGTAGATGAACGAGTTCCGATGAGAGAAAGAGAAAAACCAAAGTCACTTCTAAATCATCTTTGCTATCTTTTCTAGGTTTATTCAATACCATGCCTTAGTATTTCTGGTCCAAATCTGTGGTAATCCATTTCCTTATTGGTCATTCAATTGTATATAATCAATGAATTACTCGATTCAGTTTAGATATATCTTTTCACTTTTTATGATTATACAAATTGCCCGTGTTGGCATTCAAAATAATCCATCCATCAAAACACGTGCCGTCCATGTAAGGAATCGATATACATGCAAAACACATGAGAAGTCGACACATGTGCAAAACATGTGAAAAATCAACACTAGAGCAAGAAATGTGAGGAATCGACACACGTGAGAAATATGTGTTGACCTATTCTAAGGGACTTATTCCAACTTTATCTGGCTCAAACTATTCTCCTACTAAGGAATTCAAGAGGGCAACTTTCGTATCCTTTGGTGCTCCAAGAAAAGCTCTTAAATCCTTGGCAAGATTACTTCTTGTTGGCGTCCATGTTAATAGCTGGTTTAATGATCCTATCAGTCGATACTTATTAGTATCCTCATATGCTTTGCATGTGCCTTCTTTGTTCCCTGTCAAATTTTGTTGAGAGAGCTGTGGAAAGATGAACCAAACCATTTTTGCTAAAGACTTAGAAGGAATGAATGAATTGCTTCGTTCTAAATTTTTCTAACAAAATTGATTGGATTTAGTCATATAGGGGGTGAAAATAGCATTGCCCAAAAATTTAACAAAAATTCCCATTATTTGGAAAATTTACTAAAATAGGTACAAGCGTAATTTCATATAATTATCCTCTTTGTTTTCTTCCACCATCCCATTCTTTGCAAACAACATATTTGATGGAGTTTTATTCTGTGTATGAGGTTAATGTTTTAATTTTGAGATTGTTTGTGTAAAAAAGGACTTTTAAACCGATAATACAACCCCACCCTCTTCTCATCCATTCTTGTGTTGATCAGTCTTTTGGCTTCTCTTTATAAGTCGGGCAGCTGCCATTTGGGCTCTATTGAACATTCAATTGGACCCAAGTTACGCTTGCACCTTAATATTTTTCGTAACTAATCTTTTGACTAAGCGTTCTGTAAAAGGAGCTAATTGGGAGGGTTTAACCAAGGAAGATCAACTCTAACTTCTCAAGGTGAAGAGAAGGAGGGAAAAGTCAAGGCAGGGAAGAAGAAAGCTAGTTTCTGAGAAAGAGTGGATCGACAGTATAATTCCTTTTTGCTTTAAAGAAAATCCTCCACTTTCGGCCCCCCTTCTCTTTTAAAATCCCCAAAAGTTGGTTTCTCTGGGGCTCGAGGTTCGAGCTGCGAGGCCTAAATCAAAAGTAGAATGAAAAAGTAAAAGCAATGTCGTTTCATTTGCTTTGCAGCAGGTTAATGCAATAATAAACTTGTGCTTATTTACACCTTTCAAAGTTGAGCAGATAATTCTGACCAAAAAAAAAAAAAGTTGAGCAGATAACCAATCTCAAACTTGACTTATCTAAGCTCCAAAAGAACTTGAAGTCGCCCTCCTAAAGATTGGACTCTTTCGATCAAAAGGACCTCGGACAAGCTAATTCTTCTCGTTGGAAGTTGTAGCTATCGAACATTAGGCTTAGTGCTTCGTCTCCATTTCTTTTAGAAATTATTGCCCATTTTTGGTTTCTAATTTTCAGGAAATATAACTTTATTATCAAAAAGTGGGGTTGAAAATAACCTTAAAATTCTTCATAAAGCTATAAAGGAGGTTTTGCTAACTCAATGACCATTAAGAGTGCATTTGTTTCACAAAAAATTCCATGAAGAATGAAAATAATTTCCCGTAAATCATTTTTCAAGAAACGGTGTGTTTTCATTTGTTTGGTAATATGTGGTCAAAATTATTTTCTATTGTTTGGTTCTTATTTGTAAAGGAATTTCAATTTCATGCCTTTATCTTATCCCAAAAGAAAATTTTGTGTTTCGTATTTTTTTTTATCTTTTTCTTCTACATCGTCGATCGTCGAGACACAGTGAGTCTCGGCCTCATTAGGTGAGTTCAAACTTGCTAAGTTCATCAAGGTGTAGCCTTGCCCAAGATTGGCGAGGCTCGAGCTGCCCTCGCCACAAGTGCAAGCTGACGAGGCTCAAGCTTGCTTGCCTTAGGTGAGCTCATTATGAGGTTGAGCCTCGCCGGCCCGTGCTTTGGTTGGTCACTAGCTATATTTGAGGCCTAGCATCCCACTGAGGGAAAGAAAAAATAAAAAGAAATATAAAAAAAGAAAAGAAAATGAAAAGAGAAAAGAAAAAAGAAAAAAAATATAAAAAATATTTAAATATTAGATATGAGCATATCTAAAAAATGTTTTCACATTTCAATATTGAGAAATCCACTTTTCTGAATTTATACATGAATATTTTTTTTAGGGACCGAAAAGTTTTTTTGAATTGGCTTATCACTTAGGCGAACCAAACATATGCAAGTTCAAAAAACGAATTTCCAAAAATTACATTTTCTCAAACATACGTATCATAGATTAATAACTTACTTTTAATGATAATACATCACACGATGAAGTACCCGAGGCAGTGGGCGACACTGAAGCTCAATCACTAGCATATTGCATAATAAAACTAAAGTCATTATGGGTCAAAAGAAGAAAGTGACAAGACAAAGATGATTTATCAGTGAAAGAGAGACATGACTTATCAATGGCTGATTAATCAAATTCACAAAATATCCGTGCCCAACCCTGAATTCGTGTCATTATAATTTGGGCAGGAAATTTATCAATCACGTCACGTTTAATTGCTGGCACAATTTTGAGCAGAAAATTAGCAATGGAGTCATGCCTAATTGTTTAGATGATTATCCAAAAAATCCTACGGTTACTATAAGATGGTTAATTCAGTTATAAACTTTTCGATTATATCAATTTAACCCTAAATCTTTTGAAAGTTTAACACTTCAATCCTAAACCTATTATTTTGATAATTACCCAGAAGTACTAAATTGATAAATCGATAAAAATTTTAGAATTAAATTGAAATAATTAAAAAAATTTATGATTGAATTGATCATCAAAGAATATGTTCTCTCCTTGATTGCTTTTCTAAGTGAAGGATGGAGCTCGACATCAGAAAAGAATAATAACATTTCCTTGATGGTGTTGTCTAGCATGCGAACTCTGCAAATGGGAATCTCAATTTGAGAGTCGCGACAACACTTCAACGCTGTTTTTTCTGTTCTCGCTTCTTCTTCTTCTTTTCAAGTTTAAAAAAAGCTGATAGTCAATCTCTTGTTCACGCAATCAACTCGCGGGATTCTCCACACGATTTTTTTTTTCTAAAACTCCACGGAATTCTTTTCATTTAGCAAGACTTGGCCCCACTCCCGAAATTTTGTGATTTCTCTTAAATAATTTCCAGTCTTGTGATTTTGCAATTTACACCCCCACCCTCTTCTCGTCCATTCTTGTGCTGATCAGGCTTTTAGTTTCTCTTAAATTATCAACAATCCTAGTCGATAGTCTTCATATTGAAAAGATTCACTGCGGCAAATTGTGACCAAAATCAACCTTGACCTGAATGAACAATGATTATTTACAACTCATGGTTGGAATTAAGAATTGCTCATTAAGATCGTATGTATCATTGGTGATATAACCAGATGCTCTCGCATCAGTTTCTCAATCCCCAATTACAATCACTAACCGATACCATATTTAGTTCTCACAATTTCTAGTGAAATAATCTCATACATGTTATGTTTCTTTTTTTACTATCTCAAACACAAACATATTCCCTATCATTCAAATCAGATTTTAAACACAACATCATTTGGGTTCATTTAAGATACATTTTCAACAATATTGAGACTTTGTACTATAGAAAGTTCACTTCAACATTCAATGTAAGCGGTATTAGAATATTTACTTGATCAAGATCATGCATATATGTTCTTTGATAGTGCATCCTTGATTGATTATATTTGATGTTATGCTTATCTTATTATCTTAGGGAGTCATGTAGTAAAGCATATAAATAGGCTCCATATACTCTTTCTATTCGAATCGAAATATACAAAAATTCCTTTGTATTATTTTAACTTTCAAGAAGTCATAGTTTGCGATGTAATCAATTTATCAAATAGATTGACTGGTTACAATAAAATTAAAGTTGTATGCATGCCTGAAATACTTAGGGTAAAATGCCAAAAATATCCATGAGCTTTTATCCTGATACGATAAACATATCTATACCTTTTAAGCTGCAAGCTTCATACCCAATTGAGCAGTATTGCACATTTAGCTGCAGTTTTACTATTTCTCTTTCCCAACATACCTTAACTTTCTCGCCCACACACCAAACACAAATCCTAACCCCGAAAATTAAACGGTACTCACCTAGACTCAGCAACCACATACCACCACCACCACCGCGACCATCCAACCGTTCGGCCCACCGTGACCAACGCCCCCTTGTTGACACCTAAGCTTAACACTCAAGCCCATCTCTAGAGACATGATAGGCCATGAATGTCCATGTTTCAAATTACATAGCTCGTCCATACGTTCCACAACGATTGGGGATCGAATCTACCAATAATTGTGCAATTCGCCCCCGTGATAAACGATGCCGACATTTCATCTTTCTACATTTATGGTTTCTACAGGTAGTCTTCTGAAATTTTGAACTAGAGACGTCATAGCAAATGCACCTTGAA
Organism: Psidium guajava; assembly: GCA_016432845.1. Lineage (NCBI taxonomy): Eukaryota > Viridiplantae > Streptophyta > Magnoliopsida > Myrtales > Myrtaceae > Psidium > Psidium guajava. The sequence goes on along the minus strand of CM028229.1, from coordinate 30,668,768 downwards.
TTATCAATGGCTGATTTAATCATACCGATTCCTATCATCGCAAAATATTTGTGCCCAACCCTGAATTCATCATTAGAAGTATCAAATGAGTGAGTCGGATTGGGTTTGGGTTGAAGCAAATATGGTGTAATCCATATTGACCTATTTAACTCGTTTTGACCCGTTTTCATGTAGTATAAATTTAACGACTCACACCTAACACAACCAATACCCAATCCATACTTGACTCGATTCCTATTTTCATATTTAATTCAATTTAGCAAAACTTGTGAATTATTAAACAATTACATTACCAAAACATTGTGGACAATTTCTATAATTAAAAAAATAAAAAAAAAATTGATTTTTTTGTTTATTTTTATTTTTATGTTTTCCTTTTCCTTTTCTTTTTTTTTGGTCTTCTTTTTATTTTATTTTTTCTTTTTTTTTTGTCAAAGTTCGGGATAGGTCATGTAAACTGGGTTGAGCGATGACACGGTAAGGGTCACGAAACCCTCACCAATCGACGGCTCTCGCCGTCCCAAATGAGGGTTTGCTGGTGACCCAGCAGACCATCAAGAAAAAAAATAAAAAATTAATTTTTTTATGACTCACTTAAGTTAGTTAGCTAATCCATTTAATAGGAGTGAGCATGGTTCTAGAATAGAACTTGAAATCGAAAAATTGAACCGCTAATTCTAGGTTCCAATGAGCTAGGATCCAGTTCTTGATTCCATTTTTTTTTTTGGGAACTGCCGGTTCCAATTCCCGATTCCCAATCTAAGTTTTTGATGATTCGGTCAAAGACATGATGTTGGTGCCCCCCTGAGGAGCTTTGTTGGTGATTATCCAACTTCAGCTTTTTTATATAGATATTTGAGAAGACTTAGGTTGAATGGTTGGTTTTGAAATGAACGGATCTGGTTGCAATCTTCGTCCTAGTAATTTGTCTCTGATACCCATCTTATGATAGTATTTGTATCTTTTGTGCCAGGAACTCCATTTTGCCCATCCTTTTTATTAGACGAAAGCAAGTGATTGAACAATAAATAAATAGAATAAAAAAATAAATCGAACACCAAAATACGTGGTCCAGTCCTAAAGACCTACATAACGAATTCCATTATAGAATAAGCGATATACGGAAATTACTAATCGTACTCGAGTCATTCAAACACTTTTAGTATTTTCCAATACTAATTCCATCAAATAACGCATATAGTATTTAGTCCTTAATTTCTTGTGAAATAATCTCTCAATCTCACGAAGGAATTATACAAATCTAATGGTAATATTTAATAGGCTTCAATACTTTGCATTCTTGATGTAATTTCGTGAAGCGAGATCCACGTCAAGCGCTCGGTTAGAACTGCACTTCACGACTTTACTTCCTTTCTGACATGGACGGCACGAAGACCTTGGCTATCAGGCACCTGTGGACGTAACCCACAAACAGACCACCCATGGCACTCGGGCAAAGAACGGTGCTTCTTCCAATTCAAGTTGGGGAAAACCCGACAATCCAACTGGCGGGAGACATTATGCATGAGAAACCCGTGTCGATCACGTCAACTCCCAAAGTCCACTTTGGACTTTCCCATGTCAGCCGAGCAGCTCCAACACACAATAGGAATGTTAGATTCCGAAAATTTGTTCTCATATTTCTTCTCCTTTTTATGCTTATCTTCGCTTTGTCGATTCCAATAACTCAAGGATAAAATTACGAGGATTTCAAAATAAATTTCATCCAATACAAAATAATAATATCCAACTTGAAATATTCAAATTTTTTATTCGAGCTTAAATTCTAGACATATTTTTAATACTTTTTTTTTTCATTAGATTTGATTATAACTCGTCATTTTCCTGCTAAGCAATTTCATCATGCATTTCTATGTTCTAGCCCTGTTCGTAAAATTGATACTACTTCTCATCTCATCTCAAAACTATATATTTTTCCACTTTTTGTAAAATGTATTGAACACTACGTTTCTGGTTTTAAATTGTGTGCCTCCATTCTGTCAGTTCAATATATGAATTCTCTTGATTTCCTATATCATTTTTCTCCTCCCCGAATACATTGATGTTAGTTTGGCTGCGTCTCTGGATGTTTCTTGCACTAGAGTGATGCATGATCAGGGCTTATGATCCATTCTCTTCATCTTTACTTTTTCTAGTTTCATGCAATGGGAGTTGTATTGGAAGGTTCCTAGATGCCTTGAAATGGGGCCTTGGAACCTGTAATATGATAGGTTCCAAATTTTAAAATATGTAGGGTAAGTTTTAGATTCCAAAAAATGAGAAACATGTTCTAGTGGGTAAGTTACCTAGAACTTATAAGAAATCTGAAACTGCTCATCTCTGCCATTTATGATCTATTAAATTATAAAGTGACTCATGTATGACTCACTCTTAAATAGGGGTTAGAATATGGATTCTTGACCCATTTTGCTATCCCTATTCGTTGTCATAATTTGGAAATTGTATCAATTGTGTCATGCTTGATTGATACTCAAAGGGAAGGAGGGAGCGCATGTTAGAAAAGAGTAATACTATTATCTTGTTAGTGATGTCTAGGATGCCAAGACATCAAAAGTTACAAAAAATTGAAATAAAGACCAGGATTAGTAAGCCATCATCTCTCGTCCACCAGATTTAACCTAGAAAATAAAGCCAGTTATCAAAGCCAGCTATCGGTCAATCTCTTTTGGCTCTCCACACAAACTTTCAAGACCTTTGACTTGAAGGCTTGACTCAGAGATCTCAACACATGCAATTATTGGTGAAGAGACACTCTTTATTCTAAAATCCAAAGGTGCGCATGACAACGTTTCTATTTCTCTATTTCTGTTCCAAACCTATTTTTGGAATAGGTTTGGAATAGAAACTCGTTTAGTAACGCAAATCTATTTTTCTATTTCTGAAACAAAAAGGAACAGATTTTGGCCCAAAATCAGAAACAAAAATTTTTTATTTTTGGCAGAAATAAAAAAAATTTATTTCTGTTTCAGAAATTATTTCTGGAACAGAATGGTTGTCATGCGTGCCCTAAGAGATTGCTAATATCATCCACTCCACACGATTCTTTTCTTTGTTTTTTTTTATCTTCTCCTTATGTTTTTGCTAAAACTCTACGCTGTTCTTTCCATATGCAAGATTTGACCCCACTCCCAAATTTTTCCGATTTCTCTTTTAATAGATTTCTAGTATTTCTTTTCCAATTTACAGCCCCAACCACTTCCAGTCCATTCTATTGACGATTGTGATTTTGTTTCTTCTTTACACAAGTAAAAAGTCGGCGCTGATTCACTTGGACCGAATTTTCTTTTTCGCCTTAAATGTTTTCCACAACTGATCTTTTGTCTAAGCTTTGGAATTTTGATACTATTTGAATTTGGGTAGTATCATACATCCACATTTATTATTCACCGCTGGTCGCAACCCTTGCTACGGTCGCGAGCCCTTGGTTGGCTCAGACATGGGCGAAGGCTCGTAGGTCCTTGACCAGTAGGCGGTAGAGGTTGCCGAGCCTTGATCAGTGGCTAGCGACCTCCTGCGGGCCTTAACCATAAAAAAAAGAAAAGGAAAAGAGACAAAAAAAATTAATAAAATTAAAAAGATAAAAACGAAAATAAAGAAATTGACATCAGAGTTGGCTATTCCAGATACTGGGGGGTCTCCATTTATTTCACGGTTTCTTTTAAATGATCATTGGTACTGCTTAAAAAAAATAAACGGAAAATATTTTTATCATCAACAAAAATGTTAAGAAATAAATTGTTGTCAATATGAAAATATTTTGTATTGACTAATTAATTCAAGTGATATAACTCATCAATCTTAGAAAACTATTTTTTTAAATCATTCATTTTTCGCCGAATAAACTATACCTAAGTTATTCTTCTCTTTCTATACACAGTCACAAACACAGAGAGAGAGAATATATAGAGAGATTTTTACAATTTACTGGTATTGTGTATAGTTCCCGCCATTATGTAATGATTCAACTATTTCGTAATAGAGTAACTTTGCTTAATATTCTGTAGATCTGCACATACCACAACACTTGTTCATATTTGCTTGTATAGATATGAAAATACAAAATTTGCTCTTTCTAATATCGATTAAAAAAAAGAATAAACCAAAAAGAAAATCGTGTTTATGTGTGAAAACTGAACAATAGAGGAATGTGCATGACCTTCCTTTTGAGCATAGCCAATCAACTTAATCCTCTCTTGTTTCCCTTTTATATTTCATTTAGTCGAATGATTCTTGGCAAAGCATTGTCCATTTGTCCCTTCTTCTTTTCATATTTTAGGAAAAATTAATGAAGAAAAATTTAATTTTTTCAACAGTTTAAGGAATATCCTTTTTTTTAAACAAATTTTTTTGGTTTTTTTTTTGTAACAAAATTAGAGATGCCAAAATCAGTGAAAGAAAAAAAAAGGATATGACTAATTGCCAGTGAAAAATCAAATTTAGATAAGTGGGCAACATTCACATGGGACAAACTCAAACCAAACACGATCCAAAATCTTTATAGTAGCCGGAATTTAAGTCATTACCTAACCCAAATATGACCCAACCCCAAATACTCAACAATTTGGATCGGTTCTTATTTCGGTTTTGTGTTTATTGTTTGCTTTTGATACCCTTACCATATAGAACGGCTAGTATTCATGTCATTCCAAAATTGACTGGATGGATTCCATTGATAAAAAAACATGTTTAGAGTTGAACTAGCATAATTGAAATAGATTTAGAACTTTTTTTTTGTTGATTATCCTTAAGGATGAATAATAAATTTAAGCTAATATCTAATCTTTCATTTTCGAGTATACGAAAGTTATTTTTAACCGCATTTATCTCTTTCATGATGTTTGAAATGGATAAGCAGTAGTTTCTGAAGTCTCCATAAGTGCTACAGAGCTGCTAAACCTCCAAAGCTGCCAAAATATCCAAGTATCACATTGCTATTATTTTTCAGGTATGTCTCCGTTTGCACATCGCTTAGATATGTGCAAAAACTACACCAGGAGTCCATTAGATGAGCACATGAATATTTAATTTGCTTTAGTAGCTGAATTTGTATCCCCACGATGCCTTAATATTCTTTTTAGATTATTGGCCTTTCTAAGATTTCTTCTCGGACAGTAGATGCTCGAATTTTCCGTGGTAATGATGCTAAAAATGTTTTCTAGTGGCACTTGCACTTATTTATTTATTTATTTTAATTTTAATGCTGGTTCATATTGAATGGATCGATCTGGTTATTGATTGGCGTGCTTTCTAGTGAAAGACAAAAAACTACCATTCAGAGCTTGATTGAAGTTTGGATTAAATCATGTCGCCTGGGAAATTTATGCAATTTCACGGTGGACACCCATCTTATAAGTTTTCCCATTGAGGGGTTAGTATAGTAAGAGGAGTTTCAATGACTCGCCTGCCAGATACCTCCATAACTTAGACATTAGTCTCTTGCACGAGCAGCTTTGCTAGCTCTTGAAGGAAATGAATTCCCGAATCCATACATACAAATTGTGGAATTAACATGCTCAAATATCAGTATGAGTCACAGCTTGAGATTGTATACATTACACGGAAGGAGTGTACCTTATTTGCCATAGATTAAGATATAATATAGAGCAAGAGAGTTCGCCCATAGGTTTGATGTTCGGCAGAGAAGCATTATAATTTTCCTTCGTTCATCATTTTTTCACAGTGACAATGATGAGAGGTGTTATATTTTGACTTCCAAATTAATAATAAGGTTATTTTAAGAAGGGGCTCTAAAAAGAATCTTTTATATTTTATTTTGTTTTTTAGAAAGGGCTATAAAGGGAATTTGTTGCATATATATTGAAAAGATTACTTTCCTTTTTCCCTAAGAAACCCTTTGTTATTTCCTTCTTCTTATTAGATCTTTTGATCTTGAATTGTACCTTAGACTGATTATTGAAGATAGTGAAACCCCTCTCTCTCCCCGTGATTTTTCCTGTTTTTGGGTTTTCCACGTATATCGCGTCTCGTGCGTTTTATTTTACTTTCATCGTTCGCTATTTCGCGCTTGAATTTGTGCATCTCTTGGCGTTTTCCGCAACAAGAGGAATGTAAGAACTGATGGCATGTAATGGGCTGGGTTAGCCTACAGGGGAAGCCCACCCACCATAAAACCCACCAAAAGGAAATAAACATAAAGCATTCATATGCACAGCATAGTGATTTGGAAAATGAAAATGACATGAACTTTCATACCAGACCAGATTTTAGATAGGAAGTTAAAGGGGATCAAATACGAGCACACAGAGAAAGTTGGTGATTTTTTAAGAAACCAATGAATATGCGTAAATCAAAGTTAGGGCATGCCCTAATATTGATGTTATTTTTAGAGAATTAGGCCATATAAGATAGCGTCGCTACTGACTATCGTAAACATGTACACAATTCTTCCTCCCAGTGGGAATTCTAAAGTCGGTAGGATTTGCAAAACTTCTCACCCAGAACTAAAAACTATAGACAACGAAACTATATTTATAATTGCAAGTGTCTTAGGACCAATATTTGAAATGTAATGACCTTTTGACTTTGTGCGTCATCCATTGCAGAACTTTTACACCTGTAGTTTGCATGTGTACGAAATGTGTTTGATGTGCAGCGCACTAATTATTACCTCCAAGTTTATTACTATTTCTTGTGAAAATGTTAAATGATTTTACTTCCTACTCGAGCACTTAAAGGTAAATAATGAACTTAAGCTGATGTCTGATCTTTCCTTCAAGCATAAATGTAACAAAATGAAAGCTTCTTCTTGACCGTACTTATCCTCTTATGATGTTTTAGACGGACAAGCGTTAGAAACCTACTTTAAGTCTCCATAAATGAAAATTCCACGACTTTCTAGTTCGTACACATGAATAATTCTGTTCACACTTCAACCTAATCTTTCAAAATAAAAAATAAAAAACACCAATCATTAGAATCACAATTATTTTCATTTCTCAATGAAATTTCTTGATCCAACAAACATAAAGAACACCGTCCTATAGGAGTTCATTACATGGAAAGAAAGCTCCTTTCTTTCGCTGCACGACACCTAGGTAAACACTGACATTTCAAACTCCTCTATCTCCCAGCACCGCAGCAAAGACAAATGAAAGCTTCACTAGAACCGTTCATTACAAAATGAAATTTGCAGATCCTCCAAACAATCGGAAAAAAGAAATGCAGTCGCACGGAATATTATTAGCTACAAAGAAAATCCCTTATTCTTTTTTTCCCCCGTTTTGACAACGAAAGAAAACAAGCCTTCAACAACAACCTTCCTAACTAGTTCTCTGGTCCTACGACAATGCATAGGTGTAGGACAGTCATTTAGTTGGACAATCCTTACATTTGGAGGACAAAAATATCTCCACTTTTCAAAAGATTCAAAAAGTGCACGAACCGTTACTTTAATTGACAAACATGTCCACCATGAAACAAGCTAATGTGGCATTTAACGTGGCTAATGGTGGGGATGAGTACAATAGTGATGTCAGCAAGGCATATGTCATTGACACCAAACAAAGTTGTTCGTCCCTACTTAATAACGTAGTCTTTTTTTCAAAAATCCTCTTCGTTAACTTAAAGATCATAAAACTGTTCCAAAGAATAGAAATTTGCTTGAGTGTACAGCTATTTCGATGCAAAAAGCTGCACTGCAGTAACTTCGAAATTCCAGGTGGGGTGTAAATCAATTAAACAACTTATCTTGTCATAATTAATTGAATGGAAGCAATTACCTGTTAGTTTTCAGATCGACTCCCTTGATGCGTGCAACCTGTACTAGAGCCTCTTCCCATCCCTTCGCTTCAATGTGCGATCACATGGAACGGAATTCCATTTCTTTCTTTTTCTTTTCTTTTCTTTGATAATTTATTTCGGTACAGCTTCCCATCAACAGCCACTAATCTTCGACTGCTGGAGCCCTCGTCATGTTGGCATCTAACAGCTCTTCTGAGACCTCTTGGGCAACCAAGTCGATTAGTTCTTCGAGGCTGCGACAAATGCACAACGAAAGAAAATGGTTTGTTTTCGTCAGGCATGCTAAAAAAGTAAATCAAAATGACAACCTAATTAGTCTGCAGCTACACCAGAATTTGGTCGGACATTGCTCAATATGAAGAAATTCAAGATGCTCTAAAAATTTGCAAACCAATGTGATGTTTCTGTTCTTGATACAATCAGTGAAATTGGATCCAAATATCTAAAATGATATGTTGGTATCAACAGAACTTGAATTCTGAGATAAGCAAATTAGGCATAGGGTCTAAGCAAGAAAATCTTGAGAAGACTATATTTTATAGAAGAAACTATTTTTTGTTGCCCTTTCGATCAAATTTTGATTGCCCTTTTGGCCTCTTTAGCTTTAAGTATTTATAACATTTCAATAAAGACTATATTTCATAGAAGAATCTATTTTTCGTTTTCTTTTTCTTCATACCAAAAAAATTAAAAAATACTTCGAATAAAAAAAATGGGTGATATGACCTTGAGTTATACATATATTTTGACTTAAATATTCCCTCTTGAATAATAAATCCAGATAATCCTCCTTTCTTTAGTGGCAAAACCGTTATTCGGGAAGAATCTAACGTAACATTACCTCCCATAACTGGTGTTGAAAGGCCCCAAATAGATCCGAAACAAATTCTAAAGGTTGGACAATTTATTTTTCCTGATAAGTCTTAAAAAGTAGGGGAAAAATGAAAATCATCTAAAAGGTTGGAATTTATTTTGTCAGTTGTCCTTGAAGTAATAATCATATTAGGTAATCTCTCCGAAATCTTCATGCGTGTTTAAACTTTTTGAGTTCTAGTTATTTCCTTAATAAAATTAGACTAATCTGGAGGTGAAAGTACCTCCTTTATCCCATCTAGCACTTTTGCAGTGCATTTCATGTTCTGTTATGGAGACAATTGAATTAAGAATTTCACAGCTCCTTTAACTTCTGTTATTATACTCAGTAACAACTTTCAATCTCAAATATTAGGTAAAAGTTCCATGGAAGCTCATGTAAACAAACACTAAAGTTGGATGAACTTTTACTTATCTTGTTAAAAGTTTAAATCAATTCACTAGATTAATTTAAATTACACTCTTTCTCCCTTCACCGAAATCTTCTTCTTTTTTTTTTTTAAATTCTTTAGTAGTATCCTAAACGATGTCACTTCTGTTTGGAAAGCCAGACTCATAGTGGAGAGAATTACAGGGGAAGAAAAGTTGGAAATGATGGGGTGGTGAATGCAAAACCATTGTTTGGAAGAGGTAGAGAAAATCAAGATACTCATTTGGAAGTGAAGTCGATTCTGCTGAGCCCACTAATTCTTATTTCCAAATGTGCTCTCAAAAGTAATAGAAAGCGACAAAATTGTGAAGAATGATATAGCAATTGTGCAATGAAATACAATCACGCTTCCAATGTAAAAATATCAATTTCCATTTTTTTCTAATCTCTTTTTCAAATCACTACAGTCTTCACCTCCGTATCCTAAGACTTCAAAACAACAAAGAATGTGTTTTCTTCACCTCAGATTTCTTCACCCACCTAAAGAGCTCTTCCATAGATAGTGGTAAGAATCTACTCGAGTGTACTTGAGAGCAAAAGTTTACATTGCAATGAATTTGAAATTCTTTGGTGGTATTGTTCGATTGAATGACTCATCATCTCATAATTTAGAAGGTAAAATGCTGTTAATTCAAAATAAATAAAAAAAAGTAGCATTACCTGTTAGTTTTCAGGCTGTACCCATCCATGTCCCCGACATAACTAAAAGCCTCTTCGCATTCCTTCAGTGTGCGACCCCACTCGGTTTTGTCGCCATATAAGCTCGTGTGGCGCTTCAGGGCATCTCTGTATAAATTGCTTTCAAGCTTAACATCAGCTTTGTCCACGTTGTAGAATATGGGCAGGATTCTTATCTTTCCATCTGACTTCTTGCGTTCTACCATGCGAACTAGTTCATAGATACACCACCTACTAGAAGCAAAGTTCTTTGATAAGAAGGGTATGTAGATATGAGAGTCGTCTAGTGCTATTTGAAGGTCACTGCTAATTCCAAGACCACCATGGCACACTGCCTCATCAACCATATAAACCCGAAATTTGCTACGAAGAAGGTTCTTGTAAAGGATCTCGACAATGGTATAACGGTTGTCAATTCCTCTAAAACTCAAGAACACATCATACGTAGGAATTCTATGAGGAAGCCAGGTCGATTCTGGGTCATTCAGCAATCTTTCCAGGATAGTGCAACCACGATTATCTAACTCAAAACTTTCTATGCCCTTGAGACCCTGGATCTCTCTTATATTTGGACAAGCTTCTATCTCAATGCGCCGTAGCTTACCTAAGCTTGACAAGTTGGGTAAGCTTTCTATCTTTTCACAGTAGGCAATACGGAAGTGCTCCAACGATTTGAGTCCCAATAAATCATCAATCTCAACCAGGCTTTTCAATTTGTTCAGTTCCAACCACGATAGCTTCTCCAAGAGTTTCAGATCACATATTTTCTCCAGCGATTCACACTTTCTTAGCTTCAATATTGTCAAACTTGCTAGGTCTTGAGAGACAAAGAAGCATTGCATTGGATATTCAAGTAAGGACATTTCCGACAAATTTTTTACGTTGGAAAAAAGTGGTAGCAGATTCACTCCCCGAAATTTCATGGTTGACAAACTAGATGGAAGAGGATGGCTCACTTCCTCTTCTAGCGGATCATTTGTCCTAGATTCGTCAGGCTCCATTGGAAGGGTCAATAGAGATAGTTCAAGATAATGTAATTTGACGAGGCTTGAGAGGTCAGGGATAATTGGGAAGTGAGGTGCTTGCATGTGAAGGTGCTTCAAACTTGAGGGAAGATCTGGGACTTTTTGTGGGTGACTTGTACTCATTTCAAGTGTTTCGAGACGAGAGAGACCACCTAGCACCGCAGGGAAGTCAACAGCAGTATATGACATGTCCAATGTCCTCAAATGGGATAGCTTCCCAATCTTCTCCAGGTTTTCATCTGTCAGATTGCTACACTTCTTGGCATGTAATTCTTCAAGCATTTCTATGTCTCCAAAAGTATGGGGAAACTTACTTATCTTGGTGTAACTTACCTTGATCACTTTCAGTTTCTTTAGAAATCCAATGGAATCAGGTAGTTCATCTATCCCTGACTTTGATAAATCCAACTCAGCCAACATTGTCATTTCTCCAATAGAGCTTGGAAGCTTCTGTAGCTGTGCACACTCGCATAAAGATAAACGTGTAAGTTTCACCAACCCTCCAATAGAGTTCGGAAGTTGGATGATTCCAAGGTGCTCGTCCAATATTAAACTTGTCAGAGAATGCAAACCTCCAAATGTCTCTGGAAGCTTGAAGGGGTGATAATGTTTGGGCATGATAATCTCCGTCAAAGATTGTAGAGAACCGAACTCTACAGGCAATTCTCGAAGAGCCTTGCATCCGTTGATATCGAAAGTTCTTAGGCGCTGCAGCTTATCAATGGAGACGTCAATTGTGGCTAACTTGGCACATCGAGCAAGAATCAACGTCTCCAAAGACGTGAAGTTGGAGAGGTTGGGAGTCCTTGTTAAGCCCGTGCAATCCGTCAAATCTAAAACTTTCAATTTATCCATCTGCATGAAAGAGTAAAAGTAAAAACATAAATGAGAAACATCAGCATATATGGTGGTATAATTAATACGCTAATTATCCATAAGTCCATAATTTAAGATAGTCCAGGGTAGTTTGAACATCGGAAGTTTTCATGGGGATGCTGCAAATAGCCTCCAACCTGAGTTTTTTTTAATGGAGTTAGGCCCCGCCAGAGGTCAATTTTCTACCGTGGTGAAAAAACAAAGAGCCATCCCACCTTTATTTCACTTCAGATCCTTTATTTCCAAAACACGCGGTTTGCATCTTAGAACAATACTCCATAACCTCGCTATGAAAACACAGAAAACTCTAATTCCCTCCCAAATCACCAACTCAACTCTTTCTTAATGTCTATGTATAACCTAATAATAGTCAGGATGTAAAGTAACGGATTTAACAATTAATATTGGCATTGAATAAATACGAAATCCATTTATAAGTTGAAAATGTCCAGAAGGAATCTGAGGTAGAGACAAGGTTCGCAAGTTCTTTGGCAGGGGAAAGAGAAAAGAAGAGCTGAGTTGATTTCGCATGATTTTTGTAGCCCAAAAATTGACTTAAAATTATAAATGTTAGAAATGGACAAGCAACTCCATTACATTTATTTTCTGCCCTGAACTGAACTATAGATTTCCATGAGATTTGACATGGTACGGTAGTTAAAAATTAGATTCAATGTAAAGCTCGAGCCTTCGCTCACTAACTCAAGTTACATCAAAAAGTACAACTAATGTCATTTTCATTTATTTTACAGTTCATTAATACAATTATAAAGAAATACTTACCTATTTAATTAGCCTAATGAGCCCATTGAATGAAGTATTATGAAGCTCAAGCTTGGCTTGATTCAACTCATCAACTTACTTGTGATCCTTTACAACGTTCGAGTGGAGTGTTACCAATCTCATACTTGATTCCAATTGACTTTTTAATAATTGAACATGACTCAGACTTTACATATCATTCAAATCATATCTGATGCATATCGAAGCTGAATGGCACTTCTACTAAAGCACATTAATTCCAAAGCCTAAGCAACTTTTATGCGGGACATAATTGTGTTTCACTTTGATATACAGAAAGATACTGAATGTTGCTTGCGCAAAATATATTACACACTCAGATGAGTAGGGGAGTGCATGCAACCATTATGTCAATCGTGTTCGTGTGTATATATAGACTCTTGCCTCCATCATTGCCAATGAGGTGGAAATATATAGATTAAGGCATTTCATACCTTCATTTGGCTCCACGCATCCCAGTCATCTTTAATATTGCTATTCGAAAGGTTGAGTACAAGCAATCTACTAAAGTGAAGGTTTTCTGCCTGGAAAGTCGTTTGCCATGTATGCCAAGAAAGCCATCTTAGCTTCGAAAGAAGATCCCTGAAGTCGCCAGAAAAATCTGAGCCTTTCGCTCGAAGGAACCTCAGTTTTGGTAGAGCAGCTAATTCTTCATTTACCAATTTGTGGCTATTGTCACTAGAGGTCAGGCTTAGGGCTTCTACATCTTCATTTCTCTGCCAACAGAGACTTGAGATTAATTGAGCGCACAACAGGTAAAGCTCGTACAGAGCTATAAGGAAAGGAAGCATATGAACAATCGTAGACAATTTCTCCAATAGGGAACCTGCAATGGCACGTGCCTTTTCCCCAGCAAGTAGAATTCCATGTTTTCATTCACCCCATTAACGAAACTTTTCAGCTTCCATTTGAAGGTAGCTTCTAAATCATTTCTCCATTTCCTATTTTCTATCTTTCCAGAAATATAATTGTCATATCAATTCCAATCTTCCTAGTTTCTTTTTTGTTTTCACTGTAATTGTGTTTGAAAGTAATTTAAAAATTCCAATCGGATATCACGTGAAAGGGTACTTCATTCTTTCATAATTGTAGGAAACTATTTGGTCTCGCTTCACCAATATACAGTACCTTTTGACCCAATTGTTTTGAGAGAGAGCTGTCACACTCACAAGACAAATGGTAAGTTAAACAAAGCTAACTATCAAATGAAAAAAAGATTATGTGACATAATCTTCCAGTTTACCTGTTTTCTCTGCAGTAGTTCTACAACATCATCATGTTCCCACACCCTGCTAAATTTTGGAGTATGTTCTTCATGGACAATATGCCTCCCCAAATCTCGAACTTGGTCGTGCATCCAAAGCTTTTTACCTATAATTTTAATCAAGGACCGTTGCTGGAGGACACGAATTGCAGTGTGAGGACAATACTTACAGTCATCCCACATCATAATTGGATAAGTTTGGTCCTCGTTGGTAAAAAAGCAAGCAATGTCCAGAAATATTTCTTTGTCCTCCTTCCGCTTCAATCCCTTATAACTAATCATTAATACTTGTCGGACATTGTCAAAACCACCTTGATTTAACATCCGCAACGTATCTTCCAATAGCTGTTTTTGAATATCAGGTGACTCCAGGGCAAAGTCCAGCCCAGAAATATGAGAACCTATCACTTGGATGGACAAAGGAAGCATACCCACTTTGCGGACAACGTTATCTACCAAAAGAGCGTACACTTCTTCGGGAGAGACTCTACTGAATGCATGCCTACAGAACAGCTCCAATGCTTGACTATATTCCATTCTTTGAACTTCATGACCAGAAATTCTTTTGGGTTCTTTATTGGATAATTCCACTTGAGTCGTCAAGACTTCTCTGTTTCTAGTGGTGAAGATGATCCTACTGCGTGAACCAAACCAATCATATTTTCCAGCTAGCTTTTGGAGTTGCTCTTTCTGGTCTAGATCATCAAGAACAATGAGTACATTTTTTTTACCCAACACTTTTTTGATCCCACCATCATCTTTAATCTGGTCAATAATGCCAGAACTGACAAAATCTGATAACAGCCTTTTCTGCAAATCTGAAGGACCACCAGGATGTTGCCATTGGACTCGAACATCATGAAGGAAACTAAATCCATCAAAGTAGACTCGTAATTTGTTGTACACAATTGTGGCGAGAGTTGTTTTTCCAATGCCGCCCATGCCATGGATGCCAACGTAACGTACACCATCCGAGCCAACATCCAACAATTTCATTATAGCTTGTAGCTGAGGAATATCTTCAACCAAAATTTCAGGCTCCGTCACATGTCCTGTATTAAGCTTACGGGAAACTCCTTCAACAATTGAGTCAATTTCTTCTCCTTGGCTGCAGCAAAGCATGAAAATGCCATTTCAGTCAAAGACATGATAGACTATAGGACTCTAGGATACATGTAGACACATAATTCAGCTATTTCAACCACTTAAACCAATGGAAACTAAGCATTAAGATCAGTTGACTGGAAATTTTTGCAGATGTGGTTTGCAACAATTGAACAAGAGAAAAAGTGTCAAGAAAATTCCCCTTGGCGGATAAGATCCCACCCCTTTTATACATGCAACTGCCAACCTCTACAAGAGCCTTCTTCTACCTCTTGAACTCATCAGGGCCAACATTCTTCTTGTCCGTAGGTAATCACTTTTCCGTACAAATTGGTCTTGAGCTTAACATTACCTTTCCGTACAAAACATAAATATTCTAGGCTTTCCACATATATATAGGTTCAATTTTTTTCGTATTATAATTTCATTTCCCTAAATTTGTGGTTCCAATACATCACAACAGGGAAATTCTGCAAAATCTTTTAAGCGTCCATTTTTTGGATACATGCTTCACGGTTGCATTTTCTGATGTCAATTATGCACTTCAAAAAAAAAAATTCTGATCATGTCTTTGTCCAATTTTAAAATTGCAATACTCCTATTGATTGGACAACTTAGCACGAGATTGTTAGCATACAAAATTTTGTGATTACCATGGGAGGGGAAACATACATAAGAACTCATGATTTCCACCGTATTTATTGTGATAATATGAGTAAATAGAAAGATTGATTACGTAAAATATATGATCAAGCAAAAAGTTGGGATACCTTTCGCCCAATTATCCATTAAAAGTTGGGGAGAAATTTACCGTTTGCCTTGAAGTTCCCTTCCAAATATCCCGCCAACCATTTGAAGGGCCTTTTCCCATTGCTGCACTCGAGAGGAGTCATACTTTCCCCTGCGCTTCAGACCAAACAAAGAAAGAAAAAAATTATCCTTGTGCTTGCGTAAGGATTTCTTGTACCGATTGGTCTTGAGCTTCACATCGTCAGGCGTCACGTCATAAAAAATGGGGATGATTTCTTTGTTCCCATTTGGTTTTGAATGGCATTCTACCATGCATTCTACCTCACGGAGACACCATACGCTGTCGGCGAAGTGTTGAGAGAAGATGGGTATGTAGATCTGGGAATTCTTTACTGCCTTCAAAACTTCATTGATTTTTCCACCATCTTGGATTTCTTCATTGTCAAGGAAAACGCGGATTCCTGCATCTACCATTCTGCGGTAGAGGATATTAGTGATGTTTTGGCGCGTGTCACTTCCCCTAAAACTCAGAAACACATCGTACTCTTCTCCGGAAGCATCATCCATTCTCGAGGTAGACTCCGTGCCCCTCTGTATGGCCTCATTCTCTTCTCTAGATGCATCGTCCGCTCTCGATGTCGACTCCGAGACCCTCCTCCTCTTCGATTTCACGAGTTGTCTCAGAGCCCTGCCAGAAATTACAACTTCTAACCAGATCGAGACTTAAAAATAGGAATGTAAATCGAACGAACAGGCTGAATCGCGTCAAACTTGTACAAGAGCAAAGTTTCTTTGTTTGCTCGTTATCTGTCGACAAGAGCTCGAAGAGAAGTTGAATCAGAGCACTTACAGTACTCCCCCAATCAAAGCGAGGATGATGGTGACTAGAGCTTGAGTTCCGTTGAATTCCATCTGTGGGCCGATCCTCTCAGCTGTATTCACCCAAAGAAGAGAAGCGTTCTGTAAAAGGGGCCAATTGGGAGGGTTCAGTGAAGGAAGATCGACGTTAACTTCTCAAGGTGAAGAGGAGGAGGAGGTGGACAGAAACAAAGAGGAGTCAATAATTGAGGGCAAGGGCAAAGTCCTTCTGTTTGGACAACATTAGAATATTGCATATTTCAGCAGGGTTAAAAGGGACGTCGGCTAGATTTGTCTCGACTTTAAAAGTACACGTCTTTTTTCTACCATTAAAAGTAAATAGTAAATGGTCCGGTTTTTACTTCTTCCGACCATTCCGGCTGGGTTTGGGAACAGCTTTGGAAAGGGTTTTAGACACCCGAAGACCTTTGGGCCAAATATTGGGTGTTTGATAAACAAAATTTGCTAACACCCTCCCATAAAAGTGGGCATTCACAAGGGCAAAAGCCTCAAGGCTGCCTTGGGCATTCAAGCATTCTCGGCATTTGCCGAGAATGACTAAAAAAAATGTTGATTTTGCCCTTATTGTCCTCGTAATTTTTTTTATTCCAAGTTTACCCCTCTTTCATCAAAATGGAAACTCTATCTATGCATCTTCTCTTCTTCCTTCTCTAGCCAAGAGTGAGCAGTTCTAGATTTCGAGTAGGTTCCACCTGAAACCTGGAACCTACCCGTCAGTAGAGGTTTTTTATTTTTCAGAATCTGGAACCTACATGCATACCTTAGAACTTAAAACCTACCTGATCACAAGTTTCAGGGTACCCGAGAACTTACCAAATAGTTTTAAGTAATTTCACATAAACTGCACAAATTCCATCAAGACATAAATTGCAAAAGTTTACCTATAAACACATGAGCACAAATTCCTTCAAGACAAACTCGATGGATCTGTAGAAAACGATGAGTACCTTGAAAGGATTTGAGAGACGAAGTGAGACTGCACTCTCCAAACGGTAGAACTTGAAAAACTCACGAATTGAAACACGGAACCTGAGATCGAAGATCATCAATGCATATAAAACTCACTCTCTTTGTCCATAATTAAATAGAAGTTTCGGTAGTAAACCAAGAAAATTCAAGCTCTCTCTCCCCTTAAAAACAAGGAAGAAAATTCAAGATGAATGTTTCAAAAACAGCATATTGTTTCACATCTTACTATTGCTTGAGGAATGGCTAGTACTGGGTACGTACTTGGAGAACACTCCCCCCAGTACAGATGAACTTTATTGTCCAATCCTCCCATGGCCAGGACAAACTTCCCAGCATCTCTAGGCAACTCTGCTAATGAGAATGCAACCCTACCATCAGTTTTAAATCCTCATATATGGATTCCTGAAGTGTGAAATTGCATTTTCCTACGACGAACAAGCAGTTTGGCATATAAATTGGAGATCAATGATGGTTAACAATCATAATTATAATCATCAAAAGCTTGTGCCTTTATTATGTTGATGAGCGCCAACAGAGCGCTTCATTTAACCAACTTCCCACCTAAAGCAACACTCCCATGTCCTTCCTTGTAAATCTCAAACCATCATAGTTGTCCATTCACCTAACAACCTCAGAAAACAACACAATGAAGATTAACTCGCTAGATAGTAGACACTTGTCGCGCACAAATTGAATAGAGAGATAGACAAAGGAAGTGGAAAAAACAAAGCCTAAGATTGGAGTGAGGATAGAGATGAGAAGAGGAAAGGAAGTCAAAAGCTCGAGTTTATCAAAATCTTACCTGATAAACCACCTTGGTCAAATCTCGCTGGAACAATCAGTTTTGGTGGGGAGGAGGGCGTTGGCGACTCGACAAGCAAGACGAATTTGGGGACATCGTCGGAGGCGTGAGTGCCAAGGACGAGGCGGTTGACAGCGAAGGAAGGGTCATCATCGTCGAAGGGCTGGGGAGGGATGGCCGTGTGGGAGATCATTAGTGAGGGAAGACTCGACATCGAGGAATTTGGCCAATTTACTTGTTGTTGGGAGACTTCAAAGGAAGAAAGAAAAACAGAAAGTTAGAAACTAGAAAGCCTAGATTAGGGTTTCTATGTTCCGGTTCCGAGTCCGGTTTCGATTACGGTTCCGGTTCAGTTTCAAGATAGAACCAGGAATCGAAACTGGAACCGACAGTTCTTATAAATGTGGAACCGAGAACCGGACCCTGTTTTACCAGAACCGGGAATCGAACCGGAACCACAGGTTCGGTTCTTTGGTTTTCGGTTCTATCCTGGACCCATGCTCACCCTTACTTTCACTGGCAAATTGTTCATCCCACTTGGGTCAAGTTCCTCTCTTGAAACGGTTAATCTAGATAATTCCAAATAATCTAAACTGACGAGGCCTGAGAGGTCAAGGATAGATGGGAATTGGCATGCATGCATGTGAAGCCGTGTCAAACTTGACGGAAGCTCTGGTACACCTTGGAGGTCGCTTGAACTCAATTCAAGTGTTTGGAGACGAGAGGCAACCTAGCACCGTAGGAAATCTAGTAACATGAGTATATGATAAGTCCAATATCTTAAAATGGGATAACTTCCCAATTTCCTCCGAGTTTTCATCTGTCAAAACCCAACATTTCTGGGCATGTAACTCTTCAAGCATCTGCACCTGTCCGATCGTATGAGGAAACTTTCTTATCATTGTATAGCTTGCTCTAATCACTTTTAGTTTCTTCATATTTCCAATGGAATCAGGTAGTTCAACTACTCCCAACATTGACAAATCCAACTCAACCAACATTTCCATTTTTCCAAGAGAGCATGGAAGTTTCTCTATTCCCACGCATCAACGTAAAGATAAACGTGTAACTTTCACTAACCCTCCTATATAGCTTGGAATTTGGCTGTTTCCAAGGTGCCCATCTAATATCAAACTCGACAAACATTCCAAATTGCCGAATTTATCCGGAAAACTGAAGGGCCAATACGTTACGGGCATGATAACCTCTGTCAAGGATTGTAAATCACCGACCTCTTCAGGCAACTCCCCAAGAGAGCTACATCCCTTGATATTCAAACTTGTTAGGTGCTTTAGCTTACCAATAGAGCAGTCAATTGTGGTTAACTCGACACATCGAGCAAGAATTAGCTTCTCCAAAGACATGAAGTTAGAGAAGTCGGGCGTCTTTCTTATCCTTATGCAACCCGTCAGATCTAGAACCTTTAGTCTATCCATCCGCAGAAAGAAAAGGGGGAAAAAAATAAATGAGAAACGTCAGCATGTGTTGTGATATTACTAATAAGCTTAGTATCCATAGTCATCGTTTAAGATGATCTAGGTTAATTGAAATTACAAAGTATTTTTGGGGATGCTGCAAATAGCCCTCCTACTTCATATCTCTCAGAACAAAACTCCATAGCCAGAAGACCAAATTATCGTTGCTACGAAAACACACAAAACTCTAATTTCCAAATCACCCACAAGCCCCAAGTACCAACACTCCTAGTTTTACTCCAGCCACCGCCATTGACCACCAGCACAACACTTTCGACCCCAATCTTCAACATCACCGCATTCAACCCCTCTCTTTGTGATTTGAGTTTATTCAATGTAAGCTTGAGCCTTCGCTCATTCACTCAGGTAAAACAGAAAAAGTAAGTCATCTTGACTTATTATCCAGTTGGTTAATGCAATTACCACAATAAAAAAAATGCTTAACTGTTAAGCTAAGCTAGTGATTCGCTCGAATCAAGTAGTATGAAGCTCAAGCTTGCCTTGATCCAAACAATCAACTTAGCTATTCCAAATAAATTCGTCATCATTTACGCAGTTCAAGTTAAATGTTACTAATCTCTAACTCAATTTAATTGACTTTTCTTTTGCTCGACTCAAAATTTACGTCCTTCAAATCATATTCTGATGCATATGGAAGCATAATGGCATTTGCATTTATTGGAAGACACCATTGAGCTGACAAACCAAGGTTATAAACAACATGAAGCATTTTTTTTATGTGGGACATAATTGTGTTTTACTTTGATACAAAAAGATTTAGGATTTACTCATGCAAAATATATTCTACACTCGGATGAAGTGAGGACTGCACCCAACCATGATGTCAATCGTATGAGGTAATGGTACGTAGAATTAATGACCAGAAAGTACATCGAGTAAGGCATATCATACCTTCATTTGGCTCCACCCATCCCAGCCATCTTCAATACCGCTATCCGAAAGTTCGAGCACAACCAAATTAATAAAGTGAAAGTTTTTCGCATGGAAAGTTGTTTGCCATATTTGCCAAGAAAGCCATCTTAGCTCTGAAAGAAGATTCTCGAAGTTGCCAGAAAAATCAGACTCTTTCACTCGAAGGAACCTTAGTCTCGGTAGACAAGCTAATTCTTCTCGTGTGAAGCAATGGCCATCGAACATCGGGCTTAGCGCTTCAACATCTTCATTTCTCTGCATATCACAAACTCAATATTAAGCATGGAACATAGGGTTTACAGTATACAACATAGAGGACGCAAAGCACTGTCAAACAATTTCTCCAATGGTACATAAGGTTTCACGAACTATGGGTTTCTGTTGTTCCCAACACGTAGTTGTTTGTTCCTCCTCTACGTAACTAATTTTCAAGTTTTCTTTTCTAACTGAAGATATCATATTTCCAGTTTCTACTTTTCAGGAAATAAACAAGTATATTAATTCAAAAATCATCATAGTTTACCTCTTTTCTCTCCAATAGGTTCAGCGCTTTCTCACGAATCCACAACCTACAAAACTTGTGAGGATATTCTTCAAGAACAATGTACCTTCCAAAGTCTTGAACTTGGTCATGCATCCAAAACTTATTTTCATCTCTAATTTTTACCAAGGACTTGAAAGAGAGAACCCTCATTGTAGTTGCAGGATAGTAGTCACAATCCTTCCACATGATGAACGGATATGCCTTGTCATTGTTGTTGAAGCAACATGCTAAATCAAGAAATACTTTCTTTTCCTTATTCTCCAATCTTTTATAACTTATCATTAATGTCTTTCGAACTTCGTCAAAAGGACCTTCCTTTAACTGCTTCAGCGTCTCGTCCCATACTTCTCGTTTGTCCAAATGCCCCAAATCATTGCCCAAGTCATAAAGATGGGACCCTACCACCACAACGGCCAAAGGAAGCATGCCCATTACAGGAACAATTTCTCTTGAATGATCCTCATATTCTTCTATAACAAAGTCACTTCTGCATGCATACTTATCAAACAGATCAAGTGCTAGATCGAAACTCATTCCAAGAACTTCATAAGGCAAAATTCCTTTGGGTTGGTCTACTTGAGTCTTCAGGATGCTTTCTTCCCTAGTTGTGATAATGATTCGGGTACCAGAACAAAACCAATTAGATTTTCCAGCTAGATTTTCAAGTTGCTCTTTCTCATGTAGATCATCAAGTATGACGAGCACTTTTTTATTCCTAAATACTTTTTTAATCATTGTGATCCCACCTTCAACATTTTCAATTGGGTCAATAAACATAGAACTGACAAAACTTGACAAGAGCTGTTTCTGCAAGTTTAAAAGACCACCATAAAGTTGCGATGATGCTCGAACGTCTGCAAGGAAACAACAGCTTCCAAAGTGAAGAGAAAATCTGTTGAACATTACTTTGGCAAGAGTAGTTTTTCCAACACCCCCAGTGCCATGGATACCAATGAAACGTACACCATCAGACCCAACATCCAACAATTTCATTATGGCTTCCACCTGAGTACTATCTTCAACCAAATGTTCAGTAACACTCATGTGTCTTGTATTAAGCTTACGGGAAACCTGTTCAACAATCGAGTCAATTTCTTCTCCTTGGCTGCAGCAAGCATGAAAATGTCGTTTCAGTCAGAGACAAGTACAGGACTCTAGGGAACATGTGGATATATGACTCAGCTATTTCAACAACTTAAAACAAATGGAAATTAAGCATCATAATCAGCTGAGCTGAACATTATATTTCGGGTTTGAGAAAAAGATCCCCTTCACCCACACCTCATTTCCTTTTGCAGGTTTTCGAGCACAATTTCAGTCTCGATTCCATTAACTTCTAATGTGATGCCACTCACAGTTTCTTCCAGACAGACGTAGTTTGCAACTATTGACCATGAGAAAAAGTGTTGGAAAGATCCCCTTTGCCTGTAAGATCCCATCCCTTTGCACGCAACCTCTACAAGAGCCTTCTTCCACCGCTTTAATTCATCAGGGCCAAACTTCTTCCACATGTTGTGTTCAATTGTTCCGTATTGTGTCAATAATTTCTTTTCATTAATTAGTAGTTACAATATTTCATAATAGGGGAATTCCGCAAAATCTTTTAAATGTCCCCTTTTTGCATACATGCGTTGCATGTGCATTTTTGTAATGTTAACTATGCTGTCTTTTTGCAATAAATTATGATCATGTCTTGGTATAATTTTAAAATCGGAAGGCTCCTACTGATTGGACAATTTAACAGGAGTAAGTAAATTTGTGATTACCGTGGGAGGGGGAAAAACACATAAAATTGCATGATCTCCACTATACCTATTGTGATAATATGATTATGTCACAAAGTCGATTAAGTGAAAAATAGGATCGAGTAAAATGTTGGTCTCACGTGTCAGGTCATATTGGGTTAATTGGACTTTAATTGAAAAAATCAGCCATATCCTATTTTTTATTGTGGGTTCTCGGATATTGGGTCTAGCTTTCGTCAACTTGTAAGGCAAATCTTAAAGACATGCCCAAATGCTTTATATTCGGAAATTTCGAAGGGCAAACTTTAATCCAATGAAATGTAAATATTGTGCTTATTAATCATGAGAAGTCGAGGATATTTACCGTTTGCCTATAAGTTCCCGTCCAACTCTACCTCCAACCTCGACGAGGGCACTTTCCCACGCTCCAATTGAATGGAGCCAACCTTTTTCTTGTGCTTGAGTATGGCATCCTTGTACAAATCAGTTTTGAGCTCCACATCATAAGCCTTCACGTCATAGAAAATGGGGATGATCTCTTTCTTCCGATCTGACTCTGAGGTGCATTCTACCATGCGGGCTACGTCTCGAAGACACCATGAACTAGCAGCGAAGTTCTGAGAAAAGATGGGCATGTAGATCTGAGACTCATTAATTGCCTTGAGAACTTCACTGATTTTTTCCCCATCTTCGAGTTCTTCTCTGTCAAGGAAGACATGAATCCCTGCACGCACCATGCTCCGGTAAAGGTAATCAGTAAAGTTTAGGCGCGTGTCGCTTCCCCTAAAACTCAGAAACACGTCGTACTCGGATTCTGGCTTAGTTTCCATGCTCAGGATTCCCTCCGAGCTGCTGTTCCTCTTCAGTTTGGTCAGTCGTTTTAGAACCCTGCCAATAAGTATGGACTTAAAACGAACAAGGAATAACATGAAAGAAGCACAATCAATTGCATCAAATATTTATGTGTGCAAAGTTTCTTTCTCGTGCGTTAACGTCCGTCAAGATATGTATTTATCTCAGCAATTATTCAAATTTTCAAGTCAAGGAGATAACTTACAATCTGCCTGGTGGCCGAAGTTCAGACGGTGGTTAAAGCGACGCCTTGATGGAGTTCAATTTGCGGCGGCCAATCCTCTACTCTGAATTCACCAACAAATCCCGTAACAAATGGCCTTCGAACCACGGTGCGTAAAAAGAGCTAACTGCTAGAAGATTAAGTGAAAGAAGATCGACCGTTGCTTATCAAGGACAGGTGATTTTTGGCTCTGCGATTGCTCTCGATATGAAGAGAATTGGGAGGGTTCAGCGAAGGAAGATCGACTCTAACTTCTCAAGGTGAAGAGGAGGAGGGAAAAGTCAAGGCAGGGAAGAAGAGGGCTAGTTTCTGAGGAAGATATGACCGACCGTATAATTCCTTTTTGCTTTAAAGAAAATCCTCCACTTTCAGCCCTCCTTCTCTTTTGGAAACCCCCAAAGCTGGTTTCATAAATCAAAAGTAGAATGAAAGAGTAAAAACAATGTCATTTCATTTGCTTTACAGATGGTTACAGCGATAGTAAACTTGTGCTTATTTATACCTTTCAAAGTTAACGTACAAAAGAAGGTCAAACCCGAAACCGGCCCGTTGACTAGGCCGGTTCGTTTCGAACCAAAATCGACCCATGTGGTACGGGCCGGTTTCAATTTGTTATTTTTCAGAACTGGCGATTTTGAGCCGGAAATAGCCTATTTAGAACCGATGGTTCATCCGATTCCGAACTGGCACGAACTACTCGGGCATCTTAAAAAACTTTTTTTAAAAAAATAATAAACTCACATACTTAATCTTAGCCAAATTACTAGCATAAGTAGATAATTCATCTTAGGCAAAAAGCCAAAATGAGAGACTTGTAAGCCTCCATGTAGAGACTTCATCTTAAAGAGACATCTTACTTATTACCTTCACTAGACAATTAATGTGGGACTCTTTTCTTCAACTTATAAGCCTCCAAGCCTCATCCTTGACTTTTTAAAAAGACTTCATGTTTGTCTCTCTCTTTCACAATTAATGTGGAACCCATGAATTAAGTCATTTTATTTTTGTCTCTCTCCCTCACCATCTATGTGAGACTAATTCTATGATTTTTTAATTATTTATTTATTTATAAATTTGATTTAAATTAATTTGCTTAAAATAATCATAAAAATGATAATTTATAATGTATATATAAAATATAAATTTATTATCCAACGTGTCGAAATTCTCTATTTTTTGAAATAATGTGTCGGCGTATCGTGTCGTGTCGTGTCTTATCGTGTCGCGTGTCACATGTCCGTGTTGAGGCTATTTAGGCCATTTCCTTTTTTTCCTCGATCCCCAAATTTGATTACAATTTATATTTAAAAATTTTTTATTTCATAATTTTTTATTTTTTATTTCATAAATCATTATTTTATTTTTTATTTTTTATTTTATAATTTTTTATTTAAAAATCGGTTGTGAATCGGACAAAACCGCCGGTTCCGATAGTTTCGATTTCGATCTTGAATCGGAACCGGAACTAGAATCGGTAGTTTCGTCTGGTTCAAACTAGAATCGAAACCGACCCTTGAACTGGCCCGGAACCGCCGGTTCATAGTAGGTCACAAATCGAAACTGGCGGTTCCGAACCATGGCCATGATTGGTAGATATCCTTACTAGCAACGTATCTATCCCTTACCTTCTTCAGAACGGAAGATGGTCCTTGGGCTATCAGGGGCTTATTTGAGGAATGTAAGAATCTCATAGCCCTCCTAAGCTTGGAAATGATAAAAGTGGCTCATGCACAATGTGAAGCAAATTAGGGATGAGCAAATCGAACTGACTAGACCAAGACCATTCGCATCGGACTGAAATTGATGGTCCGGTTCTCGATTCTAGAGGGCGACAGTCTAGTCCGCGGTTCTTAGAATTGAAATCGAATCACCCAGACTGAACTGGATCGAATCGGTCGAAATTTTTATTTTTATTTTTTTAAAAGTAACCCTAAATCTAAATTTAATGTCCCGACTCCAAACCGCCCTTAATTTATCACTCTAAGTTGCCTATTTCTCACAATGCTATTCCCCTTAACATGTTTTTTTCTTTTTTTTTCTTTTTCTGCTTTCTTTTTCTTTTCTTTTCCCTCTCCCCTCTCCCACTCACTGCACACCTCGGCTTCTCTTCAATGGTGGGTATCAGCTTCCTCTCTCCTTTTGGATGTCCCTTAGCTACACCAAATCAAGAATTGACCCAACTTAGCAAAGACCTAGCAAACGTTCAAAAAGAAGCAAGAACGACCCATTTTTGCCCATTTAACCCGATCATGGGGATGTCTTTTGTTTATGTTCATTGATTTGGAACTTTGATTGCCCTTAACATGTTTTTTTGTGTGCATATTTCTAATCCATTGGAACCGCCTAGGACTATACCAAGCCGATCGATCCGATTCTCGATTCCAAAAAATTAGGAATCGGGATCGGTCCAATTCCCGGTTCTTGAAAGGAATCGGACTAAATCGAGAACTGATCACCCCTAAGGCAAATAGTGCAGCCGACTAAATCATGAAAGCCCATTGAAAGAATTTGCTCCTCTTTAATTGGTTAGTCAGACCTCCCTACGTCCTTTGGGACATTTTGTGTTGCGATTTCAAGAACACTAGTTATAGTAAGTCCATTTCCTTTAAATGAAAGTAATACCTCATTTTTTACCCAAAAAAAATTTGAGCAGATAACCAATCTCAAACTTGACTCATCTAAGCTCCGTCGCCCATCATAAAGATTAGACTCTTTCGATCAAAGGAACCTCGGACAAACTAATTCTTCTTGTTCGAAGCTGTTATCATCGAACATCAGGCTTAGCGCTTCGACATCTTCATTTCCCTTAGAACTTATTGGCCATGATTTCTAATTTTTAGGAAATATATCTTCATCATCAAAAAGTGGGGTTGAAAATAATATTAAAATTCTTCACAAAGCTATAAAGGAGGTTTTGCTAATTCAATGACCACTAAATTAACAACTTACTTTTATGTGGGATAGTGATAACCCATGTGGGTCTATCCCCTTCCCTTGTCCTCTCCTCCCCCACCCCCCAAACCCAAAACTACATGATGAAGTGCGCGATGCAGTGAACGACGGTGAAGCTCAATTACTAACCTAAAGCATAATAAAATTAAAGCCTTTAAGGGCCAAAAGAAGAAAGTGACAAGACAAAGATGACTAATGGATGGATCATTTATCAAACACACAAAACATCTGTGCCCAACCCTGAATTCGTGTCATCATAATTTGATGAGGAAATTTATCAATCGCATTGATGGGATAATTTTGAGCAAGAAATGTACGAATCGTATGATGCTTAATTGTTGGGATAACTATTCAGAAAATCTTAAAACTTATTGTCCTACACTTATTAAGTTCCAAACCTTTCAATTGTATTATTTAGTCCTAAATCTTTTGATAATTTGTTAATTTAGTCATAATTTTTTTTGATAATTTATTAATTTAGTCCTAAATTTTTTAACTGTATTAATTTAGTCCTTATTTTTTAAAAAGTTTAACACTCCATTTCTAAACTTATTATTTGAATAATTAGTCAGAAGAATTATATTAGCAAATCGAGAAAAATTTAGGTGTTAAATGGAAAATTGTCAAAGCAAGGGTAATGATTAGAGTCAGACATCCATTTAAGTTCATCTCAGCTATATTCACCCACATAAGAGAAGCCTTCTGTAAAAGGAGCTAATTAGGAGGGTTCAATGAAGGAAGATCTATCTAAAAAAGTCTATTTACGCTGAAGAGCAAATAAAAATGGCACTACTTTAGCTAAAAAATTATTTGATTGAATGTTGATGGAGGGTAAGTATATCACATAAATATAAATTTAGAATTTTTATGCTGCATTTTTGTGCCTTTTGCTCTTAAACAAAAATAAAAATGGAACGTTTTTCACGGGCATCGTTGAACATAGATATGCCTGAAAATGTGCACCTTATCTTCTCCAATTGTACGCATGTCGCGCAAGGACGTCTTTTGCACAACCCTTTTTGGCCCAACATTAGGCGACTTAAAGATGTCATCGAAGTCAATGATGCCACATCCTTGTCTAGTCTTCTCCAAAGTTCATATGACGTCATTGCTTACATTATCAGGAGGAAAGTTGAGTCGCCTCCTGGCATGGATTGTGACACTTGATAGCTGTCTCAACATGAAAAGACATGAAAGAGAGAGAGAAAAAGCATTTGCATGAATGAGACAAGACAAGTAAGGATTATGATTTCATTGTAAAATCCAAAAATTTCGGTCGAAACATAGCAGGTTTTAGAATTCAAAGTGCATCAGATTTTTCAAAATAAAATAAAAAAGTTTTGACATGTCCCTATTTTTCTTATTTTATATCTTTGTATAATTTTGTAATAAATAATTAAATGGGAAGAATCAAATTTAGATGGAAAGTTAACGAATGAAAATTAACTCATATTTTAAAAAAGAAAAAATTTCAAATAAGGACCAAAATGCTCTTATTTTTCAAATAAAAGCCTGAAGTACCTTACTTATTTAAAATAAAAGCCTGATCAAGGGCATTTTAGTCATTTTATTTTTTAAAAACTTTTTTCCTTTTTTTTTTCCTTTTTTGTTTTGTCCTAACTCTTCATTGGTGATTAGTCTCGATGACTAGCCACTGTCAAGGGCTAGGATAGGCCACCAGCGAGGGCAACAACCTTATTCGGATGAGCCAAGGGCGACCCTCATCCTCGTTGACCATATCTGGTGAGGGCCGCTCTCACCTCACTTGAGCAAGCTGGTGAGGGCTGCCATCGACTTATCCGTCGACTTATCCAAACGAGGCTACTAGGCAACCTCACCTAGTTCTCAAGGCTGAACATACCTAAGGGAAGTCAAATTAGAGCTCAAATTCGTCTTTGTGTGTGCCCAAGTAAGGTCCATAAGGGCCTCACTTAGGCGAGTCAAGGGCTGGCCTCGACGGCCTTGCCCGAGTAAGGTCGCTGTTGCTTTTGTCGATAATCAGCCATTGAGATTGGTCATCGATGAGGAGTTAGGGCAACAACAAAAAGGAAGAAAGAAAAACGAAAACAAGAAAAAGAAGAGGAAAAAGGTTTAAAAAAAAATGAAATGACTTAAGTACTCTTGATTAGGCTGAAAAGAACATTTTAGATTTTTATTTTATATAATATTTATTATAAATTTTTATTTAAGAAAATAAAAATATTTTATGCTCTTAAACAAAAGTTTATAACAAAAGTTTATAACAAAAGTTTTCTTTTTTGTTTTTTCGTGGTCAAAGAAATTTTTCCTTTAAAAAATAGAGATCAAACGTTTTTGACATGTCCGGTTTTCAATGTGCATAGTGGGATCGAGACATAGACACGTTAGAAAAAGTGCAATAATGTAGGATCGAGACATAGACACGTTAGAAAAAGTGCAATAATGTAGGAAATTATTAAGTACCTTTTCTTCTCTGACCGGCACGTGTCACGCAAAGGACGTCTTTTGTACAATTCCCTTTTTGTCAGATTTGTACAAGTCCTTTACTGTCAAGAGATAAGGGAGAAGACATCTCTGCACCAAACGAGAGAGTGCCTAAAAACCTTGTGACTCGGTCACAATGGCACCTCAGTAATTTTCATGAAGTTCCAGGGTGAGCTTTTTGTGAATTTCCATTTCGACCATCACTTAGAATATTTAATTATCGCGCATTAATTTCAGTTGTGGATACATTTTCAAAATTTTGGATCGAAGTTGAGAATGGTATTTAATTTTAGAATTTTACTAGCATAACATATTCTTAATGACCGTAAGATTAATAGTATATTGTGGGATACAAATTTTTGAAAATTTTCAAAATCAGTGAGCTTTTTGATGGTCCCCAACAAGAAAATTTTTTATGGGAAAGTTAGAGAAGGATTTGCCCATCTTTTGCTAATTATGCTTGAATATCTGAAAAAACAACTTGAATCAACCTCTACTACCTAGAAATCCAGCTTAACTTTTTTTTTTTTTACATAAATTTGGCAATTTACTTCTAACTGCGGGGACATGTTTTCCTTCAATGTCGGTGGGAAATAAAATACACTTCTTCTAATAAGTTATCATTAGAGGCATTAGTATGAAATTTTTCATTTTATTAATGAAAATGAAAATGCTCTCTCTGAACTTTTATTTCTTTTTACCATCAACCACCCCGTGAATTATAACCGTAGCGACAAGATAATTGATTTCGACCCAAAAAAATAGATCTCCAATATAATTGATTGCTCGTAACTGTGGACTAACTGAGGCCAAAATTGGGAAGAAAAAAAAAAGGTAAGAAAAAAAAAAGGTCTGGTTTTTACCCAGATATGACCGCGGGGCAGGCAACCGGAACTTGGTATAGCCGGTAGCGTTCACACCAGGAAGAAAAGAAACTTAGGACACTGAGAACGCAAAGATTCTCTGGCGTCCTCCCTTCGTCCAATCCCAGTCAACAACATCCAACATCCCCATCTCTCTCGCGAGCCGCGTCCCACGACTGTGCCCCAAAATTCACGGCCAATCCTTTCTTTTGTCGAACGAACGTGTACGTGTCCGATGCGTTAGATTTCATCTGCGCGAGGGTGGTGTCCGTGTTGCACATGATCCCAACGCAAATAGTCTATAAACTTTTATTCAACTTACACGATGAATCTCACCCATCCCGAATAAGTCGTAGCTGAAGAACTGTGCAACATCGATTTGTTGCCCTCCGAATTATTCCTCAAGTTTCGTAAAGAGATTTTGCTTGCCTTTGTGTTGCGACATATATAAAGTTCGTTCTCTTGCCAATTGTGATAAGATTGGATGAATGAAAAACGGTGATCTAGTGGCTAAATTTTGTTAAGAGAGCTGTGGAAAGATGAACCAAATCATTTTTGCCAAAGACTTGGAAGGAATGAATGGATTGCTTCATTCTAAATTTTTCTAAGGAAATTGAGTGGATTTAGTCATATAGGGGATGAAAATAGCGTCGCCCAAAAATTTAACGGAAATTCCTGTTGTTTATTATAATGTAAATTTTGGAAGATTTACTAAAAGAGGTACAAGCATAATTTCAGATAATTATCTGTTTTGTTTTCTTCCACCATCCCCTTCTTTGCAAACAACATATTTTGATGGAGTTTTATTCTGTGTATGAGGTTAATGTTTTAATTTTGAGATTGCTTGTGTAAAAAAGGACTTTTAAACCGACAATACACCCCCATCCTCTTCTCATCCATTCTTGCGTTCATCAGTTTTTTGGTTTCTCTTTACAAGTCGGGCAGTTGCCATTTGGGCTCTATTGTACATTCAAAATTTACTCTTACACCTTACTATATCTCGCAACTAACCTTTGACTAAGCGTTCTGTAAAAGGAGCTAATTGGGAGGGTTCAGCCAAGGAAGATCGGCTCTAACTTCTCAAGGTGCAGAGAAGGAGGGAAAAGTCAAGGCAGGAAAGAAGAAGGCTGGTTTCTGCGAAAGAGAGGACCGACAGCATAATTCCTTTTTGCTTTAAAGAAAATCCTCCACTTTTGGTCCCCATTCTCTTTTGAAAACCTCAAAAGCTGGTTTCGTAAATCAAAAGCAGAATGAAAAAGTAAAAGCAATTTCATTTCATTTGCTTTACAGTGGCTATGCAATGGTAAACTTGTGCTTATTTACACCTTTCAAAATCGAGCAAATAACCAATCTCAAAATTGACTCATCTAAGCTTCAAAAGAAGATTCTTGAAGTCGCCCATTCTAAAGGTTGGACTCTTTCGATCAAAAGAACCTCGAACAAGCTAATTCTTCTTGTTGGAAGTTGTAGCCATCGAACATTAGCCTTAGCGCTTCGACATCTTCATTTCTTTTAGAAATTATTGGCCATTTTTGGTTTCTAATTTTCGGGAAATATAACTTTATTATCAAAAAGTGAGGTTGAAAATAACCTTACAATTCTTCATAAAGCTATAAAGGAGGTTTTGCTAACTCAATATCCATCGAGAGTGCATTTGTTTTATGAAAAATTCCATGAAGAATGAAAATGATTTCCCATAAATCATTTTTCAAGAAACAATGTGTTTTTCTTGTTTGGTAAAATGTGATTGAAATTATTTTCTAGTGTTGGTTCTTATTTGGAAAATAATTTCAATTTCATGCCTTTATCTTATCTAAAATTCATATTTTGTATTTCTTTTTGCGGTTTTGTTCTACATTGTCGATTGTCGAGACATGGCAAGTCTCGACCTCATTGGTGAGTTTGAGCTCACCAAATCTGTCGAGGCTTGGCCTTGCTCAAGACTAGTGAGGCTTGAGCTACCCTCACCAAAAGCTCAAGCTAGTGAGGCTCAAGCTTGCCTGCCTCAAGTGAGCTCATTATGAGGTTGAGCCTCGCCAGCCCGTGCCTATTGTCAGTTACTAGCTAACTCTAAGGCCTAGCGTCCGGCTGAGGGAGAGAAAAAAGAAAAAGAAATATAAAAAAAGGAAAAAGAAAATGAAAAGAGAAAAGAAAAAATAACAAAATATTCAAATATTAGATGTGAACAATTTTGAAAAATGTTTTCACCTTTTCATATTGAGAAATTCAGTTTTTTAATTTTATACATGAATATTTTTTTAGACCGAAAAGTCTTTTGGAATTGAGTTATCATTTCGGCGAATCAAACATATGAAAGTTTAAGAAAACGAATTTCCGAAAAATACTTTTTCTCAAACACACGCATCACATATTAATGACTTACTTTTAATGATAATACATCAAACGATGAAGTACATGAGACAGCGAGCGACACTGAAGCTCAATCACTAGCATAAAAGCATGATAAAATTAAAGCCATAAGGATCAAAAGAAGAAAGTGACAAGACAAAGATGAATTATCGGTGAGAGAGAGACATGACCTATCGATAGCTGATTAATCAAACTCACAAAATATCCGTGCCCAACACTGAATTCGTGTCATCATAATTTGGGTAGGAAATTTATCTATCGCGTCACATTTAATTGCTGAGCAGAAAATTAGCAATGGCGTCATGCGTAATTGTTTACATAATTATCCCAAAAATCCTAGAGTTATTATAAAATAACTAATTCAGTTTTAAACTTTTCGATTATGCCAATTTAACCCTAAATCTTTTGAAAAGTTAAAACTTTAATCCTGAACATATTATTTTGATAATTACCGAGAAGTACTAAATTGGCAAATCGATAAAAGTTTTAAAACTAAATTGATATAATTAAAAAATTTATGATTGAATTGATCATTAAATAATATGTTTGCTCCTTGATTGGTTCTCTAAGGGAAGGATGGAGCTTGACATCACAAAAGAACACTAACATTTCCTTGATGGTGTCGTCTAGCATGCGAACTCTGCAAATAAGAATCTCATTTTGAGAGTCACGACAACACTTGAACACTGTTTTTTCTATTCTCTCTCCTTCTTCTTCTTTTCAAATTTCAAAAAAGCTGATAGTCAATCTCTGGTTCAAGCAATCAATTCACGGGATTCTCCACACGATTTTTTTTTACTTTTTTTTTTTCTAAAACTCCACGGAATTCTTTTCATTTAGCAAGATTTGGCCCCACTCCCGAAATTTTGTGATTTCTCTTAAATAATTCCCAGTCTTGTGATTTTGCAATTTACACCCCCACCCTCTTCTAGTCCATTCTTGTGCTGCTCAGGCTTTTAGTTTCTCTTAAATTATCAACAATCCTAGTCGATAGTCTTCATATTAAAATGATCCACCGCAGCAAATTGTGACCAAAATCAACCTTGATCTGAATGAACAATGATTATTTAGAACTTGTGGTTAGAATCAAGAATTGCTCATTAAGATCGTATGTATCATTGGTGATATAACCATATGCTCTCGCATTAGTTTCTCAATCCCCAATTACAATCACTGACTGATACCTTGTTTAATTCTCACAATTTCTAGTGAAATAATCTCATACATGTTATGTTTCTTTTTTGACTATCTCAAACACAAACATATTCCCTATCTTTCAAATTGGATTTTGAACACGATATCATTTGGATTCATTTAAGATACATTTTCAACAATATTGAGACTTGTACCATAGAAAGTTCACTTCAACATTCAATGTTAGCCATATTAGAATGTTTACTTGATCAAGATCATGCATATATGTTCTTTGATAGTGCATCCTTGATTGATTATATTTGATGTTATGCTTATCTTATTATTTTAGGTAGTCACGTAGTAAAGCATATAAATAGGCTCCATATACTCTTTCTATTCGAATCGAAATATACAAAAATTCCTTTCTATTATTTTAACTTTCAAGAAGTTATAGTTTGCGATGCAATCAATTTATCAAATAGATTGACTGGTTACAATAAAATTAAAGTTGTATGCATGCCTGAGATACTTAGGGTAAAATGCCAAAAATATCCATGAGCTTTAATCCTGATACGATAAACATATCTATACCTTTTAATCTACAAGCTTCATACCCAATCGAGCAGTATTGCACATTTAGCTACAGTATCGCCCGCGCACCAAACACAAATCCTAGCCACAAAAATTAAACTGTAGTCGCCTAGACTCAGCTACCACAGGCCACGTGCACCACCGCGACCATCCAAATGTTCGGCCCCCCGTCACCAACGCCCCATTGTTGACTCCTAAACCTTACACGCAAGCCCATCTCTAGAGACATGATAGCCCATGAATGTCCATGTTTCAATTTACATGGCTCGTCCATTCGTTCCACAACGATTGGGGATCGAATCTACCAATAATTGTGCAATTCGCCCCCCTGATAAACGATGCCGACATTTGATCTTTCTACATTTGTGGTTTCTGCCGTCTTCTGAAATTTTGAACTAGAGACGTCATAGCAAATGCACCTTGAATTATCAATGACTTATTTAATCTTACCGATTCCTATCAACACAAAATATTTGTACCGAACCCTGAATTCGTCACTAGAAGTGTCCAATGAGTGAGTCGGGTTGGGTTTGAGTTGAAGCAAATATGGTCCAATTCATATTGACCTACTTAACTCGTTTTGACCCGTTTTTATGCAGTACAAATCTAACGACTCACACCTAACCAAACCAATACTTGATCCATACTCGACTTGATCCGTATTTTCACATTTAATCCAATTTAGTAAAACTTGTGAATTATTAAACAATTATATTACTAAAACATTGTGGATAATTTCTATAATTAGAAAAATAAAAAATTGATTTTTTTTGTTTATTTTTATTTTTATTTTTATGTTTTCCTTTTCCTTTTCTTTTTTTTTTGACTTCGTTTTATTTTTTTATTTTCCTTTTTTTTTGGGTCAAAGTTTGGGAAAGGTCATGTGAACCGGACTGAGCGATGACATGGTGAGGGTCACAAAACCCTCACCACCCAGCAGCCCTCGGTGTCCCAGGTGAGGGTTTGCTGGTGACTCGACAGACCCATCAAGAAAAAATTAAAAAAATCAATTTTTTTATGACTCACTTAAGTTAGTTAGCTAACCCATTTATTAGGAGTGAGCATGGTTCTAAAATAGAACTTGAAATCAGAAAATTGAACCGCTAATTCTAGGTTCCAATGAGCTAGGATCTAGTTCTTGGTTCCATTTTTTTTTGGGAACTGCCGGTTCCAATTCGCGATTCCCAATCTAAGTTTTTGATGATTCGGTCAAGATATGATGTTGGTGCCCCCCGCGCTTCGCGTTCTTTCTATTCCATCCTATTCCATTTTGGGATAGGCGGTTAATAATAATATGATAAGCAAAGTAGTCATGGTCTGACTAATTGGCTCGGACACCAGATCGCTCGTGCTCGCCCATTCTGTCTTGCCCTACCTAAATGGAATGGCTTTCTTAGTTACGCTGCACCCTGACTCGAGTCCCCACGTCCGCTCTTCTCTGCTCGAAAGCCAAGAAACATTAGGGCCGTCCCCTCCCCCCCCTTTTGAGGAGCTTTGTTGGTGATTATCCAACTTCAGCATTTTTATATAGATATTTGAGAGGACTTAGGTTGAATGGTTGGTTTCGAAATGAACGGATCTTGTTGCAATCTTCATCCTAGTAATTTGTCTCTGATACCCATCTTACGATAGTATCTTTTGTGCAGGAACTCTATTTTGCTCATCCTTTCTGTTAGACGGAAGCAAGTGATTGAATAATAAATAGATAAAATAAGAAAAAAAATCGAACACCAAAATACATGGTTCAGTCATAGAGACCTACATTCATGGGAAGAGCAATAATGAATTTCACTATAGAAGAAGCGATAGACGAAAATTACTAATCGTACTAGAGTCATTTAAATATTTTTAATGTTTTCTAGCCCTAATTCCATCAAATAACGCATACAGTATTTAGTCCTTAATTCCTTGTAAAATAATCTCTCAATCTCATAAAAGAATTATACAAATCTAATGACAATATTTAATCGGCTTCAATACTTTGCACTCTTGATGTAATTTCGTGAAGTAAGTTCCACGTCAAGCGCTCGGTTAGAACTGCACTTCACGACTCTACTTCCTTTCTGACGTGGACGGCGCGAAGACCTTGGCTATCAGGCACCTATGGACGTCACCCACAAACAGACCACCATGGCACTCTGGCAAAGAACGACGCTTCTTCCAAGTCAAGGTTAAAAAAAAAAAAACACACAATCCAACTGGCGGGAGACATTTATGCATGAGAAACCCGTGTTGACCCCGTCAACTCTGAAAGTCCACTTTGGGCTTTTCAATGTCAGCCGAGCAGCTCCAACACACAATAGGAATGTTAGATTCCGAAAATTTGTTCTCATATTTCTTGTCGTTTTATACTTATCTTCTCTTTGTCGATTCCAATAACTCAAGGATAAAATTATGAGAATTTCAAAATAGATTTCATTCGATACAAAGTAGTAATATCCAATTTGGAATATTCAAATTTTTTATTACGGCTCAAATTCGACACATATTTTTAATACTTTCTTTATCATTAGATTTGATCATAACCTGTCATTTTTCTTGGCTAAGCAATTTTATCATGCATTTCTATGTTCTAGCCCTGTTCATAAAATTGATCCTACTTCTCATCTCATCCTAAAACTATATATATATATATATTTCACTTTTGTTAAAATGTTTTGAACACTATGTTTCTAGTTTTAAGTTGAGTGCCTCCATTCTGTCGATTCAATACATAAATTCTCTTGATTTCTTGTATCCTTTTTCTCTGCCCCGAATACATTGCTGTCAGTTTAGCTACGTCTCTGGATGTTTCTTACACTAGAGTAATGCATTATTAGGGCTTAGGATCCATTCTCTTCATCTTATTTGATGCAATGGGAGATGTATTGAAAGGTTCCTAGATATTCTAAAATGGGATCCTGAAACCTGTGACATGATAGGTTTTAGATTTCAAGTTATGCAGAGTAGGTTTTAGGTTCCAAAAAAATGAGGAACATGTTTTAGGGGTAGGTTTCAGCTTCTACTTGTAACTTGTAAGAAACTTGAAACTGCTCACCTCTACCATTTATGACCCGTTAAATTATTAAGTGATCCATTTATGACTCACTCTTAAAATAGGAGTTAGAATATGGATTCTTGACCTATTTTGCTACCTCTATTCGTTGTCATAATTTGGAAATTGTATCAATCGTGTCATGCTTGATTGATACTCAAAGGGAAGGAGGGAGTGCATGTTAGAAAAGAGTAATACTATTATCTTGTTAGTGTTGTCTGGGATGCCAATACATCAAAAGTAACCAAAAATGAAATAAAGACCAGGATTAGTAAGCCATCATCTCTCTTCCACCAGATTTAACCCAAAAAATAAAGCCAGCTATCAAAACCAGTTATCGGTCAATCTCTTTTGGCTCTCTACACAAACTTTTGAGACCTTTGACTTGAAGGCTTGTGTCACAAACCGAGGGTCAATCTATCAATACCACGATCCACGTGTCCTTAGGATATAATCCCAGGTCAGCCTTCATGATCACTCAAATTCGCTCAAGGGTAAGGTAAGTCGAATCGAACCTAAAACTCACTCAAAGAGCACTCGAGAGAGTAGAGAGAATCTAATTGTACTAAGTTCTGGACAATATACAAGTATGGGGTCAAGCCCTATTTATACACGCAATCGACAGCTTTAGCCCGAGTTAAATACTAGGTGGGTATTGAGGGTTTGCATTTAGTACCTGAACACCCAA
Source organism: Psidium guajava (assembly GCA_016432845.1). Taxonomy (NCBI): domain Eukaryota; kingdom Viridiplantae; phylum Streptophyta; class Magnoliopsida; order Myrtales; family Myrtaceae; genus Psidium; species Psidium guajava. The sequence continues at coordinate 30,630,668 of CM028229.1, read as the reverse complement.
CCACCGAATTATTCACGGAAGACTGTGGACATAAGGCCTTTCAAGGGATCTCATCCATTCGGATACCCAGTTGTCTTGGAGAATGCATGATCGGGTCGGGTGTCTTGGACTTTCCTTCATCAGCCCATTCGATCTATGAATCGATCCATGTATCGTCTCAAGGTCTAAGGGACTGACCAAATTTGTCGGGCCGTGATACTTGACTGAGAGATCTCAACACATACGATTATTGGTGAAAAGTGTAATAAAAATAAATTCACAAATAATCAATTCAAGCAAAATAAGGAAGCTGAACCCCTAGGTCGATTACACGAATTTACGATCATCGAGAAGGTTAGTGAATATGACACGTACCTGTTAACGCCATTCCCAATATCCTGTTGACCGCGACGGGATCCTCACCGAGTAAATTTTTCTTCCCCTTTTACCTTCCCGTCGATGGAGAGAGCGTAAAGAAAAAGAAACCCTACCAAACCACAAGACGTTTTGTCTCTCTATCTTTCCATCAGAAAAACTGATGATTTCTTTTCTCTTTTTCTTTTTTAAATGTAATCTCCCCCTTTTAATTAAAAAGGGCCTGAAGGATAAGGGAATGAATCTAGCCGTAAATATACACAAACTATAACCTATGGTCCTATCCATCAATGGACCATAGGACATAAAATAGCCTACACCCTGCCTTAAGCCACATTAAAATAAATAAGATGTGCATATTCCAAATAATTTTATTGACCACATAACTTTCGTGGGATTTCATGCACTGTCTTACGTTGCAGCCTGTTTTATAAAACAAACTAGTAAAATATAACAATTAATGGAAGCCCAAACAAGAAAAATTTGTAACATTTTAGCATTTCGGCAGGATTAATTGTATCCTTTAAGAATTTTTTTTTCAAAACAACTCTCGGGCTGTAACAACTGCATGGGCAATATAAAGACAACATCTCAAATAACCTCGACCAACTAAATCACTGGACATCGAACCATGACTATTAGAGCATCTATCAATGATACAAGACAACCATAATCACAACACCAAGTAATCAAGTCGTCATGGGTCCATGTAACGGTGTAACCGAAATAGCATCCTTTACGTAATCAAATTTGATGCTATTTTAGTCGGTCTTTGTCTTTTTGTAACTTTACGCCCATAACGAGTCAGAAAGATTACTCCTTATATGTCTCACAAAACATAATACACGCAAATTTTATGGTGCTTTATTTGAGACAAACTTTAGTGACAAAATCGCCTTACTCAAGACTAAGCACCAAGTCTCAAGATTTTCTTTAGTTCATGTCATGTGCACATAATATATGTAAAAGCAATTACATGCATGCAAATGTAAAACCAGCATAACCATCTTGATGATCATCAAAACAACCGATACTCAATATCCAACATAAATCAATAGTCAAAAGAAGCCAAGTGTCAGATACAATGCAAAGAGTATCCAAAAACTCCCACTAACCAGAAAAATCAAAGGACTCTAGTACACCCATATTGATAATATGTTTCTTAAAGGTCATAGGCCTGAGTCCTTTGGTTAGTGGATCCGCAAGCATCGACTCTGTACCAATATGCTCAACAACTATTTCACCTTGCTTTACGAGCTCACGTACTTTGAGATACTTAATGTCCATATGCTTAGAACCACATGTAGTCTAGGGATGATTGGTTCCTGGTCCGGTCCGGTTCCCCTCAAGAACCGGGAACTGGACCGGTGGTCCCGGTTCCCAATTTGCTGGAACCGGGAACCGGACTGACAGTCCTAGGAACCGGACCGGATCGAAAAAAAAGCAGCCCAAATCGATTTCCTTTTTGTCCTTTCCATCATCAGCTAGAACAATCTTGATGTGAACACAGAAGCTTCCGCCAAAGTCTCTGGGTGACTATCTTTTCAAGGAGGAAGCAGAGAGATTATCTCAACCGCGGACCACATTCTGAGATGGATGAACTAATTGTCGATATGTGAATGGAATGAGACATTCAACAAACCAAGAAGTAAAGCATCCCTCATCAAACATAGAGCTGAACCTCAATTTACTCGAATAGATAGAAAAAAGCCCATAGATTGGCAACACAAGTACCCGCAAAAGCTAGAAACCAGCAGGTAAAGTATAAGACTGGACAAAAAAGCACACAATTTTCCCACACCCAGAAAACACATGCTACGAATCGAATCGAACTGAAACCAAAGAAAACGAATCAACCCCAAGAAAACTGCAACTTCCAGATTTGGGGTTGAATCGGAAACAGGGACAAACACCCAATGCTAATCGAAGCTTACCACGGAGCAGAAGATGGACAAAGGGCCAAAGCCAACCTCCCAGTCACGGCAGCTCTGGTTTCTCTCGGCCGGAGGGAGGGAGCGAGCGAGAGAGAGAACCGCGCCACCGTGGCTCGAGCACCTTCTTCAAGTCGTCGACAAACTGTGCCACCATAGCTCGTCCTCTCCTCTTCACCAAGTCGTCATTGAGGTTTAATCTGCCAGAGAAGAGTGACAAGATCTACTGCTGCGAGAGAGAAGAGGTCGGGAGGCAATAGGGATACGAAACAAACCCTAAACATTAAACAGCTAAAAAAGTAAACACGGTTATTAAAAAAAATTGGTCCAGTCCGGTCCATGCGGTTCGGTTCGGTCCTACATCCTTGGAACCGGGAACCGGACCGCCCGGTCACCAGTTCCAATTTTAGGAACCGGGAACCGGACCAAACCTCCTTAGAACCGGGAACCGGACCACTAGTCCCGGTTCGGTTCGGGCAGTCCCAGTTCGGTCAGTCCACTTTGCTCTCACCCCTAATGTAGTTCGGTTGTTCTTAGAGTAGAACACCGCACTGCTGTTATCGTAATAAATAACCAATGGTTTAGCAATAAAATCAACAACTTTAAGGCTTAAAATGAAATTTCTCAGCCATACAGCATGAGAAGACGCCCCATAACATACAACGAACTCCGCCTGCATAGTCGAGGAAGCTATGAGCATATGTTTAACACTTTTCCAAGAAATAGCTCCTCCAGCCAATATGAATATGTAACCTAAGGTAGACTTAATATCATCAGAATAACTGGCAAAATCAAAATCCGTATAGCCTACAACCTCAATATTATCATCTCTCCTGTAAACCAACATGTGGCCTTTAGTTCGCTGCAAATACCTCGTTACGTTCTTAACAGCAGTCCAATGCTCTCTTCTTTCGAGTTTTTGTTAGCTTTCCTCGGATACAATCAACATAATTCTCCATATAACTGAAGTCGAGATATGGAAGCAAATTGTCCTTTATAGGACGCTCAACGCGCTCTCTCGATATATGACCCAAATGTTTATGCCCAACATTGAAGACTTTTCATTTGACAAAGCTCTCTTGGAAGCAAAAGATTCAACACATAGAGACTCAATACCATAAGAAGAAATCATATTCAACTTATACAGGCCATCATATAATATTGCCTCACCAACAACTTTCGAATTTAAAGATAACTACATTAAGCCGTTCTGGAACGAACAACAATATCCACATTTGTCTAGAATAGGAACTGAAATCAAGTTTCTCCTAAAAGTAGGTGCATAAAAGACATTATCTAAAACAAGTTCAAAATCAGAATTTGATGGAAGACTAACAACTCCTATAAATTCAATAGCAGCTTCCACATTAGTAACCACTTTTAGTTTGCCTTCAAACTTATTTGGCATCCATTGCTTCTGGAACCCCTATAATGTCATAGCAATATGAACAGATGCCTCACTATCTATCCAACAAGTATTCGAAGAAATATTAGCGAGATTAAATTCAAAACAAACCAAAATTGATTGATTACCTTCTAGATTCTTCTTCTTTTGCTTTCAAGCCAATTCTTATATCTGTAACAGTCTTTCTTGATATCTCCCATTTTCTCATAATAGAAACATTTTACACTGCCCTTAGGTGTACTCTTTTGATCTGATTTATTGTGTCTCTAAGTAGCACCAAACTTCTTAAAAGTACGAGGGCCCTGAGTGTTACGAGACTTGAACCCCTTCTAAGATTCTTTTCCTTTACCAGAGCTGACCACGACAAAAGCACTCTAACCCATACCTTCTTGATCTTCTCCTCCTCAGCAACACATCGAATAATCAACTCGTTCACAATTCAACTCTTTCCTTAAGTATTAAAAGAGATCTTGATCATTCCAAACTCAGGAGGCAAGGAGCTGAGAATGCAAGGCACTATATAATTCTCTAGCAGATTAATCTTATGGGTACTCAGCTTTGATTGCACATGCACCCATTTCGTAATATACTCTCGTACATTGGCAAAATCTTATAGGATAATGTATTCATCATCTCCAGGAGATGTGTAATTTCTGCATTATCAGAGACTTGGTATCGCTTTTCAATAGTAGCAAGAAGAGCCTTTGTATTGTTAGTATCCAGCAAACCACTGAGAAGATGTTATGGAATGGACCTTTTCATAGCCAACATACATATCTTGTTTGCTTGTGTCCATTTCTCATAATTCTCCTTCTTCTGGGTTGAGCTTTTAGCAGTGGGCACAACAGGCTCATTAGTAGTAAGACGCATAGCCTGATTAATGCAGCCCATAGTGAACTCGATGTCTTGCTTCCACCTTTTATAGTTTGAACCACTCAACATCTCAATTGTAGTAGCATTGTTGCACATAACAAATGAAACTGTTGAAAATAAAAGCAATGCAACCATTAAATGTCATGAGCCATAAATGATTGATCAAAGAAGAGCATATAATCATGAAGAATTCTCATACTCCAATGTTCATTCTCCTTTGGGTAGAAGAAACACGAAGTAGAGAAACCTTCCCATGAGCATCCATGAAAACACAACAACTTCTGACAAATTCATCCCCTTTGGGGTGACAAACCGCCTAGACTACTATGTTCCAACCTCAAAACTCCCATCACCGATCACGTGTCACTATGCATGAATCACTTTGGTGAAAACATACATAGCACAATGTGCTATAATAAAATTGTGGGAAACCATCACATGCAACCTCTGAAGATCCATCACCTATCATGTATAAGTGAGCCACTTTGGTGGCCAAGCACTCAGCACATTATGATATTCTCCAAATAAATATGAATGCATGTCAAAGATATAGAAAATCCAACTGTCACCGTGAACGGGTCACAACATTCACATCACAACATGGTCCTTCCTCACTAGGCTCATAACAAATATCACACCAAATACCGTATATGTGATCCTATACTCGAGCTTAATAAATTAAGATACGAACCCATTAAATATCTCCTTTCACGAGTTGCATGAAATAACTTTAATGTTATTACGTGCAACATTTTCACCAATTATGATGCAGAACTTGAGGAGCATCGCTTGCTTCAATCCGTCCACGTCTTAACAAGCTCGACTGAAAAAGTACACGGGTGATTGCGGAAATCACATGAGTAAAAAAAAATATCCTGTTCACATGCAGACCCATGGAAGTTTCGATCACAACGTGCGCCAATAAAGCGCAGACAATGAGAGAGGCGCATAAGATCAAATAACAAATTGGAACTCATTATCCATCAAACTAATCAAATAATTTCAAAATTATAGTCCTTTTTATGGGTTGCAAAAGCCCCCTACCAATATTTTTTTTTATTATGGCAAAAAACCCAAAAACACTTCTGATCCATATAACATGATACTTCTCAGGATCGTAAATTCATGTAACCCGCTCTGATACTAAGTGTAATGAAAATAAATTCACAAATAATCAATTCAAGCAAAACAAGGAAGCATAAACCCTGGGTCGATTACACGAATTTACGGTCACCAAGAAGGTTAGTGAATAGGACACGTGCTTGTTGACGCCATTCCCAATATCCTGTTGACCGAGACGGGATCCTCACTTGGCAAAATCTTCTTCCCCTTTTACCTTCCCGTATGGCTGCTCGATGAAGAGAGCGTAAAGAAAAAGAAACCCTACCAAACCACAAGACGTTCTGTCTCTCTATCTTTTCATCAGAAAAACTGATGGTTTCTTTTCTCTCTTTCTTTTTTAAATGTAAAAGGTCGATTTTGCCCCCTTTTGATTAAAAAGGATTGAAGGACATGGGAAGGGACCTAACCATAAATATAAATAAACTGTAACCTATGGTCCTATCCATCAACGGATCATAGGACATAAAATAGCCTACACCCAACTGTAAGCCACATCAAAATAAATGAGATGCACATATCCTAAATAACTTTACTGACCACATAACTTTCGTGGGATTTCATGCATTGTCTTACGTTACAGCCCGTTTTGTAAAATAAACTAGTAAAATTTAACAATTAATGGAAGCCCAAACAAGAAAAATTTCTAACAAAAACGCCCTTTATTTTGAAATCCAAGAGATTGCTAATATCATCTACTCCAAACGATTCTTTTCTTTGTTGTTCTTTTTTAATCTTCTTCTTATGTTTCTGCTAAAACTCTTCGTTGTTCTTTCCGTATGCAAGATTTGACCCCACTCTCAAAATTTTCCGATTTCTCTTCATAGATTTCTAGAAATTGTTTTCCCAATTTACAGTCCCAGCCGCTTCTAGTCCATTCTTGTGACGATTGTGATTTTGTTTCCTCTTTACATAAGTAAAAAGTCGGCCGCTAATTCACTTGGACCGAATTTTCTTTTTCGCCTTACATGTTTTCCACAACTGATCTTTCGTCTAAGCTTTGGAATTTTGATACTATTTGAATTTGGGTAGTATCAAACATCCACATTTATTATTCACCACTGGTCGTAACCCTCAATATGGCCGCGAGCCCTTGGCCGGCTCAGACCTGGGTGAGGGGTCGTAGGCCCTTGACCAATGGCCGGTGGAGATTGCCAAGCCTCGATCGGTAGCTAGCGACCTCTTATCGGCCTTAACCATAAAAAAAGAAAAGGAAAAGAGACAAAATAAAAATAAAATTTAAAAAGATAAAAACAAAAATAAAGAAATTGACATCAGAGCCAGCTATTCCACATGGGGGTCTCCATTTCACGAATTTTTTTAAATGATCATTGGCACCACTTAAAAAAATAATGAACGAAAAATATTTTTATCGTCGACAAAAATGTTAGGAAATAAATTGGTGTCAATATGAAAATATTTTGTATTGACTAATTAGTTCAAGTGATATAACTCATCAATTTTGGGAAAATATTTTTTAAATCATTTATTTTTTGTCGAGCAAGATGTACGTAAGTTATTCTTCTCTCTCTATACATAGCCACACACAGAGAATATATAGAGAGAGGGATTTTTACAATTTACTGGTATGTGTATAGTTCCCTCCATTTTGTAATGATTCAACTATTTTGTAATAGAGTAATTTTGCTTAATATTCTGTACATCTGCACATACCACAACACTTGTTCATTTTTGCTTGTATAGATATGAAAAGATAAAATTTGCTCTTTCTAATATCGATAAAAAAAATAAACCAAAAAGAAAATTGTGTTTACGTGTGAAAATTGAACAATAGAGGAATGTGCATGACCTTCCTTTTGTGCATAGCCAGTCAACTTAATCCTCTCTTGTTTCCCTTTTATATTTCATTTAGTCGAATGATTCTTGGCAAAGCATTGTCCATTTGTCCCTACTTCTTTTCATATTTTAGGAAAAATTAATGAAGAAAAATTTAGTTTTTTCAACGATTTAAGGAATATCTTTTCTTAAACAAATTTTTTGGTCGTTTTTTTATAACAAAATTAGAGATGCCAAAATCAGTAAAGAGAAAAAAAATAAGATATGACTAATTGCTAGTGAAAAATCAAATTTAAATAAGTGAGCAACATTCACATGGGACAAACCCGAAGCAAAACACAATCTGAACCACCAATCAGACTCGAAATCTTTATAGTACCCAGAATTTTAGTCATTACCCAACCCAAACAACACTTGAACTGCTAAGCACAAGCTCGTCGGCCGCGCGGACACCTCGGTTATACAAAAAAAAAAAACAACACCCGATCTGCAAATACTCAAAAATTTGGGCCGGTTCCCATTTCAGTTTTGTGTCTAATGTTTACTTTTGACCCACTTACCACATAGAACGGCCGGTGTCCATTTTATTCCGGCCGAATGGACTCAATTGATAAAAAAACATGTTTAGATTTAAATTGTCATAATTGTAATAGATTTAGAACTTTTTTTTTTGTTGATTATCCTTAAGGATGAATAATAAATTTAAGTTAATATCTAATCTTTCATTTTCGAGTATATGAAACTTATTTTTAATCGCATGTATCTCTTTCATGATGTTTGAAATGGATAAGCAGTAGTTTCTGAGGTCTCCATAAGTGCTTCAAAGCTGCGAAACCTCCAAAGCTCTGAAATATCCAAATATCAAATTGCTATTATTTTTCAGGTATGTTTCCGTTTCCACATCGCTTAGCTATGTGCAAAAACTACACCAGGAGTCGATTAGCTGAGCATATCAATATTTAATTTGCTTTAGTAGCTGAATTTGTATCCACACGATGCCTTAATATTCTTTTTAGATTATTGGCCTTTCTAAGATATCTTCTCGGAGAGTAGATGCTCGAATTTTCTGTGGTAATGATGCTAAAAATGTTTTCCAGTGCCACTTTTATTTATATACTTATTTATTTATATATTTATATATTTATTATTATTATTATTATTATTATTATTATTATTTTTTAATGCTGCTCATATTGAATGGATCGATCTGGTTATTGATTGGCATGCTTTCTAGTGAAAGACAAAAAACTACCACTCAGAGCTTGATTGAAGTTTGGATTAAATCATGCTGACTGGGAAATTTATGCAATTTCACGGTGGACACCCATCTTATAAGTTTTCCCATAGAGGGGTTAGTATATTAAAAGGAGTTCCAATGACTCGCCTGGCACATACTTCCATAACTTAGACATTATTCTCTTGCACAAACAGCTTTGCTAGCTCTTGTGGCCGTCTACACACATTTGAAAACCACATCAATACATTACCTCAGACTATGACACCCGCGTATAATTAAGAAACTCTTCTCAAGAAAAGGAAAAGAAACATAGTCTTCTAAATAGACTTTTGGTCAGACAATTCGTCTATGTAAATTTGCATATCCAGGACAGGTTCATTACAATGTCTGATTTGGAATCGGCTGAAAAATTATAAAAAAAAAGTCCTAAATCTACTATAATTGTGCCAATTTAGTCTTAAGTTTCTTCTTCTTCTCCTTCTTCTTCTTCTTCTTGTTTTTTTTTTTTGCTAGTTGAGTCCTAACTATTTTACAATTATGCAATTATTTCACTTTGTCGACCGGCGCTGACGAGGCGTCATTAGTGTTGACATGGATATTTTTTAATAATATTTTAAATAATTTTATTTTCAATTTTATTTTAGTTTTTTTTTTATTTTTTCCTTATTTGTTTTTCTCTTTCTTATTTTCCCCTCCTAATGCTACTGTAGTGAGTGAGGGCTTCGCGGCAATGGGCGAGAGGCTTAGCCCGTGATTGGCAGGGACATGGCTATAATCGCCTGTGGTCGTTGAGGCCTTGGTGAGGCTGGTCTCTCCTACAGCCTGTTTCTTTCCCTCTTTTGAACAAAGAGGAGGAGGGAGAAACCCGACCCAGAAAAATAGTATCGAACAAGGAATGATCTTTGAAGGAGAGAGAGAGAGAGATGGGAGTTGGGGTCGGTGAGGAAGATGGGGGTCTTAACCTTGGGGGTGGGGAGAAAAACAAGTACATGAGAATGGACACTGCTTTTGTAGAGGAAGAAAATGACACTAATTTTGAGTCTTGTCATCAGCAAGAAGTCAAGATGTCCAATACACCAAAAATATGTATTCGTTCATGCTCTCTTTGCCTCTCTCAATTCTGTGCTTCTGTCTGACATCCTGAAATTCAACCCACTCTCGGAATTTTATAATAGAATGGATATATATTTCATTGATGCACTATAGTTAAATCTCACTCGGAACTAATCATTTCGGGATGACTAACCAAAGGGGAATGGTTAGCTAGGAATTTAAGTACGTGGACCTAATTTCAAGTCGATACGCGTGGATCCTAAAAGCCGCCCGTTTGTCTGAGTATTTACTAGAGTCGCTATCATATGAATGTGGCTACAAATCAGATGCCGAGCTTAGATAATCGAATTTTTAGGAATATCGCAATTGAAATTGGACATCGCCTTGAAAGGCTCGAAAATTAGTCGATTGGTTTCAGAGTGCCAAGAAGAAAGGAAAAATATTGAAAGTGATCATTTTGCCCCTCGGCTTGACCTAGATTATATGGCATGAGGGTAAGAATATTTTTAGAGAGGTTAGAAAAATTTTACGACGAAATCCGGAGTTATTTTCTGATCGCGATTGAGCCAAATCAGCACCGATTGAGTCCCACTCGGTCATGAAATTTCACGAATTTCGAGAAATGTCTCGTCGATCATCTTTTTGATCAATTTGACCAGCTTGGACCGAAAATAATTGAGGCCCAAGCCTTATCAGTTCAAATTTCACTGATAGTCCAAAAAATCAGTCAATTCGTTCAGCGTTATGTCGCTTTCAGTAAATAGTGATTTTCAATAATTATCATTAGGATATTTTCTGGTCAAAGCACTCTCTCTCTCCTCCATTATTTCCAGAAAAATCTCTCTCCTCTCTCTCTCTCTCTAAATTCGGATTTCTCTCCTTCTCCCTGTTGAATTCCAGTTTTCTGGACTCAACTTCAACTAGACGCCGATGGAAATCCGACCGTTGGATCGTCACTATTTTTGGGTATGTTGTAGTTCAATATCTTGTGGTTCTATTCCAACTTGAATCACTTCGATCGGAGGTCGTTTGACCTTCTAAATCTGCTTCGCCGTTTCGGTTGACGAACTAGTCTTTTGTTACCCGAATTTCATATAGGGATCATATTGATATATGCTGATCCCAGCGACCCCTAGAGCTCATTTTTATGTGAAAATATTGATTTTCAGCTTGTGAACCAACTCGTTCAGCCCTTGAACAGCCCGGGTTCGAACTTAATCCATCGGAATCCGCCGTCGTCGTCGTTGCCGCCGGTCATCGCCACACCCTCAGCCCTGTTCTGACTTCATTTAGATAACTTAAACCCCCAGACTTCGCTCATGATGTTAGACTTGCCATGGATTAGCTCTAGGGACCGATTCGTGGTAAATCGATTTAGGAAAATTGGCCGTAATCGGCGTATTTGATGGAAATCAATTTTTGTGGACTTTGAATGAGCTATGGATTGATGAAATGTTGTTGTCCATGCTTGAATAGTGCTGTTGGTGGTGGTTGATGTGGTTTTCGCGAGGTTCGGGTACCGAAAAATGAATTTTTGGGGTATTTAGAGCGAAAACGGGCCAAATAGTGTTTTGAAATCACTGTTCAAGAACCTCCGAATACTGTTCATGTGCTACCCAATTTGATTTTGATTTGAAAACGACAAGTTTTGTGGGTCCCGTGTGGTTCGAATACCGAAAAATGAGTTTATGGAGCATTTTATGCAAAATCGGGCCCGAGCAATATTTTATATTATTATTCCAAATATTTGGGGGCCCGTGTTCGTATTTAAAATAATGTTTGAAGATATTTCTTGTGTACTTGAAATAATTATTTGGGTCATTTTAGGTTCCATGTGAGAAATTGGGCATTTTTTTATAAAATTGGGCACGTGAAAGAAATTGATTGGTTTGACAATTGTATCGGCCGTGTGAATTGAAATATTTGGGCACGTGTTTTATGTTGTGGCCTAACATACTTGGCCGATGATTTCTGTCCAAATGAATTTAAAGGATTTTATTGCCTGAAGGGCGAGTGCGACAATTTGGGTTAGCAAAATGAGTTGATTGGCTTGGCCATTTGGTCGGAAATGTGGATTAAATATTTGGACTCATATTTAAAATGTGGCCTAACATATTTGGCCGATGATTTTGTCCCAATGAATTTAAAAGATTTTATTGGCATGAAGGGCTAGAGCGATGGATTTCGCGTGTGAAACGTAGCCATGGAGGATGGCCCTGAGGTGCCTATATGACATGGGGAATTAGAGGGATAAGTGTGTCGACCTGAGGTGCCTATATGACACGGGTCGAGGATGGCCATGAGGTGCCTATATTACACGGAGAATTGGAGAGATAAGTGTGCCGACCTGAGGTGCCTATATGACACAGGTCGAGGCACAGTGCGCCCTGAAGCGTAAGACGCGGGGTAGCTGGAGTGATAAGGTGCCAACCTGAGGCGTCCCACACGCGGGTTGAGGCACAGACCTGAGGCGTTCATGACGCGGGTCGGACCTGATGCGCCAATATGACGCGGGTCAAATTGGCTACTAATTCGAGGCTCAAAATTGAGCGTGCTTGCAAATGTATTTGCATTGATTGTCCTGGATTAGACGTGATTTCAAATTGAAAGTTTAATTGTTTTTATTGAGCCCTTAACTGATTATGTTATTTGGGTTTTGTGTGGTCCTAGATTGGGCCTGTTAAAAATGCTTTATATGCTTGGCCACCCTATGGCGATTTTTTTTTTCTAAATTGAATGGATTTTGGTGATGGAATTTGGCCCGGTGATTTTGAGTATTTGAGTTGGGACTTAAGAGTTTGGTTTAGGCCTGTTTGGCGTCCTGAGGAGGAGATTAGGGGTTAGCTTGCTGAGATTTGTTCTCATAAGTGATTGCCCTTATTTTTTCAGACCCTAAAACATAAACATGGCATGGATACCACATGATTTGATATCCAGGTGGCGGAGTACCCAGTTGACGAGGACAATTGATGGTGAATCGGTAGTTGTCGAAGAATGTGGTCGCCCTGGATTAGTTGTTGTTGTTAATATTTGTAAAACTGATATTGATGTATAATATGGAGCTGAGAATGTGTAATATATGAGGTGTTATGGTTGGCTAGTCCTTGCTCATTCATTGTCAGGGGTAAGGTATCGCTTCCGTTCGCGTTAATTTGGATATTAAGGTTTTTGGGTCGGCGACAATCCTGGGATGTCGCATATATCGACCGTCGTTGTGCAGATGTCGCGCGCTCGTGGAGGTTCGGGGCGTGACATTCTGGGTTGTGGGCGAGGCCATGGCGGGACTGCCCTCACCCAGATCTAGGCAAGGGGCCTTGCCTGTAGTTTCCATGGCCTTGGTTGGGGTCATGATTCTTTGTCGATGGCCAGCGAGGGCTTTGTTGCTGTTGACACCTAAATTTTGACTTTTTAAAATTCATTCACTTAAGTACATAAAAAAATGAGAATTTGTTCTCACCAAAAATTAATTTTTTCATGCATTGCATATTTAATTTTTTTGTCGGTCATGCATTTTATTATGGCTAACGACGGAGGATTTGAGTTTAAATTGACAAACGATTGGACTGAGCGTGAGGGAGGTGTGCCGAAAGGCTTATGAAGTTTTGAACTTAAAAGAAATTTTTCCACAGGGACTGAATTGCAAATACATAAAACTTCAGGGACTGAATTGCAAATACATAAAACTTCAGGGGCTGAATTGCAAATACATAAAATTTTAGGGATTGTTTTGCAAAGAAGAGTTAGTGGAGAAATTAGAAAGGAAGATGGAGAAGGGGAGATATAGAAGGGAAGATGGAGAAATTAGAAGGAAAGATGGAGAATGGAAGATGGTAGAATTAGAATGGGAGATGGAAAGATTAGAATGGAAGATGGTGAATTAGAAGGGAAGATGGAGATAAAGAATGGAGGATGGTGGAATTAGAAGGGAAGATGGATATAAAGAAGGGAAGATGGTGGAATTAGAATGGAAGATGAAGTTAGTGGAAAAATTAGAATGATAGATGAAGATAGAGAAAGGAAGATGGAGGAGTAGGCTATAAAAGGAAGAAGAATGAGAGCCTTGAGAGGGGGGACTTTTGGAGAGATTAGAGAGAAATTAGGAAGACTTTGGAGATTGAAGAAAACTTGAGGAGAGATTTTGGGAGAGAAGAAAATTTAGAGAGAAAAAGAAAACAAAAAAAAGAGAGAATTCTTTTAGAAGAGAGAATTGAGGGGAACGAGAGTTCGAAGCTCGGAGTTACCATCTTCATCGACCAATACAATCCGCGAGTCCATCCCCGTCGTTCGAGTCGCGATCCGCAATCTTGATCCACGAGGAAATCCGAGGTTCGAGTTCGATAATCAAATCCGTCAAGTCAGGTAACGATTCTAATCATTTAGAATATTCGAAATTGTGTTGCCTAAATGGATTGATTTGAATTTCGATTATACCTTGTTGGACATATTGCATTTCTTTGGAATAAATTGCATATCCAATTTTTGAGATTTTTATTGCACGTTGTAATATTTTCTTTAAAAAATAAAAAAAAGGGTTTGCTTTTGTTGCACATTTTCACATCATGTAGATAATTGCACGCGTAATTTATCTTGTAAATATTTAGATTAAACCGCATGCATTGCATATAATTTAGTTCCTTACCTTGTCATAAAAAGAAAATAAAAAAAATTACACCTTTGAATCTCAAGTGAAAATTCATCAAAATTGCCAAGTTGAACATTTTCATGAAATTGGTACCGAAAGGGCGCTAGTAGAAATATTAGTGTAACCAAGTCCCCGAACTCATTAATCTCTGGTTCGTAGGAATAAAGTATTTCTTCCGATACTTTATTTAGGTGTCTAATCAACCTACCTAAAATGATTAGTGGCGACTCTAAAATAAATCCTTCTTTTGATGAAATTGAACCTAAGTCACGATTTGGTAGAACTTGGGAGAGTTCGAGTTAGGCTAGTTAATTCAATTTAATTAACCTCGTAATCCATTAACTTTAAAAATTGGGAAACTGAAATTTTAGGTTGCGACAGCTTGGCCACTCCACTGGAGAGTTGTTCTTAATTTTTGAAAAAATTTAAGAACCTAGAGGACTTAGGCCAAGAAAATTTCATGAAAATTCATTCGGTTTGACTTGGTTGGATTCTAATCTTTAGGTGTTAAATGGTTTTGCAGATAGGAGTTATAATGGGTGACGTGTTTGGCTAACCCTTTGTTTTGCTGGTTTGGTGTGTGGGAATTAGAATTTAAATTTTGCATATTTTCGAAGCGGTGTTTGCATTTAATTATTGTGCATGATTAATTACTTTAGGATGGTATTGTGATTTGGTTCTAGCGTTCGGCGTGAGATTACGTCAAAAGTTAGCCCATATTCAATCCCGAACCTCTTTTCAAAAATGAGTTTAAAAGTTAGGCCTCAGGCTTGGTAAGATTACCAAAGCAGTGGTTTTAATTTTTAACTCGAGCAGCCGAAGTGGGAAGGCCCGGCTAATCCTGATTACATCGTAGAGGATCACGGCTAATCTTGATTATGTGCGCGAGATTGTCACCTTGCCGTAAGTCTTTCGCTTCAATTTGTGGGCTTTTAGTGTAGATAGGCTAAGATTTAAACTCACAATTCATGTGCATGTCTATGTGGTTTGCATGGTATTTTTTTTCAAGGTGAAGTAAGTTCTCTAACTTCATCTTGCATTTATTCCATTTTGGGTCGGTCCATGACATTGTTAGATTGGTCGAATTTTTCAAGGAAATGCAATCCAATGAATTTCTCCCCATGTTCTAATTTACCTTTCTGTGTTGCGCGATTTTTGTAAAATTCTATGGTCAATTTTGGGCAAACACCGTTAATGAAAGTCGTAGCCAACATGATGATCTTCCACATATAAAAACATCAGAACCAATGGACGTCATTTGCTTGGGACGAAGTTGGGCCAAACTCATGTTTTTCTAAATAGGTGAAAAATGCAAAGTATTATGACTGATCGACTCTCCTCCTTGTGAGAATTTTTCGAGCCTCTTCGACTCAATTTTGGATCCTGACCAAAGAATGAAAAATGTCTAATGGACTCTGATCTTGCACGTCAAAACTTTTCAGATAAATCCAATCAGTTTTCCATTTAATATAGAATTTGTGATCCAATACAAAGCAGTCTGAAATTTTGGCAGTTTTCTAACCTCATCTTGTTTCATTAATAAGCACTGCTAAACAAGTTTTTTTGCTAGAAATCAAAACATGAAAGTTGGAGAATGGACTTTAAACTATTAGCCTGAAACATTTTGGACCTTAACTCACATTTTTTATGGGCCTTTCGTTCATTAGATAGAAACTGGACAAATCAGCTTTCTGAACAAATTTTCTCCAAAGATGCATTAAACTGTATTGATCTGTACATTTTTTGGATAAAGTCAAAACATGAAAGTTGTGCATAATCATCTTAGCCATGTGTTTGTAAATTTGGGCGTCATTTTGAGTATTTGTTGAATTTTCATGAATTTTTTGTCAAAAGTCGACGAACTGAAATCTTCTAAAATGGAATCCTGTTACTGTATGTACACCATCACCTTTGCCCATAAGTTACACTTAGATGAGAAAGATTCTAGGCACCTGTCATGGACCGACCTCTTTTTGATCACATACTCATTATTTCCTCTACTTTTACAAAGAATTATAGGTACCCCGACGGGAGCAAATTGGACTCGTCGGTGATAACAAACCAGGAGTAATCATGAAGAATACAAAACGACAGAAAATTACCGATGTACTAGCCGATAACCTTGGGGGCAAGCGAAGAGATCAAACCTCCCGGAGACAGAATTGTGTCAATCAGTCAGCATGTATAAGTTATGTATTTTGATCAGGCGTGGGGGCATTCTTAATGTATTGGAGGGGCTCCTATATTTTTGTTGAAAAAAGCGTAAACGGTGTAATCGAGAACCCATGAAGCGTGTATATTGATCCGACCCTGCAACGCCTTCTTGATTTAATCGACTAAAAGCTTGCTTTTTAACTCCTTCGGATTCGAACCACGTGGAGAATTTTGGTGGATCGGAGAATTATTATTGAGCGTGGCCCATAGACGTTTCTCCCAATGCTACAGGCGACCGACACATTCAAGTGGACGCCGAAAGAGATAAGGCGTGAGTAAAGTAGGGCACGCAACAGGGGGCCGGGCTCATTATTAGCACATTGACCGAGTGGTTGCAGCTGTATTAATTTGAATGACCAGTCACGGGCCTCACTATGATAGGTGGGGGCTGCCACCGAATCCTTTTTCCGTGGTTTCAATATCATCATCAGAGAAAAGTAATGCGGGTCTCGCTTTTGTCTGTTAGACGATGGGCCATCATTTCACAGCCACCACCTGTCGAGATAAGATAAGATTGAGGCAGTCTCACCAATTAAAGTAGAAATACACTTCGTACGTATTCTTTCGGAGGTGCAATTGATAGAAGCGAATTGAATCTAGTAGAGGGGGATGACCTTATCTTACGAAGTTTGTTGTCAACAGTCCTTATTTTAGAAGGAAAGTTTGCTCTAGACTATGATGGTCCATATGTCGTGAAGAAGGTGCTCCTAGGAGGTGCTCTGATTCTAATTGAGATGGGTATGAGAAATACTTTAAGTCATTCATGCTATACGAGAGAAGAAATGACAGGAAAAGTAAACAAAAAAACACGCGAGGTTTTTCTTTCATTCCATTCATCAAAGAGTATTACAACAGCTCACTGGGGAGGAAAAATAAAGCCAAACTGAGCCCTGATAACCATTACGAAGGAGCTCAACTGACTCTCCAAATAGTTGATGCTCTGGGTACATCGGGCGTTCTCGGGATCAAGCTCCGCGAGTCTAAAGAAGAGGCGATTGCACTTCTCCTTAGCCTGGGCCATACTGGCCTCGTAATGCTCGACGGTAAACTCCAGGTCTGGAATCGCTGCCCTCTCAAAAGCAATATCTGCCGTAATGTCATCAAGTCTCTCCTGCAGCCAACCGCATCTGCACCTCATCATAATATTGCCCAGCTCCTGTTCGGCATAAGTTTGGACCAAGGCCAGACGGTCCACCAACTTTCCCCTCTCACGAACTAGCCACGAAAGCTGATTTTTGGCAAACCTGAGGGCCTTCTTGTGATTATCAGCCACAAATGTGACTGTTTCCAGACGCTCGCGCCGGTCTTGGTAACGAGCTTTCACGACGACAGTCACAAGGACCGTCTCATAAGCGTGGTTATAAGCGGCCAGAAAATTGATGAAGATGGTCGGGAAGTTTCGGTACTCCTTCCCTAGTTGGGTACCCTCAACAGAAGCAGCGTCCACAGTCCTGAATAGACCGAGGATTTCAGCCTCAACGGTAGAATTCTGGGCTATATGAGCATAGCCTTTGCCGAGAAGATTATAGAGTTTCTCCCACCCAGCCAAGACTTCAGCCGGGAAGATGTGGTCAGGAGAATTGGCCATTTCAAAGAGAGGAGAAAATCAAGGCAGACGAACGGAACATGAGAGTATTGGAGAAGAGAGAGTTATGATAGACTAGCGGAATGAAAAGACGGTAATCCACTTCACGTTAAATATTGACTTCACGGGAGCAATATCTATCGGTCAAATCTCCCTATCGGCCATTCTCTTTTGGTGTCGTCTATATCAGCTCGAATCCCTTGGCACGTCTGTAATCTCGAGCCGAGCAAATCCGAAATCTTTGCAAAAAAGTTTTGAGGTGATGTCGCCACTTTGAAAAAAGAAGAAGGAAAAGATGACTTGAGTGGAAGACACGGCAAACTTTAGCAAAAAAGAAGAGAAGGCTTGTCTTCATTTGAGAACGGAGAAAAGACCTCACCTGCAACGCCGACGCTTGAGACAGGTGGAAGAAATAACGACAGGAGCCCTACCACTATGAAAAAGATGAAAGAAAACAAACCGTGCAAAAGACACGGCAAAAGGTTGAGAAAGACAGGAATCTTGGAGGGGGCGATACAATTTCTGAACCCGCGCCTAGATTTTAAAAGATGCGTCCTCCTGGTAATCTTCATCCATACTCAAAAGAGAGTTTTAAGCATACACGCTTGCTTAGAGAGAGTAAAGATACAAGAGAGAGCTGCAAACGTTGAGGAACCAGTAACCCGTTAAGGATGTCTCAACCCAACACCCTTGAGAGCTATCGCTACTTACTAAACATGGGAAATGAAGAATTCGAGGCCATGTTTGGGATCGAGCCCATGGAACCTGGCCCTTCCGCCGACGACGTCCAAGATCTCAGTAAAGATAAGGACAACAACAGTAAGGGTCAAAAGAAGCGTTACCGTCGCCATACTGAGGAGCAAGTACAAAGGCTTGAGGAGTTCTTCAGGACCTGCCCCATGCCAGACGGCAAACAAAAAATGGAGCTGAGTCAAGAGCTAGGACTTGAACCTTCGCAAATCAAGTTCTGGTTTCAGAATAGGCGAACCCGAATGAAGGCTCGTCATGAGCACAACGAAGCCGAGTTTCTAAGAGTTGAAAATGAAAACCTCAAAGCAGAAAATAAGATGTATAAAGAGGCTTTTGACTCCGCCACTTACCCCAACTGCAATAGCCTCCTCCTCACCCTCAACGAGATGCATAATTTGAGGATCGAAAATGCACGTTTAAAAGGTGAGTTAGACCAGTTTATAACAGGATCGAGCTCTGTTGGAGCAGGGTACAAAAAGACCAATGCTATTGGATCGGCATCAATACCTTTCGAGGAAGAAGGGACAGATCACCACCAAGCGGACATCGACGATGATCTTTTCGCCATAATCAACCAGTTTGATATCGGTAAAGCATCGGGGCTGTGATGCACATGATTAGCCAGTGACCACCAGACCTTCAATATGGCTAATGCATACCTGATCCCCGATGAAGCTTGCTGGCCACTGAGAGAACCCTTAAGGAAATCAGAACCAATCTCGAATTTCTCATTTCATGCACAATTCCCCTACGTGGGATATTTTTCATTTTCTCAGTATCTAGGGTTAAGTAATGGGGTAATTCTATTTCTTCCCATCAAATGTGCGAACACCGTATTAGAATCGTATATGGGATTCTAACCTCATCAAGCAACCCCAGATAGAAATCGAATCTTACGCCCCACGCACGATCACAGTTTGGAGAGAAATGACGTGTAAATCGAGAATCGTGGGCTTATTGTTGATCTATAGTCTTGGGTGTCAACAAATCCACAAGAAAAGTTGTGAAAGGATTTCGGGGGGGCCATCACATAAAAAAGAAAAAGAGAAAGAAGAAAACAAATTGAGCGAGAAACAAGGATTTCCCCTTTTGATCAAAAGCTGAATGTCAGATTTTCTCCCTCGGTAAATCTAATAGCACTGCCTGTGAAAAGGGAAGTCGTTGCTATTGCTAGACAGAGAACTTGTCCCCATTTGATAGTGAGAGTTCATCTGCAAAAACTCGCAGGAGAAAGATAGAGAGGAAGGAGTTCTCGTGGGAGAGGAATTCAAAACCTTCACCATCAAAGCATTGGTTTTCAAAGCCTATTACGAGAAGCCATCGACGATCCCGTGATCCCTCAAGTCCAAGAAGAAATCTTGAGGCGATCTCGAGTCGGCGGACCTAGATCCAGAAATATGTCGAGCATTAGGGAAATGAGCGCATGTTCAACCCTGTTAAAAGCTGATGAAGTTCCTTATCCTGAGGGTCTACTGGTCATGGCCATTGACGGTAATCCAATCTCTCTGTCAATCCTTGTTACCGTATTAAGAAAATGCCGGTATAAGGTTTTAGCTCAAGCAAAAGCGACAGAGGCCTTAAAAGTATTAAGGAGGAGTAGTGACCAGTTTGATATCATCCTCACCGCCATGGTAGGGATTGACATGGATGTTTTCACTCTCTTAGAAGTCATCAATTCTGAATTAAACATGCCAGTCGTCGTAATATCGGCAAGCGATGATCAGCATGCCATAATGAAGGCTGTCTTGCACGGGGCCCAAGACGTCGTAACGAAACCAGTTAGGGTTCGGGTGCTTCAAAACATATGGCGGCACATGGTAAGGAAGTAATTGCACGACCAAGAGAACAATCATCAAACCTTCAATATTGTTCCAAGCAACTGGAGAAAGAAGATGAGTTGGTCTCCTGAGCTGCATCGTATGCTTGTTAATGCAGTTCAGCAGCTAGGAATCGATTCGGTACGGCCACAACATATACTGGAAATTATGAAGGTAGAAGGACTCACTAAAAGAAATGTTTCGAGTCATCTTCAGAAGTACAGAAAAAGGGTGAGAGAACACAATGCAGCTCAGAATCAAGAAAACCAAGGCGGGACTGATCCAAGCCTGAGCGTCAAGCCTCCTCGCCACCATAAATTCGACAGGTTAGCAAAGGGCCAGCCACTTCCCATCATCAACCAAGCCAGTAGCCGTGCCATCAATCCCCCAGGCGTTAATCAAAGTATCCCCCAGAATCACCCTAATGCTCTTCAAGAGTATAGACAGCAGGGGCAGTGTGTCCAGATTCCTTGGTCTGAGCACCAACCTGTGGCTAGCATTCATCCCACGATCAGCACGCCTGCGCAGCCAGAGAATCAGACAAGAAGTTATCCTGAGCGCTTCCACTCCTCTAATCCTCGAATGGAAGAAGTTTTTGGTAGCAAGACAGTTGGTGATCCCCACACTTTCTCGAGTAATGATGAAGGCTCTAGCTCGATAAGTCAAATTGCTCATGGCCAGGACAGAATGAGAAACCTACCGCCAGCATTTGCCAGCAACAATGCCCAATTCGAGCATCAGTTGCTGAAAGGTTCAAGAGATTACCTAGATGATGAGCTTACTGCCCTGGTCAACCAGTTTAAGGTTGACAGACATCCGAAGCCATGATCGGAAGCCAGTGATTAGGGACTCTCAAGCATCGGTCATCCATGCCTGAACCAGCACGAGACTAGCTGATTATCGAAGAGCCGCAGGAGAGGCAGAACTGATCTTGAATAAATGCACCTTTCATTTCATGCTTAATTCCCCTGCGTGTGATATTTCCAGCTTTCTAGGTGTCTAGATTTAATTCAGGGGCAAGGGGGTAATTTGTTTTTTATCCCGTAGAATGCGTGAATCCCTTTTTATGCTAGACTCAGGGCGGATCAATTTGTGGCAACGTCGCTGGCTGTCATAATGAGAAATGTTGAATGGCCTCACGTAGGGAAATTTCAAGTGAAAAGCCCAGGGGATTGCAAATTGCCTTGAGAGCATTGCGAGATGAATTTGCCCAATGGAACGCGATATGACCCATTTGCCTTGAAGATAACCTTTAAATTAAAGGAGCCCTCCGATTCACGGGCCTGATGGCATGGGAAACGACGATAGTCCCAAACCAACCCGAAAGAGAACAAGGCCCAGCCAAGCGAAGTGCTTATAAGACGAGCTCAAAGTGAACGGTAACTCGGTATCGATTCCAATTTACCCTTTTTAATATCATGTTTGACATTTCTTCTTTCCATTTTGAGAGGAGATTAAAAAAAAGAGAGAGAAAAAAATGAATAAAAAAATAAAAATAAAAATTTTCGATGAGCTCAGGTGATGAATTAAGGCACAACCGATCATTGGATGGCCTTGCCTACTCCATGCACGAGTTAAGCAAGCACAAAAATGATTTACCTATCCAAAGGCCAAAAGTCCAATTTTCGGCTCAGGCCAAATCAGGGGGCAATTCTAGATGTCGTTCACTTGGCAGACATACAATTCGATCCAAATGAAGGAATTTCTTCAATCCAAGTCCACAAGAAGTACATACAAGGGTAAAGCAGTATCGTTCCAATTTTTCCAGAATATGAGAACGTATACTAACGCTTTCCCTTTCATTTCTGCAGGGGTCATCACTGTACCGGATAGGTAAGTATCATTTCCCCTTAAAACTCAATAAAATCCAAAAAAATCTTGAAATTCTCAAAGCAGACACCAAAGTTTCTGCAACTCATTCACATGGACAAAGACAATTCATGATCCCCAGAGTCTTTCTTGCATGCTTGCATGACTTGTTCATCAAGATTTTCACAAAAATCTCATGTGTTATTTGATATCAATCGATCAAAGCAAATCTTTGCTTCACTGACCCTTTGACCATGCGACGTCAGCTAACGGAACACCGGGCAAATAGAAGAGGTCCTTGTCCATCAAATTCCCAAAGTCAAACTCCCAGCTGGGGCATGTACGGGGGCAATTTTGGATTCTTCCAAAGCCTGACCTGATTGAGAATGGGGCAAATTAATAGCGAGATCCAACTTGGAAAAAAGAGAAGTGTCCTATCTCTTTCTCATATGTCTTCTAATGTGACACCCAATTTTCTTCTTGCAACTGCCGAGCTAGAAGACATGTCTTTGATTGCTACCACTGAAGCAAATCAAAATCGAAGCTTCTCTATCATCTTAAGATCCTATTTCATACACATTTTTCTTGTGTAGGATCCAGTGTGGAAACAAGTCATTTGCCAAAGCTCAAAGTCAAATCCCCAGCAGTAACTATGTCTAGGGCAATTCCCAATTTTGGCAAAAGCCATGATCGCCTGACGCAATCCATCCTGATGGAAATGAAGCAAACAAGGGCATTCGACCAACCATGTTGGTCTTCGCCATATCACGACTAGAGCGAGCATATTTTTATTCTGGGACAAACATGAGAATGAGCTCGTCCTCGTTTGATCCGCTCGCATGTTTTGGGGAAACCTAGATTCCCCTTCATCTGTTTTCGTGAAACATGACAATTCTGATTGAAACTGCTCCATCTGCAAAGTGCTCACACATTCTGTGATTTATACATGATTATTCTTCATGTTTAATTTACCAACTTTGAATATGGAGCATAAATTGCATATGATGCATCGAATGTACAGAATGGGGCATGACAGGATGATGAAAGGCAAGCCATTCCCATACACGTCCTGCAATTTAATCCCCAGTGAAATGAGCGGTAGTCAGGATCCGCATTTCTCGCGGCGATGAGTTTTCTCGCAAAACATACGATAGCCGAAGTGACAGAGGCATCCATTTCTCTATCTAAACACTACATGTGTCCATTGCAAACCTCTTTGAATGGCGGTTTCATTTTCTCAACCCTCTTTAAATGGCGGTTTCATTTTCTCAACCCCGTCAAGAACTACCCCACATTAGGGCAAGACGTGGTAATTCCAGCAGCAGCATGAGGTAAATGATCAGAAATTCTCTTGCTCAGACTAGCATCAATCTTCGGGTCTTGCTTTGCATTTTACTCGAACTTCAATTCAAGTGCCTTAGGATGATGAAGAGCATTCATTTCTCTATCCTATACACTACATCCATTGCACAGCCCAATTGAACCTGTATATATTCATTTCTCAAGCCCCGTTGATGATGATTGCTCGTTCCAATTTGAGGATGACGTCATCACCACGGAACAGAACTGAAGAGACCGGGGCAGTAAAGAATCCCCAAGTGAACTCATCTTGTATGTTAGATTTCTCATGTAGTATCTAGCATCATTTCTTACAAAGAAAGGAAAAGAAAGAGAGGTGTCAAAAAATAGCTCTCTCTCAAGAAAGAAGATGGGAGTCGGGAGTAAGAAAAGCAAAGGTTAGTCCCACAGAAAATCTCGGGCAATAAAAAGCAAAATGCCTATCAAAAGCAAGGCCAATGCCCATTCAAATCCTTGTTCATTTGTTTTAAAAATCCCAAATGACAGACTTATAAAGAAAAAGTCTCCAAGAGAGTCAAATGGGAAATTGCAATCATCAGCGGAAGCTCCATCCTCAAGCAGTGATGGCACATTTTGAAATCAGTTTCAGAAGGCCAAGATCGGTGACAAGACAGCAATGATCACTAAAATCAAGCCATTCTCATATATTTTCTGAGCCAAAGCGAGCCTTTTCGTTTCTCAGTCCCAAATCCTAACCTACGTTATGACCCTTTAAAGTCTCTTCTGATTAGGGCACATGAATTAACGTAGAGTTGAATGATTTTAAGCATCGCTCGAAGAAGTTCGAGCAAGATTATTTCTCTCTCATTTTTGCAGGGTTCTTGACTTGTAAACCCGGAGCAGATGATGAAGATCTCTTTCAAAAAAGCCTTGACTCCATAGGAGTCCCATTTGGTAAACCATTGACCTAGCCTATATTACGGTCCCAATCAAGACCTCCAGATCGGCTTGGTCGTACCAATTGCGAGATTACTCAGACCCTTGTTGAAAGCGATGATTGTAAGATTGAGTGATTTCTCTTGAATCCTACAGTTAGAATAAATAGCTTTTCTCGAGAGTAAGAGAAAGCCCTTTCAGACTGAAGTCCCCCATTCAGAGTACATTCGAGGTATTCACAAT
Organism: Psidium guajava; assembly: GCA_016432845.1. Lineage (NCBI taxonomy): Eukaryota > Viridiplantae > Streptophyta > Magnoliopsida > Myrtales > Myrtaceae > Psidium > Psidium guajava. The sequence continues at coordinate 30,605,604 of CM028229.1, read as the reverse complement.
GTAATTACCTCCTTGAACAGAATTGGTGATGCAAACTTGACAGAATAGTTTTGCATGAATCTCACCAAATGAATTCCAGCATACATGCCTGTACATGTTACATCTAACATTGTCTGTGCACATGCATTCCTGATATTCAAGTTACCTCATGAGGTCTTGAAATTCATCCAAGGATGATTAAAATAACAAGCCATGCTGGCCATCTTCCAAGCTCTCAAGGTAAGTATATCTCCAACCTGAGCATTTCAAAAAAATGAAATCTGATGATTGTTAAGGCGCTCTAATCTGTTGCAACACATGCAGTCATTCAAGCATTCACCTTCTTCAGTGAAGCGTGATTTTTATGAAATACATGTCGCATTAGCATTAATCTGGTCTATGCGTATAATTTTGCTTCAAGAGATTAAGCAGGTATGATGCAGTCAGTCTGTCTACTCCTTGACCATTCATTCAGAAGACCCAAGTAAGTTTTCTGAACCCATTTTTGAATATCTTGTGTTTACACTGACATGGCTCGTGTAACACACCCTCTCGATGTGGTCACCGCCCTATGAGATTGGCGACATATCCCCCTTTCGGATTGTCCAAGACACGCTCTAGCGATCTCGAAACTCTTCTGGATCATCAAAGACCAGCTCTAGTGATCTCGTTCCCTTTCAGATCATCAAGGACCAGCTCTAATGATCTTGAAAGAAGTCTACCTTTCAACTACCCAGAAAACCCAAGTAAGTTTTCTAACCCTTTTCAAAAATCGCAAACTTTGAGTTTGCACCAATGAGAAAGCACATTTCTAAATTTCGTCCAGTTCATAATCGACATGCTCTTGTGACCTGCATGAAAAACTTGTTCGAACCATGATCGACATGCTCTTGTGGTCTCAACAAATTTTATCAAAATCATAATCGACATGCTCTTGTGATTTTGGTACCCTATCAAGTTCATGATCGACATGCTCTCATGTTCTTGATCTTATCCATCCAGTTCATTATCGACATGCTCTTGTGTCTGGATGCTTGTTCGAACCATGATCGACATGCTCTCGTGGTCTCGAAAAATTTTATCAAAAACCATAATCGACATGCTCTTATGGTTTTGATACCCTTTCAGATCATCAAGGACCAGCTCTAATGATCTTGAAAGAAACTATGTGACTCCACTCGAAGAGATGCAGTGGACACATCCCCTTACAGATCTTGCGCTTTCTCGCATCAGGGGAAACCTCTGGTAATGGATAGGCACCAGTACCTTAAGATTCTTGCATCCACAAAATGCCTGGAGCTTAAGGGAATCACTAGCATTATGAAGTGTCTGGTAAGACCGACATTTTATATGCGATCCATGTGCAGGTTTCTTTAATCCGTTTTCTCGGAGTAGAGAAATCTTAACACATGTTATTTACAGTCCTGCACATCATGCATCATTGCACTTGCATATAAAATGGGATTAAAACTCCCCCACAAAAAAAATCAAAAATCATCATCATCATTCATTTGCATTGTCAAAATTTAGGTTCAATTTTGTCTTTGAGCGAAACCTCTACGAGTCTCCGCTCAAAGAGGGGCAGCTGTTGACACCTAAATTTTGACTTTTTAAAATTCATTCACTTAAGTACATAAAAAATGAGAATTTGTTCTCACCAAAAATTAATTTTTTCATGCATTGCATATTTAATTTTTTGTCGGTCATGCATTTTATTATGGCTAACGACGGAGGATTTGAGTTTAAATTGACAAACGATTGGACTGAGCGTGAGGGAGGTGTGCCGAAAGGCTTATGAAGTTTTGAACTTAAAAGAAATTTTTCCACAGGGACTGAATTGCAAATACATAAAACTTCAGGGATTGAATTGTAAATACATAAAACTTCAGGGGCTGAATTACAAATACATAAAATTTTAGGGATTGTTTTGCAAAGAAGAGTTAGTGGAGAAATTAGAAAGGAAGATGGAGAAAGGGAGATATAGAAGGGAAGATGGAGAAATTAGAAGGAAAGATGGAGAATGGAAGATGGTAGAATTAGAAGGGAAGATGAATAATTAGAATGGGAGATGGAAAGATTAGAATGGAAGATGGTGAATTAGAAGGGAAGATGGAGATAAAGAATGGAGGATGGTGGAATTAGAAGGGAAGATGGATATAAAGAAGGGAAGATGGTGGAATTAGAATGGAAGATGAAGTTAGTGGAAAAATTAGAATGATAGATGAAGATAGAGAAAGTAAGATGGAGGAGCAGGCTATAAAAGGAGGAAGAATGAGAGCCTTGAGAGGGGGGACTTTTGGAGAGATTAGAGAAAATTAGGAAGACTTTGGAGATTGAAGAAAACTTGAGAAGAGATTTTGGGAGAGAAGAAAATTTAGAGAGAAAAAAAAAAAGAGAGAATTCTTTTAGAAGAGAGAATTGAGGGGAACGAGAGTTCGAAGCTCGGAGTTACCATCTTCATCGACCAATACAATCCGCGAGTCCATCCCCGTCGTTCGAGTCGCGATCCGCAATCTTGATCCACGAGGAAATCCGAGGTTCGAGTTCGATAATCAAATCCGTCAAGTCAGGTAACGATTCTAATCATTTAGAATATTCGAAATTGTGTTGCCTAAATGGATTGATTTGAATTTCGATTATACCTTGTTGGACATATTGCATTTCTTTGGAATAAATTGCATATCCAATTTTTGAGATTTTCATTGCACATTGTAATATTTTCTTTAAAAAATAAAAAAAATGGGTTTGCTTTTGTTGCACATTTTCACATCATGTACATAATTGCACGCGTAATTTATCTTGTAAATATTTAGATTAAACCGCATGCATTGCATATAATTTAGTTCCTTACCTTGTCATAAAAAGAAAATAAAAAAAATTTCACTTTTGAATCTCAAGTGAAAATTCATCAAAATTGCCAAGTTGAACATTTTCATGAAATTGGTACCGAAAGGGCGCTAGTAGAAATATTAATGTAACCAAGTCTCCGAACTCATTAATCTCTGGTTCGTAGGAATAAAGTATTTCTCCCGATACTTTATTTAGGTGTCTAATCAACCTACCTAAAATGATTAGTGGTGACTCCAAGATAAATCCTTCTTTTGATGAAATTGAACCTAAGTCACGATTTGGTAGAACTTGGGAGAGTTCGAGCTAGGCTAGTTAATTCAATTTAATTAACCTGGTAATCCATTAACTTTAAAAATTGGGAAACTGAAATTTTAGGTTGCGACAGTTGCCCTCGTCCATTGGCCGGTGAGCTCCTACGACCCTTGCCGGCCACGGTAGTAGTAAGAGGGGAAAAAAGAAAGAGAAAAAAAAATAAGGAAAAAGAACAAAAATGTAAAACTTAAAATATTAAAATGTTATTAAAAATTATCCCCATTAGGACCGGTGACGCCACATCAGCGTTAACAAGCAAAGTGGATTGAATTGACCTGATTGAAAAATGTTTATGACACAACTAGCAAAAAAAAAAGAAGAAGTTTAAGATTGAATTTTTACAATTACAATAGATTTATGATCTTTTTTAAAAAAATATAATTCTCTCTGGAACTGGTGAAAGTTCATTGTACCAGAAACAAGAACTAGATGAACTAAGAAGGCAAAAATGCGTCTTCCAGTAGAGGAAATGGTGGAGATCGCCTTCCCTTTCCCCTCCATTTTCGCAAGTTATCTTAGAACCCTGAGGATAGCTATGTGTTTGAGCAGAAGGCACTTCAATTTGACCATGTTACTAGACATACAAGTTTCAACTGAATGACCAAAAGTAATTGAAGGTTGCATTAGACATGAAAGCATGAAGATATACACATTCGTGCATCATATATAAAATAGATTTATGACTTTTTTTGGTGATGTTTAGTGACATGGCGATTTCTAGTTATTGTCCTTTCTAAATCTGAACTATATACCTATTTTCTTTTTTTTTCCTTTTTATATTTTTGTTTTCCTTTCTTCTTCATCCATTCACTTTCTCCATGGACAACAAGTAGAATCCAAGTGGTGACGGCATTGAGGCTGAAGTCAAACAACTTGAGCCGCCGCCACCGTTGAGGAGGAGGTTTCTGGGCTTGAGGATGCGGTGGAAGATGTGTGGGCGTGGCAATAATAGATGGTGAAGAAAAATTATCCAAAAAATCGTAAATCTATTGCAGTTTTGCAGATTCGGCCATAAAATTTTTAATTTTGCTAATTGAATCATAAACCTTTTTCATGTTTTGTAAATAAAGTTTATCCGGTCAATTTTAATTGGAAACTGCTGATATAAGAATGACATTTTGATATTTTTCAAATTTTTATTTATTTATTTATTTTATCCCTTTTTTCTTTCTTTTGTTATTGTTTTCTTTCGCTTGTTTTTTTTCCTTCCCTTCTAACCTTCACTGGCCATTGGTCATTAACGAGCAATTTTCTTCCAAAATTAGCCGAATAGACTTAATTGACAAAATGTTAAAAAATTTAGTATTCAATTAAAAGTTTTAGGATCGAATTGGCAAGATTTATGGCCTTTTGAATATATTTTCCTTACATGGAGATCAGCTGTGGGAAATAATGGTGGGCGAAGTCCTCGGGGAGGCACCCCTTGGAGACCTTCGCAGAGAGTTCGCTACCATTGGCGAACTCCATGACGACCTGTTTCTTGAAATGGGTGGCAAGGTCTTTAGAGAGGGAGTTGATAAAGGGGTGGTGGAGGGGTGATCTTACGCTTGATGTTGGATATGAGGGTGGCAGAGTCGTTGGAGGGCAGCTTCTTTCTTGGATGACCTTGAGTGCCACGCTCTGCCCCGTTTAGGGTTGTAAGGGTGGTGCATCTTGGCGAAAGTGCCTTAGCCTAGCATCCTCCCGACCTTGTACTTGTTGAGAAGGGGGTCCTCATGATGATCATGTTGACGTTCAGTAGTTTTGTTTAGGGGGGCTTAGGGCATGAATGATAACCATTATTTTCCCGATCTTTCTATTTCTTGGATAAGTTTATGAATAGAGACACGCCTCTTGATAGCGACACAAAATTTTTATTCTCGAAATAGAAATTCACCCGATAACAACATAAAATTTCTATGGTTGGGCGACCTACGGTTGGTGACCGACGATGGGCGAATGGTAGCCGGCTAACAGTGGCAGGCGAACAATAGTTAGAGATCGAAGAACGATGGCCAAGTATCGGAAATCGGCAACTGGCGGACGGCTAGTAGATAGAGAATAGCCACGAGGGACATGAGACCAGATAGTAGCTGGGGATCGGACACAAGCAAATGGCGACTGGCAACTAGCAAATGGTAGTTGGTGACTGGAGACCGGTGGACGGTGACAAGCAAACTGTAGCCAAAGACTAGAGATTGGCAAGCACGGACGGACAACAGCAAGCAAACGGCCGCAGGGGACCGGAGACTAGCGAAAGGTGGCTAGGGATCGGCGGCCGGTGAACAGTGGCCGGGGACATGCGACCGGGACTAGGGATCAATGGCAGGTGATGGGCAACCAACGGCATAAACGCAAGAGAGATAGGGAGTGCACATGAGAGAGAGGGGGAGTCAACAATGCGAAAAAAATTATTATTTCTATTTCTGTTCTAGAAATAGAAAAGTAGAAAATTTCTACTTTTCATTTCTATTTCAAACCTATTTCTAGGTCAAAATGTTTTCTCGAAAATTGTAAAATATAATTGGTTTACCAAACGGATTTCTATTACAAATATGTTTCTTGAAATAGAAAAAAAAGGGAAATAAAACTGTTGTAATGTGCCCTAGCTTCTCACTAGTTAAACCACATTGCCATTGAACCAACCACTCAAATTCGAGATTTGAGATTCGAGATGAGAGAGAGAGAGACGAACCAAAACTAGAATAGGATTTGGATCCATCGTCCCCTCAAAATTTCACCAAATTTTCATCTTCGCCATTTTTTTGTGGAAAGGGCCAAGATATTTGGATTTGTGTTCAAGGTGAAAGTGAAAGAAAGAGGAAGACCATGGAAAAAAAAACTGAAGAAAAAGAATTCCCGCCCGAATCCATACATACAAATTGCGGAATTAACATGCTCAAATATCACTTTGAGTCACAGCGTGAGATTGTATACGTTACACGAATGGAGTGTACCTTATTTGCCATAGATTAAGATACAATACAGAGAGAGAGAGAGAGAGTTCGCCCATAGGTTTGATGTTCGGCAGAGAAGCGTTACAATTTTCCTTCGTTCTTCATTTTTTCACAGTGAGAATGATGAGTCGAATTTCAAAATGTCACACAAACAACAACTAGGGATCGGAGACAAGCGAATGACGATTGGTAGTTAGCGAACGACAGTTGGAGACGAGAGACTAGTGGGCGGCGGTAGGCGAACTATAGCTAAAGACTAGAGATTGGTGAGCAATGGACGAATGGCCGCGAGCAAACGGTCGTAAGGGACTGGAGACTAGCCAAAGGTGGCCAGGGATCGACCTCTGGCAAACAGTGGCTGAGGATAGGTGATCAAGACAAGGGATCAAGGGTAGGTGATGGGAAACCGACGGCATGAATGAGAGAGGGGGGGGAATGCACATGAGAGAGATAGGGAGTGAGCAATGAGAAAAATTATTATTTCTATTTTTGTTCTAAAAATAGAAAAGTAGAAAAATTCTACTTTTCATTTATATTTCAAACCTATCTCTAGGTCAAAATTTTTTCTCGAAAATTGTAAAATGCAATTGGCTTATGAAACAGATTTCTATTACAAATCTGTTTTTCGAAACAGAAAAAAAAAATAGGGAAATAGAATTGTTAAGATGCAAACCCTTAGCTTCTCACTGGTTAAACCACAACGCCATTCAACCCACCACCCAAATTCGAGATTCGTTAGAGACAGAGGGGGGGGGGGGGGGGACCAATCCATTGGCCCCTCAAAATTTCGCCAAATTTTCATCTTTGCCTGTTTTTTTGTGGAAAGGGCCAAGACATTTGGATTTGTGTTAAAAGTGGAAGTGAAAGAAAGAGGAAGACTATGAAAAAAAAAACCTGAAAGTAAATGAATTCCTGAATCCATATATACGAATTGTGGAATCAACATGCTCAAATATCAGCTTGAGTCATTGCTCAAGATTGTATACGTCACGAACGGAGCGTATCTTATTTGCCACAGATTAAGATACAACAGAGAGACAGAGAGAGAGAGAGTTCCCCCATAGGTTTGACGTTCGGCAGAGAAGCGTCACAATTTTCCTTCGTTCTTCATTTTTTCACAACCAGAATCATGAGAGGAATGTAAGAACTGATGACAATGGTTTGTTTTGGAATGTGTATTGTTATCATGTTTAAAAATGTGGCAGTTATCCATAATGGGTAATGGGCTGGGTTAGCCTACATGGGAGGCCCACCCACCATAAAACCCAACGAAAGCAAATAAACATAAAGCATTCATATACACAAAGTAGTGATTTGGAAAATGAAAATGACCGGAACTTTTAGACCGGACCTGATTTTAGATAGGGAGTTAAAGGGGATCAAATATGAGCACGGAGAGAAAGTTGGTGATTTTTTAAGAGACAAAAAAAAATGCATAAATCACAGTTAGGGCATGCCCTAATATTGATGTTATTTTCAGAGAATTAGGCCATATAAAATGCTATATAAGATAGCGTCGCTACTGACTATTGTAAACATGTACACAGTTCTTCCTCCCAGTGGGAATCTAAAGTTGGTAGGATTTGCAAAATTTCTCACCCAGAACTAAAAACTACAGACGACGAAACTATATTTATAATTGCAAATGTTTTAGGACCGATATTTGAAATGTAATGACCTTTCGACTTTGTGCCTCATCCATTGCAGAACTTTTACAACTGTTGTTTGCATATGTACGAAATGTGTTTGATGTGCAGCGCACTAATTATCACCTCCAAGTTTATTATTATTTTTTGTGAAAATGTTAAATGATTTTACTTCCTACTCGAGCACTTAAGGGTAAATGATGAACTTAAGCTGATGTCGGATCTTTTTTTTTTTTTTGGGTAAGGAGCTGATGTCGGATCTTTCCTTCAAACATAAATGTAATAAAATGAAAGCTTCTTCTTGACCGTACTTATCCTTTCATGATGTTCGAGACGGACAAGCGTTAGAAACCTACTTTAAGTCTCCATAAATGAAAGTTCAATGGCTTTCTAGTTCGCACACATGAATAATTCTGTTCACACTTCAAGCTAATCTTTCAAAATAAAAATAAAAACATCAATCGTTAGATCCAACAAACATAAAGAACACCTTCCTACAGGAGTTCATTACTTGGAAAGAAAGCTCCTTTCTTTCGTTGCACGACACCTAGGTAAACACTGACATTTCAAACTCCTGTATCTCCCAGCACCGCTGCAAAGACAAATGAAAGCTTCACTAGAACCGTAAACCAATTTCATGACAAAATGAAATTTGTAGATCCTCCAAACAATCAGAAAAAAAAAAATGCAGTTGCACGGAATATTATTAGCTACAAAGAAAATCCATTCTCCCTCCCCCTCCACCCCCCCCTCTCCCCCTGACATCAAACGAAAACAAGTCTTCACAAGTCGATATCTAATTGCTCCCAAAACCCTCTTCAACAAACTTCTTAACTAGTTCTCTGGACCTACGACAATGCATAGGTGAAGGACAGTCATTTAGTTGGACAATCCTTACATTTGTAGGATAAAAATATCTCCACTATTCAAAAGACCCAAAAAAGTACGCGAACCATTACTTTAATTGACGAACATGTCCACCATGAAACAAGCTAATTTGGCATTTAACGTGGCTAATAGTGGGGATGAGTACAATAGTTATGTCAGCAAGGCGTATGTCAGTGAGACCAAACAAAGTCGTTCCTCGCTACCTAATAACGAAGTCGTTTTTCAGAAATCCTCTTCGTCAACTTAAAGATCATAAAAGGGTTCCAAAGAATAAAAGTTTGCTTGAGTGTATGGCTATTTGGATGCAGAAAGCTGCACTGTAGTAGCTTTGAAATTCCATGTGGTGTGTAAATCAATTAAACGATTTATCTTGTCATAATTAATCGAAATGGAAGCAATTACCCGTTAATTTTCGGATCAACTCCCTTGATGTGTGCAACCTGTACTGGAGCCTCTTCCCTTCCCATCACTTCAATGCGCGATCACATGGAACGAAATTCCATTTCTTTCTTTTTTTCTTTTCTTTTCTTTGATACTTTATTTCGGTACAGCTTCCTATCAACAGCTACTAATCGTCAATTGCTGGAGCCCTCGTCATGTTGGCATCTAACAGCTCTTCTGAGACCACTTTGGTAACCAAGTCGATTAGTTCTTCGAGGCTGCGGCAAATGCACAACGAAAGAAAAGGTTTGTTTTCACCAGGCACGCAATAAAAGTATATCAAAATGACGACCTAATTAGTCTACAGCTACACTAGAATTTGGTCGGACATTGCTCAATATGAAGAAATTCAAGATGCTCTAAAAGTTCACAAACCAACGTGATGCTGCTGTTCTTGATAGAATCGGTGAAATTGGATCCAAATAGCTAAAATGATATGTTGGTCTCAACAGAACTTGAATTCCGAGATAAGCAAATTAGGCATAGGGTCTAAGCAAGAAATTCTTGAGAAGATATATTTTATAGAAGAAACTATTTTTTATTGCCCTTTTGGATCAAATTTTGATTGCCCTTTTGGCCTCTTTAGCTTTAAGTATTTATAACATTTCAATGAAGACTATATTTCATAGAAGAATCTATTTTTCGTTTTTCTTTTTCTTCATACCAAAAAATTAAAAAATAATTCGAATAAAAAAAATGGGTGATATGACCTTGAGTTATACATATATTTTGACTTAAATATTCTCTCTTGAATAATAAATCCAGATAATCCTCCGTTTAGTGGCAAAACCGTTATTCGGGAAAGAATCTAATGTAACATTACCTCCAATAACTGGTGTTGAAAGGCCTCAAATAGATCCGAAACAAATTGGAAAGGTTGGACAAATGAAAATTGTCTAAAAGGTTGGAATTTATTTTGTCGGTTGTCATTGAAGTAATAATCATATTAGGTAATCTTGCCGAAATCTTCATGTGTGCTTAAACTTTTTGAGTTCTAGTTATTTCCTTAATAAAATTAGACTAATCTAAAGGTGAAAGTACCTCCTTTATCCCATCTAGCACTTTTGCAGTGCATTTCATGTTTTGTTATGGAGACAATATAATTAAGAATTTCACAGCTCCTTTAACTACTGTTATTATACTCAGTAACAACTTTGAATCTCAAATATTACGAAAAAGTTCCACGGAAGCTCATGTAAACAAACACTAAACTTGGATGAACTTTTACTTATCTTGTTAAAAATTTAAATCAATTCACTAGATTAATTTAAATTACACTCTTTCTCCCTTCACCGAAATCTTCTTTGTTCTTTCTGAGTGCCCTTTACAAAAAAAAAAAAATTCTTTAGTAGTATCCTAAACGATGACACTCTGTTTGGAAAGCAAGACTCATGGTGGAGAGAATTATAGGGGAAGCAAAGTTGGAAATGATGGGGTGGTGAATACAAAATCATTATTTGGAAGAGGTAGAGAAAATCAAGATACTCATGCGGAAGTGAAGCAGATTCTGCTGAGCCCACTAATTCTTATTTCCAATTGTACTCTCAAAAGTAATAGAAATGGACAAAATTGTGAAGAATGATATAGCAATTGTGCAATGAAATACAATCACGCTTCCAAAGTAAAAATGTCAATTTCCATTTTTCTCTCGTCTTTTTTCAAATCACTACACTGTCTTCACCTCCGTATCCTAAGACTTCAAACCAACAAAGAAAGTGTTTTCTTCCCCTCAGATTTCTTCACCCACCTAAAGAGCTCTTCCATAGTAGTGGTAGGAATCTACTCGAGTATACTTGAGAGCAAAAGTTTACATTGCAGTGACATTGAAATTCTTTGGCGGTATTGTTGAATTGAATGACTCATTAGCTCATAATTTAGAAGGTAAAATGCAATTAATAACAAAGCAGCATTACCTGTTAGTTTTCAGGTCGTACCCCTCCATGTCCCCGACATATCTAAGAGCCTCTTCCCATTCCTTCACTTCCTCCGTCCCATAATTGGCCCTGTGGCGCTCCAGGGCATCTCTGTATAAATTGCTTTCAAGCTTAACATCAGCCTTCTCCACGCCATAGAAAATGGGCAGGATTCTTCTCTTTCCATCTGACTTCTTGCGTCGTACCATGCAAACTAGTTCATAGAGACACCACCTACTAGAAGCAAAGTTGTTTGATAAGAAGGGTATGTAGATATGAGAGTCGTCTAGTGCTAGTTGAAGGTCTGTGCTAATTCCAAGACCACCATGGCACACTGCCTCATCGACCATATAAACCAGAATTTTGTTACGAAGAAGGTTCTTGTAAAGAATCTCGACAATGGAATAACGGTTGTCAATTCCTTTAAAACTCAAGAACACATCATACGTAGGAATTCTATGGGGAAGCCAGGTCGATTCTGGGTCATCCAGCAATCTTTCCAGGATAGTGCAACCACGATTATCTAACACAAATCTTTCTATGCCCTTGAGACCCTGGATCTCTCTTATTTTTGGACAAGCTTCTATCTCAATGTGCCGTAGCTTACCTAAGCTTGACAAGTCGGGTAAGCTTTCTATCTTTTCACAGTAGGCAATACGGAAGTGCTCCAACGATTTGAGTCCCAATAAATCATCAATCTCAACCAGGCTTTTCAATCTGTTCAGTTCCAACCACGATAGCTTCTCCAAGAGTTTCAGATCACGTATTTTCTCCAGCGATTCACATTTTCTAAGCTTCAATATTCTCAAACATGCTAGGTCTTGAGAGACAAAGAAGCATTGCATTGGATATTCAAGTAAGGACATTTCCAACAAATTTTTTACTTTGGAAAAAGGTGGTAGCAGTTTCAGTCCCCGAAATTTCATGGTTGATAAACTAGATGGAAGAGGATGGATCACTCGCTCTTCTAGCGGATCATTTGTCCTCGATCCGTCAGGTTCCTCCATTGGAAAGGTCAATATAGATAGTTCAAGATAAGCTAATTTGACGAGGCTTGAGAGGTCGGGGATAATTGGGAAGTGAGGTGCTTGCATGTGAAGGTGCTTCAAACTTGAGGGAAGATCTGGGACTTTTTGTGGGCGACTTGTACTCATTTCAAGTGTTTCGAGACGAGAGAGACCACCTAGCACCGCAGGGAAGTCAACAGCAGTATATGACATGTCCAATGTCCTCAAAAGGGATAGCTTCCCAATCTTCTCCAGGTTTTCATCCGTCAGATTGCTACACTTCTTGGCATGTAATTCTTCAAGCATTTCTATGTCTCCAATAGTATGGGGAAACTTACTTATCTTGGTGTAACTGACCTTGATCACTTTTAGTTTCTTTAGAAATCCAATGGAATCGGGTAGTTCATCTATCCCTGACTTTGATAAATCCAACTCAGCCAACATTGTCATTTCTCCAATAGAGCTTGGAAGCTTCTGTAGCTGTGCGCACTCGCATAAAGATAAATGTGTAAGTTTCACCAACCCTCCAATAGAGTTTGGAAGTTGGATGATTCCAAGGTGCTGGTCCAATATTAAACTTGACAGAGAATGCAAACCTCCAAATGTCTCTGGAAGCTTGAAGGGGTGATAATGTTTGGGCATGATAATCTCCGTCAAAGATTGCAGAGAACCGAACTCTACAGGCAATTCTCGAAGAGCCTTGCATCCGTTGATATCGAAAGTTCTTAGGCGCTGTAGCTTATCAATGGAGACGTCAATTGTGGCTAACTTGGCACATCGAGCAAGAATCAACGTCTCCAAAGACGTGAAGTTGGAGAGGTTGGGTGTCCTTGTTAAGCCCATGCAATCCGTCAAATCTAAAACTTTCAATTTATCCATCTGCATAAAAGAGTAAAAGTAAAAGAGTAAATGAGAAACATCAGCATATATGTTGGTAAAATTAATAAGCTAATTATCCATAAGTCCATAATTTAGGATAGTCCGGGGTAGTTTGAACATCAGAAGTTTTTTTGAGGATGTTGCAAATAACCCCCAACCTGCGTTTTTTTTTTTTAATGGAGTTAGGCCCCGCCAGAAGTCAATTAATGTTGAAAATACAAAGAGCCATCCCACCTTTATTTCACTTCACATCCTTTATTTCCAAAACCCGCGGTTTGCATCTCAGAACAATACTCCATAACCTCGCTATGAAAACACAGAAAACTCTAATTCCCTCCCAAATCACCAACTCATCTCTCTCTTAATGTCTATGTATAACCTAATAATAGTCAGGATGTAAAGTAACGGATTTAGCAACTAATGTTGGCATTGAATAAATACGAAATCCATTTGTAAGTTGAAAATGATCAGAAGGAATCTGAGGTAGAGACAAGGTTCGCAAGTCCTTTGGCAGGGGAAAGAGAAAAGAAGAGCTGAGTTGATTTCGCATGATTTTTGTAGCCCAAAAATTGACTTAAATGTTAGAAATGGACAAGCAACTCCATTACATTTGTTTTCTGCCCTGAACTGAACTATAGATTTCCATGAGATTTGACATGGTACTTTAGTTAAAAATTAGATTCAATGTAAAGCTCGACCCTTCGCTCACTAACTCGAGTTACATAAAAAAGTACAACAAATGTCATTTTCATTTATTTTACAGTTAATCAATGCAATTATAAAGAAATGCTTACCTATTTAATTTGCCTAATGAGCCCATTGAATGAAGTATTATGAAGCTCAAGCTTGCCTTGATTCAACTTATCAACTTACTCGTGATCCTTTACGACGTTTGAGTGGAGTGTTACCAATCTCATACTTGATTCCAATTGACTTTTTAATAATTGAACGTGACTCAGACTTTACATATCATTCAAATCATATCTGATGCATATTGAAGTCGATGGCACTTCTACTAAAGCAAATTAATTCCAAAGCCTAAGCAATTTTTATGCGGGACATAATTGTGTTTCACTTTGATATACAGAAAGATATTGAATGTTGCTTGCGCAAAATATATTCTACACTCAGATGAGTAGGGGAGCACATGCAAACATTATGTCAATCGTGTTCGTGTGTATATATACACTCTTGCTTCCATCATTGTGAATGAGGTGGAAGTATATAGATTAAGGCATTTCATACCTTCATTTGGCTCCACGCATCCCAGTCATCTTTAATATTGCTATTTGAAAGGTTGAGTACAAGCAATCTACTAAAGTGAAGGTTTTCTGCTTGGAAAGTCGTTTTCCATGTATGCCAAGAAAGCCATCTTAGCTTCGAAAGAAGATCCCTGAAGTCGCCAGAAAAATCCAAGCCTTTCACTCGAAGGAACCTCAGTTTTGGCAGAGCAGCTAATTCTTCATTTACCAAGTTGCGGCTATTGTCACTAGAGGTTAGGCTGAGGGCTTCTACATCTTCATTTCTCTGCCAACAGAGACTCGAGATTAATTGAGTGCACAACAGATAATGCTCTTACGGAGCTATAAAGAAAGGAAGCATATGAACAATCGTAGACAATTTCTCTAATAGGGAACCTGCAATGACACGCGCCTTTTTCCCAGCAAGTAGAATTCTATGTTTTCATTCACTCCATTAACAAAACTTTTCAGCTTCCATTTGAAGGAAGCTTCTAAATCATTTCTCCATTTCCTGTTTTCTTTCTTTCCAGAAATATAATTATCATGTCAATTCCAATCTTCCTAGGTTTTTTTTTTTTTGTTTTCATAGTAATTTTGTTTGAAAGTAATTTAAAAATTCCAATCGAATATCACGTGGAAGGGTGCTTCATTCTTTCGTAATTGTCAGAAAACTATTTTCCATTCTGTAGAACCTAGAAAAAAAAACTAACTATTAGGCAATCTATTTGGTCTCGCTTCACCAATATACAGTGCCTTTTGACCCAATTGTTTTGAGAGAGAGCTGTCACACTCACAGGACAAATGGTAAGTTAAACAAAGCTAACTATCAATTGAAAAAAAAATTATGTGACATAATCTTCCATTTTACCTGTTTTCTCTGCAGTAGTTCTACAGCATCATCATGTTCCCACACCCTACTAAATTTTGGAGTATGTTTTTCATGGACGATATGCCTCCCCAAATCTCGAACATGGTCGTGCATCCAGAGCTTTTTACCTATAATTTTAATCAAGGACCGTTGCTGGAGGACACGAATTGCAGTGTGAGGACAATACTTACAGTCATCCCACATAATAATTGGATAAGTTTGGTCCTCATTGGTAAAAAAGCAAGCAATGTCCAGGAATATTTCTTTGTCCTCCTTCCGCTTCAATCCATTATAACTGATCATTAATACTTCTCGGACATCGTCAAAACCACCTTGATTTAACATCCACAACGTATCTTCCAATAGCTTTTTTTGAATGTCAGGTGACTCTAGGGCAAAGTTCAGCCCAGAAATGTGAGAACCTATCACTCGGACAGACAAAGGAAGCATATCCACTCTGCGGACAATGTTCTCTGCCAAAAGGGCATATATTTCTTCGAGAGAGACTCTTCCGAATGCATGCCTACAGAACAGCTCCAATGCTAGACTAAATTCCATTCTTCGAACTTCATAATCAAAAATTCTTTTGGGTTCTTCATTGGATAATTCCACTTGAGTCGTCAAGACTTCTTTGTATCTAGTCGTGAAGATGATCCTACTGCGTGGACCAAACCAATCATATTTTCCAGCTAGCTTTTGGAGTTGCTCTTTCTGGTCTAGATCATCAAGAACAATGAGTACATTTTTTTTACCCAACACCTGTTTGATCCCACCATCATCTTTAATTTGGTCAATAATGCCAGAACGGACATAATCTGATAACAGCCTTTTTTGCAAATCTGAAGGACCACCAGGATGTTGCCATTGGACTCGAACATCATGAAGGAAACTAAAGCCATCAAAGTGGAATCGTAATCTGTTGTACACATTTGTGGCAAGAGTTGTTTTCCCAATGCCGCCCATGCCATGGATGCCAACGTAACGTACACCATCATCAGAGCCAACATCCAACAATTTCATTATAGCTTGCAGCTGAGCAATATCTTCAACCAAATTTTCAGGCTCCGTCACGTGTCCTGTATTAAGCTTACGGGAAACCCCTTCAACAATTGAGTCAATTTCTTCTCCTTGGCTACAGCAAAGCATGAAAATGCCGTTTCAGTCAAAGACATGATAGACTAGAGGACTCTAGGAAACGTGTAGATTTGCAACAATTGACCATCCGGAAAATTCCCCCTTGCCGATAAGATCCCATCCCTTTTTATGCATGCAGCCTCTACAAGAACCTTCTTCCACCTTTTCAACTCATCAGGGCCAACATTCTTCTTGTCCGTAGGTAATCGCTTTTCCGTACAAATTGGTCTTGAGCTTAACATTACTTTCCATACAAAACATAAATATTCTTGGCTTTCCACATAAATATAGGTTCAATTTTTTTCGTAGTATAATTTCATTTCCCTAATTTTGTGGTTCCAATACGTCATAATACGGAAATTCTGCAAAATCCTTTTAAGCGCCCATTTTTTGGATACATACATCGCGGTTGCACTTTTCTGATGTTAATTATGCACTTGTTTTAGAAAAAAAAAAAAGGAAATTCTGATCATGTCCTTTTCTAATTTTAAAATTGTAATATTCCTATTGATTCGACAACTTAACACGAGATTATTAGCGTGCAAAATTTTGTGATTACCGTGGGAGGGGAAACATACATAAAAACTCACAATTTCCACCATACTTATTGTGATAATGTGAGCAACTAGAAAGATTGATTACGTAAAATATATGATCAAGTAAAAAGTTGGGATTACTTTCCCCCTATTATCCATAAAAGTTTGAAAAGAAATTTACCGTTTGCCTTGAAGTTCCCGTCCATGGCTGCTGCCAATCTCTTGAAGTGCTTTTTCCCATTGCTGCACTCGAGAGGAGTCATACTTCCCCCTGCGCTTCAGACCACACAAAGAAAGAAAAAAATTCTCCTTGTGCTTGCGTAAAGATTTCTTGTACCGATTGGTCTTGAGCTTCACATCGTCAGGCGTCACGTCATAAAAAATGGGGATGATTTCTTTGTTCCCATTTGGTTTTGAATGGCATTCTACCATGCATTCTACCTCACGGAGACACCACACGCTGTCAGCAAAGTGTTGAGAGAAGATGGGTATGTAGATCTGGGAATTCTTTACTGCCTTCAAAACTTCATTGATTTTTCCACCATCTTGGATTTCTTCATTGTCAAGGAAAACGCGGATTCCCGCATGTACCATGCTGCGGTAGAGGATATCAGTGAAGTTTTGGCGCGTGTCGCTTCCCCTGAAACTCAAAAACACGTCGTACTCTTCTCCGGACGCATCATCCGTTCTCGAGGTAGACTCTGAGACCCTCTGTAAGGCCTCATCCTCTTCTCCAGACGCCTCATCCGTTCTCGATGTCGACTCCGAGTCCCTCCTCTTCGATTTCATGAGTTGTCTCAGAGCCCTGCCAAAAATTACAACTTCTAACCAGATCGAGACTCAAAAATAGGAATATAAATCGAACGAACAGGCTGACATGCAACAAACTTGTACAGGAGCAAAGTTTCTTTGTTTGCTTGTTATCTATCAACAAGAGCTCGAACAGAAGTTGAATCGGAGTACTTACAGTCCTCCTACAATCAAAGCGAGGACGGTGATGGGAGCCTGAGTCCCGTTGAATGCCATCTGTGGGCCGACCCTCTCAGCTGTATCCACCCACAGAAGAGAAGCGTTCTGTAAAAGGAGCTTATTGGGAGGGTTCAGCGAAGGAAGATCGACTATAACGTCTCAAGGTGAAGAGAAGGAGGCGGACAGAAACTAACAATAGAAGGCAAGGACAAAGTCCTCCAGGTGGAAATTCACAGCCCAAAATCACCAGGTCATGGGCGAATCACGTGGTCCTCCACTTGTAGAATTAAACAACAGAGTTGAACATTAAAAAAAGGAAAATTCAAGGGGATGGGGAAAAACTGAAATTTCAAGAGAAGTTCAAAAGAATTATTGGATGTTTTAACGGGGTCATATAGTAAATGGCCCAGTTTTTACTTCTTCCTACCAATTCATGCTTTTCATTATGACTTGGCCAAACAAGAAATTACAAGAGCTAGAGCTGTGCCTAACCTGCTTCGGTTTCATTCCCATTTGTTTTGTCCTCCTCCCAGGGCCAAAAGTCGAACTTGCCTTTTTTCCTTTCGCAGGGCGGGCGCAGTAAAGACTCAAAGAGGTCCTCAACCAACCTGGAAGTTCAATCCTTACATACGACAACTATATTTGGGCTCTCGAGTTAAATCGAAAGAAGCATGGTTCTTTGTTTTTCTGTTTTCCATTTTCTTTTTTATTTTTTAAATCCAAATTTTGTAATTATTTATCTTCTTCTTTTTTTCTCTTTTCTCTTTTTATTTTTATTTTCCCTCCTGGTTTCGCCCGGTTGCCTGCCACGGCAAAGGCCAACGACCAGCCACAGGTGAGCTCGAGGCACGGCTAGTCCTGGTGATCTCAAGCTCATCCGAGGCGGGCAAGCCACAACTGATGTTCCCATGCAAAAATCTCACGTGAAGGGACAAAGAAATATGCTCGAAGATAAAAGGGAATGCGACAATGAAACATCAATGTCTATATATATATATTGTTGTCCTACTTTAAATGGTGGTTTGACAATGTCGTGCATATATTATCACAGATATATATATTCAGAGATGTTGTTAATAGTAAAATAGTTTATATGTCGTGTTTCCAACGAACAAGACTTTAATGAGTAAACAAGATAGCACGAGTTCTTCTACTGTTGTAGTACAAGATTCAAATAGGGAATGGCGTATGGTTGTGTTAGATGCATCATTTTTGTCTATTAATGATGGTTCCAGCCCTGTGGCTAGGCTAGGGCTCGTCGGCCTTGGCCAAGCTTGAAGCTCGCTAGTCTTGGGTGAGCTTGAGCTCGCCTAGATTTGGCGAGCTTGAAATTGCCTGGATTGATTGAGCCTTGAGCTAGACAACCCGCATCATGGCCAGTTGCCAAGTGGTTGGCCATCTTCGAGCTCTGCTATCGGTGGAGGAAGGAAGGAGGAAGGAGCAGTGGGTGGAAGGAGGAGGAAGAAGGAGAAAAAAAAAAGAATAGAATTTTTGAATTTTTAAAAAATAAATAAAAATAAAAACAAAGTAAAAATAAATTATGAAGACAATAAGCGTGAAAAAGAGGAGGAAGGAAAGATGATGAAATTCCTCTTCTCAAAATGAGGAAAACATTTTCCTCGCTTTTGAAGTTTTTTTTTATGGGTAGAAAATATTTTTCTAAATTAGCTTATTTTTTTAAAATCAAATACCTAAAAATTCAAAAAATATTTTTTAAAATTTATTTTTCATAAAATAAATGGAGTATTTGTGAAAGAAGATCGACTGTGGCTTCCAAAGGACAGGTGAACTTTGGCTCAGCGAATGCTCTCTCAGTATGCAAAATACTAAAGAAGTTCAGTAATTTATTCATTCTGTCTATTATAGATAACTGGTCCTGGTCAGACTTGGAGCATCTTTTTGCTGCTGGAGCCTAGAGAATTGCACCTTTCGCTGCTTTGTCGTTGCTATCGATAATCATCACTGTCGTCCAAGGCATTTTATAATGTTTGTTTCTGGACATTTGTCGGTGGAACTATTATATGTGCATTTTCAAGAGGTGATACAACTGGCCTCCCCTGCCGACACCAACATTTATTTCGAACTAATAATTTTTGCATTACCTTTTATGTATACCTGTTAAATGCGTAGATCGAGTCAGAATGATCCGACCCAAATTACCACATATAATCTATTATGACCCATTTATTACAATGCAAAATTTTCAATTTGTACCCATCCCAATTCATATTGTTAGCACACTTTTATATTCAATTGAATCTACTTGATTTATCTGAGGAGAAAAAAGAAACATAATGGTGGAGGAAATGATGAAGAAAAAGTTAAAGGGACATGCCCCGCATCACTTTTGCTCATTGTATTCTTGAACATCCTTGAAAAATTCAAAATGAAAACACGCCGTTGAGCGGGATTCTTTTTAGGGAAATCTCTCATGCTTAACACAAATCGCACATCATCTTCTCTGCCAAAAGCGCGATGCTCATCTCAAGATTCAGAAAATCTGCAATTGTTTCAAATTACATAAGAAGTTGCCCTTAAACCTCCCCAAAAATGTTACCTCAGATTCAACAAGTGCTATCAAAACCATACGGTTGAGATTGTCTGAGTGTTACTAGACGTGCATATAAAGCTATCTGCAAAATTCAATATACATTTAGGAAATCGACAGAAATAGTTACATTTTCAAATGATAGAGGCATAGTCCATTCAGCGCAAAATGAGCAAGCAAGAGATAGTGAACTCAGTGTATATGCGTTGAGTTGTAACTCTTAGTGCTTGCTACGTACGTTGCCGGACTAATCAAGAAAATACTCATAACCGTGAATATGGTAGGAATAAAGCTATTAGGTGTTTCGATCACAACATCAAGTGAAATATGGTAGGAATTGATCGATGCAAACGTTTCGGACAACGCAAGATTAACTCGAGCGTCAACATATTTATGAATGTGTGCGTCAATGCATCATGCATTAGCACTTTTTTTTTTGTCTATACTTCTTGGATAATTCTTTGCCATATATGTCACCGCATATGTTATCTGCAGCCACCATTTTTCCTTTTTCTTTTTCAACTTTCGAGTTGTACAAATTAAAAATATAAAGCCAGGAGGAATTCTTATATAATTCAATATGTTTTGCATAACAACACATGAGCCTATTTATAGGCTTTATTAGATAATTATGTAAGCCTACATATCAATCAACATATATAGACAATCAACAGAATTATCAAAATCTCTAATATAAGAAATTATCCTACAGAATTCCTAATTATTGCTAACTTTCTCTCTCAAACTCAACGTGATTAAGTAAGCTTGAGTTTGAAATCAAGTGTAATAGTATCATGAAAAAAAATTTCACCATGAAATCAACGCCCAACGGAGGTCTTGGGGATCCGTGGCAAGGCAACGCTTGGCTATGCATGAGATGGCATCCGGCAACTATTTGTGATGAAAGTTCCAAATCTAGCTGGTATGAGAGTAGCAAATTTGATGGTGGTATGGGCTTCTCAAAATGACCCATGGAAAGTTGAGGATCGGAGGGTAAATTGCAAACAGCCGATGCGGTCTATACGACTGGCGTTGTAGCATCAAGCGCCATATACGATTGGCTTGGAAAAATAGTTACTTAGTGATGCGGCTGGTTGGCATTGAAAGAAAACCACCTCTGTGATAAACCATAGTTTTTTGAAAATAGTTACTGTTAAAGTAATTAAGGAAATTGAGTTGGATTATCACCGGCTTGATGACTTGTTCACATTGCACGAGATTATTTGGATTTTATCCAAATATTCGCTAGCAGAGGTTACTGTCTTCAGTGATGACCCATAAGAGGCTGTCCGCCAAGTGTCGAACATCGAATATTTGATCCTATCTGTGTCCTTTCGTTATGCTGTTACTTTTTGTTCTTTTCAGTTGATTTCGATTTCGATTTTGATGGCCACATATTGTAAAATTGACCAAACAATCATATGCCAAAGAGTATTTTAGCAGAAATCACTACTCTTCATCCATGATGTCAATTTAAAAAAAAAAATCACGACATCCATTCTCAAAGACGAAGATATCATGAAACTAATATACTAGTAACGTTAATGGGCCCTAAGAGAAAATTATTGCCTACCAACGTTATTAGGCAGGATCAGCAGCGCATAAATATTCTCGACCAAAAGCTTGGAAAATTTCCGAATAAAGACACTAGATAATTCTTATTAACCAAACCCCTTTTTTTGTTTTTCCCTTTTATTTTGGAGACTCGAATGTCTTTTTCTTAATGCACTCCAATCTTGACTTGAACCCGCCGATTTTTACATTTCATGGTCAACAATATTTATTTTTCTTTGTTACGCATTCAACAAGCTAGTGATGTTCATATCAATCCAAAAACCAATGAGTATTTTCCATGGTGAGGAATTATCTCTCATCGTTTCTGGATGACCTCCCGTGTAGTTTTTACATCCAACTTTAGATCGAGTCTTTCATTAAAGACCATGCAACATGCATGGATGATGGAAGTTCATTTGCATAACTTGAAAGTTGAAAAAGAAAAAGGAAAAATGCAAAGGTGAGGCATTTTGGAACACTTGTTTGACAACAAATCATTAAGATTATAAATGGTGAAAACCTAAATACTGAGATCGTAGGTGATGAGGTCTATGTGGCACAATTTTTTTTTTTGGGAGGGGTCAATATGCGGTACAGTTGACCGAACAATCATATGCAAAAAGAATATGTCGGGGGAAATCTCTATTCGTCATCCATGACGATTTACAAGAGAGATTATCATTTTTAAGTACGTAGTTATCACGAAATTAATATACTATGTTTTTGAATGGGCCTCAAGAGAAAATTATTGCCTGACGACGACATTGATAGGCATGATCATCCACCCAAAGAAACACACTAGATAATTCATAGTAATTACCAAACCCACTTTTGTTTTTATCCACTTCTCATAGTCTTTGGTTGATCTCTTGCAAGCTTTCTTTCCTCCTGTCATCATCGTTCCTCCAATTTTAGATCGAGTCTTCCATTAGGGACCATGCTACGTGGACAGGTGGTGAAAGTTCATTCGAATAGCGTGACAGTAGAAAAAGAGAAAGTAAAAATAGCCGTTGATTTGATCTTTTTTTTCCTCAAGAGAACGAAGTACTCACATCTAATTCACTCATTCTCTTATTTCTCAAACATCAAATTCGCTCTGCACACACATCAAATTCGTCGCTCGCTCAGGTCAAGTCAACACAAGCACCGGACTCTCCCCTTTTTGCAAGTCTAAGGTGACTCGCTTCTTTGTGCTTCGTCGAAATCTGATAGATACAGACTTAATCTAAACGAGTTTGGGGCAGCATATAACTTCAGATAGAGGTAACTTTGCTGGGGAGGTTCAGGAGCAACTTGTTGTGGAGTTTGAATCAAGTGCAGGTTTAGTGTTACACTATTCATTCAACTACTTTGAGAGGTTAGGGCTTGTTTGGTAACATTCCAGATTCTTTGATTCTTGTTCTTTTGTTCCCGGGAATAAAAAAAGAATAGAAATCTATTTGGTAAATTTTCTATTCTCAAGAATAGATTTGGAACAAAAACAAGAAGCAAAAAAAAAAAAGTTGCTTCTTTGTTCTCGGGAACAATTTCAAGAAACTAGCTCATTCAAAGACAAACAATATCATTTTAGAAAAATAAGCTTAGTGTAATCTAATGCTCGTCTTTACAAACACGAGTCCACCACTGGTCCTCGCCACTACTGTTGGTTGCCGATCGCCCCAGCCGCCGGTCTCCACCACTGCTAATTGTTGCCACTGGTCGCCGCCACTGCTAATCGCCAATGGTTGCCCCTATCGTTTGCCATCGCTGCCGGTCTCCACTACCGCCAATCCCCACCGCCTCCACTCACATTTTTATAATTAAATATAAAAATTGGGAATGTGAATTTTTAGGATCATGTCAAATGCATTTTTTTTTCTTTTTCTAATTTGGGTAGAAATTTTGTGCAATTACTAAAAGTATTCTTTACTCAGAAACTATTCCCAGGAACAGAATCTGAAAAAAACCATTTCTACTCTGAAATTGTCTTGGGAACGGAATTGTTACCAAAATAGGCCCTAGAGACCAACCTATGGAGGAAGTTAAAAATAGAGCAGGGAGAGTTAAGCGAGTTTGCAAAAACGGATTGCACTGTGAGATGTTGAGAAGCTGCAGAAGAGCTTCGTGTGAGATAGAGAATATGATCTGAAATGACCAACCTCCCTTTCCCATCAGTAGCGTGTTTTCGATTGAATAGAACTCTCAAAGGCATTTTTGTTTGTTTTTAAAAAGAAACAATTGAGTTTCAGCTTTAGATCTACGGAACCAGTTCGGGCTTTTCAGAAGAGAATGACAACAGGAAACTGGAGGATCATCTTTTAAGCAAACAGCACCTAGCACTGTTTAAACTCTTACTAATGTGGATGCATCTCATTCAAGGGTTGGAGTTGCTAACAGTTCATTTCTATAGAAATTCAAGGGATAAGAGGACTCCTCAAGTGACAATATTTGTATATAGCGCTCACTTTGATGCCATTTTTTTTTTCAAATCACTTAAGTGTAAATTTAAAAAAAAAACGGTTATTTCAGTGCTAACTCTTGTGAGACTGGTCAGAAATCATACATGGAAAATTTTTATTAATTAACTAATCCTACGTGGCTCGCCGGAAATCCTAGTCCACTTCCAAAGCATAAATGACATGATTTAGCCAATTTCACGGAGTGACTTTTAGTGTTATAAGTTGTAAATTATCATCATTTGAGTGCCAATTTTTTTTTTTAGAGTGATCACGCCATAGGTTGTAAAATTTGATCACTTGAGTGTTACAAGTTTAAGACATCCCTGCCACGTTGATAGAACGACGTCATTCTCTTTGCATACGTGAAACTGATTTTTTATTTTAAAAATCCATGTCACTAAAATATTTGAATTAAAAATCTCATGTCACTAAATTCTTTTATAAAAAAATGCTACGCATTTATTTTGGTCAGAATCTCTCAGCGTTGGTGCTTAAGTGATCGTTTTTTTCTTCGATTTGGCACTTAAATGAGCTGGCAAAAATTTTTGATACCAAAGTGATTACCGTACATAAATATTATCGCTTGAGATGTCCTTCTGCCAAATTCACATTCATCTATAACATTCAACTAAAAGAGTGAAAGATGGCACATCAATAGTGAAAGATGCTTTTCTTCCGCATAAGGACGCTCCATGTCTGGGGAAGACTAGTCATCTATATTAGACGGAATGGACGGAATGAGCAAGTTACTTAACTTCTTTGGTGGTTTGCATATTTTATTGCCTAACCTACTGTTCTTCGTTCCTCTGTTTCATCTATACATTCAGGTCCCTTCTTTCGCAGAAACTTACCTTCATCCTCCCCGCCGTCTTGATGATTTCTTCATGTCGAGCGCAATCACAGAGCCAAAATTTTTACCTTTCCTTGATAAGCGACAGCCGATCTTCTTTCGCTTAGTCTTGTAGCTATTAGCTGTTTTCCCGCACCGTGGTTCAAACGCCAGTTGTTTTAGGGTTTGTTGGAGAATGCAGAGCAGAGGATCGGCCGCAAATTGAACTCCGTCAAGGCATCGCTTTAATCTCCCTCGGAACTTCGTCCGCTAGGGAGACTGCAAGTACGTAATCTGCTTGAATAATTGCTGAGATGTATCCTTATCTTGACAGACGTTGAGGCGCGAGAAAGAAACTTGCGCACATAAATGTTTGATGCAATTTGTTGTGCTTCTTTGATAGTATTCCTATTTCCGAGTCTCATTAATTGTTGGTAGGGTTCCAAGACGACTGACCAAAATGAAGAGGAAGAGGAGCTCGTCGGAGTACGATGTGTTTTTGAGTTTCAGGGGAAGCGATACGCGCCTCAACTTCACTGATCACCTTTACCGCAGCATGGTGCGTGTAGGTATTCGCGTTTTCCTTGACAGTGAAGAACTTGACGGCGGTGAAGAAATCAGTGAAGTTTTCAAGGCGGTGAATGAGTCTCAGATCTACATACCGATCTTCTCTCAGAACTTCGCCTCAAGTTCATGGTGTCTCCGTGAGGTAGCCCGCATGGTAAAATGCACCGAATCAGACCAAAAGAAGGAGATCATCCCCATTTTCTATGACGTGAAGGCTGATGATGTGAAGCTCAAAACTGATTTGTACAAGGACGCCATATTCGAGCACAAGAAGAAGTTTGACTCGGCTGAATTGGAGCGGTGGGAAAATGCCCTTAAAACGGTTGGAGGTAGAATTGGACGGGAACTTATTGGCAAACGGTAAATTTCCTCGACCTCTTAGGGTTACTGAGCACAATATTTACTTTTCACTGGATAAAAGTTTGTCCATCAAAATTTCCGAATATAAAGCATTGGGGCATGTATTTAAGATTTGCGTTGCGATTTAATTGAAGCTAGACCAAACATCCGAGAATCCAGAATAGAAAATAGAATATGGCTGATTTTTATAAAGCACAACAAGCCAGTGTCAAACCCGACCCAGACAAGGGATTTTTCAATTCATGTCCCATTAACCCAATATGATCTGATTTCTACTTAGTCACGTTTTGACTTAATCACATTGTCCCAATATGTATAATGGAAATCATGTAAATTGGAAAAACTCAAGGTAAATTTTCAAATCACAAAATTTCGCAGAATCAACGTAGTCAAGGTAAATTGGCGAATCAATAGGAGTATTGAGATTTTAAGCCTATACCAAGACATGAATAGACTTTGTTCCAAAAAGAGTGCACAATAGACATTACAGAAGTACACGTGCGAGGCATTTATGCAGAAAATGGACGTTTAAAAGATTTTACTGATTGATGCCGAAGCGCGTACGAAATTGGCCAAACAGAAAACTTGGAATGATAAACGAGGAACAATCGTTCTCTCAATTCAATTTACTAAAGAAAATATCAAAGTCTGCCTTGAGAATCCCTAAACACCCCTTTTATATGGCGTTAACCCTAATATAAAATAGGAAACACGAATATTGCAAAAACGCCACTAAAAAGAAATTCCAAAAATACATAAAAATAATAATAAATTAAAAAGTCCATCTAAACGCTCCTGCTGAAATTTCTGCTCATCGGTAAAAACTGCCGAAATCGGGTGCATCATCCTCCCCTGCTAGAGAAAAGATTCGCCCTCGAATCTGCTTCGTCTTCACTGATAACAATCTCCTCGGATTCTTCCTCGTCTGCATAGTAGGGCGATAAATCTGCTACATTAAAAGTCCCGGATACATTGTACTTACCCGGCAGCTCGATCTTATATGCATTATCATTGATCCGTTCGAGAACCCTGAATGGACCATCAGCTCTAGGGTGTAACTTGCCAAACCTGCCAGCGGGGAAGCGTTCCTTCCTGAGGTGAATCCACACGAGATCACCCTCCTTAAAGACCACTTTCTTTCGTCGCATATCCACTCGTTGTTTGTACTTCATATTCTGCCTAGTGATCTTATCATGAATCTCTGAATGCAACTCCTTAATCTGTCTTGCATGCTCATCTGCGTCAGAACTGAACTGCTTGTCAATGGGCAATGGAGTGAGATCCAGAGGAGTAATTGGATTACGCCAATCGACTATCTCAAAAGGACTCTTGCCCGTTGTTCGATTCTGTGACCTGTTATAAGCAAATTCTGCCTGAGGTAATATCAAGTCCCACTGCCGCGGACTATCACCAACTAGACTTCGCAGCAAGTTTCCCAGGCTTCGGTTAACAACTTCTGTTTGCCCATCGGTCTGAGGATGATGAGAGGAGCTAAACTGCAACCTGGTTCCCATATGCCTCCAAAGAGTGCGCCAAAAATGGCTCACAAACTTCACATCACGATCTAAGGTTATATTTTTAGGAACTCCATGTAGTTTGACAACCTCCTGCAAAAATAAATGAGCAACCTACGAAGCATCAAAAGTCTTGTGACAGGGAATAAAGTGCGCCATCTTCGAAAACCTGTCGACAACCGCCATTATGGAATCTTTATTCCGCTGCGTCCTCGGCAACCCCAACACGAAGTCAAGGCTGACATCTTCCCATAGTGCAATAGGGACAGGTAAGGGCATGTACAAACCAGCATTGGTAGCCTTTGTTTTGGCCACGTGACATACTCGGCACCTCTCTACAAAACGCGCCACATCACACTCCATGCGAGGCTAGTAAAAGTGCTCACACAGCAAGTCCATTGTCTTATCAACTCCAAAGTGCCCAGCTAGACCTCCTGCATGACTCTCGGTAATAATAGATTCCCTCAAAGAACACTGAGGAATACACAATCTGTTTCCCTTGAAAAGGAATCCATCCACTAACAAAAACTGCTGAAAAGACCCTGCTTGACACTTCCTCCAAATGTCTCCAAAGTAAGGATCATCAATATATAACTCCTTAAAAGAGTCAAAGCCCAGAACTCTTACCTGCATTGTAGACAGCAAGGAATGTTTTCTGCTCAATGCATCTGCCACCTTGTTCATCACTCTTGCCTTATGTTTTATCGCAAAACTGAAAGCTTGAAGCAATTCTACCCACTTCGCATGTCTAGCATTCAGCTTATGTTGGCCATTAATATACTTCAAGGCCTCGTGGTCAGAGTACAAAACAAACTCCCTCGAAATAAGATAATGCCTCCAGTGCTCTAAACTCCTCACTATGGCATAAAATTCTTTATCATACGTGGAATACTTCTTCTTTGCTTCATTTAACTTCTCACTGAAAAACGCCACAGGCTTATTTTTCTGACTCAGCACGCCCCCAATACCAACGCCTGAGGCATCACAATGCACCTCAAAAACCTCACTAAAGTCAGGAAGCACCAAAACCGGGGCTTCAGTTACCTTCTTCTTCAACAATTGAAAGGCGGTTTCCGCCTCTTTGGTCCACACAAATCTACCTCTTTTCATACAATCCGTAAGAGGTGCTATAATTGTGCTGAAATCTCGAACAAACCTCCGATAAAAAGAGGCTAACCCATGAAAGCTACGTACCTCATGAATATTCTTCGGAGTCTCCCAACTCGTAATGGCCTCAATCTTGACAGGATCTACCCGAATGCCTTCCCTTGATACGATATATCCCAAAAAGGTCACATGATCAGTTAAAAAGTGACACTTCTTGAGATTAGCATACAGCTTCTGCTCCCTCAAGGCCCCAAACACCTCTCGTAGATGCTGCAAGTGTGTCTCCATCGAGGTACTATAAACCAGAATATCATCAAAATAAACGACAACAAATTTGCCAATAAAAGGACGAAAAACCTGATTCATCAGCCTCATAAAAGTGCTCGGTGCGTTAGACAATCCAAACGGCATCACCATCCACTCATACAGTCCATCTCTCGTCTTGAACGCCGTCTTCCACTCATCTCCAGGTCGCACTCTGATCTGATGATACCCGCTCCTCAAGTCTATCTTCGAAAAGATAGTCGCCCCATGCAACTGATCAATCAAGTCATCAAATCGTGGAATAGGAAAACGATACTTGATTGTAATTTTATTGACAGCTCTGCTATCTATGCACATCCTCCATGTCCCATCTTTCTTTGGGACTAACAAGGCCGGCACTGCACAAGGACTCATACTCTCCCTAACCGCGCCTTTCTCTAACAACTCCCGAACTTGCCTCTGCAGCTCCTCATGCTCCTTAGGACTCATCCTGTAAGCTGCTTTATTAGGGATAACAGCTCCAGGAACGAAGTCGATATGATGCTGAATGTCTCTCATGGGTGGTAACCCGGGCGGTAACTCCTCCGGTATGACATCAGCAAACTCCTCAAGCAAAGGCCAGGCTTGTGAAGGGATTTCAGGACCTTCAGAATTCTGCTCCACCACGACAACAGCAAAAAGCTCAGGCGCGTGCACCGCCTCTTCCTGGAACTCCGATCTGGATAGCAGATTATTCTTCACTTCCTTTCTCAAATCAGTAGGGCCCAGGGTAATGGTTCGACCATCCTTCTTAAAAGTGTAAGTATTCCTAAACCCATCATGCTGCGTTTTCCTGTCAAACTGCCACGGTCTCCCTAATAGGATATGACAAGCATCCATAGGGATCACATCACACCACACCTCGTCAGTATATTTTTTGCCAATCGAAAACTGCACAAGGCACCTTTTGCTTACCTTCATCTCGTTCCCCTTTCTAAGCCACGACAGTTTATATGGTTGAGGATGATCCTCCATTTTTAGCCCTAACTTTTCCACCATAACAGTGGAAACCACATTCTCGCAACTTCCTCCATCTATGATCATATTACATAATTTTCCTCCACTAGTACACTTAGTATGAAAAATATTATGCCTAAGCCATGATTCATCTTCCGTAACAGCAACATTCAAAACTCGACGAACAACTAAGGACTCACCAGAATCTGCATAAATAATCTCGTCCTGCTCCGGATCTGCGTCCTCTGGTTCCCCATCGGGTTCATCAAAAACTGGCTCCTCGTCATAGACCGGATTCTCTACAAACGTCACAATCTGACGGTTCAGGCAATCAGCAGCAAAGTGTCCTAACCCCTGACACTTGAAGCAACGCTTAGCTGCGGCTCCTCCCCTGCTAGACCCAGCATTACTCTGCTCCCCTTTGCATGTTGTAGGCTTGGAACCCGCACTTCTAACTGCTGCTGGTGTCGAGTTAGCCGAAGAACTCCCCGCCTTTCCTCGGAAGTCCTTGCTTGACCACCGATTCTGGAATTTGGAACCACTGCCCTTTCTCTTCAATTGTGACTCCACTTTCAAGGCTAATCGGCACACATCCTCATACGTCCAATACTGCTGCAAGTGGACGACATCAGAGATCTCCGTTCGTAGCCCGGCCAAGTACCGAGCAACAGTTTGTTCCTCCTCCTCATCCACATCACAACGCATTCGCAACCTATCAAACTCCTCGGTATACTCCTCCACCGTTGAATCTCGCTGCCTAACGTTATGATATTCAATAAACGCTTCTTGCCTGTAATGAGTGGGCAAGAACTTTCCCTGCAGCAATTTTTTCATCTTATCCCAGCGTTTCACCTTTGATTTTCCTTCCCTAGCACGCTGTTTCTTAACATGCTCCCACCAGATCGAAGCGTGCTTCCGTAACTTGATAGCTACTAGTTTAACCTTTTGCTCCTCAGTCAAATCCTTAACATCAAATACCCTCTCTACTGTATGTAGCCAATCAATAAACTCATCAGGATGAGTCTTACCTTCAAACTCAGGAATCTCGATCTTCATCCCGATATTCCGAAAAGGTGAACGATGTCCAGGTCGCATCCCCCGATTTCGCCCCTGGTTCCGAACCCCAAAAGGGTTCACGTCTTCCTCCTCGTCGTAGGATGTCGCATCAGATTCCTCTTCTTCGGATTGAACGCCCAACCCAACCTGCGCGAGTTGTCGTTCCAAATCCTGGATTCGCCGTCTCTGTTCCTCAATTTCCACGTCTCGTGGGTCTCTGTGACGCGGCTGTTCGTCTGCTTCAGGAACGACTCCACGCCCCCGGCCACCACGACCTCGCCGTCCACCACGACCACCACGATTTTGTTCAGCCATCGATTCAAAGCAACCTGTGCTCTGATACCAATTGATGCCGAAGCGCGTACGAAATTGGCCAAACAGAAAACTTGGAATGATAAACGAGGAACAATCGTTCTCTCAATTCAATTTACTAAAGAAAATATCAAAGTCTGCCTTGAGAATCCCTAAACACCCCTTTTATATGGCGTTAACCCTAATCTAAAAAAGGAAACACGAATATTGCAAAAACGCCACTAAAAAGAAATTCCGAAAATACATAAAAATAATAATAAATTAAAAGTCCATCTAAATGCTCCTGCTGAAATTTCTGCTCATCAGTAAAAACTGCCGAAATCGGGTGCATCACTGATCTCCCTATAATGAAATATTGGAACTACTAAAAAATTATCGACACAATACAGAAAAATTGAACATAATATGTGAAAGAGAATAATATTTCAAGATTTGAACGGAAAGGAAAATGCTGAGGTCACCCGTCTGTACGGAAAAACGATATCCAAGCACAAGAAGAAGTTTGGCCCTGATGAATTAAAGCGGTAGAAGAAGGCTCTTGTAGATGTTGTACGTGTAAAGGGTTGAAGAAGTTTTTCCTACACTTTTTCTGATGGTCAATAGTTGCAAGCTACGTCTGCCTGGAAGAAATTGTGCTAAAAAACCTACAAAAGGAAATGAGATGTGGGTGAAGGGGATCTTTTTCTCAAATCCGCAAAAAACCATGTCAAACCCAACTTGCACCTAAAATAAAATTTCCAGTACAATTGGTTATAATGCTTAATTTCCATTTGTTTAAGTTGTTGAAATAGCTGAGTTATGCATCCACATGTTCCCTAGAGTCCCGCTTTTCTTTGACTGAAACAAAAATTCTCATGCTTTGCTGCAGCGAAGGAGAACAAATCGAATTGATTGTTGAAGAGGTTTGCCGTAAGCTTAATACAAGACACGTGATTTTAACTGAACATTTGGTTGAAGATAATGCTCAGATAGGAGCCATAATAAAATTGCTGGATGTTAACTCTGGTGGTGTCCGTTTTGTTGGTATCCATGGCATGGGTGGTGTTGGAAAAACAACTCTTGCCAAAGTCATGTTCAACAAGCTATCTTTTCACTTTGAACGTTGTAGTTTCCTCGAAGACGTTCGGGCATCTTCGCAACAGTGTGGTGGTCTTTTAAATTTGCAAAAAAAGCTTTTATCAGATTTGGCCGGTGAGAGGATTGCTAACCAAATCAAAGATGTTGATGGTGGGATCAAGATGATCAAAAAAGCATTAAGTAACAAAGAAGTACTAGTTGTTCTGGATGACCTAGACAAGAAAGAGCAACTTGAAAAACTAGCTGGAAAATCTGATTGGTTTTGTCCTGGTAGTAGAATTATTATCACAACTAGGGATGAAAGCATCCTGATGACTCAAGTGGGCTCATCTACTAAAGAGGTCCTCAACCAACCCGAAGGGATTTTGCGTTATGAAGTTCAAGGAATGAGATTTGATTTAGCACTTCATCTGTTTTATAAGCATGCATTTAGAAGTGACTCTGCTATAGAAGAATATGATGCTCTTTCAAGAGAAATTGTTTGTACAGTGGGCATGCTTCCTTTGGCCGTCGTGGTGATAGGGTCCAATCTTTTTGAGTGGGGCCAAGATTTGGGGCATTCCGATAAAAGAGACGTATGGGACGACACGTTGCTGAAGTTGAAGGAAGGTCCTTTTGAGGATGTTCGAGATACGTTAATGATAAGTTATAAACGCTTAGAGGATAAGCACCAAGAAGTATTTCTGGATATAGCTTGCTTTTTTATCAATACCGACAAAACATATCCGGTTATCATGTGGAAGGATTGTGGATATTTTCCCAGCATTGCAATAAGGGTTCTCTCTCAAAGGTCCTTGATCAAAATTAGAAATGATAATAAGTTTTGGATGCATGATCAAGTTCGAGACTTTGGAAGGCACATTGTCCTTCGAGTATATCCTTGCAAGTTTTGTAGAGTGTGGATTCGTGAGGATGCCCTCAAACTACTGGAGGGAAAAAAGGTAAGCGGGAACTACATATGTTTAAAAATTGGGGCAAGAAATTCTTTGAACTTTTTTTTTTTCACATTTAAAGCAGCAATTTGGTTAAAATATGCGGGGGTTACTTCTCTTTGACGTTTCAAGTCAAAGGTCTCAAAATCTGAAGAGAGAGCCAAAAAGAGATTGCCTGAAATTTGGCTTTATTTTCTTGTTTCTAGTCTATAGAAGGTAGCTTTTTTGAGATTTTGAAAAGACAAAGAACTGGTTACGTCTGATCCAGGAAAAATGAAAAAACTTGCTTTATCAAGAATTTTAAGATTATTTTCAACCGATTTTTTTTAGAATAAACTATGAAGCACTTTGAATTAATATGCAAAGTACATTTCACGAAAAGTAGAAACCCAAAATATGATACCTTCATATTCGAAAATTAGTTTATGTAGAAGAGGAGGAAACAACTACTTGTTGACTATTCATTCTGGTCCTCTCCGTTGTAGCTCTGTAAATCATATGTTGCATACTCAATATTGAGTCTATGATCTGCAGAGAAATGAAGATGTTGAAGCGCTAAGCCTGACTTTCGATGGCAGCAGCCGCAGTGTTATATCTGAAGAATTAGCTGCTCTACCAAATCTAAGGTTCCTTGGAGTGAAAGGCATTGATATTTTTGGCAACTTCGAGAATCTACTTTCGGAGCTACGGTGGTTTTCTTGGGAGATTGCCTATAAGGAATTTTATGTGGAGAGTTTTCATTTTCCTAATTTGGTTGTGCTAGACCTTTCACGGAGCAATATCGAAGATGACTGGGGTGGGTGGAGCCAAATCCAGGTACGTATGCCTGTCTATTCACCTTCTTTCCATGTTACGGATCATTCAATGCATGTTACGCATAGTGGCGTGCTCCCCTGATCTAAAACATTTTGTACTAGTCTAACATCTAGAGTCAGAATACACTCAGCTAAACACATTTGAAAAGAAAGGAGACGAAGCTATAGAATTACATGGCAGCAGCATATAATCCCAGTGATTGTTGTTCTATATTTCATCCATCCATTACAAACTGCTTTATTAATCGAGCCACAGATAAATATGATATGCGTCAAATCCGTACTCTCAAAAATCAATGGCTGGGCGTCTCCTTGGTTGGAGTTTAGACTTTGCATGCTTTTGTGGCTTGTTGTAGTCCCATTTCTGAAGGTTAATTGTCGAAATATTACCTCACATTACTTGATAACGAATTTTATATGATTTTTATATTTATGTTGTCTCTTTCTTATGACTCCACCCACAAGTTCCATTGTCAAATTTCATGGGATCACGGTGAATTTTGTAATATCGTTAATTTGTTTTATGACGCTTTACAATTTTCCATTTTGGAACTTAATTACCATTCTACATCATGAAGAGGCACGAGCGATATATATATATATATATATATATAAAAGTGCCTCATTCTTGTATAGTTGATAGACTCGAGAGATAGTTCCATGTTTAATGCTTTTAAACCATGGGAAGATTTAAACTTCAAGGGCTATTTCTTAATAAGTAAGAACTGACTGGCAGCTTTTTAGTTCGATGAATTATCAACAAAATAACAATTTTACGATCATCAAACCTATTAGCAGATTACCAATTTTTTTCAATATTGCAAGTCATCCCTTTCATTAATTAGCAGATTAAGATTTGCGCAGATACTTTACTAATCGTACCATTTAGTTATTGTATCAGACAAACAATGTACTATTTATCATGGTAAATGGTTACTAGGTTATGGCCATCACTTCGATTTTACCGAGGATAAGTCCACTAGAAGCCGTAAAACTTGTAACGAAAGTACAATTGAGTTTTAAAACTTTCAAAAAGTATAATTAAGTATTAAAACTTATCAAATTGATGCAATCAAGTCTTTTTATTAACTCTGTCCAATTTGACTAACGAAGAATGTTGATGTAGCCTTTTTATTATTTTCTCTTTTCTACGTGATTAAAATAGCCTAGCCCAAAAAGGAAAAAGTGGGCTACGGCTTGTAGCCATCGCCGCCTCCTGACCATGGTCAGGAAGGGCTGACGATAATGAGTGAATGGTCAGCTGCCTAGGGCCGACTACCACCACCAACTTTAGGCAAGGGAAACTAGTGGGCCTTAAGCAAACTTTGGCGAGGGCTGGCAACCCTTGCTTGATTTGGAAGGGCTGTGACCCTCATCCAAGTGAGGATTTGCAGGCCACTAGGCCCCTGCCAGATGCTAGCCCTTCCTGGCAATGGTGGGCCAGTGCCACAGTGATAAGGGCCACCAACTTTTTTAATCTTTTTTTTTATAATTTTAATTTTCCTTAATTGTTTATACAACTTAAATAAATTCATATTAAACAATCGAATTTGGACCAAACGACGTTATTTTAGCTATGTGAGTGCCACATACGAAAGAGAAAATAATATATATAAAAGCTGCATAAACATTTTTCGTTAGTTTAATTGGATAGAGTTAACGGAAGTATTTGATTTTGCTAATTTGATATGTTTTTGGATTTAAATATACTTTTTGAAAGTTTTAGGACACAATTATACTTTTGTGAAAAAAAAATTTATGCCTTTTAGTACACTTATCCCATTTCACCGAGTACCAAATTTTATTTTTCAGTAACATATAGATATAATAATAAAATTTTCGGGTTGAAATACCCTTGTAGGCTGCGAACTATCATTCGCTTTGAGAAGCGGGCACGTTTTTCAGCTGGTAGTCTATTAATTGCTTACATATTTTACTAGTAGTACTGGTTAACTTTTGTAAATTATGAACGAATAAACTATTTTTTACTCTAAAATCGTAGGATTTTTTTAGTTTTATAGTGATTTTACAAGTACTAACGCTTGTGAGTCGGTAAAGACTAACGAAATAGTCGATTTACCAGGCTTGCCGTAGTAGATTATAAACAGCCTTTCGTTTTTTACAGTGAGCAACTTACGATGTTTGCAAGTAAACAAAGGAGTTTATTGAATTGCAAAAATTATAATAAAACTTATACAAAAAATCAAAGTTGATTGATTGTTTCAGCATTTTAAATTCGACATTTTCTGTTTCTGCAGATGACAAAAAAATTAAAAGTTCTGGATTTAACGGATTGCACAAAGTTGAAGAGAACACCCAACTTCTCTAATTTCACGTCTTTGGAGACATTAGTACTTGCTCGGTGTTCCAACTTAATCACAATTGACCCCTCCATTTCTAAGCTTCAACTCCTAGAGACTTTGAATGTCAAAGGGTGCAGTTGTCTTGGGGAGTTGCCAGAAGAGGTCGGTTCCCTACAATCTCTGAAGCATATCATCATGCCCGAAAATTTTCAACCCTTGAAGCTTCCGGAGGGATTTGGCAATTTGAAATGTTTGTCGAGTTTTAGATTAAACTACCACCCTAAAATCCGCAAACTTCCAGACTCAATCGGAGGGGCAACGAATCTTACATCCTTAACATTACGTGAGTGTGTGGGCATAAAGGAACTTCCAAACTCAATTGGGGAGTTGAAAATGTTGGCGGAGTTGGATGTAACAAACTCAGGCATAACTGAACTCCCCGATTCTATTGGAAACTTAAAGAGACTAAGGATGTTGAATATAAGCAGGACGAAGATAAAGGAATTTCCTCGCACTATCGGAGGACTGGAGATGCTTGAACGTTTACATGCCCACAAATCCTGGGATCTGACAGATAAAAATTTGGAGGGAATCGGGAAGCTATTCCATTTGAAGATATTGGACTTAGCATTTACTAGTGTTTCTAGATTGCCTCCAGAGATTAGTCGTCTCCATCTCCAAGAGCTTGAAGTGGGTTCGATTGAGCTTCAACAAGTGCCGGCTCTTCCATCGAGTTTGAAATTCATGGCGATTCAGACTCTAGACTTCTCTCTTGTCCCTGACCCCTCAAGCATCACTGGTTTGGAACATCTGGAATTGCAAAGATTCAGCAAATCGACAAATATACCTCGCTCCCCTTGGCGGGACTATCAGTCAAAAATTGAAGCAGCTTCCATGAGAAAGCAACCGTCCTATCAACTTCCATGTCATTTGTCTGTCTTGAAACTCAGGGGTATCAGTCCACTGCCGCATTTTTCCAACTTATCGAAATTGACAGTTCTGCATGTAATTGACTGTGCAATATCACACCTACCTGTCAATCCAGGCCTAACACATTTGAGGGAACTGTTCATACGTAGGTGTAATTCCCTTGAGAAAATTCCTGGTCTATCACTCTTGAGGAGTTTGGAGCGGTTGGAATTGGAGGGCTTGAATAGGCTAGTTGAGATTCAAGGTTTGTCGGAACTAGAATCTTTGCAGTACCTACGTATTTCCAGTTGTGATTTAATAGGACAGTTACCCAATTTATCCAAGTTGGGTGAGCTAAAACATCTAGATTTAGAAGCTTGTCCAAATTTAAGACCCATTGAGGGCATCGAGGGCTTAGAAAACTCGGTGTTGGATACACGTGGCCACACTAGCCTGGAAAGATTGTTGAATATCTCGAGATCGACTTGGCTTTCCCACAGATTACCTATGTACGACGTGTTCCTGAGTTCTAAGGGAGCAGACACTCATCAAAGCATTGTCAGTTATCTTCACGCTCGGATGTTACGCAATCAAATCTCTGTTTACAGTAGTATCGATGACTTAAGGTCCAATGAAGGGATTGGGGAAAAGATTCTGCAAGCACTTGCTAACTCCAATATCTTCGTACCCGTCTTCTCTAGGAACTACGCTTCTAGTCATTGGTGTCTCCGGGAACTTGCCCGCATGGTAAAATGCACGTCAGAATCCAAGGGGAAAAGAAGAATCCTCCCCATTTTCTATGATGTGGAGATTGATGATGTTAAGCTTGAAACTGATTTATACAAACGCGATCTGGACAAGCACCAGACAAACTTCGACCACAACGAAGTGAAGTCGTGGAAAGAGGCCCTAACAGAGGTTGCAGCAATGAGGGGTTTCGTCTTGAAAAATAACAGGTAATTCTTCTATTACGCCACTAAATCATGAGGTAGATAAGTCATTCAATTGAACTGTCCCGACTCAGAGTTTCGAAGTTACTGCAATGAAACCCTTTGCATACAAATAACTGTGTACTCAATCAAATATAATCCTACAGAATAACTGAATAAGAAATAGATCCTTCTAGTTAGTACTATCCGGAGGAACTTTTTGGTCGAACAGAACAGAAACGCATACTGGTACGACCACACATTTTTTTGTTTTAGGTTGTTTTGTTGTCGGAGTTTTAAGTTCTTCAGGCTACGGTGGTTTGAGAAATCAAATCGACAATTAGATCGTCATTTTGATATCCTTTTAATTTCTGTCTGTCCAACTAAAATGAGCTGTCCTTCCATTGTGCATTGCTGCAGCTACGAAGAAGTACTTGAATTGGTTCTTGCAGAGGTTTTTGAAGCAAGGAAATTGTTAGGTGCTGACTCCTGAAGCCATCATTTGGTCGGTTGTCGAACAAAAGGCCAATGGAATTGCTATCAATGTAATGGAAGTCTCCCCAACTTCATACTGTTTTTATTGTTTGGAGGATCTAGATATCTTATATGGTAATGAAATTGGTTTACGATGGTAATGCTAAGGTGCATTATTTACTAGGTTAGCATATCTGTATGAATGAGTATATCAGTGAACTCCTATGGTCTGTTAGATTTAGCGGGTTAGTTAAGCTCACACATCCGTGTTTACCGAGGTGCTCCGACATATCATTTCAGATGGTTGGATCCGATTTCCCTGATTCCATCAAGAACAGCAACATCGTGTTGGTTTGCGAATTTTTTAGAGTTAACTTCATATTGAGCAATGTCCAACCAAAAGTCTAGTGTAGCTGTAGATGAACTAGGTTGTCACTTTGGTGTCCTCTTATTGCTTGCTTGACGAAAACAAACATTTCCTTCCATTGTTCATTGCTGCAGCCTCGAAGAGATAATTGACTTGGTTACTGAAGAGGTTTCGAGAGAGCTGTTAGATGCCAACCTAAGGAGGCCTCCAGCAGTTGAAGATGAGTGGTCGCTGAAAGGAAGCTATCCGGAATATCAAGGGAGTCGACCAGAAAACTAACGGGTATTGTTTTCATTTCCATTAATTGTGACAGGATAAGTCATTCAGTTGATTTAAACACCACATAGAATTTCAAAGTTACTACAGTGCAGCCTTTTTCATCGAAGTAGCCGTACAGTCGAGCAAAATTTTTTCTGCTAGTTTGAAGGCCAGATCCAAAAATACTGCATGAACTTATATCCACGAGATAAAAACATCCCCACTTCCCAAATGAATTACTATTTGAAGGATGAAAAAACCAACCATCCAGTTTTCGTTCACAGATTATGGGTGCTAATACATAATCGCTAGAGTCATTAAAATATTAAGTTTCCGTTCATAGATTATGCTCTGATAAGTAGATCCCTATAGGTTATCATATCCGGAGAAATTGTGAGGTTAAACAAAATTGCATGGCGGTATCGTCACAGTCTACTTTTACACTGTTTCGTTTCATTTGTGTAGTAAGTTAAAGATCTTCAGGTCATCATTGTTTAAGACATCAAATGTCATTTTGATATTCTGTTACGTTTCTATCGATCTGACTAAATGACTGTCCTTCACCTGCGCATTGTCGTAGGTCCAGAGAACTAGTGAAGAAGGTTGTTGAAAAGGGTTTTCGGAGCAAGGGGATTATTAGATGTCGACTCTTGAAGCCTTGTTTTCGTTTGTTGTCAAAGGAAAAAAAAAAAAACGAATTTTCTTTGTAGCGAATAATATTCTGCGCAACTGCAATTTTTTTTTTCCCGATTATTTGGAGGATCCACAAATATCATTTTGTCATGAAATTGGTTTACGGTTCCAGTGAAGCGTTCATTTGTCTTTGCAGCGGAACTGGGAGATAGAGGAGTTTGAAATGTCAGTGTTTACCTAGGTGTCGTGCAATGAAAGAAAGGAGCTTTCTTTCCAAGTAATGAACTCCTGTAGGACAGCGTTCTTTATGTTTGTTGGATCTAGTAGTTTCATTGAGAAATGAAAATAATTGTGATTCTAATGATTAATGCTCTTTATTTTTATTTTGAAAGATTAGCTTGAAGTGTGAACAGAATTTTTCATTTATGGAGACTTAGCAGCTTTCTGGCGCTTGTCCATCTTAAACATCATGGAAGGATAAATCCGGTCAAAAAGAAACTTTCATGTTATTAAATTTAGTAGCTTAGATTAATTATTTATCCGAAAGGGTTTCAGTGGCTAAGTGAAATCTTCTAATCACATGTAACATTTTCACAAAATGAAAATGTCTCACGATGTGATCAAGACAATTTCAACAATCAGCTAGGTTTATTCAAAGAATTAATTTACTTCCTAGAAGGAATATCATATGGCAACTCTTATGACATGAATTTAAAAAACAATCAAGGAACACACGATCAAGTTGTATTACATGAAGATTATATGCGTCGCATTTCTTGCGCCACATACTAAAATATATACAATCCTCTCGATACTTAAACACTTTCCTCATCACAATTGCGTTTCGATGAAAATGTTTTATTAATTCTTATCCAATCTTAATAGGATGGTAACCATAATTCCACTAGCCATGATAAGTTAGCACAACTTGGAGACATTTCAGTAATTGTTAACACCCTACACCTCACATATATTTCATACACATGCAAACTATGTTCAGAAAACCTCCTAATTGATTTTAAAGTTGACAAAATAATCTTGAATTTGATAAATGCATAGATACGCTCTTGTGCAAATTTTACTTATTACAAGGAGAACATCCTAACTGCATTAAGATATTAAGGAATACAAGGGAATGTTTGTTGAGGATTTAAATCTGTAATTTAGACTCAAACATTGACGCAGGACGAGCTCAGACTCTAAGAAGAGTATCATATACTACCCTCAGATTCTTATGTGAGATTAAGTCTCAGATTCATATTATGATACATTCAAATATTATTTATCAATTGCTACAAAATCTTGCCTACACAATCTCTTCCAATGGGTTGATTGGAGAGTGATGCTTTAAAGACCTTCCAACTGCTAGATTGGAGGTGGAGGACTATAAAAGGAGACTTCAACGTTGAAGAGAACATGAGACTCCAAAATATGAAATTCTAAAGTGCAAGAGAATT
The DNA here is from genome assembly GCA_016432845.1 of Psidium guajava. Lineage (NCBI taxonomy): Eukaryota > Viridiplantae > Streptophyta > Magnoliopsida > Myrtales > Myrtaceae > Psidium > Psidium guajava. The sequence continues at coordinate 30,564,306 of CM028229.1, read as the reverse complement.
TCTACATTACATACTCATTCTTGATCTACACCCTATAATCCTTTAGAGGTTCTTAGTCGAGTGATTGAGTGAAAGATAGAGTGGTCTATCAACTCAAGAATTGTCACTAAGTTGTAATCTCTAAACGATTCAATAGTGGAATCCAACCAACTGGCTGTAGTGAAGAAGTGAAGGTGGGCTTAATTTAAATCGAACTACTATAAGTTTTGTGTGCAAATTCTCTATCCCCTAACTCCTTTATATTATTCTTAGTAGTCGAATTGTGCATAGACAAACTCTGAAGCGGGTTCAAATCTTTACTTTGATCAGACTTTGACTTGGTTATGAATTAGGCTTTGAACTTATTTATTTAAATTATGAGTTGTTTTATCGAGTCTTTGAAATCACATGTTCACCCCTTTCTAGATGATACCGCTAGCCTCAATAAACTACAGTTGTACAAGTTATGCTCTGCATCGGGTACCAAGTCAAAAGGTCACTACATTTCAAATAATCGTCCTTGGTCCATAGTTTCATTGTTTGAAGTTTGTAGTTCTGGTTGGGAAGTTTTGCAATTCCTACCGAACTTAAAATTCCCGGTTAGAGTAAGATGCATACACGTTTACGACATTCAGTAGCGACTTTGTCTCAATTACGATACTTACAGCTTTTTGTTCTCTTAAAAGATCACGAACTTTTGCTTTGTGCCCAAAATTGATCCCCGTTAACTTTGCAATAGAAATTAATTGTAACGGTTTGATGTGGTAATTTTATGTCATTTTCTTGGCAGAAGTAACTGCAAGTATCAAAGTTTGTGTACAGCGCTCACTTCGATGTCAAATTTTTTTTATCACTTAAGTGTCAATTTTTTTGACACATGATTATTTAAATGCCAACTCCAATGAGCTTTGCCAAAAATCCTATATGGCATCTATGTGGTTCGTCGGAAGAACCTAGTCAGCAAAAAAAAAAGCTAAAAGTTAAAAAAATTAAAAACCTAAAAAAATTAGCTAAAAAAGTAAAAAATAAAAATAAAAATTTGATGAACAAGTTGACCCGATAGGAAATATCATGATATTCTACATTGAAAAATTCACGTGTAGCTCGACAATAGCATGAGCAGTATAAAAAATTAAAAAACTACAAATTAAGCTAAATACTAATGAAAAATAATTTAAAAAAATAAAGAAGAAGGGCTGGGGTGTCGCGACCCGATAAAAATTTTAATTTACGATTGGGTTAACGGATTATTAGGTTAATTAGATTAACTAACCTAACACGGACCCTCCCAAGCCCTACCGAATCGCAATTTTGATTTTTTGTTTAAACGATTTTAAGATTTGGAGTCGCCACTAATTATTCTTGGTAGGTCGATTAGAAACCTAAATAAATTAGCGAGAGAACTAATTTATTTCTGCGAACCAGAGATTATGAGTTCGGGGACTTGGTTACGTTAGATTACTCTAACGCCCTTTCGGTACCAATTTCATGAAAAATTATTTAGGATGACTCGAAAATATTTGGATCAAACTGATCAGAAGGGTAAAATGATCATTTTTCAAGGATTGGGAAGTGAAAACAGGTCAAACCAATTGAATGTGGCCATTCCCTATTTTCCCCTAACTTCTGAGAAATTTTCGAAATTTTTCGAGACAATTATCCATAAGGGGCAAAATTATCATTTTGAAAATATCAAGAAAACAAATCATCCAAAAATAGGATTGGCCAGTCGAAATGGCCCATTTCCTAATTCTTGAGGTTTTTCTGAGTTTTCTGAATTTTTCGGGACAATTTACCCATAAGGGACAAGATCGTCATTTTAAAAAGAACGGAAAGGAAATTTATCAAAAATAGGATTGACCAGTCGAAATGGCCCATTTCCTAATTTCTAAGGTTTTTCTGAATTTTCTGAATTTTTAGAGACAATTTACCCATAAGGGGCAAAATCGTCATTTTGAAAAGATTGAGATAGAAATTCACCAAAAATAGGATTGATCAGTCGAAATGACCCGTTTCCTAATTTTTGAGATTTTTCTGAATTTTTCAGAATTTTTCGAGACAATTTACCCATAAGGAGCAAAATCGTCATTTTGGAAAGATTGGGATGGAAATTCACCAAAAATAGGATTGGTCAGTCGAAATGACCCGTTTCCTAATTTTTGGGATTTTTATGAATTTTTCAGAATTTTTCGAGACAATTTACCCATAAGAGGCAAAATCGTCATTTTGAAAAGATCGGGAAGGAAATTCATCAAAAATAGGATTGGCCAGTGGAAATGACCCGTTTCCTAATTTCTAAGATTTTTCTGAATTTTTCAGAAATTTTCGAGACAATTTACCCATAAGGGGAAAAATCTTCATTTTGGAAAGATCGGGAAGAAAATTCATCAAAAATAGGATTGGCCAGTCGGAATGACCCGTTTCCTAATTTTTGAGATTTTTCTGAATTTTTTGAGACAATTTGCCCATAAAGGGAAAAATCGTCATTTTGAAAAGTCTGCGAGAACAAAATTGTTAAAAATAAGATTCATCTGCTAAAATGATCTATTTCCTGATTTTTGAGGCTTTTGAGAATTTTTTGGAGTTTTTTGATTTTTTTGGATTTGATTTTTGATTTTTTATTTCGATTTTTATCATTATTATTACTATTATTATTATTATGAACAACGGATATTAGAATTAAACTCCTAAGCCACGATACATTTTCCTGAAGTCCAGCTCTAGCTATAACATCTAATACCCAGAGGGCTCAATAATCTACTTCCATCTCTCAAATATCCAGCTAAAAGAATCACATCTCAAGCATTTTCCAAATTAACTACTGAAAGTTAACAAACTTGCACTAGACTAGATGGCCGATACCTTTAGGACTTCCACTGGAAATTGATGGGTCTCTGGAAAGCAAATCTGTGTAGTCTTGCTTGTGCTTGGTAAGTGTTTGATTTCCAGATGCTTCATCACACATTGAGAGAAAAATCCAACATCGCAAGATCTTCGCCTACGTTCTCACCAATCTCACTCTGCTGACTTCGTTGACTCCTTTGATTTTCTTCGGTCACAACATTGATCAGAACAGGACCCATTGAATTTAGCGACGCCACTTCTTAGAGAACACAAACCACGGTCCTAGATGTTATGGCCATCCACAGGGCCAATATAATACAAGCCAAGCTCTTCAAAAAGAGTTGAACTGGGTAGGCCCATCATATCACTAGCAAATTCATCGACTTTGGCCGCCCGCTTCTCCAGGACCCTGACCTCGCCATATCTGTGTTATCATGGCCGCTACAAGTAGACAATAATGTTCGCCATAATATTGGCGTGGGCTTTATTGGCAACTCGTGTATGAAGTTGTAAGCCTCATCCAATCGTCCTGCTCGTCCTAGCAAATCCACCATGCATCTAAAATGTTTGATCCCTGGATCAATCCCGTACTCATTCTCCATATCATGGAAGAACCTGTGCCCTTCCTCAGCCAGTCCAATGTGGCTACAAGCACGCAAGAACCCTAGAAAAGTAACCTCCTCAGGTGATACTTGGGTTCGAACCATCTCTTTAAATGTTGATATAGCTATGGAGCCATGTCCATGCGTTGCGTAGGCCACAATGATTGCTAACCAAACGTACGTATCTTTGATCTTCATATTCTCGAATGTGGAGTTGGGGGCTCTGAGTCTGGAAGTTTGCCGTTCCCGTTTCTTTCCACATCATTAGCAGTGGATCTGCTGCCAGCTTCGCTTCAAGAGCTTAGGCTGAAATGAGCATCAACCCAGATCCCGCCCCCACTCTTCAAACCTCCTTGGACCCTTTGAGGTAGATGTCCATAGCTTGGTATAAATAATCAAGGACAGTAAGTGCATGCACTAGTAAAGACTCAGCGATGACCATGAACTTGTTGAACTTGAGATTCGCGTCAAGAGCAACTTCTTCTTGTAACTTCCCAATCACACTGGTGCCATGACGTTGAGCTTTGAAGGCGAACACGAGGAGGGTGGCAAATGATGACGTACACGAGCGGAGCGCCTATCTATTGGCCGGCTATTCCGACCTTCCGTCGACAACCACGACACCCTAGGACCACCGCATTCGCATTTTAACAACAAAATAGCCAAGGAATCGAGTTGGCGTACCTGATTTTGCATCCATGGCCGATTGACTTGCAAAACCGACGAACTGGGCTCGGACTCTTCCCCTTTATGCCCTCCGGAATGCCTGGCGTAGATGGGTCAGCCTCACCTCATCACTCTCTCTCTCTCTCGTGAGCCGTATGGAGGAGATGGAGGAGGAAATGGCATAGAAAGGGGCTAAAGGGAGGGATCCTAGCCTTCTGTAAACTTCCGGTTGGGCTCTCCCATCACGGGCCGGGCCGGAATTCGGCCCACACCAACCAGGCCCATATTCGGCCCATTAAGAAACCTTAAATCCTTTATTTATTAAATCAATACCGTATACGATAAATTAATACCGTGTAACGGTCAATTACAATTCTAATTAAGGTGAGCCCATCTCGAAAAAACTCTAACATTCTCCCACTTGGGCGAGCACTAATTGAAACTGTACTTTAGTGTGCGCCTTCATATTGATTTAAGGATTAATCTTAACGGTCAATCCGATCACATAAAGTCTTAAACACCTGATCATGCCAGTAACTAAGTTAGCAGATACAGAGCCATCCATGGTCACGAGTGTTCTTAACTTTACTGATATGGATTTAATATGGTAGTGTGGCAATTGGATAACACCTCAAAAGAGATATACTTTATGTGTTATCCATTTTGTCGGACACTATTCTCTTTCTTTATGTGACACAGAACTTGACATGCCACTAGAGAATATCTATATGGTTCTAATGAACCCGCATATGTCTCAACTTTATAGTTAACTTTTCTTCATGTGTAACAAGACATACAAACACGACTAATATCCGAATGTCCATAGTCAATACTCGAGAATTACACATATCTCAAGATTTACGAGAATATGTATTTAACATTAATAGTGCTGCAGGCACTTTCATACATATCATCATATTACAAAATGTAATAAAATACAGATGCAAACTTTTTTAGAGCAAACTGAAAGATGCCTCCCACTAAATCACAGTATCCAATGATACCTCTAAGCCCATACTAGCGACATGTCATTCAAAAATACAGGGACGAACACCTTTAGTTAGTGGGTCTGCAACCATATCATCTATAGAAATATGCTCTACTGCAACGTCACCTTTCTGCACGGGCTCCTTTATGGTCAGAAATTTGACCTCCATATGTTTAGACCCCTTAAGACTTTTGTTGTTATTAATAAACAACACTACAGAATTGTTGTCACAATACAACTGTATGGGTCTATCAACAAAGTCAAATACGATCAACTCCCTAATGAGGTTCTGGAGCCAGATCGCCTGAGTAGCTGCTGAAAAGCACGCTATGAACTCCGCTTGCATGGTCGAGGAGGATATGGGTTTCTGTTTATCACTTTTCCATGATACTGCACCGCCCGCTAGCATGAATATGTAGCCTGTTATCGACTTCTTGTCGTCCTAACAGCCCGTAAAATCTGAATCCGAGTATCCAACAAGCTGCAAGTTCTGAACACGCCTGTATTTCATGATGTAGTCCCTTGTCCTCTTCAAGTACCTCAAGACCTTCTTGATAGCAATCCAATGACCATGTCCTGGATTTGACTGGTATCTGCCCAGAACTCCTATCGCAAAAGCAATGTCCAGCCTAGTACATACTTGAGCATACATGATGCTCCTAAGTGCATTGGCGTAAGGTACATTCTTCATTTCAGATTTCTCCATCTTAGTTTGAGGACACTGCAAAAGATTCTACTATCACCTTTACATATAGCAATAATACCTGGCTTGCAATCTTGCATGTTGAATCTCTCCAAAATACGATCAATATATGCCCTCTGAGATAAATCCAAAGTCTGGCGTGAACGATCCCTATGGATTTCAATGCCAAGGACAAAGGACGCCTCACCAAGATCCTTCATGTCAAAATTCTCTGACATCATATGCTTCGTCTCATGTAATAGATCAACATTACTGCTCGCCAGTAGGATGTCATCCACATAAAGAACAAGAAAAATGTATTCTCTCCCACTGACCTTGCAATATATACACTGATCCACTTTATTTTCAACGAAGCCAAATGAAGTGACAACGCTATGAAACTTGAAATACCATTGCCTGGATGCTTGCTTAAGGCCATAGATTGACTCCTTCAATCTGCATACAAGGTCACTGGAATCATCAACCTCAAAACCTTCAAATTGAATCATATAGACTTCTTCTTCGAGCTCTCCATTCAGAAAGACAGTCTTGACGTCTATCTGGTGTAATTCCATGTCAAAATGAGCTACTAAGGCCATAATCACTTCGAAAGATTCTTTAGAAAAGACTGGAGAGAACGTTGATTCATAATTCACTCCCTCTCTTTGAGTGAAACCTTTGGCCACCAGTCTAGCTTTAAATTTTTCTACCTTCCCTTTGGAATCCCTCTTCGTCTTGTAGACCATTTGCAGCCGATCGCCCTATGACCTGCAGGCAACTTGACGAGCTCCCAGACCTCATTGTATGTCATGAATTGCAACTCATCTTTCATCGCATCCAACCACAGGTCTGATTGTGCACAGGAAACAGCATCCTTATAGGTAACTAGATCAACTACACAGCCTATGTCATAATCATGTTCGCCCAGATAGACTATATACTCCGGTGGGATTGCTGATCGTCTTTGCCTAACAGACCTTCTTAGTGGAACTTCCTCAGCTTGATACTGCATCTGTGGGGCTTGAATTGCTTCATCAGGAACAGTATTAACCATAGGATCCTGAAGCTCAACAGGTACAGTCTGTGTTGGGAGAGAAAATGATGCAGTGTTTCCCGCCGTACTGTCACTTTCAATAGTCTCTGAACAAGTGCCCTTTTCGGCCACGTCGAATTCTAGAAACTTGGCTATCTGTAACTCTACAATCCTTAAGCCTCCATTAGGATTGTAAAATCTGTATCTTTTAGAATGTTCTGGATAAGATACAAAATAGCACCCTGTGGTCTTGGGATCCAACTTGTTCAAAGCTGGATTATACAGCTTCACTTATGCAGGACAACCCCAGACCTTCAAATGATTCAGGCTGGGTTTACGTCCAGTTTACAGCTCAAAAGGAGTCAATGGAGCAGCCTTGGTGAGAACTCGATTCAGTATATATTGCGCTGTCTTCAAAGCTTCACTCCATAGGAACTTAGGCAGGTTGGTGTTGACACCTGGTTTTTAATCATCATTTCTTTTTAAAAATAATAGAAAATCTATAAAAATTCATAAAAATTGATAAATCAACTTTGGAGACCTTGGCTAAGCCTAGAGAACTAATTTTGACCAAAAAATGATTTTTCATATTTTCAGTATTTTTTAGTATTTTTATTTTCAAAAATTCATGAAAAATAAAGAAAAAATGAGAAAATTGCAAAATCAACTTTGGAAGCCTTGGCCAAGCCTAGGCAACCATTTTTGAACAAAAAATAAATTTTCATATTTTTTATATATATATTTTTTATTTTTTTTTAAAATACAAAAATACTTGAAAATTTTGGAAAAATAACATTTGAGACAAAAAAAAATACACAAAGATAGTTAATATTTTTATTTTAAATCTATTTTCATATTGGCCATCGCAAATTCAGAAAAATCCAATTCGAGTCACGTGTTCCTTCACGAGTATAATCTCGAATCGGGCCTAAAAAATTTTTAATTTGAGTCAACTTATTTTTAATTTTCACTTTTTATGAGTTGTGACATTGTCTTCTAATATTTTAAATTTTCATCTTGGCCCAATTATACCTAGAATGACTCAATTTTGCAAAAGGGCTTTAATTAAATTCTGCATTATTTTCAGCGGCAAGAAATGAGCTTAAATTTGACATGTGGTAAATTTTGGTGTGTCAAAAATTGTGAGGAGATTTGGACTTCAAGAAATATATTTTTTTGGGGACTGAATTATAAATACTTAAAATTCAAGGACTAGAGTACAAATACCTAACTCTTGAAGGATTATTTTACAAATAACAAAAAGAAGAGTTAGTGGATAAATTAGAATAGAGAAGGGAAGATGGAGAAGAGGAGATGAAGAAGAGAAGTTGGAGAAGAATAGAGAAGGGAAGATGGAGATGAAGAAGAGTTAGTAGAGAAATTAGAATGGAAGATAAGAATAGAGAAGGGAAGATGGAGATGAAGAAGAGTTAGTGGAAAAATTAGAATGGGAGATAAATATGGAGAAGGGAAGATGAAGATGAAGAAGAGTTAGTGGAGAGATTAGAATGTGAGATAGAGATGGAGAATGGAAGATGAAAATGAAAAAGAGTTAGTGGAGAAATTAGAATGTGAGATAGAGTTAGTGGAAAAATTAGAATGGGAGATAGATGAGTAGGTTATAAAAGGAGGAAGAAGTGAGCTCGAGGGGGGATATGAAATTTTTTGGAGAGAAAATTTTAGATGTTTGAGAGAGTTTTGGGAGATTGAAGAAAAATTTGAGAGAAAGAAAATACCAAAAGAGAGAGAATTTTGAAGATGATGGGAGTTTAAAGCTAGGGGTTATCATCACAAATTCCTTCATCGATCAATATAAATCAAGAGTTCATCCTCGTCAACGAGCAAGCAAATTCGAGCTAAGTGTTTTTATTTATTCATTTATTTATGGTTTTACTCACAAATTAGCACAAATTGTATACACTTTCTCCATCTCCCATTTTCCCCATATTTTATGTCAGGAAAAGGATATCTCTACGTCAACAGCAAAAATCTCATAGAGATGCAAAAATCGGCCCAGACAAGCTCCTAAACTGTCCACCGATTTCTCAACTGATCTGTGACTAAAAGTCCCTCTTAATTCAAAAGAAACTCTCTATATTGGGAATATAGAGAGCGAAAATCAATTATAGAAATCCCTCCAAAAAAATGGGAGATAAGTACTCTTTCCACTCTTCTGGTTTTAGGTGCAGATTAGCACATATTTTGTATACTGACACTTCACTCTATTTTATGTTAGGAAGCCGCAGCTCTATATCAATGGTCAACCCTATGGAAGCACAAAATCGGCTTGGAGGAGTCCTCAAGCGCGCACAAATTTCAAATTGTTGAATCAATTCGTTGTATTTTATTTTAAAGAATTCATACCCCAGAATGGAGAGGACAAAGTCCATCCGCAATTTAAATACCTGCACCATAAATCCCAAAGGGAAGAGCCAAACCAATGCTTAGCCTCCCATTGGAGGTTTTTACTTACAGTAGTTAAATACCTGTACCTTAAATCCCAAAGGGAAGAGCCAAGCCAATGCTTAGCCTCCCATTGGAGGTTTTTACTTATAGTAGTTAAATACCTGCAACTTAAATACCTGTACCTTAAATCCCAAAGGGAAGAGCCAAGCCAATGCTTAGCCTTCCATTGGAGGTTTTTACTTACAGTAGTTAAATAACTGCAACTTAAATACTTGTACCTTAAATCCCAAAGGGAAGAGTCAAGCTAATGCTTAGCCTCCCATTGGAGGTTTTTACTTACAGTAGTTAAATACCTGCAACTTAAATACCTGTACCTTAAATCCCAAAGGGAAGAGCCAAGCCAATGCTAGGCCTCCCATTGGAGGTGTTTATTCACTGTCATGTACTTCCTATAATTTAATTTTTGGATCATCGGACCCAAAAGATGAGTAGGTCGTAATACTGCACAGAAGTCGTTAACACACTCCCTCTTTCGGCTTCAGGAAATCTTTAACACTTAAAAAAATATAACAAACAAAAATATATACCATCCATGCATCCTATTTAAAAAGTGAAAACACAAAAGAGAATACCATACTAGAGCCTTAGGAATAAACCAAGCCTGAGTTGCCGAATTAGGATATCCATGAAATTAAGGTACCGAAAGGGCATTAGTTTTAATTAACTAGTATAACCAAGTCCCCGAGCTCATAATCTCTGGTTCGCAGGAATAAATTAGTTCTCCCGCTAATTTATTTAGGTTTCTAATCGACCTACCAAAAACGATTAGTGGCGACTCCAAATTTCAAAATAATTTAAACAAAAGCCAAAGTTGCGATTCGGTAGGGCTTGGGAGGGTCCGCGTTAGGTTAGTCAAATCTAATTAACCTAATAATCCGTTAACCCCTTTTGAAGATTAAATTTTTTTTAGAGGGTCGCAACAGTTAGTCCTACTTATCATTCTCCTCATCATATTCATCAAGGTATGATTTCTCCTTTCGGCCATACCATTCTGTTCAGGGCTCCCAGGCATAGTAAACTGAGCTACTATCCCAGAATCCTCTAAGTATTTGGCAAATGGCCCTTTAAGCTGTCCAGTACCGCAATGTCTGCCATAATACTCGCCTCCACGGTCAAATCTCACAACCTTGATGACTTTTCCCAACTGTTTCTCGACTTCAGTCCGGAATATCTTGAATTTATCAAGAGACTCAGACTTTTCTTTAATCAAGTATAGATAACCATATCGGGAATAATCATCAATAAATGTGATGAAATAATAATTTTTACACAATGTTAGAGTATAGGGTCCACTTATATCAGTATGTATGACCTCCAATAAGTCAGAAGTTCGGACTACATACTTTTTCTTTATTTTGGTCATCTTGCCTCTACAACAGTCTACACAAGTTTCCAGGTCATCTTTAAGAGTAGGTAAGATGCCGGCTTTTACGAGCCTTTCTACTCTATCCCTGGAAATGTGACCAAGGCGTTTATGCCACAATTCGTAAGACTGTTCTTTAGGTAGAGGCCTTTTGGAGACAACCCTTTTGGCTGTCTAAGTTGCGTATATTTCGTTGGGAGTTAAATACAATCTATACAATCCATTGGACATATTGCAGTACCCAACTTTATTTGAATTATAGAACATAGAAACCACACTATTCTTTCTTTCAAAAGAGTAACCACACATGTCCAAACAGGATACAGAAACTAAGTTCCGTCTAAAAGAAGGTACATAGAAAGTATTTCTTAACATCAAATTAAAACCAGACTCTAGAATTAAAATGACATCTCCCACGAACTCAACAGTAGCTTTATTATTATCTCCAATTATGAGCTTTGACTCATCATGATTTGGCTTCCTCAGATTTATGAACCCCTGTATGGTAAATGCAACATGATTAGTCGCACTACTATCTTTTCACCATTGGATGGAGCTTCAGATAGATTGGATTCACAAACCAGCGCCAAAGAATCATTATCTGTTTGCTCACGTTTAGATAGCCAGTTTTTATACTTAGCGTAGTCTTTCTTCATGTGACCCCTCTTCTTACAGAAGAAACATCGGTCACCATCCTTCTTAAAGGATGTCTTCTTTCGGCCCAGTTTTTCAGATGGACCAGTGGTGGGGCGAGTACCTTTATGAGTACAAGATTTAGGCTCCTTGCTCTTCCTATTGGTGGAACTAGTGGCAACCAGGGCAAAGTTCCCTCCATCTTTCTTCAATTTTTCTTCCTCTGACACCGCTCTAGAGATCAAATCATTTATAGGCCAAGCCTCATCCTGTGAGTTGAAGTTGGTCTTGATGATCCTAAACTCAGAGGGAAGGGTATTCAGGGCTTGATGCACCAATACGGTTTCAGGGATTACTATATCTAAGCCACTTAAATTTGTATGCAAATCCAGCATTTTTAGGATATAGTCCCTGACCCATCCCATATCCATATACTTCATATTGAAAAGTTGCTGGATGAGTGTTCCAACCTCAGCATTAGAAGATACTCGGTACCTGGCTTCCAGGGCTTTCAACATTTGTTTGGCGGTGCAGTCAGTTGGAAGACAGCTCTTCAGATGTTCCTGTATGGATCTTTTCAATGACAGTAAGCAGATCCTGTTGCTCTTTTCCTAGGCAGCAAAATGCGCCTTTTCAGGCCCTACACTGGTCTCCTCGAGGTCAGCATGTCTATCTTCATTAAGAGCAATATGAACATCAGCCAGTTCCATAGCAAATAGAAAATCCTCCTTCCATTGCTTGTAGTTTGAACCATTTAAAACCTCTATGGTAACGGAGTTGCCATTCACAAAAAAGATGACTGAAAAATAAGCAATACTTACCATTAGCATCATGTAAGCATAGTTTAACTTTAAATCCTTAAAAGTACACATTTCAGAGAATTACACACATCATCACATAATCACCTTTGGGTAGAATACATGACATGCAATTGTAAATTCCCTACATGATAACGACCATGAGAATGTATTCCAATTTTTCGTGAAATACCACTTTTGGGTGTATGAATCACTAGAATCGGTCACCTCCCAATTATATGTTGTTCATGTACCCCTTCATGGTCTGACACACAATTACCTCCTTTGGGAGTATGACCATGTATCAAAACAGGAGACATCCCATCACAATGTGAGATTGATATTTCTCCAATTCAACTGAGTGTGCCACTTTAGCGGTCACAACCCAATCAAATCTTTGAAACTCTCTCACACCAAGGATATAAACTTCATGCCTCACATTTGCCATGTGGCGTGATTTCAACCTTGATGACATGGGCAATTGTCATTGAAGTCACAATCAATACTAATGGAATTGATTTACTCATTTATGAGTCTCAATTTTGCCAATGCTTAATTAAAATTCTACACATTCCTTATGCGGTATTCTGTAATTGAGCCAACCACATTATCCCCAAAAACTATATGGGAATAATCAAATAAAATGAAAATGACGAAAATGCGCTTGGATTTTATACTTGCATAAGGGTTTTTCGCATTTTTTCAAGACCTTAGAAGGCTTAAAAAATTAAATTGAATATACCACAGTGTAGGGAATTTCCATACGAGCATAATGGTGAAAAAATCACCCCAAACGGCCATCGCACGCGCCCTCGCGCGCCGCCAGAAGGGATTTCTGGCACGTGCGGCGGCCGACAGTTGACCGTTGATAAACGGTCAACGGTCAACCGCCGTTAACGGTTAACGGTCAACCGTTGACAGAGTCAGGTTGACCCAGTCAATGGGTCGGATCGACCCGGTCAAACCGAGTCGGTTGACCAGATCAAACCGGGTCGGTTGACCCGATCAAACCAGGTCGGGTCGGGTTGACACGGTCCGACGATCGGGTCATTCGCCATGTGGCGCCCCATCTCCGACACATTTAATGTGTCGGCTGACGTCAGCGAACACATATTAAATGTGTCGGGCACGTGAGAGGCACGCACCAGCGCGTGAAACTCACGCGCTCAACCCTTCGGCGCGTATAATCCACGCGCCGCCGCGGTCGTGCCTTTAGGCCACTTGTGGCGGCGCGTGGAGCATCCTATGGCAGCCGGCAACCTAGCAAAATGCTCATCTCGACGAGACGAACCCAAATATGCCATCAAAATCAGATTTCAGCATGCCAAAAATCACGAAATTAAAGCAGAATCCTCATGTGCTAAAATCGAGCTACGGCGGCTCTGATACTAGCTGTTGGCCGGCTATTCTGACCTTTCGTCGACTACCACGACACCCTAGGACCACCGCATTCGCATTTTAACAACAAAATAGCCAAGGAATCAAGTTGGCGTACCTGACTTAGCATCCATGGCCGATTGACTCGCAAAACCGACAAACCGGGCTCGGACTCTTCCCCTTTATGCCCTCCGGACCGCCTGGCATTGATGGGTCAGCCTCACCTCGTCATTTTCTCTCTCGTGAGCCATATGGAGGAGATGGAGGAGGAAATGGTATAGAGAGGGGCTAAAAGGGTGGATCCTAGCCTTATATAAACTTCCGGCTAGGCCCTTCCATCACGGGCCGGGCCGAAATTCAGCCCATACCAACCAGGCCCATATTCGGCCCATTAAAAAACCTTAAATCCTTTATTTATTAAACCAATACCGTATACGATAAATTAATACCATATAATGGTCAATTACAATTTCAATTAAGGCGAGCCCATCTCGGAAAAACTCTAACACTGTCGACACCCAGAATAGCTTCGGCCTTCACATGTTGATGTGTCGAGCCACCAAGAGCAACACCAATAAGCACACCCCCATCAGTATGGTTTGCGCGACCACTCATTGGTGCGATGGAACACAAAACTCAAAATAGGGACTCGACCCATCTGCTTTGTGAAATTCACGATTGCGAGTAGGCTCCGTAGCTGCTGCAGCAACACCGGGTCGTAGCCCCCTGCCATGAACCCGGTCAGAGTCACCTTCAACTGAAAGTTGATGATGAATCTTCAGCTTATGCAATCCCAGAGAAGCTTAGGAAGAGGCCACCCTTAGTCGACTGGTGCCGCGAGGGCACAACGATCTCGCCTTTGAGCATAGGGATCCCCATGATCTCCGACGGCTCGCCAAACTTCTCGCGGAATTTCTCAACTTGGTCGGCATCGACAAGAACTGCGGATCGGTTGCCGAGGTAGAAGAGGCAGTTGCTGGACCAGACGTCGACGACGTACTCCTGTTGGGTTCCACCGGTGGTCATCACCAGCTCACCGTTGCACACACCTTGGCATCCTCGTAAAGTCGCGAGTGCAAGTCCTTCTTCCTGGGCATTAGCAGTCCTTTCTTGTAGACGCCAATGATATGCAGGGATCTAGCCATCTCACGAACGGACGTGTTGAAGGAGTAGAAGTTGAGGATGAGCTCGAGGATGGAAACCTCATGCTTATTGCAGTCTCCCTCGACTGTACAGGTCTTCTACTGGTCAAGCTTGTAAATGAGGCAGCTATTCCGAGATCGTGGACTGCTTTGGCGGTGGCTGATCCAATCGCGCGAGCTGGCTGTTCGGCTTCTTGGCCTCGACGAGGCCATCGAGATAACTTCCCTCCACCACTTGCTTCGGGTTCGACGGCGGGATCGACGAAGAAGGAATAAGCTGGAGCCCGTCATGGCCCATTTCATTTTCAAGGCTTTTCATTTTCCACCCCCCTTCTCCAATCTTGTGGTGTTGGCCATGGAATCTGGCGAAGGAAATCTTTTTTTTTTTCATCAGGGCCCCACATGACATTTTTATCCCCCAGCCTCTCTTGCACACCGTCCCATTTTTCATGCAGGTTTCCATCTCCTTGGATGCACCCGCTGATCCTACGTAAGATATCACTACTATCCAGCTTCAATGGTATTAAGGTCATCGCCGAAAGAATCGGAGATGACTTGGACTTGCGATAAGCTGAACTCGTACAAGCCAGTAACGTGAGGCGACCACACATTAATGCTCACCTTCGCCTTGAAATATTGTAATATGAGCTTTTAATATGTCAAAAAAATAATAAAATAAAGAGTTGAAAAGTCAACAAAAGAAAGAGAAATAAAAAAAAAGAAAGAAAAATGGGGATGACTTTCTCTTCTTTTCCACCAAGACATACGTGGAGAAGAGAGAAAGAAAGGAGAAGAGGAAGAGAGAAAAGGGAGGAAAGAGGAAGAGGGGTTCAAGTCACGTATCTCGCCAAACGATTTCGACGCCGTTTAACAATGTTTAGTAAGTACTCGCACCTCTCGTTCTTTCTATTGAAGTAATTTTTGGAGTTGGGATTTAGTTTCGAACCTAGATTGAGTTCAAGTTGATGGGTTCATTTGAGAAGTTTGTATGCTGCGTTTTTATATGGAGATGAAGATTTAGGATGTTGTGAAGCTGTGGGATTTGACGGATCTCAATTTGGACTTATAGTTTGCCCGAAACAAAATTTTAAGTTCTGGTTGCTACAGTACCCGCATGAACAGCATGTTTCAAGAGCCAATATCTTCAGTTTTCGTTCATTGTTTGAGGTCGATTATGTTATAACTTTTGTAATACATTGAATAAGCTTCGTTTGGACCATAAAGATGGCTTGAAATGGAGCTCGGTGGAGTGAGTTATGACCTTTTTACTCCTGAAGCGCGAGCTGTTCTGTTTCCTACAATATGCGCGCGAACAGAATACTTCAAGAGCCAATATCTTCATTTTTCGTTCATTATTTGAGGTCGACCATGTTAATACTTTTGTAGTACATCGAATAAGCTTCATTTGGACTATAAGATGGCTTGAAACGAAGCTCGGTGGAGTGAGTTATGGCATTTTTAGTTTTGAAGCGCGAGCTGTTCTAGTTGCTACAGTACGCTCGCGAATAGCCTGCTTTAAGAGCCGATATCTTCATTTTTCATTCGTTGTTTGAGATCGACCATGTTAAGACTTTTGTAGTATGTCGAATAAGCTTCGTTTGGACTATAAGATGGCATGAAGCGGAGCTCGATGGAGTGATTTATGGCCTTTTTAGTTTTGAAGCGCGAGCTACTCATTAAGGACAGCAAAGGAAATCTGCTCTTGGGCGAGCTCCGTTGACGCGTGATCGTTGTTTTATCGTTAAATAGGTGTAAATTAGTTAAGCCGTCCATTAGAGTGTCGTATTACTCGTTTTTGATCCATTTTTTCGTATTTTTGAATAAGAATTCGGACGCGTCGGCTCGAGTAACCGTCGCATTTTAATTTTGCCTTCGTCTGGTGAGTGATACTATTTCTTCTTTGACTTGTGTAAACTCATATTTTTTTGAGAATGTATAATATGAATTTCTAATGTGATTTGTTCTTTTGAAAAGAAAGTAAAAGCGATGTTTAGAGCATTTTTGTTGCATAAAACTGAATCGAACATTTACTGTTGTTTTGCCTATTCAAGATGATTTGTGATTACTTTGTACTACTGATTTTGAGTTGATGGTGATGTTCATTCTGGTTGAGATAATTTATGACAGATTTCTACTAATGGTTTTGAGTTGTTGTGATTTTGTATTGCTCAAGATAACTGTGAACCCGACTGATGGGTTTGTGGGTATGTGCATACTATTTAAGATATCATTGTGGGCCGAGCCACCGACATTGTAGGTGGAGACTTTGCCAACGGGGGATTCTTGGTCGTCTTTTGTCACGAACTTTATACGTGACTACGGTTAGAGCCTTGAGCATGTAATTAGTCAATGGATAAACCATTGACATGTGTTTTGCTGAGATTAATCAATGGATTAAACCATTGGTATTTGTTTTGTGTTTTAAATGTGCATAGTAATTGTTCGATCCGCTTAGAAGAAATGTATTACTCATTGACCCGTGTTAGTTCATTCCTTTCATCTTTTTGTTTTTCAGATCTAGCGAGTCGCCCGTAGAACGTGAGCAATCGTTAGTGGAGGATATTTTGTTGGGGAGAAGCTCTTATTATAAGTTGTGAGTTGTTCCTTTTGTATTTAGTGAGCCATTTTAAGTTGATATTAGACGTTTCTATCATAAGGAAGGATATATGTGTATTTGTTTGTGGGTTAGTAGTAAGCTCTGATATTTGTAACCAAGGAACTTCTTAAGCTTGTATATATGGATATACATGTTGGTTATTAAGTTGAATTTTGGTTAAGTTGTGGCTGCATCCTTTTGAGAGAGGGATGACCGTGTCACAACTCTCATTATTGTGGTTTTAGGGTGTGACAAATATTGTTGACCATTCATGCAAATAGTTGCATGCCCATGGCCGGTGCCTGTTGAATCTCTTCTTACATTCCTCGTGCGTGCAAATCCTCAGCAAAGCTTGACGTCTTCGGTTTTCATCCAGTTGTCGCCAGGTTTTGCTTATCTCGCCGTTGCACCTTCGAGTTGTGCTCGCCAGACCTTCGTCGTCGCCTCAGCTCGAAGCTTCCTTCCAGCCAACGCACTTGGTCAGAACCGGAGGCATCGACTAGAGACTGTTCGATAATAGGAGGAGGAGACAAGCATCGCCGATCGTTGAGCAGGAACCAGCATCTCTCTCTCCCTTCTTCCATACAGGAGGATACTAGCTTCCCGAGAGAAAGATCCAGCTCATGAAGTTTTCCTCTCGCTTTTTTAGCTAAGCCAATATGGTTATGATTCATACAGGCTCTAGCCAATATGGTTATGATTCAAATATTTCTCGGCCTTCTTCAGTGCCACTGAGTACATATGCATTCATCCTAAAACCAGTTCTATAAGAAAGATTCACAACATCGGCCACCCAATCTCTCCCACTATGATGGACAAGTTCCTAAAGCCATTCTTCTGCAGGGTCCACACGGGTGTGTCGTAGTTAACAGCGAACACGTCGTAGCAAATGGAGCCGCCATCAACTATTGGCAATGCGTTGGCATCAAAGAAAGCATATTCCACAGGGAAGTTGGCATTAGTGTAGAGACGAATGAAAGGGTGGATATCCACAGTGAAAGAACCCACGCTATCGCTCAGGAACTTAACGATCTGGATCATGTAGTCGTAGATGTCTACATAGAAATCCCCACCAGATGGTAAGCTGCTCGAGCTCTCATAGACATCGGCATTGAGGAGGACAGTGACCTTCACTTGGTTGTGATGGTTAGCTTTTATGAAGGCAGATTGGATGTTCTGGGGGGGCAAGATTATTGGCTAGAGGGAGAGAGCTCCTCGATTTTAGGTAGCTCGTAGGGATTATGACCTAGAGACCCTGAATCATCATCTTGCGAGTCCATGGGTTCATCCAGCCATGAATACCGAATCCACCTGAAGGGGACCAAGGAACTCGAACTCCGTAGGGCATGGTTTTTGAGCTTCATGGAGAAAGGTTCCACCAGAATCCACTTTTTCCTTTAACTGAGTCCCTCTAGCGCGTTGTGCATGTCCTCTTTCTTCTGAGTGCCACCAAAAGTGTTCTCAAATGCCATCTTCTTCCTTCGCTTTTTTTTTTTATCATCCGTTCCTTCGTGAGTGCCTTCTTTCGGCTAATTTTTAATCTTCCAGTCTGATCTGCGCCCCCCTTAAGATAATGTCTCCTTTTCAGTTGTGAGTGCTCTCTCCCACGATCGTTGGTCTTCTCTAAAGAGAGAGAGCTCTCTTTTCTTGCTTTTCAACAGAACCCACCACTTTCTTTCACTTTCGGTCCTCATAATGAGGACTCCTCCTTCATTTTTTCGGTCAGTCTTAGATGTTGCCGCCATGTCCATTATCGCATGCACTCCAAACAACATTGGGTTGCCGACTTCAACAGCTATCCCTTTCATTTCTTATATATATATATATATTATCCTTCCAGTGTGGCACTAGAAAAGTGCCGATGGAGGAATAGCATTTTCCTCAGTTCCCCTCCCATCTAATCGAGACAAAATGGATAACCTAACTTCTGAATCTCCAGCTCCCAAGACTACAAGCTTGTCCGATGTTTCAAGGACAAATTTTGTGTAACAAATGTTTGCAGAGTGCCAAGTATGAATTGAATGCAAAAGCTTTCGGCCAAAATAGCTCCAAATATTGATCCGAGTGTCTTCTGATCCTGATATTAACAATGAGCCGCTGGAATTCCAAGCAATGGCATTAACGCAACTTTGATGTCCTTCCGAGTCTTTCTCATGGGAGAGCCTCCGAGCTAATGACGGGTGTATTTACAGACTACGATTTGCATCGTGTTAGGGTGAGTCGGTGCATCTGCCTTGACTTTATAATATTCAGAATGACTATCACAAGCTAAGGCTTCTCTTCTTTCTGAATGTAGACAGACATCGTCTGAATCTGATGTAGATGAGGATTCTACATTTCCGTGGTTCAAGGACGCATTGCTCTCACCTCACTAAAGCATGTTGAGCAGTTATCGGAATTGGAAGTGGTACTTGTAACAAATTCACCTGTCCTATTGCTGGTACCATTCCTTGCAAGATATGACCCAACCCCTTCGTCAATAGCTTCGCTTGGATGGTGAGCATCTGTTGCACTAGCATCAAGTCGGCTTTCACAAACTTCACCTGCTCCATCGCTAGAATCAGTAGAGTCTTTCAGATTGGAAACTTTCTGATCAATTCCAATAGAATCTCGACTATCTTTGCTTGAACACAGCTCAACAGCCAACTTAATATCATCACCAGACTCCTTCCCTTGTACACTTGAACTAGAGCCAATTAGGGTAACGTCAAAATCAGAGTTGCTGCGAGGGTACTTCTGTGATTCCATGGGCTCCCAGACCTTCTTGGAATGGACCATATCCCTGCTAGTAATGCCGTTAACATTTACTCTCTTTTTTTTTTCTTTTTTTTAACATTTTTCTTTTCAAATATATTGGTAATTTCTAAAAAATATTAAAAATATGCAAAAAATGTGAAAAATTATTTTTTGTTCAAAAATGGTTACCTAGACTTGGCCAAGGCTCCCAAAGTTTATTTTTCAATTTTCGCATTTTTTCTTGATTTTTTTTATGAATTTTCTATAATAAAAATATCAAAAAATACTAAAAATATGAAAAATCATTTTTTAGTCAAAATTGATTCCTAGGCTTGGCCAAGATCTCCAAAGTTGATTTTGTAATTTTATGAATTTTTATGGATTTTATATTAATTTTAAAAGAGAAAAAATGATTAAAAATCAGGTGTCAACATGGGATTGTGAGGGTTGTACTTTGGCAACGACGAGCGATGGGTGGAGGATGGTTGGTGGGGATCGTTCACCTCTGGCCAATGACTGGTGAGGGTCGTGGCCCTCATATAAATCGAGCAAAGGACACCGTCCCTTTCCCAGGTTGGCAGAGAGCCGCCTCTGGCCCTCAGGTTCATGGCAACCACATGCACATCCATTTTCTCCTTGTTGAGCCCTCATCATGGTTCCCATCAAATGCTAGAAATTTGGCTTCACATTCTTTGATACTGTGACAACCCAGACCCCATAAGTACAGAGGGACGGGTTAGTACAATGCCTTAGTGGTAAGCAGGGGAGGCTAAGTGCATGTCTTCTGTCCCACATTGCCTTAGGGGAGTCTTGGGCTAGTTAACGAGGCATGGGGTTCTCTACTCTATATGACGCGTCTTCAAGCAATGAGGACTCCGGCCCAAAGCGGACAATATTACAGAGTTGTAGCCTCCTAGGGTCTGTACAGGTGGTATTAGAGCCGACTCCTGACCGCATGTGGAGCCAGAGCAAGGGCTCTATGCTCAAAGGAGGGGGGAATGTGATAATCCATACATGGTAAGTATGGAGAGACAAGCTAGTGCAACTCTTGTAGTACGCGGGCAAGGCTAAGCGTATGTCTTCTATCCCACATAGCCTAATGGGAGTCCCGAGCTAATTGATAATGCTTGGAGTCCTCTACTATGTGTAGCGCATTTTAAAGCCATGAGGGCTCCAGTCCAAAGTGGACAAAATTACATAGTGGTAACCCTAAGTGTCCTTACAGCTATCTTTGGTCGCCAATCTAGTCTCCTAGGGTTTCGTTGGAAGAAGACAAAAAAAAAAAAGATTTTGGCCCAATTGACTAACCAAGGCAGAGATCGACGAAGAGTGAAAGGAAGAAGAATGAAGGTGGTCGACTAGTCAACAGAATTCAAATTTAGTAGAGATTTGGCTCAAATCAATAAAGAATGAAATAATAACTCTATTATCCTTTCAAATATATGTTCCCATTTATCTCTAAAGATATACTCTATCTTATTTGAAGATAATGAAACCCCCTAGGTTTGGGAGTTTCTCATCGTGGACGTAAGCTTCCAAGGATTCTTTCCTTGGTCAACTGAATCATGTTAAATCTTGTTCTTCTTTTTCATGTGATTACAAAGAAAACATGGTCAACGGCTTTTGGTGGTGCTTGGGCTTCCTCTGTATTGATAATAGAGGTCTAGTTGTCCATGGTGGAAAGTGAAAGGAAGACGAAGAAGAGTGAAGAAATAAAATGTTGACCAGATATGGGCGACAGTTGGTGAGGGTCCTCGCGATTACAGCCCTATTTTTTTTAGATTATTTTTTAGTTTAAGACTGAATTTTAAAAAAAATTCCAAGGGGACCAATATTTTTAATAAATTGCCTCGTTAACTTATTTCTTAATTATAAATGACGTGACACTAAATTTTTTTAAATATAAATGCCATGCATATTTTTTAACTGGAATCTCTCACAAATCTTTTTTTTTTTTTTTGATTTGGCACTTAAGAGAGTCAGCAAAAAACTTTTTGGCACCAAAATGAACACCATAGACAAACTTTGACATTTGTGACGTCCTTTTACCTCATTTTCTTTGACTAAATCACAATATCATAAAAATATATGAATGTATATATTATATATGTATGTTTATCTTTATTTCCTCCTCCTTTTTTCAATTCCTATTCTTTTCGTTTATCATAAAAAAAAATTTGGCACCAAAATTAACACCATAGGCAAAGCTCCACCATCTCCATCCTCGCCACCCCCAATGCCTACCTCACCTCCTCCAACCTCACGCATCGCATCTACTACATCTCCCTCCCCGACATCCTCCGGTGCTCCATATCCTCTCCTTCTTGACCTCCATATCTCCCTTTGGACTCACGAGTCACCAACATGTTTGGCACGTTGACCATGCGTTGAACTTTCGACATGCGCTAACAATGCGTTGGGACGCATCCGAGCATGTCGGAGGCATTTCAGACACGCAACATGTGTCTAACACCAACACGGTGGCTCTTGATGCGTGTCCATGCTACCTAGGTCAAATCTTTCATTCAAACACAAATTTAATAATATGAAAGCTTCTTTTTGATCGTACTTATCCTTTCATGATGTTTGAAACAGACAATTGCCAGAAAGTTACTTAAGTCTCCATAAATGGAAGTTCAATGACTTTCTAGTTCATACACATGAATAATTCTGTTCACACTTCAAGCTAATCTTTCAAAATAAAAATAGAAAACTCCAATCATTCGAATCACAATGACTTTCATCTCTCAATGAAACTTCTAGATCCAACAAACCTAAAGAACACCGTCCTACAGGAGTTCATTACTTGGAAAGAAAGCTCCTTTCTTTCATTGCACAACACCTAGGCAAACACTGACATTTCAAACTCCCCCATCTCCCAGCACCACTGCAAAGACAAATGAAAGCTTCACTAGAACCGTAAACCAACTTCATGACAAAATGTAATATCTAGATCCTCCAAACAATCGGAAAAAAAAAATGCAGTTGCACGGAGTATTATTAGCTACAAAGAACATCCTTTCTTTCTTTTTCCCTCCCTTTTGACAATGAACGAAAACTAGTTCTCTGGACCTACGACAACGCATAGGTGAAGGAAAGTCATTTAGCTGGACAATCCTTCCATTTGGAGGATAAAAATATCTCCCTTTCCAAAAGACCCAAAAAGTGCGCGAACCATTACATTAATTGACAAACATGTCAGCCAACAAACAACCTAATGTGGCATTTAACGGGGCTAATGGTGTGGATGGGTACAATAGTGAAGTCAGCAAGGCATATGTTAGTGAGACCAAACGAAATTGTTGCTCGCCACTTAATAACGCAGTCGTTTATCAGAAATCCTCTTCGTTAACTTAAAGATCATAAAAGTGATCCAAAGAACGGAAATTTGCTCGAGTGCACGGCTATTTGGAAGCAAAAGGCTGCACTGTAGTAACTTCAAAATTCCAGGTGGCGTGTAAATCAATTAAACTACTTATCTTGTCATAATTAATCGAAATGGAAGTAATTACCCGTTAGTTTTCAGATCGACGCCCTTGATGTGTGCAACCTGTACCAGAGCCTCTTCCCATCCCTTCACTTCAATGTGCGATCACATGGAACGGAATTCCATTTCTTTCTTTTTCTTTTCTTTTCTTTTCTTTTATACTTTATGTCGGTACAGCTTCCTATCAACAGCCACTAATCTTCAACTGCTGGAGCCCTTGTCATGTTGGCATCTAACAGCTCTTCTGAGACCACTTTGGTAACCAAGTCGATTAGTTCTTCGAGGCTGAGGCAATGCACAACGAAAGACAAGGTTTGTTTCGTCAAGCACACAATAAAAGTACATCAAAATGACAACTTAATTAGTCTACAGATACACCAGAATTTGGTCGGACATTGCTCAATATGAAGAAATTGAAGATGCTCTAAACATTCGCAAACCAATGTGATGTTGCTATTCTTGACGGAATCAGTGAAATTGGATCCAACTATCTAAAATGATATGTCGGTCTCAACATAACTTGAATTCTGAGATAAGCAAATTAGGCGTAGGATCTAAGCAAAAAATCTTGAGAAGACTATATTTTATAGAAGAACCTATTTTTGGTTGCCCTTTTGGCCTCTTTAGCTTTAAGTATTTATAGCATTTCAATGAAGACTTTGTTTCATATAAGGACCTGTTTTTCCTTTTTTTTTATTCATACCAAAAAATTCAACAATATTTTGAATAAACAAAAAATGGGTGATGTGACCTTGAGTTATACATACGTTAAATTATTTTGCCTTAAATATTCTCTCTTGAATATTAAATCCAGATAATCCTCCTTCTTTTAGTGGCAAAACTGTTATTCGGGAAAGAATCTAATGCAACATTACCTCCCATAACTGGTTTTGAAAGGCCCCGAATAGATACGAAACAAATTCGAAAGGTTGGACAATATTTTTTTTTTCCTGATAAGTTTAAAAAATAGGGAAAAAATGAAAATCGTCTAAAAGGTTGGAATTTATTTTGTCAGTTGTCCTTGAAGAAATAATCATATTAGGTAATCTCTCCGAAATCTTCATATGTGTTTAAACTTTTTGAGTTCTAGTTATTTCCTTAATAAAATTAGACTAATCTAGAGGTGAAAGTACCTCATTTTTCCCATCTAGCACTTTTGCAGCGCATTTCATGTTCTGTTATGGAGATAATTGAATTGAGAATTTCACAGCTCCTTTAATTATTGTTATTATACGTAACAACTTTCAATCTCAAACATTACGAAAAAGTTCCACGGAAGCTCATGTAAACAAACACTAAACTTGGATGAACTTTTACTTATCTTGTTAAAAATTTAAATCAATTCATTAGATTAATTTCAATTACACTCTTTCTCCCTTCACCGAAATCTTCTTCGATCTTTTTGAGTGCCATTTCTTTTTTTAATTCTTTAGAAGTATCCTAAACGATAACACTATGTTTGGAAAGCAAGACTCATAGTGGAAAGAATTATAGGGGAAGCAAAGTTGGAAATGATGAGGTGGTGAATGCAAAACCATTGCTCGGGAGAGGTAGAGAAAATCAAGATTCTCATTTGGAAGTGAAGCGAATTCCGCTGAGCCCACTAAATCTTATTTCCAAATGTACTCTCAAAAGAAATAGAAAGCGACAAAATTGTGAAGAATGATATAGCAATTGTGCAATGAAATACAATCACGCTTCCAATGTAGAAATGCAATGAAATACAATCACGCTTCCAATGTAAAAATGCCAATTTCCATTTTTCTCTTATCATTTTTCAAGTCACTCCACTGCACCTCCGTATCCTAAGACTTCAAACCAACAAAGAAAGTGTTTTCTTCACCTCAGATTTCCTCACCCACCTAAAGGGCTCTTCCATAGATAGTGGTAAGGATCTACTCGAGTGTAGTTGAGAGCAAAAGTTTACATTGCAATGAATTTGAAATTCTTTGGTGGTATTGTTGGATTGAATGACTCATTAGCTCATAATTTAAACGGTAAAATCCAATTAATTAAAAAAAAGCAGCATTACCTGTTAGTTTTTAGGCTGTACCCATCCATATCCCCGACATATCTAAGAGCCTCTTCCCATTCCTTCAGTTTGCGACCCCATTCCTCTGTTTTGTCGCCATGTAAGCACCTGTGGTCATTCAGGGCATCTCTGTATAAATTGCTTTCAAGCTTAACATCAGCTTTCTCTACGTCGTAGAATATGGGCAGGATTCTTATCTTTCCATCTGACTTCTTGCCTTTTACCATGCCAACTAGTTCATCGAGACACCACGTACTAGAAGCATAGTTCTTAGATAAGAAGGGTATGTATATGTGAGAGTCGTCGAGTGCTAGTAGAAGCTCACTGCTAAATGCACCATTACGGCTGGGCGATCCCCCCCTGTCCCTATAAACCAGAATTTTGTTACGAAGAAGGTTCTTGTAAAGGATCTCGATGATGCTATAACGAGTGTCCAATCCCCTAAAACTCAGGAACACATCATACGTTGGAATTCTGTGAGAAAGCCAGGTCGATTCTGGGTCATCTAGCAATCTTTCCAGGATAGTGCAGCCACGTTTATCTAACTTCAAGCTTTCTATGCCCTTGAGACCCTCGATTTTTCTTATATTTGGACAAGCTTCTAGCTCAATGCGTCGGAGCTTACCTAAGCTTGATAAGTTGGGTAAGCTTTCTATCTCATTACATTGGGCAATACGGAAGTGCTTCAATGATTGGAGCCCCCACAAATCATCAATTTCAACCAGACTTTCCAATCTGTCCAGTTCCAACCACTCTAGATTCTTCAAGAGTGGCAGACCATGTATTTTCTCCAGCAATCTACATTGTCCTAGTTTCAATATTCTCAAATGTGTTAGGTCTTCAGAGACGGAGAAGCATGGCATTGAATATCCAACTAAGGACATTTCCAACAAATTTTTTAAGTTGGAAAAAGGTGGTAATAGATTCATTCCCCTAAATATCATGGTTGACAAACTAGATGGAAGCGGATGGATCGCTTGCCCTTCTGATGAATCATTCATCCTAGATTCGTTAGGTTCCTCCACTGGAACGGGTAGTATAGATAGTTCCAGATAATCTAAATTGACGAGGCTTGAGATGTCAGGGATAAATGGGAAGTGAGGTGCTTGCATGTGAAGGTGCTTCACACTTGAGGGAAGATCCGGGACTTTTTGTGGGTGACTTGAACTCATTTCAAGTGTTTCAAGACCAGAGAGACAATCTAGCATCGTGGGAAATCTGGATAAACCAGTATATGACATGTCTAAGACCCTCAAATGGGATAGCTTCGCAATTTTCTCCAGGTTTTCATCTGTCAGATTCCAACACTTCTTGGCATGTAATTCTTCA
This sequence comes from Psidium guajava, assembly GCA_016432845.1. Lineage (NCBI taxonomy): Eukaryota > Viridiplantae > Streptophyta > Magnoliopsida > Myrtales > Myrtaceae > Psidium > Psidium guajava. Next base: position 30,537,554 of record CM028229.1, on the reverse strand, counting down.
AGCATTTCCATGTCTCCGATAGTATGAGGAAACTTACTTATGTTGGTATAATTTAACCAGATCACTTTTAGTTTCTTTAGAAATCCAATAGAATCGGGTAGTTCATCAATTCCTGACTTTGATAAATCCAGCTCAGCCAACATTTCCATTTTTCCAATAGAGCTTGGAAGCTTCTTTATCCCCGCACACTCGCATAAAGATAAACGTGTAAGATTCACTAACCCACCAATAGAGTCTGGAAGTTTGCTGATTCCAGGGTGCTCGTCCAATATTAAACTTGACAGAGAATGTAAACCACCAAAAGTCTCCGGAAGCGTGAAGGGTTGATAATGTTGGGGCATGATAATCTCTGTCAATGATTGCAGAGAACCAAACTCTGGAGGCAATTTTTGAAGAGCCTTGCATCCGTTGACATTGAAAGTTCTCAGGCGTTGTAGCTTATCAATGGAGTCGTGAATGGTGGTTAAGTTGACACACCGAGCAAGAATCAACGTCTCCAAAGACGTGAAGTTGGAGAGGTCGGGTGTCCTTGTTAAGCCAATGCAACCCGTCAAATCTAGAACTTCCAATTTGTCCATCTGCAGAAAAAGTTGAAGTGGACCAAAAATAAAGAAAGAAGAGAAACATCAACATATATGGTAGCGGTATTAATAGTTAACTATTCATAAGTCAATAATTACATATAATTTGGGGTAATTTGGACAAGGAACTCCATTGAAGTAGTTCTCTACCCTGTACTGAACAATAAATTTCCATGACACTTGGTTTGGTACTTTAGTTCTAAACAAGATTCAATGGAAAGCTTATGCCCTCGCTCATTGACTCGAGTTACGTAAAAAAGTAAAAGTAATGTCAATTTCATTTATTTTATTCATTATTATTATGAAGTTCAAGCTTGCCTTAAATCAAATCATCAACTTAGCTATAAAAAATAAGCTCGTGATCCTTTACGCCATTCAAGTGGAGTGTTACCAATCTGATGCTTGATTCTAATTAATTTTTGCATTATTGAACGGAACTCGAACTTTACAATCATTCAAATCATATCTGATGCATGTCGAAGCAAAATGGCACTTTCACTAGAACACAACAATTCCAAAGCCTAAGCAACTTTTATGTGGGAAATAATTGTGTTTTACTTTGACATATAGAAAGATATTGAATGTTGGTCTCAAAAATATATTCTACGCTCATATGAGTAGGGGAGTGCGTGCAACCATTATATCAACCGTATGAAGTAAGTATACAAAGAAGTGAAACATATGTCTACCTTCCATCGTCATGAATGAAGTAATGGCTAAAAAAGTATGTAAAGTAGGGCATTTCATACCTTCATGTGGTTCCACCCATTCCAACCATCTTCAATATTGCTATTGGAAAGGTTGAGCACAAGCAATCTACTAAAGTGAACATTTTGTGCTTCGAAAGTGGTTCCCCATGTCTGCCAAGAAAGCCATCTTAGCATCAAAAGATGATTCTGGAAGTCACGGGAAAAATCCGGGCCTTTCGCTCGAAGGAACCTCAATTTTGGTAGAGCAGCTAATTCTTCAACTACCAAGTTGTGACTGTTGCCACTGGAAGTCAGGCTTATGGCTTCTACATCTTTATTTCTCTACAACAGAGACTCGAGATTAATTGAATTCACAACACATAGCCCTCTTATAGAACTATAAAGAAAAGATGCATATGAACGCTAGCAAACAATTCTCCAAAAGGGAACCTCTAATGGCACACGCCTTCTCCTTGCAGGTAGAATTCTATGTTTTTTTTTACAACATTAACGAAATTTTTCAGCTTCTATTTGCAGATAGCTTCTAAATCATTTCTCCATTTCCTGTTTTCTATTTTTCAAGAAATATAATTATCATATCAATTCCACTCAACCTAGTTTTCTGTTTTCGCTGTAATTGTGTCTGAAAGTAATAATTCCAACCGGATAGCACGTGAAAGGGTGCTTTATAGTTTCAGAGTCGTCAGAAAACTATTTTCCATTCTACAGGACCAAGAAAAACAAAGCTAACTATTAGGCAACCTTTTTGGTCTCGCTTCACCACTGTACAATACCTTTTGACCCAAATGTTTTGAGAGAGAGCTGTCACACTCAGAGGACAAATGGTAAGTTAAACAAAGCCAAGAAAAAATTCAACAAGTTTCTCCATTCCAGAAAAACCCAAAATTTTATGACATAATCTTGCATTTTACCTCTTTTTCCTTCAGTAGTTCTACAACAGCATCATGTTCCCACACCCTACTAAATTTGGGAGTATATTCTTCAAGAATAATATGTCTCCCCAAATCTCGAACTTGATCATGCATCCAAAACTTTTTACCAATAATTTTAATCAAGGACCGTCGCTCGAGGACACAAAGTGCACTGTGAGCATGGTAATCACAATCATTCCACATGATAACTGGATATGTTTGCTCTTCGTTGGTGAAAAAGCAAGCAATATCTAGAAATACTTCTTTTTCCTTTTTCTCCAATCCCTCGTAACTGACCATTAATACTTTTCGGGTTTCGTCAAAGTCATATCCATCTAATTTCTGCAATGTCTCTCTCAATAGCATTTCTAGAATTTGAGGCGACGTCAGGTCAAAATTCAGCTCAGAAATATAAGAACCTATCACCCGGATGGATAAAGGAAGCCTACCCACTGCAAGTACAATTTTCTCTGCAAAAGTTTTCTGTCCTTCTGTGGCAGAGAATCTTTTGAACGCGTGCTTACAAAACAGCTCAGAACCACGATCAAGGGCCATTCTTTTAACTTCATAACCGAAAATTCTTTCGGGTTGATTTAGCACCTCTTCACTGAATAAGTCCACCAGAGTCGTTAAGAATTCTCTCCTTCTAGTCGTGAAGATAATTCTACTGCCTAAACCAAACCAATCATATTTTCCGGCTAACTTTTCGAGTTGCTCTTTCTCATCTAGATCATCAAGTATGATCAGTACTTTTTTCTTGCTAAACACACGTTTGATCCTCATGATCCCACTGTCAACATCTTTGATTTGGTCAATAAATCCCAAACTAGCGAAAGTAGATAAGAGCTTTTTCTGTAAATTTAAAAGACCATCTTGAGGTTGTGATGATACTCGAATGTCTTCAAGGAAACAGTAGCCTTCAAAGTGAAAACATAATTTGTTGTACACAGCTTTGGCAAGAGTTGTTTTTCCAATGCCACCTAGGCCATGAATGCCAATGTAACGCACACCATCAGAGCCGACATCCAACAATTTTATTATGGCTTGCACCTGTGCAACATCTTCAACCAAATTTTCTGTCTCAATCTTGGGTCCTGTATTAAGCTTACCGGAAACCACTTTAACAATTGAGTCAATTTCTTGACCTAGGCTGCAGCAAAGCATGAAAATGCCGTTTCAGTCAAAGTCATGGTAGACTACAGGACTCTAGGGAACATGTGGATCCATAAGTCGGCTATTTCATGAGATTAAACCAATGGAAATTAAGCATAATGATAAGTTGAATTGGAAATTTTTGCCGATGTGGTTTTGCAACAATTGTCCAAGAGAAAAAGTGTCCGGAAAATTCCCCTTTGCTGATAAAATCCCATCCCTTTTTATACGTACAAGCTCCACAAAAGCCTTCTTCTACCGCGTCACCTCATCAGGGCCAACATTCTTAGTCCGTAGATACTGCTTTTCCGTACAAGTTGGTATTGACTTAACATGACCTTTCCGTACAAAACATAAATCTTGTTGGCTTTCCGCATATATGGGTTCAATAGCTTCATATTATAATTTCATTTCATTAAAATTGTAGTTCCAATACATCATAACAGGGAAATTCTGCAAAATTTTTTAAGGGTCCATTTTTCAGATGCATGCATCGTGGTTGCACTTTTTAATGTTAATATGCACTTTTTTAGGAACAAGATTCTAATAATGTCTTTGTCTAATTTTAAAATTGCAATACTCTTATTAATTCGACAAAATAATACAAGATTCTTAGTGTACAAAATATTGTGATTACCGTGAGATGGGAAACATACATAAAAACTCTTGATTTTCCCCATACTTGTTGTGATAATATGAGCATCTAGAAAGATTGATTACCTCAAATACATGATCAGGCAAAAAGTTGGGATAGACTTTGGTCCAATTATCCACTAAAAGTTGAGGAGAAATTTACCGTTTGCCTTGAATTTCCCGTCCACGTATCCTGCCAACCGTTTGAAGGACTTTTTCCCGTTGCTGCACTTGAGAGGAGTAGTGCTTCTCCTTGAGCTTGCGTAGGTGTTCCTTGTACAGATTGATTTGGAGCTTCCCATGGTCAGGCCTCACGTCATAAAAAATGGGGATGATTTCTTTCTTCTCATTTGGTATTGATAGGCATTCTACCATGCGTTCTACCTCACGGAGACACCATACACTGTCAGCTAAGTGTCGAGAGAACATGGGCACGCAGATCCGAGAATTCCTTACTGCCTTCAAGAGTACATCGATTTTTCCACCATCTTTGAGCTCTTCATCGGCAAAGAAAACGTGAATTCCTGCATGGACCATATCGCGGTGGAGTATATCAGCGAAGCTTTTACCCGTGTCGGTTCCCCTGAAACTCAAAAACACATTGTATGGTTCTCCGGACGCATCGTCCATTCTGGTGGTCGACTCGGAGTCCCTCCCTAATGCCTCGTTCTCTACTCCAGATGCATCGCCCTTTCTCAAGGTTGACTCCGAGTCCCTCCTTCTATGCCATGTCGTGAGTTGTCTGAAAACCCTGCCAAAGATAACAGACTTTTAGCCTGACCAAGGCACAAAACGGAAAAGTAGCATATAAAAAAAAAAGGCTGAACTGCATCAAACATGTAAAGGAGCAGAGTTCTTTTCCTTCTTTTTTTTCCCCCCCTTTTTTTGGTGCGTTATCTGTAAACAAGAGCTCGAACAGAAGCCGAATTAGAGCACTTACAGTCCTACGGTCAAAGCAAGGATGATGACTAGAGTCAGGCATCCGTTTAAGTCCATCTCAGCTGTATTCACCCACAGAAGAGAACCACGCTTCTGTAAAAGGAGCTAATTAGGAGGGTTCAGTGAAGACGATCGAATATAAACTTCTCAAGGTGAAGAGAAGGAGGTGGACTGAAACAGAGAGGAGTCAACAATGGCGGGCAAGGGCAAAGTCCTCCTGGTGGAAAATTAATAGCCCAAAATCACCCGGTCATGTGCGACTCACGTGATCCGCCACTTAAGTAGCACGGACATATGACATGATATGGCACGACACGCCGACACGTCATGTCTCAAAATAATAGAGAATTCTGACACATTGTAACACGTTATACATTAAATGTATATTCATGTATATATAAAAATATCAGCAATGAGCTTCTTCTCCTTCTTCTACTATTAGGGATTCACAATTAGGTTTTCTTTACACTGGTTAGATATATTAATTTTAGAGTGACTGTATATATGACTTAAGTATATATAGTTTTGATATATTTATATTTTGACCCATAATTTATTGAGCATGCTTAGAATATGGTGTGTCGGGATGCTAGACTCACATGTCATTGGTATGTCTGGAGTATTGACCACGTGGTAATTGCATGTTGGAGATTCAGACACAACAAGAAAGCCCGTGGAGATTATCTGTACTTCATAGTCCACCACTTGTAGCAATAGATAGTTGAAGATTAAAATAGGGAAAATTCCACAACCAGTAAAAAGAGAAAACGAGAGGGGGGCAAAATCGAAATTTCGATAGAAATTTAACAGAATATTGCGTATTCTAACGGAGTTGACGGGACATTGGCTAGATTTGTCTCGAATTTAAAAATAAATATCATTTTTCCTACCTCTAATTAAATAGTAAATGGTTCAGTTTTTCCTCCTTCTGACCTGTCCATGCTTTTAATTGTGACTTGGCCCAAAAAGAAATACAAGAGCTAGAGCTGTGCCTAGCCTGTTTTGGTTTCATTCCCATTTGTTTTCACGCTACCGTCCGTCCTCCTCCCAGGGCCAAAAGTCGAACTTGCCCTTTTCCTTACGCAAGTAGCAGTAAAGAGGTCCTCAACCAACTGGTGGAACCGGAGCCGATCCTGTCCACCTTGTCGTAATCCTATTGTTGCCGGAAGAGCTCAATCCTTACACACGACAACCATATTTGGGCTCTTGAGTTAAATAAAGAAGCATGGTTCTTTGTAGCTAGAAGATTTTTCTCATTCTCCAAATAAGGAGATCTTACTTTTGGCCAGAAAAAAAATAAAATAGGATTATTTGGTTTTTTTTTTTTCATTAGACCTCTAAGACGGCTAATCAATTACAAGTAACAGTTTCACAAAAATGGAGTCAAACCGCAATAATGCCCGCTCTGGTTTGTGGATTGAGTGGAAAAGGGACATATTAATGCATGCGTTCCGTAATTTTCATAAGGAATTGTCCGGCAAAATAGTAATGGAGAAAAGTAACATATTGACAAAAAAAAAATCAGGGAAAATGCTTTTGGGATCTGTAATTAAAGACTAATGCAACCAATATGATCATATGGAGGGGCGGCATACGCAATATTTTCTCCATGTGCGACCCCAGTTGTCCAGAGCGGGTTTTATCGAGCAGCAGGTAGTTGAACATTAAAAAAGGGAAAATCCCATAAAGAAAGAGAAATAGAAAGTGGCAGAATTAAAATTTCGAGAGGAATTTGACAGAATATTCCCTGCTGTAGCCGCGTTAGAGGGAGTTTGACTAGATTTGTCTCAAATAAAACAAAAGTAATGTGGTTGGATACCGAATGTACATTAGGATTTATTTAAAAAGCTGCACCGCCAACGCTTCAGTCAACCAATCGATCTATTTGAGATCGATTTTTTTTTTTACCTTTTTCTTTTTTAATTTTTTATCCGCACTTTGATTTTCTTTTCAAGTGTATAATCTGAAACTTTCATGTTATAAGTTAAAATGAAAATTTAAGTTTTATTTTTCATCATTTTTTAATATTTGAAAATACTTTATTTTTTTACAAGAAAGTGAAAAAAAAAAAGTTGATATTTTCTGTTTTAAGGTTTTCAGAAAATTTTGGAACTTTTTTTTCAGAAAAATTATAATATTTTTGGGTGTTTGGCTAAACTATGAAAAAAAATTCCGGAAAATATTTTTTGATGTTCAGCATAGAAAATCTTTGATTTTCCTCCATGGACTCCTTTTAATGATTTTTTGTTTTTCTGTTTTTACTTTACTTTTTTATTTTTTAAATCCAAAATTTTTAATTATTTATCTTCTTCTTTTTTCTTTTTACTTTTTTTTCTTTCTGGTTTCGGCCACCTGCCATCGTGATGGCTGGTGACAGGTAGCAAGCAAGCTCAAGGCTCGGCCGATTCCAGTGATCTTGGGCTCGTTTGAGGCGGGCGAACCACAACTGATGTTTACATGCAAAAATGTCACATGAAGGGACAAAGAAATATGCTCGAAGATAAAAAGGGTTACAACAATGAAACGTCATTATCTATGTTTTTTTAAATTGTTTTCCTAATTTAAATGGTGGTCTGACAATGTCGTGTATATATTCTCACAAATATATACATTCAGAAATGTCGTTTCTAGTAAAGTAGTTTACATGTGGGGCTATCAACGAACAAGATTCGTTGTAGGTACCCGATTTAGATAAGGACTGGCTTATGGTTGTGTTAGAAGCATCGTTTTTGTCTGTTAAAGATGGCTTCAGATCTGTGGCGAGGTTGGGGCTCATTGGCCTCGCTCGAGCTTGAAGCTTGCTGTTCTTGGGTGAGTTTGAGATAGCCTAGAGCGACCGAGCCTAGAGCTTGCTGGCCTACGTCATAGCTGATCGTCGTAGCCTGTCGTCTCCGAGGTCCGTGATCGGTGGAGGAAGAAGGACAAAAAAAGAAAAAAAGAGAAAAAAAATAAAGGAAAAGAGAAAAAATAAAAAATAGAATTTTAAATTTCTAAAAATAAATAAATAATGAGAAGAAAGTAGAAAAATAATTATGAAGAAAGGAAGTGTGAAAGAGAGGAGGAAGGAAAAGTAAAGTAAATGTTTTTCTCTTTTCAAAAAGAGAAAGAAAGGAAATAGAAAATAATTATGAAAAAAAGGAAGTGTGAAAGAGAGGAGGAAGGAAAAAAAAAATGAAAATGTTTTTCTCTTTTCAAAAAGAGAAAGACATTTTTCCTACTTTTGAAGGGTTTTTTTCATGGGTGAAAAATGTTTTCCAAAATTAGTTTACTTTTTATAAATCAAATGCTGAAAAATTTGAAAAACATCTTTTTAAAAGTTATTTTTCATGAAATAAATGAAGCCTTAGTGAAAGAAGATCAACTATGGCTTCCCAAGGGCGGGTGATCTTTGGCTCAGCGAATGCTCTCTCAATATGCAAAATACAAAAGAAGTTAAGTAACTTATTCATTCTGTCTATTATAAATGACTGGTCTTGGCCAAACTTGGAGCATATTTTTTGCTGCTGGAGCCTGGAGAATTTCATCTTTCGCCGCTTTGTTGTTGCCATGGACAATCATCACTGCCGTCCAAGGTTTTTTATAATGTCTGTTTCTGGACATTTGTCGCTGGAACTATTATATGTGCATTTTCAAGAGGCGATACAACTGGCCTCCCCTGCCGACACCAACATTTATTTCGAATTAATAATTTTTGCAGTACCTTTTATGTGGATTTGTCAAACGCTCAAATTGCCACATATAATCTATTATGACCCATTTATTGAAATGCAATATTTTCAATCCGTACCTAGTCCAATTCATATTATTAACACACTTTTATATTCAATTGAATCTAATCGGTCTATTTGAGGAGAAAAAAGAAACATAACTGCGACTGATATTTGAGGAGATGAAGAAAATATCCCTTGCCCCGCATCACTTGTGCTCATTTTATTCTTGAACATTCCTTGAAAAAGGAAAAATGAAAACACGCCATTGAGCGGGATTCTTTTCTAAGGAAATCTCTCATGCTTAACACAAATCGCATATCTTCTTTTCTATCAAAAGCGCGATGCTCATCTCAAGCTTCTGAAAATCTGCAGTCGTTTCAAATTCCATAAGATGTTGCTCTTGAACCTCCCCAAAAAAGTTACCTCAGATTCAACAAGTGCTATCAAAACCAAACGGTCGAGATTATCCGAGTGTTACTATACATGCATATAAAGCTATCTGCAAAATTCAATATACATTTAGGAAATCTACAGAAATAGTTACATTTTCAAATGATAGAGGCATAGTCCATTCAGCGCAAAATGAGCAAGCGAGAGATAGTGAACTCAATATATCTGCTTTGAGTCGTAACTCTTAGTGCTTGCTCCGTACGTTGCCGGACTAATCAAGAAAATATGCATAATCGTGAGATTGAGAAATAAAGCTATTAGGTGTTTTGATCACAACATCAAGTGAAATATGGTAGGAATTGATCGATGCAAACATGTCGGACAACGCAAGATTTACACGAGCGTCAACATGTTTATGAACGTGTGCGTCAATGCATTAGCATTTTTTTTGTGTCTATACTTCTTGGATAATTCTTCGCCATCTATGTCGCCGCATACGTCATCTGCAGCCACCATTTTCCCTTTTTCTATTTCAAGTTAAACAAGTTAAGAAATGCAAAGCGAAGAGGAATTCTTATATAATTCAATGTGTTTTGCATAACAACACATGAGCCTACTTATAGGCTTTATTAGATAACTAAGTAATCCAACATGTCAATCAACATATACAGACAATCAACAAAATTATAAAAATCTCTAATATAAGAAATTATCCTACAGAATCTCTAATTATTGCTAACATTCTCTTAAACTCAAGATGATTAAGTATGAGTTTGAAATCAGGTGTAACAGTATCATGGAAACTTGTTTCACCATGAAATCTTGGTGTATCCATGGCAAGGTAGCGTGTAGCTGTGCGTAAAACGGCATCTGGCGGCTGTTCGTGATGAAAGTTCAAAATTTAGTTGGTATAAGAGCAGCAAATTTGATGATGGTATTGACTTCTCAAAACAACAAGTGGAATGTCGAGGATCGAAGGGACAATAGTAAGCAGCCAATGCGGCTGGCTCGCAAAATAGTAATTGAGTGATGCGGCATATATGGCTAGTGTCGTAGCATCAAGCGCCCTATATGATTGGCTTAGGAAACTAGTTACTCAGTAATGCGGCCAACCGGCATCGAAAGAAAACCACCTCCGTGATAAATTATAGTATTCCAAAAATAGTTACTGTTAAAGTAATTAAGGGAATTGTGTTGGATTATCACCGGCTTTATGAGTTGTTCGCATTGCAGGAGCTTATTTGGCTTTTGTCCAAATATTCGCTAGCATAGTTTACTGTCTAGAGTGATGACCCATAAGAGCTTGTCCGCGAAGGATCGAACGTCGAATATTTCATCCTCTCTGTGTACTTTTTTTATGCTGTTAAAAAAATCTAGGGACTACTTTTTGTTTTTTGTCTTTTTTTTTTTCAGTTTCAGCTTTTCGATAGAAGTCAGTGCTCAAAATGGGAGTTGTTATCCTCTTTCCTTGGGAAACTTGCTTGGAACCAATACATAGTTGTATAATGTTTGGATTGCTAGGAATAAGCAATCATGATAACTCTATTATAGTTACTCACTGTGAATGACATTTTTCAGTCAATTATAAGAGATGTCAAATCCAAATTATTACGTGCATATATTAAAATACTATACATTAGAAGGATGGTTGAGGCATGAAATGTTTCATGGTACTTAATGACTAAATCCGCTTACAATTTTTTTTTTGTATAAATATTGTTCCTATTATAAACGAAAAATAAGACTTCGCAATCCAAGCTATTTCTTGTGCACGAAACTCATCGATGATTGGATATCACCAAATGGTTGTTAGCAACTTGTCTTTGTCCTGCCAATTTTTACTAAAAGCGAAGGCAGGTACGAGAGAAACAACCAAAATCCGATGTTGATGGACAAGCCATATGAGCACATGAATCTCCTTACCCTGGATTGTCGTAATCGAAAGTTGAATTGACTTGATTGTTCCTCCTTTCCTTAGTTGACCATCCTTGGGCTCTGCTAATTCAGGTTCAAATGGGAATACTCCGAGATCAAAACAGGCCATAATAAATCGCCAATCATGCATGTAAGCAAGTGATTAGTGATGTAATTGAGCTATTCAAACAACATTTAGAGAGAGAAAACAATTCTATTTTGAGTCCCTGACAGACATGTGAGGGGATTAAATGCACAAATTAGGGTACATTTCTCGCATCATCAAGTGTAATATGTGATGTCCTTGTTAGGATACATGTGTGATTTATGTTAGAGAAGTCCCACATCAAATAATTAATATAGTACGGAGTAGTTAATATATCATAGTTTATCCATAATTCATTGACTTAATTTTTTGAGTGAATGTGGGTCAAACTGGATATATTGACGGGCTCTGATTGGGCTTTTTCTTGGCTATCTCTCTAGTTAAGATATCAGACTTCCATTGCGTCCTCCCAATAGTCCTGACACTCACAACTTAAAAAAGTTAAATAAAGTGTAAAGAAACCTCTCAAATAAAGTATTACCAAATTCGAGCTGAGTCCATTTCATACTTAAGCGACCTAAACTCGAGCTTCTCAAATTAAGGGGGTTGATACGTGAGTTTTTGCCGACAGGACTAAAAACAAGCTAAAACGGCATCGTTTTGGCTTCTCTAAAGCCACTTGGATCTGTCCGCATAAGACATCACGTATGGATTTTAATGGCCGTCTTGGACGAAACTATTGCAAAAGGTCTATTTTGCGATATTGGTACATGTTTGGGATGTTTTGTGAGATAAAAAAAAATTAGAAGTTTTGGTCATGATGGGTATAGTAGTTTTCGGTGGTATTCTCCAATGACAATGTAATGGATTTTTTTATACATCCATATCGAGTGTACTTAGAGATAGTTGCCTAACCAAATTCATTTATCCACTACCCATTCAAAGATGGAAATGTAAAGATTTTTTTTTATTGACGGTGGACGTGACAATTAGTCCTTTTAAATGGGCAAATCGACAACTTTTTAGCCAGCCCTTAAGCGTGCTTTGCACAACTTTTAATTCCTAATCGTCATGTTCTTCCTCGGAAGCAATGGTGGTTGCGAATGTTAGCACATGCACCGCCTCATTTGTCTTCATATCCGAACATGCATTCATTTATTCCGAGAATTCATGAGCTAACCCTACATTTTGCGGGCGCGCATATATATATATATATATATATATATATATATATATATACTTTCTCTTTTTGGCTTGATAAGATATGCGCAACCCTCTGGTTGGGGGTTGCATTTCCTAGAAATGAAATGAGGTCCCACCTTCTTAGACTAGACCACAGAAAGTCACACAAACTCTAACACTTTTTTCTTGATCAATTTATTTTCTTAAGATGGCAGGAAAATCTTGTTTATACTAAGGGACACGCAATTATGGCCAAGTCAGAATCTTTCACAAAAGAATAAGAGAGTTTTTCTTGTGTGCTTCAAGGAAGAAACGAAGTTGGCTGGCATATGTCGCGACCCTCTAAAAAAATTTTAAATTTTAAAGGGGGTTAACGGATTATTAGGTTAATTAGATTTGACTAACCTAACGCGGACCCTCCCAAGCCCTACCGAATCGCAACTTTGGTTTTTATTTAAATGATTTTAAAATTTGGAGTCGCCACTAATCGTTCTTGGTAGGTCGATTAGAAACCTAAATAAATTAGCGGGAGAACTAATTTATTCCTGCGAACCAGAGATTAGGAGCTCGGGGACTTGGTTACACTAGTTAATTAAAACTAATGCCCTTTCGGTACCTTAATTTCATGGATATCCTAATCCGGCAACTCAGGCTTGGTTTATTCCTAAAGCTCTAGTAGGGTATTCTCTTTTGTGTTTTCACTTTTTAAATAGGATGCATGGATGGTATATATTTTTATTTGTTATATTTTTTTAAGTGTTAAAGATTCCCTGAAGCCGAAAGAGGGAGTGTGTTAACGACTTCTGTGCAGTATTACGACCTACTCATCTTTTGGGTCTGATGATTCAAAAATTAAATTATAGGAAGTACATGACAGTGAATAAACACCTCCAATGGGAGGCCTAGCATTGGCTTGGCTCTTCCCTTTGGGATTTAAGGTACAGGTATTTAAGTTGCAAGTATTTAAACTACTGTAAGTAAAAACCTCCAATGGGAGGCTAAGCATTGGCTTGGCTCTTCCCCTTGGGATTTAAGGTACAGGTATTTAAGTTGCAGGTATTTAACTACTGTAAGTAAAAACCTCTAATGGGAGGCTAAGCATTGGCTTGGCTCTTCCCCTTGGGATTTAAGGTACAGGTATTTAAGTTGCAGGTATTTAACTACTGTAAGTAAAAACCTCCAATGGGAGGCTAAGCATTGGCTTGGCTCTTCCCTTTGGGATTTAAGGTGCAGGTATTTAACTACTGTAAGTAAAAACCTCCAATGGGAGGCTAAGCATTGGCTTGGCTCTTCCCTTTGGGATTTAAGGTGCAGGTATTTAAGTTGCAGGTATTTAACTACTATAAGTAAAAACCTCCAATGGGAGGCTAAGCATTGGCTTGGCTCTTCCCTTTGGGATTTATGGTGCAGGTATTTAGATTGCGGATGGACTTTGTCCTCTCCATTTTGGGGTATGAATTTTTTAAAATGAAATACAACGAATTGATTCAACAATTTGAAATTTGTGCGCGCTTGAGGACTCCTCCAAGCCGATTTTGTGCTTCCATAGGATTGACCATTGATATAGAGCTGCGGCTTCCTGACATAAAATAGAGTGAAGTGTTAGTATACAAAATATGTGCTAATCTGCACCTAAAACCAGAAGAGTAGAAAGAGTACTTATCTCCCATTTTTTTGGGAGGGATTTCTATAATTGATTTTCGCTCTCTATGTTCCCAATATAGAGAGTTTCTTTTGAATTAAGAGGGACTTTTAGTCACAGATCAGTTGAGAAATCGGTGGACAGCTTAGGAGCTTGTCTGGGCCGATTTTTGCATCTCGACGAGATTTTTGCTGTTGACGTAGAGATATCCTTCTCCTGACATAAAATATGGAAGAAAAAGGAGATGGAGAAAGTGTATACAATTTGTGCTAATTTGCGAGTAAAACCATAAATAAATGAATAAATAAAAACACTTAGCTTGAATTTGTTTGCTCGTTGACGATGATGAACTCTTGATTTATATTGATCGATGAAGGAATTTGTGATGATAACCCCTAGCTTTAAACTCCCATCATCTTCAAAATTCTCTCTCTTTTGGTATTTTCTTTCTCTCAAAATTTTCTCCAATCTCCCAAAACTCTCTCAAACATCTAAAATTTTCTCTCCAAAAAATTCTCCCAAACACTTCAAATTTTCTCTCTCAAGAATGCTCTCTCAAGCTCACTTCTTCCTCCTTTTATAACCTACTCATCTATCTCCCATTCTAATTTTTCCACTAACTCTATCTCCCATTCTAATTTCTCCACTAACTCTTCTTCATTTTCATCTTCCATTCTCCATCTCTATCTCACATTCTAATCTCTCAACTAACTCTTCTTCATCTTCATCTTCCCTTCTCCATATTTATCTCCCATTCTAATTTCTCCACTAACTCTTCTTAATCTCCATCTTCCCTTCTCTATTCTTATCTTCCATTCTAATTTCTCTACTAACTCTTCTTCATCTCCATCTTCCCTTCTCTATTCTTATCTTATTTTCTCCATCCATTCTTCTCCAACTTCTCTTCTTCATCTCCTCTTCTTCATCTTCCCTTCTCTATTCTAATTTATCCACTAACTCTTCTTTTTATTATTTGTAAAATAATCCTTCAAGAGTTAGGTATTTGCACTCTAGTCCTTGAATTTTAAGTATTTATAATTCAGTCCTTGAAAAAATATATTTCTTTAAGTCCAAATCTCCTCACAATTTTTGACACACCAAAATTTACCACATGTCAAATTTAAGCTCATTTCTTGTCGCTGAAAATAATGCATAATTTAATTAAAGCCCTTTTGCAAAATTAAGTCATTCTGGGTATAATTGGGCCAAGATGAAAATTTAAAATATTAGAAGACAATGTCACAACTCATAAAAAGTGAAAGTTAAAAATAAGTTGACTCAAATTAAATTTTTGTAGGCCCGATTCGAGATAATACTCGTGAAGGAACACGTGACTCGAATTGGATTTTTCTGAATTTGCGATGGCCAATATGAAAATAGATTTAAAATAAAAATATTAACTATCTTTGTGTATTTTTTTGGCCTCAAATGTTATTTTTCCAAAATTTTCAAATATTTTTGTATTTTTTTTAAAAAAATTAAAATATATATAATATGAAAAATCGTTTTTTGGTCAAAATTGGTTCCCTAGGCTTGGCTAAGGTCCCCAAAGTTGATTTTTTCAATTTTATGAATTTTTATGGATTTTTTATTACTTTAGCAATAGAAAAAATGATTAAAAATCAGGTGTCAACAGCATACATTATAATCAACTATAATAGTCTATTTCCCACCTAATGTTTTGAATTAGCAAGCGGACAACTCAAAAGTACCAAAACTTTTCAACAAGTTTTGGAAATTTTTAAAGACTCCTTGGATGACCATAATGGCCAATCAAAACTTTCTTCTTCTTTTTTGGTCTCATTGGGATCAAAGAATCAAGTCTCTAAACTATTACAAAATGTTATGATCATATAGAAGTTTTATTTTTTTGTGCAACTGGGTTCCTAGCATGCACAGAATCATTCACAAAAGAATACGAGAGTTTTTCTCATGTGCTTCAAGCAAGAAACAAAGTTGGCTGGCTCCCATTGAAATTAAATATAATTGTTTATTTCCCACCTAATGTTCTGCATTAGCAAGTGGACAACGTTAAAGGTGCCAAGACTTTTCAACAAGTTTTGGAAATTTTTAAAGACTCCTTGGATGACCATAATGGCCAACAAAGCTTTTTTTTTTTTTTTGGTCTCCTTGGGTCAAGGAATCAAGTCTCTAAAATATTACAAAATGTTATGATCATATTGTCACACATATCCAAATTTTATTTTTTGTTGAATTGGGTTCCTAACATGCGCAAAATCTTTCACAAAAGAATAAGAGTGTTTTCCTCGTGTGCTTCAAGGAAGAAACGAAGTTGGCTGGCACCTATTGAAATCAATATAATTGTTTATTTCCCACCTAATATTCTACATTAGCAAGTGGACACCATTAAAGGTGCCAAGACTTCTCAACAAGTTTTGCCAATTTTTAAAGACTCCTTGGATGACCATAATGGCCAATGAATTTTTTTTTTTTGGGTCTCCTTGGAATCAAGGACTCAATTCTCTAAGAGTCTGCATGGCAACCATTCTGATTCTTTGATTCTATTCACGAGGACAAAAAAAAAGAATTATGTTTGGTAATGTAAATTATTCTGATTCTAATTTTGTTCCCAAAAATAGTTTTCGAGCAAAAATAAGAACAAAAAAAATTGATTTTCAAAAAAAAGAACCATTTTTGAGAACTAATCTCGTATCTCTCACTTTTTCCTTTCAATTCTCTCATCACTTTTACCTTGGCCTAAAATGGAATGATACATTTCAAAGAAAAATATGTGGATAATAAAAATAAATAAATATACAAATAAATTTAAAAAAAAATGGAAGAAATTCTAAAAAATAAGAAAATTTTTAGAAAATTTCTAAAAAAAGAAGAAGCTTATATTAGGCTAGTTTGGTATCATTTTCATAAACTTGGGCATAGATTCCCTAGATTTCATAGATTTTATTCTTTTTTAGAAAAATCATAAATACCTTTGAAATTAAACTCGAACAATATTTATCTAAGCCCTTAGTGCTTCATTAGGTTTTATGATATGATTTATGAATGCCATAATTTCTTGATTGTGCACTTGATTTTATTGGTTGTAATTTGCCTAGGCTTAGATACTTTAGACTTAATCTAGTTTTAGAAAATTAAAAAAAAAAGAGACAAAAATAACCTGCATAAACACTTAGCATTGGCTTACCTCGTAGGTTTTAAAATGAATTGAAAATTTGCATGAAACATGTATAAAAAACACTCAACTTCGATACCAAAATGGCGTGACATAACCTAATTCCCATACGCTAGATTTTTCTGGTTACATAGAATCAAACGGCTTCTACCAACTGCTCGATAAGATTTTCGATCTACCTTCCTCAAGGACTAGTGGAATCACCATTTGCATGTACACGTACACATGCCACCGATCACACTAAAATCGAATCTAATATTCCCCTTTTTCCATTAGGTATAAGCTTGGAAGGACAAAAGCTAATCTGAAATCACACTCTAACTTAACATAGTCTCTCCTTTTTTAAGCTTAAAATGACTCGTTATGGACACATCAATTAGATGGAATAACACAAAAAAATGTTATATGTGTCGCGACCCTCTAAAAAAAATTTTAAATTTTAAAAGGGGGGGTTAACGGATTATTAGGTTAATTAGATTTGACTAACCTAACGCGGACCCTCCCAAGCCCTACCGAATCGCAACTTTGGTTTTTATTTAAATGATTTTAAAATTTGGAGTCGCCACTAATCGTTCTTGGTAGGTCGATTAGAAACCTAAATAAATTAGCGGGAGAACTAATTTATTCCTGCGAACCAGAGATTATGAGCTCGGAGACTTGGTTACACTAGTTAATTAAAACAATGCCCTTTCGGTACCTTAATTTCATGGATATCCTAATTCGGCAACTCAGACTTAGTTTATTTCTAAGACTCAATTAGGGTATTCTCTTTTGTGTTTTCACTTTTTAAATAGGATGCATGGATGGTATATATTTTTATTTGTTATATTTTTTTAAGTGTTAAAGATTCCCTAAAGCCGAAAGAGGGAGTGTGTTGACGACTTCTGTGCAGTATTACGACCTACTCATCTTTTGGGTCTGATGATTCAAAAATTAAATTATAAGAAGTACATGACAGTGAATAAACACCTCCAATGGGAGGCCTAGCATTGGCTTGGCTCTTCCCTTTGGGATTTAAGGTACAGGTATTTAAGTTGCAAGTATTTAAACTACTGTAAGTAAAAACCTCCAATGAGAGGCTAAGCATTGGCTTGGCTCTTCCCTTTGGGATTTAAGGTACAAGTATTTAAGTTGCAGGTATTTAACTAATATAAGTAAAAACCTCCAATGGGAGGCTAAGCATTGGCTTGGCTCTTCCCTTCGGGATTTAAGGTACAAGTATTTAAGTTGCAGGTATTTAACTACTGTAAGTAAAAATCTCCAATGGGAGGCTAAGCATTGGCTTGGCTCTTCCCTTTGGGATTTAAGGTACATGTATTTAAGTTGCAGATATTTAACTACTGTAAGTAAAAACCTCCAATGGGAGGCTAAGCATTGGCTTGGCTCTTCCCTTTGGGATTTAAGGTATAGGTATTTAAGTTGCAGGTATTTAACTACTGTAAGTTAAAACCTCCAATGGGAGGCTAAGCATTAGCTTGGCTCTTCCCTTTGGGATTTATGGTGCAGGTATTTAAATTGCGGATGGACTTTGTCCTCTCCATTCTGGGGTATGAATTCTTTAAAATAAAATACAACGAATTGATTCAACAATTTGAAATTTGTGCGCGCTTGAGAACTCCTCCAAGCCGATTTTGTGCTTCCATAGGGTTGACCATTGATATAAAGCTGCGGCTTCCTGACATAAAATAGAGTGAAATGTCAGTATACAAAATATGTGCTAATCTGCACCTAAAACCAGAAGAGTGGAAAGAGTACTTATCTCCCATTTTTTTGGGAGGGATTTCTATAATTGATTTTCGCTCTCTATGTTCCCAATATAGAGAGTTTCTTTTGAATTAAGAGGGACTTTTAGTCACAGATCAGTTGAGAAATCGGTGGACAGCTTAGGAGCTTGTCTGGGCCGATTTTTGCATCTCTACGAGATTTTTGCTGTTGACGTAGAGATATCCTTCTCCTGACATAAAATATGGAAAAAAAAAGAGGAGATGGAGAAAGTATATACAATTTGTGCTAATTTGCAAGTAAAACCATAAACAAATGAATAAATAAAAACACTTAGCTCGAATTTGCTTGCTCGTTGACGAGGAAGAACTCTTGATTTATATTGATCGATGAAGGAATTTGTGATGATAACCCCTAGCTTTAAACTTCCATCATCTTCAAAATTCTCTCTCTTTTGGTATTTTCTTTCTCTCAAATTTTTCTTCAATCTCCCAAAACTCTCTCTAACATCCAAAATTTTCTCTCAAAAAAAAATCTTTCAAACACTTCAAATTTTCTCTCCAAAAAATCCCATCCTCAAACTCACTTCTTCCTCCTTTTATAATCTACTCATCTATCTCCCATTCTAATTTTTCCACTAACTCTATCTCCCATTCTAATTTCTCCACTAACTCTTCTTCATTTTCATCTTCCATTCTCCATCTCTATCTCACATTCTAATCTCTCCACTAACTCTTCTTCATCTTCATCTTCCCTTCTCCATATTTATCTCCCATTCTAATTTTTCCACTAACTCTTCTTCATCTCCATCTTCCCTTCTCCATTCTTATCTTCCATTCTAATTTCTCCACTAACTCTTCTTCATCTCCATCTTCCCTTCTCTATTCTTATCTTATTTTCTCCATCCATCTTTCTCCAACTTCTCTTCTTCATCTCCTCTTCTCCATCTTCCCTTCTCTATTCTAATTTATCCACTAACTCTTCTTTTTGTTATTTGTAAAATAATCATTCAAGAGTTAGGTATTTGCACTCTAGTCCTTGAATTTTAAGTATTTACAATTCAGTCCATGAAAAAATATATTTCTTTAAGTCCAAATCTCCTCACAATTTTTGACACACCAAAATTTACCACATGTCAAATTTAAGCTCATTTCTTGTCGCTGAAAATGATGCAGAATTTAATTAAAGCCCTTTTGCAAAATTGAGTCATTCTGAGTATAATTGAGCCAAGATGAAAATTTAAAATATTAGAAGACAATGTCACAACTCATAAACAGTGAAAATTAAAAATAAGTTGGCTCAAATTAAATTTTTTTAGGCCCGATTCGAGATTATACTCGTGAAGGAACACGTGACTTGAATTGGATTTTTCTGAATTTGCAATGGTCAATATGAAAATAGATTTAAAATAAAAATATTAACTATCTTTGTGTATTTTTTTGGCCTTAAATGTTAATTTTCCAAAATTTTCAAGTATTTTTGTATTATTTTTTTAAAAAAAATTAAATATATATAATATGAAAATTTGCCTAGGCTTGGCCAAGGCTTTCAAAGTTGATTTTTCAATTTTATGAATTTTTATGAATTTTCTATTAATTTTCGAAAATAAATAAATAAAAAATACCGAAAAATACGAAAAATATGGAAAATCATTTTTTGATCAAAATTGGTTCTTTAGGCTTAGCCAAGGTCCCCAAAGTTGATTTTTCAATTTTATGAGTTTTTATAAAAAAAAAAATTTATTAATTTTAAAACAGAAAGGATGATTAAAAATCAGGTGTCAACAATATGTAATATGCAATATGTTATATAAGAGAATCAATATGAATTAATCTTTAATTAATTCGAAATGTAGGATGAAATTTCACAAAATCAGCCTCCCTGTTCTGATCTCCGTCGACTTTCTTCGTTTCCCAGAAACTGGCCTTCAACCTCCCCCCGGTAGCTCTTTTTACAGAAGCGTGGTTGTCTCCTTTGGATGAGAATACAGCTGAGAGGATCGGTCCGTTGATGGGATCCGATGGAAATCAGGCTCTACTCACCATCCTCGCTTTGGCTGTGGCAAGAGTGTAAGTGCTCTACTTCCACCTTCTTTGGATCTCTTGGGTGACAGATAATGCATATACGATAAAACTTTGCTCATGCACATGTTTGAAACAATCCAACCAGCTTGTTCAATTCTCACTTGTTGTTTTACGTCTGGATCAGGTTACAGGTCTGTAATTTTTGCCTCACGAACTCGAGAGGTGAGGACTCGGAGTCCACCTGGAGAACGGAGGATGGGTCTGGAGAAGAGGAGGAGGCGTTGAGGAGGGACTTGGCGTCAACCTCGAGAACCCACCATGCGTCTGGCGAAGAGTACGATGTGTTCCTGAGCTTCCGGGGACCGGACACCCGCAACGGATTCACCAATTGCCTAT
This sequence comes from Psidium guajava, assembly GCA_016432845.1. Taxonomy (NCBI): domain Eukaryota; kingdom Viridiplantae; phylum Streptophyta; class Magnoliopsida; order Myrtales; family Myrtaceae; genus Psidium; species Psidium guajava. The sequence continues at coordinate 30,516,448 of CM028229.1, read as the reverse complement.
ACCATCGCTTGAGGGATGCCGGAATCCGTGTTTTCATGGACGACGAAGAACTCCGAATCGGCAAAGAAATCGGAGGAGAGCTTTTGGAAGCACACGACAGGTCTCGAATCTACATACCTATCTTCTCTAAGGGTTACGCCGACAGCTCGTGGTGTCTCCGCGAGGTTGCACACATGGTACGATGCACCTCAACATCAGATGGGAAGAAGGAGGTAATTCCCATCTTCTACGACGTGAAATCTGACGATGTTAAGCTCAGAACCGAATTGTATAGAAAATCCATGTGCAAGCACAGGACGAAGTTTGGCTCCGATGAAGTGAAGCGGTGGGAAAATGCCCTTCTTGAGGTTGCACGTATAAAGGGATGGAATCTTAAAGGCAAAGGGTAAATTTCCTCAACTTTTTTATGGTTAATATGCACAGTACATTTCATTGAATGAAAGTTTGTCAAAATTCCCAAGTATAAAGCATTTGGACACTTTTGTGAAAGATTTGCATAAAAAGTTAATGTAACTAGACCGAAGCAACCTAGAACCCAAAATAGTAAATAGAAATGGCTAATCTTTTTGAAGCACAATAAATCGGGTCAAACCCAACCCATAAAAGGTAATTTTCCAATTCGTGTCGGGTTAAGCCAATATGACCCGACAGGTAAGAACATCTTTTTACTTAATCAACTATTTTATTTAAACCGTTTTACCACAATAAGTATACTTGAGTTCATGCGATTTTCTGTATTTTTTCTCCTCCCAGGGTAGTCACAACTTTTGTTCAGTGACAAACTCGTTCGAAATTGCTGAATTTGTAAGAGTATTGTAATGTTAATGTTATACCTTAAGAATGCTGGTTTTAAGAATGAGTCATTGCCCTTCTCCGACCCTTACTGCTCAACTATCCTTACCCCCAGTAGACTTAAGATAGGAGTCAGTTGGGTCAGAAGATGGGGGAAAAAACTACAGGATTAGTATTTTCTTTTTCTTTTTTTTTTGTTAAAAGAGTACATAATAAACATTAGGTAAGTGCACACACGATGCATCTATGCAAAAAAGGGACGTTTAAAAGATATTTTAAAAAAATATATTATGAAATATTATAATGGTTATGTTAACTTAAAACCTATATCTACGGACAAGCATCTCCATAAGAATAAGTTTGGCCCTAATGGATCGAATCGGCGGAAGAAGGCTCCTGCAGAGGGGAATTTTCCTGCGCTTTCTCTATGGAAGAAACTTTGTGTGTCCAAACTTATATCAATGTGGAACTCCATTGGAAGTTTATGGAACCCTGACTAAGATGTGCTCGGTCGAAAAACTTTTCTCAAGCCCGCAAAAAAATTATGTCAAACCAACCTGCACCCGAAAATGTCCAGTTCAACTGATTATAATGCTTAATTTCCTTTGTTTGAGTAATTGAAAGTTATATACCCACATGTTCCCCGGGTCCTGGAGTCTATCATGTCTTTGACTGAAAAGAAGTTTTAATGCTTTGCTGTAGCCAAGGACAACAAATTGAAGCGATTGTTGAAGAGGTTTCTCGTAAACTTAATACAGGACACATGATTGTGACTGAACATTTTGTTGAAGATACTGCTCAAATGGAAGCCATAATGAAATTGTTGGATGTTGGCTCTGGTGGTGTACGCTATGTTGGCATCCATGGTATGGGTGGTGCTGGAAAAACAACTATTGCCAAAGTCATGTTCAACAAACTATCTTTTCACTTTGAACGCTGTAGTTTCCTTCAAGACGTTCGAGCATCATCGCAATCTCATGGTGGCCTTATAGAATTGCAGAAAAAGCTCTTGTCAGATTTGGTCGGTCATGGGATTGCTGACCAAATTAAAGATGTTGATGGTGGGATCAAGATGATCAAAAAAGCATTAAGTGGTAAAAAAGTACTCGTTGTTCTTGATGATCTAGACAAGAAAGAGCAACTCGAAAAACTAGCTGGAAAATCTGATTGGTTTTTTTCTGGTAGCAGAATCATTATCACAACTAGGGACGAAAGCATCCTAATGACTCAAGTGGGCTCATCCAGCGAAAAGGTCCTCAACATACCCAAAGGAATTTTGTGTTATGAAGTTCATCAAATGAGATTTGATTTAGCACTTGATCTGTTTTACAAGCATGCATTCAGAAGTGACTTTGGTGTAGAAGAATATGATGCTCTCTCAAGAGAAATTGTTTGTACAGTGGGCATGCTTCCTTTGGCTGTTGTGGTGATAGGGTCCAATCTTTTTGACTGGGGCAAAGATTTGGGGCATTTGGAGAAAATAGAAGTATGGGATGAGACGCTGAAGAAGTTAAAGGAAGGTCCTTTTGAGGATGTCCGAGCTACATTAATGATCAGTTATGAACGATTAGAGTATAAGCACCAAGAAGTTTTTCTCGATATAGCATGCTTTTTCATCAATGCCGACAGAACTTATCCAGTTATCATGTGGAAGGATTGTGGATACCTTCCCAGCATTGCAATGAGGGTTCTCTCTCAAAGGTCATTGGTCAAAATTACAGATGATAATAGGTTTTGGATGCATGACCAAGTTCGAGACTTTGGAAGGAACATTGTGCTTCGTGTATATCCTCGCAAGTTTTGTAGGGTGTGGATCCATGATGATGCCTTGAAACTACTGGAGGGAAAAAAGGTAAACCGGAACTGTATATGTTTGAAAATATTTGGTGCGAGAAATTCTTTGAGTCTTTCTTTCCCATTTAAAACAGCAATTTGGTTAAAGTATGCATCCAATAGATAGTTTTGTTTAACATCGCTTTTGTCTTGCGGGGTTACATCTCTATGTCAAACCTTCAAGGTCAAAGGACTCAAAATTTGCAGTGAGAGCAAAAAGAGATTGCCTGATAGTTGGCTTTATTTTCTAGGTTCCAGCATATGGAAAGTAGCTCTTTTGAAATATTGAAAAATACAAAGGGCAGTTTCCATGTAAAATGAAAATAAAACTTGTTTTATCGAGGGCTTCAGACTAGGAAATCAGCTTATGTAGAAGGGGATGAAACAACTCCTTGTTAGGAAAAAGAGGGTACTATAGTTCTGGAAAGCGAATGTGGAGAGCTCAACCATTGGAGAAATTGTTTGGCAGTGTTTATGCGTCCTATCAGTTGTAGCTTTGTAATCTGTATGTTGCATGCTCAATCGAGTCTTTGATATGCAGAGAAGTGAAAATGTTGAAGCGCTAAGCCTGGATTCCGATGGCTGCAGCTGCAGCATTGCATCTAAAGAATTAGCTGCACTACCAAATCTGAGGTTCCTTCGAGTGAAAGGCATTGATTTTTCTGGTAACTTCGAGAAACTTCTTTCGGAGCTAAGATGGTTTTCTTGGGAAGTTGCGCATAAGGAATTTTATGCAGAGAGTTTTCATTTTGCTAGTTTGGTCGTGCTAGACCTCTCAAAGAGCAATATCGAAGATGACTGGGTTGGGTGGACCCAAATCCAGGTACGATATGCCTTCCCATCTATCTTTCTTGTATGGTTGATAGACTCGAATACAGTTCCATATGTAACGTTTGTAAACCTTGGGAAGATGAAACTTCAAGGGCTATTTGCAAACAGGTTTTTATAAGTTAATAGCCGAAAATGGAAACTTGTTCGTGCAGTGTAAATTTGACTGATAGATGGCAAATTTGAAACATGGTTGATAAGAAAAAACTGATTTGCAACAAATTAACGATGTCATCATCATCATCATCTGTTGAATATTACATAGCGACCCCCTTCATTAATTAGTATATTATGATTTGGGTAGATTCTGCGTCGTTTAACTATTGTAACTCACAAACGAGATACTATTTTCCAAAATAATTAGTAGATTATGGCCAGGGCTTCGATTTTACTGAATACTAAGTTTTATTAACATTACAAACATAATAATGATTTATCAGTTTGAATACCCTTGTAGCCTACAAAATGCGGTTCCTTTGAGAAGCGAGCGCGTTTGTCAACTGGTAGAATATGAATTGCTTACATGTTTTACTGGTAGTATTGGTTACGGATTGTATTAATAATTTTCAATTACATAGATGGTACATGTTTACCTCGAATGGAAGATTATACTGTTTTTCCCCGAAGGAAGTGTTAGAAGCGACCTAGTTGCGCATTTGCAGGTGAACGAGGAAGTATATTGAATTACCTAAAAATCTTGGATGATTGATATGTTTCATTCTTTTTAATTCCGCGTTTTCTTTTTTGTAGATGACAAAAAAATTAAAAGTTTTGGATTTAACGGATTGCACAAGGTTGAGGAGGACACCCGACTTTTCTAATTTCACATCTTTGGAGACATTAGTACTTGTTCGGTGTTCCAATTTAGTCACAATTCACCCTTCCATTTCTAAGCTTCAACTCTTAGAGACTTTGAATATCAAAGGGTGTAGTTCTCTTGGGGAGTTGCCCGAAGAAGTCTGTTCTCTACAATCATTGAAGGAGATCATCATGCCCCAAAATTTTCAACCCTTGAAGCTTCCGGAGAAATTTGGCAATTTGAAATCTTTGTTGAGTTTTACATTAAACAAAAACCCTAAAATCTGCCAACTTCCGGACTCAATTGGACAGGCGGCAAATCTTACTCGCTTAACTTTACGCGGGTGCGTGGGGATAAAGGAACTTCCAAGCTCAATTGGGGAGTTAAAAACGTTGGTAGAGTTGGATGTATCATCGTCAGGCTTAGTTGAACTACCCGATTCTATCGGAAATTTAAAGAAGCTAAGGGTGTTGAGCTTATGTAGAACGAAGATAAAGGAGATTCCTCGTACTATTGGAGGACTGGAGATGCTTGAAGGTTTGTATGCCAACAAATCCTGGGATTTGACTGATAAAAACTTGGAGGAAATTGGGAAGCTACTCCATTTGAAGCAATTGAACTTAGCATTCACTAGTGTTTCTAGATTGCCTCCAGAGATAAGTCGTCTCTGTCTCCAGAAACTTGAAGTGGGTTCGATTGAGCTTCAACAAGTGCCGGCTCTTCCATCAAGTTTGAAATTCCTTGCGGTTCAAGCTATGGACTTCTCTCTTGTCCCTGACCCCTCAAGCATCACTGATTTAGAACATCTGGATTTACATAGATTCAGCAGTCTGAGAATTAGATATCACTCTACTAGGCAGGACTACGACGCAAAACTTAAAGCAGCTTTGATGAGGGAGCAACCCGCCTATCAGCTTCCATCTCATTTGTCGGTCTTGAAACTCAAAAGTATTAGTCCGCTGCCACATTTTTCCAACTTAGTAAATTTGACAGTTCTGCATGTGATTGAATGTCCAATATCACACCTAATCGTCACTCCAGGTCTAATTCATTTGAGGGAATTGAACATAACAAGATGTGAATCCCTTGAGGAAATACCCGGTCTGTCACTCTTGAAGAGTCTGGAGCGCTTGGAACTGAAGGGCTTGAAGAGGCTAGTTGACATTCAAGGTTTGTCAGGATTGGAATCTTTGCAGTACCTCCTTCTTTCCAGTTGTGGTATAATCGGACAGTTACCGAATTTATCCAAGTTGGGTAAGCTACACCATCTAGAGCTAGAAGCTTGTCCAAATTTAAGAGCCATTGAGGGCATCGAGGGCTTAGAAAGCTGGGCGTTGGATAGCCGTGGCCACACCATCTTGGAAAGATTGTTGAATATCTCAAGATCGACTTGGCTTTCCCACAAATTACCTATGTACGATCTGTTCCTAAGTTATAAGGGACAAGACACTCATCATAGCATTGTCGATTATCTTCACAATGGGATGTGGTTAGAGGGAATTCCTGTCTATAGTGATAACGATGACTTCACTTTCAATGAAGGGATTGGGGAAGAGATTCTACAAGCATTCGCTAACTCCAATATCTACATACCTGTCTTCTCTAGAAACTACGCCTCCAGTCATTGGTGTCTACGCAAACTTGGCCACATGGTAAAATGCACGTCAGAATCCAAGGGCAAAAAAATAATCCTCCCCATTTTCTATGATGTGGAGATTGATGATGTTAAGCTCGAAACTGATTTATATAAAAGCGACCTAGACAGGCACCGGGCGAACTTCGATCACAACGAAGTGAAGTCATGGGAAGAGGCCCTAATTGAGGTCGCAGCAATGAGGGGTTTCGTCTTGAAAAATACCAGGTAATTCTGCTATTTCGCTGCTAATTCATTAGGTAAATAAGCCATTCATTTGAACTTTCCCAACACAGAGAGTTTCAAAGTTACTGCAATGCAACCCTTTTGCATACAAATAGTTGTCCACTCAAGCAAATTCAATCCTATAGAATAAGAAGTAGGTTTGTAATATCCAGCGGATCTCTGTGTTCGAACAGAACAGAATTTCGTACTGGTACAGCTGCACATTTTTTTTTCTTTTTTTGTTTTGTGATTTAAAGATCTTCAGGTGACTGTGGATTGAGAAATCAAATCGAACCATTAGACCGTCATTTTGGTAGCATTTAGATTTTTGGCTATCCGACTAAAATGAACTGCCCTTCAATTATGCATTGCTGCAGCTACGAAGAAGTACTTCAAATGGTTTTTGCACTGATCTTCAGAGCAAGGAAATCGTTAGACGTTGACTCCTGAGGCCTTCTTTTGGTCGATTGTCAAAGAAAAGGTGAACAGATTTGCATAGGAGTCAGACAGGTGAAGTCTCTGGTGTAATTTGAAGACTATCCTGGTTGTTCGAGGATCTTGGTGGACGCTTACTATCGATTTGACAGTCACTGTGAGCTTATTTAATCTGTCTTTATTTCGATGCATCACATCCGGTTTCTTCATGGTCTCGTGAATCTGGTTAATTTAGATTTTCTGGACGCATTCGACATTTCCCTTGACCAATATCCACCTCCTTCCACGTACTTTGTCATTCTTGCCATTTTGGCTTAGGAAATGCTGCTAGTTTTCAATCTTTTGAAGAATTTTTTGGTTCTCGAAGTCCATGTTACTCGAAGGCATTAGTCCACTGCCGTACTTTTCGACCTTAAAGAATTTGGCAAATCGGTGTGTCATTGGATGTCCACGCGGCATAGGATTAGCTTGAATAGGCTAGTCGAGTTTCAAGCTTTCTTGGAAGCAGATTTTTCTTTTTCTTTTTCTTTTTCTCTGTTCTGCGGCTTTTGTAATTTCTTTTCTTGTCAATCTATTTCAGATGTGGTCCTTCCATGGCACCACGTCATTGCCATTTGTCCTAGAAGACGTTGATAATGCGATGCCGTCACGTAAGATGGCATTCCTCAATAAAAAGTATATATGTGTATTGATATCTAAATTTTGGCATTCAATTTAACCATTCATTGCATAGAAAAATTAGGGTGGACTCTTGCCTCTACAAAATAGTATTAGGCTTCGTTTGTTTCACGGAAAATGACCTCTTGGGGGAAAATATTTTCAAAGAAGCCGGCGGCGGCGGCGGCAACGGCGACCGGCGGCGGGTGGCGAGTGGCCGTGGGCGGTAATCGACGGCCGGGGACCGACGGCGGCGACCGGCGAAAAATGATTTCCTCTTTTCAAAATGAGGAAATTACTTTCCATACTTTTCAAAGGAATTTTTCCATTGGAGGAAAATATTTTTCGGGGTTAGCCTATTTTTCACCCCCCAAACGTCGGAAAATCCGAAAAACATTTTTCAGGAAGTCTTTTTCCGTGAAACAAACGGAGCCTTAGTCTAATTGTAATATAGATATTAAGAGCATTTGCAGTAATGGTCAATTAATCTCATATAACTACATTAGCATTAATGGACTAAGGCAAGGGGCTTTTGAGCTTTTTTAAATTAATCTGCCTGAGCCTGCATTTACTGAACTTTTTATTAAAAAAATAATCACTTTAGTATCAATTCCGATATGCTTTGCTGAAATTCGACCTAGCATTTTTTTTTATCAATATTTGAAGTCGATGTGGCTCGCTTGAGGTCTAGTCAGCACTAAAAATATATTTAAAAATTATTTAAAAATAAAAATACAAACGTAGTTAGATTAAAAAAAAAATAGGTTCGTTTTAACACTTTTTTTTGTATGTTTTGACCATTCTATCATTTTGTGACTCACTACTTTTGGTACAATTTTATATGGTTCTTTTTTTATTTGGTCCCTTGCGGGTCCCACTTTCCTACTCTCTTTTCTTCTTCCTTTTTAGGCCTTGAAATCTCTTCTCTGTTTCTCTCTAGCAAGCGATTCTGTCTCTATGCCTCTTACTCCTCCTTCTAGAAACCTTGTCAGAAAGTAGAATCACATAATCCTAGTGTGTGTCTTGCATGTTCGACTTTGGCTCCAAAGCGAGAACGACATACGAGTTACTGGTCGAGGAAATCAAGCGGTAGCAATTTCCTAAAAACAAAAACCAGGTATTCCGGCTTTCGAGTAGCTTCCCTAGATGTCGTGGCTAACTCACATCTTCTTTGAAAACATACTTTCGAAACCACATTGATAGCCTCAAAAGCAAGTGCATCAAGTAGCTTCCTTAAATCGGCTACCAAATGTTATCGTCGCGACAGTGTTGTAGGAGCGAGACATATGTCAATAGCATTTTTTTTTTATGTTTATGAGGAATTATTTGGAGCTAGATTCCACGATAGATGAAGGTTTTTGTGCCAAACTCCACTCCTAACTCTTTCAGCACAACTTGGGTCACTTACGATGTAGCTCCAAACCTTGCTCCAGCTTTTGGGTGTCGAATGGCTTCATCACTTTTCCATTTTCCCCTAAAATAGGATAAAGGGAAGGGGAAAACAATGACAATAACATTTCTTTGAATAATTTGCTCCCAAGTCATGAAGAGAGAGAATAAAGAGACAGGAAGGTCATCGGTGAGCCCAATGCAAGCCCAATGCAAGTGCCAGCAAAAAGTGTAAAGGAGGACGGGATTGGTATCATCTATAATAAATGGAGAATGTCTGTTTTTGGAAGGATTGGGAGGCGTAGAAGGGAATATCATGCAAGAGAGCGAATGGAGAGACAAGTGGAAGAAGAAGAAGAAGAGGAAAGTGTGACCCGCAAGGAAAAAAAGAAGTAACGAAATAAAAGAGTTGGCAAAAAAATGAATCAGATAAAATTGTACCATAAGTGGTGGGCCAAATAAAGAATATGATAGTTAAACTACACACACAAAAAAACAAGAGTACCAAAGCCATAAAGGGAGTGAAAAAAGTGCAAGTAAACATTTAAAGATAAGCCCTTGTCGTCATCGCCCCACCATCACCAGCAACAACCAACAAGGGTTGGCGATGGTTAGCGGCGGGTGCTACAATTGAACATTTTCACACAGTCCAGGGACTAAATTGAACATGTACCAAAACTTTAAAGACCACACGGAATAAAGAAAAATTACATGGACTACATTGCATATTGAGCCAAAATTCATGGATCACATTGAACAAATTTAAAGTTTAAGGATCACATTACATATTGAGTCAAATTTCAAGGTCCATTTATGTTATTTATCCAATCATTTAAGAGAAATCATAAAATTTTGGTAGCAAGTCAAATCTTGCTAAATGGAAAGAATCTTGTGGAGCTTCAAGAGCAGAAAAATGAAAGATAAGAAAAGAATCATGTGAAGAGTGGACAACATTTGTGATATTTTGTATTTCGGGATATAGCATGCTTTTTCACTAACACCGACAAAACACATGTGGTTATCGTGTAAGGACAATCGTGATCACTAACCTCACACTGAAATTAAAGATGATAATAGATTTTGGATCCATGACCAAATTTGGTTATTCATAGGGTACACTATCATTGAAGAATGACCTCATAAGTTTGGTTAGCTACGGTTTCATGGGAAAGGCGCAAAACTATTGGAGAGAAAAGAGGTAAATGAGAAATGTGTATGTTTGAAAATATTTGGTATAAGATATTCTTCAAATTTTCCGTTCCTATTGAAAGCAACAAGTTTAACTTATCAAATTGGAGTTGGTGCTCCCTAGTCTTTTTTTTTTTTAAAAGGCAATTAAGTTAACCAAAAAAAATTTGGCATTATAATATGCGCCGTATGAAATTTTTTACACTTCTAGTGCTCTTCCTCCACCAAAAAACTCTCTCTCCACGAATGCACACTTCTATTGACTCACCAATTTCATAAGAAACAAAATGTCAACTAAATCATAGCTATCACTTCCCACAAACAATTGCCATTAGTCCCCTCTTGCAAACCCTTCCCTCCATCTCAGATTCTTTATATAAGTTTTTGTAATTAAGTTAATACAAACGTAGAAATGATAGAGAAAAGAGAATATGAATAGAGGTTTTGTGTGGTTCGGTCAACCAAGAAAAAGTTCCTTGGAAGCCTACATCCATGGGAGAAAACTCCATATTTTTTTCTTTTTGGGGGAGATACATTCTCCTTAAATAAAGAAGAGTACATCATAGTAGCTCAACATAACTTATGATTTTTATGGTAAATACAGATATTACATATTGGATCTTGATCCTCAATCTTATCATGATTTGGCAAGTTTATATTGCCAATCTCGCCGATATTGCCAATCTCACCGACACTCCCCCTCCAAGTTGGAGCGAAGATGTCTGATGTCAACTTGTGTAACAGTTCTTGAAAGAGGTTTAGTAGACACATCAGCAAATTGTTCTTTGCTTCGAACGTAAAGTGTTTTGATAGTTTTGTCCTGAACTTTCTCTCGAACAAAATTACAATCGACTTCTATGGGTTTGGTTCTTTCATGGAAGACCAAATTTGACGCAATGTGAGTTGCTGCTTGATTATCACAAAATAGCTTCACAAGACCATGAGATCCTTCGAAACCTAAGTCACTTAATAGCAAGCGAAGCCAAACCATTTCACATGTTACTGACGCGATAGCTCTGTATTCTGCTTCAGCGCTTGAACAAGCAACCACACTTTGCTTTTGTTTTTCCACGTAATGGGATTACCTCCAACAAAAGTACAAAAACCAATGGTAGACCTTCTATTAGTGGGACTACTAGCCTAATTATCATCAGCATACCCAACAACCTCTGTGTGATCATATTTCTTCATAAGAATGCCATATCCCAGACAAGACTTCAAATCCTGGATAAGACTTCAAATATCAAATATCTCAATATACGGTCAACAAGCTCTATGTGACCTTCAATAGGAGCATGCATAAATTGGCTCACAAAGCTAATGGCATATGAAACGTATGGTCGAGTGATAGTCAAATAAATTAATCGACTAACTAATTTTTGAAACTAGCCAAAATCTTGGAGAGGAGTAGTATTTTTTATCACTTGTTCCCAAAATCCATAGGAGACTCTACAGGTTTGGCCAACAATTTTCCTGTTTCTTTTAACATATCCAATGCATATTTTCTCTAAGAAAGAAACAAGCCTTTACTACAACTAGCAACTTCAATTCCAAAGAAGTATCGCAACCAACCCAAATCCTTGATGTTGAACTTCTCATGCAAATATTTTTTGAGAGATTCAAACTCTTGCAGATTATAATCAATAATGAAAATATCATCAACATATATTAACACTACCACAATTCCTTTAGATTTTTTCTCAACAAATAGAGAATGGCCGAACTCTCCCATTTTAAAGCCAAACATCACTAGAGTTGCACTTGACTTTTTGTACTATGCTCGAGGTGATTGCTTGAGACCATAGATTGCCTTCTTGAGTTTGCAAACAACTCCTTGATCTTCTAAGGAGTGATCCGATAGGAGATATATGTATACTTCTTCTTCAAGTTCTCCATGAAGGAACGCATTCTTAATGTCCATTTGAAACAATGACCAACCACAATTGACAGCAACTGACATAAGATCTCTAATAGTATTCGTCTGTACTACAGGAGCAAATGTTTCTTTGTAGTGTACTCCGTATATTTGGATGTATCCCTTGGCATCTAATCTAACCTTGTACCTCTCAATTGAATCATCACTTTTATACTTGATTTTGTAAATCCGTCAACAGCCAACGGGACGTTTTTCAGTAGGTGATAGAATGATATCTCAGTTCTGATTTTTGTCAAGGGCTTATAGTTCCTCATCCATGTCCTTCCTCGACATAGCTAATTATTGTGCTTCAAGAAAGTTTGCAGGCTCAATATTTTCACCTACAGCTGATAGGAAAGTTATAGCATCTCAAAACTCTACCTCAAGGCTTACTCATTCCTCACTCTCTTTTTAATCTTTTAATATTTTGATTAAGCGCGTGTGAAAATGATTTCCATCCTCAAACAAGTATAATAACAAACCGTGGATAGTCAGAAGAAAACTAATAATCAATAAATAGCAAATGCTCATTTTATTAATTTACTGTTAACCCTAAGAAATTTGTATTTACAAGCCCTATCTTAGGGCCACTTCCTACGACAAACAAAAAATATCGAGGTTATGATTGAGGTTAATGCTACTCCTAAATAAAACTACTCCATAAAGGTCTACGTTGATATCCTTCACTGAGCACCAGTAATCAATAGGGGTCTCAAGGTCTTCGTCCAAGTTAAAGATTGGATCCTCCACTTCCCTTAGGTCCAAAAAATGGTTAACAATAATGGATAAGATAAATCTCAGCGAGTTAACAACCTAAGCCTTGATTAGGAGGTCAACTCAGCTCAGATGCACCTAGTTCATGTAATGTAATTTAGTACACAACTATATCATTACACACTTATAGGCAACCGAGCATTGCCTCAGCATGTGGCCAACATATCTTAAACCATGATATGTAAAATGTACACAACAAGACTGAATAGTCATTAGCATTCTCATACTTAGTGGCAATCATTCGATTAATTACAGCCAATCGAATGTATGCCCGTACACACACGGGAGTCTTTCGACTCAATCGGACATTCATTCAATTAATTACGACAGATTGATGGTACGCCCATTTTCATGCGAGGGTTTTCTAGCTTAACTAGGTATTACTCATTCAATTAATTATGGCCAATTGTTAGCATAGCCGTTTTTCTACAGGGGTTTTTCGACTTATCCGAGCAGTTATACTTTCAATCAATTACGGCCAATCGAGAGCACACCCGTCTTTCTACGGGGATCTTCTGGCTTAACCAGATAGTTATCCTTTCTATCAATTACGGCCGATCAAGAGCACACTCGTCTCATACGGGCGTCTTCCGGCTTATCTAGGCATTTCTCAAACTAATGTCATTCTAATGCCAAAATGAAATTTATAAATCACATGTGATCACATACACGTAATTAAATAATCAAAGCTATACGAGCCAATTTATACAATAATTTTCAACGTAGACATCACGATTCAAGCATAAACTATCACAATCTAATATTATAAAATATTAATAAAAATAATAATATTAAAAATAAATTGATAGCTTATCACTTTAATATCAACAGTTTATCGTCTAAATATCGATAACTTATCACTAATTTAATAATAGCTTATTACTTAAAAATCGATAGCATGTCGTTAATTCCTTGATAGCTTATCACCTAAAAACAGATAGCGTATCGTCAATTTTTTGATAGCTTATCACCTAAAAATCAATAGCTCATCATCAAATCCTCGATAGCTTATCACCCAATGTTCGATAGCTTATCGCTAAATACATGATAACATATCTCTCAAATCATGATAGCCTATCACCCAAAATCATCATAGCTTATCGCTAAATCATGATAGCTTGTCACCGAAACCATGATTGTTTATCGCTAAATCATGACAGCCTATCGCCAAATCATGATAACCTATCATATGCATTGATAACTTATCACCTAAATATTGATAGCTATCAATTAATCATTACTTAATTAGCACTAAACACACTTAATATAATTTAATCACATCCTAATTAATTTTAGTCTACTAATCAAGAGATTATGGCGAAAAGTTACCCGACGGCGAATCCAAAGACATAGGCACGACAGCGGTGGCAACAACTATGCATAGCTTGCTTCAAAAATGACATAGGACAACGACAAATGATGGGTCTCCACCGACCAGCCTTTGTTCAACTCAACTCACAAAAATTCAACAACTTTTAGATCCACGTAGCTCTTAATCTTACGAATGTATAGGAGAAAACGAAGTTCAATTCGTCCTCCAAACGAGCTCAAACGAATGATTTCTTCTCGAGCGTGCACAAAAATTTGAGAGAGAGAGAGAGAGAGAGAGAGAGAGAGAGAGAGAGAGAGAGAGTGTGTGTGTGTGTGCTCGAGATGGAGGAGAGGGTTTCCATAAAAATGAAGAAGAAAAAGAAATGAGAAGAGAAAAAAGAGGATCATGGCAATTTGGGAAAGAAAGAAGAGAAGAGAGAGAAAGTGGGACCCACATATTATTTAGAATTAATGATTTTTATCTTATATGAAAATATTCAGAGGTAATTGAACAAAGGATAGGTTGGTCATTTGAAATAAATAATTAAGGGTACTTTGGTAATTTAGCACTCAAGGGTAAAATGATAAATTTTGCAAATGGGCAAAATGATAATTTAAAGGAAAAAGGCAAAAATTGTAAATTTGCCTTTAGGGACAAAAGGGCAAATTCACTTCTAAGGTTCGACCAAGACAAGGCTCGAGCGCAAATGGTCTTGACGTTTCGATTCGATAGCTTGATTATATCAACTCGCTTTTCCTTATCCAATGCCTTAAGATTTTCAATCTTCTTTTCAGTTTGATAATTTATCGTCCAATTATTGTCCCTCAATTCTCAAAAATCCAAAATTATTTATCTTACAAATAACAAAAATTTAGGATGTCACAAATCTCCCCTCCTTAAGAAGTTTCGTTCCCAAAACTTAGACCTCACTTCTTCCTTATCAAATGTAAAACCCTTATGATCATTATCACACTTAACTATGTGGCCTTACTACGCTTTCGTTGTGTACCTGATATCTTAATAACCAATAATCACCACATCTCGCAATCTTAACTATTCTTAGGGTCATTATCGACCTCACTATCTCAGACCCCTCTTGCAATTCCATAATGCCATCAATTCGCAATTCCATTATGAACCTTTCAAGTTTGTTTTCACCACTTCTCTAATTGCTTATTTTATGGGAATCATCACATCCCACAATCTTAATTGCTAACATGGATCATCGCTTACCTCAATGATCATAAATCTATTTGGCAACATTAATAGGCCACTTGCTTGTAATCACTCCATAAACGTCTCAAGTTCGCTTCTCACACTTGTCAATTCACATGACAACACTCAATGGACTTACTATGTCTAGTATACATTCAGGCAAATAATTCATTACCACTCAAAATGTATATATCTCATTCTATCAGTTCTCGATACCAAAACCACATGACATATCCAGGATTCTGTTAGCTACGATCTTTTAAACAAAGCACATTCATACCCCACCACAACACTGTTAATTCGTTGGCCGGGTAACTTGTATAGGTCTCATCACATCTCAATCCTACCTTGATCACGCAACAGGAGCTCTTTCCAATCACAATAGAGATACAAAGCAAACGCTCGACTTTCACCAACATCCACAATGTATTTAGACATTCTTATATCCATGGCATCTCATTTGCTCGTCACTATTCATTATCTGAAATGCAATGTTATGTATGTCATCACAAAACTCATTCCGTTTAAACTCATGACAACATTACAGATGTTATGAATAATTTAGTCTAAAACTATTTCACTTGAAAAACTAGAAAGCTCGAAAATCATCTTTAGATTTCATAAACAAGCTAAACTTAACACGATACCTAAACTCGTCCTTTTCAATGTATTGCTTGAGTCACTTCTTCGTCCATTAGCATCTTGAAAACCTGCCGGAGCTAGTCCTTATTCGAGCCTCTCTAATTCAGCGATCACTCCCCGCCTTCATTAGACCTAGTCATTACATGTTGTCCCAAGTCATGTACCTATAAGGAGAGTCTCGTTTCACACGTCTCATATCATGCTTCACTATGATTTGTAGGTATCCCATCAATCACACCCCATATCAGACTGACAATTTATCAAGTCCGACAACATAAATGATATGTTCATGCATGTACGTCTCAAACTCTGTAGTTTTAATGCAATGAACTCATGCAATGCATTATCGTTCTCACATCTCTCGTATCACCCATTCTACACAACATTAATCCCTTACCTTAAATCAAGCTTTTTGAAATCTCAAGCGACCATCAACTTCACAAATCATGAATTTAAATCCAATCTACATAAGTCTTTCTTCGTTGTTATCTTTTTGAAAGCCAATTCATATAGTCACATCGGCCCATCACCTAAGATTAACATCTAAATCTCTAAACAAAAGCTTAAATCCACATCTAGTGCTTTGCAATCACTGTTCGCTTCCTTGCAAATATCAATCAATATCAAGGTCTTTCAATGAGTTTTAATATCTAAACCATTAAAATATAATACAAATTTAAATCTATCGTCCTTAGATATTAAATAATCGCAATTTCATATCCACAATCTGTGATATATGCTTTGATGGTTACCCTATTCATAAGTCGTTACTATTTCGACTTATTATCCAATCCACCCGTCAATCATAATAGTACAATCTAAAGGCACAAAAATTAATAAGCCAAAGCAATAATTAACGAGCTTCTCAACTAAAAGGTAGTCCAAGATACTACAATCTCCTACCAATCACATATCCATGCATTTGTAAGTTTTAAACACGTGCATCCCTACCAAACAAGTCAATCACTAGCACACCCTATCAATCCAACAACTTGCTCTAGCGCACCTTATCACTCTACTGACCTGCTATGATCACTAGTTCACCTTACCACTTTAACGACCTACTTTGTAGCACCTCAGAATGCTACATCAAAGCTTACTCATTCCTCGATCTCTTTTTAATCTTTTAATCTTTCGATTAAGCACATGGAAGACGATTAACATCCCCAAACAAGTACAATAACAAGTAGGGATGGACATAAGAAAACAAACAATCAATAAATAGAAAATACTCATTTTATTAATTTACTGTTAATGCTGGGAAGTTTATATTTACAAATCCTATCTCAAGGTCATTTCCTACGACCAATAAAAGATATTAGGGGTCAAGATTGAGATTAATGTTAAAACTGCTCCATAAAGGTTCATGTCAACGTCCTCTGCTCAGCACCAGTAGTTCTCAGGGTCCTTGTCCAGGTCAAAGACCAAATTCTCCACTTGTTTTAGGACTTAAAAATGATTAATAAAAATAGATGAGATAAATCTGAACTAGTTAAAAACTTAATTCTCAATTAGAAGGTCAACTTAGCTTGGATGCACCCAGTTCATGCAATATAATTTAGCATACACAATTATGCCATCACACAATTATAGGCAACCAAACATTGTCTTGACACGTAGTCAACACATCTTAAACTATAATATACAAAATGTACACAACACGATCGACCATCAGTTAGCATCCTCATACTCAATGCACTCAGATGTCATTCAATCATTACTGCCATTCAGGAATTCATTCAATCAATTATAACAGATTAGGAATACGACCGTACTCACACGAGGGTCTTTCAGCTCAACCAAGCATTCATTCAATTAATTACAGCCAATCGAGGGCACACCCATTTTCATATAAAAATCTTTTAGCTTAACCAAGTATTACTCATTCGATCAATTACAGCCGATCAAGGATATGCTTATCGATCTACTGGGATTTCTGGCTCATCCGAGCAATTATCCTTCCAATCACTGTGGCAGATCGAGGACATGCCTGTTTTTCTACGAGGGTCATCTGGCTTATCCGAGCAGTTGTCCTTCTAATGAATTACGCTTGATTAAGAGCACATCCGTCTCATACGGGGTTCTTCCGATTTATCCGAGTATTTCTCAAACTAACGTCACTCTCATGCCAAAATGGATTAAATAAATCACCTGTGATCACATATATGTAATTAAATAATGAAAACTATACAAGTAAATTTATACAATAATTATCAACGTAGACATCACGATTCAAGCATAAACCATCACAATCTAATATTATGAATTATTAATAAAAAATACTATTAGAATAAATCGATACCTTATCACTTTAATATCAATACCTTATCACCTAGATATCGATAACTTATCACTAATTTAATGATAATTTATCACCTAAAAATTGATATCTTATCATTAATTCCTCGATTATTGATATCTTATCATTAATTCCTCGATAACTTGTCGTCAATTCCTCAATAGCGTATCACCTAAAAATTAATAAATGATCACCTAAAAATCGATAGCTTATCATCAAACACATGATAGCCTGTCACTCAAACTATGATAGCCTGTCACCCAAAATCAAAATAGCTTATCATCAAACCATGATAGCTATCACCCAAATCATGATAGCCTATCGTCAGACCATGATAACCTATCACATACATTGATAACTTATCACCTAAACCTTGATAGCTTACCAACTAATCCTTAATTAATTAGTACTAAACATACTTAGTCTAATTTAATCACATCCTAATTAAGTTTAGCCTACTAATCAAGGGATTAGGGCAAAAACTCACCTAACGGCGAATCTAAAGATACAGGCGTGACGACGGCAACGACGGCTACGAGTGTCTTGCTTCAAAAGCAACATATGACAACGACGGATGACAGGTCTCCACCAATCAACCTCTATTCAGCTCAATCCATAAAAATTTAGCAACTTTCTGGACAATTAGTCCTTAAATCCACATAGCTCTTAATCTTACAATCAATTAGGAGAAAACGAAGCTTAATTCGCCCTTCAAACGAGCTCAAACGAGCAATTTCTTCTTAGACACACGCAGAAATCTAAGAGAGAGAGAGAGAGAGAGAGGAGGGGCTTGGCATGGAGGAGAGGGTTTCCATGAAAATCAAGGAGAAAAAAAATGAGAAGAGAATCATGGCAACTTGGGAAAGAAGAGAAGAGACAGAAAGTGTGATCCACCCATTAATTAGCATTAATGATTTTTGTCTCATATAAAAATATCAATGGGTAATTTAGTCATTTTCATAACAAGGAGTAGGTTGGTCATTTGGTACAAATAATTGAGGGTACTTTGGTAATTTAGCACTTAAGGGCACAATGGTAATTTTACAAAAGGGCAAAATGGTAATCTCAGGATAAAATGAAAAATCATAAATTTACCTTTAGAGGCAAAATAATAAATTCATTTCTAAGGTTCGGTCAGGATAAGCCTTGGGTGCGAATAATCTCGACACGTCAATTCGACGACTCGATATCCCAACTTAATTTTCCTTATCCAATGTCTTAGAATTTTTAATACCCTTTCCAATTCAATAATTCATCGTCCAATTATTGTCCCTCAATTCTTGAAAATCTAATATTATTCATTTTATAAACGATCGAAATCCAGGATGTCACAAAAGTAGAAAACTCCAAAGAGATAAAATCATAGCAAACATAAGCTTGAATCTAATGGCGTAGATGACTAATATGTGACAAAGTCATAAGATGAATTAAGAGTTGAGATGCTCCGATTGATCGACGAACCGGAGCTATTCCTAGATAGGATTGGGAACTAAAGTAGCTGTGTCTTGATTAGAAGTGTTTCTCCCATCTTTTTGGTTTTCATCAATCACCAAATCATTACAAACAATAGTAAGGGAGAAAATTCTATATCAAATACACTATAATCATAATTGTTAGTGTTGTCACCACTTTTCTCTACTTGAATTTGATCCCTAGAAGTACAATACATGTGATTTTCATCAAACGTAGCATCCCAAAAAATAAGCACTTTTTTGGTGGAGGGATAAAAAGCATTTATAACTCTTTTTAACAATGGAATATCCCAAAAAAATGCATTTGTTTGCATGAGGATCTAATTTACTCCCCGATGAAGTGTGAACATATCGCACACTACTGAATACACAGAGATGAGGGAGATTGATTGAACGGCCAATGATTATTTCCATAGGAGATTTGTATTGCAACACCTTACTTGGAAGACGGTTGATCAGATAGCAACTTGTTAAAATCGCATCAAACCAAAAATATCGAGATAGGTTTCCATGAAACAGAAGTGATCGTGTTACCTTAAGGGGATAACAATTTTTCCTCTCTGCAACCCCTTTTTTTAGGGAGTTTTAACACATGAAGGTGATGTACAATATCTAGATTTTTTAGAAATGACTCAAAGAGGTGATTGGTATATTCGGTCTCATTGTCAATGGACAATATTTTAATCCGAGCACCACATTGCATAGAGATCATTTAAGTAAATTCCTTGAATATTGTCAATACTTCACTTTTAGAGGTAAGCAAATACAGCCAAGTAGTTCGAGATTTATCATTTATAAACATAACAAAGTACTTAAAACCTTCTTAAGATTCAATCAGTGCATTATGCCAATCTATGCTATTTAGTAAAATGACAAGTTTCACAAGAACTTGAATCTAGAGAAAAAGTATGATCAATGGACCGTAACACCTGATCTAATGGGTACCCATACACCAATGCCATAGTTGAGATGCTAACCCTTTATCTTGGCTAGCAACCAAAATTGTACTAAAAAAATCAAGAGTATATAGGCCCTTTTCAAACCAACCTTCACCAATCTTCTTGTCTTGAAAGATAACCTTACCGAGAAAAATTTTTCTTCTTGTCAAGAAAAATTTATCTGATTAACAAGACAATGTGCTATAGCAAATGAAGCAACAAGGAGCATAGGAGCTTGATGTTGATCTTGTTTGCTCTGATAGCATCTAGCAAGTTAATACGAGCATATAAATGAGAAAGAAAAAAGAATATGAATAGAGGTTTTACATCTTTGGAAGCCTATATCCATGGGAGAATACTCCATATTTCTTATCTTCTTGGATGAGATACATTCTACTTAAATAAAGAAGAGTACATCATAGTTGCTAATCATAGTCCATGATTTTTATGGTAGATACAGATATTACATATTGGATCTTGATCCTCAATCTTATCATGATTTGGCAAGTTTTAGCTTGCCAATCTCGCCGATATTGCCAACCTCGCCGACAGTTTTCAAATGAACTTTACCACCATAGAATTCTATGGTCACTACAATGCAAACTTTTGCACAAAAGCACTTGAGTACACTTGGGTGTATTTTCTCACGCTATGTTTAGAAAAGGTTTCTAGGTGGGTGTGAGGAAAGAATATGCATAGAAAATATATTCTTTGTGTTGGTTCGAATCCCTCTAATGGACTATGATTCTAGTGTTTGGTATATTGATAGATTTAGAATGAAGTTCGACTAGTTTGTTCATGTGTAAGATCTAGAAATTTATTGACCTTCCACTCTATTGTTACTCAAGCCTTTGTTTGGTCCACTGTCAAGGGAAAAAGAATTGTATTTCCATTCATCTTTTCCACATGACAAAATTCTATAGAACTGCATTGATTTTCCAATTTTGAGGATCTAAAAATTTCGTTTTGGAATTAAAATGGATTATTCTAGTTCTTGGCAAATTGTTTGAAAGACTAGAAGAAAATTAGACTAGCTTGTTCATGTGTAGGATCTAAAAAATCATTGAACTTCCACTTTCCATTGAGAGGTTAGTGAAGCTTATACGTTTATCATTAAGGGGGTGTTGGGAAATAGAGGAGCTTCTGAACTGTAGTGAAGGGTTAGTTAAAGCTTATACATTTGTGCTGTTTTGGTGCTTTCATACTCTTGTGAAATTAAAATTGTGGGTTGAGTTGGACTTAAAATGTTAAAGATGGCAAATCGACCTAATTCAATTGGCAATTTAAAGAAAGTAAAAGCAATTAGAATGGACTCTTTAGTTCTGAGAAAGTATTGTAACCAAACAAAGAAAGTCCCCAAATCCAGAACACTAATTCCTCTCTAATTCAGATTTTCTTTACTCTTTCATTCTGAACATGAATACATATATGTGACCAAACCTCCATTAAACCACATGGAGTCCAAACTTTCCCAAACTTCCGTTTTTCTTTCACTCTTTCTCATTGTACACCTCTAGGGATGCTTACTCCGTTTATTTAGCGAAAAACATTTTCCTCCTTTTCTGGCATTTGAATCACTTAAGAATATGAGTCAACAGAAAAGATTTTCCTATCAAAGCAAAAATTCAAGAAAATAATTTCCTCTTTAAAAAATCGAAAAACTATTTTCCAAGCTTGGAACCTCAACACTCGTTTTCGAGCTCTTGGCAGCAAAGCCAAATCCTCGACACCTAGGCCCAGGTCCCTCAAGGCTAGGCCTAGACATTGGCGCTTGTGCCAGGGATGCTAGGCCTAGTAATATCGAGGCCAAGCCCCAAGTCATCGGCACTCGTGCCCAAATCCATCGAAGCCAAAAAGTTTTATAAATAAATTTCATTTTTTTATAATTTTTTATTTTCTTTCTTTTTCTTTTTCCTTCTTCCTTTGCCAATCACTAGTCCTCGACAGCAGCCAGTAGCTCAACAACTAGCTATAGACGCGGGCAGCACCTATGACTCGAGCCTCGCACGAGGCTGGTAGATTCAAGCTTGCCTATGGCCATTGCTAGCCGGTCACAAAGGATGGAGTAGGAAAAAGAAAAAGAAAGAAAATAAAAAAAATTAAATAATTATTATTGTTGAAAAATAATAAATAAATTTGATTTTTATTACAAAATTTGTCCACATTAGTGTCGGCTATCTTACGTGAGACAGCCAACATTTACATCAACAATTTTTTACCAAACGATAAGAAATTATTTTTCAGTTCATTTTCAGTTCTCAACCAAACACCGAAAAATACTGACATTTTCCTGGATAATAACTTCCGAGAAAATATCTTCCAAAAATGTCACGTGCTTTGCAAAATAAATGGAGCCTCTCAATTATCTTTTCCCATTCATTCATTCATTCCCAGCAAACAAGAGCCTCTATTCCATCACATGTTTCAATGGTTCTCTCAGTTATACAATTCAACTTGTGGTAGATTTGCTTGCTTCATATATTGATCCATACAAAGTAGAGGAAATAACAAAGTGAACCAGAGTCAAATACTCTAACCCAAGAAAGAAAAACCAAAGTCGAATACCATATGAGTAGAGGAAATGAGACTGAAACAAAGCAAGCTTGATTTATGGAAATCGCATGGCCGAATAAGAAGTAATCCAAACTAAAATAAAGCTACGATATTGTGATGCCCTAGGACATGTTGCCTTTAGGTTCAACCCATATTTTCTTTTTTTTTCTTTTTCCCTTTTACTTAACGACATGCGAAAGCATAATCTTCTTTCTCCCAACAAACAACCACCACAACAATACAGCAACCAGGACTTTCAAGGGCATATAGGAAACACACTACTTGTTTATTATGAATCATTATTATTTTACATTGCCCACTAGGGCCTCCCGTACAAGTACATCATATTTACAAAACATCTGTTATGCTAAAAAGGGTAGGGTGACCTAGCGCCGCTATTGAACAAAGGTCTCCACCTCCTTTGGTACACCAAAATAAGGGGAATCAGCGGTGGCCATACTTACACGTCTGGAAAATGATGGGGTGAGACAACGCTCGGTAAGTAAGATCCCTATTTCTAGGATAAGAAAATAGTTCAACGTCTAACCAAGTAGAACTACTTGCAGTGTCAAGTTAATGGCGGATCATTAGCAAATGTGGTAACTATTACTTACTACATGAACATAGATTGTATCTAACTTAGAGCATGGAAATATAAAAGCATGAGCAAAGCACATACATTTCTTTATAACATTATCATAGTCCCGGTATCAACCAGGCCCTCTGGCATCAACTAAGCATCACAGTCCACGACATCTGGAAACTTCCAATACGAGGTCCCCTTGGCTCACCCAAGGCTTCACCCTCTACTGGCAGCATCTCAAAACTCTCCCTGAGGCATCCATTGGAGTGTAGCATCCCACAATGAAGACAAGGCATCTCTATCACCTCGAATGATGAAGGATGTTATCTTTGCTTAGTGATCACACATAGATGATGATTTACACGCGATAAGTATATTATCTTGAACTTTAGTGATCATATAGATATTGAGATGCATGATACATAAACATATGCAACATTTAGCTTGGTTTATGACCCAATCAAGACGGGACATAATCTTGTTTGGATTCAGTAACATATTGCTCACACAAATCATGAACAAACCTTGCATCCTTGTTTATCACAAGAGTTGCCAAGTCCGATCACTGAACCAATCACCTTAGCCTAAAACTAGAGACTTTACTTACCTCTATTTGGTGTAGAGTTGTGTTAGACAGGCCTTCGGTGTGGGCAATGGTGATGGGCGGTTAAGAGAGAGAGAGAGAGAGAGAGAGAGAGAGAGAGAGAGGAGGGGGGGAGGGAGGGAGGGAGAGGGGCAGTTTAGAGGTGCCGAAAATGAGAGGAAAGGGTCTATTTACAGGCTCTTAAGTCATGATTACCCTTTATAATTGCAAGCTAAGTGGTCTAATAGATTTTGCTACATGCCTATCTAACTTCAAGAGGTGGCTAGTCTAGATTTAGGTCCTATAATTACTTGATTTGTGTGGTCCTTAAGCTACCCAAGTGGACCAATAGATGCGTTCCAAGTTCAATCCTAGATATAGGTCATCATGGCCTTACTTAGGCTTAGGTAATGTGTCCCTATAGAATTATGCTATTTGTTGACTATTTTGAAGAGGTGCCAAGGCTATAACTTAAGTGTTCATTAGGCTTCATAATGACTCATAACACTTGGCCATTATTCTTCCATGTGGCCTCTTAATTTAATAGACTAAGATATGGTCGTTATGACCTCTAGATCCTCTTAAGTAGCTTAGGCACAAGAGGTCCAATAAGATGGACTCACTTGTCTTGCCATTGTGAGGTTTGTCTTATATGTATAATTACTAATCTTAAGTGGCGTAATAGAATTGTATTACTTGGGTAGTCTAAAGATTTCTTCATAATGAACCTAAGATTCTATCATGATGACCCTAATTGTAGAGATACATGTGGACCAATAAAAATGGTCGTTCAGCTTCTAGATTATGCTTACTTAAGCGATGATGTCATTAGACGGATATTTTCAAGAAAAACTCATTATCGGCGTTAGAACAGTCGTGGTTGATCCGGCAAAATAGGGGTGTGCATGGTCCGAACTGGTCCAGTCCCGACATGGAACCAGGGACCGGACCGACAGCCTCAATC
This sequence comes from Psidium guajava, assembly GCA_016432845.1. Lineage (NCBI taxonomy): Eukaryota > Viridiplantae > Streptophyta > Magnoliopsida > Myrtales > Myrtaceae > Psidium > Psidium guajava. The sequence continues at coordinate 30,491,419 of CM028229.1, read as the reverse complement.
CCCAAATTTTCGGGACCTAGGACCGAATCGGACCAAGACCGGTAGACCGGTTCGATCCCAATAGGACCGCTAATACCAGCTTCTTATAGAACATAGATAACAAAAAACTTCAATTGATCATTAATTTTCACCAACCTAGATAGTACTTTTGCACATAAGTGTCCATGTCAACATAACTAGGGTCCACAACGCCACACTAGGGAGAAAAAATTAGGGAGAATTAATAAAAATGGGTGAAGGGACTAGAAGAAAAGAATATGACCATAACTGAATGATAAATGAAGGAGTTAAAGAGAGCTTAGACCAGTTGATCACTTTCTTTAGCAGTATCCTCAGGAATAGAGTTGTGCTAAAATTTCTAATTTTTTTCTAATTTTATATTATGTATATTATATATTTTGACGGTCCAGTTCGGGCAGTCTGGTCCCCTGGTCCCCAGGGATGGGACTGGGGACCAGACCGCCTCCCTTAAGAACCGAACCAACCCAGCCGGTCCGATCTGGTCTTGGGCCAGTCCGATCCAGTTTGAACACCCCTATGACGAAGTCACTAGCACCATTGCCATTGCCGGGGTGGTCATCGGCGTTGCCCGTCATTGGCCATCCTTGATCATGGTTTGGGGTCCTTGATGGTTTGGGGGTCGGTTCATGGGTCAGTGTTTGTCTAATACTCATTTGTTTTCATTTGGTTATTAATTCAATATATGAACATAAGTAGCATGCTGAACGCGTAACACAGACACACACGCATACGCACACGCGCGCGCATATATATATATATATATATATATTGTATATGTGTTGTTAATTAGTCCTGCAATTGTGGACCAGGAAATGTGAACATATCAGCAGGTCCAAGCCAAGTTGGAGTGCACAGAAAGAAAGAATCTGAACTCCCCCAAAAATCAGATATAAAATTGATCGTTTTGAGTAAAAAACGAGGAAAAAAACAAAAGTGGGTTTTGGTAATTACTGTGAATCATCTATTTTTCCATGCTTTAAGTCGAGCACAACTATGCGCGGATGATCATGCCTATCAATGTCATTGGGCAATAAGTTTCTCCTAGGGTCCATTCGCAATCATAGTACATTAATTTCGTGATAACTTTCTCTTTGAAAGTTGACGAGACAATTTCTCTTGAAATTGCTGTCCCGAATGAAGAATGCAGATTGCCCCCGACTTACCCTTTTGCATATGATTGCTTAGTCAATCGTGCGACGTAGACCTCGACACCTATTATCATAATACATTAATAGGAAGAAAATTGTTCTTCAACTTTTGTTCACAAGAGATGTTAGATTCAGATTACCACATGTGGATATTACAAAGAAAATTGTTCTTCAACTTTTGGAGATACCTTACATGAGAAGGATGGTTGAGGCATAAAGTGTTTCATGGTGAATGCAAAAAGCGTTGGGATTTGGTTCATATGCTGCATTGATAGGAAGGCACGAGGATTTTTTTGTGTTGTCTTTATATAATTTCTTCCTCTTGAGGGGAAATTATTTAAAATGTCATAAAAATTCAGTCATAAGCTTTTTTTTTCCAATTGAGTGCCAATTCAATCCATTTGGTTGGCTAATATTGACATAAAAAAATTTTAATGATATTTTAATATTGTTTCAAAATTCATTTTTTAACTATTTTTTTCACTTTTTTTTTATTTTGCTTTTTTGTTAGGCCTGGTAGGAGGATGCCACCCACCGACCGCTGGACAAGGACCACAGCCCTCACCTAGCAGCCAACGAGGGCCACAACAATCGCCAACAATCAATGAGGGCTCACAAGCCCTCAGCTAGGGGCCAGTGGCTAGCAGGCTACCATCCCTTAAAAGAAGACTCAAAAATTAAAGAAATTTAAAATAATTAGAATTTGCCACATCAACACAGTCAATTAAATGGACTGAATTGACACAATTGTAAAATGCTTAGGACTCAATTGGCCAAAAAAATTAAAAATGAATTGTTACAATTTACAATATATTGAGGACTTTTTTTTATAATTCTCTCATTTCATTGTAATTAAGAGTTGTAACAAAAAGTTGAAAGATGTTAATTATAGTTAAATCATTTCCAAATATAGCTCTAGTTTAAGAATGAATCGGGATGAACCCTATTTCTCGATTTCTCTTTCTCGCATTTACTCTCTAGTTCATAGTGTTTGTGCACCTAATCCTAACAAAAATTAGTCAATAATTTAGTATTGAATTTGATGATCCTCAATTCTTTATCTTATTGAATTAGTCAATGTGTTTAGATTGGTAGATCAACTTTATTGGTAGATCAACTTTCTTTAAACGTTGACAATCCGACTAAACCAGATTCTAATTTTGCCAATAGCTATTGTATGAGCTTGGCAATATCTAGGCAATGTGAAACCTTCAATTATCCTCCAATGAAGCACGGGAGTCACTGGTATCCTCGTTCATACATATATGCTCACCTTGTGAATAATGCATCAACACATCTAGATCCTCTGAACAAGACATGTACAACTCACCTGTACAGAATTTAACTAAATAGGAAGCAAATTCACTATTTTCTTTTCTTTCGCAACAAATCAAAAGAAGGCTTCAGGAGTGGGCATTAACAATTTCAATTCTTTCAAAACCTTTAAAACAACCATCTTAACTTGTTCTCCAATCCTGCAACAACGCACACGCGAAGGACAAATTATTTCAGTCGGACAGGCAGAAATTAAAATGATATGAAAACGACAATATAATTGTTGATTTGATGTCTCAAACAACTCTAACCTCACGATTTTTAACTCAGCACCCAAAAGATCAGTAGAAAACAAAATAGTCGATAAAGATGTGCGGCTGTACCGCCATGCAATTCCATTAGAAATTAAGTTACGCTAGAATTCAGGAACCAATGCAAACTAGCCACTCTTGGTGGAATGGACGGAATTGGATCTATCTGACATGACATGTCAATTGCAGCAGAAAATAACTGGTATTAGATGTGGGTTCCCAGAAAAATCTTGAGAAACTAGGGCATCTTCTTATTAGCTATTTCTAGAGTGGGAGTGTTATACAAACATGTGATCAAAAGAGGTGCTCCTCTTTCCTTGAGCATTTTCTTCATGCCTAAATTTCAAGTAGTACTAATCTTCCTTTAAAACAAAACATGTTCTTACATTCGCAGGACAAAGATATCTCCACTTTTCAGATAACCCAATAAGTGCACAAGTTATTACTTAAAGATGTCCGCCATTTCGCCCATACAAACTCACGGGTCATTTGACGTGGTTAACGTGGGGGTGTTGGAACCGAACCGGAAAACCGAACCGAAACCGAAACCGAACCGAAATTTCATGTATTTTCGGTTTGGTTCGGTTTTTTCGGATAATGAAAGAATAACCGATTTTTTTTTCGGTTCGGTTTATTTTTGCTTCGGTTCAGTTCGGTTAACCGAATCATAGGATTTCCCCGAGATGATATGGAATCCCGCTCTGAATTGTCTTGCGTCTGCTTAACTTGTTCACACGCCCAATCATAAGTCAGATGGTGCGCGAGCTGTCAAACTTAACCGAAAAGTTCTACAATGTCCTTCAAGTTAATAAGGAAGACGATCTAAGCGTGAAGACTCTTGGGAAATGGGAACAAAACTAGGTAAAGAGAAGAGAACAGATGACTCTGGCTACATGACCAGCTATCGACTTAGGGGGGGGGAAAAGATTTACAGAGCGTACACTAGTGCATTATGCAGCTCAGGTAACGATGAAGAACAAATTTGACGGTCATTTCCGGAAAGAAATTGCTAAGCAAGAGATCCCGAATCTTAAGACCTTCCTAAAGCTCGACCAAAACACTCCGATCGAAGAACAGAGGGTTTCGAGCAAAATACTCCGGCGGTCGAACCCAAATCAAACACAAACGGAAACTACTACCTTCCGATTGGCGAACGCGAGGAGATCCTCCGGCACGGGCTTGAGCTTCTTGTACACAGGGCCCACAACGGCCGTCACGGCTCCCTCGACGGTCGACACCGCCGATCTCAAAGGTCCGCAGTTGCGCTTCGCTCGGTCATACAGGTTGGACACGAAGACCAGGGCTGAAACCACAGTCAGCCTGATGAACCCGAGGTGGTTCAGCCGGCGACCGGTCATGGTCTCATAGTTCTCGACCTCCATCTGGTTCATCAACAAACCGGAGACCAGCCACGAGCTCAAGTCACGAGCGAAGTAGGAAGGACGGAGAAGAAGCAGATTCGGCGCGATGGGCAATGATTACCTTCAGCTGTGCGCACGAACCAGAGAAATGAATTTACGTTGACGATTACCTTCAGCTATACCTTGAACCCCAATTTATGCTATGACAAAAATAAAATAAAATCAAGAAATGAATTTGGGTTGGGTTTTATGCGTTTGCGAGCGAAAATCAAAAATCTGAACCGAACCGTACTGTACCGAACCAAATTTTTTATTCGATTTATTCGGTTTGGTTCACTTACTTATCCTATCGGTTCGGTTCGGTTCGGTTCGGTTACCGAACCGAAACGAACCTTTGACACCCCTAGTTAATGGCATGGACATGTAAATTAGACATGTCAACAAGGCAAATGTCAGCAAGGCAAAACAACGTATTTCTCACTAATGAATAACGACATCGACTCGACCAAAACAAAATATAACAACGCCATTTTTAGACTGAATCAATGACTAATCGGTTTCAATGAGGGAAGAGAGCGAAAACAAGCAGCCCTAAATTGAAAGAGTAAAGGTTCTCCGACCGAGTTCTTTTTGCCCCCAACAGAAAATTAGTGTTTCAATTCAACTATTTTGAGCGAATTCATCACCTAGAATGGACGAACAATTTCCCGGTAGGTTTTTTAATCCCTCAAGTAGAAATCATACATACTTTTTGGGTCTTTCGATGTAAGGATCTTTTTGTGTCGTGGACATAAATTCATTCATTTTTTTGGTATTTGGCCTTCAAAATGCTAGGACACCCACTCTTCGTTTTTTAACTGAAGATCAGTACTCTCAAAGAATAAGAATCTAACTGAGCGTACGGCTACTTGGCTGCAAAAGGCTGTATTGCAGTAATTCTTTCGTTTCCTTGGGTCACTGGCCATCGGCCGGGAGTTTCGGATTTAATACCGATATTTTAGCAACAAATCCAATAAATCTAAGTGTAGTCCTTGGTGTATTGATCTTTTTTGGAAAGGGAGTGTGTGCGAGTTGTTTATTTCAAGAATTGGTCCGATTGGGTTTTTAAACTTTTCGGTGTATTTTTTTACATGTATAAATATAGCACGATGAAAATAGACAGAGATAGAAAAAAAAAAAGAAAAATGGAATTGTTTGACCAATACCAATAGATGTCTTTCACATTCAACTAGAGAAATGAATTCAAACTATATATGGTGTTTAAGTAAACGGCGAATCCAACGATCTCTGAACTTAGTTTAATGAGTAATATCATTCTTAAATTTTTAATTCATTCAATGTGATCTCTGAACTTTTGTCCGATTTGCAATGTAATCCCTGAACTTTTAATGTGTTCAATATTCAATTGAGCCCCTAAAGTTTAAAATATTTTATATAGATTGGTACTACATTGAACATTTACTAATAGTTTAAAGACCATATTAAACAAATTAAAAGTCTAAGTGTGCAGTGGGCTAAAGCTCAAAGAGCACATTATACATATTAAAAGTTCATGGACGACATTGCGCATTGAGCCAAATTTCAAAAACCATTTATACTCATATCACTTGAGTCAATTCAATGACTTATGTTGTTTTAATTGAAGGAAATGGAAGCGCTTACCCTCTATATTTCGTCACTTCGAATCTCTTGATATGTGCGACCTTTCTTAGAGCCTCTTCCCATGCCCTCACTTCATCGCAGTGGAAATTCTTCTGGTGCTTGCCTAGGGCGCTTCTGTATAAATCGCTTTCAAGCCCAACATCATGAATATTGACGTCATAGAAAATGGGGAGGATTCTTTTGTCGACATTCAACTTTGACATGCATTTTTACCATGTGGGAAAGTGCACGGAGATGCCACGGACTGGAAGCGTAAATCGAACGAAAGATGGTGTATGTAGATAGGAGAGGCATCGATTGCTCGCTCAATCTGTTCATCAATTCCACCATCAAAACTCAATTCATGATTGTCTCTACAAACAGAAATTCCACGATCAAGCAGCCCACAGCAAAGGTAATCCGCAAAGCCATGATCAGTGTCTTGTTCCATAAAACTGAGGAACACATCGTACGAAGGTATTTTGTGGCAAAGCCAGGTCGTTCTTGAGATATCCAACAATCTTTCCAGGACGATGTGACCCCGATCCAACTTCCAGCTTTCTAAGCCCTCGACTCCCTCAAATGCTCTTAAGTTAGGACAATCTTCTAGCTCGACATGTTGTAGCTTATTTAACTTCGATAAGTTGGGTAATCCTCCAATTAAATGACAACTGGAAAGATGGAGGTACTGCAATGATACCACTTCTGATAAACCCTGAATCTCAACTAGCCTATTCAACCTGTTCAAAACCATCCACTCTAGCCGCTTCAAGACTGACAGACCAGGTATTTGCTCAAGGAATTCAAATGTGCTTATTTTCAGTTCCCGGCAAATGTATTAGGCCTTGAGAGACAGGTAGGCATGATATTCGAGATACAGTGACATGCAGAAGCGACAAACTTCCTAAGTTGGAAAACTGTGGCAGCGGACTAATGCCTATGAGTTTCAAGGCTGACAAATGAGATGGAAGCAGATGGGTCGGTTGCTCTCTTATCCAATCTGCTTCCATTATTGGCAGATCGTGGTTCCCAGTTGAGTAAAGCAAAGCAGTTAATCTATATAACTTGAGATAATCTAAATTGACGAGGTTTGAGAGGTTTATAAAAGATAAGTTACTCGCTTGAACTTTAAGGCGTGTCAAATTTGATGGAAGACCTGTCACTTTTCAAAGCTTAGACGAACCCAATTGGAGTTTTTCAAGATGAGAGAGACAACCTATCACCTCGGGCAATCTACCAACATTAGTATACGATAAGTTCAATATCCTCAAACAGAATAGCTTCCCAATTTCCTCCAAATTTTCTTCTGTCAGATTACAGCATTTCTTGGCATGGATCTCTTCAAGCATCTCCATTCCTCCGATAGTATGAGGAAACATATTTATCTCCGTAAGATCTATCCTCATCACCCTTAGTTTCTTTAGCTTTCCTATAGAATTAGTTAGTATGCATATTCCTGACTTTAATACATCCAACTCAACCAACATTAGCGACTCCCCAACAGCGCATGGAAGCTCCTTTATTCCCAAACACCCACGTAAAGATAACTGTGCAAGCTTCACCAACCCTCCAATAGACTTTGGAAGTTGGCCAATTTTATGGCGCTCTTCTAATGTAAAACTCGACGAAGATTTCAGATCACCAAATCTCTCTGGAAGCTTCAAAAGCTTATAATTTTGGGTAATGACAGTCTGCGTCAAAGAATGTAGATAACTAACTTCTTCTGGCAACTCCTCAAGAGAACTACACCCCTGGGTATTCAAAGTTTTGAGGAGTTCAAGCTTACCAATGGAGCAGTCAATTGTGATAACTTGGAACACCAAGCAAGTATTAGCATCTCTAAAGACACGAAGTTAGAGAAGTTGGGTGTCCTTGTCAACTTTGTGCAACCTGTTAAATCCAGGACTTCCTGTTTTTTTGTCATCTGCTGAAAAAAATTGGAATTAGAAAAAATTAAACACACCAATCACCCTAGGATATATAGCTGGAGGGAAAGTTAACCTAATTATCCTCATTTTATAATTCAATTAAATCTGAACGTAATTGCAAATAGCACAGCTTGATGAAGAAGAAAATGGTAAAAGGTTGAATCAGATCATGAGTGCAACTGCTGCCAAGTTTGTGGAGTACAAGAAAGATTACGAAATAGGGGTCCAGAATGAGATAATTTTTCTTTTTTTCATTTTTGGTTGAACGGAATGGGATTCGGAATGGAATAATTGAAGAAGAAATTTATCAACAAATCGGTTTACTCGGTCTAGATGACATGGAGGTCATACGATGAGACATAAAGTTCGATAAAAATGATGTAATTCTATAGCTCCCGCTCCTTTTTTAACTGTATTTTGCTGGTTGTTGTCAATGCTAGATTTTACTCGTGCAAAATAATTTCTGTTCCTAGACTCACGTGAGATCAGGAGAGCATAAAATCGTGTATATAAGAAAAAATGGATTCTCTACCCATCCAGTGCTACTCTTAGTGCCTCAATAAATCCCAATCATAAGGTAAACAGAATAAGACCTCTCGTAACTTCATTTGGCTCCACCCACCCCAATCATTTTCGATACCACTCCATGAAAGGTCCAGCCCGACCAAACCAGCAAAGTGAAAATTCTCCACATAAAACCCCTCATGAAACTTCTCCCAAGAAAGCCACCTTAGATTCGAAAGAAGATTTAGGAAGTCGCCAAAAAGATCCAAGCCTTTCGCCTGCAGAAACCTCAGATTTGGTAGAGCAGCTAATTCTTCCGGTTCAAAGTTGCGACCACAGCCATAGGAAGTCAGGCTTAGTGCTTCTACATCTTCATGTCTCTGCCAATGGAGACTCAAGATTAATTGAGTGCACAACACTTAACACTCTTATAGCGCTATACAGAATGGAAGCATATGAACACTGGTAAACAATTTCTCCAGCAAGGAACCTACCATGGTACACGCCTTTTCCCAGCAAGTAGACTTTATACGTTTTCATTCACACCACTAATGAAAATTTTCAGCTTCCATTTGAAGATATCTTTATAAAGCATTCCCCATTTTCTTCTCTCTAATTACATTTGAAAGTAATTTAAAAGTTCTTCACACAGCTAGTTTTCTTCTTACTTTTCTCGGAGGTTTGTTGTTTCAGAATTTCACTTTTTTCTGTTCTACATAATCTAGAAAACGAAGCTAACTATTAGGCAATATATCTGGTCTCTCTCCACCAAATTGAGAGAGAGCTATCTCACTCCCAACACAAATGGGAAGTTAAACAAAGCTAACTATTAAATAAAATTAAAAATAAACGACAGTTTCTCCTTTCAAATGAAAATCATGCCACATAATCTTTCATTTTACCTCTTTTCTCTCCAGTAGTTTTACAGCATCCTCATGAATCCACACCCTACTAAATTTGTGAGCAAATTCTTCATGGATGATGTGCCTTCCGAGATCGCGAACTTCGTCGTGCATCCAAAACTTGTTATCATCTATAATTTTTATCAAGGACCGTAGGAGGAGGACACCAATTGCACTGTGAGGAAGGTAATCACAGTCATGCCACATGATAAACGGATATGTTTGGTCCTCGTTGGTGAAAAAGCAAGCAATGTCAAGAAATACTTCTTTTTGCTTATTCTCAAATCCCTCGTAACAATCATTAATGCATCCCGGACATCTTTAAAAGGGCCTTTATCTAACTGCTTCAATGTGTCTTTCCATAGCTTTCTTTTATCAAAATGTTGCCCCAAGGCAATGCTCTGGCAATAAAGAGATGAAACTATCACCTCGACAGCCAAAGGAAGCAGGCCCAATCTATGGACAATTTTCTCTGCAAGATGATCATATCCTTCCATGGGAGAGTCTCCTCTGAATGGGTGCTTACAAAACAATTTAAGTGCTTGACCAAATTCCATTTCATGAACTTCATAAGCCAAAATTACTTCCGCTTGATTTAGGACCGCTTTGCTGGATGATTCCACTTGAGTCATCAAGATATCTATGTTTCTAGTGGTGAAGATGATTCTATTGCCTGAACCAAACCAATCAGATTTTCCAGCTAGCTTCTCGCGTTGCATTGTCTTGCCTAGATCGTCAAGAACAATGAGGACTTTCTTAGTACTACATACTCTTTTGATCCAACACATTCCATCTCCAATGTCTTTAATTTGGTCAGCAACCATAGAACCAACAAAACTCGATATTAACTTTTTCTGCAAGTTTATAAGACTATTGTGATGATGCTCGAACGTCATTGAGGAAACTAATGCCATCAAAGTGGGAAGATAATTTGTTGAACACAACTTTCACCAATATCGTTTTACCAATGCCGCCCACTCCGTGAATACCAAGGAAACGTACATCATTAGAGTCAACATCCAACTTCTCTGTTATGGCTTTTATCTGACGATGATCTTTAATCAAATATTCAGGCACATCCACATTTTTGGCTATAAGCTTAGACAATACCTCTTCAACAGCCAACTCAATTAGTTCTCCGTGACTGCAGCAAAGCAGAACTGCTGTTAAGGGTATAAATTTCATCTGGTTATGACGTTCTCTGAGTCTCTAGGGACCATATGGTTAAATAAGGCTGCGTATGGTAACCATTCTCATTCTCTAATTCTGTTCCCTGGAACAGTAAAGAATGAGAATCATGTTTGATAACTCAAATAATTCTGATTCTGATTCTGTTCCCATAATCAGTTTTAGAGAATCAGAATCAGTTTTAAAGTAAAATCCAAAACCAAAAAAAAGTTGGTTCTTAAAAAAGAATCACTTTTGACAATCACAAAACAGAATGAAATCTCACATCTTTCACTTTTCCCTTTCATTTTTTTCATCACTTTCTTCTCAACCTAATAAAAATAAAAATTAAAAAAAATTGGAAAATTTTTAAAAAATCACAAAAAAAATTTAGAAATTTCCTAAAAAGAGAAAAAGCTTAGATTAGGCTAGTTTGATCTCATTTTCATAAATTGGGACTTCAATTGAACTTCAGACATCATGTATTAAAATTTGTGTTTCATTTATGACATGCTAAAAAAAGAAATGTATTTTAAATTATTTTAGTGTGCATTGAAAATTAGCCTTCATTTATGATGAAATTTTACAAAATAACTACATAGTTATTTGACTTAAATTAAAAAAAAATTAGAAAGAGAAACAGTTTTTCGAAATATAAATTTTATGCAGTTATCAAACGCGTTTCTGGTTCTCCAAAACTCATCCAGGAACAGAATCAGAAAAAGTTATTTTAATCAGAATCAGTTTTTGGAATCAGAATCGTTACCATACGCAGTCTAAGTCAACCATTCCAGTTACTAATGATGGAAATTAAGCGTTACGATCAGTTGATTACGTGCACTAGAATTTCGTGCATTGTCACTCAGTTGATGTATTAGAACAGAAGTGTGTTATCGAGAACACGATATAAAGAAAGGACGAGGTCGGTCGAAACTTACTTGGGGAAGGTAGTAAAACAAGATTTAATGAAGTGGGAAATAGATTGGCATACGATCTATTTTAGGACGGAGTGGAGGAAAGCTATCCACATTATAGAGGGGGGGATTTCCTATGTTCCAGAGTACCCTGTTTAATTATTTATATTTATCTATATTTATATTTATATTTATTTCTTATATATATTTTTTATTCTTTTATTTTATTTTTCATTATTATTATTATTTTCTTTTTGGTACCCATATTTTTGCTTTTTAGTATATTTTAAGCTTTTCACTTCGAGTTCATCGACCGCCGACCCCAACTAGTTTGGGATAAAGATGATGTTGATGTTGATGATGTTGATGTCACTCAGTTGATGTATTGGAGATGCTTGACAATGTACGAGCCAATCTATGTGAAGCAGATATTCTCAAAGGAATGGACGAGATTCACAAAAACTGAGAAGGTAATAACTTTTCATAATGCTTAGATCTGCTAACTAGCATGCAATGCCATAAAATCCAAAATGCATGTACTCCTAAGCCAAATCGGGGTCTCGAGCAAAATCGAAAGGAGCCAAATAGCTAATCTTGATAGTTTATACTGTTTAGTTTATTTTCCAAGTTAAACAAGTTTTATTGTTGGCAAAACAAATGGTGAATAGATTATATTTCCTAAGTTCTCACTAGACCTATCGGACGGATAATTAGACCGGATTCAGGTACAGTTCATTCAAGGAAGAGTCCTCTGAATAGGCTCATAAATTGGATCAAAGTGAACCCTTTTTGCCTTACTCTGTCAGGACTAGCCATCATCAACTTCTAGTGCAAATTTCAAAAGAATAGATGCCGCAATACTTCAATTCTTGAAATTTGGAGAGGCAAAATCTAACCAAATCAGTAGTGCAACTATCGCGTTTATTAAAGATAAGCAAAAGGTTGAGGAAACTTACCCTTTCCCTTTGAGTTCCCATCCCTTTAGACGTGCAACCTTTACAAGAGCAGCCTTCGGTTTTTTTCCAAATTAGATTTTTTTTAAAAAAATATTGAGCAAATTATGGCCAAAAAATTATATTTATCAAAAAAAAATCCACACGTCACTCAAAATGCCGCACGGCCCTGTGCAGTAATTAGGGTGCTGCACTGAGCTGGAGCCAAGATTGGGCCCATGCGGCAATTGGGTTGCCGCTCGGGCCCAATCGTGGTTGCTCCAGCCTTTTTTTTATTTCTTATTTTTAATTATTTTATATTTATATAACTTTGTAAATATAATTTTTTTTTATTTTGAAGCTTATTTTTATAACATAATTATCAATAATTTATTAAGATATATGTAATTAATTTAATTAGTATGCAAATAATTAATAAAAAAATATTCATGAGGCTTGTGCGGCAACATTTTTTTAATTTCCTTTTTTTACTTATTTTATATCTATAATATTTATAATTATATAAATTTAATTATTAATTATTTACATACTAATTAAATTAATTACATATATCTTAATAAATTGTCTAATTAATTATTGATAATTATGCTATAAAAATAAGCTTCAAAATAAATATATATTTATAAATTTATATAAATATAAATGTTATAAATATAATGTAATTTTTAAAATAATAATGATGATGATGATAAAAAGAGATAAAGAGGCCGAAACCAAGATCTCTACCGCACAGGCCCGTGCAGCAATATGCCCGTGCAGTAGGATGGATGCCGCACGGGCATAAGCGACAGCCCAATTGTCACACAGGCCCAATCTTGGCTCCGGCCCAGTGTGGCACTCTAATTGCCGCATAGGGCCCATGCAGCAATTAAACTGCCGCATAGGACCTAGGCGGCATTTTAAATGCTGCGAGAGGCCCATGCGGTATTTTAAGTGCCCCTCGGATTCCATTTTAGTAAATATGATTTTTTTGTCCTAATTTAGTTTTAAAAAAAAACCAGCAGCCTTCCACCGCTTCAGTTCATTAGAGCCGAACTTCTCCTTGTGCTTGGGTACGGCTTTTTTTGTACAGCTTGACGTGAGTAGGGTCCACGTCGTAGAAGATGGGGAGTATCTTTTTCTTCCCATCTGATTTCAAGGTGCCTTCCGCCATGTGCGCAACCTCATGGAGACACCATGAACTGGTGGCGAAGTTCCAGGAGAAGATGGATATGTAGATTCTGGACTTGTAGAGCGCTTTCAAAAGCTCTCCCCCGATTTCCCTGCCGACTCGGAGCTCTTCGTTGTCCAGCGAGTCTCGATCCGCAGTAGAGGCAATCGGTGAAGCCATCGCGCGTGTCTGGTCCCCGGAAACTCAAGAGCACCTCGTACTCTGTCTAGGGATCGTCCCGTCTCGAGGTCGACTCCGAGTCCCTCTCCTCATCGACGCCTCGTTCTCTTCTCCTGGCGCATCATCCGTTCTCGAGGTTGACTCCCACGCCCTCCTCCTCTTCGAATTCGTGAGTGGCCTCAGAGCCCTGCCAAGAATTTACATAGTTCTAACCAGAGCGAGACCTAAAAATAGGAATGTAAATCGAACAAGCAGGCTGAATTGCATCATACATGTCCACGAGCAGAGTTTCTTTGCTTGCCCGTCAATTGAGGATGACGATTAGAGCCCAACTTCTCAAGGTGAAGAGAAGGAGGGAAAAGTCAACGCGGGCAGGTTGAAGAAGGCGACTTTCTGGAAAAACGAAGGGAGTCGCTAAAAATCAGACCTTGAAGGTGGCACAGAGACAGAGCAGGGAGGATTCAACAATGGAGGGCAAGGGCAAAATGTAGAAACAAATTCGTAAACGAACAATTTTAGAAAGCGAGAAAACCCTGGATCGATTACACGAATTTACGGTCACCGAAAACGTTAATAAATAGAACACGTACATGTTGACGCCATCCGTAATAAACCGTTGATTGCGACGAGATCCTAAACCGGCAAAAGTCTTCTTCCCCTTTTTCCTTCCCGTACGGCTGCTCGATGGAGAGAGCGTAAAAGAAAAACCCTACCGACCACCAGACATTCTGTCTTTTTACACTACGTCAGAATAAATTGACATTTATCCTTTATTTCTCTTTTTTTTTTAAACGTCAAAAGTCGGTTTCGTCCCCTTTTAATTAAAAGGGTCTGAAGGACAGGAGAAGGAACCTAACCGTAAATATATACAAACCGTAACCTATGGTCCTATCCATCAACAGACCATAGGACATAAAATAGCCTACACCCAGCCGTAAGCCACATTAAAATCAAACTAGATGCGCATATCCCAAACAACTTTATTAATCACATAACTTTCGTGGGATTTCATGCACCGTCTTACGTTATAGCCCGTTTTATAAAAAGTAAAGTAAAATATGACAATTAATGGAAGCCCAAACAAGAAAAATTTCTAACATTCTCCCACTTGGGCAACATTAATTGTATCTTCTAAGAAAAAACCTTTTCAAAACGACTCTCGGGCTATAACTACTGTATGGCCAATACAAAGACAACATCTCAAATAACCCCGACCAACTAAATCACTGGACATCGAACTATGACTGTCAAAGCATCTATCAACGATACAAGACAACCATAATCATGATACCAAGTAATCAAGCCGTCACGGGTCAATGTGGCGGTGTAGCCGAAATTACATCCTTTACGTGATCAAATTTGATGCTATTCCGATCGGTCCTCATCTTTCTGTAACTTTACGCCCATAATGAGCCAGAAAGACCTGTGGGCAAAAACTACCCCTTATATGTCTCACAAACCTTAATACGCGCAAACTTTACGGTGCTTTATTTGAGACAAACTTTAGTGACTAAACCGTCCTACTTAAGACTAAGCACCAAGTCTCAAGATTTTCTTTAGTTCCTGTCATGTGCACATGATATATATAAAAGCAACCGCATGCATGCAAATATAAAACCAGCATATTCATCTCGATGATCATCATAATAATTGATACTCAATATCCAACATAAATCAATAGTCATAAGAAACCAAATGTCGGATACAACATAAAGAGTATCTAAAAACTCCCACTAACCAAAAACATCAAAGGACTCTAGTACACCCATGTCCATAACATGTTTCTTAAAGGTTATAGGCCTAAGTCCTTTGGTCAGTGGATCTGCAAGCATTGACTCTGTACCGATATGCTCAACAACTATTTCACCTTACTTTACAAGCTCACGAACTTTGAGATACTTAATCTCCATATGCTTAGAACCACCTGTAGTTCGGTTGTTCTTGGAGTAGAACACCGCAGCGTTGTTATCACAATAAATAACCAATGGTCTAGCAATAGAATCAACAACTTTGAGGCCTGAAATGAAATTTCTCAGCCATACGGCATGAGAAGATGCCCCATAACATGCAACGAACTCCGCCTGCATAGTCGAGGAAGCTATGAGTGTCTGTTTAACACTCTTCCAAGAAATAGCTCCTCCAGCCAATATGAATATATAACCTGAGTTAGACTTCATATCATCAGAACAACCGGCAAAATCAGAATCTGTATACCCTACAACCTCAAGATTATCATCTCTCCTGTAAACCAACATGTGCCCTTTAGTTCGCTGCAAATACCTCATTACCTTCTTAACAGCAGTATAGTGCTTCCTTCCCGGATTTGACAAGTATCTGCCAAGAACACTGATGGGAAAAGCAAGATCTGGTCTAGTACAGACCTGAGCATACATCAATATGCCAACGGCACTGCTATAAGGAACATCTTTCATTGACTCTTTCTCAACGTCGTTCTTGGGACACTGATTTTTATTAAATTTATCACCCTTCACTATTAGCACTTCACCAGGTTTGCAAGTCTGCATAGAGAACCTCTTAAGTACCTTATCAATGTAAGTCTTTTAGCATAAACCAAGTAAACCTCGGGATTTGTCTCGACGAATCTCAATGCCAAGCACATAAGCAGCTTCACCCAAATCCTTCATATCAAAGGATCTAGATAACATCTTCTTTGTTTCATGCAGTAGCGACAAATCATTACCTGCTATCAGAATATCATCCACATAGAGTACAAGAAAAATAAAACTGCTCCCACTGATCTTCGTGTAAACGCACTGATCAAACTGATTTTCAACAAAATCAAAGGATGAAATTACCTCATCAATTTCAAGTACCATTGTCGTGAAGCCTGCTTCAATCCATAAATGGACCTTTTTAATTTACAAACCATGTGCTCCGATCTTTCCTGTACAAATCCCTTCGGCTGCTCCATATAAACGTTCTCTGAGAGATTACCATTCAGAAAAGCCGTTTTCACATCCATCTGATGTAACTCTAAATCAAAATGTACAACAAGCGTCATCATAATTCTGAATGCATCTTTAGAGGAAACAGGAGAAAAAGTCTCGGTGTAGTCAACACCAGCTCGCTGAGTGAAACCCTTGGCCACTAATCTTGCTTTATGACGCTCAATGTTGCCTTTAGCATCCTTCTTGGTCTTGAAGACCCATTTACATCCCACTGCCTTTTGTCTAGAAGGCAATTCAGCGAGCTCCCACACTCCATTGTACGCCATAGACTCCATCTCATCTCTCATAGCAGCCAACCATTCATCGCCTCGAGATCCATTCACTGCTTCTTCAAAAGTTGTCAGATCATCTACCGACTCGGTGCAATCTTCTCCAAGGAAGACAACGTAATCATCAGATATAGCAGATCTCTTCAATCTTGTTGACCTCCTCATAGGAACATTTTCCTGAACAACTAGAGGATTTTCACCAATATCAGCACCCATATCCTGTTCTTCTCCGTGTACATCCACTAGTGAATCGGCATTTTCTATAGGGACCACAACATCTGTAGTACTCGTCATCGGTGGTATAGGTATCACAACAAAATTTCGCTCATCAGATGAGGTAGTAGGAAAATTTTGTACATCTGCAATGTCATTTTCAAGAAACTTCGCGGTCTTTAACTCCACTACTTTATTACCCTTCAAGGGACAATAAAATCTGTACCCTTTAGATCTTTCTGTGTACCCAATAAAGTAAGCATGAACTGTTCTGGGATCTGTCTTCTTCTCAGCATGATTAAATAATCTCACCTCAGCAGGATAACCCCAAACGCGGAAATGATTAAGGGGTCGGCTTCCTTCCAGTCCATAACTCGAAAGAAGTTTTCTGTACAGACTTACTGGGCACCCTATTGAGAATGTACGCAGCTACCTTAAGTGCCTCACCCCATAGATGATTGGGTAAATTGCACTTATCCATCATATTCCTCACCATATCCATCAGAGTTCGGTTCCTTCTTTCTGCTACGCCATTTTGCTCAGGAGTATAAGGCATAGTATATTGTGGAACAATACTACATTCCTGTAGAAATTTAGCAAACGGTCCCATCTGCTGTCCAGAATCTGCATGTTTGCCATAGTACTCCCCACCTCTATCTGATCTTACAATCTTAATTGTTTTCTCCAACTGGTTTTCAACTTCCAACTTGAAGACCTTGAATTTCTCCAAAGCCTATGATTTCTCTTTAATCAAATAGACATAGCCATAACGAGAGAAATCATCAATGAAGGTGATAAAATACTTGCTGCCACACAAAGTAGTCTGGAGAGGTCCACTGATATCTGTATGAATAATCTCTAACAAACTAGAACTACGTGTAGCTCTCTTCTTCCGAGTTTTTGTCAGCTTTCCTCGGATACAATCAACACAAGTTCTCATATCACTAAAGTCGAGAGACGGAAGCAAATTGTCCTTTATAAGACGCTCAACATGCTCTCTCGATATATGAGCCAAACGTCTGTGCCACAACATTGAAGACTTCTCATTTAACAAAACTCTCTTGGAAGCAGAAGATTCAGCACATAGAGACTCAATACCATAAGAGGAAACCAGATTCAACTTATATAAGCCATCAAATACTATTGCATCACCAACAACTTTCGAATTCAAAGATAACTGCATTAAGCCATTCTGGAAAGAACAACAATATCCACATTTGTCCAAAACAGGAACTGAAATCAAGTTTCTCCTAAAAGTGGGTACATAAAAGACAATCTCTAAAACAAGTTCAAAACCAGAATTTAAAGGAAGACTAATAGTTCCTATAAATTCAACAGCAGCTTCCACATTTGTCCCCACTTTCAGTTTGCCTTCAAACTTATTTGGCATCCTTTGCTTCTGGAACCCCTGCAAGGTCATAGCAATATGAACAGATGCCCCACTATCTATCCACTAAGTATTCGAAGAAACATCAGCTAGATTAGATTCAAAACAAACTAAAGCTGATTGATTACCTCCCACATTCTTGTTCTTTTTCTTTTCAAGCCAATTCTTATACCTGTAACAGTTTTTCTTCATATGTCCCATTTCTCACAAAAGAAACACTTCACATTGCTTTTAGGTGTACTCTTCTGATCTGATTTACTGTGTTTCTGAGTAGCACCAAACTTCTTAAAAGTATGAGGCCTCTGAGTGTTACGAGGCTTGAACCCCTTCTGAAATTCTTTTCCTTTACTGGAGCCGATCACGACAAAAGCACTCTAACCTATATCCTTCTTGATCTTCTCCTCCTCAGCAACACAACGAGTAATCAACTCGTTCACAGTCCAACTCTCTCCCTAATTATTAAAAGCGGTCTTAATCATTCCAAACTCAGTAGGCAAAGAGCTGAGAATGCGAGGCACTATATAATTCTCTGGCAGATCAATCTTGTGGGCACTCAGCTTTGATTGCATATGCGCCCACTTCATAATATACTCCCGCACATTTGCAAAATCCTTGTAGTGTAACGTATTCATCATCTCCAGTAGGTGTGTAATCTCCGCATTATCAGAGACCTGGTATCGCTCTCCAATAGCAGCAAGAAGGGCCTTTGCATTATCAGTATCCGGCAAACCGCTGAGAAGATGTTCTGGAATCGACCTTTTCATAGCCAGCATACACATCTTGTTTGCCTGTGTCCATTTCTCATAATTCTCCTTCTCCTGGGTTGAGCTTTCAGCAGTGGGCACAACAGGCTTATCAACAGTAAGACCCATATCCTGATTAATGCAGCCCATAGCGAACTCGAGATCTTGTTTCCATCTCTTATAGTTCGAACCACTCAACACCTCAATGGTAGCAGCATTGTTGCACATAACAAAAGAAACTCTTGAAAACAGAAGCAATGCAACTATTAAATGTTATGAGCCATAAAATAACCGATCAAAGAAGATCATATAATCATGAAGAATTCTCATACTCCAATGTTCACTCTCCTTTAGGTAGAAGAAACACGAAGCAGAGAAACCTTCCCATGAGCATCTATGAAAACACAACAGTTTTCGACAAGTTCATCCCCTTTGGGGTGACAAACCGCCTAGACTATTATGTTCCAAGCTCAAAACTCCCACCACCGATCACGTGTCACTATGCATGAATCACTTTGGTGAAAACATACACAGCACAATGTGTTATAATAAAAATTGTGGGAGACAATCACATGCAACCTTTGAAGAACCATCACCTGTCACGTATAAGTGAGCCACTTTGGCGGCGAAACACTCATAGCACATTATGATATTCTTCTAATAAATATGAATGCATGTCAAAAATGGAGAAAGTTCAACTGTCACCGTAAACAGGTCACTTTGGCAACCAAACATTCACAGCACAACATGGTCCTTCCTCCCTAGGCTCATAACAATAAGAATTTTTAGCTTCTCTATTTCTTTATTCGCTTATAAACTCACTAATAAATTAGAAATAAAAAAATATTTCTGATCCCCGAAACAGAAAAAATTGCTGCAAATCAAGATGAAGTTTTGAGGGTTTTTTTTAAATAATTATTATTATTTTATTATTATATTATAAAATAATAAATAAATAAATATAAAAAAAATACCTCACGTGGGGAAACACCCCACTATCTAAGTGCACTATAAAATAATTATTATTATTATTATTAAAATGCCTCATGGGAAACATCCTCAGCCCTTCCTTTTCCCATCTTAATTAATATATATATATATATTTTTTTTAAAGGGAAAGGGAAAAGTTCATGCGCCCATCTTCTTGAATGGTCTTCACGTGGGCGTGTGCAAGGCACGCACCCATCTTCTTCTTCCTCGCGCACGGAATGATTCACGCAAACAGAAGCTGCTCGAATTCCGCCGCAAAAACGCCATTCGGTTCTCCTCCGATAGCCTACCATGGACCAAAATAAGTAGTGGGTTTTGAAGATCACAACAGTGCGAACACATAGGTCCAAGAATCTATAAAAACGGTGAAGAGATTTTCTCGGAATCGAGCAAAAATTGGCTCGGATGCAAACCCTAACCCGTGAACTTCCTCCACGAAATTCGTCTCCGGCGAGCAACCAAATACCGAGACACCTTAGGGCTTTTTTTCCCCATGGTAGTGCGACCCTACCGGTCCGAAAGTGGATCGCAACTCGCCGGAGTTCGATCGGAATCGGGCAAAACCTCTCGCGGCAAAAGAACCCCAAAATTCCGATTCACGCAATAATTATACTTCTCAGAATCGTAAATTCGTGTAACCTGGCTCTGATACCACATGTAGAAACAAATTCACAAACGAACAATTCTAGAAAGCGAGAAAACCCTAGATCGATTACACAAATTTACGGTCACCGAGAACGTTAATAAATAGAACACGTACCTGTTGACGCCATCCGTAATAAACTGTTGATTGCGACGAGATCCTAAACCGGCAAAAGTCTTCTTCCCCTTTTTCCTTCCCGTACGACTGCTCGATGGAGAGAGCGTAAAAGAAAAACCCTACCGACCACCAGACATTCTGTCTTTTTACACTACGTCAGAATAAATTGACGTTTATCCTTTATTTCTCTTTTTTTTTTAAACGTCAAAAGTCGGTTTCGCCCCCTTTTAATTAAAAGGGTCTGAAGGACAGGGGAAGGGACTTAACCGTAAATATATACAAACCATAACCTATGGTCCTATCCATCAACAGACCATAGGACATAAAATAGCCTACACCCAGCCGTAAGCCACATTAAAATCAAACGAGATGCGCATATCCCAAACAACTTTATTAATCACATAACTTTCGTGAGATTTCATGCACCGTCTTACGTTATAGTCCGTTTTATAAAAAGTAAAGTAAAATATGACAATTAATGGAAGCCCAAATAAGAAAAATTTCTAACACAAAATCCTCCTTGGTGGAAAAATGATCACATGCTTCGTGTGCACACGAGCCCAATCAGTACCGTACCTCTGACGTGGCAAGACCAGTGGCCCAGTCCATTCCGACGTGGAAATTCTTGAATCCCAAACTGCGTTCGGTAAAAATAAGGAGAAGGAAAAATAGTAGCGGAAGCAGAAGAAGCTGCCAGCTCCTTCCACAACCTTCCTGTTGCCTCCTCCCCAAGCATCAACGGATCACCCCACTCTTCTTCTTCTTCCCCTCCTCCTTCAAAAACTCTTCTTCTTCACTTACCAGTTCAGAACCTCTCGCGCTCCCTCAATGGCCACGAGGAGAACCACCTTGAAGCTCACTAAGACCGCCTTAGCCGCGCTAAACGCCGCCTCGGCGCCTCCAAAACGCTCCCCGGCCGGAGCAGCCTATACCCTCTCCCGCTCTCGATCGGTGTCCGGCTCCGCTTCCGGTTTGAGGAATTCCGTTAACTCGTTGACAGGTCCACTGCTTCGCGAAGCTAATGTTCTCGCTTCGGTGTCTGCCGGTGCCGTCAAGCTCCGCGGCGTCACTGGCTTCGATTCCCGGGGCTTTGGCCCTTCCTCTCCAGCTTACTCAACCGCCGCGAGCGCGTCTCAGGTTGGAATTCGATCGAATTCATTATTTGGATGCGGTTATTTTGTGATATTATGGAAAGGTGTGATTTTTAAATGCTTGGTCGCTAGGTGTTGGCTTGATGCTAGGAGCCTAGGACTATTCCATTTGATTTGAGCTTTTTTATGTTAGAGTTCGGAAAAGTGCTTGTTTTTGAAAATTGGGTTTAGAGCAATTTGTTTGTAGTCTTCTTCTGGTGTTGCTGAAGCTTTTGGGACTTTAAGTTTGGTGCTTTTTGTGTAATGTTTGTGATGATTGTCGCCTCTAGGAACGATCTCCCAAGATAATGCAGTTACAGAATAGATGACGAAATGAACTTTTCTCCTGTATCACGAAAGTGCAATACGTTTATCTGTTTTCTCAATGAATGTTAAATTCAAAATATCTTTTGATGGTTCTTTATAGTTTACGTTGGAGCATTATAAGCTGCAAATTCAAAATATCATTCGACGGTTCTTTATGGTATACGTTGGATAATTATAAGCTGCAAAATTTACCAAAATTCAGCCTTCAACTTCCCCATCTTACATGACCATTTGCTTATGAAGGTCCACCTAACACTTGAGTAGCTATTGCATTTTCTTAGCAGTGGAGGTGACGGTTCCTTGATTTTACAAGTTAACACAGTTCCTTTTGTTAAAACTAAGTGTTTGATTTTCAACATCCAAAGTCTAAAGCTGGTTGTTTAGTTTTTTCATGTTTTGGTGATGAATTTGTCCTGGGCATGTTTTGCTTTTGATTTCCTTCAAAGCACGAGATATGGTGGGTGGGAGTTTAGTGTGATAGTCTGATAGAAGGTTACTTACCAACTGAGTAAGCATCTCATATTGAAGAATTCTGTCCTAATCCCGTTAAATGTACTGGATCTTTGTGTTTAATACAGCAGGATTGACCTGGCAATTTTTTACTCGTCATCCTTTGGTCAGAATTTCTGGAAGAGAGATCGATTGTTTCATTTGATATGTCTTTTCTAATTAATGTACTTGATGTCCGGCTTTGTTTGTCTCAGACAAATCCATCAGAGTTCACTGAGATGGCCTGGGAGGGCATTGTTGGCGCTGTTGATGCAGCTCGAGTTTGCAAACAACAAGTGGTGGAAACTGAGCATCTAATGAAAGCTCTGTTGGAGCAAAAGGATGGTTTAGCCAGGAGAATCATCACCAAAGCTGGTCTTGACAACACATCAGTTCTGCAGGCTGTGGACGACTTCATATCCCAACAACCAAAGGCGTGTATTCAGATAGATGCTTGTTTTTCAGTTAAATTTGGTCTTTTTCAAAAGGTTATTTGGGGTTTGGTAACAATCTGTGATCTTGCACCAGGTTGTGGGTGATACTAGTGGCCCTATAATGGGCTCACATCTTGCCTCCCTTATGGACAATGCACGGAAGTACAAGAAAGAAATGGGAGATGATTTTGTTTCTGTGGAGCATCTTCTGCTAGCATTTCATTCTGATAAGAGGTTTGGGCAGCAATTATTTCGAAATCTCCAGCTCAGTGAGAAGGATTTGAGGGAGGCCATTCGAGCTGTACGTGGAAATCAAAGAGTAACAGATCAAAGTATGTCCTATTGTTATTCAACTACTGCAACGATTTTCTTTCTGAATCACACGATACTTATGGAAGGCGCCAGTTCTTATAAAACATTGCTTCCCATGTTTTCTCAGAGGTTCCTGTAATTGTTAGGACTTGAACAGGCTAACCATATTCGTGACATTGATTTCCCACAAACAGGCTAACCATTGTCTTCATAAAACTTCATTAATCAATGAACTAAGTCCACCTGGGTTGCTGTTTTGATGGGTTTCTACTTTCCTGATGGACTTCAGTTGTTCACTCTGTCGATTAGAAGTCCATAGGGACATTGAGAGTTTGCTTGTCAGTTGTGAGATGAGAGAACAGTAGTACTGGCAACTGCCATTGAACAATTCTTCATCCAGCAAAAAACCATTTGATTTGAGGGAATAATCATTGAAACTTTTGATAATATTGAACTATTAGAAAAAGATATGTTTTCAGAATCCCAAAAATGTTCAGGACATCTGGTCAGGGGAGACGAAGATATTGTCATGCTTAACTGAGGCTTCTAAAACTGTCTCAAATATTTCACTGTATTTCTGAGCTTTATCTCAGACCTTCCACAATTTTTCTCAGCTGAGTATTCCCTCTAATGTGCATGTTGTAGCACATTATTTGTTATTGTTCTGCCAAAGCATGAAGACCTTCTTTTGTTGAGTCCTGTTCTATTTCCTTTGTTTCTTTGACTACTAATGCATTAGTCATAAAATTTCTTTGGTCTCCTTCAAACAGACCCAGAAGGGAAATATGAAGCACTCGAGAAATATGGCAATGACTTGACAGAACTGGCTCGGCGAGGCAAGCTTGATCCTGTTATCGGTCGTGACGATGAGATCCGGCGCTGCATTCAAATATTATGTAGGAGAACTAAGAATAATCCAGTAATTATTGGTGAGCCGGGTGTGGGGAAAACTGCAATTGCTGAGGGGTTGGTTCTCTGTTCCATCTTATTTTCTTAAGATTAGTATCTTAGTACCTGATGTGTTGTTAGACTCTTTTTTTTTTTTTTTGTAAAGATGTGTTGTTAGACTTGTTCTTCTCTTTTTGTTAAAATGTTCGTGTGTGCCAGTGTAACATTGCTGTTATTTAGTGTCATATGACTAGTTCAATGTTTTTAACCTTATCTCAACTTTAGTCCTGTCTGAGTTATACTTATTAGGATCAAATTATTCATGCACATCATTTTTCTGATGGACCAAAAACTGGCTTCCTTTATTTTATGATGTCATAATATAGGAGACTTTGTTAGTGAAGATGTAATTAACCTTCAAGCTGATAGGGTACAGTGGTGTTACAGATATTCTCAAGTGAAACGCTCTATTGGATCCTCTGACGCGGAAGTGCTGATCTGGGGTTTAGGTTATTCTACCTATATAAATGTAGAGCTAAACTAGTTGAAGAGAGTGCTGGGGGCACTCAGTCAGTCTACTGATTTTATCCATTTAGCTAGTATGTAACTTTTGCTATGCAGTAGAGAGTATTCAGAGAATAGCCATTGTTAAACTATGTACATGTTATTGTCATTTTGGAAGTGACCATTTCTAGTGACATGGTTCCTAGTGTGAATGTTGTAACTTTATGGATTCTATGGTAATTTCACGAGTAATTCTCACTCTTAACAGGTTGGCTCAACGTATTGTCCGTGGGGATGTGCCGGAGCCACTATTGAACAGAAAGGTTGTAATTGTTGGCTGTCTGATCAAGATATGTTGGTTAGATCATAATGAGATTTTTCAGAGAGTTTTCTTCTAAAAGGATGTCTGCTTTACCTTGATCTATACAGTTGATTTCCTTGGATATGGGAGCACTAGTTGCTGGCGCTAAGTTCCGTGGAGATTTTGAGGAACGACTGAAAGCTGTTTTGAAGGAAGTATCTGCTTCAAATGGGCAGATTATATTATTCATTGATGAGATTCACACTGTTGTAGGTGCAGGTGTGTATCCTTCTTGCTTTTCTTTTCTGGTTGCATCTCTATCATTGTTATCATGCGACAATGGAAAACAATTTTTGGACATGCATGAAAAAGTCATTAATTCCTATATCATGTAATTAAACTTTATAATCAGGAAAATTCTATAATAATCAACATCCTTTCATCATTTGAGCTTGCTTTTGTTTTTCATGTGATGGATTTGTTCAGATTCCTATGTGCTGCTTTTCTTCTATTTACAACCACTTGCTGAACGCAAATTGTGTTGAAAAATGAAAAGTACTCGTGTTATGCATGTAGGAGCAACAAGCGGTGCAATGGACGCAGGGAACTTGTTGAAACCAATGTTAGGTCGCGGTGAGCTTCGTTGCATCGGTGCAACAACACTGAACGAGTATAGGAAGTACATTGAGAAGGATGCTGCTCTAGAGCGTAGGTTTCAACAAGTGTTTTGTGGGCAGCCATCTGTTGAGGACACAATTTCCATTCTTCGCGGATTGCGTGAGCGGTATGAACTACACCATGGCGTTAAAATATCAGACGGTGCCCTTGTTTCAGCTGCTGTCCTTTCAGATCGTTACATTACTGAACGCTTTCTGCCTGACAAAGGTAATCAAGAATGACACCAGTGTTGGATTGTATTTCTGTGCTTATTACTCCAGCCATTTTCCACACTGAAAGAGCAACTAATTGATTACCCTCAATTGATGATGACATATTCCAATTGAATTTTTAAATGATAATTACTGTTCCTTTTGCTGAAAATGACGCATCAAATCCCAAGGATGATGTGTAAAGACTGTGCAACTGCACTATTTTCTTCTTCTGCTGCGACGCCTAACTATGAAACTTTTATTCATTGTAATTTCAAATATGCAGTTGCTAGTAGTATAGTATTTTCTGTGGGCTATTCTTTGTATTTATTTCCTGTGGTCTTCTTCCTCTTTCACTTAATTTTTTCGATCATTATCTAGGTACTGTCTTGGGAGTACGATGTTGTTATGCCACTGTTTTGGATAACTCCATCCGATATACTTTGAGGTGTAATCGTCTCGATAAAACAGTCTAAAATTATAATGAGAAGATATTATAATTTATTCCAACTTCTTGTCTTGAATGCTTCCCTACTTTACCTCATTAAACCCTCATCTTTCCTGCTCCTTCTGTTGTCTAAATGAATGCTGTTATGGTGGTTTCCTTCAGCCATTGATCTAGTTGATGAAGCCGCAGCAAAGCTGAAAATGGAGATTACGTCCAAGCCTACTGAATTGGATGAGATAGACAGAGCTGTGCTTAAGTTTGAGATGGAGAAGTTATCTCTGAAAAATGACACGGATAAAGCATCTAAAGAAAGGTTGCATAAGTTGGAAAATGACCTAAATTTGCTTAAACAGAAGCAAAAAGAAGTGGCAGAGCAGTGGGAAAGTGAAAAGGCTCTTATGACTAGGATTCGATCAATTAAAGAGGAGGTAACTCTTCTATCCATATAGAATTTTCTTTCATAATTCTTCCTTTTGCATATTTTTCCTTAATTTGACTATTCCCTCCATCTAACAGGTTGATAGAGTTAACCTGGAGATGGAAGCTGCCGAGCGTGAGTACAACTTAAACCGTGCTGCTGAACTCAAATATGGAACACTCATGTCCCTT
The DNA here is from genome assembly GCA_016432845.1 of Psidium guajava. Classification (NCBI taxonomy): domain Eukaryota; kingdom Viridiplantae; phylum Streptophyta; class Magnoliopsida; order Myrtales; family Myrtaceae; genus Psidium; species Psidium guajava. Next base: position 30,464,322 of record CM028229.1, on the reverse strand, counting down.
CAGCGCCAGTTAGAAGAGGCCGAAAAGAATCTTACAGAATTCAGGAAATCGGGAAAATCTTTACTACGAGAAGAGGTCACTGATCTTGACATTGCTGAAATTGTCAGCAAATGGACTGGCATTCCCTTGTCGAACCTCCAACAATCAGAGAAGGAAAAGCTGGTAATGCTGGAGGAGGTTCTTCACAAGAGGGTGGTTGGTCAAGATATAGCGGTCAAATCAGTAGCTGATGCAATCCGTCGTTCGAGGGCTGGATTATCTGATCCAAACAGGCCGATCGCAAGTTTTATGTTTATGGGCCCTACTGGTGTTGGCAAAACCGAGCTTGGCAAGGCTTTAGCTGGATTTCTGTTCAACACAGAAAATGCTCTTGTTAGAATAGATATGAGTGAGTACATGGAGAAACATGCAGTTTCACGTTTGGTTGGTGCACCTCCCGGTTATGTGGGATATGAAGAAGGTGGGCAGCTGACTGAAGTGGTCCGCCGAAGACCTTATTCAGTTGTGCTCTTTGATGAGATTGAGAAGGCACATCACGACGTGTTCAACATTTTGTTACAGCTGTTGGATGATGGAAGAATTACTGATTCCCAGGGAAGGACCGTCAGTTTTACAAACTGTGTCGTGATAATGACTTCTAATATTGGTTCTCACTTTATACTTGAAACTCTCCGTAATACAACAGACAGTAAGGAAGTAGTTTACGACCTTATGAAAAGACAAGTTGTTGAGTTGGCTAGACAAACATTCCGGCCAGAGTTTATGAATCGAATTGATGAGTACATCGTATTTCAGCCACTGGACTCCAAGGAAATCGGAAAAATTGTGAAGCTTCAGGTAACTAATCTTGAGCTCATTTTTATTTTCTCCTTGGAGGTGTTGCATTGCGTAAGAAAGTTCAATCACAAAAAAGACTCTACAGTTGGATTGCCATCATATTCTAGCTCCATTCTTGCGTCAATGTTCTTTTCTCGGTGGGGATAAATTGAAAAGGCAGAACTAGCTTTTCTTTCCTAACCTTTTGTCATGACTAACTTGAATGAGATGCTAACAAACATTGGTGCAATTGCATAGGTTACCAACACTTGCTCGCATAAAGCTTCGGTGCATTATCTTACTGTAGTTTAAGTAACTTGAATTGTTATGAGTTACATGTTGATAACTATTGTTTGTGACGCGAAGGTCCAATATGTTGCAAATGTTGAATCTTTATGGGCGGTAACTTTTATGATTTGGCAGTTTATGTTTGTGGGAAAAGGAACTGTATTGCAATGCTTATTTAAATCTCCAAATTATCGCTTTTGTTAAGCAATATTGGTATTGTTTATATGTCAGCATGCCTAGAGCCCTTTAGTTCATTCCTGAATGTTTGCTAAGGATACACCTTTCCGAGTAACACTTCCAACACGGTTCTCAGGTTCTGTGTCAAAATGCACTTAGCACATCCCAGTGAGTAAATGTTTGTGTCGTAATGCACATATAAGCACCTAAATGCTACTTTATGAAGGGCGTACAAGTTTTGTAGCAAACATTTTGATGGTCCGTTTTCCACCTGATGCAGATGGAGCGGTTGAAAGGACGGCTGAAACAGAAGAAGATTGAACTTCACTGCACTGAGGAAGCTGTTGAGCTTCTAGGGACATTGGGCTTCGATCCAAATTTTGGCGCGAGACCTGTGAAGAGGGTAATCCAACAGTTGGTTGAGAACGAAATCGCTATGGGTATCTTGAGAGGAGATTTCAAGGAGGACGACTCAGTTATTGTCGATGCCATCACATCACCTTCAGGCAAGGACCTTCCCCCGCAGAAAAGGTTGTGCATCAAGAGATTGGAGAGCAGCCCAATGGATGCGATGGTTGCCAATGATTGACATTGAATAACTCGTGTCTCGTGCTGCTTGCACGTGCATCGCCCTGCATCGTGCTGGTAAGCGATAAGATTTTGGTTGTGACAATCTAGTGTTCAAGGTAGCTTCAAGTGTACAATGAGTCAAGATAGCTGCAACCAAAGGCGGACCTCGAGCTGGTTTGTCCATAAGGTTATCTGTACACAATGTCCCATGCAGCGCGAGCTCCACTCTGTTAATCGACCCGTTTCGATGTTAATGTTTCTCTGAACTTCAGTGAACTCTTTTGCTAACTGACATGAGCTTGGTGATTCCTCAGAGCAGAAGGTTTAGAGGGTGACTCTATGATTGTTGTTCCTTACGCAGCTTACCATCACTCGCTATTGAATCCTGTTACTATGCGGGATTTCGCGTCAGACCGGACACCGGTTGCTGTCAAATGTCCAAATCCATCGTTTGCACAGGACAGCAGCTGTCACTCTCTTAAGGATCTGTTATTTGCTATATTCGCGGAAATTGAATTATGATAGTGGGACCATTCCCTGTCTCCTCATTCTCAGCGCTTTACATGAGGCGACGCTGCTAGATCCATTGCCATCGCTTTTAAGGATTCGGTCTCTCCGTTGGTTAGGCAGTCACGATCCTAGTACGGAACTGCTCCGTGCATGCTCTTAAGCCGAACGGATATGGCCGCCTCGCGATTGCGCAACGAAACTTTCTCCGATGGATGGTATTGAGAATTCGGCCCTTTATGCTGGCGAGACCCCCAAGTTCAGAAGAAGGCTCTGATTCTCTCCAAAACTACCTTTAAGGGCTTGTTTGGCAATAATTTGATCTAAAAAAAATTGATTATAACCATATTTTATGATTTTATTTTTTAGATGAATTTTAGATAATCAAAACGAGTTGAGTAACGGTGCAAAATTCTTCTTCCCCGAACAATTAGATGGCTAGAATTTTTTTAAAAACCAATTCATCTTTTTGAAAATAAAAATTGTAACTTACTTAAATTCTTTTTAAAAATTTTTAATTCCTCCTCGAAATTTTTAACTTTTTTTTCGTTAAGTATTGAAGCCTATTTTTAAATTTAATTTTAAAAAAATCAATACTTAGTAAATTTTCAAATCTAATTTCAATTTTTTTTTTAAGTTCAGAGGCTCACATGGACTTAATCTTTTTAGAAGGATCTGAGACTTTATTCTTTCTTGTGATTCTCAAAAGTGATTTTTTGTTCATAATTCATTTTTTATTCTTATTTTTGCTCTAAAAACAGTTTTCAGAATTAGAATTAGAATTATTAATGTTACCAAACATGTTTATCATTCTTTTTTGTTTCAATCAATAGAATTAGAGATTTAAAATCGTCGCCAAACAAACCCTAAATGTATAGAACGCATTGCTTGTGTAACTGCTTTTGGGATTATTCAAAGCGAAGAATGAGCGTTAGACTCGAACACCGCCAGCTGAGGAATTGGCATCCTTTTATAATATCAACCCATGTGGATCGTCGTCGGCATCGTCCCCTGCATTTTTTTTTTTTAACCAATTTCTAGTTCACCATGGTGTCCCAACAAGGCAACGACAGCAGTGTTACTATATGTTCCTAGTACAGTTGTACTCTTAACCACATTCTTTCTTCCTGGTGTTGTTGCTCGGGATGTGCCTTCACATCTACTGCGGTCCAAAAGCTCTTTTGGCTGATTATAATGAGTAGGTCTAGCTCATTTTTTTGCTCTCTTTTCTGCCGTGGAATCATAGCAAAACTTGGAGGACTCCAACACCCTTGTCCTTCCGTGCGTTGTCCGTGGGGGAAGAATACTAATCCGTGAGAATACCAATTATGAAGTTCACGTCGGTACGTTCATCGCACATTCGCTTTAATTTAATTTTCCATTAGATAGAATTTCAGCAAAATTTCAAATAAGACCCTGAAGCCGATGTGCTTCTTTCAAAAGAGAGCCCAAAGTTAATCTTGTCTCAAACAAAGGCCGCCCGAGTTGATAAATCCGATCTTAAATAGAGATCTGAAGTGGTTTTTATTTTTTTTCCTCGGTTCTTTTTGCTAAAAACCTCACCACGCTCGGGAGGGTTCCTCTCGATCTTTGATGCTCAGCTTCTCCACCACGCTGCTCATGCTCTCGGTCGATGCTTCGATGGGTGTTAATGCCACGTATATGCACGTTGAAAGGTGACTACTCGGAGATTTTAGGTGTTCATTAATAGCCATTGTGGTTTTCTCATCCCATTTGCTTAGGTTGCGTGTAAAATCAAGAAGAGATGAAAGCAACTTCAACTCGTCCCGCTGCGCTCTTCATCCCACGATTAGGAATTATCCAACAGCCGACGTCGAGGCCTCGGAAAAGCGTCGAGGCGGACTCTGTTCACTAAGACTCAAAGGCGGCCACCTCGGCCGGCAGAAGTCCGACGTTGAGGCCGAGGCTGCCGATCACCATCGTCTCAATAACGCATACGGATTCGTAGAGGCGGATGAGTCGACAAAAGCAAGTAACGAGCCTGACGAAGGCGCTCTTGCGGGAAAGCTATGATCGAGGCTGGAGAGAGGGCACAACTATGCCATATAGGGTAGAGGGGGAGGGTGAGGATATTAGGCTAACAGTCTGTTTTTTTGCCACAAAAAATAAATAATAAATAATTTAAATATTATTATGAAGTCTGATCTTTTAAGATTTTATAGCTCATGACCTGCTTTTATTCTCACAATTACCCCCAAGACTATTATGCTAGCAAAGTCTTTGATGAAAAAAAATTACCTATCGCCATAAGAAGATTCGATTAATTTGTGAGCTTGCCCTTCTTTGAGTTCATTTTGTCACTCCAAGCTTTTATTTGAAATATTCTCGAAAATCTCAAACTTGTGCCTCCATGACACATCTAATCCAAATAAATAAATAAATAAGAAAAAATCAAAATCAGTACCCCTAACGCAATATGTACCGCCGTTAGCATTCCATCCAATGTCTCGTAAAATACATATTTTGTCACGAATGTCTCACAACTACAAGACAAATCTACCATAAAAAAAAATCTGACATGAAAAATTCACTCGCGTCAACATGTATGCATTTTATCATATTGTAGATTCAGATCAGCCGATCCAATTTGGGATTTTTGTTATGAAAATTAGTTTAGGCTAAAGATGTTTCAAGGTACCGATTTGAGATATTTCGTGAGGCGAAAATCGGTTTTGGATATATGTGTTGTGGGTTGGTACCGCTTCAAGGATTTCTTATAGTTTTGGCCACATTAATTTCTTCTTCTTCTTCTTTTTTTTTTGCATTTTTCTACCTAACTTAAATGGGGAATACAAAATCAGATCCCACCAGAGGTGCCAAACTTTTCCATTTGGCCGAGAACGATAGTCGACTCAAATCATATAATTTTTCCCCCCACCAAATCCGACGGTTCATCATTCGAGCTTATCACAACAAAACAATACAGAATCAAGTGCTCTCTCTCGCTCCTCAGTTTGGTTCTGATCTGAAACACCAGCTGCCAAGCATACTCGAACGCACGTGCCATTGGGGTGGGGGCTACGAGTGCTTTTCTTTATAAAGGCTCAAGTGCTTTTCTTTAGCCCGCACTTAAAAAAAGAACATACTTTTTTTTTATTAGAAGGGTGGTCGTCTCGTCGTTCCGCATCGATTTTCATGAATTCCAAACGAGGCATGTGCGCTAATCATTTTCCTCCATCGCATGTTGTGTTTTCAGTTCCAGTCCTAACATAAAAGCCATCTAGAAGTTCACTTATTGAATATAAGTTAACCAACTAACAAAACATCTCACATCATTATACATCGAGTTTTTTTTTTTTTTTAAAGGTAAGTTTACCCATTTCGACATGTTGAAGTGATCAGTGGCTTAACCGCGATTCCACGGAGAACCGAAGCCCAAAACAGTAAATAACAGAGGGGACGCCAACTCAGGAATCCATTAATAAAAGCCAAAGCTTCCTTAGCTTCTCGGAGGAGCCATCCGCCGCTCCATCGAAGTCAGAGAAGCAAATGCATCTGCACATGCGCGTCACCTGCCTGCCTTCTCAATTCACTGCCCCACCCATCCCCCCCTCTTCCTCTGCTCCCTGCTCTACCGTAATTAACGTGCACCAGCCAATCCGGACACTGATGGCCCCCACGTGGGTCCCGCTCCCCGGCGGAAGCTCTACCCTCTTTAAGCTGGACTGCACCACCAGATGATTGAAGGAAAAGCGAAAGGAAGGGAGGAAAGCGACGTCCATCCGTCATCGCTCCATGCTCTGTCGTGCGCCGTACCCGCAGCAGAACATTAGCACAGAGCCCCCAGCTTCCGCGCACGAGAAGAAGAGAAGTAAACACTCCACCACCAACAGGAGCCGCGCTTTTCAGAGGGCATTTTGCCTTTTTTGGGTTTTCCTTTTTTATTTTCTGCCTATTATTCCAATCGTATATTATTAACCAGTGCACAAAAACTCGGATTAAAAAAAAATAGATATTCAAGTTAGGAAAAATGACACAAACGATCTTTGGATTTTGATTTAATATACAATATGGTCATTGAACTTTTAATTTAACCAATATGATTCCTTAACTTTAGTTTGATATGCAATGTGATACTTGAACCTCGAATTGTTCAATGTGGTCCCCAAACTTTTGAAATATATTTAACTTAATAAATTATAAGAAAATATCTAGTGTTGTCCCTAAACTTGAACCAATGAAAGGACTGTATTGAACATCTTCCTGTAATTCGAGGATTAAATTAAACATATTCCAAAAGTTTATGGATCATACTGGTCAAATTGAAAATTCAAGAACCACTTTATATATTAGTCTAAAGTTTAGATATTATATTGGTCAAAATTAAAATTCATGGATTACATTGCGCATTGAGTCAAAGATCATGGACCATTTGTGTTATTATCCCTTCAATTTAAATGTGCTTTCATTTTCAAAACACAAATTACGTACAATATAAGCACCATTGTTGCACGGCCTAATTCCCTAAAAAAAACCTCAATTTTATATCCAATTTTCAACTTTGTCTAGAAATTTTCTTTCTTTGAATAAAAATCTCAAACTTTGACTCCACTCCCATAACCACCAATAACGGGGCTACCAAAAGATTCGTTGTCGGACTTCATCAACACCCGCTTCGCGTGAAACAACAACAACCTCTTAATGTTGTCAATTAATCTTGAAGAAATTGGTGGCGATTTTTGGATGCTTAAACAGATTTAGTATTACAATGAAAGTCAAGGATTTTTTTAAGACAAAAAATTTTCAGAAAAGAATATAGGATTAGATCTAAAGTATGATTTTTTTTTTTGGGAAGGGGGGGATCAGCCTAAATTCAGAATCTATAATATTTTCTTAGTTGATTGCTTAGTAAATGTCCGGACACTCGTCGACAATACACGTATTTATCTAGGCTCTTTTTTTGAGTTAACCTTGTTAATTCCCCTTTTCCCAAATATGAATACAAATGGATAAATGTCACATTCCATGCCAAGTGAAATCTCATGCATTTGAGTAAATAACTTTCTTACTTGGCTTTGTTCCCTAATAAAGATCCCAAAATTTCCTCATAATAACAAGCTGTTTCGCTTAACTTTCTTACTATTAGTGTGCTGTGACTCCCTGGACGTGAGGTTATGATTGAATTCGCAGCTTGCATATGCTTGCTAATTAGCTATTTAAAGAAGGTGTTGCTTGAATAGAAGTCTAATTTAGCTATCTCCACTTGAACATCATTCCTATAATATGAGTAGATTGATGGATAGAGATAACTCCCATCAATCCCACGTAACTAAACAAGGACACGATAGATCACAAATCTCTCGATTTATTCATATACAATTTTTTACGGGTTGTACAAGCATGCATGTGTTAAGTACATTAAAAGAATTCCACATTCATGTAGGAAAGAAAGCTTAATTTGCTATTTTTTCGAAACGTAAATATATTTATCAAGATTATTTCAACCACTCGTGGATGATAAAAAGTCATTAAAAAAAATATATGTTATGGACTTATTGATCTTTGTGTGTATGTGTGTGTATATATTTTTGCGCGTGTTTACTGTCCGATCACAGGAAGGGAGAAAATGAAAAATTTCGAAATGTTGTATATACACTTATATAGAATATATGCTCTTTTTCAAGATTGAGATGTGATTTCTCCTAGCAACGAAAAAAAAACAAAGGACGAAATTAGAATTTTTCTCCTAAGTAAAGAAGGGAGGTGTGAAACGATCTCAAGATGAGATAAATTCCCCCCAAAAAAAAACAATCACCTCCAAATTTCCTTACTTCAACAAAATCAATTTCTTTTTTAGAAAAAATAATTCTCTAACGTTAATATAATAAATCTTTAAAAGTCACTCACAAGTGTCTCTCTCTCTCTCTACTGTCTGCACGTTTGACACCTATAAAAAAAGCTACACACAAAACGAAGACTACGAAGAAGAAGAAGGAGAAAAGTCAGTCTCTCTCTCTCTCTCCCTCCCCTCTTTCTCTCTCTATCTCGAGCAGTGAAGCGCAGTACCGAGCGACTGCCTCCGAGTGCCGAAATTAATAAAGAAAACGACGAACCCATCTCCAGATGGGGAGCATGACGCGCATACATCCACGCTATACCTCCCCCTGTGAAATGTAGCTCCCCGGGATCGCTTCTTCCTCGCAGAAGATGGCCAAAGCCTGCCCACAGGGCAACGACATCGGCTCCCTCCTCCTCAACCGCGCCTCCACCGCCACCGCCCGCCCCTGGCCCTCATTCTCCGCCTCCGCCCTCCGCCGCCGCCTCCTCGACGCCGTCCGCTGCGGCGGCGGCTCCTTCTCCCCCCGCCGCCGCCGCAAGCCCGCCGAGACCCCCCCGGACTCGCCCAAGTCGGACCCCGACCCGCCGAGGCCGAGAACCACCCTAGCGACGTTCGTGTCCAAGTCGGAGAAGCTCAGCGACTTGCTGCAGCTGGCGGAGATCCACGAGAGGCAGGAGAGCGACGTGGAGACGAGGAAGAAGGTGGAGGCCTTGGAGAAGCTGAAGCGCGTGGTGAGAGATTTGCAGAATGCGGAGGGGGAGGGAGAGGTGGACTGCGAGGGGAAGAGGAGAGAGAGTGCTCGCAGTGTGAGGTTGCTTGCGAAGGAGGACTCGGCGGCGAGGGCGACGCTCGCGATGCTAGGAGCGATTCCGCCATTGGTGGGAATGCTCGATTCTTCGGATCTCGAGTCGCGGATTGCTTCCCTCTACGCTGTGCTTAATCTCGGCATTGGCAATGATATGTGAGTTCTTGGGATTTTTGGAATGGGTTAGATCGTTCTTCTCTGATTTCTGCATGTGATCGGTTTCGGCACATTGTTCTGCCATTAACAGGGAATTTAAAAGTCAAGTTTTTTTTCACCTCTTGCATGCATAACTGGATTTTTTGACGAGCTTGTGTTCATCTTGTTCCTTTTTTTTCCCCCTTGAACAATCTTTCTGCTTGTTTTCCATGCTTGCAGTTTAGCCTCTGCTCTTTAGTGAAATTCTCAACTTGACGGTCTAGATCGTGTTTTCTGTTGCAGATTCCTTTGTTCGAGCTCTGTTTCTAGTGTCGCCATCAAAATATGTCTTCTTACCTTGACCAACCATGATGCTGTCTGTTATGAGCTTGTGAATTTGATAAATGTTCACATGCAGGTTCAGGCTCTCTGTTAAGCTCTATGTTCTATGGTGTCATCAATTGTATCTGCAAAATGTCCATTTTTATATTGACTTTAATTTTACATGATTTGGAAGCTATTTTGACAAGTCGTTTTCCCTGTTCTCATGTGTCATCTTCATGTAGTTTCATTATTCCGCATTTGAGAGAATGTGTTTTCTTGTTTTTATTGCTCACGCTATAGTTTCTGTCACTTTTCAAGCAACCTCTGTTTTTCAGTGCATCTTGCATTTGTCCAGTTCCTGCTGATTTCTGACTGTGAACTCATATATCTCCTCTCTTTTCGACTCATCTGCAGGAACAAGGCAGCCATTGTCAAAGCAGGGGCTGTTCATAAGATGTTGAAGCTAATTGAATCTCCTGAGGAGACCATAGACCCGTCAATCTCAGAAGCTATAGTGGCGAATTTTCTTGGCTTAAGTGCTTTAGATTCGAACAAACCCATCATTGGATCCTCAGGTGCAATCCCCTTTTTGGTGAACACCCTTATAGATGTAGACCACAAAAGTAGCCCTCAAGCAAAGCAAGACGCTCTCAGAGCTCTCTACAACCTTTCCATCTTCCCCTCCAATATCTGCATAATAATCGAAACTGATTTGGTCCCTTTTCTTGTGAATTCCTTGGGAGACATGGAAATCAGTGAACGGATATTATCTACGCTCAGCAATATCGTATCTACCCCTGAAGGCAGAAAGGCGATCAGCAGAGTTAAAGATGCATTCCCTATACTGGTTGACATATTAAACTGGACTGACTCGCCAGGCTGCCAAGAGAAAGCATCGTACATTTTGATGGTGATGGCTCACAAAGCTTATGGTGATAGGCAGGCAATGATCGAGGCTGGAATTGTATCAGCATTGCTTGAATTGACGCTTCTTGGCAGTACGTTGGCACAGAAGAGAGCTTCGAGGATACTTGAGTGTTTGAGAGTGGATAAAGGGAAGCAGATTTCAGAGAGCTATGGAGGCAGTAGCATGAGTGCAGCAGTATCTGCTCCGATATACGGGGCTTCATCAACTACACCGAGTGTTAATGGAGGTTCGAAGGAGTCTATGGAGGATGAAGACATGATGAGCGAGGAGAAGAAAGCAGTGAAGCATTTGGTTCAACAGAGTTTGCAGAGCAACATGAGGAGGATTGTGAAGAGAGCTAATTTGCCTCAAGATTTCGTTCCTTCGGATCATCTCAAGTCCCTCACCGCAAGTTCTACTTCAAAGAGCTTGCCATTTTGAGAACTGATGCTTCGAAAGGTTATTTAGAAGTTAGTCCAATTTACTTTGTCTTAAACATTGCCTAAATTTCCTACACTGTGAAAGCTGAGCTCGCATTGTGTCTTTTCTTTTGCCTGCTTTCATATCGGTCCATCATTCATCTGAATCAATTCAATCTGTGGGAAGGGAACAAGTGCCCAAAGTTACAACCTTTGTCTTTCAGATCTACCTGGGTTTTCATTTTATCTTACTTTCTTGGGCAAATCTGGCTTATACATCCATCAACTACGGTTGCTTCATGGTTAGTGGTGTGAATGTAAATATAGGAAATTCGGGGGTCCTTTTTTGTCCTTAAGGAACTAGGAGTCGCTACACCCACCAATCAAGGGAGAAGTCATTTTCAACTGTCTCATTGGGCTCCGTTTCTATTTAATATTCATTGGCTTCACTTGTGTTGGGAAGAGGTGTCGGTCATTTTCTTCTGTCTGGAAATAGAGACCATTCACTGCTTTAAGCCTTTCATGGGAATCTATTCCTGTCGTTGCTTTTTTCAAATGTGGTTCTGAACCCTACAAAAGGTTTCATATGGAATCTAATTAGCACTTAACTGGGTGGAAGTAAGACTTTTTTTGTGATCATCCAAGAGGACATGGACCGATCGTGCCCTCTTTTCTTGATTAATTTAACACGACTCTTAATTTACTGCCCTGTGCCTAGCTAATGCATTGATTGACCTTGTCTTCTGATGAATTTTCTATTTACGGATTGCAGATCTGTATGAATCACCGCTTTGGTCGCGCGAGAAGAAGACTCTGAGCTTGTTGATAGTAAAAATAAACCAATGTTTGCTTCCGCTCAAGGTATATAAATATGTTCTCGGGAGTGGTTCTAATTAGGTCATAGTGATCTTCTTGTTATTGTTGTTTAATGTAGGGATTCCCGGAATCATTACTGTGTGATCTCAGTTTTGTGTATATATTTTTGTTCTGCTGCTGCAACTTTCAGTATTATGTGGGTAGCTTTTACATGTTTCTTTCCTTCAGATGTAGGCCCCCTGAGGGCTTCACCAACAATTCCACTTCGCATTCACCTAACATTATGGTTTATAGATACATACCTGCTGGCTCAAAACTCATCCACATTGTAGGGGCAGTATAATCGAGTGACTAACTCCGAAGAAATCGGCAATTACTTTCTTTTACTCATAGCATTGAGCGGAGACGGGAAACAGTTAGGAAAAATTTATGACCGAAACGAGGGTTCGTTGGCGCTCCCCGAGTCATGGGGCCTCGTTTGGGAAGGGGACTCCCACAAGGAGCCAGCATGATAGGATGTGTGTGTATGAGCCAGTTGATATCTCTTTCATTCTTTGCTATTTAAAGTTGGTCGGTTCTGCTTTGTGGTGTATCCTGGTCCTCTTCAGGTCATTCTAGGACACTCCCATCTCTTTCTGTCCTTATGAGTTGGTAGATTCAGCTCTATTATAACGTTGGCAGGCCCCTTCACATTGTTTCTTTCTTTTATCGGACCTTGTTTCTTCGGCGATTCATCTAAAAGTATCGACCGCATTCATATGGGAGGTTGAGAGACTTTAAGGACCCGTTGAGATCTATAGGTACTGCAATGAATTCCGAAGTGTCATCGGAATTGATATCTGAAGCACATATACTGGAAGCCATTGGGCCAAAGGTTGGTGGTGTCATCAAACACTCTGCAATAGTTGAGTTTTCCTTTTCTTTGGCCTGTCCTACTCAGAACTCTCCTCTTTACTCTGCCTCCTCACAAATCGTGGGAGTGGCAACTAAACGTTTCCACTCTATCCAATTTTCGTAACGCATCCGAAACATTTTTAAAAATGGCAAACTTCTATAGATGCCCAGGAAGAAGCATCTGTACTCTCCGAGCTTTAAGCATGTGCATGCAAAAGCATACATTCGCTCCTTCCACATCAGTCCGAGATCCCGAGCTTGCTTTAGAGGGTGGTCGATCGTTACCAATAAAAGCGAACATGCTGGTTAAAAAGCCCATTTCTGTTCGGTAGACATGATTTCTGATGCTGGAAGCTCTTGGAGCCTTCCCATCTGTGCATATGTCCACAGAAAAGATCAAGAACAGGGAGTCATGAGAGAAGAGACCATCTTTGAGCTGAGGAAAGCTAAGCCAAGAAAAATCCCATTGAATTCTGATGAAATGCAACAGAAAATCAAAAGGCTGTCCTTGCATCAATCATACCACAAGGGACCCTACACTGCATGGCGCATGTGATTTTTTTTCGTCAATCTCACCGACCGAGACCGTCCACTTTATGAGGTGGGGTCCTGCTTTTCTTCCATAAGAGGCCCTCACCTGCCGACACGACTTGTCCAAAGGGAGCCTCGGGAGTGCATGCGTCCTCAGCACGAATTGAGCCGGAAAACTTTTTCCATCATTGGCTCCTTCTTTTTAGCGGAGAGATCTGGCGCCTTAACCCACCTTAGGATTCCATTATGAAATCCTAAATACTAGACATACACTACCCATTGTCTGCTGTCTTCCCTCCTGAAAAAGATGACTTCAAGGAGAAAAGGCCTTAAATGATGGCTCCTGTGATGCCGGGAGTCTAGCAAGACTCCCCTCTGCAACAGACAAGGCCAATTCAATGTGCCTCAGAAAGAGCAGAGAGAGAGAGAGAGAGAGAGAGAGAGAGAACCTTTGTCATGATGTTGTAAACTCGCGTTAACCATGGACATTTGAAGAAAATAATTGTTGCATCTATTATTTGGTCAAAGTTGATCCGAATTATGAGGCCTGTTCTGGCCTGCCTATTCATGCTATACGCAAGCTCTCTTTCCGTTTCGCGACTCGGTTTTGTTCTCGGCTGTCGTTGTTTCGGAACGGTATAATTTCTTAAGTACCCTGTCGTGGTCTTTGCTTCACATGATGTCTCACCGACACGGGATTGAATGACGTGCATAATGTTGCTTGACCTTCTGTTGTTGACCTTTCTTTCGTCCTCGTTGTTTCCTTCAGCTGGTGTCGCACTGAGCTCGTGAAGTAACCTGACTCTCCGATTGAAAATCAGGAAGCAATGTTGCCCTTTGCATCGTATCTATTTAAGGGCATCATGATCTCGAATAAGTATATCAACCCTGCGACCAGGACAAGACCTAAATGGCAACCTCACCTAGCACTCATAATTTAGAAAGAAAAAAAATTCCAAATAAGAATTTGAAATGAATCTTATTTCAAATAAGAATCTGCAGTATTGTTATCTTTGTTTTAAAAAAGTGCTTGACCAAGGATTTTTTTCATTATTATTTTTCTTTCTTTTTTCCTTTGTTTTTTCCCTAACATTTTCGCCGGTGGCCAATCTAATGGCCAGCCAAGCGAGGGCTTGCCTCCGTAGCCCCAGGCAAGTACATAGCAACATAATCTATGTGCCAGTACACAGCAAAACCTAGCTAAAGCTGATGTCGTCGACCACCACTTAGAGTCATCTTTTCCTCGTCCTCTTAGACAATTTGCTTACATTAGTCTTCGTGACTGAATCAACCTATGAGTTTCCTAGCTTGGCCTCCATAGCGAAACTCTGTAGGGGCCTCACTAGCTATAGAGGGTGGCGAGGCCCTTATTTAAAACAAAGTCTCAATTATGCCCATATTTGAAAAAAAATGGAGCACTTCAGGCATTTATTGAGAATTTTTCCTTTATAAATAGAACACCTCCCAAAGCCAGAATATAGCGCCAATCTTCCCCTAGAAAATATGATTTCCCTGGATCTATCGAGCCAGCCCTTTCGGGTAATTTTGTGGGATAACCCTTCTTAGGGGCAGTCCAGTTATATAGATACGGCACTTTACACGCTTCTCCAGCTCTCGAATGACCATAGCGAGGAACTCTACTGCACTGTCGATCCTATAGAGCCTACCCCCAGGGGTCAGGCCGGATGAGAGGAAGTGGACAACACATGTCATGCGCTTTTATGACGGAGCTCTACAGCTCCCACGATTCCAATAGCAAGCCATCATTCCATATCATCTGTCTCCATTTGTTTGACTCCTTTTCACCTTTACTGCTTTGGAGCCGCCCCAATTATGCATTGATCATTGGCTTCGCGACAATCGCTTTACTCATCCGGAAGCTGAAAAAACCCAAAATTACAAGGGAAGATCTTTGGTGAGGACTCGTGACCAATTGGTGTAATGAAAGGGACCTAAGTTTAAGTGTTGACAGATGCTTTTGTGACGTTGTGGTCCTGTTCATCGAGAGCTGAAGGCTAAGGAGAAGTCCATCGCAGCTGTGTCCACTTGTTTTCCCGCGAGTCCTGTTTCACTTTTTGAGCTCTTGCAACGAAGCTTCCTCTTAATTATGAAAGAGACATTTGGGTGTAAACAAGCCCTTCATCTACTTCGTCTAAACTCTTAAGACGAATGAAAGAGAAATAATTTCTCTTAGCTTAGAAAGTGATGGTGAAAAAAAGTAGATTTCACGTCAGCTCCAGCTGGCTACTGCTGAGTATATTCATATAGTAGCAACCCGATCCTGGAACGACAACTGTGAGCTTTTGCGAGCTTTTGCGACAAAATTTCCTCTTAAGTACGAAAGAGACCTGGGTTTCTTTTGGGGAGAGGGCCAATCACGTATCAAAAGCAACCTTGTGGCATGCATTTACCTCCCCCGCCACAAGGCTCGCCTTCTTAGGTAAGACGGATGTCCCTCGAAATGCATTCGAACGTTCGGACTTTATCGTTAGATAGAAAAAGATGGGATCGGGTAATAATAGGATTCATAATATATTTCATTGTGTTTGGAAAATGTCCTGATATAACGGGAATATTCTCTCTATCCTCTCCATTTTGAACCCCTCTGCTGCTGCTTGTTGCTTCGGCTTCCACTGTCAATCCGTTGATGACATCGCCTCACCTTGCCTTCTGTTGCCATCTCCTCGCCTCTAAAGCTCACGAACACGTCATACTTTGATTGATGAATCGAATCAGAAGAAGGAGTGCGTATCAATTTTTTTTTTTCCTATTTCCATGAGGACAATACATAAGTAAGTGGGAGACTGCGGAATATGTTGAAATTTTTTGTCTCAGGGAAAGTGTACATGTAATGGAGAGAACGCTCGAAGTTGGGAATGACAAGGGACAATGAGTTAAAGCTTCGCCGTCGCACCAATTATGGGCAAAGGTGGAGACATTGATCGAGAAGCTTTGGCACGATCGGCTGGCCCGCAAGGACAATCAGTTGGTCAGTGATCTTGATTGGCTGAGGTACAAGGCGACAACAACCGCACGGTGGTCGGTGGCGACTGTTGTGATGGTGCTCCTCGTGCGGTGGCCACCGTACACCATGGACATAAAAACTTTCTATTCATCATCATCCCACCCTCCACATTAGATTTTCCAATCTCGGTTATAACCCTCTTTTATCCGGCCTTTTCCTGTTTTGGACAACAATTAAACACCCGATGGCAAACGGAAGTAGGCCAAGATCAAGCTTTTTTGAGTCTTAGAGTCAATAAACATTGGATTAATTGGGCCAGCGTTCATATGGATCTCTCGAACCAAAAAAGAGCGCAAGAAGTGTCGAAACCGAAGTGATTCCTAGCTTGTCTTCGCCCACTTGCAACAGAGTGTTTCCAGACAACGTTTCACGCTTCTTCTGCGTCCCATAATGAACAAAAAAGGTCCACCTAAGTTAATTAAAGGCTCGAAATGGCCCATGGCGTGCCGAAGCCCAATACAAACACAATGCGCCGTATCTTCCCCCCCTATTCGCGTACAGAACGAAAATATGAGCCATGATAATTGAGCAACGAGGTTACATGCATTGACCAAAATCGACGATAGTGGAATTCAAGTATTAATCCCCGAGATGTTTCTCATTTAAGGAGCTCAAGTTCACAATTGCTATTATAGAAGGATGGCAACGGTGGGCGTAGGAGCACAAGTCTAAGCCCATCCACCTACTCCTAACATTTCAACGCATTGCTAAAGTGAGAGTCCTACAATATGCGTTGGCTTGATGGGAGTGCTCTATTTGCTCTCTGTAACTGGAAGATAAACGCCTTCTGCTGCCAACCAAATGTTATCGGGTCGCTTTTCTCGGACACCACATACCTGCCGAAACAAACCCATGTTGCTCACAAACAGTTTTGTAGAAAAGAAAGCTTCCCGTGAAAGTAAACTTTCAAGCAGTTAATGTCCATCTCAAGCAAGCATGCGCACAAGGAGGAATACATTTGTGAACAGGTGGTCATACAATACTCCTACTGAGACACGTTATATCCACCTACAAGCCTGGAAAGCAGCATATAATTGAATCATTCTTCTATATGAAGTGTTTCTGTGTTGCATTTCATATGTTGTGAGATGTCTCGGTTTCCATCATGTAAAATGGAAGAGTACGAAATAAGGGGAAATTATGCCGTTCCACTCTTACCTCCTGCTGGCCCCCAGCAATGCGCTGGTATTTCTTGTCGTGACTGTGTAAATAGCCACTAGTGTCCACATGTTGGAGTCGAATCCTCTGCTCTTGCTTCCAAGTTTTCCCAGCACCTTCAATCATAAGCCTGCAGAATATGTCCGTCATTTCAAAATCCTAAGCACACAGAGATGATAGATCGTAGAAAAACTTTCCTTGGTCCTACCTCCAATAATCTCCAGTATCGGATTCAGTCTCTCCTCCAAAGCAACTGATCTACACCGACCAAAAAAATTCCCATTATAAGAAACCCCACAAGTACCAGTTTCACTCTCTCAGGGTACATCAATTAACTCTGGTGTCAGTTGTACATAAATGGAAAATTAAGCACAAACAGTGCCAATCTATTTCTCATCAAGAAATATCTGCCAAAACATAACAACCAGTAAAAGGTGACCAGGGGAAAAAAAATGAAATTTAGCCTTATATAATTAAACCACTGTTTGTCCAAATTATGGACAAGGTTCAGACAGATCATGAATAACTTTGAGCAAAACTCTCGCTAACAAGACTACTTGCTTAATGACCTTTCCTTGAGATAGTTGTATAGATCATGAAAAACTTTGAGCAAAACTCTCACCAACAAGACTACTTGCTTAATGAACTTTCCTCGAGATAGTCGTACTTATGTCCCTTAGACAAATCAAATAGGACCTTAAAAGAATGGAACAGCACTTATTATCATCACACTAGAAGGACCGCCACAAGGTCATTGACAGAAAATAGAACGGCATCCTCCACCTCTATATACCCAATCAAACAAGCACCTTCAACCTGGTTCCCATAGCTACCATACGAGACTCTAGCAAATTCTAGATTGTGAAGAAGATTTGCAGGAGAAAACTTCACTTGAATAAGAACAGAGATAGAACAGTGTCAGGAAAACACAGCAAGCTGCTCTTTTTAATTTTTCTTTTTTTTCAGGAGGAATGTAGACAGCGTCTTCAAGGGCCAAAATAAGCACTAACCTCTAGGTTCCCTGTTATTGGAGATGCATGCAAGTGGCTATGCAACCACTTTCTAGTCCTCATGTGTTGCAACCTAATGATTGTCCCACTTTTGATTGGATCTCCTTGTTTAGCTGATGTACCTGGCTGAGGCCTAACAATCTGCATAAGGGATAGATCATAACATTACTCAAATTATGTGTACCACAGAACAAAATCGACTGTCGAGCAAAGAGAAAGATTGGCCTACCCAGTAGCTATTGGCATCATCAACACCAGAAAACCCAGTGACAGACTGCTGCCCACTGCCGGAACCATAAGGTACATCATGAGAATGAAGCCGATATTTTGTCTTCTCGTGCATTAGCTTGAGAACTGACCCATATGTTATCTGCCAAAGATTTAGAATTAGCAAACACAATCCGAAACAAAGTTGATTCCAAAAAAATTTGGATCCCCAATCAACCTGTTCCTATAGCCTAAACCACCCATTTGAAACTAACATAATAAGCATCGGAATATCACTTACTTGCTAGTTCGTCTTCATTCATCACGCGATTAAGATCAAAAACAGAAAAATCATTTCCACCACTGCAGACAGCTACGACTACCCCACCAGGAAACTAACTAGATAAAGTTCAATCCTGTTGGATCTTGACAGGAAGCCAATAACATAGGAGTGAAAACGAATACTCATTCAAGCATAGTAGTCAAAGTCCTGTCAGCACGAACTATTTCCCATTTCTGGAACATATCAAGATCTAAACTTTCAGTTCCATTGAATCTCATCTCAGCAAGCAAACAATCCACAGACACCAGAAACGAGAACCAACGTTCGGGAATTACCTCGGCGCCTTCCGATGAAGCGCCGTAGGCAGGGGAAGGCGAGCCCTGATCGAAATCGAGCCCGAGGAAGAGGAACAGAGCGACACCGAAGAACCCGATCGCCATCACGAACAGCAAGACGATGAACCAGTTCTGCTGCCAAAACGGGCAGTCCGATTTTGGCCTGGACTCTCTGTAGATGATCCTCGTAGGAGTCGGTGTCGCCGAAGAAGAAGATGGGGGATTGGGTCTTCTGCGAGAGACTGTCGGAGCTCCTGAAGGAGCCACGGTTCGATCCAGAGCGAACGAGCCAAGGCGCGAGGCGACGATTTCGAGGGGAATTAGGGTTTGGAGCGTTGATCCGTGTATGGCGGTGTGTGGGCTTCTGGGTTAACGTCCTCGGAGGATGCAGAGAGAGGAGAGAGGTCAGGAGGCTTGAAGAGGACGATGGACAAGGAGAGAGGAGTGAGAGCTGAATGGTGACGTTGAGATAGCCAATGAGAGATGTACACGTGGATTATGGATGACGTGGACGGTTGCCAGAGGAGGAAGTTATGTCGCTTACTCGGATTCAAGTCTTTGGTCAAAATAAAGGAAAATTCCAATTGAATAGGCAAGGTGCCTTTAATCTCACAAATAATGACATGAAGTGATATTTATTTTAAATAAAAATTTAAAATATCCTTCTTATTTCAAACAAAGTCTTGAAGTGATTATGCCTCTTTCAAATTACGGCATCACCTCATTAGTCGATCGTATTGAGTTGTGAAGGATGTGCCCTTAGAATGTTCACTAGTTGATTTTTTCAAACAAGCTTGTTACTTATTAATTTTTCCCCTAGTTTGAGAAACGCAGGGATGGTAGCTTATCAGGTCAATCCCATTTGTCCCCAAAGATGGTGGTTCGTAGTAGGGCATGAGGGAGTTAAGCCTAAGAGGTTCATGGGCAATTTCGTTAAAATATAATTTTAATTCAATTTTTAGTTAAATTAAATTTAAAAATAAAAAATACAAAGCTAAATAAAAAAAAGAAAGGCAAAGCATAAGCGAGAGGACGGTGGTTGCCGTCAGGGTCACTGGCGCCTCGACAAGAGCTAGTGATCCTGCTCACCTATGGAGAGGGCCACTAAGCCCTAGCTAGAGTTGAGAGAGGGCACGTGTTTTTTTAGTTTTTTTTTTTAATTTAGAAAAATAAAAGAGGAATGAATAAATAAAAAATAAAAAAAGTAAATAACGAAAATGTCCCTAATCAATTGGTGAGATGCCTTTTTTTAGACTGATATGGCCACTTTAGGCCTTTATTTGAAATAAGATCCACTTTAGGCTCTTATTTGAATTAATATCCACTTTAGACCCTTATTTAAAATAATGAAATCACTTCATGCTCTTATTTAAAAAAATGAAAGAACTTCGAGTTGTTAATAGTAATTTCCCCTCAAAATAACGCATCCTCTCTTCTCCTCTATGATTTCCCAAGAAAAAAATTGGGCCCAATTAAATAATTATTGATACAATTGAAAATTTTAAACTGATATGCACATCTCGTATTTATTTCAAATTAACTTTGGTGCCACGGAAAATCTCATGTTAATCTACTATATCATATTTGTTAGGTGTATACCATAAAGCAACCATGCGATGGTTGTATTTGGATATTTTTACTATGCTTTTAATCATATTAATGGCAAGACGTGTTCATTTATTTTGCCTCATAGCTCTAAATGAATGAAATCCATAAGATTAGTTGTGGCTAAATCTATTCTCGAGACATCGAGAATATGTGTGACAGATATTAGTTAAATACGATCTTTAATTTGTTCCTAGTCGATGGATCATTAAGTGGGTGTCAATGATCTTGTTGAGATCATTGCGTTTGCAACCTTGTCATTAAGCATTAGATGCTTAATGGGGATTACAAGCCACAAGTCATTAGATATTAGATATCTAAGTTGGAGCACAGATGTTCGTATCGAATAAGTTCGATTGAATTCATTGGACATGACACACAATGAATGATTAGCAATCATTGGAGCTTTATATGGGGTTAACATATAATCGTTCATACTTTAGTCAGGTGTAAAGATCCTTAGACCCGAGACATGATACTGATTTGTATGTCCAGTGGCTATGATTCACAAATGCACATATTGGTGGGTCATCGATTCATTTCTGTAATTGATGGTTTTGGTTCATTCGCATATGAAGCCATGGATGTGTGCGATAGTGGGATCTGTCTCCTCATTTAAATACGAGATTGATGTTATATCCTATCTATTTTGTGACGATGCATGGAAAATCCTCGGTCGAAGTTGACGAGAATGTATTGTGAAAATGCACGTCAGATAGATTGATTGATATGATCGAACTGGTGGCTTAACTATAATCCATGCATGACCTTTATTCATTCGGGACATGATTAAGCCAAAAGGATTCGATTGCACTGTAGTCAAAGCTGACAGGTTCATTATGTTCTTACAACATTCACACGGTTTGGGTAGTCATAATATATTGCTAGATGTCACTCTTGGCTTATGGGACTCGGAAATTGATTAGGGACAATCAGTTCTCTCGACGATACCAATTTGTTGGTATACGTTCTACTACCAACTTAATGGTGAACCTAGAGATGTCATATACCATATTCAATGCATAACGATATTGAAATAAAAGACAATTGTAAAGGTGTCTGTAGTTACAACTATAGAGATAGTCAAGAGAAAAGATCAAATAAGATTTAATTTTAATTTTTAAATCATGAACGGATAAGCATGCGATGCAAGCGCGACCTCAGCATGATGTCATAGTGATGTGATATCTATGCAAATCATGAGATGATAAGAGATAATATTTCTTATCCAATAAAAGTCAAAAAATAAGATTTGTTATTCATTAGATGAAGTGATAAGATCACACGATGTGAGGCGAAGATAAACGATGAAACAAGGCAGTCGTGGAGCAGGACAAGCTGGCGGCCGGACCGCCTTTGACTACGTCAAAGACGGTGGGCTAGCCATCGCTCTTGACCAAGTCAAAGGCAATGAACCAGCCACCGTCTAAAACGGCCCTAAAGTAGGGCGGTTTAGGGACTAACCACAACCCCTATAAATAGGGGTTGGGGGCTAAGGAAAGGAGAGGCTTTCCTATCTTGTTTTCACTCAATTCTATGAGTTTCATGCCCTTTTCTTTCGTGCACACGTGAGAATTATTTTCATACGAAATAGTCGAGCGTTGTGTGGTTCATGATCAAAGTTCAAGCCCTGATCGCCACTTCCTCAAGTATCGCTAGCACGATCGATGAGTGAAGGTTTGTGAGCTCCGTCTTCAGTCAGCTCATGATTGATGGTGTGTTAGAACTAGAAGCTCGACATTTGTGGAGCTCAAGAACATAACAAATCGAATCGGCTCAAACGTGTTTCTTAAGGTAAAACTAAAATCCTCTTGATACATGTTTTAGTTTTCGACTGAAATGCATAGATAATCCCTAAAGTTATCCACTACAAGTTATTATTTATTCCGGTGTGTTACTTTGTATGGATGAAAAGTTTCGTTATTACCTATACGAACCGAACAAGTGGTATTAAAGCCATCCTTAGGCATATTCGTGCATTTGGTCTAGCTTTTTATGGTTCTCGTGATAGACCATTTCATATGTAGGAAAATCATTTTTCATCATTGAAGTCTATGGAAGTTGATAGAGATCAACTTGGCAAGAATCAAGGCTAGACCAATTTTGAATCAAAAAATCGTTTTCACTTTGAATGAGGTGAAATTTGACTGAGCACTTGAAAACAAGCCATTGATCCCAAGTCATTTTGCTATGTTTGACGGTGGATTTTAGCATTTCGAGGTCGTTTAAATGTGTTTTTGAGCAATTCTTTGAAATTTCGATAATGGTCTCGTATTTTCGATTTTCGCTTATTCTGTTAGAATATATGACTAAATATGATATTTATATATCTATTCTGGCGGATGGAATTATTATTGGATTAATGGATATCTATTCTTCTGCTGGTTGTTGTCAGGACTGGCAGAATGTGAATACTGAAATCGATAGATGAGACCTAGTTAGGGAATTGTGCTAAATGTTAGTGTTGAAATATAATTATGGAATAACAGGATCTTGCGAATTATGTTAATGCGACAAAAAAGCCCACAACAATAACGAGGAACGATAAAGAACACTAGAGATTACGTGGTTCGGTCCGAATATCGATACCTACATCCACGAGAAGAGCTAGCAATAAAATCCACTATAATCGGATATTCGGAATTACAGTCGCTCAATACGCTCGTGTTTCTCGCACCTAAATTATACCCAAAACCCAAAGTGTTTACAAGTAAAACAACTCTTCAATTGGATATAATAATCTCACAAAAAACAAATCAATAAGAATGCAAGACGCTCGTATACGGTCTAAAATAAGAACCTGTAGGTGTTGTTTCTTTTCAATCTTTATGCATAGCGTTCTCTTCAATCAGAAAACTCAAGATCTCCTTTTTATTATGCGGCTCCTAATCTTCTTGTGCGGCTATTTTCTCACCGAAGAAACCTAACGTTTTTTTATGTGTGCCCCTTTTAAGAAGTCAAACAAAGTTAACTTTGACCGGGTCCACCAAATATTCTTGTGATCTTTAAAGGTTATCTTCTTTGCACATTTTCAAGAAGAGAAAAAAAAACCACTCTTTCCTTTTCGTTTTCTTTTACTCAATGGACCCCACAATCTAATATAGAAATATATATATTATATTGAGCACATTCTTTCTTCTTATTCGGCTAGAAGAAGTCCCTTACTGTATCAGAGGAGTCCACGAAGACAACTAGGTCAAATCTTACATATTTCATGATTTTTCTATCTCTGTAAATTTCAAACTCGAGACACAAATTTAACAATTCTCCACCTTGGCTCGATATTTGAAAGCCAGATTAATAATGCTCATCATCCATACTAACTCTCCCGATCGCCCTGACGGGAGCTCACTCTTTACAGACACCAATAGTGCTCAAGCAGAGCTTGAGCTTCACCAAATGAACAGACTTAGTCATCATGTCCGCAGCGTTCTTTATTGTAGGAATCTTTTTCACAACAACCTTACCCTTCGCTAAGACATCTCGAATAAAGTGGTACACGATATTGATGTGCTTCGCTCGCTCATAATAAATCGGATTATATGTCAGATAAATCGCACCTTGATTATCACAGTGTATATGAACACTTTTCTGTTCTAACCCAAAGTCTAAGAGTAAACCTTGTAACAGTATTGCTTTATTCGCTATAAAAGTAAGTGCCATGTATTTTAACTCGGTCAACGAGAAGGTCACGTAATTCTGTAAGGGCGGTTTCCAACTGACTACACCACCTGCAAGAGTAAATATTACCCTGCTAAAGACCTGCACTCATCTAAGTCACCTGAATGATCAGAATCCACATAACCAGTAGTCTCACTGCCATTACTCTCTCTATGGTACACCATACCAATGTCTATTGTCCTCTTCAAATATCTGAAAATCCATTTCACAGCTTCCTAATGAGTTTTACTATGACACTTCATAAAACGACTGACTACACTCACCGACTGTGAAATATCAGGCCTAGTGCAAACCATAACATATATAATATTACCCATTGTACTAGAATAAGAAACATCAGACATATGCTCCTCCTCCTTCTCAATCTACGGTGATAACTTATCTGAAAGTTTAAAGTGCTTCGCTAATGGTGTATTCACAAACTTAGCTGACTGCATATTAAAACATGCAACAATCTTCTCAATATATTTCTTTTGAAACATGCGTAATACTCTTACAGTCCTATTACGCAAAATCTCCATACCCAAAATTTTCTTTGCAGCATCTAAATCTTTCATCTTAAATTCAACACTCAACTGCATTTTCAGCACATCAATATCAGACATATTCTTAGGTGCTATCAGCATATCATCAACATATAACAGCAGATATATCAAAGACCCATCATCCAGTCTCCTAAAGTAAATATAGCTATCCATCAGACTTTTTAAATAGTCATGACTAGCCATGAAAGCATTAAAATACTTATACCACTACCTAGGAGACTGTTTCAGCCTATATAAAGATTTCTTTAATAAATAAACATGGTCTTCCTTATTCGAAATAGCAAATCCTTCTGGCTGCCTCATATAAATTTGCTCCTCCAACTCACCATGAAGGAATGTCGTTTTCACGTTGTTGACACATGATTTTTAATCATTTTTTCTATTGCTAAAGTAATAAAAAATCCATAAAAATTCATAAAATTGAAAAATCAACTTTGGGGACCTTAGCCAAGCCTAGGGAACGAATTTTGACCAAAAAACGATTTTTCATATTTTCAGTATTTTTACGTATTTTTTATTTATTTATTTTCGAAAATTAATAGAAAATCCATAAAAAATCATAAAATTGAAAAATCAACTTTGGGAACCTTAGCCAAGCCTAGGGAACGAATTTTGACCAAAAAATAATTTTTCATATTATATATATTTTAATTTTTTTAAAAAAAAATACAAAAATATTTGAAAATTTTGGAAAAATAACATTTGAGGCCGAAAAATACACAAAGATAGTTAATATTTTTATTTTAAATCTATTTTCATATTGGCCATCGCAAATTCAGAAAAATCCAATTCGAGTCACGTGTTCCTTCACGAGTATAATCTCGAATCGAGCCTAAAAAAATTTAATTTGAGTCAACTTATTTTAACTTTCACTTTTTATGAGTTGTGACATTGTCTTCTAATATTTTAAATTTTCATCTTGGCCCAATTATACCCAGAATGACTTAATTTTGCAAAAGGGATTTAATTAAATTATACATTATTTTCAGCGACAAGAAATGAGCTTAAATTTGACATGTGGTAAATTTTGGTGTGTCAAAAATTGTGAGGAGATTTGGACTTAAAGAAATATATTTTTTTCAGGGACTGAATTGTAAATACTTAAAATTCAAGGACTAGAGTGCAAATACCTAACTCTTGAAGGATTATTTTACAAATAATAAAAAGAAGAGTTAGTGGATAAATTAGAATAGAGAAGGGAAGATGAAGAAGAGGAGATGAAGAAGAGAAGTTGGAGAAGAATGGATGGAGAAAATAAGATAAGAATAGAGAAGGGAAGATGGAGATGAAGAAGAGTTAGTAGAGAAATTAGAATGGAAGATAAGAATAGAGAAGGGAAGATGGAGATTAAGAAGAGTTAGTGGAGAAATTAGAATGGGAGCTAAATATGGAGAAGGGAAGATGAAGATGAAGAAGAGTTAGTGGAGAGATTAGAATGTGAGATAGAGATGGAGAATGGAAGATGAAAATGAAGAAGAGTTAGTGGAGAAATTAGAATGGGAGATAGAGTTAGTGGAAAAATTAGAATGGGAGATAGATGAGTAGGTTATAAAAGGAGGAAGAAGTGAGCTTGAGAAAGGATTCTTGAGAGAGAAAATTTGAAGTGTTTGGGAGAATTTTTTGAGAGAAAATTTTGGATGTTTGAGAGAGTTTTGGGAGATTGAAGAAAATTTTGAGAGAAAGAAAATACCAAAAGAGAGAGA
Source organism: Psidium guajava (assembly GCA_016432845.1). NCBI lineage: Eukaryota > Viridiplantae > Streptophyta > Magnoliopsida > Myrtales > Myrtaceae > Psidium > Psidium guajava. The sequence goes on along the minus strand of CM028229.1, from coordinate 30,437,781 downwards.
ATTTTGAAGATGATGGGAGTTTAAAGTTAGGGGTTATCATCACAAATTCCTTCATCGATCAATATAAATCAAGAGTTCATCCTCGTCAACGAGCAAACAAATTCAAGCTAAGTGTTTTTATTTATTCATTTATTTATGGTTTTACTCGCAAATTAGCACAAATTGTATACACTTTCTCCCTCTCCTTTTTCTTCCATATTTTATGTCAGGAGAAGGATATCTCTACGTCAACAGCAAAAATCTCGTCGAGATGCAAAAATCGGCCCAGACAAGCTCCTAAGCTGTCCACCGATTTCTCAACTGATCTGTGACTAAAAGTCCCTCTTAATTCAAAAGAAACTCTCTATATTGGGAACATAGAGAGCGAAAATCAATTATAGAAATCCCTCCCAAAAAAATGGGAGATAAGTACTCTTTCTACTCTTCTGGTTTTAGGTGCAGATTAGCACATATTTTGTATACTAACACTTCACTCTATTTTATGTCAGGAAGCCGCAGCTCTATATCAATGGTCAATCCTATGGAAGCACAAAATCGGCTTGGAGGAGTCCTCAAGCGCGCACAAATTTCAAATTGTTGAATCAATTCGTTGTATTTCATTTTAAAAAATTCATACCCCAAAATGGAGAGGACAAAGTCCATCCGCAATTTAAATACCTGCACCATAAATCCCAAAGGGAAGAGCCAAGCCAATGCTTAGCCTCCCATTGGAGGTTTTTACTTATAGTAGTTAAATACCTGCAACTTAAATACCTGCACCTTAAATCCCAAAGGGAAGAGCCAAGCCAATGCTTAGCCTCCCATTGGAGGTTTTTACTTACAGTAGTTAAATACCTGCACCTTAAATCCCAAAGGGAAGAGCCAAGCCAATGCTTAGCCTCCCATTGGAGGTTTTTACTTACAGTAGTTAAATACCTGCAACTTAAATACCTGTACCTTAAATCCCAAAGGGAAGAGCCAAGCCAATGCTTAGCCTCCCATTGGAGGTTTTTACTTACAGTAGTTAAATACCTGCAACTTAAATACCTGTACCTTAAATCCCAAAGGGAAGAGCCAAGCCAATGCTTAGCCTCCCATTGGAGGTTTTTACTTACAGTAGTTTAAATACTTGCAACTTAAATACCTGTACCTTAAATCCCAAAGGGAAGAGCCAAGCCAATGCTAGGCCTCCCATTGGAGGTGTTTATTCACTGTCATGTACTTCCTATAATTTAATTTTTGAATCATCAGACCCAAAAGATGAGTAGGTCGTAATACTGCACAGAAGTCGTTAACACACTCCCTCTTTCGGCTTCAGGGAATCTTTAACACTTAAAAAAATATAACAAATAAAAATATATACCATCCATGCATCCTATTTAAAAAGTGAAAACACAAAAGAGAATACCCTACTAGAGCTTTAGGAATAAACCAAGCCTGAGTTGCCGGATTAGGATATCCATGAAATTAAGGTACCGAAAGGGCATTAGTTTTAATTAACTAGTGTAACCAAGTCCCCGAGCTCATAATCTCTGGTTCGCAGGAATAAATTAGTTCTCCCGCTAATTTATTTAGGTTTCTAATCGACCTACCAAGAACGATTAGTGGCGACTCCAAATTTCAAAATCATTTAAACAAAAACCAAAGTTGCGATTCGGTAGGGCTTGGGAGGGTCCGCATTAGGTTAGTCAAATCTAATTAACCTAATAATCCGTTAACCCCTTTTAAAATTTAAAATTTTTTTTAGAGGGTCGCGACAGACTGGCGACTCCGCTGGGGACGGGATTTTTAAATTTTCGAAAAAAGATACCAATTGGAATACTTGAATTTTTTCGAAATTTTAAAAGTCTTAGTGGACTTAAGCCAATGAAAATTTCATGGATATCTCGCTTCTGGCGATCTTGTTTGGGACTCATTCTATAGGTGTTATATTGTTTTTGCAGGATGGGAGTTATAAGGGGCGGAGTGTTTGGCTAACCCCTTTGTTTTGCAGGCTCGGTGTTTGGTTTATTTGTTTAATTTCGCATATTTTTAGAAGCGCTGTTTTGATATCAATTGTTGTGCATGTCTTGCATACTCTGAGGATCACGACACCTGCACACACAAGCGTCTAAACCCAAGTCGCGAAATTCTTCCTAGAAAACCATAGATAGGGATCGAATATGTAAAGCTCTTGCGTCGATTACGCTCGGGTTGACCATATTTTATCCCGCTCATTATCTGAATTGACAATTCTTCCCATTGTGATTTGATTGCGCGGAGGGTAAGGTTGTCAATTCAGATAGTGGGGGCCTTTTAGGTCCATACCCTGTCTCTCCTTCTTTTATTTTCTAGAGTTCACTCCTCACTTGAGTCATGCGCATGACTATGTGATTTGCATTTCTCCAAGGTAAAAGTAAGTTCTCTAATTTTATCTTGTATTTATTTTCGGTCGGTTCATGCTAGGTGTTAGTCAGTTTTTGAGCTTGATATTACGACCATTCTTTTAAAAGAAAATAAAAATTAAATTTGTCCCTCATTTCTTTTAAAAAAAATTTTGAAAAAATGATGTGAAAAATCCCTTCATGGGAATTTTATTAACCAATAAGGGATTTTTGTCATGTTTTTATTGCTTCAATAAAAATGAAATTTTCCTGAAAAAATTTTCCTCTGAAAATTTATTTCAATAAAAAGAAAAATTCCCTCAAAAAAAAAACTCTTGTAGACATCAAGTGATTTTATCACATTTTTCAAATTATAAAAACTTGCAAGAAAATCCTTCTCGAGAAATTCGCTCATGTTTTTCTAAGAAAATTTTCTCTAAATAAAATTAGACTAATGTCTCGGGGGAATTGTATTGACCAATAAGAGATTTTTGTCATGTTTTTCTTGCTTCAATAAAAATGAAATTTTCCTGACAAATTTTCCTCTAAAATTTTATTTCGATAAAAGAAAAATTCCTTCAAAAAAAAACTTTGGTAAACATCAAGTGATTTTATCACGTTCTTTCAAATTATAAAAACTTGCAACAAAAATTCTTTTCGAGAAATTTGCTCATGTTTTTCTAAGAAAATTTTCTCTAAATAAAATTAGACTAATGTCTCGGGGGAATTTTGTTAACCAATAAAGGATTTCTGTCATGTCTTTCCTGCTTCAATAAAAATAAAATTTTCCTGACAAATTTACCTCTGAAAATTTATTCTGATAAAAAGGAAATTCCTTCAAAAATTTTAGTAAACGTCAAGAGATTTTGTCACATTCCTTAAAAAAAAAATAAAAAAAGAGTAATAAATCTGCAAAAAAATTCTGTATTAACCCATTTCTTCCTAAGGGAATTTTTTTTTCTGATTTTTCTATAAAATAGAAAAAATCAAATTGGACTAATATAGGAGTCATAGACCGACATTCCTTGTGTCGCATACTAATTATATCATTTTCTTTTGTAGGGAGATCCTAGATACCCTAGACGGGTGTAAAAATTAAGTTCAAAATATATCAAGAATCATCTCCAGAAATACCAAAAGACGAAAAACACCGAGGCTTCAACCGTTAATTCCGGGGGGCAAACGAACTCTGTCCATCTTTGACAGACAGAGTTATGTCAATCCGTAAACTTGTATGGGCAGTGTATTCTGATATGACGGTGGATTTATACTGATTAAACACGGGGGCATATTTAATGTATTGCAGAGGATCCCGCGTCTTTTGAAAGACAATATGGATTATATAATCAGAACCCATGAAACAAATACCTTTACCTGATTAAATCAACCAGAGACCGATCTTAAAATTTCCTCTTATCCGAAACATGCGGAGGGCTTTAGAGGACCGAGGTTCTATTAATGAACGTAGCCCACAGGAATTTCTCCCGACGCTACAGGCGACCGACACGAGCAAGTGGACGCTGAAAGAAATAAAATATGGATAAAAGTGGGCACACAACAGGTGGCCGGATTTATTACCAGCGCACTGATCGAGTTGTCATAGTGTTATTGTTTGTGATCTCAAGATGGATAGTGGGGGCCACCGCCGAACCCTTCATCAATGTTCTCGATATCATCGTCTGGAGCAATTAAACAAGAACATCAAGAAAAACATTAAGCCTCGACATCTTTGGTACCTCAAATCGTTCTTTTATGCTATGCGGAAGAAACGATAGCAGGAAAATTAAACAAAAAAAAACACGTGAAGCTTTTCTTTCATTCCATTCATCAAAGAGCATTACAACAGCTCACTGGGGAGGAAAAGTAAAGCCAAACTGAGCCCTGATAACCATTACGAAGGAGCTCAACTGACTCTCCAAACAGTTGATGCTCCGGGTGCACCGGGCGTTCTCAGGATCAAGCTCCGCGAGCCTAAAGAAGAGGCGATCGCGCTTCTCCTTAGCCTGGGCCATACTGGCCTCGTAATGCTCGACAGCAAACTCCAAGTCCGAAATCGCCGCCCTCTCGAAAGCAATATCTGTCGTAATGTCATCAAGTCTCTCCTGCAGCCAACCGCATTTGCACCTCATCATAATATTTCTCGGCTCCTGTTCGGCGTAAGTTCGGACCAAGGCCAGACGGTCCACCAACTTTCCCCTCTCACGAACTAGCCACGAAAGCTGATCATTGACAAACTTGAAGGCTTTCTTGTGATTATCAGCCATAAATGTGACTATTTCCAGACGCTCGTGCCGGTCTCGGTAACGAGCTTTCACGACGGCAGTCACAATGACCGTCTCATAAGCGCGGTTATAGGCAGCCAGAAAATTAATGAAGAGGGTCGGGAAGTTCCGATACTCCCTCCCCAGTTGGGTACCCTCAACAGAAGCAGCGTCTAGGGTCCTGAATAAACCGAGGATTTCAGCCTCAACGGTAGAGTTTTGGGCCATATGAGCGTAACCTCTACCAAGAAGATTGTAGAGTCTCTCCCACCCAGCCAGGATTTCGGCGGAGAAGGTATGGTTAGGAGAATTGGCCATTTTTGAAAGCAGATCACGAAAGAAAGGAGGAGAGAGGCGAGGCAGATGATCGGAATGCGAAGGTGATAATCTGCTTCAATTTAAATAATGATTTCACAGGGGCAGTCCTTATTGGTCGAGTTTTTTCTATCTACCATTCTCTGTCGGCAACACCCCCGCTGGCTCGAATTCCAGTCAAGCGGCAACCTCAAGCTGAGCAGACCCGACGTCTCTGCAGAAAAGTTGGACGGGCTGCCACCACTTTGAAAAAGAAAGAATAAAAAACGAGCTGAGTGGGAGACAAAGAAATTTTCGGCAGAAAAGGAGATACGACTCGTTTTTATTAGAGGACCCGCCAGTAAATCGACGGTGGAGATCTTGACAAGGGCCCTCTACCACGAAAAGAAAAAAGGAAGACGAACTGAGCGAGAAACAAGGATTTCCCCTTTGATCAAAAGCTGAATATCAGATTTTCTCCCTCGAAAAATCTAATAGCACTGCCCGTGAAGAGGGAAGTCGTTGCTATTGCCAGAGAGAGAACTTGTCCTCATTTGATAGTGAGAGTTCATTCGCAAGAACTCGCAGGAGAAAGATAGAGAGGAAGGAGTTCTCGTGGGAGAGGAATTCAAAACCTTCACCATCAAAGCATCGGCTTTCAAAGCCTGTTACGAGAAACCATCGACGATCCCGTGATCCCTCAAGTCCAAGAAGACATCCTGAGGCGATCTCGAGTCGGCAGTCCTAGATCCAGAAATATGTCGAGCATTAGGGAAACGGGCGCATGTTCAACCCTGGTCGAAGCTAATGAAGTTCCTTACCCTGAGGGTCTACTGGTCATGGCCATTGACGGTAATCCAGTCTCTCTGTCAATCCTTGTTACCGTATTGAGAAAATGCCGGTATAAGGTTGTAGCTCAAGCAAAGGCGACAGAGGCCTTAGAGATATTAAGGAGGAGTGGTGACCAGTTTGATATCGTCCTCACCGCCATGGTAGGGATTGACATGGATGTTTTCACTCTCTTGGAAGTCATCAATTCTAAATTAAACATGCCAGTCCTCGTAATATCGGCAAGCGATGATCAGCAAGCCATAATGAAGGCTGTCTTAAATGGGGCCCAAGACGTCGTAACGAAACCAGTTAGGGTTCAGATGCTTCAAAACATATGGCAGCACGTGGTAAGGAAGCAATTGCACGACCATGAGAATAAGCATCAAGCCTTCAATTTTGTTCCAAGCAACTGGAGAAAGAAGATGAGTTGGTCTCCCGAGCTGCATCGTATGTTTGTTAATGCAGTTCAACAGGTAGGAATCGATTCGGCACGGCCGCAACATATACTGGAAATTATGAACGTAGAGGGACTCACTAAAGCAAATGTTTCGAGTCATCTTCAGAAGTACAGAAAAAGGGTGAGAGAACACAATGCAGCTCAGAATCAAGAAAACCAAGGCGGGACTGATCCAAGCCTGAATGTCGAGTCTCCTCGCCACCATAAGTTCCGCGGGTTAGCATGGGGCGAGCCACTTCCCATCATCAACCAAGCCAGTAGCCGTGCCATCAATCCTTCAGGCGTTAATCAAAGTATCCCCCAGAATCACCCTAATGCTCTTCAAGAGTATAGACCGCAGGGGCAGTGTATTCAGACTCCTTGGTCTGAGCACCAACCCGTGGCTAGAATTCATCCCATGATCAGCGCGCCTGCGCAGCCAGAGAATCAGACAAGAAATTATCCTGAGCACTTCCACTTCTTTGATCCTCGAATGGAAGGAGTTTTTGGCAGCAGGACAGTTGGTGATCCCCACACTTTCTCGAGTAATGATGAAGGCTCCAGCACGAGAAGTCAAATTGCTCATGGCGAGGACAGAATGAGAAATCTACCGCCAGCATTTGCCAACAACAATGCCCAATTCGAGCATCGGTTGCTGGAAGGTTCAAGAGATTACCCAGATGATGAGCTTACTGCCCTGGTCAACCAGTTTAGGGTTGACAGACGTCCCAAGCCGCGATCAGGAGCCAGTGAGTAGGGACTCTCAAACATCGATCATCCACACCCGAACCAACACGAGACTAGCTGATTATCGAAGAGCCACAGGAGAAGCAGAACTGACCTTGAATAAGTGCACATTTTATTTCATGCTTAATTCCCCTGCGTATGATATTTTCCAGCTTTCTAGGTGTCTCGATTTAATTCAGGGACAAGGGGGCAATTTATTTTTTTTTTATCCCGTCGAATGCGTGAATCCCTTTTTATGCTAGATTTAGGGCGGATCAATTTGTGGTAACGTCGCTGACTGCCATAATGAGAAATGTTGAATGGCCTCACGTAGGGAAATTTCAAGTGAAATGCCCAGGCGAGCTCGAAGACGGGTAATTGTGTGTCGTTCCAATTTACCCTCAATCATTGCAAAATGCTAAATTGGATTTGTTCCATTCTCACCCAGGGAATCGCAAAGTGCCTCAAGAGTGTCACAAAATGAAATGACCCAATGGAACGCGATAGAACTCATTTGCCTCGAAGGTAACCTTCAAATTAAAGGAGCCCTCCGGTCCACGGACCCGATGGCATAGAAAATGATGATGGTCCAAGGCAACCCGAAAGAAAATAAGGCCCAACTAAGCAAAGCACTTACGTGGCAAGCTCAAAGTGAAGGGCAACTCGGGACATACAATTCAATCCAGTCCAAATGAAGGAACTTCCTCAATTCAAATTCAATAGAAGTACACACAAGGGTAAAACAATATCGTTCCAATTTTTCTAGAATATGAAGAACATATACTGCCGCATTCTCTTTCATTTTTGCAGGGGAAGTCTCTACTGGCCAGATTTTCCTGTCTAACATTCCCTATCAGTATCACCTCCGCTACTCGTCTCCATTCTCCAGCCAAGCAAATCCGACGTCTCTACGGCAAAGCTAAACGGGACGCCACTACTTTGAAAAAGAAAAGATAAAAAATAAGCTGAGTGGGAGACAAAGACATTTTCGGCAGAAAAGAGATACGACTCGTCTTTATTGAAGAACTCGCCAGCAAATTGACGGTGGAGACAACAACAAGGGGCCCTATCACGAAAAGATGGAAGGAGACGAACCGAGCAAGAGACACGATAAGAAAAGAGGATTGAGAAAGGCCGGACCCTTGGAAGAAGCAATACAGTTGCTAAACCCACGTTTAATTTTAAAAGAGACGCCATGCTCGGAAGAGGGTCTTAAGGCATAGGCAATCGCTCAGAAAAATTCAAAGAGAGTGAAAACACCGGAAGCGAGTAGCAAATCTTGAGAAATCATCAACCAAATCAAAGATATCTCAACCCAATACTCCCGAGAGCTATCATTGCCTGCTGAATATGGGAGAGGAAGAGTTCGAAGCCATGTTTGGGATCGAGCCTATGGAGCCTGGCTCTTCCGCCGACGACGTCCAAAATCTCAGTAAAGATAAGGACAATAACGGTAAGGGTCAAAAGAAGCGTTACCGTCGCCATACTAAGGAGCAGGTACAAAGGCTTGAGGATTTCTTCAGAACATGCCCTATGCCAGACGGCAAACAGAAAATGGAACTGAGTCAAGAGTTAGGACTTGAACCTTTGCAAATCAAGTTCTGGTTTCAAAATAGGCGAACCCGAATGAAGGCTCGTCATGAGCACAACGAAGCCGAGTTTCTAAGAGTTGAAAATGAAAACCTCCGAGCGGAAAACAAGATGTATAAAGAGACTTTTGACTCCGCCACCTGCCCCAACTGCAATAGCCTCCTCCTCACCCTCGATGAAATGCATGATCTGAGGATCGAAAATGCACGTTTAAGAGGTGAGTTAGACCAGTTTATAACAGGATCGAGTTCTGTTGGAGGAGGGTACAAAAGGACCAATGATACTGGATCAGCATCAATACCTCCCGAGGAAGAAGGGACAGATCACCACCAAGCGGACATTGACGATGATCTTTTCGCCATAATCAACCAGTTTGATATCGGTAAAGCATCAGGACTGTGATGCACTTGTTCAGCCAGTGACCACGAGACCTTCAATATGGCCGATGCATACCTAATTTGGGATGAAGCCAGCTGATCATGGGAGAGCCTGCAGAGGAAGCGGAACTAATCCTGAATGAGTGAATGTGTTTTATTTCCTTGCGTGATGTGTTTTTCTGCTTTTGTGAATGTGTAAAAGCAAGGAGTAATAATCCGACTTCCCCCTATTAAATGCTCGAATCCGCCACCTCACCAACCTCGCGACAAATTGATGGCGAGTGAAAATCTGCATAAACCTGAAGGGTAACTCCGTATCGTTTCAATTTACCCTCAGTTGCTCCAAGTTTTAAAATTAAGCCCCTTCTATTCTCAGGAAATTGCAAATCGACCCGAGAACGCAATCATATCCGAATACAGGTTGGATAAAATTTGGGGGCAAATCAACTCATGGGCATTACCACGGGATAGACAGCTTCGGACAAAGGAAAGTACAAGCGAAAGACGCGAACAATCTCAGAAATGGGTAATTCTGTATCGTTCTAATGTGCACATAATCATCTCAAGTCTTGAATTGTCTTATTCCATTCTTAACAGGGATTGCAAATTACCTCGAGAAATACCGTAACATGGCCCAAAGTGATACAACAGGGCTGCGTTATCCCCAAGGATTAACCCTTGAAAAGAAAGCCCCATGGACACCTACGGTCCAATGGACCGAATGGTATGGGGGATGACAGTAGGTCCGAAATATTCCGAGTTCGATCCCCAAGGGTGGGGAATGTTGTATGTATTATAAATAAATGAAACAACTTTTTGTGCATTTCTTTTTTTTACAAACAGGAATACTCGACGAGTAATATCAAAGTCAGTATTTTACCATAGTCTTCCCATAATGGTGAGGCGCCCAACAAAAGTCGAGGAAAATTCAATCCAACAAAACTGGTAAAAGACTCGTGCAAGACATTCAAGATGAAGGGTAAATCAGTATCGTTTTCAATTTATCCCTTTTAATACTGGCTGATATGTCTCTTTTTCTTTTTACAGGAAATATTTACACTAACATTTAACATGTTGAAGGAGACAAATCCAAAAGAAAATTATGATCATCTGACAAGATCTATTCTGGTGAAAAATGGGGCAAATTGATCACAAGCTCTGAAGCGAAAAAGCAAATATGTCTTCCTTATCTCGTTTGATTTCAAGAATAATTTCTCTGCTTTTTACAGGGGCATTCAACCGCTAAACCGTGGCGGTCGCTGTCATTAAACAAACCGAAATGCTCCCTCACCCATATGCTTCATCACGTAGAGACAAAGTTTGAGACGAACCACCCCTCGACATAAGGAGTAGGCTTCCCAATTTGTTCGGTCCGCCCACATACCAGGGGCAATTCAAATCCGCCCATATTTGCACATTATATAAACACACGTAATGCTAAAAAATTGTCACATCTGCATTGTGCTTACACAGTTCATGAATTATGTATGACTATTCCGTGTGTTTAACTTACCAACTCCAACTTAGAGCATAAACTGCACAGGAGACATCAAATGTGCAGAATGGGGCATGACAGGATGAGGAAAGGCAAACCATTTCCACGCAAGTCTAACATTTTAATTTACAGATAAACAGCCTTTCCCCAGAGTGAGAGAAGGCCCTTTCGGATTGAAGTCCTCCATTCAGATTACATTCGAGGCGTTCATACTATGAGAACCTCCTTAAACAGAATTGGTAATGCAAGCTTGACAGAATAGTTTTGCATGATCCATATTTGGATTGATTGCATCATGAGTTATCACACAGACTACTTCTAATCATTGCCGACTTGGTTGAATAGTTTTACATGAACCGATCAACTCATTGATGAAAATGCTTGCACATGTTACCTCTGATACTGCCTGACAGGCAACACATTCCCAATGTTCAAACTACCTTCCAAAGTCTTGAAATTCATTCAGCGATTATTGAATGAACAAGCCTGGTTGTCGAGAAGCCACCAAGCATTTCTTCCAAATTCTCAGGTAAGTATATCTTCAACCTGAACCTTTCAAGAGAATGAATTCTGACGGTTGTTGGGGTACTCGAATCCATTGCGGTACATACAGGTATCCACCTTCTTCAATAAAGCATGATTTGTCTCAAGGACAGAAATGTTCGAGACCTTTTGATCTCTGCCTCTTTGGTTTATTCCTAAAGCGACAGGATAATATAATTTGGGTTTGAGCTTCTGCAGGATTCCTGATCTTTCCAGATTCCAGAATGGCACCCTTTGAGGTACACCAAGTCCTTCTTACAGGCAAAATAAGTCCTTCTTACAGGCAAACCAAGTCCTTCTTACAGGCAAATCAAGTCCTTCTTATAGGCACAAAGTCCTTCTTACAGGCAAATCAAGTCCTTCTTACAGGCAAAACAAGTCCTTCTTACAGGCACAAAGTCCTTCTTACAGGCAAATCAAGTCCTTCTTACAGGAAAAACAAGTCCTTCTTACAGGTACAAAGTCCTTCTTACAGGCAAATCAAGTCCTTCTTACAGGCAAAACAAGTCCTTCTTACAGGCAAATCAAGTCCTTCTTACAGGCATAAAGTCCTTCTTATAGGCAAACCAAGTTCTTCTTACAGGCACCAAGTCCTTCTTACAGGCAAACCAAGTCCTTCTTACAGGCACAAAGTCCTTCTTACAGGCAAATCAAGTCCTTCTTACAGGCAAAACAAGTCCTTCTTACAGGCAAAACAAGTCCTTCTTACAGGCATAAAGTCCTTCTTATAGGCAAACCAAGTTCTTCTTACAGGCACCAAGTCCTTCTTACAGGCATAAAGTCCTTCTTACAGGCAAACCAAGTCCTTCTTACAGGCAAACCAAGTCCTTCTTATAGGCACCAAGTCCTTCTTATAGGCAAACTAAGTCCTTCTTACAGGCAAACCAAGTCCTTCTTACAGACACAAAGTCCTTCTTACAGGCAAATCAAGTCCTTTTTACAGGCACAAAGTCCTTCTTACAGGCAAATCAAGTCCTTCTTACAGGCACAAAGTCCTTCTTACAGGCATAAAGTCCTTCTTACAGGCAAATCAAGTCCTTCTTACAGGCATAAAGTCCTTCTTACAGGCAAACAAAGTCCTTCTTACAGGCAAATCAAGTCCTTCTTACAGGCACAAAGTCCTTCTTACAGGCAAAGTAAGTCCTTCTTACAGGCAAAACAAAGTCCTTCTTACAAGCAAACAAAGTCCTTCTTACAGGCAAAGCAAGTCCTTCTTACAGGCACAAAGTTCTTCTTACAGGCAAAGCACCAAGTCCTTTTTACTGGCACCAAGTCCTTTCTACAGGCACCAAGTCCTTCTTACAGGTATCTCCAAATGGTATGACCCACCATACGGGTCAAATTTTAATTCAATTTTTAATCAGTATAATCCTTTTATTATGAATCTACCATGGGTTGATCCACCATACGGGTTCAAGTTCAACCACCCTAAAGTTTTTTTATATAACGAATCCTTAGGTTCTCATTTCATTTTCAGTGGAACAATCATGTCACGACTCTTTTTATTTACTTGTATTGAGTCGATAAGAATCCAGGTGTCATCTCGTCTTTGAAATGAACCTCTACCGAGCTTCCTTTCAAAGAGGGGCAGCTGTTGACACCTGATTTTTAATCATTTTTTCTATTGCTAAAGTAATAAAAAATCCATAAAAATTCATAAAATTGAAAAATCAACTTTGGGGACCTTAGCCAAGCCTAGGGAACGAATTTTGACCAAAAAACGATTTTTCATATTTTCAGTATTTTTACGTATTTTTTATTTATTTATTTTCGAAAATTAATAAAAAATCCATAAAAAATCATAAAATTGAAAAATCAACTTTGGGAACCTTAGCCAAGCCTAGGGAACGAATTTTGACCAAAAAATAATTTTTCATATTATATATATTTTAATTTTTTTAAAAAAAAATACAAAAATATTTGAAAATTTTGGAAAAATAACATTTGAGGCCGAAAAATACACAAAGATAGTTAATATTTTTATTTTAAATCTATTTTCATATTGGCCATCGCAAATTCAGAAAAATCCAATTCGAGTCACGTGTTCCTTCACGAGTATAATCTCGAATCGAGCCTAAAAAAATTTAATTTGAGTCAACTTATTTTAACTTTCACTTTTTATGAGTTGTGACATTGTCTTCTAATATTTTAAATTTTCATCTTGGCCCAATTATACCCAGAATGACTTAATTTTGCAAAAGGGATTTAATTAAATTATACATTATTTTCAGCGACAAGAAATGAGCTTAAATTTGACATGTGGTAAATTTTGGTGTGTCAAAAATTGTGAGGAGATTTGGACTTAAAGAAATATATTTTTTTCAGGGACTGAATTGTAAATACTTAAAATTCAAGGACTAGAGTGCAAATACCTAACTCTTGAAGGATTATTTTACAAATAATAAAAAGAAGAGTTAGTGGATAAATTAGAATAGAGAAGGGAAGATGAAGAAGAGGAGATGAAGAAGAGAAGTTGGAGAAGAATGGATGGAGAAAATAAGATAAGAATAGAGAAGGGAAGATGGAGATGAAGAAGAGTTAGTAGAGAAATTAGAATGGAAGATAAGAATAGAGAAGGGAAGATGGAGATTAAGAAGAGTTAGTGGAGAAATTAGAATGGGAGATAAATATGGAGAAGGGAAGATGAAAATGAAGAAGAGTTAGTGGAGAGATTAGAATGTGAGATAGAGATGGAGAATGGAAGATGAAAATGAAGAAGAGTTAGTGGAGAAATTAGAATGGGAGATAGAGTTAGTGGAAAAATTAGAATGGGAGATAGATGAGTAGGTTATAAAAGGAGGAAGAAGTGAGCTTGAGAAAGGATTCTTGAGAGAGAAAATTTGAAGTGTTTGGGAGAATTTTTTGAGAGAAAATTTTGGATGTTTGAGAGAGTTTTGGGAGATTGAAGAAAATTTTGAGAGAAAGAAAATACCAAAAGAGAGAGAATTTTGAAGATGATGGGAGTTTAAAGCTAGGGGTTATCATCACAAATTCCTTCATCGATCAATATAAATCAAGAGTTCATCCTCGTCAACGAGCAAACAAATTCAAGCTAAGTGTTTTTATTTATTCATTTATTTATGGTTTTACTCGCAAATTAGCACAAATTGTATACACTTTCTCCCTCTCCTTTTTCTTCCATATTTTATGTCAGGAGAAGGATATCTCTACGTCAACAGCAAAAATCTCGTCGAGATGCAAAAATCGGCCCAGACAAGCTCCTAAGCTGTCCACCGATTTCTCAACTGATCTGTGACTAAAAGTCCCTCTTAATTCAAAAGAAACTCTCTATATTGGGAACATAGAGAGCGAAAATCAATTATAGAAATCCCTCCCAAAAAAATGGGAGATAAGTACTCTTTCTACTCTTCTGGTTTTAGGTGCAGATTAGCACATATTTTGTATACTAACACTTCACTCTATTTTATGTCAGGAAGCCGCAGCTCTATATCAATGGTCAATCCTATGGAAGCACAAAATCGGCTTGGAGGAGTCCTCAAGCGCGCACAAATTTCAAATTGTTGAATCAATTCGTTGTATTTCATTTTAAAAAATTCATACCCCAAAATGGAGAGGACAAAGTCCATCCGCAATTTAAATACCTGCACCATAAATCCCAAAGGGAAGAGCCAAGCCAATGCTTAGCCTCCCATTGGAGGTTTTTACTTATAGTAGTTAAATACCTGCAACTTAAATACCTGCACCTTAAATCCCAAAGGGAAGAGCCAAGCCAATGCTTAGCCTCCCATTGGAGGTTTTTACTTACAGTAGTTAAATACCTGCACCTTAAATCCCAAAGGGAAGAGCCAAGCCAATGCTTAGCCTCCCATTGGAGGTTTTTACTTACAGTAGTTAAATACCTGCAACTTAAATACCTGTACCTTAAATCCCAAAGGGAAGAGCCAAGCCAATGCTTAGCCTCCCATTGGAGGTTTTTACTTACAGTAGTTAAATACCTGCAACTTAAATACCTGTACCTTAAATCCCAAAGGGAAGAGCCAAGCCAATGCTTAGCCTCCCATTGGAGGTTTTTACTTACAGTAGTTTAAATACTTGCAACTTAAATACCTGTACCTTAAATCCCAAAGGGAAGAGCCAAGCCAATGCTAGGCCTCCCATTGGAGGTGTTTATTCACTGTCATGTACTTCCTATAATTTAATTTTTGAATCATCAGACCCAAAAGATGAGTAGGTCGTAATACTGCACAGAAGTCGTTAACACACTCCCTCTTTCGGCTTCAGGGAATCTTTAACACTTAAAAAAATATAACAAATAAAAATATATACCATCCATGCATCCTATTTAAAAAGTGAAAACACAAAAGAGAATACCCTACTAGAGCTTTAGGAATAAACCAAGCCTGAGTTGCCGGATTAGGATATCCATGAAATTAAGGTACCGAAAGGGCATTAGTTTTAATTAACTAGTGTAACCAAGTCCCCGAGCTCATAATCTCTGGTTCGCAGGAATAAATTAGTTCTCCCGCTAATTTATTTAGGTTTCTAATCGACCTACCAAGAACGATTAGTGGCGACTCCAAATTTCAAAATCATTTAAACAAAAACCAAAGTTGCGATTCGGTAGGGCTTGGGAGGGTCCGCATTAGGTTAGTCAAATCTAATTAACCTAATAATCCGTTAACCCCTTTTAAAATTTAAAATTTTTTTTAGAGGGTCGCGACACACGTCAAGCTGTTCCAACTAGAGATCATGTGCAGGGACTAAGGCAAGTAAAACACGAATAGAAGTTTGTCTTACCACATGAGAGAATACCTCATTGCAGTAAATGTCCTCCCTCTGTGTATATCCCTTCGCAATAAGTCTTGCCTTATACCTCGTTGCCTCAACACCAGGAATGCCTTCTTTCTGTTTGTAGGCCCATTTACTTCCTACAATCTTCTGGCTCTTGGGTACTTTAATTAACTCCCATGTCTGATTTCGATGGAGTAATTCCGTCTCTTCACTCATAACCCCTAGCTACTGCGATGACTCAGAACTAGCCATCGTCTTAGAGTAAGATAAAGGCTCATCTGTCTCTACCTCATCACCTACAGTTAAAGCATAAGCAATATCTGTATAAGTATAACGTACCAGTAGTTTAATTTGCCTTCTCTGTCTATCTGTGGCTATACTATATTACGGTTGCGCTGGTTGTTTAATATCACCGACTTCAGGAATTATGGCCTCATTTGCAGTTTCAACCTCTGTTACCTTCGAGATTTTCGGAGTCTCCACCTGAAGCTCCACCTCACTACTGACACCATGATCTGTTTACTCTGCCGGTAGTATCTCAAAACTCCTCTGTCGAAGCATTACAGTCTCGTCGAATATCACATCTCTGGTGATTATAAAACTAGGTGATCTGGGATCAGTGCACCACAGCCGGTAGCTTTTCACCCTATGTGCATAACCCAGAAATATGCACTTTTTCGATCTCGGTTGAAGCTTACTATCACTCGCATGAGCATACGCAGGATACCCGAATTCTCATAATCTGGAGCAATCAACAAGTTTCCTCGACCATACTTTCTCTGGAGTCTTCTACTCGATAGCAGATGATGGAGATCGATTAATCAGGTAACAAACCATATTCACTACTTCGGCCCAAAATTCCTTACCTATTCTAGCATGTGAAAGCATACTTCGAGCCCGCTCAAGTAAAGTTATGTTCTTCTGTTCTGCTACGCCATTCTGCTGTGGTGTCCCAAGTACTGTGTTGTGTCTCACAATCCCTTCTTTCTCATAGAACTCGGTAAAATTTTTACCACAAAACTCTATACCGTTATCAGTTCTCAGATGCTTGATCTGTTTATCTATCTGCTTTTCAATCATTGCCTTAAATTTCTTGAACCGATCAAACACATCAAATTTGTGCTTCAGAAAATACACTCATACCTTTCTAGAATAATCGTCGATAAATGTCAGCATATATCTGGCATCTCCTTTCGAAGGAACAGGAGATAGGCCCCAAATGTCTGAATAAATATATTCAACTGGTTACTTGGTCGAATGAATACCTGTAGCAAACTTAATCCGACACTGTTTCCCAAAGATACAGTGCTCATAAATCTAACTTACTTGTTTTCTAACCGTTTAACAACCCCTATCACTCAGTATCGTCATACCTGCCTTACTCATATGCTTTAAACGCATATGCCATAACTGAGTTAAATCAGAATCTGACTCACCTGATGAAACTGCAACAGCTCATGTCATGGTCTCTCATAATAGATGATAAAGAGAACTCACTTTCTTCCCTTTCATTACTGTTATGGCATCTCAAGAGATATTTAGCACTCCACCTTTGGTAGTGTGCTTACACCCGATGTCATCTAATGTCCCTAGAGAAATAAGGTTCTTCTTGAGCTCCGGTACATACCTCACATCTGTCAATGTACGCACCACACTATCGTGCATACGAATCTGAATTGTCCCTTTCCCCACAACCTTGCAGGCTGCGTTATTCCCCATCAGAACTCTACCATCATCTGAGTCTGGTAAGTAGTAAATCAGTTCTTATGATGCATCATATGATAAGAACACCCCAAATCTAATACCCATTCGTCTCCTAACGAAATTGTAGTTACACATAAAATAGTCTCTGCATCACTAGTGCCCTCCTCAGCAACATTTGTCATACTACTTGTAACTTTCTGCTTATCACCTCTATTTCTTAACTTATGACAATCTCTCCTGCTGTGACCCTTCTCGTGACATTCGAAGCACTTCACGTGTCTCTTGGACTTTCTATGATGTGATTTAGACCTGCTTTTACCTGTGCTGCTATTGTTGGACCCTCGATGTTGCTCTCTACCTTGAATCATTAGTTCGCGCTACATCATGCGGTAGACTATCATTTTGGTACTTTCTCTGCCACTTCTTAAAAAAAAAAAAAGACAGACTTTACCTCTTTCGAAGTAATCATAGTTCACTCCTACAGCGATGAATCAATAAAGTGCTCCCATGACTTTGATAAAAAAGCTAGCAACATCATGTTATGTTCTTTACCATCAAGTGTTTTACTAACATTCTTCAAATTCATAATGAGTTTATTAAATTCATCTAGATGGGATCTGATAGACGTACTTTCAGTATATCTAAACTGAAACATCTTTAACATGTATAAGCGATTATTCAAACCTTTAGTTACATAGAGAGCTTGAAGTTTTGCCCACAATGATGCAGCACCTTTTTCCTCGATCACCTCTATTAACACCTCATCCGATAAATTTAATAGTATTATACTCTTTGCTTTCTCCAATAACTCTATCTTATCAACCTCTTTCATTGAAATCGGCAACTCATTTTCGCCATTCAATGCTTTCATTAAACTTTGAGTTGTTAAAAGTGCACGCATCTTAACACTTCACAACCCAAAGTTGTTCCTCCCGTTAAATTTCTCAATTTCTACTTTCACTCCAGACATAATTGCAATAAACATAATATCCAGATAATAATCAGACAAACAAAAACCCCAATTCACAATCTAGAAATTTGATCCCAAGCTCTAATACCAATTGTTGAAATATTGCGAATTATGTTAATGCAAAAAAAAAGCCCAGAATAATAACGAGGAACGATAAAGAACATCGGAGATTATGTGGTTCGATCCGAATAGCGGTACCTACATCCACGGGGAAAGTTAGCAATAAAATCCACTATAATCGAAAAATCGAAATTACAGTCGCTCAATACGCTCGTGTTTTTTGCACCTAAATTATACCAAAACCCAAAATATTTACAAGTAAAATAACTCTTCAATTGGATATAATAATCTCACGAAGCACAAATCAAGGAGAATGCAAGATGTTCGCGTACAGTCTAAAATAAGAACCTGTAGGCGTTACTTTCTTTCGATTTTCATGTGCGACGTTCTCTTCAACAAAAAAACTCAAGATCTCCTTTTTACTGTGCAGCTCTTTCTCTTGTTGTGCGACTATTCTTGTGACTTTTAGAGGTTATCTTCCTTGCACGTTTTCAAGAATAGAAAAAAAAGCCACTCTTCCCTTTTTGTCTTCTTTTACTCAATGGACCCCACAATCTGATATAGAAATATATATTATATTGAGCACCTTCTTTCTTCTTATTCGGCTAGAAGTTCCTTACTACATAAGAGGAGTCCACGAAGACAACTAGGTCAAATCTTACATGTTTCATGATTATTCTATCTCCGTAAATTTCAAACTCGAGACACAAATTTAACAGTTAGCATGGTCAAGTAAGACCATTTTATGGCTAAAATCTCCTCATTTTAATATTACGTTGTAACGGGTATGACTTGTGGCCTTCCATCGCCGTGGTTTGATCTTTTATTATAATGATTGATCGAATCACTATGGTTACATAAGAGTCAATTGTTGATCGTAATATTGAACCACTCTATTAAACACTGGATATTGTGGAGTTGAGGACGATTTTCAATAACTATTAGGTGAGGTTTCATTTGTAACTTCAATACCTATAGGAGACGATGGGTCTAACTCAATTGAGTTGTAAAGTCAATAACTGTTGGGTGAGACTCTTATGATCTAGAGGCCGAAGTTATAATTAGGACGCACATGCGATGCATTAGTTATATGAACTACTCATTAAGTTCATGAAATACCAACGATTGTTTGGTGAAGTAGACCATGAACTAGTGAGACTCTAATCTCCGCTAGTAATCCTACCTAACAAGAATTACCGTCTTTTATTTAAGAAGTGTGCAATTCGATAAATTTAGTGGGAGCATATATTTCATTTAAATGCCATAATAAAATAATCATTTTTAAAAGTACAACATCTAACACTTAGTTTTCTACATAGATTTTGTTTACTTTGTCAAAGTGGTGAACAGAAACTTGATAGCATCAATACTTGACAAGAACTACTTGATTGGCCCAAATTTCAATGATTGACTGAGAAATTTGAGAGTCGTTCTCAATTTAGAAAAACTTGGATATATGTTGGATAAGAAAATGCCATTTTCATTTCCCGAAGTTGTAACGCACGACACTTATGAAAAGTGAAAGGAGGATAACCTAAAGGTTATGTTATACATACTTGCTTTTATGAACAATTAGTTCCAGAAGAAGTATGAAAATATAGATAGTGTTAGGTCGATTATTTTACATCTGAAAGAGTTCTTTGATAAGAATAGTCATACATTGAAATATGAGATATCCAAAACATTATATCATATAAAGATGGCAGAGGGATCATTTATGAAGGATCATGTTCTCAAGATAATCTGGTATATTGAAAAGTTGGCAAGATTGAACCTCGTTATGGACAGTGAGCTGGCTGTGGATTTTTTTTTTCAATCTTTACCTGATTCTTTCTCTAGTTGTCTAGAATTTCCACATGCATAATATAGAGAAAACCCTAATTGAGTTACACAGCATGCTTGTGATATATGAGAAGGAAATGCACAACTCTAATCATAATATAATAGTTGTCGTTGAAACTTTGTCTTCGAGAAATAGAAGTTTTTTGAAGAAAAGCAAGATAAAGCTTAAGAAAGAAATTGTGCAGGCTAAGCCATCCATTGACAAGGGCAAATGTCATCAATCGGTTAAATAAGGCATTGGAAGAGGAATTGTAAGAAATACCTTGCTAGCTTAAAAGTCAAGCCAAATGACTGACCTTATAAAGATATAGTGTCCATGCTCATTAAGACTAATTTGATTAGTTCTAAATTTAGCTCATGAATTTTAGATTTTACTATAATGTCTCACATTTGCATGTCATTGCAGAATTTGGAATTAAGTGGGATACTGGGACAAAATAAAATTATCCTGACATTTGCAAATAGAGCAAGAGTTTCTGTTTTAGTAATAAGGACATTTCGTTTATGTTTGCCCTCAAGGCACATAATGATTTTATAGAATTGTCTGTATTGTAAAAATGTTGTAAGGAATATTATTTCTATACCACGATTAGTAAGAGAGAATTATGAATTTTTTTGTACTTAAGATAAATGTTCCATTTTTCATAATAGAAGATGTGTTAGCTTTGGTACTTTAACTAACAATCTGTATACCATTATGATGTTTGGTAATATAATTACCAAACTCAATAAGCAAAAAAGTTTTGATGTGAATAATATTAGTAAACGCTCTAAATGTAATCTAAATCCAAAGTATATCCGGTGTCTTAGATTATGTCATATTGGAGAGGGCAGAATCGATAAGTTGAGTAAAGATGGATACATCAATCCATATGGTTTTGAACCATACTTAGCTTGTGAGATATGTTTTCATGGAAAAATTATCAAAGTGTCCTTCACGAGGCATAGTGAACGAGCTGCCAACTGTTGACACTTGATTTTTAATCATCTTTTCTCTTTTAAAATTAATAAAAAAATCCATAAAAATTCATAAAATTAAAAAATCAATTTTGGAGAAAAAAATAATTTTTCATATTTTCAGTATTTTTCGATAATTCATAAAAAAAATCAAGAAAAAATGAGAAAATTGCAAAATAAACTTTAGAAGCCTTGGCCAAGTTTAGGCAACCATTTTTGAGCAAAAAATAATTTTTCATATTTTTTGTATTTTTTAAATATATTTTTTAGAAATTAGGAAAATATTTAATAAATAATAGCATTTGAGGCCACAAAAATACATAAAAATAGTCAATATTTTTCTTTTAAATCCCTTTTCATGTTGGCCATCGCAAATTTAAAAAAATCCAACTCGGGGTCGTGTATTTCTTCACGAGCATAATCTCGAATCGGGCCTAAAAAATTCAATTTGAGTCAATTTATTTTTATTTTTTTCACTTTTAGGAGTTGTGACATTGTTCTCTAATATTTCAAATTTTCATTTTGGCCCAATTATACCCAGAATGACTCAATTTTGCAAAAGGGCTTTAATTAAATTATGCATTATTTTCAACGGCAAGAAATGAGCTTAAATTTGACTTGCGATGAATTTTGACTAAATATAGGGGATGTGTGTCAAAAATTGTGAGGAGATTTGGACTTAAAGAAATATTTTTTTTCAGGGACTAAATTGTAAATACTTAAAATTCAGGGACTAGAGTGCAAATATCTAACTCTTGAAGGATTATTTTGCAAATATCAAAAAGAAGAGTTAGTGGAGAAATTAAAATAGAGAAGGGAAGATGGAGAAGAGGAGATGAAGATGGGAAGATGAAGAAGAGAAGATAAAGAAAATAAAATGAGAATAGAGAAGGGAAGATGGAAATGAAGAAGAGTTAGTAGAATGTGAGATAGATATGGAGAAGGGAAGATGAATATGAAGAAGAATTAGTGGAGAAATTAGAATGTGAGATAGATATAGAGAAAGGAAGATGAAAATGAAGAAGAGTTAGTAGAGGAATTAGAATGGGAGATAGAGTTAGTGGAAAAATTAGAATGGGAGATGGATGAATATGCTACAAAAGGAGGAAGAAGTGAGCTTGAGAGGGAGATTTTTTTGGGAGAGAAAATTTTGGATGTTTGAGAGGATTTTAGAAGATTAAAGAAAAATTTGAGAGAAAGAAAATACCAAAAGAGAGAGAAAATTTTGAAAATAATGGGAGTTTAAAGCTAGGGGTTACCATCACAAATTCCTTCATCCATTAACATAAATCAAGAGTTAATCATCGTCAACAAGCAAGTAAATTCGAGTTAAGTATTTTTATTTACTCATTTATTTGTGGTTTTAGTCTCAAATTAGCACAAATTGTATACACTTTTTCCATCTCCCTTTTTCCCATATTTTATGGCAGGTAAAAAAAAGGACAACTCCGTATCAACGATAAATTCCATGGAGGTGCAAAGTGAGCCCAAACAAATTTCAAGGTGCCCATCAAATTTGCAGCCAACCCGTCAACGGATTTTAGTTTAAATTGTTGAAACAATTTGTTGTATTTTATTTTAAAGAACTAAAACCCCAAAATGGAGAGGCAAAGTGCATCTACTGGAGGTCGTTTATTTCCTGCAATTTAAATTCCTGCACCATCAAACCCCAAAGGGAAGAGGCAAGTCCCTAAAGGGAAGAGCCAAGTCAATGCTAAGCCACACATTGGAAGTTTTTACTTACTGCAATTTAAATTCATGCACCATCAAACCCTAAAGGGAAGAGCTAAGCCAATGCTAGGCCACCCATTGGAGGTTTTTACTTACTGCAATTTAAATTCCTGCACCATCAAACCCCAAAGGGAAGAGCCAAGCTAATGCTAGGCCGCCCATTTGACGTTTTTACTTACCGTTATTTAAATTCCCGCAATTTAATTCCTGCACCATTAAACCCCAAAGGAGAGAGCCAAGCCAAGGCTGGGCCATCCATTGGAGGTCTTTATTTGCTGTCATTGATTTCCTGCCGTTTAATTTTTGAATCACTGGACCCCAAGTGAGTAGACTGTAACACTACACAGAAGTCGTTAACACACTCCCTCTTTCGGCCTCAAGGAATTTTTAACACTTTGAAAATAAATAAAAAATACCACCCATGCATCCTATCTAAAAGGTGAAAATACAAAAAGAGAACACCCCACTAGAGTCTTAGGAATAAACCAAGCTTGAGTTGCCAAATTAGGATATCCATGAAATTAAGGTACCAAAGGGCATTAGTTTTAATTAACTAGTGTAACCAAGTCCCCGAACTCATAATCTCTGGTTCGTAGAAGTAATTTAGTCCTCCCGCTAATTTACTTAGGTATTTAATCAATCTACCAAAAATGATTAAGGGCGACTCCAAATTTTAAAACCATTTGAATAAAAACTAAATTTGCGATTCAGTAGGACTTGGGAGGGTTTGTATTAGGTTAATTCATCTAATAAACCTAATAATCCGTTAATCCGATCGAAAAAAAAAATTCTTAGGATCGCGACACCAACTTACTTGGATTGATACATTTAGATGTATATAAATTGATCAATGAGATTGGTAGAGGCGGTTATTTATACTTCATTACCTTTATTGATGATTACTCGTGATATGGTTATTTGTACTTAATGAAATATAAATCTGATCCTTTAAAAAGTTTAAGGAATTCAGACATGAAGTAGAAAAACAAACAGGAAAAAGTATTAGGGTATTTTGATCTAATCAAGGTGGCGAATACCTTAGTATCGAATTCCTAAATTATCTAAAGTAAAATGGCATTTTGTTGCAATGGACATACTCCAGAGCATAATAGTGTCTTAGAAAGGAGAAATCATAGCCTATTGGATATGATACGATCGATAATGAGTTTTACCAATTTGCCAATATCACTTTTGGGATAATGTTCAAGTTCAGACACAAATATCTGATTCAGTGGGAGCTCCTGATATATAGCCTCTTAAGAGGAGTACAAGAGAGTCTCGTCCTCTTGTACATTACGGATATTGGATTGAGGATATTCATCCATTATTTATAGTAAATTATGGTGATGAACACAATGATCCTAACACATATGATGAAACGATGTCTGACATCGATTCTGGTAAATGGTTTGAGGCAATGAAATCTAAAATGGACTCGATATACTCCAACAATGTATGGTCATTAGTTAACTTACCTGATGATATTGTATCAATTGGGTATGAGTGGATCTTTAAAAGAAAGATCAACGCTAATGGTCAAGTTGAAACATATAAAGCAAGGCTAGTGGCGAAAGGTTATCATCAAAAAGAATATATTGACTATGATGAAACCTTTTCACATGTGGTTATGCTTAAGTTTATTAGGATTTTATTGGTTATAACTGCACATCTGAATTATGAGATATTCTAGATGGATGTAAAGACGACTTTCCTGAATGGATTCCTCAAAGAGGATATCTATATGGAATAATGTTGACACCTAAATTTTGATTTTTATTTAATCATTTATTTTGTATGAAAATCAAAATTAATTCTAGTTCCTACAAAAAATAATTTCATGTTAGCATAGTTTTAATTTTTAGCATTCATTTGCATTGCATTTTGCATAAAAAACGGATTGACGGCGGAAACAAACTTAATCGGAAAAAGGGACACTAAACTTGACCAATTGGACTAAATCTACATGTCTGGAAATTGCATGTGCTCAACTCATGGAAAATTTTTGGGAAAGACGCGGAAAATATGTGGTTTGCGGAAAAATAAGTTCGCAATTTGGGAATAAATATAATAGAAGGAAGGCAAGTGCTCGTAATATTGTGAAAAAGGAAAGCTTTCGAAAGAAAATAAAATCCTCTTGATTGCTCCACCAAATCTTCATATAGCTTTTACATATTCTTAAGGATTCTCTTTGAGACAATATAAAAGAGAAGAAAAGCTCGGAAAATTGGGGGAGGTTTTTTTGGAGGTCACAAAGAAAATTCTGGAGAGCAAATAGAGAAGAGGGACACACGTGAGCTTTAGTTTTCTCCCGTGACCGAAGACTTGAAGAAAAATTGACAGGTTGCTCCTGTTGATTCTGCTCGAGACACGTTGCTGTGGATTCTGATGCCGACGTGTGGGTGTCTACTGCAACTTATCCTCCTGCTGCTCGAGCTCGGCTCCCCACGAATCCTATTGTTTGAGTGTCTAAGACTTCCACGTTTTTAGCAACTTCATCAGCACATCTACCTGGTTTCTGGTTTCTTCAAAGTTGTTGTCCAATCGTTCTTGCCGTAGCCGTGCGCATCACAGTCCCGTTGCCGCGAGAGAAGTCCACGAGCAAATCCAAAATCGTGGAGCTCCTAGCCATCGGTCCGAAGTCGTTTGCTTGGTCGATAAGTCTCAGAGTTCGAATTAGGGAAGCTTATCTTCGAATATTAAGGTAAATTTCCTATCTTGAATTTCGAATATACACTTGCTTATATTACATATCTTGATCGATAGAATTACATTGCCACAAGGATTACACATAAAAAAGTGAGTCTTGAATATTCTCAAGTTTTTTTTAGGATATTCACTTGCCTCGATTAAAAAATCCCGCACATTTGGAACACATTCGCATATCTTGGAAATTGCTTTACAAGGTCAAAATATTCAATTACCTAATTTGGAGAATTGCACGTTAAACTGGAACATCGAATATTTTTGAAAATCTTGCAAAATATTATTTGCTAAATTAGAAAGATTGTGATTCATTGTGTATATTTTGAGAACTTTTTTTTCGTGAAGTCTGGTGACTATTTGAAAATCTTCCGAATATACTCAAGATACATAAAATATTTCAAGATGTGATTGATTAGGAAATTTCCTAATCCGCAATCGCATACATGGAAATAAGTCGATCTATCAGGCTTTAGATAGAATTATTTCCATAGCGGGCATTTCAAATTTTAGGGTCGATTTATCAGGCTTTAGATCGAAAATTAATTTGAAAGAAATAGCAGTAATTATTTTTTAATTTTCGCAACTCGAACTTTAAATTTCATCCATGAAAACAAAAAAAAAACTCAAAATTCCTTTTTTAAAAAAGGCAAAAAAAATTAGGAAGATGTGATTTCTTAAAGAACCATTGTATGATCATTTAAAAAAAATAAGATTTTACAGATATCCTATTTCATAGATTGTACTCGATAAAACCTTTTTAATCCATTCAAGCTTTTAAAAGATGTAGACGTAGGGTAAAAATATTGTCTTAAAATTTTTGGGAACTAATACAAATTAAATCTGAAAATTATAAGTCAATCTCGAACCAATTCACTCTCTTTTTCATTTAATTTTTAATTTCGAAAATCATTTAAAAAATACATAAAAAATTCATAAAAAAATCTTAAAAAATTATACCTTTGAATTTCAAGTGAGAATTCATCTGAAAATTGCCAAATTGAAAACGATTTCATGCAATCGGTACTGAAAGGGTGTTAATAGAAATATTAGCGTAATCAAGTCCCGAACTTAAAATCTTTGGTTCATAGAATAGAATAGTTCTCCCACTATTTTATTTAGGTTTCTAATCGACCTACCATAAATGATTAGTGGCGACTCCTATTAAAAATCTTATATATCTAAATATTAAATCTAAATTGCGATTTGGTAAAGTTTGGAAAAGCTCGAACTAGGTTAGTTAATTCACTTAATTAACTTGGTAATCCATTAACCTAAAATTGAAAAACCTCGATTTTTAGGTCGCGACAAATAACCTCGAGGTTTTGGATCTCCTTGTAATACCCATAAAGTGTGCAAGCTGAAGAGGTCCATTTATGGATTGAAACAAGCCTCTAGAAGTTGGAATATCTGTTTTGATGAAGTGATCAAATTGTTTAACTTTATCAAGAATCCCTATGAACTGTGTGTATAAAAGAGGCTTAGTGTGAGCGCTATTGTGTTTTTGATTTTATACGTTGATGACAAATTGTTAATTGGTAATGATGTGCCAATTTTATCATCTATGAAGTTATTCTTGTCTTAGAAACTCTTCATGAAGGACTTGAGAGAGGCAACCTAAATATCAGGTATTAAGATTTATAGAGATAGATCGAGATGATTGATTAGCTTTTCACAATCTACGTACATAAATAAAGTGCTAAAACGATTTAGTATGAAAAATTCTAAGAGATGATTACTGCCTTTCAGGCATAAAATCCATCTTTCCAAAGGGATGTATCCCAAGACCCCTAAGGAAAGAGAGTGGATGGTAAAGGTCCCTTACGCATCCGTTATTGGAAGCATAATGTATGCAATACTATGTAAGAGACTAGACATCGCTCATGCTGTAAGTGTTACAAGCAAATATCAGTTTGATCTAGAGGAGCACTGGATGGTCGTTAAGAATATCCTTAAGTACTTATGAAGGACTAATGATCTATTCTTAATATACGGCGAAAAAGAATTTAAACTTAAGGCTTATATGAATTTTGATTTTCAATTGAATTCCGACGACTTTAAGTCAACATTTGGGTTTGTATTCATATTAAATGGTGGTGCATAGTTTGTTGGAAAAGTTCCAAACAAAGTATAATTGTTGATTCCACCACAGAGGCAGAGTATGTGGCAGCTTCTGAAGGTGCAAAGGAAGCGACGTGGATGAAGAAGTTCATCACAGAGCTTAGAGTTGTTCCATTAATTGTGCGACCGGTTGCATTGTTTTTGCAATAACAATGGGATGATTGCTTAAGTGAAGGAATCAAGGTCTCATCAGAAATCTAAGCACATCAATAGGCGCTTTCATCTCATTCGATAGATTATTAGGAGAGGTAACATTACCATGCAAAAGGCTGCATAAGTAGAAAACATTACAGATCCCTTTACCAAAACCTTACCATAGTCTGTATTTAAAAGACACATTGATAGAATGGGTCTAAAGTATCAACATGGTTGGCTTTATTGTAAGTGAAAGATTTGTTAGGTGTATGCTCTAAAGCAACCATTCAATGGTCGTATTTAGATTTTTTACTACACTTTCAATCATATTAACGGTGAGACGTGTTCATTCATTTTGTCTCATAATTTTAAATGAATGAAGTCCATAAGATTAGTTGTGGCCGAATCTATTTTCGAAACGTCGAGAGTATATGTGACAGGTATCAATTAAATACGATCTTTAATTTGTACTTGGTTGATGGATGATTGAGTGGGTGTCAATAATCTTGTTGAGACCAGTGTGTTTGCAATCTCGCCATTAAGTATCGGATGCTTGATGGGGATGACGAGTCACAAGTCATCATGCATTAAATGTCTAAGTTGGAACACAGGTATTCGTATCGAACAAGTTCAATCGAATTCACTGAATGTGATATACAATGAAAAGCATGGAAGCTTCGTATAGGGTTAACGCCTAATCATTCATGCTTTGGTCAGATGTAAAGATCCTTAAACCTCGGGTATGACGCCGACTTATATGTTGAGTGGCTATAGTTCACAAGTGCGCATATTGGTGGGTCGTTAATTCACCTATGTACTTGATGGTTATGATTCATTCGCCTACGAAGTTACATGCGTGTGCGATAGTGGATCTATCTTCTTGTTTAAATACGAGGTTGATGTCCTATCTTTTCTATTTGTGATGGTGTACGAAAAATCCTCGGCTGGGGTTGATGAGAATATCTCGTGAAAAATGCACATTAGATAGATTAATACATATGATCGAATTGGTGACTTGACTATATTGCATGGCCTTTATTTGATCAGGATATGGTTAATACAGAAGGGTCGGATTGCATTGTAGCCAAAGATGACAGGTTCACTATGTTCTTGTAATATTCACATTGTTTGGATAGCTATGATATATTGCTTGATGTCACTCATGACTTGGCGGATCCAGAGATTGATTAGGGATAATCGGTTCTCTTGGTGATATTAATTCATTAGTAAATGTCCTGCTGCCAACTCAATGGTGAATCTAGAGATGTCACACACCATAATCAATGCATGACGACATTGATATGGAAGACAGAATTGTAAAGGTGTTTGTAATTACGACTATAGAGATAGTCAAGAGAAATTAAATCAAATATGATTTGATTCTAATTTTTAAATCACGAATAGATAAGCATACGATGCGACCTCAGCATGATATAATAGTGATGTAATATCTGCACGAATCACGAGATGATAAGGGATAAAACTTCTTATCTAATTAAAGTCAAATGATAAAATTTGTTATCTATTAGATGAAGTGATAAAATCACAGATGCAAGATAAAGATAGATGGTGAAACAAGGCAGCTGCGGGGCAAGACAAGTTAGCAGTCGGACTGCCTTTTACTTGGTCAAAGGAGGTGGGCTAGCCATTACCTTTGACCAAGTCAAAGGGGGTGGATTAGCCACTATCCAAAATGATCCTAAGGTAGGGCGATTTAGGGGCTAACCCAACCCTTGTAAATAGGAGTTAAGGGCTAAGGAAAGGAGAGACTTTCCTATCTTGTTTTCGCCTAATTTTGTGTGTTTTGTGTCCTTTTCTTTCGTGCACACATGAGAATTGTTCTCATGCGAAACAGTTGAGAGTTGTGTGGTTCATGATCAAAGTTCAAGCTCGGATCAGCACTTCCTCAAGTATCGATAGCATGATCGAGGGTTGAAGGTTCGCAAGCTCCGTCTTCTATTAGCTCGCGATTGGTGGTTTGTTAGAACTAGAAGTTTGACGTTTGTGGAGCTCATGAGCATAACAAATCGAATCGGCTCAGGCGTCTTTCTTAAGATAAGCCTAGAACCCTCTTAATGCATGTTTTAGTTTTCGATTAAAATGCACGGATAGTCCCTAAGGTCAATCCATGTACGAGGCTATTATTTATTCCGCTACGTTACCCTTTATGGACAAAAAGTTTTGTTATTACTTGTATGAACCCAACAATATTTACTCTATTATGTGACAAATCTACCTTTCATTTGATTTTGTGCAATATTCCTATAATATTAATTACATGGAAACAACTTGCGTGGTTGACCTATGACGTGGATGTAAAGTGGAAATCCAATATAAGTGGGTGTCCTAAATGACATATTACGAAGGGTAGATTTAGTAGTTTAGAATTTTTTAAGGTACAAAAATTAGTTTTGCATAATGGGACACAAGCACTCCAGTTTAGGTCTTTTTTTTTTACATGATAATTAATTTTGGACATATACAGCACAAGCATAGTGATTTGAGAGTTTTCATAGTGCAAAAAATAGTTTTGGATAGATATGGCACTACCATACAAGTTTGGAATTTTATTTTATTGTATTGATATTTGAAATAGTCATATTAAGTACTTTTAATGACTCGTTATGTATACACATTTAAACGATGAATTTAAATGTTCGCTCAATATGTTGATTGAGAAAGGATTATATAATTGATCGGACGAAAGAATATTAAATAAAGATATTCACAAATCTAGGTTTCGTGGAATTCTATTAATCACTAGAACCTTTTAGGTAACGTCGAGGAAATTATTCTATTGAATGACGTGACACGATTAAATGATCCATATTCAATAACTAATAACGTCATGACGCATGTAACGATTGAGATTTCCATGGCTACTCATTCGTAGTATCGGTATAACATACGAAAAACTTAGAAAGTTTCCATGTTACGATTGAGATTTCCATGGGGGAGCTTCACAAACATTGAGAATTTGAGACGGTGAGATGGATGTCAATGGGACTCGGGGGACACCAGCTTGCCACGTTAGCCTCCCGTGACGGGAGCGTTGATTCGAAATGGGCGGGTCTGAGCCCCCAAATTCAACTCCATTCCATAAATCCCCGCCAAGTCCGCGCTCTACTGGATTGGCTCTTTCAGAAGCCAAATCGAGAAAAAAAACCTCCGAGAAAATCGAAAGACACGGTGGACGCCCCCGGCACATCTAATTAGTCTTACACTCCTGCTTCATCGTCTCCCCGTTTTCTCTTGTCCCTTTTATAGCTTCGCCCACCTTGGTTAATACTGTTACTTGCCTCATTTCCCAGTCCCAAGTCCACCCTTTTTTCCTCTCCCCGAAGAACCCTAGTTCCTCTCTCCCCCTCTTCCCAGTGAGATTTCTACCCTCTTCTCTGCTCTCCTCCTCCTCCTTCCCATGCCGGGCTTGTGGGTTCGACGCGGGTGAGTGAGGCTCTGCCAGATCTGGGGATACGGAGTTTCGTCCGGGGGGTTCGCGATGTCGGATAAGGAGCTCGAGGAGCAGCTCGTGAAGGCGGGGAATAGGCTCCTGGAGCCACCGTCTTCGGTTGATGAGCTCATGCCGCTAATTGAGGCGAGTGAATTGGGTTTGTTTTGCCTTTTTTTTCCCGGAAAAGTTTTGTTTTTTTGGTTGTCTGCGACGAGGGGCCTGCGAGGATTTTGTGGTTTATCTCTTTTCCTATGTGGGTTTCGAGATTGGTTAGCGTACTTTGCATGCCTCTATCGTACGGTTAATTCTGATCTGTCTCGGTCATGCTAAGTGGAAGTGGCATCCTGTTGTTTCCATCGTAAAATTGCTTCCTTGACGAGAGAGAGCTTCACGTTTCTCCAGTTGATTGAGTAGAGAGGATTTGATTTTTTTTTGCGATTGCTGGTCCACCACTTGAGAATTTCCACGTATAACCTGTGTATCTGTGTGCATTAAGAAAAAAGATCGGAGCTTGTGCATCAGAGCATGTATGTCTTAAGTGAAAGCTGTTGACTTGTAGAAGAATTGGTTTAATGGGATTTGAATTTGTCTTAAGTGCATTGGTTCTGCTGAATGGATATTGGTGCTTGCGAGGATATAATCAGCTTCTGAGTCATATGTTCAGTGAGGATTTCCTCTTAATGCTGATGTTTGAAGGCGCAAGATATGGAGGTTGATTCTGCATGAGATGACTTTGTACAGGAGGAGGGAACTGGGATATCCTTGGCCTGTCATTTGCATTTCTTTGCTTCTCAGGATATGTGTGTGGATGCTTGCTCGCTTAATATTTATAATTTGCATCATACGAAATTGAAGGTTGTGGACTTCTATCTTGGACCATCAATCATCGCTTTTCATTCAGTGTAGATAGAAACTGGGGAATAGTTAGTCTTTAGGTCAGATCTGAAATGCAATGATAGGCTCCATTGTATTGTTTAGGAAATGCTTGAGAATGCTGATTTTCCCTTGAACCAATACGTTGTTAAGTGTGTGGCGAAGGTTTAGGGGTCATGATATTTGCTTAAAGCAATATCCAATTGATACTTTGAGATTCAAAAATGATGGTTCAAAATCCATGAGGCGTTGGTTAAATCTGCATTGAAGTTGA
Organism: Psidium guajava; assembly: GCA_016432845.1. Taxonomy (NCBI): domain Eukaryota; kingdom Viridiplantae; phylum Streptophyta; class Magnoliopsida; order Myrtales; family Myrtaceae; genus Psidium; species Psidium guajava. Next base: position 30,405,316 of record CM028229.1, on the reverse strand, counting down.
AACTCCTGGGAAGCTGTTGAGTGTCACAGTATGTGTTTATCACATTATCGTCAGGTAGCAATTGTTACGAATTTCTTTGTTGGGATCAGCACGTTTTTCTTCCATGAAGTGATTTGTACAATATGAGAATGCACATGTCTGTTCTGCTCTAATCATTGTCCGTAGTACGGATATATTTTCCTGTAGACTGCAAGTGCATTATAACAGAACAGTTTAAACTGGTCAAGAAGTAATTGGCGTTGTGAGACACTATAACAGGATATTACTTGTTGTGTTGAATTTAGTGTCATGTAGTCCTTAGAAATGCTTACTGCTTTGATAACATGAAGAGGAGCACGTGTTGTCAGTGATGTGTGAAGAGCCTGGCTTCGAGGGTTTCGCCTGCTGCTTGAAGAAACAAACCTAAGCTTGTGGATGTTGGAATCTTGAGTGGAGTGATGTTTCCACTTTAAAAACGAAGTGTTCTCCTTTAGGGCTTAATGAATGCTTGCTTATCTAGAAATGGTGGTGCCTAACTAATTTGTTATTGGATGAACCAGGAAAAAAAAACACATAAAAAATGGAAGCCCATACTGCTTATTGTCACAATATAGGAGTTGATTGTTTTATGATTGCATTTGAAGAAAATTGGGAAAAATTCAAAATGGGTTTCAAAGCATAATATTTCCCCTCAATACCAGTTTCTGTGACCATTTTTTACAGCCATTTATAGTCAAATTGAGTTTGAATGTTTGGATCTCCTGTATACTGATACTTTAAATGCACCAAAATTGCTACTAATCAGTGCAGGGAGAGTATTATTGCTAAAGTAGAAATTCTCTAGCATAAGTATGGATATATTGGAGAGAGTTTAGGTCCATTGAAATGCTCATGATATTTCCCTGTGATATTACGTAATTTGTCTAGCATGTTGGGAACTAGCATTTTCAATGAAATTGATAACTGCATTATCAATGCTTTGGGATCTTGAACTTCCCATGTATTTTCTCTATGAATATCTCTAATATTGTCATTAACTTTGTGTGGCTTCTTAATGAATTTAGGAGCTTGAAAATTGTTTATCTAGAGTGGAACAATCGCCGACCCCATCTATGCTAGATGCTCTTTCTCCATCCCTGAAGGCATTAGTAGCTGATCAGCTTTTTAGGCATTCTGATGCTGATGTTAGAGTTGCAACTGCCTCATGCATCAGTGAAATTACCCGAATTACTGCTCCTGAAGCTCCCTATGACGACGATCTAATGAAGGTGGCTTGAACCTATTGATTTTATGTTAGGGGCTTCTTTAATCGTGAGTTCTAGTAGCACGAGCTGTTATAGTTCCTATGTGTTTATGATGGTGTTTGCTTTTGCACAATGCTATTATGCAGGAAGTTTTTCAGTTGATTGTATCCTCTTTTGAGCAATTGCATGACAAGTCTAGCGTATCTTACACAAGGAGAGCCTCAATCCTTGAAACCGTTGCCAAAGTCAGATCGTGTGTCGTGATGTTGGACCTTGAATGTGATGCTTTGGTTGTCGAAATGTTCCAGCATCTTCTTAACTCAATAAGGTATAATCAATACTCAGTTGATCGTTCATCTTGACAAGGAATTCTTATTTATTTTGCTTATTCATTGAAAAGTAACTCTTATAAGATGGTTGTTGTTCTTCCCACTGGAATTTTGTCAGATACATATTATATGTGTGTGCGTGCGTGCATGTGCGCGTGTAAGGTTCTTGTTGATATTGTGGATGTGCTTATCCGGTGCAATATGTAGCTGCAGAGTGATATGGTGGGGGTGGAAGCTCTTATTTTAAGATAATAACAATCCACTTCTAGACATGCCATTTTGTGAATGACATTGAAAGAGTTGGGTTGGTACCTGTGCTCCCTATTAGATAAGTACGTGTGTGATTTTTTTTCTTGGAAATTTAAGGGTTCTTGTGTCATTTTGGTTAACTTTCACAAAGGGGTTTTGTCCAATGAAAGCGTAGAAACAATAGTGGCAGCTCTTCCTATTTGTAAGCTTCCGTCTCCTTTCTCAACTGGAGTCATTCTTTTCATTTCTGTCTTATGAAGAAAGAAAAACAATGTGAATCCCCCTGTTTCTTCACTGTTAACTTTAAAAGACCTTTTAGTTGAAAATAATGGTGGAGACTTGCGTTTTATATCTAATGATTTGACCTCTTACATTAACAGTCACAATGTCTCTGACCTACCTAGAGATGTGCAACGTTTTTGCTTTCTCTAGTTTCAATTAGTTTGGTCATTTTTTGGGGTCTCTCTTTGTGACTTTACACATCTATCTGAGCATGTTTCTATTTGTAATGATTATTCCAAATGACTTGTTATTTATGTGAAAGTGCTTGCAACTAAGGAGTTCCTTTATCGTTGATTTTGCTGACATTTTGACGTTACATGCAGTTTTCTTCTGCATATGATGATATGCATGTGTTTCCATGTAGTTTGCGTTAATGGTTTCTGATGGACAATTTTAGGGACTACCACCCGGAACATGTCTTCCAATCAATGGAAACAATAATGACCCTCATCATTGATGAAAGTGAAGATGTTTCTCCAGATCTGCTCTCGCCCGTCTTAGATAGCGTAAAGAGTGATAACAAGGTCAATTGTCCCTACTATAGAGAACACCATGCATGTAGTTTTTTCCTTCATCTGATTATGTATTTGTTTTTTCAGGAAGTTCTACCTATTGCTAGAAAATTGGGAGAGATGGTATTAAAGAACTGTGCATCCAAGCTGCAGCCTTACTTTTGCCAGGCATTGAAAGCCCTTGGAACTTCTATAGATGAGTACAGTAATGTGATTACTTCAATATATCAAGAGGCAGGTGCTGCAGTTGAAGAGAATAACAACCAAGCTGCAAGCAAACATAAGGTATGCCTCAGCTCACTCAAATGTCCCTTTATCTCTATTATATATTAACTCTGAATCTAATTCATCGTATCTCGTTATTCTAGATGACTATTGCTTAGAGTACTTCTGTGTAAAGTGTAAAGAGTGTGTTGTCTATCCATTATGTCCCGGCATAGGAGTTCCTGATTGATCGAACTTATTGTGTCTAAGTACGGACCATCTAGAGAAGAAATTTGTTTGCAGAGGAGCATTAGTGTAATTAGGACCCCATGGTTTGTCATTTTTTTACAATAGCAGGTGGAAAAAGGCTATCCTGGCCATTCGTTAATATCCTAAGGCTGAGTTTGGTGGGTGGAATATTTGTCTAATCTGGTGTTTAATGGTGTCTGTGGACGGGATGTATACAGGTATAACGATCATACTAGGGGGTGCAATAAACCTGGACAGGTTCCCTGTCAGGAAATTTTTTTCAAAAAAGACAATAACAAAATAAGACTTTGCTGCTGTGTGTGCATCGCCACCCTCTCCTTGGGCTGTGTGAGGACGAGGACGAGGACCCCCTCTCAGAGGTCTATGTTCTCAGCAGACCATTGTGAAGTGGTTGCTGTCCTTGAGCCACAGGTGAATTCTGTGAGAAGGTCGCCACCCTCTCTCTCTCTCTCTTTGGGCTGTGTGGGGACAAGGACCCCCTCTTGGAGGTCTATGTTCTCAGCAGAACATTGTGAAGTGGTCGCCGTCCTTGAGCCACCGCCCCTCGTGGTGCTCTCTCTCTCTCACCTGTGCGTTTCTCTTTATCTGAGATCTCCCTTTTTGATTCTCATCAGAGCACCTGGTGCCAGCCGTGGCATCTGATGATGGGCTGTTAAAATGCAGCGAGCTCTGAAAGATCTCCCTCCCTCCTGCCCTCTCCCTCCCCACCCGCACCCCTCCCTTTAGAGATTTCTTGTTTTCGATTTCAACTTTGCTTTGATTCCACCGAATATTAGTTTGGCTATGATATGTCTTTATTCTGCTATCCACTCATTTCACCGACATTTATTGGATATACCAAACCCAAAGGATTTCTGGACGGCCAAACACTGCCTAAACCTCTTCCTAAACCTTGCCTTTAATGCCTCACTCTGTTTATTTCTTTTATGCACAAGTGCTTTGCACATTTCTTTGTTATGTTATTGAGTGACATTTTCTGTTGTTTCAGTATATCTGGCTAAAACTGCGACTGAAGATTATTTGAGTATTTTTTGAACCTATACATGGTTAGGTGAATAAAGAAAAGGCTTCTCATCAAGTTAGTCTTGCTTCTGGAAGATCTCCAAAACCAGTTGTCAGTAATGGTGCCACGCAAAAAGCAGGATTGGACGCTATCTCCAATAGAAAGCTGGAGGATGCTGATCAGAGTAGTCCACCTAAAGTCACTAAAGCATCAAGCAATGACAACATAGTCAAGTCGAATAGTGTGAATGTAGCTAAGAAAGAAAGCAAGCTGGGAAAAAAGAAGAAGCGAAGAGGAAGGAAACCTGGTTCAAGTACAAAATCAAATGTACCTCCTGATGGTTCCCAAACAGTTCCTGATTCGCCCCATGACAACTCACCTGCGGAATATTCGCCTTCAGAAAGTGAAAAGGAAACTGCCGTTAACCCTTCGCCAAAACCTGCTGGAGATGAATCCATGATTGTTGCTTCCCCATCCCAAAATGGAGGTCAGCCTGATGAGAGTCGTCCCAGAAAAGGCGGACGGCGGAAGAAACAAGAATTAGCTAAGGAGGTCACTGGTCATGCTGCTGACATATCTAAAAATGAACGAACTAGTGATAAGGAAGTAAAACCACATTCGAACACGGTAAGAAATACTTCCCTGGGATCATCTGAGGATACTAAAACTGGAATTACCCTAAAAATAATGCGGAAGGAAAATTCTGCTATGAGTGATGTAGTGGCAAAATCACTAAAGAATTCTTCTAAGAAGGTTTCTGTGAGCACCAATACGGAGGATGGATCTTCTGCAAAGCGTTCAGGGGATAAGAAAGGGGTTGCAAGAGGGAAACTGGCCTCTGAAAAGGATTTAAGAAAATCTGCTGTAAGTTATGACAACAAACTTTTTTTTCAGCTGAATAGTCTCTCTATTTTTTTTTTTTTGTGCTTGGTATTCTCGATTTTAAAAATGGTGAAGGTTGGTTTGACATTGTGTAGGAAGCTGCTGCTTCATCAAAGTCAGCCATGAAAGCTGGCGGAGGTGATGAAAAATCCCATGAGACTCCTAAGGATGGTTCAAAGAGGAAACATACTCCTGGAAAAGAGGTGTGTGGGTTCTCATGTATATTTTATTTTGATTTTCTTTGCATCTTCTTGAGACTTCTTATCATAAGTTTTTAATTTGGATGTTTGGAGATGTATTAATTACTTTTGGAGAATGTAATTCCTCACCCCGACCCATCTTCACATTTTGGTATCGATGTAACTGATTTTTCTATTAGCTCTGTCAAGGTGCATTCAGAAAGTAATGCGGAGATGGAGATGATGATGCATGCATCTTGTGTTTTTATGATTAAAGTTTAGGACTGCAACTTAAAATTTTGGAACATAGTTAATATTTGCTGTAGTGCCTTCTGCATAATCCTTGGAACTAGTGTCTTACCTTTTAAAGTTAGATGTCTACTGGTTGATCATCAGGTATCTGATGCGAAAGAATATGACGAGGACCTGGTTGGTAGCAAAATCAAAGTGTGGTGGCCTCAAGATCGAGCGTAAGACCAGATCTCTTAATTTATGCTTTCTCGAGAGAGAAAAAGAAATATGTGAAAGTTAGCTGTGTAGCTATGATTTGAGTAACAGCTTAATAGCTTTTTCTGATTTATTTGGTGGAAATGTTTCAGATTCTACGAAGGTGTCGTGGATTCTTTTGACCCTGTTAGAAAGAGACATAAGGTAAGACATGAGAAGGATCTTAAGTTCTATTTTCTCTGTTCTTTTTAAATGCACCTTGTTCCTGTTCAATTCTTTCACATTTGAACAGATTTTGTGTCTGCTTGAAATGTAATGGATTTCTTTTTATACACAGGTTTTATATACTGATGGTGATGAAGAGATATTAAATCTCAAAAAGCAAAAGTGGGAGTTCGTTGAAGGCAACTCTGTATCGTATCAGGTGTGCAGTTTGCTTGCGTGGCTAAATCTCATCATGGATCTCTTCATCGGGACTTGACATGATGTTTTTTGTGGACAGGGGCAAGAAGGTGATGGCAGAAGTCCTGATGCTTCTCCAGAATTGTATGTGTTTTTTTTTTTGTTAGCATTGTATTGTCTTGAATCATTAGTGTACAAGCCAAGCAAATTTATATGTTCTATAACATCCCTCATTTTCAATCTAAGAAAATCATATATTTGCGTTTGGTCACATCTCTTCCTCTTATTTCCGATTCTTGACATCCAGTGAGGTCTTCTCTAATTTCTCTTGTTTGTTTTGACTATTAGGACTAGGCCTCTGAAGAAGAGGGCAAAAATGAAGGAAGGGAAGATGGAAACTTCAGCGAAGAAGTGAGTATGTCTTTGTCTGAGACCTTTCTGCCCTAATATTACTTCTAATGAATTTGGATTTATAATTGCCAGGGTTGATGCTTCCTCTAGCAAATCTAATACTGGTTCCACGAAATTTCGCAAAAAGTCCAAGGGAGGTACTAATTCTGATGGCAAGTTCGAGAAAGATGGTATTGGTAAATCTAAGGATCGCACCAGTGATAATGGTTCTAAATCGGGCAGTGTTGCGTTGAGTAAGACGACTAAGACTGGCAAACTCAAGGATGAAGACCCTAGCATGCCCCATGTTGCAACAAAGTCCGGGGAAGAATCTTCTGACACCACAAAATCTATGAAAGGCTCAAAGTTTGCTTCTAAGGGCGGTGAACTCGATGGTAGTGGAAAGCCTGAGAAGTTGAAGTCTAATGGATCTGACAAGATAAAGTCTGGTTTATTGAAGGTGAAAGAGAGAATCATGGACGATGACTCGGTGGGTTCTGCAGAAACTGAAACTAATGAAGAGAAGTCGGTCCCATCAGTACCAGGAAGTGGGTCAAAGTCTGGGAAAAAGCGACAAAGAGGTGCTTAATCCTTTGCAGCTGCCTCAGAATGTCAGTTTTTGAAGCTGTTCTTGCTCTTCTCTATCCTCTCTTCCTTCACTTAGTGTGTGAGTGGAAATGCAACGTCTGCAATCTGTAGCCCAAAAGAAGAAGCCATTTTGTAGAGATTCGCCTTCATATGGAATCCATGGTCTGCACCATGGCATGGTTATATTTACTGATAGCGTTAGTCCATAGCGGCTGTCTGCGTTATTTAGTGTCCTCCTATATTCTTAGTGTTTCATTGTAAAGTTGTAGAAAATCAACAGTAAGTTGTGCTAGGTTGCTTTGTCCGAATAGTTGCAGAATGTTGGCAATAGTTGTAAAGAATCAGAATGTTAATGTTAGGATATCTTCATGTTCAATCTGCCTGTCTTTTCACGTAGTTTTTCTACCCATCTCTGCTATTCTTTACATGGAAATTGGTTTTGTAGTGACCAATTATTTCGACGACCAAGTGGAGTTATTTGATTTCACCTGTCTAACCTTTCGGTCATACAAAGCCTATGAGATCTAGCGCATACGGTCGGCATACTTTTGCCATTACCCCTTGGTGACCAAATAGGTGCCAAAATTATTCACGTCGGCTTTTCCGACATTGGCTTCGAACGCAAACATTGCCACACTGTTGCTTGAAGTGTGCTCTCAATCAGTAGTGTCTAGACCACTGGCCATTTGGATTTCGAATAGTGTACCTGGCAATAATCTCCAGGTTTAAACCTCTACTCATTCCAATCTCGTTTCTTTTTCCTCCCAATTTTTTTTCTTCAGCATAGCCGAGTTGTGGTTAAATTCTTGTTTCTGGACATGGGGGCAAATCAGTTCGATGGTGCCTAGGCGTTCATCCCATGATTTGCAGGTGACTGGCACAACTTTGTACTGTTGCTAGTCTGTCAATGGCATGTTCTAACGAGAAAAAGCATGAAAAAGTCCATCAGAAAGCCCCCCGTGGGAGTAGTTTGCGTCTTTTGGCTTTCTTTTCCAACTGTCGAACTCAAAAAGCCCACAATCAAGGCCACTTTTCACTGATATATGGGGGCAAGAAGGCCGATGGGAGTAGGGGACTTAGTCAAATCTCGCTTTCATAAAGGACAAAGAAAGTTGAGGAGAGTTGAACTATGAGATTGCCACCAAGACCACTTCAAAAGTCTGAAGCTTTCAAATCAACCTTAGCACGATAAATGGTAGTTGATCTTGAAAGCGAAGCAACAGAAGTCTAGGATGATTTGATCCGCAAGTAGTTGTTGAAAGTAAGGCGAAATCGAGAGGAGGGTCCAAATTTTTCTTTCATACCCACCACCCCGCTCCGGTCCTCTTATCCAATGTTACCGTCGGATGCGCGTGAGAATGAACATCGGATTAAAAAGAAGTGGCGCCGGCTGCTACGAATCAGAAACGTAGAGCCGGGAGAGAGGGAGAGGAGGTGGAATTAGACATGGTAGCGGGACAGATTCGACGGGACTCTTTCCGACCCTCTTTCTCGATCCGAAACTTGTCCATAAACCGTCTGGGTTTGGGTTGGCCAGGAACTCGGTAACCCAAGCTCATCGCCATTCGTTAGCGAAAAAAGGAATTCTATGGTGGCAGTGTGATGAATAACAGGCGATGTCCAACCAAAGCTACCGGGGATGGCATTAACACACGGGGAAAGGAACATGGGTAAGGTCTAGTGGTGACAATTTGTATTGGTAGACTGTGTCAGTGTGGCATCTAGCGCTAGGGTACAGGACAAAACATGTCGATACAAAGACAGCATGATTAGTTAATCGCATCGATAACACGACCTGAATATTAGCAGGTTGACATGACCCTACCGTCGACCAGTGTAACACGACTTAATATCAGGCTACTGGGTCAGAATGATTGCATAACACACCATGATACGACAAGAACCCGACACGAAATATCCTCAGTTTTTTCTTATTAAAATCTATTTATGAAATGCAATAGTCCATCTATGGAAAATCATCAAACCAATTAAGCAACATGCTCGCGTTGAAATACTGGAAACTTTACCGGTAAATAACTCGAACAAAAATAGTCTTTTAGCTAATTGTGTCGAAATGGGTCATTTATCATCGCGTCAAAATAGGTCACTTATTATCGTCTCAATAGTAACCCATTAATTTAAATGGATCATGCAAAGTCAATTCCGTGTCACCTTGATCGAACAACAGTACTAACCGTGTTTTGCATATTAATATAACATTAACTCGAACATTATTGACCTCGATCTAGATTCACTTATTGCGTCTTGTCATGTCAGAAATTGCTACTAGGTCCCATCATTCCATGGCAATCCCATATGGGTTGTTTATGGGCAAAATCATATCATGAATTAGTTCCATAACTGGAATTTCTCTCTTTTGTTTGGCTCTCCCGCACCTTTTTGGTCGTTTGCTGGGGGCAACCATCGAAAAGTCAAAGAACAAGCAACTTGTGCTGACACATCCTTGACTCTTATCACTCTTGTTCGATGAATGGTCTAGTAATATTGCCATTGTTAGAAGCATCACGAACCCAACCAAATCAATGTTGTTTTTTCCTTTCTCTCTTTTTTGGTATTCATGATCGAGATCCAATGAGATAAGCCACTTTGGACTGTAATACACTTTTGTCTTATATTTTCCAGAGCCCAACATCAATGGTCCTCCAATTCTATTCTTGAATTTTGGTTCATTTTACAATGAAATCCATAAATTTTAAATTGTGCAATATTATCTATCAACTTTAGTCAAATATTTAATGTGATCCATGAACTATAAGAAAACATCCGATATAATCCTTTCATTAATTTTAGATGAGATACAATATTGAACATTTTTAAATGGCACAGGGACTAAATGGAATATGTACCAAAAGTTCAGGTGTTATATTGAACAAATTAAAAGTTCATGAATCATATTAAACAAACTAAAAATTTATAGATCACATTATATTTCAGACCAAAATTCAGAGATTTTTGCATCATTTACCCTTGTATTAAATCCCAAATTTAATGCATGAAAAGATAAATCAATGCATACTCAAATGAACTATCCACTATTCAAACCCTACTTTAAGTGTGTTTTTGTCACTTCCATTGATTGATGAGTGTTTAGTGGCCTTGGCCATATTATTCTACTCCAGAAACATCCACTTTGCCTCCCACTAAGGAGGTTTTCTTAGGACAGTGGTTAATCACTGGTCTGTTGATAATTCGTCGTAAAAAGAGCTCTGTAAACTAATTGGACACTCCCCTTTTAAATAAAATTTGGAATTTTTTTCCCCTTTGTTTTATTTCCGCATCATTTTCAGGGTCATTATCTTTTGTACTTAACCCAAGTCAAATGTTACTGCGAAAAGCGCAGAGCCTGTGTAACCTAAAAGAGGGGCGAGCGTTAGACTTGAGAGATTTGATAGATAAAACCGATGGCGACGTCGCTTTTGTCTTCTACCGATTGCGGTTTGGCGCCGTCCCGTAAGTCAATCTGGAATTTTGCCACTGTACATTTTTCGTCTATGAAGATATGGATTCGCACCAAAACATGTCATCTTACAAATTCTTATCTGATTAATGCTTTGTCGGCATATCTTGCAAATTATTATCTTGTAGATAAGAGGTAATCACTATTGAGTGACTCCTTTAATCTAATTATTTAATCATTTCAATCGATTTTGATAAAAAAGTATTGACATAATGGCCCAATCAACCTGATACAGCTTGCATTGTTATATATAATTTTTGCAATTTTTAAAAGATTTTATGAATTTTTCCTTCACTTTTCTTTCCTTTTGTTTTCTTCCTATCTTTTCGCAAAGGAAAAGAAAACTAGAAGACCTTTAAAAATTAGCAAAAATCGTTAAAATCATCGATTTTTGGTCAAAATTGACTGGAATGATTATATTGAAAAATCACCAAAAAGTTTATGACTGCATTTATCAAATTGAAAAATTTAAGATTAAATAGATGACTGTACAATAGATTTATGATTTTTTAGACATTATATTTGCAATAACATGCAATATGCTAAAGTATGGTTGGGGGAGAATCATCAAAAACGTCCTAAACCTATTGCAATATGCCAGTTTAATCTTAAATTTCTTCTTTCTTTTTTTCAATTGAGGAGAAAATTACCAAAAAAGTCATAAATTTATTGCAATTGTTCCAATTCAATCATAAACTACTTTTTTTTAATCATTGAGGGGAAAATGATTAAAAAAATTCACAAACCTATTGAAATGGTGTTAATTCAATCCTAAATCTTTTTTTTTGTTAATAAAGCCCTAAATAGAAATTTGAAAAAATATTAAAATATTATTTAAACATTGCCACATCTGCACCAGCCGGTTGAAGTTGGCATAAATGCAAAAGGTTTATGACACAATTGAAAAAAAAGGGATTTAAGACTAAATTGATACGATTGCAATAGATTTACGATTTCCTTTATAATTTTCCCTATGCTTGAAATATAAATACCCCATTTATTTAACATTTGAGTCGCACAATTTTTTTTATAATATTTTCGTAAATTGTTCGTTATCATGATGATATGGAAGCTTTGTCGCCATCATATAGACTTCTAGTTTTATCCATTCATCATCTTGGGAGTAGACTTTCTACCACAATGTTAGCACGCGCCTCGAGCGCAATGGAATAATGTGATTAGTCATCCCAAAAAAATAAGAATAAAATTGTGCGACTCCACAATGCATTCACATAGAACAAACCCTAAAAGAAAACCCTAAAAGTAGTCCAAGTGCATGAAGGAATGTACCAAGGTCCATGTTCATGGTATCTTGGAGACGAATCGAGCTTATTCTAGCTATATTGAGATGCTCCAATAATGCCTATCAAGAATATTAACTTGACTTGACGTGATCGAGGGGTGATTCGTGCACCAAGTGAGAGACTTGACTAAGAAGCATCCGGGCCTAGCTAAAGGAGAGTTTTTATTAGGGTTTTATAGTGCTATGAATTTGCTTTTTTTTTTTCCCCTTTTGTTTCCATATAAAAGGATGCATCCACCTTTCGAGGTTATTCTAGATATATTTTATTTATTTATTCATTTAGTTTTTACCTAAGGTTGCGTACAATCACACTGAATTTTTGTCCCCTTAGCCAATTTATGGTGACGACACGAGTTTTGAAGAGTATGGTACTAGGCGACAATATTGCCCTCCTATATGTCGCCACCTTATGAAAAATTTACAAAAAATTTTTAAATTTATTGTAATTATATCAATTCAGTCATAATTTTTTTTTACCCTAAACCTTTTGTAATTGTACCAATTCAATCCATCCGATCAATTTTGGCCGGTCGTGACATACTATCTTTTCTTTTTTGAATTTTCTAAATTTTTTGTTTTCTTTTCTCTTTTTTTTCCTTTCCTTTTTCTTCTTAATTTTTAGCTTCCCTCCCCTTCCTCCAGTTGGCGAGGTTGACTTTGGCCCCGCTGACCATTGGCAAGGCTTAACCTTGTCGTGGCCTCACCCTTCCAAAATCCTTGACGGTAACCCTCGACTCCAGCTCAAAATTAGGAAACCCTATTTCGACTACCTTGGTTCCTCCTTGGGGAATAAATTGAGCTTCCTGATCATCTTCTCAACATGGACAAAAAGAAAACTGGATTGCACGAGGTGGAGGTCGCCCACGTTCGTCATGGAGGCGGATGGAGACTCAAGCAAAAGGCCGAGGAATGGAGAAACAATGCTCAGTCGCTCCATTTCCTTCATTGAGCTGTGATCGGTCCCATATGAATGATGGAATTTCAGATCAAGGCTGGTGAGGTGAGCTTCGCTTGCTAGAGGAAGAACAAGAAGAATAGGGAAGAAAAAATAAAATAAAATAAAATAAAAAAGAAAATTAAAAATAAAAAAATTAAAATACTATGTCGCCAGACGGAGTTCATATTAGTGCTGGTTAGCCAATTGGATGGATTGAATTGGCATAATTACAAAATATTTAGGAATGAATGGGCAAAAAAATTTTAGGACTAAATTAGTACAATTGCAATATGTTTCGGACTTTTTTTGGTAATTTTTCTCGCCACCTTATATGTTAAAGGTGAAGGGACAAACACAAGAAACAATTTGCGACAAAATATGGACCTGAATTGTCGCCCTACCTATTTTTGTATGGTACGTTGAGATAATATTCTACATTTATTGACAACGGTTCACGTATACTTTTCATATTCATGTGATATTCCTCTTTTTATTAACTTAAATTTTTTGATTCAATTTTTTAATCCTTTTTACATATATGTGCTATTCCTCATTAGTCAAATTTCATGCATTGTATCGTGATCAAAATTAGGGGTATCGCTTGATCTCAACTTTGGAGTTGGAATTTCTTACATGATGAATTAATACCAGAACGATTCAATCTGCTTTAGCACGAGAATGTAGCCCCCGCTTGGAACGTCAAAAGGGGCACTCAAGTTGATTTCATTCCCATTTCAAAAGTAGAAAGGAGGTCAAAAAGCGAATTTAGGGTTTTCTTAGACGTCAAATATTCTTGAAATGCGGGCAGTGGTTGGCCGTTAAGAAAAGCCAGCACTCAACTTGAGAACCATTTTCTTTGAAACGATGACTTTTTGGTTTTTTTGAGTACACCAAGTCAGACTAGCTCTAGCTCTATAGCCTAGGCCCCTATGACAACGAGAGATCGAGGAGGACGGCGACATTAAAGTTGCCTTTGGCATTCCATTATCCTATATTCTTGGCATTAAGGAGGAAGAACGAAAATAGTGGCTCTTGCTTGTTCAAAAAGGTGACATATTTTAGACCCTAATGCGGCGCAAATAGCGGGGTTATACTATGTATAAACTGTTGATCTCGAGAGTTTTTTTTTTTAAAGAAAGACATTGCTTTTTCAAAGACTAACATATATTTTGTTAATAAGTGTCCGGTCCATACCCTTAGTCAATAAACATGGAAAGAATTGTCATCTTCAATACATAGTTCTTCTGTTTGGTGTATAATTAATGGTACGAAAAATTGAACATCTTCATTCAAGCGTGTTGATGAAATTCCTAGAAACTCAGCAAGGAAAAGGTATTTCGCGTGTTAGGTATGTAATTGATGTAGGCTCAATTAGGCCGCATTATTCGCATGATATCCATTTCACCCTACAACGTGAAGCTTTAATTTTAGAATCACTACTTTTGATGATTTGTTCACATGTGTAAAGTTCACATGAAACGATTGCTCGTAAACATGGGTCATCCGACAAAGAAGCACCATAGTAGAATCTGAAACTAGTGGAGAACTTATCCGGTTCTAGATTTTAAGATATCCATAATAGTTTTTAGGTTCATAAAATAAGGAACTTGTTCTAATGAGTATGTTTTAAATTCTAGCTAGGTGGAATTTGCAGAGAATTTGTTTGGTTCTAAATTTCAATATATGCATGGTAGGTCTCAGGTTTCAAAAATTGAGCAACATATTTCGACAAGTGGGTTTCAAGTTATAGGTAAGTGAAAACTGTAACAATTTTTTTTTTGTGTGTGTGTATGTGTTTTTTTTATATGTCTTTTCACGGTCCTGTAGTATTCTGTAACTTTCGATGATGAATGTATAATTTAAAACTAGTAGTCTGAGCTTTCATTTCCGACGATACTTATGACTGATACTTCTATTTTATTAATAATATTTTATAATTTTTTTTTATGTATTTAAATATGAATCGTGATTAGTGAATTGCAATAGTAAGCAACGATCATTAAATATGATGATTAATTTTACTCGTTCAATTAAGAATACATATGAAATCTGGGTAGACTCCGAAACTTGTGACAGGTGGGTTTTAGATTCAGGATATCTATAGTAGGTCTTAGATTTTAAAAAATGAAGAATCTATTTCGATGGGTAGGTTTCAAGTTTTGAGTGGAACTTGTAGGGAATTTGGAATTGCTCACATTTAATTGTTATAAATATTCCTAATTTGGAACAAATTCGATCTTCGAAGAATTAATTACGCAATGGGGAGAACAAATGACGTAATGAAAACTGTGTCGTCTTCTTAGCCGGCTGTTTAACCAGTACCTAAATAAATTTAGTGGGATGGTGGATCCCCCAACACTGTCATAGGTACACATAGGTGAGATCCATAGGTGCGCAACCCCGAAGTTTCTCGCGTGCAACTTCTTTGGTCTTGTCATGCTCGTTATAGAATAATAATTTGGTCTCTGTCCTCTTTTGTTTTGCTCTCCACCCTTTTTCGTTTTCCACATTAAACAATGTCGATTCCCATCGAGGTTTGCCCTAATAATCATATTGGATTTCGTATAAGGATGACCAAAAAAAGTAAATAAGTAAATTTTAACAAGAATCAGACAAAACATCAGCTAATTCCTTAAAATATTAATTGCCTTTCACTGCAATGTGTGCCCAAAATCTACGGTGTACAAATTATTTAAACGGAAATAATAGATAAAAAATAAAATAAAATAAAATATGTGGTCCATGGCTTTTGTTGATTTTGGGGTCCTAAAATGGATGAACGAGATCTTTTAAGGGCGTGGTCTCTACGCCCCAGGAGTCCCAACCTTCCCAGTCTGCTCATTCTCATTTATCAATTTGCACAGTGGTTGAAGATATATACATGTTATTGCCCATCTTCCAAAGTTTAATTATTAAATATCAGCTAAATCAATCTCGTAACAATCATCCTCATTGGTATTACCACTATGATGGAAAGAGCATTGAATGGAATTTATTGAAGGTTCTTCTACGGCCAATTGTGTGTGCCTAGAGAGAGAGAATCAAAATTAGCATATGAAAATCTCATGTGACGGTCGAATATACATAATAATAATTCCATGTAGAACTTGCCAAAATTGCATTATGAATGTTGGCATAAAAGCAACTCCGCATTTATTAAAAAAAAATGAGGATTAGGAAGTTTTTTTTTTTTGGTAAAGTTTAGGAAGTCTTTTTGTTCTATTTCTATCTTTTCAAATTCCTTCTATGCTTGGAGGAAAAAATTGAAATTTCGTGTGTCACCCACATCACATAAAAACTATTTTCACGAAGCATCACCCATGACGGCAAAGCTACTATTTTTTGTGATTTGACGATAGAATAGTCCATGGTGGCGCTTTCTCTATCTCATCCTGAGGTCGCTACTTTTGTATAGAATTCAAAATGGAATTTGGCTGAATTTGACGAGTTGGTCAAGATTGAGGCTGCTCTTTGTGACCCTTTGTGGCCAAATTCAGACATTCTTGGCTCTTTGTTCCTTTTGACTTAAAAGGCAGTATTTTCCTTGAGGGAAGTGCTTGGAATTCTCTTGAAGTTCCTTAAAGCAGAAATGTTAATGAAGGGTCTTATTTACAAGTCTAACCCTTCATTGTACTGTAAGTAAATCTCGTTAATGCAGAAATCATCTATAATACGTAAACTAACATTGACTTTCGAATGCTTCATGCGGTTTCATTAATGCAAGCAAAAACAATCCTAGACGAATGTACCCAACCGAATTTGAATTCTATCATCATGTATTTCCTAAATACTAATAAACCCAACCAAATTATAAATATATGATAAGAATGTCTACTGTCTGCTATGTTAGAAGTTCTTAGTGAGTGGTTTAGAATCTTACCCTTTCTTAAAACATTATTTTGCCAATCTTCTCATGAACTATTCCAGTGTACATTCACTACAAAACAGAACCCTTTCTGAGGAATCTTGTGGCTACTTTATTATACCATAAAAATAAACAGAATAATAAATACATCTACCCAATTGACATAGTAAAATAGTTTGTCATAGTTAATATCAAAGGCATACATTTACAATAAATGTAGTTAATAATTGCGAAATTCAAGTAATAAACTCATACACAATAAGGTATTTTAAGTTCTTTAATGATGACATTTTCGCTATACACGTATGGAGAGAGAGAGAGAGAGAGAGAGAGAGAGAGAGAGAGAGAGAGAGAGAGAGAGAGAGAGAGAATGTAACCATACTGATGGAGACAAAAGGAAAGTAATGGATATTGTCGAAGACCATGGAAGTGAGAAATAGAAAGATCAACTGAAATTTTTTTTTCAAGTCATTGAAGTGACTTCTTTAACAAAGAGCATAGCAAGGAGCTTTATGGCCAAATTTACAAACATAGTAAAATAATTTAATGGATATATTAAAGAAGTGGTCAAATTGATAACTTATTTTAGGTTTACTTTTAAAATCGATGTCATCTTATAACCTAATTTTAATTTAGTTATTACGTACATGAACAATTGAAACATTGAATTATAACTTACTTGATTTTGTTTACCTACAAGGGAAGGACTATTAGGATTGCTTGATTTGAACTTATGGAACAAAGTTTTGTTAGGCCCACTCTGCGGAACCTCATCAATCATTCATTCTCTTCCTTTGGAGCATTTGGGTTCACAACAAAAAATGCAGAGGTACCTTTTGCAGGTCAATGTTTTCTAAACAATTGCGACCTTTTCTAACCTCAGTTATGTCTAGCTCATGATATGTTGTCAAGATATGTATGACAAACTCAGATATGGGGACTGCTTGTGGAGTGGTACAATCTAATTTGGAGCAGCGGCTTTAACAAACACAATTTTATTGGTTGACTAGTTTGCATAGGTAGACTACAGACATCATAGATCATATCATGTGGATGACTTTACTTGATATTCAGTGTAACTTCTACAGGGTTAGTATAGAAGACAGAGCACATTTATTCTTCCTATGTGAATGGACAAGCGACATTTAGTTGTAATTAGGTGTTCTTTAGGAGGATGAAATGAAGAATCTTTATAGATGATTAGGGCAACAAATGACAAAGATTTGGCGGCGAGACTCTTTAAGGTATATTTCCTCGCAACCATATATTATATTTGGATAGAGTGCAATAATAGATGGATTCAAAATAAGTAAACTCACATCCATATTATTTTGGCAAAGGTGTGTAAAAATATAAGATGTAAAGCTTCACTTTGCCAAAAAGATTAGACCATCCTAGACAAATATTGTATTAGTTATTATGTGGGGACTTCCTACTGCCATCTTTTTGAAATATTAGCTCTATTTGTAATACTGGAGATTGCCCCCAAGTTGTTGTACTTCATCACCTCTGTAATACTTACATCTTCAACAAAAAAAATATATTTGATTTTGATGTATCTAATACTATATATTAGCAACACGTTTCTTAATATAAGTCATTTGTAATTGTCTTGTCTTATCTTTTATTTTCAATATGGTTCATGTGAATAGTGAAACACAAAAGAAATATTAAACAAATCAATATCGAATTCTTAAATATAATATCTTTATTCTTGAGGATCATAATTTTTTTTAATGAAGGTTCTATGTTTAATTGGAGTGGAAAACATTGATAGTTTTATCATAAACAATATTAGGGATATGATATTAAGTTGAATGTAATCTAAAGTTACAATCAATGCCATTAACAACTCCAAATCTAAGTTCGTTTCCAATGTATCTTTTCAGTGTACCTGTGTCCTAAAAGAGGATGGTTTGGATGGAGAGTGGGGAAAGTGGAGTAATACATGCGTAATGATGGAGAGAAAATGGAAGTTATGGAGATAGCGAATGAATGGAGAAACTGTGAAAATAGAAAGATTTCTACGATGTCCTTTAATTCATCAATTGATTTTTTTTTCCCTAACGAAGGGCACAATACCAACCATTATGGCCAAACTTTTTGAAGAAAAGTCACCACCTATTTCTTAAATAAAAATAGCAGACATCATTTTATGAATTTATTAATAAAGAAATCAAATTGACACGACCTATTCTGAATGCACTTTTTGGCACTTATGCTGTCTTGCAACCTATTTCATAATTTGATTACTCTAGTATACATAAAATTGAACAATTGAGTTATAATTATCCAACTACGCATACTTTAATAAGGTCACTATCACGAAAACCCTAAACTAATACACATGTGACAAATTTATCGCACTTTAATTTGTTTGAACATGAAAAACCTCAAATTGTTACATCTGTGATAAATTTACTTATTTGTTAGTTTTCGTAAAATTTTACCATCATATTTTTAAGTTAGATGACATGTAACAACTAATGGGTGTAATTCTTACCTTACTAAAAAAAAAAATTAATGAGTGTACCAATTTAGAGTTTTCACCCTCCATTTGTCATAGGTATATCGGTTTGGCTTTTTTTGGTAGTGTTGACCTAATTTAACAAAAACTAACGAAGGGTAAATTCATCATAGATGTACCAATTTGAAACTTTTAGTTGTCAAAAAATTAATTTGAAGTAAATTTATCATAAATGTACTTGTTCATTATAGATATACCGGTTTGAGATTTTAGTTATCAAAAAATTAGTTTATAGTAAATTCATCATAAGTGTACAAATTTGTGATTTTTTTGTGGTCAATAAATTAATTTGGAGTAAAATTGTTACAGATGTACTAATTGGAGTTTTTCTTTGTATTAACCTATTTAACATTACATGCGTTAAAGCCATATAAAACTTTCCAAAGTGTAGAGTATATTCATGCTTGGGCACCGCAGCTTTCAACTTATTAAAATGATATGTTTAGTTAAACTAAAACTTATAGAAGTCTAATCTATATCTATATATATATTTGCAATACTCACAATCGTAGTGTGCAATTTAAGGTGAAAATGTTATTTTTACTTTTCTCGAGATATAATCTCTAATATGACGGATTAATAGGAGGAAGATCATTGCCAAAAGAGTGATTCCTTTCGCACAATCATGAATTTCGGATGTTGTAGCTGACTGATATGAAAACAATGTGATAGTGGAAGCTTTTCACTGTTCTGCTGTTTCAATCTTTAGGAAATATAAAAAAAAAAACAGAAAAACGTGGACGAGTGAAAAACCTAACTTATTTGCGATAAGTCAAAACATAAGTTCTCTCAAGCACCATTGCTTGTTTTTCCTTTTTTATTTTTGGGTTTCAGTAGAAGGAAATATTTGAGTTGTCCAAAGTTAACATAGTTTATGTAGCTTTATTTTAAATGAAGGTAGATGCTAAAGTTGGTTGTTGAAGACAACAAAACTTAGGCACGCATCCAATTGTTCGACAACCCAGAGATAAAATACGCAAAAATTTCAAATAAAGGCTTAGAATGAACTTTTTTTTGTCAAAAGAGAGCTTTGAGTTGATATTTTTTTTAATTAAGGGTATGAAATAACCACTTAGGTTCTATTTGTTTCACGAGAAATAAATTTTGAAAAATATTTTTCTGATTCACCGGTGTTTTATTCGCAAAATATAAGCTAGTCAAGAAAAAACTTTTTCACCCATAAAAAAAGGAACTCTCTCAAAAGTGGGGAATATATTTTCCTCTTTTTGAAGAGAGGAAAAATATTTTTCTCATCTTTCCTTCTCCCTCTCTTTCACCAATACTTTCTTTTTAAACCTTTTTTTACTCTCTTTTCATTATTTATTTATTTTAAAAAAAATTCATTTTTTTTAAATTTAAATTTAAATTAATTTTGTTATAAGTTTTTCTTTTCTTTTCCCTTCTTATTCTTCCTCCTTCTTTAACCAGTCACTGGCCATGGCCACGACTGGCTGGCGACCTATGATAGGTGAGCGAGGCCAAGCCTTGTCCAAGGTTGGCAAGGCTCGGCCGACGGAATCTGGCGAGCTTGAGCCTCACTGGATTGTAGTGAAGGCTCAGTAGCTGGTTGCCATGGCCAATCGTCAGCCAAAGAAGAAAGGAAAAAGAAAAATAAACAAAAAGAAAGAGAAAAAAGATAAAAAAAATTACTAAAAACAAAAAAAATTATTAAAAGACATATACGGTTGAAAATTGATTTTCTTTGCCAAATGGTGGAAAATATTTTTTAGTTCTTTTTCATATTTCATCCAAACAACCAAAAAATATCGTCATTTTCCGGAAAAATGACTTCCTAAAATACATTTTATATAGAAAGCCACATTTCAAGATCCTGGCTCATTGGCCAGCCAAGACTTCGCCAGCCGGCGAGCATGTACATCTCATCTCCCATGCTGCTTTTCAAGTCACGGTCGGGGGCATTTTCATCTGGGGCCATTTCTCTCTTTTGTTTTCTTTATTCTTCTTCTTCTTTTCAAAATATGAATCGCTTTGTACGCCAGTTTGTAACGTGAAACTGCACGTAAAAACAAATACTCAGTAATTTAATGAAGGATGTCCATTGGAATACGGCCAACTCACGTGAAAAGGACGTGTTTCGTCTCCTAGTATATTTGAAATGGGGACAGGTATGACCTTTGGTCCCCGCACACTCCCGCCGCTGATGTTCTGATACATGATGCCCTACTGAAGAGTCAGGAAGATCCGTTCTTCAAAGATTTACCTAAATACTTTATTTTCTTCCTTTGGGGGTCCAGATCCCACGTTCAAGACAGCCTCGAAATCAACGCGAAAACTGCAATAACTTTGCAATTAATCAGGATATGGCGTACTAACTCATTAATTTTCACTGAGTATGATAGTGCCACGCCTCATACCCGTTAGTTAGACATTCGTCGAAATAGCATCTTCGACGTGACTCTGAAAGAATTCTCACCTTAAGCAAGAAGATAAATACATTTTCTCGCGAGACAATTTGAAAAATGCCGATTTCCTCTTACAAGGAATAGACATCATATCAAGGCAGCCGATTAATTTCCATATGACTCTAAAAGATATGGCACGAATTATGTAGTATGTAAAATTCTCAACCCAAGTGAGAATTCTCTCTATTGTTGAATAATTCCTTGGAACTTCTCCCTATTGTTTTGAGCAGAATCATGCAAGGTGATCCCTTTTCTGTCCCATATATCCCTTTGTCTGTGTTGACTGAAGGAGTGATTTCCTAAACCATCATCATAGGGAAAATGTTTGGATTGAACAATCTTTGTCAAATTTTCCCCCTTCAAAGCTGATCAACATATGATCTACTGCTACCTTGCCAATGTGATTTATGTCCACATCTCGAGTTTCATGCGTAAGGGCCGTCTTACGTGCAAGGGAAATTTATCTTACGAAATGTTGCTACATATAGCGAGAACTCGTTGTTTAACATTTTACTAAGTTGTCCGGGAGAGTGAATGTGTGTGTGTAAATAAGCGAATTTTTTTGGAAGTAGGAAGGCGAGTGGAAATCAGAGGAATTGAAGAATATTGAACAGGAAAAATTAGGAATATACGTGACTACTTGGTTGAAATGAAATGGTTACTGTGTTTTCTGCCCTAGAAATTGATTCTTCTCATCTTATTTACAAACGCCACAACACCTCCGCCGACATCCACCACTCCTGTCGGCACTACCCTACCCTTAGAAACATTATCCCACTAGCAAGGAAAAAGGGCCACTTTCTTTTGAAGGCTTTTATAAAAGAAAAAGAAAAAGAATAGGAACATAGTGCTTTCTCTTGATTTATAATAATCCATTCAAACATTTATTTCGTCACAAATATAACGGAAAAATACATTGTCGAAAGAAAATTCTTAGTGACTTCCTAGCATAAAGAACAATTGGCACTTGAATATAATGGGTCCTATTGCACTCTTCATTACCTTTATTAAAGCTCACTAGAAGATTCTCCGGATCTTGCTTAGTTTAACGTATCATTATTCATTGTGACATCTTTTTAATTGATTGTATCCGATTGTAATTGATATTGTAATATCATTTTCACTAAGACAACCATACTATAAAAGCCTCTAACTATCTCATGTAATCTCCATTATAAAGTACAGAGAAACTACACAATTCTCTTTCGCATATTCTTATTAATCTTGGTAGCAGGGACTTCGCCCAAAAGTTTGATCAAACCAAAGTTTATTGGATCTATAGAATGTTATTGCCAAGATTAATTAAAGTGGTCTTATCGGAAGCAATTAGTGTATTGATTGCTCCACTTGAAATGAAAAGCTTATGAATCTACACAATGTTGGATACAATCAATGCCATGTCAATGTAATAACTTTGACAAAATCTACTGCTCGACAAATGTTGGACAGTGAAATGTAACTTAAGAGAAACCTAGCTGTTCTTACATGATCAGGAGTGTTTCATTGACAATGACAATAATATTCCCGATCGACTAATAACTTTTTGTTCTTTCTCTTATTTTAATAAGAAGAAATATTATAAATTCCATGAACATCTTATCGATATACAAAAAAAGTTACGATGTAAGTGATGATGGTATTGATTGTGCTAACAAAGGGTGGGCCTGATTTCAAACTTAACATAACACACTCAAGTCCATATATAGAAATCCTAATACGCTCATCTCTGTCTCTTTCTCTCCGCACGAGAAATTATGAAAGATTTTTAATTTGAATATGCTGCTTTTGAGTCAAGAATATAGAGAATCTCAATGTCCTCCCGTCTTTCCTTGGATGTTCATGTTATGCATAGAATTCTTGAAGATTAGGCGGATTTTTTATGGATCGAAGATGCGGTGGTGGAGGGAGATATTTGATTGCCAGAAGGGAGGAGGAGGAGAAGGCGCAGACAAAGAACAATGTAGCCACACCCACAAGACTTGTCTCCCCATATGACGCACCACCAATCAAATTCGCCCAATTCCCAACAAGACACAAGCGCCCCATACGGCCGCACTCACTCTGCCGAGCCCCACCCGACACCGACCCGGTCCCATCCTACGGCTCGGAGCATCCCCGAACCGACGGCATAGATCAGGCCCCCCTTCCCGGTGATGGCCCATCAAAGCTACACGTATCCCCCGTTCAATCTCCCCCACCAGTAAATCTCCGACGCGCATCTTCTCTCTCTCTCTTCTGTAGGGCAGATGGAACCCTTTGGCCGTTCATGCTCACTTTCTCGAGAAAGATAAAAGAGGTTGTTGTCGTTGGAGCCTTGGACTGCGTCAGCCATCGTCCTCCCCAACCCGCCTTAAATACGCTAAGTCCACCATCAGAACCTCCTCACCACACCATCAAATCTAATCCAATCCAATCCAATCCAATCTCTCTCTTCCTCCGTCTCTCTGTCTGTCTGTCTGCTGTAGCAGATATTTCTTTTCTTCTTTTATGTTTTGCAGCTCCTCTTCCTCCTTGTTCTTTTTTTCCTTTTCTGAATCTGGTTCGCTGAGATCGCTCGCCGACGGCACTGTTGGATATGATCAGTGACGAGTCAGGGACACCCGTCACGTCTCGCCGACACCTGTACCGCTTTGCATGGAGGAAAGATCCCGCAGTGTTTCTCTACTCACAGATAGAGAGAGAGGGAGAGAGAGCGCGGAGAAGAAGAGAGGGTTTCTCTTCTTTTCTTTCTTGGGTTTTTCTCTTTTTCAGCCATTTTCTCCTTCATTTTTCCCTTATTCTGTGCATTTGGGTTGGTGGGTTTCGCTTTTCTTGAGTATTTGAACCCTAAAAGTTCGTCAAGTTTTCAATTTTTTTGGCTAAGGTTAAAGAGCGGTACTGGATCTTGTTATGGTAACTTTCCTAAAATGGTGTGGTTTACAGTGTCCTCGGATCTGAATTGATGCGGGTGGTACTTGCTCATGACACGTCTGTTTCCTTTTTTGGCAAGGTAAGGTTTTTCTGTCTTTTTTTTTTTTATATGTCTGATTGGAATTTGTCATGGTCAGGGACATAGAAATTGACAGAAGAGAGTGAGCACACAGGGGGGATTGTATAGATGCCTATACCTTTGCTTTTGCGTGCTCACTTCTCTTCCTGTCAGCTTCCAGTCCCCGAAAAATTTGGCACTCTCTCTCCCGGATGTTGTTTCCTTCTCGAATTTTCGGTTCCGGTTGCTTCAAGTTATGTTTGTAATAGTAATTGTTTTAACCACACATTCAGCAACTAGCAGAAGAAGCGTGACTTTTTATGCCGACTGCAAGAAGGTACGCCTGATTACTGTGCAGATTTAGCGGCAAAACTTTGCTTGCTCTCTCACGCTTTCTCTCTAGCTTTGCTTAGCCTATCCTTTTTAGCATGGTCCTCACTATAAAGACCTCTCTCTTTTCCTATTTTCAAGTTCTTTTTTTTGCATGTTATGCGCATGCGATCTTGTGCTGTAGAAATGGTTCTGATTGGAGCTTGTTCTCACCTGGATCTGAGCAAGATTTGCCATGGTTATGGTTATATTTTATGGGGTGGTCTTTGGTTCTGATTAATCTTGCCATGTTAGGGTTGCTTGTTCAACTGTTGTATGTAAGATCTTCCTCTTTCTAGTGCTCTGGTAACCCAAAAAAAAAAAAAAGGGATATCTCCTAGTATGAAAATGTTGAGTGTATTGCTACTGTGTCTCTTCTCCTTCGAGTCGCTTACAGATTGTTGCAGTCGTTGATCATGGAGGTTAAAGGTTCAGACTCTTGAATCGCTAAGTATACTGCGGGCAATGAACAGTCATGAAGCCGGTGGTTTCGAGTGAGAGAGTTCATGGGAAGAGGATGAGAATTTTTTTCAGACGGATCGTATGCCACTGATTTCTGTAAGTTGGTTATCTTCCATTCCAGGTGAATTCTTAAATAACTTGTCATTAGTAGGTATATTTATTCAGGTCAAGCTCTTCAACGTTCAATATTTCAAAAATTCAAGACTAGAATTAGAAGTTTTGCTCTACATAACAATGGAAAAAACAGCGCACTTAAGTGATTGTAGTTCTCACTTTCCAAGAGGACTTATATCTCATTTCTTCCTAGTGCTCTTGATGAACAATCTGAACTCAGGTATTGATTGGGGAATGCTTCGTTCCCTTTATTCCAACCGACTTGTGTTCTGCATTTGGCTGGACATTCAGCTGCTTATTTATCTGTTAATTTTGCATGTCAATGCTTTCACAATTTGAGTTCGACATATAGACAATGGCAATACAACATGCAATAGTACACGCTAAAAATTTATTCCAATAGGGAAGTTGAATTGTTCTCTAGGATTGAGTTAATTCTTGCACTCTTCTTTAAAGCAATCTTACAAAATCTCCTCATGAAATTTAAAGTTGATTTTGTGGGAACTTCTCGTGATATGAATAATTTCTCTGAGGATATCAATCATAAGGAGGAATTCGTCTCTATTAGAATTTCAGATTCTGTGCATTGGTATCTATTTCAAAATCTGCAATCATTTTCCTCTCTCGAAAGGTGACACATACTACGGCCAGATAAGGAAAAGGTTGTATATATCCTTGGGTATGTCAACTTACTACAAAGTTTTCCTTAAATCACTAACCATTATTTAAATGGTTTTCTTTTGCTCTTGTGGAGATGATTGATTTAAATTACCTCCTACTTATCAAAGTTGTAGTTATACGTCTATGGAGGCCTTCCATTCTTAATTGTTCTATCATTCACTAGTTAGGAATTAACACTTGGCCTATATAATGCTATAAAGGGCAAAAATGGCGGAGAGTCATTTGTTTGACCATTAGTGCTCGAAAGTATGGCCAAATTTGGTCAGGAAGTTAAGAGTGCTGTGTTGTAGGGGTATTCAAATATGATTAGCTCAGTTATGTATTGTATGGCTCGTCTTGAAAATTATAGGTATGGAGAATCTAGGGGGACTCCAATCTGTCACAGGGAATATAGCATTAGGCCCTATTGTTCATAGCTTGAAACATTAAGATAGTCTTCCATTTCTTTTAAGCTCAGGTTTTTCATATTGCCTAAAACAATCTGATAAAGCTCATTATCAAGCCTTTTTTTTTTAAATTTATCGTACGCGGAATATAAGAAAGTTTTGGGATAAAATTCCCGTTGACATTTGTTCTCATTAATGCAGTTCCCAAGGAAAATGATTCTACAATCACTAGTGATGACTGCCTAGAGTGAAACATTCGGAGTGTTTACTGTTAAATAATAAAATACTGGATTAATTTGTGAACCTTTAATTGTATCTGTGTATATACATATATGTGCGAATGTCATCTTGAAACTATTATGAATCAGTGTGTGTCATTCTTAGACAGACCCCTTCCAGTAAGGTGACTAATATCGTGTCACTTTGAACATATGTAATCACAGAAGGATTACCTAGGTCACTGTAGACGATAACAAGTCTTCTTTCTTACCAAGAAATTAAACCAATGCTATTGAATGGAGATATGCCCCTTTTACTGGTTTTGCAAGGAAATTGCTCCTTTAATATGCTAGTTTCTTTCAGTAAGAGATGTGCATAATCCTGAAATGCCTAATCTCAACATAGTTAACATAATGGCGAATGGATCTAGTTCAAGGGTTATTTCTTTGGGTGGTTCTCAAAGTGTTACTTGACAAGATAGTTAGTACTAGGGGCCATTAGAAATGTCCAAGGGCGTTCTAGACATTCTGTGAGTTGGTTACACTTTTTTTCCCCTATTTGTTGCCACATACAGGATAATAAGCAAATGTTTTACTGCATGCAATTTTTAGTCAAGTAGACAGTCTCTTACATCTGAAAATTGTCTTATCCCCCTTGTTATGCCCATGCCAATCCTAGCTGATGCTATAGACTATATCAAATCTTTATCAATTGCACTTCGAGGTACTATCTTTGAAGGAAAACGTAGTCATTGATGCATCAAATTTGTAGCGGAGTAGGAATTTGCTACTGAGCTTTCTTATTGCGATGCACCAAGTCATTTAAACTATTGTCGAGTGATAATTAAATTAAGAATAGAGGAATTAGGATGTGGAAATACAATAATTGAGAGCTGAACTGGTTATGCAAAGGCGAAATCTGATAAATATTACCTGCTCCACTGAGATTAATGTGTATTTGATCTTCTCACCATTATAAGGCGTGCCAGTTTGGGAATCAGCAATTTATCTGATGTTTTAGAAGTTAGGATTTTTTTTTTTGGTCTTTGAAGTAGGTTGTAGGAACAGCATCATGTTTTTATACTTACTATTGATGCAAACTTGTGATTCTACTGCAAGTCTCCTGAACTCTAGCCAGGGACGCAGCCATACAACTTTTGCACAGAATATGTTTGGCTTAAGAAATTCATGGCTTATGCCATTGATGAATGTGTGGTTTCAAGGTGCACTATTACAGATTTTGTGTGTCTGTCCGGGTACTGACTAGTTTTCGTGTAGACTGAATTGCTGTCTGGTTCATGGTAGCAATAGACCAGTCAATTGCATTTTTGAGGAAATATTGAGGAGTAGGGTTCAACATCATCAACATCAACATCACCTTAATCCCAAACCAGTTGGGGTTGGCGATCGATGAATCCGAAACGAAAAATATTGAGGAGTAGGGTTATCACAAAAAATTCCTTTATTTTGGTTAGTTGTAGTATGGCGAACAAGAAGACTCGGGTAGCATTCACTTATAATTTCTACACATACAAGAAATGATACTATTTACTTTACCTTGATGAACATGCCAATAGCATTTTCGTTGACGTTGTGTAGGTGCATGTTCGTTAATCTATGTTGATTGAGCAAATCACACAATGCAATGTCCTCCTTTATGCTCCTGAATTAGGAGGACTACTTAGTGGAGGTAAGAATGTCGGCTCAATTCATTAGAGTTGTGTAGTGGGTGATGTCATTATGGTTTGAAACAACTCATTTCTAGTATCCTCAAGGGACAACAATTTTTAGGCAAAAAGTATTTATCTGAAGTTTTCCGTCTACATACGAAGCTATTTCTCTAAGGATGTGTTCATAATTTCCATAACGAGTGAATGCGATTTTACAACATAGACGCTTGGTTAATGCAAAATGCATCCATGTATTGTGCTTTCTGGATTATGAAATGTTGTTTCGATTTATCTGCCATTTTAACTTATTTCCTACATGCACATTGGTGTATAAAACCCTGTCTCTGTAGTTAGTTCTTTAATCGCTATGATATGGGTGATGTAATTTCCACTTACATAGTAGTTTAACTGCAAGACAACTCTTTTATTAAGATTTTTTTAATCGCCTCTCTGATGGATCAACCCGTGAGTGTTCTATGGAGATATTGTGACTTTGTTGGGATTGAAAATTTATTCTTTTTGGTGATGAAAAAATTTGTAATCCTTATGCATATGTCATGGGCCAACATTTTCCCCTAGCCTAAGGGCAGCCCGTGAGGCACCTGGCGAGTAGTCCGCCACCAGACCAGTTTTGTTTCTTGTTGTCCCATGAAACACTTAGGCGAATATCTTTCCCGTATTGGATCCTACCAGATCCAGCTTAGCTCGGACATCCTTTTTCTATCAAGCGAGCACATGTCAATATAGGCATCACAACTGGTTTCGGCCTGCCATGACCTCATCAGGAGAGCGGCATTAGCTTCCGACTAGTTAATACACGAGAGGCCAACCCTGCTTTCAAAGCTCCTAAGGTATGTATTATGTTTGATCATAAAACTCCTAGCACAAACCGTCCTGACACCACTTTCATGGACATAGTTGTCTAGTAACCTTTGCATTGCCCATTTACTATATTGACACCAGCAAGCACCACTTCTACTTTATGGAGAATAATCCCATCTCCTCTCTCTGCCCCGGAACCCTGGGCAAGCTATGTTTCTTTAAATGTATCTTTCAAGAAAAGACCTTTACACATTTCTAGCTTGATCAATTGAATGTTTGGATAATTTCAAAGTGGAAACAGGCAAAGGCCATAGACTTTTTCACTTTAGCTTTTGTCTTTACATGCTTTATGGGGTGCATATGTTTCATTTATGTGGAGTATAGACAAGTACATTTCTTCTGGTGAGAATCATTAGTGGGTTTTAGCTTCCTTGGGCATAGAGAATGGCATTTGTTGGGTAAGGTTATTCTCTCACTAATCCAGGAGCACAAATCATTGATAGGGTAATTCATTTCACGCAAGAAGAGATGTGACAATTATACTTCGTTGGAAAGAACAGAAGTGTCTCAATGGCACTCCTATTTCTCAAACAGACAACAAGAGAATGGGAGACCCAAATAGTTCAAGAATTGATTCATGAGTACTGCCATAATGATGATGATTTGGCTCATTGAAATCTCATAGGAGAGTCAATTCCCCATGGAAATGATGACCAAAATGTCAATAACGACGAGACGAGAGGCAAAAACAGCAGCCTTGAGTCTGAGGCTTGAGGCAGTGGCATTATAATTCTTGATAAAGCCTGGAATATGAGTTCCAAGAATCTGACTTCAAGTGCCCTCTTCCTCTTGATCCTTGGCTGATAAATCTAGTTCTCCTATCTCTTTTCTCAATGGCGAGCATTTGAATATCTTAACACAATATCATCATATTTTGGCTTGGTTCTCTAATTGATTTTTTTAAGATCAACAATTTATGTTTCTTGGCAAATTGACCTTTATTAATCTGCATAGCTTTAGCAATTGCTTTGTATCAAGTTTCTTTGTTGAGTGTGAGTGACCACATCTCCATTAAATTTATCTTATTTGTGCTGCTATATATTTTTTCAGAAAGTTGGAGCTCTGATAATATGTTGAGAATTTAGACTTAGGCGGAAGCATGGTTTTAATATGGATGATAGTTTTTGGTTTGAATGTGTGCAAGTGTATCTGTGTAGTATGTATTTGGTAGAGGATGGACCAAGGACAAGGTAGGATAGTTCAAAGATATAGGTCATGGGATGAAGGGAAAATATAATTTCATTAGTTGAACAAAATAGTTTTACAAATTTAGTCGATAGAGGAGTATTAGTGGAGGAGCTAAGGAGCTAAGGATGTGGTTTATGAGTTCACTCCCCTCACGTCTACGTGAATGAGCCTAGCCCTTTTATAGGCAATCTCCACCGGACATAGTTGAAGAGATATTTTAGGATACTTCTAGATACAAGCTTTTATACTACAACTACTCCTTAAATGACTTCTCTTTGTTTGTTTTTCACGTCCACTAGAGTAGACTAGATTGGACTACGAATTACTATGTCAGAAATTGGATAACGTATTCCAACAATTTCAAATTAGCTCTGATCCTACCTAAGAGCTCTTCTGTGAGCCATATGTTAAATGCATTTCTGCTTCCCATGCTTTTAGGGCGAGTCTGTTTTTCTCCAACCCTCTTGATAACAAAAGTTTTCATGTCTTTTTCCAACTAGTATAAAGGGCTCGTGCGCATCCGCTCACACTCTTGACATTCATCTTTTTGAATTCACTCTTCTTCCAACCTATACAATTTGTCATTACATAATTCTATTTTGCTCTCTTTAATCAAGTATGAGAGGCAAATCTCATGCTTAACTGAAATTGTATTGCTTTATGGTCACTGTTAGGTTCATATCTAATAGGTTTAGGTTTTCTTTGCTCACATACTTCCTCATCTCCAAAGGTAGGATGACAGAGATCTTCATCAGCTCCATGTCCTCATCAGTTTCATCCCCATTTATGTCAACTTTCACTGCATCAGTAGCTAATGCAGCATCCCTCGGTATCCTTAGCTCCTTTCTCATTTCCCTTGCTTGAAAGAAGTCTTCATCATCAGATAGAATTTGTTCATCATTGCTCCTGGTTAATGTGAGTTCATATTTTGGATCATCATTTTCAATACCACTATAGTCAAGTTTCTCACCATCCTCTGTTGCATTCCCGGCATCAATCTCTCCCAGTAATTATTCTCATCACTCTCACCATCATCTATCTCACTACCTTCACCCTAGCTATATTGAGGCCCAGCCTCAGCTCCAGTCGCAACTTTAGCCCTGGCTTCATCTTCTAACTCAACCCCAAGTCCATATTAATCTCCCACTTAAACCCCAGCCTCAACTTCAACTTCATGCTAGCTAGCACCTCCATATTCAAGTCGATGCCCAGCCCCTTACCCAATTTCAGCCCTGCTTGCCTCTCCTAAGTTAACCCCAACCCCAACATCATCTAGCGATTCAGCTGCAACCTCAAATTCATCTATTAAATTAACATTTACAGCATTTTTCAATCCATTCCCGATCCCTGGACCCACAAATTGCAACACTAGATTATTGCTGGAAATCTGCATATCCCCATTCTTCAAGGCATTTCCAGGACTTTAATACTGTAAATCTTGAAATTTATGGCCTAGTTTAAGGATATAGAACACAAATGTGATATATGACATTTCCAAGAAAGTGTTCAACAAGACCAGTATATATGACATTGTTGGGAAATGGTGTTCGATTTGGAACAAAATACCAAAAGCACATGTTTATACTCCGCCTTTTGTTCACACAGATACAAGAGTCGATCAAATGAAATACATGAAAAAACCCTTTTGTGACTATAAAGATAGGATGTAAGTAGGCTGACTATTTTATTAGATGTTGAATAGGTTATCATTGTCGTGCTTCCCATAGAAACCCCCAAACACTTGGCCTGAGAAATCCCCAAGACGTTGACACTCTTTGTACTTGAGAAATCAGTTGAATTGAAGCTTAGATTTGGTTCACGGATTTGGCAAGGAAGAGCAGAGAGATATGTTGTTTGTTTTGAGCATACGTGAGAGATGTGCATAACCATGTCAAATTTGTTTGCTCTGATGTTGTCCACGCGTGTTGCCATGTCAGACTTTCAACGAAACTGTGATGTAAGGTATTGTTGGGTCACCAATACAAATTTGGAGAATTGGAAAACTCAAAAAAAAAA
Source organism: Psidium guajava (assembly GCA_016432845.1). Taxonomy (NCBI): domain Eukaryota; kingdom Viridiplantae; phylum Streptophyta; class Magnoliopsida; order Myrtales; family Myrtaceae; genus Psidium; species Psidium guajava. The sequence goes on along the minus strand of CM028229.1, from coordinate 30,372,869 downwards.
AAAAAGGTTCAAGGTATTGGTATCTCGGGGAAAATTTTAGGTTTTTGATTGGATTTTCACTTTCGCTTTACTAGGCATGTCCAAAATTCTATATTATTGTACAAGGATGTGTAAGGATTCATGCTTGAAGATTCTCAGTGGTGTGCTGCATGTACGATTAACTTCGGATTGGTGGCGCACATAATTTGTCTTCTTTTAGATGTTTTAGAATTTTGGCTTGATATCCTCGATTTGAGGCTCATTATGGATGATTGGAGATTACGATCAGCACAACGCTAGTACAATTATCAACCTGATGTGGGACATTAGTGTCAATTGGAGCAGAATATTGGGTGGAAATTGATTGACTAGCATGCGCTTCCATTCAATACGTTGAATGCTCAAATATACGGGCTGGCTATTTGTTCACTGTATATGGTTGCGCTAAATGCTGGTTGATGCGTATCCGTCCAGTGGTAGAAGATGGGAAGCAATGCTAGTTGTGTTTGGCAACGCAAGAGGGCATAAGAATTCGACCAATGAGACAAATAGAGGGACTAAAACTTATCTTCTGTTACTAAGGATGGAAATCTTAATTTCCCCGAGTCATCTTATCCAAATTAGAGACATTCACAGGAATTCATGAAGATCATCTTATATTCAGTTGAATAGATATGTGAAGGTATGCATGTTGAACTACGAGCTCTGCTAATGGTAATCGAATATTAATGGGCATGATGTAACTCATTTCCATGGACTTTTTACGGTGTAAATGTGAAGGCCAGTGATCACTACCATGATTTGCTTTCTCTCTTAACTAGTTTTGCAATTACTGTGAATCACTGAACTTGGTTAGTGCTCTGAATGGATTGATGATTGTTGGGGCTCTCAAAGGCGTCAGCAAGGAATATCTAATATGTTACCTTGCGATGAGCTGGTGCTGGTGTTCTTATATCTTTGTCAAGGACACATGACTATATAAAGGTCCTCGCGGTCGAAATCCAACTTTTACTTTCTCAGGAGTTGACCTTCAAAGTTCGTCAGGTAAGCCACTAAAGGGCACTTGAGAGGGCCTGCTGCTCAGCAGAAGTTTGAAATTATGGTATGAATTAGCTCTGCTTCGGCATTGAGCTCTGTAGAAGGTCTTCCTCGGTTTTAGAAATAGTTCACCTGTATTTCTACTAGATCACTGAGCATCCTTTGATGATAAACCACATATTTCTTTTGGTGCATGTTAACTTCACCTGTATTCCGATATGTATATAGGCGGCAAAACTAATTAGACTGGTTTCAACACCTCATAAAGACACGTTAGCGCAAGGATAGGTTGTAAAAAGAGGACGATAGGCTTCTGAACTGAGAGAATCATCTTGCATTCCAAGCGAGCAATGAGTCCATGAACTTTGGAGGTTATCTCTTTATCAGGAATAATGAAGAGTTATTTGAGAACTTAGCTGGTGAGACTTAACATTTGGAGAACATATGGCAGTGTTTCGATTCCAGTTACTGCAGAAGTTGAGCTTTTAATTTCGCTCGGGTGAATCTGACCTATGTACATCAGCTTATTGGATATTACTCCTACAGCAGATTCAATCTTTTTTATTGTTACTGATAGTGATCGCCATAAAATGGACGAAATCCTCATTGTAATGGTACTCGGGAAACAAAGAGAAGATGGGTATCGAAGGATATTTAAAGCAATGCAACTTTTGTACGTAAAGGTTAGTGGTTCGATAATTCGGCAATAGCATGGAACGCGAAGAACATTACTTCTCTGGGGTCTCTTGCTTTTGTTGTTCTATGTTGGAACCATGTTTTTGTCCTTTTCTGTAGGTATCGCCTGTTTGTTGCTGCTTATTGCTGGAGTCCAAGAGGATTCATTTTAGTTGGAGAGCCACACCAAACCAATGGCGAGTTGATCAAAGGCAGTGTTGTAAGATGTGCATATTCTCGGAGTGAGGTTTAGGTCCTTACCACATGGTAAGGAAGATAGCCGAAAAAAAAAAAAAGGCGTGGACAGCCAACAAAAACCACACACTGAAAGTAAATCATCAATGGCCGATTTAAGATGTGGGAAATTTTCGGGCTTATCAAGATTACTAATGCATTGAAGATGAAGTTAGAAGATTTAAATTAGGTTTGGTCATTCTATATATAATTTAATTGTCATCGCTAACCTCACCTCAAATCACTAGCAAAGGGCCTCACTTCCCTCTTTTGATTCTTGATAACAGGGGCCAAGCTATGGTGATTGATGTTGTGCTGAGGAAAAATTCCAATGATCTTGCCGTAGTTAATAAGATGTTCAATCTGTCATCATCCAGTTAGTTCATGTTTTCTTCTCCAATACTTTTGGGGTTGTACTTAGAGAGAAAAGATAGCAATCGTCAACTTTCCTAGTTGAACGCCGTTTATGCCTTCTTTTTGCCTTTAGCAACCTTCTCCAGGCTAACAGTAGACGAGGAATTGAGTTGAGGTCGATGCCATCCGAGAAAGGGTAGATTCAGTTGGCTCGGAATATGGAAATGTCGGGACAACATCAGGAGAAGCGAATGGCACTTTCAAAGACAAGAATACATGTGTAACATGGATTCTACTTGCTGGTTTTCTAACAACAGAAGTAGCTACTCAAATTTGGCAATTGGGTCCTACTTCGGAACGAGACACAGTAGATGAAGCTGCGAGCCTCACAGTATGTAGCATTTAGTTTCCGGAGCGTTTACCGCTTGCATCTTTACAGATAAGATGTTAAGGGTGTCTTAAGCTTCTGAACCTGCACCTCCTCCTGGCTCTAATGGTATCTTCCAAATATATCGCTTAAAGCTGTGAATCCTATGATATGCATAAGAAGTAACGGGAGACCTGGGCCAAAAACCTGGAAACTACATGCCTAAGCTTTTGCATTCCTACCCGGGATATGGCATTGACTAGTCAATCAATAGACGAGTCCCTCTTACGTACTCTTTTCTTCACCTTTCATCACCAAGTTTTCACCCCTCTGATCATCGGCAACGTTCGCATTCTTTGGCTGTGCCAACTACATTGGAGTTTGTGGCGTCCAAACAGCAGTCTCCCTTAAAACGTGTAAGACCAGAAGACAGGGCCACAGGATTATAAAATTAGCCGCTTGGTTTTTCTCAGAAATTTGCAATCTTCAGGTCACAATTTGTCTATCTACAACTAATTCTTCTTTCCCTACTGCACACATCAAACATACAGTTGATGGCCCACAGAAGGACAGCATTGCAGTCCTTGGACTATGGCCAAAAAAGTCCTTCGATGACTCCAACTCCCAAACTATGCAAGCATCGATTGATCATTCGAAGCTCACGGGTTAAGGATAAAGTTAATAGCAAGCCTTGTGGAAGGTAGGCAAAGAGTGCTGATAAAAGATCTGATGAGGCTCTCGGCTGGACCGCAACTCACACCTTTGACAGAGCCCCGGCGGCAAACAGTAAATTTCTACGAGAGAACTGGTCAAAGAATGTGGAACATCAGCAGATTGAGTAAGAAGCTAAAATATTTCGAGTTCCAAAACAGGAAAATAGCCTATAGAGCACATCCAAGCAAATTTACCTGCAATGTGTACACAGGAGTAGACTTGGTCGGCAAAGTTTTCAGCGATCTTAGTCTGCTTGTGTTTCCACTTCTGTTGATGCATGTTAATCAACTTCGTCAATCAAATACAGAGACTCTTGACAAAAAATTGTGCATGTGTGCATGAGTCTCCATATTTTCAAAGTTAAGCTGCAATCAAGCTTAGAGTAATAGCCCAATTCAAGAGCCTCTACTTAGCATCTAATTTCTCTGATAGACATCAGACCAATTACTTTGGACCACAAATCTTGTCCAGACTGTTCGGTGTCAATTCATGATATATGTGGCTATCAGGAAAGCTGGCTCAAATGCATTAAACCATTATTGATCCTTGATAACTTAGATTAACACCTTTAGTTGGAGTATTTACACTTTCCAGAGAAAGTTGCTGCAATATATGTACTGCAAATCATAATAGACCATCTCCCACGAAACAGATAAAATTTGCAGTCAATAAACCGAACTTACTTTTCTTCGGCTCTGGGAACTTTTGCGCTTGTAGTAACATCCCATAGTTTTACCGTGCAATCAGCAGAACCAGATGCAAGAAGAGTACCTTCACAGCTACATTTCATAACCCCAATATTAAGCAGCAGCAACCTAATGCAGAGGATTGCAAGATGCTAAATTTTCAAGATGTAAAATAAGCACCTGTAGGCAAGGGTCCAGACACAAGACGTGTGACCCATTAAAGGCATAATGCATCGCCCACTTGAAAGGTCCCACATCATAATTGTGCCATCTTCACCTCCGGAAGCCATGTAACGACCTTCTGGTGACATAGCCAAAGACAAAATCATACTCCTATGGATAAAAGTGCGTACGCATTCTCCGCTTGCTACATCCCACAGTCGAACCGTTTTATCAGAAGAACCAGTGGCAATGTAGTTGCAGTTGGGATGCCATTGAACACACTGAAACAATAATTTGCATTATATAACATCTTTAAAAGCACCAATTACTCTGAGCATCTAAATGTCCCAAAAGATATGCATGTCCGGAAACATGATCATGTCTCACCACCGTTTAAACTTCACACAAATTTTCAATCTTAATAACGTACTTCACTTAACATTATCAAAATACCTCTTAGAGAGCATTCCTGATTTCCCCTATCTTAAGGACAGAAACACTGTACCTAGTCAGAAACTGGGTGGAGATAAAAAGGCTATTCTGTTTTATCATTCGTTACAGAAGCATGGAACAAGGATGGGCACCTACATAAAAAATGGATAAGCAGGCCTTTTATGGGGAATGACAATGACTTCTCTCCTAGACAATGCTAATCCATCAATTCACTATGCGTCTATCAGCCTTAGATAATCTAATAGTTCAATAAACCCACACGCAAAATGTAGGAGAGTCGGACCTGATGTTAAAGTGCAGCTATTTTCATCCATGCTTAAAAAGCAACTAAATAGTATCAATGGATCCAAGGAAATTCTTGTTTTTATGTCGATTCATCTAATTTGTCTGTTGAACAGAATCGTGCTTTATATGCGACTCTAAAAATGCCCAAATTTATGATGTCACACACCAGTTCATACCAAAACCACTGTATGACCACAGTGGCTACATTCAAATAAGTGAAATGTAATATCATAAAAGCTTACTCACATCAACATCAGACAAGTGTCCTGCCATTATCCTCAAGGGCTGAATTCTGTCCATAGACCATAGCCTTGCTGTTCTGTCATGTGAAGAGCTGGCAAAGTAATGCCCTGCTGGACTAAACTGAAACAGAAGAGGATGGAAAAGAATCAGATCGACCTTGTTTTTTGACATGCGAGAGAGACCAAAAGGGGTACACAGTGGCGTAATCTCTATCAGCATGACATGGAACAAATTTCAGGAGCTAGCTTAAGAAACATGTGGAATCAAGATGCCTTGCCTGAACATCCCATACAGGGTAGTTGTGGCCCTTGTAACACACAATATTAGCATTCAGTTTTGTGCTCCATAACCGAACTGTGACGTCATAAAATCACTAATTAGAAGTCTCTAAAAATTAGTAACCAGCAAAGGGCGGAATAACAGAAAGCTGGATGCTTATATGAGGATAGCATACTCGTGGAGTCAGCTGATGAGGTGAGAATAAAATCACCCAAAGGACAAAAAGTGGCAGAATGTATAGGGCCTGAATGACCCTGGAACAGGGTGTAAGATCTCCTCCCACCATTTGGCCCCACTACCTGTTCACCATTAGTGGTATCATTTTCACCCTGCAACATAGCTGATACCAGCACTATTTAGTAACCTGACCATGTTGCCAGAGAACCAGAAAACTGAAAATGTTTACACCAACTTACCAGTACCAGACTGCTGCCCAAGCTTTGCCATGTCCCAAACCTGTGGAAGCACAATTATATGCTAGTAAAATTAGGATGAGAAGTAAAAGCTTGCTATCATTAGCATTAAGGAATTACGAAGAACCTTCAACGATGAGTCTGCAAATCCACCAGCGACCAGAGACCCATCTTGGGATATTGATGAACAATTTAAGCTGAAACATTCAGCATAGTCAAACATGTAAGCGCACATGAAGCACAACATACAGTACACTCTCAATTTGGTAGGACTAAGCTAACATAGTCATGCTCGTACCTGTTATGCGTGTTGATAAATGTATAAAAGCTGACGGACGGCAGCGCCGAACTACTCAACTGCACCCGGTTTCTCAAGTCTTCAAGTATAGATTGCTCAACTTCTGTCGATCTGACGAAGCGGTGGGAAGGAATATCAATATCAGGCAGACAACTTTGGTTTCAATCACCAAGTTCCACTTGTTCGCTCATGTCCTCGAAAAAATCCATAATGAATAAGTGCAAAGAACCATTATGTGATGCTATCTATAGGTCCTCCCCCATCACAATGCATATACTTAAATGGTAATCAATGACAGTTACTATTTTCTCCCACAATTCGACGATGCTTGGTGTCTTGATGGAAACGGAGAACTTGACCAGCTCTCCAGTATGAGATTCTAATACATAATCCTTGCATTTCTTTCTAAAGCTCTCTTCTTCTTTCTATTTCTTGGTTTGGTTTTCTTCTTTGACTGATGAAGACCAACCCTATTAGCACCATCCATTTAAACCACTATGTAGCACAACACATCTCTCAAATTAGACACCAAAGGAATCCAGTGACTTGATGTTAGACACATCAATCAAGCTAAATAATGAGAAATGAAACTTAACAAGGGGGGCTTTGAAAATTACATTACTGGCAAAGCAAGCTCTGGTTTGACTCGTGGCGCCACGGATACAACATTAGGCTCTGGGCGCATATTTTTCCCAGCTGCACCAGCACCCTTGTCCTTTTTTGACTTTTTGACTGAAGTACTTTGCTTTCCCCCTTCTGACCTTTTCTGAATCATAAAGGCACATTAGTACCAAGTACAAGAGTAATTCAAGATTTTGCTGCTAACACTCAGTAACTAAACGTGTTCTTGTAGTTTGAAGGTTGAAATCAGATGAAATTTTCCAGATATCCACACAAGCATGCAGTAAAATAACAGAAGATGGATACCTTAATGTCATCCGAGTCTCCCTCTTTGGCTTCTCCATCGGCCTTCTCAGATTCTAAAAGTGGATTTCCAGCCTTCTCCAGGCGATCCTCCAAAGAATCTTCAAGCAACTACATTCCATGTACAATAACCGTAAAGGCTTTCTTCAGAGTAATTGAAGGACTTAATCCAATCAACAATAAAATAACTTGTCTTATTAATTATATTTGTGATAATTTTCTGATGAATGACAAGCAAAATGACAAATTGCAGCCAATGCCAACCTCTGTTGATAATCAAAACAGATAAAGTTGAGTGATATTGCACAAAGACAGCACATAAACAAAGTACAGTGACGGGCAAAAAATTCAAATGCATTATTAACTGACCCCCCACTGTATCTCTTTGTGACTTGCTTGATTAGCAGCATCCTCGATGGTAAAGATCGTCTCTACTCCAACATCCTCAGAAATAGACATGGGCTGTCCGGGGGTAACTGCAAACATTTGGAACCAAATGCACAAAAGAATAATTACATTACATCTCGAAGAAAATATGAATGCTCAATGTGTTCAACAGTTTGGAGTTTACCTTGGAAGTTTATACGCTCGTTGATTATTCCAAGCATCGTCATAGATTGCGTCTTGTGAAGATACTGAAGTAGAAGCTCATAGGAGTACTGAGAAAACAGACGTAAGATGTATCAACTTCACTGATGAAACAACTACTTAGGGTTCAGCAATCCCGAAACGGTCTTATCCTTCTCTTTTCAAATAATTTGCACTTATAATGCACCAGTTGAGCAAAAGACCAAATAAATGTGACACATCAGGAAGCATTTCAACTTGTCTTTACAGAATAGTACAAATGACAAATAAATATAAGCAATCCTAGGCCACTCTCAAATAAATTAAGCATTTAATTTTCCATGATAGAGGCCTTCAGGAAATACTCGGCCCATGACTTCTGTTTTGAAGAATAAAAGTATTCAGCTACCAATCTCAACCACAGATCTCCCAGCAACCAGAATCTTCTCAACCATATCGGCCAAATCCATAGAAGTCTAAAGTAGGCTCCAAAATCAACTAATTAGTGTAACATCTACCATTTCTATGCGACAATTGATCTTTAAGATTCATAAGAAATCAACATATCAAGTAATTTCTTCCATTTTGCGCCTTGCAACTCTCACAATGGATTACTGCGGAGTATGGACAGTGAATTACCTGACATATCTTGATGTTAGCTTTTGTGTGCCTAAGATAATGGGCAAATTCCATCTCCTATGAGAGATAAAGAGTACCTCTTAAGTGATAAATAACAAATAAAGACCAAAATGAGATGAGTGGTTGAAAGCTATAATAACCTCCAAATGAGATGGGGAAAGGACTCCTTCCAACTTCAGAAGGTCTGCGGAGTGCATCATCACATGGTCCTCGCGGAAGCTATTGAAAAAGGTTCGTGCTGGAGACATAAACAGTGGAATGTGAAATGCACGTGGATAATAAGACTGAAGAGGCAGACACGAAGCCTAACAACCCATTGCACAGCAGAAAAAAGAAGAACCAATTTATAGAAACATATATATACATATATGTGTGTGTGTGTAGATAGATAGATAGATAGATAGATAGATAGAGAGAGAGAGAGAGAGAGAGAGAGAGAGAGAGAGAGAGAGAGCATGCAACTTTCAGCGGAAGAGCCAACAATGAGAAACAAAAAGAGAGAACCTACCTTCTTGAAGATGTCCTTGTGCAATCAAATCCATAAAACAATGAATAAATACTGGATAAAGAACACGCAGCAACTCATGCTGCACAATTTAACAACATATATTAACAAAAAGAAAAATAAAGGAAGCTTAAATAAAAGCTATCCGAAAAAGATATTACCTTGTATAAATCAAGGGAGCTGTGAGCCCATGTCCTTAGTTTGCCATATCCATCATGGTATCGCACTGGACTGCTTTCGGACCTACTAAGACAAGAGCATCTATAATTAGTGGAAACTTGGAGAGTGTGGACTTATGAGGTGAAATGCCTTGCCTTTTATGATTCTACAAATTCTCGCTTCAACCATACACATATGCCATTTCACAGTTGTCAACTTTTAAGTAGTAAGAATAAGCAAAGGAAGCAGCTAACTACAAGTCCTGATGTAGCCTTCATTGTGTCATTGTGAAAAATTAAGTATCCTCAGAAAAGGCAAACAGTCAAGTCAGTATCTTTCCAATAAGAACTATAATCGAGTAAGAATTTGTAGAGGGCGCTCTTGAGATCTTGCCTCAGCAACTGAGCAAGAAAACTAGGCATGAGATTACTATCACACACATAGTGCTGTGTATCTTGAATTCAATTTTCCCTTTTGTTTAGGTACTACTATGAGAAAGAGAGAAGTACAGATGAGCTTCACTAAAACAGGCATTCATAGTTGTTATTCTGATTCAACCTTTAGCCGATTGTTCAATCTTTTTCAATCTGCACAAAGTTTAAAAATTTCTTCGTCTTAGATACCTTAAAGTTTAAGTTGTTCGTGCACAGGTCCTCCTAGGCTGACTGACACTTAGGTCTTTCGCATGTTCATGCATTGTCATGACCCATCATATGATTATCTGCATAAATTGACTCGTACCACTAATGGCAGCTTCCTGGGCCCAAGCAAAACATGGATTTTGCCCCCTTTTTAACAGAGTTCAAGTTCCTAAACAGTGATAGAACACTAAAAATACAGCTCAAATTGAATGGAAAAGAAAAAAGAAAACATCCACAATCCATCCTATAATTGCATCGAACAAGCACCAGAAACAGATCCAATCCTCACGGGGCACAACAAATTAGAGAGCAAAAACACAAAAAAAAAAGGCGCTATCTTTTGTGCCTCCACACGCATACGCACATCCTATCATGACATATAAGATGGAGGCTATCACAAAAACAAAAGGGCATTACTCGGTGAAGGAGTGGACGAGCTTGGCAATCTCAGGGTCGGCGAGCGAATTTCTGTTGCGGTCGCCGGTCTTGCTCGGCGGTTGCTGCTGTTGGAGCTCTTCTTGGAGAGCGAGCTCGGCTTGCTTGAAACCCCTCTTCTTCAGATAGGCCGTCACGAGCTTCTCTATGTCCTCCTCGTCCATTGCTTCCAACTTTCCGAAGGAGAACAACAGAAGAGCGAGGGCTGGATCTCTAGTAGCTGTCCGGTACGCAGAAGGCTTGTGTAATCGCGAGTGTTTTCCGGATACAAAAATCGCAACTTGCCAGCAACTAAGGATATGGCGACGACGACCTGGGTTGCTCTGCCGCACGAAAGTCGACGATTCTGAGCACGAAGCCGTTGGCTGTAAAACGGCAGCGTGAGGGAAGCCCATCGGCCTAATTTAGCATGTGGTAGGCCCAATGTTTGGGCCGGAACGCCCTTTTCATGAGGAAGCCGACCGGCCCAATTTAGTAGAAGCAGGCCCAATAAGAACGTCAAAGGTACTAAACGTTCCAAGAGTGGAAATTACTCAGCAAAGATCGGATTCAACACCATCAGTCAAGAATCGGCACCATCCACATCTCTTCCAAACCCCAAAAGCCTTATTGAGCTAGCAGACATGTACAAAAGTGAAAATTTTCCTTCGGACCACATGTCAAAACGGAAAATCCCATCAAAGGAAGATCTACGGAAGCGAAAGCTTGCTCCTGACCCGGTGCGCGGATCTATGTCGGAAGGAAGTAGAATCGGCCGAACATGTACTTTTGATCTAATTTCATCAATAATTGGAAGGAACTACCTGAATTTGATGTGGTGGTAGCTGTTCTGTGGCAGGTATGGAAGGCCCGTAACAACCAGATTTTCGGAGGAGTTGAGCCGAATGCAGAAGGAGGAGTGGAATCAGCTTGGATAATGCAACAAAGTCTTAAAAAAAATATGTGGCTTTCGTGCCAAAAAAAAAAAAAAACACCGCAGAAAAGGAAGGAGATGTTATCGTAGAATGCCTACTCTTTGCTTTCAAGGGCACAGAGCGTGGGCCTAAAATTTAGTCCCAAGAACTGCAAACTCTGATGGGGTTGCGCGGGCCTTGTTTGGGCCCAGCTGGCTGAAGTCCAGTTTATGATATAAATAAGAAATCGTATTATGACCACCACAATTTTTTTTTAATAATTTGGTTAATACCATTCATAGTCACAAAAACATACCCACGAGTCACAACACATTTACCTCAAAATAATTTTCATCCCAAGAATCACAAACTAGTATACATCCCAATCTACCATATCCAGTTAAAAAGCATACATGCCATTATTGACAACTGATTTTTATTTGTTGTATTTTAGGAAATAAATAAAAAATTCAAAAAATTTCGAAAATAAATTTTTGAAACTCTAGTCAAGCCTAGAGAATTAATTTTCAACAAAAAAGTATTTTTTCGAAATTTTTTCGTTTTTTTCTGCATTTCTTTTTATTAGGAAAATGCCCCAAAAATAAAAATTAGCATTTGTGGCTACAAAAATATGAAAAAAAAATTATTAGTCTTTCTTTAATTTAAATTTTATTTTGGTCACTTTAAATCTCAATAATTGGATTGGGAGCCTCAATTTCTAAGTTTTTGCATTTAGGTCCCTAAAAACAAAAATCTCAAATTGAGTCCTTTCTAGTGCTTTTCTTTTCACCTTAGTCCAGTTATAACATTTTTTTTTCTAATACCGTTAATTGTATTTTGGTCCAATTATTTCATAGAGCAAGCAAATTGAGAAAATAGCTTAAAATCTTTGCAATTTAGTCTTGAGTTTTCATCCCAAGTACAATTTATGACCCATCGGACATGTTCATTCGAATTTAAATGCCCATCCCAAAGTTTTTCATCATCTGAGGACAATGGTAAGAGTGATTTTGCTTGATTTTCCATTAAGGGCCTCAATTGATTGATTTCTCAAATCGGGCCAAATTTGAAAATTGGGGGGTTTTGCATAAATCTAAACAAGTTTTTCCCAAACTCGTCATTTTTAGACGAAATCGATACCGTAAAATTCAATTTTTGCATTTAATTTGAGAAATTTAGGCGTCTTGCAGGTTTATTGGGCAAAAATTCGAGCATCCGGGTCTGTCAGGTCGGACAAATCCGACCAACAACCCAGATCACCCTCTTTCTTCCCCAAATCATTTCCCGCTCAGGTTCAGCCATGGCGGATGAATTTCGAGCACCGAATTGAAGCCTTGATCGACCAAAATTGGAGATGCCAAGGGCTGAGCTTTGCGCGCCACTCCTTTCCGATCTTGTTTGACCAAGTTTCACGACCTAAAACCACCAGAGCTAGGATGGCTGAGTGATTCTTTGCCCTGGTCAAACCCAAAAAGGCCAAAGCAAAGACTAAGCCAATTCATGCCGACATTGTGCACGTCGGAGTACCAAACGGAGTTGCCTAAATTCCCTACATGCCCCGGCAACGATTAGACCAAATGGCACGTGGCCTCACGTGCGGACCTAAGTTAGTGAACAACCCTCACGTGCCAATAATTTTTTCAAGTGGCTATAACAAAATCGACACGTTTTGGATGAGATGATGGAGTTGGCGAGCACAACAACTTATAAAATCCTCTCTGCGTCGCCATTGATGCGAGTTCGGTCCTAGGCTTCGCAGATCACACCAGATTTCCAAACGTGAAATCGAGCTTTCCCTTTGATATTTAAAGCTTCCTCTTGCTCCAAGGAAGCTATCGAACCAACTCAGGCAACCTAACCATATCTAAAAAGGCAAACACCATTGTCGATAGCTCAAAGATTCATTAATGGCGATCTTTAATTCTTTGCATCATTTGCTTTGAAACTTAGTTTGATACACTCATAAGCTCCTACTGATCACGATCATGCATTTGTCTTGCTTTGATTTTGCATAAAAACCTATGTCATTCCCCTAAACCTCCATTAACTTTTTGCGAGCCCAAACCAGGGATTGCCTAACCGATTAGGACTTCAGGTAAATGTCTTTGAACTCCATAGAAGCTTCTTGATTGCATGTTTTGGTTTGAATCTTGCGTAGGTTGTTAGTTGATTCTACCATGGTTGAGCTCTGTGCGAGCTTGATTAGAGTAGATTTCACCATTACACTGAGCTAGATTTTAGATATGTTGCAGTTTAGGTGATAAGGATTCGATTGGTGCTTAGATAGGAGTGATCAGATTAATTTCACTATTGAGCGACGCAAAAAAATGACGATCATCCATCAATTGTCTTCTTCCTTGCGACTGCTAACCAGTCAATGAATGTTGACTGGTCAACGGTTGACATGATGCTAATGTGGCTACACGTGGCACATGTCGGTAGTGCAATAGTTATATTTTTGTTTCAAAAATAAATAAATAAATCATATCGAATGGCCATGATTTGACCACATGGCACGATTTGAGAATTTTGAAAAATAAAATTGATTTTCTGATATTAAAATCATTTTTCGAAGAATAAAAAAATAAATTTGATCGAATGGTTTTGGATTAGCCACGCGTATCGATCTTGACTGTAGATTTCAAAGGTTTGATCTGATGGTTGTGGGTTAGCCACATGGCGCATTCTGGAGCGTCAAATTAGAATTTAGCGAGAATAATAAAAAAAAATAAAAATTCAAAAAAATTTGAAAATTCAACTAAAAAAAATACAAAACTACACCATTTAGACCAACCTAGGACCCATATGGTCCTAGTCGGGTGCCATGAGGCACAAGCCCGATTGACCCAGTTTGGATAGAATTTTTTAATAAAAAAATAAAATCATAAAAAATCATAAATATTTTTGAAAAATAAAAAAAATTTCCCAAAAAAAGAAGAAGAAGAAATGACTACATTCAACTGGCTCAACCTACTTTTGTTGATTTTGATCCACGATCCTTCTCCAAATTGGCATTTTTACCCATCTTGATAATTTATCCCAAATTTTCACAAATCTCTCCCAAACTCTAATTGTACCTTCTCTAAGCCTTTACGGCTTCATTAGGAATGCCATGTTGTGATTTGATGCGTTTTATCCACATGTTCCTGATTCTTTAATTTGCATAATAATTTTCGCTGATTGTGATTGTTAGGATTAAATATTCTCATTTATATGAGATCTTAGATTCTAGGACTTTTCTTATCCCAATTTATCTGCATGAAAATTATAGTTAGAAAAATCAATTAACTTGGATACTGAAAGGGTATCAATGGAAACGTTGGCGTAACTAAGCTCTCAACAATTCTCTAGTTTAATGGAACCGAACGAACTCTCCTAATTACTCGGTAGGATTTTTCATGCACCCCCCAAAAAGGAATGGTGGCAACTCCATTGGCATGTACGCCTTGCATTTGTCACTTGACCACACTAAGGTCGAACTCGATTTTAAAAATATCCCGTCATGATTTAGTATGGATTTGGAAGGACCAGCTTCGAGTCTCCACATTTCTTCAAAGGGCTCAACAATCCATCAGCCCTCAATCCCACTTTGGAGGGACGACGGTCGTGACAGTCATCACACATAGATTTTCCAGCTCTCGATCTATCATTTGCCATGTAGGATCTGTCTTGCGATTATGTATCATGTGTGTTGACACGTATTTATATTGTGGAGATATTAGAAAGAATACTAATGGAGGGTAGTTTTAGCAAAAGGGTACTTGTTTGGGATTTTTATGAGACTAAGATTAGTTTTGGGGATGTCTGTGACATGAGTAGTTTTGGATTCTTAATGTCACTAATCCTGAATATTTCTTTATGCATGCTGCAGTTTTCTATAGTATTCGCTGCTTTTACTTTGCCTAGTAAATATTAGACCATACATTCTTAAGTGTAATACATTTGGAGTGTGCGTAAATGTTTATGTTTCTTGTTTGACAAATGATTTCTGAATAGAAGGGCACAAGCCGTCCTGGAAGCGAAGGCAAATTGTCCATCATTAGTAGATCATATAAATATACTGATATAATAATTGGCCTAATACCCAAAAAAACCTCAAACTTTAGTCTTTATCCTAATTAAACCCAATTTTTTTTTGTCTCATAAAAAACCCCAAACTTTGGCCTTAGTCCCAATTATATCCAAAACTTTTTCTTGTCTCATAAAAAATCCACAACTTTTACTTTTGTCCCAATTCTACTGATCTAATATTCAAAAAGACCCTCAACTTTATCATTTGTTCCAATTATATCCAAAAAAATTATCACATAAAAAAATCTCAAATTTTTACTTTTGACCCAATTCTACCACCACCAGCATTCTGTTTATAATTACTATTAGTTAATTTTATATGGCTTGAATTTTTTTGTCAAACTTACCAATAAATTTTTTAAATTCAAAAATAGTAGGTTTCAAGGATAGCAAGATTTGAAATTATTTATCTAGATAATCAAATCTCCACGACTAGCCATTTTTGGGTTGTTGAGTGCTGGGTAGAATCCGAAACACACAACCTTAAGTGGCTCTGTATCTTCCGACAATGTGTAGAAGAAGTATACAACATGAAAGAAGTTAATAGATTTTTTTTTTATGTATTAGGTTAGTAGAATTGGGACAAAACTAAAGTTGTGGATTTTTTTGGGTGTTAGGCCGGTAGAATTGGGATAAAAATAAAAGTTTAGGGTTTTTTATGAGACAAAAAAAATTTTGGGTATAATTAGGACAAAGGTTAAAGTTTAAGGTTTTTTTGGGTATTGAGCCCAAAGTTAGGGGTTTTTTATGAGACAAAAAAAGTTTTGGGTATAATTGGGACAAAGGCTAAAGTTTGAGGTTTTTTTGGGTATTAGGCCAATTTGAAGATGAATCACTCACAACTCATACAACTCAAGAATAGAATGAGAAGAATAGGCCATTTTACTCTTTTTATATCATCTTAATCAAATGATCACATAACTTGCCTATCATAGGAGCGGAACATGACGTTTAATCTTATTTTTAAATAGCTCATAAGTACATCTAGCATTTCAATGTGATAGTCACGATGCATGCACGCAGGATAGTCATGATTTTTGGGACCTAAACTGATATTTTCTTGTTTATCTGAGCATCTACACAGTTCTTGATCCTTTCTTGACATTGTAAAGGAAAGAACAAGGATGGCTTGCTTGCTTGTTTTGCGGGTTCGGTAGGACCACGTGCGGACATAATTCATTCAAGAAAATAGGAGGGAAAAGGAGGTTTTTTTTTATTTATTTATTCCAAATTAGGCTTTAAAAAAATATTTACCAATTTAGGAAAAAACAAAAATAATTACCAAAACGGGGCCCGCGTAGCAGTCTTAGTGCCGCACTTGCTCCATATAGTGGTCATAGTGCCTAACACAGCTTGTTCGGCGCTTGGGCTGCCGTGCGAGGCCGTGCAGCCCAATTGTTGCAAAAGCCCGTGCGACAGTAGCCCATCCATTTTTTTAATTTTATTTTTTGTACTTATAATATTTGTGTTGTTAGAAATATAAAATAATAAAAAATAGAAACATTATAAATATAAAAAAATAAATTTTAAAAAAAATTATATTTACAAATTTATATAAATAAAATGTTATAAATATAAAATAATTAAAAACACAAATGATATAAATATTTTAAAAATAAATTTATAAAAAATCATATTTAAAATTTATAAATATATAAATGTTAGAAATATAAAATAATTAAAAAATGTTATAAATTTAAATAATTAAAAGAAAAAATGTTATAGATAAAAAATGAATTTAGAAAAAAAAAATATATTTACAAAATTATATTTGTGTTTTAATTATTTGATATTTATAACATTAGAATTATTAGTATTTTTGCTATTAGCATCAGTATTTTGCTGGTTATTAGTAAAAATCAAATTATTTGATATTTGTAACATTTATATTTATAACATCTATTTTTTTTAAATATTTTATATTTATAACATTTTTTATATAAATTTGTAAATATAATTTTTTCTAAATTTTTTTATATTTATAAAATTTATTTTTTTAAAAATTATTTTATATTTATATATTTTTTTAATTATTTTATATTTATAAACTTTGTACTTATATAAATTTGTAAATATAATTTCTTTCTAAATTTATTTTTTATATTTATAACATTTTTGTTCTTAATTATTTTATACTTATAACAATTTTTTAATTAGTTTATATTTATAAAATTTATATTTATATAAATTTGTATGTATAATTTTTTTCTAAATTTTTTCTATTTATAAAATTTTCAATTTTAAATATTTATATTTGTAACAATTTTTTAAATTATTTTATATTTCTAAAAACACAAATATTATAAATACAAAAAAAATGAAATTAGAAAAAAAATGCCCATGCATGGGCTATTGTCGCACGGGCCCGTGCAGCATTTGAGTTGCTGCATAGGGCCCGCGTGGTAGCCTAATTGCCGAACGAGGTCCGTTCGGCACTATGATCGCCGGACGGGGCCCATGCGATAGTAAGACTGTCGCGCGCGAGCCTTGTTTCGGTAATTTTTTTTGCCCTAAATTGGTAAATGTATTTTTTTAAAGCTTAATTTGAAAAAAAAACCGGAAAAGGAGCATCCATGATTTCATGCGATATTTTATCTATTTATCGACATAATTGTCGAGCGAGCAGAAGAGAGAAAGAGTTCATCCTTGCTCAAATAATGTACTTCTTGATCCGATCAAGACTTGACGATGGCGGTTTTGCTGCCTCGGATAATGTATTTCTTGACTCTACCAAGACTTTGGCGATGGCTACTTTCGCTCATGGTTAGTCCCCACGAGCAAACATAATGTGAACTGATGCTAAAAAAAAAGATAAAATGTGAACTTCATGCTATATTTATCGTCAAAAAAAAAAAAAAAGAACTGATGCTCAAAAGTCAAAGAACATGGGCGCACGATTAAAAGAAGAAAATGGCAAAAGTAGGTTTGGTGCGACGTAACGTCTTCCGCGTCATCAACAGCTACGTATGGAAAAAGTGTCCAGACAGTCCAAAACGATGTTAGTATGAATTAAGTACTAAATCTTTTAATTACATCAATTTAATTAATTTAAATTGAAAATCGCTGAAGTCGATGTCGATTGTCTTAGGTTACACTTTCGATACTGATGTAAATATTTTTTTTCAATATATATTTTTAAAATTTTGTGGCTATTTTTTGTAATTTTTATTTGATTTTGGAGAGAGGGCCAGCAAGGGTGTCACGACCGTTTGCCATGACCGGCCCTTTGTCCAAAAAAAAAAATAAAGTAAAAAAAAAAGAAGTAGAAAAAACCAAAAAATTACTAAAAATATAAAAATATTTTTTAAAAAATGTCTATAGTTGTGCCAATCATGCCATGTAGGATAATTGGCATCAACGTTAGCGATTTTCGGTCAAAATTGGACAATTGGACTCAGTAGACACAAATACGAAAGGTTTAAGAATAAATTGACATAATAAAAATATTTAAGACTAAATTGATATAAATGCAAAAAAAAGCTTAAAGTTTTTGGATACTTTTCGTGCCATGCACGTGATTCGGCTCATCGTTTTCAGACGGAGAAGATGAAACTTTCCACAGAAGATGAGCACGTGGTGACTCCGAACATGACCGTGGAAAGATGGCTTGGAATCTCTCGGATTGACTTGGTGGAATTCATCAAGTCCTTCAAGTCGAATCGCCTTTAGTTCTCTGTCTGACCACAGATCATTCGGCAGAGAGTCCCAACAGCGAGTTATTGGTCAATTAGTTTTGTCACGGTGATCCTAACTTGCTTCTGTTTTTTTCTTTGCCTATTAAAATAATCCGCAGCAAAAGTTGAAAAAGAAACAATGAAAAGTTCGACGACTGAGGTAAAGCGAAGCATCCTGAGGACCCCATGCGCAGATGAGAAGCAACCTCAGCCTCAAGATTTCAGGAGAATCAATGCCAGCGCTTGAATAAATTCCAGGTTTTTCATGAGCACCGACGGAATAGTGAGTAGCTACCTTTCAACATACAGTGTTCTCATTGAACAGGCACTTTTTTTTTTTTTGTGGCTTAAAAGAAGGGTTCACGTAAAGAAAGGCATGTGTTCAGCTAAAGTTACAGATCCCCAGGGGTTTGCCGAGTTCATCTTCGCTGCAAGGAATCTCATGGATCTTCGCGGTTGCCGAGTTCTGTTTGCCATCACGTTCCAATCCAAGAGGAGATCATGGGCAAAAGATGTGTTTGCACTGGTTGGCGATGAATGGAGATTTGGGTTGAGGTGTCTTGGTGAAGAAAGATAAGTTCTTTGCTCAGAGATTGAACGGAGTGCTCTTTCCTTCTGAATTTGGAATTGTTATAAAGGAAATAACACGTAATACTGAACTAACACATGATGGGATAGATTGTTGAGATACAAGTATAGGCTATGTTACAAAAGTCTCACATAAAAAAAAAATAGCATGATTAGGAGTAGTTAATATATCATAATTAACTCATAATTCATTGACTTGAGTTTTTAATGAAACTAGATCTAACTAGATATATTGACGAACTCAAATTTGAACTCAAATTTGAACTAGGACCGTGCCTCTTGGCAATTTTTGTAGATGAAGACATTGACTTTCTGTTGCGTGCTTTCGACGCTAGGTATGGGTTTAGATTCTTGACAATAAGAGTTGGCTGCCTATTGGTAAAAGAGGTTTGTCTATAGTGGCCGGCGTTTAAAGGAAAAATCAAGCAGCACATGGACTGGCGGTGCTTGTCCCTCGTTGGGATGATGGAGGCATTAGTGGCATTTAATTGAAGTTATGAATCCGTTTATTTCATAAAAAAAATGAACAATTTAAAAAGTATTTTGAAAAAAAAAATCATTTATTTCGTTTGAAATAGTTAGTCAATAAAAATAATTTTATTATCAATAATAATTTATGTTGAATATTTTATGTTGACTTATTTTTGCAAGCATGCTTCTTTTACTCCACCAAAAAGCATATTTTGCCAATCATTTTTAAAGTTAGACAGGTGACCTGTGGAAATGCAACATCGTGTCTCACGAAATAGCACGATTCCTACAAAGCACGACCGGTCGCGATGCAAAGGGGGGACAGATTCTCGTGGCTAAGAAGGCCGGGAAGATTTATGATGTCATGATGACGTCATCGGTGCTGATGAATGGCCATGGACGTCCCATGATGTCGGATTACATGGACCCCTCTTGTTCCCAGGTGAGCTGGATCCACACGAGCTTTTGAACGGGGATGATGAGTTGGAATTGACGCGGGATAGTCGTGCCTTACCAAAGTCGTTCCCTAAGGTTAAAAAAAAGAAGAAGAAGAAGAAAGGCCTGCCGCCCTGGAAAATCTTCCAACTTTAGATGTTGTCCCTTTCGGCTCAAAAAAAAAAAAAAAGGGAAAAGAAAAGAAGATGTTATCCCGATTTTATCTTCTTTCTTATAAAAAAAAAATCTCAAACTCTAAATTCAATCCCAATTACCCTTAACAAAAATTTATACCATAAAAAATCGTTAATTTTAGGTCATATACTAATTCTAACTTTTTTTTTTCTGTTCTATAAAAAAATCCTCAACCATAGGTTTTGTTCCGATTTTCCCTTGAATCTCATAAAAAAAATTACAAACTTTTACTTCAGCTAGAAATCTGTCCTCATTAACCTTTCATTCCAAATTTTTGGTTGACCATCGAGCTTGTAGATGCCATGACAACCTTGATTCGAGATCATGGTGGCCCTTCCTTGGCCTTGACACGATAGAGAGAGGACCGATGATGGACGGTGAAGGGCCATGAGCTGTCTTCAAGTGTCGGATGATTAGGCATAGAAAGTGGCAAAGGTAACTTTGGGAAGAAAGTGACAATTTGGTAGACAAACTCACATGGTTATTCATTTTGAGATACAATCTGGCACCTAAATAAATAAATAAGTAAGTGAATGCGTCGGGATTCGGCACATAATCACAACGAAATAAAGGTAAAACGAAAAAGAAAAATCAACACAAGGTTTTATCCCGATTTATCATTAAATTAGGGCTACGTCCAACAGAGGATTTCATTATAATTAATACCTTGCATCTCTTGTTACATCACTCAATTATAATCGAAAAGAGTGTATAACAGAAGCTATTTGCGGGTACAAGTTTAAACTATTAATGAAAAATTATTGACTCAAACTATAAAAGACTTTTAGGGATCCACATGCTTTTTTGTCAACGAAAACTATGAACCACACCTCAACAGAAGGTGCAAACTTTTGACTCTGAAAATAGATGATGCAAAGTGATATTGGCCGAAAATTCAATATGGCTTTTAACTTTTCCTAAAGAATAACGAAGTTGGAGTACTAGTGGGCAAAATCAAATAACTATTAATGGGTTTGTCAAGGGATTATGTGTGGGTTTGGTTCAGCATTTCTAAAGGGCTTTCAGCCCTCAAATCCCTTTGAAAAAATGCTGAACTATTTGGTTCAGTTTTAGGCCAGCATTTGGCCAAATGCTGATCTTAGGAATGCTTTCGGCATTTGGACAAATGATAAAAGAATTTCTTTTTCCCCAAAACTATCTTCACAACGGTAAAAATTACCAAATTCCATTTGCAAATGTCAAAACCAGATGATTTGGAGACTTCGTATATTGAAATCCAGCCCACTTGACAGAAGACATAAATCTTATCCTCAATACAAAAAAGAGGTGGACTTTCTTGATCAAGTCTTTTATTCATCGTTATCCTTTTTATCAATCGACAATTGGCATGAACATGCGGAGAAATTTTTACGACGCTGAGTCCATGAACTTTCCTAACTCCCCCTTCTTCGACAATTTTAACATCTCAAATAATATTTACATGTGCACACGCTTCGCACACGCCATGATAAAATAGACAAGCAAACGACTCCATTGTACAGGAAAGTCACGAATGAAAATGCTGTTCCTTTGTCTCATTTCTGGATATTTCCTTTCGTGGACAGTTCTTCCTTTTCCATTGTGGGGTTTTCTTGTTACACCTAACATCCATAAGTTTCTTGATCCTTTCTCCAAAATTAATAACTATATATATGTTGACTCGAAGCAATACTTACCGATAGCTCTTTTGTAAGCTGCGAAAACGACACCCAAGATCTCCACAACTAGAATATATAACACAATATGGAGGAAAGAGATTTGCGCACTTGATTTGAAACCTATCGTTCTCGAAGCGGAATAGCAACAACCCAAAACTCAAGTGTTCTTTCTCTATTGGCTTCCGTATTACTAGCTCAATGAGATTGCTCCTTATGAATCGCATTCTGTAACTGCTCCTTATGTGAAGTTATTTGTATTTCAAGATTAAAAGAGATGCTTGAGTACTATTTATAAAGTTTTTAACTACAAACCGTTTCATCACATGCTAGGCTTTATTCGGCCCACATAAGTCAACCTCGTGTTAGACTAATTAAGATTTTTCTTTATATTTTTATATCTTATCTGTTGACACCTTTTCGGGTCGCGACATTATCTTATTTGTGCACATGGTTCGAAGAGGCCGTGATAATACGAACAAGCAAATGACTCTATAGCACTGGAAAGCAAGAATGAAAAGGCGATTCCTTTGGCCTCATTTCTGGATATTTTCTTTCTTTCTTTTCCATTGTAGGGTTTTCTTGTTACTCTTAACATCCTCCGCAAGTTTCTTGATCCTTTCTTGGAAAACTAATATATATCTTGACTCAGATCAAGACTTGCTGATAGCTCTTTTGCTCTTGGTTAACCCCACAAGCAAACACGAGATGAGCTACGCTCGAAAGTCAAGGACGATTCATGTTGGCCAGGAGTCAGAAAATTGCAAAAGTAGAGTAGGGTAAGATGTTGATGCAGCAACTGATGCGTCACCGCGGCGTGATGTACGCGGTTCAGCTAATTGCTGTCATACCCTAATTTTCCACAGAAAGATGATTACGTGTGGAGACTCCACACGACCCTGGACAAATGGCTGGGAAATTCTTGGATTGACTTGGTGGAGATTTCCGAGGCCTTTGATTCTGTCTAACCACAGATCATTTTGCAGTATCATTACAGTCGGTCATTCGTTTCATAATGGTCATCCTAACTTGTTTTTGTGTCTCTTTGCCCGTTGTAATAATCCGCCGCAAAAGTTGAAAAAAAAAGAAGAAGAAAAACACACGCACACACCCACGTACACGAACCTGCACAAAAAGTTCGAGGACTGAAGAAAAATCACAGCATTTTGAGGACTGCATGCAGTGTATTCTCATTCGTGTGCGCAGATGAGAGGCAATTTCATCCCAAAGATTTTAGGAGAATCAGTGCTATGTTGATAGTTTATTTGTGAACGAATAGAGGTGTCTTGTTTCACAATTGGTGATTATTATTATTATTTATTAACGGTAGTCTGGCACACTTATGATCTTTGAAAGAAAAACTCATAGCTCCAATTTGATATGAGGATTAATTTAAAGACTAGAGTTAGCTACCTGTCGTGACGGAGATAGGAGTCTATTGTCAAAAGTAGCTTGCTACAAGAGGTGGCAGTCCTTTAAGTAATACCGCCAAATTTGCTCCCTAATCCAATCCGGATCCCCTAACATAGTACTATGTTAGGGGTGACATAAGCGATCTGGGCCGTCCAATTCAAAAATGGATGGCCCAGATTGATTAATTCAAAAT
Organism: Psidium guajava; assembly: GCA_016432845.1. Lineage (NCBI taxonomy): Eukaryota > Viridiplantae > Streptophyta > Magnoliopsida > Myrtales > Myrtaceae > Psidium > Psidium guajava. The sequence goes on along the minus strand of CM028229.1, from coordinate 30,349,231 downwards.
TTTAAAATTCCCGCAAAGAATTTTCCCCTTTTGAAAAGTTGATGTGGATCAATCTGGGCCGTCCATTTTGAATTGGACGGTCCTGATTGGGTAATGTCACCCCTAACATTATGTTAGGGGATCCAAATCCTGATCTAGGAATATAACCACCGCGGAAAGGCATTTTGAGCCATCCATTTGTACAAGTTTAGAAAAAGTTTAGGATCTTTTGGACACAAGATTTTATTCCGATTTACTCTTAAACCATGACTATGTCCAATAGATAATTTTATTATAATTAGCACATCGTATCTCTTGTTACATTACTCAATTATAATTAAAAAAGAGTATGTATAGCAGTAATTATTTTTGGGCACAAGCCCAAACTACTAATTCATCATTATCTTTCTTAGGTCTCTTTTTTTTTTAATCCTGGTTTGTGTGTGTCATGTGTAAATTTTGCTTCCTCCTTACGTGTCCCTACCCCACTCCTCCTCACGTGTCCCCAACCCACTCCCCTAGAACCCTTTACCTCCTTCTTCCCAAATGAAAAGAGTGGTCATTGGGGTAACCCCCATTGGTTATTATTTTTAGGTCTTCAATTTCCCAATTTAGTTGACAAAAAAACAATCTCAATTTTAGCAATTGACAACTATGTAGCACGGACACCGAAACCGACACCGACACGCGACATGACACGACACGGCGACATGGCATTTCTCAAAAATAAAAAATTTCGACACGTCGAGGACACGTTGTATTAAATATATTTTAAATATAAAAAGAATAAATAAAGCCAAAACATGTGTCATATACATTAATTTGAATCGAAGAGGGCAAGCTTCTATTTATGTGAAGTTTGATAAACTCGGGAGCTTTTTTTTGTCGAAAAGGTCATTTGATTCGTATTATAAAGTCAAAAAGAATATCATAAATGCTTCTAAGTATAACAAATTTCAAAGGGTTTGAGATGGGTTAAAAACCTAGTCAGGTGGAAGAGTATTATGAAATTGCGCTTTAACAATCCAATCCGTAATCTTGTTTTGGGTCCGTGCACAATAGGTTAGCCGTAGTTTTTCACTTTTGAAAACAAGTCTGAGCACTCCTTAATCAACGCTTGTATTTCCCATGAGACTATATTTATGTCTTGGATCATTTTGACCAAATAGATACTGTCTGACTCCAAATCTATCTCTTTAAGCACTCTGTCTGCAAACCCATGTGAGTTCAAGCACTTCAAAGCATCCAATAGAGCTAGGGTTCCAGCATGAAGGGAGAATCGAACATTCACAGACCTCGCTGCTCCTTCAACCAATAGCCTAGAGGAGTCTCTGCATACCCATGTCACTGCGCCATTAGTTTCTCCCTCCATGAACGCTCCATCGAACGTTAATTTTCAGAGCTCCCGAGCGCAATGGAAACCAAGAAGTCTATGAGATCTCCTTATTTTTCCTTTTTTCTATGGATTTCAAGCTATATCTAATGAACTTCTCATTTATTGCACACATTTCCGTGATCACTTCAAAACCGACAAGGTTCCAAAAGTTTTTCTTTTTTTTAATAGTCGTGTCCGACACGCTAGACACGCTAGACACACGAGGGATACGCGTCCGACATGCGTTGATTGAGTGTCGAAATCCCGACACGCGGTCAACGAGTGTTGGACGAGGGTCGGTGTCGGACACGGTGTCTGACACGATACGCACACCTAATAGAAGTGTCGGTGCTACATAGATTAACAATTCGTATGAACATGTGGAGAAATTTTTATGACGTTGAGTCTATGAACTTTCCTAACTCCCAATTCTTCGACAATTCTAACATCTCGAATCACATTGACATGTGCCCACGCTTCGCACATGCTGTGATAAAATAGACAAGCAAACTAACTCTTTATTATGGGAAAGTTAAGAATGAAAGCTGTTCCTTTGTCACATTTCTAGATACTTTCTTTCATAGGTGGCTCTTTCTTTTCCATTGTAGAGCTTTCTTTTTACTCCTAATATCCATAAGTTTCTTGATCCTTTCTCAAAATTTATATATATATATATATATCTTTTGTGTGTGTATATATATATCTTGACACGAATTTACACTCACTAATGGCTCTTTTGTAAGCTACAAGAACGACACCCTAGATCTCCATAACTAGAATATATAATACAATATGAAGCAAAGAGAGTTGCACACTTGATTTGAAGTCCATCGTTTTTGAAACGGAATAACGGTGATCCAAGACTCAAGTGTTTTTTCTCTATTGCTTGATATATTATTGGCTCAATGAGGCTGACCCTCACAAATCGCATTATGTAACTGCTCTTTATGTGAAGTCATTTATGCATTAGGATTAGAAGAGATGTTTGAACGCTATTTATAGAGTTTTTAACTACAACTCATCTCATTATATAATGGGCTTTACTCGACTAACATAAGTAGGCCTCACATCAGGCTAATTAAGAATTTTCATATTTTTATATCTTATCTTATTTGTGCACACGGTTCGAACGGGCCATGATAATACAAACAAGCAAACGCTTCTATAGCACTGGAAAGTCAAGATGAAAAGGCTATTGCTTTCGTCTCATTTCTGGATATTTTCTTTCTTTCTTTTTCCATTGTAGGGTTTTCTTGTTACTCTTAACGGACACCACAAGTTTCTTGATCCTTTCTTGGGAAACTAATATAAATCTTGACTAGGATCAAGACTTGCCGATGGCTCTTTTGCACGTGGTTAGTCCCAAAAGCAAACACGAGATGAACTACGCTCGAAAGTCAGGGAAGATTCATGTGGGGGAGGAGTCAGAAAATTGCAAAAGGAGAGTAGGTTAGGATGTTGATGCAGCAGCCGATGAGTCACCGCCGTGACGCATGCGGTTCAGCTAATTGCCGTCATACCCGACTTTTCCATTGCTGTCATACCCTACTTTCCCCGGAGAAGAGGCAATGATGACATTTGGAAAATAAGCATCGACTAACTCTCCACGTAACCCCGAACAAAAGGCTGGGAAATTCTCGGATTGACTTCGAGAAATTCATCGAGTCCTTCAAATCAAATCTATTCCTGTCTAACCACAGATTATTCGGCAGTATCCCTACAGTCGGTCATTGGTCAATTAGTTTCATAATGGCCATCCTAACTTGCTTCTGTGTCTATTTGCCAGTTGTAATAATCCGCCGCAAAAGTTAAAAAAAGAAGAAAAAAAAAAACACACGCCCACGCACAAAAAGTTCGAGGACTGAAGAAAAATCACAGCATTTTGAGGACTGCATGCAGTGTATTCTCATTCTTGTGCACAGATGAGAGGCAATCTCATCCTAAAGAATTTAGGAGAATCAGTGATACTTTTGATAGGTTGTTTATGTCTTCTTTCACAATTGGTGATCATTTTTTGTTGACGGTTGTCTGGCACACTCACAACCTTTGACAGAAAAACTCATAGCTACAATTTTGATATGAGATTTAATTCAAAAACTAGAGTAGCTACCTATGACGACGGAGAGATTAGTCTAATGTCAAAATTAGATTGCTACTAAAAGTGGCAGTCCTTTAAGTAATACGGTCAAAATTGCATCGTGACCCAATAGCTTATATGTATATAATCGTGGTGGAAAGGCATTTTCGAACCATCCATTTGTACAATGTTGGAGTGTTAGTGCAACGAAAAAGAAGTTTAGTGTACTTTGTTTCACGAGAAAAAATTTAGGATTTTTTTGACACAAAATTTTATTTTAATTCATCCGTAAACTAGAGCTACGTCAAATAGGAGATTTCACTATAATTAGCACGTTGCATCTCCCATTGCATCACCAAATTACAATCGAAAGAATATATATAGCAATAGCTATTCATGGGCATGAGCCCAAAAAACTAATGAAAAATTATGAACTTAAATAAAAGCTCTTAGGGGACCAACGTGCTTTCTTGTCGATAGAGAGTATGAACCACATTCCAACACAAGGTGCAAACTTTCGGGTCTGAAAATAGATGATGCAAAAAGTGATATTACCGAAAATTCAATATGGCTATTAACATTTCCCAAAGATTAACGAAGTTGAAGTACTAGTTGGGCAAAACCAAATAAGTGTCAATGGGTTCGTCAAGTGATTAAGCACTTAGCGTGAATATGTTCACGCATGTAGACGTGACGGTTTGTATACATCCCTAAGAATTAGCCAAGCCAAATGAATCGGAGGCTTTATATGTTAAAAACCGGCCCACTTGATTGAAGGCAGAAATCTTATCCTCGATACAAAAAAAAAAGGTGGACTCTCTTGGTCAAGTCCTTTATTCATCGTTATCCTTTTAAGGTTTTTTTTTTCTTTTTTATTTCTATCATATCCAATTCTATTGTACAAGACATACTATGTGCGTTGTGTGCCTAGAGCTTCAGGGAGGTGGTGATGGCGACTGGTGGAGTTGCGGAACCCTGTTTCCTCCTCACGTGTCCCCACCCTACACCCTCTAAAAGTAGGGATACACTTCTCTTTTCCTAAATGGGAGGAGTGATCATTGGGGCAACACTCCAATGGTTATCCTTTTTAGGTCTTCAATTTCCCAATTTAGCCGACAAAAAAAAAAAGAAAATTCCCCAATTTTGGCAATTGACAATTCATATGAACACATGGAGAAAGTTTTACGACGTTGAGTCTATGAACTTTCCTACCTCCCCCTTCTTCGACAATTTTAACATCTCGAAGATCACTGACATGTGCACACGCTTTGCACACGACGTGATAAAACAGACAAGCAAATGACTCTATGGTACGGGAAAGTCAAGATGAAAAGGCTACTCCTTTCGTCTCATTTCTGGATATTTTCTTTCTCTCTTTTTCCATTATGGGGTTTTCTTGTCACTCTTAAACATCCTCTGCAGGTTCCTCGATCCTGTCTTGGAAAATTAACATACATCTTGACTCGGATCAAGACTTGCCGATGGCTCTTTTGCCCGCCACAAACAAGCACGAGATGAGCTACGCTCGGAAGTCAAAGGATGGCTCATGCAGGGCAGGCGTCAGAAAATTGAGGAAGTTGAGTACGTCAAGATGTTGATGCGTCACCGCGGCGTGATGCACGCGGTTTCAGCTAATTGCTGTCATGCCCTAATTTTCCACAGAAAGATGATTACGTGTGGAGACTCCGCACGACCCCCCGGACAAATGGCTGGGAAATTCTTGGATTGACTTGGCGGAAATTCTTCCAGTGCTTCGGATCAAATCACCCGTAATTCCTTGTCTTACCACTGATCATTTGGCAGTATCCCTACAGTAGGTCATTGGTCAATCAGTTTCATAATGGTCATCCTAACTTGCTTCTGTGTCTCTTTGCCAGTTGTAATAATCCGCCGCCGAAGTTGGAAAAAAAAAAAAGATTCACACACACAAAACGTCTGTCTTGTTTCACATTTGGTGATTTTTTTAATTAACGATTGTCTGGTACACTTACAACATTTGAAAAAAAAAAAAAACTCAGAGCTACAATTTTGATATGAGAATGAATTCAAAAACTAGGTTAGCTACCTATAGACGAATAGAGGAGTAAATTGTGAAAAGTAGATTGTTACCCGAAGCGGCGGTCCTTTTAAGTAATATCATCAAATTTGCTTCGTGATTTAATAGCTTAAATGAATATAATCGCAGTGGAAAGGCATTTTCAAGCCATCCATTTGTACAAGTTTGGAGTGTTTGTGCAACGAAAAAGAAGTTGAGTGTACTCGTGTTTCACGAAAAAAAAAAAAGGATTTTTGCTTGAAAATAGCCCGCTTAATTTAAAAGCTATTCACGGGTGGTAATTCAGAGTCATGTTCCACCTTATGACACTACTTTGACAAGTGCGAGCGACCATGTCCCAAAATGAGAACAGACTCTCGTAGCTAAGATGACGTAGAGATGCGTCACGTGATGACATCATCCATGCTGACGGGTGATGATGATGAAGGACGTCCCGGTCCCATGACGTCGCGTAACATGGACCCCCTAATTTCACGGGAGGTTTGATCTACCCTAGTTTTTGAACGGGGATGATGAGTTGGAAGTGACGTGGGGATGGTCATACCTCATCAAGGAAATTAAAAGGAAAAAAAATACATAAAAGATTAATTTTAGAACTTTAGCACTTTGCTTTCTTTACTTTTAGAACTCCAATTTGCAATCTTGAACAAAATCTCGTGACTTAACAAGATTAAATTACCCACCTCCAAATAATTCCAATCCCTCCGGTGCCATTCTTGTTACACGATTGGCTCCCCCACCATCGCCATTGCTTTCTGCGTGCTATTAACGCGTGAGGTCATACTCCACCTTGGAGGACCTCTTGAATTGAGGTTGTCAATGGCTTCAGTGACTTGATCGGAGATCGCGAGAGCTTGGCGATCCGTCCAGTTTACGGTTTAGACACCATGACGACCTTGATCTAAGATTGTTGTGGCCTTCCTCGGCCTTGGTGCGAGAAAGGGAGGGGGAAGGATGACGATCAAGGCGGCGAGCAGTGCTGTGGCTGAGCTAGGATTTTGGAGGGTCAGTTTTGGAGTTCATGGTGGATGGGCATACGAAAGTGTATGGCTTGGGTAATTTTGGGAAGAAAGTGGCGATTTAGTATATAAACTCACATGATTCTTCATTTTGTAATATAATTCAAGAGGTGAAAACTCTGTTTTTAACATTTTTAGACAAAAATAATGAACTTGGGGTACTTCTTTGGGAGAAATGAAATAATTGTCAGTGGATTGATCAGGCAATTCAGCATTTAGAAAAAATAATCACAAACCGTCGTTTCTGATGCTTTTAGCTAATCTTGGAGCCTAAACCAGTCAATTTGACGAACATGGCCATTTGTATATAACCCACAGAGTTGATCAAGCCAGATGATTTGGAGACTTCGAATTATATCTAAACAAAAGAAGAAATGATTAAACAAGAACAACAAGTCTCGAGCCACTTATTAAAGGCCCAATACTCTAAAAAAACATCTAACTTTAACTTTTGTCCAAATTCCACCTTTTATTCGAAAAAATCCAACTTAGGTGCAATTCAAATTCTACCCTAAACTTTTTGTTGTCTCATAAAAAAACCTAGCGACTTTAGGTCTAACACCATTTCAAATTTTACTCCAATTTTACTCCATTTCAAATTTTTAGGTCCATTTTTTGGTGTTAGACCTAAAGTCGCTAGGTTTTGCACCTAAAGTCGCTAGGTTCTGCAATTCAAATTTTACCATAAACTTTTTCTTGTCCCATAAAAAAATCTCAGTTTTTGGTCCATTTTCAATTTTACTCCATTTCTTTTATGTCCCATAAAAAATTACCAACTTTTATTTGAGTTCTAAGCTTGTCTCCTTTTAACTCTCCATCAAAATCGTTCTTGGGGATTTTGCACTCTGTTATCAATCTTTTGTGCTTGAGAATGTTATATTTCTCGTGGTCGAATAGCTTGTGCTTGGAGTTTTCCATTTATCGGCCAATTTTGTCACTCAAGTAAAAATTTATGATTTTTCTATGAGAGCGTAAAATTTTGAAAGTTGAAATTGGGAATGGAGGGTAACATTGGATAAGGCATAAAGTTAGGAGTTTTTCATATGACCAAAAAAAAAAAAAAGTTTACGGTCGAATTACGACTTCACCTAACGTTGAAAATTTTGCACGAGACAAGGTAAAATTGAGGCAATAGATAAACTCGGAGATTTTTTTGCGATAGTAGGCCCTTAACCAAAGGCATACATCTTATCCTCAATACAAAAGGTGGACTTTCTTGGTCAAGTCCATCGAACCTTATCCTTTAGGGCTTCAATTTCCTTAAATTCAGTCATTGATAATTCGAGGGAACGTTCGGAGAAACTTCACGATGTTGGGTTGCATAAAGTTCTCCAACCGCTCCTCCTGCAATTCTAACATCCCGATGACATTGACATGTCCAGGCGGTTCGTACACGCCGGGATCAGACAATCCAAAATGTGTACGACACTATAGTACGGGAAAGTCCAGATGAAACTACCGATCCTTTATCTCGATCGTGGATATTTTGTTTACCTTTCTTTTGTTGACCACGTCTTGCGTTTGTTTAAGAAACGAGCTTTGTCTCGTTTTTTTTTAGTGAACGATGGCGCCTTAATTTTGCAAAATTACATTAATTGATTAGCTATTTCAAGGATAAAAAAAAACCTACTCTTTTTTTAAAGTAATAAATTTAACTCGGGCCATACTAACTTTTCTTTATCTCGTTAAAAACATCAACTTGAACTCGGATCCTACTTTTGACCCATATGTTTTTTTTTTAATTTTCTTTTGTACAGAAAAGCATGGAAGTCATGCCGATGCCCACATTGAACCCATCACATTTCTGTTCAATAGTGCCGTTAAAGAAGCAATGTGTGTCATTTCCATGTATTTTGTCGATGATTCATGGCTATGGTCATCAGAGCCTCTGTCGGAATCTCAATAGTTACGTGCCAGTGGAGAAAATGTGAGAATTCAAGTTTGGATTTTGGCAACAAGAATTGAAGTGGACTGGAAAAATGATTTACCCAGGGCAACCGGAACGAGTGATTCATCACGTTCGAGCATATTCAGATACTGAGATAAACCAAACCTTTCGTGATTAGCAGCATTCAAATTAGGGAAAGCTCTCGGATTTCGTGTGGTCCTTCCATGTCCACACAAACGTGAGTCGCTGAGTATACACGGGATGACACATCGCGTCTTTAATGGCATCGTTTGACATACACTTCATAGGAGCCAGACTTGGGCACCGATCGAAAGTGTTTTTTCCTTTTATTAGACAAAAATAAGTTTCGGATAAAAATCAATATCAGAGCTAAAGTTAGTCTTTTTTTTTATATGAAATAAAAAAAAAAGTTAGGCTCAGAATTGGGATCGGTGTTAAAGTCAATGCTTTCTTATGAGATGAAAAATAGTTTTGGCTAATTCTTTCAAAAAGCATCAATAGCTCGAGACTAGCTTATTCCAATTACAGAATTGGTTTGAATGAGTGTTCACATGAGGATGGATAAGATCAAATATAAGATATCTCTAATCAAATATATGTACGAGCAAAGGATAAGCATCCTATAATCTCTTAAAGTCAAGGTCGAGGTCAGTCAACTTCAGAAATTTGCAAGAAATCCTCGGCTTGCCGGCAGATTTATTCTCATTCCCAGGATACCTCCTTGCCATGCAAGGTCTCAATCCCCGATCCCAAGTCTCGGCTTAACTCGATTTTATTATGAGGGACCACATACTAGCCGCTTCCCCACGGTGAACTTATGTCCGGAATTTTTAAACATGTACATATTACCTGCATATATTATGATAACTCAGGCACAACCGTAATTGGCCGGCTATCTGAAGGAGAACTAGCACAACAAATGGCCGCCATAGCCCTTCACTTAAATTTGAGTTCCCCAAGGTCATAGGAATTGAACTCATAACCATCAATTCCTGAGCCGAAAATATATGGATGCCCATCACTAGGGTCGATTATGTTTTTGTGTTATTAGATTCATGAATTTCCATTGGTATAATATAATTATTACTCTCGTGGCTTCTCAAACCAACCGCCTGAGCAAATGGTATGAAGGAACAGTATATGATGCTTTCAATGAAGAAATGGCAAATTCAAAATGCAGGTTGCCTTTTCAAGCAATCTTTTTAATTGAGTTGTACAGTTTGATAGAGAAAATATGAAAACTCAGAGCTTTTACTGCTAATTGCATACATGTAATTTTCGTTATAACTATGTATGTTCTAGACTCCTACTATATGTTAGGGCAATATCTTTCGTAGTTATACCCTTGAAACTTGAAACCTTGAAGCGTGTAACTTTGATACTGTTACTAATTATAAAGAGATGGCCTAGTGCAGCAACCTAATTTTTCCCGTTTTGATTTTAAAAGGGTTTTCCACGTAAAATTTCGTTTGTCTTTTTTCTCTATTTTTTTTTCTCTCAAAGATTCGAATTCCTAACACTTTCCCCATATTTTGTTGTTACAAGGATATGCAAACTAAGAGTTTAAGCTGTTATGCTATGTGGTGGAGATGATATGTACATGAGTTTCCATTGAAATTCCATGTATAAATCAGTGGATATATGAGAGTTTTGATACCTCCGTTTCACTTCTAAATCGAATAATTGACGATTGACGTGAGATTGTTGAAGGGGGATAAGATCGGATAAGGATCCACGCACGCGACGTGACATTAGTACATTAGTGTCAACTTGAATGGTTGGATATAAAATTGAACGGAGGTCCTAATACGAAGTTGGGGGATGTTTATCAAGACACTTCACTTGTTGTGTGGGGATTATAGAGTTAGGCTTTCACAAATTAACTGAAAATGCTTCATTAAAAGAGAAGAAGAAATCATGTCGAGAATCAAACATGTTATTTTTGTCGAGATTAACTAGCGCTCACGTTGGTAAATTTTTATTAAATTTTTTTTTTGTAAAATGATTATTTCTCTTTCTCTTTTGTTTTTCCTTTCATTTTGGCTTGTGAGGGCTTGCAAGTGACAGCGTGAAAGCCCTTGCAATATCTGCTTCGATGGCCAAAATGAAAGGAAATAAATGAAAGAAAAATAATAATAAAAGCAATAATAGAAAAATTAAAGAAAAGAAGAATTTTTTAATAAAAATTCACAAGATTATCTAAAAATGTCAACGTCAGCCTCAACCGTGCCATGTATGATGGCCGATGCCCATGTCAGTATTTTTCATCCAGAATTGATCGGATGAACTGGATTGGCAAAATATAATAAGGGTTAGGACTAAATAGGCACAATTAAAAGGTGATGACTAAATTGACACGGTTGCAATATGCCAAGATAAATAGTCTCAATTCTCTTTTATTTGAAAGGAATACAAATGAAGATCTTGAGATAATTTAGGAAGCAACACATTATCTTAGAGAAACACACAGCATATTTCCGACAAGTTGATAATTGGGAAAATTTCTCCTCCGTTCATGTGATCGGTGGAGAAGGAAGAGCAAGACCATCGCTTATTTTTCATCGATCTTTCTTTATGCCTCCGTCGTCTTTTGTTGGGTTAAGGCCTATCGAGACAATAGATAGTCGGGCAGGTGCATAGCATTAGCTAAGAGAGATTCTTAACCATAGAAACATCACCCATTTAATTTTTATCTCGTCCACCACTTCTTACCTGCTTCAATCCGTCTAAGATTTAATGCAATGGCGAAAATCAGAATCTTAATCCTAACCCAATCGAGCAAGAGCAATTAAAAAATATATACATCGGTGATTATTACCCCCATTAGTCACACGCAAAAAAAAAAAAACGGAATTATCCAGTAAATAAGATTGTTTTGACGCGCAACCGCGTTCGAGAGATTAAAATGTCCATTTGGCATTGACTGGTACATGACAAAATGCCACTTGACATTTGCAAACATTTACGTAGAGAATCTTCAAAGTGCTAACGGTTTCACACGTTTTTATTCCCGTCGTGCAATCAAAGCTGAATGGTTCAAACTTGAAAAACTCAAGGCAATTCTCAGAAATTCTTATATAGTCACCTAATTACGATTGACACAGACATTCAACACAACTTGCCGACACATTATTTCTCAAAAAATAAAAAATTTTAACACGTTATACATTAAATGTATATTTTTATGTACATATAAAAATATCAGTGACGAGTTTTTTTTTTGTAGCACTTCACGATTAGATTTTTTTTTTTGCTAGTTGGGTATATTAATTATGGGTTGGCTGGGTATATGACTTAAGTATATAGTTTTTTTTTATAAGTATACATTTTTACCCCTAATTTATTTTTTGATCGAAGACCCCTAATTTATTTAAACTGCTTAAAATTGACGCACGAATGGCCTGTCGAAATGCTGGGCTCCCGTGTCCTTGGCATGTCTGGAGCACTTATCATGTGTTGATTACATGTCGGAGAGTGTCAAAATATCGGACACAATATGGAGGTCTCGAAAAGTGTCGGTGTTTCCTAGACAATCACTTCTTATCGAGATATAACAAGTCTAAAAAAGTTCTGAAATTGAAAGGTGGGTTAGTTATGTTTAAGTTTAATATGGCCTAGCTAATTCTCCCAAATCATAGATTTCTTGTTCCTCAAGACATGAATTTAGGGTAAGTACGATTGGTGCGATGACGTGTAATAGATCACAACCTCTAGAATAGCAGTGTGGTACAATGCTAATTAAGGATATGTTTGTTTCGCGGAAACCTAAAAGGAAATACTATCTATGGATGATTTCCCCATTTCAGATTCGGGAATTCATTTTCCTAATTTCAAGCATGTATAGCTTGTTTGACCGTAAATACTTTCTAGTTAACAAATCATCTTCAACCAATCAAAATCGTGAAATTTAGAAAAGCTAATTCGAGAAAAATTCTCTCATTCAAACAAACACATCCTAAAGCGGGAGGCTTTACGCATCTAAGGTGCTAAACACAATCCGAACATGGCAAATGTCGTCTTTGTGAACCATGATGAAATTCACCTTATTTCACATTGATTAACTGATGCAACAACTCGTATCCGATTTTTCTTTTAAGATAATTATGATGAAAGAAAAAGGAAAAGGAAAATGAAGTCGGTAGATGTGAACATGTAGCGCACCAAACCCAAAGGGAGGGAGTATAAAAGCTGATTAATATTTAAGCTCCATTTCTCGGACATGACCACGTGATTCTTAGCCGTAGTCAATTCATGCCGACAAAAACTAGAATAAACTCTGCCGCCTGACAAGCAACACAAGAACTGCTTCCCAGGGCAGTTAAAGATTCGTCCATGTTCATCAAATTTACAAAACTACGTAAACCACGTTTTATTATTGTAAGTTGTAATCCTTATCGTTTCGCGTATATTAATGAAGTTCGAGAGATTGTTCCCAGCTGAAGAAGCAAAGGAAGGTTACAAAAAACTTGGCAGCAGAAATTCAATGGAGTCAACTAAAATAAACAAAACGCCTACTGGTCTGGGCTCTAATCTCTTATTGGGTTGCCGGAAATTGACGTGGCAATGAAATTTTGATCTCGTCCCTTCAATTTTTTTTTATCTTTTTATAATGACACAAATGATCCATCAATTTAAACACACTATGCAATATGAACCCTGAACTTTAATTTATTTAATATGGTCTTAGAATTTTAACCAATGTGGTCTCTAAATTTTTATTTCATTTAATGTGATCCTTGAATTTTCAGTACATGTTCAGATTAGCCCTTGAAGTACGTGAAAATTTTTAATGTTATCTTTCCGTTAATTTAAGTTCAGTGATAATATATTTGAGGACTAAATTGAACATACATTAAAAGTCCAAAAATCACATTGAATAAATTAAAAGCTCATAGACCATATATATATCGAGCTACAGTTCATGAACTACGTTGAACAAATTAAAAGTTCAAAGAGTAATATTATTTATCTCATTATTCCTTTTTCTTTGTCTCTTGGCTTTTTGTCATATAAATTACCTGTCGCCTTGAGTGGAGCTTGGTATGACGAATGACGCTTGACGTCATAATTGTGAGTTGGCTTCTTGTAAGCACATGATGCTTCGCAGCAACTTACTTTGTCAAATCAAACTTCGACAGGCTTTAATCTTCTGCTTCCCCTTTGTGCAAGTCCTATTTATATGCACCCTTCACCGGCTTTATTCCCACTCATTTAGCCATTTTGCCAATCAAACTTCCTGGTCCTTGTTCTCTCTTCAGGAAAATCCCTCCATGGACCCAACAAGGTTGGACACTTCTCTTGACCTCAGGATCAATTCTTTCCAGAATTGCAACAGCAATGGCATGGTGAGTGCAGCTCCATGCAAGGACTAGATTGCATGCTTCCCCTCTTTTCTGTTTCCGGGGCTGGATTTGCTAAATTTACGACGGTTTTCTTTGATGCGTGTATTAGGACTTGCGCAAAGATAAAGGCGGAGTTGCAGAAAAATCGCGAGAAGTCAGAACACTCCAACCAGATGTAATTTCTTTTTCGTGCATATATATGCTTCTTATGTCGTCGGCAGACTTGGCGCAGTGAATATTTCTACTTGAACTAGACTTTTTTCTGGGTCTACCTTTGAACTTAGCTTCTGCTAGTTAGTGCTTATGATGGGGTTATATCATATTTACGGACAGGTTGGTGTATCTGCGGAAGAGTTCACGAGGATGAGCTCCGAGAACAAGAAATTGACAGACACACTAAATGTCGTCTTGCACGGTTACAACGCCTTGCAAAGCCAGCTGACCAATTTGGTGAAGGAAATTTCCACGAGCGAAGCCGTGGAATCAAGGAAGAGAAAGTTCGAGGACTATATAGACCTGGAAGGGTGGAGGAGGCCAACCGAGAGTGTGAAATCAAGAACCTCTGTAGCGTACTTCCAAGTCGACGCAGCCGACGCTAGCCTCGTGAGTTTCCGAAAATTCACAACCTTAAGAGAAAAAATTTGCAGTACCCTTTTAATTGATTAAGCGCTAAGCATGACCTTCTTCTTTGGCTTTGGATCTGCAGGTAGTGAAGGATGGATATCAATGGAGAAAGTACGGTCAGAAAGTCACCAGAGACAATCCCTCCCCAAGGGCTTACTTCAAGTGCTCTTTCGCTCCAAGTTGCCCTGTTAAAAAGAAGGTAGCTACATGGAATTTAAAAGGGCTAATCTATTGACAGTTATGACAGTTTGAGCTCCACAGAGACATACAGAATAGTTGTACACATAAAAACAAATGTTAATTACCTAAAACAAGAGACTTTAATGCAGTGAAACCTCTTAATAACTCTGGTCATGAGATAAATCATCTGTAATAAAAGCGAAAATTTGATCGAGAGAACGAGCGCATCAAACCCGCTCGAGTTTTTCCAGACCGGAAGCGCATATAGTCAAACACCCGGAACTCATCTTTAGGATACTCGAGGTGCCATCGCAAATTAGACGACAAATTACTTGCTTTACAATTTGAATTTCACCCCATGGCATGGCCGAAAAAATGAATCCAGTACAGAGCTTGATCTTGCGTTTATGTTAATGCCCACAGGTGCAAAGGAGCGTCGATGATCCATCTCTCTTGGTTGCTACCTATGAAGGCGATCACAACCATCGATGCCCTTCTCCAGGTGCGAGGCCCTTCCCCGCTTCGCCTCCGATCTCACCATCATCTGTGAAGCCATCCAACCACAACGCCCTTCTCGATTTGGTCCGACGCGGGTTTTCTAACCCGGCGAAGAAACCTAAGCAAGAAACCGAAGGAGGGATGACGTCCCCGCAGTTCCTGGTCCAGGAAATGGTGTCGTCCCTGACGAGAGATCCCAATTTCACAGCTTCGCTCGCCGAAGCCATTTCAGGGGCGATGCTCGACCGGTCTCGCACGTCGAGTTGGTGAACGCCGGGGACCACGATAGGATTAGGTCGAGTGTCTCAAGGTGTGTTGACTTGGGTTTGCTTGTTTGGTCATAAGAAGTGGAGAATTCGATTGCGAATTCGCAAAATCAGAGCGTAGTCAAAAGCGATGCAGAGAGCAGGTTCCGAGGCTTTTCCCCGACCGTGACTAGATTCTATGTATGTTTGGACCAAGTATATGATGAACCCCATAATGTTTGAGTACGCCTGGAACTCTAAAATAAGGACGTGTAATTTACAGAACATCATGTATACGATGTGCAGTGTGAAACAAATAACAACAAATTGGTGATTTACATATAACTTCGCCGTGTGGTGTAAGGGTTGGGATGAGTAAGATGGACGGACCGAACCGAGAACAGCCCGAACCGGTTGGTTCCATCCGTTTCCCAATTCTAAGGGAAAACTATATTGCCCAGACTAGTTTGATTATTTTTTTACGTTTCTTTTAAGTGTAAATTTAAAAATTTGCTTGTTATTTTTTTTTATATTTCTAACATGTATATCTAATTTTAATTAATATATTAAAACTCAAGTATGTATTGTTCATTTTTATTAATAATTTACCATTTTTATTGGATCACTCCAAAATTTTTTAAAAAAAGATCCGGCCCTTTTCCTATTAGGCCATCATGTGTGCCCGACGGAATGAGCATCGGCCTCTAGTCAAAGATAATTCGTAAGTTTAGGGAGAAAAGGAGGACCAAGCATTTTGTACATCTTCATAAGGAATCGGTCCCAATTCGATACGATCGATTTGGCTTGGTCGATTAGTTCGAATTAATATCGATTTGGATTGATTTCTTACCGTTGAGAAATCGTCCTAATCATATCTGGTCAGCATACAATATTAGGTTCGGTCTGTTAAATCGGCCGGCCGAGTTCAATTCTTAATTGCAGCAAAAGATCAGGTAGAGAGAGAGAGAGAGAGCCGATCGTTTCTAATTTTCTTCTTGATGATTCCTTAAGCCCATTTGAGGGGAGTTTCGTGCTTTGATTGATCAACTCATCCTTACTTTAAAAACGTTGCTTTCTACCAACATTGACTTCGTGCAAACTTTAATCAAAGACTTTCTTCTCTCCGCGACGTACGGCCGCCACTTAACTTTAAGACCAACCACGTTCTTGTCGTCACATGTATCCCATCTTTGGTGGGGGCTCTTCTTTTGTTGCGTTGTCGCCTAGGAAAGTTCTACCCTCCATCACCTGATCAGAGCATATTTTTTATCCTGTTAGGGGGATATTATTTTATGCTCTTCTCCATTCGTTCTCTCGTGTTTTGTTGTTAGTCTTAGCTTCAAACTCCTCTCGCTATTTACGTCATTGTGTGTTTTGGTACTAATCGGCCAAATTAAGAAAGAGTTATGGCATGATTCAAAGTCCTTGACAATAGTGATGGGTGTGTATGCATATCGACTTCTAATTGAACATAAATAAATGGTCCATAGTTAGTGAAAAATGGGTAGATAATCCGATTTATAAATGGATTTGAATCTCCGAGGTAGTTGGTCTGGCGTTAAATGGGCCATCCATTTTTTCAGAAAGTCACGACCTTTATTTACATCATGGGAAAAATTACTAGAAAAAAGTCTTAGGCATATTACATTTGTAACAATTCAGTTCGTAACCTTTTTAATCTGGCAATTTAGTGAACCTTTTGATGATATACTAATGTAGTTTTGTCGGTTAATTTTGATCCAAAATAATTAATGTGGAAGGCTAATGTGGCATGGTTAACGTTGACGTGGATAATTTATATGTTTTTATAAATAATTTATTTATTTTTCTTTTTTTTCTTTTCTTTTTTATTTTTATTTCTTTTTTTCCTTTTTTTTGCACCCAGCAAGGGTCGCTAGCCCTCGCCTATAGAAAAAATAAATAAAAAAATTATAAATAATTTAGAAAATCTTAAAAAATTATAAAATTATAAAAAAATCCATTTAGTACTAGTTATCCTATCTGGCCCTTCTAAAGTTTATGTCAATGATTTCTAGTCAAAATTGATCAAAAAGAATTTATTGGCAAATCGTTAAAATGTATATGACTAAATTGGCTAAATTGAACGATTTTAGGACTGAATTGGCACAAATACAACATTTTTAAAATCTTTTGGTAATTTTTCCTATGTAATGATCGAACTCTTTAACCATTTTACAAAAAAATTCAATGATTTGATAACATTTTATAAAAAAGGATTAGCGGTATCATTTATGAAAGGAATAATGACACAAATAGCCCATGAACTTTGATTAAATGCGCAATGTAGTCCATGGACTTTTAATTTGATCAATATGATCTATAAATTTTAACATAATGTGTAATGTGGTCTTAAGACATTTAATGTGACATCTCGAAATTTCTCACCTTAGAAATAATTAGAAAATAAAAGGATATTTCTTGACTTGTTATTTAAGACATCTAGAAACTTCTAGAGGAAGCTATTTCGAAACTTCTTGAGGAAGCTATTACCTCACTTATTTAAGTAGTTTTTTTTCAAAAATTTCGTATTAGAAAATTGGAAAAAATAATATTTCTTGAATTAATATAGAAGTCGGTGCCAAATCAATTAAGAACATATAAGTCAATTGCATGTCAATTAGCTAATGGATAATGATGATGTCTCTTTCAAGTAATTAATGAAAGGATAAGAATAATGTCATTTTCAAGCATTTGATGATAGGATAAGATCAATGTCATTTTCAAGTATTTAATGATATAACAAGATCAATGTTACTTTCAATAACAAAGTCAAGAAACTATAAATGAGTTTACACTATAGAATTAACAAAGTAAAGAAAGCTCAAATGAATTCTTACTAATAGGATTGATAAAGTCAGGAAAACACAAATGAGTTCACACTAATAGGAGTGATAAAGTCAAGAAAACATAATTGAGCTCATACTAATAGGATTGACAAAGTCAAGATGATATAAATGCGTTCACATGTGAAGTAACTTGTGAGAGAAGCTAGAAAATTACTATAACTAGGGGTACAATTCCTCATTTCTAACATCCATCGAGTTCGTCACTCTCCCTCATGTGCTCTCTCTCTAGTCGCCGCGACCACCTCACGTTGCCACGCCACCTCACCGATGCACCACACGATGCCATCTTCTCACCTTATTATATTTGCGTGTCATAAGATAGAATACCTTTACTCAGGTAATAGGTAAATGGGACTACTAGTTCTATGGTAGTAATGTTTGTTTAATGCTTAATGTTGTATTGCATTGATTATGTATGCGGATATGTGTGTTGCATCATAAGTCTCACCATCGAGCATTGAAAAGAAGACGGACATTTGAACGTGGACCGAAGGGGAGTCGGATTGGCTTCATTGGGCCGGAGGCGGCTCGAGCGATTTTGTCTCTCTCCTCCATCGATGAAATCCTCCATAATTAAAAGAGATGATAAATGAATACGTGGGTGTGTGGAAGCGTGTATGCATACTAAAATACAAATCATTGCTTACTCATTGTCACCCAAGGAGCGATGGAAGCCAGAGTTGGCATTTATATGGGAATTATAAGATGATCGACATGAGCTCAAAGTTGGCCTTATTACAAGATTATGAGATATTGTTTCCCGTGAAGGTGACAATGTGAACGAGACATTGTCTTTCCTGAGTGACATTAGGGCTTACGAGAAAGTATTCTTGAGTAACGATCATTAGATTAAGAGAATGATCTAACGAGCTCATAGCCTTGATGAGAAATACGAGCCACACGAGTAACATGAATGAATCATTGCACGTGCATATTTGATGAGTGAAATATATGACATTTGTTTTACAGCAAATCACAAGATAACTTTGTTTAATAGCATTTTATACCACTGCATCAAGTATGAGACGGATATTCCTGTTTTAGACATAATGATTTCATTTATTAGGCTGCCCGCTCATACCTTATTTTTCAGAAATTTGAGATGGCCTTGCTGCATCCCCGTTGTTTGGATTGCCAATTCATATAGAATATTCCCTACAAGAAATCGTGAATGTGGAAATTGGCGTCGAAAAGTAGGTGGAAGAATGCTCACGGGTCCTCTGCGCAATTTCGATGAACCTTTCGATTTCCAAAGCAGAGTGACACCTTAAAGGAGAGCTTGAGTTAGGATGAGGAAGAAGTTCTAATAGTCTAGAGAGAGTAAGGAGATGCCGAGTAGCAGTAGTCGAGGTAACCTTCCTAAATTTTGGTTGTACATTTTTAAGGAAAGGTAATGAATATTGTAAGATATACTTGATGCAAATATAAAATCTAAGTAGATTTATAAATATCTTGGAAGTTACTATGTCTGTTAAATTAAGTTAGCTACTAACGTTTTCACAAATAAAGAATAAAAGTTGCTATAAAATAATAAATAAATTAAACAGAGGTAGAATAACGGGATATAGTTCCTAGGTCGTTATATTTAATTTGACCAATATAGTCTATGACTTTTTGAAATATGTTCAACTTAGTTCTTGAACTGTATGAAGATGTGCAATGTAGTCCTTCCATTTATTCAAGTTTAGGAACTAAATTGAATATGTTTCAAAAGTTCAGGGACTATGCTAGTTAAATTAAAAGTTCAAGGACTACATTGTACATTGGCTTAAAGTTCATGGACAACATTACACATTAGGTCAAAATTTATGGACAATTTGTGTCATTTTGCGTTTATGAAAGTTGGTCAATGCAGAAAAATATTTTAGTTATCTACGATAATGTATATTTAAATATTTTCGTCAATGATGCAAATATTTTTTATAATTACATCCATGAGTATGCAAGAGATCATTTGTAAGAACATAGTTTTGGGAAAATTACCAAAAAAGTCCTAAAGCTATTACAAATGTGTCAATTCAGTCATAAACCTTTTTTTTGCCCATTTAGTCCTAAACCTTTTGCAATTGCGACGAGAAAAATTCGTTGCAAATTAGCGACGAACATGATTCGTGGCACAATTTGCTGTAATTATTGACGAACTAGCGAGAGGATTTTCCACGAAATTTGTGTCGAAAATAGCAATGAAAACAATTTCGTCACCAACTTGGGGGCAAAATTTAGCGACAAATTTTTGTAACTTTCATTGTTAAATTGCAACGAAAATGAATTCGTGACAAACTAGATTTGTGACAAAAATCGTTGCTAATTAGCGATGAAGTTTTACCAACGGCATTTGTCGTGAAAGTTGCGACGAAAATAGCAACGAAAATAATTTCGTGGCCGACTTTTGTCAGAAAATTTAGAGACGAATTTTTTTAACTTTCGTTGCTAAATTGCAATGAAAATTAGTTGTCGCTAATTGACGATGAACATTATTCATGGAAAAGTTCGTTGCTAATTAGCGACGAAATTTTAGCAACGAAATGTGCCATGAAAATAGCAACAAAAATAATTTCGTCGCTAACTCGAATCACAAAATTTAGTGACAAAAATTTTAATTCGTCACTAATTTGTTTCGAATTTAACAAAGTTTGGCAATGACATTTGCCATGAAAATTTTCCTTGGTAATTCGTTACCCACGGAAAAAATGTAAGTTTCGTCGCTAAATTGCAACAAAATTTTTGTTACAAAATTTGAGGCTAATTTGCCACAAAAGCCATTCACGAAAAAAATCATTGCCAATTAGTTAGAATTTGAAATATTTTAACAATGAAATTAGCTTTTATATATTTGGAGGACCTCCCGACGATAAAACTAGAGAGGATTCTTGTTATACTTACCCAACCACAATTTTATCAAATGTGCATAAATATCAAAACCTAAGAGAAGTCTCCATAATATATCAAGAAAGATATAATATTCATGAAATGAGGATTCTGTTAAAATATAAATGCAAAGTGACAAGAGTTACTATATAACATGCAAATTCCATTGCCCACAATATCACAAGATGAGGATTTTGTTAAAAAAAGCCAACGCAACATCCACAAAATTATTGCATATCTCAATCTATCACAATTAGAAAACTATTCAACTATGATGTCTGTCGACACACGAAAAATTGAAACAACTGAGAAAGGATAGCTACAACACTGAAAACAAAAAAATATTTGCAAGGTATATTTGCCAATAAGCAGACAAAAAATTACTGAAAAGTACCAAACTAAGTTATACGTCAAGGACCTTAATCACACGCAATATTATCGAACCTTCAGTTCCTGCATCTCATGAAAACCATCTTCAACTTTGACAATGTGAGTTGCTGCACCATACAAAATATACCCGACTAATAAGCCTATCACCAAGAACAAAAATGCAGTAGTGAGGGTAGTACAAGATGGTGGTGCCTTCTGATGATATCTACTCAGTAAAAAAGAAAAGGAAAGAGCAACATCAGATCCTCTAGAAATTGTCCACTCATAATGAAGTCTCTGTGAATGAACCCACTAACCTACAAATCATTTGATGCTTCCTAAATGGATCACCAAAGTCAAGCTTGCTGTCATGTAGAAGGGACATCTCGCCCTCTTGATATTGGTGACCATATATGACAAGTGGTTTAGAAGAGTTTGCTACATCGTACACATTGACCAAGATTGCTTGATTTCCATCCAACTGCCCAAGTAGATTCTCCACGAGAGATTCCACTTCAAAAGCTCCTCCAAGATATCCACATTAATTCAAATTGGTCATGACTTCAACACATCCATGCTTGCAAACTTGGTATCAAGAATACCAAATTCGAAAGATATACTGTACACAAGGAAAGCAATTTTTGCTCCTGTGTTAAGATGTGAAAGTGCATTTGAATTAATCACAACAAACAGTAGCTACTATTCCCTCCTTACTACTAACAAACTCCATATATTAATCTGTTGATAATTAGTTCTGATTTATACTTCTTTGTTATTTTTTACTTACTCTCTAACCTACCACCTTCCTATACAGACATTTTATGTACATTATACGACAGACCCTATGTTTGCATTAGTTATAGAAAGAAGCTGATAAGCAATGTTAGAGAAGCTATTGGTAAAAAGCCATGGTAGGCCTAGGACATCCTATTGTAACTTGATCCAATCATTAAAGGATATTGGTACGGAAAAGGACTTGCGGCTTATATTTATCTGGAGGGAAGTCTCCTTAGATTATTATCTTACATCAAAAGCAAAATATTATTTAACTTTATTCAAACACAGACCTTTCCCTCTAAAGCGTCAACCACTACAAGAGCCTTCTTTGAAAGGCTTCTAGGGAATGTCTTTGCCTGCACTAGAAGAAGGATATAGATAACACTATGAACAAAGGTTGCAATAGGAAATATATAAAAGAAAAACTCATTTATGCAAATATAGCCATGTTATAGGGCAAACAAGACCAAAGAAGTGAATCATCTTGCTCACTTCATCTATTTTTTGTGCAAATCATCAAGCAATCGTTTCATTTTCGTTGCACAAGCAAAAAATTCTAAACATTTAATTAATCAAACGATTGACAAAATCATCATCATCAATATCAAGATAATTGCCATTTTGTTGCTCATCATTATACCCATCACCTACTTGATTCAGGAGGAACCTGATCTTGTTAAGGTTGAGGTGTCACAAGATTAATTGCGTTTGTGACTCTAAAGATCTGATCTGTTTATCTTCCTATGACAATTGTTATTTGACCATTTTTATTTCTTTATCATTCTCTACAAGTATATGTTTCAGTTGGGTCAATTCTTCGGTCATTTGCTCCTCAATTCGTGTTCTTCTTAAAACAACGGAATTGGATGATGAAGTTGCAGCAACATTTGTTGAATATATCCTTGATATAGATCTCATCCCAAATATTTTGCCTCTTTTCATCCCACCCGATGCCTCCACCCTAATGTCATATTGTTAGACCCTCTATTTGATTGCTTAGACCCATCACCATTATCACCACCACTAGCAGTACTCATTAAAAGTTCATCATATTTTTTCTACATTAACAATATAGATGAAAATAAATAACTTGATATATATAACTATCATCAATATTAAGAATATTTATTATTTTTATTCTCGCTAACCTTACATACATTAATGGCTTTTGCTCGATCGCCAGTCCATATCTTATCTTTTTTTTTTGAAATGTGCATTCAATGTAGCCATATATGTCGGTTCTGTTCCCAATTCATCTTTCTATAAAATATAAAAATAAATGAGTAATTAAATTAAATTAACCTACAACATGTTTAACAAACTTACCAATTTTTTTCTAATGCTAATAGAGCCTCCAGTACATGTGCCAGACCCTTTACTAGAACTAGAAGCTCCATTCTTCTTATTCTTTTCACTTCTTTGCTTATTTCTTTAGTTTCCCAAGTTTTCTTCATTTCTGTCCAACTGCCACCTGTAATGACATCTAGCTTTACTTGACTTGTCTTAGCTTTATTAATCACATTTTATATGTGATAATCGGCTTTCTTCTTAAAAATTCTTTTAACTTCATCCTCTTCCATTTTATTCCACCGAATTTTCGGTACAATAAATAAACAAATAGTCGACTTTACTTACATTGAACTTAGTTTGTGAGAAAATGGAATAGCAAAACTTACCTTGAACTCATTCTACCACAAATTCTTTGCTTCTCTTGGAGTGCTGCTGTAACTAATCCACTCCCCCCTCCAATAATTATTGACTATTTTATTAAGTTGCCTCACAATATACATAACATCCACGAATCTGCAAACAGGTTAGAACAATATAAATAATTCAATTGACATCCATATCTAAAATCGAAATAAATGGATAACCCTAAATATTACAGATTTCAATAAAATAAAATACTTATGAATCTCCATATTGGCATATCATGAATTGGTTATCTTCTTCACCTATGTTTTCCTCATCATTCGAGTGTTGTATTGAAAGAGATGGAACTGAAGGAATTGAAACTGAAATAGATTCAGGATGCATATGTCTAAGTCATCCCCTAATATGTTCTTGAAGGTGAGAGGAAGGGCCAATGTGTCCATGTTGTCCATCAGTAGGTAGTGGTTGAGGGTAAGATATAAAGAGTGGGGAAGAGGAAAGGGACGAGGACGAGGTCGAGGAAGCAAAAGAGGCTGGTTTTCTTTGTGAAACTGCACCATGCATGTGACCTCCATGTTTATACTGACAAGTAGGAAGGATAGATAAATATCTTAAAAAATATGAATATGTATTAGGGACACATAATTACGTACATCATGAAGCTTATCATTTTGTTTAAGTGAGCAAGAGATAAACTTGAGAAAATAAAACAAACTTGCTATCGCCTATATTAAATAGCAATCTTTGGTATCGAAGGAATCTATTGAAACTGTCCACATCAGATTTCATGAATAATAAAAGGGAGCATATTACATAACATGATATACTGCAAATAAAGGATGAAGGACCAAGGAAGAGTTGGGGTTAGCGAGATAATGGCATTTAATCTGAACGCAAAATTCCCAAATGAATATGAAAAAAAAAAGATTTTTGACCAAGTGTGTGTGTGTGTGTGTGTGAAAAAGAGGACAAATACATTAGACGAGAGCATAATCTTGTATTTCAAGCAATTTCTTGAAAGTCAGGTGCAAAATCTAGTATAAGAAGCAGCTCATGTGTCAATCAGATTAATGATCGAAAGGCAGGCCAGAATGCTGAAGTCGTCGGCATTGGAAACATAATGAACATATAATTCTTCTTCATGCAGAACCAAAGCGCTCTCGCACAAACTGCCAAGGAGCTTATTTTTTATGGCTGAGGCGCTAAAAATGTTAAAATCTTGGACCTCTGTTCATTTCTATCAATACAACATTGATATGCTCTCTTAAAATACTAAAGTAGCTCCAACAAAATGAAGCAATTTTCATGACTTTGAGGGCAGAGGAACATAGCTCCCACGCTCACATTCCAATGAAGGTCTACATGAGGCAACATTCTAGTGAAGTTCTACTGTAGTTACATCCAGATGATCAGGATTCGGGACAGCAACATAACAATGTTGAACACCAATTTAATTTGATTTTGAAAGCCACCAATCCAAGCTAGCCAAATTGAACTAAGGCTAAAGCCCAGTTAACAGGCCAGTCCCAACTGTTTCCAGAGCTATGGTTTTAATTGCTAGCACTACACCATTTCTTTCAAGTAAAATTATTTAGCTAGAGATTGCTCTAAATTTTAAGCCACTGGTGAGGTAGTAATCAACTGGTCCTAATCAATAGTAGTTCAAATACATATTTGACTAGAGACTGCTCTAAAGAGAAACTCATTGGTTTGACAATAAATCGAATTATCATGATCAATAGTAGTTTAAAGAGGAACTCACTGGTTTTATAGTAAATCAAATGGTCCCCTTGCTGATGTTGATCTACCTGCTGTGGAAGATGCAGGCCTTAGACTCGGCCCCGATGACGTCCAAAGGCATGAAGATGAACTTCGGTGAAGGTGATGAGTTCGCAGATGAGCTTCGATGAAGGAAATTACTCTCGCTCTAGGTTTTCTTCACATATTACAATTGGAATGAGGGATTTTCGTTCGTATGAGAGAAGAAGGCTTCAGACGTGAGGAAAGAGGGCTTTCACGTAGGGTTTTCATTCTGAAGAAGACCAAGTTTCACGTCGGTTATTTCATTTTTTATTTTTTCTATTTTTTTTTCCAAGAAATTGTGAAAATTCATCACAAAGGATGTCGATAATTTTGCGACGACCTGAATCTATTATCGCTAATTTTGCGACGACCTGAATCTATCGTTGCTAATTAGTGACAACTAATTCTAGTCGTCGCTAATTAGCAAGTAATTTCGCTACAAATCACACAAAATGTAGAAAAAACAAAAGATGACACAAGTAAATCACTCCTTATAGAGGTCAATCAGATAAACATCAACCTTAAAAAAAAAAAAAAACCTTGTCGCAAGATGATGCCCGAACCCCCAACCCCCCCCCCCCACGAAGATATGTTTGCACGCCTATAGGCCCAACCCTCCGCTTCGCAAAATAAATCTAAAATTTTCTCCACTTTTTGAGATGAACCGAATCGAATACATAAAATTCGAGACATATTTAACAATAATAATAATTACACATAATTAGTAAAAAGTCTCAAAAATCATAATCTTCGTTCTCGTCCTCGTTTTCGTCTTGATCTTTATCCTCTTCATAAGCATCATCTTCATCATCTGTCTCAAAATCAAATTTTTCAACGGTTTCTAAATTTGATTCGCGAATTTCAGTTGGATCCACATCTATCACTGCCCCACATGGATCTCGTAAAATTGAAATGTTATATTCATCAGTTTCAACCGTATAACTCCCTCTTGTTGAAATGTTGTATCCTTCTAGTGTTCCTCGATTTTTCTTCGTGCTTTAGTTTTACATGCAACCCATTGTCGCGATCCTAAGAATTTATTTTAATCAGGTTAACGGATTATTAGGTTTATTAGATGAATTAACCTAATACGGACCCTCCTAAGTCCTACTAAACCGTAACTTTGGTTTTTGTTTAAATGGTTTTATGATTTGGAGTCGCCACTAATCATTTTTGGTAGGTTGATTAGATACCTAAATAAATTAGCAGGAGGACTAAATTACTTCTACGAACCAGAGATTATGAGTTCGGGGACTTGGTTACACTAGTTAATGAAAACTAATACCCTTCCGGTACCTTAATTTCATGGATATCCTAATTTGGCAACTCAAGCTTGGTTTATTTCTAAGACTCTAATGAGGTGTTCTCTTTTTGTATTTTCACTTTTTAAATAGGATGCATGGGTGGTATTTTTTTATTTTCAAAGTATTAAAAATTCCCTAAAGCCGAAAGAGGGAGTGTGTTAATGACTTCTATGCAGTGTTACAGTCTACTCACTTTGGGGTCTGGTGATTCAAAAATTAAACGGCAGAAAGTCAATGACAGAAAATAAAGACGTCCAATGGATGGCCCAGCCTTGGCTTGGCTCTCCCCTTTGGGGTTTAATGGTGCAGGAATTAAATTGCAGGAATTTAAATAACGGTAAGTAAAAACCTCCAATGGGCGGCCTAACATTGGCTTGGCTCTTCCCTTTGGGGTTTGATGGTGCATAAATTTAAATTGCAGTAAGTAAAAACCTCCAATGGTCGGCCTAGCATTGACTTGGCTCTGCCCTTTGGGGTTTGATGCTGCAAGAATTTAAATTGCAGGAAATAAACGGCCTCCAGTGGATGCGCTTTGCCTCTCCATTCTGGGTTTTAGTTCTTTAAAATAAAATACAACAAATTGTTTCAATAATTTGAACTAAAATCCGTTGACGGGTCGGCTTCAAATTTGATAGGCACCTTGGAATTTGTTTGGGCTCACTTTGCACCTTCATGAAATTTATCGTTGATACGGAGTTGTCCCTTTTTTTTTACCTACCACAAATATGGGAAAAAGGGAGATGGAGAAAGTGTATACAATTTGTGCTAATTTGATACTAAAACCACAAATAAATGAATAAATAAAAATACTTAGCTTGAATTTGCTTACTCGTTGACGATGATGAACTCTTGATTTATGTTGATCGATGAAGAAACTGGTGATGATAACCCCTGACTTTAAACTCCCACCAGTTGAAAATTTTCTCTCTTTTTGGTATTTTCTTTCTCTCCAATTTTTCTTCAATCTTCCAAAACCCTCTCAAACATTCAAAATTTTCTTCCCCAAAAAAAATTCTTCTCTCAAGCTCAC
The DNA here is from genome assembly GCA_016432845.1 of Psidium guajava. Taxonomy (NCBI): domain Eukaryota; kingdom Viridiplantae; phylum Streptophyta; class Magnoliopsida; order Myrtales; family Myrtaceae; genus Psidium; species Psidium guajava. The sequence continues at coordinate 30,321,256 of CM028229.1, read as the reverse complement.
TTCTTCCTCCTTTTATAACCCACTCATCTATTTCCCATTCTACTAACTCTTCTTCATCTCCATTTTCCCTTCTCTATTCTCATCTTATTTTCTTTATTTTCTCTTCTCCATCTTCCCATCTTCATCTCCTCTTCTCAATCTTCCCTTCTCTATTTTAATTTCTCAACTAAATCTTCTTTTTGTTATTTACAAAATAATCCCTCAAGTATTAGGTATTTGTACTCTAGTCCATGAGATTTTAAGTATTTGCAATTCAATACCTGGAGAAATATTTCTTTAAGTTCAAATCTGCTCACAATTTTCGACACACCTGCCGCATGTTAAATTTAAGCTCATTTCTTGCTATTGAGTCATTCTGGGTATAATTGGGCCAAGATGAAAATTTGGAATATTAAAGAATAATGTGACAACTCCTAAAAGTGAAAAATGAAAATAAATTGACTCAAATTGAATTTTTTTAAGGCTCGATTCCAAATTATGCTCGTGAAGGAATACACGACCCTGAATTCGATTTTTTAAATTTGCGATGGCCAACATAAAAAAGGATTTAAAATAAAAATATTGACTATATATATATTTTTGGCTTCAAATGCTATTATTTATTAAATATTTTCTTAATTTCTCAAAAAATATATTTAAAAAAATACAAAAAAATAAAAAAATTATTTTTTGCTCAAAAATGGTTGCCTAAGCTTGGCCAAGGCTTCCAAAGTTGATTTTGCAATTTTCTCATTTTTTCTTGAGTTTTTATGAATTTTCAAAAATAAAAATATCGAAAAATACTGAAAATATGAAAAATTATTTTTTGGTTAAAATTGGTTCTCTAGGCTTGGCTTAGGTCCCCAAATTTTATTTTTAAATTTTATGAATTTTTATGGATTTTTTTATTAATTTTAAAAGAGAAAAGATGATTAAAAATCAGGTGTCAACAGCTGCCCCTCTTTGAAAGAAAGCTCGACAGAGGTTCATTTTAAAGACTAGATAATACCTGAATCCTAATCGACTGAACACAAAGAGTCGTGACATTTGATCTCCAATACCCCTCTTTGCAAGTTCGATTCAAACCTGGGTTGAAGAAACTCATCTGAAGTGAGAGAGAGATAGAGAGGCAATGGATTTACCTGCAACTTGCCTACTCGTTGCATGGCTGTTGCCTGACATGAATGCTCTACCGAAGGTGGAATTAGAAGCTAAGGATTCTTTATTAGAAAACCTTAGGGTGGTTGAGCTTGAACCCGTATGGTAGGTTAACCCATAGTAGATTCCTAACGAAAGGATTCTACTTATTAAACTTTGATTGAAATTTGACCTGTATGGTAGGTCACCCCATGGAAATGCCTGTAAGAAGGACTTTGTACATGGAGAAAGAACTTGGTGCCTGTAAGAAGGACTTTTATGTGCCTATAGAAAGGAATTTAGGTGCATGTAGAAAGGACTTTGGTGCCTGTAAGAGGACTTTTGTGTGCCTGTAGAAATGACTTGGGTGCTTGTAAGAAGGACTTTGGGTGTCTGTAAGAAGGACTTTTGTGTGCCTGTAGAAAGGACTTTAGATGCCTGTAAAAAGGACTTGGATACCCGTAAGAAGGACTTTTGTGTGCCTGTAGAAAGGACTTTGGATGCCTGTAAGAAGGACTTGGGTGTTTGTAAGAAGGACTTTTGTGTGTTTGTAGAAAGGACTTTTATATGCCTGCAGGAAGGACTTTGGATGCATGTAAAAAGGACTTGGGTGCCTGTGTGAAGGACTTTTGGTTGCCTGTAGGAAGGACTTTTGGGTGCCTGTAAGAATGACTTTTTGGTGTGCTTGTAAGAAGGACTTTTTGGTGTGCTTGTAAGAAGGACTTTGAGTTGTCTATAAGAAGGACTCTTGTTGCCTGTAGGAAGGACTTTGGATGCCTGTAGGAAGGACTTTTGAGTGCCTGTAGGAAGGACTTTTGAGTGCCTGTAAAAAGGACTTGGGTGCCTGTAGGAAGGATTTTTGGGTGCCTGTAGAAAGGACTTTTGAGTGCCTATAAGAAGGACTTGGTGCCTGTAAGAAGGATTTTTTTGTGTGCCTGTAAGAAGAACTTTGAGTTATCTGTAAGAAGGACTCTTATTGCCTGTAGGAAGGACTTTGGGTTGCCTATAGGAAGAACTTGGTGATTGATCATTCTGTGTTAGAAGTCACCAATGATTACCTAAATGTCACCTTTCTCGGGTAGACAAAAGAGGTATTGACTGAGAAAATATATATATTTTGTGTCATTCTGGGATCTAGGGAGACCAGGAATCTTGTAGAAGCTCAAACCCGTTTTAACTTACCTCAAAGGGTGTCATTCTGGATTTTGGGGAGACTAGAAATCCTAAAGAAGCTCAAACCCGTTTTAACCTGCTTGAGAATTTGGAAGAAATGCTTGGTGGTTTCTTGGCAACTAGGCTTGTTCATTCAACAATTGTCGAGTGGATTTCGAGACTTTGGAAGGTAACTCAAACATCAGGAATGTGTTACCTATCAGGCAGTGTTAGAGGTAACATGCGCAAGTATTTTCATCAATGTGTTCATCGGTTCGTGCAAAACTACTTAGCAAAGTTTGCAATGATTAGGAGCAATCTTCGTAATAACTCATGTTGCAATCAATCAAAATGTGGATCATGCATGACTATTCTGTCAAGTTTGCACTACCAATTCCGTTCAAGAAGGTTATTACAGTATGAATACCTCGAATGTAGTATGAATGGGGGACTTCAATCCAAAAGGGCTTTCTCTCACTCTCGAGAAAGGATGTTCATCCTAATTGCAGGATTGAAAAGAAATCACTCAATCTCACCATCATCGCATTCGACAAGGGTCTGAGCAATCTTGCAATTGGTACGATCAAGCCGATTTGGAGGTCTTGATTAGGACCGTAATGTTGGCTGGGTCAAAGGCTTACCAAAGGGGACTCTTTTGAGCCAAGGCCGTTAACAAAAAATTCTTCATCGTCTGCTTCGGGTTTACAAGTCAAGAATCCTACAAAAATGAGAAAGAAATAGTCTTGCTTGTACCTTTTCAAGCGATGCTTAAAATCTTTCAACTCTACGTTAATTCAAGCGCCTTAATCAGAAAAGACTTTCATGGGCTGTAACGTAGGTTGGCATTGGGGACCAAGGAAGTGAAATGCTTATTTTGGCCCAGGAAATATATGAGGTGGGTTTAACGTTGGTGATCGTCGCATCCTTGTCACTAGTTTCGGCCCTCCTAGAACAGTCCTTAAAGAATACCGTCGTCGTTTGAGGATGATATCTACTTTCGCTTGGGCCACTGTCGCTTCCTAAGCGGTGTAAGCTTCAACCGTATATTTTGCAATCTGACTCTTTCCACGAATTTTCTCTTACAATCAGGTCACAAGGGGATTTACCGAAGGAGATGGTATGTTTTCACTGAGTTTTCAAAGGCATTCAAAAATGAATATTGATTCGAATGGGCATTGGCTTTGCTTTTGACTGGCACTTTGCTTTTTGATGCCCAGGGACTAGCTTTTCTTCTTTTGGTCCCGTCTTTTGCCTTTTGTCTTTTCCGTTCCATTTAGAAAGGAGGATTTTCAAAAATTGTGCCATATACACACATGTACATTAAAAATTTAGCACACTTGAGGAGTCGACTCGGGAACTCTTTGTAAACCCATTTCTCTCGAGTTCTTCTGCTTGGAAGTAGTGCCATCTTCATTAGAATAAGCAATGATCACCAACAGGATTTTAAGAAATGAATATGCAAGCTCAATTGGGTGATGCAAAGGATATGAGTGTATCGGATGGGGAAATGAATGATTTTCATCATCCTAAGGCACTTGAATTACCATGCGAGGTCGAAAGCAAAGAATCACTCAAAAATTGATGTTAGTCCGAGCAAGAAAATTTCTAATTATTTACCTCGTTTCATTCGCTGGGACAACCTCCATTTGGCCCTGATGTGGGGTGGTTCTTGACAGGGGTTACGAAGTGAAACCGCCGCGCAAATGGGTTATCAATGGTTACTTGTAGTGTTTAGGATATAGAAATGAATGCCTCTTTCCCTTCAGCTATCGTACCTTTTACGAGAAAGCCCATTGCCTTGAGAAATGCAGAACCTATTTTGCGCACGACTCATCATGGATATAGGACGTGTATGGGAAGGGATTGCCTTTCATCATCTTGTCATGCCCCATTCTACACATTCGATGCATCATATACAGTTTATACTCCAAGTCAGAATTTGCAAATTAAACATGCCGAAGAGTCATGCATAAATCATGGAATATGCGAACTCAATACAGATGTGACAATTTTCAAGCGTTATAGATGTTTACAAAATGTGCAAGCATATCAAGAATGGAAAAATTTGGATTACCCGTGGGCATGTGAGTAGATCGAGCAATACAGTTTTGAATTGCCGCTTAGGGGTGTCTTCTTCGATGTGTTAAATGTTAGTATTAACATTTCCTATCAAAAGAAAAGGAGACATGTTAGCTGGTATTGAAAGGGATAAATTGGAAGTGATAGTGGTCCACCATTCATTTTGAATGTTTTGCATGGTCCCTTTATCAGGTTCACTAGGTCGAGTTTGTCTACGATTTCCGTTAGATACTTCATCATTTGGACCAAGGCTTGAGGATCGAACTTAGATCGCTTTAACCCACTGTCACTTCCCACGCCATCGGGCCTACGGGGCCTTAGGCGTCCATGAAAGCTCTCTTTTAGGGGTTGATCTTCGAGATGACATGGTCTTGGGTCGAGTAATTTCACGTCACAGTTCTTTTCAAGGCAATCTACAGTCCCTGTTAAGATAGAATAAATCAATTCAAAACCTAAGACGTTTATGGGTAAATTGGAACGATACAAAATTACTCATCTTTGAAATTGCACGAGTCCTTCGTTCGTATTTTCTTCGTTCGAAATCGTCTGTTGAGTAGCGATATTCTATGAATCAATTTGCCCCTAGTTTCGTTCAACAAGGGGATTTCGCATTTGGGTATGACTGTGTTCTCGGGACATTTTGCAAATTCTTGAAAATAGAAGGGGTTGGATTTAAAACTGGAGCAATTAAGTGTAAATTGAAACGATACGGGTTTACCCTTCGAGCCTACGCGGATTTTTACTCGCAATTAATGTTATCCCGAGTTTGGTGAAGTAAAGGCTCCAAGCATTTAATAGGAGAACGAGAAATTACTACTTTCTACTTTTGCATTGATCCTAACGTCTATAACAAATAGAAAATATCCCTTGCAGGGGAACGAAATGTATTCATTCAGGATCGATCCTGCTTCCTTTGCGGGCTCTCCCACAATCAGCTAGCTTTGCTCCGGATTAGGTACGCATCAACCATTTTGAAGGTCCCGCAATCACTAGCTTTAAAATACAGGCTCCGTGTGCACATTGAAGCCCTAGTGCTTCATCAACATTGAATTGGTTGATCATGGCGGTGAGTTCGTCGTCAATGCCACTTACTTGGTGGTGATACATCTCCCCTTCCCCGAGAGGTATCAATGCTGACCCCATAGGCTCGGTCCTCTCGTGCTTTCCTCCAACAGAATTTGATCCTGTCATAAACTGGTCTAACTCACGTCTTAAATGAGTATTTTCGATCATCAGATAATGCCTTTCATCGAGAGTGATGAGGCTATTGCAGTTGGGGCAGGTGGCGGAGTCAAAAGCCTCTTTATACATCTTGTTCTCCACTCGGAGGTTTTCATTTTCAGCTCTTAGAAACTCGGCTTCGTTACGTTCATGACGAGTTTTTACTTGGGTTCGCCTATTCTGAAACCAGAACTTGATTTGCGAAGATTCAAGTCCTAGTTCTTGACTCAGTTCCATTTTCTGTTTGCTGTCTAGCATAGGGCACGTTCTGAAGAAATCCTCAAGCCTTTGTACTTGCTCCTCAGTATGGCGACAGTAACGCTTCCTCTGAACCTTACCGTTGTTGTTCTTATCTTTACTGAGATCTTGGATGTCGTCGGTGGAAGGGCCAAGCTCCATGGGCTCAATCCCAAACATGGTTTCGAACTCTTCCTCTCCCATATTCAGCAAGTAACGATAGCTCTCGAGAGAATTGGGTTGACACATCTTCGATAATTCCTCAAGGTTTGCTAACTCTTCTGGTGCTTTCACTCTCTCTGGGTTTTTCTGAGCAACCGTCTTTGAAACTCTTTTCAGGGTATGAACGAAGATTATTAGGAGAACGTCTCCTTTTAAGATTCGAGCATGGGTTTAGCAAACTACATTGCTTCTCTCGAGAGTTCAATCTTTTTCGTATTTCTCACTCGGTTTGTCTCCTTTCATCTTTGTCATAGTGGTAGGGCTCATGTCGTTATCTCTTTTGCCGGTCTCGAGCGTCGGTTTTGCAAGCAAGCTCTTTTCTCTGTCTACAACTGAATATAAGTCTTCGCTTCTTTTTTTGCTAAAGTTTGTCTTGTCTCCCACTCGGCTCGTCTTTCCCTCTTCTTTTTCAAAGTGGCGGTATCTCGTCAAACTTTCTGCGGAGATTTCGGATTTGTTTGGCTCGAGGTCGCCATCTGACAAGGATTCGAGCCAACGGAAGTGGTGCCAATAGAGAATGGTAGATAGGGAAATCTTGACTGGTTGATACGGTCACTACGAAATCAATATTTACTTCAACACAGATTACCATCTTCGCATTCCGCTAGTCTGCTTCACTTATCTCCGTATCCCGCTCGTCTGCCTTGATTTCCTTCTTGATAATGGCTAATCTTCCTACCCATATCTTTCCAGCCGACGCTATGTTCAAATGGGAGAGACTCTATCATCTTCTTGACCGAGGCTATATTTACATAGCCCATCATTCGAGTGTCGAAGCGGAGATTTTCGGTTTGTTCAGGGCGATAAATGCTTCTTCAGTTAAAGGCACCAATTTAGAAAGGGAATACAGGACATTTCCACACGTTTTCATCAACTTTCTAGAGGCATGCCGAATACCCAGGAGACGGTCACCTTAGCCCGCGTCGTGAAGGCCCGCTACCAAGATCGATCTGAGTGCTTGGAGTTTGTAGAACGCTCGGTTGTTCGATACAAGAAGTCCTTTAAGTCTGCTGAAGAGGGGGTCTCGCTGTTGGTTCACGAGAGAGAGAAGCTAGTGGAGCGCCTAGTTTTGAATTAGACTTATTTTGAGCATGACCCGAGGGATGTTGCGATGAAGTTCAGATGTGAGTGGTTGGAGGAGAGGCTCGACGATCTAACAGCGGATATAGCTTTCAAGAGGGACCTAATCAACAACTTAAAACTCGTCGTTGAACACCATGAGATGAATGCCGCCAGGTACGAGGAGGAATATACTTGTCTATTCTTCAAGCTTCCAGATCTCGACTCCCAGATTGCTCAGTGTAGGCAGAGCATTATTTTTATGGAGAGTCAATTGAACTCTTTTGTAATGCTTATCAAGGCTCAGTTTGGTTTTACTTTTCCTCCCCAATGAGCTGTTGTAATACTCCTTGATGAACGGAATAAGAGAAATGTTTCTCATGTTTGTGCTCTTATTTTTCCGCCATGTCTTCCCTTTCACATAGCATGAAGACTTAAGGTATCGGAAACGCTAAGGTTTGACATTCTTCTTGATGTTCTTTTTAGCTGCGGTAGACGATGATATCAACAACATTAAAGAAGCATTTGGCGGTGGCCCCCACTAGCCACCTTGAGCCCTGTGAGCTAGTTGCGTGAATTATTACAGATACAGCTACTCGGTCAGTGTGCTAATAATGAACCCGGCCACCTGTTGTGTGCCCCACTTCACTCATGCTTTTCTCTTTCGGTGTCTACTTGCCCGTGTCGGTTGTCTGTAGCGTCGAGAAAAATGCCTATAGGCCATGCTCATGAATAAAACACCGATCTCTTCCAAGTTCTCTACGTGGTTCGAATCCGAGGAAGTTTTAAGGCAGGCCATTGGTTGATTTAATAAAAAAGGCTGCAAGGTCGGGTTAATATATTTTCTTTACGGGCTCTGATTACACAATCCATGTCTTTTCAACAAAAATACAGAAACCCCTCCAATACATTAAGAATGCCCCCACGCCTGATCTGGATAAATTTACAGCCCCATCAAAATACATAACTTATACATACTGAATGATTTGCACGATTCTGTCTCCAGGAGGTGTGATCTCTTCGCTTGCCCCCAGGGTTTTCAGCTAGGACATCGGTAATTCTTGAAGGTCATTCCTGGCATGTCACCATTAACGAGCCAAATTTTGCTCCTGCCTAGGGTAAGTGCAAAAGTAGAGGAAACGATTAGTATGTGATCTAAGGAGAGGTCGGTCAATGACTCCTACATTAGTCCAATTCTCTTTTTTAATTTTTGTGGTGAAATCAGACAAAATTTTCTTAGGAAGACATGGGTGAATTTCTCAAAAATGATTTTCTTGCAGGTTTTTATAACTTGAAAAATGTGATAAAATCCTTTGATTTTTAGCAAATTTCTCGAAGGGATTTTCCTCTTTTATCAAAATGAATTTTTAGGGGTAAATTCGTTAAGAAAATCTTATTTCTAGTGAAGCAGAAAAGGTGTGACAAAATCCTTTATTGGTCGACAAAATTTCCTAAAGGGATTTTTTCACATTTTTTCAGAAATGGGATACCAATTTGATTTTTATTTTCTTTTTGAAAAAATGGCCATGATGTAAGTTCAAAATTTGACTGACACCTAACATGGACCGGTAAAAAAAAAATACAAGATAAAGTCAGAGGTCTTACTTTTACCTTGAAGACATATCAATGACATAGACATGCACATGAATCGTGAGTTTAAACCTTAGCCTATCTATCCTAAAAGCTTACAAATTGAAGCGAAAAACTTACGATAAGATAACAATCTCGCGCACATAATCAAGATTAGCCGTGTCCCACGACGTAATTAGGATTAGCTAGGCCTTTCCACTTCGGTTGCTCGAGTCAAAAATTATAACCCCCGCTTCGGTAATTTTACCAAGCTTGAGGCCTAACTTTTAAAACTCATTTTTGAAAAGAGGTTCGGGATTGAATCTGGACTAACTTTCGATGTAATCTCACGCCGAACGCTAGAACCAAATCACAATACCATCCTAAAACTAGTGACCTAGGTCTGGCCACAGGATGTGTATGATGTAGTGCTAAAACAACTAAACATGCACAATAATTAAATACAAACACCGCTTCAATATTTCAAAAATTAAATAATAATTCTCACACACCAAACCTGCAAAACGAAGGGTTAGCCAAACACTCCACTCCTTATAACTCCCATCTGCAAAACCATTTAACACCTAAAGATGAGTTCCAAACAAAATCGCCAAAAGCGAGATATCCATGAAATTTTCATTGGCCTAAGTCCACTAAGGCTTTTAAAATCTCGAAAAAAAATTCAAGTATTCCAATTGGTGTCTTTTTTTAAAAAAATTTAAAAATCCCATCCCTAGCGGAGTCGCCAAGCTATCGCGACCCTAAAAAATTTTTTCGATTGGGTTAACAGATTATTAGGTATATTAGATGAATTAACCTAATACGGACCCTCCTAAGTTCTACCGAATCGCAACTTTGGTTTTTGTTCAAATGGTTTTAAGATTTGGAGTCGCTACTAATCATTTTTGGTAGGTTGATTAGAAACCTAAGCAAATTAGCGGGAGGACTAAATTACTTCTACGAACTAGAGATTATGAGTTCGGGGACTTGATTACACTAGTTAATGAAAACTAATGCCCTTCCGGTACCTTAATTTCATGGATATCCTAATTTGGCAACTCAAGCTTGGTTTATTCCTAAGACTCTAGTGAGGTATTCTCTTTTTGTATTTTCACTTTTTAGATAGGATGCATGGATGGTATTTTTTTATTTTCAAAGTATTAAAAATTCCCTAAAGCCGAAAGAGGGAGTGTGTTAACGACTTCTGTGCAGTGTTACAGTCTACTTACTTTGGGGTCTGGTGATTCAAAAATTAAATGGTAGAAAGTCAATGACAGAAAATAAAGACGTCCAATGGATGTCCCATCCTTGGCTTGGCTCTCCCCTTTGGGGTTTAATGGTGCAGGAATTAAATTGCGGGAATTTAAATAACGGTAAGTAAAAACCTCCAGTGGGCGACCTAACATTGGCTTGGCTCTTCCCTTTGGGGTTTGATGGTGCAGGAATTTAAATTGCAGTAAGTAAAAACCTCCAATGGGCGGTCTAGCATTGGCTTGGCTCTTTCCTTTGGGGTTTAATGGTGCATGAATTTAAATTGCAGTAAGTAAAAACCTCCAATGGGCGACCTAGCATTGGCTTGGCTCTTCCCTTTGGGGTTTGACGCTGCAGGAATTTAAATTGCAGGAAATAAACAACCTCTAGTGGATGCGCTTTGCCTCTCCATCCTAGGGTTTTAGTTCTTTAAAATAAAATACAACAAATTGTTTCAACAATTTGAACTAAAATCCGTTGACGGGTCGGCTGCAAATTTGATGGGCACCTTGAAATTTGTTTGGGCTCAGTTTGCACCTCCATGAAATTTATCATTGATACGGAGTTATCCCTTTTTTTTTACCTACCATAAAATATGGGAAAAAGGGAGATGAGAAAGTGTATACAATTTGTGCTAATTTGAGACTAAAACCACAAATAAATGAATAAATAAAAACACTTAGCTCGATTTGCTTGCTCGTTGACAAGGATGAACTCTTGATTTATGTTGATCGATGAAGGAATTGATGATGATAACTCCTAACTTTAAACTCCCACCATCTTTAAAATTTTCTCTCTTTTTGGTTGTCGCGACCCTAAATTTTCAGTTTTAGGTTAATGGATTACCAAGTTAATTAAGTGAAATTAATTAACCTAGTTCGAACTCTCCCAAGCTCTACCAAATCGCAACTTAGATTCAATATTTAATCATGGAGTCGCCACTAATCATTTCTTGGTAGGTTGATTAGAAACCTAAGTAATCTAGTGGGAGAACTAAATTACTTCTGCAAACCAGAGATTTTAAGTTCGGGACTTGGTTACATTAATTTTTCGAATTAACGCCCTTTCGGTACCAATTTCATGAAAAAATGTTTGATTTGGCAATTTTGATGAATTTTTAATTGAAGTTCAAATGTGCAATTTTTTTAGGTTTTCTTTTGTTAAATGTGATGCAAATGCAATCTAACTATATGACATGTGAAATGTAATGACGTGGCAAGGACTATGCTATATGCATGACGTAGCAGATATGACATGGCAATTTATGCATGATGTTTAATATTACATGCTATGCAAAATGAATGACTTTTTTTAGGGTATTTTTTGTTTATTTTTATTTTTAGATTTTGGATGTATTATAAAAGAATACAAAATCTCCCAAAGTAAACAAAGATGTGAAGAGAGAGCAGGTAAAGTAAAACTACCCTAAGAACAGTGAAAATAAAACCCGCAACTCGTCGGGTGAATAATTGCAGACCAATTAAATAAAACCCGAGACATGATCGGGAATACAACAAAAATGAACCGGAATGGACATTGGTCAAACACCCGTCACCAAGCCTCATGGGTCGGGAATACAACAAAACGGACCGAAATGGACATCGGTCATCCTCCAGTCTTCAAAGCATCGGGTCGAAAACCAAGTGAAAATAATGAACTATCGAATCAAACTTGCACAATCACCAATGAGTTAAAACAATTCAAACGCTCAAACAAAGTTTAACACGTGCTGATTAAACTTCATTGAGACCATTTTTTACATTTTCCAATGCATTAACACAAAAAATACGAATTAAACCATACTGTCCATGAACATGCTTAAGGAGAAAGCAGTAACCATAAAATACAAAAGAAATAATGAAATGTATGCAAAATTTCTGAGATTGTTTATGTGGATGGGAAAATGTGTCGTTGATAACTTTCATGTTTTACATTCTTATTGAAGAGACACTCATTTTCGTGTAAAAAATGGTCTTTCATGAGAGCTCAGCAGCAAACAAACAAATTTCACAGAACAGACATACTTCAAGATTAAGCTCAAATGGACACCCAAATCTCAAAATTAATGCCCCAAACTTTCCAGTCTATTAAACAAGACCCCAATGAACAACTTTCATGTTTTGTGAATTTTCAAAGGAAGACTCTAAACATCAGATAACTACGAATCAATATGACCACGCACAGAAAAAACACTCAGACTCAAGGACACCAACAAAATTGCATGATTTCATTAAATGCATTACAAATATGAAACGTGCATGAATAGTTTTGTATTGTTTATATGTTATGCATCAGGATGTTATGAACAAATTTCATGAAGAGGTCTTTATGAAAAGAAGTCTAGAATAATCCATGGAAAATCATTTAGCGTGAAAGGTCAGATCAGAAAAATTCTATCTCAGGTTCTGATCACCATGTTTCCACTCTCAATTTCGGTACCTTTTTGACATAGCAAACGATGTCCATTTTCGCGCCATAATATATCAAATCGAAGATCTCAAAGTCGTCTACAAAAGTTCAGAAGATAAGTTTCCAAGATCTTGTCATCTAAGCATGAAAAATGCGGTTACAAGACCACTAGGTATGCTGATCCGAAAATAAAACTTGTGGACTTGCACCTCAACATCAACTCTCATGACGTGGTGAGTTGCGTTGATGATGAACCCGGGACGGTGGCGCGACGAAGGGAGAAATATTCCAGCCACCTCCTCCTTTGCTCTCCGCGGTCGCTCTTCGTTTTTTTTTCTGTTTTTTTTTCTTCAAGATCACTCTTATTTTTTCTCTCAAAATCTCTATCCTTACATATTTTTTCTCTCTTCCTCCCCCCTCTTGGGTCTTTTTTTCAAAATTTGCTCAAGACCACCAACTTATAGGCCTCCTCCCTTCTTTCTTTTCATTTTTTAATTTTAGTGGAAAACATCTTTGTTTTTTTTTTTGGTAAGGAAAACATCTTTGTTCTTTTCTAATTTTTCCACTAACTTCTCTTTTCTTTCTTTTTCTTTCTTTTTTCCTCTTTTTCTCTTAATGGAAGACATCCTTTTTTTTTGTGGTGGAGGACCATTTTTTTTTATTTAGTGGAAGACATATTTTTTTTTCTAATTTTTCCACTAACTTCTCTTTTATTCTTTTTTTTTCTTTCTTTTTCTCTTAATGGAAGACATCTTTTTTTTGTGGTGGAGGACCATCCATTTTTTATTTAGTGGAAGACATCTTTTTTTTTCTAATTTTTTCACTAACTTCTCTTTTCTTCTCTTTTCTTTCTTTTTCTTTCTTTTTCTCTTAATGGAAAACATATTTTTTTGTGGTGGAGGACCATCCATTTTTTTTATTTAGTGGAAGACATCTTTTCTTTTTCTAATTTCTCCACTAACATCTCTTTTATTTATTTACAAAATGATCCCTCAATTTTTAGATATTTGCATTCTAGCCCTTGAAATCTTGAGTATTTGCAATTGGGTCCCTGAGATTTTGAGCATTTGCAATTGGGTCCCTGAGATTTTGAGCATTCGCAATTCGGTCCTTGAAGAAATTTTCACAAAATGTTCGGCGCATTTTCCCCATGTCTAGTCCAATCACCTATCAAATTTCAGCTCAAATCCAACGCTGTTAGCCTTAATGCAATGCAGAAAAATTAAATATAGAATGCATGAAAAATTATTTTTGGCGAGAATCAATTCTCATTTCCATGCAAAATCAAAAAATCAAAAATCAAAATTTAGGTGTCAACATTGGTATTTTGTTTCTCTCCAATTTTTTTTAATCTCTCAAAACCCTCTCAAACATCCAAAATTTTCTCCAAAAAAAAAATTCTCCTCTCAAGCTCACTTCTTCCTTCTTTTATAACCCACTTATCTTTCTCCCATTCTACTAACTCTTCTTCATCTCCATCTTCCCTTCTCTATTCTCATCTTATTTTCTTTATTTTCTCTTCTCCATCTTCCCATCTTCATCTCCTCTTCTCCATCTCCATCTTCTCTTCTCCATCTTCCCTTCTCTATTATAGTTTCTCCACTAACTCTTTTTTTTGTTATTTACAAAATAATCCCTCAAGTGTTAGGTATTTGTACTCTAGTCCATGAGATTTTAAGTATTTACAATTTAGTCCCTAGAGAAATATTTCTTTAAGTCCAAATCTCCTCACAATTTTCGACACACCTACCGCATGTTGAATTTAAGCTCATTTCTTGCTATTGAAAATAATGCAAAATTTAATTAAAGCCCTTTTTGTAAAATTGAGTTATTCTAGGTATAATTGGGCCAAGATGAAAATTTGAATATTAGAGAACAATATCACAACTCCTAAAAGTAAAAAATGAAAATAAATTGACTCAAATTGAAATTTTTTTATGCTCGATTCCAAATTATGCTCATGAAGGAATACACGACCCCAAATTGGATTTTTTAAATTTGTGATGGCCAACATGAAAAGGGATTTAAAAGAAAAATATTGACTATTTTTATGTATTTTTGTGGCCTCAAATGCTATTATTTATTAAATATTTTCTTAATTCCTAAAAAATATATTTAAAAAAATACAAAAATATGAAAAATTATTTTTTACTTAAAAATGGTTGCCTAAGCTTGGCCAAGGCCTCCAAAGTTGATTTTGCAATTGTCTCATTTTTTCTTGATTTTTTTATGAATTTTTTAAAATAAAAATATCGAAAAATACTAAAAATATGAAAAATTATTTTTTGGTCAAACTTGGTTCTCTAGGCTTGGCCAAGGTCCCCAAAGTTTATTTTTTAATTTTATGAAGTTTTATGGATTTTTTTATTAATTTTAAAAGAGAAAAGATGATTAAAAATCAGGTGTCAACACCCACCAATCAGCTTTGTCCTGTTTCAAACTAGAATATGATACATAATATACTTGACTTGCTTGTTGTGCCAAGACAAATAATTCATATTTCTTGTGATTTATTTCAACCAAATTAAACTTTGTATGCACCTTCATTCCTTTGACAGGGTCGAACCAAATGCACTTAAATAACATAATTCGTATGAATGGTCCAGAATACTCTATCTCTATAATTTCATCCAACAAGTCATAAAAGTTATCTTTTACACTGCTACCATTTGATGATAGGACACACACACCACTATTCATTGTGGCTTTTTTCATTATATATTCTTGAGCGTGAAAATTATACCAATTTGTGAAATACGCTGGTCAACTTCTTACTCTTGAATTTGGACTCCATAACAGATGATATACTAATCATTGCTCTTCAACTTGATCATGATTACTGTGAAACTAATGCTACATACGTGAAATCAATAATATATATTTTAATAATGATGTATAAAATATTAATAAGGCAACTTACATATGTTTTGAACCATTCTGCAAATTTTTCATCACACAAACGATTAAACTCATTTGGCAGTAGTCCATATATTGAAGTTTAGGAAATCCAATTACGAAATACCTTTTATATATTAGCAAATATTTGACACATAATATATATATTTGTAAATGTACACTTACTTGAAGTATGGCTCTACTTTTGGACAGTTCAGTAAAATATCTGTATGGGCTACCCGCCATTCTTCATCTGTTAAGTAACGAAATTTAAATGCCCCGCTTTATCAATCAAGATAATTGAAAATAGAGAATGATTTACAATTGTGATGAATGGGGCCCTCATCATTTCTTCCTACTCTCCGCCTCTTGCACAGCACGTGCGGCTCAAAATAGTATGATGTAAATGTTGTTACTTCTTCCACAATATATGCATTATAAATTGAAGCTTCAAAACATACCTTATCCTTCACTTTTTTCTTCAATTGATATAAAGACCTAGATGCAATAGAAAAAAGTTTATTAGAACATAATATATAATAAAGTATTTTGAAATTTATTTAATAAAATATTTTACCCCTCAAATGGATACATCCATGGAAATTGGACGGGACCTGCAACTTTGGCCTCATAAGGTATGTGAACTAAGAGATGCTCCATTAAATCAAAAAACGATTGAGAAAATATCATTTCTAAGTTACAAAGAATGATTGGAATATCTCTCTCTAGTTTCTTCATGTGTGATGCTTTTAACACTAGGGGTGAGCAAAAAAACCATGATCCAACCAAACCGAACCGGATCGTACCCAACCGGCTAATTTTGGATCGTAACCGACGAGTATGGTTCGATTTTCGGTTCCAATTTTCCAAAACCGGTGGGTATCTGTTCGGTTCTCGGTTTCGGGTGGAAATCGTCCAACTGACCCAACTGAACCGGTATTTATATAATATAAATGGGTCAATTATTTTAATAAAATAATCTTTTAAATGCTTAACCCATCCGTCCCAAATAAAGAGCCTAGACCTGCAAAATGAAAAGAGATCCTACCTTAATCCAACTCTCTTCGCACTCAATCGCTCTTGTTGTATAATTCAATTGCACATTTCTTTCTTTTTCTAGTACAATGGGCAAATTGTCACTTAGCTGGTACCCTTGGATTGTTGAGAATTTTGATTTACAAAATAAAAAAAGGAAATGAAAGTTATAAGTCTACCGTTATATAGCTTTATTGAGTCTTATTTGTGGGATTAGTATTCAACTTAATTTTTTCATGGAACGAGCGGGTGACGTTAGGACTGTAACCACGATCCAACCAAGAACCGAACCGGACCGGTGGTTCGGTTCTCGGGTGGATTCATGGAACAAACGGTTGGTTCACGGTTCGTATATTACAGAACCGGTTTCTAACGAATGGTTTTCGGTTCTAGGATAAAACCATCCATCCTATGAACCGATCACCCCCATTTAACACTATTGAGCAAATATCATGAAGGAAATTACTTAACTCTGTAATTGTGCCCCATACAAAGTTTGGGAAAAGTTTCTTGAAAGCTATTGGAATTAGTCTTTTCATAAACATGTAACAATCATGACTCTTTAAACCTATCAACTTGCATTCGTTCAAATCAATATATCTCCTAAGATTTGAAGCATATCCATTAGGAAATTGTATATATTTTGACACACAACCTGTCTCTGCTCCATGTCCAATCTATAGACTACTTTTAGTTTTGATCCTTTGTTGCTTGCATCAATATCAAGTGTTGGCCAATCACAAATAACTCTCATATCTTTTCTTGTATTCAAGTTTTCTTTTGTTTTTTCAGGGATATCCATCACAGTATTTATGACATTGTCGAAAATATTTTTTTCTATGTGTATGACATTAAGATTATGATGAATAAGATGTGTCTTCCAATATGTTAGATCCTAAAATATATTGGTTTTAGTCCACTTATGTGTATTTCGTACGCAATAGTTATGTCATGAGAGGTTTCAACATCAGTTGGAAAGTTATACACTTACTTTCAAATTTGATCACCGGTCAACCTTAATGGTGGAGGTGTTCTTTCAATCTTATTCTTGATGAACTCTTTTTTTTTTCCTTTGAATGTATGACTTATCGACAAAAATTATCTGTGATAGTCAAAATAACTACCCTTTTTACCATATTTTAATCTGAATGACTTTGATTTCTCCATACGTATCGGACATCCTAAAATCTCAGCTGTGCTTCATCTAGATAACATTCCATAAGCTGTAAAGTCATTTATCGTCCAAAGAACAGCAGCCTTCATTACAAATGTTTGATTAGTAGAAATATCATACGTAATGACACCTTCATCCCATAGATAATGTAAATAAATCAATTGTTGCATATACACATCTATCAACTTCTTTGGATTGTGCAGTCCAGGCAAGATTAATGTTAAAAATATGTAAGGTGTCTTCATGCACATACCGGGTGGAAGATTGTACGGAGTTAAGATAACTGGCCAACATGAATAACTTTTTCCTGATTTCCCAAATGAGGCAAATCCATTAGCACAAAGACCTAACCTGATGTTTTGAGGTTTGTTTGCAAACTCAGGGTATATTATATTAAAATGTTTCCATGCCTCTACATCTTAAGGATGACACGTTAGACTTTCTTCTGTTTCATGATTTGCATGCCAAGTCATTTGTTCAGCAGTAGCTTGAGACGCATAAAGTTTTTTCAATCTGAGGATTAAAAGCAAATAAAACATTTGCTTGCATGGTTTACGCTTCTGATTCTGACCTTGCATCTTGTTAATCTTATACTTAGGTTGGCTACAGAATTTGCAAGAATTTGTATATTCATCATCTCTCCAATATAACATACAACCCCTACTACATACATCAATCCTTATAACTGGTAGACCTAAGTTATTCGTTAGCTTCTTCATATCGTAAAAATCACTTGGCATGATATTATTACGAGACATTGCTTCCCTCATTACTTCAACAAAAAAAAAATTGAAGTAATTTTCAGACACATTATGTTCTGCCTTGATATTTAACAGTCTTGAAGTAACTTAACTTAGTGTAGTTGTCATAACCTGCTCATAAAGGTTAATCTGTTGCTTTTAACACTTCCCAGAACTGATTAGATGGAAAAGTTTTATTATACACATTCTCATCAATACCTGTTACTCCTACCTCTTTCAATTGTGATGCATAACTAGTACTCACTTGTTCATGTGTAGGAAAAAAACTAATACTTGCATGGTTTGATTCTATAACAAAATTCTAACCAGCTGCTTCAATGACCATCCTCTGGTAAGGGTTTAATTGGTTATAATAATTACATTCTTACCTAATTGAAAATTGATCACTTCTTTGATATCTTTCATCAAATATAAATGGTTCACTATGACAAGTGCAATTATAGTAGTTCGGAGTAAATCCAAATCTACAAAGATGTTCTCTAACTTTATCACACACATGAAATTTACCATTATTGCACTTTTTACGCGGACACCTTAATTTATTTCCATCCATGAACTTAAATTTACTACTAGCAAAGTCAAAAAACTGTTCCAACCCAGTATGAAACTCATTAATTAATCCTCTATGTCCATGTAAGTTTTTATTATACATTTAAGCCTTGTCTCTTTGCATTGTATTTGTACAGAAATTAAAAAATCTCATAAAATATTTAAAATATCATATCTACTATTTAATATTCTTAATTAAAACTATAAACGGTTCACCATGGCAAAAAATTTATAGTAGTTCAAGGTAAATCTAAATCTACAAAGATGTTCCCTAACTTTTTCACATACACGAAATTTGCCATTACTACGCTTTTTACATTGAACTATTATGGTATCAATTTAGCGGATAAAAGTTGTCGCAAATGTCATTGGTAATTTTGAGATAAACCCATTTTGTCGCCAATTAGCGATGACCATCAAGATGTCATCGCCAATTCATGACGAAGCTTTGCAAATTAGTGATGAAAAGGAGGGGGGTCGTCGTCAATTACCAATGACATCTGATTTTCGTCTCAAATTAGCGACGAAAATGAGATGTTGTTGCTAATTAGCAACGAAACAATCTCTTTTGTCGCTAATTAGTGACGACAGTACTCAAGTCGTCGCCAATTTGTGACGACAGGCACTAATTCGTCGCTAATTAGCGGCGAATTTAGCGACAAAAAGGATCTATCATCGTTTATTAGCGACGAATTTAGTGATGAATAGTATCTATCGTCGCTAATTCACAATGAATTTAGCGATGAACACATGCTCAAGTGAAATACATACGTACTAAAAAAATTCAAGTGAAAAAAATGAAAAAATTATCAAATCAAGAAGACTTACCCAAGTATTTCATTGAATTTTTTTGTAGTAGAAAGTGCTCAATTTGATGAGAATTACAATGTCTCACATCAACACCTACATAACAAAAAAAATGAAAATTACTCAATATCGATGAAGCTTATGGCAATTGATGAAAGATAATGGTGAAATAAATAACAATTTATTTCATGCTCTTGTTATTTATTTCATGCTCACCATATAACACAAATGACAAGAGCAAAGAGAGAAGAGAGAAGAGAGCGGGTGAAGGGAAAAGAATGGAGAGAAAATTGGGAAAAGGGCTTTCAAAAAGGATGATTTTACTCGGCCATGAAAGTAGTGAGAAAAAAGTGTCGGTGGACTTTAGTGATGAAAGCAGCTTATCACAAAAATAGCGACAAAACTACATCGTCGCAAATGTCGTCTCTAATTAGCGACGAAAAAATGTGTCGTCGCTAATTAGTGACGAAAAAATGTGTCATCGCTAGTTAGCGACAAATTTAGCAACAAATGCGGGACGCAAGTTTTTTCGTTGCTATTTCCGTCGCAAATTAGCAATGAATTATATTTCGTTGCTAAGTTTTCTTCACTAAAATCCCTCTCTTATTTTGCGATGAATTTGGCGACGAATTTTGAGACAAAATATAATTCGTCGCTATTTTTATCTCAAATTAGTGACGAAAATAGCGACGAATTATATTTCATCGCTAATTTTTTGTGGTTAAAAGCCATTTGTTATTTTACAACGAATTTTGCGACAAATTTGTGACGAAAATTATTTTCGTCACTATTTTCGTCGCAAATTAACAATGAATTATATTTCGTTGCTAACTTTTCGTGGCTAAAAGCTCATTTTTGTAGTGTATAGAGAGAGAGAGAGAGAGAGAGAGAGAGAGAGAGAGAGAGAGAGAGAGAGAGTTTTGTGAAAAATGGAGTCTCGCAGGCCGTCCTTTGGCTGGTCAGTGGCCGAACGGCAAGAGGAAGAAGAGAAAAGGGGAAGAAAAAAAGAAAGGAAAAATAAAAAAAAATTCAAAAAATATTAAAATATTTTAATGGATTGAATTGAAAAAGTTACAAAAGATTGAATTAACAAAAAAAAATTAGGACTGAATTAGCACAAATACAATAGGTTTGACATTTTTTGATAATTTTTTCATATTTTCCAAATTGTGATTTTCCGCGAAACATACCTTTAGCAGGCATTTCCATCATTTCATTTGGTAAAATCACTGGAAACCTGCTGCTAATTAAGCTGCGATCTCAGAATTTAGTCGTTCTTCTTTTCGTTTTTTTAATTTAGCAACAAATAGTTCTGAAAATTGGGTGAAATCTCTTGAGGAGATCCCGTCGAGTCCATGTTCACTCGCGCCGTTGTATCCTACATTTATTGACCTTACAGGTATTACAATATAATACCTCAATAAGCAACAATGGAAACTGAGTTTTGTGATTAATTTGGAGGGATGATGATAATGCTACCTGACCTTCTCAAATCCCACGTCGAATGGGGTATGCCTGTCGAGTGATATTATAAACTATCACCCATCCTAAAACGTTTATCACTTTGCATGGTTACTCATAATATATCTTTTGAGGATATATAACCAACACGAGATCGGCCAGGTTCTAAGATTGGTATTGGAGCAGTTCCTCTGCACTTGATGTGTGGTTCGTGGATGAACTAAGTCAATTCCTGATTCGACAATGGCAAAGAGCAGCAAAGAGGGTTTGGAGAAAGACGCTGCTCTCGGTGGGGTTTTAGGATGGCAGGGAGGGTAAAAATGGACAGAACCATCCATTTAATCAGAGAAGAATCACCGAGCGATACCGGCGAACACTGATGAGGGCGCAAGTACTTTAAATGACGAGTTTCTCACAATTCTAGATCACACATTGGATGAGAGAGGCCTTATTAAGTGATATAATTAAGTTAACATCCACTCTACATGGTCACCACGTTGTGTAATCAAACATGTCATAACATGCTTGATGATTCCCTTGCCATCAAGAGCTATGGAGCTAACTTAACTTTCAACTACGTAAAACAAACGCTAGAAAACAGGTGGAGCATGATCTATTAAATGGTAATATACTTCTAAATCTGAAGTATGAATGTGTATAATGGCAGACAGGAGTGCTTATAGACTTATGATGATCCCAAACTAAGGCTCCGTTCCTTAAAAAAAAAAAAGGATGTATTTCTGGAAAATATTTTTCAAAAGTCATATTCCAAGAAAATGACATTGAAACCTAAAAAAGACTAGAAAAAAAAATATTTGCCGCCATTCGGTTTGAAAAAAATCAGATTTGATTTTCCTTCATACACTCTTTTTAATAATTTTCATTTTCATTTTTCATTTTCTTTCCTTTCCTCCTCTTCTTTGGCCAGTCACCTACGTTGGTGATGGTCGGCGACCGGCAGAAGAAGAAAAAGATAAATTGAAAAGGAAATATAAAAAAAATAATTAAAAAGAAATGTAATGGAGTGGAGGGATAATATTTTTCACCTTTCAAAAAGACGAAATCATTTTTCTTTTGAAGTTATAATTTTCATGGGTACAAAATCTTTTTCTTGATTTTTTTTTATTTTTTTGAGCTAGATATCGAAAAATTCAAAAAAAAAATTCTAAAATTCGGTTTTCGCGAAATTCACGGATCCTAAGTAAACGCAAGTCAATTGGAAATGGAATCTTCGATAGGACTCACGTTTGTCGGCATCTGATTCGTTTCATGGACAGAATCATCCTTGGTGGACCACTTTTCCCTGCGTCAACAGCCACCAAAGACCCACTTGAATGGCCATTTTTTTCTTTTCTAGTCGCATAGCGCCGCCTGCGCAGGAGCTTTCGGAATTCACGTGTTGGACTCCCGCAAGGAGAAGTTGATTTTTAGTCCCCATTACAGGACAGGATCCCACACGAACCTTTGAAAAGATATCCATTCAGACAACGAAAAAGAAACAAAGGAAGACAAGATAGCCATGAACACAGTTGCTGAGTGCGGAAAGAACGGACGCAAAGCCCTTTTTTTTTTTTTTTGGTTTCTAGCTCTCTTCTTTCCCTTTCGATCTGAACGTAATTGGATGACTAAAGCTGGACGATTCCACTATTTCCTATCCCCACAGAAAAGATTTGTCTTTTTTCCCGTGTGCTGTGCCGCGAGATTTCTACAAGAACTGGTCAATTTAAACAACTGTCGGTCAACAAGACTTTTTAATCATTTAACCGATAACTTGTTGATGAATTACTGGAAATTTTTGTGAAATTATTGACTCTATTTTGCGGTCTATAAGTTATCGATTTTTCCTTTTTGTTTTCACTGATTTTTTATGTGCCTTTCTCATCATCGCTTTGATTTTATTGGCTTTTATATGAATTTACCGACCTTTATTTGAGTTACTTATTGGCTTGATTTCCGATTAAATCACCTACTAGCTTGGATTATTTTGGATTATCAACCCCTCATTTGACCAAAGAGATAATTATAGCTAAAAGATCAGGAGCGTTAATAGGTCAATCCTGAAGTAGCGCAAAGAATCAAGAGGCAATTAGAGATTCTCGAGTATGTACACACAAATCTTTGAAGACTTTTTTAACACTTTAAACAAGAACCATCCAACATCAATCAAGGAGTCCATGAGGTTTTGAAGGCGATCATTCGGATGAGATCTTTCTTAGGTCTTGAAATTCCAATTTGCATTCTTACAGAATATAAGCTTTCCAGTCAAGCGTGCAAGCTTTTCAACTTTCATTAAGCACATTGTTGATTTTCATGGAGAAGTTCATTGTTGAATTCCAACCAACAAGCAAGTAAGACATCCAAGAACGTAAGTAATCTATTCTGATTTTAATCAAATCCCTTGCAATTTCTTTAGGAATATGCTCACTGAAAATCCTAAAAATTGTCGTGCAAGTTTTAAGACTGAATTGCATTTTTGCAATAAGTTTTAGGATTTCAAGTGCACATATTCCATTTCCTTTCTTGCTTATAATTATTTCTCTACACATTATTCTAGTATGAAAATCTTATGATAGACTTGTCAAAAAAAAAAGTCTTAAACTTATTACATATGTGTCGATTCTGTCATAAACCTTTCAGTTATGACAATTCAGTTCTAAATATTTTTACATTTTGCCAATTGAATAGGCAAAAGAACATTTAGAGTGCCAATATTTGTGCATTGCGTTCACTTTTTTTTTTGTCGGTTCACTTAAATGCCAAATCGAAAAAAAAACGATCACTTAAGTATCAATTCTGACCAAATCGTCCATGTGGCATTTTTTATTAATTTTTTAATAGTACATTAATTTTTTTTAAAAGGGAGTACATGCGGCAAAATAAAAAGGAAAAATTTAAAATAACACATAATATTAAAAAGATTAAAAATAAGCTTCATGAATAAAAATTAAGGGAAAAAGAGAAATCAAACTACGGAAGCCCTCGCTACCGCCACTCCACCAATATGACTAGTTAATTTCTATTGAACTATTATTTTTTATTTACCTTAATTTCTATTAGAGTGTGGTTCATACTGCCCTACGATAGGAAAGCACGCGGGTCCCACTTCATGCTGAGCAGGTAGGGGTTTAGGGGAGCCGCCCTGGTGGGGGTCTCAAGGGGGTAGCGCCCCCTAGACACCATAGGATTTTTTACAATGTAAGCCCATATTTTTCCTTTAGCAGTTTGGGCTTGGGCTCATGAATAGCTGCTACTATATATATATTCTTTTTCTCTTGCAATTGAGGGATGTAACGAGAGGTTTGAGGTGCAAATTATAGTGAAATCCTCTACTGGACGTAGCCCTAATTTAAGGGTGAACTAGGATAAAATCTCGCATCTCGATTTCCTTTTCTTGCTTTACACTTTACTTCGATTTGATTGTGCGCTGAATCCTAACATCTGGTATCAGAGCAAGGTTTGAGGTTAGGATTTTCTTGGTGAAGAGAAATACGAAAAATCGAGTCTTGGGAAGATGTCGGCTGGTCAATCACGAATTGAAGTAGAAAAGTTTGGAGGAAAGGGTTTCGAGTTATAGAAGTTGAAGATGGAGGCTATGCTCGTGGACAGAGATTTGTGGTTCGTGATCAAGCAAGATAAGCCCAAGTTGATTACTAGGGAGAAGGTGACAAAGGAGGAGATTGTGTTCGCATCCAATGAATTGAAGGCGTGGATCAGTAGTGATTAGATGGCACGAAGCCTGATTTGGCTATGTCTCGCTGATAATGTCCTGGTGAACGTGACCTCTGATAAAATGCCAAAGGATCTCTAGACTAAGCTGAGAAGCCTTTATCAGAGTAAATTGCTCGTGAACAGGCTGTTTATGCGGAAACGACTATATAACCTTTGGATAAGTGAAGGTGATTTTTTTTCTGCACACTTAAATGAGTTTAATACTATATGTGGGAAGCTTGCGTCTATTGATGTTAATCTGAATGAGGAAGATAAAGCATGTACATTACTGTGTTCACTGCCAAATTCATGGGAACTTATAATTATTTCAATCGGCACTGGTGTTAGTGTGTTGTCCTTTGAGAATGATGCATTTGCTTTATTAATTGAGGAGATGAGGAGAGCAGGTTCTGATAATGCAACGAATGAGGCTCTTTTTCGTAAGAGGAAGGAACGGTGAAAGATCCAAATCTAGATTTGTTGGCAGGAATAAGCCCAAAGAAAGATCTAAAAGTCGCGATCGATCTGAAATAAAGTGTTAGAAGTGCGAAAAAACTGAACATTTGAAGAAGGATTACAGAAACAAAAGTGTGGGTCCAGAGAAGCGAGATGAGGCGTCATCGTCTAGTACGAAGAACGATGATGACAGTAGTGTAGGAGATATGTATCTTGCTTGAAACTCATCTTAGGTTGATCGTAGTGCGTAGATAATTGATACTGGAGCGTCTTTCCACATGACGCCTCATAAAATTGGTTCTGCTATTACGAGCCACATCAAGGAGGTACTGTGCAGATGAGAGATGATACGACGCTTGATATTGTCGGTCTCGGAAAGGTAAAGCTGAAGATGAGAGATAGGACAGTCAAGAATCTTCCAGATATAATGCATACTCCTGGTCTCACAAGGAACTTATTTCTGTGGGAACTATGGCAAATGTTGGTATTACTTTTACTAGCGACAAGTATTTATGCAAACTAACCCGTGGATCTATAGTGATTGCTATAGGGGAACGATGCGGAAAGCTATGGAAATTATTGGGAAGCACAATTATTAGTGGTGAGAGCTATATCGTGGAACAGGTGGAAGAAGATCCTGCGATGATGTGGCATCAGAAATTGGGTCATACCGGTGAGAAATGGCTGGTGACCCTTACTTCAAAGAAGATGGTGGATGGAATTCCAGGCTTTTCTATAGGTTTCGGATTTTGTGAACATTGTTTACATGGAAAATAGAATCGGGTATCTTTTGAATCCATAAGAGGGAGAGCGAAAGGGATTCTAAATTTATTTCATAGTGACGTCTTCGATCCTACACCTGTAGAATCATTTGGAAAATCAAGATATTATGTTTTTTTTACTGATGATTATTCCAGATATGTGTGGATATATTTCTTGCAGAGAAAAGATGATGTGCTAGAAAAATTTTGTGAGTTCAAAGCTTTGGTGGAAAATCAGTTTGATAGAAAGATTAAAATTTTGCGAACTGACAATGGAGGAGAATTTTGTTCAGCGAAATTTAATCAATTATGTGCAACCAGTGAGATAGTAAGGCAAAAGACAACGCCCTATTCACCTCAGTAGAATGGGGTGGCAAAGAGGCTAAATCGGTCTCTTATGGACAAAGCAAGGAGTATGTTAAGTGGTGCGCTGAGCAGGTGAGTTTTGGGCGGAAGCAGTGGCCACCGCATGCTATCTGAAGAATAGGTCTCCCACGTCAGCTTTGAAGGATCAGACACCATTTAATACACTATTCGGGAAGAAGCCAGACATATCCCATATCAAAGTGTTTGGGTGCGAAGCGTATGTACATGTGCCAAAGGAAAAGAGGAACAAGCTTGAGAGTAAGTCAGAGAAGTTTATCTTCATTGGGTACAAAGATGGTATCAAAGGCTATAAGCTGTGGAATCCTAATACTAAACGTATTATCTACAGCGAGGATGTGGTGTTCAGAGAATCTACCATAAATTAGATTATTTCACAAGCTCCTGAAGAACTACAGACAGTTGAGTTAGAATTTGGTTTACAAGGAAAGACGGAGGTTACACAAGCTGAAACAGAAAATTCAGATTCTGAAGCTAATGAGCCTGATGTGAAGGATGATACAGTAGATTTTGATATTGAGTTTGAAGTTGAAGCATATCCTGAACTGGCCTTAAGGAGGTCCACGTGGCAGAGAAGACCACCTGAGAGGTATACATTATTTGCTAGCAATGAAAATTGTGCTCTGACTATTACAGGTGATGATCCAAATACTGTTAAGGAAGCAAGAAGTGTGGAAGATGCTAAACAGTGGGAGAAAGCCATGAAAGATGAGATGGACTCATTAGATAAAAACAGAACATGGAGTCTAGTGAAACAACCTATAGATCGGAAGGTAATTGGTTGTAAATGGGTGTTTAAGAGGAAGATATCTGCAGATATAGAGATAGAATGATATAAAGCTCATTTGGTTGCTAAGGGATATTCATAAATAGAGGGAGTCGATTATGGTGAGGTTTTTTTTTCTCCTGTTGCTAAATTAAATTTCACAAGACTTGTTTTATCTGTGGCAGCTGCATACAATTTAGAAGTAGAGCAGCTTGATGTAAAAACAACTTTCCTACATGGTGACTTGCAGGAGGATATTTACATGAAGTAACCAGATGGGTTTATGGTCAAAGGAAAAGAAGATTTTGTTTGCAAACTAAACAAGTCTTTGTATGGCTTGAAACAATATCCAAGAATGTGATACTAGAAGTTTGACTTCTATGCTTTGAAGCTTGGCTTTGTTCATTGCGATGCTGATCATTGTGTCTATGCGAAAAGCTTAGATGATAATTTTGTTATTTTAACCTTATATGTTGATGATATGTAGCTAGTTGAGAATAGTATGAGAATGATCAGCACTGTAAAAGGACTATCGGCAAAACAATTTGAGATGAAAGATTTCCGCCCCGGCAAACTTTATCTTGGGTATGCAGATAAAAAGGAAGCATGAGAATGGAAAATTATGGCTAAGTCAAAAGAAGTATGTTGAAAGTGTGTTAAAAAAGTTCAACATGACAGATTGTAAACCTGTAAAGACCCCTATATCCACAAGTTTCAAATTATCAGCGCTCCAGTGCCTCAAGACTAAAGAGAAAGCTGAAGAGATAGCAATAGTTCCATATGCAAGTGCAATTGAGAGCTTAATGTATGCCATGGTGTGTACTCATCCAGATATTGCTCAAGCAGTGAGAGTATTGAGCAAATATATGTCCAATCCGGGGAAAGAGCATTAGATAGCTACAAAAAGGGTACTTCATTATCTTCGCGGTTCATCTGACTTTGAGTTATGTTATGAAGGCAAGAAAAGCTCAAAAGGACAACAAGAATTAGAATTGAAGTGTTTTGTTGATGCTAATTGAGAAGGTAACATTGATAGCAGGAGGTCGACTAGTGGTTATGTTATTTCCTTATTCGATGGAGCTGTAAGTCGGATGAACAAAAGATAGAGCACGGTTGCTTTATCTACTACTGAGGTAGAGTATATGGCTCTTACTCATGCTGCTAAGGAAGTGATCTGGATGCACAGATTGTGTAAAAAGCTTGGATTTACGTAAGGAAAAGTGAAGATTTGGTTTGATAGCCAGAGCAAAAAGTAGAATCCTGCATTTCATGCCAGAACAAAACACATCGATATACAATATTACTTCATTCGAGAGAAAGTAGAACAAAAAGTTATAGTGCTAGAAAAAGTTGACACACAGGTGAATAGTGCAGATTTTTTGACCAAAGCAGTGAGTGCAGAAAAGTTTGAATGATGTACAACTATATTGGGTCTAAAGAAGCATGGGAAGTATTCACCAAGTGGGAGAATGTTAGGGTGTGGTTCATACCGCCCTACGACAGGAAAGTACGTGGATCCATATTTTTCTTTTAGCAGTTTGGGCTTGTGCTCATAAATAACTGCTACTATATATGCTTTTTTTCTTTTGTAATTGAGGGATGTAACGAGAGATATGAGGTGCAAATTATAGTAAAATCCTCTGCTGGACGTAGCCCTAGTTTAAGGATGAACCAAGATAAAATCTCGCATCTCGATGTCCTTTTCTTGCTTTATGCTTTACTTCGATTTGATTGTGCGCCGAATCCTAACAATTTTCAACTTTTCAAATGTACCAACTTTCTTTTAAGAAGTTCTTAATGAGCGAGCGATTACTAACTTTTCTTCGATTGACTCACCAAATAACATTTGCAATTACAACTTCTTTTTGAGTAAGTTACCAATGCTTATTTGGTTTTTATAAATAGGGTTAATGTCCTGAAAAACCCCAAACTAGTACACTAATGATAAATTTACCATGAACTAATTTTTTTACCATAAAAAATCCCAAATTGATATATCTATGATAAAGTTATCCCAAACTAATTTTTTGATCATAAAAAATCTCAAACAGGTATACTTGTGAAAAATTTACCCCAAATTGGTATATTTATAACAAATTTACCTTCTATAAGTTTCTATAAAATTGAGTTAATACCATGAAGACCTTCAAGTTAGTATACCGGTGACGAACGGAGAGTAAAAACCCCAAACTGATAACTCCTCAATTGCCACATGTCATCTAATTCAATAATTTGAAGGTAAAATCTAACGGAAACTAATGTATGCTAAATTTATCATGTTTGTACCAATTTTGGGTAAATTTGTTACATGTGAACCAGTTTGAGATTTTTTGTGGTCAAAAATTAACTTTCGGTAAATTTATCACAGGAATACAAGTTTACAGTTTCTCGTAGTATTGATCCTTATAAATAACCATTTCTCTTCTTTCCGTTAAAAAAGCTTCTTTTGTGGTTTACTAACTTATTAACCTTTCTTACCAATGGCTAATATTTACTAACTATTATGTGAGATCATCGGCCTTTATTTTCGTGACTTGCAAACTTCTCCAATTAAATTATCAACTAGTTTTGTATCACAAACTCTAATTTGAGTTGCTTATTAATAAGTTTGTTAAAGATAAAAAAAAAGGTTGGCAAATAAAAAAAATTGTCGGTATGTAATTTTAATGGGTGTTGGTAACCCAATATTGCGCGTAATTTAATGGGAGAAAAATTGTAAAGTCATGCTAATTTAGGGCGTAGTCTCTAAAAACAGTTAGCAAGTATAACTGATTGCTAGCCGAGGAGAACCTCCAAATTTAGCATGGAAACTCATTCGGCCATCCAACTGCTCAGTACATTAATCTTCTAGTTAGACAGCTCTAATTGATTCACAAGTACAAACCACATAATATTCTGAATACATCCAATAATCACCCGATTCACTCTTTAATTGTAGGCTCCACGTAGAATGTCGAGTTGCTTGTCCTATGATCATACCTATACAATGAGGAAATTTCCAAGAAAGTCTTAAACCTTTTTTTGACCATTTATTAATATAGACCATCTAATTAACTTTGGCAAAAAAAATTGCTAATATGAACGCTGACCATAGGTGGAAGCCGACCTCGTTGAACCTCACCTGGGCAAAGGCTGAGCACCGTTGAGGGTCCCCCTCGACAGATCTGGCTAGGCCAACTCTCACCCTGGCGAAGTCTAGCAAGGTCGCCTTAGCTTGGGCGAGGGTCAGCCTCGCCGAATCTAGCAAGGGGGTGCTCACCCTCTCCCAAGCGAGGCGAGCCCTTGTCGGGGTTAAATAAAAGGGAAGAACAAAGAAAGAAAGAAAATCAATTACACTATTGTCATTTGTAAAAACTATCCACGTCTGTGTTGACTGTGTTACGTAGGAAGGCCAACATCCATGTCAAAAATGTTTAACCGAATTTACTACATTGATAAATCGTTAAAATGTTATGAACTCAATTTGCCAAACTAAGAGGTTTATAATTGAATTAGCACAAATACAATAGATTTATGTCTTTCTTGGCAATTTTTTCACTGTACAATACACGTCTAATCCTTTTGCAAATTGCAATCAAATGGGTTTTAATCAAAATGATTCTGGATTAGGCAATCTAAGTACCTACCCACTTGCCAACCTAGTATCCAATAAGCTCCACTCAAAACAGTCCAAGCGACCAATAGAAACGGTCAAATGTTGATGGCAAACCCCTCAAGCACGTCAGACCGAAAGCTTCAGAAGGTGGACTAAAACTTCTCCTCGTAAAACATGACGGCGGACCGAGGAAAGTGAGAGGAACATGGGGAACGCCAAGTTACGTGATGATGTTGACGTAATTCATGGTACGTGCGTTCGTCCTAATCCTAGGATTCTCTCTACCACTATGGATTATTTTCTTCTGGTATCTATTTTAATTTTTTTTTCCCCAGAAAAGCATGGATTTGATTTTCAACGTCTTCCTCCACAGCAGGGCAAGACCAGACAAAGCAGCCGCCTTCTAGGGTTTGCTCCTTCCTTGTAATATGGTGTGATAACTGCTCAGTTGGACGAGTCTTAGTCCATCAGAGGCATTAAAGAAACATAGACTCACCATATCTGAATCTTGAAATATTTTATAGGAGAAACCTTATCCATTCTTTTCTAAGGTTCATCGTTTTCTTCGACGATATATAGGTAACATAGTCGGTCTCTCGTACTCTGTTTTCCACCCTCTTAGCTTCGTGTTTTCAGTCATGGATGGTCCTGCTCCTCATGAAAAGGGAACGGTAAGTATGGCTTCATTCCTGTGGATCCTCGCTGCAACATGTCAGTCGCAGAAATCTTGTCAGCGGGCGAGACACAACGCCATGTCCATTATGTCCAGATGGACGGTAGATTTGATGAAATTATTAGACGTGTTTCTTGATCTTCTTAAAACCCTTTTGCCGATAATTTCTTCTTCTGTGTGGCACTACTGGGTTTGATTCGTCATATGGTTATCCTTTTGTGAATCTCGACATTTGATCTTATAAACTATATGAATTCAAAGACTGATCAAGTGAATTTTCGGAAAGACGGAGAGAAATTATATATTGTTTGAACGATCTCGTCACATGTAGAATGCAGCATTTCATGTTGAAAACTTCGTATCTTAAATAGGAAATGTCTTCATATACGTTTGGTCAGGTGAAAATGTTTCAAGATGAATTGGAACGATTGAGGAAAGAGAACGAAACTCTCAAAGTCATGGTTGAAGTCATTGGGAGCAAATGCAAGATCCTCGAAACCCGTCTCCAGGAAAGCCATGGTCCTCCATGTCATCACGACTGCAGCAAGAGAGCGAGGGTCGAAGAATTTGCCTTCACTAAATCGTCCAAAATCGTTGTCAAAGTCGACGAGGAGGACAAGAGCTTGGTAAGCCTCTTGGCGAAACCATTTGGCCATTTCTTTGATTATACAGTTTAGCCAAACCTGCGTTAGCAGGTTTCGTAAGTTCAAATATTGACGAGGGTCGTCTCGTCGTGTTCTCTTGTTGCTTAGGTTGTGAGAGATGGATATCAATGGAGAAAATATGGACAGAAGGTCACAAAGGATAATCCGTCACCTCGAGCTTATTACCGGTGCTCCATGGCTCCGGGGTGCCCTGTCAAGAAGAAGGTATAACCCATGTTCACTTGATAACTTCGTCTCTAAAACTGTTAATTAATCGGATCTCTTTTCCTTAAGACACTTATTTCTTAACCATGGTGCAAAAATAGATAGAATTCACACTCTTTCCTGATGGTACCTAATTACTTGTTATTTCTTAGATTAACATGTGATCGACTGAGTTTATCAGAAGAATTAGCTCCCTCGAACTTTCATGGGAATGTTCTAAATAAAACTTCATCTCAAACTCATGCATCCCCAAGATTATAATTCCTCCACATTGGATTCCTACCTGAATAAGGATAATATTTGCACGGACCTTTATCTCGGGCGATTCTTGGTGGATATTTATAGGTGCAAAGGAGCGCAGAAGACAGGACTCTTGTCGTTGCGACCTACGATGGACAACACAACCATGGGACCGTCGATGCCGTCAACCGTGATCAGCTTCCCTTACGCTCGAACCCTTCACCAAAAGGTCAGCTAGTAAATCCCAATTTTACGCTAATGCCCCCAATGCCGCCAAGCTCCATACAACAGCCGATCACTCTCGATCTCAGTCTCTCCAGAAGCACTTTTCCTCAGAACCCCAAGCCCTCTTATTTAAACAAGAATCTCAGCTTTGGCAACAGAAGCAGCGATTGCGGCAAGATCGAAGAGTATGCAGCTTCTTTAATTAGTGACCCAAAATTCACCGAAGCTCTAGCTCTTACAGTTGCCCGTACGCTAAACAAATGAGTTGGATGATGTGATGATTCAGAGAAATTCATTAGAAGCGTCATTGTTCTCCTTGGTTGTAGAATTTACTAGAGTAAGTTTGTGGACATTTTCTTTGCCAAGTAGCTTTGATTTGTATTCGAGTTATGACGGATAGTTTTTTTTTTTTTGGGTCGAATGATGGATCAAATAGTTCAGGCATCGCTGTTCTGCAGTTACTCCTTACAGTTGACAACATATATACTTTTTAATTACTCCTCTGTCCTTTTCCTTCTTGTCGTGAGTAATGTTTGGTAATCTTGTATGGACGAAAGCACGAAAATAATAAATATCAGTTATTCTAGGGTCATCAAGCAATAAATTCTGTATGCTTATTGTTAGAATATCAATCGCTATCCATGATCAATGTAATCAATTTAGGTCAAAAAAACAACGATAAATAAACGCGTACCTGCTTGCGCCATGATCTCGAAGTTATACGCGGAAGCCAAGATCTTCATTACGATGTTACGTGGAGCGAAATCTGCGATAGACGACAAAACTATGCCCTAGGTCTTCCTCTCCCTCCTCACGCGACGGCCGATGAAACTGTCGTTATATTTTTCGTAAGTGGGAGAAAGAATCTAGCGCTGATAATATAACAGTGATGGGCCCTTCCATCACGGGCTCACATCAACACACGGGTCTACACCTTACGCCGTCCAACTCACATCAACAATAAGATTGAGATACACAAAAGCCCAATAAACGATCACCCAAACATTAACGGGCTATCATGCAATGTCTCGAATACATAATAATTGATTATAGCCCAATAGGAATTTTATAAAATAAAATAAAATAATAAAAGTAAAAATAAAATTCCAACATTCTCCCACTTGGGCTATGATCAATTGTAAAAGTTTAAAAGAAAAATTTACTTTCAAAATGACTCTCAGGCTGTACACAAATATAGCCATAATAAAAAATACAATCTTCGAGACAACATCTCAAAACAACCCTGACTATCAAAATTACTAATACCGAACCATAGCCATCGTCACATCATTAAACGATATTGGACAACTATGATCACAAGCACTAGCAACTCTAACGTCAATGGGTCAATGTGGCGGTGTAGCCGAAAATAACATCCCTAAATGGTGATCTCAATGATGTTATCTTTCGGTCGGTCCTTTACCATTTTCCTGTAACCTTGATACTTCATAGAAGTCAGGAAAATCCCTCTGTAACCTTTATATTTCATTGAAGTTAGAGAAAACTCTCTGTAACCTGAATACCTCAGAGAAATCAGAGTATCCATCCGTAACCTTAATGCTTCAAAGAAGCCGGATGAAAACAATTGGCACTAATGCCCCGCATGTCTCAAAACATAACCTCGCGAGAACCTTTATGGTGTCATCAGAGACATACAAATTTGACATAACCGTCATGCTCAAGATAAACACCGGATCCTGAGTCTTTCAATCATGTGCACATGTAATACAATAACAGATAGAAATAACTGATGATCATCATATATAAATACTGAAACAATCACATGTCTCAATCAAAAACAACAAATAACTGTCTCATAAAAATAAGACAACACAGACTCCCACTAACCAAGTACATCAAAAGACTCTACCACCCCCATATTAGCTACATGAGCCCGAAAAATCCCAGGTGGTAACCCCTTGGTTAAAGGATCTGCAATCATCGCATCAGTGCAGATGTGCTCAATCTCAATATCCCCTTTCTTCACAAAATCCCTGACTGCGAGATATTTAATCTCTATATGCTTTGAACTACTTGAACTCTTGTTATTCTTCGAAAAAGATACAGCTGCACTGTTGTCACAATATATCTTCAGTGGTCTACATATAGAATCAATAATTACAAGCCCTGAAATAAAATTTCTCAGCCAAACCGCTTGCATTACTGCCCCATAACATGCTACAAACTCTGCTTGCATAGTAGAAGAAGCAGTCAGAGTTTGTTTCACACTCTTCCAAAAACTGCACCTCCAGCAATCATGAAAATAAATCCCGAAGTAGATTTTCTGTCATCCGGACATGTCCCAAAATCAGAGTCAGAAAAACCAACTACTTCAAGATTGTCCGATCGCCTGTACACAAGCATAAAATCCTGTGTCCCCTTCAAGTACCTCATAACCTTCTTGGCAGCCACCTAGTGATCTGGACCTGAATTAGACTGATATCTGCCAAAAACACTCACTGCAAAAGCAATGTCCGGCCTACTGCATACATGTGCATACATCAAACTGCCGACAACACTAGCATAAGGTATATTCTCCATTGACTTTTTCTCAAAGTCATTCTTGGGACACTGTCTTTTACTAAATTTATCCCCTTTATGTACTGGCGCAACACTAGGCTTACAACTCTCCATCTCAAAATGCTTAAGCACACGATCAATGTATGCTCTCTGTGAGTGTTCTAACAACCCACGAGATCTATCTCGATGTATGTCTATCTCGAGAACAAAAGACGCATCCCCAAGATCCTTCATATCGAAAGACCTTGTCAACATTACTTTACTTTCATGCAGCAAATTAATGTCATTGCTAGTAAGGAAGATGTCATCAACATACAAGACTAGAAAAATATACCTTCTCCCACTGGTCTTCAGGTAGATACAATGATCCACCTGATTTTCAACAAAACCCATAGAAGTCACTACCTCATCAAACTTCAAATACCACTGACGAGAAACCTGCTTCAAATCATAAATAGACTTCTTGAGTTTACAAACCATGTTCTCCCTACCAGTCTCTTCAAAACCCTCTGGTTGCATCATATACACATCCTCATCCAAATTACCATTCAGAAAAGCAGTCTTAACATCCATCTGATGAAGCTCAAGATCATAATGTGCAACCAAGGCCATAATAATGCGAAAAGCGTCCTTAGAAGAAACAGGAGAAAATGTCTTAGTATAATCAATACCTGGCTGCTGAGCAAAACCTTTTGCTACTAACCTCGCCTTATAGCGATCAACTTTTCCATTGACATCCCGCTTTGTTTTGAACACGCATTTACACCCAACTGGTTGATGACCATCAGGTAAATTCACATGCTCCCACATACCATTTTGTGACATCGAATGCATTTCATCTCTCATAGCCTCAAACCATTTATCTACATGGGAAATAGCAACAGCCTCTTGATAACTTATAGGATCTACTAAAATAGAATCAGACTCCCCAAGATAAACAACATAATCATCACCAATAGTTGGTCTCCTCTATCTAACAGACCTCCTAACAAGAATCTCATGTGAAGTATCTTGAAAAGAAGACCCAGGTTGTGCTGAAGTACCATCAATAACAGGATGTTCAACAATGATGTCATCGGGCACAGTAGATGTATCCATACGTGGGACAATGGAAGGAAATAACACCCTCTCGTTCTGCTCAAAAGTGTTAGTAACATCAACATCAGCAACATCAAACTCCAAGAATTTAGCATTTGCGGAGTCGATCACCGTCCTCCCACGATTGAGACAATAAAACCTATACCCTTTAGACCTATCAGGATACCCAATGAAAAAGCAACGAGTAGTCTTTGAATCAATTTTACTCACCGTGGGATTAAAAATTTTCACCTCAGTAGGACACCCCCACACAAGAAAATGTCTAAGGCTAGGTTTACGATCAGTCCACATTTCAAAAGGTGTTTTAGGCACAGATTTAGAAGGAACACGGTTAAGGATATACAAGGCAGTTCTAAGCGCTTCACCCCACAAAAACTTGGTAGGTTAAACCTACTCATCATGCTTCTCATCATGTCCATAAGGGTGCGATTCCGCCTTTCGGCCACGCCATTCTATTCAGGCGTATAAGGCATGGTATACTGTGGAGCAATCCCACATTCCTACAAGTACTTGGCAAACGGCCCCATTTGCTGCCCGGACCCCTCATGTCTACCATAGTACTCACCTCCACGATCAGATCTTACTACCTTTATGACTTTCTCTAACTGCTTCTCAACCTCAGTTTTAAAAAGTTTGAATTTGTCGAGAGCTTCTGACTTCTCTTTAATGAAATAAAGATAGCTATACCGAGAAAAGTCGTCTATAAATGTTATAAAATATTTATTTCCACACAAGGTAGTAGAATAAGGTCATGAAATGTTGGTGTGAATGATTTCTAGAAACTCTGAGCTACGAGTAGACCCTTTCTTTTTAGATTTTGTAAATTTGCCTCTAATGCAGTCAACATAAGTCTCCATGTCACCAAAATCAAGAGAAGGTAAAATGTTATTTTCGACTAACCTTTGAATTCTTTCTCTTGATATGTGACCTAAACGTTTATGCAATAAGGGACAAGAATTTTCAGCACACAAGAATCTCTTAGAAACACTGGACTCAACAGCAAAACTTTGATGTGAAGTAGGAGATAGAAGCAATTGAAATAAGCCATTGTTCAAAATGCCTGAACCTACAACTTTGGAGTTCAAAGATAACTGAATAGAAGCATTATGGAAGAGAAGGACATATCCATCATGGTTTAAAACAGAAATGGAGATCAAGTTTCTCCTAAAACTGGGAACATAGAAAACATTTCTTAGTTGGAGTACATGTCCCGATTCTAACATAAGCCTAAAAACTCCTATGGACTCCACTTCAACTTCGACGTTGTTTCCTACTTTAAGCTTCGACTCCGTTTTACTTGGTTTCCTTACGCTCCTGAACCCCTGCAATGTCATAGTAACATGTACAGAAGCACCACTATCAATCTACCAGGAGTTAGGTGAGACATCAACTAAATTGGATTCGAAACAGACATAGGCTAATGAATTACCCCCAGATTTATTTTGCTCTTTGCGAGCCTTTAATTTGAAGCAATCTTTCTTTAGATGCCCAGTTTTTTGACAGTAGAAACACTTGACATCTCTCATAAAAAGCAGCTTTGGGACCTCCCTCACTCTGATCATGACCATGCCTCTTGAAGCCCTTAACATTCTTAGAAGCACCGGGGTGAAAACGCTTAGTAACCTTCTTACTCTTACCATAAACAAGTCTAGGGGCAGACACAAGAAAAGCACTCTCACTCTTCTCTCTTTTAAGTTTCTCCTCCTCCGCCATACACTTATTAATTAGATCATTTACAGACCAACTCTCGTTTTGGGAAATGAAAGCAGTTTTGATTTGAGAGAAATTTGGAGGTAAGGAATTGAGAGCATGAAGAATAATGAACTTATCTGGGAGAGGAATCTCAAGGGTTTTGAGCTTAGACTGGATATGGACCATCTGCAGAATATAATCTCTCACACCTCCCACATTATCATAAGACATACTCGTCAACTTCTTCAGAAAGACACTTGATTCAGCCATATTTGGTACCAGGTACCTTTCACCCAAGGCTGTGAGCAACTCCCTGGCAGTAGCGGTCTCGAGTAAACCGCTCAGCAAGTGTTCTGAAATAGATCTCCTCATGGCTAGAAGGCTCATATAATTTAAGTGTTCCCACTTAGCAAAATGCTCCCTTTGTACGGGAGCACTAGCCTCCGTAAGTGGAGCGGGGCGATGCACACCCAATGCAAGATCCAAATTAACATATCCCAGGGCATACAAAAGATCATCCTTCCACTTCTTATAATTAGATTCATTTAGGACCTCAACAGCACCAACACCACCGTTGTTCAAAGCAAGAGTGACTGAAAAATAATGCAACAATTAATAAGTAAGCAAAATACAATAGTCAATAACATAGACTATCATCTTTACCCAAAAAAAATAACATAGACTATCAACGAGAAAATCTCATACAACACCAAATGCAGAAAATCCAACACCTTTGGGCAGAAGGACCCCACACTAGCACAGTCAAGACTGTCAAACACCCTCAACAAGTCCGAGAAAATTTCACCTATCACTTCAAGTGAGCCGCTTTGGCGGCCAAACACCCAAAGCACAAATGTTAGACCTCTCACTTATTGAGAACACATGCAATTGCGAGAAAACTTTAGCTGTCAGTCTAGCAGGGCCACTTTGGCAGCCAAGCAACCAAAGCACAAGTCCAAAGTGACTCACCTTGAATGCACATGCCCGCAAGGTACCACATTTGTCACTGTAAATGGGCTACTTTGGTAGCCAAACACTCACAGCACAAATATGAAGTGACCCCACATGCTTACTCTGATTGATCAAAATAACTTTGTTGCTCCAGTCACTAAAACGACGGACAATATTTCTTCTCTTTTTCACAGGAGATCGTAAACAAGCATTTAATTCAAGGTGCTATCATCATATCAATATACCCTTTTGCCCACTGTCCGCCAACATTAGGCATTAAAGTATTTTGAGGACAGTCCAAACCATTTCCTATTTTCAAGGAATGAATGTCCACTTCACTAGCTTCTTATTCCTTTGAGAGAAACGTGAAAATAGTAACATCATTATGGATGAATAATCCAAGACACTAAAATGTGATGGCTTTTGTGGAAAGATGGGATAGAGTAGATCTTGTGAGGTATCGATCTAATGCAAATAGTTATCTAGTGAAGATATCAGAAGATCCTAATTGAATGGAGAACTTCAAATGCACTATTAAATATGATTTAACAACTGTATCGATGCAAAATTAAAGCACCGTATAGTAGCTAATAAATTTCTTCATTGCAAATACAAAATGCTGAAAAGAATTCTTTAGATTTTATGAAAACTTTGTAATAGCAGTAGGACGTTCATAATTGCACAAGTGGACTACCTAGATTAATAAGAACATGAAGGGTTAACTGCCAAACACGGGAAAAGCGAAAAAGAAACAACTAAGTGGCTTCACCGTGTCACTGTCAATCCTATTAACATCCAATGCGCAATGATTGGAAAAACTTAACAATTTCAATGCAACAAATACCCATCTTCGCAATAGCTATCTACCACAACTGGAAAAAAGAAATTCGTAAGAATCGAAGCACAGTGAGAAACCCCACAACCCGAACCCTAATTGCGGCTCTGGTTCTCAAAATCCGAAGTGGAGATGCTCGCAAAAAAAAAGAAAACTGGGTAGCAATCAGTGAAACAAACCCACGCGAGGACCACGAGAATTTCAACAAGGAGTTCAACCAAACATAAATTGATCCTAAATCGAAATACGTCTGCTCTAATACCACATGTTAGAATATCAATCGCTATCCAGGATCAACGTAATCGATTTAGGTCAAGAAAACAACGATAAATAAACGCATACTTGCTTGCGCCATGATTTCGAAGTTATACGCGGAAATTGAGATCTTCAATACGATGTCACGTGGAGCGAAATCTGCTAAAAACGACAAAACTGTGCCCTAGTTCTTTCTCTCGCTCCTCATGCGACGACCGATGGTACTGTCGTTATGTTTTTCATAAGTGGGAAATGGGACCTAGCGCTGATAATATAACAGTGATAGACCCTTCCATTACGGGCTCACATCAGCACACGGGCCTACACCTTATGCCGTCCAACCCACATCAACAATAAAACTGAGATATGCAAAAGCCCAATAAACAATCACCCAAACATCGAGCTATCATGCATTGTCTCGAATACATAATAATTGATTATAGCCCAATAGGAATTTTATAAAATAAAATAAAATAATAAAAGTAAAAATAAAATTCCAACATTCTCCCACTTGGGCTATGATCAATTACAAAAGTTTAAAAATTTACTTTCAAAATGACTTTATGTTGTCCATTGATGGATGCCGTTTCCCCAGCAAGTGAAGGAACCACTTCTCTCATGGGGCCAAACTGATTCTGCCTTCAACCTCAGAATTTAGCCTAAATTTCTATTTTTATCCGTTGAACAATGATAGCATATCGTTGAGCAACAGAGCATGATAACTCAAAAGCATGATTTAATGATCGCATGCAGTAAACTTTTCGAAATTTCTAAAATTTATAGTCATTTCTTCAAGGGAAAAAGCCACAAAAAATTCTAAACAATGTCCACCGCGACAAATTTACTCCAAATTTTTTTGGTGACACAAAAAATCCCAAATTTATATCCATGTGAGATATTTATCCTGAACTTTTACTAGTATAACACATTGGCCCAAACAAAAAATCCTAAACTTGTATCTGTACGACAAATTTATCTCAAAATTTTGGGGGAATATGTCATGGGCCCACAAGTTTTTGATATCTAGTGTCTAAAAAAAAAGGATAGTGGGATTTTTGGTGTAAAAAAAAAAGTTTGGAGTACATGTGTCACACGAGTAAAAATTTAGGATTTTTGATGTCACAAAAAATGGTTTTGGATGAAAGTATCACAGTGGACATATCACATAGTTTAGATTTTCGGAAGTGGTTTTTTTCCTTTCTTTAAATAACTGAAATCAAATCACATTTTCCTTTATAATTTTTTTCTATTTATGCGCACAAATATAAGCATGTTTTTTTTTGTATTTAATTACATAGAATGCAATGATACTGCTATGTGTGCACTTTAATCCATTGATTAAATTATTAACTCAGTTACTAGATTGTAGACACATCAATGACACTATCCAATGAGACATAACTTATGGTCGCCGGTGAATATATTAATAACTAATGAAGCGTATCATTTAAGAGATATTTCTATAACATCATGTCTGTTGGAAGAATTTACGGTCTATAGACAATCCTAAGCACTGCATGATTTTACCACATAGATCTCAGTCATCGAGTTAAAGCAGGTAAGAAGAATAGACAGCATGCTTTGATTCATCATTCATGTCCTTTTTCAGTTAAAATCTTGAATATAGCTTTCTTAAACCATTGTTGAACTCGGCCAAGCTTGAGCTCTAATGGACTCAAGTTATATTCGACCGAGGACATCCTTTGAATTCAATTTAAGACTACAGACATCATTCGAGGATGAATTGGACATTGCCATATCGAATTTAAAAAGATGGCGTTTCAATTTCAAAAATTCAATCTTTTTTCTTTCTCTCCATTTGTCTCCATCATATGATGTCATAAACGAAATTAAATAACACATGCATACTCCCACAATCACGAGAATAATAATAACCATTAAAGCACAAAAATATTTCCCCCACGATTTATCATTAACTACTATTCATGAATGTTTCTATGAGAAGCTTCCCTTTTTGTCTTTTTGTCCAGTTTTTATGGCATTTATTTTTTATTTGTTTGGCGACATGAATGCCAGCAACAATCCCAAAGAGAGATTCGCGGATTCCAATGATAACAATTCTTGGGTGGCGGTAAAAATCTCAACTTTATTTTCAAAAAGAAGGGAAAAGAAATCGAGAAGAACATTCCCTCCCTTTTTCGCTCTTTCCCTTGCCATTTGAAAGAAAGTGGCTGCGCAACTTCTTCTCTGTCACCGTTCCCATTTATGGTGCTGCATTAATTTCCTTGCTCTGCATTCTCTGATCTTTTATGACCCACATGGAGCGAGTTCTTGAAGGATTTGCCTCCGCCAAGGGGCATAAAGGCTTTGGTCGCCGAATGCGAGTCGCCGATTTTCTACTGCTCGAGGAAGACGAGGACGAGGACGAGAGAGAGAGTGGTGTGGACGCCGAATTCGAGATGAGCAGTCTCCGGCGGCAGGATGAAGTGGTGTCTTGTGGGTTCGAGTGTCCGTCGCCGCGTCGGGCGATTTCGAGGTGGTTCAGACGGCGCAAGGAGAGAAAGGGTGTGGTGGGGCAGACTCGAGAGGAAGAAGAGAGGGAACTTGGCGACGGGCGGGGGAGTTTGAGCGTTTCGGGGATAAGGACGAAGGTTGAGGATGGTTCATCGCACACGGTCAATGGGAAGGATGAGTCAGGTGACGATCGATAACTATTTCAAGTTCTAAGCTTTTCGCTGTGAAAACGTGGTTATCAATGCTAAATTTCCCGAATGTGGACGATCTCTCAGATATTTGATTGTTTGCAAGTGACTTATGTCATGTTTGGTTTGAGGGAAATGGGATGGTATCAGAATTGGACTTGTTTTTGATGACATGCGTTCGTTGATTACAACGCTACGGTCAAAATGTAACCGTTTCATTTGGAAGATTTTTTACTTGTACGGGTTGACTTACCCCTTAATCCTCTTGATGTGTTGTAGAATTTAGGCCAAATCTGAAAAAAAGAAAAATAGAATTTTGTATGAACATTTAACTGGTTGGAAACCAAAGCCCTGTTTTTGCATTTAGTTGTGATGTAGATGGTTCAGGAAAAACGAAATCAATGGCATTAGTGCGATGACAGCCTGAGGTCATGAACGATATTGCAGGGTTCCCAGCCTTTTTTGTAACACTGGTTAAGTGTTAAGTCAAAACCTCATGATGTACAATGCCGGCTTCTTATTAGAGGTTGTCTCGCGATTGTGATCTTGAATCTTCATTCGTGGAAAGCGTTATGTACTTGGCACGTACTTCAGTTCTTTTCATGCAGCTGGTTGAACCAATATAAGTTAAACAGGATGAGGATTGGTGGTGTGGACAATTGAGCCAACAGAATTGTTATGCCTGTAATTTCTGAAGGTTTTATGCGTTGTGCATTGTTTTATCCAACTAATCCCAAACAGGGAAGCCAGGACTTGAAGGTTTTGGGGCTAGAAGCTGTATGCTGAGGTTGGACTGGGTGTATCCGACATTAATTTATCCTTTTAAACTTTATAAAGTGTACCAGCCATGCCCATATGGACAAAAACTGGTTACCAGAGTAGGAATATGTCCTCTTTCAGCAATTTGATTCACCATACTAGCCTAGGGATGTGCATGTTAGTGGAACTGGAATAACTTGCCTATTCACATCAAACGCCCCAGTTGAGACATAATAAGTGATAAGCAACATCCTCCATACTCTCCCATGAAAATATTCCCTGCTTTCATCACTGTTAAATGAAGGATTCACTAAATGAGTGATTGATGATGATTGATGATTGCGTGCTCCTCTATCCAGGACAACATAGGAAAGAGAATATGTTCAACCTGGGAGCTGCAGGGAGTCTATTATATCTGATTGCTGCGAGTAAGAATGAACTCAACAAAATGGAGGATTTGCGGAAAGAAATGGAACTTCTTCTTCAGAATGTCAAAGAAAAAGTACGGAGGAAAGACTCTTCTTGTGAACCATCTGAGTCCACGGAGAGTGTTGCCTCTTGTTTGACTGATA
This sequence comes from Psidium guajava, assembly GCA_016432845.1. Taxonomy (NCBI): domain Eukaryota; kingdom Viridiplantae; phylum Streptophyta; class Magnoliopsida; order Myrtales; family Myrtaceae; genus Psidium; species Psidium guajava. The sequence goes on along the minus strand of CM028229.1, from coordinate 30,277,237 downwards.
TAAAAGAAGTCTTCAGCTGCGGCAGCCACCTTTTGGAGCAATCCCATAGAACACCATCTCTTTTGCTAGAACAACGTAGACATATGCAGTCAAATCAGTCCAGTGGATGTGAGTCTAAACAAGAACCTGTGGGGGGGATTGAAGTACTGGAAGCAGAATTAGAAGCTGAGTTAGAGCGCTTGCAGCTTCAGTTGGATGCTGAAACTTCTTGCAAGCAATCATATGAAGAAATGTTAAAGGTAAGTTTCTATGCCTACTGATTTTTTGTGTGATTTCCAGATGTAGGGGGGCTCCCTGAGGAACACTAAGTTTCCTTTGACGCTTGCCAGTGCATGGAATTGCTTGCAGAATTTTGTGCATTCTCACTGTCAAAACAACAATAATGTCTCAGTTGTTTTGGATGTCTTGGAAATGAAAACCACTCTCCATTGAAGTTTCCTTCACTTGTTCCGTGGAAGGCAGGCATAAGAGCAATCATCTAGATCAATTCCATTTGTGCATGCATTAGTGTTTGGCATATGCTGCAGCAGAGTCTCCACATCTGAAGGTTCTAAGCGGAGCGAAGTTTCTGAGCTTTCTGTTTATTCTAATTCTGCATGCTTCACAGTTTGTCCTTCATTTGGTCAATTGAACTCCACATGGCAGTCAGATTTTTACTTCATTTGCATTCCTGATTTTTCATTTCCGCCCTTTGCTACCTGCTTGTCTGTTCAAGCCTTTTAAATGCCAAAAGGTTTTGCTCTTTATCAGAGTAAAGAGAACCAGTTATAGGCATCAGCTTCTGCCATATTTTGGGTTGGTTATCTGCTAATTATATATACATCACTGAACTCCTGTCCTGTTTCCAACCTCCTTGTCAATCCACATACTCAGTCTCTTGGTGCTATTGTGAAGGGGAAAGAGACGAGGAAAATAAATGTATCTTACTGGCTATTATGTGCACTGCAGGGCTTAATGTTTTCTACAAAGAATGTTAGTCAATTCTATAGTCGTTCTTTGTGGTAACTCGATTTTTGTGAGCAAAAATGTTCTTCCGTGTGTCCGTAGAAGGGTGGGAATGGAAACTGCCAAAGGATTTTGAAACAAATGTGAATTTATGCAGTGTTTGCTCTCTGATTTTCCGCTTTCTTGCTGTCTTCTCATTTCTGTGAAATATGATTGCTTTCTCTGTCCCTGGACATGAAGAAGGAACTCCAGAATCCAGAGAGTTCAGTGCTCTGCTCGCGTACGCCTTTTCATGAGTCTGAAAAAAGCTTTCTCTAATGCATTTGTTGCTGTTATAGTTGAACCTTCGGCTCAGGGCCATTGACGGGGCACAATGTCTGCAGTTCTCTCTTGTTTCATTGGTTATGTTTGTGCCTTTGAAGTACGTTCTTTTCTCATTCGGCTGTCGAAACAAAAGTCATGCAAGGATCTGCTCCAAGTGTGACCCCTTTATGGCATAAATTTTAGCTACCTGCACTTGTTTGAGTTTGGTTGATGATTATCTCTTCGTCTGAAATGCTAGAGCTTATGATCTATATACTCGTTGTAGCAGATTGTACCCAAAGAGTCTGCTTCAGGAAGAAGTCGGAGCACGAGTTTTGGCGAAGTAATGAACCCCGAAGATGAAGCGACTGAAGTTCAGGGCGGAGTTCCCCCAATCGAACTTGAGAGGAGGTTGCATGAACTGCTGGAAACAAGACAGCAAGAACGAATCAAAGAGCTCGAAGCATCTTTAGAGCGTTTGGAGCACAAGCTATCTGAGAAAGAGAGAGAAATCTCGTGGTGGAAAGACGCTGCCCTTCTTCTGTCACAGCATGTGTCTGAACCTTTTCATGGTGGTCTAACCAACAATGGAACTTTGATATGTTGAACTCACCAACTGTGAAATTGATTTCAATGGTGTGCAGCTTTTCTTTTCCTTTTCTTGTCCTGTCTGAGACAGATAAAGGAATGTTATAATCAGTTATACAGCTTGAATTTACTCCAACTCAAATACTTTCAAATTCATTTATACTTTTAATTTATTAATTTGAGATGAGACTCCCATGTGCATGAGCCTGATTTACCAGTTGGTAGTTTTGGTAAACACATTGGTGTCAAAATAGTTTTTGACATGTGTAATATTTGGGATTATTCTCCATTTGGACATGCAAAAAGCAAGTTTACTAAAGTACACATATAATAGAAAGAAGATCTGGAATATTATTAGTTTTTTCGACGAATTTATTCTATGTTCATTTTAGAGTGTATGGATTTCAGTGTCATATTCTCTAAACTCGAGACTTTTCTGTCCTCATCCATTATTTATTTTCTATTTGATATATAAGATTGAAAGCACGATCTATCAAACAATAACGCTCATGGAAGTTTTTCGCATCTCTTCTTTTTAGACCAACTTCATATTCAGGTTATACCCGCACTTCTTTGTTAAAGGGATATGCTTTACATGACAAAAGCTACACAATGAGAACATGCTGATTTCAAAAGAGGGATGTAAGAGTAAATGAACTATTCTTATGTATGTTTGAAATTCGGCTGAATTAAATAATCTATACCATTTACTTCAATCTTCGTAAAATATTTTTAGATGAATTAATGAACTATAACATTTAATTATGAATATTTAATTTTCAAGAATAGATTCAGTTGATTACCCATATTTTATTTACAGATATGTTAAAGATATTTTATCTAGACTTTTCTCAATAAAAATGGAGTTTCATGATTACAAATTAATAAACCAACATCAATCAATGACTATGAGGCATGTGTCAAGAATTGCCATGTGGTGATCATTATATAAACATTGTCCCGATTGTCGATGTAAGTATTTTGTGATATGTATCGATACTTTTACACGTTATTTATATATGTGTTAGCATATAATTGTTGTCACTTATGATGTTGATTATGTTGTAACTTATTTTATTTCCACAAATGTGTTGGACCTATATATGTCCATAAATACTTTTTTTTTTGTAAAGTTCCACATATAAAAAATTGGAAAATGCTTAAAGTTAAACGTAGCAACATGGAAGTTTATACAATTAGAATTTAGGAAGAGTGCATACATGATAGAAACATTAGAAAAGTTGAGTTGTATACATATCACAAAGGTCAGCTCAGTTTTTTTAACAACTAAGCTAAAACTCAGAACTATTTTTACTATCCTTATTTGATGATAAATTTGATGATAAACGGATTCAAATATAAGAGTCAACACATGAATAAAATCACAATAGATCACTCATTTCCAATAATATATTAAACTGAATATAATATTAAATTAATAGAAAAAAGCCATATTTAAGATATCTATTATGACATCCTGAAATTTTTCATATTAGAAATAAATAGAAAATAGAAGAATTTCTTTTGACTTGTTCTTTAAGACACCTAGAATTTTAGAGGAAGCCATCTCCTAGATTCTCGAGAAAATCATCTGATAACGTTTAAAGGAAGCTATTCCTAAGTTTTTCGAGGAGGCTATTACATGACTTGTTTAAGAAGTTTTCTAGAAAATTTTGTATTAGAAAACATGACATAGTAATATTTTTTGAATTAATATATAAGTCAATGCTAAGTCAATTAAGAACATATAAGTCAACTGCAAGTCAATTTGCTAACGGATAATGATGATGTTGCTTTCAAGTAATCAATGAAAGGAAAAAAATAATGTCATTTTTAAGTATTTAATGATAGGATAAGATCAATGTCGATTTCAAGTAATTAATAATAGGATAAGATCAACATCGCCTTCAAGAATTAATGGTAAGGGATAAGCAATAAGTCATTATCAAATTAAATACATGAGATAATGATGCATATCCACCATACAAGTGGACAGTAGATTACCAATAAGTGGCTAATCTAAGACCCTAAGATACCTAAAGTTTGAGGTGGACCAATGAGGAAGAGAAAGGTTAATAAATCCTAGAACAAAGCTTGGTAGACCAATCATAAAAAGATAATGATGAATTGACTAAGACTTGTGATAAAATAGAATTGACGAAGACTTTGGGAAGAGTATGGAGGGGCGGAGTAACCATAGCCAAAAGTAACCTTTCAAATTTTGATTGTGTATATTTTAAAGGACGTTAGTCAAAATTGTATGATATTATGATCCATATAAGCATAAAATAAGTATGTTTATAAATATTTTGGAAGCTGCTATGTCTATTAAATTAGGTTGGCTACTAATGTTTCGCACAAATAGAGAATAAAGATTGGCAGAAAATAGTAAATAAATGAAACAGAGGTAAAATAACATGATATAGTTCCTGGGTTGTTACATATGCAGTTGACGAATTTTTCTTTTGCTTAAATTGAGTGATTCTTTGTTTATTTCAATAATTTAACATACTAAACTAAAATAAGTTCACTTTTTAGTTACCATTGATTTATGTTTATAATACCTTAGGCTTTTTTTTTTAAATGGAAAATGACACCACCAATGGTCCCTGAAATTTAGTTCAATGTGCAACTTCGTCCATGGACTTTTAAATTATCTAATGTAGTCCATGAAATTTAACTCAATGTGTATTTTTTTTTTCCAAATTTTTAATTTATTTAATGTGATCTTTGAACTGTTGGTAAATGTTTAATATAATTTCTAGACTATGTGAAAATGACACAAACGGAAGGATTACATTGAACCCTTACCAATCATTCTTGGATTATACTAAACAATTTAAAAGTCAAATAACGAAATTGCATATTTGAAAAATTCAGTAAGGGCTTGTTTGATAACGTTTCTATTCTTCTATTCATGTTCTCCAAAATAAAAAAGGATTAGAAACATATTTGGTAACGCAAATGATTCTGATTCTACTCCTCAGAACAGTTTTAGACAAAAAGAAACAAAAAAAAAGTTGTTTCTCTAAAAAAAGAACATTTTTTAGAATCATAAAAAAGAACAAAGTCTTAGTTCTTTTAAAAATATTAAGTCAACGTAAACTTCTGAACTTAAAAAAAAAATTAAAATTAGATTTGAAAATTTACTAACTACTAATTTTTTAAACACATTTTTTAAATTAAATTTAAAAATAAGCTTTAAAATTTAACCAAAAAAGTTAAACTTTTTAAAATAGGGGGGAAATTGAAAATATAAAAACAAATTAAAAAAATTAAAAATTAAAAAATGAGGGGAATTTTAAAATATGCAATTTTTTTAAAAGTGAAAAATTTTAAAATTTTAAAAAAATGAAAAAAGATGAAATATTAAAAAAAAGAATTCTCACCACTTGGTTATTTTCGGGGATAAAAATCTTGTATAGTTACCAAACGCGTTTTTGTTCGGGAAGAGAAATTTTGTGCGGTTACCAAATGAGTTCTGATTCTCTAAAAATCATCTAGGGAATAAAATTAGAAAATGTGATTTTAATTAAAATCACTTTAGAGGAACATAAACGTTACCAAATAGGCCATAACTATTTTTGCTATTATACCTTTTTTCAATTCTACTTTGTCTTCATTTGAATCTTATGAATCATAATGCGATTTGCTTTAAATTATTATTAGTTCTTAAGTCTTTTCACTCTATGTTTTCATTGTAAATTCCATGAAAGTGTATTTAAGAGCTACTTTACTATGAAACAACAAAAAATCCATGTTATGAATACACAGCTTTTATTCATTGATTATTTACTTTTATTATAACATTAAATGAAAAAACACAAGTTGTTATATTCTAAAATAGTCTTTGACTTTGTAAATTTCTGTGATTTTTTTCAAATTAACTGAATTTCTTTATTCAATATAATGTTTCTATATTACATTGAATGAAATCGCTTGAACAAATCAAGCGATCAAATTGATAGTTTACCGACCGAACGACACATATCTTTAGCTTTTGCTAATTGAATTCTTAATTTGATGAGATTATTTTATACACTGAGTAAAATTACTTAGTTCAAATCAGTTAAATTCAAGAGTTGCTCAAATCTTTAATCTCTGCTGATATCTAAACCAATTTATTTTTAATTTATCTTCCTTAAATTGATTTTCTTGTGCGAAACATTCTCTGTTTAGATTAAGAGAGATTGAATAGCAAAAGAGGAATATAAGTGCGCTCGCACATACATACTATTTTCTAAATTACGATTTTCGATTTTTCAGCTATTGAATTTGTTGTGAGTTTATGTTAAGCGGACTTGACATTAGGAAGAAAGGCTACGTAAATTATGTATGTTTTATATGACACATATGTTATTTTATATTTTCATTATTCAATTTACTCAGTATTTTAATTGAAGTAAAATATTTTGTACGGAGAAGATTAATGAAAACGCTTGGATGGCTGGTAAGAAAATCCACAAAAATCGTTGCGAGTCGGTAGTAATTCTCTCTAGGAGTAGAGGGCTTTGGTTTACCGAATCCGACTGTAGGCGAGCGAGGCCGAGCCTCGACCGAAGCCAACGGGCTCGAGGGCAGCCTTTTGACTATATGAGGAAGCGAGGGCGAGCGCGGAGGAGGAAGCAGCCTCATCACTTGATTCTGTCGTACCACTTCATATCATCTCCAATCGTGGAGCCGGTCCCTTTTCACATTGCGTCACCTGTGATCTCTCTCTCTCTCTCTCAAGCTGTATCAATAGGAGAGAAGCAAAAAGAATCGCTCTCACCCATCGTTAAAAAAATTATAGAAATCATTTCTTTTACTCTCTCTCTCTCTCAAAAGCTTTCACAGGAAAAAAAAAAAAGGCTGTTCCTAATTGCTGGTGCAGATCATACCCACTCCAATTTCTAGGAATCTCCCCCCTTCATTTCACTCGCTCACCTTTCTCCTCCTCTTAATCATTGGGAAATTAGTTAACCCATCTCAAAACATGGCATTGAATTAGAGTACTCATGTCGAGTCAAGTCGACGAAATCAAGATAGGTGATCAGCACTTAAATAAGGATTGGGAAAATTTCGAAAAAATGACTTCAAGTACCATCTTTTTTTCAAAAAAAAATTAAAATCTTATTTAAAATAAAGCCACGAACTATCATTTTTATTTTAATAAAAAACCTGGGTAGAGATGTTTTCATATTTTACATGTTCTAATATTTACCCATTTTCCTTTCCTTTTTCTCCTTTTTTTTTTCTTTCCTTTTCCATTTTTCTTTTCCCTTTTTCCCCTTCCTCCATTGCAGGTCATCCCCATCGTCTTCTTCTTCTTCGTCCCCCTCCTCCAACTTAAATTCTTATTTTGAGCAACACAGGAATCCGTGGAGTCCGCCATCTCTCTCTACGCTCTCTCCTCCTCCTTCTCCTTCCTCCTACTCCTCCACTAACCTCACCTCCTCCTCTCTCAGCAAGTCTACATCAACAACAAGCAGCTCGCTTGCGACGACACCACCAATGACAACTTCACCGAGGGCTTCGCGTGCAACGTCCTCCGCAACTCCCGCCGCTCTTACGTCACCCTCCGATCCAGCCCCTTGAAAGCCTCCCTCGTCTCCATTTCCTACCTCGTCAACTGCCAGCCGACCACAACCTCCACGATAAGAATAAGAAGGCCCTCCAGTTCATCGAGGACGTCATGGCTGCCGACGAGGTTATCAAAGAAATTCATATGTGACACTTGGAAGACGACGCGAGCAATAGAAATTTGATTATACCATCCAATGAAGATCGACAAGAAGGCCATTACCTTTGAAATTTTTTTGAAAATACCAATTATATGGAGTTTCATATTATTTTGTTGTCAGAAGGCATTTTTTGGGAAATTCATGGAATATGACATCATGTTTCGTGATTGACAACCACTGAATTCGTGTCGGATTTTTCAGAAGAGCTTTGTTTTTTTGGCAAGGACTTGTCAGAATGTGAAATCCATCACGCGGGACAGGTGGGAAGACACGACAATTTTCCCTCGCGTTGCCCAAGCGCCGAGCGGGTGCCCACAAGTCAATGGTCTTCGTCGTGCTCATCATAAAATCTAATACACAGACCTCCTGCAACGAATTTTTCGAAAAAGCTTTTTTATTTTTTGCAAAGACTTGTCATAAAGTGAAATCAATCATGTGGGACAGGTGGGAGGGCACGACAATTTTCCTTCACGTTGCCCGAGCGCGGAGGGGGTACCCTCACGTCAATGGTCTTGGTCGTGCTCATCATAAAATCTAATCCATAGACCTCCTGTGCTGTGCCCTCTGCGAGAGAAAGCGCGCGCGAGAGAGCGCTAGAGCGAATTCATCCGTGGCGTTTCTGATCTTTCTCCGAGATGTTGCGTCTGCTGGATGAAAAGAGAGAGCACGGTTTGTTTTCTAACTCTCTTTGCATCTTTGGGATTTGTGATATTATTCACAACTTCTATGGCATGAAATATGATGGAATGGATCATCCGCTTCCAGTTCAACCCCCCAAAATGCTAAACATCGTCTGGAATGTTACAAATCTTCTTTTGACGTGAACGATTGCTGAACCAATGTTTGTTCAAAATCACGAGATCCCATGAAAAAAACCGAGCACTATTGATGTTGAACGCTGGGCCTGTTAAGTACTGTTTTTGCTTCCTTAAAACTTATACGTGTGAATCCACTAATGAACGGTTGAGTACTGGGAAAGTTCTGAGTTGCAAAATTCAGTTGCAGTCGTCTTGCTGTGTTAGGTTCGGATCCGCCCGAACCATAAAACTTTCTTCTTCTTTTTTCCGTTTGTGTGTTCGCCCAGAAGCATAAGACTTGGTTTGAAACACTATGTTAACACATGCAGGATCTGCATTGCAACCATTCTGATTCTTTAATTCTGTTTTCTAAAACAAAAAAGAATGAGAATCATGTTTGGTAGCATAAATGATTTTAATTTTGGTCCTATATTCGAAAACAGTTTTGAAGCAAAAATAAGAATAAAAAAAAGTTAGTTTAAAAAAAAAGAACCACTTTTGAGAATCACAAAATAGAATGAAGTCTCATATCTCTCACTTTACCCTTTTAATTTTCTCATCACTTTTTTCTCGACCTAAAATAGAATGAAATCTCATTTTTAAAGAAAAATACTTAAGATAATAAGAATAAAAAATCAAAAAATTCTAAAAAATTTAGAAAATCCATAAAAATAGAAGAAGTTTAGATTATGCTAGTTTGACCTTATTTTCATAAATTTGCGCGTAAATTTTCTAGATTTCATAGATTTTTCTTTTTTCTTTTAGGAAAATCATACACTTTGAAAATTGAACCCGAATTACATTTCTCTAAGTCCTTAGGATTTTATTAGGATTTTATGATGCGATTTACCAATGTCATGATGTCTTGATTACGCACGTGATTTTATTGGTTGTGATTTGCCTAGTTTTGGGTACTTTAGACTTAGCATAGTTTTATAAAAATTTGAAAAAGACAAACAACTTTTGTGTGAACACTTAGCATTGGCTTACCTCCTAAGTTTAAAAATGAATTGAAATTTTGGATAAAACACGTTTAGAAAACACTCAATTTCGGTGCTGAAAAAGGCGTCGATGAAAATACTAATGTAACCAAGTCCCTAGACCCTAGGTTTTTTTGGTTGCATGGAATCAAATGACCTCTCCTGACCATTCGATAATGTTTTTGATCTACATTCCTCAAAGACTGGTGGCGACATTATTTGCATGTACACATACACATGCTATCGAGCACATTAAGATCGAATTTGATATTCCCTTATTGCGATTTTATATAGACTTGGCAAGGCCCAAGTTAATTTGAATTACGCACTAACCTAATATGATCTCTCTTTTTTAAGCTTAAAATAACTCGTTATGATACTACTACTAGATAGAATAGCACAAAAAAAATATTATATGCAATATATTATATAAAAGAATCAATATGAATGAATCATCAATTACTTCGGAATATATGATGATATTTCTCAAAGTAACTATGAAATGATACAAATTGGGAAGAGAAATTATTTCTGGAAATAAAAATTTTGTACAGTTATCAAACGCGTTTCTATTTCAAGAATAGAAATTCTGTGCAGTTATCAAACACATTCTGATTCTCTAAAATTCATCCAAAGAACATAATAAAAAAAATCATTCTAATCAGAATTAGTTTTTAGGATCATAATAGTTGCCTTGCAGGCCCTATATAGCAAAAAGTAAACTGAAAATGGAATTTTGAGAGTGAGAGGAAAAGGAGACTTCTGAGAAAAGAACATATGCAATTAACGTCGTACAGGGCAGTAGCACCCTATACAGAGACTATCAATAACAGTTTGTCATCCATCTATAACCATTGACCCCACTTCTTCAACTTATCTATGACCTAAATGAGGATCCCCAGCGACAAACCTACAGTCGATAGTCATAATCTATGCCTTCTTCTTTGGCCAGGCTTTTTTTTTTCTTTTTAGGGGGGTGGGGGGTGTTTGAATTCGTTGGCCAGACTTAAACAATGTCTTACGACGACTTTATAAATGCTCATTAATGGTTTGTCATCCCTTGGATAACGAGAATATTTCTCGGACATCATTTCACCTCTAAGTAGCTGAGTTGCTACACTGTCTAAAAGTGTGATTTTCCTACTCTGTCAAAACATGGGAAAATCAAACTCTGTCGACATGCCCAAATGGTTTTGACCTTAAAAAAAAATTACCAAAATGGCATTGTACATTTCCATGTCGGAGTGGACGGTGATTGCATGCCATGTGATAATCATGCTGAGAGGGCATTATTCACTTCAGGTCAATGGCCACGGGAGTTTCCGCAGGCCAATTGAGAATCACGCGCGAATAGATAGGACAATGACAATGCGGTACCAATTAATGGCTTCCAAAACTATGCCTTTTTCCCTTTTGAAATGTAACATTAAGTTTAATATGACAGTTCATTTCTGAAAGACCATAAGCATGGTAAGAATATCTTTTGCCGACATTTAATCGCAGTAAGCATACCAAGCGACCCAAGTTCAAAGCAATTGAGCAAAATCGTATATGTACACTACCCTAGAAACACTCTCACTAGAAAGAAACGGGAAAGAAAGATCTACACCAACCAATTCTAAACAGAACATAATAGCATCAAACTGTCACGCGCTATGCTCGAACCCTATACCATTGAGCCTAATCTAAGGGTTAGATAAATGAGTACCAATTGTGGGAATGAGCTGTATATTGTGTATGAGTTGTAATTTCCTTTATTAGTGTTGATGCCTTATTAGAGGTTTTTCCTTCTTCTGTGTATATGTATTTATATCTCTAGGTCATTGTAATTGTATAAGTGAATATATAGAAAATCGAGGAACGATTTCTTTTCCTCTAAACTCTCTGTTTTAACATGGTATTAGAGCTTAGGGTTTGCTCTCAATGAGTACTGTACAGCAATCCTCGATTACGGAGATCTCGCTCGCCGGTGAGCGGATTGGGGGTTCGGGGGTAGCGTCCCAAAAAAAAAAATTCGTTGTCGCACCGACCCACCGCGACTCCAATCCAGACCGTCGCTGCACCGATCCGTCGTGACTCCGATCCAGACCGTCACAGCATCGGCCCGCCGTGGCTCGAATCCAGACCGTCGCCGCACTGACCCGCCGTGACTCCGATCTAGACCGTCGCTGTACCGACCCGCAGCAACTCCGATTTAGACCATTGCTGTGACTCTGATCCAGACCGTCGCTGCTCCAGTCCATTGCTGTTTTTTTATTCTTGCGTACGCACAGACTCATGGCGAATCAGAATCCCACATGAGCAATGATTCCCCACCAAAATCAAGGAGGGAATTCAACCACAGAAGCACTTTTGGAGAATTTGACTACTAAATTGACTGAGATTCTGCCTCTATCCCTCCTTCTCTAGACAATATACTGCCAGAAAATTCCCACCTCTACCGACAGATCCTCAATTTCGAAAATGGAAAACTGAAGACTCAACTGTCAAAGGGTGGCTGATCAACTTAATGAACCCGGCTTTAATTGGCAATTTCATTCGCTTCCCAACAGCGAAGTCCGTCTGGGATTCGGTTGCGACAACTTTCTTCGATGGAACAGATGCCTCTCAGGTTTATGAGTTGAAGAGGCATGTGGCTCGGATGAGACAAGCAGGAGGACCAATTGAGGCGTACTATAACAACCTTCAAGGTTTGTGGAGAGAGATCGACTTCCGTCGTCCAAACCCAATGAGGTGTCCTGAAGATATTGAAAGACACAATATGGCTATACAGGAAGATTGGGTATACATCTTTCTTGATGGGTTGGATGACCGTCTTGATAAGGTTCGAGCATATGTTTTGCAGATGCAGCCGTTTCCTACTGTTGAACAAGCCTATGCGCGTGTTCGACGAGAAGACATAAGACAAAGTGTAATGCTGACCAACACTGACACTGTCCATGATTCGGTAGCCATGATATCTCGGGGGAATAAGACGAATGTCAAATCGAACCAAGAATTGTCGTTGCAGATGGCTAAGCCTGGGGTTGTGCAGGAAGGAGGAAGACCCAGCTCAGCTCCATGATATAAAAATTCTCCTGGAGGAGGTTGCTCAAATTGTGGTAATGCAAAGCATACTAGGGAGACATGCTTTAAACTTCATGGGTATCCAGACTGGTGGAAGGAGTTGAAGGCTCGAAAGCAAGCAGAAGGAAAGGGGAAAGCTTCTCTGGTAACCGCAGAACCTTAGCTGTCATCGATACCTCACATGGATCCGCAAAGTAAGCATAATGCGATGTCAAAAGGTAATCATGGTAGTGCTTTGGTTAGTTTCAAGCAAGCTGACTGCAATCACTGGATCATTGATTCGGGAGCTACGGATCACATGACATTAATTCTGATGATTTTGTTTATACTTCAGAACCAAGACGTGATAGTATATCAAATGCTAATGGGTTTACCTATCCGGTGACTAGAGCTGGAGTTGTTGTGATTTCCCCTGCACTCTCTCTCCCTAACACGTTGCTTGTCCCTTCATTATCCACTAAATTAATTTCGATTGGACAAGTTACCGAAGATTTGAATTGTGTTGTTCTAATGTATCCCCACTTTTGTTTATTTCAGGATATTCTCACGAAGGAGATAATTGGGCGTGGTACTAAGAAAGGGGGGTTATATTACATGGATGACTTTAGTTCGGGGAGTGCAAATCAAGTTCGAGTTGCATCCATTAGTAGGGAGAGACAGATATGGCTTTGACATCGACGGTTGGAACATCCGTCATTTGGTTATTTAAAGCGATTATTTCCTGATCTTTTTATGAATTTGAAAGACTCAGATTTACAATGTCAGACTTGCATATTGGCTAAGAGCCATAGAGTTCCTTTTCCGATTAGTTTAAATAAAAGTGAAGTCCCTTTTTCTTTGATACATTCGAATGTTTGGGGTCTATCTTCTGTTACTGCTATTTCAGGTTGTCGGTGGTTTGTGATATTTGTCGATGATTGTACTAGGATGACATGGCTTTACTTGATGAGAAGCAAAAATGAGGTAACTAAGATATTTCCAAATTTTCATACTATGTTACAAACCCAATTAGATGGGCAGATCCAGATTTTAAGAAGTGATAATGGTGGAAAGTACATAAATGAATATCTTAAGGAATATTTTCAAAAACATGGCATGATCCATGAGTCGTCTTGCTCCCAGACACCTCAGCAGAATGGTGTCGCGGAGAGGAAGAATAGACATATCCTCGAGACAGCTCGAGCTCTCTTGATTGAAAGTCATGTGCCTCAAAGATTTTGGGACAATGCCATGGCTACAGTTGTGCATCTTCTCAACCGGATGCCATCTAAAGTATTGAACTTCCAAACACCACTACAGGCTTTATCCACATATATCTCTTTACCATCTGTCATAACCATTCCTCCTCGGGTGTTCGGATGTGTTGCATTTGTACACATCCCGAAGAACCAGCGAACGAAACTTGATCCATGTGCATTGCGATGTCTGTTCTTAGGATATGATACACACCAGAAAGGGTATCGCTGCTACAATCCTTCCACCCGGCGAACTTATGTCACTATGGATGTCTTATTTGTTGAAACTGAATCCTTTTGCCCAGACTTCAATTCTTCCTTCCAGGGGGAGACACAGATAGAAAGGGCGAATTGGTGGGAATTTTCTGGTAGTATATTGTCTGGAGGAGGAGGGATAGAGGCTGCTGATAGGCAGCTTGGGGTAGAGGCTGCTGATATGTAGCTTGGGGGAGTGGATGAGGAGGTCTTACAGGAGAAGGTAGTGACTGAGTAGGTAGTGTCAAAAATTGAACAGGCCCTGTCAGGGGATGGCTAACGTCTACAGGAGCAAAATCACGAAGAACAACCTCCCTCTTCTCTAGTACCCGACTCAACTCCTGAGAATATTCCTAAGGTAACATCTTCTACTCTTTCTTGTTTGTTTGATGAGTTTAATACTTCTGTGGGATATAAACTACCTGATAGGCACAATCGAGGCAAGCCCCCAAATAGATATTCGCCGGATGTCAAAGAGAAGAAATCGACCTATCCTATTGTGAATTATGTGTCAACCAAAAGGTTGTCAGATCCATTAAAGGCATTTGTGTCGAACGTGTTTGCAATTCGTATTCCAGAAGGGGTACATGATGCTCTAAAAGATCCTAAGTGGGTTCAAACAATGGAGGAGGAGATGATTGCACTGAAAAAAAAAACAAAACTTGGAAACTAATAGAGTTACCCAAGGGGAAGAAAACTATGGGTTGTAAGTGGGTCTTCTTTGTGAAGTACAAAATAGATGGATCTATAGAGAGGTACAAGGCGAGACTAGTAGCAAAGGGGTATATGCAAACTTATGGGGTTGACTATCAAGAGACATTTTCTCATGTTGTTAAACTTAATACTGTTCGGGTCTTGTTATCTCTTGTAGCTAATCTAGACTGGCCACTACACCAATATGATGTCAAGAATGCATTTCTTCACGGTGATTTTGAAGAAGAGATTTATATGGATATTCCACCGAGGTATAGTTTACCTTTACAACCTGAAGCAGTGTGTAAGTTAGAGAGATCGTTGTATGGTTTGAAGCAGTCTCCACAAGCCTGGTTTGGCCATTTCACTTTGGCGATGAGGAGATATAGGTATTCCCAGAGTGACTCAGATCACACGTTGTTCTTGAAACGCCATCAGGGAAAGGTAATTGTGTTGATTATCTATGTTGATGATATGATTATCACTAGAGATGATTTGACAGAAATTTCTAAGCTCCAAAAGAAACTTTCTGAGGAGTTTGAGATGAAAAACCTTGGGGGGCTGAAATACTTTCTCGGTATTGAAGTAGCGAAATCGACAGAGGGAATATTTCTCTCACAGAGAAAGTATGTACTAGACTTGTTGGCAGAGGTGGGAATGTTAGACTGCAAGCCTGCAGATACACCAATTGCTCAGAACCATAGGCTTGGGGAATATCCAGATCAAGTATCAAAGGTTAGTTGGCAAACTAATTTATCTATCGCATACTCGCCCTGACATTGCTTATGTAGTGAGTATTGTTAGCCAATTCATGCATGCCCCAAGTGAAGATCATATGAATGCAGTATTACGCATACTTCGGTACTTGAAGAGCTCACCAGGGCGAGGATTGAGATCTTTAAAAAGGGGTCATCTTGATATTGAAGGGTTTACTGATGCAGACTGGGCCAGGAGTGTTTATGATAGAAGATCAACATCAGGATATTTCACCTTTGTGGGAGGAAACTTAGTTACTTGGAGAAGCAAGAAACAGAAGGTGGTGGCATTATCAAGTGCAGAGGCTGAATTTAGAGGGATGGCTAAAAGATTGTGTAACCTTCTATGGCTTAAGAAATTAATGTCGGAAATTGGATTCGTTCCAGGAGCCGAGATGAAGTTATTTTGTGATAACAAAGCAGCAATTGACATCTCTCACAATCCAGTTCAGCACGATCGTACCAAACATGTTGAGGTGGACTGTCATTTTATCAAGCAAAACTTAGACACCAAAGTGATTCGATTTCCGTTTGTGCACTAACTTGAGGGGGAGTGTGGGAATGAGCTGTATATTGTGTATGAGTTGTAATTTCCTTGAGGGGGAGTGTGGGAATAAAGACCAGTTAGCAGATATTTTGATAAAGGCAGTATCAAGCAAGATCTTCTACAGCTCACTTGACAAGTTGGGCATTCACGATATTTATGCATCAACTTGAGGAGGAGTGTCGGAATGAGCTGTATATTGTGTATGAGCTGTAATTTCCTTTATTAGAGTTGATGCATTATTAGGGGTTTTTCCTTCTTCTGTGTATATGTATTTATATCTCTAGGTCATTGTAATTGTATAAGTGAATATACAGAAAATTGAGGAACGATTTTTTTTCCTCTAAACTCTCTATTTTAACACCAATGTCCCAAAGCTTGATCTGCAACTGCAACAATAAGAGATTACTAAGGTCATAGAGACAGATCTACTAAATGGGCAAGAGTAGATATATCTCTTTCACCTATATGTTCATCGTTTTAGATGATAATATTCTGCATCGTGCATGTGCTGTTTGTCTTGGTTCGCCAATGACACTCACACAACTTAGTCAATCAATTAAGGTTTGCCATCCCATTTTGAAGAGATATAATTCTGTTCAATCTGAGAAACCTGACGCAGTATGGTCAATAGATGGAGCACATTGATGGCTCCTCCTATAACTTGGCAACATATCATTTAGTACTCGGCAAATTTAGTGGATAATGGGAACATTATAGAACCGCTATCCCATTGTGGGTGAAAACTATATGGTTTTTGGTTAAGGGCTCTTTTAGGAAACTTGTTAAGCAACTAAGGGTGCGCATGGTCGCACTTCTGCTCCAGAAATTAACCTATGGCTAGAAGTTGATTTTTCGACTTCTACTTAGAAGTAGAAATTGATTTTTCCATTTCTGCTCCAGAAATTGATCTCTGATGAGAGAAATTCGTTTGGTACCAGTTGGAGATTTATACTTTTGAAACATTATTAACACAAAATATTCTATGCAAAATTATTGTCGGTGGTTGTTGACACCTGATTTTTAATCATCTTTTTTCTTTTAAAATTGATAAAATAAAAAAACAATTAACTTTGGAGATCTTGGCCAAGCCTGGGAAACCGATTTTGACCAAAAAATGATTTTTCATATTTTCAGTATTTTTCGGCATTTTTATTTTAAAATATTAATAGAAAATCCATAAAAATTCATAAAATTAAAAAATCAACTTTGGGGACCTTAGCCAAGCCTAGGGAACCAATTTTGACCAAAAAATGATTTTTCATATTTTTAGTATTTTTCGATATTTTTATTTTTGAAAATTCATAAAAACAAAATCAAGAAAAAATGAGAAAATTGCAAAATCAACTTTGGAGACCTTGGCCAAGCTTAGGCAATCATTTTTGAACAAAAAAATAATTTTTCATATTTTTTAATATTTGTTTATATATTTTTTAGAAATTAGGAAAATATTTAATAAATAATAGCATTTGAGGCCACAAAATACATAAAAATAGTCAATATTTTTAATTTAAATTCCTTTTCATGTTGGCCATCGCAAATTTAAAAAATCTAATTCCGGGTCGTGTATTTTTTCATGGGAATAATTTCGAATCGGGCAAAGAAAAATTCAATTTGAGTCAATTTATTTTCATTTTTCGCTTTTAGGAGTTGTGACATAATTCTCTAATATTTCAAATTTTCATCTTGCCAATTATACCCAGAATGACTCAATTTTGTAAAATGACTTTAATTAAATTTTGCATTATCTTCGGCGGCAGGAAATGAGCTTAAATTTGACATGAGGTGAATTTCAACTAAGCATAGGAGAGGTGCGTCGAATTGTAAATACTTAAAATCTCAGGGATTAGAGTGCAAATACCTAACTCTTAAGGGATTATTTTGAAAATAATAAAAAGAAGAGTTAGTGGAGAAATTAGAATAGAGAAAGGAAGATGGACAAGAGGAGATGGAGAAGAGAAGATGGAGAAAATAAAATAAGAATGGAGAAAGGAAGATGGAGAAGAATGGATGGAGAAAAGAAGATAAGAATAGAGAACGGAAGATGGAAGTGAAGAAGAGTCAGTGGAGAAATTAGAATTGGAAATAAATATGGAGAAGGGAAGATGAAGATGAAGAAGTGTTAGTGGAGAGATTAGAAAGTGAGATAGAGATGGAGAAGGAAAGATAAAAAATGAAGAAGAGTTAGTAGTGAAATTAGAATGGGAGGTAAAGTTAATGAAAAAATTAGAATGGGAGATAGATGAGTGGGTTATAAAAGGAGGAAGAAATAAGCTTGGGAGGGGAATTTTTTAGG
This sequence comes from Psidium guajava, assembly GCA_016432845.1. Lineage (NCBI taxonomy): Eukaryota > Viridiplantae > Streptophyta > Magnoliopsida > Myrtales > Myrtaceae > Psidium > Psidium guajava. Next base: position 30,259,057 of record CM028229.1, on the reverse strand, counting down.
AGAGAAAATTTTGGATGTTTGAGAGGGTTTTGGGAGATTAAAGAAAAATTTGAAAGAAAGAAAATACCAAAAAGAGAGAGAGAATTTTGAAGATGGTGGGAGTTTAAAGCTAGAGGTTATCATCACCAATTCCTTCATCGATCAACATAAATCAAGAGTTCATCCTCGTCAACGAGCAAGCAAATTCGAGCTAAGTGTTTTTATTTATTCATTTATTTGTGGTTTTAGTTGCAAATTAACACAAATTGTATACACTTTCTCTATCTTTCATTTCCCCATATTTTATGTCAGGTAATAACGACTCTATACCAATGACAATTTCATAAAGGTGCAAGCAAAATTGGCCCAGACAGTCCAAAACATCCATCAAATTTTTAGCCGACCCATGGATGGATTTTGATTCGAGTTGTTAAATCAATTCATTGTATTTTATTTTATTAAATTCAAACCCCAGAATGTGAAGGGCAGAGCCCACTTACTATAGGTCGTTTACTTCCTGCAATTTAATTCCCGCACCATTAAACCCCAAAGGGAAGAGCCAAGCCAATGTTAGACCGCCTATTAGAGGTTTTTACTTACTGTCATTTAAATTCCTGCACCATTAAACCCCAAAAGGAAGAGCCAAGCCAATGCTAGGCTACCCATTGGAGGTTTTTACTTACTGTCAATTTAAATTCCTGCACCTTAAACCCCAAAAGAGAGGGCCAAGCCAAGGCTGAGCTATCCATTGGATGTCTTTACTTACTGTCATTTAAATTTTTGCAATTTAATTCTTGCACCATTAAACCCCAAAGGGAAGAGCCAAGCCGATGCTAGGCCGCCCATTGGAGGTTTTTACTTACTGTTATTTAAATTCATGTAATTTAATTCCAGTACCATTAAACCTCAAAGGGAAGAGCCAAGCCAATGCTAGGCCGTCTATTGGAGGTTTTTATTTACTGTCATTTAAACTCCTGTAATTTAATTTTCGCATCATTAAATCCCAAAAGAGAGGGTCAAGCCAATGCTGAGCTATCCATTGGTGGTCTTTATTTATTGTCATTTACTTCCTGCAATTTAATTTTCGAATCACTAGACCCCTGAATGAGTAGGCCGAGCCACCTGTTGGAGGTCCTAACACTGCACAGAAGTCGTTAACACACTCCCTCTTTCGGCTTCAAGGAATCTTTAATACTTTGAAAATACCAAAAAATGTCACTCACATACGTTCCATTTAAAAAGTGAAAATATCAAAAAGAGAACACCCCATTAGAATCTTAGAAATAAACCAAGCCTGAGTTGCCAAATTAGGATATCCATGAAATTAAGGTACCGAAAGAACATTAGTTTTAATTAACTAGTGTAACCAAGTCCTCGAACTCATAATCTCTGGTTTGTAGAAGTAACTTAGTTCTCCCGCTAATTTACTTAGTTCTCTAATCAACCTACCAAAAATGATTAGTGGCGATTTCAAATTTTAAAATCATTTGAATAAAATTCAAAGTTTCGATTCGGTAGGACTTAGGAGGGTCCGTATTAGGTTAGTTAATTTAATTAACCTGATAATCCGTTCACTCAATTGGAAATTTTTTAGGATCGCGACAGCGGCCAAAAAAATTCTACTTTATTTTTAAACAATATTTTAAAAATATTTTTTATTATTAAAAACTATTATTTGCTTTTCAAAATAAAAATATTTATTTTTTACTTTGGCGGCGGGAGTCAGCAATGTTTGGCGGAGGTCGATGATAGATTGATGTGGCAAGTGACGAGGTGGTTAACGATTGGCAGTAGGAGGCACCGGTTGGTGGCGACCGGTAGTGGTCGGCGGTTGGCGACAGCCGGAGGATGTTGGCGGTGGGCAGTGGTTGGCGACAATGGCGGCGACAGTCCACGGTGGTTCCGGCGGAGGCGATTCGTGGTGGTTAGTGGTGACTGGCGACAGTCAGTAGTGGTGATCAGCGGTGGTTGGCAACAGCCGACAATAGCGGTGATTGATGGGTGGCGATGGTCACAAATAGTAATGGGCAGTGGTTAGCGACGGTAGTGATCGGCAGGTGATGATGGTTGTAGGCGGCGATGGGCAGTGGAGGTCAACAATGGGCAATAATCGGCAATGGGTATGGACGACAGCCGATGGAGGTCAGCGATGGGTGATGGCTAGTGGTGGTGACAGGCAATGGTGGATGGTAATCTACGGTGGGCAGCTATAGAGGTCGGAGAAGGTGCGTTGGTCAAAAAAAGGGTGAGGCGAGAAACACTTTTTGAAATTTTTATTTTTGGTCCAAGAAGTATTTCTTGAGTTAAGAAGTGATTTTATTTTTAACTTCTCGAATTTGGGAAAAAATAACTTTAGAAGTGAAAATTAACTTGAAAAATAGAAATTTCTTCTAGAAGTAAAAATTTTTACCAAACAGATTTTTATTTCAGAAGTTACATAATCAAATGGATTTTTGCTTTAAAAGCATTTCTGGAGCAAAAATTCAATTCTAAAAGTGTTATCTTTGGATATCAAACGTGACATTTCTCGAGATATGTTATCTTTGGATATCAAACATTTCCTAAATATGTTTTATCACCTAGGTATGCATAACAAGTGCCCTTAATGCTGGACATAGAACATGCTCTTACTAAGAAGAATAAAGAACTAGGGATAGGTTCTGAAGGAGAAACGACCGCAGAAACTTGAACAAATTTCTGTTATAGAAATAATTTCTGAAATAGAAATATATTTTTTTTATTTTTGGTAAAAATGAAAATTTTTTGTTTCTAGTTTTGGTCTAAAATTTATTTCTGAAACAAATTTCTGAAACAGATTCTTGTTTTAAAAATAGAAAAATAAATTTGCGTTGTCAAAGGAGTTTCTATTTCAAACATATTTTTAAAATAAATTTGACATAGAAATAGAGAAATAGAAATATTGTAATGCGTGCCCTAATTGAGGCTATCTTCAGCTGCAATGAAATTAAAGCTTACGAGATGGAAAAAAAAGATAATTTTCCTGGAATCAAATGAGGCAGCACGCTTGGATCTCCTCCATCTGTTGTTTGATGAATCATGAAACTTTTCCATAACTGGCTTTTCAAGAAAATATATTTATCTTCATCTCCTTCTTTGTTTTTTATTCTTTTTGGTCAAAATTTTCTTCTTCTTCTTCACTCGCAGCGATTTTCACTCTCTCCCTCTCAAATTCGTTCTCTTCGATCGCAGTCCTTCTTCGTGCTTCGAGCTTGTTCAGATCCGAGGTCGCGGAGAGTGGGTGCTCCGTTCTTTTGATGATTGACTGAGACAGTTCATGGCTGACGAGAGGCGATACGTGCTCGGTAATCCGCTGGGTAGGCCTTTCTTCCGAGCTCGACGTCGGTGAAATTGCTGGCGTGTGACTATTCGTTTCCAGTTTTTCGGTCATAGCTTTCTTGATGAAGATGGCGAGAATTCTTGATGTGTGTTTCTTTGGCTAAAGTAAAGGTAGTTTGATTTGGAGTTTATTGTGTGGAGGGCGTCGTTGTAGTTCTTGTTCTTGCATGTTTTTAAAGAAAACGTGCCTTTCGGAGATGAATTAAGCTTATTTAGGTGCTCTGTTGTCCGGATTTCTCTCTCTCTCCAGTAACCTTTCTAGTTTGTGAGGGATCAGCGACTCTTGACGAATCCTCGTCTTATGCGTTCTGAGCTTTACCTCAAGTCATGGTAGGAAAGGTATCACTTGTGATCCCTGATTCTTGGAAATGATATAATGAAAGAAGTGTCCCAAGAATCATTCTGAAAACCCTCGCTGTCAGCTTCCATTCTTTGTGGTAGGTTACTTTCGTTGTTTGCTAGGCAATGCCAAGAGGCAATGTGGGTTAATTAGACACGTATAACTCTTGGTTAAATTCGGGGGTTGATGTGGCTTAGACAGTGTTGCAAAAGACAAGCCTTTTTGTCAATGAGATTATAGATTGAACAGTGATTTCCAAGGCCGGCCCTCATGCATCATCTGAAATTTCCACTTTCAATGCTGCAGCTTGGCTAGTTGCTCTGTTAATGAATCCCATACTCTTGCTAGATTTTTTTTCCCAAATATTATTCATTCATTTCAAAGGAAGTTCCTCATGTTCCTTTCTGGGAGCTTAACATGCTCACTGAAATGCAATTGCACTCATACAGCAATTTTGATCGATAGGTGTAGATCAAGAGTCATCCATTGTTTCTCACCACAAGAATTCCCTTGTCACACACTTCCTTGTCTTGGGGCAATATAACAATGGGCATATGCTTTTGTTACCCGACTACACTCCCTTGAGCATTATACTGGCCAAGATAGAGCTTGGAATCAAACTGCACTTTTAGGGATTTGCCATGTCCCCATTGGAAAGAGGTGGACACAAAAAAGGAACCAGTTCCACTTGCCTATGGCATTTCCAAAGGGTGCCTGCCAACCAGTCTGCAGCTACTTCTCTTCTTTAAGAGAATTGCTCTTGGAACTACATCATTTTAGGGAGGTGTTTTGCTTTCTCATTTGTCTAATATAACGGGCTTGCATGGGCCCCACATGGAAGAGGTTAATGAGGAGTTCTGCTTTCGTGATCGTCATTTGGATGCTTACTGTCGACATTTGTTGACTCCCCTGACTGAAGCTCCAATATTGACCATCCCCTGACGGGTATTTACCTTTACAGCACTTTAATTGCTGGCATCGCAACTTTATTTTACCTGTAAATAGATATATTTCATTCTTATATTTAATTGCCAAAGATAAAGGTAATTTTGCGGCAGTTTGATATAATTTGGGATATGATTTGAATGTAGATATGCAGCAAATACTTCTGGATGCACAACGTCGGTGGTTACGCCCAGCCGAAATTTGTGAAATTATCCGAAACTACAAAAATTTTCAAATTTCAGCAGAGCCTGCAAATATGCCTCCAAGTATGTTGGTTTTCCATATGAATTGGGTAATTTTTTGGTTAGGTTTATCACTTTCTGATTCACTGTGTAACCTTTGTGTTTGATCTAAATCTTGTATTTCAAGTGAGTGTACTTTCTATTACTTGTAGATAACATAACTAATTCTATGCAGAAGCTGATTCTTGGTGAGGAGCAAGATCTCTACATCCTACTGATTCATTTTGAATTCGTTTTCCTAGTTTGCAAATTACATGCCTGCTTCTTCTTCTTCTTCTTCTTTTTTTCCCCATGGTTTTGTGTTTTAAAGTGCTGATTTATTGATTGCTTTTGCTTAGTTTCTCTCTCCTTTCATCTGCACTTGATATCGTTTTGGACCAATGCCATCATTGTGAAGTACTGTTGGAAATTTGACAGTGCGGAAACTTGATTTTGACGTCGATGATAGTTTGTGATTTCTGATGGGTGCAGGTGTATGTATCGATGGTCTAGTTGGTATAGAGGAATGAACTAAGGATGGTATAATTTCGAGAATATAGGTCATGGGAAAGATATAATTTCATTAATTGAACAAAAATAGCTTTACATGTATAGTTGACGAAGGATTACTGTTGGAGGAGCTAAATGCATGAGTCTATGAGCTCACTCCTCACACTTATTCAGTACAAGCTCTATTTATAGAGCCATTCCACCGATAACTTGCAGATTTTTTCTGCAATTTAGAGAATATTTTAACACAAGCTCTAGTCCTCTCAACACAATTCTACTGCTGCCAAGGATTAAGATTTTTTCTAGTACTCTTCTCGACTTCTCTTTTGTTGAACATTTGACAGCGCAGAAACCTAGTTTTGATGTTGATGATAGTTTGTGGTTTCTGATGGGTGCAAGCATATGTATCTATGGTCTAGTTGCTATAGAGGAAAGGACAAAGGATAGCATAATTTCGAGAATATAGGTCATGGGAAATATGTACTTTCATTAGTTGAACAAAAGTAGCTTTACATGTATAGTTGATGAAGGAATACTGGTGGAGGAGCTAAACCCATGGGTCTGCGAGCTCACTCCTCACGCTTACATGAATGAGTACAAGCTCTATTTATAGAGCTATTCCACTGACAACTTGCAGACCTTTTTTGCAATTTAGAGAATATTTAAATACAAGCCCTAGTCCCCTCTACACACTTCTATTGCCGCCAAGGATTAAGATTTTCTCTAGGACTCTTCTAGACTTCTCTTTGCTTGTCTTCACGTGAGAGTTTTCATGATTTAACTAGTAGTTTCTAGATTTAGTTTAGGGGAAATTGATCACAATTTCCAACACTTCCCCTTGATCCATTTTTGTGATATTTCCAACGTGCTTTGTATAATCTCGAATTTAGTTGGAAATATTTTTTATGATGTCCCACACCTTTTGTGCCATATTCGTTCCACGATCCCTTGCATGCTTCTGTACTTGATTTTTCGTAACACTTCACTTGCCTTCAAAATAGCAATGTTCTCCAATGAAGTCCCATATTTCTCGAGCTATCAAAATACTCTTAATTGTAGTTGTTCCCATTGAATGTAGAGATGGGAAACCTTTGTGAGGCACGTTATAGTTGGGTGTTTTTGTTCATGCGGTAAAATTGGCCTTTTTTTAGGTTTGGCTCTAGCTCTGGCTCGAGCTCTAGCTTTGGCTTTTGCTTTGGGTTTTGTTGTGGCTCCAGCTCCGGCTCTGTAGGCTTTGGCTCGAGTTGGGCTTTGCTTTGATTTTAGTTGAGGATGGTGAGGACAAACGCTCAAAATCATCTGAACGTGCCTGGCTCTAATACTATATTGGAAATTTGATAGCGCGGAAACCCGATTTTGATGTCGATGATAGTTTGTGATTTCTGATGAGTGCAAGTGTATGTATCTATGGTCTAGTTGATATAGAGGAATGCACAAGGGATATGTTCGCACGATTTGAATCGGGAATATCTTTTACCAAAATTCGTACTTCGATTTTTATTAAAAAGGGTTCTGCGCCTCTGTTTTGATGGAAAGTCAGGGAGAACAGGCGAACGAATGCGTGCGATTGGCGAAAGCGATGGGAATAATGAAGATCTACTAGCTATGCTACTCCTAATTGCCTGAAAATGAAAATAGATTGCTAGGGAATGGAAATACAAGGAGCAGAAAGTGCAGGGAAGTTAAAGACTACACTACGAACAGCAAAGCAGGCTAAAACTTCAAAGGAACATAATGTCTTTCTTGGATGATTGTGGAGAGCCCCCTCCCTTTCCTTTCTTCTGAGTACTTATTTTTTTTGCACTTCTAACTGCTCAAGCAGTTATTCTTTGAATTCAAATATTTGAATTTTGGCTCTGTAATTCACCTCTAACCCACGATCCTCATGCCTGGGCCACGTAAATCAGGACCCATGCCTTCTATGATTTGCAACTGCACAATTAACTGTCTCTTTTTGAATGATATTTCTTGGTTTTGGAAAACCTGTTTGCGCCCATGAGTCTTGCTCTGTATTCCCGAATTTTCGGTATATGACCTCCATATCGCGTATTCAAGTTACACCGAACTTACGTATACTATTTCTTTCATTCGGTATGATTTCTTTTAAACTTCCCAAATAGCACCCATATCTCGAATAGCCAGACACTTATTCGGTATGACGTTTTCTTCTTATCGTAGTTCGGGATCTATCAATGGCACCTTTGTCCACGTGTCGCTTCCAAGATACCGAATCGGATTATAATACTTCGGTATCAACAGGATAGAAAACTTTTGAGAATGTAGGTCATGGGAAAGATATAATTTCATTAGTTGAACAAAAGTAGCTTTACATGTGTAGTTGATGAAGGAGTGCTGGTGGAGGAGCTAAATGCATGCGTCTATGAGAAAGATATGATTTCATAGTTGGAACAAAATAGCTTTACATGTATAATTGATGAAGGAATATGGAGGAGCTAAATGCATGGGTCCGTGAGCTCACTCCTCGCACTTGCATGAATGAGTAGGGGGATGATTTCTTTTATCACTGAGAATCGAATAGAAGGCCTCAAGGGCGCCATATTATAGGATCCAAACTACGTGACTGACCAAGTCCATTATCTGTTGGGGTCCTGAATGTTATGAATAAATCCATTGAATATCCGTGTAAGGGTTTTGTAAGCATGTCATCAAGTTGTCGAATGGTTTCAAAATAAGATGTCAGCAAGTTTTCCACTTTTTTAACATAACTGTGGTAATAAGTCCTTACCAAATCTTTTCTCGCTTGAAATACAGTCAACCTTAACAGGCTTAGTACACTCGTCAGACACAAAATTAGGTGCAATATGAAAAGTGGGCTGCTTGTCACCCAGCTACTTCATTGGCTCAATCTCCTTGAGTTCAAGCTCCTTAAGAATCTGTCAAGTGCACATTAAGTCATATCGCATGTAGCCTGGACATAGGCAAGACTGTGGACTGTTTTATTTTCTCCACGAGAGAAGATTGCCTCCAACAAATATGGAATGGTAGGTAGTGGACTTCCTCTTGGAATATATCCTTCCAGTTATTAGGAAAAAAACCTCCTTTCTTGAAAATTTTAATATAAAAGGTGATATTGGTAGTAGTTGGATATCACAATCATTGAGGAGCTCAAGGAGATGGCTTGGAATGAATAACTGCAGATTGCAAAGGCAATGTTGGGTCTAGGGCAACGAGATAGTTCAGCTTTCCAACTACCCTTTTATATCTGTTTGAAGGCTCAGAAAAGGCTCAGAAAAGCCCCCATCATCAGCTACCAGAATTCACATTGGAATTGATTGGAGTATTTGGTGGTGTAAACCCTAAGATGCTGGTCCTGGCCCTTAATTCCGGTGCATGCTTTCATTGACACAAAAGTATACCCTGCTTGAATCTTGCCACCTTAACACCGTAAATTGTTTACAACTTTCCAGGAGGTTTGTCTAAAACCTTGCCATGTCGACTTTCCCTTCTAGAAGAGTAATGCATGTATTTCTATCATATTGCATAAATCTTTGCAGACCACTATGCTATTCATACATTACTGGGTGGATCCAGTCCTTTAAGGGCCTATATGGTAATTATTTTAATTCTCTGATTTTGTTTCCCAGAATAAAAAAGACGAGAATTCTGTTTGATAAAGGATTTTGATTTTGATTCTAATTCTGTTCCTTGAAATAGGTTTGGATAAAAAATAAGAACAAAAAAAAAAGGTTATGGAAAAAAATCACTTTTCAAAATCACAAAACAGAATGAAGTACCACATCTGATGCACCCGATTTCGGCAGTTTTTACCGATGAGCAGAAATTTCAGCAGGAGAGTTTAGATGGACTTTTAATTTATTATTATTTTTATGTATTTTCGGGATTTCTTTTTAGTGGCGTTTTTGCAATATTCGTGTTTCCTTTTTTAGATTAGGGTTAACGCCATAAAAAAGGGGTGTTTAGGGATTCTCAAGGCAGACTTTGATATTTTCTTTAGTAAATTGAATTGAGAGAACGATTGTTCCTCGTTTATCATTCCAAGTTTTCTGTTTGGCCAATTTCGTACGCGCTTCGGCATCAACATCTCTCACTTTTCTCTTTCTCTTTCAGTTCTCTCGTCACTTTTCTCTCATCCTAAAATAGAACAAGATCTTATTTTCAAAGAAAAATATATAAGATAATGAAAATAAAATAAAAAATTGGAAAATTGGAAAAATTCTAAAATATCAGAGAATTTCAGAAAATCCCTAAAAATAAAAAAACCTTAGATTATGCTAGTTTGACCTTGTTTTCATAAATTTGGACATAGATTTTATAGATTTTTATTTTTTTAGGAAACTCATAAATACTTTTGAAATTAAACCTGAATTGCATTCTCTAAGCCCTTAGGGTTTCGTTTGGGTTTTATGATGTGATTTATCAATGCCATGATCCTTAATTGTGCACTTGATTTTATTGGTTGTAATTTGCCTAATTTTATGTACTTTAGACTTAATTTAATTTTAGAAAATTTTGGAAAAAAATAAAAATAATTAGCGCGAACACTTAATAAGCTCTTGTTCTTAAGTTTTGGATGAATTAAGATTGAAATTTGATTTTCTAGAACAAAAAACGCACACCAATGTAAGGTAGTGCAGTGTATTTTCCTTGAAGAAACGAGGGTGTCACTCATATCAGTTGTCTACTCGGTCAAAAGAGTTGGATGAAACCTCATAATAAATGGCGAAAATGACTTGTGATGATTCTTGATATTTATTTTTATATTTCAATATGCAATATGTTATATAAGAGAATCAATATGAATTAATCTTCGATTAATTAGAAATGTAGGATGAAATTTCACAAAGTAACTATATAATTGTTTAACTTAAATGAAATTGTTCTCAAGAATATAAATTATGTACAATTATTAAACACGTTTTTGTTTCAAGAATAAATTTTATGCAGTTAGTAAATGTATTCTGATTATGTAAAAATCATCTAGGGAACAGAATAAAAAAAATCACTTTAATCAGAATCACTTTTTAGAATCAGAATGGTTACCATACATGCCTTAAGGGTCTGCATGGCAATCATTTTGGTTCTTTAATTCTGTTCCCTAGAACAAAAAATGATGAGAATCATATTTGGTAACGTAAACGATTCTGATTTTTTTTTAGGAACAATTTTGAAGCAAAAATAAGAACTAAAAAAATGTTGGTTCTGAAATAAAAGAATCACTTTTGAGAATCACAAAACAGAATGAAGTCTCAGATCTCTCACTTTTTCCTTTTAGTTCTCTAGTCACTTTTCCCTCGACCTAAAGCAAAATGAAGTCTCATTTTCAAAGAAAAATGCTTAAGATAAAAAATAAAATCGAAAAAAATTGGAAAAAATTCTAAACAATTAGAAAAATTTCAGAAGATCCATAGAAATAGAAGAAGCTTAGATTAGGTTAGTTTGACCTCATTTTCATAAATTTAGGCCTAGATTCTCCTTATTTTTATAGATTTGTTTTAGGAAAATCATAAACACCTTGGAAATTAACCCAAACCACACTTGTCTAAGTCTTTAGGGCTTCATTAGGGTTTTATGATGCGATTAATCAATGCCATGATTTCTTGATTGCCCACTTGATTTCATTAGTTGTGATTTGCTTAGATTTATATACTTTAGACTTAGTCTAGTCTTAAAAAATTTGGAAAAAGACAAAAATAACCCGTGTGAACACTTAGCATTGGGTTACCTTATAGGTTTAAAAATGAATTGAAAATTTACATGAATCTAACCCATCTCGAAGAACTCCACGCTTCCCGATGTTGATGTTTTAAGGGGGCCATTCCAAGTGACGTTAAGAGGCTTCATCATCTGGGATCATTGGCACTAGGGCATTCTTGGGTATCTAGCCTACCCCCTAAAATCTGCACCATCCCTCATCTTCACACCCTGGATTTAATTCAGGGCAATAAAATTAAAAAGAGTTACCCAAGCTTCCCACTTCTCTGATTCGTCTGCGTGAGTTTTGAAAGAATGAAAGCGATACCCCTTCTTGAAGGTTTGAAGGAATTGGAGGAGTTGTGCCTAGGTGATGGGGAGGTTTTTTTTTTTTTTTTCCCAAATTAGGTTTAAAAAAATATTTACCAAATTAGAGCCAAAAATATTATATTTACCAAAAAGGGGTTCGTGCGGCACTTAAAATGCCACACGGGTCCTGTACGGCACTCTGCTACCTGGGCCTATGCGGCACCCATATCGCTGCATGAGCCCAATAGTGGCGGCGGTCTTTTTATTTATTTATAACTTAATATTTTTAATTATTTTATATTTATAAGATTTATATTTATATAACTTTGTAAATATAATTTTTATTTTATTTTGAAGCTTATTTTTATAACATAATGATCAATAATTAATTGAATAATTTATTAAGATATATGTAATTAATTTAATTAGTATGTAAATAATTTAATTAAATTTATATAGATATAACTATTATAAATATAAAATAATTAGAAATATTAAAAAATAAGAAATTAAAAAAATGCTGCCACACGGGCCTCGTGAATATTTTTTGTCAATTATTTACATAGTAATTAATTTAATTACATATATCTTAATAAAAATTTCAATTAATTATTGATAATTATGATATGAAAATAAGCTTCAAAATAAAAAATAATATTTACAAAGTTATATAATTATAAATATAAAATAATTAAAAGTCCGCACGGACCTCGTGAATATTTTTTGTCAATTATTTCCATAGTAATTAACTTAATTACATATATCTTAATAAAAATTTCAATTAATTATTAATAATTATGTTATAAAAATAAGCTTCAAAAGAAAAAAATTATATTTATAAAGTTATATAAATATAAAATAATTAAAAACACGTAAAAAATAAGAATTAAAAAATACTGCCACATAGGTCCCATGAATTTTTTATTAATTAAATTAATTACATATATCTTAATAAATTATTTAATTAATTATTTATAATTATGTTATAAAAATAACTTCAAAATAAAAAAATTATATTTACAAATTTATATAAATATAAATGTTATAAATATAAAATAATTAAAAATATGAAATTAGAGTGCTTCACAGAGCAAAATGCCATGCGGACATCTTTTTGGTAAATATAATATTTTTGGCCTTAATTTAGTAAATATTTTTTTCAAATCTAATTTGGAAAAAAACCCGATGGGGACCCGAAGGAACATCGACCTCCCTCAAAACTGCCGATGCTGGAAACCAACGGGAAACAAATGATTGATGAACAATCCTTCTCAATATTGTTTCCTAAACTGAGGAAGCTAGAATTGTGTCTTTCGCAAATTATCAAGCTGAAGTTTGAGCCCAAATATATTCCTCAGCTCAAAACGCTTACCCCTTCTGGTTTGAGCCACAAAGAGGTATCTGAGCTTCTCAAGACGTTGTCCGTGTTGAAGCTCTACGACCCTGTGATAGAAGAGATTGAAGGGCTTGAAGCCCTGAAGAGGCTAGATATATCAAACTGCAGAATCCGAAATCTTGATGGGATTGGCCAGTTAACCTCACTCGGAAGCTTGATTCTATCTGAGTGTGATGACCTCGATATTTTACCTGATCTTTCAAACTTGCGGTCGCTGAAAGTTTTGGGGATCAGAAGATGCAAAATGATCTGTCGAATTGAAGGCATAGAAAAATTGACATTCTTGGAAAAGCTGAATATCAGTGAATGTCCAGTTGAGAACTCAGTGCAGGTACAGAATGCGTTAAATGATTACGTGATGCTGTTTTTTTTTAAATTTTTACATTAGTTTTTCATTACATGCAATAAGTCAAGCGAAGGGATGATTTTGAAAAAAAAAAATCAATTAGGGGCAAAAATGAGTGAAAGAAATGGGATCAAAATGAAATATCATGAAAAGAGGAAGAGGAAAATTATATATTTCCCCAAAAAGATTCCAACTTTTTTCACCCTACCAGCATGTTTTACCTCATTCCCCTGGTCGTCTTTTCTCCCTTCAAATATGGATGCCAATCACTCGCCCACATGCCAATCTTTTTCAGTTCTTTCTCGATTGTTGATCTTTGTCAATTTGTGCTTAGTCTCATGACAAATATGTAAGTGCCAAAGTAAACAGGCGACACATGAATCGAACAAGAAATTTGCAAAAGTTTTGTAGTGACTAGACAATATTCTGAATCGATAATTGACATTCAATTTAGGGATACAAGTGTCCGCATTTTTTTGCGTCAACTAGAAAAATTTGATGACAAATGACAAGTGGTAATGTTATAAGAAAGAAGCTGATCGGATGATGTCTGTTCTTTTCTCCGTCTATGATAGTACTTTGGTGAAGCTGGACAGCGAGCAGCAGACATGGAGAGCTCAGTTAGTGATTCTACAATTACATGGGTTCAGAGCGTAGTTGGAATTGATGATCGTGGAAAGCAAATCACTGACCTAATGGAGATGGAAGTCGATGATGAGGTGCACATTCTTGGAATCGCTGGCTAAGTTTCCTTATTAACATTGTGTCAAGAGTAGATATTGAATTATGGATCAGAGTATGCTAGAATGGTATCTGTATTGTTTTGCATCAACTAGATAAGTTCGACGACAGATGAATATCTCGTATCTATCTGTGGACCTGAAGTGATGTTGTGAGAGGGAGACTGATAAGGTGATGTTTGTTCGTTTCTCTGCCTACGATAAGGCTTTGGTGAAGAAATTCTGCTTTTCTTGCAGAGCATGGGGAAAGTGGAAGATGAAGCTGGACAGCCACCAGAAGACATGGAAACATCAGATAGGAATTATGCAATTGCAGCTGTTCAGGATATAGTTGGAATTGATGGTCACGTGAAACAAATCACCGACTTACTAGAAATGGAAGTCAATGATGAGGTGCGCATTCTTGGAATCTTTGGAGCTGATGGAATTGGCAAGACGACTCTGGCCAAGGCTGTGTACAACCGCATCTCTTCTTGCTTCGATGGTTGTAGCTTTCTCGCAGAGGTCGAAGAAACCTCACAAGATCCTCGTGGCATTCATTTTTTGGAAACTAAGTTGATTCGTGATATCCTTGAACGAGATCGTGAAGATCCTTCTTTTGACGAAAGAATAGGAGATTTCCTGGACATATTTCACGAAATGAAAGTTCTATTAGTTGTCGATGACGTTGAAGAAAAATCCCATCTTTGTGCTTTTGTTGGGGACCAGCTTCATTGGTTTGGTCCAGGTAGTCGAATAATTGTGACTTCTCAAAATGAGGAAATTCTCAAAGAGTATGACCCCGAGAAGGCTCGTACCTACCCGGTTAGTGCTTTGGATGGTGGTCAAGCTTTTGAACTTTTCTGCAAGCATGCATTCAGGATGCAATTTTCCATACCTGATTATGATGGACTCGCAAAAAGCATTGTCAATGCTACAGAGAAACTACCATTAGCAGTTGAAATTGTCAGTTCGTTTTTGCGGGGTAAATCAATACAAGAATGGAAAAGGATGGAGAAGTCAATGAAAGAATGTACGAGTTCTCAAAAGACTAGGGTTGGCCTTGAAGAGATACTAGATATATGTTACAAAGGATTAAATGAACAGCAAAAACATATATTTCTGGACATAGCATGTTTTGTCTCTGGGGTGGATGCCCGAACTGCTTCATGTATGTGGCCCAATTCTTATAGTCCATCTTCTGGTTGCATTCTGATGCCCCTGGCACAAATTGGAGAAAACAATGAGTTGCAGATGCACAGATTGCCGAGATGCCTTGGCAAAAGAATTTTAAATCAAGAGGAATCTCAAGATCCAAGATCAAGAAGATTTTGCACAAGGGATATGGTTTTAAATGCAATGAACAGGGAGACGGTGAGACATTTTGGTTCAGTTTGTTATCGGCAAAACAAACAACTTGACGTATGGGCTACATTTTCTCTTCTTCCATATTTTCTCAAGGAATCATATCATATATGTACCATTTAGCACGTAGGGCAAGCGACGTATCCTCTTTTTTTTTTTTCCCCTTCCTGATGGATATCTGGGTTTACAGCTTCTGATGATTGTTACTTTGTCAAATGTAGGGAATGGAAAACGTTGAAGCTCTTGGCTTTGACTTCAAAGCTGGAGATTTTCAAAGCATGCCTAACATAAGGTTTCTGAAGTTGGATAATGCAAAATTTTCCGGAGATTTTGCAGGTGCATTTGCAAGTTTAAGGTGGCTCTGTTGGCAAAGGTGTCCTCCGGATTTTAGTGCAGAAAATCTTGAGCTAAGAGAGTTGGTCATTCTTGATCTGTCTTGGAGCAAAGTAACGGAAGACTGGGGAGGTTGGAGAGAAATCAAGGTGGTTTAGTATTTAGTAGTTTTATAGTTGCTTTCTTGAATCATATATCTATGAATTGACCATGTGTGTTTTCTGTTTTGGCCTTTGCAGATGGAGAATTTGAAAGTTTTGAATCTTACCGGGTGTTCTGAATTACTGTTCACTCCCGTCTTCTCTGGTTACGAAAATTTGGAAATCCTGATTCTTGAGCGCTGTCCCTGTTTGGTGAAGCTAGATCCTTCAATTGGCCATTTGAAACGTTTAGTCTCCCTGAATGTGAAGTTCTGCTCCCAACTGAACGGGCTGCCAGTGGAACTGGGTTGTGCGACAGCTCTGAAAGAGCTTCTCATTGACGGGACTTCTGTACGGGAGATCCCCATCTCCATAGGCAATTTGAAGCAACTTGAAATTCTCAGTGGCTTCGAGTGCTTCCCATTGACTCGCCTGCCAAGTTCAATTTGTTACCTCACTCTTCTCTCCAGACTCTCATTAGCTGGTGCCACAATTACCGAGCTCCCAAGCTCACTAGGACAGCTGCTTAAGCTAAGACGCTTGTCATTGAGGGATTGCCGTTATTTGGAGGAACTTCCGTATTCTATTGGTAACATGGTGTTGTTAGAGGAGTTGGATGTATCATCGAGTAGTATCTCTAAATTCCCCGAGTCAATAGGAAATCTGACAAGCTTGAAAGTGCTGAGAATGGATTCTTCTTTCATTCGAGCATTTCCTTGGGAGATTGGGAATCTAACCAATCTCGAAGAACTCCATGCTTCTTGGTGTCTGAATTTGAAGGGGGCCATTCCTAGTAATATCGGGGGTCTACGTAATCTGAGATCATTGACGCTGGGGCATTCCAGTATATCTAGCCTACCCCCTGAAATCTCCACCGTCCCTGGTCTTCACACCCTGGATTTAATTCAGTGCAATGAAATTGAAGAGTTGCCAAAGCTTCCCCCTTCTCTGATTCATCTGCGTGTGAGTTCTAAAAGGTTGAAAGTGATACCCCTTCTCGAAGATTTAAAGGAATTGGAGGAGCTGTGCCTAGGTGATGGGGACCCGAAAGCAGGCCGAGGACCATCAAAACGTCCAATGCCAGAATCCAATGTGATTGATGAACAATCCTTGTCAATATTGTTTCCTAAACTGAGGGAACTAGAACTGTCTCTTTCGCAAGTTATCAAGCTGAAGTTCGAGCTGACAGATATTCCTCCGCTCAAAAGGCTAAAAACACTTACCCTTCCTGGTTTGAGCCATAAGGACGTATCTGAGCTTCCCAAGATTTTGTCAGTTCTCAAGCTCTATGACTCTGCAATAGAAGAGATTGAGGGGCTTGAAGGTCTTGAAGCCCTGAAGAGGCTAGATATCTCGAACTGCAAAATACAAAATCTCCATGGGATTGGCCAAATAACCTCACTGAGAAGTTTGATTCTATCTGACTGTGATGATCTCAGTTCACCTCATCTTTCAAACTTGAAGTTGCTGAAAGTTTTAGAGATCAAACGATGCAAAATGATCCGTCATCTTGAAGGCCTAGAAAAATTAACATCTTTGGAAAAGCTGAATATCAGTGAATGTCCAGCTGAGAACTCGGTGCAAGTACAGCATGCGTTGAAGTGTGTAATTGCACGTTCTACGGTTAAGTGATGCTGAATTCTGCTCAGTTTTAACTGATATCTGCGCATGCATTCGCCCTGGTCAGGGAAGACGGGAGCATCCCGTGGAAAAACTTAATGGAGAAACAGGGATAAGCGAAGAAGGCAAATTTATTGGAGTCAATTATAAGCCCGACACCATTAAGTTCCTTTAAAGACGAGTTGAGGCCAAATCAACCGCTGCAAACGAAAAGCAGCCGCTCCAGGTGATCACACTGGTCTCTTCCAAAAGGAAAGTTGTTCACCGGTTGATTTTTTCGTTCAGCCAGCAAAATTTGCATTTAGTTGTCCAGATAAAAGTTAGGATAGTGTGTTTAGCTGTCCCGGATAGGATAAAGTCAGATATGAAAGGCATATAGACCGGATAAGAAAATCTTAAGGGGAAGTGAGATCGACCCGGATAGACTTTCTCTTGTACAACTATTTTTCAGAAAACCTAGGCTCTCCTTTTCCTTCTTATTCTTTCACATGACTCCCTTCACATTGAAGTTTCACAAAAATGCGTCACGAAAGCAACGAGAGTCAAGCGCCTTCTTTTCCTTAGCTCTAATCCAACGAATTCAAACTCCATCTTCGGCTAGGAGCCACATGCGCTTTTGCTTCTTTGCAAGGTTTCGTCTCTCTCTCTCTCTCTCTGTCTCCCCCTCTCTGTGCGCATTGATATTCGCACTCTTTACAAGATTTGTGAGTCCCTTCCTTTATTTGTATTAGCTTTCATGGGTGCAATCATTTGTGGGTCTGGCCTCCGTTTCTCTCTTTCTCGTCTCCTTTGCTTTCTTCTTTTGGCTTGCGAATTCTCGTTTCTGGTGGGTGTCTGTTCAGTTCTTGTTGAATCGAAACATGCCATCGTTTTTCTTGAGGTTGGTCTGTAAATTGTGAAACCAGCTTCCCTACCCTGACACATCTCCTCTCTCTTCTAACCTCAGCCTTCTCTCTCTCACTCCCTCCTCTCCTGTCGCTTGCACAGCACAGTTGAGCTCTTGAGTTGCACCTCACTGACTTTGAGTTGCTGCCGTGCCTGGCTGGCCAATTTCCCTTCGGAACTGAGGTGAGTGTGGTTCCTGCCACATTGTAGGCTGGTGGAATATGATTTTTACTGTACATGCATGTCCTTCACACAGTTTTAAGAGGCCTTTGCTAATATTGATAATGCACATCAGGTTTAACATAGGAGAAATCATGCTTCTCTAAGGACTATATTTCTCGTTGCTAGTTTACCGGTGCTTGCTATGTTCATGCTCAACTTTTTATGCTTGTCCCATGGGAAAGTTGAGTCTCTTGCGTGTCTTGAAAATATTCTTTTTAAATTTGTTGAGTAATCGCACGGATAAGAATAAGCTGCCAAATTACAATGGGGGATCTGGTTCACTCTCAAGCTTGACTTAAGTGCATGCTTTGCTTCTTTCTTCCTTCCTTTTTTTCTTCTTTGTCTGTTAAAGAGGACTCATCAGTCTACCTCGCTTATCCATGATTGGAAAGGATACTTCATCTTCCTAAGATGGCTAATGAAAATCGACTTTAATTGTCAATACCTGTCATTGACTTGGATTATGTACTGGATGTTCTTTCCTTTGAGTAACCCTATACTTGAAGTTGAAGGCCTATCTGTGTTTTGCTAAGTATTCAAAGGCAGTGTTAGGTGTGTTCACAACTTCATGAGAGTTAGTATGCACTAGTATCCATCGACGGATACTGCAGGCTCTCTCTTCACTTTTAGTTCCTGATATATCCTCAAATCTCTCTGCTCTCAATTAGAGGTGTCAAACGGGTGGGTCGGGTCGGGTCGGGTTTGGGTCGGGTCGAATATGGTCCGACCCATATTGACCCATTTAACCCGTTTTCACCCATCTTCATATAGTACAAATTTTATGACCCATACCCGACCCATATCCGACCTGACTGGTATTATTTAAATACTTATATATTTAATCAGATTATGAGATATTTGTTCGATAAAATTGAAAAATGTAAAAAACAATTTCGCCAACCGCCATTGCCTGCCCGTCGCCGTCGCCATGACTTGCTCGCCTGCTGCTATTGTGGCCTGCTTACCGCCGCCCGCCCGCTTGCCACCTTGGCCCGCCTACCACTATCATGGCATGCTCTCCGCTGCCGCCCATTGCCGCCCCCACAACCCACCCGCTTGCCCGACCATTTTTAATGTGTCTCTGTTGCAGCGTGTTTCTTCTTGCCCCCTATGTCCCCGTGATCAACTCGCGTGGCATCATTTCCATTTGAGCAAGCCTATTACCACCGCACCACTAGTTGCAAGTTGGGAGCAAACTGGAGAATTCAAACGGAGGAGAATCCCTCAACAGCCTCCTCTTTAAGGGATGTAGGATTCACCCTTGAGCTACGGTCCGAATTCTCGCATTTACGTGTAAGTTTTTTTTTTCAACTGGAGGTTGTTCTTCGGCCATTGCACACGTATGTTGGGTTGGATTGCTTTTCGTTTGCTGGGTTTGTGCTGTTTCGGATCTTCATTTCAATTGTGCTGTGGGTTTGCTGATTCAAGTTTTTCTATGTGTGGTGATTCTTGGCATCTGCAAATTGTTCTTTGTATCTCCTGAACGAAAGCTGATATGGCAACGAGTGAGCCCCTCCCCAACAGTTTTTTTTGTCGTTTCGCTTGTTATTTTCTTCGTAGACCCTTAGATGCTCCGATAAGAACAGAAGTGTGTTACCGTGAAAACGATATGAAGAAAGGACGAGGTCGGCCGAAACTTACTTGGGGGAAGGTAGTAAAACAAGATTTAATAGAGTGGGAAATAGATTGGCGTATGGTTTGCCTTAGGACGGAGTGGAGGAAAGCTATTCGCGTTGTAGAAGGAGGGATTTCCTGTGTTCCAGAGTGCCCTGTTTAGTCCTTTATATTTATTTATTTATTTATTTATTTATTTTTGGGTAGCCATATTTTTACTTTTATTTTAGTATATTTTAAGCTTTTCGCTTTGGGTTCATCGACCGCCGACCCCAACTGGTTTGGGATAAAGGTGATGTTGATGTTGATGTTGATGTTGCTTGTTATTTTCTTCGTAGTTTGATTTGCGTAGATTTCAATGGAGACGATGATTTGAACTCAACAGGAGTTGTCGTGTTCGTGTGATTTGTATTTAACCGGAGCTATTTTGTTCAATTTGATTGTGCTCTTGTTTGGATTTTTAGTTTCGTTCGGTGCAAATTGTGCGTAGGGCTTCAGTTTGAGAACTCATACGAAGTTGGGTTCTTCTCCAAGTTGACAAACGCATGATGTTTGGTTGCAATTGGGGGATCGGGGAACTTCTACAGGTGCGTCGAATGGTTTTACTACGGTCTGATGATGTTCTTTCGTTGTATCTTGCTTTGAAAGTACTTGTCTTTTGTGCAGTGCATTTGAGATTGAATTGGCTGATGTTATCTCGGTTGTTAAAACGTCCATTTCGGGTGCCTGGGGGAGGGGTGGACGGGCGGTGGGGGCGGCAGGTGCAGTGGGCGGCGGCAAGCGGCAATGGTGGGGCCCGTGCTGGCAGTGGCGGGTGGATGGCGATGGCGGCCGACGAGAAGGGGGCCTTGGAAAGCAAAAATCCATTTACAATGAGTGTTTGGAAAGTTACAACCCATGGATCAAAAATGGGTTGAGCTAAAATTCATTACAACCCATAGTTAAATGGGCTTTATAAGTTTAAATTCATATTTAGCTCATTTTTTAAATTCATTGAATCTATATATGACTCAAGTATATAAAAGTGAGTTAAAAAGTGGGTTAATGATCCATTTTGACACCTCTACTCTCGATGTGTCTATATTGCATTTTTTTTTTAATTGATAGCTTGTATAAGTTTGACTTAAATTTGTTGGATTCATGTTCATGCCTCTTGTCCATATCCTTCATTGTTTAAACAACAATCACCAGGGCTTGTATATGGTTACTAAGGCACCAATGGAGTTCTCATTTTTCATTTACCTGTGGTTTATGACGTTAAATCTAGCAAAGCTAATCAACAATTTTTAAATTATTACTGGAAAATGATCCGGACACCCCAGACGCTGAAGGTCTGGGTTGGGTCGGGAATTCGGACCGGCCTTCAGCGTCAGGGTTGGGTCCGGAATTCGGCCCCAATCCAGTTAGTCCATATTTTCTACCTGGTCGGTAAGCCTGTAGCATCTAACCCGGCCTTCAGCCCACAAACCTCCTCAGCCCGGCCCAATTTTATTATGTTTTTCATTTTTTTTTCTAGTTTCTAATTTCTATTTTTTATTTTTATATTTTGTACATTTTTCATATTTCTATTTTCTGTTCTTCTCCGACCGTCTTCTTCGGTGAACCTTTCACCAACGAATCTGCCGAAACTTCTTCCAACTATTGATCGTCGGCCGCTGTCAGTGCCTACAACCACCACCAACACACCTTCGCTGTCTGCCATCATGGCCATTACCGGACCATTGCCGGCGACCAAAACAAGTTTCCGATCCTCGAGGCCATCACTGCTGACCATTTTTTTTATTATCGAACACTCAAGTATTCAACAGCAAACACAAGTATAAACCACACACATGCAGAGTAAGGCAAGGGAAATAGGGAGCTGACAATCCGTCCGGTCAATGCCTCTCCACCTCCTGGACGATCAGGGCCGGGAAACAGAGTCCGGTCGAAGCCTCTAATTCCTGGATGATCGGCATCGGAAATCCAAACATAAATCGAAGAAAAATCGACGTCGGATGTGATTCTCATTATCCCTGGAATAATCGTGCATCAAACATGAATCTACACATGGATCCTATGGAATCCATTTCAGTATTTTACTCGGGCAATTTATCAAACAGGTTGTGCGCACTGAGGAAATAGGCTTCGGTTTTTTTATTCAATGCAATTGTCTAACCTAAACATGTGGTATGTCGCTCTAAAATCGACGGTACTCATTACAAATCAGCCACGTCTCATGTGATCGACTTGCGAATTCAATGAGTAAAATAAGGGTGTCAACAGCCGGCGAGGCGTGCCTGTGGCTGGTCACCGGCTGTCGTCGAGGCCCGGCGATTGGTGTGGGACAAAAATAATAAAACATAAATATAAATAAAATAAAAATTTTGAAAATTTCGAGAGCAGCAATTCTGGAAAGTATTTAAATCTCTTGTTATTGTGGAATTCACTTTGCTGATTTTATTCATGAATATTTTCATTGACCAAGAGAGTGTTTTCGGTTGACTTATTATTTTCGGCGAACCAAACGGGTAAAAATTCTGAAAATGAGTTCTCAAAAAACGTTTTCACTCAGACAAATACAACCTTAGTTAGCATGTGTCTCCTCACTTCTAGATCGACTTTATGAATTCCCCTACCAAAATCAACGCTGTCATAGGATTATATGAAGAAAAAGGATGTTTTGCATCCTTTGACACGAGTGACATCGTTAACTTTTACAATAATTTTTCATTACATCTTTTTTTATCCTTTCAATTCGACTATAGCATGGACACCAAAATTTTTGCTTATAGATTGTTCATGCATTTCATAAGAAAAATTAGGGATCAAATTCATTCGGAATATAATTCCTACCCAAAAACATCGATATTGCATCAACTCGCACTTTGCACTTTGCATAGACTTGCAACCGCATATCTCATTTTCGTGTGTCCCTCATCATTAATTTTAAAATCCGTCCAAATAATGGCCACCCTCTAATCACCCATTTTGCTTCACATTTTCAGATCATTAACCCTTTTAATTTGCCCTCATATGTTGGAGATTAAATAGGAAAAGATTAGACAAGCAAATGAGGCTATTTTTTGGTAGGTCATATAGGGAAACAATGGCCCCTTAAATTAGAACCAAATCATCAAGATCGGATCTCCTCGGCTGGCCATATACCTCTAAATCCAAGGGGCAGTAAACTTCCTTTGAACCCCCCCTAAGCATGGTATGAACGTTTAGACAAAAGGCCCTCCTCTTTTGAATGGACAATAATCCTAGTGTATGGCATAAACCAATGAAGAAATCCCCTCCCCCTTTGACCGGCCAATAATCCTATGCAAAGTACAAGCCATTTCACAAAAGACCTCACCAGTTTAAGCCTCAATAAGCACCTTAGGAAAAGTACCAAAAAAGTTATAAATCTATTGTATTTGTACCAATTCAATCTTAAAATTTTCAATTGAACCAATTTAGTCCTAAACATTTTGCATTGGTACACTTTAGTCTATCCGGCTAATTTTGATCGAAAATCACTAATTTGGACGTCAACCGTCTTATGTAACGTGGCCAATGCGATGTGGACATTATTTAATAATATTTTTTTTATATAAATTATCTTTTCTTCTTCTTTTTTCACTTTGGCTTTGGCCGATGAGAGTTGTCGATCACTAGGCAAGGTCGCAAAGGCCCAGGGCGAGGACCTTTGCGATTGCTAGCCTTGGGCGAGGCTCTCGCTACCATGGGCAAGGCAACCCTAGCCAATGGCCAATCGAGGGCTTGCTAACCCTTACCAATGGTCGGCAAGGGCTAGCTAGCAAAGACAAAGTGAAAAAAATTTATTTTTTTGATAAAATATTTTTAGTGTCGGCCACACCATGTATGACAGTCATTGTCTACATTAGCGATTTTCAATCAAAATTGGTCGAATGGACTAAATTAGTACAAATGCAAAAGGTTTAGAGCTCAATTGGTTCAATTAAAAAATTTAAAACTGAATTGGTACTAATGCAATATATTTAGAACTTTTTTTGGTACTTTTGCCTAAAGACTTCAATTACACCCAAAAAGGTCCGAACCATGAGCCTAAAAGGGAAAGTAGAATAGCAAGGATCGCCAACATCAAGCTATTGATGTGACCAGTAAGCGAGGATAACCAACATCAAGCTATTCTTACACGTTTTCTGAGCCAAAATGAGCTTTTTCATTACTCAGTCCCCAATACTAAATTATGTTACAACCCTTCAAAATCTTGCTAATTAAGACACTTGAGTTAATATAAAATTGAATGATTTTAAGCATCGCTCAAAGAAGTACGAGCAGGATTATTTCTTTTTCATTTTTGCAGGGTTCTTGATTTGTAAACCCGGCATAGATGTTGTGGATTTTCTTTCAAAACCTTGACTTGACTAGGAGTCCCCTTTGGAAACCTTTGACCTAGCCCTCATTACGATCATAATCAAGACCTCTAGATCAGCTTAGTTGTACCAATTATGAGATAATTTGAACCCTTGTCGAATGCGATGATAGTAAGATTGAGTGATTCTCTAGAATCCTATAATCAGGATAAATAGCTTTTCTCGAGAGCGAAAGAAAACCCTTTTGGACTGAAGTTTTTGATTCAAGTTACGTTTGTGTATTCACAATGTGATGACCTCCCTGAACAAAGTTGGTAATGCAAAACTTGACATAATAATTTTGCATAAATTCATTGAACGAATTTTAACATGTATGCTTGCACTATTATCTTTGATATTGTCCGAACAGATGCATTCTTGATGTTTGAGTTACCTTCCAAGGTCTGAAGATTCATTCAAAAATGAATAAGCCTTACTCGCGAGTGCCCACCAAGCAATCTTTCAAAATCCTCAAGTAAGTATATTTTCAACATGGACTTTTCGGGAGAGTGAGTACTGATGATTGTCAAGGCATTTGAATTCATTGTGATACCCATGATCATTTAGGTGTCTGACTCCCTCAATGAAACATGAATTTTGCTGACATATAATGTCATATTTACATTAGCCTTATGCACATGAATATTTTAAATCCTACTCCAGTTTAATAGACAAGTATGATGCAATTAACCTGTCTATTTCTTGGCCATTGTTTAGAGAGTGTGGGTGTGTTTTATTATTGCTCTTCATACCCTTTTGATAGCTCTACTGACTTGAGTTATCACCCATTTTTTGTTCGTTCTGATTCATTTCAGACGACACATCCTTTTTGTGCTTATTCTAATTCATTTTAAATGCACACCCCTTATGTGTTTGTTCTGATTCATCTCGGACACACACCCTTATGTGCTTGTTCTGATTCATCTCGGACACACACCCTTATGTGCTTGTTCTGATTCATTTCATATGCATGCTATCTTTTAGACTTTTTCTGATTCATTTCAGAAAACAGACTTCCTTTCATGTTCATATTGATTCATTCCAGGCAAATTAACAGCTTTACTAACCTAAATTGTTATTTTCACCCTTTGTGTTCATGCTGATGGGTTCAGACGTCACATGATTTTGTCTTCACACTGATTTAGTTTGGGAAATACATTTTTTGCACTCACACTAAAACAATGGTGGTGCATTTCTCACCCACCATCTGGTAGCCCAGTTGGTTTGCGCTCAGTTCCTTTTACGAGAGGTCCTAGGTTCAAAACTTCTCGGCGCTAGGTGACTTAACCGGGGGCCCTTGGTTGTGAGGTCTGCGGGTCCTCCCGAGGACTAGTCGTGCTTCACCGCTGGTTTGAGCACAAGCTCGCCGGCCGCGTGGACACCTCGGTTATAAAAAAAATGGTGGTGCATTTCTCACGAAGACCCAGTAAAGCAATGGTAGTCTCGCAAGACATTTTTTTAGCTTATGGCAACCCACTAAACTGATAGTGGTCCATAGAGACATTTATCGATTCACGAAGATCCGCTAAAACGATGGTGGTTTTAAGAGACATTTTCTCAGTTCACTGCAATCCGCTAACACGATGGTGGTCCCGAGAGGTATTTTATC
Source organism: Psidium guajava (assembly GCA_016432845.1). Classification (NCBI taxonomy): domain Eukaryota; kingdom Viridiplantae; phylum Streptophyta; class Magnoliopsida; order Myrtales; family Myrtaceae; genus Psidium; species Psidium guajava. The sequence continues at coordinate 30,233,110 of CM028229.1, read as the reverse complement.
GACTCATTGTGGCCTATTAAAACGATGGTGGTCTCAATAGACAAAATGGTGCTACTTCAACCATAACTCAAGCACATTTCTTCATTTCAGATCTTGCGCTGTCTCACATCGGAAGGAAACTTCTGGTAATGGATAAGGCATTTAGTACCTCGAGGTCCTTGCTTCCACAAGAAGAAGCTCAAAAATCAAGGGAATTGTCAGCACTATGAAGCATATGGTAAATCTAGATACTTCGTATGCAACCCATGTGCAAGTTTCCCTCCATGAGAAGGAAAAAGTCTTGGCACGCGTTTTTTGTTAATTTGCATATCATGCATCATTATCTTTTGCATAAAAAATGGGATTAAAACTCTTGCAAAAATCATTCATTATTTGTATCGTAAATATTTATTCATTATTTGTATCGTCAAAATTTAGGATTCAATTTTATCCTTGAACGAAATCTTTGCGAGTCTCCATTCAAAAAGAGACAGTTTTTAACACCTAAATTTTGATTTTTTTTTCCTTTAAAGCATTTATTTCACATAAAAATGAGAATTAATTTTAGTTCTTATAAAAAATAATTAATTAATTTTCATGCATTGCATTTGCATTATCTTGCACTGACAACAAGGATTCGAGCTCGAATTGGCGAGCGATCGGATGAAGCATAGCATGTAAAATTCGGTCAAGCATTGTAAGAGGGTTTGGACCTACTTTCAAATTTAATTCAGCATGTTTTTGCTCCTTTAAATGTTAAGGCTTTTAATTAATTATCTATTTAATTAATTAAAGCTTAATTTGAGCCTGAAAGTGCGGATAAGCCCACAAAGTATGAAAAATTTTCGGCTGGCCCATGCACCCTCCATATGGCCGAATTTCTTGAGGAATTTTAGTGGAATTGGACTCTTAGATATCAGATTTTTAAATCGTACGGTCAGTCCTACGGTCATCAAACAAATCCTGCCTCAACCAGGATTTTAGGAAACGCCTATGCCTATATAAACTAGCTTAGGCTTAGGCTATAGGGGGCCAATTCATTGCAATATAAGGCCGAAGCGGATTGAAAAACAGATAGTATTATCTCGCGGCCAGAGGAGGAGAGCACGTTCTCCTAGAGAGAAGAGAGGCCTTTTCCCTTCTCTGGTAACTGAAAGTGTGGTCAAACAAGAAAAGAAGGCAAGCCGTGGTCTTCGTCTTGAGCAATCCACGAGAGGCTTCTGGAGGGCACACATTCTTCATACACGGCACAAAGAAAAAAGAGGGGCTTCAAAAAAGATGGCCAGAGAGAAAGTCTCCCCTTCTTCTTCTCGGCGGCACACTCACGGGGCACCTAGAGTTCATTGAAAATCATCGCCACGTAGTGGTAGAGTGGCTGAAGAGTGAAGAACAATTGAAGAGGCTCATTGGCAGATCTCTTTCTCATGAAGTTCATGCCTTCGTAGGTCCATCATCAGAATCCCAGGAAACACTTCAGATTCATCCTTCCACTTTGAGTTTTTAATTGTCCTCGCTTGATTATCTACTAACCAACGTTCCCTTTTGTTTCTGATCTCACGCATAGGTTTAACAAAGCGAGCCAACCAGCCTTGCGGTGCCCGAAGATAGACGTTGCGAGTGAGGATCCAAAAGATGTTAAAAAAATAAGGCAGCAGCAGCAAGCACCATCGCATGTATAGCTCTTGCAGTCGAACCAGCTCCGTTGATTTGCTGACCTCGACGTCCTCATCTACGCCAACGCATCCACACCATCGTGCCTTCACCGGTTCGTCTCATGACCATCTCCACCGGCCACCGCTGTTGTCCTACCGAGCCATTGTTGAACCCGCCGCTGGTGGCTGCGAGGCAGCTGGTTTTTAGGCGAGGGATTGCTCACAGTGCATCAACATACTGTGAATCTTTTCAACTATTGGAGGCCACAGTACTCACACATCATCCACGCACGAATAGGAGAGGAAGGCAGAAGATATTCTCTCATCATCATTCCTAGTTTGTTTGTTTTTTTTTTAATGCCCTCTAATCTCACGTACAGGTCCAAATGGAGAGATGCCGACCGGGGCGAACAGCCAAAAGCAAGAGTGTTTGACTCCATTCCAGTACTTTCCTGTTGAGAAGCACTGAATATTCTTTGACATATGTGGGACTCAGATGCATACTTCTTGGGAACGCGATTTGCATAAACAATGTCAGGGTCGATGGAGATGGCAGCAGCATCGAGATCCCAATCAGCCGCTTTCGTCATATTGATCAAGGGCTTCGAGAAATCATGAATGGCTTGCTCTCTCCATCGACCAACACAAGCGCGAATCCATCCCCACCTTTCAAGCCGTGATCCGCGATCCCATTTGGAAGTTGCTTCAAAATTGAGAAATAAATCTTTCAAGATAAGGTGGCTATCTTATCTTAGAATGGTTTGAATATTGCGTTGTTTAGTTTGAACCAATTCCTATCTCTAACCCTACATTGCAGATATACATTTCCTAATTTGATTTGCTTGGATATTAACATATCCTTTGCGTATCTAACACGTTGTCTTGCAGATAATCATTGCCTTTTTTTGTAAGGATGTAGATCCCTGTTGATAGATAATATTGCGTTAGAAAAAAAAATAATATTATCTCGTGTTTAAATTAGGCACTTATCTGCAGGTAAATATTTTTACTCTGCATCTTATCTTTTTTTAATCTTGCCCATAACACATGCTCCTTAATTGTGCATTGTCTCTCAGAAAACGTCCATTAAAGGCAAAATCTAACTTCAATCGCGGTGTACGATTGTGCCCGTATGTGTGAAGTAGACATCAAATTCTTGATCTCAAGGAGCGGATTGCTAATTCCTAAATAGAATTTTAAGGTTTGCCGTATGTATATAGGGATACGGTAATTCTATATCATCTTCACTCACTGGCCCTACTTGCAGGGAACGTTGTGAATAAAATCAGAATTTCGGATTTAAAGGTGTTTTATGGGCAATATTGTTTATTTCTGTTCAAAGTTCATGCTTTTCTTGTTTAATTAAATTCCTAAAATATCTAAAAAAAGATGTCACATTTTCTTAAGTTAAATAATGTTTTCTCATACCTTTTGTATATAAAATAACCTATAGTAAAGTTTAGAACTTTGAGAATCGATTTCTTGAATTAACTTACGTGTTATTTGACTATAGGATAAGCATTTTACTCTTATTTTTCATAAATCCGAAAATCATTAAGAAAAACCCCAAAAAAAGTCATTCATTTTGCATAGCATAGAGTTTAAATATAATTGCCATGTCATACATATTTTGCCACATTATAATTTTCATGTCATCTTGTCACGTCATTCATGAATACTTCATATTAAGTCGTAATTGCCATGTCATTCTTTTATGTCATTACATTTTACATGTCACATAGTTAGATTGCATTTGCATTTCATTTAACAAGAAAAAAAATCTAAAAAAAAAATTAATTCAAATCATCAAACCAAAGATTTTTCATGATAATCGGGTACCGAAAGGGTATTAATTGAAAGATTAATGTAATTAAGTCCCTGAACCCATCCAATCTCTGGTTCGCATGAAATAAAATATTTTTTTCTTGAGTATTTTATTTAGGTTTCTAATCTACTTACGATAAAAGATTAGTGGCGGTTCCGTAATTGAAAACATTTTGCCATGATCTATCACATGAACTTAAGTTATGATTTGATAGAGTTTGGAAGAGCTTGAGCTAGATTAGTTAATTCAATTTAATTAATATGGTAATTCATTAACTTGGAATTTCTTAATTTTAGGTCGCAACATCCACACTTTCACGCACTTATCTGAGGGAGGTCTTCTTCTTTGTCATCAAGACTCTCCTCATCTTCATCCTCATCAATACTGCCAACATGTTCACCAATATCTATCCTCATTCATCCTTAGTATTCCCCTAGTCATCAACTTCGCTTGAAGTGGCATCATCACTAAGATTCTCCTCTGTTAACTCTATGGGTGTTCTCTCATCATCTGAACATGTGGATTGAGCTTCTTCTTCATTGGAAGAATCATCCTTGAGTTGGACATATTTCTTTCCCTTCTGCAGCTTCTCTGCACCAGTCTTCCTCCTCTTTACAGATCTTTCTACACCTTCATTCTACTCTTTCAGTTCAATCCTTACGAACTCTTTGCTTCTTTTGACCCAACCTCTTTCAGTTAATCTGAATCCCATCTTCTAAATCATAGTTTCACCAACTACCATGGTGGGAGTTTGAGTGAGTGTCAACTCAAAAGAGGAACCTTTTGGTACTTGAAGATCAAGGGGGCTAGGCCTACACATGGCAATTGCCCCTTTGTCCTGTGTACAGATCTATACATGTGCAGATGTTGCGATTCGAAACATTTTCGATTGGTGGAAAATTCTCAGGTTAATGGATTATCAGGTTAATTAAATTAACTAACATAATACGGATCCTCTCAAGCCTTACCGAATCGCAAATTTGATTTTTATTCGAATGATTTTAGAATTTAGAGTCGTCACTAATCATTTTTGGTAGGTTGATTAGAAACCTAAGTAAATTTGTGGGAGAACTAAATTATTTCTACAAATAAGATATTATGAATTTGGGGGCTTTGTTATTAATTAAAACAAATGCCCTTTCGATACCTTAACTCTATGGATATCCTAATTTTGACAACTCATGCTTGGTTTACTCCTAAGGCTTTAGTGGGGTGTTCTCTTTTTGTATTTTCACTATTTAGATGGAATACATGTGAGTGACATTTTTTTTGGTATTTTCAAAGTATTTAAAATTCCCTGAAGTCGAAAGAGGGAGTGAGCTAACGAGCTCGGCTTACTCATTCTGGGGTCTGATGATTTAGAAATTAAATTGCAGAAAGTAAATGCAGCAAATAAAGGACCTCAAATGAGAGACTCGGCCTTGGCTTGACCTACCCATTTTGGGGTTTAATGTTGCAGAAAATTAAATTGTTGAAAGTAAAATTGTGGTAAATAAATAACCTCCAACGAGGGGTTCGGTCTTGGCTCGGTCTATCCATTTTGGGGTTTGATGGTACAGAAATTAAATGACAAGAAATTAAATTACGGTAAATAAAGAACTTCTAACGAGAGGTTCGGCCTTGGCTCGGCCTACTCATTTTTGGGTTTGATGGTATAGAAATTAAATTGCAGGAAATAAAGAACCTCCAACGAGAGGTTTGTTCTTGGCTCGGCCTACCTATTCTGGGGTTTGTGGTACAGAAATTAAATTGCAGTAAATAAAGAACTTCCAATGAGGGGTTCGACCTTGGCTTGGCCTACCCATTCTGGGGTTTGATGGTACAGAAATTAAATTACAGGAAATTAAATTACAGTAAATAGAGAACCTCCAATGAGGGGTTCGGCCTTGGCTTGATCTACCCATTCTGGGGTTTGATGGTATAGAAATTAAATTACATGAAATTAAATTGTAAAAAATAAATGACCACTAGTGAGTGGGTCGGCCTTCCCATTTTGGGGTTTGATGGTACTAAAATTAAATTGCAGGAAGTTAAATGTGGTAAATAAAGAACGTCCAACAAGAAAGTTGGCCTTAGATCGGCCTATCCATTCTGGGTTTGATTGTGCGAAAATTAAATTACATAAATTAAATGCAGTAAATAAAGGACCTCTAGTGGGTGGGTCGACCTTCCCATTCTGGGGTTTGATGTCGCAGAAATTAAATTGCAGAAAATAAAGTGCAAGAGATCTTTATACCACCAAGTATGGGGTAGAATTTACCGCAATTTAGGATTCGGATCTTTTAAGCGAAAAATGCAGAAAATTGCAATACGAATACGATATGTGAATATGACACGGCATAATCAAAATTTAAATCAATCCATTGAGGTAACGACATTCTTGAAGATTTTAATGGTTAGGATCGTTACCTGATTTAACAGATTTGACTGCCGAATTCGGACCTCGTGTCACCTTATTGGATCAAGATTGGGGCTCCAACGACGGGATGAACTCGTGACTTGTGTTGATTGGTAGAGAAATTTGTGATGATAACACCTAGATTTAAATTCCACCATTTTCAAGACTCTTTTTTTGGAAGAGAATTTTCTCTCTAATTTTTATTTAATCTCTCAAAACCCTCTCCAACATTTCAAATTTTCTCTCCCCAAAAAAATCCTCCTTCTTAAGCTCACTTCTTCCTCCTTTTATAGCCCACTCATCTATCTCCCATTCTAATTTTTCCACTAACTCTTCTTCATCTTATCTTTCCTTCTCTAATTCCATCTTATTTTCTTCATATTCTCTTCTCCATCTCCTCTTTTCCATATTCCCTTCTCTATTCTAATTTCTCTACTAACTCTTCTTTTTTTATTTACAAAATAATCCCTCAAGTGTTAGGTATTTGCATTCTAGTTCTTGTAATTTTAAGTATTTACAATTCAGTCCCTAGAGAAATATTTCTTTAAGTCTAAATCTCCTCACAATTTTCAACACACCTCCTCTATGCTTGGTCGAAATCTACCGCATGTCTACTTCAATCACTTGTCAAATTTAAGCTCATTTCTTGCCGCTGAAAATAATGCAAAATTCAATTAAAGCCCATTTGCAAAATTGAGTCATTTTGGGTATAATTGGGCTAAGATGGAAATTTGAAATATTAAAGAATAATGTCACAACTCCTAAAAGTGAAAAATGAAAATAAGTTGACTCAAATTGGATTTTTTAGGCCCGATTCAAGATTATGCTCGTGAAGAAATACATGAGCCCCAATTGGATTTTTCAAATTTACGATGGCCAACATGAAAAGAGATTTAAAAGAAAAATATTGACTCTTTTTTTGTATTTTTGTGGCCTCAAATGCTATTATTTATTAAATATTTTTCTAATTTCTAAAAAATATAAAAATATATAAAAATATAAAAACAAATATGAAAAATTATTATTTTTGTTTAAAAATAGTTTCCTAGGCTTAGCCAAGGCTTCCAAAGTTGAATTTTGTAATTTTCTCATTTTTTCTTGATTGTTTTGAATTTTTAAAAATAAAAATACTGAAAAATACCGAAAATATAAAAAATCATTTTTTGATCAAAATTAGTTCCCTAGGCTTGGCCAAGATCTCCAAATTTGATTTTTTAATTTTTATTAATTCTTTATTAATTTTAAAGAGAAAAAGATGATTAAAAGTTAGGTGTTAACAGCTGTCCCTCTTTGAAAAGAAGGTTGGTAGAGGTTCATTTCAAAGACGAGATGACATTTGAATCCTAATCGACTCAACTTAAGGGAATAAAAAGAGTTGTGACATTTGATCTCCAATACCTCTCTGGGTAAGCTCGATTTAGACTAGACTTGAGGAGGCTCCTATGAAGTGAGGAAGAGATAGAGATGAGAGCTTACCTGACACTTACCTGTTCACCTCGCGGTTATTGACTGTTCTGCTGAAAAAGGAATGGAAACCTAAGGATTCGTTATAAGAAAACCTCAAGGTGATTGAACCTGAACCCGTATGGTAGGTCACCCCATGGTAGATTCCTAGCGAAAGAATTCTACTGATTAAAATTTGACCCATATGGTAAGTCACCCCATGGTAGATTCCTAGCGAAAGATTCCATTAATTAAAATTTGATTGAAATTTGACTCGTATGGTAGGTCACCCCATGGTAGATTCCTAATGAAAGGATTTTACTGATTAAAATTAGATTAAGATCTGACCCATTTGGTAGGTCACCCCATAGTAGATTCCTAATGAAAGGATTCTACTGATTAAAATTGGGTTAAGATTTGACCCGTATGGTAGGTTGTCCCATGGTAGATTCCTAGTGAAAGGATTCTACTGATCAAAATTTGATTGGGATTTGACCCGTATGGTAGGTCAACCCATGGTAGATTCCTAATGAAATGATTTTACTGATTGAAATTGAATTAAGATTTGACCCGTATGGTGGGTCACCCCATGAAAATGTCTGTAAGAAGGATTTTGTGTGCCTGTAGAAAGGATTTTGGGTGCCTATAAAAAAGACTTTGGTGCATGTAAGAAGGATTTTTGTGTGCCTGCAGAAAGGACTTTGGGGTGCCTGTAGAAATGACTTGGTGCCTATAAGAAGGACTTTTGTGTGCCTGTAAAAAGGACTTTTGTGTGCATGTAGAAAGGATTTTGGGTGCCTTGAAGGGTGTCATTCTGGGATCTGGAGAGACCAGGAATCCTGCAAAAGCTTAAACCCGATTTAACTTATCATGAATGGTGTCTTTCTGGGATCTAGGAAGACCAAAAATCCTGCAAAAGCTCAAACCCGATTTAACTTACCATGAAGGGTGCTATTCTGGGTTCTGGGGAGACTAGAAATCCTGCAGAAGCTCAAACCCGATTTAACTTATCATGAAGGGTGCCATTCTGGGATCTGGGGAGACTAGGAATCCTCCAGAAGCTCAAACCCTATTTAACTTACCATGAAGGGTGCCATTCTGGGATCTAGGGAGACTAGGAATCCCGCAGAAGCTCAAACCCTATTTAACTTACCATGAAGGGTGTCATTCTGGGATCTGGGGAGACTAGGAATCCTCTAGAAGCTCAAACCCTATTTAACTTACCATGAAGGGTGCTATTCTGGGATCTGGAGAGATTAGGAATCCTGCAAAGCTTAAACCCGATTTAACTTACCATGAAGAGTGCTATTCTGGGATCTAGGAGATCAGTAATCCTGTAGAAGCTCAAACCCGATTTAACTTACTATGAAGGGTGCAGGTTGAAAATATATCTACATGAGGATTTGGAAAAAAACGTCTGGTGGTTTCTCGACGACTAGGCTTATTCATTCAATAATTACCGATCGAATTTTGAGACCTTGAAAGGTAACTCGAACATTGGGAATGCGTTACTTGTCACGCAGTATCAAAGGTAACATGTGCAAGTATTTTCATCAATGAGTTTATCGATTCATGCAAAACTATTTGGGTAAGTTTGTAATAATTGGAGGTAGCCTATGTAATAACTCACGACGCAATCAATCAAAATGTGGATCATGCATAACTATTCTGTCAAGTTTGCATTACCAATTATGTTCAAGGAGGTTATCATGGTGTGAACACCTCGGGGATTTCCGTCCGAAAGGGCTTTCTCTCACTCATGAGAAAGACTATTTATCCTAATTGCGATGATGGTGAGATTGAGTAATTTCTTTTCAATCCTGCAAAAATGAGAGAGAAATAGTCTTGCTCGTACTTTTTCGAACGATGCTTAAAGTCTTTCAACTCTATGTTAATTTAAGCGTTTTAATTAGAAAAGACTTTCATGGGCTGTAACGTAGGTTACGATTGGGTATCAAGGAAGTAAAAAAGGCTTATTTTGGCCCAAAAAATATATGAGGTGGGTTTGACGTTGGTGATCATTGCTTCTTGTCATCAGTCTCGGCCTTTGAATAGTCCTTCAAGAATACCATCGTTGTATGAGGATGGTTTCAATTTCTGTTAATACCGTCATTGCTCCCGAACGGTGTAAACTTCAATAGTGTATATTTGCAATCTAGCTCATTTGAAGAGTTTTCTTTCATAACTAGATCCCATTGGGGATTTACATTGATTTGAATGGGCATTGGCCTTGCTTTTGATTGGTGCTTTGCTTTTCATGCCTAGAATTGACTTTCTTCCTTTTCTCCTTTTTTTTTTCTTTTTTCTGTTCTATTTAGAAAAAGAATTTTCAAAGATTGTGCCTTATGCATATCAAAGGACTAGCATACTTGAATAGTAGATTTGGGAACTCTTATCTAGACCTTGGTCCTTCTAAGTTCATCTACTTTGAGGTGGTGCCATCTTCATCTTAGACTGGACAATGATCACCAACGGGGTTTTAAGAAACAAATGTGCCGGCTCAATTGGGCGATGTAAAGGATAAAAGTGTATCGGATAGAGAAACAAATGCTTTTTATCATCTTAAGACACTCAAATTACCATAAGAGGCTGAAAGCAAAGAATCGCTCGAAAATTGATGTTAGTTCGAGCAAGAAAATTTCTAACCATTTATTTCATGGTATTACTAGGATTACCTTAGTTTGGACCTGATGTGGGGTGGTTCTTAACAGGAGTTATGAAATGAAACGAAACTGCCGCTCAAATAGATTATCAATTGTCACCTGTAGTATTTAGGATAGAGAAATGATCGCCTCCTTTCCTCCGGCTGTCATACCTTTTACGAGAAAACCTATTGCCTTGGGGAATACGGAACCTATTCAGCGCACGACTCACTGTAAATTAAACTGCGGGACGTGTGTGGGAATGACATGCCTTTCATCATCCTGTTATGCCTCATTCTACACATTCGATGCATCCTGCGTCGTTTATGCTCCAAGTCAGAATTGGCAATTTAAACATGCAAAATAGTCATGCATAAATCACGAAATGTGCAAATGCAATGCAGACGTGGCAGTTTTTAGCATCACATGTGTTTACAAAATGTGTAAGTATGGGAGAAAATTCTAAAGAATTTGGATTGGCCTTAACAAATTGGGAAGTCTACTTCTTAAGTCAAGGAGTGGCTTGTCTTTGACTTTGCCCCTTGTTGATACCCGATTTTTAATCATCTTTTCTCCTTTAAAATTAATAAAAAATTAATAAAATTAAAAAATTAACTTTGGGGATCTTGGCCAAGCTTAGGGAACCAATTTTGACCAAAAAAGGATTTTTTTTTTCATATTTTTAGTATTTTTCAGTATTTTTATTTTTGAAAATTCATAGAAAATAAAAAAAATGAGAAAATGGAAAAAAAAATCAACTTTGGAAGCCTTAACCAAGCCTAAGGAACCATTTTTGAATAAAAATAAATTTTCATATTTTTTCATATTTTAATATTTTTCAAAAAATACAAAAATATTTAAAAATTCGAGAAAAATAACATTTGAGGCCACAAAAATACATAAAAATAGTCAATATTTGTATTTTAAATCCCTGTTCATGTTGGCTATTTCAAATTTGAAAAATCCAATTCGAGATCATGTATTCTTTCATAAGCATAATCACGAATCGAGCCTTAAAAAATCAAATTTGAGTCAATTTATTTTTATTTTTTCACTTTTAGGAGTTGTGACATTGTTTTCTAATATTTCAAATTTTCATCTTGGCTCAATTATATCCAAAATGACTCAATTTTGCAAAAGAGCTTTGAAGGTACATAAATTAAATGCGGTAAATAAAGGACCTCCAACGAAGGACTCGACCTTGGCTTGGCCTACCCATTCTAGAGTTTAATGGTACAAAAATTAAATGATAGAAATTAAATAGAGTAAATAAAGGACCTCAACGAGGGATTCGGCCTTGACTCGGCCTACCCATTTGGGATTTGATGCTACAAAAATTAAATTTCAAAAATTAAATGCGATAAATAAAAGACCTCTGACAAGGGACTCGGCCTTGGCTTGGCCTACCCATTTTGGGGTTTGATGGTACAGACATTAAATTACAGAAATTAAAGGAAGTAAATTACTGCAATTTAATTTCAGTACCATCAAACCCCGCGATGGGTAGGCTGAGCCAAGGCCGAGTCCCCCGTTGGAGGTTCTTTATTTATTGCAATTTAATTTACTACAATTTAATTGCAGTACCATTGTTGACACCTAATTTTCAATTACTTTTTCTTTTTTAAAATTAATAGAAAATTCATAAAAATTCATAAAATTAAAAAATCAACTTTGGGGACCTTGGCCAAGCTTAGGGAACCAATTTTGATCAAAAAATGATTTTTCATATTTTCAGTATTTTTCGGTATTTTTTTATTTATTTATTTTCAAAAATTAATAGAAAATTCATAAAAATTCATAAAATTGAAAAATCAACTTTAGGGACCTTGGCCAAGTCTAAGGAACCACTTTTGACCAAAAAATAATTTTTCATATTTTCATTATTTTTCGATATTTTTTATTTATTATTATTCTAGAAAAATAGAAAAATACTTGAAAATTCATAAAAAAAAATAGCATAGCATTTAAGGCCATAAAAGTGTGGATAATTAGTCAGCATTTTTATTTTTATTTTCTGTTCGTTTTAACCGAATAAATTCTGAAAAAGTCAATCTGGAATGGAGATTTTCTTTATTAATTTCATTTTTAGGTCATTTGAAATTTTTTTTAGAAAATTCATTTTAGCCCTCTAATTTTTAATTTTCACTTTTAAGAATCGTGACGTTGTCCTCTAATATTCAAATTTTCCAGTGGCCTAATGGTGTTTCATTTGATGATCTAGGCTTTTCAGTCTCCTGCAAGGGCGAGCCCAATTCGTTTCTTTAATCCGCCCAAATGACCATAATTGACGTTTAAAAGTTTTTAAATTGGCAAGACGAAGGAAAGATGCTGCGAGAGACATCACGGTAGGAAGGGAATCCACGATCAAAAGAAAAAACGGGACAGCATCATGAGAACCATGATAGAGAGAGAAGGGGCAAGATAAATAATAAAAAAAAGGGGGGCTCTCATATGAAAAACGAACGTGGGCAGACCATTCGGGGGGGGGGGGGGAGGGATCCATGTTTTATAATTCTAGGGGACCTTTAAACATTATTTTAATCATAGTGAAAGGTGGAGGCCAATAGGATAAAAAAATAATAAAGGAAAAAATGATGGGGGAGGAAGATTATTTTATGGGGGGAGGCTATCTCTTTGGGGGTCTGACACACATACGCACAAACGAGGCTTCCTTCGGATTTTTTTTTTCGGGTCTCGGGGGCACACACTTCACCTAGAAGATCCCACATTTCCTCTGTCTTGTGACGATTCTCCAAGAACCGAAAATACACACGAAGCTCTGAGCTTTTCAGCTTCAATGTACCACAAATCATCAAGAACGTGGGTGGGACAGCGATTGATGTACCCGATTCTCGGCATCGCGTCTTGCATAGCTTTCATCTACATTTCGTTCAGAGATTTGAGCTTCAGCGACTACTATAGAGAGCAGAGGATGGACTTCGTGAAACGAAATGGGACACGGTTCACGATGGATGATGGCAGGGTCGAAGATGGGCACGACCGTTTGCCGAGCTTGGGCCTTCAACGATGGAGAGCACAATGCGCTCCAGATTTCATCTGGGCGGTTTGACGAGCGAGTCTTTAGGGTATGATTTCGGATTTTTTAGCTTTTCCTGTCGTGGGTTTTGCTTGCTTCATTCCGTGAATGTTTGAGTGAGTACATTATTTGTTCACGTATGATTGTTGACTTGAATTAGTTTGTCTGAGGGAAGCAGGTTCGTATCTCTCTCTGTCTCTTTAATTCTAGTGTAGTCCTTTGAGATCCTATCTTATCTCTCCTTGGTAATTTAATCTAAAGTCACCATTTTCATTTCATTTAATATTTCCCTTTTTGAGCTGTCAGTTGAACGAACCAGAATTAACTACCGATGAAGTGATAGAAGTGAGAAAGTTGAACTTGATATAGAGGCAGATTTCCAGTAGATTAACAAAAATGTGATCACTCATTGTGTTTGTTCATGGGTCACTTCAAATATAAAGGGGCTTTGTTCTAAGGCGCACTTGAAGCAGAAAACTTGTTGGGGTTTCGATTGTTGTTGTACTATTTATTGCGCTTGAGGATGACCAAAGAATTTTGTTGAATACAAGTAATAAGTCTCCAACACATGGTGTATCTACTTTAGTTGCAGAGTTAAATTCGTCCTTACCATAATATTTGGTCATATTTAACTTTTGATGAAAACGTCTTCAAAGAGGAGCATGAATTAATGAGAAGAAATTGTCTTCCCGTCCTCCCAGAAAGAGATACCCATGTTTAAATCATAATTGGTGGTGAGATTCCGCTTTCAATAAGAAAATCCAGACTATTATGGGATGTAAAGTAGTGTCTTACAGTAAAAAGCATATCATGCACTATCATCGTCACGATGACATTAAATAATTGCTTCTAAGATTTTTCATATGTTTTCAGAATGTGGCCTCGATTTTGTGGAACTCAAGTATTTTTCCTCATCCATTTCAACTTCTGCAGCTTCTTTTGCCTCTATTCTCATGGTGTCTGGCATTGGTAAGTTGAAGACCAAGAAAATTCAAGCATGTTGAACCGATTATCTCGGTCATTGTTCGTGTGCTTCTTCGTTTCATCGTTTTATTAATTGTGGAATGTTAGTTTCCCCTCGTTTATCCATCCAAAAAATGTATAGTTAATATCTCTTAAAGAATGAAAAATTGGGAAACTACAGCTTTGCTTTGGAAGCGTAACTTTTCATGGCGATAGCCTATTTTGCCTTGTTCCACTATTCATGTTTAACGGAAAAACTGCAAAATTTTATGTTCAGTACATAGCCAAAACATGCACACGCGCGCGCGCACACACACACACACTCTCTCTCTCTCTCATTTTCTTGACGAGTCGATGCTATCTATAAACTACCATTGATTTCAATTATATTATGCGTTTGTGGTTAAGCCTTGATGGGTTGGTCTTTTGGTTCAATCGTGGTAAAAATTAAGTGGTGAGCTTGCAGGTGGGCATAAGTGGTTGAATAACATATTTCTTTACATCAATATAACTGGGATAATGAGTGTTACCACGGGTTAAATGGCTAGTATTTGACCTTGGATCCGCCTCACCTGTGATATATGTTGAATTACTTAAATCTGTGTCTTTGATAATTAAAACAAATCGACTTGATTACCCTTGATTCGAGAGCGTATGAGTTTCGGTCCATATCACTGTATATGTTTGATTTTGTATAGTCTTTGAGCTTCCGCCATCATACAATACAATGAGTAACCATTATGAGTAGTCATGTAGATGATCCTCAGGAAGCCGCTGAGACACCTTTACCCATTTTCCCCTATTTCCTAATATTTTTATGTCAGGTAAAAAGATGACCCCCCATCAAAGGCAGTTTCCATAGAGCTAAGTGCTTTTCTGCTTCTTTTTATTCTTTATACTTTATTTTACTTCATTTGCTAGTGTTATTATTATTATTGTTGTTGTTGTTGCTGCTGCTGCTGTCATTATTATCATCATTATTATTTTTACTTACTCTTTCTGGTTCAAATGCAATTAACGCAGACTTCCTATATTCTCTCCCATTTTCCCCATATTTTATGTCAGGAGAAAGACATCTCTGCATCAACGGCCAAAAAAAAAAATCCCGAGGAAGTGCAGAATTGGTTCAGACAAGCTCCTAAGTGTTCACCAATTTCTCAACTGACCTGTGGTTAAAAGTCCCTCTTAATTCAAAAGAGACTCTCTATGTTTACAATAGAGAGAGCGAAAATCAATTCTAGAAATCCCTCCCAAAAAATGGGAGATAAGTGCTCTTTTCATTCTTCTGGTTTTAGGTGCAGGTTAGCACAGATTTTGTACACTGACATTTCACTCTATTTTTATGTCAGGTAGCCGCAGCTCTATATCAACGGTCATTCCTACGGAAGCACAAAATTGGCTTGGAGTAGTACCCAAGCGCACACAAATTTCAAATTGTTAAATCAATTTGTTGTAATTTATTTTTTAAGAACTCAAACCCCAAAATGGAGAGGCAAAGCACATCCACTGGAGGTCGTTTATTTCCTACAATTTAAATACCTGCACCATTAAATCCCAAAGGGAAGAGTCAAGCCAATGCTAGGCCGCCCATTGGAGGTTTTACTTACCGTTATTTAAATTCCTGCAGTTTAAATACCTGCACCATTAAATCCCAAAGGGAAGAGCCAAGCCAATGTTAGGCCGCCCATTAGAGGTTTTACTTACCGTTATTTAAATCCCTGCAATTTAAATACCTGCACCATTAAATCCCAAAGGGAAGAGCCAAGCCAATGCTAAGCCGCCCATTGGAGATTTTACTTACCGTTATTTAAATTCCTGCAATTTAAATACCTGCACCATTAAATCCCAAAGGGAAGAGCTAAGCCGATGCTAGGCCGCCCATTGAAGGTTTTACTTACCGTTATTTAAATTCTTGCAATTTAATTCCTGTACTGTTAAACCCTAAAAGAGAGGGCCAAGCCAAGGTTGGGCCATCCATTAGAGGTGTTTATTTACTGTCATTTACTTCCTGTAGTTTAATTTTTGAATCACCAAACCCCAAAAATGAATAGATCGCAGCACTGCACAGAAGTCGTTAACTCATTCCCTCTTTTGGCTTTAGGGAAATATTTAATATTTTGAAAATGCCAAAAAATGTCACTCACATACATTCCATTTAAAAAAAATGAAAATACAAAAGAAGAACACCCAACTAGAGCCTTAGGAGTAAACCAAGTCTGAGTTGTCGAATTAGGATATCCATGAAATTAAGGTACCGAAAGGACATTAGTTTTAATTAACTAGTGTAACCAAGTCCCCGAACCCACAATCTCTAGTTCACAGAAATAAATTAGCTCTCCCACTAATTTATTTATGTTTCTAATCGACCTATCAAAAACGATTATTGGCGACTCCAAATTTTAAAACCATTTGAACAAAAAAAAAATAAAGTTGCGATTCGGTAGGGTTTGGGAGGGTCCGAGTTAGGTTATTCCATCTAATTAACCTAATAATCCGTTAACCCGATCGAAAAAAAAATTCAGGTCGCGACAACCATCAAACCCCATGATGGGTAGGCCGAGCCAAGGTCGATTCCCCCGTTGGAGGTCCTTTATTTATTGCAATTTAATTTCCTGCAATTTAATTTCTGTACCATCAAACCTCATAATGAGTAGGCCGAGCCAAGGCTGAACCCCTCATTGAAGGTTCTTTATTAACCGCAATTTAATTTCCTGTGATTTAATTTCTACACCATTAAACCCCAAAAAGGGTAGACTAAGCTAAGGCAGAGTCTCCGTGTTGGAGGTTTTTTATTTGCTAAATTTATTTTCTGTAATTTAATTTCTGAATCATCAGACCCCAGAATGAGTAGGTCAAGCCACCTGTTGGAGGTCGCGGCATTGCGCAGAAGTCATTAGCTCACTCCCTCTTGCAGTTTCAGGGAATTTTAATAATTTAAAAATGCTAAAAAATGTTATTCATATGCATTCCATCTAAAAAGTGAAAAAATATATATAAAAAAAGAGATCATCTCACTAGGACCTTAGGAATAAACCAAGCTTGAGTTGCTAAATTAGTATATCCATGAAATTAAGGTACCGAAAGGGCATTAGTTTTAATTAACTAGTGTAATCAAGTCCCCGAACCCATAATCTCTGGTTCGTAGAAGTAATTTAGTTCTCCTGCTAATTTACTTAGGTTTCTAATCGACCTACGAAAAATGATTAGTGGTGACTCCAAACTCTAAAATTATTTGAACAAAAACCAAGGTTGCGATTCGGTAGGACTTGGGAGGGTCCATGTTAGATTAGTTAATTTAATTAACCTGATAATCCGTTAACCTAGAAATTTGCCTTCACGATGGAAAATGTTTCGAGTCGCGACACCAACCCTATTAAATAAAGGAGGAAAGTTGTCCAAATAGTTCTAAACCAAATCTTTCAACTTTATCAACTGAGTTCTAAATTTTTTCACTTTTTTTAATTGGATCTATCTAGCTAATTTTGACTACAAGTTGTTGACATGGATATCGATCATTGTGTGTGGCATGACTAACATTGACTCGGATAAGTTTTAATAATATTTTAATTTTTTTATTTTTATTTTTTTTCTAACCCTAAGCTAACCAAGGCAGCGATGCAGTTGTCCATTCTAGGTGAGGGTTGGTCGGTGTCTTCGCCAGCCTAGGGTTAGAAAAAAAAAGAAAAAAACAAGAATTTAGAAAACAAAAGTTGTCCAAATCGTCCACATCAATGTGCCACATTGGACCGTTGACATCCACATTAGCGATTTCTTGGCAAAATCAGCTGGATGGACTCAATTGGTAAAATATGAAAAATTTTAGAACTCAATTGGCAAAATTGAAAGGTTTAAGATTGAAATGGCAAAAAAAAAAAGATTTATGGGTTTTTGGACAATTTTTTCCAAAAAAATGATCAACATCCTCGTGAATTATCTGTCAGTGCCTGATGTACGATATTATGAAAATGCTGCTCAGGCAAGGTCTTTTAAAAATGATTTGTGATATTCCAACGTTTATGCCAAAAAAATAGAAAAGGGACAAAAGGTGTATCTTCAAACTTAGAGAGTTGACTTCAGATGACATAATTAGAGCCAATTCTATGCAATGCAGCAGATACGCCGGTGGATATAAGTTCAAGCATTTTGCGTGGTCAGGTCATGGAAGAGTTAAGGATTTACCAAGACGGTCGAATGAAGAAGTAAAAACATGGTGCATGGTGCATGGGGTCTTGTCGTGTGAGCAAAGCTTCGTAAGGGAGTGTAGATAATGAAGAAGACGACCTCATCCTAATGATAATTTAGAAGAGATATGGCATTTAATCATTGAGTACATTAATGCCACAGAGTAGGTTAAATTCCAGGACGGTATCGTGCGCTTATCGATGTCAAGGAGTGAGAGTTTCCTGGAGAAGAAAAAGCAATTAGAGGAACTGACTTTGTGGCCTGTACTCACATAAAAGGGGACTCCAGAAATTCATTTGAGGTGCTCAAAAGAAATGCGAGTAATCATATTTGATTATGGGGATAATTGTGCAAAAAGTCATAAACCTATTGTATAGCGGTCAATTCAATCCTAAAACTTTTAATTGTATTAATTTAGTCCTAAATCTTTTGACTAGTAGCCAATTCAGTTTTAAACCTTTCAATTAAGTTAATTTAGTCATAAACCTTTAGAAGATTTGTCAAATTAATCCTAAACTTATTATTCGGATAATTAGTTAAAAGGACTATGACTAAATATTTAGTCATAAAAAGTGTGTAAGCTTTTAGCAAACTAGTTGGGGGAAAATATGATTACCAACTAGGAGCATCTTTATTGCTCGTTGGCTTTCTTTTTTATTTTTATTTTGTCTGAGTCCATATAAGTCGTGCTAGCTCTCAAATTTCAATCAAAGCACCTTCTGTACACTGTTGCGGAAATTGCGCCTGCAATAATTGCCCTCCACCATCGATGGGCATGGGCGGCACATTTTTAATAATCTTTGATTGATTTTAACGATCTACTGGGATTTTTTTATTTATTTGAGGTGCCAAAAACCACATAGGGAGAAAGGTAAAATGACTCTTGAACTGTGAATTCTTCTTTTTTTTCCTTTTTCTTTTGAATTAATAGCACAAAAAACTCTAAATTAGTATACTTATCATAAATTTATCCCAAATTATTTTTTTATCATAAAAAATCCTAAACTGATTCATCCTTAACAAATTTCTCATAAACTGATACACCTATGATAAATTTATCCTTTATTAGTTTTCGTTAAATTTTATCGTCAAATTACTGAGTTTGATAACACGTGATAATTATCGAGTGTACACGTTTGAATTTTTTATTTTCTATTTGTCACATGTGTATCAATTTGATATTTTTCATAGTATTTATTCAATTTAATGAAAACTAATGTAGGGTAAATTCATCACATATGTACTAGTTTGAGATTTTTGATGGTCAAAAAAATTAGTTTGAGGTAAATTTGTCATAGATGTACTAGTTTAAGATTTTTAGTGGCCAAAAAAATAGTGTGGTGTAAATTTGTCATAGGTATATTAGTTTGGAGTTTTTTGTGATCGAAAAATAATTTGAGGTAAATTTATCATGGATGTACTAATTTGGAGTTTCTCGTGATATTAACCTTTTCCTTTTTGAACGTAAGAATTCATACTTGGCACTTCATATGTGTACACTATAATATTTCCTTGTTTGTATAAGTATGTTTTTCGATCCTAAAAGCAAGTTTCTTATTGCCTTAGTCCTTTAGAGTCCTTCGCCTTAACTATGGACTAGAGATGTGCAGCCAGACCGAATTGCTTGAAAAATCAATTCAGTTCCTGGTTCCAAAGTTAATAGGTCCAATTCTAGGTCCCAAATTTTTGGAACTGGTTTGAATAGATTCGGTTTTCAATTCCAAGTGAAGACCCACCCGAGATTTAGACTAGTTTTTGAACCAGTTCATAGCTACAATAGAAAATATATATAATTTCTCTAAATTGAGTCTAACTGTGTCTCAGCTCATTTGTTTCTTCTCCATTCTTTTATCACCTCTCTCTATTCTTTAGAGCAATATTTTTAGGGATGAATGGAGAATAAAGTTTAAAAGTTTATTTTGTTGAATTGGGAACAGAGTTCCATTCTTTATGTTTTATTTTGTGTGTTTGAAATTTCTATTGTTTATAATTATTTTTTGAACTTTTCATTATTTATAGTTGTACGTGACCACATATTTAGCAGATAAGAATTTATGTTGATCATATTTACTTGGATCCATTTTGTTGCTCATATTATTTGTTGTATTAAACGAAATCAAAAATAGAAAAAAAAAGACAGGTACTCGGGTAGACCTTGAAATTAGATTAAAAAAAAATAAAATAGGCTTTAGAACCAGTTCCAAAAAACTAGATAAGTTTCAGGTTCTAAAAATTGAGAACCGGTTATAACAAGGTAGGTTACAGGTTTTACATCTGGAACCTACCCACTCTGGAACCAGTCACCCGTGCTATGGATGAGCAAATCGGATAGTTTGGACCATGATCGTTCGGATCGAATCAAGACCGGTGGTCTAGTTCCTAGTTCTAGAGGGGTCTGAATTGGGTCTTGATTCCTAAAATTGGAACCGGTGACTAGATGATTCAGTTCTCAGTCCTAGGGACATACGACTGGACCGATCGATTTTTTTTTTCTAGCTACATGTAATCATCTCAAAATTCTCCATCCAAGAATCCAAATGAATACATGAACTACAGTTCCAATAGAGGATGCCTCAAGTTACCACTAACAAAAGTAGGGTTTCCACAGAACTCCCTCCCTACAGGCCTACATTATCCCACCAAATTGCAACAAACTAAAAATGAAAAAACTAAACCAATCAAAACTTTCAAAAGACAAAGTAAGTGAAAGGAAAAAAGTGAAAGAACAAACTCTTTTATTCCTGTCATTGCATTTGAGAACTTATAAACTGAACTAGGCTATTGAAACTCCAAATAACTTTGTCATTTTATTGGTCCAATGGAACCACCTAGGAACTGGGACCACAGTCTGATTCTCGATTCTTGGGAAAAATAGGATTGGACTGGTGTTGACACCTGATTTTTAATTATATTTTCTCTTTTAAAATTAATAGAAAATCCATAAAAATTCATAAAATTGAAAAAATCAACTTTGGAGACCTTGGCCAAGCCTAGGGAACCAATTTTGACCAAAAAATGATTTTTCATATTTTTAGTATTTTTCAGCGTTTTTATTTTCGAAAATTCATAAAAATCAACAAAAAAAATGAGAAATTTACAAAATCAACTCTGGAAGCCTTCGCCAAGCTTAGGCTACCATTTTTGAACAAAAAAATATAATAAAAAAATATAATTTTTCATATTTTTTGTATTTTTTTTAATATTTTTCAGAAATTAGGAGGATATTTGAAAATAAAATGGCATTTGAGGCCACAAAAATATGAAAAAATAGTCGGTATTTTGCTTTTAATTTTCTCTTCATCTTGACCAAGGAAAATCTGCAAAAAAAAAAAAATTGAAAATTGATCTGGAATCGGGAATTACTTTGTTAATCCCATTTTCGGATAAAAAATAATAATAATATAAATAAATATATTAGAAAATTCCTTTTAGCTTTATAATTTTTGATTTTTGTATTTCTGGAGTCGTGACATTGTCCTCTAATGGTTTAAATTTTTCAATGGCCCGATAGTGTATTTTCCGTTGTTGCGTTCGGTTTTCCGAATTCAATTTGTCATTTGGCGGCTCTCCCTCTCTCCCTTCTATGGTCTTGTTTCCGCCATTATCTTTTGGTGAAGCTTGACAAATGCTTACTGCAGTCTAGGGAGTACTTTGAGCTTGTAGTTTCGGGTTGAATCGCTACTTTTCTTTTGGCACAAACGAACACGATTTCTCGACAGCGATTGTGCTTGAGATTGGTTCACGTACGTTAATTATGGCCTTAATCTTTGAGTTCTTTGTTTTTACTGCTGCTTCTCGTATTGGGTCATGGCGATGATCACTCTGTGTTCGATCAAATGCGGCCGAGGCTCATCTGGAGGGCTAGAAGGTAGCGGGAAATGATGAGCATGAGCTAACTTCTGCATCTGCTCGGAACCACACTCTTCTACAACAATGCTCATCATTCGCTGGGCCGCCTAAGTAAATCCGTTCCTCCCATATTATGTCCTTATGTCGGCAAAAAAGCTGAATTTTTTTTGGGATCTCAATCATCTCGGCAAGGGACAGACAGGAATGGGAAAAGAAAAGAAAAAGAAAGAGGAGTAGTGGGGGACAAAAGCATGGTGCACCGAAAGGAAACGGAGATAGTGGAGATGTGAGAGCAGTGCATGGGGAGTCTCCGAGGAGTTTTATTCCATAATCGGCCGAGACAAGAAAGTGGGAAGACCCCATCAACTTTAACGTGTTGAACATCGTGGCCGAAGCGATAAGTCCACGGACACTATAATGGCTGTCAAGAATAATATTCTCCACTAGAGAAAAGAGGGATTAACAAGATGTGAGGAGAACAGGGGGATCTCGGTCAAAAACAAACGGGGAGGTTGGAGAAGCATCGGAGGACGGGGATTCTCTTTCAAAGGGGAGTTGAAGAAAAACCCCAGAAATCACGTGGCCTAATTCGGTGATTCCCAGCAAAAAAAAGCAGCATGAACCCCATGCTCCCACTCTGGAGGCGTCTGTTCCACAAAGGAGTGAAAGTCACTCCAGTGACCACAAAAGACATGCCTAAAGACCCTGCATGGATCGTCCTCATGTATTTGGACTGTGCTTGAGGTGATCTCCGACCACTCGCGACAAGCATCATGGAGTATACAAAGGAGTCCTTGAAGAATGTTAACGAGCTGAAGCTGCTCGTGGAAAACAAACGGGGAGAAGTTCTCAGACAAATAGTGAGTAGTGTTTGAGTCAACGGTGGCTTGTCGTTGGTTCGGCTACGAGAACCGAATCTCCGGCGCGATACAAGGGTCATTTACTTCCCAAGAATCTCTCTTTAAGGTTTAAAGTGGAGCATCCACCGTCTACAATGCATGCAAGTATTAGTGAGAGTTCGGGCTTGTGTTCGAGTAAGACCCGTTTGTTTAGCATGGGAAAGTCAAACAATGCAGTAGAAACTTCAGCAGCAACTGGCAAATGAAGCCCATGTTCGCGGAATTGAAGAAGATTGGTGCCATAGTCGCTCCTTCTAAAGAACGTATGCATGGGAAATTTGACCAAGCATTGTAGGGCCATGCCTCACGAGCCTTAGCAAACATTTGTGGTGGGATGTCTGAGCTGGTCCATTATCTTGGCGAGCTCTCAGTCTTCTCGTTTAGCTGCATTGTTGATGGCATAATTAGAGCACTCGCACATGTTTTGTCGGTGATTAAGCATGAAGTTGAGGAAGCTCGAAGTAACATGAATCTAATCGGACTTGACGAAAAAAAAACGGGGAAAAAGACCGGGCGTTGTCTGGTCCCTGGCTCTCTCTCTCTATCTCCTTCTCTAGTGCATGAACCATGGCTCTTTTGCTAGAGAACTCGTTAATGGCAACTTCTGCTATCCTCGCGTCCACTTGGACCCTTCTACGA
Source organism: Psidium guajava (assembly GCA_016432845.1). Classification (NCBI taxonomy): domain Eukaryota; kingdom Viridiplantae; phylum Streptophyta; class Magnoliopsida; order Myrtales; family Myrtaceae; genus Psidium; species Psidium guajava. Next base: position 30,209,602 of record CM028229.1, on the reverse strand, counting down.
CTACGAGAAACCCCTCAGCTCATGCGCCCCACCTCTATTGGCATATCTGCTCCAGCTCTAACGAAGTTCCACTGGCGTACCCGCTCCAACCGTCGTCCAGCCATTGCCCCTCGGTCAGCTGCCCTTGTCGTCGCTTGCTCAGCCGATTGCCCCTGCTCCTTTGCTTCGGTACTCCTTGATCAGTCCGCAAAGTTCAATTGCCGTCCAGCCGATATTCAGCCATTGTCTAACACCGTCCAAGGAGGTGATTGTTGACTTCGAAGGCCGTGGCGTGTTCTTCCCGGGACTCTTGAACTCGGTTCGTGGTCATGCCGCGAAGACTCGTCTCATCGCGTTGTCCAGTACGTCGCGAGCTCTACTATCACCTTCCCATTTGCTTGCCTCGGAATGAGTCTCGGCGAGTTCACACTAGCTCATAAATAAATGCCAACGTGATCGTCATTGTGCTTCGGAGCCGACCGACGCGAGATGTGTCTTGGGGTTTTTCTTTCCAAAGTTCAACGAAAGAGAAAATCCTGGAAGGTGCCGAGAGAGGGCACAAAATCAGTTATAGACTTCTATGCATTACACTGGAGTCAAGTAAGCCCATCATGTACAAGTTGCTCTTTCTGCTTGTGGTTCACGTGTAATAAACCAGTGTCAACGGCGGTTGAAGTTGCGTTGATGCTACTCAAGAAGTGCTCGGCCACAGCATCGAGAAAGAAGAAGGCTGCTGAAGAACGTGTAGCTGCTATCTAAGCATCTGGAAAGAAGAAAGAGTCTGGCAAGCCATCGGTGTTGTTGGATGTGAAGCCGTAGGATGATGAGACTGACATACAAAGGTTTGAGGAAGCAATAAGAAGCATCCAAACAGAAGGGCTGCTTTGGAGATCTTCTAAGCCCACACCCGTGGGCTATGGTATAAAGAAAATGCAGATTACGATGGCCATCGTGGATGATTTGGTTTCGGTCAACACTCTCATTGAGGACCATCGCATGGCTGAACCAAGTGGCGTCTCGTTAACTTTACAGCTGATGTCTGGCGTCTTATCTTCCCGAGTTCTATGCAGAACTAGATGCAAGGGACGTATCTTTGTATTTATGGATTTGAAGTCCATAATTTTATTTGGTTAATATCATAATGCTGTCCACATTGAACCAGGGGTGGCAGACTAGATTTTTCGGCGGAAATGGGGGCTGAGTTCGGGCATGAAGTCAAGGAAATTAGAAACGACATGAAGTTGACTAAGCCTGACGTGGAGATTGGGCTGGAAGCTGAGAGAGGACAGTTTGCATGTTGCCTTGGGTGTTCATTTCAAGAGTGAAGCTGCGGCGGAGATGTGCGCCAGGCAAGAACCTATGACGAACAGGAGAGTGGCAATGTAACGGGCAAGGCTTGATGGCGAGACCAAACTGAAGCTCCTACCTCAGCGTTCGAACGTCGCCTTGGGTTAGAGGCCCACCACGTTAGTTTTCTATTCCTTTGATGCACTAGTGGAGATACGTTTAGTTCTCATGCGTTGGTTTCGTAGAGTTATTTGCTGATGAGTTTGATTCTTGAGGGAGTTTATTTGGTCTGAGTAGAAAACGTCCAGGGAAGGTGATGAACCAGAGAAACCAAAAAGAAAGGGAAACAAAAAATATATGTATATAAAAATAAAAGCTTAAAAAAATAAAAGTGAAAATAGAAGAAAGGTAGAAAACGTGGGTCATGAAAAGAGGCCACTAGGTGCATGTTGGGCTTGACCTCTTAGTCGTGTAGGCCAACCTTATTAAATTGAGAATTGGGCTTATTTAGATTTAAGTTATTTCGGGCCAGATTAGGATTTAATTCGAGTTGGGCTTTAGAACAAAGATTTGGGCTTGATTTTCGTTTGGCTTTTAAACCCCTTCTTATTGCACTGCCTTAGAAAAGTTGGGCTTAGAAGCCCAACCCAGATCACTATTTTCGGAATATTTATATCTATAAAAAATAATAATAATAATAATAATAATATGGTAAATTCTAAAATTAAAAAAAAATCATCATCATCAGCAGAAAAATTCCAAAAATTCTCAAAAAGCCTCAAAAATTAGAAAATGGATCATTTTAGCTATGAATCCTATTTTCCACAATTTTGTCCTCCCAAACTTTCCAAAATGACGATTTTGCCCCTTATGGGTAAATTGTCTTAAAAAATTCTGAGAAATTCATAAAAACCTCAGAAAGTAGGAAACGGGTCATTTCGACTGACCAATCCAATTTTTGGTGAATTTTCACCCCAATCTTTCTAAAATGACGATTTTGCCCCTTATGGGCAAATTGTCTCGAAAAATTCTGAAAAATTCTCAGAAATTGTGGAAAATAAGGAACGACCATATTCAACTGGCTTGATCTGTTTTCACTCCCTAATCCTTGAAAAATAACCATTTTACCCCTCTGGTCAATTTGACCCAAATCTTTCCAAATCACCCCAAATGAATTTTCATGAAATTGGTACCGAAAGGGCGTTAGAGTAATTTAACGTAACCAAGTCCCCGAACTCATTTTCTCTGGTTCGTAGAAATAAATTAGTTCTCCCACTAATTTATTTAGTTTTCTAATCGACCTACCAAGAACGATTAGTGGCGACTCCAAGTCTTAAAAAAAATCATTTAAACAAAAAATCAAAGTTGCGATTCGGTAGGGCATGGGAGGGTCCGCGTTAGGTTAGTTAATCTAATTAACCTAATAATCCATTAACCTAAAAAAATGAATTTGAGGTCGCGACAGCTTGGCGACTCCGCTGGGGACGTGTTCTTAATTTTTGAAAATTTAAGAACTTAGAGGACTTAGGCCAGAAAATTTCATGAAAATTCATTTGGTTTGACTTGGTTGGATTTTGATCTTTTAGGTGTTAAATGGTTTTGCAGAATGGGAATTATAAGGGGTGGAGTGTTTGGCTAACCCTTTGTTTTACAGGTTTGGTGTTGGAATTGTTTGTTTAATTTCGCACATTTTTGAAGCGGTGTTTGTATTTAACTGTTATGCATGTTTAATCGCTTTAGCATTACATCACACACGTCCCGTGGTCGGACCTGGGCCACTAGTTTTAGGATGGTATTGTGATTTGGTTTTAACGTTCGGCGTGAGATCACGTCGAAAGTTAGCCCAGATTCAATCCCGAACCTCTTTTCAAAAATGAGTTTAAAACTTAGGCCTCAGGCTTGGTAAGATTACCAAAGCAGTGGTTTTAATTTTTAGCTAGAGTAGCCGAAGTGGGGAGACCCGACTAATCCTGATTACGTCATAGGGGTCACGGCTAATCTTGATTATGTGCGCGAGATTGTCGCCTTGCCGTAAGTCTTTCGCTTCAATTTGTCAGCCTTTAGAGTAGATAAGCTAAGATTTAAACTCACGATTCATGTGCATGTCTATGCGACTTACGTGATATTTTTGACGGTGAAAGTAAGTTTTCTAACTTCATCTTGTATTTATTTTTGGTCGGTCCATGTTAGGTGTCGGTCAAATTTTGAATTTAACATCAAGGTCATTTTTCAAAAGAAAATAAAAATCAAATTAGTATCCCATTTCTAAAAAAATAAGTGTGAAAAATCCCTTAGGAAAATTTTGTCGACTAGTAAAAGATTTTGTTACATTTTTCTACTTCAATAGAAATGAGATTTTCTTGACAAATTTATCCCTAAAAATTCATTCTGATAAAAGGAAAATCTCTTCGGGAAATTTGCTAAATTTTAAGAGGTTTTATCACATTTTTCAAGTTGTAAAAATTTGCAAGAAAATTCTTTTTGAGAAATTCACCCATGTTTTTCTAAGAAAATTTTCTCTAAAATTGAAAAATAAAATTGGACTAATGTAGGAATCATGGGCCGACCCCTATTGGATCACATACTGATTATTTTCTTTACTTTTGCAGGAAACTACAGGTACCCGAGGCGGAAGTAAAATTGGATTCACCAATACATCAGGAATAATCTTCAGGGATCAGAAAGGATGGAAATTATCGATGCCTTAACTGATGACCCTGGGGGCAAGCGAAGAAATCCATTCTCCCGGAGACAGAATTATGTCAACCAATGGGCACGTATGGGCTCTGTATGTAGATGGGGCGGAAAATGTATTCGGATCAGGCGTGAGGCATTTGGGGCTTCCTGTATATTTTCTGAAAAGAATAGATTTCATAATCAAAACCTGTGGGGAAAGTATATTAACTCGACCTTGCAACGCCTTACTGATTTAATCAATCAAAGGCCTGCCTTTTAAACTTTCTCGGGTTCGAACCACGTGGAGAATTTTGATGGATCGGAGAATTATTATTGAGCGTGGCCCACAGACGTTTCTCCCAACGCTACCGGCGACCGATACATTCAAGTAGACGTCGAAAGAGATAGGCATGAGTAAAGTGGGGCAAGCAACAGGTGCCCTGGGTTATTTATTGGCGCACTGATTGAGTAGCCGAGCTGTCTCAATTTATCTGACTGATTGCGAGTCTCTATATGGCTGGTGGGGGCCGCCGCCGATTTTCGATATCATCGTTTACAACGACAAATAAGAACATCAGGAAGGATGTTAAGCCTCGGTATTTCCTGTACCTTGAATCGATCTATGGTGATGTGCGGAAGAAACGATAGCAGGAAAATTAAACAAAAAACACGTGAAGCTTTTCTTTCATTCCATTCATCAAACAGTATTACAACAGCTCACTGGGGAGGAAAAGTAAAGCCAAACTGAGCCCTAATAACCATTACAAATGAGCTCAACTAACTCTCCAAACAATTGATGCTCTGGGTGCACCGGGCGCTCTCGGGATTAAGCTCCGCGAGCCTAAAGAAGAGGCGATTGCACTTCTCCTTAGCCTGGGCCATACTGGCCTCATAATGCTCGACGGAAAACTCCAGGTCCGGAATCGCCACCCTCTCGAAAGCAATGTCTGCCGTAATGTCATCAAGTCTCTCCTGCAGCCAACCGCATTTGCACCTCATCACAATATTGCCTGGCTCCTGTTCCGCATAAGTTCGGACCAAGGCCAGACGGTCCACCAGCTTTCCCCTCTCACGAACCAGCCACGAAAGCTTATCGTTGGCAAACTTGAGGGCCTTCTTGTGATTATCAGCCACAAATGTGACTGTTGCCAGACGCTCGTGCCGGTCTTGGTAACGAGCTTTCACAACGGCGGTCACAAGGACCATCTCATAAGCTCGGTTATAGGCAGCCAGAAAATTGATAAAGAGGGTCGAGAAGTTCCGATACTCCTTCCCCAGTTGGGTACCCTCAACAGAAGCAACGTCCACGGTCTTGAATAAACCGAGGATTTCAGCCTCAACGGTAGAGTTTTGGGCTATATGAGCGTAACCTCTACCAAGAAGATTGTAGAGTCTCTCCCACCCAGCCAGGACTTCGGCGGAGAAGGCATGGTTAGGAGAATTGGCCATTTTTGAAAGCAGAATATGAAAGAAAGGGGGAGAGAGGTGAGGCAAATGAGCGGAATGCGAAGATGGTAATCTGCTTTGAAGTAAATATTGATTTCATAGTGACGGTATCAACCAGTCAAGATTTCTCTTATCTACCATTCTCTATTGGCACCACTCTCGTTAGCTCGAATTTCAGTTAGGCAGCGACCTCGAGCCAAGCAAAATCCGACGTCTTTGCGGAAAAGCTGGATGAGACGCCACCACTTTGGAAAAGAAAGAATAAAAAAACGAGCTGAGTGGGAGACAAGGAAATTTTCGGCAGAAAAGGAGATACGACTTGCCCTTATCGGAGAACTCGCTCGCAAATCGACGGTGGAAACGACAACGGGAGCCCTACCACTACGAAAAGATGAGAAAAGACGAGCCAAGCAAGAGACACGCAGGAAAGATTGAGAAAGACAGAACTCTCGGGAGAGGCAATACAGATGCTAAGCCCACGCCAAATTTTAAAAGAGACATCCTCCTGATAATCTTCATCCATACTTTGAAGAGAGTTTTAAAGCATACACGGTTTAGAGAGAGTGAAAATACAGAACGATATAGCAAATCTTGAGGAATCATTCGCCAAATCGAAGATGTCTCAACCCAATACTCTCGAGAGCTATCATTACTTGCTGAATATGGGAAATGAAGAGTTCGAAGCCATGTTTGGGATCGAGCCCATGGAGCCTGGCCCTTCCGCCAACGACGTCCAAGATCTCAGTAAAGATAAGGACAACAATGGTAAGGGTCAAAAGAAGCGTTACCGTCGCCATACTAAGGAGCAAGTACAAAGGCTTGAGGATTTCTTCAGAACATGCCCTATGCTAGACGACAAACAGAAAATGGAACTGAGTCAAGAGCTAGGACTTGAACCTTTGCAAATCAAGTTCTGGTTTCAAAATAGGCGAACCTGAATGAAGACTCGTCATGAGCACAACGAAGCCGAGTTTCTAAGAGTTGAAAATGAAAACCTCCGAGCGGAAAACAAGATGTATAAAGAGGCTTTTGACTCTGCCACCTGCCTCAACTGCAACAGCCTCGTCCTCACCTTCGATGAAATGCATGATCTGAGGATCGAAAATGCACGTTTAAGAGGAGAATTAGACCAGTTTATAACAGGATTGAGTTCTATTGGAAGAGGGTACAAAAGGACCAATGCTACTGGATCATCATCAATACCTCCCGACGAAGAAGGGACATATCACCATCAAGCGGACATTGACGATGATCTTTTCGCCATAATCAACCAGTTTGATATCGGTAAAGCATTGAGGCTGTGATGCACATGCTCAGCCAGTAACCACTAGACCTTCAACATGGCCGACGCGTACCTAGTCCGAAATGAAGCCAGCTGATTATGGAAAAGCCTGCAGATGGGGAAGAAAAATCAATCCTGAATGGATGAATATGTTTTATCTTGCATGGGATGTTGTCTTCTTTTATGAATGTCTAGAATTGGCGTGAAAGCAAGAAGTAATCATTTCCCTTTCTCCAATTAAATGCTTGAGTCTGCCACCACACCAAACTCGTAGTGAATATATTGCGAGTAAAAAGCCGCGCGAACTAGAAGGGTAAAGCAGTATCGTTTCAATTTACCCTCAATTGTCCTGATTCTAAATTAGATCCCTTCTGTTTACAGGAATTTGCTAATTGATCCGAGAATACAGTCGTACTAAAAAACGAAATTCCCTAGTTGGACAAAATTGGCGGCAAATCAATTCGCGGATATTATCACTGAATGACATACTTCAAACAAGAAAAATGCGAAGGACGCGAGCAATCTCAAAGAAGGGTAATTTTGTATCGTTCCAATTTACCCAAGATCGTTTCGAATTCTGAATTACTTTCCTCCGTTTTAACAGGGATTGAAAATTGCCTTGAAAAGAACTGCGGCGTGAAACTGCCTAGTGCAAGACTGCGTCTCTTCAAGGATTAACACCTAAAGGCGAACCTCCACGAACGCCTACGGTCTTGTGGACCAGATGGCATGGGGAATGACAGTGGTCCGAGACATCCCGAGTTCGATCCTCGAGGATGGAAATGTTGTAAGTATTGTAAATAAATAAAACAACTTTTGCTCGCATTTATTTTTGCAGAAAGAAACAGGAATACTCGACGAGCAATACCAAGGTCAGTATTTTGTCACGATCTTACCCTAATGTTGAAGTGTCCAGCCAAAGCCAAGGGAAACTCAATCCAGCGAACCTGCTAAGGGGATCGTGCGAGGCATTCAAAATGAAGGGTAAACCAGTATCGTATCCAATTCATCATTTCTAATACTGACTAACACGTCTTCTCCTCCATTGTTTAACAGGAAATGTTTAACTTGACATACCCACGGAGAAAATCTCGAGTGGTGGAACTGGTAAAGGAGTTACGCGAAGCACTCAATGGTAACACAGTATCGTGTCCAGTTCATCATTTCTGATACTGGCTAACATGTCTCATTCCTTTTTACAGGAAATGTTAAACTAACATCTGATACGTCAAAGAGAACAGCCCCAAGGGGCCAAGTTATGATCGCTTGATGCGATCTGTCCGATGAAATAGGGGAAATCAATGGCGAACCCTGGGTCAAAAAGAGGTGAAACTAGAAACAAGCTACTCCTCAACTCGGGGAATAGGCCCCCAACGTGTTTGATCCGCCCACACAACTAGGGGCAATTTCCATACTTGTACATTGTATTGCCATATTTGCATGATGTTTACACATTCCATGATTTATACATGACTGTTCTGCATGTTCAATTGTCAATTTTGATTGGGGGGGTATAAACTGTACACGATGTATCGAATGTACAGAATGGGGCATGACAGGACGATGAAAGGCAAGCCATTTCCACATACATCCTGTATTGAATCCACAGTGAGTTGAGCGGTAAACAAATTCCGCATTCTCCAAGGCAATGGGTTTTCTCGCAAAAGGTACGATAGTCGAAGTGAAGGAGGCATTCATTCTCCATTCCAAACACTTCAGGCAACCATTGACAACCCATTTGAACGGTGATTTCATTTCATAACCCTGTCAAGAACCACCCCACACTGGGGCAAAACAGAGGTAATTCCAACAATATCAGGAGATAAATTGTTAGAAATTCTCTTGCTTGGACTAACATCAATCTTCGAGTGTTTCTTTGCATGATACTCGAATTTTAATTCAAGTGCTTTAGGATGACGAAGAGCATTTATTTTCTCTATCCTACACACTCATCCTTTGCATAACCCAATTAAGCCTGCAAATTCATTTCTCAAGCCCATGTTGGTGATCCTTGCTCATTTCAAGGTAACGACGACACCTTCCCCCAAGGAGCAGAATTGAAGAAATTGGGCCAATAGAGAATTCTCGAATTAGCCCATTTCATATGCTAGACTTTCATGTAATGTCTAGTATCATTTGCTGAAAATCATCTTGTCGCAAAAATTCTAAATCACAAGATTGTTAAACAAAAGAAAAAGAAAAAACAAGTGTAGCCTAAAGAAAATGGGCCTGCTTTCAAACAAAAGGGAGTCGGGAGTAAGAAAAGCAAAGACTACTCCAAAGAATCTCGGGCAGAAAGAGCAAAGTGCCTATCAAAAGCAAGGCCAATGCCCATATATCTGTAATGAACTTCTGACTTCAAACATACATTTTGAGAACTCCCGAAAAAGGATCTCCAAAGAAGTCAATTTGCAAAGTGTAAAAGAACTACCACCCCTCAGCCAATGGTGGTATTCATTGAAGACGAATTCAGGAAGGTCAAAGATCGGTGACAAGACGGCAATGATCACCAACACCAAGCCCTTCTCATGTATTTTGCTGAGCCAAAACGAGCCCTTCATTTCTCAGACCCAAATCCCGACCTACATTACGACCCTTGAAAGTCTCTTCTGATTAGAGCACTTGAATTAATGTAAGAGTTGAATGACTTTAAGCATCGCTCGAAGAAGTTCAAGCAAGATTATTTCTCTCTTATTTTGCAGGGTTCTTGACTTGTAAACCCGGAGCAAATGATGAAGACTTTCTTGTTAATGGCCTTGACTCGAAATGAGTCCCCTTTGATAAGCCTTTGACCCAGCCCACATTACGGTCCTAATCAAGACCTCCAGATCGGCTTGATCGTATCAATTGCGAGATTACTTAGACCCTCGCTGAATGGGATGATGGTAAGGTTGAGTGATTTCTTTTCAAATCCTGCAATCAGGATAAACAAGCCTTTCTCGAGAGTAAGAGAAAGCCCTTTCAGACTGAAGTCCCCATTCAGGTTACATTCGAGGTATTCATGACATGATAGCCTCCCTGGACAGAATTCGAAATGCAAACTCGACAGAATAGTCATGCATGATCCACATTATGGGCATACACATATGGTTTTAATCATTGCAAACTCAACTGAATGGTTTTGCATGAACCGATGAACTCATTGATAAAAATGCTTGCATATGTTACCTCTGACACTGTCTGACAGGTAGTGCATTCTTGATAGTCGAGTTACCCTCCGAGGTCTCGAAATTCATCCAAGGGCTATTGAACAAACAAGCCCTGTTGGCTAATGCTCGCCAAGCATTTTCAGGTGAGTATATCTTCAACTTGAACCTTTCAATTCTGATGATTGTTTGGGTGCTCAAATCCATTGCAGCACATAAGGTCATTCAGTGAGCAAGCAGACATGATATAATCAGTCTGTCTATGCCTCGATCATTAACTTAGAAGATCCAGGTAAGTCTTCTGAACCCTTGCGACTCATGATCGACATGCTCTCATGATATAATCAGTCTGTTTATCAAATCATGATTAACCAACTCTCGTGTTCTTGATCTTTGCCTCATCGGTTTATTCCTAAAGTGATGGGACAACAAAAATTCGGTTAGAGCGTCTACAGGATTCTTGGTCTCCCTAGATCCCAGATATACCCAAAAATCATTTTCTCAATCAATACCTCTTCAGTCTACCCAAAAAAGGTGACATCTAGGGTATATTATCTCCGGAGCCCTTCCATTGGAAACCCCAATACGGAACGGTTCATTCACAAAAGTCCTTCTTACAAGCAACCCAAAGTCCTTCTTACAGGCACAAAAGTCCTTCTTACAAGCACCAAGTCCTTCCTACAGGCAACACAAAAGTCCTTCCTACATGCATCAAAGTCCTTCTTACAGGCAACCCAAAGTCCTTTCTACAGGCAACACAAAAGTCCTTCTTGCAGGCAACACAAAAGTCCTTCCTACAGGCAATCCAAAGTCCTTCTTACAGGCAACACAAAAGTCATTCTTACAGTCCTTCTTACATGCAACACAAAGTCCTTTCTACAAGCACCCAAAGTCCTTTTTACAGGCACCAAAGTCCTTACAGGCAACCAAAGTCCTTCCTACAGGCAACCACAGTCCTTCCTACAGGCAATCCAAAGTCCTTCTTACAGGCAACACAAAAGTCCTTTTTACAGGCAAACCAAAGTCCTTCTTACAGGCAACACAAAGTCCTTTCTACAGGCACCCAAAGTCCTTTTTACAGGCACCAAAGTCCTTCCTACAGGCAACCCAAAGTCCTTCCTACAGGCAACCAAATGTCCTTTTTACAAGCACCAAAGTCGTTCTTAGAGGCAACCAAAAGTCCTTCTTACAGGCGCACTAAAGTCCTTCTTATAGGCACCAAGTCCTTCCTACAGGCACACAAAAGTCCTTCTTACAGGCACACTAAAGTCCTTCTTACAGGCATTACCATGGGATGACCTACCATACAGGTCAAATCTTAATCAAATTTTAATCAGTAGAATCCTTTCATTAGGAATCTACCATGGGACGACCTACCATACAGGTCAAATTTTAATCAAAGTTTAATCAGTAGAATTCTTTCACTAGGAATCTACCATGGGGTGACCTACCATACAGGTCTAAGTTCAACCACCCTAAGGTTTTCTTATAACGAATCCTTAGGTTCTCATTCCACTTTCAATAGAGCATGCGCGTCAGGCAACCGCCACACAACGGACAGGTAAGTGTCAGGTAAACTCTCCTCTTTGTCTCTCCTTCACTGCATGAAAGCCTCCTCCAACCGGCTCTGGATCGGAACTTGCAAAAAGGAGTATTGGAGATCAAATATCATGACGCTTTTTATTTCATTGTGTTGAGTCGATTATGATTCAGGTGTCATCTCGTCTTTGGAATGAACCTCTTCCGAGCTTCATTTCAAAGAGGGGCAGTTGTTGACACCTGATTTTTAATTATATTTTCTCTTTTAAAATTAATAGAAAATCCATAAAAATTCATAAAATTGAAAAAATAAATTTTGGAGACCTTGGTCAAGCCTAGGGAACCACTTTTGACCAAAATATGATTTTTCATATTTTTAGTATTTTTCAGCGTTTTTATTTTCGAAAATTCATAAAAATCAACAAAAAATGAGAAATTTACAAAATCAACTCTGGAAGCCTTCGCCAAGCTTAGGCTACCATTTTTGAACAAAAAAAAATATAATAAAAAAAATATAATTTTTCATATTTTTTGTATTTTTTTAATATTTTTCAGAAATTAGGAGGATATTTGAAAATAAAATGGCATTTGAGGCCATAAAAATATGAAAAAATAGTCGGTATTTTGCTTTTAATTTTCTCTTCATCTTGACCAAGGAAAATCTGCAAAAAAAAATAATTGAAAATTGATCTGGAATCGGGAATTACTTTGTTAATCCCATTTTCGGATAAAAAATAATAATAATATAAATAAATATATTAGAAAATTCCTTTTAGCTTTATAATTTTTGATTTTTGTATTTCTGGAGTCGTGACATTGTCCTCTAATGGTTTAAATTTTTCAATGGCCCGATAGTGTATTTTCCGTTGTTGCGTTCGGTTTTCCGAATTCAATTTGTCATTTGGCGGCTCTCCCTCTCTCCCTTCTATGGTCTTGTTTCCGCCATTATCTTTTGGTGAAGCTTGACAAATGCTTACTGCAGTCTAGAGAGTACTTTGAGCTTGTAGTTTCGGGTTGAATCGCTACTTTTCTTTTGGCACAAACGAACACGATTTCTCGACAACGATTGTGCTTGAGATTGGTTCACGTACGTTAATTATGGCCTTAATCTTTGAGATCTTTGTTTTTGCTGCTGCTTCTCGTATTGGGTCATGGCGATGATCACTCTGTGTTCGATCAAATGCGGCCGAGGCTCATCTGGAGGGCTAGAAGGTAGCGGGAAATGATGAGCATGAGCCAACTTCTGCATCCGCTCGGAACCACACTCTTCTACAACAATGCTCGTCATTCGCTGGGCCGCCTAAGTAAATCCGTTCCTCCCATATTATGTCCTTATGTCGGCAAAAAAGCTGAATTTTTTTTGGGATCTCAATCATCTCGGCAAGGGACAGACATGAATGGGAAAAGAAAAAAAAAAGAAAGAGGAGTAGTGGGGGACAAAAGCATGGTGCACCGAAAGGAAACGGAGATAGTGGAGATGTGAGAGCAGTGCATGGGGAGTCTCCGAGGAGTTTTATTCCATAATCGGCCGAGACAAGAAAGTGGGAAGACCCCATCAACTTTAACGTGTTGAACATGGTGGCCGAAGCGATAAGTCCACGGACACTATAATGGCTGTCAAGAATAATATTCTCCACTAGAGAAAAGAGGGATTAACAAGATGTGAGGAGAACAGGGGGATCTTGATCAAAAACAAACGGAGAGGTTGGAGAAGCATCGGAGGACGGGGATTCTCTTTCAAAGGGGAGTTGAAGAAAAACCCCAGAAATCATGTGGCCTAATTCGGTGATTCCCAGCAAAAAAAAAGCAGCATGAACCCCATGCTCCCACTCTGGAGGCGTCTGTTCCACAAAGGAGTGAAAGTCACTCCAGTGACCACAAAAGACATGCCTAAAGACCCTGCATGGATCGTCCTCATGTATTTGGACTGTGCTTGAGGTGATCTCCGACCACTCGCGACAAGCATCATGGAGTATACAAAGGAGTCCTTGAAGAATGTTAACGAGCTGAAGCTGCTCGTGGAAAACAAACGGGGAGAAGTTCTCAGACAAATAGTGAGTAGTGTTTGAGTCAACGGTGGCTTGTCGTTGGTTCGGCTACGAGAACCGAATCTCCGGCGCGATACAAGGGTCATTTACTTCCCAAGAATCTCTCTTTAAGGTTTAAAGTGGAGCATCCACCGTCTACAATGCATGCAAGTATTAGTGAGAGTTCGGGCTTGTGTTCGAGTAAGACCCGTTTGTTTAGCATGGGAAAGTCAAACAATGCAGTAGAAACTTCAGCAGCAACTGGCAAATGAAGCCCATGTTCGCGGAATTGAAGAAGATTGGTGCCATAGTCGCTCCTTCTAAAGAACGTATGCATGGGAAATTTGACCAAGCATTGTAGGGCCATGCCTCACGAGCCTTAGCAAACATTTGTGGTGGGATGTCTGAGCTGGTCCATTATCTTGGCGAGCTCTCAGTCTTCTCGTTTAGCTGCATTGTTGATGGCATAATTAGAGCACTCGCACATGTTTTGTCGGTGATTAAGCATGAAGTTGAGGAAGCTCGAAGTAACATGAATCTAATCGGACTTGACGAAAGAAAAAACAGGGAAAAAGACCGGGCGTTGTCTAGTCCCTGGCTCTCTCTCTCTATCTCCTTCTCTAGTGCATGAACCATGGCTCTTTTGCTAGAGAACTCGTTAATGGCAACTTCTGATATCCTCGCGTCCACTTGGACCCTTCTACGACTACGAGAAACCCCTCAGCTCATGCGCCCCACCTCTATTGGCATATCTGCTCCAGCTCTAACGAAGTTCCACTGGCGTACCCGCTCCAACCGTCGTCCAGCCATTGCCCCTCGGTCAGCTGCCCTTGTCGTCGCTTGCTCAGCCGATTGCCCCTGCTCCTTTGCTTCGGTACTCCTTGATCAGTCCGCAAAGTTCAATTGCCGTCCAGCCGATATTCAGCCATTGTCTAACACCGTTCAAGGAGGTGATTGTTGACTTCGAAGGCCGTGGCGTGTTCTTCCCGGGACTCTTGAACTCGGTTCGTGGTCATGCCGCGAAGACTCGTCTCATCGCGTTGTCCAGTACGTCGCGAGCTCTACTATCACCTTCCCATTTGCTTGCCTCGGAATGAGTCTCGGCGAGTTCACACTAGCTCATAAATAAATGCCAACGTGATCGTCATTGTGCTTCGGAGCCGACCGACGCGAGATGTGTCTTGGGGTTTTTCTTTCCAAAGTTCAACGAAAGAGAAAATCCTGGAAGGTGCCGAGAGAGGGCACAAAATCAGTTATAGACTTCTATGCATTACACTGGAGTCAAGTAAGCCCATCATGTACAAGTTGCTCTTTCTGCTTGTGGTTCACGTGTAATAAACCAGTGTCAACGGCGGTTGAAGTTGCGTTGATGCTACTCAAGAAGTGCTCGGCCACAGCATCGAGAAAGAAGAAGGCTGCTGAAGAACGTGTAGCTGCTATCTAAGCATCTGGAAAGAAGAAAGAGTCTGGCAAGCCATCGGTGTTGTTGGATGTGAAGCCGTAGGATGATGAGACTGACATACAAAGGTTTGAGGAAGCAATAAGAAGCATCCAAACAGAAGGGCTGCTTTGGAGATCTTCTAAGCCCACACCCGTGGGCTATGGTATAAAGAAAATGCAGATTACGATGGCCATCGTGGATGATTTGGTTTCGGTCAACACTCTCATTGAGGACCATCGCATGGCTGAACCAAGTGGCGTCTCGTTAACTTTACAGCTGATGTCTGGCGTCTTATCTTCCCGAGTTCTATGCAGAACTAGATGCAAGGGACGTATCTTTGTATTTATGGATTTGAAGTCCATAATTTTATTTGGTTAATATCATAATGCTGTCCACATTGAACCAGGGGTGGCAGACTAGATTTTTCGGCGGAAATGGGGGCTGAGTTCGGGCATGAAGTCAAGGAAATTAGAAACGACATGAAGTTGACTAAGCCTGACGTGGAGATTGGGCTGGAAGCTGAGAGAGGACAGTTTGCATGTTGCCTTGGGTGTTCATTTCAAGAGTGAAGCTGCGGCGGAGATGTGCGCCAGGCAAGAACCTATGACGAACAGGAGAGTGGCAATGTAACGGGCAAGGCTTGATGGCGAGACCAAACTGAAGCTCCTACCTCAGCGTTCGAACGTCGCCTTGGGTTAGAGGCCCACCACGTTAGTTTTCTATTCCTTTGATGCACTAGTGGAGATACGTTTAGTTCTCATGCGTTGGTTTCGTAGAGTTATTTGCTGATGAGTTTGATTCTTGAGGGAGTTTATTTGGTCTGAGTAGAAAACGTCCAGGGAAGGTGATGAACCAGAGAAACCAAAAAGAAAGGGAAACAAAAAATATATGTATATAAAAATAAAAGCTTAAAAAAATAAAAGTGAAAATAGAAGAAAGGTAGAAAACGTGGGTCATGAAAAGAGGCCACTAGGTGCATGTTGGGCTTGACCTCTTAGTCGTGTAGGTCAACCTTATTAAATTAAGAATTGGGCTTATTTAGATTTAAGTTATTTTGGGCCAGATTAGGATTTAATTCGAGTTGGGCTTTAGAACAAAGATTTGGGCTTGATTTTCGTTTGGCTTTTAAACCCCTTCTTATTGCACTGCCTTAGAAAAGTTGGGCTTAGAAGCCCAACCCAGATCACTATTTTCGGAATATTTATATCTATAAAAAAAATAATAAAAAATTAATAATAATAATAATAATAATAATAATAATAATAATATGGTAAATTCTAAAATTAAAAAAAATCAACATCATCAGCAGAAAAATTCCAAAAATTCTCAAAAAGCCTCAAAAATTAGAAAATGGATCATTTTAGCTATGAATCCTATTTTCCACAATTTTTTCCTCCCAAACTTTCCAAAATGACGATTTTTCCCCTTATGGGTAAATTGTCTTAAAAAATTCTGAGAAATTCATAAAAACCTCAGAAAGTAGGAAACGGGTCATTTCGACTGACCAATCCAATTTTTGGTGAATTTTCACCCCAATCTTTCTAAAATGACGATTTTGCCCCTTATGGGCAAATTGTCTCGAAAAATTTTAAAAAATTCTCAGAAATTGTGGAAAATAAGGAACGACCATATTCAACTGGCTTGATCTGTTTTCACTCCCTAATCCTTGAAAAATAACCATTTTACCCCTCTGGTCTATTTGACCCAAATCTTTCCAAATCACCCCAAATGAATTTTCATGAAATTAGTACCGAAAGGGCGTTAGAGTAATTTAACGTAACCAAGTCCCCGAACTCATTTTCTCTGGCTCGTAGAAAATTAGTTCTCCCACTAATTTATTTAGGTTTCTAATCGACCTACCAAGAACGATTAGTGGCGACTCCAAGTCTTAAAAAAAATCATTTAAACAAAAAAAATCAAAGTTGAAATTCGGTAGGGCATGGGAGGGTCCGCGTTAGGTTAGTTAATTTAATTAACCTAATAATCCATTAATCTAAAAAAAATGAATTAGAGGTCGCGACAACTGGGAATGAATCATTCCTAACCCCTACTATGGACGAATTTCTTGCGTTTGTCTGAGAAGATTGAGGTAGAAGTAGAAGCATGGTACATATGGTCTTATGATGTGAGCAAAGCTTTCCAAATGAATGCAGCTAATGAAGCTTGACAACTTCAACGAGTAAGATGACTTGGATCGTGAATTTGCAAATTTATTCCTAAATACATTACTTGGACAATTAACCAAAAGGACTACATTGATAAATCGTTAAAAAGTTTGGAGCTAAATTGACAATTCATAAAAAAGTTTAGGGCTAAATCGACCCAATTTAAAATTTTAAGACTAAATTGGCCATTGTAGAATATGTTTATGATTTTTTAGATAATTTTCTCAAAAAAATCTCAAGCATCTTGGATTATGAGACATATAATTATCACCATAGAAAAGAGCCAGAATTAACTGAAGACATGATAATTGAGGAACAAACCCTAGCATTTTGCTTACAAAACACCTAGCAATATTTGTGATCTAACAAGATTATTTTGATGTACAGAACTAGTGTATCAGTTGTGTGTGTGAAAAGTTGAAACCCCAAAAAATAAAGATTGCTTGAAACTTTATCAATAGAAGCTGGACATTCTGTGGTTTAAAATCTACTTGTACTCGAACTCGAACAATGCAAGTTCAAATGTGAGGTTCCTTCGACCAAAAAAAAAATGTGAGGTTCCACTTGGAGGACACTGACTGAGCTTAACCCTAGAACTCGACCTTCCATGCCTGCATGGAGTCAATCCTCATTTTCCAATTTGAGAAATAAAATTAAAACATAAAAGGACAACTTGGTTATAACTTTGGTAAAATTTGTCTTTATTGCTGTCAACCCAATAATCTGTCGGAAATTAAATCAAATTTACAAGACTTTATTATTCTCAAGGAGTCTTTATTGGTTTGTTAGCTTCCAAGAGTCTTTTAGAGTTACAATGTTTAGATTAATGTTCTGAGTGGTTTGTTGTCTTTTCATTTATAAGTCGGTAGAAGAATCATGTAGTTGAAGAGTCTTGTAGAATGCCTATATAAAGGCTTGTCCTGTAATCCTTTAATGTGTGGTGGTGGACTACCAAGAATACAGTACATAGCCCTATTTATCTCCTCCTTGAATATTTTGTGAGTCTTGAGAGTTCATCTTAGAAATTCTTCCCACCTTCACCGAAATTACCTTTCGCTGCGACTCTGTTTTTTTCAACAAATTGGTATAAGAGCTCCACGGTTCATGCTCATGGCCTTAACAAGCAATTAACTTCCTTTACATTATCCAAGCCTCACAAAAAAAAACTATAGTAACTGGGCTTCTCGAATGAAAGCCATACTCGGTGCCCATGGTGTATGGGATCTTGTCAATACTGGCTATGATGAGCCAAATGAAGAAGTCGTAATGAATCAAACTCAGAGGAATAGTTTGGAGAAGACTTGAATGAAAGATCAACTTGCATTATCAATCATCTATCAAGCCTTAGATGATTCTATGTTCGAGAAAGTCTCGAATGCTACCACGTCTAAGGAGGCATGGGAGATCCTTCAAACTACACACCAAGGAGTAGAGAAAGTGAAAAAGATTCGTCTTCAAACTTTGAGAGGTGGGTTTGAGGCAGTCCATATGAAAGAATCTGAGTCGATTTCTATTTATTTCACAAGAACTTTAGTGATTGTGAATCAGATGAAAGGAATAGCAAATACATTCCTGATGTTCGTGTTGTTGAAAAAATTTTGTGGTCTCTGGATAAGAAATTCGACCACATCGTTAACACTATCGAGGAATCTAAAGATCTCAATACCATGACAATCGATGAACTTTTGGGATCTTTGCAAGCTCATGAAGAAAGACTCAAAAGAAACAATTCTGAGCCGGCGGAGGAAGTACTTCAAACTCGGTTGACTAAGAGCCAGATGAAGAAGTCGTAATGAATTAGACTCAGAGGAATAGTTTGGAGAAGACTTGAATGAAAGATCAACTTGCATTATCAATCATCTATCAAGCCTTAGATGATTCTATGTTCGAGAAAGTCTCGAATGCTACCACGTCTAAGGAGGCATGGGAGATCCTTCAAACCACACACCAAGGAGTAGAGAAAGTGAAAAAGATTCGTCTTCAAACTTTGAGAGGTGAGTTCGAGGTAGTCCATATGAAAGAATCTGAGTCGATTTCTATTTATTTCACAAGAACTTTAGTGATTGTGAATCAGATGAAAGGAATAGCAAAGACATTCCTGATGTTCGTGTTGTTGAAAAATTCTACAGTCTCTGGATAAAAAATTCGACCACATCGTCAACACTATCGAGGAATCTAAAGATCTCAATACCATGACAATCGATGAACTTTTGGGATCTTTGCAAGCTCATGAAGAAAGACTCAAAAGAAACAATTCTGAGCCGGCGGAGGAAGTACTTCAAACTCGGTTGACTAAGAGCCAGATAAAGAAGTCGTAATGAATTAGACTTAGAGGAATAGTTTGGAGAAGACTTGAATGAAAGATCAACTTGCATTATCAATCATCTATCAAGCCTTAGATGATTCTATGTTCGAGAAAGTCTCGAATGCTACCACGTCTAAGGAGGCATGGGAGATCCTTCAAACCACACACCAAGGAGTAGAGAAAGTGAAAAAGATTCGTCTTCAAACTTTGAGAGGTGAGTTCGAGGTAGTCCATATGAAAGAATCTGAGTCGATTTCTATTTATTTCACAAGAACTTTAGTGATTGTGAATTAGATGAAAGGAATAGCAAAGACATTCCCGATGTTTGTGTTGTTGAAAAATTCTACAGTCTCTGGATAAAAAATTCGACCACATCGTCAACACTATCGAGGAATCTAAAGATCTCAATACCATGACAATCGATGAACTTTTGAGATCTTTGCAAGCTCATGAAGAAAGACTCAAAAGAAACAATTCTGAGCCGGCGGAGGAAGTACTTCAAACTCGGTTGACTAAGAGCCAGGTGAAGAAGTCGTAATGAATTAGACTCAAAGGAATAGTTTGGAGAAGACTTGAATGAAGGATCAACTTGCGTTATCAATCATCTATCAAGCCTTAGATGAATGTATGTTTGAGAAAGTCTTGAATGCTATCAAGTCTAATGAGGCATGGGAGATCTTTCAAACCACACACCAAGGAGTAGAGAAAGTGAAAATGATTTGTCTTCAAATTTTGAGAGGTGAGTTCGAGGTAGTCCATATGAGAGAATCTGAGTCGATTTCTATTTATTTCACAAGAACTTCAGTGACTGTGAATCAGATGAAAGGAATAGTAAAGACGTTCCTGGTGTTCGTGTTGTTGAAAAAATTCTGCGGTCTCTGGATAAGAAATTCGACCACATCATTAACACTATTGAGGAATCTAAAGATCTCAATACCATGACAATCGATGAACTTTTGGGATCTTTGCAAGCTCATGAAGAAAGACTCAAAAGAAACAATTCTGAGCCGGCGGAGGAAGTACTTCAAACTCGGAGATGATAGGAGCCAAGGAAGAAACCTTGTGCAAACCTGATGGGTCAATCAAGATAGAGATCGAGGTCGCAGTCAAGGCCGTTTCCACGGAAGAAGCCGTGGACGAAGCAGAGGAGATGTCACTAGAAGCAATGCGTGTTATCATAATTAAAGAAGTATCCGAGGAAGAGGAAGGAACACATATGATCGGTATGATAAATAAAAAATTCGATGTTATAATTGTAATAAAGTTGGCCATTATGCTTCTGAGTGTTGGCAAAAAGAAAGTATTGCTGTATATGAAAAGGTGAACTTGGTGAATGATGCCAATCAAGTTCTTTTATTGGCATTAAAAGAAAATATAGATGAGAAGAATGATATGTGGTACTTGGACACTGGAGCAAGTAACTACATGTGCGGCCAAAAGGAGATGTTTACCGAGTTAAATGAGACAGTAAAAGGAAAAGTTTCATTGGGTAATAATTCCCAATTTCTTATCGAAGGGAAATGTACGATTCTGATTCATCTGCGGAACGGGGCTCGTCAGTTTATTACTAACATGTATTATGTGCCGAAAATGTCAAGCAATATTTTGAGCTTGGGACAACTTCTAGAGAAAGGCTATACGGTGCATATGAAAAATTTCAGCCTTGTTTTGAGATATCGCAATAATAAATTGATTGCGAATGTGAAGATATCAAAGAACAGGATGTTCACTCTCAACATAAAAAAATAAAATGTTTAAGTGTTTTTAAGCACATGTAGACAATCCTTCACGGTTGTGGCACTTGAGGTTCAGGCATCTCAACTTCGGTGGTGTCAAGTTATTATCTCACAAGAAGATGGTGTATGGTTTACCGAATATTGATCGTCTTGATCAACTTTGTGAAGGGTGTGTATTCAGTAAACAACCTCGAACAAGCTTTCCAAAGAAATCAACTTACCGAGTAAGGATGCCGCTGGAGCTGATTCATTTCGATGTATGTGGACCGATCACTCCTCAATCCTATGGTAAGCATTGGTACTTTGTTACCTTTATTGATAATTTTACTCGAAGGACATGGTTATATTTTTTAAAAGAAAAGTCAGAAGTGTTTGCTACTTTTTAGCACTTCAAGAAAATGGTTGAAAAGGATAGTGGTCATTTTATTAAGTTCTTGAGAACTGATCGTGGAGGTGAATATACTTCCGTTGAATTCAATAAATTCTGTGATTATCATGCCATTCGGTATTTCTTGACGGCACCGTATCCCCACAACAAAATAATGTAGCGGAACGAAAAAATAGAACTATTCTTAATATGGTTCGCACTATGCCGAAAAAGCAAAAAATCTTCCGAAGTAGCTTTGGGGTGAAGCTATCATGTGTGCAGTTTATCTACAAAATCAGTGTCCCACACAAGGACTCGATGGTGTGACTCCACAAAAAGCATAGAGTAGGAAAAGACCTAGTGTTTCTCACTTGAGAATCTTTGGGAGCATTGCATATGCTCACGTACCCGACCAGAAAAGATCGAAGTTGGAAGACAAGAGCAAAAAGCTCATTTTTATCAGGTAAGATATCTCATCAAAAGCTTACAAATTGTTTGATCCTCACGCTTTGAAAGTGCATGTAAGCAGAGATGTGAAATGCAATGAAGAAAGCTTGTGGGAGGACATTTAACGAGTTGATGCAACAATTTATGATGACTCTATCCAAATGGAGACAAAAGATCACTCATCATTTCCTTCTCCAATATCCTCTCCATCGTCATCAACGTCCTTGTCAAATGGTGACGAAAAACTGCTAGTACCAAAATCAAGGAGAATATCAGAAATTTATGAAGCTACCAATGAGCTTCACCTTATATGTCTTCTTGCAGACTGTGAACTACTTGCTTTTGATGAAGCCACCAAAGAAGAAAAATGGAGAAAAGCCATGGATGAAGAAATTGAAGCCATCAAGAAAAATCAAACATGGGAACTTGCTTATCTTCTGAAGAACAAACTAACAATTGGTGTCAAGTGGGTGTACAAGATCAAGAAAACGAGAAAGGAGAGGTTACTCATTATAAGGCTAGGTTCGTTGCAAAGGGGTACAAACAAAAAGCAGACATTGACTATGACGAGGTATTTGCTCCTGTCATTCGAATGGAAATGATAAGATTAATGCTCTCTATTGCAGCCCAAAATCGGTGGCCAATCTATCAAATGGATGTTAAGTTGGCATTCCTGAATGGCATTCTTGAAGATGAAATTTATGTCGAGCAACCCGAGGGGTTTATCGTGAAAGGTCATGAAGACAAAGTGTTGCGGCTAAAGAAAGTTTTGTATGGGCTTAAATAAGCACCAAGAGCTTGGAATTTCAAAATCGATGCTTAATTCAAGGCGAATGGCTTCATATAATGTCTGAACATGCACTTTACTTGAAGCAAGAAAAGGGCGATGTTTTATTGGCATGTTTATATGTCGATGATCTTGTCTTTACAGGAAATAATTCTGTATTGATTGAAACTTTTAAAACGTCGATGGTAAAAGAATTCGAGATGATCGATAATGGTCTGATGAGTTATTTTCTCGGCATTGAAGTAAAGCAAAGTGGAGATGGGATTTTTATTTTCCAAAAAGGATATGCTGAAAATATCCTTGAAAAATTCAACATGAAGAATTGTGTGTCAATTATTACACCGATGGAAAGCGGTGCCAGACTTTCAAAGTTCGATGAAGGTGCTGATGTTGATTCGACATATTATAGAAGCTTGATCGGAAGCTTGAGGTATTTGACCTGTACTAGGCCAGATATTGTGTACAGTGTCAGAATTGTAAGTCGATATATGGAGAAACCGAAGGTACCTCATCTTAAAGCAGCAAAAAGGATACTTCAATACATCAAAGGTACTATCTCTCTTGGCTTACATTATTATCAATATGAATCATTTCAGCTTAGAGGTTATTCAAACAGTGATAATGATGGAGATGTCAATGATTGGAAAAGCACTACAGGCTTTGTATTTTTTCTGGATGAGACTGCTTTTACGTGGTCGTTGAAGAAGCAACTCGGTGTTACTCTATCAACATGCAAAGCTGAATATGTAGCTGCATTGCCATGTGTTTGTCATGCAATCTGGCTAAGAAAACTTCTCAGAGAAATCCATCTGGAGCAGAAGAATGCGATGAAGATTCTTGTTGATAACGTTTCAGCCATTGCCTTGGCAAAAAATCCAGTTTTTTATGAAAGGAGTAAACATATCGATGTTCGGTATCATTTTATTTAGGTACAAGTCAGATACAAAGAAATTGAAGTAACACATGTGAGGATAGGAGATCAAGTTGCCGATATTTTTACGAAACCTCTCAAGATTGATGTGTTTCGAAAATTCAAAAGTCTACTTGGAATGATAGATGGAAGAGAATTTGGTTTAAGGGGGAGTGTTGGAAATTAAACCAAATTTATGAGACTTTCTTATTCTCAAGGAGTATTTATTGCTTTGTTAGTTTTCAAGAGTCTTTTAGAGTTACAATGTTTATATTAATATTCTGAGTGGTTTGTTGTCTTTTCATTTATAAATTGGTAGAAGAATCATGTAGTTGAAGAGTCTTGTAGAATGCCTATATAAAGGCTTGTCTTGTAATCTTTTAATA
This sequence comes from Psidium guajava, assembly GCA_016432845.1. Classification (NCBI taxonomy): domain Eukaryota; kingdom Viridiplantae; phylum Streptophyta; class Magnoliopsida; order Myrtales; family Myrtaceae; genus Psidium; species Psidium guajava. The sequence continues at coordinate 30,185,676 of CM028229.1, read as the reverse complement.
TGTGGTGGTGGATTACCGAGAATACAGTACATAGTATTCATCTCCTCCTTGAATATTTTGTGAGTCTTGAGAGTTTATCTCCGAAATTCTTCCCACCTTCACCAAAATTACCTTCCGCTGCGACTCTGTTTTTTTCAACATAATCAAGTTCAGCGGGAAAGGAATCTAGCTACCCACAGCGAAATGGCTCCCATGTGTCCTCGCATTCTTAACATTTCCTGGTTTTGTCACACTTTAATGTCTCCCGTGGGAAAACTACATACTCTAGTTGTTATGTTGACGCGTGTATGAAGAAATCAACATTTGATCATGCCAGCCAATTCATGAAGCTCGATGAAAAAGCAATTACCTTTGAGGATTCTGCCACGATACAAAATTATAGGGGAAACGGATCATTTTGTTTTGAATACTTAACAACAGAAGGCACTTTTTGGGAAGTTCATGGAGTATGCCATGATTCATGACTGCCAATTTTTTTTTTTTATGAAACTTGGTTGACATAGGATAAGGACCTGTCAATATCCTTAGATTAAAATTTTCAAATAAGGATTTGAAGTGCCTTCGTTTTTTCAAATAAGGATCGGAAGTGTCATCCTTTTTCAAAAAAGGGTTCGAAGTGCCTTCGCCTTAACAAGGGCTTGTCGGGCTCTCTCTTGGACTGGGTGAGGGTTGCCGGCCCATGCCTTGACTAGGGGAGGATCGATGACCCCTGCCCTAGTTAAGGCGAGGGCCTGCAACCCTTGCCCAGACCTGGGTGGGGGTCGAGCGGCCTCGCCAGTGTGGTTAGGCTTCTTTTTTAAAAAAATCAAAAATAAAAAAAAAATTCAAAAAGGAGAAATGACCAAAAATGCTTTTTAGATATGTCATTTCAAGCATTTATTTAAAATAAGGTTTATTTTGGGCTCTTATTCGAGAAAAGAGAGTTTCGAGTGTTTATTTGAAATTTTTCCTATATAAATGAATGGATTGCTTTGGGAGGACTTCCTATCGGTTCCTTGCATCCTCTGTACCAATTCCAACCATTGAAAAATCGCTTTCGTCTCATTTTATAATTTTCTTTTCTCGAATGTTAAATCACGTCGGACAGGACCGGGACTACATGACAATTGTCCCTCACGTTGCCCAAGCGCGTCGCTGGTGCCCAGAAGTCAGCGGGTCTTGGTCACAAACAAAAGGTAACATGTATTGTAGTCTAATGTCTATAGACCTCTCCTCCGGTGCCCCGCACTGCGAGAGAATGCGCGAGGGGGGGGGGGTGGAGAGCAAGCGAGCGAATTGGTCGGCGGCGTTGCTAATATCTTCTCCGAGTAATGCCTTCTGAAATAGTTGCTGCTGGAATGAAGAGGGAAAACCTGGTTCGTTTTCTCTGCTATCTTTGGGATTTGTATTGTTGTTCCATGGACATGGATATATCAAAGAAATTCATATGCGGTACTTAGAAGAAATTCTTTGACTGGTCAGGAAATTAGCCGGATTTGAGTGGAAGAACATAAATTGTGGGTAATTCTTTTGCTTCTGGTTACATTTTTCTTGCCTAGAAAAGAGGGAAAAAAAGGTTAAAAATGAACCCGAACCTTCTCGAATAAATGTTATACGAAATCATATATGCATGCTGAAAAAGATTTATAAGGTTATTCTAATGAAATGGATCGACAATTTTACAGGTTGAGCTTCTATATGCCTAATGAATAACCGATGAGTTCATTAAGATGGCCACTTGAAAGACTCAAAGTGACCTGGTCTGCCATTCTTTGTTCGTTCCCCCTTGGCTAGAACTTTGTTTTAAAGATAGCATGATATCAATGTCGAAATTGCTCTGTACATCAAAGGGAAATCGACCATGCATTAAAACTTGCTCTCCACCTACATTGGAGATTCCCCCTGCCCCTGTTGGTTGATTTAATTTTCATCGGTTCAGTCCCCACTTGTCGATTTTTGTCCACTCTTTAATATTTTTGCGGTAACTCTGTCATCATCCTTGTGCTTCATCACTCATGTTTTGCAGGAATGTGACTGACCTCCTACAAAAAGTTTTTACGCGTGTCTATCAAGTGTTGGAGAAGGATGGCCAAGCTGTCACCGAGAAACTGGCTGCAATCGGTCCTCATGTTCAAAACGTGATGACAAAGCTTGGAGTTGTCTACAGCCATGGAGAAGCGACGAAGGTGTGTGGAGAAGACGCATGTGTCGTCGGAATATGCAGCGTTCTGGGTGTCGGAAAGACCACACTTGCAGAGCTTGTCTACAACAAGATGCATAAATTGTTTGATGGGAGATGCTTCGTTGAAGTTGAAAATTTGAGAGGTCTCCGACCGAATAGAAATTTTGAAAAAAGTCAAGCGTCCCCAAGCACAGTTAATTGCTGGCCTTTAAAAAGAAGAAGGTGGACAACTGGTATCTTATGACAAAGGAATGGCAAAAATAGGAAGTCTGTTTAATAATATGAAGGTTCTCATTGTGGTTGACGGTATGCATAAGGTTGAACAAATTGAAGGATTAGCTGGGAAGGTTGCCAGGTGGTTCGGCCTAGGAAGTAGAGATACAAAAGAAGTTCTAAATGTTAGGGAAAATCCCTTATGATGTTTTGACGATGACAAAATAATCAAAGGCTACTAATGTGTTTATTAGTTGAGTAGAACCAGGTAAAAGAAGCACAAGCCGTTATCCAGATAGTGTATTAACAGAACGTCCGAAGATTATGAGCTATCTATCAATAGTGAACTTGGCATTGGGTGCAGAGGTGTTTACATGCTTGATGTACCTAAGTAAAAGGTGAACAAGCCTAGAACGGGAAATTCGGTAGAGCTTGGAATGACCTTGGATAGGTGAATATTGTGGTAGAGCTGCGATTACCAATATGCTTGGAGGGACTAAAAAATGGAGCTCAAGTTATTGCATCAGTATTCTGCTTCTCAAGTGCAGGATACTGCATCTAAATTCTGCTTCTGAAGTTTTGGATATTGCATATAAGTAGAGAAGTTTATATTAACATTAGTTGGATGTGTCAAAGAATATCTTCCTCTGTATTTAGAATATTTCTCTTCAATATTACAATCGTTCTCCTTTTGCTTATATACAATTGAGGGGCTAACCCTAATATCCTAACAAAAGAGACTAAAAAAGGAAGACTCCTATACAATATATAATTTAGAAAAAACTCCCTAATTTAAAGGAAGCACAGCTCACGCCAACACTCCCCCTCAAGTGGCTGAGAAGATGTCTTCGATACCCATCTTGACGAGTGAGCTCTGAAATGCTCTACTTGACACAGCTTTAGTCAATACATCGGCCAATTGATCTTCAGATTTGACAAAAGGTAGCTGAATTATCTTAGCATCCAAATTCTCCTTGACAAAGTGTCTATCAACCTCAACATGTTTGGTTCGATCATGCTGAACCGGGTTGTGAGAGATAGCTATAGCGGCTTTATTATCACAAAACAGCTTCATCCCAGACTCTGGTGGATATCCAAGTTCAGATAATAACTTCTTGAGCCACAATAACTCACACAGCCCCTTCGCTACTCCTCTGAATTCTGCCTCAGCACTGGACAAGGCTACAACTTTTTGTTTCTTGCTCCTCCACGTAACCAAGTTACCTCCTACAAATGTGAGATAACCTGACGTTGACCTTCTATCTGTTGCATTCCCTGCCCAATCTGCGTCTGTATATCCTTCCACTGCAAGGTGACCATTTTTTGCAAACATTATTCCTCTCCCTGGAGCCGACTTTAGATATCGAAGGATACGATATACTGCATTCATATGTTCTTCACTAGGAGCGTGCATAAATTGACTCACAACACTTACTGCATAAGCAATGTCTGGGCGAGTATGAGACAAATAAATCAATCTTCCTACTAACCTTTGATACCTCTCCTTATTAGTTGGTACTTGATCAGAATATTCTCCAAGCTTATGATTCTGTACCATAGGAGTATCAGCGGGCTTACAGTCCACCATTCCCACTTCAGCCAACAAATCAAGTACGTATTTTCTTTGTGATAAGAAAATTCCTTCCTTAGATCTAGCCACCTCAATACCCAGGAAATACTTCAGTCCTCCTAAGTTTTTCATCTCAAACTCTTCTGCCAACTTCTCTTGAAGTCTCAAAATTTCTTCACTATCATCTCCTGTGATGAGCATATCATCAACATATATGATCAGGACAGTCACCTTACCTTGGCTTTGCTTCAAAAATAAAGTGTGATCGGAATTGCTCTGGGAATAACCGTACCTCCTCATGGCTGAGCTGAATCGACCAAACCAGGCACGAGGTGACTGTTTCAAACCATATAGCGACCTCTTCAGTCTACAAACAGCATTCGGCTTATCAACACACCCATATCCAGGTGGAACCTCCATGTAAATCTCTTCCTCCAAATCTCCATGAAGAAATGCATTCTTCACATCAAACTGATGCAATGGCCAATCTAAATTTGCAGCAAGTGATAGCAGAACCCGCACAGTATTCAATTTTGCAACTGGAGAGAAAGTCTCCTGGTAGTCCACACCATAAGTCTGTGTGTATCCTTTTGCAACCAATCGAGCCTTGTACCTCTCAATGGTACCATCTGCCTTATGTTTAATGGTGAACACCCACCTACACCCCACGGCTTTCTTCCCTTTTGGCAACTCTACAAGCCTCCAAGTCTGATTTTTCTCTAATGCTTCCATCTCCTCCTTCATAGCTTGGACCCACTTTGGATCTTTCAAGGCCTCTCCCACCCCATTTGGAATTCGAACAGCTGATACATTTGACACAAAAGCCTTTAAAAATTTCGATAGTCTTCTTGTTGACACAAAATCGGCAATGGGATATTTAGACTTTCGTTCCTCCACATCCGGTGAGTACCTACTAGGTGGCTTGCCCCGGTTATGCCTGTCAGGGAGTTTATATCTAACAACCATATCAGAATCATCAGAAACCTCAAGATCAGAAAGAGAGCTTACCTCAGGATCATTCTCAGGAGAGTGGTCGGGTACTAAAGAAGGGGCAATTTGCGAAGGAGTAGGCTGATCTCGCTCATTAAGTGTAGAGATAGGCTGCTGGTCATCCCCACTTTCAGCTGAAAAATGATCACCCTCCCCCTCATTGCCTGCCATTACACCATGGTTTAAATCTTCATCAAACTGCACCATTGGAACTTGCCGTAAGCTGGTTAATGGTCCAGCCCCACCCAGTCGCATCCCGAACTCTATACGCCCTCCTGACTCCGCGCCCTCCATGCTAATGTCCCACCAATTTTTCCTCTCATTATAATTCTCCCCCTGAATGGAACAATGGGGTGGAGAGAAATAAAACTCAGACTCCAGAAAAGTCACGTCCATGGTAACATGTGTCTTTTTGGTCGTCGGATTATAGCAGCGATACCCCTTTTGGTGAGTTCCATAGCCAATAAATATACACCGTACCGCACACGGGTCAAGTTTGGTACGTTGGTTCTTATGAAGATGCACAAAAGCCACACACCCAAATACTTTAGGGGGTATTGTCAAAACTGAAGGGAGAAGAACATACTGGGATAGAGCTTGTAATGGAGTTTGAAATTGCAATACACGAGAGGGCATACGATTCATCAAGTGAACGGCTGTGACCACCGCTGCATCCCAGAATCTTTTTGGAACATTGCCATCGACCAAAAGAGCCCTCGCCGTCTCTAGAATGTGGCGGTTCTTTCGTTCAGCCACACCGTTCTGCTGAGGGGTTTGAGTGCAAGAGGTCTCATGGATTAGACCATGTTCCTTAAAGTAAGAGGTAAGGTATTGATTGATATATTCATCGCCATTGTTAGTGCGGAGAATCTGAATACTAGCTCCAAACTAAGTGGCAACCATTTTGTGAAACATGCGAAATATGTTAGGAGCCTTATCCTTATGCTTCATTAGATACAACCATGTCATACGTGTGCAGTCATCAACAAAGGTTATAAACCATCTCATTCCAGACATTGTAGTTATTGGGGATGCACCCCACACATCAAAATGAACCAACATAAAAGGCTTGCTTCTTTTATTAGAACTCAAAGGAAAAGAAACACGATGATTCTTTGCCATAATGCATGTTTCACATTGAAAAGCAGAATCCGATAGACCACGAAATAACTCAGGAAATAAATGCTTTAAATATCTAAATGATGGGTGTCCCAACCGACGATGCCATAACCAAATATCCTTCTCCTTACTGACAGATCGACCATGAGTGTGATAAGTGCAGCCAGAGCTGAGATCATCCACAATATATAGCCCCTCCCTCTTAGTACCACGCCCAATGATCTCCTTCGTGAGAATATCCTGAAATAAACAGAAATCCGGATACATAAGAACACGGCAATTTAATTCATCAGTAATTTGTCCAATAGACAATAAACGATTGGACAAAGAGGGCACAAGTAATGTATGTGACAAAGAAAGAGATGACGTTAGAGCCACATTCCCAGCCCCGGTTACTGGATGGCAATGTCCATTAGCATTATACACACTATCTCGTCGCGGTTTAGTACGGTTGATGAGGTCATTGGGATCTGGCGTCATGTGATCGGTAGCGCCTGAGTCGATAATCCAGCCACTGTTTCCACCATGACGAGTAGTGCTAAAAACAAAGCCACGATTACCTTCAGGAGGAAGGGTGGAAGAATTAGCCAAATCTACCATCGGGACCAAGGAAAGAGGCGAACTCCCAGTCATCAAGGATGCTTGCCCTGCGCTTTTGCCCGATTCTACATCAGATTTCTTCTTCTTTGCTTGAAAGTCATCCCACCAATCTGGGAATCCATGCAGCTTAAAACAAGTATCCCTAGTGTGTTTGGAGTTGCCACAATGAGAACAGCCACCGGACACTTGAGACTTGGACTTAATAGCAGACCGAGGGCGCCCACCTCTACCCACCGAACTACCTGCCGTCAACTGTAGAGACAGGTCACCTCGATTGCCCCGCGAGACCATTGCTGTACCTGTAGGAAAGCCATCGGCATTGGCCAGCATCACGGTTTGGCGCACATCTTCCCTGCGGACGCGTGCGTAAGCTTGCTCAACAGTGGGAAAAGGTTGCATTTGCAAGACATCTGCACGAACCTTGTCCAGACGATCATCAAGACCATCCAGAAAAAGGTAAACTCTATCCTCTTGAACAGCGTTATTGTAGCGCTCAATATCTGCGGGACACACCATAGGATTAGGCCTGCGAAAATCAATTTCACGCCAGAGTCCTTGAAGATCATTGTAGTATTTTTCGATTGGTCCACCAGCTTGCTTGAGTCGTGATACCCGGCGCTTTAAATCATACACCTGGGAAGTATCGGTGCCATCAAAAAAGGTGGTAGCTACGGAATCCCATACAGCTTTAGCGGTAGGAAATCTGATAAAATTGCCAATCAACGCCGGATCCATGGAGTTGATGAGCCATCCTTTCACAGTCGAGTCCTCGGTTTTCCACTTTCGAAAAACAGGATCTGTAGGCAGAGGTTGAGGGAGGTCTCCATTGATGTATCCCAGCTTATCTTTGCCGGCGATGTACATCTCCACAACTTGAGACCATAAGCCATAGTTACTTCCATCCAATTTAATTGCAATCTGAGATGAAGCCGAATCATTCTGAGGTGTTGGTGCTGGTGGAGTCTGGTTCTGATTCAGAATCTGAGTCAATCTGGTGGTCAGATTCTCCAAAAGCGCTTCCGTGGACGAATCCCCCCTTGATTTTGGTGGGGAATCACTGTTCCTGTAGGGTTTTGATCCGCCATGGATCCGAGATTGATCACAAGAAAGATGAAGAAGATCAAACGAGACGACGTTGGCCGGCGCGAGACGACGGCGCAATAGAGAAAGCAAGCAGAAAAAAAAAAAATTTCGGGGGCGCTGCCCCCGAACCCCCAGCCCGCTCACCGGCGAGCGGAACCGCCGTAATCGAGAATTGACGTACAGTACTCACAAGGAGCAAACCCTAAGCTCTGATACCATGTCAAAGAATATCTTCCTCTGTATTTAGAATATTTCTCTTCAATATTACAATCGTTCTCCTTTTGCTTATATACAATTGAGGGGCTAACCCTAATATCCTAACAAAAGAGACTAAAAAAGGAAGACTCCTATACAATATATAATTTAGAAAAAACTCCCTAATTTAAAGGAAGCACAGCTCACGCCAACAGGATGTTCAGACTCAAGGCAAAAGTATCGTATATCTATTTCTGAAATGGTTGAATTATGTTATCCAGATTAAGTGAAGTGTCATTTATATAGCTTCAACCACACCTTTAAATGAAAACTTATATGTGAGCATCAACAAAGTTTCTATCAACATCAAACTTAGTGTTATTTCTATTCAGATTCTGAAGAATAGTTTCATTTATGAAGACTGTATAGATATAACAAAGTATTTAGATACAGAAGACTGTTTTTGTTTCTGAAGTTTGTTTAGAAGCTGTGAGATATATTGATTCCAAATTCTGAAAACCCACAGTTGACTAATGGTCGTTATTGCCGGGATATTTATGGAAGTTTGTAATTTTTTATTGATAAGATTATTTTGCATCAAAATTAAAAGAATACTTTTGATTGGAAATTACCTTCTATGGGACAAGAAAACTTCCATATTTGAAGAACTAAACCTATGAAAATCGAAGATTGAGTTGTATGGGCGACTAAACCTGAGAGGTTCAGATTTAACATCAACAGTCACCAAATCTCCTTAGATACAATCTTTGTCATTGAATATTGATGATGTCCAATCAACAATTAAGGAGCGATCATTTAAAGACCTGTCCAATAGCGAGTTTTGGGGTGAAGGAGTATATAAAGAGATCCATCGTGCTACTATGGTGTAAGATTAGAATCATCAATTCCAAAGTGCTAGAGTTATTCAAATTCATACTTGTTCTCATGAGCTTTATAAGACAATCTTTGAGAGGCTTTGTAAGAGTGATTGAGAGAGGATAATGTGATGTATCAAAGAGAGTGTTATCACTTATTGTAAACCTCCATTGATTCATCTAGTGGAATCTAGCATAATGACTATCAGTGTGGGAGAGTGGATATAAATTTGATCTAGGCGAAAACACTATAGTCGTCTTGTGCAATATTCTCTCTCTCTCTAAACTCTTATCGCTGTGTTTGATAGAATATTACATTGGTGTTCATATTCAAAATCTGCATACCCAAAAATTGCATATTCATGTTCAGAATCACAAACTGCACATATTCATATTCTGATTTTATGTACATTTTAACTTGATTATTTTAATTCTGCATTTTCTTGTCAAAATTGTTAAAATCACCTATTCACGCCCTTTATGTGATATTGCTAGTTACAATTCTGGAGGGTTCGACTATGGAGAAGACAAAGTTAGAGTAGCTGAAGAATACGACGTTAAACCAATGGGAGATGGGGATGCCTTTCAACTCTTTTGGAAGCATGCTGTTAGAGGGTTTGCTCCCCCAGATGACCCCGCGTACGTTGTCTTGTCCAGAGAAATCGTCAAAGCTCTTGGAGGGATTCCTGTGGCTATTGTGGCTCAGGCAAATTATTTAAAGGACGTGGAATAAAACTTTGGACAAGTAACTTGACGTACTTAAAACAAAGGAGAAAAGAGAGTATAGTAGAAGATGCCTTTACAGTCAATTACATTTTTTTTTTTTGCATCGAAGGTGTCCGGGCCAATGTTTTTACGGATCGCGCAGCTCGACTAATCTTCCGGGAGAACTAACGCAGTATCCCACCGTTACGACTCTTTGCTTAAATCACCGGCACCCAACGAGATTCGAACCCAGGACCTCTCGTGAAAGGATCAGAGCGCAAATCAGCTGGGCCATTGATGGGTTGGTATCAGTTACATCTTTTTTATTGTCAAAGAAAATAAAAGTGGGAGGTTAAGCAATATACAGAGAGAGAAGATACGGGGTGCAGTGTGTTAATAAGGGGGGGCAGAACTTGATAGATTAGTCAATGTGTCGGACGGTCTGGGACGGTGGACTTGATCACGTAGACAATCGCGTCTTTGATGAGCCAATGGATGAGTGTTTCTGACCACGTCTTTTTCTCATTGTTTACTCTCCTCCAATGAACATGAATACTATGGATCTCCCTTTTCTTTTCTTTTTTTTTTTTGGTCGAATACTATGGATCTCTTTAACTGGTTAAATTATTGCTTGGAATTGCCGGGGTGCTGGCGGTGATGCTTTGCTAGAAACATGAAGAAAATCATCGACGGTGACTTTGCTTGTGTCCTGAGTTTGGTGGAGATGAAAGTGGAGACACCAAGGTCCAAGAGATCATTGGGCGCTTGCCTTTTGATGACCTCTTTTGCTGGCAGACCGATAACATTCAGCTTATAGATGGGCGTTTGTTTGTTAGATCAGCGATGCATGTTTGGTTCTTCCTATAACATGTCTTGCTAGGACGATTCCGTTCTGCATGCATGTTACTTTGAGATTGGATGTGTTGGCATTTGGTCAGTGGATTGCAAAGTGAAAGCTTCTCTCTTGGTGGTTTTGAATCATCACACCGTCAAATTTCTCACGGTATTGTTTAGTAGCTTATTTAGGTCCTTACAATTATTTGGCAAGTCTGCACATTTTGTATTTCTAGTCTTGTCACCTTGAATAAAATCTCCTCGTCGAGATCACCATTCAAAAATGTAGTTTTCACATCCACTTGATGTATTTGCAAATTGTATAGTAAAACTATAACAATCAATATTCTAACCGATGTATATTTGTGTTACAGGTGAATAAGTACTAAAGTAGTTTAGATAATCTTTTTTTGTCTAAATCCTTCAGCAACAAGACGTGCTTTATACTTATCAATAAAACCATCAGCTTTATGCTCCTTTTTTAATATCCATTTTACATCAAATTGGTTTAATTCAGTGATGCAATAGGATCAATTTGATCAAATAAAAGACTATTGCTTCAAAATTGTTACAATCCCAAAAAAGAAAAAAAAGAAAAAAGAAAAAAGCGTTTCTTCTATAAGTATGTTGGGCTTGATTTGCAGATACCATCCTTATGTAGAAACCTTTGTTATTTCTTGATTGTAGAAAAAAAAGCATGCTAATGGCCAAGGAACGAAATTTTGTGCGTCAGTTAGGTGCATGGTACATATCTAATTTTTAAACCCATCAAATGTTGCAAATATGAGAGCAAAATGATTGGATTATGAACTCTATACTACATGATTGATGAGGTTTGATGGGGAATTTAGTAAAAATGTGATTGACAATAACCTAATAATGAAATTATTTGCGAAAATAATTCATTATCGATCTCTTTAAATTGACATAATCACAACAATCTAAAGAATTAAAAAAAAAAAGCGATTGACCACCCGAAGATACTTTAGCGAGCGAATTTTTTAACTTCTAGCAAAAATTTAAACTTTCTTGTCATTTTTCAACTTTATTATAATGTGGGTCACCAAAAGCATTAATAGTAAGAAAGTCATTTAGGAACTCGGAACGTGGAATTGGGGAAGACCAAGGCCCTGAGCAAGACCAAGTGTTAGCGAGTGCTCTTCTTTGTCTAGTGGTTGTAGAAGCCAGAAAGATCTGGTTTGGCTTTAATAATTAAAGTGAAGACCCTCATTTTATATTTTATACTTTGTCTCTTCTGTCTTCGTAAGTTTGCTTGTATCTGATAGTGGGCCATGATTCATATGTGATACTTGGAAGAAGCCGTGAGCAATCGAAATTTGATTATACCATCCAGTTCATGAAACTAGATGAAAAGGCAATTTACCATTGAAGATTCTTTCAAAATACAAATTATATGGAGAGGCATATATGTGTGTTTATATCATTTCGTCGTCAGAAGGCATTTTCTGGGAAGATCATGAAACATGACATGATTCCTGAAAAGTCATCTTCGTATCAGATTTTTCAAGAAGAGCTTTTTTTTTTTTTTTTGCAAGGACTTGTCACATACATAACGTGAAATAAATCACGTGGGAGAGGAGGGGGGACCCGACAATTTTCCCTCACGTTGCCCAGGCGCGGAGTGGGTGCCCACAAGTCAACGGTCTTGGTCGTGCTCATCATAAAATCTAATCCATATACCCCCTGTGCCCTCTCTACGGGAGCGAGACCCAGCGAATTTGTCGGTGGCGTTTCTGTTCTTTCTCCGAGCTATGGGTTCTGCTGGAATGAAGAGAAAAAGCCCGGTTTGTTTTCTACCTTTCTCTGGCATCTTTGAGATTTGTAATATTACTTACGACTTGTTTGACATGGAATAATGGTGGAATCGATCCTCTGCTTGTAGTTCAACCATCCCCCAAACGCTAAACATCGTCTGGAACGTTACAAATCTTCTTTTGACGTGAACGATTGTTGAACCAATGTTTGTTCAAAATCACGAGATCCTATGAAAAAACCGAGCACAATTGGTAGAACTAAAAGTGAGGGACCTGGTACTCACTCTGGAGGGAAGGAATTCGAGCTTGATCTCTCTGTCCCCTCACTCTTTGTTGCTTTTCCTCCTCCTCCTTTTTTTCTTGTTTCTTGCTCATCTCCGGTTTTGGAGCTAGATTTGGGAGCTCTGCTCTTTCGATCTAGGCTTAGGAGCCCTTTTCTCTCGAGAGCTACTCATGTATTTGGAAGTTTGCCGTTTTACGCTGGACTGTTTAAGTACCTTTTTGCTTTCCCCTAAAATTTGTGATATCATTTAAATTTGAGAAAATCAAGAAAGGATCACGTCTGAATTCACGCACTGACATTTCATCGCCAAGAAAGTTCCTCGAATTTTGGTGTTAAAATAAATATATCAAAATACGCGAGTCGCAAAATTCAGTTGCTGAGGCCGCTTGCTGTGTTAGGGTCGTCTCCATCGGAACCATATAACTGTCTCGTTTTTTTTTTTTTCCTCTAATTTTTTCTGTTTGGCCAGAAGCATAGGACTTGGTCTGATACCCTGTGTTTACTGTGTGAAGCAATTTAGTTTCCTTGATTTGACAGGAATCATCTTCAACCTCATCTTGGTCGTTTAGAATCAATCATGAAGTATTCTTGAGCTTTAGAGGTGTAGATACTCGCAAAGGATTCACGGATCACCTTTACAGCAAATTGGTAGATGCAGGGATCAATGTCTTCAGAGACGACGAAAAGCTCCATGCCGGAGATGCGATCAAGCCGCAGCTTGTAGAAGCAATCAAGGGATCGAAGATCTCGATAGCCGTCCTCTCCAAAGATTATGCTTCCAGCAAAAGTTGCCTCATGGAGGTTGTCCAAATGTGGGAGTGCAGAAAATCTAATGGACATACTATTATCCCCATTTTCTATGATGTTACTCCATACGATGTAAAACACCTGGCTGGGGATTTTGGAAGTTCCTTCGATCAACATGTGAAACACGGAGTCAACGTAGATACCATCCAAAAGTGGAAGGAGGTTTTTCGAGAGATCGGGGGATTAAGTGGATTTCACCGGGAGAATGTAAAGAGGGGGTAGTTCTTTTACTTCTGGTTTATATTTTCTTTTCAAGTAAATCGATTGGGAAAAAAAAAAGATTTAGGATAATGAGAAAATGAAACTGAACTTTTTTGCAAAAATACAATTGTGCTTCGATCCTACAACAGATCTGACTTTGTGGAATAGAATAGTCTCTGCAGAGTATACCATGTTGATTCACTTTTCGGAGTTACTTATTTTAGTTGATTTGTGGGATTTATATCTTTATCTTGAAGTTATGTATGCCTCCTTTATATGAAAAATTGATCAATAATTTAACCCTTGCGTTTGCAGGCATGAGGCCCAGCTCGTAAAAGAAGTTTTAACCCGTGTCTGGCAGGAGTTGAAGAAGGATGACCAAGTTGTCACCGACAAACTGGTTGGAATCGATCTTCATGTTCAACAGATGATGGCAAAGCTTGGTGTTGTCTACAGCCAGGGACAAGCGACGAAAGTATGTGGGGAAGATGTGCGCGTCGTTGGAATATGCGGCCTGCGGGGTGTCGGGAAGACGACGCTCGCCAAGGTTGTCTACAATGAGATGCATAAGTTGTTTGATGGATGTAGCTTCCTCGAAGGTATAAATTCGGAAGGAGTCAAGGGTTCCCAAGAAATGTTGATTGCGGACCTTCAAAAAGGAAAGCCTGCACGACTTAGATCTTCTGGCGATGGTATCAAAAAGATATCAAGCCTCTTTAGTAGAATGAAGGTTCTCATTGTGCTTGACGATGTGCATGAGGATGAACAGATTAAAGCATTAGTTGGGGAGCTTCCTTGGTTTGGTTCAGGGAGCAGGATCATTGTGACCACTGACAACAGAAACGTTTTCAATGGCTTCAACGATGAAGCAGCTCGCCGATCAGTTAAAGAACACAAGGTTGAACCGATGACACATCACCATGCTCTTCAACTCTTTCGCAAGCATGCTTTCCAAGGGAGTGCTCCCCAAATTGTCTCTGAATGTGATTCCCTGTCCATAGACATGGTCAATGCTATTGGAGGGCTGCCATTGGCTATTGTGCTTGTGGGTTTAAAGTTATGCAACAATAGGGAGGATATACGGATATGGAGAAGTACTTTGAAATTCTTGAGAAAACAACAAGGAGATAAAGAAGCTGCCTTTATGGTCAGTTATGGGGATCTAGATGAACACACAAAGCAGATATTCCTCAACATAACGTGTTTTTTTATTGGAAAGGATGAGAGGATTCCCTCCTACATGTGGGATGCTTGCGATTACTATCCTCCTATTGGAATAAAACATCTGCGTGACAGGTATTTGTTGGAAATTGGAGAAAACAATGAATTAAGAATGCATGATCTATTAAGAAACTTTGGCAGGAAACTTGTCGAGGTTAAACATCCTCATAAGCGCTGCTGGTTTTGGAAGCATAGTGATGCAATCTCCATTCCAAAGGATGGTGAGGTAAGTTTTCCATAGCCTCTAGCGGCTTATGAAAGCGTTTAGATTAGCATAAACTTACTTTTCTTTATTCAATCTCGTAGGGAAAAGAAAGGGATTTTCCCTTTAACACGATTTAGAACGCGCATGTAATTTCGATTTGTCTCGTTTCATCAAAAGGATCAAGAGAAATTGAAGTTTTTCCAACTTACTCATACGTTTTTCCCAAACCGAGACTTGGCAGGGTACTGAAAGTGTCCAAGGCATCGGTGTCACAGTCGAAGAGGGTTCCCCCGTCTGTTTTACATGTGAAGAATTTTGCAATATGTCGAATTTGAGGTACCTCAGACTGGATCGGGCTGAAATCCAGGGAAATACTGAGAATCTTCCTCCAAAATTGAAGTGGCTCGATTGGCGAAAGTGCGATTCGATTCCTGAGCTATGTAATATGCATTTGAAGGAGTTAGTTATTCTCGATCTGTCTGAGAGTCGGGTCACCAAGTTTTCAAAATTCTGGGAACAAATCATGGAGGTATGGCGAATATTTGACTTTTTAAATTTCGTGTTAAGATGATAGATAAATGAGCTAGTAAGGTTTGATATCTTCTTTTGCACATACATTGCAGAAGGTGGAAGAATTGAAAGTCCTGAACCTACAAGGATGTAAAAAGCTACATGTATCGTTTAACTTTCCAGCTCCCATCAAATTGGAGATTTTGGTACTGGAAGATTGTACTCAGTTATTTCAAATCGGGCCGTTCATCCGTGATCTGAAGAACTTGAGTTCCTTAAACTTGAGAAACTGCAGCCGAGTCACGGAGTTGCCCCAACCGCTGTACCGCATGGGATCTTTGACAGAACTTCTGATTGATGGAACTGGCATCCGAGGAATTCATTGCCAGGAAGGGTCTTTGGAAAATCTTGAAGTACTTAGTGCTCGTAACTGTAAACGTTTGCAAGATATATCCACAATTGGCCGCCTAAGGAAACTCTCGAGCCTTGATTTGGATGGTGCCGACATTGATGGGTTTCCACGTGCTTTTGAATTTCCTCACAGCCTCAAGAGACTTTCTTTAAGGGGTTGTCAGAAGTTGGTTGAACTTCCAACTTCCATCGGGAAGCTGGATCTGCTGGAGGAAATGGACCTTTCACTTACTAAAATCACAGAATTGCCAGAGTCGGTCGAGAATTTGAGGAATTTGAAGACGTTGAAGATGGCGCACACTTTCCTCCGACAATTTCCTAGATATATTATGAAGTTAGAGAAACTGGAGGAGATAGATTTCTCTTTCTGCATAAATTTGGAGGGCAACATTCATTGCTATGTTTCAGGACTATCCTCTTTGAGGATTTTAAGATTATCGTCATCCAATGTGGCTGTGCTGCCTAGGAGCATTCGCCGTCTTTCTCGCCGCCTCCAAGCTCTCGAAATACTTAAATGTAACCAACTTCACGAACTGCCGAAGTTGCCCTCCAGTTTAGTCAGTCTCCGCTGGGGATCCAGAAACATGAGAGTCCCCGACCTGTCGTATCTGACAAATCTAAAAGAGCTATGCTTGAATGATGAGCAGGCAGAAGTGGGGTCATCGAATCAGACCCCAAGTATCAGGTGGATCGCGAGATTACCAAGTCTAGAGACCTTGGAATTGTCCCTTCCAAATGTCAACTATCTCCCTGGGAATTTGAGTGACCTCATTCAGCTCCGGGAACTCACTTTATCCTTCATGAACCTCACACAACTTCCCTTGTCCTCAAGCTTATGGACTCTGCGTCTCAAGCACTGCAAGATTCAAGAGCCAACATTTTCTGGTCTGAAATATCTGTCAGAACTAGAACTAGAGCACTGTGATTTAGCAAAGATTGATGGTCTTGAAGACTTAACGCTTTTTGAAGTTCTGAAAATTTCTCATTGCAACGGTATAACAAACCTTATTGGGCTCAGAGGATCACACCGCCTCAGGAAGGTGGAGGGTATCTTTTCTGCTCATCCCAGTTTAACGACATTCTCCCATCCTGTTGAATCGGACATATGCGTACTGAACTCTTATCCGCTGGGGGCTTAACAATCTCTGTTCTGTACGAACTACTGTTGTACTTTCGGGCCTTCGACAGGACAACTCCTTTTAGTCTGAGAAACTGGAGAGCGACCTCTCCGAGGTACATGCTCCAATTCTGTTTACAATCTTTTTGAACCGAAGCAGAAGTTGGATGCTATCGTTTCCTCGAATTCCTCATGTGTATATTGCATTGGATCTGTGCAGGGCCACAAGATACCCCAGGAAAATTATTCGGGTCTGTCGAATGGTAGTGGCATCAACAATCTCGCACCGAAACCATTGCCAAAGGTAACAGCGACACTTGAATTGCTGCTTATTCTGTTGGTGTTCTATTTGTACTCATTTTCTATTTGACACCATACTGTCTCCTTGTATCCTGTAGGATGCATCCAAAAGCCGTCTAGGGCGACGCAGCTGTCGATTCCAATGAGAAAGAGAAAAACGAAGGATACAGAAAAGATCCAGCATCCAAGGGGCGACATTTGCAAGGACTCGGCAATCGTGAGCACATCACGGGCCTGTGCTTTCGTCGGCTCTGCTGGTGAAATCCGTCCTCAACACCGCCTTCAGCATTGCCTTTCTTCATTCGAGTTAATCAAAGTCGTCGGGTTCCTGAATCTCCAGGAGCTGATGGTAAGATGGTGATCTAATTAGAAGTAATCACAATAGAGTGGGGTCGTGATTATGAAATTGAATCGGATGATTGCAAGTCTTTGAATTGATCTGCTGCTTGGAGTAAGGTACTTTTCGTCCATCCTTCTCTTCTCCTCTTCTTATCCGATTCGCTTCCCTAGCATCTTTTGAATGAAATCCGGGTTCATGGTCATGGCTCAACTCATCCAATCGGAAGTTTGGTGAAAGTAATGGATAAAAGAAAAAGAAAAAGAAATATCAAAATAATAAATAAGTTAAAGGTGCCTAAGTAGAAACCCTTTTAATTAGGTGAAATGTCCAATTATTCCACTTATGTTTTACTGATGTTCCTACAATAATTTTTATATAAAGATGTTATTAGTAACCAACAGATGTTGAAACGTATGTAATTAATCATTGCATATGTTGGCTAATAATGGGAGAACGCTAGAAATGTCAAAAATGTGTACGAAGCTCACTTTATAATCAGAAGTTTTTTTTTTCAAATCACTTAAGTGTCGCATTTTAAAAAAGACAATCAATCATGTGCCAAGTCCGATTTGGATCACCGGGAATCTAATGTGGCAATATTTTATCATTTTCTTCAATCGATGTGGCTCGCTGGCAGCCTAACTTAGTATATATATACATGCCCCAAACGATGTCGTTTAGCATGATTTCCCCAATTTAAAACCCTAAATATGCCAAATCGACCAAATCTCCAATTGAAACCCTAATTTGACCGAATAAACCAAATGCCCAACTCAAAGAACAAGCAGGCAGAAGCATTCCGTTGTTAATTAATTTGATCAAAGGCCTCGGTTTTGTGTTTAGAGTCTCTAGGAAGTGATGGTCAGTAGAATAGGCAATGGTGAAAGGACCTTTGGGCGAGATTCGACCGCGATGAAGCTCCCGAACGTGGAGCAGGGGGGGAAAGAGTAAGAGTAATCCCAGTGCTCCTTAAAACCGAGTTTAATTTTTCCACCTATCTCATAATGATATTGTTCCTAGAAAATTAAAAATGGATACTTTTAATTCTTCAGCTCGTCTAAAATTGGTGTTCTAAAAAATTAGAGTGGATTCAACTATATGTGTGATTATATATCTCTAATCTATAATCTACAAACTAATCTCGTATCTTTAGTAGTTATATTATACATGTGAGAGAGTTTTGGTCATAAAGTCATTAATACTGATTTTGTTTAAGAACCAATCAAATCTACGATTGGTGATTCTTTTTTTTTTTTAGTGAATGTTGTTGATTAGCATGTATAAATTGAGTATTGTTATGGCATAGATTTAAAAAAAAAAAATATGGACATCAAGTTGCCTGAGTAAATCTACTTTAATCCACGGACGGCTTCTTCCATCGCCATTTTTGCAACAATTCATTCTCCTCTAGTATGTACAAAAACTGGATACCCATGTAGGGATGTATGCTCTTTCAGCAATTTGATTCACCATACTAGCTCAAGCTAGGGATGTGCATCTTAGTGGAACTGGAATAACATGCCTAGTCACATCAAACGACCCAGTTGAGACATAATAATTGACAAGTAACATCTTCCATACGCTCCCATGAAAATATTCTCTGCTTTCATCACTATTAAATGAAGGATTCACTTAATGAGTGATTGTTGCTTGCATGCTCCTCTATCCAGGACAATATAGGAAAGAGAATATGTTCAACCTGGGAGCTGCAGGGAGTCTTTTGTATCTGATTGCTGCGAGTAAGAATGAACCCAACAAAATGGAGGATTTGGGGGAAGAAATGGAACTTCTTCTTCAGAATGTCAAAGAAAAAGCACAGCGGAAAGATGCTTCTCGTGAGCCATCTGAGTCGAGGGAGAGTGTTGCCCCTTGTTTGACTGATATAAAGGAAGTCTTGAGCTGCGGCAGCCACCTTTCAGAGCAATCTCGTAGAACGCCATCTCTTTTGGTAGGACACCATAGACATATGCAGTCGAATCAGTCCAGTGGATGTGAGTCTAAACAAGAACCTGTGGAGGGGATTGAAGAACTGGAAGCAGAATTAGAAGCTGAGTTAGACCGCTTGCAGCTTCAGTTGGATCTTCCAAAGCAATCATATCAGGAAACGATAAAGGTAAGGTTCTATGGCTTCTGATTTTATGTGTGATTCCCGGATGTAGGGGGCTCTCCGAGGAACACGAGGTTTCCTTGTTGCTTGCCTATGTATGGAATTGGTTGCAGAATTTTGTGTATTCTCACTGTCAAAACAGTGATATAGTGTTTCAGTCGTTTTGGACGTCTTGGAAATGTAAACCACCCTCAGTTGCAGTTTCCTTCACTTGTTCTGTGGAAGGCTGGCATAAGAGCAATCATTTAGATCAATTCCATTTGTGCATACATTAGCGTTTAAAATATGCGGCAGCAGAGTCTCAACATCTGAAGGTTTTAAGCGGAGAAAATTTTCTGAGCTTTAGTTTATTCTAATTCTGCATGTTTCGCAGTTTGTTCCTTTATTTGGTTAGACTGAAATCCACATGGCAGTCAGATTTTCAATTCATTTGCATTCCTGATTTTTCTTTTCTGCGCCGTTGTTACCTACTCATCTGTCGAGCCTTTTAGTGCTTAGCACATAAAGCATGGAGAACTTTCTTCACCACAAGTTCTCTTTTATTTGTATTTATTCTCTAGTCAAATGCCAAAAGGTTTTGCTCTTTATGAGAGTAAAGAGAACCAGTTTTAGGCATCAGCTTTTCTGTCGTATTTTTGGAGGTGGTTTTCTAATAATTATATATGCATGACTGAACTCCTGTCCTGTTTCCAACCTCATTGTCAATCCACATACTCAGTGTCTCTTGGTGCTATTGTGAAAGGGAAAGGGAGGAGGAAAATAAGTGCAACTTCCTGGCTATCATGTGCAGGGCGTAGTGTTTTCTACAAAATGTAGGTTAATTTTATGTTCATTCTTTGTGGTAACACTCAATTTTGTGAGCAAAAATGTTCTTTTGTGTGTCCGTAGAAGGGGGGAAATGGAAACTGCTGAAGGATTTTGAAACAAATGTAAATTTTTGCGTTGTTTGCTCTCCAATTTTCCACTTTCTTGCTGGCTTCTCATTTCTGTGAAACTTGACTGCTTTCTCTGTCCCTGGACATGAAGGAGGAACTCCAGAATCCAGAGAGTCCAGTGCTCTGCTCGCTTACGCCTTTTTGTGAGTCCGAAAAAAGTTTTCTCAGATGCATATGTTGCTGTTATGGTTGAACCTTCAATTCAAGGCCATTGACGCTGAACAATCGTCTCCGGTTCTCTCTTGTTTCATTCATTATGTTTGTGCCTTTGAAGGAGTACGTTCTTTTCTCATTTTGGCTGTCGAAACAAAGTCATGCAAGGATCTGCTCGAAGTGTGACCCCTTTTTGGGATAAATTTTAGCTACCTGCACTCGTTTGAATTTGGTTGATGATTATTTCTTCATCTGAATGTTGGAGCTTATGACCTATAAACTCGGTTTAGCAGACTGCACCCAAGGAGTCCACTTCAGGAGGTGGCTGTAACCCGAGTTTTGGGGAAGTAATGAACCCCAAAGACGAAGTGACTGAAGTTCAGAGCTGAGTTCCCCCTATTGAACTTGAGAGGAAGTTGCATGAACGGCTGGAAACAAGACAGCTAGAACGAATCAAAGAGCTGGAATCATCTTTAGAGCGTTTGGAGCACAAGCTATCCAAGAAAGAGGGAGAGGTCTCATGGTGGAAAGACACTGCCCTTCTTCTGGTCACAGCATGTGTCTGAGCCTTCTCATGGTGGTCTAACCAACAATGGAACTTTGATATGTCGAACTCACCAACTGTGAAATTTATTTGAATGGTGTGCAGTTTTTCTTTTCCTTTTCTTATCCTTTCTGAGACGGATAAAGGGGCAGATACGGGAATGCTATAATGAGTTACAGAGCTTGAATTCACTCGCTCACATACTTTTATATTCATCTAAAGTGTTATTTTATTTACATATATGTTAAAGATATTTTATCCAGATTTTTTTAACTTAATAAAAATGGAGTTTCATGATTACAAATAAAAAAAACCAGCACGAATTAATTAATGCGAGGCACGAGGCAGAATTGTGTCAAGTTTTGAGATAAAGTGAATTGCCATGTGATGAACATTATATAAATATTCTCCCAATTTTCGATATAGGTATTTTGTTGGTATGTATCGATATTCATTCATGCCATTTATGTGTGTTAGCACTGTTCTCACTTATGATGTTGATAATGTTGCAACTTATTTAATTTCTATAAGTGTGATGGACCTATGTATGTGCATAACTACTTTTTTTTGTAAAGTTCCATATTTAAAAAATTGGAAAATGCTAAAAGTTAAACGTAGCAACATGAAAGTTTATACTGTTGGAATTTAAGAAGAGTGGCTGACATGATTGAAACATTTGAAAAGTCGAGTTTTATACGTATCACCATCTTGTTCAGTTTGTTTTTATCTTGTATATGGATATCTTTATCAAGTGCTATATTCTTTAGAAAAAAAGGTCAGCTCAATTTGTTTAATGACTAAGTTAAAACTCAGAACTATTTTTATTATCCTTATTTGATTATGAATGGTCATCAAAAGTAAGAGCAAACACATGAATAAAAACACAATAGATCACTCATTTCCAAAAATATATTAAATTGTATATGATATTAAGTTTAATCCCTTCTTTCGATTTAAGTATGTACGGTTTTATTGAAACGTGAGTTCAACTATAAAAATAACATATATTTTCAAATTAATTGGTTCCTGTGGAGCCACATTTGAAAAAAAAAAAAAGATTTTCTTTCATGCTTATCCCCGTCGCGCCTATCACCCACTGCCACATTTCTTTTCCTTGTCTTGATATGACCCGACGTCTCTCTCTCACTTCGCTCACTACTGACGCAACTTAGCCAAATATGCTACTCACGTGTAGATTGGGTCGCTGAACAGTCGATGAAAAGGACTCATCGCTGAGTAGAGTCTGGCAATCTTTAATAACAGCGCGCACGGGCCATGGGCTTTATTCAAGGCCCAGAACCCATCATACGGCACGAAGAAAATGTCTCTCAATCTCCGCTGCCTGCTCCGCTCCACCGAATCCACCACAATCTGCTTCGATCTTATCCCTTCGTACTAGCCCGACGACCTCCAGAGCGTCTCTAATTGCTAGGGTTTCTGCATCTCCAGCTGCTGAGAACATGCTCTGAATCTCCCCCACAAACCAAGATGCCAGTAGGCCGAAGGCGTGGGACACCTTCACGGGGTGTCTACTTGCGAACGAGAAACATTAGGTGGGAAAACGACAAATAAAATTGTGACAATTTTAAGTTCTTATTCGAGAATATTTTTGATCAAGTCATTCTTTAAAATAACATGAGCATTTTATGTCTTTATTTAAAAATAATGTCAATTGCGACGAGAGCAGATTAGATTCCTAAATAGCGTCATGTATTTTTGGATGTCAATAGAGAAAGAGTTTTATGGAGAACCGCAATAAAAAGTAAAAATAAAAATAAAAAGGGAGAGATGCAAGCAATAAAAATATGATTACGTAAGTCAAATTCCGAAGTTGGATGAGAAGGCAAAATTATCTTTGCAGATTCTTTCGTATGAAAGCAAATTATGTGGAAATTGATAATTTTATTTAAAATAATACCAACTTTAAGCTTTTACTTGAAAAATTGTGACCGTTTAGTCCCTTCTTGCAATTTAAGTACGTCACTTTATTGAAAATTAGAAACGTGAGTTCGACTGCAAAATCAAATATGTATCTAATTTAATTAGTTCTTGTGGATTTTTTTTTTTTTAATTTTTCTCTTGTGCTTATCCCCCTCGCCACCGCTCTTTTCCTGTCCTCGTGACCTGGCGTCTCTCTTTCTCTTCGCTCACTAATCACGCGCGTACAACCAAATGTTGTACTCGCTTGGAGATTGGGTCCAAGAGAAGTCTATGAAGAGGATTCATGGCCACTAAATCGACCGAGGATACTATGAATCGGGTCGGACAATGACCCGATTCATAAAGTTACTTTTATAAAGTTAATTGGGGGAGAATATGCTTACCGAGGAGGTGCATATCCTATGAGAAAAAAGAAAAAGAAAAAAATTCTGATTGGCCCGGTGGAATCTCCAAGGAGTCTTTTCATTTTTCCAAAATAGTTATAAAAAAAAAAAAGAAAGTCGTGAGACCCCTTCAGCTAATGAGAACGTTAGGTGGGAAAATGGACAAATAACCTTTTGACTTAAAAGTGAGTCGCCCCACGTTTTAAGGCATCTTGACTCATTTGCCACGTCCATGTCTGAAACTTCTCAGCTCATTTCTTATCTTTAGCCCACGCCACACCCACGTTTTCTTCTCTTTCGGCTAGGGAGGGAGGGAGGGATCTGGATCGTAATAAGCTTCCTGGCCATGGCATACTCAGAGGGCCGGATCGAGTAGTGATGCTGCAAGAGCAACAGGAGGCGATTATCAGGCGTACCTGAGTTTCAGAGTTCCCGATACTCGTTTTGGATTCATAGACTTCCTCTGTCCCGGCTTGGTAGGTTCAGGAGTCCGCATATTCATGGACGAGGAGGAGCTTCGTGTGGCCAAAAAAGCACCCTTCCCATTTTTTCTTGGCGCGGAACCTGATGTCTGATGATGTTAAACTCAAGACTCCACTCTATATAGGGATGATTTTCTGAAACACGAGGAGCGGTCTCCGGATAAAGCCAAGCACTGGAGGAAGGCTCTTGAGGAGGTAGCTGAAATCGAGGGATGGAACGTGAAAGAGGACCAAAGGTAAAATTCTTTTAAGATCCTTACATATTCCTTTTCGTTTTATTTCAGCGTCAATTGATTTCTTTTATTCCCTTTTTTTTTTTGGTTAAAAATGGGAATTATAGAAAACTAACTCCCATTTTCTCAGGCAAAGTGGAAAGCCTTGATATAGTAATCACCCATCTAATTTAATCCAAAGTAATGAAGTGGAAATGAAAGATTGGGCCACACGGCTCGAACGAGAGCTATGGGTGAGTACGGGCGCAACATGACATTGATGTGGCACCGCATGACATATTTTGTTTGCTTGTTTTGGGGTCATTGCACGGCATTTATATTAGCTACTTGATATGCTTTTCAACATTTACCAGTAACAACCCATAATTTGGCTGTCAATTGACAATTTAAATCTACCTTCTGAGGAGTCAACACATAGGATTCATTGTTATAGCATGTGGGCGCCCATTAGCTTCAATGAACTGTTTTTTCAACCAAAAAAAAAAAAAATTGGAGAGGGCAATCACTTGTGCTTTTGAGTTATGTAGTCAATGCCCCCAACATGTTGCTTGAGAATCTGGAATTTTTAACCAAAAGCTCGGATATATTGGAAGTAAACTGACAGGGCTTCTCCATTTTGTTTCGAGACTAATAAGGAAGTCCGCCTTAAATAGGTATTTTCGAGATTATAACTTATCCTATTAACCCTGTGGACCAAGTAAGGTGCAAGCCAAAGCACAGATGGTGACCTAGATAGAAGAATGTTTGCACTTGATAATGCGGAGAATCAAATCTATGTTGTGCGCCTAATCCATACAGGTATCTTCATCCCTTAACCATCAAGTTAAGCCCATGGAAGTCTTCGACCAAAAAGAAAAAAGAAAAAAAAAAACTATGGGAGTCGGGTCTTTGGAATTTTTTTTTTTATACTTTGACCAAATCTTAATGTGGAACGGCTCTTTAAATGCAATTATACTTGACATAATCAGATCCATAGAAGACTTACATGCATAAATTAAACAGGATAAGTGTCAAAAAAGTCATAAACCTATTGCCTTAGTACCAATTCAGTCCTAAACCTATTGTTGGTGTCAATTCAGTCTTAAACTTTTTGCATTAATGCCAATTCAATCCTAAACGTTTTGCATTTGTGCCAATTGAGTCAATCCGGCCAATTTTGGCAGGAAATATCCATGTTAGCATCAACTGTGTCACGTAGGATAACCGATGTCCATGTTAGTGAATTTCTTGCTAAAATTGGCTGGATTGACTCAATTGGTATAGATGCAAAAATTTTAGGATTGAATTGGCATCAATGCAAAAGGTTTAGGACTAAATTGATACCAACAATAGGTTTAGGACAGATGAATATCTCGTATCTATCTATGGACCTGAAGTGATGTTATAAGAGAGAGACTGATAAGGTGATGTTTGTTCTTTTCTCCATCTACGATAAGACTTTGGTGAAGAAATTCTGTTTTTCTTGCAGAGCATGAAGAAAATGAAAGATGAAGCTGGACAGCGACCAGAAGACATGGAAACATCAGATAGGAATTATGCAATTGCAGCTGTTCAAAATATAGTTGGAATTGATGGTCGCGTAAAACAAATCACCGACTTATTGGAAATGGAGGTTGATGATGGGGTGGTGCGCATTGTTGGAATCTTTGGAACCAACGGAATTGGCAAGACGACTCTTGCCAAGGCTGTATACGACCGCATCTCTTCTTGTTTCAACAAGTGTAGCTTTCTCGCAGAGGTCGAAGAAACCTTACAAGATCCTCATGGTATTAAGGTTTTGGAAACTAAGTTGATTCGTGACATCCTTAAACAAGACTGTGAAGATCCTTCTTTTGATGAAAGAAAAGAAAAAATTCTGTATAAATTTGGTGGAAGGAAAGTTCTATTAGTTGTCGATGACGTGGAAGAGGAATCCCGTCTTCGTGATATTGTCCAGCTTGATCAGTTTGGTCCGGGTAGTCGAATAATTGTGACTTCTCAAAATGAAAGAATTCTCGAAGGGTATGATCCCGAGAAGGTTCGCATGTACAGGGTTGGTAAGTTGGATGATGGTCAAGCTCTTGAACTTTTCCGCGAGTATGCATTCAGGATGCAATCTTCCATACCTGATTATGATGCACTTGCAAACCGCATTGTCAATGCTACAGAGAAACTACCATTAGCAGTCGAAGTCATCGGTTCATTTTTGCGGGGTAAATCAATCCAAGAATGGGCAAAGATGGAGGAGTCAATGAAAGCACATGCGACGAGTTCTAAGTTCACGGTTGGCCTTGAAGAGATACTGGATATATGCTACGAAAGATTAAATAAACAGCAAAAGCATGTATTTTTGGACTTAGCATGTTTTATCTCTGGGGTGGATGCCCGAATCGCTTCATGTATGTGGCCCAGTTCTTATCGTCCATCTTCTGGTTGCATTCTGATGCCCCTGGCAAAAATTGGAGAAAACAATGAGTTGCAGATGCACAGATTGCCGAGATGCCTTGGCAAAAGAATTTTAAATCAAGAGGAATCTCAAGATCCAAGATCAAGAAGATTTTGCACACAGGATATGGTTCCAAAGGCAATAAACAGGGAGAAGGTAAGACCTTTTGGTTCAGTTTGTTTTTGGCAAAACAAACACCTTAGACATATGGGCTACATTTTCTCTTCTTCCATATTTTCTCAAGGAATCATATCATATATGTACCATTTAGCATGTAGGGCAAGCAAAGTATCCTTCTTATTTATTTATTTATATTTTCCTTCTTGATGGGTATTTGCGTTTACAACTTCTGATGATTGTTACTTTGTCAAATATAGGGAACGGGTAACGTTGAAGCTCTCTACTTTGACTTCACAGCTGGAGATTTTCAGAGCATGCGAAACGCAAGGTTTCTCAAGTTGGATAATGCCAAAATTTCCGGAGATTTTGAAGGTGCATTTCCAAGTTTGAGGGGGCTCTGTTGGC
The DNA here is from genome assembly GCA_016432845.1 of Psidium guajava. Taxonomy (NCBI): domain Eukaryota; kingdom Viridiplantae; phylum Streptophyta; class Magnoliopsida; order Myrtales; family Myrtaceae; genus Psidium; species Psidium guajava. Next base: position 30,158,433 of record CM028229.1, on the reverse strand, counting down.
AAAGGTGTCCTGCGGATTTTAGTGCAGAAAATCTTGTGTTAAGTGAGTTGGTCATTCTTGATCTGTCTTGGAGCAAAGTGACGGAAGACTGGGGAGGTTGGAGAAATACCAAGGTGGTTTAGTATTTGGTTGTTTTTATATTTGCTTCCTTGAATTATATATCTATGAATTGACCATGTGTATGTTTTCTGTTTTGGCTTTTGCAGATGGAGAAATTGAAAGTCTTGAATCTTACTGGGTGTTCTGACCTACTGTTCACTCCCGACTTCTCTAGTTACAAAGATTTGGAAATCCTGATTCTTGAGGGCTGTTCCCATTTGGTGAAGCTAGATCCTTCAATTGGCCATTTGAAACGTTTAGTCTCCCTGAATGTGAAGTTCTGCTCTCGATTGAACACGTTGCCAGAGGAACTAGGTTGTCTGACAGCTCTGAAAGAGCTTTTCATCGATGGGACTTCTGTACGGAAGATCCCCATCTCGGTAGGCAATTTGAATCAACTTGAAACTCTCACCGGCCTCAAGTGCTTCTCATTGACTCACCTGCCCAGATCAATTAGTTTCCTGGCTGCTCTCTCTGAACTCTCATTAGATGGTGCCCAAATTACTGAGCTCCCAAGCTCACTGGGGGACCTGCTTAATCTAAGACGCTTGTCATTGAGCAATTGCTGTCGTTTGGAGGCACTTCCAGGTTCTGTCGGTTTAATGGGGAGATCATTAGAGGAGTTGGATATATCAGCAACTAATATCTCTGAACTACCCTGTTCAATAGGAAATCTGCAAAATTTGAGAGTGCTGAGGATGGATTATTCTTTCATACGAGCATTTCCTAGGGAGATTGGGAATCTAACGAAGCTCGAAGAACTCCATGCTTCATGGAGTTGGAGTTTAACGGGGGCCATTCCAAGTGACATTAAGAGGCTACATCATCTGGGATCATTGATGCTGGGGCATTCCATGATATCTAGCCTACCCCCTGAAATCTCCACCATCCCTCGTCTTCACACCCTGGATTTAATTCAGTGCAATGACATTGAAGAGTTACCCAAGCTTCCCCCTTCTCTGATTTGTCTGCGTGTGAGTTCTAAAAGAATGAAAGCGATACCCCTTCTGGAAGGTTTGAAGGAATTGGAGGAGCTGTGCCTAAGTGATGGGGACCCGAAGGAACGCCGACCTCCCTCAAAACGGCCGATGCCAGAATCTAATGTGATTGACAAACAATCCTTCTCGATATCATTTCCTAAACTGAGGAAATTAGAGATGTCTCTTTCGCAAGTCATCAAGCTCATGTTTGGGCCGATAGAGATTCCTCCGCTCAAAAGGCTCAATAGGCTTACCCATGCTGGATTGAGCGGTAAAGAGGTATCAGAGCTTCCCAAGGCGTTGTCTGTGTTGAAGCTCTACGACTCTGCGATAGAAGAGATTGAAGGGCTTGAAGGGCTTGAAGCTTTGAAGAGGCTAGATATATCAAACTGCAGAATCCAAAATCTTGATGGGATTGGCCAGTTAACCTCACTGAGAAGCTTGATTTTATCCTACTGTGATCACCTCGATATTTTACCTGATATTTCAAACTTGCGGTCGTTGAAAGTTTTGGAGATCAGAGGATGCAAAATGATCCGTCAAATTGAAGGCATAGAAAAACTGACATCCTTGGAAAAGCTGGATATATCAAACTGCAGAATCCGAAATCTCGATGGGATTGGCCAGTTAACCTCACTGAGAAGCTTGATTTTATCCTACTGTGATGACCTCGATATTTTACCTGATATTTCAAACTTGCGGTCGTTGAAAGTTTTGGAGATCAGAGGATGCAAAATGATCCGTCAAATTGAAGGCATAGAAAAACTAACATCCTTGGAAAAGCTGGATATATCAAACTGCAGAATCCGAAATCTTGATGGGATTGGCCAGTTAACCTCACTGAGAAGCTTGATTTTATCCTATTGTGATCACCTCAATGGTTTATTTGATATTTCAAAGTTGTGGTCGTTGAAAGTTTTGGAGATCAAAGGATGCAAAATGATCCGTCAAATTGAAGGCATAGAAAAACTGACATCCTTGGAAAAGCTGGATATATCAAACTGTAGAACTCAAAATCTCGATGGGATTGGCCAATTAACCTCACTGAGAAGCTTGATTTTATCCTACTGTGATCACCTTGATATTTTACCTGATATTTCAAACTTGCGGTCATTGAAAGTTTTGGAGATAAGAGGATGCAAAACGATCCGTCAAATTGAAGGCATAGAAAAATTGACATCTTTGGAAGAGCTGGATATATCAAACTGTGGAATCCGATATCTCTATGGGATTGGCCGATTAACCTCATTGAAAAGCTTGATTTTATCCGATTGTGTTGACCTCGATATTTTACTTGATATTTCAAACTTGCGGTCGTTGAAAGTTTTGGAGATCAGTGGATGTAAAATGATCCGTCAAATTGAAGGCATAGAAAAACTAACATCCTTGGAAAAGCTGGATTTATCAAACTGCAGAATTCGAAATCTCGATTGGATTGGCCAGTTAACCTCATTGAGAAGCTTGATTTTATCCTACTGTAATCACCTCGATATTTTACCTGATTTTTCCAACTTGCGGTCATTGAAAGTTTTGGAGATGAGAGGATGCAAAATGATCCGTCAAATTGAAGGCATAGAAAAGCTTACATCCTTGGAAGAGCTGGATATCAGTGAATGTCCGGCTGAGATCTCGGTGCAGGTACAGAATCCGTTGAATGATTACGTGATGCTGGATTTTTTTTTATTACATTTTTACATTAGTTTTTCATTACATGCTATAAGTCATACGGAGGGATGATTTTGAAAATAAAAAAAATTTGATTAGGGGCAAAAATGAGTGAATGAAATGGGACCAAAATGAAATATCACGAAAAGAGGAGGAGGAAAATTATATCTTTCCCCAAAAAGAATCCAACTTTTTTCACCCTAGCGGCATGTTTTACCTCATTCCCCCCAGTTGTCTTTTATCCCTTAAAGTATGGATGCCTGTCACTCGCCCACATGCCAATCTTTTTCAGTTCTTTCTCGATTGTTGATCTTTGTCTCTTGAAAAATATTTAAGTGCCAATTGAAACAGGCAACACATGAATTGAACAAGAAATTTGCAAAAATCTGTAGCGACTAGACCATATTCTGAATCGATAATGGACATTCAATTTACGGATACAAGTGTCTGCATGTTTTTGCATCAACTATAAAAATTTGACGGCAAATGACAAGTGAATATCTTGTCTCTATGTGTGGAACTGAAGTAATGTTATGAGAAAGAGACTGATTGGATGATATCTGTTCTTTCTCCGTCTACGATAGTACTACTTTGGTGAAAAATTCTGTTTTTCTTGCAGATGGTGGAGAAAATAAAAGATGAAGCTGGACAGCGAGCAGCAGGAATGGAAACCTCAGATAGTAATTATACAACTACTTCTGTTCGGAGTGTAGTTGGAATTGATGATCGTGCGAAGCAAATCACCGACTTGATGGAGATGGAAGTTGATGATGAGGTGCGCATTCTTGGAATCACTGGCTAAGTTTCCTTAGCAATATTGTGTCAGAGTAGATATTGAATTATGGATCAGAGTATGCTAGAATTGTATCTGTATTCTTTTGCATCAACGACAAAAATTTGATGACAAATGAATATCTTGTATCTATCTGTGGACCTGAAGTGAAGTTACAAGAGAGAGTGATAAGGTGATGTTTGTTCTTTTCTCCGTCTACGATAATACTTTGGTGAAGAAATTCTGTCTTTTATCGCAGAGCATGGGGAAAATGAAAGATGAAGCTGGAGAGCGACCAGGAGACATGGAAGCATCAGATAGGAATTATGCAATTGCAGCTGTTCAAAATATAGTTGGAATTGATGGTCGTGTAAAACAAATCACCGACTTACTGGAAATGGAAGTCAACGACGAGGTGCGCATTCTTGGAATCTTTGGAACCAACGGAATTGGCAAGACAACTCTCGCCAAGGCTGTATACGACTGCATCTCTTCTTGTTTCGACGGTCATAGCTTTCTCACGGAGGTCGAAGAAACCACACAAGATCCTAGTGGTATTCAGGTTTTGCAAACTAGGCTGATACGTGATATCCTTGAACGAGATCGTGAAGATTCTTCTTTTGACGAAAGAATAGAAGATTTCCTGGACATATTTTGCGAAAGGAAAGTTCTATTAGTTGTCGATGACGTGGAAGAGAAATCCCATCTTTGTGCTATTGTCGGAGACCAGCTTCATCGGTTTGGTCCAGGTAGTCGAATAATTGTGACTTCTCAAAATGAGGAAATTCTCAAGGGGTATGATCCCGAGAAGGCTCGTACGTACCCGGTTAGTGCTTTGGAGGATGGTCAAGCTTTTGAACTTTTCTGCATGCATGCATTCAGGATGCAATCTTCCATACCTGATTATGATGGGCTCGTGAACCGCATTGTCAAGGCTACAGAGAAACTACCATTAGCAGTTGAAGTCGTCGGTTCATTTTTGCGGGGTAAATCAATACAAGAATGGGCAAAGATGAAGAAGTCAATGGAAGAACGCACCAGGAGTTCTCGAAAGACCACGGTTGGCCCTGAAGAGATACTGGATATGTGTTGCAGAGAATTCGATCAACAGCAAAAAGATATATTTCTGGACATAGCATGCTTTATCTCCGGAGTGGATGCCCGAATTGCTTCATATATGTGGCCCAATTGTTATCTTCCAATTTCGGGTTGCATTCTAATGCCCCTGGCAAAAACTGCAGAAAACAATGAGTTGCAGATGCACAGATTGCTGAGATGCCTTGGCAAAAGAATTTGTAAGCAAGAGGAATCTCAAGATCCAAGATCAAGAAGATTTTGCACACAGGATATGGTTCTAAAGCAAATGAACAGGGAGGAGGTATAACCTTTTAGTTCAGTTTGTTTCCGGCAAACAAACATCTAGGCTACATGTTTCCTTTTTGTCAAATATTCAGACGGAATAATATCATGTATGTACTCTTTAGCATGTAGGGCTAGGAAAGCATCATTTTTCTGATGGGTATTCTGATGCTTATGTTACGGTCAAATGTAGGGAATGGAAAACGTCGAAGTTCTCTGCTTTGACTTCAGAGCTGGTGATTTTCAGAGTATGCCAAAAATAAGGTTTCTCAAGTTGGACAATGCAAAAGTTTCTGGAAACTTTGCAGGTGCATTTGCAAGTTTAAGGTGGCTCTGTTGGCAAAGGTGTCCTCCGGATTTTGATGCAGAAAATCTTGTGTTAAGAGAGTTGGCCATTCTTGAGCTCCCTCGGGGCAAAATCACGGAAGAATGGGGAGGCTGGAGTAAAATCAAGGTGGTTTGTTATTCATTTGGTTGTTTTACATTTTCTTTCTCGAATTCAGTATCCACGAATTGACCTTGTGTGGATTTTCTTTTTGGCTTTGCAGATGGAGAAATTGAAAGTCTTGAATCTTACCGGGTGTTCCGACTTGCTGTTCACTCCCAATTTCTCTGGTTACAAATATCTGGAAATCCTAATTCTTGAAAGCTGTTCTTGTTTGGTGAAGCTAGATCCTTCAATTGGCGAGTTGAAACGTTTAGTCTCCCTGAATTTGAAGTTCTGCTCCCGATTGAACTGGTTGCCGGTGGAATTGGGTGGTATGGCGGCTCTGGAAGAGCTTTTCATTGATGGGACTTCTGTACGGGAGATCCCCATCTCCATAGGCAATTTGAATCGACTCAAAACTCTCACCGGCTTCCAGTGCTTCCCCTTGACTCACCTGCCCAGTTCAATTAGTTACCTGACTGCCCTCTCCGAGCTCTCTTTAGATGGTGCCAAAATTTCTGAGCTTCCAAGCTCACTGGGGGAGCTGCTTAAGCTAAGACGCTTGTCATTGAGGGATTGCCGTCATTTGGAGGAACTTCCGGATTCTATTGGTAAAATAGGGAGCTCATTAGAGGAGTTGGATATATCAGCGACTAATATCTCTGAACTACCTGGTTCGATAGGAAACCTGAAAAGCCTGAAAGTGCTGAGAATGGATTCTTCTTTCATTCGAGCATTTCCTGGGGAGATTAGGAATCTGACCAATCTCGAAGAACTCCATGCTTCCTGGTGTCGGAGTCTCAAGGGGGCCATTCCCGGTGATATTGAGGGACTCTGTAATCTGAGATCACTGACGTTGGGGTATTCCAGGATATCTAGCCTACCCCCTGAAATCTCCACCATCCCTGGTCTTCACACCCTGGATTTAATTCAGTGCAATGAAATTAAAGAGTTGCCAAAGCTTCCCCCTTCTCTAATTCGTCTTCGAGTGAGTTGTAAGAGGATGAAAGTGATGCCCCTTCTTGAAGGTTTAAAGGAATTGAAGGAGCTGTGCCTAAGTGATGGGGACCCGAAAGCACGCCGACCACCCTCATCAAAACGGCCAATGCCAGAATCCACCGGGATTGACGAACAATCCTTTTCAATATCGTTTCCTAAACTTAAGAAACTAGAATTGTCTCTTTCGCAAGTTGTCAAGCTCCAGTTTGGGCTGACGGAGAATATTCCTCCACCCAAAAGGCTCAAAACGATTACCCATGCTGGATCAAGTGGTAAAGAAGTATCAGAGCTTCCCAAGATGTTGTCCGTGTTCAAGCTCTACGACTCTGCGATACAAGAGATTGAAGGGCTTGAAGGGCTTGAAGCCCTAAAGAGGCTAGATATATCAAACTGCAGAATCCAAAATCTCGATGGGATTGGCCAATTAACCTCACTTAGAAGTTTGATTCTATCTGACTGTGATTGCCTCAGTTTACTTGATCTTTCAAACATGAAGTCGCTGAAGGTTTTAGAGATCAGACGATGCAAAATGATCTATCAAATTGAAGGCCTAGAGAAATTAAAGCCGGATATCAGTGAATGTCCGGTGTTGGTACTGGATGAGGTCATAAAACAGTAAGAGGGTCACTACTGTGGGGTATGATTCCCTCGTTCCCCCCTATTTATCAGTTTGTGCGTGTATGCATGCGAAGATTTCAAGGTAACGGATTTTGTTTTGACATTTCAGGAACTTCTGGTGATGAAACAGAAGCGGTCGATGATGCTACTGGTTATACCATGGGCAAGCAGTACGGTGGAGCCTCATAAAGATAAAAAGACATTCTAGTACTATCCAAGGGTGTCCATCACTGAATCTGATGATTGCAGCTGTGTGTTTTGAGGTTCTTCCAGTCCCAATGTAGCACTGGAAGTAGACAAGGGGAAACAAACGAAGAAACTAGGAAAATCTAGCGTGAAACCAACTTTAGTACTCTTTTCAGCCCATTTCACAAGTTCCTATGACCATGGTCTAGATTATCAGGCCAACAACTTGTCTTTTTCTTGAGGTTGCTATGTCTGGTAGGTTGCTTATATCTCAAGCTTCTCTTTTTCTGGGCAACAATTGCAATCCCAATCAGTAGAAGGTATGCTCAAACCATCACCACCAATGATCACAATCTCCACCCACAACATCATCCAATTTTTTTTTTTTATCAAAGGTGTCCGGGCCAGCGTCCGTACGGATCGCGCACCTCGATTAATCCTCCAGGAGGGTTAGCGCAGTATCCCATCGCCACGACCCTCCGCTTAAATCACCGGCCCTTAGCGAGGTTCGAACCCAGGACTTCTCGTAACATCATCCAATTTTCATGCAAGGATTTTCATATTTTTTATGCTAAATCTAAAATGTTTTTTAAAATCATAAACTATGTGAATTCTAACCGGCTAATTCCCTAAAAAAGCATCAACTTTAGGTCTTTGACGATTCTGACCCGATTTTTTTTTCTTGTCTTATAAAAGATCATAAGCTTTAACTCTAGTCCCTTTGACCCAAAAAAAAAAAAAACTCTAGTCCGAAATCTGGCCATCTTAATTTTAAAGCAATTTCACTTCGTCAATAAATCTACGTGGATTCAAGGCACTATTATGTCTTCTTAGCATGAAATCCCAAGTTATTCATCCACTTCATCTTGATCATAGCTTGAACAACGATGGCTAAGGATGGGTGGTAGCATAAAGTTTTGTATTCCAACGAGATAGAAAATCAGCCAAGCTCACGACTAGCTTCAAATTAGTAAGCCAAGGTCTTTTTCAAAAGAAAATACAAAAGAAAAAGGAGAAAACTTGGCTTTTTTTGAAGCTTTAGGGAAGGGCTTGGGTTTGTTTTTTGTTTTTTTATTTAAAAAAAAGGCTTTAGTCATGAACTTGGTGGATCTCGTCTATGGTGCCTCTCTATGGATGGTAATTTATTTAGCACCGACACGATATGTGACACGGTACGTCAATACGAGATTTTTTAAAAATAGAAAATTTCGACATGTTAAGACATTTGTATAGTAAGTTTATATTTTATACATACAATAAATTCTTCTTTTTATGAATTAATAAATAAATAAATATTGGCGAGATATGTGAAAAATAATTAAAAAATTGTCAAAAGAAGAAATAGCAATTTATCTTTTATTTTCTAGAGACGCATAAGAGTCATGCCCCATGAATGCACACTAAAAAGGCCAAATCCCAAGGACTCGACATCAAACCCCCAAAATTCTTCCTCACCTAGACTCAAAGGTCCTCAACCTAACCATGTAGGCCAGTTGAAACTCCACTCCTTTATGTGGCTCGCTTCCCATAAAGCATTCACAAACTCATCCAGAATATTCATCTCTCTCTCTCTGCCTTGGTCCGAGTAGATGAAATTCATGAAGACCAAGTGCTATTAAATTCTGATATGGCTGCTAAACAACTCTTATTAGTCCCTTAACACCACGACTTCTCACTACTCAAGCTATTCAGCACAGGCTCTCACTTGCCGACCCTCCTGCCCACAACTCCATCGCGGATCTCCCTCTAAGTATAACCTCAATGGCTGCCTCTCGGAGCCCGACCTCTTCTCCTTCGATGCCCTCACCATGCACGCCATTGCCTAGATCCTCAATAACTGGGTCGCGACTTGAGTGCCTATGATTGGCCAGCGTTTGTTGTTTAAATTAATATTCGCTGTTCTCTTTCTGAATTCTTTTTTCCAAATTGCCTTCAGGCATTCTGTTGACGGCCTATCAAAAGCTTGAACACGCGTTGATTGCGTGTCGGGCGCATGTCGAACCTGATAGCCATTCGACATGCGCACTATGACCTTGAGAGTGTTGATGCTACACGGGTGTTAATACACAGCTTCAGATTTTAGTAAGACAACGAAGGCTTGCTGGTAAAATGAAGGAGGCGATGAACAGCTTAATCGTTATCCCTCAAGCTATGATCAAGGTGAAGCGAATGAACAATTCTGAAATTCCATACTAAGAAGATGATGAATAGTTCCTTAATATTTTTATTATTTTTAATTCCGAAAATGACATGGATAAGGCTCCGACCCACTCCACGAGAATCCGACCAGGTTGGCCCGGACTGCCCCAATTTCACTCAGCCCATTAAACTCTTCAACCCAATCAGCTAATCAGACCCGACCCGTTCCCTAAATTCCTTAGCCCGGCCTTATTACAATTCTGCCCGAATTTTATTTCTATTTTATTTCTACTATTTATTTCTTCTTGTTTTTGGTAAGGTACTATTTATTTCTTCTTTCTTTACATATTTTCCTTTTTTTTATTTTGTTTTTGTTTTTATTTTTTTTCCTTCAATTCTCTGGTTCTTCTACTACGTGAGCGTCTTCTTCACCCACGGTTCACCGAGAACCCCTTCCTTCAAGCTTCGCCGGAATTTATGTCTTCGACCGACGGCACCACTTCCACCAACCATCGCCTCCAACAGACCTGTGGTGAGGAAATATGAGCGAAATCGAACATGAATAACACCGAATCGATTAACAACGGTCTCTCTCTGTCTCTCTCGCCATGCTTTCAAATCCAACACGATCGTGAGCCGATCTCAACTTCACTCTGAGAGACGTTTTGTCGAACATGTTATAGGTGTTTCAGATCTAAACCTCGAATTCGAAATCAATAATATTTTCTAGCCTAAACACGATGTATGACATTCTAAATCATCCTTACAGCATGAAGATCAGCTTTTATTCGAACGATTATCCCACACATTTATCAATTGAACTCGGTACTTTGTATATGAAAACAGGGGAAGAAACAGGGCTTTGGGAGAGCTTGCCTGGCCGAGAAATGGAGAAGCGACGGGCGACGAACAGCGGAAATCTGTGGCGACGGGGGCGTAGATACTGGCTCTCTCAACACTAAGAAAATATCTCCTTTTCTCTCTTGATTTCTCCCCGTTTTCTCTCGATTTTCTCTGTTTTTTGCTTCTAGTTCGTCTCTCAATTTCCAGAAAAATGTAGACTGATTCCCCCGACGCGTTTTGCTTCATTTTGATCGCATCCTCTCACTAACAGATTCTGTTAGATTCTTCTAGAAGCCTCAAGTTTTGCTTCGGTCTCCCGCCGGTCACTTTTCCGGTTCTTGGTCTGCTTTCTGTGTTTGGTTCCCCTAACATAATGTTAGGAGTGGCATTATCCAATTTGGGCCATCCAATTCAAGATGGACGGCCCAGATTGATCCACATCATATTTGTAAAAGAGGAAAAAATTTTCGGCGAGAAGTTTAAAATTTTGAATCAGTCAATCTGGGCCGTCTATTTTTGAATTGGACGGCTCAGATCTCTTATGTCACCCATAACATAGTTGCACTCTGCTTTCTTCTCTGCGTTGGCTTCATCAAACGAGCCCGTGGTGGGCCAGTCAGCGGGCTATTCTGTTAGCCGGTCTATGGGGCCCTGATTTTTTATTTTCATTTTTTTTTATAATTTTTGTTGTACTTTTTTTTTTATATTATTTTTGTGTATTTTTAACTCGGAACCGTCAAGGCTCTCAACACTGTAAGCCTCGTGGTGACTCAAGCTTCGCCTAAGAAACCATTTGTGAGCACGATAGGTTTGGCTTTTGTAGAAGTCAAGGTACACATCAGGAAGTCCAACATGACGATGTATGCCTTGGTCGATACGGTTGCGACGGACAACTTCACGTCAAGCGGAGTGCCCAAATGGAGCCTAGTGGGTGGTGGTACAAACTAGCCAACTTGCAGGAAATGCCAACCGTTGGCGTGGCTAATAAAGTGGACCTACAGATTGGTGGATGGAGGAGCAAACTCCCCTTCACGGTTGTTCTACTAGACGAGTATGACATCATTTTGGGGTTGGAGTTCTTCGACACAGTGAAGGCTATGGCCGAAATGAAGAACAAAGCGATGGTCATCATCGACCCAAAATGTCCAGTGGTTGTGCCAATGATCGACGGCTTAATCGAAACCAAGAGAATCATAATCCGAATCGTGAATGATGGGCCGAGAGTGGACAAGCTCAAGGTCAAGCCAACACAACAATCTTCGGGCGAACCGAAGGTAGGATAGGGGCGTTTTACATCAACCCCATGTGAAGTACCGATCCATGTGATGTTTCGTGAAGTAGTAGGCTGGCAGGAAGGATGCGGCCTAATCAGAGAAACCATTATTGGTGGATCACCGCGAGGTTCTCGCACTAGCCAAGAAGTGAAGGAACAAGCAAAACCGAAAGGAGAAGGGTCGCCGACACTCACTGTCCTGACCGTCTCGATTTTTATATCGGAAATGAAGGTTTGAATGGGTTTAGGGGAGATTACCATGTCTAAGGATCTAAAATGGCGCTTTGGTCGGTTTGGACTCTCCTAAGTCCTCCCCGTGCACGACGACGAGATTTAAAAGGGTCTTGACCTTTAATACGATTGTATGACATATGCAAAGGTATACATGCTTGGAAATCGCCACCGATTTTTGGGAAGGTTGATTGAAAACCTCATCGGGCAGTCGGGAGTAATCGTACTATTCAAACAAAACTATAGATTTTGATTCGGCGACTTAGTTACGCCAATATCGTCATTGACGTCCTTTCGATATCAAGATTGATTGATTTTCCTCATTTGATTTCATGCAAATGATTAAGAATCTTTCTGATTTGAGGGGGAGATAAATCCTAAGTCTAGGATTTCATGCGAATGGGAGTCTATTCCTATCAAGCACAAACATGTAGGAATGGTGCGCAAATTAAGGAGTCAAAACATTTGGAAAAAATGTATCAAATCCATCATGGTATCTCTATTATATAGCCTTAAAATCTTAGTGAAAGTCTGATTTAAGTTTGGAAACGTTTGGGGACGATTTGCCTAGAAGGCAAAATCGTCATTTTTGGGGATTCTAAAGGTCAAAACTAGGAAATTAAGGTCAATTTTGTGAAAACAAACAATTTCTTATTTTCTAATTTTTTTGGAATTTTTCTAATTTTTGCAATTTTTTAATCATTTTTATATTTTATTATTATTTGAATTTCCTTTTGATTTTATTTATTTTCATAAATTTATGTGGATCAGGTTGACTTGGCTCGCTCCTCATGGGTGCTCGACCCGGACTGAATGGGTTTGGGTCGGTCTAAAACAACACCATTTTGCAATCTTCGTGTATTTGAATTTTTAATCCATTTTTGTTTTCTAAAAATTGGTCGATAATGTAACAATCTCATCCCTTGTGTTAGCAGGCATGAGGCCCAGCCAATAAAAGAAGTTGTTACCCCGTATCTCGTAGAAGTTGAAGATGTGACGCTTAGGTTCTACTCGCAACGACATTGTCCGCTTTGGGCCGGAGCCCACACGATTTTGTTCTTTTAGGCTTCACTTAGAAAAGGTTTCATTACAAATTAGGACAAGTATCATTACATATATAGCACTTCGCCTCACCATACCCTGGCGATGTAGGATTAGGTTCATTTTTGCCCCCTTCGACATCCACACGAGTCATGGCATTCCCATTACATTTCGTCCTCAGAGCCCACATGCCCTCATTGGATCAAGTTGTTACAGGCTCTCCATCTTCCACCGGGTTCATCCTCAAACCACACACTTCCAACTGGGCTTGGCCCTCATGCCATACTATGACGCCCAAGTCCCTCTCACAACGATATTGTTCGCTTTGGGCCGGAGCCCAAACGGTTTAGTTCTTTTGGGCTTCGCCCAGAAAAGGCCTTGTTACAAGTTAGGACAAGTGTCATCACGTATATAGCACTTCACCTCACCATAGCTAGGCAATGTGAGAGTCGGTTCATTTCTGTCCCCTTCAACATCCGCACAAGTTGTGGCACTCTTGTTATGCTTCATCGTTAGTGCCTGGACGCCCTCATCGGACTAGGTCGTTACAGAAGAAGGATGACCAAGTTGTCATTGAAAAACTAGTTGGAATTGATCTTCATGTTCATGAGATGATGGCAAAGCTTGGTGCTGTCTACAGCTAGGGACAAGTGATGAAAGCATGCGGAAAGACATGCGCGTCGTCGGAATATGCGACCTGTGGGGTGTCAGGAAGACTACACTCGCCAAGGGTGTCTACAATGAGATACATAAATTCGAAAGGAGTAAGGGCTCCCAAGAAATGTTGATTGCTGACCTTCAAAAAGGAAAGACCGCACTACTTAGATCTTCTGGCGATGCTATCAAAAAGATATCAAGCCCCTTTAGTAGAATGAATGTTCTCAGTGCGCTTGATAATGTCCATGACAATGAACATATTAAAGCATTAGTTGAAGAGCTCGCTTGGTTTGGTTCAGGAAGCAAGATTATCGTGACCACTGATAATACAAACGTTTTCAATGGCTTTAATGACGAAGCAGCTCGATGAGTGGTTAAAGAACACAAGGTTGAACCAACGACACATCACCATGCTCTTCAACTCTTTTGTAAGCATGCTTTCCAAGGGAGTGCTCCCCAAAATGTCTCTGAGTATGATTCCCTATCCATAGACATCGCCAATGCTATTGGAGGGCTGCCATTGGCTATTGTGGTCGTGGCTTCAAACTTGAGCAACGATAAGGAGGATATACGGATGTGGAGAAGTACCTTGGAATTCTTGACAAAACACCAAGGATATTCTGAAGCTGCCTTTATGGTCAATTATGGAGATCCAGATTTTATATATTGTGATATTCTTTAATTAACTCACTTTGGTTATTATCTAAGGTTAATATTACGAAAAATCTTAAATTGGTACTCATGTGACAAATTTACATCAAATTATTTTTTTTATCATAAAAAATCCCAAACTGGTATACCATGATAAATTTACCATAAACTATTTTTTTGACAACCGAAAATCCTAAACTGGTATATACGTGATAAATTTACCATAAATTAATATTTTGATCATCAAAAACCGCAAACTAATATATCTGTGACAAATTTACCTCATGTTAGTTTTCGTTAAATTAGATTATTATCATGAAAAATCCCAAATTGATACATATGTGATAAATAGAGGGTAAAAACCCTAAACATTTACATCCAGTAATTGCCACTTATCATCTAAATCAGCAGTTTGATAAATTTAACAAAAACTAACGGAGGATAGATTTATCACATGTGTACAAGTTTAAGATAAATTTGTCAAAGGTGACCAGTTTAGGGTTTTTGGTGGTTAAAAAATAATTTGGGATAAATTTGTCACAAGTATACAGATTTGGAATTTTTCACGGTATTAATCCTATTATCTATTTTGACCAGTCACATATCAAGTTTCATGATTTTTATTCTTTGGCAACGGGCAAGTATCTTTTCAAAAGATCACTCATCCTGATTGGTATTGTGTTATGTACGTTAAATAGAGTGTTCATTCCTACCACTTCAGCATTCTAAAAGCCTATCAGCTCGACGGTCTTGGTCGTGCTCATCATAAAATGCAATCCATAGACCTCCCATGCCCTCTGCGAGAGAATGCGAAAGCGAGAGCAAACAAATTTGTTTGTGGCATTTATTATCTTTCTCTGAGTTATTGCTTCTGTTGGAATGGAGAGAAAAAAGCCCATTTTCATATTTGCATTACTGGTAAATAAGTACCAAAGTAGTCTAGATCATCTTTTATGTCTAAACCCTTTTGGCAACAAGATGTGCTTTATACTTATTAATAAAACTATCAGCTCTATGCTTCTTTTTAAATATCCATTTTATATCAAATTGGTTTAATTCAATGACGCAATAGAATCAATTTAACTAAATAAAAGACTATTGCTTGAAAACTATTATGATCCCAAAAAGGAAAAAAAAATAGAAAAAGAATGTTTCTTCTATAAGTATGTTGGGCTCAATTTGCATATACCATCCTTATGTAGAAACCTTTGTTATTTCTTTATTGTAAAAAAAAAAAAAAGAAGGAGCACGGTGATGGCCAAGAAACAAAATTCTGTGTGTCAATTAGGTGCATGGAACATATCTGATTTTTCACACCATCAAATGTTGCAAATATGAGAGGAAAATGATTGGGTTATGAACTCTATACCACATGATTGGTGAGGTTAGGTGGGGAATTTAGCAAATGTGATTGACAATAACCTAATAATGATATTATTCGTGAAAATAATTCACTATTGATCCTTTATATTGACACGATCATAACAGTCCAAAGAATTAAAAAAAAAAAACAAAAAAGTGGCCATTGACCACCCTCGCTGGTGGAATGAAGGGAAAAAAGAAAGAAAAAAGAAAAAGAAAAGAGGAAGGAGGAGGAGGAGGAGGAGGAGGAGGAGGAGGAGGAGAGGAAGAAGAAGAAGAAGAAGAAGAAGAAGCAAATGACGAAAATACTGTTCGATCAGGTCCTTCTTTGAAATAAGAAATACCCTTCAAGCCTTTAATAAAGTCTACTAGAGACCCTTATTTAAGAAAATGAAGGCACTTCATGCACTTATTTTAAATTTTTATTTTTTATTTATATTTTAAACACTTGATATCAGAAGGCATCTGTTGACACCTGATTTTTAATCATCCTTTCTCTTTTAAAAATTTTCAGTATTTTTCGGCATTTTTATTTTTTGGAAAATCCATAAAAATTCATAAAATTGAAAATTTAACTTTGGGGACCTTGGCCAAGCCTAGAGAACTAATTTTGACCAAAAAAATGATATTTCATATTTTCAGTATTTTTTAGTATTTTTATTTTCGAAAATTCATGAAAAATAAAGAAAAATTGAGAAAATTACAAAATCAACTTTGGAAGCCTTAGCCAAGCCTAAGCAACCATTTTTGAACAAAAAATAAATTTTCATATTATATATATATTTAATTTTTAAAAAAAATACAAAAAATACTTGAAAATTTTGGAAAAATAACATTTGAGGTCAAAAAAAAAATACACAAAGATAGTTAATATTTTTATTTTAAATCTATTTTCATATTGGCCATCGCAAATTCAGAAAAATCCAATTCGAGTCACGTGTTCTTTCACGATTATAATCTCGAATCGGGCCTAAAAAAATTTAATTTAAGTCAACTTATTTTTAATTTTCACTTTTTATGAGTTGTGACATTGTCTTCTAATATTTTAAATTTTCATCTTAGCTCAATTATACCCAGAATGACTCAATTTTGCAAAAGGGCTTTAATTAAATTCTGCATTATTTTCAACGGCAAGAAATGAGCTTAAATTTGACATGTGGTAAATTTTGGTGTGTCAAAAATTGTGAAGAGATTTGGACTTAAAGAAATATATTTTTTCATGGACTAAATTGCAAATACTTAAAATCTCAAGGACTAGGATGCAAATACCTAACACTTGAGGGATTATTTTGTAAATAACAAAAAGAAGAGTTGGTGGAGAAATTAGAATAGAGAAGGGAAGATGGAGAAGAGGAGATGGAGAAGGGAAGATAGAGAAGAGGAGATAGAGAAGGGAAGTTGAAGAAGAGGA
This sequence comes from Psidium guajava, assembly GCA_016432845.1. Taxonomy (NCBI): domain Eukaryota; kingdom Viridiplantae; phylum Streptophyta; class Magnoliopsida; order Myrtales; family Myrtaceae; genus Psidium; species Psidium guajava. The sequence continues at coordinate 30,141,720 of CM028229.1, read as the reverse complement.
GATGGAAAAGGAAAGATGAAGAAAATAAGATAAGAGTAGAGAAGGGAAGATGAGATGAAGAAGAGTTAGTGGAAAATTTAGAATGGAAGATAGATGAGTAGATTATAAAAGGAGGAAGAAGTGAGCTTGGGAGGGGGGTTTTTTAGAGAGAAAATCTTGGATGCTTGAGAGAATTTTGAGAGATTGAAAGAAATTAGAGAGAAAGAAAAAAAATAAAAAAAAGAGAGAGAATCCTTTTTTCCAAAAGAGAGTCTTGAAGATGGTGAGAGTTTAAATCTAGGTGTTACCATCACCAATTCCTCTACCGATCAACGCAAGTCACAAGTTCATCTCCATCGTTCGAGCCGCAATCTTGATCTATAAGGTGACACGAGATCCGAATTCGGCAATCAAATCTGTTAAATCAGGTAACGATCCTAACTATTAAAATCTTCGAGAATTTCCTTGCCCAAATAAATTAATTTAAATTTCGATTATGTCATGTCATACTCATATGTTTCCATATCTACATGTCGCATTCATACTATAAATTCCTACAATTTAATTCTTGCACCATAAATCCCAAAGGGAAGAGCCAAGCCAATGCTTAGCCTCCCATTGGGGGTTTTTACTTACAGTAGTTAAATATCTGCAACTTAAATACTTGTACCTTAAATCCCAAAGGGAAGAGCCAAGCTAATGCTTAGCCTCCCATTGGAGGTTTTTACTTACAGTAGTTAAATACCTGCAACTTAAATACATGTACCTTAAATCCCAAAGGGAAGAGCCAAGCTAATGCTTAGCCTCCCATTGGAGGTTTTTACTTACAGTAGTTAAATACCTGCAACTTAAATACCTATACCTTAAATCCCAAAAGGAAGAGCCAAGCCAATGCTTAGCCTCCCATTGGAGGTTTTTACTTACAGTAGTTAAATACCTGCAACTTAAATACATGTACCTTAAATCCCAAAGGGAAGAGCCAAGCCAATGCTTAGCCTCCCATTGGAGGTTTTTACTTACAGTAGTTAAATACCTGCAACTTAAATACATGTACCTTAAATCCCAAAGGGAAGAGCCAAGCCAATGCTTAGCCTCCCATTGGAGGTTTTTACTTACAGTAGTTTAAATACCTGCAGCTTAAATACCTGTATCTTAAATCCCAAAGGGAAGAGCCAAGCCAATGCTAGGCCTCCCATTGGAGGTGTTTATTCACTGTCATGTACTTCTTATAATTTAATTTTTGAATCATCAGACCCAAAAGATGAGTAGGTCATAATACTGCACAGAAGTCGTTAACACACTCCCTCTTTCGGCTTCAGGGAATCTTTAACACTTAAAAAATATAGCAAATAAAAATATATACCATCCATGCATCCTATTTAAAAAGTGAAAACACAAAAGAGAATACCCTACTAAAACCTTAGGAATAAACCAAGCCTGAGTTGCCGAATTAGGATATCCATGAAATTAAGGTACCGAAAGGGCATTAGTTTTAATTAACTTGTGTAACCAAGTCCCCGAGCTCATAATCTCTGGTTCGCAGGAATAAATTAGTTCTCTCGCTAATTTATTTAGGTTCCTAATCAACCTACCAAGAATGATTAGTGGCGACTCCAAATTTCAAAATCATTTAAAATAAAAATCCAAAGTCACGATTCGGTAGGGCTTGGGAGGGTCCGCGTTAGGTTAGTCAAATCTAATTAACCTAATAATCCGTTAACCCTTTAAAATAAATTTTTTTTTAGAGGGTCGCGACAGCATCTTGTGGGAATTTCATGGAATATGCCATGATTCATGATCAACAATGTTTTTTTTTTAATGAAACTTGGTTGACATAGTATAAAGACATGTTAATATCCTCCATTCATGGAGATTAGGAAACAACGAACCATCAGTTATATATCCCGATATCCCTAAATTAACTCACTCGAAACATTATTTGCTTTTGCCTGCTACATATCGAGTTTCATGGTTTTTATCTTTTGAGGAATGGGCAGACACTTTCTTGAGAGGTCATCTATCCTAGTAATACTCTAACTTGAGAGTGCTTAATTGCAAAGTTTTAAGGCTAAGCATTGTTGTTATGTCAAAAGGCGTCTTTATAAGTTAGTTGCAATTTTCACCTATACATTCCAAACACTTTTTCATCGTGTTTGGTAAAGCAGTTCAATTTATTTTTGTCACCTTACCATTTTAGAAGTCTATCGGGAGTCACTCTTTGTCTGAACTCTGATCGTGATGATTGTTCTCACCTCGAACCTGGTCTTTATCATTCATTCAAGTAGATTTCATATATTGTGACATTCTTTAATTAACTTGCTTTGGTTTTTAGCTACTTTGACTTGTCACATATCAAGTTTCGTGATTTTTATCCTTTGGCAAACAGGCAAGTACCTTCTCAAAAGGTGACCTATTCTGATGAGTGTTTTGTGATGTGAAAAGGCATGTTCATTCCTACCCCCTTCAGCATTCTAAAAGCCTATCAAGTCAACGGCCCTGGTCGTGCTCATCAGAAAATGCAATCCATAGACCTTATGTGCCCTCTGCAAGAGAACTCGAGAGCGAAAGCGAGCGAATTTGTCCGTGGCATTTCTGATCTTTCTCCAAGTTATTGCTTATGTTGGAATGAAGCGAAAAATCTCAGCATGTATATTTGTGTTGTAGGTGAATAAGTACCAAAATAGCCTATATCATCTTTTTTTTTTTATCTAAACTCTTTGGCAACAAGACATGCTTTGTACTTATAAATAAAACCATAAGCTTTATACTTTTTTTTAATATCCATTTTACATCAAATTGGTTTAATTCAATGACGCAATAGAATCAATTTAGTAAAATAAAAGATTGATGCTTGAAAAATATTACGATCCCAAAAAATAAAAATAAAAATGTTTCTTCTATAAGTAAGTAGGGCTCGATTTGTAGATACCATCCTTACATAGAAACCTTCGTTATTTCTTTATTATAGAAAAAGGCATGCTAATGGCCAAGGAACGAAATTTTGTGTGTCAATTAGGTGCACGGTACGTAACTGATATTTTACACCATCAAATGTAGCCAATATGAGAACAAAATGATTGGATTATGAACTCTATACTACATGATTGATGAGGTTAGGCGGGGAAATTAGTAAAAATGTGATTGACAATAACCTAATAATGATATTATTCGTGAAAATAATTCATTATTGATCCTCTATATTGACACAATCATAACAGTCCAAAGAATTAAAAAAAAAAAACATTGACCACCTAAATGATACTTCAGCGAGGGAATTTTTTCTTGACCTATAGAAAAAAAAAATTAAACTTTCTTGTCATTTTTCAACTTTACTATAACGTGGGTCACCAAAAGCATTATCACTTTATCAGTGGGGTCTCCTAAGGAGTCTTTGAAAATTATCGAAATAGTTAAAAAAAGAAGAAGAAGAAAAAGAAGTCGTGGGACGCCTTCGGCTGGTGAGAATGTTAGGTGGGAAGTGGACGAATAACAATTGATCTTATAGTGAGTCGCCCCAAGTTTTAAGGCATTTGTGCTCATTTGCCCTCGTCCAAATCTGAAACTTCTCAGCTCGTTTCTTAGCTTTGTGGCCAACGCCACACCAACCTTATCTTCTCTTTCGGGGAGGGAGAGATCTGGATCGTCACGAGCTTCCTAACTATGGAATACTCACGGTCCGGATTGAGTAGCGACCAAGACCAAATGTTAGCGAGTGCTCTACTTTGTCTAGTGGTTGCAGGAGCTGGAAAAGATCTGATTTTGGTTTTAATAATTAAAGTGAATACCCCATTTTATATTTTATATTTTTTTCTTTCTATTTTCGTAATTTTGCTCGTATCAGATAGTGGTTCATGATTTTCTGGATATATCAAAGAAATTCATATGTGACACTTGGAAGACGACGCGAGCAATAGAAATTTGATCATACAAAAAGGCAATTTACTTTTGAAAATTCTTTCAAAATATAAATTATATGGAGATTCATATTTTTTTTGTTGTCGGAAGGTATTTTCTGGGAAGTTCATGGGACATGACATGATTCATGATCGACAACCACTGAAAAGTTGTTTTCGTGGCAGATTTTTCAAAGGGTTAATACCACGAAAAACCCTAAACTGGTACGCCTGTGACAAATTTACCCTAAATTATTTTTTTGATCACGAAAAATCCCAAACTGGTACAGGTGTGACAAATTTACCCCAAACTATTTTTTTGACTTCAAAAAACCTCAAACTAGTACATTTGTGACAATTTTACCCCAAACTGATATATTTGCGATAAATTTACCCTCCGTTAATTTTCATTAAATTTAACGTTAAATTGCTTAGTTAGATAGCATGTGGTACTTCACGGGTATACCGGTTTATGATTTTTACCCTCTGTTTACCATATGTTTATCAATTTATGATTTTTCATGGTACTGAACCAATTTAATAAATGGTAAATTCGCCATAAGTGTAATAGTTTGAGGTTTTCATGGTAAAAGAAATTATTTTAGGGTAAATTTATCACAAATGTATCAGTTTGAGGTTTTTTATGGGAAAAAAAAAATAGTTTGAGGTAAATTTGTCACAGGTGTACCAGTTTGGGGTTTTTCGTGGTCAAAAAAAATAGTTTGAAAAAATAGTTTGGGGTAAATTTGTCATAAGTGTACCAGTTTGGGATTTTTCATGGTCAAAAAAATAATTTGAGGTAAATTTATCACGAATGTTTCGATTTGGAGTTTTTGGCGGTATTAACCTTTTTCAAAAGAGCTTTATTGTTTGCGAGGACTTGTCATAATGTAAAATCGATCAGGGGAGGACACGACAATTTTCCTCACATCGCCCAAGCGCGGAGCGGGTGCCCACAAGTCAACGGTCTTGGTCGTGCTCCTCATATAATCTAATACACGGACCTCCGGCAGTGTGCTGTGCCCTCAGCGCGAGCGAGAGAGAGAGAGGGAGGGAGCGAATTTGTCGGTGCCGTTTCTGATCTTTCTCCGAGATATGGCTTCTGCGGTTGCGGCTGCTGGAACGAAGAGGAAAAGAGCGGTTTGTCGTCTCTGCACCTTTCGGATTTTCGTATTATGTTTTACGACTTGTTTGACATGGAATATGGTGGAAGCGATCCTCTGCTTGAAGTTCAACCCTCTCCCAAATGCTAAGACGAGAACGATTGAACCAATATATGCTCAAAATCACCAGATCCTATCCAAAACTCCAAAGCCAATTTGATGTTGTACGCTGGGGCTGTTATGAACTGCTTTGCTTTCTTTGAAATACTGTTTAAATTCCAGAAAATCGTGAAAAAAATTTATGTGTGAATTCGCTGTTCAACGCTTTGAGTGTCCCGGAAGTTCCGAAAATTATGGATCTGAAACCAGTAAAAAGTGCATGAGTTGCAAGCTTCAGTTGCAGTCGGCTTGCCGTTTTAGGTTCGGCTCCATCGGTTCTTCGTTTGTTTAGCCACAAGCATAAGACTTGATCTGAAACATTGTGTTTTACTTTAGTTTCATTGATTTGACAGGAATCATCTTCAACCTCCCCATCATCGTTGTCATCTGGAATCAATCATGAAGTATTCTTGAGCTTTAGAGGTGTAGATACTCGTGCAGAATTCACAGATGTCCTACATAGAGATCTGGAAAAAGCAGGGATCGTGGTCTTTAAGGACGACAAAAGCCTCCGTGGTGGAGAAAAGATCAGTCAAGCGCTAAAAGATGCGATCAAGCAGTCGAGGATCTCGATAGCCATCTTCTCCAAAGACTACGCTTCCAGTAGAAGTTGCCTCATGGAGCTGTTACAAATGTGGGAGTGCAGTCAATCAGACGGACAGACTATTATTCCTGTTTTCTATGATGTCACTCCCTACGACGTGAAACAACAGGCTGGGGCTTTTGCAGAGTCCTTCGAGAATCATGAGGCAAGCGAAAACGTCGACAAAATGGACATCAACAAGTGGAAGGAGGTTCTTAACCTGGTCGGGGGATTAAGCGGATTTGAGAGGGAGAAGATGGAATGGGGGTAATTCTTTTGCTTCTGGTTTCTTTTTCCTGTCCTAGAAAAATGGGGAAAAAAAAGGATTAGGATGGTGTGAGAATGAACCCAACCTTTTTCTATAATATGACGTTTATAATCATATCAATGATGATTAATGGCTAGAGAGATCTTTAAGGTTAATATTTGTGAACTGGATCCATAATTTAAGAGTTCGAAGTTCTAGATTCCTATCGAGTAACCAGTGACTCGATTAAAATGGCCAGTTGAAATTGACTCGACTCATGACATAACTGCGAGTTAGACCAACTGACCTGATCCACCACACTCTGTTTGTTCCCCCTTGGCTAGAACTTTTGTTAGGCAGATAGGACGTTATTTTATCAATGCCAAAATTGGTGTGTGCATGGAAGGGAAATAGACCGTGTATTAGAACTTGCTCTCCATTCTAATTGAAGATCCCCCGCCCCTGTTGGTTGATTTAATTTTCCTCAGTTCACTCCCCACTTGAATCTTGTCTTCCCTTTAATAGTTTTGGTAACTCCGTTGTCATCCTCGTGCTTCATTACTCGTGTTTGCAGGCGTGTGACCCCCCTCCTGGAAAGAGTTCTTAAACGCGTCAGGCAGCTGTTGGGGAAGGATGACCAACGCGTCACCAAGAAGCTGGTTGGAATCGACCTTAATGTTCAAGAGGTGATGAAAAAGCTTGGTGTTGCCTCCAGCGATGGACAAGTGATCGGAGGAGACGTACGTGTCGTTGGAATACACGGTATGCGGGGTGTCGGAAAGACTACACTTGCGAAGGTTGTCTTCAACAAGATTCATCCCTCGTTTCATGCATGTTGCTTCCTCAAAGATATTAATTCGCAAGGAGTCGTGTCTTCACAAGAAACGTTGATTGCTAAACTTCAAACAGAAGAACGTCGATCACTGGGATCTTCAGATGATGGTATCAAAATAATATCAAGTCTGTTTAGAAAAATGAAGGTTCTCATTGTGCTTGACGGTGTGCATGATGATAAACAAATCAAAGGATTAGCTGGGAAAGTTAGGTGGTTTGGTCCAGGAAGTAGAATTCTGGTAACCACACACAAAAAAAATGTGCTGAAGTGCTTCGACTCTAGAGCAGCTGAAGAACACGAAGTTAAACCAATGGAAAATCCGGATGCTCTTTGCCTCTTTTATAAGCATGCTTTTCGAGGGGGTGCTCCCCCAGATGTCCCCGAGTACGTTTCCTTGTCCAGAGACATCGTCAAAGCTCTTGAAGGTCTTCCTATGGCCATTGTGCTTCGGGCAAAATATTTGAAGAAAATGAAGAATATAGAATTATGGAGGAATACCCGGGATTCCTTAAACAATCATCCAGAGGAGGGAGACGTAAAAGCTGCCTTTGAGGCCAGTTATGATTATTTAGATGATAGTACAAAGGAGATGTTCCTTGACATAGCATGCTTTTTTAGTGGAAAGGATGAGAGGATTCCATCTTACATGTGGGGAGCTTGTGGTTATCATCCTTCTGACGGAATAGAGTTGCTTCGCGACCTGCATTTGTTGGAAGATGGAGGAAATAATGAACTAAGAATGCATGCTCTGACACGAGACTTTGGTAGGGACAAGGTCAAGAGGAAAGATAGTTTTCAGCGCTGCAGGTTTTGGAATCACGAGGATGCACGTCCAGTTCTGAAAATTTGTGCGGTAAGTTTTCGTAGTCTCTTGAAATTTCTCTTTGAGGGTTAGGAAAGCGTTCAAATAAACTTCCATCCCCATTTAACAGAAACTTATTTCTCTTTGTTGGAAAAGAAAGGGATTTGTTCTTGACGCGGTTTACAACATATGGTGGATAACCACTGATTTTGTAAATTTGATTCGTCTCATTTCATTGAAAGGAGTTAGAGCAATTGAAGTTCTTCGACTTAATCATACGTTTTTCCCCAACCGACACTTGACAGGGTACTGAAAGTGCACCAGGCATCGGTCTCAGTGTAAAAGGCATCGGTCTCACAGTTGAAAAGGGCTGTTTTACATGTGAAGAGTTTCGCAACATGTTGGGGTTGAAGTACCTCAGACTGGACCGGGCTAAAATCCAGGGAAACACTGAGAAACTTCCTCCATATTTGAGGTGGCTTGATTGGCGAGAGTGCCATTCAATTCCTAAGCTTGATAATATGCAGTTGGAGGAGTTGGTCATTCTCGATCTGTCTCGGAGTCCAGTCACCAAAAATTCAGGATTCTGGACACAAATGAGGGAGGTATGGCTAATATTTTCTTTTTAAATCTCGTGTTAAAATGATAGATATGAGCGAGTTAAGTTTGATATCTTCTTTTGCACATATATTGCAGAAGGTGGAGAAATTGAAAGTCTTGAACCTACAAGGATGTGTTGAGTTACACCCATCGCTGAACTTTCCAGCTCCTATTAATTTGGAGATGTTGATACTGGAAGATTGTTCTCGGTTAGTAAAAATTAGCTCATTCATTGGTAATCTGGGGAACTTGAGTTCCCTTAATTTGAGAAACTGCAGCCTAGTCGAGGAGTTGCCCCCAGAACTGTACCGCCTGGAATGTTTGAGGGAACTTCTGATTGATGAAACTGGCATCAAACGCATTCATATCCCAGAAGGGTCTTTGGAGAAACTTGAAACACTTAGTGCTTGTGGCTGTAAAAAGTTGACATCTATATCCACAATGGGCCACCTAACTGAACTCAAACGTCTTGCTCTGGATGGTGCGCCAATTGATTGGCATGAGGAAAATTGTGAGTTTCCTGAGAAACTTCAGAGACTTTCTTTAAGGAAATGTCATATGTTCGATGAACTTCCACCTTCCATCGAGAGCCTGAGGCTGCTGGAGGAAATGGATCTTTCATACACTGGAATCACGGAAATGCCACCATCAGTCAAGCATTTGAGAAATTTGAAGATGCTGAAGATGGAAGGCACTCACCTGGAAAAATTTCCTGAAGATATTGTGAAGTTAGATAAACTGGAAGAGATAGATTTCTCTCGCTGCAAAAGTATGAAGGGCCAAGATAGTTGTGATCTTTCAGGATTATCCTCTTTGAGAATTCTGAGATTAGCGTCATCCAATGTGGCTGGGCTGCCTGAGAGCATTTGCCATCTCTCTCGCCTTGAAACCCTTGACGTAAGTAAATGCAAAAAACTTCGAGAACTACCGGAGTTGCCCTGCAGTTTACTCAGTCTCTGCTGGGGATCCAAACGCATGGAAGTCCCCAACTCGACAAATCTGAAAAATCTGAGGGAGCTCTGCTTGATTCATGATGAGCGGCCAGAAGCGGGGCCATCGAATCTGACCCCAGATATTGGGTGGATCACGGAATTAACATGTCTAGAGACCTTGGAATTGTCCCTTCGAAATGTCACCAATCTCCCCGGGAATTTGAGTGCCCTTACTCAGCTCCGGAAACTCACTTTATCCCACATGAAGGAGCTAGACCTCGCGCAACTTCCCTTGTCCTCAAGCTTATGGACTCTGTGTCTCAAACACTGCGAGTTTCGAGAGCCAAAATTTTCTGGTCTGAATCTTCTGTCAGAGCTAGAACTCAAGGAGTGCGATTTAGCAGAGATTGATGGTCTTAAGGATATAAAGCTTTTGGAAGTCCTGAAAGTTTTTGGATGCAACCGTATAACAAACCTTAATGGGCTCAAACATTTAGGACGTCTCAGGAAGGTGGAAGGTATCTTTTCTGCTCGACCCAGTCTACCAAAATTCTCCCATCATGTTGAACTGGACATAATCCCCCGGGATCCTTCTCCATCGGTGGCTTAATAGTCTCAGTCCTGCACAAACTACTGCTGTACTTTCGGGTCTTCGACAGGACACCTTCTTTTAGCCTGAGAAACCAGGCAAATTCTTTGAGTCCGGCTATCGGTAGTGGCATCAACAATCTCACACCAAAACCATTGTCGAAGGTAACGCCAACACTCAAATCGCTGCATATTTTGTTGGTGTTCTATTTGTACTGCTTTTACAAAGGCGCAGTTCAACAAGACACCATTTACCGTGATTCGTAGCCTGTAGGATGCGTCCAAAAGCTGCCACTGCCTCGCAGCTGTTCCGTTCTGATGAGAAAGAGAAGATGAACAAGAAAAATAAGATCCGTCATCTCGAGGGTCTGTGCTTTTGTCGGCCCTGGTGGCGACATTCATCCTCAACATCACCTTCAACGTTGCCATTCGAAGTCGTCAGGTTTTCGAATCCCAGGAGTTGATTATAGGATGGTGATCCGAAATGGATATGACGGAGATTTAATGAGGAGAAATTACAAGAGAGCGCGCTCGTGACTGAAATTGAATGGGATGATTGCGACGTTGAGAGAGAGACAGAGAGAGAGAGCGAGAAAGGCATCTTTCAATTGATTGGTTGGCTGGAAAAGGAAACGTTTCGTTTATCGTTCTCTTCTCCTCTTCCTGTTTCGATTCGCTTCGCTCGCATGTTTTGATAGAAATCCCGGTTTATGAATAACAAGGAAGTTTGGTGAAGGCAGCATTGTGGTTAAGGCGTATCATCCAAAATTCTGTTCTCCGTAACTTCCTTTGGCATTACTTAAAAGGAAAAATTGACACAAATGATTTTGTAATTTAGGCTAAATATGTAATATGATTCATAAACTTTTAACTTATTTAATATGACCCCTTAATTTTAGTCCAATGTGCATTGTGGTTCTTCAACTTTTAATCTATTCAATGTGACTTCTAAATTATATGAAAATGTGCAATATTATACAACTTATATTAATAGGAAGACAACATAAAAAAAATTATATAATTTAGAAAGTAAATTGAACATGTTCCAAAAGTTTAGAGATCACCTTAAACAAATTAAAAGTTAAATTATCACATTGCACATTGAGCTAAAGTTAATAGACCGATTGTGTCAATATCCTTGTTGGATAAATTTAGTGAACTAATGGGAACAAAGTCTTAACAAGAATATTAAATAGTAATTATAATATTTCTCCAAGAACTCTATAAGGAAATAATTGGAAACAAAAGTTGTACTTCTCTTGTTTGAAAAAAAAAACAAAAATTGGAAGTAGAAGAAAAGAAGTGAGTATTGAACAAATTCGCTTAATATATATTATAGATATGAACACAACATTTCATGCTCTTCCAAACAAAACACGATTTCTCATGTATGAAAATAATTGTAATTTGGACACAACTCCTTATGTCCAAAACAGTTATTTCCAATACAACTCTTCACGTCCGAAAATTTCTATGTCTAAAAAATTGCAACCATTGGACATAATTAATTAATTAAAATTTCAAAATTAAAATTAACAAAATAACTGCAACTCTTACGAGAATAGTCGCCCTATTTTGTTAGGACTCAATATTTGATTTATTATTATTATCTCAAAAAATAAAAAATATATAATTATTAATTAGTGCCAATTATTAGCTAAGAGCCAAAATCGTACAATTATTTGCGCATGTGGGTACAGTGGAATCTAGCTTGCTTACCCATTTCACTATTTGAAAGATTATAATAAAGCATTTCATATTTTCTCACCCATTTTATGTGGGATGAAGTAAATGCATTTTTTTTATTTGTTTTGCAAATAAACTTCAGAAATCCCTACTTAAAACTACAAACTAATTGATAAAAGTTTAAAAAATATATATTAAAATAATACAAAAAGCTAAAGATGCCTACTAGAAAGGTAGAAACCCTTGATTTTTACATTAATCAGATAAAATGTCCGATTATTCCACTTATGTTACAGTGATGTTCCTAAAAGAATTGATATATAAAGATGTTATTAGTAACCAATTAGATATATTGAAAAGTATGCAATCAAACATATAAATGTTGACTAATAACAAAATGCAAACTGATTCAAAAAAGATTTTAGAACATTAATGTTAGAATGACAAAAAAAAAAAAGAAAGAAAGAAAGAGAGAGTTAGAGGTACCAACTTAGCAACTATTAACTCATACAGTGATTCTATAAAAGAGTTAAATTGGCTCTTCCAACTGCGATTTCTGTTATTTTAAGAAATAACATAATATCATTTGACCCTTCCCATGTCTACGATATTATATGTCCTTGCACTTGGCTCTGTCCTTTATATTATCATTTGAATAGATTCCTATGGGTATGTTTTTTAACCTGAGAGCAAGTTTGTCATTGCCTTTGTCCTTTGGGATATTAAAACTTAAAAAGTGATTTTCTAAAGAAGAGCACATCAGAAATGGTTATATCAGAATAAATTATCAAATTGATTGTCATGTGACTAGATGTTACACTTTAATTTTCTTATTGTGTCCTTTATCCTTTTTTAAAATAGCAAGCTTTGGAGGATGAATTTTTTCTTACGTGTTAGGATTTTGCAAATGCAACAAAACACTATTACATTACGGTTGTTACATGCAAATGTCACGGGCCGATCGAATCACCGATCAATCGCTCGTGCGGCCTTAGGAAAACCTTCCCAAGTCAGCCTTTCCCTCACTCACCTCACTCACCTCACAACTCTAGAGAGAGAAACTAGAGAGAGAAGCTCTGGATTTCAATTACTCGTGAGAATGAGATGATACAAATGAGGGGAGGAGAGCCCCTTATATACAAGTTCTCGTGCGATACAAACCGTAGATCTCCCCTTTGATCTAACGGTGGAGATGGGTTCCCGCCTAACTCCCCCCTAACTTTCCTTATAATAATAATGTACAATTACAATATTGCCCCTTCTAGAATCCTCCAGAATTCTCTAGGATTCTCTAGGAGATTTTCCCGCAAGACACGATCGTTTCTTCGTTCCGAAAACCTCTTCGGGTTTGCCTCTTCGCCCGGACCGTGTCATTCTCCCCCACCTATTCTGGCGACGCCCTCATCGCGCTCTCTGCCAGGTACGCCTCGACCAGCTTCTGGAATTGCCATAGTGACTCGGCAAGTTCCCACGTTGCTTCTCTCGGGGAGTCCCTTCCATCGAATCAAGTACTCCTTCTTGGGCGCGCAATACCTCTTCCATACGACTCGATCTGCCATGATGCAATCAATGTCGCGATCATAGGAAGTCTTTGCCCCAATCGGTGCCTGTTGTGATTTCCCTCGATCCAGATCCCCTTCATCAAAATGAAACGGCTTAAGCATACTTACGTGGAACATCGGATGAATCTTCAATTTGGCCGGGAGCTCCAATTTGTAAGCAGCGTTGTCAATCCGTTGCGTGATGCGGAATGGCCCCTCGTATCGTCGGAGTAGCGCCTTATGGACACCCTTGTACCTCAGCGGTAACTTGCATAGCACTAGATCTCCGACTTGATATTCCACATGCCTTCGCTTCTGGTCCGCCCATTTCTTCGTCCTCTTGGATGCCTTGTGAAGACATGTGCGAGCAAGATCGGCTTGCTCGTGCCATTCCTCAGCAACCTTGTGTGCGGCCGGGCTACTCCCCTTGTGGCCCGACGCAATCGCGCTCGGTGTGAGCGGTTGTTGCCCCATGACTATCTCGAACGGACTCCTCCCGGTCGATTCACTACGTTGTAAGTTGTAGGAGAATTGTGCTACATCGATCAACTTCGCCCAATCTCGTTGCGTTGCGCTCACGTAGTGCCTCAGATATACCTCCAATAAGGCGTTCACCCGCTCGGTTTGGCCATCCGTCTGAGGATGAAGACTCGTTGAGAAGTTCAAGTCCGTCCCGAGTAGTTTGAATAGCTCGGTCCAAAATCTCCCCGTGAACCGAGGGTCACGATCGCTCACGATCGTCCGTGGTACACCCTAGTGCTTTACCACGTGCTTCAGGAATAACTTGGCCGCTTCCTCGGCTAGGCAGTTGTCGGTGGCCGGTACGAACGTCGCGTACTTGGAGAATCGGTCCACCACGACCATTAGCGTCCGACACCCTTCGGACTTGGGTAATCCCACGATAAAGTCTATGGAGACGCTCTCCCATGGGCGTTCTGGAACGGGCAATGGCTCCAGCAGGCCGGCAGGCGACTTCTGCTCTAACTTGTCTTGTTGGCATACCAGGCAAGTTCGAACATAGGCCTCCATGTCGTCTCGCAAGTGCGGCCAAAAATAATGCTCCTCCACCAGCGCTAGTGTGCGGTGGACTCCCGGATGACCGGCCCACTTCGAGTCGTGACACTCGCGAAGGACGTCCCTCCTTAGATTCCCGTAGAGCGGGACATATAGTCGTCGCCCCTTTGCGTACAACAGGTCGTCCTCACACCAGATTCTTCGGGTCTTGCCCTCCTTTGCATAATGCAAGAGAGCCTGCGCCGCTCGATCATGCTTTAGCCCTTCCTTGATCCGTCCCACCAGCGGGCAGTCTGGCCGACTCATGGACGCCAGTTCTGCTCTTCGACTTAGCGCATCCGCCACAGCGTTAGCCTTCCCCGGTTTGTACTCGAGCACATAGTCGAACTCCGCTAGAAAATCTTGCCAGCGAGCTTGCTTCGGGCTCAACTTCTTCTGAGTCTGGAAGTAGCTCGTTGCAACATTGTCCGTCCTCACGACGAACTTCGATCCCAGTAAGTAATGACGCCAAGTGCGCAGGCAATGCACGATGGCCGTCATCTCCTTCTCCTGAACGGTGTACCGCCTCTCGGTCTCGTTCAGTTTTCGTGACTCGTAGGCCACGGGATGCCCATCCTGCATAATAACATCTCCAATCGCAAAATCAGAAGCGTCAGTTTCTACCTCATACGGCTTCGAACAATCGGGTAGCGCCAAGACCGGCTCCTCCATCATAGCCTTCTTTAGTCTCTCGAACGCCCCTTGACAGCGCTCCGTCCACTCCCACGGCTTGTCTTTCTTCAGCATATCCGTGAGCGGAGCGGTAATGCTCGAATAGCCCTTAACGAATCGTCGATAATAGTTAGTAAAGCCTAAAAAGGACCGAAGTTCGGTTACCTTCGTCGGCGGCTCCCAACTTTCGATCGACTTGATCTTGGCCGGATCCATTCGGACTCGTCCATCTCCCACAATGTGCCCCAAGAAAGGCACTTCCTGTTGGGCAAAGGCGCACTTCTCGCGCTTCACGTACAGCTCATGTTCTCTCAGAACCTGGAAGACCTGCTTGATGTGCTTGATATGCTCCTCGAGCGTCCTGCTGTATATGACTATATCGTCCAAGTATACAACCACAAATTGATCGAGAAAGGGTTGTAATACCTTATTCATCAGCGTGTAGAACGTCGCCGGTGCATTTGTCAAGCCGAAGGGCATGACCAAGAACTCGTACGAGCCGTACCTCGTAATGCAGGCGGTCTTTGGTTCATCTCCCTCTGCGATCCGTACTTGATAGTATCCCGATCGAAGATCCAGCTTGGTGAACCACCTCGCTCCTCCAAGTTGATCGAATAGATCCGCAATGAGCGGGATCGGGTACTTATTCTTCACCGTCAGCTTGTTCAGTGCCCGGTAGTCGATACACATGCGCAGCGATCCATCATGTTTCTTCTGAAATAGGACCGGCGCACCGAACGGAGCCTTCGATGGACGGATATACCCGGAATCAAGCAATCCTTTCAGTTGTTTCCTCAACTCTTCAAGTTCTGGAGGCGCCATTCTGTATGGTGCCATCGCAGGCGGTCGAGCATCCGACACTAGCTCGATCCGATGATCCACCTCCCTCATAGGCGGCAGCTTCTTCGGTAGCTCCGGAGGCATCACGTCCTTGAATGCTTCGAGAACTTAGATCACCTCCTTCGGGACATCGTCCATCCCATCCTTGGGATCTACCTCCTTCAGCACGGCAAGGAAAGTCTCCTCGCCCTTCCTAGCCCCCTTGGACAGTTGCATGGCCGAGAGCATCTTATGGTTGCCTCCCGACTTCCTCTGAATTGGAACCACGCACTGGTTCCGTTCATCCAGCACACAGATGCAATCCGCGAACGGAAGTAGCATCGCTTCGATCCTGTCAATGAATCCCAATCCCATGACAATATCATAGTCGTCTAAAGGGATTACCTCGAGATCCTCCTTGCTCGTCCACTGACCAATGTGGATCTCCACGCCTCGAGTTACCCTGCACATGGGCACTTGCTTCGAGTTGACGGTCTTCAGCCATCCCGTCTTCTTCTCAACCTTAAGGTCGAGTTTCTTCGCAGCTTCTTCGGAGATGAATAGATCGGATGCCCCCGTGTCCACCAACGCATTCATCGTGGTGTCGCCGATCTTCATTTCCACGAACATCATCCCCTTAGGCTTGCCAGCTTTCTTGGATTTGATCGAGCTAAGGACTCGCAAGGATCCGAGTCGCGTCTCGTCCTTCTCGGCTTGCTTCTTCTCCTCTTCCTTAGCTTTAATCACCGATGCGATTTGCCCTTGTCGCGACCCTCTAAAAAAAAATTTAAATTTTAAAGGGGTTAACGGATTATTAGGTTAATTAGATTTGACTAACCTAATGCGGACCCTCCCAAGCCCTACCGAATCGCAACTTTGGTTTTTGTTTAAATGATTTTGAAATTTGGAGTCGCCACTAATCGTTCTTGGTAGGTCGATTAGAAACCTAAATAAATTAGCGGGAGAACTAATTTATTCCTGCGAACCAGAGATTATGAGCTCGGGGACTTGGTTACACTAGTTAATTAAAACTAATGCCCTTTCGGTACCTTAATTTCATGGATATCATAATCCGGCAACTCAGGCTTGGTTTATTCTTAAAGCTCTAGTAGGGTATTCTCTTTTGTGTTTTCATTTTTTAAATAGGATGCATGGATGGTATATATTTTTATTTGTTATATTTTTTTAAGTGTTAAAGATTCCCTGAAGCCGAAAGAGGGAGTGTGTTAACGACTTCTGTGCAGTATTACGACCTACTCATCTTTTGGGTCTGATGATTCAAAAATTAAATTATAGGAAGTACATGACAGTGAATAAACACCTCCAATGGGAGGCCTAGCATTGGCTTGGCTCTTCCCTTTGGGATTTAAGGTACAGGTATTTAAGTTGCAAGTATTTAAACTACTGTAAGTAAAAACCTCCAATGGGAGGCTAAGCATTGGCTTGGCTCTTCCCTTTGGGATTTAAGGTACAGGTATTTAAGTTGCAGGTATTTAACTACTGTAAGTAAAAACCTCTAATGGGAGGCTAAGCATTGGCTTGGCTCTTCCCTTTGGGATTTAAGGTACAGGTATTTAAGTTGCAGGTATTTAACTACTGTAAGTAAAAACCTCCAATGGGAGGCTAAGCATTGGCTTGGCTCTTCTCTTTGGGATTTAAGGTGCAGGTATTTAACTACTGTAAGTAAAAACCTCCAATGGGAGGCTAAGCATTGGCTTGGCTCTTCCCTTTGGGATTTAAGGTGTAGGTATTTAAGTTGCAGGTATTTAACTACTATAAGTAAAAACCTCCAATGGGAGGCTAAGCATTGGCTTGGCTCTTCCCTTTGGGATTTATGGTGCAGGTATTTAAATTGCGGATGGACTTTGTCCTCTCCATTTTGGGGTATGAATTTTTTAAAATGAAATACAACGAATTGATTCAACAATTTGAAATTTGTGCGCGCTTGAGGACTCCTCCAAGCCGATTTTGTGCTTCCATAGGATTGACCATTGATATAGAGCTGCGGCTTCCTGACATAAAATAGAGTGAAGTGTTAGTATACAAAATATGTGCTAATCTGCACCTAAAACCAGAAGAGTAGAAAGAGTACTTATCTCCCATTTTTTTTGGGAGGGATTTCTATAATTGATTTTCGCTCTCTATGTTCCCAATATAGAGAGTTTCTTTTGAATTAAGAGGGACTTTTAGTCACAGATCAATTGAGAAATCAGTGGACAGCTTAGGAGCTTGTCTGGGCCGATTTTTGCATCTCGACGAGATTTTTGCTGTTGACGTAAAGATATCCTTCTCCTGACATAAAATATGGAAGAAAAAGGAGATGGAGAAAGTGTATACAATTTGTGCTAATTTGCGAGTAAAACCATAAATAAATGAATAAATAAAAACACTTAGCTTGAATTTGTTTGCTCGTTGACGAGGATGAACTCTTGATTTATATTGATCGATGAAGGAATTTGTGATGATAACCCCTAGCTTTAAACTCCCATCATCTTCAAAATTCTCTCTCTTTTGGTATTTTCTTTCTCTCAAAATTTTCTTCAATCTCCCAAAACTCTCTCAAACATCCAAAATTTTCTCTCCAAAAAATTCTCCCAAACACTTCAAATTTTCTCTCTCAAGAAATCCTCTTCTCAAGCTCACTTCTTCCTCCTTTTATAACCTACTCATCTATCTCCTATTCTAATTTTTCCACTAACTCTATCTCCCATTCTAATTTCTCCACTAACTCTTCTTCATTTTCATCTTCCATTCTCCATCTCTATCTCACATTCTAATCTCTCCACTAACTCTTCTTCATCTTCATCTTCCCTTCTCCATATTTATCTCCCATTCTAATTTCTCCACTAACTCTTCTTAATCTCCATCTTCCCTTCTCTATTCTTATCTTCCATTCTAATTTCTCTACTAACTCTTCTTCATCTCCATCTTCCCTTCTCTATTCTTATCTTATTTTCTCCATCCATTCTTCTCCAACTTCTCTTCTTCATCTCCTCTTCTTCATCTTCCCTTCTCTATTCTAATTTATCCACTAACTCTTCTTTTTATTATTTGTAAAATAATCCTTCAAGAGTTAGGTATTTGCACTCTAGTCCTTGAATTTTAAGTATTTACAATTTAGTCCATGAAAAAATATTTCTTTAAGTCCAAATCTCCTTACAATTTATGACATACCTTCCCTATACTTAGTCAAAATTCACCACATGTCAAATTTAAGCTCATTTCTTGCCACTGAAAATAATGCAGAATTTAATTAAAGCCCTTTTACACAATTGAGTCATTCTGAGTATACTTTGGGCCAATATAAAAATTTGAAATATTAGAGAACAATGTCACAACTCCTAAAAGTGAAAAAATGAAAATAAATTGACTCAAATTGAATTTTTTAGACCCGGTTCGAGATTAGGCTCATGAAGGAATACACGACCCCGAATTGGATTTTTTAAATTTGTGATAACCAACATGAAAAGGGATTTAAAATAAAAATATTGACTATTTTTATATATTTTTGTAGCCTCAAATGCTATTATTTATTAAATATTCTCATAATTTCTAAAATATATAAACAATATATATAAATACAAAAAATTATTTTTTTGTTCGAAAATATTTGCCTAAGCTTGGCCAAGGCTCCAAACTTGATTTTTTAATTTTCTCATTTTTCTTAATTTTTTGTTTTTATGAATTTTCGAAAATAAAAATACCGAAAAATATCGAAAATATGAAAAATTATTTTTTGGTCAAAATTGGTTCCCTAGGCTTGGCTAAGGTTCCCAAAGTTGATTTTTCAATTTTATGAATTTTTATGGATTTTCTATTAATTTTCGAAAATAAATAAATAAAAAATACGTAAAAATACCAAAAATATGAAAAATCGTTTTTTGGTCAAAATTGGTTCCCTAGGCTTAGCTAAGGTCCCCAAAGTTGATTTTTCAATTTTATGAATTTTTATGAATTTTTTTATTACTTTAGCAATAGAAAAAATGATTAAAAATCAGGTGTCAACAGCTGCCCCTCTTTGAAAGGAAGCTCGGTAGAGGTTCATTTCAAAGACGAGATGACACCTGAATTCTAAATGACTCAATACAAGGAAATAAGAAGAATCGTGACATGAATGTTCCACTGAAAATGAAATGAGAACCTAAGGATTCGTTATATAAAAAAAACTTTAGGGTGGTTGAACTTGAACCCGTATGGTGGATCAACCCATGGTAGATTCCTAATAAAAAGATTCTACTGATTAAAAATTGAATTAAAATTTGACCCGTATGGTGGGTCATACCATTTGACCCGTATGGTGGGTCGTACCATGGTAGATTCCTAATAAAAGGATTCTACTGATTAAATTTTGATTGAGATTTGACCCGTATGGTAGGTCACCCCATGGAGATACCTGTAAGAGGGACTTGGTGCCTGTAGAAAGGACTTGGTGCCTGTAAAAAGGACTTGTGCCTGTAAAAAGGACTTAATGCCTGTAAAAAGGACTTAATTTGCCTGTAAGAAGGACTTGATTTGCCTGTAAAAAGGACTTGATTTGCCTGTAAGAAGAACTTGATTTGCCTGTAAGAAGGACTTACTTTACCTGTAAGAAGGACTTTGTGCCTGTAAGAAGGACTTAATTTGCCTATAAGAAGGACTTTGTTTGCCTGTAAGAAGGACTTTATGCCTGTAAGAAGGACTTGATTTGCTTGTAAGAAGTACTTTGTGCCTGTAAGAAGGACTTTGTGCCTATAAGAAGGACTTGATTTTCCTCTAAGAAGGACTTTGTGCCTATAAGAAGGACTTGGTTTGCCTGTAACAAGGACTTAGTTTGCCTGTAAGAAGGACTTGATTTGCCTGTAAGAAGGACTTTATGCCTGTAAGAATGACTTGATTTATCTGTAAGAAGGACTTTGTGCCTGTAAGAAGGACTTGATTTACCTGTAAGAAGGACTTGATTTGCCTGTAAGAAGGACTTTGTGCCTTTAAGAAGGACTTACTTTGCCTGTAAGAAGGACTTTGTGCCTGTAAGAAGGACTTGCTTTGCCTGTAAGAAGGACTTAATTTGCCTGTAAGAAGGACTTGGTTTGCCTGTAAGAAGGACTTTGTTTGCATGTAAGAAGGACTTTATTTGCCTGTAAGAAGGACTTGATTTGCCTGTAAGAAAGACTTTGTGCCTGTAAGAAGGACTTGATTTGCATGTAAGAAGGACTTTATGCCTGTAAGAAGGACTTTGTGCCTATAAGAAGGACTTGATTTGCCTGTAAGAAGGACTTTATGCCTGTAAGAAGGACTTGATTTGCCTGTAAGAAGGGCTTTGTGCCTGTAAGAAGGACTTGATTTGCCTATAAGAAGGACTTGCTTTGCCTGTAGGAAGGACTTTGTTTGCCTGTAAGCAGGACTTGATTTTCCTGTAAGAAGGACTTTATGCCTGTAAGAAGGACTTGGTTTGCCTGTAAGAAGGACTTTGTGCCTGTAAGAAGGACTTGATTTGCCTGTAAGAAGGACTTGATTTGCCTGTACAAAGGACTTGCTTTGCCTGTAGGAAGGACTTAATTTGCCTATAAAAAGGTCTTGGTTTGCCTGTAAGAAGGACTTTGTTTGCATGTAAGAAGGACTCTGTTTGCCTGTAAGAAGGACTTTATGCCTGTAAGAAGGACTTGATTTGCCTGTAAGAAGGACTTTGTGCCTGTAAGAAGGACTTGATTTGCCTGTAAGAAGGACTTTGTGCCTGTAAGAAGAACTTTGTGCCTATAAGAAGGACTTGATTTGCCTGTAAGAAGGACTTGGTTTGCCTGTAAGAAGGACTTTGTGTACCTCAAAGGGTGCCATTCTGAAATCTGGGGAGACCAGGAATCCTGCGGAAGCTCAAACCCAAATTATATTCTCTTGTCGCTTTAGTAATAAATCAAAGAGACAGAGATCAAAAGGTCTCGAACAATTCTGTCCTTGAGACAAATCATGCTTTATTGAATAAGGTGGATACCTGTATATACCGCAATGGATTCGAGTACCCCAACAACCGTCAGAATTCATTCTCTTGAAAGGTTCAGGTTGAAGATATACTTACCTGAGAATTTGGAAGAAATGCTTGGTATCTTCTCGACAACCAAGCTTGTTCATTCAATAATCGCCGAATGAATTTCAAGACTTTGGAAGGTAACTCAAACACCGGGAATGTGTTGTCTGTCAGGCAATGTTAGAGCTAACATGTGCAAGCATTTTCATCAATGCGTTCATTGGTTCATACAAAATTGTTCAGCTAAGTTGGCAATGATTAGAAGTAGTCTGTGCTATAACTCATGATGCAATCAATCAAAATGTGGATCATGCAAAACTATTCTATCAAGTTTGCATTACCAATTCTATTTAAGGAGGTTCTCATAATATGAACGCCTCGAATGTAATCTGAATGGGGGACTTTAGTTCGAAGGGGCTTTCTTTCACTTTGGGGAAATGATGTTTATCCGTAGATTAAAATGTTAGACTTGTGTGGAAATAGTTTGCATTTCCTCATCCTGTCATGCCCCATTCTGCACATTTGATGTCTCTTGTGCAGTTTATGCTCTAAGTTGGAGTTGGTAAATTAAACACGCGGAATGGTCATGCATAATTCATGAACTGTGTAAACACAATGCGGATGTGACAATTTTTTAGCATAATGTGTGTTTATATAATGTGCAAATATAGGCGGATTTGAATTGCCCCTGGTATGTGGGCGGACCGAACAAATTGGGAAGCTTACTCCTTATGTCGAGGGGCGGTTCATCTCAACTTTGCCCCTGTGCGATGAAGCATATGGGTGATGGAGCATTTCGGTTTGCTTAATAACAGCGACTGCCGTGGTTTAGCGGTTGAATGCCCCTGCAAAAAGCAGAGAAATTATTCTTGAAATCAAATGAGATAAGGAAGACGTATTTGCTTTTTTTGCTTCAGAACTTGTGATTAATTTGCCCCATTTTTCACCAAAATAGATCTTGTCAGATGATCATAATTTTCTTTTGGGATTTGTCTCCTTCAACATGTTAAATGTTAGTATAAATATTTCCTGTAAAAAGAAAAGGAGACATGTCAGCCAGTATTAAAAGGGATAAATTGGAAACGATACTGATTTATCCTTCGTCTTGAATGCCTTGCACGAGTCTTTTACCAGTTTTGCTAGATTGAATTTTCCTCGACTTTTGTTCGGCGCCTCACCATTATGGCAAGACTATGGTAAAATACTGACTTTGATATTACTTGTCGAGTATTCCTGTTTGCAAAAAGAAATGCACAAAAAGTTGTTTCATTTATTTATAATACTTACAACATTCCCCACCCTTGGGGATCGAACTCGGGACATTTCGGACCTACTGTCATCCCCTCATACCATTCGGTCCATTGGACCGTAGGTGTCCATGGGGCTTTCCTTTCAAAGGTTAATCCTTGTGGATAACGCAGCCTTGTTGTATCACCTTGGGCCATGTTACGGTATTTTCTCGAGGTAATTTGCAATCCCTGTTGAGAATGGAATAAAACAATTCGAGACTTGAGATGATTATGTGTAAATTAGAACGATACAGAATTACCCATGTCTGAGATTGTTCGGATCTTTCGCTTGTATTTTTCTTTAACCGAAGCTGTCCATCCCGTGGTAATGTCCATGAGTTGATTTGCCCCCAATTTAGCCCGACCAGGAAATTTGGTTTTTGAATACGACTGTATTCTCGAGTCGCTTTTGCAAATTTCTGAAAATAGAAGGGATCAAATTTAAAACCAGAGCAATTTAAGGGTAAATTGGAACGATACGGATTTACCCTTCATATTTACGCGGACTTCGTCTCGATATTAATTTTTTCGAGTTTGGTGCGGTTAACGGCTCCGAGCATTTAATATGGGGGAAAGGGAAATGATTACTTCTAGCTTGTGCATTAATTTTGGACATCGACAAAAAGCGAGAACGTGCGATGAAATTAAGTAGACGTATTCGTCTAGGTTTAATCTTCTTCATGATGCTCTCGTGGGTTGCGGTAGACGATGATATCAAGAACATTAGAGAGGCATTCAGTGTGGCTTTCCACCAGTCGCCTAGAAACTCGCGTTCAATCATGTAAATTAATAAAGCTGCCACCACTCGATCAATGTGCCAATAAATTCGGCCATTTGTTGCGTGCTACACTTCAACCGTGTTTTGTTGCTTTCGGCGTCCACTCGTATGTATAGGGCACCTGTAGCATCGGGGGACTGTCCGTGGGCCACATTCATTAATAAAACCTTGGTCCTCTAAAACCCTCCGCGTGTTTCGGATCCGAGAAAATTTTAAGACCGGTCTCTGGTTGATTTAATCAGGTTAAGGTACTTATTTCATGGTTTCTGATTATATAATCCATATTGTCTTTCAAAAGACGCGGGATCCCCTGCAATACATTAAATATACCCCCGTGTTTAATCAGTATAAATCCACCGTCATATCAGAATACACTGCCCATACAAGTTTACGGATTGACACAACTCTGTCTGTCAAAGATGGACAGTGTTCGTTTGCCCCCCTGAATTAACGGTTGAAGCCTTGGTGTTTTTCGTCTTTTGGTATTTCTGAAGATGATTCTTGATATATTATTGAACTTAATTTTTACACCCGTCTGGGGTATCTAGGATCTCCCTGCAAAAGAAAAGGATATAATTAGTATGCGACACAAGGAATGTCGGTCTATGACTCCTATATTAGTCCAATTTGATTTTTTCTACTTTATAGAGAAATCAGAGAAAAAAAAATTTCTTAGGAAGAAATGGGTTAATTTCTGATGCAGAATTTTTTTGCAGATTTATTACTCTTTTTATTTTTATTTTTTTTTAAAGGAATGTGACAAAATCTCTTGACGTTTACTAAAATTTTTGAAGGAATTTCCTTTTTATCAAAATAAATTTTCAGAGGTAAATTTGTCAGGAAAATTTTATTTTTATTGAAGCAGGAAAGACATGACAGAAATCCTTCATTGGTTAACAAAATTCGCCCGAGACATTAGTTTAATTTTATTTAGAGAAAATTTTCTTAGAAAAACATGAGCGAATTTCTCGAAAAGATTTTTGTTGCAAGTTTTTATAATTTGAAAGAATGTGATAAAATCACTTGATGTTTATCAAAGTTTTTTTTTTGAAGGAATTTTTCTTTTTATCTAAATAAATTTTCAGAGGAAAATTTGTCAAGAAAATTTCATTTTTATTGAAGTAAGAAAAACATGACAAAAATCTCTTATTGGTCAATACAATTCCCCCGAGACATTAGTCTAATTTTATTTAGAGAAAATTTTCTTAGAAAAACATGAGCGAATTTCTCGAGAAGAATTTTCTTGCAAGTTTTTATAATTTGAAAAATGTGATAAAATCACTTGATGTCTACTAGAGTTTTTTTTTAAGGAATTTTTCTTTTTATTGAAATAAATTTTCGGAGGAAAATTTTTTCAGGAAAATTTCATTTTTATTGAAGCAATAAAAACATGACAAAAATCCCTTATTGGTTAATAAAATTCCCATGAATGGATTTTTTCACATCATTTTTTCAAAAATTTTTTTAAAGAAATGAGGGACAAATTTAATTTTTATTTTCTTTTAAAAGAATGGTCATAATATCAAACTCAAAAACTGACTAACATCTAGCATGGACCGATCGAAAATAAATACAAGATAAAATTAGAGAATTTACTTTTACTTTGGAGAAATGCAAATCACATAGTCATGCGCATGACTCAAGTGAGGAGTGGACTCTAGAAAATAAAAGAAGGAGAGACAAGGTATGGACCTAAAAAGGCTCCCGCTATCTGAATTGACAAACTTACCCTCCGCGCAATCAAATCACAATGGGAAGAATTGTCAATTCAGATAATGAGCGGAATAAAATATGGTCAACCCGAGCGCAATCGACGCAAGAGCTTTGCATATTCGATCCCTATCTATGGTTTTCTAGGAAGAATTTCGCGACTTGGGTTTAGACGCTTGTGTGTGCAGGTGTCGTGATCCTCAGAGTATGCAAGACATGCACAACAATTGATATCAAAACAGCGCTTCTAAAAATGTGCGAAATTAAACAAATAAACCCAACACCGAGCCTGCAAAACAAAGGGGTTAGCCAAACACTCCGCCCCTTATAACTCCCATCCTGCAAAAACATATAACACCTATAGAATGAGTCCCAAACAATATCGCCAGAAGCGAGATATGCATGAAATTTTCATTGGCCTAAGTCCACTAAGACTCTTAAAATTTCGAAAAAATTTAAGTATTCCAATTGGTATCTTTTTTCGAAAATTTAAAAATCTCTGTCCCCAGCGGAGTCGCCAGTCTGTCGCGACCCTCTAAAAAAAAATTTAAATTTTAAAGGGGCGTAATCGGATTATTAGGTTAATTAGATTTGACTAACCTAATGCGGACCCTCCCAAGCCCTACCGAATCGCAACTTTGGTTTTTGTTTAAATGATTTTGAAATTTGGAGTCGCCACTAATCGTTCTTGGTAGGTCGATTAGAAACCTAAATAAATTAGCGGGAGAACTAATTTATTCCTGCGAACCAGAGATTATGAGCTCGGGGACTTGGTTACACTAGTTAATTAAAACTAATGCCCTTTCGGTACCTTAATTTCATGGATATCCTAATCCGGCAACTCAGGCTTGGTTTATTCTTAAAGCTCTAGTAGGGTATTCTCTTTTGTGTTTTCATTTTTTAAATAGGATGCATGGATGGTATATATTTTTATTTGTTATATTTTTTTAAGTGTTAAAGATTCCCTGAAGCCGAAAGAGGGAGTGTGTTAACGACTTCTGTGCAGTATTACGACCTACTCATCTTTTGGGTCTGATGATTCAAAAATTAAATTATAGGAAGTACATGACAGTGAATAAACACCTCCAATGGGAGGCCTAGCATTGGCTTGGCTCTTCCCTTTGGGATTTAAGGTACGGGTATTTAAGTTGCAAGTATTTAAACTACTGTAAGTAAAAACCTCCAATGGGAGGCTAAGCATTGGCTTGGCTCTTCCCTTTGGGATTTAAGGTACAGGTATTTAAGTTGCAGGTATTTAACTACTGTAAGTAAAAACCTCTAATGGGAGGCTAAGCATTGGCTTGGCTCTTCCCTTTGGGATTTAAGGTACAGGTATTTAAGTTGCAGGTATTTAACTACTGTAAGTAAAAACCTCCAATGGGAGGCTAAGCATTGGCTTGGCTCTTCTCTTTGGGATTTAAGGTGCAGGTATTTAACTACTGTAAGTAAAAACCTCCAATGGGAGGCTAAGCATTGGCTTGGCTCTTCCCTTTGGGATTTAAGGTGCAGGTATTTAAGTTGCAGGTATTTAACTACTATAAGTAAAAACCTCCAATGGGAGGCTAAGCATTGGCTTGGCTCTTCCCTTTGGGATTTATGGTGCAGGTATTTAAATTGCGGATGGACTTTGTCCTCTCCATTTTGGGGTATGAATTTTTTAAAATGAAATACAACGAATTGATTCAACAATTTGAAATTTGTGCGCGCTTGAGGACTCCTCCAAGCCGATTTTGTGCTTCCATAGGATTGACCATTGATATAGAGCTGCGGCTTCCTGACATAAAATAGAGTGAAGTGTTAGTATACAAAATATGTGCTAATCTGCACCTAAAACCAGAAGAGTAGAAAGAGTACTTATCTCCCATTTTTTTTGGGAGGGATTTTTATAATTGATTTTCGCTCTCTATGTTCCCAATATAGAGAGTTTTTTTTGAATTAAGAGGGACTTTTAGTCACAGATCAATTGAGAAATCGGTGGACAGCTTAGGAGCTTGTCTGGGCCGATTTTTGCATCTCGACGAGATTTTTGCTGTTGACGTAAAGATATCCTTCTCCTGACATAAAATATGGAAGAAAAAGGAGATGGAGAAAGTGTATACAATTTGTGCTAATTTGCGAGTAAAACCATAAATAAATGAATAAATAAAAACACTTAGCTTGAATTTGTTTGCTCGTTGACGAGGATGAACTCTTGATTTATATTGATCGATGAAGGAATTTGTGATGATAACCCCTAGCTTTAAACTCCCATCATCTTCAAAATTCTCTCTCTTTTGGTATTTTCTTTCTCTCAAAATTTTCTTCAATCTCCCAAAACTCTCTCAAACATCCAAAATTTTTTCTCTCCAAAAAATTCTCCCAAACACTTCAAATTTTCTCTCTCAAGAAATCCTCTTCTCAAGCTCACTTCTTCCTCCTTTTATAACCTACTCATCTATCTCCCATTCTAATTTTTCCACTAACTCTATCTCCCATTCTAATTTCTCCACTAACTCTTCTTCATTTTCATCTTCCATTCTCCATCTCTATCTCACATTCTAATCTCTCCACTAACTCTTCTTCATCTTCATCTTCCCTTCTCCATATTTATCTCCCATTCTAATTTCTCCACTAACTCTTCTTAATCTCCATCTTCCCTTCTCTATTCTTATCTTCCATTCTAATTTCTCTACTAACTCTTCTTCATCTCCATCTTCCCTTCTCTATTCTTATCTTATTTTCTCCATCCATTCTTCTCCAACTTCTCTTCTTCATCTCCTCTTCTTCATCTTCCCTTCTCTATTCTAATTTATCCACTAACTCTTCTTTTTATTATTTGTAAAATAATCCTTCAAGAGTTAGGTATTTGCACTCTAGTTCTTGAAATTTAAGTATTTACAATTTAGTCCCTGAAAAAATATTTCTTTAAGTCCAAATCTCCTTACAATTTATGACATACCTTCCCTATACTTAGTCAAAATTCACCACATGTCAAATTTAAGCTCATTTCTTGCCACTGAAAATAATGCAGAATTTAATTAAAGCCCTTTTACACAATTGAGTCATTCTGAGTATACTTTGGGCCAATATAAAAATTTGAAATATTAGAGAACAATGTCACAACTCCTAAAAGTGAAAAAATGAAAATAAATTGACTCAAATTGAATTTTTTAGACCCGGTTCGAGATTAGGCTCATGAAGGAATACACGACCCCGAATTGGATTTTTTAAATTTGTGATAACCAACATGAAAAGGGATTTAAAATAAAAATATTGACTATTTTTATATATTTTTGTAGCCTCAAATGCTATTATTTATTAAATATTCTCATAATTTCTAAAATATATAAACAATATATATAAATACAAAAAATTATTTTTTTGTTCGAAAATATTTGCCTAAGCTTGGCCAAGGCTCCAAACTTGATTTTTTAATTTTCTCATTTTTCTTAATTTTTTGTTTTTATGAATTTTCGAAAATAAAAATACCGAAAAATATCGAAAATATGAAAAATTATTTTTTGGTCAAAATTGGTTCCCTAGGCTTGGCTAAGGTTCCCAAAGTTGATTTTTCAATTTTATGAATTTTTATGGATTTTCTATTAATTTTCGAAAATAAATAAATAAAAAATACGTAAAAATACCAAAAATATGAAAAATCGTTTTTTGGTCAAAATTGGTTCCCTAGGCTTAGCTAAGGTCCCCAAAGTTGATTTTTCAATTTTATGAATTTTTATGAATTTTTTTATTACTTTAGCAATAGAAAAAATGATTAAAAATCAGGTGTCAACAGCCCTTTGGCCGAGCAATCGCGTGCAAAGTGCGGTCCGTCGCACAAGAAGCACTTAACTTGGAATCGCCTCTTCTCGGGCTTTCCACTGCTTCCGCTACTTGAGGCTTCCGTCCTCGCCTTAGGTGGAGCGATTGGTGGCTTGCTAATGGTTGGGCGATAGGATCTCCCACGATCTCCCCCACCCACGCTCTTTTCCCTTGGGTGGAAGTCTGGCTTGCTCACTGGAGTCGGCTTGTATTCCACCATCGATTCGGCCGCAGCCATGGCCGACGCGAGATCCATTGCATTGCAACGCTTGATCTCCTGCTTCACATACGGCTTGAGGCCCCCAAGGAATTGGTAGTAGGCCTCGGTGTCGCTCATCGTCGAGATTTGAAGCAGCAGCTCCGAGAACTTCTTCACATAGTCCCGAACGCTTCCCCTTTGTTCCAAGCGTCGGAGTTCCTCTCGGGCTTCCTCCTCCGCATACGCCGGGTAGAACTGCTTGCGAAACTCGGCAACGAACTCTTCCCACAAAGTGATCGGTCCACCACTCCGATCATCGCACCTACGACGCCACCACAATAGTGCGTTTTCGGTAAGATACATAGCAGCAGTACTAACCTTTAGGGCATCATCAGCAATCCCCGTCGCGTTGAAGTACTGGTTCACGTGCCATAGGAAGTTGTCCACGTCCTTGGCCACCCTTGAGCCTTTGAACTCCTTAGGCTTCGGAGCATCGACTCGTGGAGTGGGTTGCACGGTGATCACCCCGCTCACGCGTGCAGCTTCCACTTCAGCAACTTTCACCTTGAGCGCGTCCAGCTCCCCGCGCATAGCCTCGACCAGGGCTCGCAAGTTATCGTTCTCCGATCGGAGTTCTTCAGCGGTGCATGCCAAGGTACCTAGCAACTCGCCTCGGAGCTCCCCCATGCCGGATTTCAGCTCGTGCACCCCGGCCTCGAGCTCCTCCTTCCCGGACATGTCTCCTTCAGCGTCATTCTCGGCTAGATCCCCGATCACGCCTTGGATTTCTGCGAGTACGACCTCCATCTTCGATACCCGAGTTTCCAAGAGCCCCATCGCATCCCTCGAACTCGATCGAGCACGACCTTTCTGAGCCTTGCTGGCCTTCTCAGCATCACGACCACGCTCCTCCGCGGCCTTCTTCCCTTGGGCAGCAGTTGCCTCAGATGCTGGCTCCATCACACCCCTTGATGAATCTGGCTACGCTCCGGAACCTTGGCTCTGATACCACTTGTCACGGGCCGATCGAATCACCGATCAATCGCTCGTGCGGCCTTAGGAAAACCTTCCCAAGTCAGCATTTCCCTCACTCACCTCACTCACCTCACAACTCTAGAGAGAGAAACTAGAGAGAGAAGCTCTGGATTTCAATTACTCGTGAGAATGAGATGATACAAATGAGGGGAGGAGAGCCCCTTATATACAAGTTCTCGTGCGATACAAACCGTAGATCTCCCCTTTGATCTAACGGTGGAGATGGGTTCCCGCCTAACTCCCGCCTAACTTTCCTTATAATAATAATGTACAATTACAATATTGCCCCTTCTAGAATCCTCCAGAATTCTCTAGGATTCTCTAGGAGATTTTCCCGCAAGACACGATCGTTTCTTCGTTCCGAAAACCTCTTCGGGTTTGCCTCTTCGCCCGGACCGTGTCACAAAGAAGAGGGCCAGACATGGAATGACGAAACTTTCACTAAGACGGAGGATTTTTTTTATATTTAATTTAATAGCACATCAACCTTTAATTTCTGTCCAGTTCATTCCTCATTCATTCTCTATATTTGTTGTTAAAGTCCTCCTTCTCGAGGATGGAAAAAGGTGGAAAAGTCACGAGAATAAATGAGCCCATCCTTTGAGGCAATCTTAGAAATAGCCAACCAAACATGCCCAAAAGCTTGAATGTGAGCGAATGTTAAGATTCCTCAACTCGTGAGAATTTCTTTTTACTAATGTCCAGAAAAATGATTTCAGAAAAGACAAGCGCATTCATCATGTGATAAAATTTAACAAGAAGAGTTGCACGAGCGCCAGTGGTTTGGCTGAAAATACCCATCGCTGTGTCCCTACTCCCTGTTATGCTCCTTTAGCTGCACATTAAGCGTGCTTGTAGTAATACTTTGCCTCGCGGAGAAAATTGTTGCTTTGCTAATGGGTGCTATAGTGATGTGAGCAATATAAAGGTATCAAAATGATTCAGAGGTGGAAGAAAAAAATGAATTATTACCGTAGCATCGTTGAAGTAACGTACAAAAGCATGGATCACACTTCTGAATTAACTCACCCAAGAAATTGTCTACTTTGACAGATCCCGCATTGAGCATGACTGTTTTGTGTTTTGATACATAAGTAAACACTTTCTTAATACCCAAAAAATACCCCAACTTTAGCATATGTCACAATTATATCTATAAAAAAAATTATCTCATAAAAAACCTCTAATTTTTACTTTTGTCTCAATTCTACCGGCCTAATATTAAAAAGAAAAAAACTCAACTTTAACATCTTCCTTAATTATTGACATGTATAAAAAAAAATATTGTGATATTAGATCGATTGCTCAAGACCTTTGGTCTCTACCTAGGCCAGCATCTAAAAATAAATTTCTCTCATATATCCAAAAATAAATTTCACTCATGAAAAATCATCAACTTTTACTTTTATCTCAACTCTACTACCATTAGCCTTTCGTTCATAATTACCGTCTACAAAGCACCGATACTCTTTGGGAGTTTAAGTGTCGTGTCTGATACTTTCCGACACACTCTAGTATGTGACAAATATGTGGTCAGTGCTCTAGACACGCCAGTGAGACGTGAGTCTAGCATCCCGACATGCCATCTCGACACGTATGGGGTAAATTTTAAGCATTTATAATAAATTATGAGTGAAAATGTAAATTTATCAAATATATATACTTAAGTCATATATCCAGTCACCACAAAATTAATATATCGAGCCATAAAAAAATAATTGTGAATCTCTAAAAGAAGGAAAAGAAGAAATTTATCGATGATATTTTTATATATATAATAATTTATTATTTTAATATACAACGTATCTCGATGATGTGTCAGAATTTTTTTTTTTATAGAAATGACATGTCGGCATATCGTGTTGTATTTTGTCACATGTTAGTGTCGATGCGACTTAAATTATCGTTAGTTAATCTTACATGACTCTAATTTTCTCGTCAAACTTACTAATGAATATTCAAAATTCGAAAAAAGATTAGTTTCAAGGATGATAAGATTTGAAATCGTTCGTCCAAATAATCAGATCTCCACGTCTAACCATTCTTTAAGCTATTGAGTACTGGGGAGAATCCAAAAGGCGTTGTCTTGAGTGGCTCTATATTTCATGGTAATGTATAGGGGAAGCAGATAACATAAGAGAAGTTTGGGTTTTTTTCATGTTAGCTTTGCTGAAGTGTAATTCATTAATGACATGAAAATATTACGTAGAATTAACTAACGGTGATTATGGAGTTTAGGGTTGATCAGACAACTTATTGTGTTTCTTTTTGGTCGGAAAACCACTTATTTAACATATAAGCACATGATTATTATATAGTAAAGAGTAAAATACAATATTTGCAGTTATTCATGAATATTAAAATTCAATAGAATTATCTAGCCGATCTTGATCAAAAATGGAAAA
The DNA here is from genome assembly GCA_016432845.1 of Psidium guajava. Lineage (NCBI taxonomy): Eukaryota > Viridiplantae > Streptophyta > Magnoliopsida > Myrtales > Myrtaceae > Psidium > Psidium guajava. The sequence continues at coordinate 30,109,016 of CM028229.1, read as the reverse complement.
GGAAAATTGATCAAAATATGGAAGCATGATCCAATGTTAAACATATTTTTATATTTATATAACATCTAAATATACCAAAGGACGAGCACAAAAGGGGAAAAAATGAAACTTCTTGTTGTTCTACTTATGCCATCAAGAAATTGTTTAAACTCAATTGTAGAATCAATCTCATAACACATGGATCAAAACTTTAAAATATACTTAAAACTTTTCATTGAAATTGAAATGCTAAAAAGAAAGAAACAAAATAAGTGAAGTTTAGCTTTGAAAACCTACAAATTACTTTCGGAAAAACAATCACAAGGTTAAGATCAATTAGATAATTAGATTGACTTTTAATTTTCAACTTTAAAATAAAGTTTCATTAAGCTATTTGACAAAAAAAAAATGATGTATTCATGAGACGTCATAGTCGTCATATATTAAAAATTTGAAATCTTCAGCTTTTGTAAAGAAAAATATCATTCGACCAAAAAAAATTAAAAATATCATAATTAAAATCAATAATATTTTCTAGACAAAGTGATAATAAGATGCAGGATAAGATGATATCTTTTTCATGTCATTGAGCATTTGTATTCTAAAATTGACAAAAAAAAATATGATACAAAATCAATAGAGTTCAGTTGATTAGCTTGACGAAGAAAGAAATAACGAGTTAAAGATAGAGAGAGGGTATTTAGGTCAATTAACTTTAAAAAAAAAGTGACTTAATCAAAATGGAGGTGCAAATGGTGCTGCCCTAATAGAGCTTGTGTGAACTTATTAAAAAGCCTGTATTTTGGTATTTGTGGGCATTACTGTTTTCAGGGCGCAACATTGGGGGTGACCGGTTTGAGGGTTGATCCAAGTTTCACATGAAACCTAAGACCTAATCATCGAACTGATCCTTCAATTTTTAGAACCTATAGCCTACCATGTATATTTCGAAAGTTGAAATCTACCTTGTCACGAGTTCCAAGATCGATTTCAAGGTCTACTCAGGGTCAAATGTATTTTTAATTGAACAATCGCAACGAATCACCACCTCTAATGAGAATCATTTTTCGTTACAATTCACTGATCACAACTCATATTTCGACACATGAAAAATGTAAAATATTAATAAGGTAAAAGTTTTTGTCATGGATATCGCCGAAAAGAAAACTCAAATTAGTGGTTCTAAATTACATATTCATTATCGAACACCATTAAATACTGCAATATCACGTGAAGACATAAAACAATAAAAACTAAAATATTTATTTTAAGTTTCGGGTGAAATCCGTCAAAATTGATTCTTCAATTTTGTAAACTTGATTGCATACTATAAAGGTTAAAACCTAGAACCATATTGATTCTCATCGGTCCGAATCTTCAATTTTCGATTTTACTCTAAAATTATGCTCACCTCTGCTACAGATGTGCTGGAGTCAAATGATGATAGCTATTGACTTGCACAAAACGCAAGTTACCTGGATTCGAATACAATGTATCAAATAAATCACGACAATTAATCTTATTGGTCCCACGTGTGGACCCAGTGAGCCCACCTGCCACCCACAAGATTAACGGTCGAGATTCAATTGGTCCAGGAGGAAATTCCCCCTCTCTTGCTGAACGGGCACTCTTCGCCCCCGATGCGCAGCGACAGTCCCCAAGTAAACTCTTTCCCCATACCCAATCCCGAGGAAACAATAATCTGACCAGACCCAACACCAGATTACTCATCTCTCTTTGATGATTGTCTGCTGCATCTGATCCGAAGCGAAGAGCGAACTCACCAATGATTTCAATGGGGTTCAAGTTCAACCTGAATGCACTTTGTCGTTCCACGACGACGTACGGCTCTTCCTTCGCATGGCGTTCATCTTGCCAGCCAATGTCGCTCGGCTACCACCGCAAGCCACGCGGCAGGTCCACCATGTTCGCCGCCATGATGCTCGGTGGACTAGAAGTCACTCTCTTCTCTTCTCTTCTCTTCTCTTCCACCTCAAAGCTCACCAACATAAAGATGGCCAAGAAAAAAAAATCTAGTCTTAAAAACTTCATTGCATTTTGTCAGGGCCTTGGGACTGCTCGCTCCGACCATGCTCGCGTTCGTCAAGTCAAAAGTGTCCAAAATCTTCCGCAGACCCACCGCGACAGCCAATAGAGAAGAGGAGACAAACAACCCCGAAGCCGCGACGAGCGGCGGCGACGCGCCAGCACCGATCGGCGAGGTGTACGAGGTGTTCCTGAGCTTCAGGGGCCCAACACTCGCACTGGGTTCACCGATTGCCTCTACCACGACATGCTCGGCGTCGGAATCCGAGTCTGCCGAGACGACGAGGAGCTCCGCGTAGGTAGGGAGATTGGCGGCGAGCTCATACGGGCGCTCGATGCGTCCAAGATCTACGTGCCTATCTTCTCCAGGGACTACGCGTCGAGCTCGTGGTGCCTCCGCGAGGTAGCGCGAATGGTGGACTGCGCGGCAAGGTTGAAGGGGAATAAAGAGATCTTGCTGGTGTTCTACGACGCTTCGCCTCTGGATGTGAAGCTCAAGACTGGGCTGTACAGGAATGCCATGCCCAAGCTCAGGAAGAAGTTCGGGGCTGAGGAAGTGAAGAGGTGGGAGGATGACTACGGATTTGAATAAGCAATACTATCATTGAATAAACTTAGAATAGATGGAAAAGTTGATTCGGAAGGGGCTTTGTGCTCTCTCTCTCTTGCATTAAGATGGTTGATACGGTCACCGATCCAATTGCAATTCATATGGCTATGTAAAATACAAAATTTCCATTTCTAGCAAGAAAATTTGCTCTCCTCTCTCCAGTTGTTTTCGTCGTAAAATCTCAATTTCTGTTTATCTCAATTGGAGATGATTGGCATCGAGGTCATCATTGGGCCCGATGTCAACCATCAAGAACTGTCACAAATACCCTAGTCGATGATTGGCATCGAGGTCATCATTGGGCCAATCAACAACTGTCACAACTACCCTAAACTAGGCCGCCTCCAAGTTCAAAATATGCAATTCAAATGCTCATGGCCATGTTCACCCGAGCCTCCGAAACGACACCATTTTCGTGTCAAAAGTATACAAATTTATGTATGTGCCAAAAGATTATCCAACAGACGTACTTTGTTATGTTTGGCCTTTACAATAATTTGAGGACCCTACGAATTCATCACATTAATTGCTCCGAGAAATACGACGAACATCGACAAAGAAGCAACACTTTGGGAAGCGCAAAACAATGTCCAATGAGTTCATAAGATCCAAAAAAATTTGAGGGCAGGGAAATTCATACGGATCACAGCCAATTCAATCATCATATCAAACACGTCATGACAAAAAAGTGACTATCTGAACTATAATCTGCCTTTGATGAGTTGATGAGATTTTTCATGCTAACTCTTAACATTTACACCATTGCTTATTTTTGGCGTGACCGAACCGGGAAGTTTCATACTTACCGGGACAGAATAAGGAAGAATAAAAAGGAAATTAAGAGAGCCTCTATTCATGTTATTATCCAGTAAAAGTATCAAATGAGGGAATCGGGTTGGGTTTGGGTCGGATCGAATGTGGTCCGACCTGTGTAGATTCATTTAATCCTTCTTGATTCATTTTTATACGGTATAAATTTTATTACTCATATCCGATCCGATCCGTATAATTTAAATACTTACATATTATCCGAATCATGAAATATGTGTTTCATAAAATTAAAAAATATTAAAACCATTCCACTGACCGCCCACCATTGCCACCGTGGCTCGCCTACCGCCGTCACTATGGCCTGCCCATCGCCGCCGCTTGCCCGCCACCGCTGCACACCGCCACCCGCCCGCCCGAGCTATGTAATATTGATTTGAAGAAGTTAGTGACTCTCGATCTGTCTAGGAGTCGGGTGACCACAGATTCACGAGTCTGGAGGCAAATCATGGAGGTATGGCCGATATTTGCTTTTTAAATCTCGTGTTAAGATGATAGGTATGAGCGAGTAAAGTTTGAAATCTTCTTTTGCACTTTGCAGAAGGTGAAGGAATTGAAAGTCTTGAACCTACAAGGATGTGATCTGTTGGGGGCATTGTTGAAGTTTTCAGCTAAAATCAATTTGGAGACATTGATACTGGAAGATTGTACCCGGTTATCTGAAATTGGGACATTCATCAGTAAACTGGAGCGCTCGAAGTCCTTAAATTTGAGAAACTGCAAGGGAGTGAAGCAGTTGCCCCAAGAACTACATCGCAAGAAATTTTTGACTGAGCTTCTCATTGATAGGACTGGCATCAAAAGAATTCCTATCGAGAATGATTCCTTGAGGAATCTTAAAAAACTTAGTGCTTGTGACTGCAAAGAGTTGAAAGGGATATCCACAATTGGCCACCTGACGGAGCTCACAAGTCTTGATCAGGATGATGTTATTACTGATGGGAATCCAGAAACTTTTGAATTTCCTAAGAAACTTCAGAGACTTTCTTGAAGGAATTGTGGGAATTTGGATGAACTTCCACCTTCCATAGGGGAGCTGGGGCTGCTGGAGGTAATGGACCTTTCAGACACTAAGATCACAGAACTACCAGAGTCAGTCAAGTACCTGAGTAATTTCAAGACGCTGAAGATGGAACGCACTTACCTACAAAAGTTCCCTCAAGATATTGTGAACTTAGAGAAACTGGAAGAGATGGATTTCTCTGTCTGCAGAAGTTTGAAGGGACAAGTTTGCTGTGATATTTCAGGATAAAACTCTTTGAGGATCTTGAGATTATCGTCATCCAGTGTGGCTGGGCTGCCTGAGAGCATTCGCCATCTCTCTCGCCTCCAAACCCTTGACATACTTAAATGCAACCAACTTCAAACGCTACCAAAGTTGCCCTCGAGTTTACTCAGTCTCCACTGGGGATCCAAAAACATGACAGTCCCTGACTTGTCGTATTTGACAAATCTAAAAGACATCTTGAAAGAGGTTGAGCAGCCAAAAGTGGGGTTATATTTTGAATCTAAACACCCCAGCAGGTGCGAGTTCTCTCTTCTCCTCAAGTCATTCTACCGGATTTATCGGAATGTGTTGAAGTGGACAGATACCACTAGTCTACACATCCGTATCTTGCATTCTTCTGGGTCAGTGGATGGATAGTCTCTGTACTGTACGAACTTAGTAATGTACTTTCGAGTCTTCGACAGGACGTCTCCTTTATAAGAAGCTGGAAGGTGGCCTCGCTAATGTACATGCTCGAACTCTGTTTAGAATTATTTCTTTACCCGAACGAAACAAAGTTGGATCTTGTCTTTCTCATGAATTCCTTCTGTGATATTGCATTGGATCTGTGCAGGGCCTTTACTTTTCGTCGGCTCTGCTGGTGTTGATTGTAGGATGGCGTTGCGAAATGGTTGTGACAGGAGAGCTCTTAAGAAGGAATTACATTGTGAAATCGAATCAGGATGACCGCTATATTGAGTTGAGAGATGCGTCCTTGAATCGATCTGCTGCTTGGAAAAGGATGCTCCTCTCCTCTTCGCATTCGATTTTCTTCCCTCCCATCTCTGGATAGAAATCCTGGCTCATGGTGGTGGCTCAATGTCTTCGTATCAGAATCGATGCTTGTATCCATCTACAAATCCATGAATAGCAAGAAAGATTTGTACAATTTTAAGGTATTCTGATCCACTAGAGATATTAACTCATGAATAACTAAAATTATCTTTTGAATTAAATGCGATTAATAGATTTTGAAGGAGCAATGTGGAAATCTACTGCAATGAGTTTTAGTGGACATAGAGTTCAGTGAACTTAGCATATATATCGAACTAAAATTAAATCATGAAATCTGATGGATCCCACCATTTATAACGGTGGTGCAATTTAGCGTGTGCTTAAAAGGTCCGTATTTCGATATTTTTAGAGCGCATCATAGAGATAAAAGTCCAATAAAGGGACATCTAAATATAAGATATCTCAAATGAGTTGGGAAAGGTTAGGGTCTGCATGGTAACCATTCTGTTCCAAAAAATTGATTTTGATTAAAATGACTTTTTCTAATTCTGTTCCTGAATGAGTTTTAAAGAACTAGAAACGCGTTTGATAACTGCACAAAATTTCTGTTTTGAAAAACTGTTGCTCTTCCTAATTTTTTTCATTTAAGTCAAATAATTATGTAATTACTTTGTAAAATTTTATTCTAAATTGAAGACTAATTTTCAATGCACACTAAAAAATTTAATTTTTTTTTAGCGTGTCATAGTAAATGAAACACAAATTTTAATATATGACATTTGAAGTTCGATTAAAGCATTGGACACGTTCCCATATTAAGGACTCATTTTTTTCTTTAAATGTTGCGTTGTCCAAATACATACAAACATAGCAGTCGAACAATCAAATTATCATTGAAAAAAAATCAAATTATCTTCCTTGATATGAAATACAAGTCATTCACTATCATTTTGCAATTTATATCCTAAATTCAAGTAGGTGTTTGGCTCCAGCTCTACTTGCAGATGGTCACATTTTGTAACGCACGGCTACGAGTATATATGTTACCATCCACACATTGGATGCCCTCATCTTCTGCGATATTTTTTGTAAAAGAGTGAATCTATGAAATCTAGGAAATTAAGGTCCAAAATTATGAAAATGAGGTCAAACTAGTCTCATCTAAGCTTCTTCTATTTTTAGAAATTTCCTAAAATTTTTGTGATTTTTTAAAAAAATTCAATTTTTTTCGAAATTTTTTATTTTTATTTTTATTAGGTTGAGAGAAAAGTGACGAGAGAACTAAAAGGAAAAAGTGAGAGATGTGAGATTTCATTCTATTTTGTGATTCTCAAAAGTGATTATAATTTCAGAACCAACTTTTTTTTGGTTCTGGATTTTACTCTAAAAGTGATTCTGATTCTCCAAAACTGATTCTTGAAACAGAATCAGAATCAGAATTATTTGCATTACCAAACACGATTCTCATTCTTTACTATTCCAGGGAACAGAATCAGATAATCAGAATGGTTACCATGCAGACCCTTAGTGACCCAAACAGAGGAAAGGGAATTCGAACGATGGGCTTTGGCGACCCAATTCGCCACTTGGTTTGCTGATCTATAATAGTGGGCAAGAGAAACGGACTTAAAATGCCTCATCAATCAGTGACTTCGACTCTTATTTCACGTTTTTTCTCCAATAGTCCATTCACGATTTCAACACAATCAGTTTCTAACTCCACTAGACCCCGTCTCCTTAACTCAAGCAGCTTCGAGGCTTCGATTAGCGCCAAGAATTTCATCTGAATCAGCGATGACTATCGTATTTTCATAGCAAATCCATTCAAGAAAACATCTTTGTTGTCTCGGAGGACTTTCGAGAACACACCTTCTATTGTGTCGTCCAAAAAAGCTCCGTTGGTGTTAATTTTCAAGGTAAGAGGCTTGAAGGGATCAATTTCTTGAAATGATGAGAACTATTGACTTGCAAAAAACGCAAGGTGTTTTTATTTCTAAAAAAGCCATTTTGGCTACTTTCACCGCTCTTTAAGAAATACTTAACTGAATTCAAATATAATAGATGAAATGAATTTAGAAGTAGAAATTTGTACCAAATAAATTTTTATTTTAGAAATTAAATTACTAAACAGATTTTTACTGTAAAAAGTAATTTTCGAACAAAAATTCACTCCCATATCATGCGCCTTGAGAGATGCCTGGGTTCGAATGCAATGTGTCAAATAAATCGCGACCGTTAATCTTATTGGTCCCACGTGTGGACCAAGGGAGCCCACCTGCCACCCACAAGATCAACGACCGAGATTCAATCTGTCCAGGAAGAACTTCCCCCTCTTTCACGCTGAACGGGTACTCTTTGTCCCGATGCACACGCGACATTCCCAAAGTCAACTCTTTGACCATACCCAGTCCCGAGGAAACAATGATCTGACCAGACCCAACACCAGATTCCTCCTCTCTCTTTGATGATCGTCTGCTGCATCTGATCCGAAGCGAACTCACCAATGATTTCAATGGGGTTCAAGTTCAACCTGTACGGCTCTTCCTTCGCATGGTGTTCATCTTGCCAGCCACCGCCGTTCGGCTACCACCGCACGCCTCGCGGTGTGTCCGCCATGTTCGCCGCCATGATGCTCGGTGGACTGTAAGTCACTCTCTTCTCTTCCATCTCAAAGCTCACCAACAAAAAGATGGCAAAGGAAAATCCAGTCTTCAAAACTGAATTGCATTTCATCAGGGCCTTGGGACTGCTTGCTCCGACCATGGTCGCGTTCGTCAAATCAAAAGCGTCCAAAATCTTCCGCAAACCCACCACGACAGCCAAGAGACACAAGACAAACAACCCCGAAGCCGCGACGAGCGGCGGCGATGCGCCGGCACCGGCCGGCGAGGAGTACGAGGTGTTCCTGAGCTTCAGGGGGCCCGACACTCGCGCCGGGTTCACCGATTGCCTCTACCACGACATGCTTGGGGCCGGAATCCGCGTCTACCGAGACGACGAGGAGCTCCGAGTCGGCAGGGAGATCGGCGGCGAGCTCATGCGGGCGCTCGACATGTCCAAGATCTACGTGCCCATCTTCTCCAGGGACTACGCGTCGAGCTCGTGGTGCCTCCGCGAGGTAGCGCACATGGTGGACTGCGCGGCAAGGTCGAAGGGGAATAAGGAGATCTTGCCGGTGTTCTTCGACGCGTCGCCTTCGGATGTGAAGCTCAGGACTAGACTGTACAGGAATGCCATGCCCAAGCACATGAAGAAGTTTGGGGCTGAGGAAGTGAAGAGGTGGGAGGATGCTCTTGTGGAAGTTGCTGAATTGAAGGGATGGGACCTCAAAGCGAGAGGGTAATTACTAATTTTCCAATTCTGTCCTTTTCTTAATTTTTCGCGTCATTCATTCACATTTTGAAGTCCTCAGTCTTTGCCATTTTCTGCGGTAGTAAGATTTCTGGGAGTTTCGACAGTTTGAACTGCAGGAAGAAGTTGGCAGTAATTGTACATTGTCTGATGTCTCAGTTGAATGCAAGTATAACATGTGGTGGGGATAGTCATTGATGTATAGACTCAAGAAATCTGGCAGATTCCCTTTTACTAGTCAACAACCAAGTTTCAAGATTAACGAGCTTGGATAATCTCTATTCTGTTCCTGACTTTGATCAGCCTTTCATCAGTAGTAAGCGGCGACTAGTAGGAGTAAACTGATGAGTTGATTAACTCTCTGTTTTGGTCATGCTTGTTCATTTACCAACTGCATCGGAAGTTCCATTAAAAAAATTGTCATTTGGCTAGTCTATAATGCAATTTCTAGCTACAGAGTAAAGTTCAAACAAAGACCAAACATAAAACATCAAGGGGTAAATCATAATAGACCATCATATCGAGAAGACATTTGCAATGAGATGAGATTGCATGCCTCCTCCTCTGTCATACATGTGGATTCCATAGATCTAGAACCTACAAATACTTGAGGCTGCGTACAAGTTCCTAGATATTCAGTACTTTTGCCTGTAAGTTCAAGTTCCACATGCGTACTCTGATGTTTTCAGGAGTGAAGTAACACTTGGTTTCTGTTTCTGAGCAATGCTTTCCTTTAGTAAGCCTCTCCTGTCGCCCCTCTTTTACCCTTCGCTGGATATTTTTTACTCTTTTTCTCCATCTTCTTTTCATCAATTCTTCTTTTTAAGTTTTCTTTCTGCTCTGGCTCAACTCAATTTTTATCACTTAAAACTTTGAATTATAGTTATTTATTCTATCCGGTTCAGTTTAGCTTGGAAATTATTTATGAAGCATGAAGAACTTTAAGCTTAAGTCATATTTTCTATTGATAGTATAAAAAGAAGTAAAAAATTGAGAAAGCATGAAGACGAATTCATATTGTTGAGAAAAAGGTATAAAACATTGGCATCTAGTTTGTAAAACTTTACCTTAATGTGCATGTTTCTTGAACTGACTGCTTGTTTGCGAATCATTTACGAGTATTTCTAAGTACTTTTGCTTCATCTTGGAAGATATGTTAATGTCTCTGTTTACTATTTTCTTTCAACTGAGGTAGTTCGTATATGTGGCAGGCATGGGGAAGCTATTAAGCTGATCATCCGAGAGGTTTTGGTTAAGTTGAAGATAAAACATAAGTATGTGACGAATCAGTTGGTTGGAGTGGATGATCATGTAGAAGACATAATAAAGCTGTTGCGTGTTGACTCTGAAGGTGTTCGTTTTGTTGGCATTCACGGGATGGGCGGTGTTGGAAAAACAACTCTTGCCAAGGTTGTCTTCAACCAGCTCTGTTCATACTTCGATGATTGCTGCTTTCTTGGAGATGTTCGAGAATCATCAGAAAAAGGGGGCCTAGTAAATTTGCAGAAACAGTTATATTCTGACATTCTCGACTCTAGATTCGTGGACAACATTCGTGACATTGACGATGGGATTAACCAGATCGGGACAAGATTTCGCAGCAAAAAGGTCCTCATAGTTTTGGATGATGTAAATAAAGAAGAACAACTAGAGAAGCTAGCGGGGGAACGAGATTGGTTTGGTTCAGGAAGTAGAATAATCATAACAACGAGGAATGAAATTACTTTAAAAGTCCTGGATGAGGTTTTGATTTACGAATTGAAGGAACTGAATTTTGATCAAGCTCTTAAGCTTTTCTGTATACATGCTTTTAAAAAAGACTCTCCACCATATCAATATGATACTCCTGCATCAGAAATAGTTGTCACAACTGGAGGGCTTCCTTTGGCTCTTGAGGTCATAGGCTCATTTTTATATCGCCAACCGGAAGAGATATGGAAAGAAACTGTGGAGAGGCTAGCAAGAATACCTCATAAGGATGTTCGACAGCAGTTGATGATCAGTTATGAAGCATTAGAAGATGAGGAAAAGCAGATTTTTCTTGACATTGCATGCTTTTTCATCAACGACACAAAAAAAACAAATGCAATTTACATGTGGGAAGCTTGCAACTTTTTCCCTGAGACTGGGATTCAAGTTCTTATGCAAATGTCTTTGGTAAAGATCATGGATGGTGGGCAAATTGTTCAGAGGGAATGCTTGCATGATCCTGGAGAGCGTAGCAGGGTGTGGGTCTGCGAGGAAGCCCTCGACATTGTAAGAACAAAACAGGTAAAAATATAATTCACTGTTTTCATGAATTGGGTATGTGTAGGAAAGAGTTCACATTCCAACTTAGAAGCTTCTTGGTTGTTTTACTGAAAAGAGAATCTGACTGTTTGTTAAGATCACGCTTGTTCATTTGTGTTTTTTGCAGAGAAAGAAAAAAGTTCAGGCACTCATATTAGTTGGAAGTCAATTTCAACCACTTGTAATTACACATGATGAACTTAGTAGGTTACCCAACTTAAGGTTCCTTGAATTAGAAGATGGAACCTTTGCCGGAGACTTTGGGGACAATTTTTCGAAGTTAAAATGGATTTCTTGGCATTCTCCGAAGCCACTAGATCTTGAGGTAACCAATCTATCTATAAAGAATTTGGTTGTTTTTGAGATCTTTTCCGGCAGCATCACAGATGACTGGAGTGGATGGAACCTAATCAAGGTATGATATGCATTTACTTTGATTTTGATTGGCATATAGTTTAATATTTACCATGTTCTTCTCTTGATGGTGAATCGTTTTTCGTAGATGGCAAAAACGTTGAAAGTTCTAAACCTCAGAGGTTGTGAAGGCATAACTAGAACACCGGACTTCTCTGGATGCTTGAGTCTAGAGAGGCTGAGTTTCTATAATTGCATAAACTTGATTGAAATCGACCGCTCCATTGGGAAGCTAAAGTGCCTGATTCACCTAAATCTTAAAGAGTGCATCTCTCTTAAATTTTTGCCCGAAGAAATCGGAAGGCTAATAAATCTAAAGCACTTTGCTTCCAGTGGATGTTTTCAGAAGCTCCCAGATTCATTTGGGAATTTGACTTCACTGAAGGAGTTGGATCTGTCAAACATACAAATTGAATGCCTTCCTGAGTCTATTGGTGATAAGAAGTTTCTATCTGTCCTTAATCTAAGGTACACGCAAATTAGGAAACTTCCGGAGACTATTGGGAAGCTTGTGAGACTTGAGTCTCTTTCTCTCTTTGGGTGCTTAAAGTTGGAAAAACTCCCTGACTCAATTGGGAAGCTGGAGTCTTTGCAAGAGTTGAATCTATCCAGTACTAAAATTGTTGAGTTGCCAGATTCAATTGGAAATCTGAGGAAGTTGAAAGTGATATTGATGGAAAATACTCCAATAAGGAAATTGCCCTGTACTATTGAAACGTTAAAGAATCTGGAAGAGCTACATGCTAGTGGATGTGAAGAATTAAGTGAAGTTCCGAGTGAACTTGGTGCATTGTCCTCTTTGAAAATCCTCAAACTATCAGATTCCCATATTTCTGGAGTGCCAACAACAATCAATCATATTCCCCACCTTGAAAGACTGGACTTGACAAGTTGTAATGAGGTTCAAGAATTGCCAGAGCTTCCAAAAAGTCTGATCTATCTGCATTTTCAATCATCGGCGTTGCGGACAGTTCCGGATCTCTCAAACTTGACTAATCTTGTCGATTTGCTCTTATCTGATGGCTCTGAAGATGTGCTTCAGGCTTCATCAGAACTCTTGCGAAATTCTAACTTAGGGTGGATTAGGAGGTTATCCAAACTGAAGAAGTTGGAATTGTCCCTTTCTAATATCCCTGCACCACCGACTGAGTTTGGTTCTCTTCCTCGTCTAAACGAGCTTATTTTATCTGGACTAGACCTGCAATCCATCACACAGCTTCCACCTTCCCTATCGGAGCTGCGACTTGTTAATTTCAACTCAACAATATCTTGGTCAATCTTTTCTAACTTGAAAAACTTGTCAAAGTTACGACTTTCTCAATCTCAGCTTCGTGAAATTGAACTCAGTAGACTTGAACAACTGAGAGCACTGACAGTGCGTAATTGTGAACTCCTTGAGAGGTTATTCATCCCGGGAAGCATAAAGAAGCTTAAAGAGTTGTGGGTATTAGAATGTCCGAAGCTAGTTGAGATTGAAGGTTTGGAGGCCCTGGAGTCCTTGGAAGAAATGCACGTACAGTATTGTGATTCCATCGAAAGGTTCGACGGGCTATCAAACTCAAAGTTGCTGAAGCTTTTGGATATATCAGACTGCCATGAGCTCCGTGCTGTTGAGGGCCTCAACAGATTAGAATCTTTGAACGCATTACTTGTTCTTGAGTGCAGCTCACTGGAGAAACTGATTATTCCATCAAGCTTAGAGAAGCTAAAACAGTTGGAGGTGTCAGGATGCCCGAAGCTGATTGAGATTCCTGGTCTTGGTGCATTGGAATCATTGGAAACTTTAGCCATCGAAAAGTGTCGATCCATTAGCCACCTATGTGATTTATCGAACTTGCAGATGTTGAAGTCATTGTTAATCGATGGATGCCATGAGCTACGAGCTATTGATGGGGTTGACGAGTTAGAATCGCTGCGTGAGTTTAATGTTTTCAATTGTCGGAAACTGGAAGCTCTGATGGATGTGTCAAACACGAAGATACCCCACGAATGCCTGATAACAATTAGGAAGTGTTGGAAATTACACAGGCGTGGTTATCCTAATGTTGAAGACCTTCTGTACAGGGATTACAAAGACATGATTATTGCGACAACAAACTCTCCGACGGGGTCACTCCCTTTAGAGACATCAGATGAGGTATGCACATTCTTCTTGCTAATTTCTCCCTAGGCAATCCAACTCCTCTATAATAACATAAGTAGTCTTGTCTTGACGACTGTAAGGTCTGACTTGTTTATTTATCTTTTAGGGAGAGGTTGAAACGGAAGATGAAGCAGAAGAATTGGAGGTGGATAGAGACAGCTCTGATGATAATAGCTCACCAATGATCATAGCTTCTTAACAGTTTGATACCAAGCTTTGTTCGGCCTCGAGTTCTCCGGATGAAGAGACTCCTGTTGTAAGCGATGTTGAAGAAGGGACCCAAATGGGCCAAATATGACCACAAGCTTTCGTGATCGCATCGGGGAGCTTCATCTTTAGTCTCTTCCTGCTCTAGAAAAAGAAGGAATTGAGGCACTGAGATCCTAAACTTCTCCAAATTATTCACTTAGGTTTCTTAAACTTTTCCTTTCTGTGCAATTGGATCCTTAAAGATGTTTTTTCGTTCGAGATCCTAACGTTAAAATAGAAACGGAAGTGCTGGCTTGGACTGGCTCATTCCCTCCACATCAATGTTGACTCAACAAGTTGGTGGTTATGCGTTCGTTAGAGGGAAGTACTGAAAAGAAGGGGAGGCTGCATGAGGTGGTGGTGGCGGCGCTGCCACTCGCCAGCGAGGGCCGCTGAGCCCTTGTTGGCTATTGCCAGCGTCAGGCGATGGCTGGTATAATTGGACAATATACTAGACTAGGTCGAGCAAATTAATTAGATACCATTGAATAAACGCAAATAAGGAAATGGATGACTACGGATTTGAATGGGAAATACTATTTAAGGCATGGCATTTCATAAACCTGGAAAAGATAGAAAAGTTGAATCAGAAGGGGCTTTGGTTTTTCTCTCTCTCATCGGAACTCGGTCCTCCATCCCAACGACCACATTAGGACGGTCAATACAGTCACCGATCCAATGGCAATTTGAATGGATACTTAAAATACAGAATTTCTAGTACGAAAATTGCTCTCCTCTCTCCAGTCACGCGTCATAAAATCTCAATTTCCGGTTATCTCGATTGGGGATGATTGGCATACAATTGGCATTCAAGCTCATCACTGCACCCAATGTCAACCATAAATGTCACATTTGGGTACTCTGCCTGTACTTCGACACAACAAATGCACGGTATGTTTATTAGGTGTGAAGCGGTTTGGTTTGTTTTGATTGACAGGAATCATCATCTCCAACATGGTCGTCATCGTCTGAAATCAATTACAAAGTGTTCTTGAGTTTCAGAGGTGCGGACACTCGCAAAACATTCACTGATCACCTTCACAGCAGATGGTAGACGCAGGGATCCAGGTCTTCAGAGACGAAGAAGAGCTTAGTGTCGGAGAAGAGATCAAGCCGCAGATAAAAGAAGCGATCAAGGGGTCATGGATCTCGATAGCCGTCTTCTCCAAGGACTATATGCTTCGAGTAAAAGTTGCCTCACCGAGGTGGTACGAATGTGGCAGTACAGAGAATCTAATGGACATACTATTATCCCGATTTTCTATGATGTTGCTCCATTCGATGTAAAACGACAAGCTGGGGATAGTGGAAGGTCCTTCGATCGACATGTGAAAGACGGAGTCAACGCAGATACCATCAAAACATGGAAGAATGCTCCTCGACAGATCAGGGCACTGATCGGGAGAACATACATGGAGGGTAATTCTTTTACTTCTGATGTCTACTTTCTTTCCTAGATAAATAGGGGAAAAAAGGAGGTATAGGATGGCAGCTCCCGGACTAGTGGAAGGAAAAAAACAAAAAATTCAAACAATATTAGAGTATTACTAAAAATGATTCACATCAACGCCGGCTGGTCAGCCCACTTGAGTTCCTCTTCTACTTTCATGTATTCTCACTTTGTTGGCATCCTGTGCTTCGTCACTTATGTTTGCAGGCTTGAGTCCCATCTCGTAAAAAGAGTTCTCAGACGGGTCTAGCAGTTGTTGAAGAAGGATGACCAACATGTGACCAACAAGCTAGTCGGAATCGATCTTCATGTTCAAGAGGTGATGAGACAGCTCGGTGTTGTCTACACCGATGGACAAGAGACCCAAGTATGTGGAAAAGACATGCGTGTCGTTGGAATATGGGGCATGCAGGGTGTCGGGAAGACTACACTTGCGAAGGATGTCTAAAACAAGATGCATGCGTTGTTCAATGAATGCAGCTTCCTTGAAGATATTAAATCGAGCAGAGTCGTGCCTTTGCAAGAAATGTTGATTGCTTCCCTTCGAAAAAGAAAGCACGAAGCACTTAATTCTTATGGTGATGGAATTAACAAAATGGAAAGCCTATTTAGGAATCTGCATGTTGTCATTGTGCTTGATAATGTGCGTAATGGCGAACAAATCAAAGCATTAGTTGGGAACCTTACTTGGTTTGGTCCTGGAAATAGAATCATTGCGACCACCAGCTTAAGAAATGTTCTCAACGGTTTCGAGGATGGAGCAGTCGAAGAATACAAGGTTGGACTAATGAGACATCACCCCCATGTTCTTCAACTCTTCCGGAAGCATGCTTTTCAAGGGGATGCTGCCAAAGATGTCACTGAGTATGACTCCTTGTCCATGGACATCGCCAAAGCCACTGGACTGCATTCTGAGGCTATTATAGTTCAGGCTTCATCTTTAAGACAGAAGAGGAACGACATAGAAACGTGGAGAGGTACCTTGAAATTTCTAACAAGACTCCCACCAGAATGTGTTAAACATCTCTTCGATGCTGGTTACAAATCTTTACACCATTAAACATCTCTTCGATGCTGGTTACAATGAACTAAGGATGGACAACCTGATACGAGACCTTGGCAGGGAAATCATCGCAAGTAAAGCTCACCGTTAGCGCTGCAGGTTTTGGAATCACAGCGAAGCACCCTCCATTCTAAAATATCCTCGGGTAAGTTTTTCAAAGCCTCAAGGAATTTCTTTTAAGAGGGTTACAACATAAACTTAAACCTTCCACTGATTCTGTTTACTCATATGGTTTTTCCCAATCGCGACTTGTCAGGGTACTGAAAGTGTCCAAGGCATTTATCTCTCACTTGAAGAGGGTTCCCGTGACTCTTTCACACTTGAACAACTTCAACAAATGTCGAGTTTGGGGTACCTCAGACTGGACCAGGCCAACATTAAGGAAGACACTGAGAGTCTTCCTCCAAATTTGAGGTGCTTGCTTGGCAAGTGCGTGGTGTCACTGAGCTACGTGTTATGCATTTGGAGAGGTTAGTCATTCTCGACCTGTCTTGGAGTCCGGTCACCAAGAATTCGATACTCCAGGAGCCAAGCATGGAAGTATGTCCAATATTTGCTTGTCAAATCTCGCGTAAAGATGATTGGTATAACCTGAGTAAAGTTTGATGTCATCTTTTTTGCATTGCAGATGAAGGAATTAAAAGTCTGGAACCTAGAAGGATGTTTCCGATTATGTACGCTGATAACTCAAATTGAGCCATTCATCAGAAATTCGAATAAGTTAAGTTGCTTAAATTTGAAAGGCTGCACCCGAGTCAAGAAGCTGCCAAAGAACGGTGCTACATGGAATCTCTGAGGGAACTTGTGATTGATGGAACTGCCATCCAAGGAATTCATTGCCAGAGTGGGTTTTTGAAGAATCTGGAGACACTTAGCGCTTGCGACTGTAAGCTTTTGGAAGATGTATCCACAATCAGCCACTTGAGGAATCCCTCAAGTCTCGCTCTGGATGATGCTGATATTGATGGCCTTCCAGATAGTTTTGAATTTCCTCAGACATTTAAGACACTTTCTTTAAGGGAATGTCACAAGTTGGCTAAACTTCCACCGTCCATCGGGAAGCTGAAGGTGCTGGAGGTGTTGGAACTTTCGGTCACCGGAATCAAAGAAATGTCACGGTCGGTCAAGCTCTTGAGAAATTTGAAGAAGCTGAAGATGGAACGCACTTGCCTACAAAAGTCTCCTCAAGATGTTGTGAACTTAAAGAAACTGGAAGAGAGAGATTTCTCTGGCTGCAGAAGTTTGGGGGGCCAAGTCCCTTGTGATATTTTAGGATTATCCTCTCTGAGAATTCTGAAATTATCGTTCTCTGATGTGGCCAGTCTGCCCCCGAGCATTTGCCGTCTCCCTCACCTCCAAATCCTTGACATACTTAAATGCAACCGACTTCACGCTCTACCAAAGTTGCCCTCCAATTTATACAGCCTCCGATGGGGATCCACAAAAATGGCAGTCCCCAACTTGTCATACCTGGCAAGTCTAGAAGATCTGCTCTTGACGGATGGTGAGCAGCCAAAAGCCGGATGGCGCATGATGTTACCGAATCTAAAGACCCCAAACATCAGGTAGATCGCGACATTACCAAGCCTAGAGACCTTGCAGTTGTCCCTTTCAAAGGTCACCAATCTCCCTCGGAATTTTAGTGCCCTGACTCGGTCCGCGAACTCTCTTTATCCCAGACGAAGAAGCTAGACCCCACACAACTTCCCTTGAACTCAAGCTTGTCGACTCTGCGTCCCAAACACTGCCAGATTCAAAGGCCCGAGTTCTCTAGTCTGAAGTATCTGTCGGAACTAGAACTGGACGACTGCAATTTAGCAGAGATCGATGGCCTCGAAGATTTAAAGCTCTTAGAAGTCCTGAAAATTTGCCACTGTAGGAGGATAACAAACCGTAGTGGGCTCCAAGGAATGGGACGTCTCCGGAAGGTGCAAGTTCACTCTTCTCCTCTAGTCGTTCTACCAGAGCTATCCGAATGTGTCAAAATGGACAGATGCAATGCGGCTGCACGACTGTATCTTGCATTCTTCTTGGCCAGTGGACGGATAGTCTCCATCCTGCACAAACTATGATCATACTTTGGAGTCTTCGGCAGGACATCTCCCTCAGAAGAAGCTGGAGGGCGGCCTCTCTAAGGTAGATTGCTCGGATTCTGTTTAGAATTCTCTTTCAACCTGAACGAAACATACTTGGATTTTTCCTTTTCCATGAATTCCTTAAATGTTATATTGCATTGGATCTGCGCAGGGCCACAAAGGGCACCCGAGGCAAGCTCTTCTCGTCCTGCTATTGCTAATGGCATCATGGACCTGATGCGGCATCCATGGGCAACGTTGTGGGAACTCCGTGACCCAACAAGGGCCTACACTTTCGTCGGCTCTGCTGGGGAGATTTGTCTTCAACACGGCTTTCGGTTTTGCCTTTTCATTCGTTTCAGTTGATCAAGTCATCGAGTTCCTGAATCTCCAGGAGTTAGATTACAGGATGTGATGCGAAATGAATGTGACGGAGATCAAATTAGAAGGAATTTACAAGAGAGCACGCCCGTGATTGCGATGTTGTGTGTGTGTGTGTGTGTGTGTGTGTGAGAGAGAGAGAGAGAGAGAGAGAGAGAGATGCGTCTTTGAATTGATCTGCTGCTCAGAAAAGGATACTGTTCGTGCATCTTTAGATAGAAATCCTGGTTAACGGAATCGATGCTTACATCCATCTATAAGTCCATAGATAATAAGAAATACTTGTAGAATGGAGCTTTGTGATTGAACCACATCCTGGCAAAGCTCCATGCTCTTTAATTTCCCTTTATTTTGCTCTTTTATTTTTTGTCAGAAAATGGAATATTTCGTTAAACTAGGGAAAGATAGTCAGCCATGATCAGTGGGCTTCGGTACATACAAGTTCTCAAAGGGCCAGGCGTCGAGAACATCCGCAACATCGGTCACTTCGACAACATCCCCATCATCTCCATCCTCTCCACCCTCTACCTCCCTCTCGCTCGGTGGTTCACCTCCCGCCCCAACCCTCCTGTGGCCATCCTCTCTGACTTCTTCATCGGCTGGATCTTCGACTTGGCCAAGCTTGGCATCCACCGGTTGTTGTTGACACCTGATCTTTAATCATTTTTTCTATTGCTAAAGTAATAAAAAATCCATAAAAATTCATAAAATTGAAAAATCAACTTTGGGGACCTTAACCAAGCCTAGGGAACCAATTTTGACCAAAAAAACGATTTTTCATATTTTCAGTATTTTTACGTATTTTTTATTTATTTATTTTCAAAAATTAATAGAAAATCCATAAAAATTCATAAAATTGAAAAATCAACTTTGGGAACCTTAGCCAAGCCTAGGGAACGAATTTTGACCAAAAAATAATTTTTCATATTATATATATTTTAATTTTTTTAAAAAAATACAAAAATATTTGAAAATTTTGAAAAAATAACATTTGAGGCCAAAGAATACACAAAGATAGTTAATATTTTTATTTTAAATCTATTTTCATATTGGCCATCGCAAATTCAGAAAAATCCAATTCGAGTCACGTGTTCCTTCACGAGTATAATCTCGAATCGGGCCTAAAAAAATTTAATTTGAGTCAACTTATTTTTAACTTTCACTTTTTATGAGTTGTGACATTGTCTTCTAATATTTTAAATTTTCATCTTGGCCCAATTATACCCAGAATGAATTAATTTTGCAAAAGGGCTTTAATTAAATTATGCATTATTTTCAGCTACAAGAAATGAGCTTAAATTTGACATGTGGTAAATTTTGGTGTGTCAAAAATTATGAGGAGATTTGGACTTAAAGAAATATATTTTTTCAGGGACTGAATTGTAAATACTTAAAATTCAAGGACTAAAGTGCAAATACCTAACTCTTGAAGGATTATTTTACAAATAATAAAAAGAAAAGTTAGTGGATAAATTAGAATAGAGAAGGGAAGATGAATAAGAGGAGATGAAGAAGAGAAGTTGGAGAAGAATGGATGGAGAAAATAAGATAATAATAGAGAAGGGAAGATGGAGATGAAGAAGAGTTAGTAGAGAAATTAGAATGGAAGATAAGAATAGAGAAGGGAAGATGGAGATTAAGAAGAGTTAGTGGAGAAATTAGAATGGGAGATAAATATGGAGAAGGGAAGATGAAGATGAAGAAGAGTTAGTGGAGAGATTAGAATGTGAGATAGAGATTGAGAATGGAAGATGAAAATGAAGAAGAGTTAGTGGAGAAATTAGAATGGGAGATAGAGTTAGTGGAAAAATTAGAATGGGAGATAGATGAGTAGGTTATAAAAGGAGAAATAAGTGAGCTTGAAAAAGGATTCTTGAGAGAGAAAATTTGAAGTGTTAGGGGAGGATTTTTTTTGGAGAGAAAATTTTGGATGTTTGAGAGAGTTTTGGGAGATTGAAGAAAAATTTGAGAGAAAGAAAATACCAAAAGAGAGAGAATTTTGAAGATGATGGGAGTTCAAAGCTAGGGATTATCATCACAAATTCCTTCATCGATCAATATAAATCAAGAGTTCATCATCGTCAACGAGCAAGCAAATTCGAGCTAAGTGTTTTTATTTATTCATTTGTTTATGGTTTTACTTGCAAATTAGCACAAATTGTATACACTTTCTCCATCTCCTCTTTTTTTTTTCCATATTTTATGTCAGGAGAAGGATATCTCTACGTCAACAGCAAAAATCTCGTAGATATGCAAAAATCGGCCGAGACAAGCTCCTAAGCTGTCCACCGATTTCTCAACTGATCTGTGACTAAAAGTCCCTCTTAATTCAAAAGAAACTCTCTATATTGGGAACATAGAGAGCGAAAATCAATTATAGAAATCCCTCCCAAAAAAATGGGAGATAAGTACTCTTTCCACTCTTCTGGTTTTAGGTGCAGATTAGCACATATTTTGTATACTGACATTTCACTCTATTTTATGTCAGGAAGTCGCAGCTTTATATCAATGGTCAATCCTATGGAAGCACAAAATCGGCTTGGAGGAGTCCTCAAGCGCGCACAAATTTCAAATTGTTGAATCAATTCGTTGTATTTTATTTTAAAGAATTCATACCCCAGAATGGAGAGGACAAAGTCCATCCGCAATTTAAATACCTGCACCATAAATCCCAAAGAGAAGAGCCAAGCCAATGCTTAGCCTCCCATTGGAGGTTTTTACTTACAGTAGTTAAATACCTGCAACTTAAATACCTGTACCTTAAATCCCAAAGGGAAGAGCCAAGCCAATGCTTAGCCTCCCATTGGAGGTTTTTACTTACAGTAGTTAAATACCTGCAACTTAAATACCTATACCTTAAATCCCAAAGGGAAGAGCCAAGCCAATGCTTAGCCTCCCATTGGAGGTTTTTACTTACAGTAGTTAAATACTTGCAACTTAAATACATGTACCTTAAATCCCAAAGGGAAGAGCCAAGCCAATGCTTAGCCTCCCATTGGAGGTTTTTACTTACAGTAGTTAAATACCTGCAACTTAAGTACATGTACCTTAAATCCCAAAGGGAAGAGCCAAGCCAATGCTTAGCCTCCCATTGGAGGTTTTTACTTACAGTAGTTTAAATACTTGCAACTTAAATACCTGTACCTTAAATCCCAAAGGGAAGAGCCAAGCCAATGCTAGGCCTCCCATTGGAGGTGTTTATTCACTGTCATGTACTTCCTATAATTTAATTTTTGAATCATCAGACCCAAAAGATAAGTAGGTTGTAATACTGCACAGAAGTCGTTAACACACTCCTTCTTTCGGCTTGAGGGAATCTTTAACACTTAAAAAAATATAACAAATAAAAATATATACCATCCATGCATCCTATTTAAAAAGTGAAAACACAAAAGAGAATACCCTACTATAGCCTTAGGAATAAACCAAGCCTGAGTTGCCGAATTAGGATATCCATGAAATTAAGGTACCGAAAGGGCATTAGTTTTAATTAACTAGTGTAACCAAGTCCCCGAGCTCCTAATCTCTGGTTCGCAGGAATAAATTAGTTCTCCCGCTAATTTATTTAGGTTTCTAATCGACCTACCAAGAACGATTAGTGGCGACTCCAAATTTTAAAATCATTTAAACAAAAACCAAAGTTGCGATTCGGTAGGGCTTGGGAGGGTCCGCGTTAGGTTAGTCAAATCTAATTAACCTAATAATCCGTTAACACCTTTTAAAATTAAAAATTTTTTTAGAGGGTCGCGACAGACTGGCGACTCCGCTGGGGACAGAGATTTTTAAATTTTCGAAAAAAGATACCAATTGGAATACTTAAATTTTTTCGAAATTTTAAGAGTCTTAGTGGACTTAGGCCAATGAAAATTTCATGCATATCTCGCTTCTGGCGATATTGTTTGGGACTCATTCTATAGGTGTTATATGTTTTTGCAGGATGGGAGTTATAAGGGGCGGAGTGTTTGGCTAACCCCTTTGTTTTGCAGGCTCGGTGTTGGGTTTATTTGTTTAATTTCGCACATTTTTAGAAGCGCTGTTTTGATATCAATTGTTGTGCATGTCTTGCATACTCTGAGGTTCATGACACCTGCACACACAAGCGTCTAAACCCAAGTCGCGAAATTCTTCCTAGAAAACCATAGATAGGGATCGAATATGCAAAGCTCTTGCGTCGATTGCGCTCGGGTTGACCATATTTTATTCCGCTCATTATCTGAATTGACAATTCTTCCCATTGTGATTTGATTGCGCGGAGGGTAAGTTTGTCAATTCAGATAGTGGGAGCCTTTTTAGGTCCATACCTTGTCTCTCCTTCTTTTATTTTCTAGAGTCCACTTCTCACTTGAGTCATGCGCATGACTATGTGATTTGCATTTCTCCAAGGTAAAAGTAAGTTCTCTAATTTTATCTTGTATTTATTTTCGGTCGGTCCATGCTAGGTGTTAGTCAGTTATTGAGCTTGATATTACGACCATTCTTTTTAAGAGAAAATAAAAATTAAATTTGTACCTCATTTCTTTTAAAAAAATTTTTTTGAAAAAATGATGTAAAAAAATCCCTTCATGGGAATTTTATTAACCAATAAGGGATCTTTGTCATATTTTTATTGCTTCAATAAAAATGAAATTTTCCTGAAAAAATTTTCCTCTGAAAATTTCAATAAAAAGAAAAATTCCTTAAAAAAAAACTCTAGTAGACATCAAGTGATTTTATCACATTTTTCAAATTATAAAAATTTGCAAGAAAATTCTTCTCGAGAAATTCGCTCATGTTTTTCTAAGAAAATTTTCTCTAAATAAAATTAGACTAATTGACCAATAAGAGATTTTTGTCATGTTTTTTTTTCTCTCCAATAAAAATGAAATTTTTCCGACAAATTTTCCTCTGAAAATTTATTTCGATAAAAAGAAAAATTCCTTTAAAAAAAAACATCAAGTGATTTTATCACATTCTTTCAAATTATAAAAACTTGCAACAAAAATTCTTTTCGAGAAATTCGCTCATGTTTTTCTAAGAAAATTTTCTCTAAATAAAATTAGACTAATGTCTCGGGGGAATTTTGTTAACCAATAAAGGATTTCTGTCAGGTCTTTCCTGCTTCAATAAAAATAAAATTTTCCTGACAAATTTACCTCTGAAAATTTATTTTGATAAAAAGGAAATTCCTTCAAAAATTTTAGTAAACGTCAAGAGACTTTGTCACATTCCTTTAAAAAAATAAAAAAAAGAAGAAGAATAATAAATCTGAAAAAAATTCTGTATCAGAAATTAACCCATTTCTTCCTAAGGAAAATTTTTTTTCTTCTGATTTCTCTATAAAATAGAAAAAATCAAATTGGACTAATATAGGAGTCATGGATCGACATTTCTTGTGTCGCATACTAATTATATCCTTTTCTTTTGCAGGGAGATCCTAGATACCCCAGACGGGTGTAAAAATTAAGTTCAATAATATATCAAGAATCATCTTCAGAAATACCAAAAGACGAAAAACACCGAGGCTTCAACCGTTAATTCTGGGGGGCAAACGAACATTGTCCATCTTTGACAAACAAAGTTGTGTCAATCCGTAAACTTGTATGGGCAGTGTATTCTGATATGACGGTGGATTTATACTGATTAAACATGGGGGCATATTTAATGTATTGCAGAGGATCTCGCGTCTTTTGAAAAACAATATGGATTATATAATCAGAACCCATGAAACAAATACCTTTACCTGATCAAATCAACCAGAGACCGGTCTTAAAATTTCCTCTTATCCGAAACATGCGGAGGGCTCTAGAGGACCGAGGTTCTATTAATGAACGTGGCCCACAGGAATTTCTCCCGACGCTACAGGCGACCGACACGAGCAAGTGGACGCCGAAAGAAACAAAATATGGATAAAAGTGGGCACACAACAGGTGGCCGGATTTACTACCAGCGCACTGATCGAGTTGTCATAACGTTATTGTTCGTGATCTCAAGATGGATAGTGGGGCCACCGCCGAACCCATCATCAATGTTCTCGATATCATCGTCTGGAGCAATTAAACAAGAACATCAAGAAGAACATTAAGCTTCGACATCTTCGGTACCTCAAATCGTTCTGTTATGCTATGCGGAAGAAACGATAGCAGGAAAATTAAAAAAAAAAAACAAAACAAAACACGTGAAGCTTTTCTTTCATTCCATTCATCAAAGAGTATTACAACAACTCACTGGGGAGGAAAGGTAAAGCCAAACTGGGCCCTGATGACCATTACGAAAGAGCTCAACTGACTCTCCAAACAGTTGATGCTCTGGATGCACCGGGCGCTCTCGGGATCAAGCTCCGCGAGCCTAAAGAAGAGGCGATCGCACTTCTCTTTAACCTGGGCCATAGTGGCATCGTAATGCTCAACGGCAAACTCCAGGTCCGGAACCGCTGCCCTCTCGAAAGCAATGTCTGCCGTAATGTCATCAAGTCTCTCCTGCAGCCAACCACATTTACACCTCATCACAATATTGCCTGGCTCCTGTTCGGCGTAAGTTCGGACCAAGGCCAGACGGTCCACCAACTTTCCCCTCTCACGAACCAGCCACGAAAGTTGATCGTTGGCAAACTTGAGGGCCTTTTTGTGATTATCAGCCACAAACGTAACTGTTGCCAGACGCTCGTGCCGGTCTCGGTAACGGGCTTTCACGACGGCGGTCACAAGGACCGTCTCATAAGCACGGTTATAGGCAGCCAGAAAATTGATGAAGAGGGTCGAGAAGTTCTGGTACTCCTTCCCTAGCTGGGTACCCTCAACAGAAGCAGCGTCCACGGTCCTAAATAAACCGAGGATTTCAGCCTCAACGGTAGAGTTTTTGGCTATATGAGCGTAACCTTTACCAAGAAGATTGTAGAGTCTCTCCCACCCAGCTAGGACTTCGGCGGATAAGGTATGGTTAGGAGAATTGGCCATTTTTGAAAGCAGAATACGAAAGAAATGGGGAGAGAGGTGAGGCAGATAAGCGGAATGCGAAGATGGTAATCTGCTTTGAAGTAAATATTGATTTCATAGTGACGGTATCAACCAGTCAAGATTTCTCTTATCTACCATTCTCTATTGGCACCACCCTCGTTGGCTCGAATTCCCATCAGATGGCGACTGCGAGCTAAGCGAGTCCGAAATCTCCGCAGAAAGTTTGACGAGACACCACCACTTTGAAAAAGAAGACGGAAAGATGAGCTGAGTGGAAGACACGGCAAACGTTAGCGAAAAGGAGATACGACTTGTCTTCATTGGAGGACCCGCCAGTAAATCGACGGTGGAGATCTTGACAGGGGCCTTCTATCACGAAAAGAAAAAAGAAGACAAACTGAGCGAGAAACAAGGATTTCCCCTTTGATCAAAAGCTGAATATTAGATTTTCTCCCTCGGAAAATCTAATAGCGCTGCCCGTGAAGAGGGAAGTCGTTGCTATTGCCAGAGAGAGAACTTGTCCCCATTTGATAGTCAGAGTTCATTCGCAAGAACTCGCAGGAGAAAGATAGAGAGGAAGGAGTTCTCGTGGGAGAGGAATTCAAAACCTTCACCATCAAAGCATCGGCTTTCAAAGCCTGTTACGAGAAGGCATCAACGATCTCGTGATCCTTCAAGTCCGAGAAGACATCCCGAGGCGGTCTCGAATCGGCAGTCCTAGATCCAGAAATATGTCGAGTATTAGGGGAACGGGCGCATGTTCAACCCTGGTCAAAGCTGATGAACTTCCTTACCCTGAGGGTCTACTGGTCATGGCCATTGACGGTAATCCAGTCTCTCTGTCAATCCTTGTTACCGTATTAAGAAAATGCCGGTATAAGGTTGTAGCTCAAGCAAAGGCGACAGAGGCCTTAGAGATATTAAGGAGGAGTAGTGACCAGTTTGATATCGTCCTCACCGCCATGGTAGGGATTGACATGGATGTTTTCACTCTCTTGGAAGTCATCAATTCTAAATTAAACATGCCAGTCCTCGTAATATCGGCAAGCGATGATCAGCAAGCCCTAATGAAGGCTGTCTTAAATGGGGCCCAAGACGTCGTAACGAAACCAGTTAGAGTTCAGATGCTTCAAAACATATGGCAGCACGTGGTAAGGAAGCAATTGCACGACCATGAGAACAAGCATCAAGCCTTCAATTTTGTTCCAAGCAACTGGAGAAAGAAGATGAGTTGGTCTCCCGAGCTGCATCGTATGTTTGTTAATGCAATTCAGCAGCTAGGAATAGATTCGGCACGGCCGCATCATATACTGGAAATTATGAAGGTAGAGGGACTCACTAAAGCAAATGTTTCGAGTCATCTTCAGAAGTACAGAAAAAGGGTGAGAGAACACAATGCAGCTCAGAATCAAGAAAACCAAGGCGGGACTGATCCAAGCCTGAACGTCAAGTCTCCTCGCCACCATAAGTTCCCCAGGTTAGCATGGGGCGAGCCACTTCCCATCATCAACCAAGCTAGTAGCCATGCCATCAATCCCCCAGGCGTTAATCAAAGTATCCCCCAGAATCACCCTAATGCTCTTCAAGAGTATAGACCGCAGGAGCAATGTATTCAGATTCCTTGGTTTGAGCACCAACCTGTGGCTAGAACTCATCCCATGATCAGCGCGCCTGCGCAGCCAGAGAATCAGACAAGAAGTTATCCTGAGCACTTCCACTTCTCTAATCTTCGAATGGAAGGAGTTTTTGGCAGCAGGACAGTTGGTGATCCCCACACTTTCTCGAGTAATGATGAAGGCTCCAGCATGAGAAGTCAAATTGCTCATGACGAGGACAGAATGAGAAATCTACCGCCAGCATTTGCCAACAACAATGCCCAATTCGAGCATCAGTTGCTGGAAGGTTCAAGAGGTTACCCAAATGATGAGCTTACTGCCCTGGTCAACCAGTTTAGGGTTGACAGACGTCCCAAGCCGCGATCAGGAGCCAGTGAGTAGGGACTCTCAAACATCGGTTATCCACACCCGAACCAACACGAGACTAGCTGATTATCGAAGAGCCACAGGAGAGGCAGAACTGACCTTGAATAAGTGCACCTTTCATTTCATGCTTAATTCCCCTGCGTATGATATTTTCCAGCTTTCTAGGTGTCTCGATTTAATTCAAGGACAAGGGGGCAATTTATTTATCCCGTCGAATGTGTGAATCCCTTTTTATGCTAGATTTAGGGCGGATCAATTTGTGGCAACGTCGCTGACTGCCATAATGAGAAATGTTGAATGGCCTCACGTAGGGAAATTTCAAGTGAAAAGCCCAGGCGAGCTCGAAGACGGGTAACTGTGTGTCGTTCCAATTTACCCTCAATCGTTGCAAAATGCTAAATTGGATTTGTTCCATTCTCACCTAGGGGATTGCAAAGTGCCTCAAGAGTGTCGCAAAATGAAATGACCCAATGGAATGCGATAGGACTCATTCGCCTTCAAGGTAACCTTCAAATTAAAGGAGCCCTCCGGTCCACGGACCCAATGGCATGGAAAATGATGATGGTCCAAGGCAACCCGAAAGAAAACAAGGCCCAACTAAGCAAAGCACATATGTGGCAAGCTCAAAGTGAAGGGCAACTCGGGACATACAATTCAATCCAATCCAAATGAAGGAACTTCCTCAATTCAAATTCAATGGAAGTATACACAAGGGTAAAACAGTATCGTTCCAATTTTTCTAGAATATGAAGAACATATACTGCCGCATTCTCTTTTATTTTTGCAGGGGAAGTCTCTACTGGCCAAATTTTCTAGTCTACCATTCCCTATCAGTATCACCTCCGATACTCGTCTCCAATCTCGAGCCAAGCAAATCCGACGTCTCTACGGAAAAGTTGGACGAGACGCCACTACTTTGAAAAAGAAAGGATAAAAAATAAGCTGAGTGGGAGACAAAGACATTTTCAGCAGAAAAGAGATACGACTCGTCTTTATTGAAGAACTCGCCAGCAAATTGACGGTGGAGACAGCAACAAGGGGCCCCCTTCCACGGAAAGATGGAAGGAGACGAGCTGGGCGAGAGATACGATGAAAAGAAAATCGAGAAAGCCAGAACACTCGAGAGAGGCAATACAGTTGCTAAACCCACGTCTAATTTTAAAGGAGGCATCTTCTTGATAATTCTCATTCGTGCTCGAAAGAGAGACTCTTAAAGCATACGCAGTCTCCCAGAAAAATCCAGAGAGTGAAAATACAAGAAGAGATATCAAACTTTGAGAAATCGTTAACCAAATCGAAGATGTCTCAACCCAACACACTTGAAAGTTATCGTTACTTGCTGAATATGGGAGAGGAAGAGTTCGAAGCCATATTTGGGATCGAGCCTATGGAGCCCGGCCCTTCCACCGACGACGTCCAAGAGCCCGGTAAGGACAATGACAACAACGGTAAAGGTCAAAAGAAGCGTTACCGTCGCCATACTGAGGAGCAAGTACGAAAGCTTGAAGCTTTCTTCAGAACGTGCCCTATGCCAGACGGCAAACAAAAAATGGAACTGAGTCAAGAGCTAGGCCTTGAACCTTCGCAAATCAAGTTCTGGTTTCAAAATAGACGAACCCGAATGAAGACTCGTCATGAGCACAACGAAGCCGAGTTTCTAAGAGTTGAAAATGAAAACCTCCGAGCGGAAAACAAGATGTATAAAGAGACTTTTGACTCCGCCACCTGCCCCAACTGCAATAGCCTCCTCCTCACCCTCGATGAAATGTATGATCTGAGGATCGAAAATGCACGTTTAAGAGGTGAGTTAGACCAATTTATAACAGGATCGAGTTCTGTTGGAGCAGGGTACAAAAGGACCAATGATACTGGATCAGTATCAATACCTCCCGAGGAAGAAGGGACAGATCACCACCAAGCGGACATTGACGATGATCTTTTCGCCATAATCAACCAGTTTGATATCGGTAAAGCATCGGGACTGTGATGCACTTGTTCAGCCAGTGACCACCAGACCTTCTATATGGCCGATGCATACCTAATTTGGGATGAAGCCAGCTGATCATGGGAGAGCCTGTAGAGGAAGCAGAACTGATCCTGAATGAGTGAATGTGTTTTATTTCCTTGCGTGATATGTTTTTCTGCTTTTGTGAATGTGTAAAAGCAAGGAGTAATAATCCGACTTCCCCCTATTAAATGCTCGAATCCGCCACCTCACCAACCTCGCGACGAATTGATGGCGAGTAAAAATCTGGATAAACCTGAAGGGTAACTCCGTATCGTTTCAATTTACCCTCAGTTGCTCCAAGTTTTAAAATTAAGCCCCTTCTATTCTCAGGAAATTGCAAATCGACCCGAGAACGCAATCATATCCGAATACAAGTTGAACAAAATTTGGGGGCAAATCGACTCATGGGCATTACCACGGGATGGACAGCTTCGGACAGAGGAAAGTACAAGCGAAAGACGCGAACAATCTCAGAAATTGGTAATTCTGTATCGTTCTAATGTGCACATAATCATCTCAAGTCTTGAATTGTCTTATTCCATTCTTAACAGGGATTGCAAATTACCTCGAGAAATACCGTAACATGGCATAAGGTGATACAACAAGGCTGCTTTATCCCCAAAGATTAACCTTTGAAAGGATAGCCCCATGGACACCTATGGTCCAATGGACCGAATGGTATGGGGGATGACAGTAGGTCCGAAATATCCCGAGTTCGATCCCCGAGGGTGGGGAATGTTGTATGTATTATAAATAAATGAAACAACTTTTTGTGCATTTCTTTTTGCAAGCAGGAATACTTGACGAGTAATACCGAAGTCAATATTTTGCTACATTCTCGGCTTAATGGTGAAGCATCCAACAAAAGTCGAAGAAAACTCAATCCAGCAAAATTGGTAAAAGACTTGTCCAAGGCATTCAAGATGAAGGGTAAATCAGTATCATTTCCAATTTATCCCTTTTAATACTAGTTGACATGTCTCCTTTTCTTTTCACAGGAAATATTTATACTAACATTTAACATGTTGAAGGAGACAAATCCAAAAGAAAAGTATGATCACCTGACAAGATCTATTCTGGTGAAAAATGGGGCAAATTGATCGCAAGCTCTGAAACGAAAAAGCAAATATGTCTTCCTTATCTCGTTTGGTTTCAAGAATAATTTCTCTGCTTCTTGCAGGGGCATTAAACAAACCAAAATGCTCCATCGCCCATATGCTTCATCGCGCAGGGGTAAAGTTTGAGACAAACCACCCCTCGACATAAGGAGTAGGCTTCCTAATTTGTTCGGTCCGCCCACATACCAGGGGCAATTTAAATTCGCCCATATTTGCACATTATATAAACACACGTGATGCTAAAAAATTGTCACATCTGCATTGTGCTTACACAGTTCATGAATTATGTATGACTATTCCGTGTGTTTAACTTACCAACTCCAACTTAGAGCATAAACTGCACAGGAGATATCAAATGTGCAGAATGGGGCATGACAGGATGAGGAAAGGCAAACCATTTCCACATAGGTCTAACATTTTGATCTACAGATAAACAGCCTTTCTCCAGAGTGAGAAAAAGCCATTTCGGAATGAAGTCCCCCATTCAGATTACATTCGAGGTGTTCATACTATAAGAACCTCCTTAAAAAGAAGTGGTAATGCAATACATGATCTATATGTTGATCGATTGCATCATGAGTTATTACATAGACTGCCTTTAATCATGGCAAACTTAGCTGAACAATTTTGTATGAACCAATGAACGCATTGATGAAAATGCTTGCACATGTTAGCTCTGACATTGCCCGACAGGCAACACATTCCCGGTGTTTGAGTTACCTTCCAAAGTCTTGAAATTCATTCGGCGATTATTGAATGAACAAGCCTGGTTGTCCAGAAGCCACCAAGCATTTCTTCCAAATTCTCAGGTAAGTATATCTTCAACCAGAACCTTTCAAGAGAATGAATTCTGACGGTTGTTGGGATACTCGAATCCATTGCGGTATATACAGGTATCCACATTCTTCAATAAAGCATGATTTGTCTCAAGGACAGAAATGTTCGAGACCTTTTGATCTCTGCCTCTTTGGTTTATTCCTAAAACGACAGGAGAATATAATTTGGGTTTGAGCTTCTGCAGGATTCCTGGTCTCCCCAGATTTCAGAATGGCACCCTTTGAGGTACATAAAGTCCTTCTTACAGGCAAATCAAGTCCTTCTTACAAGCAAATCAAGTCCTTCTTACAGGCATAAAGTCCTTCTTACAAGCAAACCAAGTCCTTCTTATAGGCAAATCAAGTCCTTCTTACAGGCAAACCAAGTCCTTCTTACAGCACCAAGTCCTTCTTACAGGCAAACCAAGTTCTTCTTACAGGCACAAAGTCCTTCTTACAGGCAAAGTAAGTCCTTTTTACAGGCAAATCAAGTCCTTCTTACAGGCACAAAGTCCTTCTTACAGGCAAACTAAGTCCTTCTTACAGGCAAACAAAGTCCTTCTTACAGGCACAAAGTCCTTCTTACAGGCAAACCAAGTCCTTCTTACAGGCAAATCAAGTCCTGCTTACAGGCAAATAAAGTCCTTCTTACAGGCAAAGCAAGTCCTTCTTACAGGCAAATCAAGTCCTTCTTACAGGCACAAAGTCCTTCTTACAGGCAAATCAAGTCCTTCTTACAGGCACAAAGTCCTTCTTACAGGCAAACAAAGTCCTTCTTACAGGCAAATCAAGTCCTTCTTAAAGGCATAAAGTCCTTCTTACAGGCAAATCAAGTCTTTCTGATAGGCAAACTAAGTCCTTCTTACAGGCAAACTAAGTCCTTCTTACAGGCAAACCAAGTCCTTCTTACAGGCACAAAGTCATTCTTACAGGCAAATCAAGTCCTTCTTACAGGCACAAAGTCCTTCTTACAGGCAAATCAAGTCCTTCTTACAGGCACAAAGTCCTTCTTACAGGCAAATCAAGTCCTTCTTACAGGCACAAAGTCCTTCTTACAAGCAAATCAAGTCCTTCTTACAGGCACAAAGTCCTTCTTACAGGCATAAAGTCCTTCTTACAGGCAAATCAAGTCCTTCTTACAGGCACAAAGTCATTCTTACAGGCAAATCAAGTCCTTCTTACAGGCAAAGTAAGTCCTTCTCACAGGCACAAAGTTCTTCTTACAGGCAAAGCACAAAGTCCTTTTTACTGGCACCAAGTCCTTTCTACAGGCACCAAGTCCTTCTTATAGGTATCTCCATGTGGTGACCTACCATACGGGTCAAATCTCAATCAAAATTTAATCAGTAGAACCCTTTTATTAGGAATCTACCATGGTACGACCCACCATACGGGTCAAATGGTATGACCCACCATACGGGTCAAATTTTAATTCAATTTTTAATCAGTAGAATCCTTTTATTAGGAATCTACCATGGGTTGATCCACCATACGGGTTCAAGTTCAACCACCCTAAAGTTTTTTTATATAACGAATCCTTAGGTTCTCATTTCATTTTCAGTGGAACAATCATGTCACGACTCTTTTTATTTCCTTGTATTGAGTCGATAAGAATCCAGGTGTCATCTCTTCTTTGAAATGAACCTCTACCGAGTTTCCTTTCAAAGAGGGGCAGCTGTTGACACCTGATCTTTAATCATTTTTTCTATTGCTAAAGTAATAAAAAATCCATAAAAATTCATAAAATTGAAAAATCAACTTTGGGGACCTTAACCAAGCCTAGGGAACCAATTTTGACCAAAAAACGATTTTTCATATTTTCAGTATTTTTACGTATTTTTTATTTATTTATTTTCAAAAATTAATAGAAAATCCATAAAAATTCATAAAATTGAAAAATCAACTTTGGGAACCTTAGCCAAGCCTAGGGAACGAATTTTGACCAAAAAATAATTTTTCATATTATATATATTTTAATTTTTTTTAAAAAAATACAAAAATATTTGAAAATTTTGAAAAAATAACATTTGAGGCCAAAGAATACACAAAGATAGTTAATATTTTTATTTTAAATCTATTTTCATATTGGCCATCGCAAATTCAGAAAAATCCAATTCGAGTCACGTGTTCCTTCACGAGTATAATCTCGAATCGGGCCTAAAAAAATTTAATTTGAGTCAACTTATTTTTAACTTTTACTTTTTATGAGTTGTGACATTGTCTTCTAATATTTTAAATTTTCATCTTGGCCCAATTATACCCAGAATGACTTAATTTTGCAAAAGGGCTTTAATTAAATTATGCATTATTTTCAGCGACAAGAAATGAGCTTAAATTTGACATGTGGTAAATTTTGGTATGTCAAAAATTATGAGGAGATTTGGACTTAAAGAAATATATTTTTTCAGGGACTGAATTGTAAATACTTAAAATTCAAGGACTAAAGTGCAAATACCTAACTCTTGAAGGATTATTTTACAAATAATAAAAAGAAAAGTTAGTGGATAAATTAGAATAGAGAAGGGAAGATGAAGAAGAGGAGATGAAGAAGAGAAGTTGGAGAAGAATGGATGGAGAAAATAAGATAAGAATAGAGAAGGCAAGATGGAGATGAAGAAGAGTTAGTAGAGAAATTAGAATGGAAGATAAGAATAGAGAAGGGAAGATGGAGATTAAGAAAAGTTAGTGGAGAAATTAGAATGGGAGATAAATATGGAGAAGGGAAGATGAAGATGAAGAAGAGTTAGTGGAGAGATTAGAATGTGAGATAGAGATTGAGAATGGAAGATGAAAATGAAGAAGAGTTAGTGGAGAAATTAGAATGGGAGATAGAGTTAGTGGAAAAATTAGAATGGGAGATAGATGAGTAGGTTATAAAAGGAGAAAGAAGTGAGCTTGAGAAAGGATTCTTGAGAGAGAAAATTTGAAGTGTTTGGGAGGATTTTTTTTTTGAGAGAAAATTTTGGATGTTTGAGAGAGTTTTGGGAGATTGAAGAAAAATTTGAGAGAAAGAAAATACCAAAAGAGAGAGAATTTTGAAGATGATGGGAGTTCAAAGCTAGGGATTATCATCACAAATTCCTTCATTAATCAATATAAATCAAGAGTTCATCCTCGTCAACGAGCAAGCAAATTCGAGCTAAGTGTTTTTATTTATTCATTTGTTTATGGTTTTACTTGCAAATTAGCACAAATTGTATACACTTTCTCCATCTCCTCTTTTTTTTTCCATATTTTATGTCAGGAGAAGGATATCTCTACGTCAACAGCAAAAATCTCGTAGATATGCAAAAATCGGCCGAGACAAGCTCCTAAGCTGTCCACCGATTTCTCAACTGATCTGTGACTAAAAGTCCCTCTTAATTCAAAAGAAACTCTCTATATTGGGAACATAGAGAGCGAAAATCAATTATAGAAATCCCTCCCAAAAAAATGGGAGATAAGTACTCTTTCCACTCTTCTGGTTTTAGGTGCAGATTAGCACATATTTTGTATACTGACATTTCACTCTATTTTTTGTCAGGAAGCCGCAACTTTATATCAATGGTCAACCCTATGGAAGCACAAAATCGGCTTGGAGGAGTCCTCAAGCGCGCACAAATTTCAAATTGTTGAATCAATTCGTTGTATTTTATTTTAAAGAATTCATACCCCAGAATGGAGAGGACAAAGTCCATCCGCAATTTAAATACATGCACCATAAATCCCAAAGGGAAGAGCAAAGCCAATGCTTAGCCTCCCATTGGAGGTTTTTACTTACAGTAGTTAAATACCTGCAACTTAAATACCTGTACCTTAAATCCCAAAGGGAAGAGCCAAGCCAATGCTTAGCCTCCCATTGGAGGTTTTTACTTACAGTAGTTAAGTTGAGGGAAGAGCCAAGCCAATGCTTAGCCTCCCATTGGAGGTTTTTACTTACAGTAGTTAAATACCTGCAACTTAAATACATGTACCTTAAATCCCAAAGGGAAGAGCCAAGCCAATGCTTAGCCTCCCATTGGAGGTTTTTACTTACAGTAGTTTAAATACTTGCAACTTAAATACCTGTACCTTAAATCCCAAAGGGAAGAGCCAAGCCAATGCTAGGCCTCCCATTGGAGGTGTTTATTCACTGTCATGTACTTCCTATAATTTAATTTTTGAATCATCAGACCCAAAAGATAAGTAGGTTGTAATACTGCACAGAAGTCGTTAACACACTCCTTCTTTCGGCTTCAGGGAATCTTTAACACTTAAAAAAATATAACAAATAAAAATATATACCATCCATGCATCCTATTTAAAAAGTGAAAACACAAAAGAGAATACCCTACTAGAGCCTTAGGAATAAACCAAGCCTGAGTTGCCGAATTAGGATATCCATGAAATTAAGGTACCGAAAGGGCATTAATTTTAATTAACTAGTGTAACCAAGTCCCCGAGCTCATAATCTCTGGTTCGCAGGAATAAATTAGTTCTCCCGCTAATTTATTTAGGTTTCTAATCGACCTACCAAGAACGATTAGTGGCGACTCCAAATTTCAAAATCATTTAAACAAAAACCAAAGTTGCGATTCGGTAGGGCTTGGGAGGGTTCGCGTTAGGTTAGTCAAATCTAATTAACCTAATAATCCGTTAACTCCTTTTAAAATTTAAAAATATTTTTAGAGGGTAGCGCATTTGAAATTTGGAGTCGCCACTAATCGTTCTTGGTAGGTCGATTAGAAACCTAAATAAATTAGCGGGAGAACTAATTTATTCCTGCGAACCAGAGATTATGAGCTCGGGGACTTGGTTACACTAGTTAATTAAAATTAATGCCCTTTCGGTACCTTAATTTCATGGATATCCTAATTCGGCAACTCAGGCTTGGTTTATTCCTAAGGCTCTAGTAGGGTATTCTCTTTTGTGTTTTCACTTTTTAAATAGGATGCATGGATGGTATATATTTTTATTTGTTATATTTTTTTAAGTGTTAAAGATTCCCTGAAGCCGAAAGAGAGAGTGTGTTAACGACTTCTGTGCAGTATTACGACCTACTCATCTTTTGAGTTTGATGATTCAAAAATTAAATTATAGGAAGTACATGACAGTGAATAAACACCTCCAATGGGAGGCCTAGCATTGGCTTGGCTCTTCCCTTTGGGATTTAAGGTACAGGTATTTAAGTTGCAAGTATTTAAACTACTGTAAGTAAAAACCTCCAATGGGAGGCTAAGCATTGGCTTGGCTCTTCCCTTTGGGATTTATGGTGCAGGTATTTAAATTGCGGATGGACTTTGTCCTCTCCATTCTGGGGTATGAATTCTTTAAAATAAAATACAACGAATTGATTCAACAATTTGAAATTTGTGCGCGCTTGAGGACTCCTCCAAGCCGATTTTGTGCTTCTATAGGGTTGACCATTGATATAGAGCTGCGGCTTCCTGACATAAAATAGAGTGAAGTGTCAGTATACAAAATATATGACAATCTGCACCTAAAACCAGAAGAGTGGAAAGAGTACTTATCTCCCATTTTTTTGGGAGGGATTTCTATAATTGATTTTCGCTCTCTATGTTCCCAATATAGAGAGTCTCTTTTGAATTAAGAGGGACTTTTAGTCACAAATCAACTGAGAAATCGGTGGACAGCTTAGGAGCTTGTTTGGGCGATTTTTGCATCTCTACGAGATTTTTTGCCGTTGACGTAGAGATATCCTTCTCCTGACATAAAATATGGGAAAAATGGAGGTAGGAGAAAGTGTATACAATTTGTGCTAATTTGCGACTAAAACCACAAATAAATGAATAAATAAAAAACACTTAGCTCGAATTTGTTTGCTCGTTGACGAGGATGAACTCTTGATTTATGTTGATCACTGAAAGAATTTGTGATGATAATCTCTAACTTTAAACTCCCATCATCTTCAAAATTCTCTCTCTTTTGGTATTTTTTTTTCTCTCTCAAATTTTTCTTCAATCTCTCAAAACCCTCTCAAACATCCAAAATTTTCTCTCCCAAAAATTCCTCTCTCAAGCTCACTTCTTCCTCCTTTTATAATCTACTCATCTATCTCCCATTCTAATTTTTCCACTAACTCTATCTTTCATTCTAATTTCTCCACTAACTCTTCTTCATTTTCATCTTCCATTCTCCATCTCTATCTCACATTCTAATCTCTCCACTAACTCTTCTTCATCTTCATCTTCCCTTCTCCATATTTATCTCCCATTCTAATTTCTCCACTAACTCTTCTTCATCTCCATCTTCCC
The DNA here is from genome assembly GCA_016432845.1 of Psidium guajava. NCBI lineage: Eukaryota > Viridiplantae > Streptophyta > Magnoliopsida > Myrtales > Myrtaceae > Psidium > Psidium guajava. Next base: position 30,071,048 of record CM028229.1, on the reverse strand, counting down.
TTCTCTATTCTTATCTTCCATTCTAATTTCTCTACTAACTCTTCTTCATCTCCATCTTCTCTTCTCTATTCTTATCTTATTTTCTCCATCCATTCTTCTCCAACTTCTCTTCTTCATCTCCTCTTCTCCATCTTCCCTTCTCTATTCTAATTTATCCACTAACTCTTCTTTTTGTTATTTGTAAAATAATCCCTCAAGAGTTAGGTATTTGCACTTTAGTCCCTGAATTTTAAGTATTTACAATTTAGTCCCTGAAAAAATATTTCTTTAAGTCCAAATCTCCTTACAATTTTTGACATACCTTCCCTATACTTAGTCAAAATTCACCACATGTCAAATTTAAGCTCATTTCTTGCCACTGAAAATAATGCAGAATTTAATTAAAGCCCTTTTGCACAATTGAGTCATTCTGGGTATAATTTGGGCCAATATAAAAAATTTGAAATATTAGAGAACAATGTCACAACTCCTAAAAGTGAAAAAATGAAAATAAATTGATTCAAATTGAATTTTTTAGGCCCGGTTCGAGATTATGCTCGTGAAGGAATACACGACCCCGAATTGGATTTTTTAAATTTGTGATGGCCAACATGAAAAGGGATTTAAAATAAAAATATTGACTATTTTTATATATTTTTGTAGCCTCAAATGCTATTATTTATTAAATATTCTCATAATTTCTAAAATATATAAACAATATATATAAATACAAAAAATTATTTTTTTGTTCGAAAATAGTTGCCTAAGCTTGGCCAAGGCTCCAAACTTGATTTTTCAATTTTCTCATTTTTCTTAATTTTTTGTTTTTATGAATTTTCGAAAATAAAAATACCGAAAAATATCGAAAATATGAAAAATTATTTTTTGGTCAAAATTGGTTCCCTAGGCTTGGCTAAGGTTCCCAAAGTTGATTTTTCAATTTTATGGATTTTTATGGATTTTCTATTAATTTTCGAAAATAAATAAAAAATACGTAAAAATACTAAAAATATGAAAAATCGTTTTTTGGTCAAAATTGGTTCCCTAGGCTTGGCTAAGGTCCCCAAAGTTGATTTTTCAATTTTATGAATTTTTATGGATTTTTTATTACTTTAGCAATAGAAAAAATGATTAAAAATCAGCTGTCAACACCGGTTCAATTGAATCGCCCGAAAATCGAATCGGATCGGGAATCGCTCGCTCTTAACACGAGATACAAACACAAACCATAACTATGTTGTATGCTTCATTGAGGCCCAGACTACATGTGCACTCTTTATCATTAGGAAGCCCAATAACGGATCTAGTAGCCCACATGCAACGAGAAGGAGAAAGAGCCGAATCATTGTTGATTTTCTTGCTAGAGTCTCCCATCGCATTACAATTTTCGGTGCCTCAACAAATCTCAACATTTGAGACACGGCTGAGAGATCATTCAGATATCGGTTTAGAAGATATTTAAAAAAAAAAAAGGAACAGAGAGAGAGATTGACATCCATAAGATGGAAACATTGCCCTCTCATTGGTAGAGAGCACAATTAAACGATCCTGGTTATAAATGCTAGAGCAAAATTAACCTATTTATATTATCCATAACAAGCCCCTAACAAGCCCCTGTGTTTCGCTTCAGTATTACGTGCATCTGAGAAAAACAATTAACCCTTGAAACAAATCACGGAGCAGGATGCTAGCACATCACTGTTGGCGAGTGTGATGAGCTACAAGTGAGGAGGGCTAGGAGGCGGCGAAGAGTAGAAGTAGAACCATGCCGGGGGGGCGGCAGTACATGCACATGAAAATGTGGAGGCGGGCTTGGAGTTCGACTGTGATGAAGGGGTTGAGGGAATGCGATGGCGACGATGCTGGTGGCGGAGGAGGCGGCATGGATACTGGGCTGGGCAAAGGTGTTGTGAGGTAAGGGGCATGAGAAAACTGAGTAAGAGGAGAAGATAAACTAAGGCGAAAGGGATCCTCGTGATACGTGGGTGACTAGTCCAACGACCGATAATTGTCTTAGGAGATGCTTTTAGGCTATATAGCTCACATACATTTGCCTTTGGAGCTTTGGCAATATATGAACCATGTGAAGGGTAATAGATATTGGCCAGTGGTTTCGAGTAAGATGCTAGGTAAAATATAATTGATATAGAGAAATACGAGACCAAAAAAAAAACTAATGTGGCAAATTATCTTCAATCTTGAGGTGCCGCACATCATAGAATAAAGGGGGTAATTAAAAAAAAAAAAGGTCCTAAGCCAATTATAATTGTGTCAATTCAGTCCTAAATTTTTTTGGTCAATTGAATCCTAAACATTTTGCAATTGCACTAATATAGTCTACTTTATCAATCGACGCTGATGTGGACAATTTTTACTAATACTTTTCTACTTTTTATATTTTCATTTTTTTTCATTTTTTTCTCTTTTTTTTTCCTTCCTACTCCTGTTGTGGCCAGTGAGGGTCACCAAAGCTCGCCGGCCGCTAGGCAAGGGCTTCGTGACCCTTCCATCCTCGCCAGTAGTCGTGATCGCCTCCTCCAACCTAAGGGAGGCCAAGCGGAGGCCACGAAGCCCTCGCCGATAGCTAGCCAACTTCGGCGACCCTCCCAAGCCTCCCTGACCACCTTAGGAGTAGGCAAAAAAAAAAAACAAAGAAAAAAGGAAAAATAATATAAGAATATTATTAATTGTTCACATCAGTGCTAGCGACAGCACATTAGCTTCAACTGGAAAAGTAGACTGATTTGGTATAAAAAAAAGTTTATGATTGAATTGGCATAATTGCAATAAGTTTTTTTGGTAATTTTTTATAGAATAAAGAGTGAATGGAATGGATGGAAATCTGTTTAAACATCAAGAAAAATTAAAGTAATTGGAAATAAAAGTGGGGGGGGGGAGTGGAAATTAAATTGAAAAACAAGGGCTTTGGGCAAGAAAACTACAGGAGACTTGAAATCAATTTACTTGAAATATGGATAACACTGAAATTTTAATAATGCTCAAAAGTTGGGGCCTAAATTGAAAGGCAAATATGATCTATGCAGCGTAGATTCCACATAATTGAGCATGTCCTCTCGCTTTTCTTAACCACTCGCTCATCTCATCTAAATCTCCTTTGCTTGAATTTCAGCACAATGCGATCATAAATTTGCCCTAATTTAGATCTCTCTCTCTCTCTTTTGGCTAACGCAAGCTGATTGTGCATATTTAATAATCGTTTTTTTCGTTCAAATGATCAATTATAACATAGTCATCTTCTAACATTTCGGTTTTATTAGCTCCGTCTTGTTCCCCTCTTTAGAATCACAGTGCCTATATCCGCCGATATTCGTGGTGGCACCACATCTGTCTTTTTTTTTCCCTTTATCAAAAGAAAGATTAATTCATTGCTAATTTTCAGCACTTTAAGTCATTTTATTTTATTTATGAACCTGTGCATTTAAGTCTTTAAATTGCCCAAATCTCCATTTTCCAAAAGCCCATTTTCTCACTAAGTGCTATATATATATATATATATATATATATATATATAAAAGAAGTAGTAGTTTTCATCGTTCAACAAACTGCAATTGGGCTTTCTCGTGCAAAAGCATTAAAATTGCATTGGACCTCTGTGCGTCCATTTTGACGGAATGCCCATTTTCTTAAAAAACAATTTAAGATGTCTTTAAATTGCCCAAATTGCATTTACATGTTTGCCGAATGCCAGGTCCACAATTCATATCATTTAAAAGTCAAGACTGAAAATGCTTATCAGACCTTTTGCGATGATTTAGGGCGCGCATGACAACACTTCCACTTCAGAAATCATTTCTGAAGCAGAAGTTGATTTTTCTACTTCTGCTTCATAATTAGAAGTTGATTTTTTCACTTCTGCTTCAAAAATGATTTCTGAACTAAAAAAAGGCGTTTGATAACAAAAAAAATTTCTACTTCTGGCGGTGGCGGCGGCGACCGCCAGCGGCGGCGGCGGCGGCGACCGGCGACTAGTGGCGGCGGCGGCGACCGGCGGCGGCGGGGGGCGACCGGCGGTGGTGGCGGTGCATGATAACGTCAAAAGGAGAAGGCTACAAAAATGACTTCTGGTGGAGAAGCAACTTTTTTTTACTTCTCAAAACTTCTTCAAAAATGACTTCTGGTGGAGAAATTGATTTCAGAAGTAGAAATTTCATGTTACGAACCAAACGGATTTCTGCTTCTGAAGAAGTTTTATCAAACGGATTTCTGGTGATTTCTCTTCCAGAAGTTGATTTCTCTGCCAGAAGTTACTTCTGGCAGGTTATCATGCGCGCCCTTAAATAGCTCCTTAAAAGTTGAACTATATCAAAAAAAAAAAAAAGTCCACCGACTTCCAATAATTCCATTAAATTGGATGAAACAACTCATTAATAGTTGCAATTACATGCAATTTGTACATGCTATATAAATTGAAAACTTCACAAGATTTGGAAATATAGAACAAAGATTTGCAATTACTGTTTCGTCGGGGATTGTCTCTCGGGACGAAATATCTTCTATTGAAATTCGTTTATCGGCTCTTAATTGAGTGAACATGGGGTCCCTAGGCCAACTCCAAATTAGAAACATCAAAAGTAGAGAAACAACAAGCAGCAAAATTCAAAGAGGAATGTACCAATGCAAACCGTGCGGGAATTTGATCGACGATGAGGTCTGGTAATACATACTTAATAATATAACCGGATGTAAACAAAATAGTGTTGGAATTTAATCAACGATGCAAATTTGAAAGTTACAACTACGAAAGATAAATTATGATATTGAAAAGCAAAGCTAATGATTAATTTGCTTGATCTATGCCGAGGCTCCTCCTGATGGTCGATAGTGGTATTTATCCCATCGATTACGTGATCTCCACGTTGGCTGCCTTGATTTCTTGCTTTCAATCAATAGCTGTTCCCTTCAATATTTGTCATCAATGCTCGGATTAGCAACTACCCACTATTCATTGTCATATTTCGACAATTTTTATTGATCTGAATATCGATACCAACTACATATGTCAACCCTTTTGCTCATTGATAAGCTGGCATGCATATAACAAAACTCACATGTCCCGCACGTGTCTACCTATTCTTATGTGCCATTCACGTGTTTGTGTCAAACATGGGATACCACATTATTTTCGTGTCAATAGAATTAGTTAATTTTTGACAATTTTAATTGTGGAGTTAGTCAATTTTTGACTTAGCCCCTTGGTAGACGGTTAATTCCTAAGTTAGAAGTAAAAAAAAATTATAAAAATCAAGTTCTTAGAAGATTGCTATTTGGGATTAGAAAAAGGAAACAATAAATCATGACATACTTTTGGAGGACACATGCTATAGTTATCGGACTATCGATGTGCTGGTATATCTATAGATAAAGTCTAAATTAGATATATCCTAAAGGTGGCCTCCTATGGTTAATTCCTAGTGGTTTCTATGCCTTTTTCCACCCTTTTGCTAAGCCAAATACAAAAAGTGCCTTTCTGCTAGGCAAGCAAAATGTTCTTATTAGTGTTAGAAAATATTTTTGGTTTTCTATTTTTGGCTTCGATCTAAAAATTTACAAAGATCTAATTATATATGGTCACATTATTTAAGTTAGATTAAAAAAAAATGGACAACAAAAGCAATCCAAAACAACGTAGCTTTTTCAATTTTGGTCCACTTTCTTTGGTTGTAAGCAAAGCACACGCGATTTAAAGTGGGATTCTCGAGCCGTGACTAAAGTTAAAAGTGTCGATGACAAAGATAAGAAAAGAATAACGACACCGATGATTTTAGCTTGATGTATAATATAATTCATGAACTTTTAATTTATTCAATATAGTTCTCAATTATAATTTAATGTGTAATATAATCCGTGAATTTTGATTTATTTAACATAATCCATAAATTTTTTTAGGCATATTCAATTTAATCCTTAAATTATATGGATATGTTTAATATTATCTTTATTTTAATTCAAGTTCATGGATAATGTTAAGTATTTTTGTAAAGTTTAAAGGTTAAATTGAATATGTATGAAAAATTAAGAATAATATTGAATAATTTGAGAATTCAGGCATCATGTTGGATTAAGCTACAATATAAAGATCATATCGAACAAATCAGCCGTATCATTTTTCCGACAAGAAAGCGATAGAAGACGACTTTCGCTTGCTGCATGGTAGTTTGAACGAAGAAGAGAATCCAAATGGCTTTAGCTTTCGCTCGGTTCGTCAAGCTTGTGTCAGCTCCGAGCATAGGCAAGCGAACCGACCATCCTTTTGCTGGTGAACAGAGAGAGAGAGACAAGGCCGAATACTGATGTCTGTGACTGCTGACCAAGAACTTCCAATGGCCACCTCGGCGGCCAGAACGAGCAGCGACACCACCGCACTAGGGGCCAGTTACCAGGTGTTTGTGAGCTTCCGAGGGCCCGACACCCGCCGCGGGTTCACCGACACCCTCTACCACGCCTTGGTCGACGCCGGGGTCCGCGTCTTCAGAGACGATGACGAGCTCTGCATCGGCGAAGAGATCGGCGGAGCGCTTCTGCGAGCGATTGACGACTCCAAGCTCTACATCCCCATCTTCTCCAGATCCTATGCCTCCAGCAAATGGCGCGGATCGTGGACAACACGTCTAGATCTGTTGCTTCTGAAGGGATCAGAAGGATGTCAGAAGCAACTCTGTTTCTGCTTCTGAATTGTTGCTTCTGAATATTGTTGCTTCTGAATTGTTCAGAAGGACATTTAGATGCACAAAACAGAGTCGAACGAAGAACAGAACGTATTCCAAGAGCGAGATTTGAACGTATGGAAGGGAAAACTTCAACTCTTTTTTATTCCTCACGATTGTAACACTTAAATACATTCTCCAAAACAAATCTTTATTCTAAATCTACTAGGATTCTAATCAAAACAGAATATTTGAATAATAAAACAGGAAAGTTATCTAGTAAATTTAAATCTAAACAGAATCTAATCAAATCTTAAAAATAGAATCGCTAAAACAAAATATTCTGCAGCCTTGATACACAACATTCTCCTCCTGAATCAAGTGCTGCACATTCCCAGCTTTGCTCTCAAAACTTCAAATCGACCAACGTTGAATGACTTTGTGAATATATCTGCAAGTTGTTCTTCTGAACTGCAGTATACCAACTTTACTTCTCCAGCTTTCTGCACCTCTCTCAGAAAATGATATTTGATCTTGAAATGCTTTGTTTTTCCGTGAAATACAGGATTATGTGAAATTGCCAATGCAGCTTGATTATCTACAAACACTTCAATGCCTTCTTCTTGCTTCAGATGCAGATCATCCATCAGTTTCTTCAACCATAATGCTTGATTTACAGCTGCAGTAGCTGCAATAAACTCAGCTTCTGCAGTTGATTGAGCTACTATTTCCTATTTCTTTGAACTCCAGGAAAAACACGCCGAATCAAATGTGAAACAATAACCTGAAGTGCTTTTCATATCATCCATTGAACCTGCCCAGTCACTATCTGAATACCCCTGCAACTTAAACTCTTGAACTTTACAGAACTTAATCCCATATGAAAGAGTACCCTTTAAGTATCTCAACATCCTCTTTGCTGCTACCATATGTAACTTACTTGCACAATCAAGAAATCTAGACAAGACACTTACAGGAAACATAATGTCTGGTCTAGTTGCCGTGAGATACATAAGACAGCCAATCAAACTTCTGTAAACTCTTTCATCTGCAGGTTCTGAACCATCATCCTTCTGAAGCTTTTCCTTCTGAATCATTGGAGTACTCACACTCTTGCACTCCTCCATGTTAAATCTCTTCAGAATCTCATTCGAATACTTCTTTTGAAATATGAAAACTTCATTTTGAGTCTGACTAATTTCCATCCCCAGAAAATATGACATCTCACCAAGATCTGTCATCTCAAAGATCTTCATCATCTCCTGCTTAAATGCAACAATCTGAGCACTCTTACTTCCTGTTACTAGCAAATCATCTACATAAAGTGACACTACCACCAAGTCAGATGCTAACTTCTTGACATATAGAGTGAATTCACTTAGGCTTTTCTCAAAACCCAAGTTCAGCAAGTGCTCATCAATTTTACTGTACCAAGCTCTAGGAGCTTGTTTCAAGCCATAGAGAGCCTTTTTTAGCAAATAAACCTTTTCCTCCTGGCCTAGTGCGACAAAACCTTCTGGTTGCTCAACATAAATTTCCTCCTGCAATACTCCATTCAAAAAAGCAGATTTTACATCTAACTGATATGCTTTCCATCCTTGTTGAGCTGCCAAGGCAAGAGTCATTCTGATTGTATCCATTCTTGCCACTGGTGCAAAGGTTTCTGAGAAATCAACTCCCCAAACCTGTGCATATCCCTTCACAACCAATTTGGCTTTGTACTTGTTCACTGAGCCATCAGAATTGTGTTTGGTTCTGAAGACCCATTTTACACCAATTATCTTCCTGTCTTCAGGCCTCTCTACTAACTCCCATGTTTGATTCTTTTCAATCATAGCCAACTCTTCATTCATTGCAATCAACCACTTCTGATCACTTTTAGCTTCCTCATAACTCAAAGGTTCCAAAACAGCCACACTACACCTCTGATATATATCAGTCAGAGTTCTGGTCCCTCTAACTGGAACATTATCCTCCAGCTCGTCAGGTTCCAGAGATACCTTCTTCTGCTTGTCTTGTGACTCTTCTGTCCAGTCCCATTGTTCATCTTCAAAGAACTGAACATCTCTGCTAGTGATCACCTTCCCTGTATGTGGTTGATAGATTCTGTAGGCTTTTGATATTGAACAATAGCCAACAAAGATTCCAGATTCAGCTTTCTCTCCCAGCTTGTCTCTTTTGACCTGTGGAATATGAGAAAAACACAAACAGCCAAACACTTTCAGATTTCGTAATATTGGCTTGACACCAAACCAAGCTTCAAAGGGTGTCTTCTTCTCCAATACCCTTGTAGACAGTCTATTCAGCAGAAAGACTGCTGTGTTTGCTGCTTCTGCCCAAAACTCTTTTGGCAGATTCTTCTCATGTAACAGACATCTAGTCATCTCCATGATGGTTCTATTCTTCCTTTCACTAACTCCATTTTGTTGTGGAGAATAAGGAGCAATTAGTTGATGCTCAATACCAGCTTCTTCACAGAAAGAGTTAAACCTCTGTGAAGTGTATTCTGTTCCATTATCAGATCTGATGACCTGAATCTTGCAGCCACTTTGGTTCTCAACCCATCTCTTAAACTTCAGAAACACCTCAGCAACTTCTGATTTTTGCTTCATGAAGTAAATCCAGCACATTCTAGTATAATCATCAATGAAGATAATGAAATACCTGCTGCCATTTAGTGAAGGAGTCGCATGTAGACCATAGAGGTCTGTATGGATCAGCTGCAGCTTCTTTGTAGCTCTCCAAGTTGATTCTTTGAATGGAAGTCTCGTCTGCTTGCCCAACAAACAAGACTTGCACCTTGTGATCTCCTCCTCCATACTCAGTAACCCTGTTGCCATCTCATTCCTCTGCATAAACTGCAACCCTTTGTGATGAAAGTGACCCAACCTCTTGTGCCGTAACTCTGAATCACTAGCTTGACACTTGAATGCCACTTGCTCCTTCTCGAGGGGATTCAGAGAGAAACTCTTCTTCTGCATCTTGATTCTGAACAGCTTCTGTCCATCTGAATCAAATATCAAACACTTTCCTTCTTCAAATACCACCTTAAATCCCTTTTCTACTAACTGACCGACACTTAGCAAGTTCTGATCAATCTCAAGGACATACATTACATCAAAAACAAACTTTGTTCCAGCACAACTTTCCATTGCTACAGTCCCTTTACCTTTCACTTCTAAATACTCACCATTCCCAATCCTCACTCTTGACTTCAATGACTTGTCAAGATCAGTGAACAACTTCTCATCACTTGTCATGTGGTTTGTACAACCACTATCAACAAGCCAACTATCACATGGAGTACTAGAAGAGAAACAAGAAACAACAAAAAGTTGATCTACCTCTTGTTGAACTGCAACGTGTGCTTCACCTTGATTCTGATCTCCTTTCTCTTTGCAGAACTTCTCAATGTGCCCAAGCTTCTGACACTTTCTGCATCTTACATCTGGTCTCTTCCAACACCTAAAGTGTGGATGATTCTGTTTTCCACAATGCTTACACGAAGAATACCTTCCCCAATTGTTCTTCGAATTAGCAGCATTGTTATCTCTCGCAGTAGCTTCTGAACCACTACCACTATTCCACTTCTTCCCTTTCCACTTCTTGTCCTTCTCTCTAACATTCTGCTGTATCTTGGCCTGTAGAGCTCCTTCGGCACTACCTTCTAGCCTCATTAACCTCCTCTGCTCTTGCGCTTGCAAAGCACTTAGCAATTCGGCAAATCGAATCTGAGACAAATCCCTGGTATTCTCCAACGAGGCAATTGTTGCCTCAAACCTTTCGGGCAAAGAGACAAGAATTTTCTGCACTAACCTATTGTCAGAGAGATCAGTGCCTAGAACTCTTGCCTGATTTGCTATGTTTATCAATTTATCAGAATACTCCTTAATTGTCTCAGACTCCTTCATCTAAAGTCTTTCGAATTCTCTGATCAGATTCAGCCCCTTCATACTTCTGATCCTTTCATCTCCTTGATACTCGGCTTTAAGGAAATCCCCGATAGCTTTTGCTGATTCGCAAACCATAATTCTACTGAAGATGGCAGGTGAAACAGCAGCATATAAACAAGACTTTACCTTTGCTTTCCTTGTAACCCTCTCCTTGTGATACCTGATTTGATTGATGGTTGCGTTGTCAAGAAGGAGAGCAACTTCATAATCTTCTTCTATTGCTTCCCAAAAATCACAACCCTCTAGATAAGCTTGCATTCTCACTGACCAGGCTTGATAATTTTCTCCATCAAACATTGGTGGAGCCATGGCTGAAAAACTACTCGATCCAGCCTCCATCTTGCCTTCGTCTTCTATGGATGCAAACACACTCTCAATCAATCTCACAGGTCACTCACAGCACGGCCCCTTAAGATCAAGAGTGCTCTGATACCAATTGTTGCTTCTGAAGGGATCATAAGGATGTCAGAAGCAACTCTGTTTCTGCTATGTTGTTTATGCTTAGTTTCATGCCTTCACAACCCCACCTTTGCTTTATTTATGACAGCAAATCATTGGATTGTTATTTATTATTATAATTTTTTTGTTGCAGCGTCCATGGTATTATAGATTCGCCAACCCCAATTGGTTTGGGATAAAGGTGATGTTGATATTGATGTTAATGTTGGTATTGATATTGATGTCCATGGTATTATAGATTGCTTGTCTCTCTAGGAGACATCGTTATTGCTCCAAGGAGGAAGAGGAATTATGTCACCGATCCCATGCTCCATTGGTTTAAGTATCTCTTCCTTTCTATTGTTAGTGTAGTAGGTCCTGTAGTGTAGCCCTTCATAAGGAGCCTATGGAAGCTTCAATTTTGTTACGCTTCTGTTTTCAATGTGCTCTAATATGTGTCCAAAATACTGAAATTGTATGTTCACCCAAATATTGACAGAATACATTGTTAAATGGCTTGTCATACTTTATAGATGCATTTTGCCATTATAGATACGGAAGTTCGTTCCGCTGGTCATGGTTCTGTTCACAACTATTGTTTTCTGAATCTCATAGCCAGTTCCTTGACTTATTTTTCTCAGTTGAGTTTTCATTTGTCAAATGTCAAATGTCAAGCATTTGAAACTATTATCATTGGAGTTGCTCAGCTTCTGGGCTTATTATGATTAGATTAAAGGTTCAAGTTTCAACATGCTAGAGATAATTTTGTCTCTTGCCATGTCTAATTCATTGTTAAATATTTTGATCCCATGTCTGTTGACTAAAAGGAAGAAGGCCAGGTGCATACTGCACCTGTAAGGCCAATGCTTTGCACTTGCAATGAGATTAATGACTAGTTACTGAGTTTTGATTTCTTATGGTGGCAAAGAAAATCAACTTTATATTCAAAATTACAAGCACAAGAATGATGGCACTTGACAGATATAGAAGCGTAATAGTTAAGCAGTCGAGGGGCGTCTTCAGTTTTGTCAGTCAGTTCGCTTTCTCTAGAAATTTGATCTGCTACATATTTGACATAGGTAGATTTGTTGCTTTTCCTTTGAGTCAAATTGGGGTTCCAAACTAAGATTCATGCGGAGATTCTGGCAATGAATGTTCAGTTCGGTCTTGGCTGTTCAAGATCTTGTGATGGGAGATCATAAGGGAGCTCAAATTTGAACTCTTGAAATGCCTAGGCAGACTGAATTTCACTCAATGACTCCAACTGGTTGAGTTATGAGCCAACCAAATATGTGGAATTGACCCAATTTATTCCCTATGTGAAATTATTCATTGCTTTGACACCTCATGCATGAGTAGTAACGAAATCCACCTACAGAACCCAACATGAGATTCACCTTCGCTTTCCTTCATTGTAAATTTGTCAAGAACATGACCAATTCAATTTGGCATGCCATAGAAGAGTAAAAAAAATAATTGCAGACTCAATTGCTGCACTTCTGGTAGGACCAAAATGTCGAATTTAGTGCGCATCATCTTGAATCTAGTATGTAGATGAGCAGATTCAATGAAACGGACATATTTGATAACAACTAAATTTTTTTCTGGATGTCGAACAACCAGCCGAAAATATTTCTTCCTCATTTTTTGCCAAAAGGAGAATTTAGTTCGTTCTTGCAAATTCTATACTACGCAAGTTATATTTTAGGTTCTCCACATGTAAAGAAACTCATAAGAAGTTAACCACAACGGAGACAAAAGGACATGGTCTCATGAGAAAGAAGCGAAGACTGAGAGACATGCCTTATCGTCGCCACATTGGATTCTTGGTTACAACCAACTGGGTTTCCTCCTTCCAAGGAGTAAATAGAATTTTCAAAGACGTTCCCACTTCATTCAAAGCATCGATTCTCTGTATAAACCACTTTTCCTGAGCACCTTGACCGGCTGTTATACTGCCGACGCCAGTCTTAAAATATTTAATACTGCTGAAAAACAGAAATGCTATAATCTTGATTAAGCAAACTAAACATTTTCGCTAATTAGGATAAGATTAATGCGATTTACATGTGGACTCTTGGTTTTTCTTAGAAGGCGGAATTGATGTCCTTATTACCATGTCATTGATAAAGATATTAAGTAGCAATAAATTTTGGATGCATGATCAATTAAAAGATCTTGGAAGAGAAATGATTTGTACAGAAAATTTGACAGACCCAAGAGAGAGTAGTAGGTTGCAGATAAGTGAAGAGATCCTCAAAATAATAAGAACAAAAGAGGTAAAATATGAACAATTACTAGTTTGCACATAGATTGCCTTTTCCATTGAGCAACGTATCTTTATATGTGATAAAAGAAACATAGCTGATAATTAATGGATGTTTACTACAATTCGTTGGTAGAGTAAGAAGAAGGCTCAAGCATTTGATCTAGATGGAAAGGTTTCTCCGAACTTGATCACAAATGAACACCTTGAAAGGTTTGGAAGTTTAAGGTTCCAAAAGTTATGTAACAGAACCTTTGTTGGAGATTTCTCTGCTTGCCTTTCAAAAATTAGATGGTTTTCTTGGCATTCTCCTCCGCCAATTTGCTGGGCAGTCAATATGCATTCAAGAAATATAGTCGTTCTTGAACTTTCTGACAATCACTTTACAAATAATTCGGAGGTGTGGAGCTTAATCAAAGTTTCTTCTCTTATGTGTTCATCACTTCTACTCTAATTTTTTTCCTTGTATATATGTTTGATTGTTTTTCCATTCGAAATGCAATTACCTTCTGTAGATAGCAACCAAATTAAAGGTTCTAGCTCTCAAAAAGTGCTTATTACCAGAATTCCAGACTTCTCCAAGTGCTTGATGTTATAGAGGTTGACTCTTGATAGATGTGACAATGTAACAGAAATTGACTGTTTAATTGGAAGACTGAAGCATCTGATTGACTTGAATATAAATGGCTGCTCGTGTCGTAAAGAGTTGCTTGAAGAAATTGGAAGGTTAGAGAAACTAAACCGCTTCTCTTTGACGGATTGCTATAGGGTGAGCAAACTTCCTGGCTCAATTGGGAAGTTAGCGTCCTTGACGGAGTTGTATCTATCAAACATGAGCGTCACAAGCTTGCCTGATTCAATCTGTAGACTCAAATGTTTGTCAACTCTCGATGTATCAAGAATGCCAATGATCGACCATATAAGAGTCGGGGAAGGGATAGAAGAGAACCCTGGAAATAGGACGTGTTGTTGGTGAGCCAGCTCTAAGTGGGTTGTAAATGGGATATAATATAAATAACCCATTTAAGATCTTTTTGACCCGTTTTAGGCATCAGTTTTTCTGTCATATCTTTTGGGTTTGTTTTCTAATAACTATATAAACACGACTGAACTCCTGTCCTGTTTCCAACCTCCTAGTCAATCCACATACTCAGCGTCTCTTGGTACTATTGTGAAAGGGAAAAAGACGAGGAAAATAAGTGCATCTTACTGGCTATTATGTGCACTGTAGGGCTTAGTGTTTTCTACAAAGAATGCTGGTCAATTCTATGGTCATTCTTTGTGGTAACACTCAATTTTTGTGAGCAAAAATTTTCTTCTGTGTGCCCGTAGAAGGGTGGGAACGGAAACTGCCGAAGCATTTTGAAACAAATGTGAATTTTTTAAAAATATATGAAAGATGTAAAAAGAGACCTCGTTTGGGACATTATCTTGCCTGAAAGAAGGGGGCAAAAAATGATAAAGAAATCACTTTAACACTTTTCAACTTTTGATATTCAGTCTTTTCAGAATTTGGTTCCTCTCCTCCCCCATATTTACGAATCTATTTTAGTGCAACGTTTAGAAATGAAACAAATCAAGGCCCATCCGTATTGCTAGGCATTGTCCTAAACTTCATGTCAAAAATGAAAAAGAAACTTTAGGAACATGTTGAAGAGCTAAGAATTAATAATCCAATCATGGGTTCCTTTTGGCGAGCTTAAATGTGGACATGTGATGCACAACATGGTTAGGGTTGCGACCATAAAATGATTGGGATTGCATTTGGTCATCCGGATAAAACTCATGATATGTTTTTATCCTATTATGTATTTGATAGTTGTCGAGGACAAGTTAAAGGAGGATATAGGGGGGATAAAATTATGGATTATGTTGACACCTGATTTTCAATCACCTTTTCTCTTTTAAAATTAGTAGAAAATACATAAAAATTCATAAAATTGAAAAATCAACTTTGGGGGACCTTAGCCAAGCCTAGGGAGCCAATTTTGACCAAAACATGATTTTTCATATTTTCAGTATTTTTAAGTATTTTTATTTTCGAAAATTCATGAAAAATAAAGAAAAAATGAGAAAATTGAAAAATCAACTTTGGAAGCCTTGGCCAAGCCTAGGCAACCATTTTTGAACAAAAAATAAATTTTCATATTATATATATTTAATTTAAAAAAAAATAATACAAAAATACTTGAAAATTTTGGAAAATTAACATTTGAGGCCAAAAAAATACACAAAGATAGTTAATATTTTTATTTTAAATCTATTTTCATATTGGCCATCGCAAATTCAGAAAAATCCAATTCGAGTCACGTGTTCCTTCACGAGTATAATCTCGAATCGGGCCTAAAAAAATTTAATTTGAGCCAACTTATTTTTAATTTTCACTTTTTATGAGTTGTGACATTGTCTTCTAATATTTTAAATTTTCATCTTGGCTCAATTATACCCAGAATGACTCAATTTTGCAAAAGGGCTTTAATTAAATTCTGCATTATTTTCAGCGACAAGAAATGAGCTTAAATTTGACATGTGGTAAATTTTGGTGTGTCAAAAATTGTGACGAGATTTGGACTTAAAGAAATATATTTTTTCATGGACTGAATTGTAAATACTTAAAATTCAAGGACTAGAGTGCAAATACCTAACTCTTGAATGATTATTTTACAAATAACAAAAAGAAGAGTTAGTGGATAAATTAGAATAGAGAAGGGAAAATGGAGAAGAAGAGATGAAGAAGAGAAGTTGGAGAAGGATGGATGGAGAAAATAAGATAAGAATAGAGAAGGGAAGATGGAGATGAAGAAGAGTTAGTGGAGAAATTAGAATGGAAGATAAGAATAGAGAAGGGAAGATGGAGATGAAGAAGAGTTAGTGGAAAAATTAGAATGGGAGATAAATATGGAGAAGGGAAGATGAAGATGAAGAAGAGTTAGTGGAGAGATTAGAATGTGAGATAGAGATGGAGAATGGAAGATGAAAATGAAGAAGAGTTAGTGGAGAAATTAGAATGGGAGATAGAGTTAGTGGAAAAATTAGAATGGGAGATAGATGGGTAGATTATAAAAGGAGGAAGAAGTGAGCTTGAGGATAGGATTTTTTGGAGAGAAAATTTTGGATGTTTGAGAGAGTTTTGGGAGATTGAAGAAAAATTTGAGAGAAAGAAAATACCAAAAGAGAGAGAATTTTGAAGATGATGGAAGTTTAAAGCTAGGGGTTATCATCACAAATTCCTTCATCGATCAATATAAATCAAGAGTTCTTCCTCGTCAACGAGGAAGCAAATTCGAGCTAAGTGTTTTTATTTATTCATTTGTTTATGGTTTTACTTGCAAATTAGCACAAATTGTATACACATTCTCCATCTCCTCTTTTTTTTCCATATTTTATGTCAGGAGAAGGATATCTCTACGTCAATAGCAAAAATCTCGTAGAGATGCAAAAATCGGCCCAGACAAGCTCCTAAGCTGTCCACCGATTTCTCAACTGATCTGTGACTAAAAGTCCCTCTTAATTCAAAAGAAACTCTCTATATTGGGAACATAGAGAGCGAAAATCAATTATAGAAATCCCTCCCAAAAAAATGGGAGATAAGTACTCTTTTCACTCTTCTGGTTTTAGGTGCAGATTAGCACATATTTTGTATACTGACATTTCACTCTATTTTATGTCAGGAAGCCGCAGCTTTATATCAATGGTCAACCCTATGGAAGCACAAAATCGGCTTGGAGGAGTCCTCAAGCGCGCACAAATTTCAAATTGTTGAATCAATTCGTTGTATTTTATTTTAAAGAATTCATACCCCAAAATGGAGAGGACAAAGTCCATCCGCAATTTAAATACCTGCACCATAAATCCCAAAGGGAAGAGCCAAGCCAATGCTTAGCCTCCCATTGGAGGTTTTTACTTACAGTAGTAAAATACCTGCAACTTAAATACATGTACCTTAAATCCCAAAGGGAAGAGCCAAGCCAATGCTTAGCCTCCCATTGGAGGTTTTTACTTACAGTAGTTAAATACCTGCAACTTAAATACCTGTACCTTAAATCCCAAAGGGAAGAGCCAAGCCAATGCTTAGCCTCCCATTGGAGGTTTTTACTTACAGTAGTTAAATATTTGCAACTTAAATACCTGTACCTTAAATCCCAAAGGGAAGAGCCAAGCCAATGCTTAGCCTCCCATTGGAGGTTTTTACTTACAGTAGTTAAATACATGTACCTTAAATCCCAAAGGGAAGAGCCAAGCCAATGCTTAGCCTCCCATTGGAGGTTTTTACTTACAGTAGTTAAATACCTGCAACTTAAATACCTGTACCTTAAATCCCAAAGGGAAGAGCCAAGCCAATGCTTAGCCTCCCATTGGAGGTTTTTACTTACAGTAGTTTAAATACTTGCAACTTAAATACCTGTACCTTAAATCCCAAAGGGAAGAGCCAAGCCAATGCTAGGCCTCCCATTGGAGGTGTTTATTCACTGTCATGTACTTCCTATAATTTAATTTTTGAATCATCAAACCCAAAAGATGAGTAGGTCGTAATACTGCATAGAAGTCGTTAACACACTCCCTCTTTCGGCTTCAGGGAATCTTTAACACTTAAAAAAATATAACAAATAAAAATATATACCATCCATGCATCCTATTTAAAAAGTGAAAACACAAAAGAGAATACCTTACTAGAGCCTTAGGAATAAACCAAGCTTGAGTTGCCGAATTAGGATATCCATGAAATTAAGGTACCGAAAGGGCATTAGTTTTAATTAACTAGTGTAACCAAGTCCCCGAGCTCATAATCTCTGGTTCGCAGGAATAAATTAGTTCTCTCGCTAATTTATTTAGGTTTCTAATCGACCTACCAAGAACGATTAGTGGCGACTCCAAATTTCAAAATCATTTAAACAAAAACCAAAGTTGCGATTCGGTAGGGCTTGGGAGGGTCCGCGTTAGGTTAATCAAATCTAATTAACCTAATAATCCGTTAACCCCTTTAAAATTTAAAATTTTTTTAGAGGGTCGCGACAGATTAATACCACGAAAAACCCCAAACTGGTACGCTTGTGACAAATTTACCCCAAATTATTTTTTTGACCACGAAAAACTCCAAACTGGTATACATGTGACAAATTTACCCCAAACTATTTTTTTAACCTCAAAAAACCCCAAACTGGTACATTTGTGACAAATTTACTCCAAACTGATATATTTGCGACAAATTTACCCTCCGTTAATTTTCGTTAAATTTAACGTTAAATTACTTAGTTGGATGGCATGTGGCACTTCACGAGTATACCGGTTTATGATTTTTGCCCTCCATTTACCATAGGTTTATCAATTTAGGATTTTTCATGGTACTGATCCAATTTAATAAAGGGTAAATTTGTCATAGGTATAATAGTTTGGGGGTTTTCGTGATAAAAAAAATTAGTTTGGGATGAATTTGTCACAAATGTACTAGTTTGGGGTTTTTTATGGTCAAAAAAATAGTTTAGGGTAAATTTGTCACGGGTGTACCAGTTTGGGGTTTTTCGTGGTAAAAAAAAAATATTTTGGGTAAATTTGTCACATGTGTACCAGTTTGGGGTTTTTCCTGGTCAAAAAAATAGTTTGGGGTAAATTTGTCACACGCGTACCAGTTTGGAGTTTTTCATGGTATTAATCCTAAAATTATTCTAGGGAGTATGATAGAGTTGGATAGAATTTCTCTTATCCATAACACCATAAATTGTATGCTCGAACCACCCCTTCTCCGCTATGCCCATCCACCTCTTCGTCATGCCCAGCCGCTTCTCTGGCGATGGGTTGCCTCTAGATTGGTGGGCTGCCTCTCCGATTGCAATGGACAACTTCTTCGGCAAAGAGCCACTTCTACGGCTGTGGCGGGTAGCTTCTCTGGTGGAGGCAAGGTTGCCGGGTCCTTACTTTTTCATTGTCCATGCCATCAATCATCGCCAAATTTGGAACTACAATTGAATGTACAAATAAAAATATCACGTGTCATATTGTAATAAATATGAAATAATCTTAGAACAAACTTATGTAGATTTAAAAAGGAGACCTCGTAAGTGACACCATATCATTTCAACGATTGCGATGGGTCACAAAGAAAAGTTTCGCAGGCATCTCAAAATAGATCCACAACCCACTATTTTGGTGCAATTTAAAGTGTCCCATAGCCAGATTGAAGCTTGGTTATGAGCTAAAATAACTAAAGAAGAACGGCAAAGGACACATCAAGTGTCAATATTTGTGTACGGTGCTCACTTTGGTGTTAATATTTTTTTTATCACTTAAGCACCATTTTTTTTAAAAATGATTATTTAAATACCAACTCCAGTTAGGTTATCTGAATTTCTTGTCGTTGGCACTAAAGTAATTGTTTTTTTTTTTCGATTTGACACTAAAGTGATCATTTTTTTTTTCATAACTCGAGTGTCAATTTTTTTGAAAAACGATTGTTTAAATGCCAACTTTTGAGAGATCGCTAGAGTTTCTAGTCATTGAGACTAAAGTGATCGTTTTTTCTTCGATTTAGTATTTAAATGATCCAAAAATATTTATTGGTATCAAAGTGAGTATCGTATACAAATATTAATACTTGAGGCGTCCTTATGGTGAGGAAGAACTAATCTTCCACTCTCAGCATATGCTTCGACTCTGCGTCTACGTGCAACACTTTAAGCGGAACCGGTGGTTATTTAGTGTCGGAATAGTTCAGGAACACGATTTTTGGCAAAGTAGACGTTTATAGCTTCAGCATTCTGTTGCTTGAGCTCATCCGCTGCAGAAAGAACTACAAGCCGGAAGCGGAAATAAAAGCTCGAATTGTGTTGGTCGCCTCAAAGACTGAGGCCAGAGCTCGTGGAGGCTGTGCCTCACAATTGCACACGGCCAAATTAAGAACCATCCCGTAATTAAGAACTCCTCCCTTACCCTAGCCCCCCCCCCCCCCCCCCCCCCCCCCCCCCCCCCCCCCCTTTCTTTTTTATTCGCACGGCCTTCTATATCCATGAAAAATTAAACTTTTGAGGGACCAAACGACGTGGCGGTGAATGTGCCGAACATGCGGCACAATTCATGCTGCTGCTGCACTGCACTGTCTCCCCCACGTGCTCTTCCCATGTGTTCTCTCTCCTTTTTGTCACATTGTTATTTTCTTCGTCGGGACCCAACGAGGGCAGCCTCCGCTCGCCCAGGCTGAGGGTTGCCCTTGGCTAGCTTGGGTGAGACTGGCCCTCGCCGGTGGCTAGCAAGAGCAACCTTGTCCATCTCTCGTTGAGCCGTTCATCACCTGAGATCAGCCATAGGCAAAAGGACAGGAAAAAAAAAAAAAGAAGAATGACAATACCTTTAATTAAGTCATTCTTTAACATAAGAAGAGCATTTCCTATTTTTATTTAAAATAATATCAAGTTTAGACACTTGTCCTGTCAAATCGTGACACTTGTCCTTTCTGTCGATTTTAAAGTACGCCTCTTTATTGGAACGTGAGTTTTACTGCAAAATGAAATGTCTTTCTAATTTAATTAATTCTTGTGGAACCTCTTTCTTTTTCTTTTTTTACTTTTTCCTTCGTCCTTATCCCCCTCGCGTCTATCAACCACTCCTACCTCTATTTTCCTGTCTCGATATGACCCGACGTCTCTCTTTGTCTCCGCTCACTAATCACGCTCACTTCGCTCGTGGTGCATACAACCACACGCGCGACTTAAAAAAATATTGTTTAATTTCTATTTTAAGTACGCCTCTTTATTGAAATGTGAGTTCCACCGCTGAATTTTTTTAAATTAATTAGTTTTTGTGGAACCACATTTTTTTTATTTTTAATTTCTGTTTCATCCTGATCCCCCTCGTCTATCACTCACTGCCACTTCTCTTTTCCTGTCCTCCATGGCCCGACGTCTCTCTCTCTTCCCTCACTACTCACTCGCCACACACGAGCGAATTACCCAAATATTCTACTCGCTTGTGGATTGGGTTCATGGCGACCACATCAACCCGTGATACTATGAATCGGGCCGGACAATGGCCCTGCACATTTCTCCTGCAAAAAGAGAGAAGGGATCCTCGCTAACTCTACTTCTGGGTTACGTATATAATAAATTTATTTCAAATTATTTTAATTATTAAAAATTCTAAATTAATATATCTTTAATAAATTTATATTAAACTGGTATACATGTGATAAATTTACCCTCCGTTAGTTCTCATTAAATTTTATCGTCAAATTACTAAATTGAATGATACATCGTGATTGTTGGATGTACATAATTGGGATTTTTACACTCTATTTATTACAGGTTTATCAAGTTAAAAATTTTCGTGATATTAATCCAATTTAACTAAAAATAATAAAGAGTAAATTTATCATAGGTATAGCAGTTTGGGTTTTTTGGGTCAAAATAATTAGTTTAAGGTAAATTTATCACAAGCGTACCAATTTAAGATTTTTTGTGATAAAAAATAATTTAAGATAAAATTATCATAAATATATTAATTTAAAATTTTTCATGAAATTAATATTTTTTTTAAAATTAGTTGGTGGAGAATATGCTTACCGACTACGGGCATATTCTAAAAAAAAAAAAACACTTCTGATTGGCCTGTGGGGTCTCCCAAGAAAATTTCCGAAGTAGTTAAAAAGTCGTGGGACACCTTCACCGGTGTCCACTTGCTAGTGAGAACGTTAGGTTTGGAAATGGACAGATAAATTTTACTTTAAAGTGAGCCGGCCAAGTTTGAAGGCATCTGTACTCATTTGCCCCGTTCATATCTGAAACTTCTCAGTTCATTTCTTAGCTTTAGCCCACGCCCCGTTCATATCAAGTCATTGCTTGAATACTCAAATAAAAATATAAAGTGAACTTTAATTTAAATAAAAGCTTAAAATGTCTTATTATTCTCAAGAAAAACCTGATCAAGGACTTTTTTGTTATTTATTTTTTTTTCTTTTTTTCACCTGTGGCCGGTCTCAGGAAAGGCCACACTCAAGATTGGCAAGGGGTCTCGGGTTGGCCTTGCCTAGCTTTCACCAGTGGCTGATTATTGCCTAAGATCGACCACAAGCAAGAAGGAAGAAAAAAAAAAGTAAAAAACTAAAAAATAAAAAATGATAATGTCTTTGATCAAATCATTCTATGAAATATTGAGAGCATTTTATGTTTTTATTTTAAATAATATCAATTTTAAGCTCTTGCTCGAGAAAATTACGACCCTTCAGTCCTTTCTTTCGATTTAAGTACGTCTCTTTATTGAAACATGAGTTCCAGTGCAAAATCAAGTATCTTTCTAATTTAATTAATTCTTGTGGAGCCACCTTTTTTTTTTTAAAAATTTCTTTGGTCCTTATCCCCCTCGCGTCTGTCACTTCCTGCCACCTCTGTTTTACTGTCCTCGTGACCCCACGTCTCTCTTTCTCTTCGCTCACTAATCACGTGCCACGCGAGTGCGCACGTGGTTGTGGCGTACACAACCACATGCGCGACTTAACCAAATAGTATACTCGCTTGTAGATTGGGTCCAAGGGAAGTCTACGAAAGAGGATCCATGGAGACTCTACATAGACCCGTGAATCTATGAATCAGGTCGGACAATGACCCTGCACATCCGTCTTGCAAAAAAGAGAGTAGGAATCATCGCCAATCTTACTTTTACAAAGTTCGTTGGTGGAGAATATGCTTACCGATCAGGGGCATATCCTATAAGGAAAAGAAAAAATAAAAAAATTCTGATTGGCCGGTGGGGTCTCCTAAGGAGTCTTTGAAATTTTCCAAAATAGTTAAAGTTGTGGGACACCTTCATCTAAGGGCTTTTTACGAAAATTGGGCAAAAATTTAATCATTTTACGAATTTAAGTTTGCATGAAAAAATTTTACGGATTTGGGATCCGTTCGGCACTCCTACTGCCGAACCGCCGAAAAAAAAATTAATATTTTTTGTTTTCTCAGACGAAGTTCAAGAGCTGGCCCCCTTTTCTCCTTTGCCCACTCTTTCCGATGTCCCTTTACTTCTGAAACTTCACGTGAAGCCTCTCTTTTCAGAAGTAAATTTCTGAAACTTCACGTGAAGTTTCAAAAGCAAATAAGACTTTCGAATCCTTCAGTTCTATTAAAGACGGAGAGGGAGAGGAACTCTTCAGCCATTTTACGAAGAAAAAGAGAGAGAACAGAGAGCAAATAGAGAGAAAGCTGAGAAAGAATCGAGAGAAAATCGATAGAAAAAAAAGGATTTGAAAATTAGTCATCAATTTCGATCTTCTTCATATTTGCAGTCGAATCAGGTAAGATTTAACTTTATGATATGTTTTCTTTTGTTTTTTTTTCTTTCATTGCATGTAATAGTAATTTTTTTTATATGACAGAGAAAATAGAAGTGTGGAAGTATAAACTTCAAGAATCTCGAGACACGCACGATATTTGTGTTAAGGTAATGGCTATATTCTTGTTAAAACATGATATATTTTAATACCGTGCATACACTGTTTCGCTGTTATATTGGGATGTTTAGTCCGAAAAATCTTATTTTTTGGTGTACATGTATGTCTATTTTGTACTAAAAAATATCTTATTTTTTTGCTATTCATATCTCTGTTTTGCATGCCGATATATGTGTCACGAAAGATTTTGTGCGTAGTAAGCCCGTATTTTATCATGATTTTTGAGATTTGGAGGGTTAATTGGATTTAATTTTCAAGATATTGAAATAATAATCGAATGTACATGTTTAACGAAAAAATTTATGGGAAAACGTTAGTAACGTAGGAGCTGGTAATTAGATCGGACAATGTAGATTTGATCTTCGGTTAAATATGGGTCGTTGTAATTTCTTACCTAAGGTAACGAACGTGGACAATCCTTGACCATATAAATTATTTATAATAATAAAAGATATACGAAAGAATAGAAAAACTGAAAAAGAAATTGGGCCGGCTCTTGGAGTTTGTGAGTTGGGTCGAACCGGTCCAATCTGGAAAATTAATAGGAAAAAGAGAAAAAAATAAAACGGAAAATTATATTGTAAAAGAAAAATAATAATAATAATAATAGATAATAATAATAATAATAATAGATAATATTAAAAATGGAAGCGACGTTGTTATTTGATCTAGTTGATCCAGCCTGAAAATATTAAAAAAATAATCAAAAAATTAAAAAAATATGAAATCACATAAAAATTTGAAAATCACAAATCAAAATCATAATATTTTCTGAAAAATTAGGAAACATTCCACAAAGAAAAATTTGAAAATCTGAAAAATTATAATTTCATCAATTAATTGACTAGATATTATTGTTAATGATTTTGGCCTCTCATTTTTTTTGTAAATAATAATTATATCACTTATCTATAAATATTTTCAAAGAATACATAATTTCGTAAATATTATTGTGACCCTATTTATTTCATTTATTATATTGAACCGACCCGGTTTGGAAAATGAATAGGGAAAAGAAAAAAAAAGAAAAGGAAAAAGTAAATTTTAAAAGGAAAAAAAAAATATAATATTAAAAATGGAAGCGTCGCCGTTATTTGGGTCAAACTCCTGGGTGCCCGTGTTCGGTTGATCTAGTTGACTCGACCAGAAAATAATAAAAAATAAAAATTTAGAAAATTAAAAATGATGATCAAAATCATAAATTTTTTTTAAAAAAAATAGGAAACATTCCACAAAGGAAAATTGAAAAATCTGAAAAATTAGAATTTCGTCAATTAATTGATTGTTGATGATTATGTTCCTTCATTCATTTCTAAATTCGTAAATATTTTTGTTGACCCTATTTATTTATTTTATTATATTGATAGTTAAAATGTTCATTTCTTAATGCATAAAGAACAAAATTTATAAAATTGTACATGTAAAATAATTTGTAAATTGTTTGTGTTAGCAGAATGTCTACATCTTTTGCGACTGTACAATGGGGAGGTACAATAGTACGAAATCAATTTGGCTATGATTACGAAGGTGGACAATGTGCTATGTTTGAGTTTGGAAATATATCGACATTTGATGAGTTACGTGATATGATTGAGCATGAGTTGAATGTAAGTGAAAATCAGTTTATTGCCAGTCTGATGTTTAGACAACCGATTGGAACAACTGGATATGTGATGTTTAATATTGTTAATGTGCATAACGATAGCATCGTTGAGAGAATCCAACAGTTTGCACATTTGACCGGTTATATGGGGTATCTTCAATTTTATGCTACTGTTGATGAACACCAACCGATAAATGATTCAATTGGCGAAGGTTCCAATGTCGGTGAAGATGAGGCAAATGTCGATAATCAGGATATGCATCACGATGATACTGCGGTCGATAATGATGACGATGGTGATGATGATGATAGTGATGAAGAAGATGATTCATGGTTGGGTAGTGACGATAGCGATGAAGAAAATAACGAAAGTGGCGATATGGATACTTACTACAACAGTTATTGTACTAATCCCATTTTGCCGTTGGTACATCCACCGCCATATTCAGAGATTGACTATGATATGATGCAAGTCGACACAATAACCAAGCCGAGCCATATGTTGTTTGATCTAGCCAATGAATTTCGTGTTGGAATGGCATTTCCATCACGAGATGCAGTGCAGTTAGCTGCGAAAGAATATTCTCTGTTGAGAAATCATCATTTCCGCAGTGAAGAGACAAAGAGAAGAAAATATGTTATCAAATGCGGTAATCCAAACGAACCGTGTCATTGGAGGCTCCGTGCATTGAATAAAGCGGGTGACCTGTTTTGGAAAATAACTAAATACAGTGGGCCACACACATGTCGTAATCCGCAAATGTCAACAGATCATCGGCAACTTGATCAGAAATACCTCTCCACCCAGGTAGAAGCAATGGTTGCCGCCCAACCAGATATAAAAATCAAGCCACTAATGGCGATGATTAAAGATAAGGTGGGCTTCCAACCTACTTATCGTAAAATCTGGTTAGCTAAACAAATGGCGATTGCCAATACTTTTGGAGGATGGGATGACTCGTACGGTCAGTTGAGAAAGTACATGAATATGACGAAACTAGTGAATCCAGGTTTTCATTTCGTGATTGAGGATTACATGAGCCAAGATCAGAGTTGCAAGATTTTTAACCGGATGTTCTGGACTTATAAACAGACGATTGAAGGCTTCAAAAGCTGTCGTCCCGTGATTTTTGTTGATGGAACATTTTTATACGGCAAATATCGAGGAACGCTCCTATATGCAGCCTCATTTGATGGGAATAATCATATATTTCCATTAGCATTTGCAGTGGTCGATCGGGAGACTATTGATGATTGGTCTTGGTTTATGGATCTACTACGCACAAAATCTTTCGTGACACATATATCGGCATGCAAAACAGAGATATGAATAGCAAAAAAATAAGATATTTTTTAGTACAAAATAGACATATATGTACACCAAAAAATAAGATATTTTTCGGACTAAACATCCCAATATAACAGTGAAACAGTGTATGAACGGTACTAAAATATATCATGTTTTAACAAGAATATAGCCATTACCTTAACACAAATATCGTGCGTGTCTCGAGATTCTTGAAGTTTATACTTTCCTCTTCTATTTTCTCTGTCATATAAAAAAAATTACTATTACATGCAATGAAAGAAAAAAAAACAAAAGAAAACATATCATAAAGTTAAATCTTACCTGATTCGACTGCAAATATGAAGAAGATCGAAATTGATGACTAATTTTCAAATCCTTTTTTTTCTATCGATTTTCTCTCGATTCTTTCTCAGCTTTCTCTCTATTTGCTCTCTGTTCTCTCTCTTTTTCTTCGTAAAATGGCTGAAGAGTTCCTCTCCCTCTCCGTCTTTAATAGAACTGAAGGATTCGAAAGTCTTATTTGCTTTTGAAACTTCACGTGAAGTTTCAGAAGTAAATTTCTGAAACTTCACGTGGCTTCTGAAACTTCACGTGAAGTTTCAGAAATTTGCTTCTGAAAAGAGAGGCTTCACGTGAAGTTTCAGAAGTAAAGGGACATCGGAAAGAGTGGGCGAAGGAGAAAGGGGGGCCGGCTCTTGAACTTCGTCTGAGAAAACAAAAAATATTTAAAAAAAAATTATTTTTTATTTCGGCCGTTCGGCACTTCAAGTGCCGGACGGGGGTCCGTTCGGCACTTGAAGTGCCCTACGGTGCCGAACGGACCCCAAATCCGTAAAATTTTTTCATGCAAACCTAAATTCGTAAAATGGTTAAATTTTTGCCCTATTTTCGTAAAAAGCCCTTCATCTAATGAGAAGGTTAGGTGGGAAATGGACGAATAACATTTGACTTTAAAGTGAGCCACCCCAAGTTTGATGGCATCTGTACTCATTTGCCTCCTCCATATCTGAAACTTCTCAGCTCATTTCTTAGCTTTATAGCCCACGCCACACCAACCTTCTCTCCTCTTTCGGTGAGGGAGAGAGAGATCTGGATCGTAATAAGCTTCCTAGCCATGCCATACTCAGAGGCCGGATCAAGTAGTGATGCTGCAAGATTTTCCTCCCAATGATTATAAGAAATATTCAAGTGAAATTGTCTCAACTACGGGACAACTTCCTTTGACTATTGAAGTGACAGGTTCGGTACTTAAGGGCAAAAAACAAAGCATATTGAGAAAAGAAGTTGGTCAGGTTGAGAAATGCACCTGAGAAAGATATTCTAGAGAAATTACGAATTAGCAATGATGGCCTAGATGAAAATGAGAAACAAATTTTTCTTGGTATAGCATTCTTCTTTTCCAATGAGAAGCAGAATGATGCAATTTACATGTGGGACAGTTGTTGACTAGATCCAATAATAGCAATTAAAGTCCTTATCGAGAAGTGCTTGATAAATGGATTGTACAATGATAAATTATGGATGCATGATTAATTAATAGCAGTGGGAAGACAAATTATCCATTGAGAAAGTTTAGGTGACCTCGAAAAGTAGAGTAGGTTGTGGATTGAAGAAGAGGCCTTCGAAATCATAAGAACCAAAGAGGTGAGTGAGCGACCTCTCATTTTCAAATAGAAGTTTATACCCTTGGATTAAGGATTACTTTTTTGTTTAGGATCTTCATCACATTTTTCCCACCCATTCGGGGTGTAAAACATAGCAATTGGAAGTTGACAAACTGCTTCACATCATTGTAAAATTTTACTTGTAGAGGGATGCGAAGGTTTTAGCACTTGAGATAGATGGACTGGATGACTCCATAGAGATCACAAAATGAGGAATTGGAAATGTTATCGTGTCCAAGACTCCTCAAATTAAGCAATGAAAATTTTGCTGGGGACTTTGTAAAGTATCATTCACGGGTTGAGATGGATTTCTTAGTGTTCTCCTCATCAGGATTTTAGGGCAAACAATATGAAACAATATGCATTTGGGTCATCTTGTTGTTTTTAAACTTGACAAGAATGGATTCACGGATGATTCAAAACATGGGACTTGATCAAGGTAAATTATATGTCTTAATTCTAGTCTAATAGTCAAAATGTGCACTACGCAATAAATCGTACAAATGACATGCCATCCATTTTTGCAGATGGCAAAAAATTTGAAGGTTTTGTCTCTTGCTGACTGTGATGGCATCACGACAAACCCAAACTTCTCTAAATGCTTGTATTTAGAGAGGTTGAATCTTGCACGTTGCAACTAGCTAAAGAGAATCGAAAGATTCATTGAAGACCTACCATCATTGGAGTTAGAAATTGAAGAGTGCATGAATCTTGCATATTTGCCTAAAGAAGTGGGGGCACTAGTCACTTGAGCGCTTCTCATTGAGAGATTGTCATGGGTTGATAGAACTTCCAAGCTCACATGAGTATTTACACTCATTGATAGAGTTAGACTTATCAGGTACGGGCATTGCTGAACTTCCAAATTCCATCCAAGGATTAGTGAAACTTGAGTCTCTTATTCTGGAAGACATGAGGATAAGGGAACTTCCTAACTTCATTGAAAAACTAAAATCATTACACGTATTATGTTTATCGATAAATGGATGTTCTTCTTTGGACCATGTTTGGCACTTACCTAATGGCATTAGCAAGTTGGAAAATCTTGAAGAGCTAGATCTCTCTTGGCGTGCTGAAATGAAAGGAGAAATTTCAGTTAGAATTGGAGAATTGTCATCTTTAAAAGTCCTAAATTTAAGAGATTGTGATGGGATTCAAGACTTGTCGCAGCTTTCCACAAATTTGACCTCTCTACTTCTTCAATCTAACTCATTGCTCTCAGTCCCTAATCTTTCGAACCATACTAAATTGGTTGAATTGCTATTAAGTCATGACTCTCGTGATACAGGCGAGTCAAACCTATTATCAGGATGCGACTTAAGGGGGATTGAGAGTTTATCTAGACTGAAAAGGCTAGATTTAAATATTTTGAATGTCCCTACACCTCCAGAGTTGGCTTCTCTTTCTCATCCAGAAGTGCTTACTTTGTGTCTCCTAGACCTAGAACCGGGAAAATTGTCAAAAAAGTCCTAAACCTATTGCACTTTTGCCAATTCAGTCCTAAACCTTTTGCATTTGTGCCAATTTAGTCCTAAACCTTTTTTTTGTACCGATTCAGTCTTAAATCTTTCGTATTTGTACCAATTTAGTCCATCCGGCCAACTTTGACCGGCCGGCGCTGACGTGTCATTTTTTATTATTTTTATTATTTTTTAATTTTATTTTTTATTCTCCATCATCTTCTTCCTCCAACCACCTCAAGTCCATCGCTAGTGGCTGGAGGACAAGGCCGGCGGACTAGCAACGGCGCCGACGCCCAGATCTGGCGAGGCCGCAGGACCAGCAATGATGTCGACGCCTAGATCTGGCGAGGTCGATGGAGCTCGGCCTCGCCCAGATCTGGCGAGGCCAAGTCTAGCCCAACGGCACCGACGCCAACGCTGGACTCGCATAGGGCGAGCTAGAGAGAGAGAGAGAGAGAGAGAGAGAGAGAGAGAGAGAGGGGTTAGCGAAGCTCCGCCTCGCCCAAATCTGGTGAGGCCGAGCCAAGTCCAGCGGCATCAAACTCACCTAGCCATGGCGTCGCAGTTGTCGTCGCTGGGCGAGCCTAGCAATGGCGACGCCATGGCTGGTGGAGCTCGGCCTCGCCCAGATTTGGTGAGGCCGAGCCAAGCCCAGCGGCGCCGACGATGGACTCGCAGAGGGCGGCGGCACCAATGGTCCGCCGGCCTTGTCCTCCAGCCACCAGTGACGGGCTTGAGGTGGCTGGAGGAAAAAAATGAATGTATAAAAAATTTTAAAAAAAATCAAAATAATAAATAATTAAAAAAGTAATAATAATAATAATGACATGTCAGCATCGGCTGGTGGCCACGTCAGCGCCGGCCGGCTAAAGTTAGCCGGATGGACTAAATTGGCACAAATACAAAAGGTTTAGGACTGAATCAGCACAAAAAAAAGGTTTAGGACTAAATTGACACAAATGCAAAAGGTGTAGGACTGAATTGGCAAAATTGAAAGGTTTAGGACTGAATTGGCAAAAGTGCAATAGGTTTATGATTTTTTTGACAATTTACCTCTTGAGCAGCTTCCGTCCTACCTCTAGAGTTTGGGCAATTTGTCGACTTTAGAGTTCTATCAGTGTGAAGTGGAAGACTTTGTCCTTGGTAGTCTTCCAAGACGAGAAATTAACTGTTGACTGTTGTAAACAACTTGTGAGGCTGTCCATTCCTTTGGAATTAGGGAAGCTATGCTAGGCTCGAAAGCTATCTGAGATACAAGTTGTGGGTCTCTCGAAGTCATTGGAATCCTTGAGGGTTTCTGGGTGTGAATCTTTGAGAAGAATACGTGGGTTATCTTTCTCTTGAAGAACTTGGAGGAATTGGTAATCCAACGGTGCAATGTGCTTACTAATGTTGAGGGTCTTCACGAGCTAGAGTTTGGTTGTCAAAGAGTGCACGTCACTGAGATTGTTGATTGATGCATCTAGCACAAATATGCCAGATGATTGTCTTGTCGAAATATTGGGGTGTGGAGACTTCGTTAAACAAGGCACGACATCTTTGAAGCGATACAGAGAGGAGATTCTTCTGGATACATCAAACAAGGTGCGACATCAACTTTGTTAGTATACAGTAGATGTACATGAATGCATGGGTTTGGAAATTGATTGGTTCTAACTTCAATTTGAAGGTATAATTCAGTAGGATTACACAAATTTTAAAAAGTTAATTATTGTTATGAGTTTGACAAAAAAAAAAAAACTATTGACATGAAATTTACATGGACGAAAATATATCTTTCAATCCAATGATGATAACTTATCAGAGATGATCTTTAAATAATTTCAGATACATTAGTCTTCCTCCCGACATATTCTTTTTTATTTGAAATTTTGTCTTGTATAAGTTAAATAAATACACAAATAAAACTTTTGCCATTGTAATTTTTTTTTATTTGTTTCATTGTTAGGTATTTGAGTGCTGGATACAACGGAATACGATGGGTGTGCGCGCGCGTGTCTTTTTTTTTTTTTTTTGATGTTATAAGTTTTAGCAATAATTGGCCTTTTGAACTTTAGCATGGTCGCACAATAACCCGCAAACTTTCAAAACTTATAAATTATCCCGGCTTTCGCCCAGAAGAAACCAATCAGAAAAGCTCAGTACCTGTAAACGAGAGTGTGGTACCAGAAGATACATGCATTTGGAATTCACTGAGAATATTAAAGCATTGCTTTCAATGAGTCCAAGATCACCATCACTGAAAATTGAACGAAGTTCGTTCAACTTGGAATTAGCAACTAGATAATGTGAGGAAAGATGATGCAGAAGGAACGAAAGAAAATTGCATGTATTTGAAGTTAAAACGAACTTAATATTGATCATTGACTAGTTGGAGTATAAAAATAATCTACCATCCGAATTTCTAAGATGTTAGTCCAATTTCCCTAATGCTCATTTGCTGTTGGGAGTCTGTTTACACTTCAGAGATTAGAACATAATTAATCGTGAATTCCATATCAATATTTCTTGGAAGTCAAAATATCTGGTCAGTAAATAAGCAGATCCAACTTCCAACACACTAATGTGACCCAATTAGATTAAAATACTAGCTAAGTTTCCTTATTAATATTGTGTCGGAGTAGACATTGAATTATGTATCAAAGAAGGCTAGAACAAGTGTCTGCATATTTTTGCATCAACTAGAAAAGTTTGATGACAAATGAATATCTTGTATCTACGTGTGGAACTGAAGCGATGTCATAAGGGAGAGACTGGTCGGGTGCGTTTGTTCTGTTTATCTTGCAGAATATGGGGAAAATGGAAGATGAAGCTGGATCGCTACCAACAGTCATGGAAACCTCGGGAATTATGCAATTGCAGCTGTTCAGAATGTCGTGGGAATTGATGATCGCACAAAACAAATCACCGACTTACTGGGGATGGAAGTCGATGATGAGGGGCGCATTCTTGGAATCTTTGGAGCAAACGGAATTGGCAAGATGACTCTCGCCAAGGCCGTATACAACCACATCTCTTGTTGTTTCGATAATCGTAGCTTTCTCGAAGAAGTCGACGAAACCGCACAAGATCGTTGTGGTATTCAGATTTTGCAAATTAGGATAGTACATGAAATCCTCGAATAGGTTGTCGAATAATTGTGACTTCCAAAGATAGTGGAATTTGTTGGCGAAATATATGGTAGAATGGGATGAATAAAAGAATTGGACTCTAAGGCGTGATAACACTCTTTTTAAGGAATTATTTACCCAACAACATTACTAATGGTTACTAATAAAAATCCTCCATGATACAATAGTCTTAAGCGAGAATATTATATAATAATTCTAATATTTCTCTAAGAACTCTCTAGGAAACAATCATAAGCGAAGGCTGTAATTCTCTTGTTTTCTTTTTTTGAAAGAACGAAAATTGAAGAAGAAAAATTATATCCAAAATGAACACAACACTTGAATATATAACTAGAAAAGAATACGTATTTTCGCATCCGAAAAGTAATTAATTCTCATGCAACTCTCCATGTTCAAAGCAGTTTATTTAATCACACATTTTTCATTTTTCAAAAATAGTTTTGTATGAAAAATTGCAACTTTTGGAATGTTTAAAACTACTGACTCGAAAGGATGCAATTCTTCACATCCAAATTGTCAAGTCTGAAAAGTTATAACTATTGAACATAATTAATCAATTAAAATTCAAAATTAAAATAAAAATAATCGCAACTTCTAAGTGAACAGTCACACTATTTCGCTAGAACATTACAATTAAATTTTATTAAATTTAATTTGGAAATAAAAAATAAAAATATGATTGTTGGTTGTTACTCGCAACTGTGCAAAGTGCTAAGTGCGCTTAATAATTGAGCCAAAATCGTGCATCCACACGTGGATATAGCGAGCACTAGCGCATTTGCACATGGTTTTTTTTTTCTTATTTTGAAAGAATATGAAGGCCTTTTAACTAATAAAAAGACTTGCACTTTTCTTTTTATCTTATATGGGATTAGAAAAGATAAGTTTTTTTTTTTGTTTTGTTTTAGAAACAAACTTCAACGGAATTCTCAAAGATTATGGTCCGGAGAAGGCTCGTACCTACCCGGTTAGTGCTTTGGATGCGGGTCAAGCTTTTGAACTTCTCCGCAAGCATGCATTCAGGATGCAATCTTCCATACCAGATGGAGGAGTTGAAGTCGTCGGTTCATTCTTGCGGGGTAGATCAATCCAAGAAAGGGCAAAGATGGAGGAGTCAATGAAAGCACGTGCGACGTCAAAATAAAAAGATAGAATTAGGTGGGTCAAAAGTTAAAGTCGGTGATCTTACCAAAAAAAAAAAAGTTAAAGTCGGTGATTTTTGAAGATATTAGGCCTTCTTTTTATCTTTTCTTCCATCCTCATCCTCTGCGCGCGTCTACCACCCACTGCCTAACGAGCGGACCACACACCCACGAGCGTGTTAGCGCGTGCCACACAAATGGTGTACTCGCTTGCAGATTGGATCCAAGAAAAGTCCTTGAAAGTTGAAAGGGATCCATGAGGATTGACAACTAGGTCTACGAGTTTTCAAGTACTGTATCTTTTTTCAACCCCCCGAAAAAAAAAAAAAAGTTACCGCATCTTTTGTTTTACTTTAGTGAAAATATAAATTTTGTTTTTACTTTCCAATTTTATTACTATTTTTTTTACGCACGTTTACTTAAAATGTAGTTGATTGCTTAAGGCCTTTTCTAATTAATATACTTGCGTAACATTTGCACCAAATTAATTTTTATGTTAGAAAAACTCTCGAACTATTATACTGGGGTTACATTTAATCTAAACTGATACATTTATGCAAAGTTTATAGCACCATGACTCTGAAAATAATTTTGTTATCTTCTTTATTACAGAAGGCCATATGTAAATAGTCAAGGAATAAAAATTCGTGTGTGAATTAGGGGCAGGTACATATCTGATTATTTACAGCTCCAAATTTGACAAATATTTAGATCCTTCGATTGGATTTTGAATTCTATGCTAAAAGTTTTATGAGGTTAGCTGCGCTATTTAACAAAATATGACCGAGAACAATCTAGTTCCAATATTATCAATGAAAATAATTGGTTATCATCCGATTTAATTACCTATATATTAATTTAGTGACGGAAAATTTTGAACTTTTACTAAATATTTGAATTGCCTTTATACAATATGGATTACCTAACACATTTATTTAAAAAATCATTGATTCCCAAACGACTTGCCATCTTGTTTTTGTTCTCTTTTTAACTTCTCCATCCGTTGTATCTACCTAAATAATCGAAAAAAAGTCCTTGAATATTTATCTTTTTTTTTTTGCGAAAAATAAATAATTTAAAAATATATATTTTTGAAAACTATTGCTTCTATCAATTAAAATAAAATAAGTAAATAAGAAATAATTTCATCATCGATGAATAATTGTGTTTTGGTATTTTGGTAGATGGTGCAGATTCATTTTTGTTACGCAATACAAACGACAAATTCTAGAAATTTTTTGTCTGAATTACTTATTTTTAGTAAAATAAATGAAGCCTAAATATTGCCGGAATCTGGACTGCCTCACGGGTTTATCAAAAAAGGTCATTGATTACCTCATCCATTCTTATGGACCGTCTCTTTGGTATGTTTTTTCTTTTCCCTTCTCCCCTCCATGCTATATATCTAAATTATTAAAAGAAAAAGTCTTTGATTGCCTAAGCGTTATTATAAATAATGTCGTTCACCTAGCGCGTTCATTAAAAAGCCATTGATTACCCATCCTGCTTTCGTATGCTGTTGCTTTGGTTGTTGCCTTACTTTCTTTCCCCATCATCGGCCTACGAATTCCGCTCTTCGCGTGTTCTCATCTTCCTTTTGGGGATTAGAAGGAGCCGGGAAGGGTTGAATTGGAGAGATCTTGGGCGATGGAGTCAGGGGCTGCCTACGATGTGTTCCTGAATTACAGAGTAACAGACTCTCTTAAGCTCGTTGATCCCCTTTGCCGTCGCATGATAGATGCCGGACTTCGCGTTTGCAGAGATGATGATGAGCTCTCCAGTGGCGAGGAAATCAGCCCATCTCTGCTGCGAGCGATCCAAAACTCCAAGATTTACGTACTCATTTTCTCTAAGAACTACGCTTCCAGTTCATGGTGCCTTCGTGAGCTTGCCTACATGCTACGTCTTCGGTCGGAATCAGACGGGGAGAAGCTGATTCTGCCAATTTTCTACGGCGTGCAGCCTTCTGATGTCAGGCCTTCCCAAAACAGTTTATATGACAAAGATCTTCGGAAGCTGGCCGAGGGGTTTAATTCCCATGCTCCGAAACAGTGGCGGAATGCTCTGAATGAGGCGGCCCAAACAAAGGGATACGTATGGGACAGAAACCCTAAGAGGTAAAGGTCCTACTTTCACCTTAGCATTGGCAACATCAATCGGTTTTCCGATCTTATCACATGGCACCGATCGTTTGGCGAAAAAATAAGGTGTTCGGAAAGTATTCTCCAATGATGAAAACGAAATTTTTTTTTTTGGGCTCAAATGAATCAGAAAATATTTATTCTGTCTAATCTTTTTAATGACTTTTCAGTTTTTAACTTTTAGTTTAATTTAAAAAAATGAATTTTTTTTTCTCTTTTATTATTTATTTTTTTTCCTTCTTCTTTAGCCGGTCGCGAGTCTCCGCAACGGCCGGCGACCGGCCATAGCTGCTCTCCCAAGGCCAGCGAGTTTTGTAAATTGAAGTACTCAAAAGAAGTTACTGAGCGAGTTGTTCGTTGACCCACATTTTATCGAAAGAGAAAGTCTCTTGCATTGCAGCGTAGGAATGATGCTTAATGACCATAATCCAACTTTTATGGTAGCATTTAGTGTTATTTATTGCATGACGCGATAAACTCCTTTTGAGCATTTAAATTAGATGAAATGCTTCGTTTCCTTGTCTGATGATTTGACATAATACGGATTCAGACGTTAATAGGATGTTTTTTCGATATCCAAAATAGTTATTGGGCAACAGTATTGTTTTGGCGAGCTAGTTAGGGTTTGTTTGCTCGGAGCTGGTAGGATTTGTAACTACTTCTTTTTTCTCTTTTCTAACGGTAATTGTTTGCCTATGTGGCAGCCTTGATGGACTAGTCGACTCGGTTGTCGAAGAGGTTTTACACAGGCTGAAGGGAAGTCGACCGAGAAGTTTACCCGAACATTTAGTCGGAATGGGCGTTCGAGTCTCATATGTGATAAATATGTTGGATGTTGGTGGCGATGGTGTGCATTTCCTTGGAATCTGGGGGATGGGTGGAAGCGGTAAAACACTTCTTGCCAAGGCTGTCTTCAACGAGCTATGTTCTCGATTTGAAGACTGTAGTTTCATCGAAGGCATTCGGGAATACTCACATCATCGCGGCTTAGTGACTTGTCAAGAAAAGTTATTGTCCGATATAATACGAAGTAGATGTCCATCATTTAACTCCATTGACGAAGGGAGAATGTTCATCAGACAAAGACTAGCAAATAAGAAGGTTCTCCTTGTTCTGGATGACATAGATCGTATGGAACAACTTGAAGCACTAGCAGGGGATAGGGATTGGTTTGGTCGTGGAAGCAGGATTATTATCACAACCAGGGATAGCCGTGTTTTGCATCTTGCATATCCCATTCCAACTTATGAGATGGGCATCTTGAACGATGAAGAAGCGTTTAATCTTTTCTGCATGCGTGCTTTTGGAAGAAGCTTCCCTCCGGAGGATTGGTACACACTATCGAGAGAAGCAGTTCGCACCCTTGGAGGGCTTCCATTGACTCTTGTGGTCACCGGATCGCTTCTTTCTGGCAGAGAAAAAGCAGTTTGGCAAGAAGCTTTGAAGAAATTGAAAGAGGCGCCTCAGAGTGATATTCAAGATAAATTAATGATCAGTTATGATGCATTGAGATCTGAACAACAGCAAATTTTTCTTGATATTGCCTGCTTTTTCGTTAACAAGAATGTTACTGATGCCATTTACATGTGGGAAGCCTGTCATTTCTATCCAACAATAGGACTTCAAGAACTTGCTTGTAAGTGTCTAATAAAGATGACTGATGACCACACAATATTCATGCATGAACAGCTTAGAGATCTGGGAAGGGAAATTGTCCACCTCGAGAATCCTGAAGATCCAGGAGGGCGAAGTAGGGTGTGGCATCATGAGGAAGCCCTTGACTTAATCAGACGAACAAAAAGAAAGGTATCGTAAGAGAACATACTGCAACTTTGTTTAGCATAAAACTGCACACATGCACCTGCGCGTGAGTCCATTTGGTACAACTAAGCTGTTTAATGATAAACTGTGGAGTGAAGTGCGTTTGGCAATACACGTCTTAGAGTTGCGACACCTTGAAGCTGGTTGGCGAAGCTGCTAGGAGCTGTTATTCTAATCGAGTGCCCTGCTATGAAGTGTTTGCCAAACACAATTTATAAGCTTAAGGTCCTCCTTTACGGTTGTAACTGCTGCAGGAAAAGATGTACCAAGCACCCTCAAACCTTAATTTTTTTTTTCGTGTTCTTTTCACATGACGTGTAGTAATAAATGCCGACAAATTCCTACTTACTCATTGCCTGCCTGCTTCAATTTACAGAATCTTGAACATGTTGAAGCACTTAGTCTGGCTGGGAATCCTCCTGGATCCATCATTACAAACAAAGAATTTGCTCGGCTGCCGAACGTCAGGTTCCTTGAATTAGAGGGAGCTATCTTAGATGGAAACTTCAAGAATCTTCTGCAGCAATTAAGATATCTCTCTTGGCGTTTTTGTCCTAAAGAATTCACGGCCACCAATTTTCACCTAAAAAACTTAGTTGTTCTGAATCTTTCAGAAGGTCATATCACAGACGATTGGGATGGATGGAGCCAAATCAAAGTACACTACCTCAATCTTTTAGACTCTTATTATTCAAATGAGACCTTGTTGTAGATCCTCCTTGATATTTAATTCCTTTTACAGGTGGCAACGAGGTTGAAAGTTCTGGATCTCACGGGTTGTCAAGGTATAACCAAAATGCCGGACTTATCTGGATTCTCGCGCTTGGAAAGGTTGCTACTCTGCGACTGTTTGAAATTGCGTACAATGGACAGCTCTATCATGAAATTAAAGTGCTTGACTTATTTAAATTTGAAAGGATGTATTAATCTCCAAGGCTTGCCGAAAGAAATTGGAGAGCTGGTGAGTCTAGATTATCTGAGCTTCGAGGGATGTTCTAAGATAACAGAGCTTCCAAGTGAAATGGGTTATCTTAAATCCTTGCTGGAATTGAACATATCAGACACAGGAATTCAAGGGTTACCTGATTCTCTTCGAAAGTATAAAAAATTGAGGGTGATCCGCAGCGAGAAAGACAAATTGTCGTTACTTTCCGCAGAGGAGCCTAAACGACCACATGATGAATTGCCTGAAAAATTAAAGGGGGTAAATCCAAGTAGAAAAGGGATATTTTCTCTTTTGACGGCCCTAAAGTTATCAGACAGTTCAGACAGTTGTATTCCCATGATACCAACCATGATCATTGAGCTAGTTAATCTCCTGACGCTGGACTTGGAGGATTGCAATAAGCTTCAACAGTTGCCAAAACTCCCCAAGAGTTTGGAACATCTTAAGCTGCCACTATACCTGCGGCCTGTTTTGAATATTCTGGATCTGATTAAGGAAGTTGATTTTCTTTTATTTGATGGCTCTGAGGATCTCTCATTCCATGCATCAAATCTGATGCTGACTTCCGTACAGTGGATTAAGAAGCTAAACAAACAGGGGAATCTGGAGTCTCGTCTTGCGGGTATTCTCCCCGCATCAATTAAGTCGAGTTCCCTTAGTGGGCTGAATCAGCTATTGAGCCAAGGCGTGCAGTCTCTCATCTGGCTTTCGTCATTTTTGTCAGTGCTGGCATTTGGAGTCCTCTGCTCGACAAACATGTGGTCATGCATTTCCAGCTTCAAAAACAAATCAAATTTATGGATTTGTCAATATGAACATGAAGAAATTCAACTTTCCGAGCTCGAAGGATTGAGAAAATTGACTCTCGAAAATTGTGAACCTCTTCAGAGAGTTTCCAATCTTTCAATCTGGAAGAGCTTAAAAGAATTGCGTCTCATTCGATGCCCAAAGTTGGTTGAGCTTCAGAATCTTGGTGGATTTGAATCCTTGGAAAAGTTACACCTCAAATTGTGCCAATCTATTGAAAGGTTAAGGGGTCTATCGAGCTTAAGAAAGCTGGATATTTTGATCATTGAAGAATGCGGTGCACTAAGAGATGTTGAGGGACTTGATGAATTGGACTCTTTGAGTTCCTTGAAAATGTGGAATTGCAGTATGCTAAAACATCTAACTGACGTGTCAAACTCAAAGATACCGGATGGATGTGAGGTAGTAATTTTTAATTGCGGAGGGCTGCGTAACTTTGGTCATGTTGGCCGTGCCCTCCCTTACAAGCATTATAGAGAGGCGGTTCTGGGAACTACAGACCGGGATTCTCGGTCGGATTTAGCGAAAAGGCCAGGGAAGATGTCTGATATGGAGTTACAAGGATCAGTAAACTTGGAGGAGGTGCGTTTTCGACTTGGAAACAAAAACAAAAGAAAATGTGAGGAAAGATGATGCAGAAGGAACCAAAGAAAATTGTATGTATTTGCAGATAACGTGAACTTAGGCTCCGTTTGTTTTGTGAAAAATGAATGATTTGAAAAAAAATCATTTCCTAAAAATGATCAATCATATGGCTTACAAAGATGAAATATATATATATATATTTTCATCATCCACAAAGTGTGTATATATATATATATATATATATATATATTTTTCATCATCCACAAAGTGTTCAGATATTAATTATTGTCGATAATGATGATATAATCTATTGACTAATTGTTTCTAGCACTCATTTTTAGGAAAATATCTTCCAAATCATTTATTTTCCGCGAAACAAATGGAGCCTTAGTATGAATCATTGCATAGTCGAAGTCTAAAGATGGTCTTTCGTCTGATTTTAAGATGTTAGTCCTATTCTTATAATGCTCATTTGTTGTTTGGAACTTATTTGTATTTTAGAGATGTGAACATTATTAATTTAATTAGATTGACCATTGTCGGGATGTGCATATCTAGTTTTCTTGATAGTTGAAACATTGAATAAGCAGATCCAACTAATAAGATAATAATGACCGAATTAGATTTAATTACTAGCTAAGTTTCCGCATTGAGATTGTGTCAAATTAGATATTAGATTAAGTATAAGAGTATTCTAGAATAAATGTCTTCATATTTCTGCATCAATAAGAACAATTTGGTGACAAATGAATATCTTGTATCTCCATGTAGAACTGAAGTAATGTTATAAGAGAGAGACTAATTGGGTGATGCTTGTTCTTCTCTCCATCTATGATAATACTTTAGCGAAAATTTCTGCTTTTCTTGCAGAATATGGGGAAAATGGAAGATGAAGCTGGACCGCCACCAGCAGACATGGAAACCTCAGATAGGACTTATACTATTGCAGCTGTTCAGAATGTAGTTGGAATTGATGGTCGTGTAAAACAAATCACCGACTTACTGGAAATGGAAGTCAACGACGAGGTGCGCATTCTTGGAATCTTTGGAACCAACGGAATTGGCAAGACAACTCTCGCCAAGGCTGTATACGACTGCATCTCTTCTTGTTTCGACGGTCATAGCTTTCTCACGGAGGTCGAAGAAACCACACAAGATCCTAGTGGTATTCAGGTTTTGCAAACTAGGCTGATACGTGATATCCTTGAACGAGATCGTGAAGATTCTTCTTTTGACGAAAGAATAGAAGATTTCCTGGACATATTTTGCGAAAGGAAAGTTCTATTAGTTGTCGATGACGTGGAAGAGAAATCCCATCTTCATGATATTGTAGGAAGACAGCTTGATCGGTTTGGTCCAGGTAGTCGAATCATTGTGACTTCTCGAAATGAAAGAATTCTCGAAGGGTATGAGGCCAAGAAGGTTCTCACGGACAGGGTTGGTAAGTTAAATGACGGTCAAGCTTTTGAACTTTTCCGCAAGCATGCATTCAGGATGCAATCTTCCATACTTGATTATGATGGACTCGCAAACCGCATTGTCAATGTTACGGAGAAGCTACCATTAGCAGTTGAGGTCGTCGGTTCATTCCTGCGGGGTAAATCAATCCAAGAATGGGCAAAGATGGAGGAGTCAATGAAAGCACATGCGACGAGTTCTAAGTTCACGGTTGGCCTTGAAGAGATACTGGATATATGCTACGAAAGATTAAATAAACAGCAAAAGCATGTATTTTTGGACTTAGCATGTTTTATCTCTGGGGTGGATGCCCGAATCGCTTCATGTATGTGGCCCAGTTCTTATCGTCCATCTTCTGGTTGCATTCTGATGCCCCTGGCAAAAATTGGAGAAAACAATGAGTTGCAGATGCACAGATTGCCAAGACGCCTTGGCAAAAGAATTTTAAATCAAGAGGAATCTCAAGACCCAAGATCAAGAAGATTTTGCACACAGGATATGGTTCTAAAGGCAATCAACAGGGAGACGGTAAGACCTTTTGCTTGTGTTTGTTATAGGCAAAACAAATAAACAGGGAGATGGTAAGACCTTTTGCTTCTGTTTGTTATAGGGAAAACAAACACCTTGACATATGGGCTACATTTACTCAACAAATCATATCATATTATGTGCACTTTAGCATGCAGGGCAAGGGAATCTCCTTCTTTCCCGGATGGGTATTTTGGTTTACAGCTTCGGATGGTTATGTTACCTTGTCAAATGTAGGGAACGGGAAACATTGAAGCTGGAGATTTTCAAAGCATGCCAAACGTAAGGTTTCTCAAGTTGGATAATGCCAAGCTTTCCGGAGATTTTAAAGGCGCACTTCCAAGATTGAGGGGGCTCTGTTGGCAAAGGTGTCCTCCGGAATATGATGCAGAAAATCTTGTTCTAGGAGAGATGGCCGATCTTAATCTCTCTTGGAGCAAAATAACGGAAGACTGGGGAGGTTGGAAGAAAATCAAGGTGGTTTAGTATCTGGTTGTTTTACATTTGCTTTCTTGAATTCAATATCTGCGAATTGACCGACCTTATGAGTGTTCTCTGTTTTTGCTTTACAGATGGAGAAATTGGAAATCTTGAATCTTACCGGGTGTTCTGACTTACTGTTCACTCCCGACTTCTCTGGTTACAAAGATTTGAAATTCCTGATTCTTGAAGGGTGTTCTCGTCTGGTGAAGCTAGATCCGTCGATTGGCCATTTGAAACGTTTAGTCTCCCTGAATTTGACGTCCTGCTCCCAATTGAACGGGTTGCCAGTGGAACTGGGTGGTCTGACTGCTCTGGAAGAGCTTTTTATTGACGGGACTTCTGTACGGGAGATCCCCATCTCCATAGGCAATTTGAAGAAACTCAAAATTCTCAGTGGCTTCGAATGCTCCCCATTGACTCACCTGCCCAGATCAATTATTTACCTGACTGCTCTCTCCGAACTCTCATTTAATGGTGCTGAAATTACTGGGCTCCCAAGCTCACTGGGGGACCTGCTTAAGCTAAGACACTTGTCATTGAGGAATTGCCGTTATTTGGAGGAACTTCCAGATTCTATCGGTAGAATTGGGTCATTAGAGGAGTTGGATATATCGGGGACTCGTATCTCTGTACTCCCCACTTCAATAGGAAACCTGGAAAGCTTGAGAGTGCTGAAAATGGATTATTCTTTCATACGAGCATTTCCTGGGGAAATTGGGAATTTAACCAAGCTCGAAGAACTCCATGCTTCCTGGTGTCGGAGTTTAACGGGGGCCATTCCAAGTGACATTCACAGGCTACAACATCTGGGATCATTGACACTGGGGCATTCCAGGATATCTAGCCTACCCACCGGAATCTCCATCGTCCCTCATCTTCACACCCTGGAATTAATTCAGTGCGATGAAATTGAGGAATTGCCGAAGCTTCCCCCTTCTCTAATTCGTCTTCATGTGAGTTCTAAAAGGATGAAAACGATAGTCCTCAAAGATTTAAAGGAATTGGAGGAGCTGCGCCTAGGTGATGGGGACCCAAAAGCGCGCCGACCACCCTCTGCGATAGAAAAGATTGAAGGGTTTGAAGGGCTTAAAGCCTTAAAGAGGCTAGATATATCAAACTGCAAAATACGAAATCTCAATGGGATTGGCCAGTTAACATCACTGAGAAGTTTG
This sequence comes from Psidium guajava, assembly GCA_016432845.1. Classification (NCBI taxonomy): domain Eukaryota; kingdom Viridiplantae; phylum Streptophyta; class Magnoliopsida; order Myrtales; family Myrtaceae; genus Psidium; species Psidium guajava. The sequence goes on along the minus strand of CM028229.1, from coordinate 30,027,068 downwards.
ATTCTATCCGATTGTGATGACCTCGATGGTTTACCTGATCTTTCAAACTTGAAGTCACTAAAAGTTTTAGAGATCAGACGTTGCAAAATGTTCTGTCAAATTGAAAGCCTAGATAAATTAACATCGTTGGTGAAGCCGAATATCAGTGAATGTCCGGCGTTGACGCATAGAAAGGCACGGTGTGTGGTTATGTGATGTTGGATGAGGATCACTCCTGTGGGGTAAGATTACCTCATTCCCCCCTATTTATCTGTGCGTGCGTGCGTGCGAAGAAGAAGATTTCAAGGTATCAGGTTTTCCTATGACATTTCAGGAAGTTCTGGTGATTAAAGAGAAGCGGTTGGTGAGGCTACTACTGTTCATTCCATGGGTAAGCAAATGCATTATTTTTAGGGTTAAGTTCGGGTGGCTATTTCTCAGCCGTAATAATGAGGAAGAGAACTTGAAAACGATGGGTTCACGTCTCCGTCCATGTAATGAGAGTGACTAGTAGGGGTGTCAAAATGGGTCTAGAACCCATATTCAACCCATATTTGATGGTGGTGGGTTAAAAAGGTTAGCTTAAGTGCTTAAATGGGTCATAAATAGATTACTTAGAAATTTAATGGGTTCTAAATGAGTTTTAAATGGGTCATAAATGGGTCAGATAAGACAACTATCTTAAGAGTCGTAAATAGATTTTTTGAATATTTTTCAAATTTTTTTGTATATTAATATTTTATTATAATATTAATTTTTTCTTTCTTTTATTTTTCTTTTCTTTCTATTTTCTTTTTTCTCTTGCCTTGCCGTCACCCTACGTTGGCCGCCACTGGTCGACAATAGCCACCGGCAAGCCTAGGGCAAGCTTGAGGCTTGCTTGGATCGGATGAGCCTCGCTAGCACTCGACCAATTAAGGCAGATGAGCCTAGGCAAGCTCGAGGCTCGTCGGGATCTGGCCTCGAGTTTGCTAGTTGGGATTGGGCGATCCTCGAGCTTGTCGGTCTCAGGCGAGCTCATGCTTGCTTGGATCAACTAAGCTTGAGGCTCGCCAGGACGTAGTCGGTTGTTGGGCTTCTCGCCATCGCTGAAGCCCTGAATACCAATAGACGGAGGAGGGAGGTTGCAAACGGAGGTTGCAAACGAATGAGGGAGGAGGAAGGAGGAAAAAAAAGAGAAAAAGAAAAGAAAAGAGAAAATAAAATAAAAATTAAAAACATTTTTATAAAAAATTTAAAAATTATAATAAAAAAACTTTCACAGAATTTGTATTGTATGATTTGGTTAAATATCATTTTAGGCAATATCATTTTTTAAATCAAATTATAAGAAGCAAGTAATGTATGATTTTGTTAAATATAAAATTATTAAGAAATATGGGTTGGGTATAGATCATTGAATTTGCATTGGATAAATATAGGTTAAAACAGGTTAAATGGGTCAATATGGGTCGGATCATATTCGATCCGACCCAAACTTGATCCGATGTGATCCGACCCAAACTTGATCCGATCCATCTATTTGACACCTCTACTGACAAGTAATTAACAAGACGGGACTGGGAGGGAGATCGTCATTCACTTTCCTCCTGAATCTTCTACTCTTTCCATAGCTCCTATTATAGGAACTTAGAAAATTAGAAATACGTCCACCTTTCTTCTTCTTCTTCTTCTTCTTCTTCTTCTTCTTCTTCTTCTTCTTCTTCTTTCTTCTTTCTGTATGGTAATTAGGCCTATTTTAGATATAGGTGTTTCAAAGGAAGGACGAAAAAAGGGTCATTGGGAAACATTCTATTTTAACATGCATATCTGTTTTTGTTTCGATGAAACCTCTACCTTGTCCTCCTTTCTCAAAACCTTCATTCCCATGAGATTGACACCGACTAACAAATAGGTTTTGTTATATTGCAGCACGGCTTCTTACTTGAGGAGTTCGGTAGCCTCATATCAAGACATTACACGGTTGTCCAAGGGTGTCCATCACTGAATCTGATGATTGCAACTGTGTTTTGAGGTTCTTCCAGGCCCAAAGTAGCACTAGAAGTAGACAAGAGGGAAAGAAATCAAGAAATCAAGAAATCTATACTGAAGCCAACTTGAGTGCTCTTGTCAGGCCATTTCATAAGTACCTAGACTATGGTCTTGGTTGTCAGGCAACCAACTTGTTTTTTCTTGAGGTTGCTCATGTCTCAAGCTTGTCTTAGTAGTTTTAAGAGGAGGACAAGTGCATAGATTGTTCAAAATGTTTTTTCCATGAACATGTCTTCTATTTTCAGATTTATTATCTATGCAGTATTCAGGAGTTGCAGCCTCAATGCAGGGAACGTCTTTTGAAATATTTTAAAGTCTGATAAATTCCTGTGTTTTGTCATCTGGTATACTGAGTGTTAACAACTTAGCGTTACGAATGTTGCTGAATTGGTTATATGCCAATTAAATATTTATCTATCTCATCTTTTTGGACAAAACAACTCGTGCCAATTAATTTTTTCTTTTATAACTTGTTGAAGTCAATGGCAACTTTTTTTTTTTTTGATTTGTTGGGGCTAACATTGCAACCTTGCATACAACTAACAGTCACAATTCCATACAACTAATAGTCACAACTTGGGTTGGAATGCACTAGTAAACTGCCTCACAAGTTATAAACAGTACATGAGTTGATTTTTCACATGATAGATCACAATATATTGATACAACCTCACTATTCATAAATGTATACTTGATTTTACACAAATACAGGCAATAATAGATCCCAAGATCCTTCAATCAGCACAAACTTTTCAACTAGAACAAATTCTAGAGCAACACTTGGATATTCAATCAGTTCGGTACTCCTTAGCTTTCAAGATCTTCTCCTTTTATAAGCCTCAATATTCTATTTAGCATTCTTGGAGAAGCAAAAGAGCCATTGGAGGTTGATGGGAAATCTTGTACCCGAGCTAGAATTGCTTTTGAAAGTCAAACTGGACTTTTCTAAAATAGGTACTGAGCTGTTGTTCCTTGTTGACAACTTTCGACAGGTCCTTGTTGACAACTTTCGACAGGATTTTGACAGGAGCAGAGAACAATTCTTGATAATCCTCAAAAATATCCCTTTCTGCTTTCACATCAAGCAATGGCTATTTTAGCCTTTCTTTCTCAAACATTCACATGTTTGGACTTTAAATAACTCCGCAAACTGGAAATGTTAAGCTTCGATATCAACAATTGGTGACCAGATCTATTGTGGTCCTCAGCAGCTATTTTCATGAAGACGCTTCAAATTGTACATGATCTTTACTCGATAGTTATCATGTGGTCCTTAGCCATAGATATCAAACATATACATACCAAAGGTAACATAAATACCAAAGGATAGTTTAGAAATCATCAAGATGTTTTATGAGATGTTCTCCAACAAGCCCTCCCTTTTTGATGATGACAAAACTATCCCACAGATGTGAAGTGAGACAGAGTTCATAGAGTGCAATAATGTAAAGGTTCGCATAGTGAATTTTTCAATTATAAGATATAATCACAGATAAGTACATTCTCTAAAAGATTTTGTAATTGAATTCGATGAATAACTAATTAAGTTGATATTTTGATTTTGGAAGTGTTTTGATCAAGATCTTTAGTAACAGTTAAAGATGTTTTTGATATAAACATGTGCAGAGAGGTTCCCTTGCCCTCAGGCTCCTCTTGTTTCTATGCTTCCCTTTGGGATTATGCTCGTGTAAGCACTTAGCACATCTTTGTGTATTTCTTGTAAAAACTTTCTCCCTTTTCGCCATTAACAAAAGGCACAAGCATGTGAAAAGGAATAGGATATGAATAACATCAAGCTTTATTCATTCATAGTAGAGGGTACACAAAGCATAGCTAAACAAAAACAAACATCAACACTGTAAAAGATTGGGTCAATCAAGTGGTGCGAGTGTGCTTAAGTTTCTGTGAGGGAGGAGTTTATAAAACAAATAAATATTTAGAGAATATCAACTATAACACATGAAGTCATCGCTGAAGATTTTCAGTTAGAACGGTCGCAATTTATATCTATTGAGGAACTACAACGATAACTTTTCTAGAGATTAGGCATACCTGATCTTTTGATATGTGTAGACTGTCACGCCTCAAACCCCAATTGAGCACACGATACCCCGATCATTCCGCGGTCAATAAATGAAAGTGCGACATCCCAAGCTTGTTGTCGACTCAAAACTCAACCGAAGCTAATGCTAGCGGAAACGATACAATAACCCGGACAACCAATGAACAAGGAAAAAGCTCAATCATAACACCATATATTTACATTAACATCCTTCTTCAATTACGTTAAGCACAATAATAACAAAACAACCAGGGCGACCACAATCATCAAAAGGGGACCTATGGCCGATTAGACTAATTTTCCCAATAAAAAAAATCACAAAAATAGGGAACATGGCTAGAGATCTAGTCATCCACATCACTCTAATCTGACAGTGAAATCTCAACCGGATCTGACTCCTCAGGGTCTAACTCCATCTCCATCAGTCCCTCGCCAATTGGGTACTCCGTCACCTGGGTATCAAAATCTCGGGGTATCCCAAAATTGTACGATCTTCTATTCATGCTTACATCCTAGGGTCTGAAAGGTGGGGGAAATAACAACAGTGAGAACACATCTCAGCAAGTTCACCCCCTAAACGTTGCTCAGGACAATATATACTCCTAAGACCATTCTAAGCATGCAATTAGACCCTCAAAACCATCCACCAATAGCTAGGTCACAACAACAGAAGATTTCAACATGCGAATGAACTATTCAATATAAATATGTTCACGCATCAGAGTATAAGCATGCAATGATCACAAAGACATGGTGATATCATGAACTCATTTTTATCTGACCCGCGCAAATGTATCTCAGGTCGCCTCAGGTCATGCGTTACCCGTGCTATTCACCTCAGGTAGCACTTTTTATTACTCCATCAAGCACCACAGCATTTCGTGTAGAAACGCATTAGGATTCAATTAAGTCTATATCACTAATGACCCACGTAAAAACGCATCAAGTTGACCCTCGTAAAAACGCATCAAGTTGACCCGCGTAAAAATGCCTTAGGTTCATGCCATAACCGCCGTTAAACGCCTCAGGTTGGCACCTTTATCTCTTTAACTACCCTGTGTCAAATGCATTAGGGCGCACTGTGTCTCGACTAGCGTTAAACTACATGCCTCAGGTCGACACCCTTATCTCTCCGATTTTCCATGTCATATAGGCACCTCAGAGCTACCCCACACATCCTTATTTCTCCTATTCCCTGCATCATATAAGCACATCAGGGCCCAATTGCATGCTCACTTTCTTGCTTGACAAAAATCTCACACAATAACAAGATGCATGCTGAAACATCATAATACATCATATTGCATTTGCCCAAGCAAGGCAATTCAGAGACACGCAATTTTTAGTCAAGCAATAAAATTTTGAAATTAAATTAACAAGCAATCAACCCTTATTCTCAGGCATTTCATTTCATATTCCTAACATGCATGGTCATCGGCCTCTTGTATCTAAACATGCCCAAATTTCATTGAATTCGACCGCTTATCGAATCCCTAAGCTAAACCAGTATTTCTACGCATGATTCCTGTGAACAGTACCTCGCCAGTGTGAACAGCAACTTCCGCTAGTGAATAGTATTTTTCGGTATGAACAGTAATTTTCGGCTTACACAAAGCAATTTTCTCCATTTTTCTCACCCAAACACCTATCTACAACACCCCAAACATCCATCCAAGCAATCTAACCTCCATAACAACATTTTCCAACCCCCAATGAATAGAATTTCCGGTGGGTGAACAGTACCACACCATAAACAGTAACCCGGCCAAGAAAACAGTCTAGTTTTTTGCCTCAAACTCCTCCGTTTCAAGCCTAGTTTCATCCTAACTTTGTCCTAGGAATTACCTATCGTCCTACTCAAAGTTTAGGAGGAAAAATTACCTAAAACAAAGCTAGAATAACCCACGAAAAAATCGAACAAAGCTTGAACTGACAGCGAACGAACCAGTCTCCACCGAACAGCTACTGTTCTGCTCAAATCACAAAAATATATCAACTTTTTGACTGATCAGTCTTCAGATTCTCTAAGTTTAGGATCTTATGGTCGCATAGGAGAAAATAAGGCCTGATTCGCCCTTAAACGGGCTAGTTCTTCTCTAGCATGCGCAGAAATCCGAGAGAGAGAGAGAGAGAGAGAGAGAGAGAGAGAGAGAGAGAGAGAGAGAGAGAGAGAGAGAGAGAGAGAGAGAGAGAGAGAGAGAGAGAGAGAGAGAGCTTAGGATAGGAGAGAGAGCCGTGAAATTTTTAGAGAGAGAGAGCTAATGGACAACCAAGGTGATAATGGAAGAGAGACAGAGAGAGGGGAGAGAAAAATATCTTGTATTATTGATGTTACTATTCATTATTACTATTCACTCGTTGACCGAATTAATTGATGGTAAAAAATTTAGCTGAATTGACATAAATGTGATTGATGTGATTGAGGGTAACTAATACGATTGATTTAATACCTGATGTAACATTTTCTGGCGATTGGCTAATTTTCGGGATCGGCCGGAGCTTAAGCACGAACGATTGCAGACACTGGAATTCACAAGATTATAATTCTAAATCTACCCACCAGATCACTATCAACAACCTAGGAAGTCCGTCGCAACCTAGGGGCAATTAGGTCCTTTTCCAAACTTCTGACATTTTACACAGCTATTCGAAGCGAAACGGCCAATTTCTGAATCTAGCGAGGTGAAGTCCAAAATTACAGCGGCAACACTCATAAAAGTCTGATATCCAAGTTTCGGGACTCGATTCATGGCCAAATTCAACTGATTGTGACTTTAGTAAATTCTCAAACTAACAGCCGACTTTTAGGAGTTACGTGTATCGACTTGCAATTAGGTCCATGTACTTTCAATCTCCTAGGTAGCATCTTCCCTTTGGTTAGTCATCTTGAAGTGATCATTTTTCGAGTGAGATTTATCTTTTGCGCTCTTGCGAATCTTTTCCCATTTGGACTTCATCACTTGGGAGAATTAGAAATTCCCAATTCTCCTTTGATAAAATCGAATGCTTGCTTGTCCAAGGACTTTATAAATACATCAGTTAGCTGATATTTTAAATCAACAAAGTGTATGCACACATCACCACTATTCATATGATCTATACTAAAATGCTGGTTTACCTCGATGTGCTTTGCTCTTGAATGCAATATAGGATTGCTAGTCAGGTTTATAGCACTTGTATTGTCATAATAGATAGAAATGTTCGAGTTATGTTCATTAAAGTCACTAAATTACTGTTTCATCCAAAGAAGTTGAGCATAGCAGCTCTCTAGGGCAATATAATCAGCTTCAGTGGTTCAGAGTGCAACTATGTTTTGCTTCTTTGAAAACTCTGATATCAACATGTTTCCCATCAATTGGCATGTGCCAGATGTACTCTTATGATCAGTTTTGCAATATGCATAGTCAGCATCTGAATATCCCAATAGATCCAAGCTTGAAGCTTTTGGATACCATAACACTATCTTGGGTAATGAACCAATGTACCTGATGATTCTTTTTACAACTGTAATATGTGACTCTTTTGGATTAGATTAGAATCATGCACATAGACATACAGAGAACAAGATATCTGGTTGAGAAGCAATTAAGTATAGCAGTGATCCTATCATGCTTTTATAGAGTTTAGAATCAACGGACATGCCTTTTTCATAACCTATCGAGAGCATTCTTCAATTGATAGGCATCATCTGATCGTTAAGAATCTTCAAAACCTGGTAGTTGCTCAACAAACACGCTTTCTTTAATATAGCCATTAGGAAAGGCACTTTTGACATCCATTTGGTACAAGGTAAAATAATAATGACAAGTATAAGCAAGTAAGAGTCGAATAACTTCTAATCTAGCAACACGAGCATATGTTTCATGATAATCAATGCCTTCTTCTTGTGAATAACCTTTAGCTACTAATCTTTCTTTGTTTCTTACAACATTTCCTTTGTGGTCCATCTTTTTGCGAAAATACCTATTTTTGTGCCAATAATCTGCTGATTTTTGGGCCTTGGAACTAAATCCTGACATCATTGATTTAGAATTGTTTCAGCTCATCTTGTATGGCTTCGATCCAATGTTCATGAACGATTGTTTCATCAATTGCTTTAGGCTCAATTTGAGAGACCAAGGCCAAGGAATTCATCATATCTTTCATTAATGGTCTTGTCTTTATTCCTTCATCATTTTCCAGATAACCTTATCTTTAGGATGATCAATCTTGAACTTCCAATCCTTGGAATTTTGATTTAAGCTTGAAGGATTGGCTGCCTGCTGAGGTAGTGCATGTGGATCATTCATAGGCGTGGATGTTTGGAAATCTATCTTCTGTTCATCTCTTTGGACTCCTTTCAACTCATCTTTAAATTTGACATAGATTGTTTCTTCAATAACCTGTGAATCTTTATTTAACAACGATAAGCTTTGCTGCTTGTAGAGTAGCCAAGAAAGATATCTTCACTTGATTTAGCATCGAACTTTCCAACATCTTCATTCACGTCCTTGAGAATGTAGCATTTGCATCCATAAACATAGAAGTATGATAGGATAGGCTTCCTTCCTTTATAGATCTTGTAAGGTGTCTTTTCCATCGTTGGTTTGAGGAGCTCTATTCATGATGTAAGATGAGGTACTAATAGTTTACGCCCAGAAGTAGGTAGGAACTCCACTTTTGATCATCATGGTTCTGGGTATCTCTTGGAGAGATCGATTCCTTCTTTCTGCAAATCTATTTTGTTGAGGAGTGTAAGGAGTGGAGAAGTTGTGCTCTATTCCATTTTCATCACAAAGGTCTATAAAGCTTTGGTTTTGGAATTCTCCACCATGATCGATTTTGATTGTTGTGATCCTGTATTCTTTTTCGTTGTGTCACGACCGAAATATTATGAAATTCACATGTTAATGGATTAGTAGATTAATAAAATGAATTAACTAACCTAGTTTGAGCTCTCCCAAGTTCTACCAATTCGCAACTTAGGTTTATGTTTAAATGATTTAAATTTTGGAGCCGCCACTAATCTTTTCTGATAGGTAAATTAGAAACCTAAATAAAGTATTGAAAGAATTGTAACGCCCTGGATTTTCGATCCTTTTTCAGATATCTAAATATAATGGATATATTTCATTGCTCGTACTCTAGCCGAATCTCAGTCGAGATTGATCACCTCGGGATGGCTAATCAAAAGGGAAGGGCGATTTAGGATTTAAAGTACGTGGACCTGACGGTCGATACACGCATCTCCTATCCGCCGCCCGTTGGCCTGAACATTTGCTAAAGTCACGAGTCAATGAATGTGGCCACGAAACGGATTTCTGATTTAGGGCAGTCGAAGGTCTTAAGGCTTTGCAATAAGTGAAGAGAGAGCTCCAGAGTGTTGAAATTGGTGTGGAATGCCAAGAATGAGGCAACAAGAGAAAATGACTATTTTACCCCCAGTTCGCTCTCAGTTCCTTAGAAAATAATCAGTGATCTTTTAGAGAGTTTAGATACTAAATTTGAGATCGTCTAGTCATCCGCTTCATTTTGACTGTAAATTTGCAATTTCCAAAAATTCGCTCTACCGATCGAGTCACCGAGTCCCGTTTCTTCGCAAAAAAAATAAAATCAATTAAATTTACCTACGCCGCCACTTGTCCTCATCCAATTGGCTGCTCCATTGACTTTTTGGCAAGCATAACCCACCTTGGACCTTGGCAAGCTCTCATTGGCCAATATGTTGACTTTGGGACCAATCTTGCAAACCAAGCTTGGTGAACTTGGAGAGCAAGGCTTGGCCAGCCATTTGCTGCCCTCTCTCCTCATTTTTGAAGCCAAAATTAACGTGGAAGAGCCTTGGTTTGCTCTCTTGCTGCCAATCTCTCAATCTCACTCTCTCGGTTTCTCGCGGGTCCAGCGCGCGCCCGGAGGAAATTGACTCGTTCGAGGCCGTCCGGACTTCGAATCACGCTCCGTTTTCGCCTGTGTACTCGTAAAACCTCAAGCTTCGATAATCTTCAAACGGATCTCCAAAAAACATCTTACAAAAATCGCAGAACTGATTCAAAGTATGCTCTATTTTTTTTTGTTTCACCGATTTTCATTCTGTGTTGGGTTCTGTTTTGCAGCCAGTTTGCTGCCTCAATTTGTGGACTTTCAAGCTTATTTTGGTGAGTAAAGTTACCTAATATGCTGTAGAGTAAGTGAGGGTGATTAGTTGGGTTATTAGCTTGCTAAAGGGCCACAATTCTGGAGAGTTATTGGACTAAAAATTTGACTGCTTAGTGTCGGTTTTGCTGAGTTCTGTTACTATGTTGCTATGCATGTTCGGTGTCAAGTTTAAGCCTAATTGTGCTGTCATTTTATGGGTGTTTGATGACTAGTTAGAGAGGAGATGCTGCCCATAATTTCGGTGACAAATGGGGCATCAAAACCGGTTCTGTTCCAAGTGTAATGTGCTGAAATTTTTTGTTTATAAATTGCTGTTTTGTTGTGACTAGTTGGGAACAAAATTTTGAGCATATTGAAGGGCACAAGGTGACCGAATGGACTATGGTACATGGGGGAGACCTAGACGAATTATTGTAGGTTAAAATTTAGAAATATGGGATTATTCGGCATTAATATTTTCAATTGCGTACATGCGTGCATATCATGATTTATTTGCGATTGGTTCGACATGAATTAGGAATGAAATTCCTTCGTAGCAAAGCTAGTTCCTATGAATGTTAGTAAGTTATGAGAACGACCTTGAGTATGCTGAGTTGTCTGGTGAGATTGTGTGATCGTTAAATGTCATGCTTGAACGTTTGCAACTGAGATGCATTGAGTGTATGAGATAAGTTGTTAGCGTGACGTGCGTGTTTGGCAAGTCAGTTAAAATGAAATCAAGTTTGTGCTCGGCCGACGGGACCAGCACGAGAATTGGAGCGATAAGGGTGAGAATGGCTTGACTGATGAGATCGGTACGAGAATGGGCGGTGTCGCAGTTCCGGCTTGCAGCCTCTTCGCTTGCCGAGGGCACCTAAGCGTGCACGGCATGGGGTAACTGGAGAGATAAGGTGCCAGTCTGTGAACGCTTTATGCGTGGACTCGAGGCACGGCCTGTGGCGCTTTATGCGCGGGCGTGAGAACTGTTGAGATAAGAATGAATTGTTATAACTCTGAGATAGCATACTATGCGTGTCATGGACTTAGATTTGACTTTGAACTGCGTGAATCAATTGACTATATTGAATGAGTCTGATATAGTATGAGCTATCTATTCATGTGTGCTTGTTCGATCTCATTCACGTATGCATGTCCCTCTGTTTTATCGGTATGTTTACTCACTGAGTCATTAGACTCACTTGCGGCTGATTGCCTTTCAGATCCACAGCCTTAGCAATGGAGAATTTGGGAGTACTTTTTGGTGTACCAGAAGAGATAGAGAGATGGGAGTCTATTTATCGGGCATCTGATAACACTATATATAAGCGTATGGAGTGTAAAGTCTGGGTAGATGAGGGTGGAGAGTACTTAGTGCCTCTGAAGTTTGAGGCGTGGTTCCATAGGCGAGGACTAGTTTTTAGAGGACCTATTACTGGTATGGATATGGATGTAGAGCTAGAGGATGAGGACGGGTTATTCACTCCAGTGACCTTTGGCGGAGAGGTCATCGACCCGGAGCCCATGCAGGAGGACCCTGCTGACTATTGACCGATGGAGATTGATTGACATGAGGAGGACCCTTATGATGTGGAGCAGCTGGCTGCTGACCCCAAGTTTGTGGAACCTGAGGAGTCTGACCTCGAGGAGCTGCCGTCTTCGGAGGATAGCGGAGCTGAGTCGGACTAGGGTTGGGGGTTGGTTGTTAGTTTTTGGGGGTATGGCACTTGAGCACCATTTTTTAGTGTGCCACTGTCAGGGCTGTTTCTCTTTGGTAGCCAGTTCCATAGGTTTTGGCCATATGTTTATATCTATGTAAATGTGTGTGAATATTGTATATAATAGTCATGTATATAAATAGGTTGTGAGTTTAAACTTTGAATTGGCTACTGTCGATCTATCTATCTACCTGCCTGTTTGTTTGTCGGGAGTTGAGTAGATGCTTTCGCTTGCGTTTCGTTAAGCCGTCGTCTGGCCGCAATATTTTTCCTGGGTGATCGCAGGTCAGTTGGGCCATTCGACGAGGCTCGCGGATCGGAGGTCTTGTCGCGTGGTCGCTCGAGAGGGGCGGGGCGTGACAGCCTCCCGTTGAGTGGTATCAGAGCAAGGTCAGCTCGATCAGAGACTAATCGAGGTTGGGAGTTATAAGGATGACAGATTGTGGGGTAGATAGCTAGCGAGACCCCTAAGATAGGACAGAAGGGGAAAACGTTGTATGACTCTTGTTTAGCGCATGTGATTGATAACCTGCATTGTTGTTGATTGGTGTTGAGTTCTGTATTAGTAAACTGCAGGTGCGTCTGGACCAGAGGTAAGATTAGGGCGTGGTTATCGCCCTTGCTTTGTTTAAGAGCCTTTAGTTGTTCTGTTGTAGACCGTGTGCTGGTCTGTAGTTAGGCGTGAGTTGCTTAGGATTGAGTTTCGGACTGCTAATTCCTTGGTGGAAATTGAGCAGGATCTTGTGAGAGTACGTAGGAATCATGAGCGGTCGGGGCAAAAGGACGAGTGAAGCATCCGGCTCGCGGGTCCCAGCTACGGGAAACCCATCGACCCGGGGTAGAAGGAAGTCAGGTGGAGCATCGAGCTCCCAGGTTTCACCAGTTGCGCCAGCAGGTGAAACTCAGGTTCCAGCGGCGGGAGGACCGCAGGTTCCAGGAGGAGGTGAACCAACGATCCAAGAAGTGATGAGGGTGTTGACACCTGGTTTTTAATTATCATTTCTCTTTTAAAATCAATAAAAATCCATAAAATTGAAAAATCAATTTTGGGGACGTTGGCCAAGCCTGGGGAACCAATTTTGACCAAAAAACGATTTTCCATACTTTCAGTATTTTTCGGTATTTTTATTTTCGAAAATTCGTAGAAAATCAACAAAAAAAATAAGAAAATTACAAAATCAACTTTGGAAGTCTTCGCCAAGTTTAGGCTACCATTTTTGAACAAAAAAAATAATTTTTCATATATTTTTTTTTTCGCATTTTTAATATTTTTCAGAAAATAAAAATAGAAAATGGCATTTGAGGCCACAAAAATAAGGAAAAAGAGTCGGTATTTTTAATTTTCTCTTCATTTTGGCCCAAAGAAAATCTGTAAAAATTAATCTGAAATCGAGAATTACTTTGTTAATCTCATTTTCAGTTTAATTGAAAAATATATATAATATAATATATATCAATTTTAGCTCTGTAATTTCCAATTTTTGTATTTCTGGAGTTGTGACATGGCTCTCTAATATCTGAAATCTCTATCTTAGCCTAATTGTACCCAGAATGAGACCCTCGTCGTTAGGCTTTAACCATCAGTTGCCGGAAACCTCAAAGGCATAATGAGCAGATGTGGAGAGAGATGAAGTGTATGCTCAAAAGACCCTCCAGCCTCTAAGTTTGCAAGAGCAAAAGAAAAAATAGGGAAGAAGAACAGGAAGCGAAGGGAATTGAATTGTTTGCCTCGAAAAATTTCATGTAAAGCAGCAATGGAAGCACTCGGTAGCCACTTAGCAAAAAAGTACTCGGAAGGATTGCCTGACGAGCAGTACTATGGTGGGAACCAATACATCGATGAGATTGAAACTCTTTGTCAGGAGCATGCATCGGTAGCTTTTAATTTGGATTTTGAAGAACTGGGGAGAGAATGCATAGCCATACTCATGCACTTCTACGAATTTCGCAATTTACACGGGACTTTTGTTTCTCGGAGATCGAATCATGGGGTTGGATACACCGTCAGGCGGTAATACTAGCCATGGGTGCTACATGCCTAATGAAAAGAAAGTTTTTCAAGAGTATGCCTATAAGGTCAACCCACAGGGTGGGTACATTGATGTTGGTAAGTTGGAGGAGCGGGCAATTGATTTCCACCCTAAGATTCTTAGCTATGGCGGGAGTTCGTATCCTCACGACTGGGACTATGGCAGGTTTAGGCAAGTTGCAAACAAGTGTGGTGCTGTAATGATGTATGACGTGGCTCAAGTCAATGGTCTTGTTGCAGCTAGTGGAATTGAAATTAATACGACAAGCGATTCGACATGAAGAAAGAGCTACTGGGCTAAGGATGAATCTAGAGAATGGTTTGGGAAGGATGGAAGTATGGATTCTGTTATCACAAGAAGATACGGCAATCTCACGTGAAGGATAAAAAGGTAGCCTAGGAATTTATCTTGTGGTTCAGAGGCCATGTCTGCTTTCAACCAGAATCTCTCTAGTGTCTCGACATTGAAGGATCCCGATCGAATGAGTATCATGCACATCAGTACACAGCTGAGATTGGTGTGAGATTTGTATGCTCAGAGCCTAGAGTTATGATTACTGCCATCACAGAGTTGTCCACATGCAGATACGCTCTCACAATTCAAAGCCCAAGGCCGTGCAAGCATCCATTGTTCTAAGAAGACAGACCTGTATGGCACAGCATCAATTGTAATATACTTTACAGATATCATACGGCACGTTAAGAGAAAAGAAAAAACGGCTGGTGGGGAGCAGCATCATGAAAAAGGGAGAATAAAAATTTGAAGAGTGGAGGTGCTCTGGGGACCAAAACAAAAAAGCTCATCCCTGCCTTGAAGATACGTGAGGGACAAAAAGGAAAAATCATGATGGAGCGCTAAGGAAAAAAATAGAGGGGGTGGACCAACGAACCTTCAGATGAAGAGGACGCTGCGATGGAGGTAGATGGAAGCGAGCTGAACCTCAACACTATGAAACTCAGCGAATGGCAGACGTAAGAATGAATCGACGAGTCGATCGTGAGGCAGGTAGCTCACCTTTCTTGGTCAAACAAAATAGTTGAGCGGAAAATATGTCCTGGAGGGGTGTACCGGGACCGTGGAAAAAAAAAACTGAAGGGAAAGAGAGAGGCTCGAAATAATGGTGGACCAAGAGCTCATCATGAGAGGAGATCATGAAACAAAAGAAAGTAAGTGCTCTAACTGGGGGGACTCCAGGAACTCTCTCTCATTTTTTTTTTACGCAGAGGCCACCGACAATGTGAGGGAACTTTCGCTCTAGTGCCAGAGGAGTCCATCCCTTTCATGGTCTTCCACGGTATTAGCGATAAGCGTAGCTCCGAAGTGGTGGCACACGTCACGGAGCCATTAAGCAATTGGTCAGATTTTGAAGGCCACTGCATGAGACGGCATATGGTACTCGTGGACTATGTCAATCCTAGAGTAGACGGCCATTGCTTGCGAGAAGGTGAAGAACACAACCAAACTGAACGATGGCTATAATTTAGTCGGGCTTTCTCGGTGAGTGGACTGGGAGGGGTGACCGAAAGAAAAAGGAAGACTGGAGGGTGGAGGCAAGTAGGAAGGAGGACCGGGGGCTTACGACTGAATTTGGTCCAGGGACCATCCCTAAAGAGCTGATGTTTGACACATTAGGGGGGCTCTCCGACTTCATTTTCTTCTAGTCTCTGGAAGTTCTCAAATAAAGAGATTCGCATCCTCGAGGAGGAGCTTCAAAGGATGAATCTGGAGCCAGAGTCCTATAAAGAGTAACGTATAAAGAAGGAGCCGTATGACTCTGCCCCCTTTAAATTACTGTTCCACTTCAACGAAGAGCCGAGCCCCCCCGAACCAGCTTTGAGCACTTGGAGTTCTTCGGACTCGAGCTCGGTTTGTTTATGGTCTGGCATTAGACGCTTGAGGAGACGACGAGGCTGGAGGACGAGTTCTGCAATATCCCCCCGAGTCACACCCGTCCACTCAAAGTTAATTCGCTCGCGACCGAATCGTCTTCTTCGGTCCGCTTGTCGATCTCCTCCGTCGACGGCACCAAAGTCAACCTCTATGTCGATGACAATTCGACGCACGAGGAATTCGGTCTGAGCTTCAAGGAAGTAAAGTCCGAATTGAGTAGGAGAAGCAGCAGCAGTAGGAGCCGGGGGTCGGCGACGCCGCCATCGTCGTGAAGGACGTATTGAATCTGGTCTACTTCGGCTCGATGTTCACGCTGAGCTTCCAGAGCGATTGCATTTCCTCAATGCTGACGAAGACGCTGAGGTAGTTGATCGAGGGCTTGATGAGTCTGAGAATGAGGCTAGCGAAACCCGAAAGAATGAGTTTGCTACCATCAGGCAAGTACTAGAGGTCGGACATACTGACTTTGCTCGAGGAGATGAGGCCATTCCGGGACAACTTCTTCTGGGGAATATTGCATGAAACTCCATGCTTACTTGGAGGGATACGTCATCAATGGCGTTGAGCTGGTTCGAGCCTTGCAACATAAGATGAGAGAAGTATCAGGGTGATCCCTTTTGGCAGACAACCCAGGCAAGCTCTTCTACATGTTCGGCCTTTGCTTTGTTCGGTTTAAGCATGAAATACCAAGTTGATCGGCTAAACCACAGATCATTTATCTTAAATCGAGGTTGATTTGTGCGAAATAGTGTTGATTTAGACTTCTATACATCAAGATTAGGCCGAGAAATTCACTAAAATCGTATCTGGAGCTTATACTTTTAGTTGCGCATCAACTATTCATTAGACATCTTAAATGGAATGCTAAAAAGGATTTTGCCGAATTGATGTCTTGAGCCATGCACGATTGTTCTATAGATTGTGAAACTTGCCTCTAATCTGTATCTTGCCTTGACTTTCGGCATGTTTTTTGGAGTTCTCGGTGTCGACTATTGACGTGCATGTGCGAGGGAGTTGTTCATTCTCCAGCTGCATTCTCGGGCGACGCTAATAATCAAGATGCTGGTCGGAACGAGAGATGGAATTTTGCAATTTCCAACGGTAAGGAGAGAACCGATTTGAGCGGACGTGAAATTGCTGATGAAGGGCTGGTTTGTTTCTTACAGCTGCAGTTGTAATCATCTGCCTCACCTCTGTTGAAGTCACTCAGGTTGGTCTCTTATATTTCTCATGGATTCCATGCTTTCTGTTTGCTGAGAATTTCGTAGTTTCTCAAGATTTATTATGCTTTTTCTATGGTTTCTGAACGGGATGGAATGTTACCAACGTCCTTGCCTTTTAGGTGATTGTTAAGGGATATTTTGAGGATTAACTGGTGGAGTCTTTATCTTGCTTCGAAATGCACGTTGCGTTTTAGATTTACCTGAGGTGAACTTGCTGGAGGAACTCAGTTAATTTTTTTATACCCATGAACCTTCTTTTCAAGGGTGGTTGGGAGAAAATAAAGTCGAAGCTAGGCATTTTGTCACTTGCATTTCCATCGGGTTTGCTTGAAATTGACCTTGTGGTTTGGAATGCCCATTATTGGTTTGACATGGATGATTGGATCTTGTTTTGTGCTGAAATGCCGTTCTATGTTTTGACCGAGTAATTGAGGCTCAATCATAGTATCTATGGTCTCTCCATGTGGTTTGTGGCTGCCCAACGATTACGGTTCTAATTCCCGTAGTGTATTATGAAGTCCCGCCAACTAAATGGCTAGCTAAGTAAAATAATGATTAATAGCTTGACAAGGAGGAAAATGATCGTACAAGATTATCTGCATTTCCTCTGGCGTTTTGTGCATTAACGCTGGCTCCACCATTATTTTCTGGGAGTATATAGGATTTGCACTTTTGGTCAATTTTCGTCCCGATTTGCCGAAAATGACGATTTTGCCCCTTATGGGCAAATTATCCGAGAAAATTCTGAAAAATTCAGAAAAATCTCAAAAATTAGGAAACGGGTCATTTCGACTGACCAATCCTATTTTTGGTGGATTTCCATCCCAATCTTTTCAAAATGACGATTTTGCCCCTTATGGGCAAATCGTCTCCAAAAATTCTGAAAAATTCAGAAAAATCTCAAAAATTAGGAAACGGGTCATTTCGACTGACCAATCCTATTTTTGATGGATTTCCATCCCACTTTTTTCAAAATGATGATTTTGCCCCTTATGGGCAAATCGTCCCCAAAAATTCTGAAAAATCTCAAAAATTAGGAAACGGGTCAGTTCGACTGACAATCATATTTTTGGTGAATTTTCACTTCGATATTTCTAAAATGACGATTTTGCCCCTTGTGGGTAAGTTGTCTCGAAAAATTAAAAAAAACAATTCTCAGAAATTGTGGGAAATAAGGAATGACCACATTCAACCGGGTTGACCTGTTTTTACTTTCCGTCTTTGAAAAAATGACCATTTTATCCTTCTGGTCAGTTTGACCCAAATCTTTCCAAATCAACCCAAATGAATTTTCTTGAAATTGGTACCGAAAGGGCGTTAGAGTAGTCTAGTGTAACCAAGCCCACGAACTCATTTTCTCTGGTTCGCAGAAATAAATTAGTTCTCTCACTAATTTATTTAGATTTCTAATCGACCTACCAAAAAACGATTAATGGCGAATCCAAATCTTAAAACCAAAACTCTAAAATCATTTGAATAAAAATCAAAGTCGCGATTTGGTAGAGCTTGGGAGAGCTCGAGCTAGGTTAGTCAATTTAATTAATTAATCTGGTAATCCATTAACCTAAAAAATTTTCGGGTCGAGACAGAGGGTACTTGCTGAAATGGGGAACTTGATGGGCAGGCAGATCGGAGAAAGAACTGATGCCTCTCAAACTGCTGAAGGGTGACAAGCGCTCCATTTAGTGGAACAGTTCTTGAAGCTGCACCCATCGAAGTTCGACGGGACTGGAGGACCTGAAGTGGCATTATTCTGGACAGGACAGTTAGAAAAAGCATTCACCGTTCTAAGATGTACAGAGGAGGATAAAAATGATGCTAGCAGAATATCAGCTACAAAGGACGGCTGACGACTGGTGGAAAGCCACTAGAGAGCGAGTCTTCCCGGAAGGGGAAGCAAGGAGTTGGGTCACATTCTGCGATACATTTAATGGAAAATACTTCTCTGAGGCTGTGCAGGAAAGGAAAATGGAAGAATTCCTACGACTGCACTAAGGATCAATGACCGTGGATCAGTACGAGGGCGAGTTCGCACGGTTGTCGAGGTTTGCTCGCCGGATTATTGAGAATCCCTGGGATAAGGCGAGAAGGTTTCGCGAGGGTCTCAAGCCAGAACTGAAGAGCCAGCTGATCACATCGAGGATCAGGAATTATAATGAGATGTATGAGCTGGCACAACAACTGGAGCGGGATACAATGGAAAGGACTGCAGCGTCAGGATCCAGATTTGTGCCGAGGCGAGATAACCGGAACTTTGGGAAGAGACCAATGGTGGACAACCACAAGTTCGCACCATCCATTCGGAAGAATATAAGGAAACCGATTTGACTGGGTGGAATGAGGTGTAACGAATGTGGACAAAATCACGAGAACCGTCCTTGTCCAAGGAAGATGGGAGCCTGTTATGTATGTGAACAGATAGGGCATCTTGCGAGGAGCTGCTCGAAACGGGCTTTTAGACCGCAAGTTCCTCAACAGAGACCACAGTTAGGGCCACCGATGGGGTCGACACCACCGAATGTGCAGAGTAGACCACCGGCGCAAGGAAAAGTATATGCAGTGGCGCGAAAGGAAGCGGAAAGTGCGCCTGGTGTGATCACAGGTACCCTTTCTCTCTGTGGACATGCAGCTTATGCTTTGTTTGATCCCGGAGCATCTCATTCATTTGTGTCAGAGCAGTTTGTTAAATTGGTTGGCATGGAAGTGAAGCCGCTTGCTATACTATTGCATGTTGAAACCCCATTAAAGGATAAAGTTATTGCTTCGTTAGGATGTCAGGGGTGTAAAGTAATTCTGGGAAATAGAGAAGAGTCTATCGACCTGATAGTTTTACCCATGCATGACTTTGACATTATAGTGGGGATGGATTGGTTAGTTAGGCATGGGGCTGTTATCGATTGTAGTAACAGGGTGATCCAGCTTAGTCCAGTGGGTCACCCTAGATATGAGTTTGTAGGGAGTCGAGGAGGAACCTCAATACCCTGGATTTCATTGCTCGAGGCGACTAAATTACTAAGCGAAGGATGTGAAGGGTTTCTGGCATCGGTAGCGGATCCTACGGTGAAAGAATCTAAGTTGGAAAACGTGGCAGTTGTGTGTGAATTTCCTGACGTTTTTCCGCAAGAGTTGCCAGGACTACCGCCAGAACGTGAGGTTGAGTTCGTAATCGAATTGGCCCCAAGGACAGAGCCAATTTCGAAAGCGCCTTATAGGATGGCGTTGTCAGAGCTGAAAGAACTTAAGGTGCAGATGCAAGAGATGTTAGATAAAGGATTCATTCGACCAAGCGCGTCGCCATGGGGAGCGCCAGTGTTGTTCGTCAGGAAGAAAGACGGATCGCTGCGGCTATGTATTGACTATCGGCAGCTGAATCAGGTGACTATTAAGAACAAGTACCCGTTGCCAAGAATTGACGATCTGTTTGATCAGTTGCAAGGAGCGTCAACGTTTTCTAAGATTGACTTGAGGACGGGATACCATCAATTGAGAATAAGAAAAGAGGACATTCCAAAGACTGCTTTTCGGACAAGGTATGGGCATTATGAATTTACGGTTATGCCGTTTGGATTAACGAATGCCCCTGCTGCTTTTATGGACATGATGAATAGGGTATTCAAAGAATTTCTAGATCAGTTTGTGATCGTGTTTATTGACGACATTTTGATTTATTCGAAGAGCATGGAGGATCACGAATTGCATTTAAGAATAGTTCTACGGACTCTAAGGAAACACTCCCTGTTCGCCAAGTTCAGTAAGTGCGAATTTTGGCTTAACAGAGTGGCATTTCTCGGGCACATAGTTTCGAGAGAAGGGATATCAGTGGATCCATCCAAGATTGAGGTAGTCGAGAAATGGCCCAGACCGACGACTGTAACGGAAGTGCGAAGCTTTCTTGGATTAGCGGGGTATTATCGACGATTTGTGGAACGATTCTCCGCAATCGCAACTCCGCTGACGCATTTATTAAAGAAGGAAACAAAGTTTGAATGGACAGATAAATGCGAGGATAGTTTTCAAGAGCTTAAAGGCAGACTGACGACGGCACCAGTACTAACTATTCCGTCAGGACCTGGAGGGTTCGAGATCTACAGTGACGCGTCGTTGAGAGGATTGGGGTGCGTCTTGATGCAACATGGACGAGTAGTGGCGTATGCATCTCGACAATTAAGACCTCATGAGATGAACTATCCGACGCACGACTTAGAATTGGCAGCAGTAGTGTTTGCGTTAAAGATATGGAGACACTATTTAGTCAGAGAAAGATTCCAGATTTACACGGACCATCAGAGTCTGAAGTACCTGTTTTCCCAAAAGGAGCTGAATTTAAGACAACGTCGCTGGATGGAATTGCTGAAAGACTATGACTGCGACATATTGTACCATCCGGGAAAAGCAAATAAGGTAGCGGACCCTCTCAGTCATAAGTCAAGCGTCGCGCAAATGGTGATTAAAGAATGGACCTTGTTGGCAGGATTGAGAGACTCAGAATTTAAGCTAGAGGTAGGACACCTCTCGAGTCTGATGGCTACGCTGCGAATCGAACCGACCATTCAAGTGAGAATCAAGGAGTTACAATCCACAGACCTTGAGCTGCAGAAGATTTTGCTTTTGAATGCAGATAAACGGAGACCAGAGTTTAAAGTTACTGAGAATGGGATATTGAAGTTCCAAGGGCGATGGTGCGTGCCTAATGATGAGAATTTGAGGGAAGAAATCCTATCTGAAGCTCATCGCAGCAGCTATAGTATTCACCCTGGCAGTACTAAAATGTATCAGAATTTGCGGCAATATTACTGGTGGAATGGGATGAAAGTGGACGTCGCAAGGTATGTGGCTAAGTGTCTGACTTGCCAGCAACTGAAGGCGCATCACTATAAGCCTGGAGGATTGCTGCAACCTCTAGAGATTCTGGAGTGGAAGTGGGAACATGTCACCATGGATTTTGTGACAAGCTTGCCGAGGAGCCCAAGGGGCAATGATTCAATTTGGGTAGTAGTCGACAGGTTGACAAAGTCGGCTCACTTCATTGTTGTAGGAAAGGATCTTGCTTTGGAGAAGCTAGCTGAGTTGTATATCCGACAGATTATTCGTCTTCATGGAGTACCAGTATCAGTGACATCGGATCGTGATTTGCCACATTTTGGAAGAGTCTGCAATCCGCCTTGGGATCGGAACTGCATTTCAGCACTGCTTACTACCCGCAGACGGATGGACAGTCAGAAAGGACTATTCAGACTCTAGAGGATATGCTGAGAGCCTGTGTAATTGATTTCAAAGGTAGCTGGGAAGAACAACTACATTTGATTGAATTTGCCTATAATGACAGTTATCAGCAGAGTATCAGAATGGCACCATTCGAGGCTTTATATGGCAAAACCTGTCGAACTCCTCTGTGTTGGGATTAGGTTGGTGAGAGAAGTGTGACTGGACCAGAATTAGTCCAACAGTTAGTGGAAACGGTACGAGTGATTAGAGACAGATTAAAAATAGCGCATAGCTGTCAGAAAAGCTACGCAGATAAAAGACACAAGCCATTGGAATTCCAGGTTGGAGACCATGTGTTCTTAAAGGTGTCGCCAATGCGTGGACTATCTCGATTTGGGAAAAAGGATAAATTGAGCCCGAGATTCGTAGGCCCATTCGAGATCCTAGAAAGGGTCGGAAGATTAGCTTATTGGCTTGCTTTGCCACCGAACCTGTCTCAAGTGCACAACGTCTTTCATGTATCGATGTTGAGATAGTATGAACCAGATCTTGGGCATATCCTCGATCATGAAGTTATAGATGTGGACGATAGAGTGTCATATGTAGAGAGACCAGTTAGAATCGAGGACAGACGGGAACAAGTTCTAAGAACGAAGACAGTGCCACTGTTTAAAGTCATTTGGGAACATCATTGTACGGAAGGAGTGACCTGGGAGAATGAAGATGAAATAAGACTCAAGTATCCATACCTGTTTGATTAAATGTTGTAAATACTAGTCAATTGTAAATTTCGAGGATGAAATTTCTTTAAGGAGGGAAGAATTGTAATGCCCTGGATTTTCGATCCTTTTTCAGATATCTAAATAGAATGGATATATTTTATTGTTCGCACTCTATCCGAATCACAGTCGTGAGTGATCACCTCGGGATGGCTAACCAAAAGGGAAGGGCGATTTAGGATTTAAAGTACGTGAACTTGACGGTCGATACGCGTATCTCTGATCCGCCACCCGTTGGCCTGAGCATTTGCTAAAGTCACGAGTCAATGAATGTGGCCACGAAACGGATTTCTAATTTAGGGCAGTCGAAGGTCTTAAGGCTTTATAATAAGTGAAGAGAACATCGCAATGAGCTCCAGAGTGTTGAAATTGGTGTGGAATGCCAAGAATGAGGCAACAAGAGAAAATGACTATTTTACCCCCGGTTCGCTCTCAGTTCCTTAGAAATTAATCAGTGAGCTTTAGAGAGTTTAGACACTGGATTTGAGATCGTCTAGTCATCCGCTTCGTTTTGACAGTAAATTTGCAATTTCCAAAAATTTGCTCTACCGGTCGAGTCGTGCGGGTCCCGTTTCTTCGCAAAAAAAATAAAATCAATTAAATTTACCTACGCCGCCACTTGTCCTCATCCAATTGGCTGCTCCATTGACTTTTTGGCAAGCATAACCCACCTTGGACCTTGGCAAGCTCTCATTGGCCAATATGTTGACTTTGGGACCAATCTTGCAAACCAAGCTTGGTGAACTTGGAGAGCAAGGCTTGGCCAGCCATTTGCTGCCCTCTCTCCTCATTTTTGAAGCCAAAATTAACGTGGAAGAGCCTTGGTTTGCTCTCTTGCTGCCAATCTCTCAATCTCACTCTCTCGGTTTCTCGCGAGTCCAGCGTGCGCCCGGAGGAAATCGACTCGGCCGAGGCCGTTCGGACTCCGAATCGCGCTCCGTTTTCGCCTGTGTACTCGTAAGACCTCAAGCTTCGATAATCTTCGAACGGATCTTCGAAAAAACTCTTACAGAAATTGCAGCACTGATTCAAAGTCTGCTCTGTTTTTTTTTATGTTTCACCGGTTTTCATTCTGTGTTGGGTTCTGTTTTGCAGCCAGTTTGCTGCCTCAATTTGTGGACTCTCAAGCTTGTTTTGGTGAGTAAACTTACCTGATATGTTGTAGAGTAAGTGAGGGTGATTAGTTGGGTTATTAGCTAGCTAAAGGACCACAATTCTGGAGAGTTATTGGACAAAAAATCTGACTCTTAGTATCGGTTTTGCTGAGTTCTGTTGCTGTGTTGCTGTGCATGTTAGGTGACAAGTTTAGGCCTAATTGTGCTATCATTGTGTGGATGTTTGATGACTAGTTAGAGAGGAGATGCTGCCCAAAATTTCGGTGACAAATGGGGCATCAAAACCGGTTCTGTTCCAAGTGTAATGTGCTGAAATTTTTTGTTTATAAATTGCTGTTTTGTTGTGACTAGTTGGGAACAAAATTTTGAGCATATTGAAGGGCACAAGGTGACCGAATGGACTATGGTACATGGGGGAGACCTAGACGAATTATTGTAGGTTAAAATTTAGAAATATGGGATTATTCGGCATTAATATTTTCAATTGCGTACATGCGTGCATATCATGATTTATTTGCGATTGGTTCGACATGAATTAGGAATGAAATTCCTTCGTAGCAAAGCTAGTTCCTATGAATGTTAGTAAGTTACGAGAACGACCTTGAGTATGCTGAGTTGTCTGGTGCGATTGTGTGATTGTTAAATGTCATGCTTGAACGTATGCAGCTGAGATGTGTTAAGTGTATGAGATGAGTTGTTAGCGTGTCGTGCGTGTTTGGCAAGTCAGTTGAAATGAAATCAAGTTTATGCTCGGCCGACGGGACTGACACGAGAAATGGAGCGATGAGGGTGAGAATGACTAGATCGATGAGATCGGTACGAGAACGGGCGGTGTTGCAGTTCCGGCTTGTAGCCTCTTCGCTTGCTGAGGGCGCCCGAGCATGCACGGCACGGGGTAGCTGGAGAGATAAGGTGTCAGTCTGTGAACGCTTTATGCGTGGACTCGAGGCACGGCCTATGGCGCTTTATGCGCGGGCGTGAGAACTGTTGAGATAAGAATGAATTGTTATAACTCTGAGATAGCATACTATGCATGTCATGGACTTAGATTCGACTTTAAACTACGTGAATCAATTGACTATATTTAATGAGTTTGATATAGTATGAGCTATCTATTCATGTGTGCTTGTTTGATCTCATTCACGTATGCACGTCCCTCTGTTTTATCGGTATGTTTACTCGCTGAGTCATTAGACTCACTTGCGGCTGATCGCCTTTTAGATCCACAGCCTTAGCAATGGAGAATTTGGGAGTACTTTTTGGTGTACCAGAAGAGATAGAGAGATGGGAGTCTACTTATCGGGCATCTGATAACACTATATATAAGCGTATGGAGTGTAAAGTCTGGGTAGATGAGGGTGGAGAGTACTTAGTGCCTCTGAAGTTTGAGGCCAGGTTCCATAGGCGAGGACTAGTTTTTAGAGGACCTATTACTGGTATGGATATTGATGTAGAGCTAGAGGATGAGGATGGGTTTTTCACTCCAGTGATCTTTGACGAAGAGGTTATCGACCCGGAGCCCATGCAGGAGGACCCTGCTGAGTATTGGCCGATGGAGATTGACGGACATGAGGACCCTTATAATATGGAGCAGCTGGCTACTGACCCCGAGTTTGTGGAAACTAAGGAGTCTGACCCTGAGGAGCTGCCGTCTTCGGAGGATAGCGGAGCTGAGTCGGACTAGGGTTGGGGGTTGGTTGTTAGTTTTTTGGGGTATGGCACTTAAGCACCATTTTTTAGTGTGCCACTATCAGGGCTGTTTCTCTTTGATAGCCAGTTCCATAGGTTTTGGTCATATGTTTATATCTATGTAAATGTGTGTGAATATTGTATATAATAGTCATGTATATAAATAGGTTGTGAGTTTAAACTTTGAATTGGCCACTGTCAATCTATCTATCTACCTGCCTACCTGTTTATTTGTTGGGAGTTGAGTAGACGCTTTCACTTTCGTTTCTTTAAGTCGTCGTCTGGCCACGATGTTTTTCCTGGGTGATCGCAGGTCAGTTGGGCCATTCGACGAGGCTCGCGGATCAGAGGTCTTATCGCGTGGTCGCTCGAGAGGGGTGGGGCGCGACAAGAATACTTTATTTTCTACTAACTTGAGATTTAGGTTCAGGGACTTGTTTATGTCAATCTTTCGATTAACACCCTTTTGGTACCTTCTTGTGAGAATTTCCTTGATTAGCCCATTGAATTGATTATTTGAAGACCAAGGTGCAATTTATTTTTTTGGGGATTTTTCTTGATTAAATGAATGCAATGCAAATGCAACTGCACGAATGCAATTATAACATGAAACTGTATGATGCTATGCAATCAACCTATATGTCAATCATAATGAACATACATGATGTCTAAAAAAATCAAGTTTTAATGCGCAAAAAATGTGAGTTCTAATTATATGCAAAATAACATGAATGAAAACAATCCATGCTAACTTTCGAAAATAGCGACATGATATGCGTTTTAATGCACACAAAACATGAGTTAAAAATGTCATGACATGCAAATGATCGGATTAAATAAAAGGCAAAAATAAAGATGGTCCAAAGGTTGATGACAATTAATATAAATTAAGAATTTGATCATTCAAAGTCTAATTTATATTAAAAGGTATTTTGATATTTAATTCCATTTCAGACCATGATTTGAGGTTCTTTTTGTGAATTTTTTTTATGAAAAAAACTCAAATAAAAGTGTAATACACATTGAGTATCGTACACGTTATGATCTGAATTTTTTTTTATGAATTCATTTTGTCCCCAAAGTTTAGAGTCGGAAGGGAATTTATTCACGTTGTACTCCGAGGATGAGGTCAGATGGTGAATTTAAATGAAATTTGTCGATTTGGTCCCAAAAGTTATGGGATGAGATGAACAATTTCATTTGTACGGATGACGTCGTACTTTGAGGGTGAAGTCGGGTGGTCATCCATAATGTACATATCCAAGGGACAAAGGCGCGAGAGAAAATGTACTATACTTAAGAAATATTATAAAAATATTTGACTTTAGACTATAGTATAAAATGCATGAAATTTTCGGCCAAGCTAGGGTAGGTGCCGAAATTTTAAAGGGTATAGGACCCTATCCATAAAGGATTCACATCTTTTTTTTTTAAAAGGAGGATTATCTTATGAGATATTCAAAGTGTATTAGATAATTTCCAGATTTTTAAAGATATGTTTCGATTTTCCAATTGAGATGTAATCTTATCCGAAATCTTTTAGATCAAATTCAAATCTGAGACAATCTGAATATTCAAATTATATGCTCAATCTCTTAAAGGTAATGAAAATCAAATCACAAAGCATATCAAATATTCAAAACGTATCCATATCAAACTAAACATCATGATCTGTCGATACTCAAAGGTCTGCACAAAATTCATGAGATATGCTCTACATTCCAAATCAACCAAATTAAGCAACCATGTATATCCAAAATTTATATCATCTCTTGAACATCCAATTCAATCAAGCAATATCCAAAATAGATTAAGAGATAAGGAATTACCTAATTCGAATTTTGAACCGAAACTTGGCCACTAAGCAAACTTGAGTAGAATGCATGCCTTGGCAGCTCGGTTTTGCACAAAGCAAATCCTCACGGGGCCTTTTTCCAGCAGCAAATTTGACCCTTTTCCAAGCTAAATTCCAGCACTAATTTTCCCAAGAACAGGCGCCCAAACAGCAAGCTTTCTGTGCAAAACGATGAGGAAACGCCCCGTGTGATCCCGAGAAAACCTGCATTGATTATAGGGTAAAACGTGCCAAAAGAGGGCTGTTTTGGGCTTGAAATAGCAGCAAGAAAGCACTGAACAGCAGCTAAATTACTCTCTTAGCAATCGTACAAATTTACTTGAACAGCACCTCGAAGACCAAGCTAAACAATAGCCAAATCTCGCCTGACTAGCTGTTGAAAATCACCTGGAGCAGCTTGAGTGCGATGATGGCTTTGGGGGGAACCACACCGGCGGAAACCAAGAAGGCGCACGAGCTCTACCTACTTTTCTTACGTCTTGCCCAAAATTATGAGCAGAAATTTTTTTTAGCCCCCCAAACCCTAAAGGTAAGTTGATTATTCATAGACAAGATGGGTTCTCTAATCCTAGTTGAGATAAGACTCATTGATGATCGTTAGATTAGGAGCTTTGATTGGATATTGACTGTCTGATTAAAAAATCTGGACTTGAGGAGTTCTAATGAATTAAAACTCCTCAAGAATTCCGCCCAGAGAGGAGTCTATAGGGCCAGCCAAAAATCACATTCTTGTGGGCTTACTTCGCGCGATCTCAGGCTCCAATTGGGTCTTAATTAATTAAGAAATTAATTAAAAGGCCTTAAAATTACGTGAGTCGAAACGGGCTGAATATCATTAAAAAATAGGTTCAAATTTCTTGGAAAATTCAGCACATTCCCACTTACATTTTCGAAAATTCACGATGGCCTCTGCCCCCAAATTGCTAGCCAAATTAAACTCAATCTCCCATCACCGATCCAAACCAATAATGATGCAATGCAGAAAAATTAGAAATGCTATACATGAAGGATTATTTTTGCGAGAACCGGTTATCATTTTTGTACAATATAAATAAAAAAGGAAAAAAAACCAAAATTTAGTTGTCAACACGTTGTGAACTTTTCTAATGAGTTTCTCAAAAGAATGAAATGCTTCATGCTTATGGGTTAGAAAGATTACCCATGAGAAATGTGAATAATCATCAATGATCACAAAGCAATATTTTCTACTCCTAGACTTGCAATTCTAGTAGGACCAAACAAATCCATGTGTAACAGTTGTAGAGATCTTTCAGTAGCAATGTTATTGATAGACTTGAAAGAGAATTTGACATGTTTTCCCAAAGAGCATGTGTTGCAAGTATTACATTTACTGTAATTGACCTTTGGTAGACCATGTACCAAATCTTTTGATGCGATTTTGAAGATATGCTTCACGTTGATATGGCCCAACTTCTTATGCCATAGATCACACTCTTCCTTGATTGACATTAAGTACTGTATTTCATCAAATTCAACATTTAACAGATATATGTTACCACATAATTTATCTGTGAAAGCATGGGTCAGGTCCTGCTAATGCTAGCGCACATGTTTTCTTCGAAGTTAATCTTGTAGCCTTTATCGCACAATTGGCTTATGTTGAGAAGATTGTATCCAAGTCCTTGGACTAGTGAAGCATCTTCAATGACTAGATTTCCAACCCTGATGTTTCCTATACCAATAATCTTCCCTTTTCCTTTTCCTCCAAAGGTGATATTTCCACCGTCCAACTATTTGAGATTTATGAACATGTTTCATTCACCTATCATGTGTCTCAAATACACGTTGTCCAGGTACCATTTGCTCTTCTTCAGTATCACCTGCAATCAAGAAGATTTTCACATTTTCTTTGATACCGCCACAAACTTAAATCCTTTTTGTGTTAGTCTTAGGTCTGGTGTCAAATCTCTAGTAGATTTTTTTGGGCTTCATTTGCTCAAGTGGACATGTTTGCTTGTTATGATCAGGTTCATTGCAAATTGAGCAATTGAATTGCTTGCCAGTAGATCTTGTGACTTGTTGTGCAAAGTGATCTTTGTCAGACTGAAGAGGAGGTGTTTGTTTCAATTTAGTTTTGACATTTGGAAAATGATTCCTCTCTTCATGCTTCCTTTCACGTCCCAATCTAGAATTGTCGTAATGAGGAACTTGAATAGACAGAATGTGTGCAAAGTTTTTGATTTAAAAGAGAAATTTGTGTTGATCTTTGAAATATTTTCCTTTTGAGCTTTGCTTTCTTCCCGAGAAAGATCACGTTCACTCTAAGTAGTGACCAAATCTTTTTGCAGTCTTTCAAGCTCATCTTTTTTAGAAAGGTTTTATTCAGTGAGTTTTGAAACTTCTTTTTTCAATTCTCAAATTCTTTTTTAGTATTCCAAAAACATTTCTTTATATGAAAGTTCAGAATCATTTATCTCATCTCTTTCAGATTCTGCCATGAGACAAAGATTTGATTCATCATTGTTGCTTGACTCGTATTCGGTGTCACTCCATGTTTCAGCTTTGAATGTTCTTTTCTTCTTTTTGACCCTTCCTTCTCTTTTATTTAGGCGTGGGCAACCGAGCTTGATGTGCCCGGATTTTCTGCACTCAAAACATATAATATCTATACCTTTGCTTTCTTTCTTTCCTTTAAAAGGTCTCTTTTCTTCCGAGAATCTTGAATTCTTTTTTCCTTTGAAGTTTCCTCCTTTCTTCATAAGAGTTTTGAATTGCCTAGTGAACAGGGCCATTTCATTGTTGTCATCCTCTTCAACAGAAGTCTCACCTCTTGCATTTTCATCATTAGCATTAAAGACAACTATTTTCTTTCCTTTGGAGAGGTTTTGCTTGTTTACACCTTCAGCTTCACAAGACATCAATGTGCCTATGAGTTCATCCATGGAAATAGGTTGGATTCTCATAGCTTCTCGGACTAAGGTCTTCATAGTGATCAATTTCTCTGGAAATGCTCTAAGCAGCTTGTTTACTTTTTTAGCATCTATGAAGATCTTTCCTTGGCTTGACAGGCCATTCACTATCTCAGTGAATCTTGTGTACATTTTTCTTATTGTTTCATCTGATTTCATCATAAACATCTCATAATTGCCAAGTAGAATGTTCATCTTGGTTTCTTTCACTCTATTGGTGCCTTCATAAATCACTTGGAGGTAATTCCAAATTTGTTTAGCCAAAACACAAGAATATATATGGTTAAATTTGGATGAAGATAAAGCATAGTAGAGAAGATGTTTCGCTTTAGAGTTGAGACAGCTCTTTTCCAAGTTGCTTCAAGACGATCAGCTGCAGTTGCAATCGGATCAACATTTTCAGTAGCTTGTTGTCTAGTGGCATTTGTGGCAACAGGAGCAAGTGCAGCTAGAACTTCTACACCGTCTTGAATCACACTCTACATGTCTTGATCACAAGCATCAAGATAGGCAAACATAATGTTTTCCAATAGTTGTAGTTGCTTCCATCAAAGTACAAAGGCTTGTTAGGAGTTGTGGATTCATTGCTCAAGAAACCAAAAAAATTAGCCATAATAAGGAGCTTTATGCTCTGAAGAAATACACTTAAAATAATAGGTAACAAGGTTCTGGTACTAATTGTTGGGACTAACAATGCAACGTAGAGGTGGGGTGAATATGTTATTTCGAAACTTTTTCAGACAATGTAGAAAACCAAAGGTAATATGAAGAAGATCAGGTGAGCAAACGTTTGATAAAATGATGTCTAAAAGTGTGCAATGTAGAGCAAAGATTGAGTGAAAGATTGACACAATAGATATATAGTAGTTTGGCTTATATGCCAAGCCTATTTACTTCATACAACTAATAGCCACAGCTCATGCTGGAATGCACTAGTAAACTGCCTCACGTATTACAAACATTACATGAGCTGATCTTTCACACAATAAATCACATTATCTTGATACAATTTCACTTTTCAGAAATGTATACTTGATTTTGTACGAATACATGCAACAATAGATCACAAGATCTTTCAATCAGTACAAGCTTTTCAACTAAAAAAAATTCTAGAGCAACACTTGGATATTCAATCAGTTAGGTACTCCTTGGCCTTTAAGATCTCCTCTTTTTATAAGCCTCAGCATTCTAGTCATTTGAACATTCTTAGAGAAGCAAAAGAGCCTTTCGATATTGATGGGACATCTTGTCCTAAAGCCATAATCGCTTTTTCAAAGTCAGACTAGACTTTCCTAAAATAGGTGATGAGTTGCTTTTCCATGCTGACAGCTTTTTGTAGGACTTTGACAAGAGCAAGGAACAATTCTCGATAATCCTCAGAAATATTCCTTCTTGCATTCACATCAAGTAATAGCTATTTTAGCCTTTCTTTGTCAAACATCCACATGTTTGGACTTTAAAAAACTCCGTAGAGTGGATATTTCAAGCTCCGATATCAACAATTGGTGACCAGATCTTTTGTGGTCCTTAGCAGCTGTTTTCATGAAAATGCTTCAGACTGCACGTGCTTTTTACCCAATGGTGATCATGTGATCCTTAGCCATAGATATCAAACATCTGCATACCAAAGGTAAAACAAATACCAAGGGATAGTTTGGAAATCATCAAAATGTTTTACGAGATGTTTCTCCAATATATTTGCTAATCTTTGTTTTTAACGTCTTATGATAGTCATTTATTATAATATGTGCCATTATTATTATTTTTTGTGACGATGGAGTATTAAATACTACAATTTCAAATATTCGTTAGGAAGACTTTATTAGGAGAATTTTTCAAGGCTTATACTAAACAATATATTTATCAATCTTCTTTCAAAAATTTATTGAATAAGTGTATTCAAAATCCTAAAAATTATCACCAAAGTGTAATTAAGTCCTAATTTTTTTTTAAAAAAATGCAATTATGTCCTAAAACTTGTCAAGTCGATACAATCAAATCATTCCATTAATTTGGTCTAACCTGACAAACGAAAAATACCAACAAGTATTATTACTTAATTACATTTTTTTGACAAGTTTTAAGAGTTGATTGCACTTTTTGAAAATTTTAGACCTAAATTGCATTTTTATGACAAATTTTAGGACTTGATTGTACTTTTTGAAAGTTTTAAGATTCAATTGCACGTTTGTGACAAGTTTTAGTATATTTTTTTTTGTAACCGGTGTCCGGAGGCTGGTGAGCAGAGCTCAAATCGGGGCCATGAACCCGACTAATCCTCGGGAGACGCCGCAGGACCCCACCACCACGGTGCTCCGGGTAAAACACCAAGGGGCGAGTAAGTTTCGACCTCGCGACCCGCGAGTACTACTCAGCGGGGGTCAAAGCAGGTCTACTCCCTACCACGCGACCACTTGATCGGTGGGTGACAAGTTTTAGTATTTCAAGTGCACTTATCCCAAAAATCATTTTTCCATAATACTTAGTTCAAAATTTGTTCTCATCAATTATAAAGGGATAGGAATTATCTTCATAAACTACCAAATGATAGAAACTACTTAGGAAAAGTGTCAAAAAATTCCTAAACCTATTGCATTGGTGCCAATTTAGTCATAAATCTTTTAATTATGTAAATTTAGTCCTAAAGCTTTTGCATTTATATCAATTGAGTCTATCCAGCTAATTTTAGCTAAAAATCGCTAACGTAGACGTTGATTGTCCGTCCATCTATTAGCTCTCCTATCTGGCACGGCTAGCGCTGATATAGAATTTTTAAATTATGTTTGAATTTTGTAAACAATTTATTTGTTTTTTAATTTTAATTTTATTTTTCTTCGCATTTTTTTCTTGAAGGCTAGTGATGGTCACTATCACTAGCCGACCATCGCTGGCCACAGGCGAGGGTGTGCGACCCTCGCCATCTCTTAGCCATTCAGTCCAGTACGTCAGGAAAAAGACAGATTTCTTAGGAGAGCTGGTGAGGGCCTCGTGACCTCCACCCAAAGCTGGCGAAGGTCGGCTGGTGATCCTTGTCGACCCTTAATAAAAAGAGTAAAGAAAATAAAAAATAAAAAATTAAAAAATAATTAGAAAATAAAAATAAAATACAAAATTTTTATAAAAAATTATTAAGTGAACGCTAATCATGGCATGTAAGATGATTGGCGTCCACATTAGATATTTCAAGCAACTGAATGAACTTAATTGACATAAATGCAAAAGGTTTAGGAGTAAATTGTCACAACTAAAAGGTTTATAACTAAATTGGTACTAATACAAAAGGACTAGGACCTTTTTTTACACTTTTTCAAAATTATCTAGAATAAATAATTTACACTTATTTAAATAATTAAATGTTTAAAGTAACTAGGCAATAATACTAATTCGGGTTAATACCACGAAGAAAAATCCCATACTATTACACTTGTGATAAATTTACCCTCAATTGATTTTTGTTAAATTTTATCGTCATTTTGCTAAGTTGAATGATGTGTGATAGTTGATAGGTGTATTAGCTTGGGGTTTTGCCCTTTGTTTGTCACAAGTGTACTAGTTTTTGGAATTTTCGTGGTATTAATCCAATTTGATGGAAACTAATGGAAGGTAAATTTGTCACAGGCGTACCAATTTAGGTTTTTTGGTGGTCAAAAATTAGTTTGAGATAATTTTATTATAAATGTACCAGTTAAAGATTTTTCTTGGTGTTAGCCCTATTAATTTGTGTGTTTTTTGATGTGTATTTTTTAGTTATGAGAAGTTGTGTAATGTATTAAGGGTGTATCTTTCATGTATAAACTTATTATTTGCTAGAATTTGTTTTTAATTTCCAATATATATATAATTATTTCTATAATTGGATACATATGTATGTGTGTGTACACCCATACTGGTACACCTATACCACATTTACCCTAAACTAGTATCTTGTAAGTCAAAATTTTTTTGTGGTAAATATTATATGAATGCACCAGTTGGGAGTTAACATGACATGTGTATTAGTTTGGAAGTTTTTGTGATATAAGTATTTGGTTTGGGTCAATGTGGTATATGTATACCAGTTAGAGAATTTCTATGATACGAAAATGAGTTCGAAGTAAACGCGTTACGGTTTGTAGCAGATTGGGGTTTTTGGTGGTATTAATCCTAACTTGTATCTATTGAATTTCTAGTATATATTGTGATGATGGATACATTTTACTATTGATCATCTAATATCATTTTGTTGTCAAATATAAGATAGTTATAACAACTACTTCTACATTGTTCAATTCTCAGTAAGCATCTTGTTTACAACAAGTATTATACATATTTATGTTATTTATTTGTTGAATATGGGCCATCATATTATACAATTTGTTTTATCGATTTGCTGATATCATTTACTGATGAAATCTGACAGAATAATTTGTTATAAATACAACTTTTCAATCATAAAAGACATCACATGTTAGTAATGCAATAGAACCCTTTCTACATATACTTTTTACCACCTATTTGTAATATGCTATTATCTATTTATTAATCATGTCATATAATTTTCTTTGTGATGATTAACAGTTTTTAGTTATATATGCCAAATATGAGATTGATCTTGTTATGTAATTATTTGTCAATATAAAATCAAGGGATAGTACATTGTAATTTTTCAACATAAAACAAATAGTACATCATAATAGATATCACTACATTGGTAAACTCTTTCAAAATAGTGTCATAATGCTCATTAGAATCTATGTATGCATCAGACGATTGTTTTAGACATTTATTATCAAAGTATTCAAAATCATGGAATATAAATTTTATTAGGGAATATAACTTTTTTGAACATTGAATTAAGAGAAAATATCTTGTTATAATGGGTATCTATACTACTTTTGAGTCATCAAGAATTACGAGAAAATATCTTGCTTTTCTTTTTTCTCTTCTTCTGGGGGCTGCTGCCCTTCTTGACCGAGTAGCCACCATCGTGAGTCCAGCCAGCTCGCCAAGCCCTCCGTCTCTAGTCGACAGTCGGTGCCGCTCCCTCTCACCACTGCGCTCACGTTGTCGCCCCCTAGCAGCTCGTTATCCGTTGTCCTTTCGTTGCGCAACCTAAGGCTCCGCTGCGAGCTTGCTCAGCTCGCGTCATAGCCGTTGCCTCACCTCCTCTCGTCACCTGCTTCTCTGCTCGCCGTCGCCTACCCCATTGCCTATCGCCGCCCTAGCTCCTCAGCCGATGACGCAGTTGCGGACCGAGCATCGCCGCTGCTGCTTGCGCACAACTTCTCCTTTTGTGTTCTTCTTTGGTCTTTGTTGCCGTCGCAGCTCCAGCCGCTGCTCCATCGCCCCCTCCAGGCCATCGTGTCGCGCCACGCCGTCATCCCTAGCTCAGATTGTCGACGTCTCTCCTCCATATTTCTCCGCTGTTGACGTCCCCATCCCCCCCTCTGTGTCCATCGCTCCTCCGCCGTGCCCAGCCCACGTCGCTTGAATGTATGGGCTTCGTTTGCTATCATCACCGGAGCTCGTCACTGCCTGCCGGCCATCGCTGCCGCCGCCCGCCGAACTTCGCCGTCGCCCGCCGGAGTTTGCCGTCGGCTAGATCAGCCGATATCCATTCCTCGTTGCCAATGTATTGTGAGTTAGCCTTTAACTCTTGATTAAGTCATTAATTATGTTTAAAGTTTTCTTTTAATTATTTATTTATCTTAATTAGACATTTAGGTGGTACAATTGTCGTCGGATTAGTTAGAAACTGAGTTCAGGTTAAATGACCACAATTAAATAAGTTAGATCGAATAACAAGGCAGACTGCAATTAATTTAGGAATTAGACCACTTGAGGAATTGCAATTATTTGTCACGTGTGAACGATTAGTCAAGGCCGAGTAGCCAATGAATTATTTGATTGAACGATTGGATATCGAAGTAACCATTGTGAGAGTCCGATAATTGAGTATGGTATGCCAATATTATTTCTTATTGCTTGGATTTGATTGACGTTTGATTGCTGAGTGTTCGGAGCAGTTTATATTTGACCGAATAAGGGTTTGGTTATTTGTGTCCAGATAAAATGTGAATTGGCGGGTTGTATAATTTGTGGATGGTCACATAATGGGTTTTAAATCTATGCCAGTTATATGGTTTTTTTTTTTCTCCGGTCACATAATGGGTTTCAAATTTGTGCTAGTCGCATGGTCTTTCTTTCTTTGATGGTACTGTATCGTGCCAGTCGTACGAATCTTACGGACTATCTTGATATCGTCACCGAAAATAAAGGACGACACCTGGCTATGCTAGAAGACACTACAAGATGTAGTGTTTAGTCACACCAGTCTTGTGCAATAAACCCTATGACCGATAATAAATGGGATTGCAAAAGAAACGTGCGATTTGCTATCAATTTGTGAAATTTTGGTTGTTATTTGGACGGTGTCAATATTACTTTCAGCCGAGCTTGCTTGTAAGTGATTGCATGTTATTTTTGTGAGATGTTATTGTTTGGGATGCCTGAGTGAATTATCGTCTTAATCGGGCTTAGGCGCCAACTCACCGAGAATTATTTTCTCACCCCATTGTGGTTACCCTTTTTCTGGTCTGAAGTGATGTAGAGACTCGTCCGATTCGGAGTCCCTACCGACCAGTTATTTCATGTCGAACACCATCCGATTCTAGGCATAAATCAGGTCTAGCAATAGCACGTCACGACGATTTGGGTTGACGAAGGATTGGACTACTTAGTAGCCCATCTCTTCAAGGCTTGGTCCTTTCGTGTCGACAATGTTCTCCACGGCCCGCTTCATGGATTTGAGGGGTCGCCCAATCCGACATCCTTGCCTGGGACCCGATGGACCTTGACATACCTGATGGGGAGATAGTGGACCCTAAGTCTAGTAGCGAGCCCGACCCTTCCATAGAGTCCAACCCCTCCATTGAAACCGACCCTTTTGAGGCCTTAGATGACGTCCCCTGTCTCCCTAGTTATAGGAGCATGGATGCCCCTTTTTGATTTTTTGCGATGATGAATGAGGGTGGAGTAGCCCCTTATTTGGGAGTAGATGAGTAGCTAACCTTTCTCGACCCACCTATCTTTTTGGTGGTCTTAGGGAGCTGCTCTGAAGAATGGGAATATATTTACGATGTATAGCTCCGTAGAGTTAGCAATACTCTGCATTTGATGATGTATTTAAATATCTAGCTAAGGAATGAAAATGAAATTTCCTACTCTGCTATCCTTGTCTGTCTTGTTGTCTAGGAGTATTATTCATTTATGCTTGCGTAGAAATTTTGTTGGGTCGTTAGCGTACCTGGGACGCTAATCTTTCCGACTTGAGGCGTTTTGGTAGGGATGATATGTGCTCGAGAATTGAGGCGTGACAATTATCACCTCTAATAATCATTTGTTGTTACAATTTACTTACTACAACTCATATTTAGACATACAACGAATATGAAATATTAAAAAAGTGATTCCATATCAATAATGGATATGTTAGAAAATGGAAGCTCAAACTAGTGGTTCAAGATCATACACTCATGATTGGATATCATGGAATATCGCGGGATCGTGTAAAGACATAGAACAAGAAAAACACAAAAGTTTGTTTTAGATGGAACCTGAACCTATCTATAGAAATAGATTTCCTAATTTTTGTAAACCTACCCCAAATATCTTGAAATCTAAAATCATACCGGTTCTCGGTTCTACCCTAAAATCATGCTCACCCATATTACTTTGTTAATGTTTCATGTTCTTCGCATATCTATGTAAAAGTTGTACTCAATTGATTGTAGTAGCAAATCGTATTATTAGAGGTGATGATTTGCTGTAATCATTCAATTAAGAATATAGGTGGAACCTGAGTAGACCTTGAGACCTATAATAGGTTAGGTTCCAAGTTTCAGGATATACAAGGTAGATTCATAATTTCAAAAATTAGAGAACTAATTTCAATGGGTGGATTCCAAGTAGTGGAACTTGAATCAACCCAGAAATTTCTTACCCATACCAATGAGTAGGGGTGAGCATGGGCCGGGTAGGCCGGGTCCAGACCTAGACTCTAAACCCGACCCTGTTATAATCGGTTCCCAATTTTTGGAACCGAGACCCTATCCTATTTATGTTGGACCCTGTTTTGGAACCGACCCTGTTTTTCGGTCCAGTTCCAGGGTTTACCCGATTTCCCTGTATGCGAAAATGAATACATATTACTCATTCAATGAACTGTGCACATTTGACCAAAAAAAAAATTCTGCATTTACAAATGCAAATACTCCCTAGTGCAAGATTGAGTCGAGAGAATGTCGAAAGGAAATAGAGGAGGCCGAGGTAAGGGGCTGCGAGTCTGCGACTCGAAGACTTGATTAGAGTTTTTTTTTCTTAAAACATCGCCTAAAAACTGATCCTATAAACCGATCCGGGTGGGTTCATACCTAGACCCGGGAACCGGACCGGTTCTAACTGGTTCTCAAAAATTGGAACCGGTTCCCGGCCCGGTTTCAACGGGAACCGATTCCCAACCCTGTTTTTCGGGTGGGCCGATCCGCGTACCGGGTAAACCCGGTTTGGTTGCTCACCCCTACCAATGAGTGTGTGCAAGGAGTCGCATGAGAAAGAGGGAAAAATATGGCTGTCAACGGGCTGGGTTTCTTTAGTACCAAACTGACCCGAAACATTTGGAATGTGTGTTCCGAATCGAGACCCGAATTGCATATAATCCGAACCGATGGTTTTGGTTATCTTTCTTTTACTTTATATATATATATATTTATAACAATAGAGGTAGTCCAACCTATTTTTCCAAAATCAGTAGAAGATATGCAATCAATCGGCAGCAATCGCAATCTCCAACTATGATCATCAGCAACAATTGCAATCGCAATCATTAGAAGATAATGCTTAAAAACATCACCAGCAACAATTGCAATCTCCACCCACAACATCATCATAATGCCATGAAGAAATTGTTGACGTGAAACTCCAACTCCCCCTGGGATCCGAGTTCGATGACCCTCGATAAGCCTCCTTCGAACAACTCCAAGTCCATCATCAATGTCAAAAAGAAAGCCCGGTACCCCCTACTCCGTTTGCCCCTTCCCAAGGTCTTGAAACCCCTGGAGACCGCGAATCAAAAGTTGTGCCGCTGCTGCTCTGGGTGGTGGTAAACAGGGCAGTGAAGGATGAAGATGTGCCTTCGGTGGCGGCGGCGGCGGCAAAATCCTGTGCGAGAGGAGGGAGGGAGGAAGGGCGGTCGACTGTGCATTGATTATTTTCTTGCACTTCATTGCTTTGCTTTATTGAGTGGTAAATTGTTGCTTGCACACCCGATGACCACCTACATATCACTCATTGCATGTCGGTGTCTTAGGATTGAAATGCTGCTTGCAAAATATTGTAATGTTGACACTTAAATTTTGACTAACCTTTTTAGCCATTTTTTGCATAGAAAATTAAAACTTATTTTAGTTCTGCAAAAAATATCCAGATAATTTTTCATGTTTATTTTAGTATTCACGCATTACATTAGCATTCATTTGGGTTGGCGGTGCTAAAATGAGTTTAATTGGCAGGCAGTTTCGGCCAGAACCCATCATGAATTTCGGCTGAGGCATGGAAGGGGTGCTGAATTTCCTGAGGCCATTAGGGCTTATTAAATGACTAATTTTGTAAAAAAGAGTTAATTAAATGTTGATTATTTGAATAAAGCCTAATCTAAGCCCTAAAAAATATGTGGTGAGCCTAGAATTTATTTGAAAATTCAGCCAACGCTAAAGAAGGGGTAAGCCGAAAATTTAAAAGGAGTTGGACTTATTTTCAAATTTAAATCAGCCCATTTTTTCTCATTTAAATGTTAAGGCTTTTAATTAATTTTCCATTTAATTAATTAAGTCCCAATTTTAGCCCAAAAGAACACTACATGGCCTGCGCACCATAGAAATTCTGATGGCCCCATAATCCCTCTTAATGGCCAAAAATTGGAAGATGTATAGGACTCTTGAAATCCTTTGGTCAAAAGTAATCCCACTTCAATTAGGATTCCTAATCCTATGATCAAAAGTAAACCCTACTTTGACCAGGATTCCTAATCCTACGATCAAAAGTACACCTACTAGGATTGGTAACTCTCACTCCATAAATAATGAGCTAATCTTAGGGTTAAGGACACACAATTTTCTGCACATTCTATTCAGAAAATTCAGAGCGAGAGAGAGACAAGAGGATTTTTGGCAAGCAAGCAATCTCTAAGCCCGTGCGCCACCCTAGCTACTCGTACGCTGATCTCAGCCCATCGTCCATCCTGGGTGTCGTCCTAGCTTTGCTGTACAACCCTGTCCATGTAGCATCCTGAAAACTAAGTCCCTAAGTTAAGGTTATTTTGATTGTAATGCCATTGGCTAATACAATAAGTTGTAATTTGATACCACTTCAATAAGTACCCTTTTGGAACATATTACCTGATATTATTGTGAAGATTTTATGTAGAGAGGAGGGAGGTTCACCCTCCCATGTGAAGGTCATTTTGGATGTATTGCGAAAGGTATTCATAATAAGTTATACAGTGTGCGGAAGACTGGAAAATGTGCGACGCCACATTTTATTGGGCAATTAACTAGTGAGGATTTGATTTTAGAATTTCATCCATCCTAAGTTTGAGGTTTACGATTTAAAATTTTGAAACGTGCGCAATGTGACGCAGCTAATTATTCAGACTTAGGGATGAATTTTTTTCCTTAAATTCAGTTCAAGGATCACGGCAACATCGAATTAGTAACTTATTGATATACGGCTATATATATTTAGAATGTGCTCAAGATTATAAAGGAGGATAATCTCACATGAAATTGGCTAGACATTGGACTGCAAATGAAGGGTGGTACGGCACAAAATGAGGTGGAAGGTAGAGGAGGTAGCCGTGCTTATGAAGTAGTGAGGTGTATGAATAAAATTGCCATTTGGCAAATTGACTTCTCAATCTACCCAAGAATGTGATGACGAGAGACCTAGGGAATGGAAGCCTCATCATTTCCCCTCCCTCTTCATGCAATCCACCAGCTAGCAAAGGGAGAGGAGTTCTTCACAAACCCATTTTTCAGAGCCGCATTTTCCTCTCCAAGAGCTCTCTTTCTCACAGGTTTTGGTGCAGGCCAACAGAAAAATGGCTCGTTCAAGCTCGTTCGGAGGCTAAATATGAGCTTCGTTTTTTCCTACGCGACCATAAGATCATGGGGAACATGGATATGAGGGCTGATTGTCCAGGGAGTGGACATAATTGTTGGGAAAACCTGTTGAGTCTGAATTTGAATTCGACAAGCTCAAAAAAGGGCGTTCAGAAGCAGAACGTGTCTAAATCTGAATTCCTGGAAAAACACTTACTATTTAAAATGGTTTGATGAAAACTTTTAGATTCACTTGCAAATAGCTTTTCGAAATAGGAAAAACTGGGATCGTCACAAGTATAAACCTAGGCCTGTGTTCAACAAGTTTCCTTAAAACAGATTCGCTCCCTCAACTTTGTGCTTGAGGTTCCATGAGCGTCTGTCTCCCAGGATACAACGGTTGACAGCTAGGAGGTGAGCACAGTACCTCAGAGCTTTCGGTGAACTTGAAGAACTGGCATTTGAATACTATCGAAAACAATGCAAGAAAACAAAGGAGAACAGAGGGAGAGTTTTGGTTTTCGTCTAAGTGTATGTCTTATTAAAACTGAATGAGAATCATCTATTTATAAGATGAGTGAAGGGTTATTTCGGAATTATATGGTGTAACAGTTGATAACGGCCGATTAAATTTGCCATTCGTAACTGTTGTGGTGTAATGGACATTTAAATCTGCCGTTTATAATTGTTGCAGTGTAACGGTTGATTAAATCTGCCGTTTGTGACATAATGGATGATTAACTCTGCCATTTGTAACTGCCGTAATGTAATGACATTCCAAAACCGTTACAAATGGTCAACTTCTGAGCGTCGCAAGCTGCTTCTGAACCCCGCGCGAGCTGCTTCTGAACGC
Source organism: Psidium guajava (assembly GCA_016432845.1). NCBI lineage: Eukaryota > Viridiplantae > Streptophyta > Magnoliopsida > Myrtales > Myrtaceae > Psidium > Psidium guajava. The sequence goes on along the minus strand of CM028229.1, from coordinate 29,984,463 downwards.
TGGATTTGAACCCCGCTCGAGCTGCTTCTGAACGCTGGTTATGAACCTGTGTGAGCTGCTTCTGAACGCTGGTTCTGACCCTACGCGAGCTGCTTCTGAACGCTGGTTCTGAACCCTGCGAGAGCTGCTTCTGAACGCTGGTTCTGAACGTTGCTTCTGAGCTCATCCGAAACATACTCTGCTTCTGAGCTCGCATTAAAGCATCGTTACAAAATCATCCATTAACACCAACCGTTACAAAATCCGTAACAATATTTAATTCGTTGGAAGCAAAAGGAAAATTGATCCGAGATGCAAAATGGGCTTGTCGCGAGGCACCCTTTTCGGTCTTGCATTCGTGTACGCAGGTCGTGCGTATGCGCCCCTCGTCGAACCTTCGTTGAGGCCCGAGATTTGCACCCCCCCTGCGTCTGCGCGCGAGACATAGTACTTTGTTGTTATGTTACCACTCCAAAGGAGTGTAACCATATATAAAGCACTTGAAAGCCTTCTTTCTTTCCAATATAGGACTAGTATTTCCCACTTCCCAATTCCAACTCAAGGATGTTCTTTGAGAAACAATTTCTCATTCACCCACACATTATTTCCAACAATCCCCCACATGAATGAAAATTGTTTTTGTTTTGACTCGATGATAGTGTTCGACAAATGAAACCTGCATAGGATAGGTAGGTGTTATCCTTTGACCCTTCCCTTGTGAAAGTATATTTACTTTACTAGCTGTCCAGTAGACATGATGTCCTTGAACTGTTCTGCTTTCTTATGTAAACGAACCATATACTACACACAGGAATCATTAAACGTTTCTTCAGTTCTCATGATTGTGTTCGTTTTGGCCATGAACACTAACCTGGTTCTGCGAGAGTTTCTAAAGAATTTAGCCACAAACAATTCTCCTTTGAAGCGGCCCCACTTCTCTCTCACATAGGTGATTACTTAATTTTGAGTAATTTGATTATTCCACTTAAGAATCATTAAAGCAAAATTGCTATCCTTTTCCTTACAATATCACTGTTATTTTTGAGGAATGGTTTTAGGGATAAACCCCCACAGTAACTTCATTAAGTCAATATAATTAGGTTGTCCCTTTGAACTTAGATCTTGGGATCTCCAGTCAACTAGGTTGGGTTTCCTTTATATCAACTTATTCTTTCATGGGCTTCAGTCCCATTCCTCTTGTCGATTTCTCAACTAACTCTCTGTTTAACCTTTGGTTAGCGGATCTGCAATATTATCCTTTGACATCACGTAGTCAATAGAGATAATTCCAGTTGAGAGTAGTTGTCTAATGGTATTATGTCTACGACGTATATGTCTAGACTTACCATTGTACATTTTACTCTGTGCTCTTCCAATTGCAGATTGACTGTCACAATATATGCAAATTGTTGGCACAGGTTTTTGTCATTTTGGAATATCCTCTAGTAATTGGCGTAGCCATTCAGCCTCTTCTCCACATTTATCTAAAGCAATGAATTCAGATTCCATTGTGGATCTGGCTATAATCATTTGTTTATAAGATTTCCATGATACGGCTGCACCCGCTAGTGTAAATACATATCCACTAGTAGAATTTGAGTATTTCATATCAGATATCCAGTTCGCATCACTGTATCCTTCTAGAACAGCCGAGTATCTGGTATAGTGCATACCATGATTCCGAGTATATCGTAGGTACCTAAGTACTCTCACAATTGCTTTCCAATTGTCAGCACTCGGATTGCTCGTATATCAACTCAATTTACTAACTGAGTACGCAATGTCTGGTCTAGTACAACTCATTAAGTACATCAGACTTCCAATAACTCTAGAGTATCCTACTTGAGAAATATTCTCTCCTCTATTCTTGGATAGATGAAGACTATTGTCAAGTGGTGTTCTCGCAATACCAGAATCATCCACATTGAACTTTCCAAAAATTTTGTCCACATAGTGTGACTAGTTTAAGATAAGACCTTCTGATGTTCTTGTGATTTTAATTCCTAAAATCACATCAGCAAGTCCCATATCTTTCATGTCAAATCTCGAATTCAACATATTCTTAGTGGATTTGATCATTTCATCATCACTACCGACAATGAGTATGTCATCTACATAAAGACACAAAATGACGTTGCCATTTTCTATTTCTTTAATGTAGACACATTTATCACATTCATTGATCTTAAATCCATTGGTAATCATTGTATTATCAAACTTTTCATGCCACTATTTTGGCGCTTGTTTTAAGCCATACAATGATTTAACCAATTTACAGACTTTCCTTTCTTGTCCTGGAACTATAAAACCCTCAGGTTGTTCCATGTAGATTTCTTCATCTAAATCACCATTTAGGAAAGCTGTTTTTACATCCATTTGATGTACTTCTAAATTTTGCAATGCTGCAATTGCAAGTATCATCCTAATGGAGTTTATTCTCGTCACAGGAGAATAAGTATCAAAGTAATCTAAGCCTTCTCGTTGCTTGTATCCTTTGATTACAAGTCTGGCTTTATACTTATCAACAGAACCATCTGCTTTCATTTTCCTTTTAAAGATCTATTTTGATCCTAAAGGTTTGCATCCAGGAGGAGGATCTACTAACTCCTAAGTATGATTCTGCAATATAGAATCAACTTCGTTTTTAATTGCTTCTTTCCATAGAAGTCCCTCAGAAGAATTTACTACTTCTGAATAATTTAGTGGTTTCTTTTCTAACAAATAAGTTAGAAAAACATCTCCAAATGATTTCTCCACTCTTGCTCTTTTGCTACGTGTGAGCTGTTCAGAAGCAGGATCGCTCTGCTTCTGAACTCTTCTTTTGAGTAGGTCAAAAGCAGACTCGCTCTGCTTCTGAATACTGTCATGATCAAAAGCAAACTCGCTCTGCTTCTGAACTCTGTCATGATCAGAATCATGACTTTCTTCATTCATAGTGTCAATCGTTCGCTTGGACGAACTTGATCCATCATTGGATTTGCAAGGAAATACATCTTCGAAGAATGATGCATTCCTAGATTCCATGATCGTATTCTTGTGTATATCTGAAATTTTCGATTCATGTACAAGAAAACGATATGCATTACTGTTATGTGCATAGCCTATAAAGATACAATCCACCGTTTTAGGACCTATCTTTATTTTCTTTGGTGTTGGAACAGTTACTTTTGCAAGACACCCCCACACTCGTAAGTATTTATAGGATGGTCTCCTACCTTTCCATAACTCATAAGGGGTTTTATCCTCCTTTTTCCGAGGTACCTTATTTAAAAGGTAATTGCTTGACAAAATAGCTTCACCCCACATATTTTGGGGTAAACCTGAACTTAGTAACATCGCGTTCATCATTTCTTTCAATGTGCGATTTTTACGTTCAGCCACACCATTTGATTGAGGTGAATAGGGTGCAGTTACTTCATGTATAATTCCGTGTTGTACACAGAATTCACCAATCGGTTCTTCGTACTCACCACCTCTATCGCTTCTCAATCTTTTGATTTTCTTGTTGAGTTGATTCTCAACTTCATTCTTATAGAGAACAAATTTCTCTAAGGCTTCACTTTTTCTTTTAAGCAAAAACACATAGCAGTATTTAGTGCTATCATAGATAAAGGTAATAAAATATTTATTACCACCTCTTGGTTGTATGAATTTCAAATCACAAACATCACTATGAATTAGCTCAAGGGGTTCAGTGTTTCTTTCAACTGTTTGAAACGATGATCTCGTTAACTTTGCCTCAACACAGATTTCACATTTGTGTTTATAATCAATTTGGAAATGAGGGAATGTGCTCCAAGTTAATTAATCTACGCAATGTATCATAATTAACGTGTCCAAGTCTTGCATGCCATAAGTTGGAAGACTCAAGCAAATAAACGGAAGACTTATTATCTTTATTGATAATTGTCAACACATTGAGCTTAAAAAGCCCATCAGATACATATCCCCTTCCCACATACATTCCAAATTTTGACAAAGTAACTTTGTCTGACTCGAACACCATACGAAATCCGTGCTTGTTCAATAGAGACCCGAAGACCAGGTTCTTTCGGATTTCTAGCACATACAGAACATTGTTCAGAGTCAGCTCCTTCCCAGAGGCCATCTTCAGAAGCACCTTCCCTTGGCCTTCAACGGCAGACGTGGCCGAGTTTCCCATGAAGACTTTCTCTCCATCAATTGGTTCGAAAGTTGCGAACATGTCCTTGTTGGAGCATACGTACCTCGTGGCACCAGTGTCAATCCACCATTCCTTTGGATTGGACCCGACCAAGTTCACCTCAGACACCATCGCAGAGAGATTTATGTCTGAGAAGTCATGAGTGACATCATTCACTATGTTCGTCTCATGCTTCTTCTTCTTCTTCGAAAATCTGCATTCCACGGATCTATGGCCCATCTTGCCACAGTTAAAGCATTTCCCTTGGAACTTGGTTTTGGAGACTCCTCCTTTTGGTCCCAGCTTCGGCTTGATGGCCTTTTTGTTCTTGTGGGCTTGCTTGTACTCCACAACGTTTGCCTTAGCTGCGGTGGGATTGAACCTCTTGCGTTCAGAGCTTCTGTTGTCTTCTTCGATGCGAAGTCTGACAATCAACTCCTCCAGGTTCATTTCCTTTCTCTTGTGCTTAAGGTAATTCTTGAAATCCTTCCACCCAGGAGGTAGCTTCTCAATAATGGCAGCCACTTGGAAGGTTTCACTCAAATTCATCCCTTCAGATTGAATCTCGTGCAAAATCACTTGGATTTCTTGCACTTGACTGATCACAGTCTTGGAAACCATCTTATAATAAAGGAATCGACCGACAACAAATTTCTTTGCTCCAGCATCCTCTGTTTTATATTTCCGGTCCAAAGATTCCCACAACTCTTTTGTCGTATTGATTGTACAATGTACAGAGAGTCATGCAAGCCATTCATGACATAGTTCCTACAGAGGAAGTTAGAATGCTTCCAAGCCTCAAGAGCATTGAAGGCTTGTTTATCCGTTGAGGAGCTTCCTCAGTCAAGAATCTCGCAAGATTCAACGTTGTTAAATAAAGCAACATCTTCTGTTGCCACCTTTTAAAATTCGATCCGTTGAACTTTTCAGGCCTTTCGCCTTGGTGAATAGAAACAGGAGCAGAAGATTGACCAAGGTTTTCAGAACCAAGTTGAATAACTTCTTTCTCAGTAGCCATTTGAAAACAAGGAGAATCTGTTTCGTCAGCAAAAGAAGCTGCTTCTGAACTATCAGAAGGAGTTCAGAAGAAGAATCAACAGCAAAACTTTCTGCCTCTGAACTATTAGAACGAGTTCAGAAGAAGAATCGATGGCAAATTTCCTGCTTCTGAACTATCAGAAAGAATTCAGATGGAGAGTCGATAATAAACATTTCTGCTTCGGAACTATTAAACAGAGTTCAGAAGTAGACGAATCTATTTTAAGATTGTTGGGAAAACCTGTTGAGTCTGAATCTGAATTTGACTAGCTCAAAAAGGGCGTTCAGAAGCAGAACGTGTCTGAATCTGAATTCCTGGAAAAACACTTACTATTTAAAATGGTTTGGTGAAAACTTTCAGATTCACTTGCAAATAGCTTTCCAAAATAAGAAAAATTGGATCGTCACAAGTACAAACCGAGGCCAGTGTTCAACACAGTTTCCTTAAAACAGATTCGCTCCCTCAACTCTGTGCTTGAGGTTTCGTGAGCGTCTGTCTCCCAGGATACAACGGTTGACAGCTAGGAGGTGAGCACAGTACCTCAGCTTTCGGCGAACTTGAAGAACTGGCGTTTGAACACTATCGAAAACAATGCAAGAAAACAGAGGAGAACATAGGGAGAGTTTTTGGTTTTCGTCTGAGTGTGTCTATTTTTAAAACTGAATGAGAATCATCTATTTATAAGATGAGTGAGGGGTTATTTCGGAATTATATGGTGTAACAGTTGATAACGGCCGATTAAATTTGCCATTCGTAACTGTTGTGGTGTAACGGACATTTAAATTTGCCGTTTATAATTGTTGCAGTGTAACGGTTAATTAAATTTGCCCTTTGTGTCATAATGGATGATTAACTCTGCCATTTGTAACTGCCGTAATGTAATGACATTCCAAAACCGTTAAAATGGTCAGCATCTGAGCGTCGCGAGCTGCTTCTGAACCCTACGAGAGCTGCTTCTGAACGCTGGATCTGAACCCCGCTCGAGCTGCTTCTGAACGCTGGTTATGAACCTGCGCGAGTTGCTTGTGAACGCTGGTTCTAACCTTGCACGAGCTGCTTCTGAACGCTGGTTCTGAACCCTGCGAGAGCTGCTTCTGAACGCTGGTTCTAAACGTTGCTTCTGAGCTCATCTGAAATATACTCTGCTTCTAAGCTCGCATTAAAGCATCGTTACAAAATCATCCATTAACACCGACCGTTACAAAATCCGTAACAATATTTAATTCGTTGGAAGCAAAAGGAAAATTGATCCGAGATGCAAAATAGGCTTGTCGCGAGACACCCTTTTCTGTCCTGCATTCATGTACGCAGGTCGTGCGTACGTGCCCCTCGTCAAACCTTCGTTGAGGCCCGAGATTTGCACCCCCCTACACCTGCGTGCGAGGCATAGTACTTTGTTGTTATGTTACCACTCCAAAGGAGTGTAACCATATATAAAGCACTTGAAAGCCTTCTTTCTTTCCAATGTGGGACTAGTATTTCCCACTTCCCAATTCCAACTCAAAGATGTTCTTTGAGAAACAATTTCTCATTCACCCACACCATATTTCCAACAATAATTTCGTGGGTTTGGGTAAAATAGAAGCTAGACGAGGAGAACCATGATTCATCTGGCATGATTCGAGCTTTGTTTTTCTTAGTACATAATCCCAGGCAAGTGGCCTTCTATCCCTAATACTATGTTGCTCATTTATTGTTCATTTGAGCATGAATCATCGATGTTCAAAAATGGGTATTGAAACTGAAGGTCATCTCGCATGAGCTAGGAAACAAGGATGAAATGACAAACCACTACTTGTATTATCGGCTATAGGTTATGGTATGAGGAATATGTAGTTTGATTGTGTAAATTTCCGTGGATTGAGCTTGAATTGAGTCGCCCAACCCAAAGGAGGGTTTGGCCGTGCGTGTGATTAGAATGAGAAATTTGTGGCCGTGAGTTCTGGACCTAGTTCTTGGTCGTATGTGAAGTGGATGGTGTCGGATTGTCATTGGCTTGCGACGGATTGAAGTGGGACTATGTAAAGGAAGGTTCGCCCATATGTTTTGGGAAAGAATATATGAGATCATTCATCCACGGTTAGGTTCGTTGAATTGGCAAGAGACGAAAGTCGTAGTCTTAATGCATGGATTGATGAATAGAGAGACTAGTCGTCGATTGTGGACAGTGAGTGATTGCCAGCTATGTATGGAATTGGGCATTAGTAGCTCGAACAAGAAAAGGGAGTTCGTGGGTTGCTTTGGTCCAAGACCTTAGTCCTTTAGTTGGTTATTTCAAGGTGGAAACGAATAAAGTTGTGATCAATTGTTATCTCAAACATATGGGTTGACTAGTACGTGCATGATTTAAAGAATTATGTGCTGGTCAAGGATTTTGTATGCTGGAGTATGAAAATAATAAACTGTTTTGGCGTACTTGTGTTGTATATAGCCATTATAAGTTGTGCGGGTTACCACATGGACCGTTATTAGACCGTTTTGGTACTAACAGTACACTGAGACATTTCTGAGGAGAGATTTGGTATGGTAGAGTTGTGTTTTTATGATTGAGTTGTGGTACTTAGTGTATTTAATATAGATTCTGATGAGTTACGAATTGATTGTGTTCGTTCATCGACGTTACCACAAGAAGCATGTCATTGCATAACATTGCATTCACTTAGTGAAAGGGGTTGTGTGCCATGAAAATAAATTCACTTAATTCCCCGAGGGAGACAAGATGCCTTGGTATGTGGCGCTAGGAGGACTGCGTGATAACGTAAAGCCTTGGAGTGAGGATCTCATGGAGGAGAGTAGCCATGAGGGTCAAGGCAACGTTGGCAAAAGCTTGAAAAGCTCACGAGTTGGTAAATAGACTCGGGTGCAACACAATAGGTAATATGCATGGGAGTGCACGCATGCATTCATCCACATATTATCTGTGTGAGGCATGAATGCATTTAAATTGCTACTGGTTATTAACACGAGTTGAGAATTGACTCGAGAAGTGGCGGTGACAAGCTGTGTGCATGGGGGCTCATGCATTTCTACACTTGCATTTTTACATATTCATGTCATGCCTTGTATGTATGTGAATCTATATGTACGATATGTGGTTTGCGAATTGATTGCTAAGTTAGGTGTGTGCTCAAATGTTATGTGAGGCAAGTAGGCATTTGAGTGATTAAATCTCTCTACTAAATCCTCTGAGTGAGTTGAAAATCTATGTGGGATTGGCCAAGAAATTACAAATTAGATGTGGAATGAAATCAAGGTTACTTGGGCATTCGGCTGTGAGGTTGGTATAAAGAATTCGTGGAGTCTAGGGTCATGGTGTCTGGATTATCTATTAGACCTCGATCATCTTCAAGTTTCTTTTAGTATTCAGATCGTGCATGTTCTGCTTAGGTTCTATTGCTTGTCTTGTAACGCCTTACACCCCATTGATCATCCGATTCACTTGTGATCCTAGAATCTTGATCGATATAATTAGCGACGCCCAGAATAGTCGCCGATCGGATTCTAAACTTTCGAACCTGCCCTGACAGAAATGCGACCAACTCCCACAGACAACATGCATAACCAAATAATAAAAGGAAGGGACGAAGATCCTCATATATAGAATAGATAACTATCATATATACAAGGTATCGCAAGGCAGCTAATATTCAAGCCTATGCCTATTCTCATCAAAAACAAACAAACAAGAGAACATCAAGCGTGGCTAAAAGTAAACGGAAAATCCTCTAGTCTGCCTCGCTCATGTCTGTCGACGCAACTTCCTCGAGCTCAGACTCATCTATCGACGGCTCGCTATCTATCAGATCCTCCTCATCTGCGGCCTCGATCTCCATAGGTCCTCCATAGTCGGGGTACTCGAGGTCGTAGTCAAAATCCGACTCCAGGTCTGGGTCGGGGTCTATCACCTGTCCAGGGAAGGTCGGTGCGGGAATCCGTCCCGTGTAGTCTATCTCAAAGTCAAGAACATCGAAATCTTGTATGGGTCCGATGATCGAATCACCAATCCTCACAGTCCAAGCCTCGAAGAAGAGTATCTCTAGGCCCTCATCTCATATATCGATCCACATTGTACTGTCATGCTTAGTATACATGACACCTCTTCTCACGTCGGGATACTCAGTCTCCACTGTCTCGATACGCCTCGGTATCCCGTGGAAAGGGTAGCTGGCATTCATCGTCTATCAGGCGGATCTGAAAGGTTTGGGGAAAAAATCACCGTGAGAACTAATCTCAATAAGCCTACCTCTAAACCCTAGATAGAATATTACATAACTCTAGTTCAATTTCCAACAATCGCTCTACTTATCAGTCTAAATAAGCAACACTATAGGACGCATCGCCATTTTAAGCGATCCATTGACGATATACGTTTTTCGACCAACTATAGGTGCCAGTCGTTAACACCATTACTTATCTAATTTCAATTGCACACGAATCTCAACCCGCATGCACGCCTTTTCGCGTGAAGACTCAGGTGAGAGCCAACCCTTTAGCCTATACTGTCCGTATCTGTGCCTCCCTCGCAAAGAAGACCCGAACGCACGCTCACATCCCAGTATCTCAATCCGCAGGGCATCAAAGCCAAGACCCGGATTGGTATATTTATCACTCCGGCAACCCCGTGCCTAGCGCGTCACAGGTCACACCAGCCTTATTTCGCCGTTTTCCCATTCTGGGACTCACTCTTCGTTTTCTTATTATTCATCTCACCAGACTTTTCATCTGGTAATTCACAACCCAACTAAGGAACATGCAAGTATCCAACAACACATCATCGCAGAATAGTTCAGTCACACTTTCAAAACTAAGTTAATAGACTAAATGAAAAATTACAAGATTGCCCTTCTGGCACTATTTATCCAGACCTCAGCACTGGATGTTCAAACAGACTAAATTAGTATTTTATCATCATTCAGTCTTACTCAACTTAATTTCTAGCCTATGTTGTCCTTCAATAGTTAAATTCACTATTTATGTGCAAAATTACGATTTTGCCATTTTTCACCTTTGAGGCCGTTTTTGGCACCTAAAATTTAATTTAGTTGATTTCACACTTCATACTCACTTTTATAGTTCTTTTTCACATTTTCAAAAATCCTAAAACAGATCTTTCTAATTTAAATGGCAAAATTACCATTTTGCCATTGATTTCACTAATTAAGTTAATTTCTCGATTCTGAGTATCCTAATTGATCTAATCAATTTCACCAAGCAATTATATGTACAGAATTATGTCCATACAGCCATGAACAGTACCGAATTCTTATTATACGCCAAATTACCAAAATGCCATCTTTCACTTTTTTTCCTGTTTTTGAAATAATCAATCATTCTAACCATTTCTATCCCTCACCATCATCATTATAGGCCATTATAACATATTTTACAGCCCCAAAACAGATTGCACAGAATACTAATGGAAATTACCATTTTACCCTTTTTGACCTAGGTTGCAATTTCTCACAAACCACTCCCAAATCAAGTGAACCCACACTTCACAATCAGCATTCATATCACATTCAATCTCATTCAGCAACCACAGTGCTGAGAATTTCAGATAAAAGGGCAATTACCATAATACCCTTCAATTCACTAATTTGCATAATTTGAACAAAATTGAGGAAACCAATTACCAGGATTGATCTAATACCCTAACTACGGATTAGAGGAGCGGCTTACCTAAGGAAAAGCCATCGGAACAAGGATGACAATTATTGATGCAAACAAACCACAGACGAACCAGTTTCCCCTCTGTTCTGCCCATGTCACGAAAATTCTATCAGGTCTGCATTCAAATAAACTTTATATTCTTGAATTTCAGAATCTTACGGTCACACAGGCGAAAACAGAGCTCAATTTGCCCTCCGGATGACCCCGAACGAGCAATTTTTCTTCAGGCGCGCAGGCAGAAAACGAACCCACGCAGGGGACGGTTTTTGCTTCTTTTGGGGCACTTCCAAAGCTTATTTTGAGCTGAAATTTTGTGGAGACAAACTAGAGAGAGAGACAAAGATTTTGAGTGGTTTTTCGACTCAAATGGAAGTCGTTTGGGTCTCGAAACAGGCGGCAAACGATGACGATGTTTCTAGTGAGCAAACTGACAGAGAGAGGAGAAGGGGAAGAAGATGGTCGGTTGTGATAATGTTCAATGAGTAGAGTTGCACGACCATTTTGAGCCATGAATGAAGAAGACAAACCAAATTTTGCTTCCCAAGTTGCTTAGAATGGTGACCCTTGTCAATCTTAGAACACATCTTGATTTTTAGAAGCCTTTAGAAGCTTACTAGGATGATGACAAGTGTCACAAGTGGATTGGTGGGTTCATGACATCTTGACAAGTGTCAAAAAGATAGAATATCTTGCCAAAATCTTGAAAATTCGAAAGGTCGACACGTGGCGGTCAACGGTCAACCGGTTGACTTTGACTTTTTGGAAAACACGCTCTCGGTGTCGGAGTGTAGCGGACTATCAAACTAAGACTGGTCAACTTTCGGTTTCCTCAAATTGCTCTCGATTTACCATTTATAGGGTTTTCCGTGGCCTATGGGCAAAATGGTCATTTTTACTCTCATGGAAATTTTAGCATTCCAAAGCAAATTGTTAGTCCTGAAACTCATAAAATCATGTCCTAATCATTTTTGCGACGTCCGTGAAATCTCAATGGTCCAAGTTTGGAATTCACTTTGTGGTCTCTGTCACTAGACAGCAACTTCAGCGAATACTCAGGCCAACGGGCGGTTGTTAGGGAACACGTGTTTTAACCTCGTCAGGTTCACGTATTCTTAAATCCCTATATATCCTTTCCCCTTCGGTTGGCCGTTCCGAGGTGATTAGTGTCGGTGAGATTTGGCTAAAGTGCGTCAATGAACTATACCTATTCCCTTATTCTGAATTCCAGAAAAAGGATTGAAATTTTAGGATGTCACATGCCTGCTTATTGATATTTGCTTGACTGAATGAGTAAATGGATAGTCTAGTCGTTAGGCTAGAAGTTTTACTTGTTAAGCTATTGTTAGCTTACCCCTATTTGGGGAATATCTACTCAGATACTCGAGTAAGGAGTGGAATCGAGTCTTGAAGACAGTGGTGAAGACAAAACTCGTTGATGGCGCCAATAGGATGGGAATAGTCATCATAGTTCATAATATTAGAACAATGTAAAGAATCTTCCAAAGGATATATGTAATTGTATATAAACTCAATTTCATTTCTCGAGTCTATTGTTTGTTGATCGTATGTTTTAACAAGATTATGAACCCATGAATGAAGCCAAACTTTAGGCATCATGCCTGCTGTACGTTCTTCAGGCACTTGTTTTATGTTTAACCTTCCGCCTGCACCATTAATGTGAATAATATTAGAATTTATATATATAGAGCTGACTCGGACAAGTTGGCATTGGAGCTAAGGTTTAGTGAGAATATTTACCTGAGAATGATAATTAGTTGGATGTGACGGCTTGGGATGTCACGGCCCTGGCGATAGTACTTGGAGCAGGGGTGCTACAGTCCATGCACCATGCAGCTCACCGAAGGCGCCGCTCGTTTGCCCGATTGAGTAGCCATGGATCAGCCCTGTTTTGGGGGTAAATCAGCTCTGTTTTCTATTGCTACTCGAGGTCTAACATAACTATATTCTTGTGTTAGAATATCTCGTTATTCGGAGTCCAATTTGCTGTGAAGTTCGGCTCTAAAGGCGTTGTTTTTGGTGTGTTAATTCGGTTGCGCAAAGTGCAGAATTTTTGCTAAAAAAGAGGTGAGATCTTCTAACTTTTGATTGCAATACTATGCTTGCTTGATTGGAGAACTTGCATATGTTCATATACTTTGTTGAATTTGTATGACTTGCAACCAAACTTGAAAGGTTAAAACCTTTTTGGGTATAAAAAGAAACAACTTTGTTGTTTATCAAAGTTTAAACCCTTTAAGATGTTGCTTTCTTGTATCACCTTCAATCAACCATGTATGCCGCCTTTGGGTCGCAACCTAGAGTTGCTTGAAACATGTTATGACTTAGTATATCGAAAATTGTTTGTTCTTTGACAAACGATTTAGTTCATAATCTTGGTAAAAATTGAAAATTAGAACTTTCTACACAAAAATTATGATTTTTGAGAAAAGTGCACTTTGATTGATAAATATGGTCGAATTATATGCATGATCTCGAGAATTGATTAAATTTGATCGGAACCTTATCTTTTCTCGAAGTTGCACTTTATTCAACACGTTTTTTTAAGATCAAATTGGATGAATTGTAAAAAAAAAATATATACATGAATTTTTGGCACTTGCTTCTTGATGGCCGAACTTGCCATAATGTGGAGTAATTCTTGTTTTGGATATTATCTTTTGATTATTCGATTGATTGAGTCCAATATCCATCTGAATATTCAAGCACATCTTTATATCATGGAAAAGTATTGCTTTGGATGAAAGATATCTTTTTCTAATTCGAGCTGAACATATTTTTTTCAAAGTCATCAGAGATAATTTCCTAATTTGAAGAGATGTGAACTTTGGCGGATATGGCATGTTGACCTCATACAATTTTCGGCCACCCCTAAAATTTTTGAAAAATCCATGAGCTCTTGGCGGTTGATGTTTATTTTTTCTTATCATGTTTGTTTATTTTGTTTTCTTTTATAAATTTTGCACAATTATAAATGGATATGCTCATAATATATGCTCCCATATGTGCCTGACCCTTTGGAATGTGCAAAAGGGCAATAGCTGACTTTAATATTAAAGTATGATTGTGCCTACATGAAAATTACACACCTTATCCTCGAACTCAGTCAAATGGGTTGGCAATTTTGTATAGAATTTCTTATTTTTCCATTCATTGAATGGGATCATGATATTTTGTATGATATCCATTTACTAACTCAAATCTAAGAGTTTGTTGCGGATAAAAATCGGAATTTTTTGGAAAATAAAAGTATATTATGGGCATATTTATTTATTTTTGTTCATTCTTTGCTTTTAGTTTAATAAAAAAATCCAAAAAATGCAAAAAGAATTTTTGTCATTCATATACCATATAGTCTAAAGCATACTTTCTCATTATTGCATTACATTTCTATCCAAGAAGAGAAAATTTATTTAATTCGTATCATCAATCTAAAGAATATTTTCATGAAAATTGGTACCAAAAAGGCATTAGTTTTTCCTAATTAATGTAACTGGGTCCCTGGACTTATTTTCTCTAGTTCGTATAAATAATTTAATTCTCTTGCTATTTTACTTAAGTGTCTAATCAGCCTACTAAGAAAACGATTAGTGGCGGCTCTGTAATTGAAAACGTATTTAGCCATGATTTATCACATGAACCTAAATTGTAAATTGGTAGAGCTTGGGAGAGCTTGAGTTAGGTTAGTTAATTCAATTTAATTAATCTGCTAATCCATTAACCTAAAATCTGTAAATTTTAGGTTGCGACAAGTACCAAAATGGCATTAGATTTATCTGGCATAATCAAGTCCTCAAATCCATGAAATCTCTTATTTGCATAAGTGAAATGTTTTCCTACATTTTAATTGATTTTCTAACCAATTCATAATAGAATAGTGGCAACTCCTAAATAAATTGATTTGATGACCCAAAGTTGCGATTGGTATGGGCTTGGGAGAGTACATGTGAAGTGTTTACTTAATAATCCATTATATTTTCCTTGGGGGTTCACCTCTGGAAGGGTCGCGATAATCTTTGACTTGGTTAATTGAATTTTTTATTTGATTAAAGTGTTGTATTAATTGAACTAAATCACTAAGATCAAATTAGTTAAAATTCAAGAGTTTGTGAAATTTTTAATCTATGCCTATCTGTAAACTAATTTATTTCAATCTTTTCTGGCTTGAATAGATTTGAGATGCTTTTATATTAATATTATTGGCAAAAGGATACCTGGAGTGCTAATATTTGTGTGCAGTACTCACTTTGCTGCCTATATATATATATATATATATATATATATTTCGATACTCAAATGCCAAATTGGAGGAAAAACAATTACTTTATGTTAACACCTAGATTTTGATTTCTTATATTTATTGCATAAGAAATTAGGGGCTAACCTTAGTCCCTAGCAAAAATGTTCAAATCATCTTCATATAGTTGTCACATAGAGTAGTTTAATTTGGCATACATTGCATTCGCATTAGATTGGAATGATGGCGGATTTTCTAAGCTTAAATTGAATTCGTCCGACCAAGCCCATGGCCATAGATAACATTGTGCTCAATTTAGAAATTAATTTACAAATTTTTTTAACATGCTTGCGTGGCTGATTCGCTTGTGTAAGGGAAAGAAGAAAAAAAAAAAGAGCAAGAACGCCAATGGATTTCGTTCAAAAGAGGGCAAATAAAGCGAGAGATAGGGCGACGGATTACCTCATGATATTCAAGACTTCCGCTCCGTTTGTTTTGTGGAAAATAACTTCTCGAAAAATGTTTTCCGGATTTTCCGGCGTTTGGGGGGCGGAAATAGGCTAGTCCTGGAAAACACTTTCATCTTACGAAAAAATTTCTTTCAAAAGTGTGGAAAACATTTTCCTCATTTTGAGAAGAGGAAAACACCTTAGTTATGACGGCCACCTAACAAGGCAAGCTCGAAGCTTGGCGGCGAGCCTTGACTTCGCCGACCTCAAGGGAGGCCAAGCTCACTAGATCTGGTTCAGCCAACCTTGGCCTCGAGCGAGCGAGGTAGGCGAGCCTCAACCTCACTCGAGGTTGGTGAGGCGAGCCTGGACCTTGCCATAGGTTGGCGAGGTGAGCCTTGGCATCGTTGGCCTCAAGGGAGGCCTCGCCTTATCGGATCTGGCTTGACCTTGAGTGAGCGGGGCTCACCTCCTCAGACCCGACGAAGCTTGGTCTCACTCGAGGCCGATGAGGCTCGGCTTGAGCTCGCCGACCTCCATCAAGGTCAAGCAGAGGTTGAGGCTGGCTTGTGGTTGGTCGTCGGCCGCCGCCGTGGCAGACGACTAGCTAAGAAATCATTTTCCAGTTCATTTTTAAGTATTAGCCAAACACCGGAAAATATTGTTATTTTCTTGAAAAATGACTTCCTAAAAAATATTTTCTGAAAGTATCATATTTTTCATGAAACAAACGGAGCCTTCATATGCTAACATTGACAATGCGAAATAGGAAAAGGATGGTGAGGAAATTTCCTACAGAATGTTTATTTGACTTTTTTTTTAAGTTCGGTTACGGGGGCGATCCTCACCCGTCCAAATCAAATCTGACAAAGACGCGCATGGCCAAAAGTGAGGAAATAGGCAAATGATAAAATATATTTCAAGATTTGATTTCTTTTGAAAGCTCAAGTGGTCTTTGTCTACAAAAAGAGATTCACGTTCTTCTTCACAGGGGGGCAGCAATTCTCTAATTGAGAACTAGACGTGCTACAGAGAGAAAAAGGTGAGAGGTACGTCCAAAAAGAGAGCACAATTGTCCATACACGCCATTCATATAGGGCACAAGTGACGGAGGGAGAGAGAGATTGACGCCATTAGCCAAAGAGCTTGTTCTCTATACAAAAAAAAAAAAAAAAAAGAGAAGGAAGAAAGAAAGAAAGAAAGTGGATACACGAGAGAAAGAGAAACGGAAAGAGCGTGAGAAAGAGAAAGAAAAATTTTCTTTCTCAGTTGCGTCCACTCCTCAACCGAGAAGACCTCTGACGTTGTCGCTGCCCTGCTGCCCACCTCCAACGTCGATTGCCGCTGTTCATTACCAGTGCGAGCTGCAATGACAACCGGCTGCTCCTTGGGTCGTTTCCTTGATCATAACAGCTGGGGACTCACTAACGAAGCTACTGTTCAGTGCTCGCCTACTTCCTGTCCATTTGCAAACAAGTACCAGTTAAAGAGTCCAAGGATTCTCTGGTCAACATCCATCCATGATTCTGACCAGCGGTGGATTTGTCTATGTGGGGGTTATTTCATCAAACTTATAATGATATGGGCCCATCACTCGCAAGATATTGTCCGCTTTGGATACATAGTTTTGTTCCTCCGAGGGTTGCCTACACAACCTCCAGAAAATGCGTCTCGAAAGTTAAAGGTAAGCCCAAGCCTTATAAGCCAGCCCATAACTCTTCTCCTAAACGATGTGGGACGAAGAGTTATGCACACCCCCTCAACGGGATATCACATGCTCCCCCTCGGCGGCACAGCATCCCAGCTGTGCACTGTGTGCACCAGCGAGCACCCACTGTAATCCACACATGCTTCCGGGAGTCGGCTTTGATACCAATTATAACGACATGAACCCACCACTCACAAGATATTGTCCGCTTTGAACACACAGTCCTCACGATTTTATTCCTCCGAGGGTCACCCACACAACCTCCAAAAAATGTGTCTCGTAAGTTAAAGGCAAGCTCAAACCTTATAAACCAGCCCAGAACTCTCCTCCTAAGCGATGTGGGACGAGGACGAGGAGTTGTGCACACACCCCTTAACGTGATGTCACAAAACTAAAAGACCAAAGAAAGATCCACTACAGTCTACTTGGTCAAATCATTATAGTTGGGGTTCAACGAGTTCCTTGAGCCCCCTTTTTGTTATCACTGATCAATCGTCCACCCGCCGTGGTCGAGTACCAAAAGTCTCGGCCCAAGCTGAGTCCTTGCCGCATGGTTCAAATTCGAAGATGGGGGTACAATTTCGGGCGAATTCAAATTGGAGGAGCAATCTTGAGAATTTGGGTATAATTTTCTATCTCTACTTTGAATATACACTAGTTTATTTTGCCATATTTGCATATCTTGTATATCGCGTAAAAGTGGATTTTTTTTTGTCAAAATATAGGTTCATTAGGAAAATTTCTTTCCTAACCGTAACTTGCTACACGATTCAGAAAATCCATCTTTAGGATTATTGATGGAATATTTGATTAGGATTATTGATGGAATGCTCAATTAGGCAAGGATTTAAGTTTAATCGTTAACTCTATGATTACGGATTGAAGATTGACTTAAATATTCACAAAATATTTTAAAAAACTGCTTGATATATCCACTTTCTTGATTGAATTGATTGGCACATTCACTTTCTTAATTTGATTTGAATTGCTTGATTGTTATCTTTTTTAAGAAAATATCCATCATGTGATATAAATTTCAAAAATTCTAAAAAGATTGCATTCATTTCATTGCCTTGTTTGAATAAAATTTACATTAGCATCATGTACTTTAACCTATCTTGTAAATATTTAGGTTAGATTGCATTTCCCTTTGAAATTACATCTCTACAATGGTAATTCATGTAAAAAATGTTTCATCTTTAATAAGTTAGGGTTTAGGGCAGTTTGAATCATAAAATATTGAAGAAATAAAGTATTTTCGCATAGTTTTACATAGGGTTGTATCTTAATACAAAAAAAAAATCATCTTTGTCATGTCATGTGAGTTGCATTTAGAATAAATTCATGCATAGCATATAGCTTAATTCTTTATTATTTCATAAATCAATAAATAAATAAATAAAATTCTGGCGCATGCTCTTTGCAACCGTGTGATCACCTTTGCTAGTGACTAAGGTTAAAATTTAATCAATGTTTCTTGGAAAAAAAATTTCATGAAATAAAATAGTACCGAAAGGGTGTTAGAGAGTAATCTAATATAATCAAGTCCCTAGACTTAGAATCTCTAGCTCATAGAAGTAATTTAGTTCTCTCATTAACTTATTTAGGTTTCTAATCAACCTACTAAAAATGATTAGTGGCGGCTCCAATTGAAAGCATTTGCATGTTAATCACATTGAACCTTAAGTTACGAGGGCTTGGGAGAGTTCGAGTTAGTTTAATTAAATAATTAATCTAATAATTCATTAACTTGGAAATTTCTTAATTTTAGGTCGTGACACTTTAATGCTAGAGACGAGAAATTTTGGTCAAAATTTAAATGTGGCATTTTTATTTAAAACATTTTAGTGCCACATCATTTATAAGTCCACATGGCAATTTTCTTTTCTAAGAATCAATCCACGTGGACTCCACATGTAAATTTTATTTAAAAAAAACATATGTGACAATTTTTATTAAAAAATTCAGTCTTAAAATTAAATAAGTTAAAAATTTTAAAAAAATTAAACACAACATGGCAGTAGTGAGGGCTTGCACAGCCCTCGCCATTACCGTCCCACTATCATCGGCTTGGCTAGGGGGCCCCCCACCTACTGGTAGTGAGGGCCAGCAACCCTCGCCCAATCTAGGTGAGGGCCCTGACCCTCGCCAGCGGTCAGCGGGGCAGCCCTAGGCCCTTCGGCAAGTGGCCGGGAGTCGTCGGCCCCCACCCATTGCTGACGACGGTAGGACGGTGTTAGCGAGCTACATTTCTAGGTTTTTTTTACTTTATTTTTTATTTAGTTATTTAGCTCAATTTCTAATTTTTTTAGCTTTCAGCACAAATTAGTGAGCAAATTTTGATGTTTTTGCAAATGAAAGTGATGGAGATTGCACTATCATTTTTTAGATACAAATGCTGAAGTCCTAGTGCTTCTTTAGCCATTTATTTCAACTGTTTTTATTTTTTTAATTGTTCTTTTATTTTTTAGCATATTATTAATTTTTTAAAATTAGGTGGAATTTTTATTTATTTTATTGCTGACTAGGATCCTTCAGTGAGCCAGAAGGCACAACATAAGATTTTCGATGACGCTCACAGGAGTTGGTACTCAAATAATCGTTTAAAAAAATGGCACTTAAGTGATAAAAAAAAGTACCAAAGTGACCATTGTACACAAATATTGGCATTTCAAGTGTCCTTTTGCCTAGTATTAATAGAGCTTCAATAGAAATAAGGATATATATATCATATTATATAAATGAGACATCTCTTCTTTTATTTTTTTATAAATATTGTTCAGTATTTGAAACTTCATGCAGTAAGCAATAATATACATTGTACTCCATTTATAAGAACAATACATCAATAGTCATTCCATATCATGCGACTAGTTTCCGTAATTTTGCATTGTGATGGGAAGTCTTTTCCAAAATTACTCTTACGGTTTGAATAAGTTTACATTAGAAGATTAACCAATTAGAAGATTAACCTACACTGTTGTATGTCAAGTGAGGAAATCCTTTCCCATAGAGCCTTACATTCTCCAAACCAATGTTTCACCACTGGACCATCCCTATTACGTGGATGCTATGTCCCAAATCTAGGGTCCAAAATATTTTTTAAGAGTGACAAAGAAACCCTAAATAGTCAGTTTATAGATTGCAGTTGATTTTGGGGATTTGGTGTAGGCCAAAGAAAATCATATGTCCAAGGATGGCCATAACTAGAATAAAAAACACACAATGCATGATAGAGGAAAGGGAATTCACACACCTGATTTGGATCCATCAGAATTGATGTGGAAGGTGACGATTCAGAACAAGCACTTCCCCTTATTCCCTCTCAAGAACACTTGCCGATGAGAGACCTCTCATGAAACGTTACGTTCTTTTCCTTATGTGAGATAATATGTGCATTAGAGGGTTAGAAGAGGAACTTGAGCTTGCATGCCCTCTTATCATGGGCCGAGGTTAACTCGACCCACATTAACCAGCCCATATTAAAAATAATTAAGAATATGTATATCATATTTTAATAGACCAATCCTGTCAAATCATAAATGCCAATTTCAATTAATGCACACCACTGTAGGAAGAATTCTTACATTCTCTCACCTAGGCTAAATTAATTGAAGGCAAAAGGACACATAGAGTGCTAATATTTGTGTATGCCGCTTACTTTGGTACCAATATTTTTATTTTGGATCACTTAAGTGCCAATTTTTTTTTAAAATGTTTATTTCAGTGTCAACTTTGATGAGTTTCACTGAAAATCATACATGGCATCTACATGGCTCGCCAGAGAATCCTAGTCATAAAAAAAAATTAAAAATCATAAAAAATCACGTAATATTAAAAAAATAAAAATAAAAAAAGTAAAAACTAAAAAAAGCTATAAAAAAAAAGTAAGAAGTTACAACAACAAGGGTTGTGAGCTCTCGCCGTTGTCACCCCACCATCGCCGGCCATTGCCTTCACTGAGTGGGGGATGGCTGAGCCCTAGCAACCCTGGCCGAGGCCTCGTTAGGGTTGGGCCAGCCATTACCAACGATGGTGGGCTAGCGGTGGCTTCTTACTTTTTTAGTTTTTAAAATGTTTTAGGTTATTTTATGTTTAATTTTAATTTTTTTAAAAAATAACATTTGTAAGTTTAAAAGTCCACATGGAATATGTGGCTTGATTAAAAACAATTACCGTGTAATGTTAAAAAATTAAAAAAAATGCCATGTAATTAGTTGCCACATCGGATGGACCGATAGCTCGAGATGTCGAGCGGCCTTTGTCGCGACCTTAAAAAACGAGTTTCCTCAGGCTAATGGATTATTAGGTTCATCAAATGGCTAACCTAATACGGGCTCTCCCAAGCCCTACCAATTCGCAATTTTGGTTTTATATTAATGTTCAAATAGTTTGGAGTCGCCACTAATCATTCTTGGTAGGTTGACTAAAAACCTAAGTAAGATATCTGGAGAAATACCTTACTTCTATGAACCAGAGATTAAAGGATTCGAGAACTTGATTACACTAGTTAATTAAAACTAATGCCCTTTCAGTACCTTGAATTTCGTAGAATATCCTAAGTTGGCAACCCAGGCTTGATTTACTTTTAAGATCAAGTGAGGTATTTTTTGTGTTTTCACTTTTTTTTTGGTGGAGTGTATGAAAGATATGAATGCAATGACAATGAATCAATGGTAAAGATGCAATGCAAGACTTATGGAATTGAAGCAATCTTACCCTAAATGCAAAGTTAACTAATTAATTAAAACATGCAAGAATGACATAACATAAAAACAAGACATGGAAAATAAAATGCGACATGGACGTGCAAATATATGATATGATAAAATATGAGATATGCTTCATGTATGAACATGCAACATGAGATATGCAGAACATGCGACGTGCAAAGATTCAATGACATGGTACTAATGCGGCATAACATAATGGCAATCAAATCATGGCATGACAAACAATGACGTGCAAAGTATGCGTCATGGCAAGCATGAAATATGCAACAAGAGATGCGACCATTTATGTAAAAAAAAATTATTAATGCATGCACATATGCATCATTCGAAAAATGGGAGGGATAATGGGTGATACTCGAAGATTATGCCACATGGGTACATGTAAGACATGTAAATACGATTATGCAAACATGAATATGCAAACATGGACATGCGAACATGCAATGCAACATGAGGTATGCGAGCATGCAAGGATGACATGGGATATGCGAGCACGCAAGAATAATGCAATGAGCAGAATTTTTGGTATTTTTTAGAATTTTTTCGAATTCTTTTAGGATAAGCATGGATAGTTTCTTATCTTGATTTCTATTCCAAGTTTCCAATGAGATAAGCTTTCTAAGAAAGCTCATCTTTTCTAAAATTTCAATTAGATAGGGTTTCTAAGAAACCATATCTTACTAAAATTTTCAAATTTTTTTTTATGGAATTTCGAACGAGATAAGGTAATATCCAAAACAAACATGATACTCCAATTAAATCAAACGAATATCCAAGAAAAAAACACGATAACCACAATGCAATCCATGGATAATCCTCTTGAATTTTTACAAAAAAAAAAAATTCACTCCTTAAACCCAGAAATTGATTTGAGATGATAGCACATTGGATCCAAGTGGTTATAGATAGAATTGGCTAAATTCCCTTTTATTAATCCGAAAAAATCGTATCCGAATAGTTACGGATAGGACATGATCGGGTCTGGGTTTAGGGTTTTAATTCAGAAAAATTGTGCAAGTTCAGCCTCGAATGTTAACCACAAAAAAAAAATCAGATTTTTTGTTCAAAAGTTCTGATTTCTTTTCATTTTCAATTGCAAATTGTATACGTCATTGAATCACCAAAACATATATGCAAGTTTCCAACCAAACAAGCATTGATTCACAATCAAAAGTCTCGCGAATTGCCTCTACGCTCCCGCAAAAATCTACGCAAGTTAATGATCACGAACATGCAAAAACAGCTACGAATTGGACCAAATAGCATATAAACAGTGCATTGTGGCATTGAAACAAGCATCAAAACAGCATGCTTTTTTTTTTATCACAAATCAGCGACGGATTGATCTTACTAAGGGTAAAAGAAATTACCTTGATTTGTCTAAAAAAACTGCACGCGTGCAAGCTGGAATTTTGCTCTAAACCAGCACTGTTTGGCTTTGATTTGCAGCTGGAACGAACCCCAAACAGCAAATAAACTCCCCTAGAAAACCTGCAGTAAAAGTTAGCACTAAAGAGTGACCGAATTGAGCTTAATCGCGGCAGAACAAAGCTGAACAGCAGCTAATCAGCACTGCACAGCAACTGCGTCGGGATGGCAACGGTCGAGGCGGATCTCGGGAGGGTAATGGCTCGTGTTGGGTTTGATGGAGTGTCTCGCACGTCCACGCTCGCAAAACCAGTATCTTTCCAAATTTGATTGCACCGAATACTCGCGCACCAAGCTAGAGCACCAAGGAAATCGGCGGCTAGGGACTTGGTCCTTTGGATTGATGGGATACGACGAGTGAGGTTGACTTGATGAAGAATTGGCGCTGATCACCAAAGGTTCCTAGTGCATAAACCAACCGTATGAATGAAGAATGCTTCGATGAGATCGATGGAAGTCCGGTGCCTATTGGAGAAGACCCTTTTGCTCAGATTCTCTCACGATTTTTTCAATGTGCTCTCTCACGATTTCTTCTTCTCAATGTGCTCTAAAAATCTGAAACCCCCTTGACTTGTGAGCATCATGCCTTTATTTATAGCAAAACAACTAGAGTTTCGTTCAACCGAAGGGCTAATTTTCAGCTTATCTTTTTAAAAATATCCTTATCTTTTGTTTGAAGATGATCAAGACCTTAAGGATTATTTTAAATTGAAATATTCAGATTTAGGAAATTATGATCTATCTTAAACATCATCGATATTCATTCAATATTCAAATCAAACAAATATTTTCAATATTCCAAATTTGAACTTCAACCAATCTATAATTCGAGCTCCAAAACCGAACCAGTCGGCTAGGGATTGCGCACGACTCGATTGTATTAACGTTGGGACTCCTCTTCAATGCTATATTGTCCTTCCGATGGAGCTCCACAAGATGACAAGTCTTCGGTGAACAGCTTTTCGTGGGAGTCTCGCTAAGATAAACAGGCTCGCGATGGGGATGCTGGAGTCCAAAAGTCTGGCGGTGGACAGCTTTTAGTCCATTTGATTAAAGAAGTTTGCTGAATTTTTTTTACCACCGAATGCTGACCATAAGACCACGTGGATATGATAATGGAATTGCTAATCACCTGGGGACTCCTTGGTTGCCAAACAGCTAAGTGGGGAGCATAAAAGTGGAAGAATATTGATGAAGAAAAGTTGAGAACGAAACAGAACACTTTCCTTGGGGCGTCGAATACTTGTTGTCACGAGCAGTGAGCACCCCGGTGTCCTTGTCGGTGTAGCAAAAGCTACATAAGTGATGATCGCAAGACAACAAAATGAATGGCCACTGTCGAGGATAGAGGTTGTCGAGGTGAGGACTCGACTGGGGATGCTTGACCGAAGACCTCCTTCGCGCTCTCTCTACCGTCTCCATCCTTTCTCACGTTTCCTCTACGATTCTTCTGAATCCGAGCCCCCTCAATGCCGTATATGAATTGGCTTCTTGTTCCCTTATGAAGGGAAAAATAATTCCCAAAAAAATTCTTGCGGAAAAGCATGCCCAGAAAAAATTGAGACACCGATCGAAGGCTACGTCACAAAACGGAGCGTACCTTAACTTCCACGGACTAAGAGTCAACTTTGCTTCAGGAACGCTTCGTCGGAGAGGCGTCGTCGAGAGAGCGTTGGGGAAGAACAGAGAGATTTCGTCGTGAGAAAAACGTCGTCAGTTTTTTTTTTCTCTCTCAGTGTATCTCAGATAGTGGGAAGTATCACATAACAACGCGATCTTTTTTACTCTATTCAAATAATAGGATAACTGTTAGGTAGTTATCCCCTGGTGGTGGGGTGTGTTTGCCTGCATGAGCGCACACTCTAATTATTATACACCAACATCTCCCACTCGCCCATGTAGGGCAAAAGGTTCCCACAAGCCCACCAAGGACTAACAAATTTCACTTACCCACTGAGGGCTAATTGTGACTCTCTCTTCTTTGCAAAGTTCATACTGACAAATAGTCTGTGTGACCAACATACTCCGAGAGCTCGTTGCTATATATCTGTTAGGAGTATATAGCAGCTCAAACTAGGCATGACAATTCAGAGCAGATTCAGTATGCAGTGCCCTAGATCGATCATTTACATTTACTCTCTCTTGATCTCTTTAAAATAATATATGTTGTATTCACAATTATGATTAAGTACAAAACAATCATAATTGACCGGTCTGTGAATACCAACTGTAATGTGAGTCAAAGATATATCAATCTTCCTCTTTCCTTAAACCTCTCGATTTCAGTTCAGCTTGCTTTTCTAGAAATGTCCCATTAGACCGAATCACTCATGATCATTGGCAACACTCTAAGATAGCAAACACCAAAAAGGAATCTTGAGAATAAGTAAGAGTCATGAGGGTACTATTTGAGGAACTTCTATCCTCAAGAGTCTCACACGGCTTAGAAAATTGAGATCAAAATTTTCGCCAACTCTTATTGGTCAAATAATGCACACGTAGTATGAAATACGTATTACGGTATTTTCTCCTTCCCTATGGAGCGTATGTCTTCAAAAATAATACCGTACAGATGATGGTTCAGACATACCCAATGTCTAACTTGAGTTCACAAATCTACTCCAAAAATAAAATTCTTTCAGAACTCACATCTGGCATTTAAGACAGGTAAGGTGAAATATGTGGGTTACTTCACCTGCGAACATAATAAATATTATGACCTCATCTTAACACTCAGTTAAGGTGGCACTAGTACTTTAAGCTTGAGCTCTCAATTATCACTTAGATAATAAGCTTAAAAATTGCCTCATCTCTATTCATCACATAGTAAATAGAGGCGATTACCCGTGTGAGTAGGCTAATCTCCTATCTGTCCGACATACCTTTTCGATATAATGCACCAAGCATTAACATGCATAAATTTCAAATAGACTTATAAACACTTATACTGATAAACAACATCATCAGTTATGAACATTTAGGGAAAATACAAATATTCAATACACCAACCTCTACACAGTCCTAGAGTTTTTGCATGACCAGTAAAAACATCTCTAGGAATCGGCTTCGTCATAGGATCTGCTAACATTCTATGCGTAAATATATACTGTATGTTCACATCTTTTCGTGCTACCATGTCCTTGACATAGTTATACTTAATGTCTATATGTTTGGTCTTACAAAGAAACTTAGGATCCTTAGTGTAAGCTATTGCTGCCTGACTATCACAGTAAATCAACATAGGATTTGCAGCATGTTTAGCAACACCCAAATGATCCAAAAATCTTCTAAGCCAAACACCTTCTTGTGCTGCTGCTGATAATGCTACAAACTCGGCTTCCATGGTAAACAAAGCTATACACTGTTGCTTCTTACTACTCCATGATATGGCGCCATTATTAAGTAAGAATACATTTCCAGAAGTGGATTTCCTCTCATCCAAATCTCCTCCCCAGTCAGCATCAGTATAGCCCTCAAGGTCCAGATCACTTCCTTGATATGTCAGTGAGTAATCTGCAGTTGCTCTCAGATACCTCAGGATTCTTTTAACGACAGTCCAATGTACTGGACCTGGGTTGGATTGGTATCTACTAACCAATCCAACTGCATAACAAATGTCAGGTTTAGTACACAACATAGCGTACATCATACTTTCAACAGCATTGGCATATGGAACATTTTTCATTTGCTCTTGTTCATGTGGATTTTTAGGACACATTCGACGACTCAATCCTTCACCTTTTGCAATAGGAGTATCAATGGGTTTACTATTTTGCATACAAAATCGTTCAAGGACTTTATTTATGTATGTCTCTTGAGAAAGAGATAACAACCTTTTGGAACGGTCTCTAGAGATCTTAACTCCAAGAATGTATGCAGCTTCACCCATATCCTTCATTTCAAAATTTGAAGACAGCCAACTTTTGACTATCCTGACAAACTCCATATTGCTTCCAGCAATTAGTATATCGTCAACGTATAACGATAGGATCACAAATTGCCCTTTGGATCTTTTGATATACACGCAATTATCTTCATTAATCATCACGAAATCATATGCCACTATGGCATTATGAAAGCGTATATACCATTGTCTTGAAGACTGCTTAAGGCCATATATCGATCTCAAAAGTCGACATACTTTGTGTTCTTGACCTTTAGTAACAAACCCAACGGGTTGTTCCATATAGATCTCTTCTTCTAATTCTCCATTGAGAAACGTAGTCTTTACATCCATTTGATGCAATTCAAGATCCAAGCTGGCCACTATTGCCAGAATAAGGCGAATAGAGGTAAATCTTACCACAGGAGAAAAAGTATCTTCATAGTCAATTCCTTCCTGTTGGTTATACCCCTTCGCCACAAGGCAAGCCTTATATCTCTCAATCGATCCGTCAGTGTTACGCTTTTATTTTGAGAATCCACTTGTTCCCAATGGCTTTGCGTCCTTTTGAAAGATCAACCAATTTCCAAACTTGGTTTGATCTCATCGACTCCATCTCTTCTTTCATTGCTTTCATTCACTTTTCCTTATCAGGGCAAAATAAAGCCTCATTGACATTCCTTGACTCATCTTCCTCTTGTGGAGTGATCATGAAAGCTTCCCCTTCGATCTCAAAACGTCGACGGGGAATGCTTTTGCGACTTGTTCGTCGTGGAGAAGATTATACCCTAGGTACTTCATTCTCCATTACGCTCCCACTCGGATCAGATAGTGGCATTGACTCATCAAGTGGTTGCAATTGAGACTGATTAGTACTTAACTCCCCACTTCTCACATTGCTCCCACTTGGATCGTTATATCCAACTATCATATTATCTTGATCCAGTGTCTCAAATAGGGAATAGTCTTCACCTATTTCGCCCTTTCTCGGAAAATCATTCTCTAAGAACGTGACATCTCGAGATTCAAATTCAGTTATACTTCCACTTTCTTGTTCGCCTATGAACACATATCCTTTTGAGTGTTCAGAGTATCTTATAAAAATACTCTTTTTGCCTCTTGGACCTAATTTTCCATATATATGAGAGGTCTCATGAGTGAAGGCGACACAATTCCAAGATTTAAGAAAACTCAAATCAGGTTTTCGACCTGTCCATAACTCATATGGAGTGGAAGTCACGGATTTAGTAGGCACACGATTAAGTACATAGGCAGCAGTCAACAAATCATCACCCCAAAAGGCGATTGGCAAATTTGCTTGCGCCATTATGGACCTAACCATTTCAAGTAAGGTTCTATTTCTTCTCTCAGCTACTCCATTCTATTGAGGAGTATAAGGAATAGATAACTGTCTATCTATCCCATTTCCATGACACAAATGTCTGAACTCATCGGATAGATATTCACGACCTCGATCGAATCTTAATGCTTTTATTTTCTTGTCTAGCTGATTTTCCACTATGGTCATAAATTTCTTGAAACAACTCAATGCTTTTGATTTATGAGAAATCAAATAGACATATCCAAATCGAGTATAATCGTCAATGAATGTAATGAAATAAACAGCACCATGCCTAGCTCTCACATTCATCGGCCCACAGATGTCAGTGTGAATTAACTGCAATGGAAACTCAGCCCTTATCCCCTTTCCAAATGGCTTTCGAGTTGTTTTTCCCACTAGGCAATGCTCACAAGTAGGCAATTCAACTTTCTCAATATTGCCCAATAAGCCTTCTTTGGCTAATCTATTCATACGTTGTTGACCAATATGACCAAGTCTAGCATGCCACACGTTCACATCATTATCACTTGAATGAGTAGATGTAAACAGGGAATAACAAATATTCACATTAGTGTTTTCAACATCCAACACAATAAAGCAATCCACAAAATAACCAGATCCGTAGAAAGTTGTACCTAATAACAAATCCACACCATTGTCATGGAAATTCATACAGAAACCAAGTTTGACTAAAACTAATACAGAAACAAGATTCCGACGAATCTCTGGAGCGTATAAGACATCATGCAGGAATAAGGTGCGACCACCGCGCATCATCAGTTGGCAGATGCCAATTCCTTTAACTTCTACTCTAGAGTTATTCCCCACATAAATCCATTTCGCTCCGTGTGGAATTCGTCGAAATTCCACAAAGGTATTTCTGTCTCTGGCTACATGATCTGTGGCTCCTGAGTCTACAGTCCACAAAGGATGAGATTCAGTTAAAAATACAAAACTTAATACATAAGAAACACTTTTAAGTGCATTGAGGGTTTCTACCTTCTTCGGCTCACCACAGTCGTGAGCGAAGTGACCCTTTTTACCACAGTTGTAACACTTCATCTTTGAAACGTTTTTCTTAAAGGGACGTTTCCCTTTTCCATGCTTGTTAAACTTTGGTTTCTTTCCAGATGGTTCCGCTCCTTTACCTTTCCTTTTCTTGAACCAGCCAGGATGTTTGCACTTAGAGCCCGAAGCTCCATGTGAGCCAGATCCAATAAAATACACATCTGATTATGTCTTGGCCGCCAGAAGGCGGTCCTCCTCCAGCTCAAGATGGCGCATAGCATCCTCGAAGGTCTTGACATTCTCATTATGGGTCAGGTTAACTTTCATGTGCTCCCAACTGTGGGGTAAAGAGCGAATCACTGTGACACGAGCAGAGGTCTTCGTGCCCCAGCCGGTCGATCATCAGGCCAAGAGATACCCCAAGACTTGCTGTTTTTGGGTCCCCTAGGGTTTTTCTAGGGTTTTCTCCATAAGCTTCTAGAATACTCCGGAGAGGGGTAATATTGTAAATATCCCTAGTTTTCAGAATGTTCCGTACTTATGACGGTGGTTAGAAAGTCGGTAGATGAAATCTGAGCCATCAGATCTAGGAGAGATCCAACGGTTGTAATCTGAGGCCCTCTACTATATAAAGAGGCGTCCTCCTTCTCATTTCATCAATCCACCAGAAATAGAAAGGTCTTCTCCCAGAGTCTCTCTCTCTAGAACTTCCTCTCTCTACGCGATCCGGGTTAGAAAAGGCTTAGCTTGGGCGCTCCAACGATCCCAGGACGCCTAAGTCGCCGCACGTGTCGGCCCTCCGCAACCGGCCCGTGACAAGTGGTATCAGAGCAGCCCCGTAGAGACGACCGTTCGTGAGATCGCAGAGCAACAACCTGGTCGAGGATATGGCCAACCCAGAGGTGGATCCTGCACATATCGTGGAGACAGAAAACCCGTAGGAGATAGTGCCACGGGAAAGACGTGGAAGATCAAGACGACGTGAAGAGTCGGCCGAAGCAATGGCCGCGCTCAACGAAAAGTTCTCCAAGATGAGAGCCACGATGATGGAGCTGGTCGACGGTCTTGACGACGTCAAGGATCGGATCGCTGAAGTTGACAGAATGCTTCGCGACGACTTCTCCCTCGTGATGAACGGAGTGATCGGTCTGCTTCAAATGAAAGATGAAGCTCTCGAGGCGTCGATCGAAGCCTTGAAGCTCGACGTACAGGAAAACGATATCTCCCATCAAGCCGAGATCGAGACGCTGAAGATGGAGATTCAGGGGCTCAAGACTGAGCTGGTCTTGTGCAAAACCAGCATCGCAAACGGTGCAACCACTACACAAAACGCGCCGAGGATTGACGTGCCGAGGCCGAAGGACTTCAAAGGCGAGCGATCAGCAATAGAGGTGGACAACTTCGTCTGGAGCATGGAGCAGTACTTCTTGGCCATGGGTATAAACGACACTGCGGCTCAGGTACGAGTTGCTTCACTATATCTCGCTGATAACGGCATGTTGTGGTGGCGATTCATGCTCGATGAGGCGAGGAAAGGCTCATCCAGCTACATCGAAACCTGGGACGAGTTTGTCCAAGAGCTCAGGAATCATTTCTACCCTGAGCATGCTCCCCAAGAAGCTCGCAGCAAGCTGCATCGCCTGGAGCAGAAAGGAACAATCCAGGAGTACGTGAAGGCGTTTTCCGAGCTCAAACTCCAAATCCCGAATCTTGGTGAAGAGGAGGCACTCGGAGCGTTCATGGACGGACTCAAGCCGTGGGCGCAGCTCGAGCTAAGGCGACGGGATGTGAAAAGCATCACAAAAGCCATCTCCGTGGCCGAGTCGCTGGTTGATTTCCACAAAGCCGATCTGTCCAAGCACAAAGGCAGTGGGTGGAAGTCTGATCGTGGCGCGGAGCACAGGGACGAAGAAGTTGATTCCTACCGTGGTAGAAAAGACCATGGTGAAAGAGAAAGAAACTGGGGCGAAGGTTCATCTAGGCCTTCCTACCAACACGGGGTAGTCGACCCCAAAACTACATCAACCAGGAGGGCAAGTTTAAGCATCCTCCGTCTGAGCCGTGTGCAATCTGCAAAGGCGGCCACTGGACACAACTCTGTCCAAAGAAAAATCAAGGCAAAACACTATACTCCGTCGTTACCAAGGAAGGTAAGGAGGAGGAGCAGAAGAAAGAAGAACCGAAGGAAGTGCGGCTCGGTGTAATGCAGAAGATCAACACTGTGCGACCTGGCTCACCTCCCAAACCATCCCCGAGCGCGCAAACTCTATACTTCGTGGACGTCAAGGTGTACGGGAAGACTCTCCAAGCCTTGGTGGACACGGGGGCAACAGACGTCTTCCTCTCGAGCGAGGCGGCGAAGTGGCTGAAACTTCGCATCGATCCATCCGATCGTTGGTACAAACCAGTCAACGCGGATGATATACCAGCTACCGGCGTTGCTCGAGGCGTCAAAATTGAAGTCGGCGACTGGTCAAACAGGCTCGATCTCGAGGTAATCCCGCTCGACGACTATGATATGATTCTGGGGATGGACTTCTTTGACAGGGCAGAAGCTATAATCGACTTGAGAACTAAGTCGATCATCATAACCGACCGCAAATGCCCGACCGTGGTGAGCCTGCGCACAGAGGTGAAAGAGACAAAACACATCTCCACGATCCGACTCGTGAATGCCAAGCGAAGAAATCCGATGCCGACCAAGCCAAAGCACGGGTTCTGACCAGTGCAAAAGCCCAAGAAAGAGTGGGAGCTGCCCATAAAATCCCAAAACAAGATGCCAACCTAGGTGCTGTTTCCGGAGATGGAAGACCTTGGAGCGGCTGAAACAAAGAAAGAGTCGCTGAAGACTCATGCTGCGGTTGAGACATCGACCAAGACTCAGGTTCCGAAGCCGAAGACGAAGCGCTCTCGTGGACGGAAAAACAAGAATCAAAACAAGCCGACGACTCGAGGAAAGGAGGCGGGCGGCCAAAACAAAGCTGTTGCTGAAAAGTTCGACCCCGAGCGAGGAGCACCGAGGATGGCGCTCGAATGGGTGGGGGAGAATGACATGGGCCGAGGTCTTCGTGCCCCAGCCGGTCGATCATCAAGCCGAGAAATACCCCAAGACTTGCTGTTTTTGGGTCCCCTAGGGTTTTTCTAGGGTTTTCTCCACAAGTTTCTAGAATACTCCGGAGAGGGGTAATATTGTAAATATCCCTAGTTTCCAGAATGTTCCGTACTTATGACGGTGGTTAGGGAGTCGGTAGATGGAATCTGAGCCATCAGATCTAGAAGAGATCCTACGGTTGTAATCTGAGGCCCTCTACTATATAAAAAGGCGACCTCCTTCTCATTTCAGCAATCCACCAGAAATAGAAAGGTCTTCTCCCAGAGTCTCTCTCTCTAGAACTTCCTCTCTTTACGAGATCCGGGTTATAAAAGGCTTAGTTTGGGCGCTCCAACGATCCCAGGGCGCCTAAGTCGCCGCACGTGTCGGCCCTCCGCAACCGGCCCGTGACAACTGCCTGCACTTGCTGCTCATCAGATAATATGTGACCTGCATCCTTCAGCTCACTAATCATATTCGACATGCGCCTCAAATGCTGCTTCATATTATGCCCATGTGGCATCTTATATGTGTCGAATCTGATAATTAGCTGCCTAAGCTTGGTGACCGAAGTCTGTCCAAACCTTATCTTTAATGCATCCCACATGTCCTTTGCATTCTCATACTGTCTGAATTCTCGCATCATATCATTATCCATACTGCTCAACAACGTAATGCGAGCAGTGGAATTCTTCTTTTTCCAAGCAGCAAAGGCTTCCTTATCTCTTCTATGCTGTGCAGTGGTTCCATCCTCTGGTTCAGCCATGATCAAGTTAAGAGCTTCTAGAGCCTCTTGCTCTTCCAGTACATACTGGATTTTCATGTTCCAAATCTCATAATTTTCGCCATTCAACTTCTCACCTTTATTCAGCTCTGCCACAATGTTCTTAGATGCAAAAGCCATTGTATCTGAACATTTTAGATATTTAAGCACGATTTATTAAAGCCCATTTGTATGCAACAAATGCATCATATTTATGCATTTAAATTGTATTTATTTTTAATACAATGATTCAAATGTGTTCCTCTTAAAGTTACTAAAAACTTATGAACACTCCCACTCAAAACATATAACAAATATGTGTATAAAGTAGCATTAACAACAGAAAAGCTATCATAATTCAAAAATTAGAACATTAAAAAAAATATAAGCAATGGCGATTCGAAACAAATTCAACAATCCCAAAGTGAACTATCAAAGAAAAAAGTCAAAGGTAATAACGCGTTATCTTCTTTTCGTCAGTCTCTTTATGAACCCACTTAGTTTCCATCGTACAAGGGAGGGAGTTCTTTAAATCCTTAGGGGGGTTGCAAATTAAATCAGGAGCCCATAATGGTACGCTAGGAAAACTCTTCTTAATACCCGTGTTATGACGTCAACGCGCATTCTGTCTGCACCAAGACCCATTCATACCAAGCGACGACGTCTTCGTCGCTCCAACCTTGATGTACTTGTTTAAGAAAAGCAGCACTAGGGCTCTGTAGGTGTTGGTATCAAGCCACACTCGAGTAATCATTCCGTGCCACTCCTCCGGTATGGAATTCCTTAGGGCATAAAAACCCATTTCAGCATCCATTCGATATCCATCCCAAATGAGTTCTTGGATCATGTTGTTGACCGTTATCGCATGAGATATGATATCACTCTCATTATCCCATCGATAATTATTTAGTGCATCCACCTTCACATTTAGGGCTCGAACTTCCTCACTTGTCAATCTTATGAGAGACGTTTTTGTTCCCTTCCTAGTCCATAAATTCCTAGGCATCGGCCTCGACATTGGTCCTACAACGAATGCAGAATAAAGTGGATTACAAAAATCCATCAATTACATAAAAAATTACGAACATATCGTAATATGCAATAATAGGCACGGTAGTAAACAAAACTTGAGCAAGCCTCTAATTATAATCACATTGAAGAAAATTTTGATACGAACGTATTGGTACCAAAATCATCTCAATTGGATATCATATGCCCTCGTAGGAGACCCAATAAAGATTTTAATTTTAATTTTAATTTTAATTTTTAATTAATTTATTTTTTTTTGTCAATGATCAAAGTCAACGGTCAACGGTCAACGGGGTTGGTTTGGGCCCATCGCGCCCGTGGCCTGGTCACGGCCCGCAGGGCATGGGTTGCGGCCTG
The DNA here is from genome assembly GCA_016432845.1 of Psidium guajava. Taxonomy (NCBI): domain Eukaryota; kingdom Viridiplantae; phylum Streptophyta; class Magnoliopsida; order Myrtales; family Myrtaceae; genus Psidium; species Psidium guajava. The sequence continues at coordinate 29,949,567 of CM028229.1, read as the reverse complement.
GTCGTGGCCCGCGAGGCCTGGGCCTCGACCTGGTCGCGGGTCGGTAGCAACTGGTCGCGGTCCGGGTCATTGGCCGGTCGCGACCGGGTCATGGCCGGCGCGGTGACCTCGGCCAACATCGCCCTTCTTTTTTTTTTTTTTTTGCAAATCACCGCTGGAGATCAGCGGCTTCCAGCGGCCACCACGGCCACATCCAACCTCCGTTCACGACGCATAATATATTAAAACGCTCGAATCGATGAGTATTTTCTATATACCTAATCAAAACCCATTTTCACAGAACCAAATTTCCAGAAAATGCATGAACAGTAACTTCCGAAAATATGTATCCTAGCCCGTTTTCTTAATTCAATTCCAAAAATCAACACAAAGTAGATCAAGCAATTGGGAATCAATAACGCTTTGCTCTGATACTAATGAAGGGAAAACTAATTCCCAAAAAAATTCTTGCGGAAAAGCATGCCCAGAAAAAATTGAGACACCGATCGAAGGCTACGTCACAAAACGGAGCGTACCTTAACTTCCACGGACTAAGAGTCAACTTTGCTTCAGGAACGCTTCGTCGGAGAGGCGTCGTCGAGAGAGCGTTGGGGAAGAACAGAGAGATTTCGTCGTGAGAAAAACGTCGTCGGTTTTTTTTTTCTCTCTCAGTGTATCTCAGATAGTGGGAAGTATCACATAACAACGCCATCTTTTTTACTCTATTCAAATAATAGGATAACTATCAGGTAGTTATTCCCTGGTGGTGGGGTGTGTTTGCCTGCATGGGCGCACACTCTAATTATTATACACCAACACCTTAGCTACGTGTGCCTCCTACAGAGTCAAAGCGGTGGGGAAACTTTGACTAGCCTTGATCTCCTGGTTTGGCCGCGAAGAATAAATGAATGGTCCTTTGATTATCGAACCTGGACTGATCAGATTTTTCACTTTTCTGGCCGATACCTCCGTGTGTGGAAAGTAGGAAACCTGTGACAAAAGTTAAGTAAAATGTCTAAAGGAAAAACGATATCCCAGGAGTCCACCGCAAAGGAGATGGCTTAGCAGCAGCTCAATTCGTGGACGGTGGCTGTCCAAGGTGGCTCTCGAGCGGCGGCAATGGCATGCAATAATAAAGCTCGATGGATTTGGCACCAAGACGGCTGATAGATGCGGCGTTTCTTCACTTCTTTTGTTTTCACCTGCAATAAAGAACACATGGGTCGATAGAGAAAAGAAAGCTTGCTCCTTAACGTCTCCTCCAAGTGAAAGTCTTCTACGTGGATCTTCTCTATGGCCTGAGTGTTAAAAAGAACAGACTCCTTTAACTTGTGATCTCATTGACCTTCAGGACCTCCAAGAACAGACCAACTTTTTTTCTCTTTTTATGTCGTCCCCTGTGAAGCTCTATATGGCCGTATATGTGTATAGCCTCTCTATCTTCTGTGTATGAACCCCGACTGTTATAATGTGCGGCCTTCCAAAACCTTCAATTGTGGTAGACTTTTGGCCGTGTGCTCAATGAATTGGCCACCGAATTTGGTGTGTTACATGCTGTCCAACAACATGGCTTGGACGACAGTTTGAGAGTAAGGCCTGCAAATTGGATGAGCAAGGATTGTGAAGACCATGTCTTTCCTCTTTTTGCGTGAGATGGTCTCATCTTTGATTCTCCAGAGCACTACGACCTTCCTGATCTCTCTTCTTGCGGGTCTTTTGAATATCAAATTTGCCGACTCCAGTAATGCCGTGTACAACAATTATGTGTGGCCTCCCTATGTACTTATCATGGTCCCAAAAAAAAATTCAATGATGCACTATAGTCTAAATCACCTGTCAAATTAAGTTCAGTTCCTCATCTTTGACGCAAAAAGTGCATAAAAAAATGCAATGCAAAGAAAAAATAAAAAAAATGATGCATGAGGAAATTTTTTTGCGAGAATTGATTCTCATTTTTTTTGTGCAGTATGAATGAAAATTAAAATTTAGGTGTCAACAGCCTTCTCATTACGCAAGCATGTTGAAGCTCATCCTTGGTGATGTACCCACTCCTATATGCGTCAAAGTAGGAAAAAGCTACGTACATATGATCTTCCCTTTGGATCTTTTTTTAGATTGAGAATTGCTGCTATGAACTCGCCATAGTTTATGGTACCACTATCCATGGCATAAGCTTTTAACCAAACCGATGTTACGGTCCTTTAAAAGACGTTCTCTGATCAATCAGAATGTGTGCACTACAAATAATCTTGAAATTCTTAATATAGGTTTCGATGATCCTCCACGTGATAGCACTTTTCAAATTGGTGCTCATAGGGTTGACCGCTAATTGGATCGGTCATCGATCCACAATCCTCTTGGTGGAGCCAAATCATGGTTTGATATCTTGTAATAGAAGCAATTTACATTTACTCTTTTTCTTTATGCATAGTGAATTTGACGATCTTGATACATTCTTGCATGAGTAATTTGGCCGAAATTTCTCGTTGTTGGCACTAAAGTAATCGTTTTTTCTCCGATTTGGCACTAAAGTGATCCCAAAAAAATAGTGGCACCAAAGTGAGCACTACACACAAATATTGACACTCCAAGTGTCCTTTTGCCATTAATTGGAATTGTAATATATGTGCACACCTTAATAGTCAATCTGATTCCATAAAGTATCAAACATTGAATCTTGGTGGTAACTGCATCAATAGACACAGAGTATCTCATGGTCACAAATGCCGTTAACTCTAGTAATATGGATTCAATATGATAGTGTGGTAAATGGATAATGCATCACAAAAGAGTGATACTTTATGTGTTATCCCCTTGTTAGTTATATTCTCTCCCCTTAAGTGTCACCGGATAATATCCTTATGGTTCCAATGAATCTACACATGTCTTATCATTGTAGTTAACTTTAGTTTATGTGTAATAAAACATATCCCTAAGGATAATAACTAAATGCCCCTAGCCTTTACTCAAGTTTTACACAAGGCCTTGAGATTTTCACCTAATATATTTATTCAACTTGATAACAATAAATTCAACAATTTCATTGAATGCACAAGAGTTTATACATATCAAAATATTATAAATTTGTAACAAATAAAGTTGTCAATTTTATTAGAGTAAAAGATTAAATAGCTCCTGCTAAACAACAATATCCCATGATGCTCCTAAGCCCATGCTAATGACGTGTCGTCCAAATAAACAAGGGTGAAGGCCTTTAGTTAGTGGATCTGCAATCATATTATATGTAGAAACATGCTCTACTGCAATGTGACCATTCTGAATTGTCTCCTTTATAGTAAAAAACTTGACCGGCAAATGCTTAGACCCCTTGATGTAAACAACACTATAGAGTTATTGTCGTAGTGCAACTTATTGGTCTATCCACAAAGTATAAAATAGTCAACTCCCTAATGAGATCCTAGAGCCAAATTACCTGAGTAACGGTTGTAAAATATGCTATAAACTCTGCCTGTATGGTAAAGAATGATATAGAGTTTTGTTTCTCTCTTTTTCATGATACTGCACCTCTTGCTAACATAAAGATGTGTCTCTTTGTTGACCTCATGTATCCTTATAGTTACAAAGTCAACATTCAAATGCCCTACTAGCCACAGGTCCTAAACGTGTTAGCAAATCAGCATATAGTCATTTGTCCACTTTAAATACCTTAAAACCTTCTTGTGTATCTTGGATTTAACTGATATCTGCCTATAAGTCCCATTGCAAAAGTAATATTAGGTCTAGTACAAACTTGGGCATACATGATAATTCCAAGTGCACTAGCATAAGGTACATTCTTCATTTGGGGCTTTCTCAACATCTAAAGGAGGATACTATGATAGACTCAGTTTATCCCCCTAGTAACAGGAGTAATTCCTAGCTTGCAATCCCACAAACTAAATATTTCCAAAATATGATCAACACATGGCCCATGTGACAAACCCAACATATGGTGTGAACAATCACTATAGATCTCAATGCCACTCTTTACCAAGATCCTTCATGTCAAAATTCTTTGACAACATCTTCTTGTCTCCTAATGTAGTCCAAGATCACTAACTCGCAAGCAAGATGTCGTCTACATAAAGTATGAGAAAAATAAATTTCCTTACACTAACCTTGCATATCCACATTTATCTACATTGTTCCCAACAAAACTGAATGAAGTGACAACACTTTGAAACTTCAAGTACCATTATCTAGAAGCTTGCTTGAGCTCATAAATTGTCTTTTTCAATCCACACACAAGCTTATCTTTTGTGGAAAAACTTTCCAGTTGCACCATATAGACTTGTTTATTAAGGTCTCCATTTGGAAATGTAGTTTTAACATCCATCTGGTGTAACTCTAAATCAAAATGAGCTACTAATGCCACGACCACTCTAAAAGAATCTTTAGAAGAGACTGGTGAAAAAAGTCATTTCATAGTTTACTCCTCTCCAAGTGAAACGCTTGGCTAGCAGTATGATTTTAAACTCCTCAATCTTTCCTTTATAGTCCCTTTTAGCCTTGTACATCCATTTGCAGTTGATGAGCCTGTAACCTTCAAGCAATTCAACAAGTTCCCAAACACCATTATGTTTCATAGACCGCATCTCATCTTTCATTGAATCCAACCATAGATTTGATTGAGGACAAGAAACAAAATATGCATAAGTCACTAGATCAACTACAAATACGATATCGTAGTCATGCTCTCCTAGATAGATCATATAGTCTAGTGGTATAGATAATCAGCTCTCCATGATGGATTTCTTGAGTGGAGTTGCAACAACATCATCCTACACCAAAGAGGATTAACGAACTTTATCAAGAGGTGTTTAAACAACAGAATCTTAGACCTCAATAGGCTTAGTCTGCGGCTTGGGAGATTCCATTATCCTCTATATATGAAGAGAAAAAGATACATTAGTAGCCACCATACTTTTATCCTTAATAGTTTGTGAGCAGCTACCTTTTTCGACCACATCAAACTCTAGAAACTCCGTTGTCTATAATCCCATGATTCTTGTTCCTCATTGAAATTATAAAATCAATACACCTTTGAATGATCTGGGTAAGATATGATGTCACGGCCCAAACCTCGGGCACATGCCAACCCTACCTAGACGTCTCAGGTGGGAAAGAACTAGCTTCCCAGGTGCGCTACCGACCAAAAAAAATTTTACGCATGCAGAAACATTTCTAATACTCCCGGACAATTAAACAAATAGGGATAGAAAGGTAAAACATTCCATTAATTTAACCAAATACTTTTGATACATCAAAAAGCAGAGGATCACCAACCTTACGGAACTATACAACATAAATACAACCCTATTCTTTGGGGTGGCTCCCTAAGACCGGCAAAAGGTAGGTGAGTTGGGAAGAGTTATCTACTCATCTACTCCCAAAAGAGGGGCTGCTCCACCCTCATCCATCATCACCAAAATAAATAAAAAAATGACCATTATGCTCCTACAGCTATGGAGACATGGGAGCGTCATCGGAGGCCTCGGAGGGATCGGTCTCGATGGACAGGTCGGACTCTATGGGAGGGTCGGCCTCAGTGTCGGGGTCGGGGTCCATGATCTCCCTATTGGGCGTATCGAGATCCATCGGATCCCAGGCCGGGATATGAGGAGTTGGGTTGGGCGGCCTCTCAAATCCACAAAGCAAGCCATAAAGAATGTCATTGTCACGTAGGAACTAAGCCTTGAATGTGTGAGTTACTAGGTAGCCAAATCCTTCATCAACCCAGATTGTCGTAACGTACTACTCCTAAGCCTGGTCCGTGCCTGGAATCGGATGGGATACAACATGGAACGACTGATCGCCAAGAACTCCGAACCAGACTGGCCTCTGTATCAGTTCTGACCTGAAAATGGTAACCACAACGAGGTGAAAAATAAATCACAGTGAGTCAATACCTAAGCCCAGATAAAATGATGATTCGTTCAGGCGTCCCAAATAACAATATGCCATAACAACCAATATTTTTACAAAATACTAGCGAATCTCAAGTTTTTCTCTCGCAATCCAGTTATGGGTGGTCACAGAAATCATTACACACGACTGGTGTGATTTAACACTACGACGGACAGTGTCTTCTGATAGTCCGTAAGATTCATATGACTGGTATGACATAGAACTATCGAGGAAAAACCACACACGACTAGTGTGACATAGCACTACGACTGGCAGTGTCTTTTGATAGTTTGTAAGATTCGTACAACTGGCACGAACCATACGAGTAGCACAAATTTAAATACCTTTTATGTGACCACCTTCAAGAACTATAAACCAGTCAATTTACCATTTTTCAATTGAACATGAATAACCAGTTTATTATTCGGTCAGGAATCACTCCAATTATTTGGCAAGCCAACGTCAGTCTCGACCTCAAGCAATCGATAACGGAAATATCTTAACAATTTTAATTATTAAAACAAGCAACCACCAATGGCTACCTGACTACCAGTCAATCAGTCAAGCAATTCATCAGTCGCTCGGCTCTAGCCCATCACTCGCTTGCAATTACAAATTCATTCAATCAATCAATCAATCAAATTTTCGACTAGCCACACACCACCTTGCTACTCGATCTAACTTATTTAATTGAGACCATTTAACCTAAATCCAGTCTCTAGCTAATCAGCCACAATTAGACTACTCGAATGTCTAATTAAAATTAATTTATTTATTAATTTAGTCCCGAACGTAATTAGCGCTTTAGCTAAGGATTAGAGGCTGACTCACTACGTGTTGGCCACGAAATGCAAATGCAGGCTAATCTTGGTAGATAGCGATGGACTCCAGCAAGCGGCGGTTGTAGCCGGTAAGCTCGACGGTGACGAAAACGACGACGTTCTCGGCTAAATGGTAGACAACGGAAGCTCGGCTGGAGACGATGACGCGCTGGCGGCAAGGGGCTACTGTCTTGGCTAGCAAGCTGACGGCGAGGCTGCTAGAGTTGTGATGGTGAGAGGAGGAGGACGACGATGCTTTCGGGCAACACATGACGAGACGGTGAGCTGGAGTTGGGGGCGGCTAGATGACGCGAGGATGACGGCGACGGGGGAGCTCGGGTGCGACGCAAGCTGGATGGCGGCAATGCGAGCTGGTGGAGGCTGTGTAGCGGTGTTCACAGCGGGGCGGTGAGCTAGAGGAGCAGCGAAGGACGTCGACGATGGTGGCGACGACGGCTGCAAGTTGGTGAAGGGGGAGGAGCAATTGGCTAGAACCAATGGGTGGAGAGGCAGCTATGAGTAGAGGGTAGCAGCTGGATGCGGCAAGTTGATGGCTAGAGTTGCGGCGGCAGAAGTGGTGAGCTGAGGTATTAAAAGGCTGAAGACGGCGGCACAATGTCGGCGAGCTAGAGGGCAAGCTCGAGCTGCGACGTATGGTGGAGCAAGGGGAAAAACAGGGAGTTGGAGGTCGGCGCAGCTTGCGGCGGCAGCAAGGGGTTGTGGTGGCAATTCTACTGGATGGCTGGAGGGGTGACGAAGTAGCGACTGCAGGTGGTTGTACGAACTGCAAGACGAGGCGATTTGGTGACTCAGCTTAGCAACGTGTACCTGATGATGGCAAGGACAAGCTAGTGAGGGACGAGCGGAGGGCGGCTGGTCGACTAGATGACGACGATAGAGAGGTGAGCTGGAGTTGTGACGGCGATGAAGGTAATCACGTGCTAGTAGTAGCAAAAAATCCAGACCCCCCCCAAAAGAAGAAGAAGAAGAAAAAGAAAAAAAACGGCTGCACGGTAGGTTAGAGAACATTCACGCGTGAATAGTGGAGAAATCTTCAGAAGGGACGGAGTTAGTGGCTGGATAAAATGATGGAAGTCAAACCCTTTTGCATGGGGAAGGGCTTCGGTAGCAGAAAAAGAAGAAAAAGAGGGAGAAAGAGATGTTGGGAGTAAAAAAAAATCATCATTCGGCACAGTGCAGCGGGATGCACAACTGGAAAGTGGAAGAAATGGGGGATTAGTTGATCGGTAGAAAAGAGAGAAAAATAAAAGAAAAAGGGGTCATTTCAAATTTTAAATTTCTTGTCTTTTGTGCATAAATTTTGAGGGAAAAAGTATAATTAGCAAGTTTAGGACATGGTGAAAATTTTGCACAACGAATGGGAATATATTTTTAGGATTTATGCGACAAGGATTCAGACACGATTGGATTCGACACGAACAAAAAATTTCACGACGCGATTAAGTGAGGTTCAAACTTCGGATTGACACTCTGACTAATTTAATATTCGCGTTCGAAATTTGATCCTTTTTCCACAGAAATCCGAATTTTATTACAATTTCGGATTTTGTAATTTCAGGATGTCACAACTTTTCCCACCTTAAGAAATTTCGTCATCAAAATTAGACTACTGTTACAACTCTTCAAAAAGAAAAGGATGACGATCCTTCATAACCTCCTCATTTTCCCAAGTTGCTCCTTATATTCCATAGTGCTACCAAACTACTTTGACCAACAGAATTGTCCTATGCCGAAGTATTTGCTCCTTTCTGTCTATGATCCTCATAGAGCATTCCACATACGATGCTCCCTTATCCAACTCGATTTCTATGAAGCTCAACACATGAGCTAGGTCAGGCTCACACTTCCTTAGCATCGATACATGGAAGACATTATACACTTGCGCAAGTCCTGGCGGCAACGCGAGGCGATCTACCAAAGTTTCGATCCGCTCGAGAATTTCAAACGGTCCCACATATCTCAGGCTCAACTTTCCCTTCTTGCCAAAATGTGACATTCCCCTCATGGGTGATACCTTCAGGAACACGTGATTAACCACTTGAAACTCTAAAGGTCTATGTCTCCTATCGGCATAACTGTTCTAATGACTCTGCAATGTCTTGAATCTATCTATGATAACTTTGACAGCTTCCATCGACTGCTGTACCAACTTAGGACCAGTAATCCTTCTTTCTCCCACTTCATCCCAACACAAGGGTGTTCTACAAGCTCTACCATAAAGTGCTTTGAACGGTGCCATTCTGATACTCTACTAGTAGCTGTTGTTATAGGCAAACTCAACCATATGCAACTTTTCTCCCAGCTACCCTTAAAGTTCAGGACACAAGCTCGCAACATGTCCTCGAGGTCTAAATTATCCTTTCAGACTGACTATCTGTCTGCAGGTGGTAGGCTATACTAAACTGTAGCTTTGTACCCAACACAATCTGTAGGCTCTTCCAAAACGTGGCAATGAGCTTGGGGTCACGATTTGAAGTGATCGTCACCGGCACCCCATGAAGTCTCATAACGTGCCTCACATAGAGTTCAGCATACCTGTACAACACAAAGTTTTTCCTTATTGGGATGAAATGTGCTGACTTCGTCAATCTGTCGACCATGACCCAAATCAAATCATGCCCCCTTTGACTCCTTGGCAATCCCATCACGAAGTCCATCGTGATATGCTCCCATTTCCACTCAGGGATTTCCAATGGTTACAGCAATCCTCCAGGTTTACAGTGCTGAGCCTTGACCTGCTGGCAAGTCAAACACTTAGCCACATACTTGGCTATATCGGCTTTCATCCCATTCCACCAGTCGTGTTGCTTTAAATTCTAGTACATATTCGTGCTACCTAGATGAATGCTATAACTGCTACAGTGTGCTCCCGATAAAATTTCTTCTCTTAGACCTTTATCCGTATGTACGCACAACCGTCCTCGAAACGGAAGTATCCCATCCTCGGTTACCTGAAAGTCGGCTCTCCTCTTGGCTGAGTCTTCCTGCAGGATCTTCTGGATTGTAGGGTCTGTCAATTACAGGGCCTTAACCTTAGCTTGCACCTCTGGCTCAATCCTTAACGTGGTCGTGAGACTCGACAGACGACCTACTTCTAACTTAAAATCTAAGTCTCGCACCTCCTCTAAAAGAAGCCACTCTCTTATCATCATCTGGGCTATCATTGACTTCCAACTCAAAACATCTACAACTTTATTTGCCTTGCCTGAATGATACAAAATTTCACAATCGTAATCCTTAAGAAGTTCCATCGAACGTCATTGCCTCATGTTCAACTCCTTCTGCGAGAACAGATGCTTGAGGCTCTAATGATCAGTGTACAAATGAAATTTTCCCCAATCAGGTAGTGTCTCCAAATTTTCAATGCAAAAAAAATCGCAACCAACTCCAAGTCATGCGTCGGATAATTCAACTCGTGAGGTCTTGACTAGTGAGACACATACGCTACTACCTTTCCATGTTGCACCATGACACAACCCAAGCCTTTGAATGACGGGTCAATGTAAATCTCAAAACCTCTTAAGCCAGATAGAATTGTCAAAACAAGTGCCGTAGTTAGCCTGTGCTTAAGTTCTTGAAAAATGCTCTCATACTTATTGGTCCATTCAAACTTCTCGTTTTTCTTCAACAGGCGTGAAAAAGGTATCACCAACGCAGATAATCTATCCACAAAACATATATAATAACCTGCCAAACCCAAAAAGCTTCAAACTTTTGTCACTGTAGTGGGTTTTGGCCAATCCATTAGTGTCTCAATCTTTGATGGATCCACTGCAATTCCTTCACCAGAGACCACGTGGCCTAGGAATGCCACACGAGTTAACCAAAACTCGCACTTGCTGAACTTGGCATACAACTAGTGTACTCTGAGGGTTTCTAAAACTGCCCTCAAATGCTGTTCGTGATCCTATGTACTCCTTGAGTACACCAGAATGTCGTCTATGAAAACAATGATAAATCTATCCAAAAACTCCTTAAATACTCTATTCATCAAATCCATGAAGGCTGCAGGAGCATTCGTCAGGCCAAACGGCATTACAGTGAACTCATAGTGTCCATAGCGTGTCCTGAATGCCGTCTTCGGTATATCTTCCTTTTTGATCCTCAACTGGTGGTATCCCATCCGTAGATCAATCTTAGAAAAGACCGAAGCTCCATGCAATTGATCAAACAAATCGTCGATCCTCGACAGTGGGTACTTGTTCTTTATCGTTACCTAGTTCACCTGCCGGTAGTCAATACACAATCTCAACGAGCCATCTTTTTTTTTCACGAATAATACAGGTGCTCCCCATGGTGACACACTGGGGCAGATAAATCCTTTATCCAGTAACTCCTGCATCTGCACCTTAAGCTCCTTAAGTTGCAACAACGCCATTCTATACGGTGCTTTAGATATTGGTTCCATCCCAAGAGCTAGTTCAATAACGAACTCTATTTCTCTTTCGGGAGGTAATCTCAGCAATTCTTGTTGGAGGACATTCGGAAACCCACGCACAATAGCAATATCTTCCAATCTAGTCTCTCCAACGAACGAGTCCACTACAGTTAGTTGGTAGCCTTGGCAACCACTTTCTAACAGGCGAGTCGCCTCCAGCAATGAAATCACTTCAGTCGAGGTTCCTCCTCGATTACCCACAAATTCAAAGTTAGTCCCGTCCGGTGGACTGAATTGGATCGCTTTGCGATAACAGTCTACTGTGGCTCTCTGCTTCATTAGCCAATCCATCCCAAAGATCAAGATAAAATCGAGGTAGTGTACTATAGACACTACGCTATCCTTTAGTGGCGCAGAAATTCTAAACACAGTACCTAACAATTTTGGACTCAACCCTGCAAGTTTAACAAATTATTCAGCCACAAATGAATGGATAGCACCAGGACCAAATAGGGCATAAGCAACTTGGTCGTGTAGGAGGAGTGTATTTGTAACGGTCGGCGAATCCTTTGCCTCATCTCGGGTGACAGCAAACACCTTCCTTGCGCCTGAGGTTAGCTCTGAAAATTTTGCATTGCACTCCTTTCAGGCTGTCCTCCTTACTGTGGCTCGATTTGTTGTCTCTGGGGACAGCCCCTCACCTGATGGCCATGCTGGCCATATCCAAACATGCTCCATTATGGAACTGGCACGGAGCAGACCCATGCCAATACCAGCACTAGCGGTAAGCATCACTTCGATTGGGCACTGGCTTACTAATGCAACCTTTTCGATTCGGCGGAATGCGGTGCTCTCTTCCAAACTCAGTCTCTTCCTAAACGGATTATCGCTTCGGCCCGAGGGTGTAAATCGCGATCCATATGCAGCTGCCCTTTCTGCTAAGTCTTACTCTACCATTTGGGCCTTTTCATACAACTCATTATAGTCCTTCAATTTTAATGGCGCCAGCACAAACTACAGCTCAGGCTCTAGCCCATCTCTAAACCTTCTCACCCTATCAACAAGGTCTTCCACCATCCTCAGTGCATACTTAGATAGCTCAACGAATTTGGCCTCATATTGGTCCACTGACAACGGGCCTTGGCGTAAGCGAAGGAACTCACCCATCTTCTATTCCCTCGCGATGTCGGGGAAATATTTGCCATTAAACACACTCACGAAAACATCCCACGTCGGGACCGTACCTTTGAGAAAGACCTTATCCTTAGAAGCTCTCCACTAAGAGCTTGCATTCCCTTATAATTGATAGATGGCCAAGGTGACCCTATCTTCATCCATACACCTCAGCAAGGTGAATGCTTTTTTCAGTTCCTCGATCCACGTGATGGCAGTCTTACGATCTCTACCCCCTGAGAACTTAAGTAGCTTCTGCTTCAAGAATTACTCTACCAACTTCTGTGTCTGGCACGCATCATTCGCCACTCTAACTGGCGTGTTTCCCGCAGTAGCTTGATTCCTTATCTTATGTCCCATCTGATCTCCCAGCGCTCCCAGTGCTTGCAGGATCCCATCAATTCTTGGATCCTCTCTAGCAGGCCTACCTCGAGGTGCTCTCCCACCTGGGTTGCTCATTTTGCAGGGACGTATAGGGTCCTGCTTACCCCATAGCAACTAGCGATGAGAAGGCAACTTGAATAGTCAATCAAAACAGCAATCACATGTGTAAATTTATGATCCTACTAACTATCCTAATTTCCAATTGCACCTTATCACTCCAGGCCACCACTGGATGGATCAGGCTAACCATGCTCTGATACCACCTTAGGCGGGGATGTCACGCCCCGAACCTCGGGCACGTGTCAACCCTACCTAGAGGACTCAGGTCGAAAAGAACTTGCATTCCAGGCGCGCTAACAACCACACTAAATTTTATGCATGCGGAAACATTTTTAATACTCCTAGACAATTAAACAAATAGGGATAGAAAAGTAAGATATTCCATTAAGTTAACCAAATATTTTTAATACATCAACAAGCAGAGGATTACGAACCCTATGGAGCTATATAGCATAAATACAACCGCATTCTTTGGGTGGCTCCTTAAGATCGGCAAAAGATAGATGGGTTGGGAAGGGTTAGCTACTCATATACTCCCAAAAGAGGGGGCTAGTCCACCTTCATCCATCATCACCAAAATAAATAAAAAATGACCATCATACTCCCGTAACTGTGGAGACATGGAAACATCATTGGAGGCCTTAGAGGGGTCGGTCTCTATGGACAGGTCGGACTCTACGGGAGGGTCGGCCTCGGTGCAGGGTCAGGGTCCACGATCTCCTCGTCAGGCATGTCGAGATCCATCGAATCCCAAGGGGGGATATGAGGAGTCGAGTTGGGCAGCCCCTCAAATCCACGAAGCGAGCTATAGAGAACGTCATCGTCACGAATGACCCAAGCCTTGAAGATATGAGCTACTAGGTAGTCAACTCCTTCATTGGCCCAAATCGTCGTAACGTGCTACTCCTAGGCCAAGTTCGTGCTTGAAATCGGGTGGGATACGACATGGAACAACTGGTCACTCGGAACTCCGAACCAAACTAGCCTCTGCATTAGTCCTGACCTAAAAATGGTAACCACAATGGGATGAGAAATAAATCTCAGTGAGACAGCCTTAAGCTCGGGCAAGATGATGATTCGCTCAGGCGCCCCAAATAATAATGTTCCATAACAACCAATATTTTTACAAAAATACTAGCAAATTTTAAGTTTTTCTCTTGTAATCCAATTATGGGTGGTCACAGAGTTCATTGCACATGACTGGTATGACTTAACACTACGACTGGCAGTGTCTTCTGATAGTCCGTAAGATTCGTATGACTGGCACGATACGGAATTATCAGGGAAAAACCGCACACAATTAGTGTGACAGAGCACTACGACTGGCAGTGTCTTTTGATAGTCCTTAAGATTCGTACGACTAGCACGACACTGAATTACCATGAAAATGCCATACAAATGGCATCGACCGTACGGCTAGCAGGGATTTAAAAACCCTTTATGTGACCACCTTAAAGAATTATAAAACTAGTCAATTCACAATTTTCCAATTGAGCACGAATAACCAGTTCATTATTTGGTCAAACAGAAATCACTCCAATTATTTGGCAAGCCAACGTCAGTCTTAACCTCAAGCAATCGGTAATGGAAATATCTTAACAATTTTAATTATTAAAACAAGTAACCATTAATGGCTACTAGACTACCTGTTAATCAGTCAAGCAATTCATCGGTCGTTCGACTCTAGCTCATCACTCGCTCGCGATCACAAATTTATTCAATCAATCAATCAAATTTTCGACTAGCCATACACCATCTTACTACTCGTTCTAACTTATTTAATTGAGACCATTTAACCAAAACCCAGTCTCTAGCTAATTGGCCATAATTAGACTACTGGAATATCTAATTAAAATTTATTAATATATTAATTTAGTCCCGAACGTAATTAATGCCTTAGCCAAGGATTAGAGGCCGACTCTCTAAACGTTAGCAATGAAATGCAAACGCGGGCTGATCTTGGTTAGCGACGGTGGACTCCTGCGAGCGGCAACGATGGCCAGTGAGCTTGACGGTGATGAAAACAATGATGTTCTTGGTTGGACGGTGGATGACGGAAGCTCGACTGAAGACAACGTCGTACTGGCGATAAGGGGCTGGTGTCGTGGCTGGCGAACTGACAGCGAGGTGGCTAGAGTTGCGACAACGAGAGTAGGAGGACAATAATGCTCTCAGGCGACATACGGTGAGTTGGGGTTAGGGGCGGTTGGATGACGCGAGGACAATGACTGCGGGGGAGCTCGGGTGTAACGCAAAATGCAGCGAGCTGGACGGCGGTGATGCGAACTGGTGGAGGCTATACAACAGTGTTCACGGCAGGGCGGTGAGCTGGAGGAGTAACGAAGGACGTCGACGATTGTGGCAATGACGTCTACAAGTTGACCAAGGGGGAGGAATGGCTGGCTGGAACCAATGGGTGGAGGGGCAGCTGCGAGTAGAGGGTGGCGGCTGGATGCGGCGAGCTGACGGTTGGACTAGCGGCGATAGAAGTGGCGAGCTAAGGTGGTGAAAGGTTGAAGATGGCGACATGACATCGGCGAGCTGGAGGGCGAGCTTGAGTTCGGATGCACGACGGAGTAGGGGTAAAAACAGGGAGCTGGAGGTTGGCGCAGCTCGCGACGACGGTGAGGGGTTGTGGTGACGACTCTACTAAACAACTGGAGGGGTGGCGAAGCGGCGGCTGCAGGTGGCTATGAAGTTATATATAGAGATCATTTTAATGTCAAAAATTTTATTTGGATCACTTAAATGTCAATTTGTTTGAAAAATGATCAGTTGATTACTAACTTCGATTTGCTCTACTGAAAATCTGACATGGCATTATTTTACTAATATTTGATGCTAATGTGGCTTCAGCAAGATCTAGTCAACAATTAAAAAAGGTAAAAATTAAAAAAATATAAATATAAATATAATTAGTTTACAAAAACAAAAAGGTAAAAATTGGAAAAGAATTAAAATACAAATTTATTTAAAATAACTTGAAAAATTAACTTTTTTGTTCGAAAATTGAAAAATTAACTAAAAAATTAATTAAAAAAGCTTAAAAAAAGTTAATACAGAAGCAAGCGAAAAAGGGCCTGCGGAGACGTCGAGCCTCGGCTAAGGGTCGACGACAGCCATCGGCTGTAGGCCCTTACCCAAATAGGGCTAGGGTCACGAGCTTCACCTAAATCTGCCCAAGGACCACCACTGGTTGACCTTCGCTTGTGATTGACAGGGGTCACTAGCCCTTGGCTAAGGCTCTATGACACCCACTAGCCTTGCCCTACTGCTATCGACCATTGTCAACAATGGTGGGGTGGCGTTAGTGAGGGCTTGTGACAGCCCTTGCCACCTAGTCCTCTACCTCCTTCAATTTTTTTTTAAAATTTTAAGCTTATTTTTAATTTATTTTGAATAAATTTTTTTAAAACTTTTTTTAGATTTTAGCTAATTTTGAAGTTTAAAAGTCCACATGGCAGCCCACATGGACTTATTTTTTTAATGCCATTTTATATTGAAATTTTAATTACTAATTCCACATGGTAGTTTTGGCCGGAATATTTCACGAGAGGTATCAAAGTAATCCATTTGTCTCCAATTTGGCATTGAAGTAACCTAGCAAAAACTTTTGACACCAAAGTGATCTTTATACACAAATTTTCGCACCGATACTGTCCTTTTCCCGCTCTTATCCCAAGCAACAAAGTATGCTTTCTCAACTTTTGTACTTGTGTCATAATATCTACTAGCTTCTCCTCAGCAAGTACAATGTGAACATTTGCTAGCTCCATCTTGAACAAAAAAAATCATATTTTCATTTCTTAACATTCAAGCCATTAAGAATGTAGACCGAAATGGTGTTGCCATTTATGGAGAAGGTGATTGAAAAATAAACAATGTGTATATTTAGCATCATGTGAGTACCAAACTTGAGAGTTACATATATCGTATAATTACTTTTGGGCAAAATACATGATATGCAGTTGTATACTCTCCACATGACAATGGCCATGAGAATATATTTCAACCTTCATGAACTCAACACCTTTAGGTGTATGAACCACTATGATTAGATACTTCTCAAGCATATGCTATAAATGTGTCCCTCTATAAACCACTACACAATCACCTCCTTTAGGAGTATGATTACACATTAGAACATAACACTTCCCACCACAATATGATATTGATATTTCCCAAACTCAATCAAGCGTACCACTTTAGCGGTCACTACCTAATTGAATCTTTGAAAATCTCTCATACTAGAGATATAAACCTTATGTATCACATCTATTAAATACATGTGACTTTAGACTTAAAACAAGGCAATATTTCTCTAAAATCACATGCTACGCTGATTACATTGTAATAATTTATTGATACATATCAATGAATTAGCTCTACACATACTGTATGTGGGCATACACATATGAGCTGGCATTTGTATTTTCAAAACCATATGAAAAAATAAGGAAAAATTGTCTAAAGGCTTGGCTCATGAGTTACATGCTCCAAATGAAGCTACCATACATAAAGGCTTGGCTCATGAGTTACACGCGAGTCGTGCTTGGTCTGGTCGAAAGACCAATCCAACCACTAATCGAAACCAATTTAACCGGTTAACGATCGAGTCGAGTCAATGGTCAACTCGAGTCAGGTTAGGTCAACAGCCAACTCGATTTGCGATTAACAATGACGTCATACTGACGTCAGCACAATGATTGACAAAATTCAACTAACGCGATGTTGCACATACCAGTACGCGAGCCACTGTCTGATAGCTGCCAAAGGCATGGGGCCACTCGAAATGTTCATCTTGGAGAGACCTATTTAACTATAATAAAACTAATTAAGAATATGTATATCATACTTTAATACACCAATCTATCAAATGGTAAATTTCGATTTCAACTATTGTAGACCACATTAAGAAAAATTCTTACATTCAGCTCTCTTTTGTTGGACAATTTCACCTTCAGTATGTTGAATTTGATATTTCACATGCATTAAATTCCGGCCAAAATTGATAGGAATGTTTAGAGGTGGAGAACGGGGTACATTGAGCAATTATGAAAAGATGGAAACATTGTCCAAATTAAAAAGGGATAAGTGCAACAAAAGTCCTAAAACTTGTTGCAAAAGTGCATTTGAGTTCTAAAACTTGCAAAGAGTATAAACAAGTCCTAATACTTGTCACGTGTGTGCGATCAAGTTTCTCCGTTAGCTCCGTCCAATTAGACTAATGGAAAATGCTGACTTAGCTTATTTTTATCGTTTCTCTCTTACATGGCAAAAAATTGAAGTCCATATTCCATGTGTGCAAAACATTGTCGTTGTGGGATCATTTGGGTATCCACAATGGCATTGTTCATCTCTCGCCCCATCACAAAACATCTTTGTTCTTTTCATTCTCTTTTCCTTTATATCTCCAAATCGCAGAGCCCTAAATCACAAGTGAGTTATTGTGAGCCCCAAATTGAAGCTCTGAATGAGTTATTTTATTTGTCAATTGAGAATCCGTGCAAGCCCTAAAACGAAGTCTGAGACATAGGTTCACATCATATTATGAAATAGTACAAATCCATTATTTGTTGTTGGCATAACATTCGAAGATGCAACTAAGTTCAAAGACACAATTTTGAGGTATTCTGTAGCTGAGCAAAGAGCAATTAAATACACCAAGAACACAAATAGATTTGTAAGAGCTAGGTGTGCGCAAACAAATTGTAATTGGATGATTTATGATGCTCTTGATAACAACACTTGATTTTTCCCTTTTGAAAAGGTACTTGGATGAGCATATATGCAGTATCACTTTCAATAATAAGAGAGTAACTAGTGTTTACTTAGCTAAACACTTCGTGACTCTAATTTCTACAATGCCTAAAATCAGGGCAGGGGAGTTGAAAAAACTAGTTAGGGAACAATTGGGGGTTGCTGTTATTGTGAGTTAGTGTAGGAGAACAAAGCTAAAAGCGTTGAAGGTACTACAAGGCAATTATAAGGAGTATGCACAGATGTGGGACTACTTGGTGGAGATTTACATTGCAAGCCCTGCAAGGATCTTTAAAATAAAAGTTGAAAGACCACTACCAAATTCCTTACCACTATTTAATATGGCTTACATTTGCTATGATTCATGTAGGAAGGGATTTCTAGCAAGATACTGGAAGATCATCGGACTAGATGGATGTTTCTAGAGGGCTTCATCAAGGGTGAGTTATATGCCCAACCAAATGTATCTAGTGGCATGAGCAATGGCAAGAATTGAGAATAAGGACATGTGGACTTGGTTTATTGACTTGTTGAAGTTAGACCTCCATAATGATAATGGTAATGGTTGGGCTTTGATAAGTGACCAATAAAAGGTACGTAATACTTCATTATCACTCATCTTAAAATTGTTTGCAACACTTCACACTATGCTTATCGGTTTTACTTTTTCATTTGTTTTATGTGTTTGCTTTTTGTATTTGTTTGAGTCTCATCCCTTCAATAGTTGAACTTTTTCCAAGTGCAGAACACAAGATGTGTGCAAGACATATATATATTTTTCAACTGGGGTCAAGAGTACTAACATGGGTGATTTTGAGGTGTATAGACAATGGTTAAAGGGAATGACTCCATAAGGTCATGATGATCTACTCCATACTGAGCCAAAACACTGGTGCAAAGCCTTCTTTGACACCAACATAAAATGTGATGTTATTAATAATAATCTTAGTTAAGCTTTCAACGATAGGTGTATTGAAGCTAGATGGAAAGCCATTATGAGTATGCTTGAGGATATTAGAATTATGGTTATGAATAGAATGCACAGTCAAAGGGATGAATGTGCTAGGTCGACAAGAAAATACAATCCAAGGATTGTGCATAAGTTACATCACAATACAACTATTAGTAGGTATTGCCATTTGTTGTGGAAGGGAGATCAATGATATGAAATTATGGAAGGTTGTGACAAATATGTAGTTAACTTGAATTTGAAGACTTGTTCTTGCATAGCTTGGGAAGTTAGTGAAATTCCATGTTGCCATGCCATACATAACTACCTAGCTGAGCGCTTCAACAAGATAAATACCTAAGTACTTATCAATTCATGATGCCTATTGTGAGAGGAGAAAATTTTTGGAGAAAAACCAACAAAGATGATGTTCAATCCCCACCAATCAAGAAGAGAAAGCCAAAAAGGAACAGAAAAAGCAACTAATTGAGCTTGTAAAAGGTGATAGAATGACTAAAGAATGTAGACAAATAACTTGTTCTACATGTAATGTGGTTGGACATAACCGCAAGGGATGTCCTTTGAAAAAGGTATTTATTTGACTAATCGATGATGTTGATGCTGAGTTTGTTATCTTAATTTTTTTGTCATTTAATGCTTGCTATGTGCTCTTTAGGCCAATGCTCAAGCCAATATATGTAGATCTAGTGACAATGCCAATGCACCTGGGTCTACAACTAAAAGAAATCAAGTAAGCAATTACGATCATGATATGCAATGTTGGCATTTGATGGTACAAAATAATGAGAGTGCATTGGCTTAGGCAAGCATGGCTCAAGTTCATGCTAAAAAAGACAAATAAGTTGTGATTATATATGTTATCAGTTTTGAATATCAACATTACATTTAATGACAATAAAAATATATGTAGGCTAAAGATAAAGTTGCGCTAAGTACAACAGAAGGAGGATCTAAAAGCCTTGCCATTTCTTATGTAGAGGCAAGTGCAGGATGTGGTGGGCATGTCAATGTTTCTGCTCAGGCTTGTGACAACCAATGCTTTTACTGAAACCACTATTGATCAAGGACAAGGAATTTATTGTGCTCAAGTTAGTGTATTACCATAGAATAGACCTCAAAAAATCCTAGTGAGTAATACATCAATCCCCATGCATTTATGTGTTCTCTTTTAATTCTTATGTCCAATGTGTTTTCTAGTTCAAGATACTTGCAACTAGAAAGGAAACTACGCAAGGACAATCACAACCACAACTAAAAAAGAAGAAAATTATAGGATTTGGTGTTTACACAAATCCAACAACAAGTTTGCAAATTCTCAATGTGAGTGATGGTTCAACTTTTTACAATAACATGTCGCTATCTCCTTAAGCTAAAATATATCCATTTTTATGTAGCCTGGAACACCTAGTGCAAGAGTATTGAGCCTACCAAACAAAGGAGAAGTTGCAAGAGCTTCAAAGACATAGGCACCACCACAATCCCAAGCCAGAGCACAACCTCTATCATTGAGAACTTGTCCTCGAAAACATGTTGTTACAAAGGCAAAGGCGCCATCACGACCTCAAGCAAGTTCCTAACCTCAATCATTAAGAACTTCACCTCGAAAGCATGTTAATGCAAAAGTAACGATGCCATTAGAGCTATAAGTTAGTTCCCAACCTCAGCCATTAACAACTTTTCCTCAAAAGAGTGATGTTGGAAAGGCAAAGGCGCCATATATGAGGAAAAGCTCTAAACTTGTGAATCAAGTGAAGGCAAAACCTGCAGGACCACCATAGTTTCAATGTCTTAGATTGATGTAGTTTTCTACATTTGTTTTGAGTAAGGTTGTTTTAATGTTTGCTAACGTTTATTATGAACCTATCCTCCAAGCTAGACAAAAATGTACTTTTTGTTGTTTAATTGCTGAAGTTGATAAACTTAAAGTTTTTGTTAATGTCAAGGTGTATGTACCTTTTTTATGTTTCTCCGTGAAGATTTTCATGTAAAAGAAAGAAATTTTTGGAATGGTTTGATGATCCCTTTTAGAGCATCATCCCAAATTTATATTAAAAGAGGAATCAATCACATACAATAAGATTCCTAACAATATGACAATTAAATCCATCAAAATATGAAATCCCATCAATTAGCCCACTAATTATGGATCTAACTCTAGAACAAATATTACAACACCCCCCTTAAGTAAGCACATGGATATTGCACATGCCCAACTTCACATGATAATAAATTACTCGTTTGCTCACTGCCTTAGTGAATATATCTGCGGTCTATTCTGAGGATTGAACGAATGGAGTACAAAATTATCATGTGTCAAGTTTTTCCTTGATGAAGCGTCGGTCAATTTCCACATGCTTAGTCCCTTCACGCTAGACAAGATTATATGAAATACTATTAGCAGATTTACTATCGGAGTAAATCATCAATGGCTCCTAAACTCGGAATCCCAGATCATCCAAAAGTTTCTGAACCCATAATAATTCACACATGCCTTGAGTCATAGAGCGAAATTCAACCTATGCTCTTGATCTAGCAACAATGCCTTGCTTTTTGCTTCGCTAAGTAACTAGGTTACCTCCAACATAAGAACAATAACCTGAAGTAGATCGCCTGGCATCCTTAATAATGGCCCAGTCAGCATAAGTAAATGCCTCAACCTTCAAATGACTATAGTTCTGAAACAATTTACCTTTACCCGATATGCCTTTCAAGTAATGAAGAATTCGAGTTACAACATCCATATGAGTAGTATACGGGTTATGCATGAATTGACTTACAAGACTGGATGCATGGGCAATATTTGGACGTGCATGAGAAAGATAAATGAGCTTTCCAACAAGCTTTTGATATCTTTCACGATCTATCGGATTCCTCGTCTTAGCCCGAATCTTTGCATTTGAATCAAGTGGAGTATCAATAGGTTTACATCCAAGCATTCTTGTCTAAGATAGAAGATCAAGTATGTACTTATGCTAACATAGGAAGATCCCATGTGAAGAGAGCGCTACTTCAATTCCAAGAAAATATCACAATTTTCCAAGATCTTTAATCTCAAATTCCTTTCCCAATGTGTTCTTCAATCTAACGATTTCACTAGTATCATTTCCAATCACCACAATGTCATCCACTTATACAATTAAGAAAGTTGAGAGAGAACCACTATGGCAAATGAACAAGGTGTGATCAGCATTACTCTAGGTGCATCCCTCAGCTCGCATAGCTTTGGTGAACCTGCCAAACCAAGCCCGAGGTGATAGTTTAAGCCTATATAGAGAAAGTTTGAGGTGACAAACCTTTTTGATAGTAGTGTTATAGACAAAACCTAGTGGAATGTCCATGTAAACCTCCTCATCAAGTTCTTCATGAAGAAATGCATTCTTCATGTCCAATTGTTGAAAATCCCATCCTTAACTTACGGTACATGATATAAGAATCCTCACTGTATTCATCTTTGCTACAGGGGCAATCATCTCTTGATAATCAACACCTATAGTTTGAGTGAATCCCTAGGCCACTAGTCGAGCCTTGTACCTATCCACAATTCCATTAGCTTTTTGCTTAACTGTATACACCCATTTGGACCTTACTGTTTTCTTCCCAGGAGCGAGGGGCACCAAATCCCAAATATGATTTTTCTTCAAAGCCTTTATTTCCTCTAACATGGAATCTTTCCATTTTTGTTGTTAAATAGCAATCTACCAAGTGTTAGGAATAGACACAGAACTAAAGAAGAAATAAATGATGAATATGATGGAGAAAGAACAGAATATGAAGTATATTCATCAATAGGATACCAAGGCTTACCAATACAAGACTGTTTACCTTTACGAAGAGCAATTGGGATTGTTTCATCCTCAATATTATTATCATCGAAGGCTCCAATGGTTTTGTATTGGATTCTAGTATTGCCTGTGAAGACTCGCCAGGAGGATTACTGGGCATAGTAGCCTGTTACAAGAATAAATATGTGAATAATCTCTTTGAATAGGTGAGACCTCTCCATGCGGTGCACTTTGATTCACAATAGGCTCCTTTGTCTGCTCTGTTGATGATGGCATCGAGAGCTTAGGGAATGGTTCGATAAATGTCATCGGAGATTGGATTATCAAAAAAGGCTTCAGACTCATTAAAGATTACATCTTTGGGGACATAAAACTTACAAGTGGATGGATTATAGCACCCATAACCCCTTTAGGAAGAGGAATAACCTAAGAAAATGCACTTACGATTCATGGGAGACAATTTACTTTTCACCTGATAATCTCTAACAAAAAAGCCAACCCAAAGATTATTGGTGGGAGAATAAAAGCATGTTTCCCAGTGAACACAAAAATTAGGCTTTTATTTTGCAGAACCCTGGATGACATAAAATTAATTAAGAAGGTAGTTGTAAGAACAGCCTCACTCTAGTAGGATGGTGGGACATACATATGAAACAAAAGAACACATGCAACTTCAAGAAGATGTCTATTTTTTTGCTCTACCACACCATTTTGTGCAGAGGTATCCACACAACTAGTTTGATGGAGAATACCATGCTCTTGCAAAAAAGCTTGAAAGGAAGAGGCAGAATATTCTCTACCATTATCCGTTCGAAGAGCGTTAATGGTAGCATTAAACTGGGTCTGAATAATTTTGAAAAAGGTTTTGAAGGCCTCAAAAACATCACTTTTATGTCCAAGTGAAAAAAAAAACCCAAGTTGTTCTACTATAATGATCAATAAAGGTCACAAACCAATCATACCTAGTAATAGATTTAATAGGGGAAGGACCCCAAATATTAGAATGAATCAAATCAAATGAAACAAGACCTCTATTATTTTACTATGGATAAATAGTTCTAGTATGCTTAGAATAAGCACAAGTATCACAAAAAAAAACCGATGATCTTTAACTTGATTCTTTAAAATAGGAAAACATCAATAGAGAGTATGAAGTGGTGGACGTCCCAAACGTCGATGCCATTGTCGCAAAGGTAGAGGAGAAATAGCAGCTGAATTGGAATCTACAATGCTAGCCTAGATAGGTGCTACCATTGATCCATCTAACTAGTAAAGTCCATCACGTACACTACCACTACTAATCTTTACCCCCGTCACCGAGTCCTGAAAGGCACAACATGTAGGATAAAACATTACTTTGCAATTGAGATTTTGAGTAAAACTACTAATTGAAAGTAATTCATTTGGAAATTTAGGAACATGAAGAACCGGATGTAATGTGACGGATGGAGTGCAAGAAATTGATCCCTTTCCTGATATAGGAGAAAAAGATCCATCGATTATCCTAACTTTGTCTTGTCTGAAATATGGTTTATATGATTCAAACTAACCTGAACATTCGGTCATGTGATCAGGGGCTCCCGAATCTATGATCCAAGGAAATGAGTGGGAAGATCCACCTGAAAAAAGATGAGTGGTAGAAGATATGGCAAATGCACTAGATGCTATGTGAGAGGAAGAATTAGGACCCTTTAGATTAATCATATGTTTGATAATTTGCTGCATCTCCTCCTTAGTGACAAAATTCCCACAATCACTAGAACTTCAGACTCGAAACCAACTAACCCAACCACCTCGGCTTCATAAGCTTGTGAACAACCCTTATCACCCCTTTGCCTTTACCGATTCCTAGTGGTTTTCCATGAAGTTTCCAGCACTGCTCTCTAATATGATAAGGTTTACCACAATAATCACAACGAATGGATGACTTATCTATTGATCATGAGATATATAAACTTGAGAGGATCTCAATGTGGAAGACATGATAAGAGTTGAACGGTCAGGAGCAAGAGTATGAGTCATAGAATATAAGCGCTTCCGGTTATCTTCCTTATGGACCAAGGTATAGGCCTTCGAAGAGTATGAAGAGGATCCTTTTGCAAAAATATTTTGACGCATGATATCAAATTGCGATTCAAACCCATAAAAAATTTATATATCAAACCCATAAAAAATTGATATACACATTTCTTATCTTCTTTCTATTGAAGTCGAACGACGACATCCGTAGGAAGTCCCTCATAAGTGTCATCATAAACCTCAAGCTCCCGACACAAAGTAGTAGCTCTGAAAAATAAACACTAATGTACATACTCCCTATCGGAAAAAGTAAATATGATGGTGTTGATTGCGGTAATATTGGATCCAAGAAAAAAGATGCATTATGTGCGGCGTTGTTATAGACTCATCTAGAACGCTTGTTTCATTGCTACGAGAAATCTTATATTAGTTCTTGAGACAAATATTTGGGTAGTCAACCCTTGACTCCTGCTGCTAGTAGTAGTAAGGATCCTCATAGCCCTGAGGAGGATAACCAAAAGAAGCTTGGTTTCGATAACTGGGACAAGGAGCTAGAGTTCGAATGCCATGATGAAGAGGAGGACCAAAAATCGACCGAAGCATACGTATCTGAGCTTGATAAGTATCTTAAAGCTGAATGTGAAGAAGGTTGTGATCTTAACCTTTTGATGTGGTGGAATACTGCGGGCCAAAAGTTCAAAATTCCTTTCTTTGATGACTCGGGATATTTTTGGCTATTCCTGTAACAACCGTTGCTTCGGAGTCGACTTTGAGCACATCTGGTCGTGTATTTGATAACTTTTGAAGTTTTTTTGACTCCTAGAGTGGCAGAAGCTTTGATTTATACTCAAGATTGGTTACAAGTGATTAACATGCCAATTAATATTAAAGAGTGCATCATGAATGCAAAAAGTTTTGAGTGCGGTAAGTCATTGATATATCTTTTTACCTTGCTCTTCTTTTTTATACCTAATGAGCCAATGCTTTATTTAATATCTTGCTTTTGTTAGATATGGATGAAGTCACGCCCCGGACCCATCGGATGCACAACATCCCTTCACCTGCCAATCCGATCATCGCCTGGCCAATACTAGCGACGCCCCAGGACTCGTCGCGGCCAAACGACGGCTATTAAAGGCGACAGCGGAAAGCATATAAACCCCTGACAAACACACATGTGGGATAAAGAGATAGAAAAAATTTAATTTACATACTGTATAACAGTAGAGGTTCTATACAACCTGGAGTGAGACTATCATCTGACCTCACAAACCTAACTCGGCCAAGATCAAAAGAAATCAGGCTAAACTAAAAAGTCGCCAATCTCCATTTAGGCATCATCAAGACTACTAGTCCTCCGGCAAGAGCCACTCCTCCGGATCAGACTCCTTGGATATCGGGGAATAATCATGTCTATGGTCGAGGGTCTGAAATGGCGATCAGCATCAAAATGTGAGTCGAAACTCAGCAAGCACACGTCTATACTCAATTTAAAATGAAGGATATACCTCAGGTCCAAAATTTAAATCATCACATGCATATTGTGACTTCAGATCATACAGATGCAAATGCAGATGCTCAATGATTCACTTGGGGTCCCCGGTGGCTCACTAGCACTTCCGGACTGAACCCCACCGGTGGCTCAATAGCACTTCCGGTCCCAGCCACGTCATAGACGTCTCAGGCCTGTGCCTCAACCCGTGTCTAATCACACCGAAGTTGGCACCCTTGTCTCTCCAATAACCCCGTACCGAGTACGTTCAGGAGCAAGTGCAACGACCGTGCCTCAATTAGCTCTGCGATCGACACCTTCTTATCACCCCGCATTCCGGTGGCCCCCTAGACACTGTCGGGCCGTCCCGCACGGTTCTACGCACTCCGCCAAACGCACATGTCTCATGCCAGTATGCAGATCAATGATGAGCATCACAGAATTCTCAATTGGCCCACCCCATAAACACTCATGCAAGTCAGCTTTGCCACATGCATTTCCCAAGATTATTCACCAGAGCACACAATTCAACTCAAAATAAATTGAATATAATAACCAGGCACTTTACATTGCAAAAACTCGCATATCAGGACCCGGTTTTCCATTCTAAGTCACCTAGGCTCAAAGACAAGCAATCTGGCACACATGGCAATTTCTAGAGTCTACAAAAATTACCAGTTGGCCCATATGGTCAGAAATAAATAATCGACATTTGACGTCCAGGAAATTTAATATTTTTCATCATAAAATTTTCCCTACTAGTCCCTAACATACTCGACATTCTAAGTCAAGTCTAGAAATGTGCTCACCTAAAAATCAAGTTCGAGCTCTGGAACAGCGGAACGATCGTGGCTCGGCTAAAGGGCAAACTTGGGCGAGCGACGGTGACGAGGCGGCTCGGCCGAGCGACGACGAGATCGAGCCACGGACGACGATCGAGCTCGGGCCAAGCGGTGATGAGCTCGGGCCACGAACGGCGACGTTCGAGCTCCGAGCAAGGCAACTTCATCCAAGAGGGTGAAGAACTAGCTACAAACAAACACGGGCAAAATAGGGTCAACATTGATTCGAAACTGGGAATTTTCTAGGAGGTTTTTGGCTGATCCGCTTTTAGAATATCGAAGCTTGAGATCTTATGAGTACACAGGCAAAAACAAAGCTCGATTCGGACACCGGACGACCCCAAATGAGTCGATTTCCTCCGGGTGCGCGTGCAGGAACGCGAGAACTTGAGAAGAAGCAGAAGAAAATCCAGCAGCTGCAAACAAAATTCCAGCAGCCGAGAATCAAAAGAGGGCTTCAAGCAGCTGAAGGAAGAGAAGTTGCAGCAGCAA
Source organism: Psidium guajava (assembly GCA_016432845.1). Taxonomy (NCBI): domain Eukaryota; kingdom Viridiplantae; phylum Streptophyta; class Magnoliopsida; order Myrtales; family Myrtaceae; genus Psidium; species Psidium guajava. The sequence goes on along the minus strand of CM028229.1, from coordinate 29,921,487 downwards.
CTAACCAAGACAGCAGCTTCATATGGAACAAAAACAGCAGCTATAGCAGAAAATCCCAGCAAGCAGCCATGAGAGATGGATGAGAAGAAGCAGTAGGCTCACGGCAGCAGCTGAAGGAACAAGTGGCCGAGAGATGAGACGAAGTAGTAGCTGCAACAACGCAGCAGCAGCTGAAGCCGAGAGATTGCAGTAGAGACACTAGCAGCTGAGAAGAACGAAGGTTCCAGCTGAGAAAGAAAAATGCAGGAAGAAGAACGAAGGTGCAGCTGAGCAGAAGTTGACGTGAGGAAGTCCCTTTCTTGCATGAACAGTCCACAACAGTAAGCAGGTGGCTTCAATTAAATGAAACTTGTCTTACATGCATGGGAAATGAGCTCAATCAAGACAAAAGGGGCAGGGCAGCCGAAATTCCTTCCAAGGAGAAAGTTCCAGCTCAAGTTTCTCTAAAGAGCTGAGGTAGTGGCATTTTAAGAGGGCACACGTGGAAGTTTAGTGGCTCTTCAGCCAAAAGTAGAGTGGAAAATTTAAGGGTGGACGTGGGGCTTGGTGGAGGCAAACTGGAATTCAGCTGGGGAAAGAAATTTGGCCGAAAGAAATGAGAAAAGTGGGTCCAACATCTTTCATTCTTCTAGTCCTTAGCTGAAGAATTTGAGGACGTCACAGATGATGCTCACTTGGAGCTTATCGGGAAATCGTCTACAAGCTGAAGTGAAAAGAATATATGAACTGAAATCGTCTAGTGTACTTTTTTGTTTTTGTGGTATGGTCTTACATTGGAATGACCCATAAAGATATTTTCATACGAGACTTCTCCATCTAGTAATAATAGGATATTTTAATTTGTCACTTTTCTATGTAGTCATATTTTTTTTGTTATAGGATCTTTTTACAGTTGGACTTGGCTGGATCATCTTTGGTAAATGGGTATTTTTTTGTAGTACAAACTAAGAATCATCCCCTTCTTCCTTCTTGGAGCTTACCCTAGTTATTTATGTCACCACAATGGTAATAACATTATTGCAAATCACAAGGCGGAGAAAGTGACATTTACATGGGATCGTCCTTAAGCTTCTCCATTTATAAGCAGTGTGTCCCTCCTTCATTTGCATTCGACTTTGCGGCAGTAATAGCCTACAATCTAGCAATAGTCCTCTAGTTTGAAGCATAGCCTACGATCCAGAAATAGTCCTTTTGCTTGAAGCATTATACTCTAAACCTAATTGGATATTTTAATCTGTCACTTTTCCATGTATTCACATTTTTTTGTTATAGGATCTTTTTACGATTGGACTTGGCTGGATTATCTTTGGTAAATGGGCATTTTTTACTCCTGTTCTTCGTAGGGGATAGTCATACGCAGGCAAGGAAGGAAAAAAACTTAATGACTAGCAAGGCAAAGTAGGAAGGTCAATGGAGTATAACAATCTATCTGATCACCGTGACCAGAGGTGAAACTTCGTCAACCTCAAACATATCTAAACCAGACATTGTCTCTCCTCTGCTGTTTCTTTCTTTTCTGTCTTTTTTTTTTCGCTCAATCCCTTCATCCTTTTTTCTTCATTTCTTCCTATTTTTCCCCCTAATGTAGGCTTGTCGACCTTAGTTAGTTAGTTATGTTGACATGGACACTTATGTGGAAAAGTATTGCTCAAGTTGGCGAAAATTAATGATTGTGAACTTCATTGCCTTCCACATGTAAATCTGATGAACTTCGTGCCGCCTAGCTTTTCTCTCATGTACTCTTTTTATCTGTTTGTGATTGATTGAGGTTTTTGTTATCCATGTTCATAATGACTCGTGTAAAATAGCTGGTGTTAGCGGTCCTGGTCCAGAAAATTTAGGGATCGAGACTACCAGTCCGGTCCCCATTCCATGCCGGGACCGGACCGGACCGATCCGGACCATGCACACCCCTAATCTTTAAAACATCATAAGAGATTTTTCATAACAGAATATTCATGGGAGTGGGACTTCACAACATTTAATTCATAATTCATGTCCTTAGCATGATCTATTGATTGACATAATGAAGTTAATTTAATCAATACAAAATCATTAATTGAACAATTTTACAATTTCAAAAAATAAGTTTCATCCATAAGTATATGTTTGGCTCAATATGTAGATACCATAACTACGAAAAAAAAAACTTTATAACGTCTTTATTATAGAAAACCACAAGTTAACAGTCAAGGAACAATGTTTTTGTGCGTGAATTAAGTGCATGGTACCTAATTGATTATTTACTCTATCAAATTTAGCAAATATTAGATCATTTAATTGGATTTTGAATTTTATACCGCATGATTGATGAGGTTAGCTTGATTATTTAATAAAAATGTGATTGACAATAACGTAATTGCAATGTCATATGCGACAATAATTCATTATCATTCCGATTATTAAACAAGAATAGCTACCCCCATAATTTAAAAAGTCATTGAATACCTAGATTTTATTTTAGTAAGGGAACTTTTGACTTTTAGTACAAATTTGTATTTATTTTTCAACTTTATTATTGTGGATCACCTAACGCATTTACTTAAAAAGTCTCTGAATTACCTAACGGACGTTCATGTATTATCTATGTTGTTTTTTCTTTCCCTTCTCCTCCCATGCATCTACCTAAATAATTAAAAATGTCCTTGATTCCCTAAGTGCTACCATAGTGTGGATGACCTATCATGTTTGTTAAAAAAAGCGATTGATTACATAACGCGTTTTCGTGGACCGTACCTTTTGTTTTTTGTTTTACCTTCTTCTTCCACGCATCTACCTAAATATTTAAAGAAGTCTGTTACATGGACTGTCTAGTTTGTCTTTTCTTTACCTAGTTCCCTCCATTCTATCTACCTTAATAATAAAAAAGGACCTTGATTGCCTAAGTCTTATTAAAATGTAGAAGACCTAACGAGATCATTGAAAAAATCATTGATTACCTAATATTTTTCATAGTTTATCTCTTTGTTTTGTCTTTACCTTTTTTGCTCCGCCGTATCTGTCCAAAATCACTCTTGGGCTTTGAACAATTTTACATTAGAAGACTAACCATTACGCTTGTATTGCAATTGAGGATATCTTTTCAAGAGCCTGAGAGTGGCATTTCGCCACTGGACCATCCCTTTGATGTGAACGCTATGTCCCAGCACTAGAGTCCAAAATATTTATTTTGCAGTGATAATGAAACCCGAAATATTCAATTTAGTAGACTTGGAGTGGCTTTTTTGGGGTATAGCTTTCTTTTGTTGGACGATTTTACCATCCATCTGTTGAATTCGGCATTGAATTCTGGCCAAAACTAGAAATTTGGACGCAAATGAAACTCCACAAAAAGACTGGGGGCAAGTAGAAACTCTTCCAGAAAAAAATTTAATGTCGCCTTTCTTTTTTTAATAGCATTGATGCGGAGTCCGAACTCTGAACGAATGGACGCACAGTTGCAGCAGAAAAACAGTCATAGAAAGAGAAATGACCGTGGGACTTCGGGGGGATTTATTCAGTGAATGAAATTAATTTAATCAAATAAAAGACAATTGCATGAAAACTTTTACAATTCCAAAAAAGAAAACAGATATCTCGACTATAAGAATGTTGGACTGGATGTGCATATACCATAACTATGTAAAAACCTTTGTTATTTCTTTATTGCAGAAAACTGCATGTTAATGGTCAAGGAACGAAATTTTGTGTGTGAATTACAGAAATAATTGATTTTTAACACCATAAAATATGCTAACATTAGATCATTTGATTGGATTTTGAACTCTATACTACATGATTGATGAGGTTAGGTGGGTCATTTGATTAAACAGTGATTGACAATAACCTAGTAATTCATTATTCATCATATTCAAACAATCATAACAATCCAAAAAATTAAGAAAGCCATTTATCACCCAAGCGATATTTTAGAGAGAGAATTTTTTAACTTCCGGTGAATTTTTTTAATTTTTTTTTGTCATTTTCCAACTTTATTATAATGTGGATCAACTAATGTGTCATTAAAAAATCATTGATTACCTAACGCATTTTCATATACTATCTCTTTTGTTTATATTTATCTTCTTCCTTCCATCTACGATCAAATCTCGAAGCATGGAATTGGAGAAGACCAATTCTTTCTTTAGTGGTAGTAGGAGCCGGCAAAATCTGGTTTGGTTTTAATATTTAAATTGAAGATCATCATTTTATATTTTATTCTTTTATCTTGTTTCTTGGTAATTTTGCTTATATCAGATAGTAGGCCATCATTTCAGGATATATCAAAGAAATCTCAAAGAAATTCGTTAGTGGTATTTACTACTTCGAATAAGACGCAAGCAATCTACATTTGTTTTTCTTGTATATATAATATATGTATGCCAAGATTCATGATTGACAATATTCTATGAACTTGTTTATATCCTCCACTCACATGAAGGGTCTTGGTCATGGGTAAAATGCAATATATACTGTTGCCTAATGTGTATAGTCCTTCTGTGCCCTCCGCGAGAGAAAGCGCCATAGAGAGAAAGAAACGTTATGAATAAATTAGGTGCACCATAGATATTTATTTACACCATCAAATTTGAAATTATTCTACCATTTAATTGGGTTTGAATTTTATACTGCATGATCAATAAAGTTAGCTGCGCTATTCAATAAAAGTGTGATTGACAACAACTTAATTTCAACGTTATTTATGGATGTTGTGACATCCACAATTTTAGCGATTATTAAATCGTATGTAGATTGAAATATGGACTCACCATTTAATTAAAAATATATAACAGGATGGCCTAGATGACGAACACAACTAGCGAGTAGCCGGTGCTAGCTACATGCCAGTCACGGTGGGAGTGTCTGAGTCTTATGAAATATCCCGATCACAGTCCACCTAGGTAACCCGCCAGGTGCACGGGGTCAGTTACATAAATAGTACTTGATATTTGCATATGAATGTTTGATGATTGTTGGATTTGAACTGCTAGTCATTGTGTTACTAAGAGTTTAATGGACCTTGATATTTCATAGCCCTAAAGCACGAGCATCTATTTGGTTATAATAAAAATAAAAAGAAGCACTTGCTAACACCACCAGCACTTTGGTCTGGTGGCAAGGGGAATGAAAGGGTCCGAAAGTGATCAGGGTTCAATCCTTGAGAACACTATTGCAAAAGAAAAGATAATAATAAAAGTATTTTTGTTTAAGGTTAGAAAGAATGATTATGCTAATATTGGTAACTGTTTTAGGGCATGGCCAATAGAGGAGAGAACTCCAAGGGAAAGGCTAAGCACGACACCTAGATTGAGGGAATCATTCAGATTCTCACCAATATCAGGAACTTAATGGAACAACAAACCCAAGCCCAACAACATGCTCCTCCAAATATAGAAAATGGGAATGGAAACAACGAATGTCACTTGCAGGGGTTAGTCGAACAGTTTCTAAAGTTGAAACTACCAAGGTTTGCTAGTGTAGGGAACCCTAAGGAGGCATAATCTTGGATTGAGGAGCTTGAAAAGATCTTTGCCCTACTAGGATGTGCTCATGTTAACAAAATTGCATTGGCAAAGTACTAACTCTAGGGAGACCACCTACTAGTGAAAGGCCACAAAGGGAACCATATTCCTACCTAGTGCTGAAATGATTTGGAATGCTTTTGTTAGGGCATTCCTTGGAAAATATTAATTTGATTGTACCCATGATAAAAGGTGATGGAATTTATGTAGCTGAAACAAGGTAACTTGACAGTAGATTAGTATAAGGCAAAATTCGTCGGATTGTTGAGGTTCACTCCCAAACTAGTTGAGGAGCCTGAAGACCGGGCGAAAAAGTTTAGAGAGGGACTAAAACCTGATATTAGGAGCCAGTTAATACCCTTGAACCTAAAAGATTAGAACTAGTTGTATGAGAGGGCACATCTTGTGAAAAAGATACGATGGAACGATCCCAATTGATTGTGCCACAAGGAAGGCACATGTCTCATCTTGATCTCCGTCATGACAAGAAACAAACCTTTGAGAAAGGTACCAACAGAGGTCTCGAGGGACCAGCCAGACATTTAATAGTAGTGTGCCAATTCTGTGGGAAGCCGCATGGAAACCTACCATGTAGAGTTCAAAGTGGTGCCTGTTTTAGGTGTGGACAGCAAGGGCATATGATACAAGATTGCCCTATGACAACTCAACAAATGGTGCCAGTAGGACGACCAGTCTAGCCCTACACTATATAACAGGGAAATGTTCAGTGACCCCTAGCTCAAGGTCAAGTGTATGTAGTTACTCAACAGAAAGTTGAGAACTCTGAAACTGTCATATTAGGTACAATCTTAGTACGCAGTAGGAGTACCCATGTATTGTTTAACACTGGTTCCACACATTCATTTATCTCCAACAGATTTGACAACTAGTGGATTTGTGGCCTTAGCAACTTGAAATACCTCTTAGCATCTCTACGCCATTAAGAAAGACTCTTCTATCCACCTTAAATTGTGAAGGGTGTAGGGTAACCATTAATGGGAGAGAGCAAGAGATAAACCTCATTGCATTAGCCATGTACGATTATGATGTTATCATTGGCATGGATTGGCTCAGTGAGCAATGAGCCAACGTGGATTGTTATAGAAAGCTATCCAGTTTCACCCACTTGATTATCCTAGCTACGATTTCTCGAGAAATAGGATAGAATCTTCAATACTGCTTATCTTAGCATTAGAAGCCTACTAACTCCTTGAGGAAGGTTGTTAGGGATACTTAGCCACCGTAACTGATAAGTCGAAGGAAAAATTGAAATTAGAAGATATTTTATAGTGGGAGAATTTCCTAATGTCTTTCCAAAGGAACTATAAGGCTTAACCCCATAGCGGGAGGTAGAATTTGTTATTGAGCTAGCCCTAGGAACAAAACCCATTTGCAAGGCACCATACCGGATATCTTGAGTAGAGGTGAAAGAGTTAAAGGTACAGCTACAAGAATTACTTCATAAAGGCTTCATTCGTCCAAGTGCGTCAACTAGAGGAGCGCCAAAACTCTTTGTCAAGAAGAAAGATGAGTCATTATATCTTTGTATAGACTACAGGCAACTGAATCGAGTTACTATCAAGAACAAGTACGCGTTGCTAAGAATGGATGACCTGTTCAATTAGTTATAGTGAACAACAGCGTTTTCCAAAATATACTTGAGGTTCGGATATCATCAATTGAGAATCAAATCAAAGGACATTCCCATAACTGCCTTTTGAACCTAATATGACCATTTTGAATTTTTGGTTATGCCTTTTGGATTAATAAACGCACCTGCGACTTTCATGGATATGATGAATTGGGGGGATAAGTACACTGCAAGTGCCATAACTTTTGTACGGTGTTCACTTGAGTGTCATAATTTTTTTCATTCACTTGAGTGCCACATCAGAGTAAGATCGTTTGCTTGAGCGCCACTTCAGCTTTTTTGACTGCCACGTCAACTTTTTCGGCTACCACGTTAGCTTTTCCGGTATCCACATAAATGATAGCACTTAAGTGGTCGATTTTAAAAGTTACAGTACTTAAGTAAACGAAAAAAAAATTTATGACGCTCAAGTGAGCGTTGTACAAAAGTTATGGCACTTGCAATGTACTTGTCCCATGAATAGGGTATTCAAGCCATTGTTGGACCACTTCGTCATCGTTTTTATCGAAATGAGGACTAACAACAACTTTGCTATTCATGGTTTTGCAAGTCTACACACTTTGTATTTCTAGTCCTTTCACCTTGAATCCCTCATATTGTTCCATATAAATCTCCTCATCGAAATCATCATTCAAGAATGCAATTTTTACATCTATATAATATATCTGCAAATTGTATAGCGAAGCTATAGCAATCAACATCCTAACCGATGTATATTTGTGTTGTAGGTGAATAAGTACCAAAGTCATCTAGATCATCTTTTTCTATCTAAACCCTTTGGCAACAAGGAGTGCTTTATAATTATCAATAAAACCATCAGCTTTATGCTTATTTATGGATATCCATTTTACATCAAATTGGTTTAATTCAGTGATGCAATAGAATCAATTTAATTAAATAAAATACGGTTGCTTGAAAATTGTTACGATCCCAAAAAAGAACAAAAAAATGTTTCTTCGATAGGCATGTTGGGCTCGATTTGCAAATACCATCCTTATGTAGAAACCTTTGTTATTTCTTTATTGTAGAAAAAAGCATGCTAATGGCCAAGAAACGAAATTTTGTATGTCAATTAGGCGCACGGTACATATCTCATTTTTTACACCATCAGATGTTGCAAATATGAGAGCAAAATGATTGGATTATGAACTCTATTATGTGGGAAATTTAGTAAAACTGTGATTGACAATAACCTAATAATGATATTATTCGTGAAAATAATTCATTATTGATCCTTTATGTTGACACAATCATAACAATCCAAAGAATTAATTTAAAAAAAAAAAAGCCATTGACCACACAATAGTGAGGGAATTTTTTTAACTTCTAGTAGAAATTTAAACTTTCTTGTCATTTATCAACTTTACTATACTGTGGGTCACCAAAAGCATTATTAGCAAGAAAGTCATTGATTACCTAACGTGTTTTCTTGTCAAAAGGCAATTTCTGGGAAGTTCATGGGATAAGCCATGATTCATCGTTGACAATTTTTTTTAATGGAATTTGGTTGGCATAGGATAAGAACCTATCCATGGCCTCCATTCACATCAATTAGCATGGAAAATTATCCAAAAAATCTTAAACATATTGTAATTTTATCAATTCAGTCATAAATCTTTTAATTTTATTAATTGAGATATAAAGCTTTCCACGTTTTATCAGTTAAGTCCATCTGGTCAATTTTGACTGAAAATTAGTCATTTGAATGTCGGCGATCCTACGTGAGACAATCAATATTGATGTGAACAATTTTTAATAACATTTTGATATTGTTTCTAATTTTTTACATTTTTTTTCTTTCATTTTTTTTTTCTTGTTGTGATAGGCGAGGGCCCAACGACACTTGCCAGACACAGCGAGAAAAAAAATAAAAAATAATAACTAAAAATTATTCGCGTCAGGGATTTTTGGGCAAAATCGATTGGATGGACTAAATTGGAAGAATGTAAAAAAGGTTTAAGATTAAATTAAGAAAAATGCATTAGGTTTACGACATTTCGGATAATTTTTCCCCGATTAGTAAACAACCCGGGAGGACAACCATTTAGTTTATTGCGTCGTTTGTGTCTTTTGTGTCTAACTCCAACTCCAAGTCTCCAACTGCTGAAAGATCCTTTTCGTCTCATTTTTTTTTTTTACAGCTTTGGTAATGGCCCCGAATAATGTTAAATCACGTGAGATCACGGGGGACCACGAGTACACGACAACTTTCCCTCACGTCGCCCAAGCGCGTAGTGAGTACCCAGAAGTCAGCGGTCTTGGTCGTGCGCAAAATGTAATACATATTGCTGTCTAATATATGTTGTAACTTTCCAGTTAGGTGCCTCAAAAGCGCGATAGCCGTGGGAAAATCGAGATCATACATTCACAAGGGACCGTGTAGGGCAACAAATTGACCCCGAGAGTCAAAAGCGGTGAGATTCATTTTGTTTTGTGACATTTTTATTTAAAATTATGTTATTTCATAAATATTTTGAAAAGTATTTCGGTAGAAATAAGTACTTGTATTAATTCACACAATCGGTTAATCAAATAATTTTCATTACCGATATTTGATGCGGAATAAACTAATCCTAATATCCTAATAATTTTCCGCAACCGATACTCACACAACCGCGCAGCAGGTGCACAGAACTGAACCGCCTTGGTCACGTATGAAGTGTAATATATATTGTTGTCCGATGACTGTAGACCTCCTGTGCCTCTGCAAGAGAAAGCGAGAGGGATCGGGCGCGCAATGGCTTCGACTTGGTCCAAGGCGTTTCTAATTTCTCTCGGGATGATCGGTTTTGCAGTTGCTGCTGCCGGAAAGAAGAGAAGAAACCGGGTTGGTTTTCTCTGCATCTCTGGGATTTGTATTATTATTATTATTATTTAGAACTTCTTCGACATGAATACGGTGGAGTCGGTCCTCTGCTTGTAGTTCGACCCAACAAATGCTAAAAGTCGTGTGGGGTGCTGCAGATCTTGTTTGACATGAACGATTGATTCACTGAATGTTAAAAATCACGAGATCTCATCGGAAGTCCAAGCCCTGTTGATATTGTACGCTGGGTCTATTAACTCCTGTTTTGTTTCCTCAGAAATTTAGGATATCATTTGAATGTCAAAAACTCCCGAAAAACTTTATATGTGTGAAATTGTCCTATATCACTGTACTTGAGTGTTATGAAAGTTTCGAGAATTTTGGATATAAAAGATATCAAAATGCGTGAGTCACAAATTTTGGTTGCAGGATCCGTCTGAACCGCCTTCAACCTCCTCCTCCTCCTATGGAATCAATCATGAAGTATTCTTGAGTTTTAGAGGTAAAGATATTCGCACAACATTTGCGAATCTCATACATGTAAGGCTGAAAAGTGCAGATATTGAGGTCTTTAAAGACGACCACAATCTTCGTCCCGGAGATGAGATCAATCAGGGGCTAAAAGATGCGATCAAGCGGTCGAGGATCTCGATAGCCATCTTCTCCAAAGATTATGCCTCCAGTAAAAGTTGCCTCATGGAGCTGGTACAAATGTGGGAGTGCAGAGAATCAAATGGACAGATTGTCATCCCTATTTTCTATGATGTTAGTCCCTACGATGTAAAACACCAGTCTGGGGCTTTTGCAAAGTCCTTCCAGAAACATGAGGCAGATGAAACGGTCGACTCAAATACCATTGGAAAATGGAAGGAGGTTCTTCAAAAGATCGGGGTACTCAGCGGATTTGATCGGGCGCTCATAAATGGGGGGTAATTCTTTTACTTCTGGTCTCTTTTTTCTTTCCTAGATAAATGAAAACGAAAATAGATTTACGATGATGTGAGAACAAACCCAAACCTTTTCTAAAAAAGGTTATATATAATCATATCGATGATGATGCATGCTAGAGAAATCTTCAAAGTTATTCTTGTGAAATGGATTGATGATTTAACAGGTTGAAGTTCTAGATGCCTGTTGAAAAACCGGTGACTCAATTAGAATGGCCCGTTGAAAATTAACTCGACTCACCATGCTCTGGTCGTTTCCCCTCGGCTAGAACTTTTGTTATGCAGATGGCATGATATCAATGTCGAAATTGCTATGTGCATTATAACTAGCTCTCCACTTACATTGGAGTTTCCCCCTGCCCCTGTCGGTCGATTTAATTTTCATCGGTTCATTCCCCAATTGTTGATTTTTGTCCGCTCTTTAATGTTTTTGTGGTAACTCTGTTGTCATCCTTGTGTTTCATCACTCATGTTTTGCAGGAATGTAGCCGACCTCCTAGAAAAAGTTGTTACACGTGTCTGTCAGGAGCTGGAGAAGGATGACCTACGCGTCACCGACAAACTGGTTGGAATCGATCCTCATGTTCAGCAGATGATGACAAAGCTTGGAGTCGTCTACAGCAATGGAGAAGCGACGAAAGTGTGTGGAGAAGACGTACGTGTCGTCAGAATATGCGGCATTCCGGGTGTCGGAAAGACTACACTTGCGAAGCTTGTTTTCAACAAGATGCATGAATTGTTTGATGGAAGATGTAGCTTCGTTGAAGTTAAAAATTTGAGAGGAGCCTCCGAGCAAAGCGAAATTTTGGAAGGAGTCAAGCCTTCCCAAGAACTGTTGATTGCTGGCCTCCGAAAAGAAAAACCTGAGCCACTGACATCTTATGATAAAGGTAGGAGAAAGATAGGAAGTCAATTTAGTAATATGAAGGTTCTCATTGTGCTAGACGATGTGAATAAGGTTGAACAAATAGAAGGATTAGTTGGGGACCTTAAATGGTTTGGTCTGGGAAGTAGAATCATTGTGACTACAGACCAAATAGATGTTTTCGATGATTTCATTCTTAGATTTCCTGGAGCAGTTATAGAACACAGGGTCAAACCATTGGGCTATAACGATGCTCTTGAGCTCTTTGGTAAGCATGCTTTTCGAGGGAAGGCTCCCCAATATGTCTCTGACCATGAGTCCTTGGCCATAGCCATCGTCAATGCTCTGGGAGGGCTTCCTCTTGCAATTAAGGTTACGGGTTCATATTTATGCAAACAAAGCGGGGTTGAAGGGATTTTGGACAGCGAGGTTGAAGAAATTTGGAACGCTACCTTGGACTACTCAAGAAAAAAGCACACAGAGCCAGTTAAAGCTGCCTTGGAGGCCAGTTATAGGTTTTTAGATCTTGAAGTAAAGGAGATATTTCTCGACATAGCGTGCTTTTTTAATGGGAAGGATAAGAGGATTCCCTCTTACATGTGGAAATCTCATAGTTTCTTTCCTCCCATAGTAATAAAACTTCTTCGTGACCGGTGTTTGTTGGAAATCGGAGAAAACAATGAATTAAAAATGAACGCTGTATTAAGAGACTTTGGCAGGAAACAGAGCAAAGATCTTTCCAAGCGTTGCAGGTTTTGGAACTTCCGTGAGTCCATTCCAGCGGATGTTGAGGTAAGTTTTTCAAGGCCTCTGGCAATTTTCTTTTACTGGGTTACGAAAGCGTTCAGATAGACCTTCCATTCCCACTAACATAAACTTACTTACCTTTACTTAATTTCGTAGGGAAAAGAAAAGGATTTGTTCTTGACACGATTTAGAACGCACGGTGGATACCCACTGATTTTGTCATTTTGATTTGTCTCATTTCGTTAAAAGGAGTAAGTGAAATTAAAGTTTTTTCAACTTACTTGCGCGTTTTTCCCCAACCGAGACTTGACAGGGTATTGGAAGTGTCGTAGGCATTGGTCTCACAGTTAAAGATGATCGCCCATTTACATGCGAACAATATCGCCAAATGTCAAAATTGAGGTACCTCGGACTGTACCGGGCTAAAATCCTGGGAAATACTCAGAATCTTCCCAAGAATTTGAGCTGGCTAGAGTGGCGAGAGTGCCATTCGATTCCTAAGCTTGATAATATGAAATTGGAGAAGTTGGTCATTCTCGATGTGTCTCGGAGTGAGGTCACCAAAGATTCAGAGTTCTGGGGACAAATCAGGAAGGTATGGCTAGTATTTTTGCTTTTTAAATCTCGTGTTAAGATGATAGATATGAGCGAGTAAGGTTTGAAATCTTCTTTTGCACATCCATTGCAGAAGGTGAAGAAATTGAAAGTCCTCAACCTACAAGGATGTAGAAAGTTACATGCATCGTTTAACTTTCCAGCTCCCGCCGAATTGGAAATTTTGATACTTGAAGATTGTACTCAGTTATTCAACATCGGGCAATTCATCAGGGAACTGAAGAACTTGAGTTCCTTAAACTTGAGAAACTGCAGCCTAGTCACCAAGTTGCCCAGAGAACTGTACTGCATGAAATCTTTGACGGAACTTCTGATTGATGGAACTGGCATCGAAAGTATTGATATCAAGGCAGATTCTTTGCAGAATCTTGAAAAACTTAGTGCTTGTGGCTGTACAAATTTGAAATATATATCCCCAATTGGCCACCTAGTGAAACTCGAAAGCCTTGCTCTGGATGGTGCTAATATTGATTGGGATCCAACAACTTTTGAATTTCCTCCTAATCTTCGGAGACTTTCGTTAAGGGAATGTCGCATGTTTGATGAACTTCCAACTTCCATCGGGCAGCTGAAGGGGCTGGAGGAAATGGACCTTTCAAACACTGGAATCAAGGAAATGCCACCATCAGTCCAGCATTTGAGTAGTTTGAAGAAGCTGAAGATGGAAGGCACTCACCTAGAAAAATTTCCTGAAGAGATCGTGAAGTTAGGGAAACTGGAAGAGATAGATTTCTCTGGCTGCACACATTTGGAATGGGAGGCTCACTGTGATATTTCAGGATTATCGTCTTTGGGGATTTTGAGATTATCGTCGTCCAATGTTGCTGCGCTGCCTGAGAGCATTCGCCATCTCTCTCGCCTCCAAACCCTTGACCTAAGTAAATGCAAGCAACTACAAGCACTACCAGAGTTGCCCTCCAGTTTACTCAGTCTCCGCTGGGGATCCAGAATCATGGAAATCCCCATACTGACAAATCTGAGAAATCTGACAAATCTGAAAGTGCTATGCTTGATTCATGATGAGCAGCCAGCAGTGGAGTCATCGAATCAGACCCCAGATATTTGGTGGATCACGGGATTAACAAGTCTAGAGACCTTGGAAGTGTCCCTTCGAAATGTCACCAATCTCCCTGGGAATTTGAGTGCCCTTACTCAGCTCCGAGAACTGACTTTATCCTACATGAAGGAGCTAGACCTCACACAACTTCCCTCGTCCTCAAGCCTATTGACTCTGCGTCTCAGGCACTGCAAGATTCAAGTGCCAAAATTTTCTGGTCTGCAATTATTGTCAGAACTAGAGCTAGAGGAGTGCGATTTAGCAGAGATTGATGGTCTCAAAGACATAACGCTCTTGGAAGTCCTGAAAGTTTTTGGATGCAACCGTATAACAAACCTTGATGGGCTCAAAGATTTACAACGTCTCAGGAAGGTGCAAGGTACCTTTTCTGCTCGACCCAGGCTTCCAAAATTATCCGATCATGTTGAATTGGACATGACCCCTCAGGATCCCTCTCTGTCGGTGGCTTAATAGTCTCTGTCCTGTACGAACTACTGCTGTACTTTCGGGTCTTCGACAGGACACCTTGATGGGGAGAGTATTAGCGATGCGTTTTTGGATCGGTTGGATAGACAAAAATCCCAGCGGAAGTCGAAGAATTGATGACTTTGGAGCTCAAACAATTTTCTTTATTTTATTTTATTTCAGCAATTTTATCGCTTGGTGGCGTTTTTGTAATTTCGTGGTTATTTTTAGATACCTAATAGGGCTAGGGTTACACCTGATATAAAAGGTGTTTTATGATGTTTTAGGAGACAATATTTTTGATATCAAATTTTGAAGATTGTTATTATGTTTCTGCGACTTTTCGCTTCTCTACGCGTTTACGCTGCGTCAGGTGATATCAGAGCCTATGGCGACCGGCGGAAGAGGCGGTGGTCTTCTTGACGATGATCAGAAGACTGGAGCCCCGATCCTTGGGGACGACGCGCTGCAACGTATGGAGCAGACGTTTGAAGGAACACCTAGATCAACAACTTGATCAAAGGCTGCGTCGCATTGAAGGACGATTTGACGACATAGCAGATCGGTTTGAAGCTCTCGGTGTTGATGCGAACCGGAATAGACAGCGTGACAGAAGGCCAGGTGCAGATATTGCTCGTGGTAACCCTGTCGATAGATTTGTTCCTGTCTGCAGACGGAATAACCCGCTATCTTTAGAGAGCTCAGAGGAGGAGGAAGATGAATCTGCTGAAGAAGCACTCACTGATTATGGCGGTAGGCAACACCATGGGAGATTCCGGAGGGGGTATGGCGGCGGGCGACGTTATGACGATCGAGAAAGTAACGACTTTAAATTAAAGGTCGATATTCCTTATTTTAATGGAGGCCTGGGAATAGAGGATTTTTTAGACTGGATTGCTGATATCGACAAGTTCTTCGATTATATGGAGACCCCTAGTGAAAAGCGTGTGCGATTAGTCGCGTGTAGATTAAAGGGGGGAGCATCTGCATGGTGGGAGAGAATGCAGAATCGCAGAGAGAGAGAGAGAAGGGCGAGATAAGGTGCGAACTTGGCATAGGATGAAGAGGTTGTTGAAGCAAGAATTCCTTCCACCTGATTATGAACAGATTATGTTCCAACAGTACCAACGCTGCCAGCAGGGGACTCAATCCATACATGAGTATACGGCGGAGTTTATGAGACTGGCGGAGCGTAATAATCTGTCAGAGACGGAGGGGCAGCAGGTAGCCAGATATCTCGATGGGTTAAAACCCTTCATTCAGGATAAAATCGGAGTACAAGTTCTGCGGAACCTGTCTGAGGCGAAGAACATGGCAATGAAAGCAGAGTTAATGCTGCAGGAAAGGGGTAGGAGGAACAATTATGGAAATTTTGGGGAAAGCAGTTCGGTGGGGAAGAATGTGTATAGCAATCGCTCTAACATGGAGCGACGTCCAGAAGACAAGGTGGTAGGGAAGCCCTCTGTGAGCGAAGCGAAGGACAAGGGGACGCAAGCACCAAGAACTGCGAATCCTAATCCGTATGTGAAACCGGCGATAAAGTGTTACCGGTGTAATCAGCCTGGGCATCGGTCTAATGAGTGTCCTCAGAGGAAAACAGTAAACATGGCAGCAAGAGAAGAGGAAGATGATGAGTATCGTTGTGAGCCTGACGGCGAGGAAGACGAATTTGACGAGGAGTTAGAGGGAGAGATAAATTGTGTAGTGCGCAGGATGATGTTAGCCCCGAAGCAACCTGATGATTCGCAGCGACATCAACTATTCCGAACCCGGTGTACCATTCTGGGTAAAATTTTCGCTGTTGTCATTGATAGCGGAAGCATGGAAAACATTATCGGGAAGAAGGCAGTCAAGAAGCTGGAAGTACAGGTGGAGAAACATCTTAATCAGTACACGTTATGATGGATTAAATCGGGCGTGGACAGCATTCAAGTGACGGAGCGATAAAAAATTCCATTCTCCATTGGTAAGTACCAGGATGAGTTGTATTGTGATATAGTAGACATGGATGTGTATCACGTGTTGTTTGGAAGGCCGTGGCAATATGATGTAGATGCGCAGCACTCGGGGAGAAGTAACCAGTATAGCCTGGTAAAAGATAGGGCGAAGTACACGTTGCTCCCGCTGAAGAAGAAGGATAAACATGCTGCTGAAAATAACTTCCTCACCCTTACGAGGAAGTTTGAGGCTGACGTTAAAGAGACCAGGCAGATTCACGCGCTAGTGGTGAAACAGACGGCGTTTGAGACAGAGGCTGTGGGGGAGCAACCCGACTTAGTCAAGCCGTTGTTGAAGGAGTTTCGTGAGTTGATGCCCAAAGAGGTTCCAAATGGATTACCACCTATGCGCGACATTCAGCACCATATTGATTTAGTTCCTGGTGCTAGTCTGCCTAATCTACCGCACTATAGGATGAGCCCAAAAGAGAGTGAGATTCTGAAAGAGAAGGTGGAGGAATTGCTGCGAAAGGGGCATATCCAAAACAGTATGAGTCCTTGTGCTGTGCCTGCGTTATTAACTCCTAAGAAAGACGGGAGTTGGTAGATGTGTGTCGACAGCCGAGCCATTAACAAGATAACCGTGGGATACAAATTTCCAATTCCAAGGTTGGATGATATGCTGGACAGGTTGCACGGTGCTAAGTTGTTCTCGAAGCTGGACTTGAAGAATGGATATCATCAGATTCGTATTCGACCCGGAGATGAGTGGAAGACGGCTTTCAAAACAAAGGAAGGGCTGTACGAGTGGTTGGTAATGCCATTCGGACTTTCTAACGCTCCGAGCACCTTCATGAGGCTTATGAATCAGGTTCTGAAACCTTTTATTGGCAAATTCGTTGTAGTTTATTTTGATGATATCCTGATTTATAGCAAGACTGAGGAGGATCACTTGATGCACTTGAGGGAGGTGTTAACAGCATTGCAGGCCAACAAATTGTACATAAATCTTATGAAGTGCAGTTTTCTAACTAACAAACTGCTTTTCTTGGGATTTATTATAACAGCTGAGGGAATAGAGGTGGATGAGGCGAAGGTGAAAGCAATTAGAAAGTGGGCTACACCTAAAACAGTTTAAGAAATTCGAAGCTTTCACGGGTTAGCTACTTTTTACAGGTGTTTTATAAAGAATTTCAGCACTATCGCAGCCCCAATTACGAAGAAGGGCAAATTTTTATGGGGAGAGGAAGCCGATAACAGTTTTGCTATTCTGAAAAAAAAAAAAAGTTGTGTACTGCACCTGTTCTTGCTTTACCTGATTTTGATAAACTGTTTGAGGTAGATTGTGATGCTAGTGGCGTGGGTATAGGAGCTGTTTTGTCTCAGGAGCGCAGGCCTATTTGCTATTTCAGTGAGAAACTGAGTGAAGCAAGACAGAAGTGGAGCACTTATGATAAAGAATTTTACTCCGTTGTACGGGCTTTGAAGATGTGGGAGCACTATTTGATCGGTAAAGAATTTGTGCTCTATTCTGATCACGAGGCATTGAAGTATTTGAATAGCCAGAAAAGGATCAGTAAGGATATGCATGCACGTTGGTGTCAATTCTTACAAAAATTCCCGTTCAGATTACAGCACAAATCAGGTGTGCATAATGTTGTAGCAGATGCATTGAGCAGGAGAGCTGGCTTGCTGATGACACTGCGTCAGGATATTTTGGGGTTCGAGCAGTTGAAAGACTGCTATGCAGGCGATGATGATTTTGGGCAGATTTGGGAGACGTGTGCTGCTGGCCAACCTGTGCAGGAGTTCTTTGCAATCAGTTTTGGCTTCCTCGAACATCATTACGAGAGAAGGTGATTCGTGATTTACATGATGGTGGATTAGCTGCACATCTGGGTCGTGACAAAACTGTAGCTGCAGTCGGGGAGCGATTTTATTGGCCCCAATTGCGTAGAGATCTCAGTAGGTATGTGCAGAAGTGTTATGTTTGCCAAACTGCTAAGGGATAGTCGAAAAATACGAGTCTGTATATGCCTCTGTCTGTCCTAGAAAATATATGGGAAGATCTATCTATGGATTTTGTGCTTGGTTTACCACGAGCCCAAAGAAGCATGGATTCTGTTTTTGTTGTGGCTGACAAATTTTCCAAGATAAGGCACTTTATGCCTTACAAAAAGACTTCTGATGTAGTAAGTGTGGCCAGATTATTCCTTAAGGAAGTGGTTCGTTTGTATGGCGTCCCTAAGTCCATCACTTCGGATAGGGATAGCAAATTTCTGGGGCATTTTTGGCGAACCTTATGGAAGTTGTTTGATTCATCTTTGAACTTCAGTAGCACAGCTCATCCGCAGACCGATGGACAAACTGAGGTGGTCAATAGAACTCTGGGTAATTTAATTTGAAGCATTTGTGGCGACAAACCGAAGCAGTGGGATATTGCTTTATCACAGGCAGAGTTTGCTTACAACAATGCAGTTCATCGTTCTATTAGTAAGTCACCTTTTTCTGTCGTTTATACAAAGACGCCTCAGCATACTCTGGATTTGATTCGGTTGCCCAAGCAAGCAGACAAAAGTGTTGCAGCGGATCATATGGCTAAGCAGATTATGGAGGTACACCAGGAAGTCAAACAAAAGTTGGAAGAGACTAATCAGAAATACAAGGCTGCAGCAAATAAACACAGACAAAAGCAGGTGTTTGCTGAAGGCGACCAAGTCATGATATTTCTTCAGAAAGAGCGATTTCCCATTGGTTCTTACAGCAAATTGAAACCAAAGAAGTATGGGCCTTATACTGCCAGCAGGAAGATTAACGATAATGCTTATGTTATAGACCTTCCTCAAAGCATGGCATTTCGAACACTTTTTATGTTGCCGATTTATCACCGTTTTATGAGTTCACGAAGCCGATGTATCCAGATTATAACTCTAACTTGAGGACGAGTTTTTCTCAAGTGGAGGAGAATGATGCGGAGAGTATTAGCGATGCGTTTTTGGATCGGTTGGATAGACAAAAATCCCAGCGGAAGTCGAAGAATTGATGACTTTGGAGCTCAAATAATTTTCTTTATTTTATTTTATTTCAACAATTTTATCGCTTGGTGGTGTTTTTGTAATTTCGTGGTTATTTTTAGATACCTAATAGGGCTAGGGTTACACCTGATATAAAAGGTGTTTTATGATATTTTAGGAGACAGAAAATATTTTTGATATCAAATTTTGAAGATTGTTATTACGTTTCTGCGACTTTTCGCTTCTCTACGCGTTTACGCTGCGTCACACCTCCTTTTAGTCTGAGAAACTGGAGAGCGACCTAAGGTACGAGCTCCAATTCTGCTTACAATCCTTTTTAGTCGAAACAAAGATTGGATGTTGTCGTTGCCACAAATTCCTTATGGTGTATCTGACATTGGATCTGTGCAGGGCCACAAAATACCCCAGGCAAATTCTTTGAGTCCGGCTATCGGTAGTGGCATCAACAATCTCACACCAAAACCATTGCCAAAGGTGACACCGACACTCGAATCGCTGCATATTTTGTTGGTGTTCTATTTGTACTGCTTTTATAACGGTGCGGTTCAACAAGACACCATTTACTGTTATTCGTAGGCTGTAGGATATGTCCAAAAGCCGTCTACTGCCACGCAGCTCTTCGATCCCGATCAGAAAGAGAAAACGAAGACGAAAAATAAGATCCGGCATCACGGGGGCCTGTGCTTTCGTTGGCCCTGCTGGCGACATCCATCCTCAACACCACCTTCAGCTTTACCATTCCAAGTCGTTGGGTTAGTGAATCTCCAGGAGTTGATGATAGGATGGTGATCCGAAATGGATATGACGGAGATTTAATGAGGAGAAATTACAAGAGAGCGCGCTCGTGACTGAAATTGAATGGGATGATTGCGACGTTGAGAGAGAGACAGAGAGAGAGAGCGAGAAAGGCATCTTTCAATTGATTGGTTGGCTGGAAAAGGAAACGTTTCGTTTGTGCTCTTCTCCCCCTATTATTTGATTTGCTTCCCTCCCATGTTTTGATAGAAATCCCGGTTCATGGTGATGGCTCAACTCGTCCAATCGGAAACAGTGCTTGACTACATATAAATTTATGAATAACAAGGAAGTTTGGTGAAGGCAGCATTGTGGTTAAGGCGTATCATCCAAAATTCTGTTCTCCGTAACTTCCTTTGGCATTACTTAAAAGGAAAAATTGACACAAATGATTTTGTAATTTAGGCTAAATATGTAATATGGTTCATGAACTTTTAACTTGTTCAATATGACTCATTACCTTAAGCCCAATGTGCATTGGGGTTTCTCAACTTTTAATCTATTTAATGTGACATCTAAACCATATGAAAATATTCAATATTATACAACTTGCATTAATAGAAAGACAACATTAAAAAGCTTATATAATTTAGGGAGTAAACTGAATATATACCAAAAGTCTAGAGATTACTTTAAACAAATTAAAAATTCAAATGCCACATTACACATTAGGTTAAAATCAATAGACCGATTGTGTCAATATTCCTGTTGGATAAATTTAGTGAACAATTGGGAACAAAGTCTCAACGAGAATATAATATTTCTCTAAGAACACTATAAGGAAATAATTGGAAACAAAAGTTGTACTTCTCTTGTTTGAAAAAAAAAGCAAAAATTGGAAGTAGAAGAAAAGAAGTGAGTATTGAACAAATTCGCTTAATATATATTATAGATATGAACACTAGCTTTCATGCACCCACCCATTGGTGGCCCAGCTGGTTTGCGCTCTGGTCCTTTCACGAGAGGTCCTGGGTTCGAACCTCGCTGGGTGCCAATGATTTAAGCGGAGGGTCGTGGCGGTGGGATGTTGCGCTAACCCTCCCGGAGGATTAGTCGAGGTGCGCGATCCATACGGACGCTGACCCGGACACCTTCGATACCAAAAAAAAAAAACACTAGCTTTCATGCTCTTCCAAACAAAACACGATTTCTCATGTATGAAAATAATTGTAATTTGGACACAACTCCTTATGTCCAAAACAGTTATTTCCAATACAACTCTTCACGTCCGAAAATTTCTATGTCTAAAAAATTGCAACCATTGGACATAATTAATTAATTAAAATTTCAAAATTAAAATTAACAAAATAACTGCAATTGAGAATGGTCACACTATTTCATTAGGAAATAATTATTAATTAGTGCCAATTATTAGCTAAGAGCCAAAATCGTACAATTATTTGTGTATGTGAATATAGTGAGGTCTAGCTCATTTGCCCATTTTTCTACTTGAAAAACTATAATAGCATTCTAATTAATAAAGTTTCTTACATTTTCCCTTCCATTCTTTGTGGGATGAGTAAATGCACTTTTTGTTTGTTTTGCAAATAAACTTCAACAATCCCTACTTAAAATTACAAACTAATTGATAAAAATTAAAATATATATTTAATAAAAAAAATTTAAAGATGCCTACTAGAAAGGTAGAAACCCTTGATTTTTACATTAATCAGATAAAATGTCCGATTATTCCACTTACGTTACACTGATGTTCCTAAAAGAATTGATACATAAAGATGCTATTAGAAACCAATTAGATATGTGGAAAAGTATGTAATTAAACATATAAATGTTGACTAATAACAAAATGCAAACTGATTCAAAAAAGATTTTAGAACATTAATGTTAGAATGATGATAAAAAAAGAGAGAGTGTACCTATTAACTCATACAGTGATTCTATAAAAGAGTTAAATTGGCTCTTCCAACTGCGATTTCTGTTATTTTAAGAAATAACATAATATCATTTGACCCTTCCCATGTCTACGATATTATATGTCCTTGCACTTGGCTCTGTCCTTTATATTATCATTTGAATAGATTCCTATGGGTATGTTTTTTAACCTGAGAGCAAGTTTGTCATTGCCTTTGTCCTTTGGGATATTAAAACTTAAAAAGTGATTTTCTAAAGAAGAGCACATCAGAAATGGTTATATCAGAATAAATTATCTAATAGATTAATTTTTCATTTTTCTTTTCCTGTTATGCTACCATGCACAAATTGTCAAATCGATTGTCATGTGACTAGATGTTACACTTTAATTTTCTTATTGTGTCCTTTATCCTTTTTTAAAATAGCAAGCTTTGGAGGATGAATTTTTTCTTACGTGTTAGGATTCTACAAACGCAACTAAATACTATTTTATTATGATTATTACATGAAAAGAAGAGGGCCAAATAGGGAATGATTAAAATGTCAGCCAAAATTTAGGTGTTAACAAATTTAATAACACATGAACCTTTAATTTCTATTCAATTCATTCCTTATTCATTCTCCATATTTGTTATTAAAACTCTTCCTTCTCAAGGATGAAAAAAAAAAGGAAAAATCACAAGAATAAATGAGACCATTCTTTGAGGCAATCTTAGAAATAGCCAGCCAAACATGCCCAAAAGCTTGAATGTGAGCGAATATTAAGGTTCCTCAAACTTTGAGAATTTCTTTTTACTAATGTCCAGAAAAATGATATCAAAAAGACAAGCGCATTCATCATGTGATATAATTTATGAAGAAAATCCGAAATTACGAGTTACCCCCGGTGGTTTGGCTGAAAATACCCATCGCTGTGTCCCTACTCCCTGTTATGCTCCTTTAGCTGCACATTAAGCGTGCTTGTAGTAATACTTTGCCTCGCGGAGAAAATTGTTGCTTTGCTAATGGGTGCTATAGTGATGTGAGCAATATAAAGGTATCAAAATGATTCAGAGGTGGAAGAAAAAAATGAATTATTACCGTAGCATCGTTGAAGTGTCGGAGAAAGCATGCATCAAACTTCTAAATTAACTCACCGGAGAAATTATCTACTTTCACAGATCCCACATTGAGCATGACTGTTTTGTGTTTTGACACATAAGTAAACAAACACTTTCTCAATATCCAAAAAATACCTCAACTTTAGCATACGTCTCAATTATACCCAAAACTTTTTTTTATCTCATAAAAAACCTCTAATTTTTACTTTTGTCTCAATTCTACCGGCCTAATATTAAAAAGAAAAAAACTCAACTTTAACATCTTCCTTAATTATTGACATGTATAAAAAAAAATATTGTGATATTAGATCGATTGCTCAAGACCTTTGGTCTCTACCTAGGCCAGCATCTAAAAATAAATTTCTCTCATATATCCAAAAATAAATTTCTCTCATAAAAAATAATCAACTTTTACTTTTATTCCAATTCTATCCCAATTCTACTACCATCAGCCTTCCATCCATAATCACCGTCTACGAAGCACCAACACTCCGTGGGGGTATAACTGTCGTGTCTAATACTCTTCGACATATTCTGACATGGGACAAACACGTGGTCAGTACTCTAGACATGCCAACAACACGTAAGTCTAGCATCCCAACGTGCGATTCGACACGCATGTGGTAAATTTTAAGTATTTTTAATTATAGGTCAAAAGATACATTTATTAAATATATAAACTTAAATTATATATCCAACTATCCTAAAGTTAATATACCCAGCCATAAAAAAATAATTGTGAATCTCTAAAAGAAGAAAAAGAAGAAATTTACCACTAATATTTTTAAATATATGTGTTAATTTATCATGTTAATATACAACGTGTCCCAATGCGTCGATATTCTCTATTTTTTTTTAGAAATGACGTGTCGGTATATTGTGTCGTGTTGTGTCATGTCGCGTCACGTGTCAATGTCAATGCTACTTAAATCACCGTTAGTTAATCTTACGTGACTCTAATTTTCTCGTCAAACTTACTAATGAATATTCGAATTTCAAAAACAGTTGGTTTCAAGGACAACAAGATTTGAAATCGTTCGTCCAAATAATCAAATCTTCATGTCTAGCCATTCTTTAGGTTATTGAGTACCGGGAAGAATTCAAAAGATGTCATCTTGAATAGCTCTATATTTCATGACAATGTATAAGGGAAATAGACAACATAAGAGAAGTTTGGGTTTTTTTTTATATTAGTTTTGCTGAGGTATAATTCATTAATGACATGAAAATATCACGTAAAATTAACTAATGGTGATTATGGAGTTTAGGACTATTTTAG
Source organism: Psidium guajava (assembly GCA_016432845.1). Classification (NCBI taxonomy): domain Eukaryota; kingdom Viridiplantae; phylum Streptophyta; class Magnoliopsida; order Myrtales; family Myrtaceae; genus Psidium; species Psidium guajava. The sequence continues at coordinate 29,896,815 of CM028229.1, read as the reverse complement.
TTTGAATTGACATTCGTATAATAAATTTATGGTTGATTGGACAACTTATTTCGTTTCTTTTTGGTCAGAAAAGAAACAAAATAAGCACGACATTCGTCCATAATCAGGCTCCCCATATATTTTTAATTGAACGATCGCGATAAATCACCACCTCTAATGAGCACCATTTATTTTACAATTCACTAACCATAACTCATATTTAGATACACGAAAATTGTGAAATATTAACAAAGTAAAGTTTTTGTCATAGATATTTTCGAAAAGGAAACTCAGATTAGTGGTTTTAAATAACATATTCATCATCGAACACCATTAAATATCGCAATACCACATGAAGACATAAAACAAGAAAAATATAAATATTTATTTTAAGTTTCAGGTGAAATCCGTCAAAATTGATTCTTCAATTTTGTAAACTTGATTGCATACTATAAAGGTTAAAACCTAGAACCATATTGATTCTCATCGGTCCGAATCTTCAATTTTCGATTTTACTCTAAAATTATGCTCACCTCTGCTACAGATGTGCTGGAGTCAAATGATGATAGCTATTGACTTGCACAAAACGCAAGTTACCCAGATTCGAATACAATGTATCAAATAAAGGCCCAATACCCAAAAAAACCCTAAACTTTAGGTCCAATCCCAATTTTACCCAAAACTTTTTTTTTTGTCTCATGAAAAACCCAGAACTTTCACCTTTGTCCCAAATTTACCACCGTTAACTTTTCATCCGAAATTGCCGTTAGCGATCCCACGTGGCATTTCCACGTCATTAGTAAAATCAACTTATCAAGCTGACATGGATAAATTCTGTGCAAAACGACGTCTTCTTAGATGAGTAATTAGGGTTTGGCTTTTAGTTCCTCTTTCTCTTCGTTTCATCTCATCTCTCCCTTCAATTTCTCTGGGTTTCTCCATGGCGCTCACTCCTCCATCTCTCGCGCTTGGTGTCCTTCGTCTTTTGCGCTCCTGTGCTCAAAATGCTTAGAGGCCTCCATCTCTGTGCGCACGAGACGCTCGGACATCTCACGCTCGGAGTTCGTCATCTCTTGTGCTCGTAGGCACTAGACGCGCGCACGAGACGCTCGGACATCTCGTGCTCAGAATCCGTCATCTCTTGCGCTCGTAGGCACGAGACGTGCGGACGTCTCGGGCTTGAAGGTTAGGTATTCCGTTATCCTTCTATTTAACATTTTGTAGATGGGTAGTCTTCAACCTCACGCTTAAATATTTCTCTGTTGTTAACGGAAAATTTTGAAATTTGTTGGTCAGAGACTTCAAAGTCTGTGAAAACTACCAAGTTTATTTCACGAAATCCTTGGAATTTGTGGATTCATTGGTTGTAATTAACTGAGATTAATGTTGACACCTGATTTTTAATCACCACTTTCTTTTAAAAATTTAGTAGAAAATCCATAAAAATTCATAAAATTAAAAAATCAACTTTGGTGACCTTGGCCAAGCCTCAGGAACTAATTTTTACCAAAAAATAAATTTTCATTTTTTTAGTATTTTTTTAGAACTTTTATTTTTTTCATAAAAAATCAAGAAAAAATGAGAAAATTGCAAAATCAACTTTGGAAGCCTTGGCCAAGCCTAGGCAACCATTTTTGAATGAAAAATAATTTTTCATATTTTTCAATATTTTTCAAAAAAAAATACAAAAATATTTGAAAATTCTGGAAAAATAACATTTGAAGCAAAAAAATGCACAAAAATAGTCAATATTTTTTAAATCTATTTTCATATTGGCCATCGCAAATTCATAAAAATTCAATTCGGTTCACGTGTTCCTTCACAAGCATAATCTCGAATCGGGCCTAAAAAATTCAATTTGAGTCAATTTATTTTTACTTTTCACTTTTTATGAGTTGTGACATTGTCTTCTAATATTTAATTTTCATCTTGACCCGATTTTATTCGAAATGACTCAATCTTGTAAAAAGGCCTTAGTTGAATTTTGGATTTTAGCCCCCAAGTTAACAGAAAAAATGAAATTAAACTTTTTCTAGGAGTACCCATGAGGTAAATTTCGACCAAAGCATAGGGGAGGTGTGCTGAAAATTGTGTGAAAATTTGGACTTAAAGAAATATTTCTTTAGAGACTGAATTGCAAATACTTAAAATATCGGGGATTAGAGTACAAATACCTGGTACTTAAGGGACTATTTTGTAAATAATAAAAAGAAGAGTTGGTGGAGAAATTAGAATAAAGAAGGGAAGATGGAGAAGAGGAGATGAAGAAAATAAGTTGATAATAGAGAAGGGGGATTTTTTTTTTAGAGAAAAATTTTGGATGTTTGAGAGAATTTTGGGAGATTGAAGAAAAATTTGAGAGAAAGAAAATACCAAAAAGAGAGAGAGAATTTTGAAGATGATGGGAGTTTAAAGCTAGGGAGTTATCATCACCAATTCCTTCATCGATCAACATAAATCAAGAGTTCATCCCCGTCGTTCAAGCCGTAATCTTAATCCAAAAGGTAATACGAGGTCCGAGTTCGGCCATCAAATCCGTCAAATCAGGTAACGATCCTAGCCATTACAATTTTCAAGAATTTCGCTACCCAAATGGATTGATTTAAATCTCGATTATATCATGACGTGCTCATATGTCTCCATATCCGCATGTCACATTCGTAATATAATTTTCTGCAATTTAATTCTCGTACCATCAAACTCTAGAATGGAAAAGCCGACCCACCCACTAGTTGTGATGAAACGTGCTTCAATTATCTTAATGTTTCAGTTACATTAACGCAAGCGGAAGATTTATATAACATTAAAATATTACTCTCATTAAACTTCAAATAGTTCGAGTTCATACATTAGCCATATATGACAATAAGCACACAACGCGTGCAAGGATAATAATATCCTTCCAGTTAGGATACCCAATACAAATCTTATATGACCAATACACAATACAAATACTCTATGGCGTCCTTCTGCCAAGTAATAATTTAGCATCCCATAGAAGTAATCGAGGGTACGACCACGTCTAATTATCTGAAAAAATGTTGACAACAAGAATGAGCCAGAGCCCAGCAAATAAAACATCTAAATATTACAAAATATCATTCAATTATCACCAGACATCAATTTATTCAAAACATACCTTTTTAGCATAATTAATATTTAGCTTCGTATTTTCTCGATTTATCCCAAAAAGTTTTTATTTATTTATTGACTAAACTTATAACATCACCATGGGAATGAAATACACACAGATGAAAATGCCATGCATTCATAAATATGCAGTTATGTATTTATCTCATCTTTAATTCATATTTCTGCTCACAATTTAGCAGAATTCCTTGCCAAGGCCCACGAATTCCTCCTCGACATTCGCGCATGGCACTACCAAGATTTCCACACTTGGGCATCTCCACTCCGGAGGCTTCCCTGATCACACAATAGGGGCTTCCCAAACACCTGGGGCTCCATCGGTACGCTGTCCGATAGGAATTTTCTTTTCAACTTTTTCCTCCATGATCAATGCACACATGTTTTTAAATGATATGCCATATGATCATGCCATGTATAACTCACTCAATTTTCATTATTCGGCATTCACAGTAACATTTTCTCATAACACAATTTATTTCATCTCATCACTGAAATCTAGGTAGATTTAGGCTCGGTTAATCACAGTGATTAACATATTAATTAAAATCATAAAATTCCTAAAATTTACAGAACAGTAGTTCACTCAGTGGGGATCAACTTTCGTTTCAAGCTCCTAAGCATTAGACTCACAGATCAAAGGGTTTTACTTAATTTTCGTGAATTACCCCTCTAGAGACAAACTCACGCACTGAACGAATATTGAACGTTTACCCAAGTAAATCAATTCTAAAAATTACCAAATTTTAATATGTTATATTCAAGACCCAGATCTAAACCTTTCATGACCAGACCCTAAGCTATATATTTTTATCTTTTTCACTAAAACTCGTAGAAATAGCACTAAATTCCAGACCCAGAAGCAGAACCCTGTCAGTTCGAAATATGATCTTAATGCTAATTTAGATTATCCCAAATCTTCCCAATTTAATATATGTTATAGATTAATATGTTAGGTCCAACTCTCATGTTTTGTTCTGGAGTTGTTCATGTCCACGAGAAGAGATGCGAAAATATTAAGTTTAAAAGGTTAGATCAGCCACAGATTAGGACATCCAGACCCACGAAAGTGAAAAATGAAAAAGGTATTCCAAAAATTATATATTTAATATATGTCATACCTTAGGTTGTTATGAGAAACTTTCATGTTTTCACTTCAGTCTTTTGAGGTCTACAAGGAGTGGTATGAAAATAAGAAAGACGACAGCTAAGATTAATTACAGATCAGTACAGATCAGACCCATGTTCAAGTTAGGCCTTTAAGCCGATCAAACGAACTTCAAAAATTCCCAAAAAATTATATGACATTAGGATGTTAGAAACATTTTTTATGTTTTGATCTCAAATATTTAAAGTCTACACAGATCAGTACGAAAATAGCAAGACAGGAGGGTAAAAATTATCTCTTTTCAAGGCAGCTTGTTAAATCCACCAATTTAATCACTTTCTATCCACATGAGTACAAAATCTACAATTCTTACAATCATTTACATTTCATGCTCCAAATAAAGGATACCTAGCAAATTTTGAATCATAAAAATGTAATAAAAAGATGTTAAACTTGCCTCAAATGCTAAAAATACTCCAACCCTTGAGTAATTCACCCTTGATCTTCCTTCCTCTTCTTTCAAAGAAAATTTGTGATTTGTAAAGTCTCTCTCCTTTGTGTTTGAAATGCAGAATGAACAGGTGAGGGAGAGTGATCGTGCAAGAGAGAAGAGAAAGGGGGAGGAATTGGTGTTTATCCAAAAGAGAAAGAAAGGAATAAAAAAAGAGTATTTTATTTGTGCAAATATTTCATTGGCTCTTTTAGTTGGTGGAATGATAGTTATGTTGGAGGATTAATCATGATGTTGGCTAGAATTTTCGTGGCTCAATCCCTCCCTAGTTGGCCGGCCATGATTTTGGGGGTGAAAGGTCCATTTTGCCCCCACAAGCTTAATTATGTACAATACGACCATTAACCTTATTTTAGACTATAGTTTTCTCTATAATTTCATTAGTAACTCAGTTAACATAATATTAGTAACTTTATTATTAAATATTTAGTCATGTGACATATTCATATTATGCGAATTCTCAATAGTTCAAGTACTATATAAATTACCTCTAATTGTACCATAATCACACTTGGCTAAATAATTAACACATTTTGTTTCATCATTTCTCATCCGAGAAATTACTCTCACATTACCGACCGTAAAAAAAGTTATTTAACATAAGTAAATTTCTAATTCAAATAAATTGACTCTAATATAACCACCACCCTTAATTAATTAAGCGAGAAAAACTGGGATGTCACACTAGTGGTCTTTTATTATGCAATTTAAATTCATGCAATTTAATTCATGTACCATTAAATCCCAAAGGAAAGAGCCAAGCCAATGCTAGGCCGCCCATTGGAGGTTTTACTTACTGTTATTTAAATTCCTGCAATTTAAATACTTGCACCATTAAATCCCAAAGGGAAGAGCCAAGCCAATGCTAGGCCGCCCATTGGAGGTTTTACTTACCGTTATTTAAATTCCTGCAATTTAAATACCTACACCATTAAATCCCAAAGGGAAGAGCCAAGCCAATGCTAGGCCGCCCATTGGAGGTTTTACTTACCGTTATTTAAATTCCTGCAATTTAAATACCTGCACCATTAAATCCCAAAGGGAAGAGCCAAGCCAATGTTAGACCGCCCATTGGAGGTTTTACTTACCGTTATTTAGATTCCTGCACCATTAAACCCCAAAGGGGAGAGCCAAGCCAAGAATGGGTCATCCATTGGTGGTCTTTATTTATTGTTATTTACTTCCTGTAATTTAATTTTTTAATCATTAAACCTTAAGACGAGTAAGTTGCAGCACTGCACAGAAGTCGTTAATTCACTCCCTCTTTCGGCTTCAGGGAAATATTTAATATTTTGAAAATGCCAAAAAAAATGTGTCACTCATGTACATTTCATTTAAAAAAGTGAAAACACAAAAAAAAAGGAAAAGAACACCCCACTAGAATCTTAGGAATAAACCAAGCTTGAGTTGCCAAATTAGGATATCCATGAAATTAAGGTGCCGAAAGGGCATTAGTTTTAATTAACTAGGGTAACCAAGTCCCCGAACTCATAATCTCTAGTTCGTAGGAGTAATTTAGTTCTCCCGCTAATTTACTTAGGTTTCTAATCAACCAACCAAAAATAATTAGTGGCGACTCCAAATTTTAAAGCCATTTGAACAAAAAACAAAAAAAAAACCAAAGTTGCAATTCGGTAGGACTTGGGAGGGTCCGTATTAGGTTAATCCATCTAGTTAGCCTAATAATCCATTCACCCGAAAAAAAAATATTTTTCGGGTCGCGACAATTAATTCTTGAAAACTACCTGTTTGATTCTTGAAAACTACCGGTACATATGAAAAGTGTACAAGGTTGATTGTTAATGTTATGATATGAGATTAATTCTTGTTGAATGTATTTGACTTAATTCTTGTTTGGTGTTGTCCTAAAGAAGACAACTAATTATGCTGTAAGCATTAAGGCTTTATGGTGGAGGTGGATATCAAAATTCATGCTGACACTTGAGGTTAATTGTCCATATCTTGGAAAGTATATCTGTTGTCGGTAAAGAGTGGTGATTGCTTTTATTTTCAAAGGCAACTTAAAGCTTTTCTATTACTTTTTTGTGCTTTTGATTGACTTTTCTACAGAAAGATGAACCATAAGAAGAAGATTCATTAATATATGGTCTTTTTCTAGTGTGACTCTGTGAGCTCTAATCCTTATTGGTCTCAGTACAATTGGATTTGTCCCTTATATAAAGAGCATTAATGAAGCCTTTTAGTTACTCATATCAAACTGATTGAACTTCATGAGATGTGAATAAGATCGTTATGGTATTTTTAGTACATCATGAATTTGTTGTAAAGATAACTATGAGTTGAAGATTATTTTTCATAAGCAATTCATACCTTGCAAAACATGTTGAGCTAAGAATACCTTTTCTTATGTATTCAAATGGCAAATTTGAAGTTAATAAGTTGAATATTGTCGTGGATGCTTTATTATAACATTGGTATTAGGATCTCCATATGGGCTTGTAATGAGGCAATACGTGTGCTCACCTTTTAGTTTTCATGAATTCTTTTTGATTTATTTTTACCATTGCAGGGCGACCGTCGTTTTACTTATAGTTTGCATGTTGAAAATTGAAGTATTACTAGGTTGAATCAAAAGCAATGGTGAGTTTTTATTCAATTCTTAACCCTATGTTCATCATTGTGTTTTCAACTTTCATTTTAACACACTGTTTTTAACAGAATGAAAGAGACGGTGATGATAGTTCATCAGAATGGAGGAGTGATAGTTCTTCTGATGAAGAACTAAGAATATCATATGAAGACTCGGGTTTTGATATCGAACCTCTAAGTGGCCCTGATGATGATAATTTTGAAGAAACCATTGTCATGACAAGGCGAATGGTTAATAGGTATGATCCTATGTGTGACCATGATGAGAATATGTTAAATCTAGGCATGAGATTTGAATCTCGTGAACAGTTCAAGAATGCTGTGAAAAAATATGCAATGGTTAACGGATTCGATATTTCTTGGCAAAAGAGTGAAGAGAAACGAATGATAGCAAAGTGTGTAGAAGGAAGTAGTTGGAGATTGTACGGTGGTTGGGTTCAGAATGAGAAAACTTTTGTCTTTGTTGGTTGTTAAGTAACACTAATGCAATCATTGACGACACTTGTTTGCATTTTATTTGCTAATTTGGTTACAGGGACTAATGAATGCAGTTTCATGGCTATCTCCACAAGCAGAACATCGAAATTGTGCAAGGCACATATATGCCAATTGGAAAAAATTGCACAAAGGGGATGCTCTTAAACATCTCTTTTGGAGGGCTGTAAGGTGTACATTTCAAGCTGAATTTGACGTCGCAATGGCAGATTTGAAGATGGAGTGCCCTAAAGGTTACGAAGACTTCATGAGGCAAGGCCCTGAGCACTTTTGTAGGGCTTTCATCAAGATAGGAACCAAGTGTGATGCAGTTGATAATAATTTAAGTGAGACATTCAATGGATACATTTGCATACCAAGAGAAAAACCCATAATTGAGATGCTTGAAGAAATAAGAACGATGTTGATGGAGAGGATGGCAGAGAGAAGTCAGTTAATGGTTGGTCAAACGGATCCTATTTGCCCAAGGATTAGAATGAAGTTGGAGAAGACTAAACTAGAGTCCAGGCATTGTAATGCTAGAGCAGCAATGGGGAGTAAATTTCAAGTTCAAGTGTATGATGATAACTTTGTGGTTGACTTGGATGGAAAAACTTGTGCTTGTAGAGAATGGGATATCTCTGGAATACCATGTAAACATGCAATATGTTGTATTACTTTCATGAAGTTAGATATCGATGATTATGTTGATGATTGCTTCAAGAAAGATGCTTATCAAAGATGCTACCAATATCCTTTCCCAGCCATGAATGGAAAAAGAATGTGGCCTCAAGTCAGCGGTGAGCCAATCAAACATCCACCTTACAGAAGAAAAAGGGGGAGAGAGAAGAAAAACAGAATCAAGGATAAGGATGAACGAAATAGCAATGGTAAGAAATTGCTAAAAGTTGGAGTCCAAATGCAATGTACAAACTGCCTTCAGTATGGGCATAATAAGAGGACATGCAAGAATCCTACAACATCAAGGCCACCCAAAGTAAGTCTTATTCGAAGGTTTGTGTAATTTTTAATAATGATTGGTAACATTAGTATTTCTTCTATTTTTTTCATATGTAGGCAAAAAGAGGAAGACCAAAGAAGGCTATTGGAGTTCAGACCAATGCACAGGCTAATGTACAATCTAATAGGGACTCCACTATCATTAGGAAGGAGATGGCACAAGTTAGTGCTTTTTTATACATATATTATTTTCACAATAAGTGTATATTGTGATTAACGTATTTTAATGCTCATTTTATATCTTTAGGCACGTCGAGGTTATGGACTTTTCATTTCTGAAGCCTCTGGAAATTCATATTTAAGGGTAATCTCTTTGTCTATTTATATGTATGTTGAGAAAAACTATAAGGTTACGTGTTATTCACATTGGAAATTTATACTTTTCTTTTCACTTTAGATGCCTGGCATTGATAAAGTTATGCACATTGGAGGTCCATCAATAGCAAGAGATGTTCAAGTTTCAATAATTAGTATCTTAGAACCTCCACCCACTCAAGAATTTGGAATCGGTGGATTGTGAAGTTGTGGATCGGAAACTCCTATCTGAAAAGGGCAATTTTTGTGCATGTTGAGTTGTAGATTGAAGAGGTCAATTTTTGTGGTGTTTGTATGTGCATTTAGTCATGTATCATCTATTTGGAGATTTGGCAATGTAGTTTTTATTTGGGATGTTTTCATAATGTACCGTATTCAGTAATAAGTGCAGGCACTCATATTATCTGGAAGTCAAATTCAACCGGTATTAATTACACATGCCGAACTTAGTAGGTTGCCCAACTTAAGGTTCCATGAATTAGAGGATGGAACCTTTGCTGGAGACTTTGGGGATTAATTTTCGAAATTAAAATGGATCTCTTGGCATCCTCCTAGGCCACTAGATCTTGAGGTAACCAATCTATCTATAAAGAATTTGGTTGTCTTTGAGATCCTTTCAGGCAGCATCACAGATGACTGGTGTGGATGGAACCTAATCACGGTATGATATGCATTTACTTTGATTTTGATTGGCATATAGTTTAATATTTACCATTTTCTTCTCTTGATGGTCAATTGTTTTTCGTAGATGGCAAAAAATTTGAAAGTTCTAAATGTCCGAGGTTGTGATGGCATAACTAGAACACTGGACTTCTTTGGATGCTTGAGTCTAAAGAGGCTGAGTTTCTATATTTGCTTTAACTTGGTTGAGATCGACCACTCCATTGGGAAACTAAAGCGCCTGATTTACTTGAATCTTAAAGAGTGCATCTCTCTCAAGGATTTGCCCAAAGAAGTTGGAAGGCTTACGAATCTGCAGCACTTTGCTTCCAGTGGATGTTTTCATAAACTCCCAGATTCATTTGGAAAATTGACATCACTGAAGGAGTTGGACCTGTCTAACATACAAATTGAATGCCTTCCTCATTCTATTGGTGATAAGAAGTTTCTGTCTGTCCTTAATCTAAGGTACACACAAATTATGAAACTTCCGGAGACTATTGGGGAGCTTGTGAGATTTGAGTCTCTTTCTCTCTTTGGGTGCGTAAAGTTGGAAAGGCTCCCGGGTTGAATTGGGAAGCTAGAGTCTTTGCAGGAGTTGAATATATCCATTACTCAATTTGTTGAGTTGCCAGATTTGATTGGACATCTGAAGAACTTGAAAGTGATATTTATGGAACATATCGCAATAAGGAAATTGCCTAGTACTATTGGAATGCTAAAGAATCTGGAAGAGCTACATGCTAGTGGCTGTAAAGAATTAAGTGGTGAAATTCCAAGTGAAATTGGCGCATTGTCCTCTTTGAAAGTCCTCAAACTATCAGATGCCCATATTTCTGGAGTGCCGACGACAATCAATCATATTCCCCACCTTGAATGACTGGACTTGACAGGTTGTAATGAGGTTCAAGAATTGCCAGAGCTTCCTAAAAGTTTGATCTATCTGCATTTTCAATCATCGGTGTTGCGGACAGTTCCGGATCTCTCAAACTTGACTAATCTTGTTGTTTTGTTCTTATCTGATGGCTCTGAAGATGTGCTTCAGGCTTCATCAGAACTCTTGCCAAGTTCTAACTTAGGGTGGATTAGGAGGTTATCCAAATTGAAGAAGTTGGAATTGTCCCTTTCTAATATCCCTGCACCACCGACTGAGTTTGGTTCTCTTCCTCGTCTAAACGAGCTTATTTTATCTGGACTAGACCTGCAATCCATCACACAGCTTCCACCTTCCTTATCGGAGCTGCGACTTGTTAATTTCAACTCAACAATATCTTGGTCAATCTTTTCTAACTTGAAAAACTTGTCAAAGTTACAACTTTCTCAATCTCAGCTTCAAGAAATTGAACTCGGTGGACTCGAACAACTGATAGCATTGACAGTGAGTAATTGTGAACTCCTTGAGAGGTTATTCATCCCGGGAAGCTTAAAGAAGCTTAAAGAGTTCTGGGTATTAGACTGTCCGAAGCTAGTCGAGATTGAAGGTCTGGAGGCCCTGGAGTCCTTGGAAGAAATGCACGTACAGTATTGTAATTCCATTGGAAGGTTATACGAGCTATCAAACTCGAAGTTGCTGAAGCTTTTGAATATATCAGACTGCTATGAGCTCCGTGCTGTTGAGGGCCTCAACAGGTTAGAATCTTTGAACGCATTACTTGTTCTTGAGTGCAGCTCATTGGAGAAACTAATTATTCCATCAAGCTTAGAGAAGCTAAAACAGTTGGAGGTGTCAGGATGCCCGAAGCTGATTGAGATTCCTGGTCTTGGTGCATTGGAATCATTGGAAACTTGAGCCATCGAAAAGTGTCGATCCATTAGCCATCTATGCGATTTATCAAACTTACAGATGCTGAAGTCTTTGTTAATTGACGGATGCCATGAGCTACAAGCTATCGATGGAATTGAGGAGTTAGCATCGATGAGTCAGTTCAATGTCTTCAATTATCGGAAACTGGAATCTCTGATGGATGTGTTAAACATGAAGATACCCGACGAATGCTTGATAACAATTCAGAATTGTCGGAAATTACACAGGCGCAGTTATCCTAATGTTGAGGCCCTTCTATACAGGGATTATAAAGACATGATTATTGTGACAACAAACTCTCTGGCGGGGTCACTCCCTTTAGAGACATCGGATGAAGTACGCACATGCACATTCTTCTTCCTAATTTCTCCCCAAGCAATCCAACTCCTCTATAATAGCGTGTAGTCTTGTCCTGATGACTATAAGGTCTGACTTGTTTATTTAGCTTGTAGGGAGAGGTTGAAACGGATGATGAATGATCATAGCTTCTCGACAGCTTGATACTGAGCTTTGTTCATCTCCAAGTTCTCGGGATGAAGAGACTCCTGTTGTTAGCGACATTGAAGAAGGGACCCAAATAGAACACCATTGAACGATCGTGAATATGGAAATGGATGACTACGGATTTGAATAAGAAATACTATCTAAGGCATGGCATTGAATAAACTTAGAATAGATGGAAAAGTTGATTCGGAAGGGGCTTCGTGCTCTCTCTCTCATCGGAACTCAGTCCACCATCCCAAGAACCGCATTAAGATGGTTGATACGGTCACCGATCCAATTGCAATTCATATGGCTATGTAAAATACAAAATTTCCATTTCTAGCAAGAAAATTTGCTCTCCTCTCTCCAGTTGTTTTCGTCGTAAAATCTCAATTTCTGTTTATCTCAATTGGAGATGATTGGCATCGAGGTCATCATTGGGCCAATCAACAACTGTCACAACTACCCTAAACTAGGCCGCCTCCAAGTTCAAAATATGCAATTCAAATGCTCATGGCCATGTTCACCCGAGCCTCCGAAACGACACCATTTTCGTGTCAAAAGTATACAAATTTATGTATGTGCCAAAAGATTATCCAACAGACGTACTTTGTTATGTTTGGCCTTTACAATAATTTGAGGACCCTACGAATTCATCACATTAATTGCTCCGAGAAATACGACGAACATCGACAAAGAAGCAACACTTTGGGAAGCGCAAAACAATGTCCAATGAGTTCATAAGATCCAAAAAAATTTGAGGGCAGGGAAATTCATACGGATCACAGCCAATTCAATCATCATATCAAACCCGTCATGACAAAAAAGTGATTCTCTGAACTATAATCTGCTTTTGATAAGTTGATGAGATTTTGCATGCTAACTCTTAACATTTACACCATTCCTTATTTTTGGCATGATCGAACTGGGAAGTTTCGTACTTACATGATAGAATAAGGAAGAATAAAAAGGAAATTAAGAGAGCCTCTATTCATGTCATTATCCAATAGAGATATCAAATGGGTGGATCAGGTTGGGTTTGGATCAAGTCGAATATGATTCGACTCGTATTGATCCATTTAACCCGTTTTGATCCATTTTCATATAATACAAATTTCATGATCCATACCCAATCTAACCTGTTTAATTTAAATACTTATATCTTTATCCAAATCATGAAATATGTGCTTCATAAAATTTATATATATAACTATTTCCCTAACTGTCCACCACTGCGATCTTGGCCCGCCCGTCGCTGTCGCCACCGTAGCCTGCCCATCGTTGCCCCTCGCCTGCCGCTGCCACACACTGCTACCCACAAGCCTGCCCGTTGACGCCTACCCGACCGCTTGCTTTCCTCCTCTCTTTGGCCGCTTCAATATAATGTATTGCTAGAATGGAAATCGCTACTACTCTTTGGTAACTTCAGCAAAAGAATTTCGTGACAAGAAACCGTATCAGTCAATACAAACCGAAAATGGAAATATTCAAATCACAAGCTATGTTCACTCGTGCCCACTCATCTCTAAACATGAATCCAGACTTTCTCAAAACCGAAGATTCTATATGCATATGCATGTACAACATAGATGCCACTGACAAGAAAGTTTCAAGTAAGTATCAGGATGTGATACATGCTCGTCATTGATGATAGAAAAAGCACAAGTCCTGCTCTCTCCATATCATAGAGCTTTTATAATTTGAGTATATTTATTGATAGTTTGGGCTTGGGTCCATGTATAATTACTGCTATATATGTTCTTTTTCACTTGTAAATGAGTGGTCGCATGCCTCCGACGGAGGCCAAGAACCGCTACACATGCCCCCATGCTTCACAACAAGGTTGGCATGCGGCAATCACTGGTGGACGTATGGTTTATGCCTTTTTTTTTATCACTTTTGTTTGGTCTCATTCATACGAGCATTTTGAGTGGTAGACCATCACTAGAGGCTATTGGACGGCAGTGCATGTGTCGACAACGGGTGCGCATGTGGGATTCATGCGCCTGACACATGAACCATCGCGTTCGTCGACGCATGTCAATCGTCGGGCTAACGTCATCGGCCAGCAATTCTGGTTGACTTGGGACTTGACCCAATTGAGTGCAGACCGAACCAAACCTGGCATTAACTGTTGACCTATTAATAGGGTTGACCCAACTTGATTTGGCTAGGTTCTGCACATGCCCCGCACGTGATGGGCTTTTAGGCAGCGCGTGAGGGCGCATCCGAGCTCCAATCAAAGCGTGGTCGATAGCGTTGAGTTCATATGTTCTTACTCTACATTGTGGTATCTTCATATTACATGTTTGAGGTTTTTATGGATGGAAAATGTATATGGAACCCTATGTAAGTGTATTTTCAATGGTATTTTGGGCATTTTTTCTTATATTTTCATAAGGTTTCAAAAATAAAAATGCGAGCTCACATATTCATGATCACATACAAAATGTATAGAGCTAGCAAATTCATTGATATGCATCAATGGGTGGAGCAATGTAATTGGCATCACATGTAATTTTAGGGACAGATCACCCCGTCATCAAGTCTAAAATTACATGTATTTAATATATGTGAGATATAAGGTTTATATCCCTAGTATAAGAGATTTTCAAAGATTCAATTAGATAGTGAACGTCAAAGTGGCACACTTAATTGGATTTGAGGACTACTGATCTCATATTACGGTGGGATATTTCATGTTTTAATGTATTATCATACTCCTGGTGGGGGTGATTGTGTATTGGTAAGGATGCATGTAGAACATGTGCTTGAGAATTATCTTATTCGAGTGGTTCATACCCCTAAAGGTGGTGAGTTCACGAAAGTTGAAATATATTCTCATGGCCATTGTCATATTGAAAGTATACAACAACATATCATATATTCTGCCTAAAGGTGATTACATGATGATGCAAGTAACTCTTAAGATGTGTATTTATTCGATCTCAAGTTACACATTACATGTACAACATATGGTTAAAGAGTGACTAATTCCTAGTGGTTAATGCACCTAAATATGGTGATTCACATATATTGGAATATATTCTCATGGTCATTATTATAGGAAGATTCTACAGCTGCATTTTATATATTTTGCCCAAAGGTGATTACATGATGATACATATAACGCACAAGATGTGTACTTATACAGTTTCAAGTTATGTAGGGCAAAAATGGAATAACGGAAAACAAATGAGGGTGGGATGGGAAATTGACATATTTTCATTAAACCAGGAAATAGCATTCCGAAAATGCTACTTTTCAATGTACCTCCAACACCCCCCCGAAAAAAGGCCTCTAAAGAGGGCCTGTTTGGTTCAACATTTGGTTAAGGGATTTTGAAAAAATGCAAATGCCTTTGAGCTAAAGGGGTTTAATAAAATGTAAATATTGTTTGGTAAATTGTAATTAAAAAGTGCATTTGAATACAACTTTGACTAAATGCTGTTTGGTAAAAAGTATCCTTTATAAATGATTCGATTTTTAATTATATTTGATTATTTCGAATAATTATTTTGAAAAAATATTTTTTTTATTTTTAATTAATTAATTTGATTATATTATATTTTTTAGGGTTAATACCACCAAAAACCCCAAACTGGTACACCAGTGACAAATTTATCCCAAACCATTTTTTTGATCACGAAAAACCCCAAACTGGTACACGTGTGACAAATTTACCCCAAACTGGTACACGTGTGACAAATTTACCCCAAACTATTTTTTTGACCACAAAAAATCTCAAACCGGTACACCTATGACAAATTTACCCCAAACTATTTTTTTGACCATAAAAAACCCCAAATTGGTACATTTGTGACAAATTTACCCTAAAATAATTTTTTTTACCACGAAAAACCCTAAACTATTACACTTATGACAAATTTACCCTTTATTAAATTGGTTCAGTACCCTGAAAAATCCTAAATTGATAAACATATGGTAAACATAGGGTAAAAATCATAAACCGGTATACCCATGAAGTGTCACACGCTATCCAACTAAGCAATTTAATGTTAAATTTAACGAAAATTAACGGAAGGTAAATTTATCGCAAATATATCAATTTAGGATAAATTTGTCACAAATGTACCAGTTTGGGGTTTTTTGAGGTCAAAAGAATAGTTTGGGTAAAATTGTCACATGTGTATCAATTTGAGGTTTTTCATGGTCAAAAAAATAGTTAGAGGTAAATTTGTCACGAGCGTACCAGTTTGGGGTTTTTCATAATATTAACCCTATTTTTATTATTTCTTTTATTTTTTCAAAAAAATTATTTTTTATTTTATTTTTTAAAAAATTAATTTCTTTAATTATTTTATTTTTTATTATTTATATTATTTAGAAAAAAAATATTTTTTTTATTTTTCATTATCTTATTTTTAAATTACTTTATTTAGTTATTTTTTATTTTAAATTACTTTATTTTATTATTTCAATATTTTTTAATTTTTTAATTTTTGAAAAAATTATTATTTATTTTTTTAATTACTTTCTTCAAAGAAATAAGAAATAAGAAAATAAAAAATAAAAAATTGTAGTTGCATTTCGAAAATGCAACTTCCTAAAGTATCCCAAATTACATTGGGGATGCAATTGTATTTGTCTAAAGTCTTTCAAAAATTGAACCAAACACTATTTGCATTTGGCCAAACCCTTTTAGGGATCCAAAGCTCCTTGCAAATGCTGAATCAAACAGAGCCAGAGTATTTGAGATGCAATTGCATCTCTCCAAAGTGAGTCAAAAAAGTAGTCAAACGTTATTTGTATTTGGCTAAGAGACTTTAGAGCCCCAAAACTCATTTTAAATGCTGACCAAACGTGGCCTAAGTCATTGATGCCGACTTGTTTTCGTAATTTTACATTGGGGTGGGAAATCTTTTCGAAAACTACTTTAAGACTTTGAATAAGTTTACGTAGAAGATCAACCAACAAGTTTGGATGGCAAGTTACGAAATTCACAAAAATGGTTGGGGGTAAGTAGTAATTCTATCGAAAAGCTACCTCCCAACTCACTCGGTACGCAAAGGAAATAACTTAATCAATACAAATTCGTCGCTTGAAGACTTTTACAAATTGGAAAAAGAAAAATTCCGTCCGTAAGCATGTGGGGCTCAACTTTTAGATACCATGACTATGAGAAAAAATTTATTACTTCCAAATGGTAGAAAACCACGTGTCAATAGTCAAGGAATGAATGTGTAAATTATATGCAATATACATACGACTATTTACACCATCAAATTTAATAAATATTAGATCATTTAATTGAATTTTGAATTCTACGTGACATAATTTTTGAGGTTAGCTGGGCTATGCAATAAAAATTTGATTGACAAAAACGTCATTTCAATGTGATTTGTGGAAACACTTCAATTGGATCCGATAT
Organism: Psidium guajava; assembly: GCA_016432845.1. Classification (NCBI taxonomy): domain Eukaryota; kingdom Viridiplantae; phylum Streptophyta; class Magnoliopsida; order Myrtales; family Myrtaceae; genus Psidium; species Psidium guajava. The sequence goes on along the minus strand of CM028229.1, from coordinate 29,879,312 downwards.
TGAAACGCTAATATCCACCCGCATAATTAAAAAGTCATTGATTTCCTCTTGGTTAGGGAACTTTCATAAGTATAAATTTGAATTTTCTTTTTATTTTCTAGCTTTATCAAAATGTGGATCGCTTTATCGAGCCGGTACATTGTTTCGATCCATCTCATCCTCCATTGTCCCTGGACAAGAGAAATTTGGTCAAATGTGAGACCTGGCATCGTGGTATCACCAATGAATTAGTTCTGCAGTTGAGGCTGCTGGACTGATGAGAAGAAATTCGGTCAGTTTGTCTCTGCATATTCGGGATTGTGTTATCGTTTAGAACTTTGTTTGACATTAGTATGGTGGAGTCCGCTCTCTGCTTGTAGTTTGACCCCGCAAATGCTAAGCATCCTCTGGAATGTTACCAATCTTCTTTTGACATGAATGATATGAACCCACTGAATGTTAGAAATCACGAGATCCCATCGAGAGTCCGAGCGCTATTGGGCCTGTTAAGTATTGTTTTGCTTTCACCCAAAATTTGGAACACTAAAGTAACTTTTAGTGAAGTGTAATACATATTGCTGTCTAATGTCCGTAGACCTCCAGCGCCTCTGTGGGAGAAAGCGCAAGAGAGAGCGGGCAAGCGAATGGGTCCATGGCGTTTCTTATTTTTCTCCGAGTTATTGCTTGTGCAGTTGTGGCTGCTGGAAAGAAGAGAAGAAACCAGGTTAGTTTTCTCTGCACCTTTTGGTATTTGTATTATGATGTAGAACTTCTTGGACATGAATACGGAGGAATCGGTCGTCCCCTGCTTATAGTTCGACCCCACAAATGCTGAACATCGTCTGCAATGTCACAAATCTTCTTTGACGGGAACGATTGAACCTCTGAACGTTCAAAATCACGAAATCCTGTCAAAACTCCAAGCACTATTGAGGTTCTCCGCTGGGCCTGATAAGTGCTGTTTTAATCTCTGTCGGAACCATAATTTTTTTTTTAATCGCTTTTTTCTGTTTCGCCAGAAGCCAAAGACTTGGTCTGAAAAACCATGTTTACTATGTGAAGTGGTTTAGTTTCCTTGATTTAACAGGAATCGTCTTCTTCTGGTGGAATCATTCATGAAGTATTCTTGAGTTTTAGAGGTAAAGATACTCGCACAGAATTCACGGATATCCTGCATAACAAGCTGAAAAATGTGGGGATGGAGGTCTTTAAAGACGACGAAGACCTCCGTCCCGGAAAAGAGATCAACAAGGGGCTAAAAGATGCAATCAAGCGGTCAAGGATCTCGATAGCCATATTCTCCAAAGATTATGCCCCCAATAAAAGTTGCCTCGTGGAGCTGGTATAAATGTGGGAGTGCAGAGAATCAAATGGACAGATTGTCATCCCTATTTTCTATAATGTTAGTCCCTACGCTGTAAAACACCAGTCTGGGGCTTTTGCAACTTCCTTTGAGAAGCATGAGGCAGATGCAAAGGTCGATTCAAATACCAGTAAAACATGGACGGAGGTTCTTCAACAGGTCGGGGTACTAAGCGGATTTGATCAGGCGCTCATAAATGGGGGGTAATTCTTTTTCTTCTGATCTCTTTTTTATTTCCTAGATAAATGAAAAACGAAATAGGTTTACGATGATGTGAGAATAAACCTGACCATTTTCTAAAAAAGGTTATATATTAATCATATCGATGATGACGCATGCTAGAGAGATCTTGAAGGTTATTCTTGTGAAATGGATCGATGATTTAACAGGTTAGAAGTTCTAGATGCCTAACGAATAACTGGTGACTCAATTAGAATGGCCAGTTGAAAATTGACTCGACTCATCGCGAACTGCGAGTTAGACCAGCTGACCTGGTCCTCCACGCTCTGGTCATTTCCCCTTGGCTAGAACTTTTATTATGCAGATGGCATGATATCAATGTCGAAATTGCTATGTGCACTATAACTTGCTCTCCACTTACATTGGAGATTCCCCGGCCCCTGTTGGTTGATTTAATTTTCATCAGTTCAGTCCCCACTTTTTGATTTTTGTCCACTCTTTAATATTTTTGGGGTAACTCTGTTGCATCCTTGTGCTTCATCACTCCTGTTTTGCAGGAATGTGACCGACCTCCTAGAAAAAGTTATTACACGTGTCTGTCAGGAGTTGAAGAAGGATGACCTCCGCGTCACCAACAAACTGGTTGGAATCGATCTTCATGTTCAAGACGTGATGGCAAAGCTTGGTGTCGTCTACAGCCAGGAACAAGCGACGAAAGTACATGGAGAAGACGTGCGTGTCATTATGGGGGATGCCGGGTGTCGGAAAGACTACACTTGCAAAGGTTGTCTACAACAAGATGCATAAGTTGTTTGATGGATGTAGCTTCCTCGAAGTTATAAATTCGGAAGGAGTCAAGGGTTCCCAAGAAATGTTGATTGCTGACCTTCAAAAAGGAAAGCGTGCAGTACTTAGATCTTCTGGCGACGGTATCAAAAAGATATCAAGCCTCTTTAGTAGAATGAAGGTTCTCATTGTGGTTGATGATGTGCGCAAAGATGAACAGATTGAAGAATTAGTTGGGAAGCTTTCTTGGTTTGGTCAAGGAAGTAGAATCACCGTGAGCACAGATAGAAGAGATGTTTTAAAGGTTTTCGACAGTGGAGCAGTTGAAGAATGCAGGGTTGAACCAATGGAACATCACAATGCTCTTCAACTCTTTCGTAAGTATTTATTCCAAGGGGATGCTCCCTCAGATGTCCCCGAGAAGGAATCCTTGTCCAGAGACATCGTCAAAGCTATTGGAGGGCTTCCTATGGCTATTGGGTTTCAGGCACGATATTTAAAGAAAATGAAGGAAATAGAATTATGGACAAGTAACCTGAAGTACTTGAAAAAACACCGACAAGACAAAAATGTAGCTATCTTTGAGGCCAGTTACAATTTGTTAGATTTTCAGACAGGGAATATATTCCTCGACATAGTGTGCTTTTTTATTGGAAAGGATGAGCGGATTCCCCCTTACATGTGGGAGGAATGGGATTGCGATCCTCCTAGAGAAATAAAACACCTTCGTGACATGCATTTCTTGGAAGATGGAGATAATAAAAAACTAAGAATGCATGATATGTTAAGAGACTTCGGCAGGAAGCTTGTCGAGGGGAAAGCTCTTAATGAGCGCTGCAGGATTTGGAATGACAGTGATGCACTTTCCATTCTGGAGGATGGTAAGGTAAGTTTTCAAAGCCAGGGATACGAAAGCCATCAACAAGAGCTTTCCTTCCTTTATTCAATCTCGCAGGGAAAAGAAAGGGATTTATTCTTAAACACCATTTAGAGAGAGCAGTGGATACCCACTGATTCTGTAATTTTGATTTGTCTCATTTTGTTAAAAGGAGTAAGAGAAATTATAGTTTTCGACTTACTCATACGTTTTTCCACAACCGAGACTTGACAGGTTCATATCAGTGTCCAAGGCATTGGTCTCACAGTTAAAGATGGTCACACCGTCCATTTTACATGTCGCAAAATGTTGAATTTGAGGTACCTCAGACTGCACGGGGCTAACATCCGGGAAGAAACTAAGAATCTTCCTCCAAATTTGAGGTGGCTTGATTGGCGAAAGTGCCCTTTTATTCCTGAGCTATGTAATATTGATATCTAGGAGTCGGGTCACCACAGATTCACGAGTCTGGAGGCAAATCATGGAGGTATGGCCGATATTTGCTTTTTAAATCTCATGTTAAGATGATAGGTATGAGCGAGTAAAGTTTGAAATCTTCTTTTGCACTTTGCAGAAGGTGAAGGAATTGAAAGTCTTGAACCTACAAGGATGTGATCTGTTGGGGGCATTGTTGAAGTTTTCAGCTAAAATCAATTTGGAGACATTGATACTGGAAGATTGTACCCGGTTATCTGAAATTGGGACATTCATCAGTAAACTGGAGCGCTCGAAGTCCTTAAATTTGAGAAACTGCAAGGGAGTGAAGCAGTTGCCCCAAGAACTACATCGCAAGAAATTTTTGACTGAGCTTCTCATTGATAGGACTGGCATCAAAAGAATTCCTATCGAGAATGATTCCTTGAGGAATCTTAAAAAACTTAGTGCTTGTGACTGCAAAGAGTTGAAAGGGATATCCACAATTGGCCACCTGACGGAGCTCACAAGTCTTGATCAGGATGATGTTATTACTGATGGGAATCCAGAAACTTTTGAATTTCCTAAGAAACTTCAGAGACTTTCTTGAAGGAATTGTGGGAATTTGGATGAACTTCCACCTTCCATAGGGGAGCTGGGGCTGCTGGAGGTAATGGACCTTTCAGACACTAAGATCACAGAACTACCAGAGTCAGTCAAGTACCTGAGTAATTTCAAGACGCTGAAGATGGAACGCACTTACCTACAAAAGTTCCCTCAAGATATTGTGAACTTAGAGAAACTGGAAGAGATGGATTTCTCTGTCTGCAGAAGTTTGAAGGGACAAGTTTGCTGTGATATTTCAGGATAAAACTCTTTGAGGATCTTGAGATTATCGTCATCCAGTGTGGCTGGGCTGCCTGAGAGCATTCGCCATCTCTCTCGCCTCCAAACCCTTGACATACTTAAATGCAACCAACTTCAAACGCTACCAAAGTTGCCCTCGAGTTTACTCAGTCTCCACTGGGGATCCAAAAACATGACAGTCCCTGACTTGTCGTATTTGACAAATCTAAAAGACATCTTGAAAGAGGTTGAGCAGCCAAAAGTGGGGTTATATTTTGAATCTAAACACCCCAGCAGGTGCGAGTTCTCTCTTCTCCTCAAGTCATTCTACCGGATTTATCGGAATGTGTTGAAGTGGACAGATACCACTAGTCTACACATCCGTATCTTGCATTCTTCTGGGTCAGTGGATGGATAGTCTCTGTACTGTACGAACTTAGTAATGTACTTTCGAGTCTTCGACAGGACGTCTCCTTTATAAGAAGCTGGAAGGTGGCCTCGCTAATGTACATGCTCGAACTCTGTTTAGAATTATTTCTTTACCCGAACGAAACAAAGTTGGATCTTGTCTTTCTCATGAATTCCTTCTGTGATATTGCATTGGATCTGTGCAGGGCCTTTACTTTTCGTCGGCTCTGCTGGTGTTGATTGTAGGATGGCGTTGCGAAATGGTTGTGACAGGAGAGCTCTTAAGAAGGAATTACATTGTGAAATCGAATCAGGATGACCGCTATATTGAGTTGAGAGATGCGTCCTTGAATCGATCTGCTGCTTGGAAAAGGATGCTCCTCTCCTCTTCGCATTCGATTTTCTTCCCTCCCATCTCTGGATAGAAATCCTGGCTCATGGTGGTGGCTCAATGTCTTCGTATCAGAATCGATGCTTGTATCCATCTACAAATCCATGAATAGCAAGAAAGATTTGTACAATTTTAAGGTATTCTGATCCACTAGAGATATTAACTCATGAATAACTAAAATTATCTTTTGAATTAAATGCGATTAATAGATTTTGAAGGAGCAATGTGGAAATCTACTGCAATGAGTTTTAGTGGACATAGAGTTCAGTGAACTTAGCATATATATCGAACTAAAATTAAATCATGAAATCTGATGGATCCCACCATTTATAACGGTGGTGCAATTTAGCGTGTGCTTAAAAGGTCCGTATTTCGATATTTTTAGAGCGCATCATAGAGATAAAAGTCCAATAAAAGGACATCTAAACATAAGATATCCCAAATGAGTTGGGAAAGGGAATTCGAACGATGGGCTTTGGCGACCCAATTCGCCACTTGGTTTGCTGATCTATAATAGTGGGCAAGAGAAACGGACTTAAAATGCCTCATCAATCAGTGACTTCGACTCTTATTTCACGTTTTTTCTCCAATAGTCCATTCACGATTTCAACACAATCAGTTTCTAACTCCACTAGACCCCGTCTCCTTAACTCAAGCAGCTTCGAGGCTTCGATTAGCGCCAAGAATTTCATCTGAATCAGCGATGACTATCGTATTTTCATAGCAAATCCATTCAAGAAAACATCTTTGTTGTCTCGGAGGACTTTCGAGAACACACCTTCTATTGTGTCGTCCAAAAAAGCTCCGTTGGTGTTAATTTTCAAGGTAAGAGGCTTGAAGGGATCAATTTCTTGAAATGATGAGAACTATTGACTTGCAAAAAACGCAAGGTGTTTTTATTTCTAAAAAAGCCATTTTGGCTACTTTCACCGCTCTTTAAGAAATACTTAACTGAATTCAAATATAATAGATGAAATGAATTTAGAAGTAGAAATTTGTACCAAATAAATTTTTATTTTAGAAATTAAATTACTAAACAGATTTTTACTGTAAAAAGTAATTTTCGAACAAAAATTCACTCCCATATCATGCGCCTTGAGAGATGCCTGGGTTCGAATGCAATGTGTCAAATAAATCGCGACCGTTAATCTTATTGGTCCCACGTGTGGACCAAGGGAGCCCACCTGCCACCCACAAGATCAACGACCGAGATTCAATCTGTCCAGGAAGAACTTCCCCCTCTTTCACGCTGAACGGGTACTCTTTGTCCCGATGCACACGCGACATTCCCAAAGTCAACTCTTTGACCATACCCAGTCCCGAGGAAACAATGATCTGACCAGACCCAACACCAGATTCCTCCTCTCTCTTTGATGATCGTCTGCTGCATCTGATCCGAAGCGAACTCACCAATGATTTCAATGGGGTTCAAGTTCAACCTGTACGGCTCTTCCTTCGCATGGTGTTCATCTTGCCAGCCACCGCCGTTCGGCTACCACCGCACGCCTCGCGGTGTGTCCGCCATGTTCGCCGCCATGATGCTCGGTGGACTGTAAGTCACTCTCTTCTCTTCCATCTCAAAGCTCACCAACAAAAAGATGGCAAAGGAAAATCCAGTCTTCAAAACTGAATTGCATTTCATCAGGGCCTTGGGACTGCTTGCTCCGACCATGGTCGCGTTCGTCAAATCAAAAGCGTCCAAAATCTTCCGCAAACCCACCACGACAGCCAAGAGACACAAGACAAACAACCCCGAAGCCGCGACGAGCGGCGGCGATGCGCCGGCACCGGCCGGCGAGGAGTACGAGGTGTTCCTGAGCTTCAGGGGGCCCGACACTCGCGCCGGGTTCACCGATTGCCTCTACCACGACATGCTTGGGGCCGGAATCCGCGTCTACCGAGACGACGAGGAGCTCCGAGTCGGCAGGGAGATCGGCGGCGAGCTCATGCGGGCGCTCGACATGTCCAAGATCTACGTGCCCATCTTCTCCAGGGACTACGCGTCGAGCTCGTGGTGCCTCCGCGAGGTAGCGCACATGGTGGACTGCGCGGCAAGGTCGAAGGGGAATAAGGAGATCTTGCCGGTGTTCTTCGACGCGTCGCCTTCGGATGTGAAGCTCAGGACTAGACTGTACAGGAATGCCATGCCCAAGCACATGAAGAAGTTTGGGGCTGAGGAAGTGAAGAGGTGGGAGGATGCTCTTGTGGAAGTTGCTGAATTGAAGGGATGGGACCTCAAAGCGAGAGGGTAATTACTAATTTTCCAATTCTGTCCTTTTCTTAATTTTTCGCGTCATTCATTCACATTTTGAAGTCCTCAGTCTTTGCCATTTTCTGCGGTAGTAAGATTTCTGGGAGTTTCGACAGTTTGAACTGCAGGAAGAAGTTGGCAGTAATTGTACATTGTCTGATGTCTCAGTTGAATGCAAGTATAACATGTGGTGGGGATAGTCATTGATGTATAGACTCAAGAAATCTGGCAGATTCCCTTTTACTAGTCAACAACCAAGTTTCAAGATTAACGAGCTTGGATAATCTCTATTCTGTTCCTGACTTTGATCAGCCTTTCATCAGTAGTAAGCGGCGACTAGTAGGAGTAAACTGATGAGTTGATTAACTCTCTGTTTTGGTCATGCTTGTTCATTTACCAACTGCATCGGAAGTTCCATTAAAAAAATTGTCATTTGGCTAGTCTATAATGCAACTTCTAGCTACAGAGTATAGTTCATGTAGTCGTTCTTATGTGTGTTCGCATAAATCAAGTCGAAGAATTAGACAAACCTGAAACAGGTGCAGACGAATGGCTGATTGGATGATCGATCCGAGCCCGACGATTTCACGTCGTGTCCTTAAGACGAATTTGTCCCCTCCACAGGTACCCAAGGTTGCGTGGACAATCGCCTCCCAGGATAGAACGGATCACACACTTCCGTCGAAGCGGCACTTCCTCGACGAAAATCCTTCGAACTCAACTTCGGGAATTATCGCACAGATGAGAGTGAGTGATAGATGAATTTTCGAAAAGCAAAAAATGAATGCTCGTTTCTACTTCGAAAAATCAGAATGTATTATATATAGGTCCAATCGAAGAGTCACGAATTCATGGTTATTTGGAGTTCGGTTATTACCGAATCAACACCTTCATTCGGCGTTCGGTTATTGCCGAATCAACACCTTCGTTTGGTGTTCGGTTATTGCCGAATCAGTGTCTTCGTATAGGTTGAAGAGAAATTATGAATAGACATGATTCGAAAGAAAAAATAATAATAATAAATAAAATTTCGGACGAACATGTCTATTAGGAAAAAATAAAACGATGGGTTTAACTCGGACCCGGGCCCGGCCCGATCCGATCCGAGCCGGCCGGTCGGACGGACGGCGGCGGCGGCGCGCGCGCGCGTGTGGACCGGTCCGACTTTGTCCAAGACCTCTCTCCTCCACAAAAGTGGGGTGCCCCTTGGGGCCCAAACCCATTGGAGAGGCTCAACTATTTAAACCCTATTTCCATCTCTCTTTTATCCCATGTGGGACTCCCTCAACCACATTCTCATTCAACTTTTTAAGGGTCTTTTTGGAACCAAAATCCCAACAATCCCCCACATGAATGAGAATTTCACATATCATGACTCTTTGTGCATGTATGAAATGCAATGTGCGATTATTCCATGAGAGAACGTTGCATTGGGATAAGTAGTCTGAAACTTTGAACTTTCCCTAGTGAGACCTATCGGACTTACTCGGTCAATCAGTAGACTTGATGTCTTTGAACTGTCGACTTTCGGTGTAAGTCAAGACAATAAGAATCACACAACTCTCTCTCGAACAAAGTTGGTTCTCATTGTTGTGTTCGTTTTGGCCATGAACACCGCCTGGTTTCATGAGTGCTTTCGGGAATTCGGCCTTTCAAATTCACCTTAGAAGCGGCCCTCACTTCACACTCACATAGGTGATTTCTGAATATGTGGTATTTCACATACCTAAATCAGAATCATTAAAAGCTTATGCTTAACCTTCACTTGTCTGTACTATCTTTATACGGGAATGAGTAAGAGTCGATAGTACTCTACTTAGCTTTCATAACTTAGTTGTCCCTTTGAACCTAGATCTTGGGATCTCCAGTCAACTAGGTGGGGTTTCCGCTATGATGCCTTATTTCATAGGCCTTAAACCCATTCCTCTTGATGTTTTCTCAACCATCTCTCTAGTTAGGCCTTTTGTTAATGGATCCGCAATATTATCTTTTGACTTCACATAGTCAATCGAGATAATTCCACTAGAGAGTAGCTGTCTCACGGTATCGTGTTTTCGACGTATATGTCGGGACTTTCCATTATACATAACATTCCTTGCCCTTCCAATTGCCGCTTGACTATCACAATGAATACATACAGCTGGCATTGGTTTAAGCCAATTAGGAATGTCTTCTAAGAAATTTCGAAGCCACTCTGCTTCTTCACCAGCCTTATCCAAAGCAATAAATTCTGCTTCCATAGTAGATCTTGCAATGCAAGTTTGTTTGGATGATTTCCAAGACACTGCTCCTCCACCAAGTGTAAACACATACCCACTTGTGGATTTTGTGTCTTTTGTGCCAGTTATCCAATTTGCATCACAATATCTTTCAAGTACTGCTGGATACTTTGTGTAATGCAAAGCATAGCTTTGAGTGTGCTTCAAATAGCCCAATACACGTTTCATTGCTTTCCAATGATTGTCATTTGGACTAATTGTAAATCGACTCAGCTTGCTCACAGCACAAGCTATGTCCGGCCTAGTACAGTTCATGACATACATTAAACTGCCTAGTATACTAGCATAATCATTTTGAGCTTTACTTTCACCAGTATTCTTTGAAAGATGCAGATTAACATCTATCGGGGTCTTTACTGGTATAATATCTAGATTCTTGCATTTTTCAAGAATCTTCTCAATGTAATGAGACTGCGATAAAGCTAATCCTCCAGATGTCTTTTGGATTTTAATTCCTAAAATAACATCTGCAACCCCCATATCTTTCATATCAAACTTACTTGTGAGCATGCGTTTGGTTGCCTTAACAACCTCACTATCACTACCCATTATAAGCATGTCATCTACATACAAGCACAGAATGGCAAAGCCATTATGAGTATTCTTAAAATAAACACATTTATCACACTCATTTATTTTAAAACCATTCGACAACATGACTTGGTCGAATTTAGCATGCCACTGTTTCGGTGCTTGTTTCAATCCATAGAGTGACTTGATTAGACGACATACCTTCTTCTCTTGTCCTGGAACGATGAACCCTTCAGGTTGTTCCAGATATATTTCTTCCTCCAAATCCCCATTTAAGAAGGCCGTTTTCACATCCATTTGATGAATTTCAAGCTTATACACCGCTGCTATAGCAATTAGCATCCTTATGGATGTAATTCTTGTGACAGGTGAATAAGTGTCGAAATAATCCAGACCTTCTCGTTGCTTGTATCCTTTTACTACAAGCCTAGCCTTATATTTATCAATAGTACCATCCGCTTTCATTTTCTTCTTGAATATCCACTTACATTGTAGTGGTTTATTGCCAGGAGAAAGGTCAACCAATTCCCAAGTATGGTTTGACAGGATGGATTCAACCTCACTATTGATAGCTTCTTTCCAGAACGGAGCTTCTGGGGATGTCACAGCCTCTTTAAAGGTCCGAGGCTCATTCTCTAACAAATATGTTAGAAAATCAAGTCCAAAAGAATTAGAAGTTCTTTGTCTTTTACTACGTCTAGGTTCATCCTCCATAGGATCGTTTCTAGGTGTAGTCTCCCTAGGCCTTTTATCATTATTGATTGGCTCATATACTCTGTTATACGGAAAAATGTTCTCAAAGAACGAGGCGTCCCTTGATTCAATGATCGTATTAACATGTATATCTGGGATTTCAGACTTATGGACCAGAAATCGATATGCATTACTATTAAGAGCATATCCAATAAAGACACAATCAACAGTTTTCGGTCCTATTTTGACCTTCTTAGGTTTAGGAACGGCAACCTTAGCTAAACACCCCCACACTTTGAGGTATTTCAAATTCGGCGTTCTGCCTTTCCACTTTTCATAAGGAGTTTGTTGTGTCTTTTTGTGGGGTACTCTATTTAAAATAAAATTTGCTGTCAGAACAGCTTCCCCCCACAAGTTCTGTGGTAATCCAGAACTATTTAGCAACGCATTCATCGTTTCCTTTAACGATCGATTTTTCCTTTCTGCCACGCCATTGGACTGTGGCGTATAAGGAGGCGTAATTTGGTGAATAATGCCAAATTCAGAACAAATTTCCTCAAAAGGAAATTCATATTCACCACCTCTATCACTTCTTATCATTTTGATTTTGCTATTTAACTGAGTTTCAACTTCAGACTTATAAGTTCTAAAAGCAGATATAGCTTCATCTTTACTACTCAGCAAATAGACATAACAATACCTTGAACAGTCATCTATAAAAGTGATAAAATATTTCTTACCACCTCTTGTGGGTATTGTTTTCAAATCACATATGTCAGTGTGTATTAAATCTAAAGGTTCAGTGATTTTATTGTCTATAGAACGAAACGGAGGTTTGGAAAATTTTGATTCAACACACACTTGGCATTTTTCACTTGGACAGTCAGATTTTGGCAATAGTCCCATGCTCATCAATTTCTTTATTGACTTGTAGTTAACATGTCCTAATCTAGCATGCCATAAATTAGGAGACTCAAGCACGTAAGCAGAAACAACTTTATTCATAGAATCATTAGGTACAACAGTCATTACATTCAGCTTAAACAAACCCTCACTCAAATAACCTTTTCCTACATACATCTCATTCTTGGAGAGTACAAACTTGTCAGATACAAACACCAACTTAAAACCATTCTTGCTAAGGAGAGATCCAGACACTAAGTTCTTGCGTATGTCTGGCACATGCAGCACATCGACTAGTGTCACGGTTTTTCCAGACGTCATCTTCAAAGCAATCTTGCCAATACCTTCAACCTGAGAGGTCGATGAATTACCCATATAGAGTTTCTCATCACGTGCCATAGGTGTATAGGATGTGAACATCCATCTATTGGCGCATATATGGCGAGTTGCTCCAGTGTCAATCCACCATTCTTTGGGGTTGCCCACCAAATTGCACTCGGATATCATAGCAGTCAGATTGATATCATCAACGCCATTGGAAATTTGTTCCACCACATTAGCTTGAGTATGCTTTCTCTTCTTTGCTCTACAGTCCTTGGCACGATGTCCATCTTTTCCACAATTGTAGCATTTGCCAATGAACTTTTTCTGGCCTTGGGTGGATCCCTCTCCAAATGTCTTTCTCTTCTTGTTGGGTTTCGATCCTCCTTCAACAAAGTTGGCCCTTGAGACCTCCAGTTTGCTACCAACTTTCTTTTCAGAAAGTCTATTGTCTTCCTGGATCCTCAATCGAACAATCAAGTCCTCAAGCGATAACTCCTTTCTCTTATGTTTGAGATAATTCTTGAAGTCCTTCCAAGATGGCGGCAACTTCTCAATGAATGCAGCCACTTGAAATGATTCACTAAGAATCATGCCCTCGGCATGGATGTCATGCATAATCACTTGAAGTTCTTGGACTTGACTTAAGACGGTCTTGAAGTCGACCATCTTAAAGTCCAGAAATTTGCCGACTATGAACTTCTTCAATCCAGCATCTTCGGTCTTGTATTTCTTGTCTAGATTGTCCCATAATTCCTTAGCCGTTTTCAACGGGCTATAAACATTATACAGGGTATTGTCTAGACCATTGAGGATGTAGTTGCGACACAGAAAATCGGAGTGCTTCCACGCATCTACCGCAGCAAATTTTTCCTTGTCCATTTCTCCCTCATCCAACTTAGGAGCATCCTCGGTGAGGAACCTTGCCAAATTCAAGGTCGTGAGATAGAACAACATCTTTTGTTGCCATCTCTTGAAGTCAGACCCATTGAACTTTTCTGGCTTTTCTCCATGAGTTGGAACAGACGCAACAGGCGTCATTGATGTCGAGGCCATTTCTATTACGAAAACAGAAATGATTGGCGAGTGAATATATGGCAAGACTAGTAATACAAAATTGGAAAACTGGAAATATGAACTATTATAGTAGGCACATATGATGAGACAGGAAAGAAACAATTTCTGAATATATGAAAAGAAATTATCGAATGACTATAGCAAATGACTATACTACGACATTCGACAAACAGACTCGAAGGCGAACACAGTATAGGAACAAAATTCGTCTTAAGATTGTAGTCGTTCTTATGTGTGTTCGCATAAATCAAGTCGAAGAATTAGACAAACCTGAAACAGGTGCAGACGAATGGCTGATTGGATGATCGATCCGAGCCCGACGATTTCACGTCGTGTCCTTAAGACGAATTTGTCCCCTCCACAGGTACCCAAGGTTGCGTGGACAATCGCCTCCCAGGATAGAACGGATCACACACTTCCGTCGAAGCGGCACTTCCTCGACGAAAATCCTTCGAACTCAACTTCGGGAATTATCGCACAGATGAGAGTGAGTGATAGATGAATTTTCGAAAAGCAAAAAATGAATGCTCGTTTCTACTTCGAAAAATCAGAATGTATTATATATAGGTCCAATCGAAGAGTCACGAATTCATGGTTATTTGGAGTTCGGTTATTACCGAATCAACACCTTCATTCGGCGTTCGGTTATTGCCGAATCAACACCTTCGTTTGGGGTTCGGTTATTGCCGAATCAGTGTCTTCGTATAGGTTGAAGAGAAATTATGAATAGACATGATTCGAAAGAAAAAATAATAATAATAAATAAAATTTCGGACGAACATGTCTATTCGGAAAAATAAAACGATGGGTTTAACTCGGACCCGGGCCCGGCCCGATCCGAGCCGGCCGGTCGGACGGACGGCGGCGGCGGCGCGCGCGCGTGTGGACCGGTCCGACTTTGTCCAAGACCTCTCTCCTCCACAAAAGTGGGGTGCCCCTTGGGGCCCAAACCCATTGGAGAGGCTCAACTATTTAAACCCTATTTCCATCTCTCTTTTATCCCATGTGGGACTCCCTCAACCACATTCTCATTCAACTTTTTAAGGGTCTTTTTGGAACCAAAATCCCAACAGTTCAAATAGAGACCAAAAAGAAAACATCAAGGGGGTAAATCATAATAGACCATCATATCGAGAAGGCATTTGTAATGAGATGAGATTGCACGCCTGCTCCTCTGTCATACATGTGGATTCAATAGATCTAAAACCTACAAATACTTGAGGCTGCATATGAGTTCCAAGAAATTAAGTACTTTTGCCTGTAAGTTCAAGTTCCACATGCGTACTCTGATGTTTTCAGGAGTGAAGTAACACTTGGTTTCTGTTTCTGAGCAATGCTTTCCTTTAGTAAGCCTCTCCTGTCGCCCCTCTTTTACCCTTCACTCGATGTTTTTCACTCTTTTTCTCCGACTTCTTTTCATCAATTCTTCCTTTAAATTTTGCTTTCTGTTCTAGCTCAACTCAATTTTTATCACTTAAAACTTTGAATTATAGTTATTTATTCTATCCGGTTCAGTTTAGCTTGGAAATCATTCATGAAGCATGAAGAACTTTAAGCTTAAGTCATATTTTCTATTGATAGTATAAAAAGAAGTAAAAAATTGAGAAAGCATGAAGACGAATTCATATTGTTGAGAAAAAGGTATAAAACATTGGCATCTAGTTTGTAAAACTTTACCTTAATGTGCATGTTTCTTGAACTGACTGCTTGTTTGCGAATCATTTACGAGTATTTCTAAGTACTTTTGCTTCATCTTGGAAGATATGTTAATGTCTCTGTTTACTATTTTCTTTCAACTGAGGTAGTTCGTATATGTGGCAGGCATGGGGAAGCTATTAAGCTGATCATCCGAGAGGTTTTGGTTAAGTTGAAGATAAAACATAAGTATGTGACGAATCAGTTGGTTGGAGTGGATGATCATGTAGAAGACATAATAAAGCTGTTGCGTGTTGACTCTGAAGGTGTTCGTTTTGTTGGCATTCACGGGATGGGCGGTGTTGGAAAAACAACTCTTGCCAAGGTTGTCTTCAACCAGCTCTGTTCATACTTCGATGATTGCTGCTTTCTTGGAGATGTTCGAGAATCATCAGAAAAAGGGGGCCTAGTAAATTTGCAGAAACAGTTATATTCTGACATTCTCGACTCTAGATTCGTGGACAACATTCGTGACATTGACGATGGGATTAACCAGATCGGGACAAGATTTCGCAGCAAAAAGGTCCTCATAGTTTTGGATGATGTAAATAAAGAAGAACAACTAGAGAAGCTAGCGGGGGAACGAGATTGGTTTGGTTCAGGAAGTAGAATAATCATAACAACGAGGAATGAAATTACTTTAAAAGTCCTGGATGAGGTTTTGATTTACGAATTGAAGGAACTGAATTTTGATCAAGCTCTTAAGCTTTTCTGTATACATGCTTTTAAAAAAGACTCTCCACCATATCAATATGATACTCCTGCATCAGAAATAGTTGTCACAACTGGAGGGCTTCCTTTGGCTCTTGAGGTCATAGGCTCATTTTTATATCGCCAACCGGAAGAGATATGGAAAGAAACTGTGGAGAGGCTAGCAAGAATACCTCATAAGGATGTTCGACAGCAGTTGATGATCAGTTATGAAGCATTAGAAGATGAGGAAAAGCAGATTTTTCTTGACATTGCATGCTTTTTCATCAACGACACAAAAAAAACAAATGCAATTTACATGTGGGAAGCTTGCAACTTTTTCCCTGAGACTGGGATTCAAGTTCTTATGCAAATGTCTTTGGTAAAGATCATGGATGGTGGGCAAATTGTTCAGAGGGAATGCTTGCATGATCCTGGAGAGCGTAGCAGGGTGTGGGTCTGCGAGGAAGCCCTCGACATTGTAAGAACAAAACAGGTAAAAATATAATTCACTGTTTTCATGAATTGGGTATGTGTAGGAAAGAGTTCACATTCCAACTTAGAAGCTTCTTGGTTGTTTTACTGAAAAGAGAATCTGACTGTTTGTTAAGATCACGCTTGTTCATTTGTGTTTTTTGCAGAGAAAGAAAAAAGTTCAGGCACTCATATTAGTTGGAAGTCAATTTCAACCACTTGTAATTACACATGATGAACTTAGTAGGTTACCCAACTTAAGGTTCCTTGAATTAGAAGATGGAACCTTTGCCGGAGACTTTGGGGACAATTTTTCGAAGTTAAAATGGATTTCTTGGCATTCTCCGAAGCCACTAGATCTTGAGGTAACCAATCTATCTATAAAGAATTTGGTTGTTTTTGAGATCTTTTCCGGCAGCATCACAGATGACTGGAGTGGATGGAACCTAATCAAGGTATGATATGCATTTACTTTGATTTTGATTGGCATATAGTTTAATATTTACCATGTTCTTCTCTTGATGGTGAATCGTTTTTCGTAGATGGCAAAAACGTTGAAAGTTCTAAACCTCAGAGGTTGTGAAGGCATAACTAGAACACCGGACTTCTCTGGATGCTTGAGTCTAGAGAGGCTGAGTTTCTATAATTGCATAAACTTGATTGAAATCGACCGCTCCATTGGGAAGCTAAAGTGCCTGATTCACCTAAATCTTAAAGAGTGCATCTCTCTTAAATTTTTGCCCGAAGAAATCGGAAGGCTAATAAATCTAAAGCACTTTGCTTCCAGTGGATGTTTTCAGAAGCTCCCAGATTCATTTGGGAATTTGACTTCACTGAAGGAGTTGGATCTGTCAAACATACAAATTGAATGCCTTCCTGAGTCTATTGGTGATAAGAAGTTTCTATCTGTCCTTAATCTAAGGTACACGCAAATTAGGAAACTTCCGGAGACTATTGGGAAGCTTGTGAGACTTGAGTCTCTTTCTCTCTTTGGGTGCTTAAAGTTGGAAAAACTCCCTGACTCAATTGGGAAGCTGGAGTCTTTGCAAGAGTTGAATCTATCCAGTACTAAAATTGTTGAGTTGCCAGATTCAATTGGAAATCTGAGGAAGTTGAAAGTGATATTGATGGAAAATACTCCAATAAGGAAATTGCCCTGTACTATTGAAACGTTAAAGAATCTGGAAGAGCTACATGCTAGTGGATGTGAAGAATTAAGTGAAGTTCCGAGTGAACTTGGTGCATTGTCCTCTTTGAAAATCCTCAAACTATCAGATTCCCATATTTCTGGAGTGCCAACAACAATCAATCATATTCCCCACCTTGAAAGACTGGACTTGACAAGTTGTAATGAGGTTCAAGAATTGCCAGAGCTTCCAAAAAGTCTGATCTATCTGCATTTTCAATCATCGGCGTTGCGGACAGTTCCGGATCTCTCAAACTTGACTAATCTTGTCGATTTGCTCTTATCTGATGGCTCTGAAGATGTGCTTCAGGCTTCATCAGAACTCTTGCGAAATTCTAACTTAGGGTGGATTAGGAGGTTATCCAAACTGAAGAAGTTGGAATTGTCCCTTTCTAATATCCCTGCACCACCGACTGAGTTTGGTTCTCTTCCTCGTCTAAACGAGCTTATTTTATCTGGACTAGACCTGCAATCCATCACACAGCTTCCACCTTCCCTATCGGAGCTGCGACTTGTTAATTTCAACTCAACAATATCTTGGTCAATCTTTTCTAACTTGAAAAACTTGTCAAAGTTACGACTTTCTCAATCTCAGCTTCGTGAAATTGAACTCAGTAGACTTGAACAACTGAGAGCACTGACAGTGCGTAATTGTGAACTCCTTGAGAGGTTATTCATCCCGGGAAGCATAAAGAAGCTTAAAGAGTTGTGGGTATTAGAATGTCCGAAGCTAGTTGAGATTGAAGGTTTGGAGGCCCTGGAGTCCTTGGAAGAAATGCACGTACAGTATTGTGATTCCATCGAAAGGTTCGACGGGCTATCAAACTCAAAGTTGCTGAAGCTTTTGGATATATCAGACTGCCATGAGCTCCGTGCTGTTGAGGGCCTCAACAGATTAGAATCTTTGAACGCATTACTTGTTCTTGAGTGCAGCTCACTGGAGAAACTGATTATTCCATCAAGCTTAGAGAAGCTAAAACAGTTGGAGGTGTCAGGATGCCCGAAGCTGATTGAGATTCCTGGTCTTGGTGCATTGGAATCATTGGAAACTTTAGCCATCGAAAAGTGTCGATCCATTAGCCACCTATGTGATTTATCGAACTTGCAGATGTTGAAGTCATTGTTAATCGATGGATGCCATGAGCTACGAGCTATTGATGGGGTTGACGAGTTAGAATCGCTGCGTGAGTTTAATGTTTTCAATTGTCGGAAACTGGAAGCTCTGATGGATGTGTCAAACACGAAGATACCCCACGAATGCCTGATAACAATTAGGAAGTGTTGGAAATTACACAGGCGTGGTTATCCTAATGTTGAAGACCTTCCGTACAGGGATTACAAAGACATGATTATTGCGACAACAAACTCTCCGACGGGGTCACTCCCTTTAGAGACATCAGATGAGGTATGCACATTCTTCTTGCTAATTTCTCCCTAGGCAATCCAACTCCTCTATAATAACATAAGTAGTCTTGTCTTGACGACTGTAAGGTCTGACTTGTTTATTTATCTTTTAGGGAGAGGTTGAAACGGAAGATGAAGCAGAAGAATTGGAGGTGGATAGAGACAGCTCTGATGATAATAGCTCACCAATGATCATAGCTTCTTAACAGTTTGATACCAAGCTTTGTTCGGCCTCGAGTTCTCCGGATGAAGAGACTCCTGTTGTAAGCGATGTTGAAGAAGGGACCCAAATGGGCCAAATATGACCACAAGCTTTCGTGATCGCATCGGGGAGCTTCATCTTTAGTCTCTTCCTGCTCTAGAAAAAGAAGGAATTGAGGCACTGAGATCCTAAACTTCTCCAAATTATTCACTTAGGTTTCTTAAACTTTTCCTTTCTGTGCAATTGGATCCTTAAAGATGTTTTTTCGTTCGAGATCCTAACGTTAAAATAGAAACGGAAGTGCTGGCTTGGACTGGCTCATTCCCTCCACATCAATGTTGACTCAACAAGTTGGTGGTTATGCGTTCGTTAGAGGGAAGTACTGAAAAGAAGGGGAGGCTGCATGAGGTGGTGGTGGCGGCGCTGCCACTCGCCAGCGAGGGCCGCTGAGCCCTTGTTGGCTATTGCCAGCGTCAGGCGATGGCTGGTATAATTGGACAATATACTAGACTAGGTCGAGCAAATTAATTAGATACCATTGAATAAACGCAAATAAGGAAATGGATGACTACGGATTTGAATGGGAAATACTATTTAAGGCATGGCATTTCATAAACCTGGAAAAGATAGAAAAGTTGAATCAGAAGGGGCTTTGGTTTTTCTCTCTCTCATCGGAACTCGGTCCTCCATCCCAACGACCACATTAGGACGGTCAATACAGTCACCGATCCAATGGCAATTTGAATGGATACTTAAAATACAGAATTTCTAGTACGAAAATTGCTCTCCTCTCTCCAGTCACGCGTCATAAAATCTCAATTTCCGGTTATCTCGATTGGGGATGATTGGCATACAATTGGCATTCAAGCTCATCACTGCACCCAATGTCAACCATAAATGTCACATTTGGGTACTCTGCCTGTACTTCGACACAACAAATGCACGGTATGTTTATTAGGTGTGAAGCGGTTTGGTTTGTTTTGATTGACAGGAATCATCATCTCCAACATGGTCGTCATCGTCTGAAATCAATTACAAAGTGTTCTTGAGTTTCAGAGGTGCGGACACTCGCAAAACATTCACTGATCACCTTCACAGCAGATGGTAGACGCAGGGATCCAGGTCTTCAGAGACGAAGAAGAGCTTAGTGTCGGAGAAGAGATCAAGCCGCAGATAAAAGAAGCGATCAAGGGGTCATGGATCTCGATAGCCGTCTTCTCCAAGGACTATATGCTTCGAGTAAAAGTTGCCTCACCGAGGTGGTACGAATGTGGCAGTACAGAGAATCTAATGGACATACTATTATCCCGATTTTCTATGATGTTGCTCCATTCGATGTAAAACGACAAGCTGGGGATAGTGGAAGGTCCTTCGATCGACATGTGAAAGACGGAGTCAACGCAAATACCATCAAAACATGGAAGAATGCTCCTCGACAGATCAGGGCACTGATCGGGAGAACATACATGGAGGGTAATTCTTTTACTTCTGATGTCTACTTTCTTTCCTAGATAAATAGGGGAAAAAAGGAGGTATAGGATGGCAGCTCCCGGACTAGTGGAAGGAAAAAAACAAAAAATTCAAACAATATTAGAGTATTACTAAAAATGATTCACATCAACGCCGGCTGGTCAGCCCACTTGAGTTCCTCTTCTACTTTCATGTATTCTCACTTTGTTGGCATCCTGTGCTTCGTCACTTATGTTTGCAGGCTTGAGTCCCATCTCGTAAAAAGAGTTCTCAGACGGGTCTAGCAGTTGTTGAAGAAGGATGACCAACATGTGACCAACAAGCTAGTCGGAATCGATCTTCATGTTCAAGAGGTGATGAGACAGCTCGGTGTTGTCTACACCGATGGACAAGAGACCCAAGTATGTGGAAAAGACATGCGTGTCGTTGGAATATGGGGCATGCAGGGTGTCGGGAAGACTACACTTGCGAAGGATGTCTAAAACAAGATGCATGCGTTGTTCAATGAATGCAGCTTCCTTGAAGATATTAAATCGAGCAGAGTCGTGCCTTTGCAAGAAATGTTGATTGCTTCCCTTCGAAAAAGAAAGCACGAAGCACTTAATTCTTATGGTGATGGAATTAACAAAATGGAAAGCCTATTTAGGAATCTGCATGTTGTCATTGTGCTTGATAATGTGCGTAATGGCGAACAAATCAAAGCATTAGTTGGGAACCTTACTTGGTTTGGTCCTGGAAATAGAATCATTGCGACCACCAGCTTAAGAAATGTTCTCAACGGTTTCGAGGATGGAGCAGTCGAAGAATACAAGGTTGGACTAATGAGACATCACCCCCATGTTCTTCAACTCTTCCGGAAGCATGCTTTTCAAGGGGATGCTGCCAAAGATGTCACTGAGTATGATTCCTTGTCCATGGACATCGCCAAAGCCACTGGACTGCATTCTGAGGCTATTATAGTTCAGGCTTCATCTTTAAGACAGAAGAGGAACGACATAGAAACGTGGAGAGGTACCTTGAAATTTCTAACAAGACTCCCACCAGAATGTGTTCAACATCTCTTCGATGCTGGTTACAAATCTTTACACCATTAAACATCTCTTCGATGCTGGTTACAATGAACTAAGGATGGACAACCTGATACGAGACCTTGGCAGGGAAATCATCGCAAGCAAAGCTCACCATTAGCGCTGCAGGTTTTGGAATCACAGCGAAGCACCCTCCATTCTAAAATATCCTTGGGTAAGTTTTTCAAAGCCTCAAGGAATTTCTTTTAAGAGGGTTACAATAGAAACTTAAACCTTCCACTGATTCTGTTTACTCATACGGTTTTTCCCAATCGCGACTTGTCAGGGTACTGAAAGTGTCCAAGGCATTTATCTCCCACTTGAAGAGGGTTCCCCGACTCTTTCTCACTTGAACAACTTCAACAAATGTCGAGTTTGGGGTACCTCAGACTGGACCAGGCCAACATTAAGGAAGACACTGAGAGTCTTCCTCCAAATTTGAGGTGCTTGCTTGGCAAGTGCGTGGTGTCACTGAGCTACGTGTTATGCATTTGGAGAGTGTTAGAAGTAAAGAAAGGTGTTTGTTGGGTTGTTCATGTATAAGAGTCTGGTTATTGAATAATATGATAATCTTTTCCTCTTACATGGTATCAGAGCTGGGTTAACCCTAAATCTAAAGAACCAGCGTTGACCATCTTTGACCACCTCCAAAACCTGCGTTAACCACCACCAAACCTTCAGATCTAGTGTCGCCCAGGTCTGCGGGACTCAGATCCAGGGTCGCCGAGGTCCGGCGACCCTCGCAGGAGAGTCGAGGAGGGCCGGCGAGCCTTCCCCGACGTCGCAGAGGGTCTGCGGGACTCAGATCCAGGGTCGCCGAGGTCCGGCGACCCTCGCAGGAGAGTCGAGGAGGGCCGGCGAGCCTTCCCCGACGTCGCAGAGGGCCGGCGAGCCTCTCAGGGATCTCGCCTAGGTCTGTCAAGGCCAGATCCGTCGTCGCCTGCTGCTGGCGAGCCTTTCCCGTCGCCACCTGCTCCCGGCGAGTCTTCCCCGACGTCGTACAAGGCCGGCGAACCTCTCAGGGACCTCGCCTAGGTCCGGCAAGGCCAGATCCGCCGTCGCCTGCTGTCGGCAAGCCTTCTCCAGCGTCGTACAAGGTCGGCGAGTCCAGCTTCGGTGTCCTTGAGGGCCAGCGTGCACTTTGGCTACTGTGCAGGTCACATATGTCCTAATTAAGCTCAGTTTTACTTGGTAAGAGAAGCTATGGTATGATTTGTTGACGTTGCTGTTAATTCATTGGTGGAGTTGGAATTTATTGCTGCCGGTGATTATTTGGGACTTTTGTGAGTTGATGTGATAAGTTTCAGTTTTGGTGGATTATTGACGGTTAAATATGGGAGATTCTAGTAAAACTGAGGGTGGTACTGAAAAGAGTAATACTGTGATGACTGAAGTGATTTCTTCCTCATCCAATCGAATCACTGATAAGAAGCTTGAGGGTGGTGTTAACTTTCATCAGTGGAAGAAAATTGTGAAACTCACTTTGATAGGTAGGAATCAACATAGGCATTTAACTGAGCCTAAGCCCAGTAATGATGAAAATTGGGAGGTTACCGATGCACGTATTCTAGGCCAGATGTTAAACTCTATGGAGAGTAATATAGTTGATTTAGTGACTCATATTGACACGGTTAAAGAATTGTGGGAGTATTTGGATGTATTGTATTCGGGCCAAAATAACTTGTCACGGATATATGAGTTATCACATGAATTTTACCGATCTGAGAGAAAAGGGCGTTCTATTACGCAGTATTTTGCTGATTTTAAGAAAATGTATGAGGAATTGAATGCTGTTCTTCCTATTTCGGCCAATATTCAGCAAATGCAACTTCAGAGAGAACAATTGGCTGTAATGGGATTTTTAGGTGGTCTTGGTCCTGAATATGAAACTGTTAGATCTCAAATTCTTGGAGGAGAGACTATTGCGTCACTTACAGATACGTTTGCTCGGGTTCTTCGAGTATCTCGTGAGTCTTTTCAGGATCCCGTTTCTGTGGTGGATAATTCAGCACTTGTGTCACAGTCTAGAGCTGGTAGTGGGAGTAGGAGTGATGGAGGAAATCGTGGAGGTTATAATGGACGTGGTGGCCGAGGAGGAGGCCGAGGCACAGGAATAGGAAGAACCCAGGGTCAGCAGCATTTTTATGGGCAATCTCAATCGTCTACAGATAGCTCGGGGGCAGCACGGACTTGTCATTACTGTGGCAAACCTGGTCATATTCAGAAATTTTGCTACAAGTTACATGGGAAACCAGGACACCAGCAACAGTTTGCCAATGCTGCATCTAGTACTGATTCCTTTTCACAGTCTTCTGAGAGCAAGGTAGTGGTTATGTCTGAAGAGGAGTTTGCTCGGTACAGTCAGTCTCAGAATTCACAGCCTACTTCTTCCACTGCTACTTTGGTACAGACAGGTAATGCCACTGCATGTGTTTTAGCTGCTTCTCGTCCTTGGATCATTGATTCAGGGGCCTCTGATCACATGTCAGGTCTTTCAGGTATATTTTCCTCTCTTACTCCATCTTCGTCCACAGTTACATTAGCTAATGGTTCCTCCACACATGTTAAAGGAGTTGGCACAGTTTGTCCGACCCCCTCATTACCATTATCCTCAGTGCTTTATCTTCCTCAATTTCCATTCAATCTCCTGTCAGTCAGTAAGCTAACTAAAACCTTTCAATGTTCAGTAACATTCTATCCTGATTCTTGTATATTCCAGGATCTGGCTACGAAGAGGACGATTGGTAGAGGACGTGAGGAGGGGGGGTTGTATGTGCTTGAGGAGGGGGGTCCCCTTCATTTGCATGTGCTGGTGTTACTTCTCTACATCAGATCCACTGTCGCCTTGATCATCCTTCTCTACAGAGTCTTCAGAGATTAGATTCCAATTTCAAGTCTCTTTCTAGTTTAGAGTGTGAGTCATGCCAACTTGGCAAATTACGTCGTGTCAGTTATCCGCCTCGAGTCATTAAACGAACAGAGTCTCCGTTTTTGTTAGTTCATTCCGATGTTTGGGGTCCATGTCATGTGACTTCCAATTTGGGTTTTAGATATTTTGTTACTTTTGTTGATGACTATTCCAGAGTTACTTGGTTATACCTAATGAAAAATCGTTCGGAGTTGTTTTATATATTTCGTGCGTTTATATCAGAAATTTATACTCAATTTGGTGTGCATGTTAAAGTTTTGCGTTCTGATAACGCAAAGGAGTACTTTTCTGCACCTTTCTCTGATTTTATGACACAACATGGTATGATTCACGAATCTTCTTGTCCTGATACACCGCAACAGAATGGTGTTGCTGAAAGGAAAAATCGACATCTGTTGGAAGTTACGAGATCTATGCTGTTTGAGATGAAGGTCCCTAAGACCTTTTGGTCTGATGCTGTTTTGACTGCATGCTATCTTATTAATCGCATGCCTTCTTCAGTTTTGCGAGGTGGTATTCCGTTTTCTACTTTATTTCCAAATCACTCACTATTTGACTTACCACCTCGTATATTTGGTTGTGTCTGTTTCATTCGTGATCATCGACCAGGAGTATCCAAACTTGATCCCAGGGCTATCAAGTGTGTGTTTCTAGGTTATTCCCGTACTCAAAAGGGGTATCGTTGCTATTCTCCATTACTGAAAAAATACTTCATAACTGCTAATGTTTCATTTTTTTAATCCACTTCTTATCATGATGTCCCCATTTGTGTCTGAGTTGGATGAGGAATTTCATGTAACCACCATTAGGTCAACCGTTCCTGCTACTGTACCTGTATCTACACAGGAACCACCTCCTTTGCAGGTTTATACTCGCCGCTCTCAGATTCATACTTCCTCTCCTCCTGCAGCCTCTACTACGTCATCTTCCATCCCAGATCCTCCTCCTGCGTCCGATCTTGACCTTCCTATTGCTCATCGCAATGGTACACGTGCTTGCACTCAACATTCAATTGCCAATTTTATTTCATATTCTTCCGTGTCTCCTTCCTTTCGATCATGTTTATCTACTGTTGAGCAATATCCTGTTCCTAAGTCTGTATCTGAGGCATTACAAAGTTTTGGCTGGAGGACAGCTATGGAAGAGGAATTACAGGCCTTACAAGATAATCAAACTTGGGACTTGGTACCTCTTCCTTCAGGCAAAACTGCTATTGGTTGTAGGTGGGTATATGCTGTGAAAGTCAATCCCGATGGTTCCCTTGCTCGCTTAAAAGCAAGACTTGTTGCGAAAGGGTATGCTCAAGTATATGGAGTTGATTATCTGGATACTTTTTCTCCTGTTGCCAAGCTTACTTCTGTTCGGATTTTGATCTCTCTTGCTGCTACATATAACTGGCCATTGTTTCAGCTTGATGTCAAGAATGCCTTTTTACACGGTACTCTTCATGAAGAAGTTTATATGGAGCAACCTCCGGGGTTTGTTGCTCAGGGGGAGTCTGGAGGACTAGTTTGCAAATTGAAAAGATCTTTGTATGGGTTGAAGCAATCTCCACGGGCATGGTTTGGAAGATTTTCTGAGTCTGTACATTCTTTTGGCTTGTCTAGATGTGGCAATGATCATTCTTTATTTTATAGACAGAGAGACGAAGGCAAGCTATTCTTGATTGTATATGTAGATGATATTATTATCACGGGAGATGATTTAGTTGGTATATCTGAACTAAAGGTATATCTTCAGAAACAGTTTCAGACTAAGGATTTAGGGAAGTTGAAGTATTTCTTAGGAATTGAAGTGGCACGGTCACAAAAAGGCATTGTTCTATCACAGAGAAAATATGTCCTGGATCTACTTACTGAGACAGGTATGTTGGGATCCAAACCTTTTGATTCACCTATGGAACAAGGGGTTAAACTAGTTGCCGATGGAGGAGAGCCTCTTAATAGTCCTGAAAGATATAAAAGATTGGTGGGGAAACTGAATTATCTCACGGTTACTCGACCAGATATTGCCTTTTCAGTTAGTGTGGTGAGTCAGTTTTTGTCTTCCCCTCGTACATCTCATTGGGATGCAGTAATTAGAATTTTAAGGTACTTAAAGAAGACTCCAGGGAAAGGAATTGTTTACGAAAATCATGGTCATAGTAGCATTGAAGGGTTTTCTGATGCTGATTGGGCAGGGTCTCCAGATGATAGGAGATCAACTACTGGCTATTGTACATTGGTTGGAGGAAATCTGGTGTCATGGAAGAGTAAGAAGCAGAATGTTGTTGCTCGCTCCAGTGCTGAGTCAGAATATAGAGCTATGGCACAAGTCACATGTGAATTAGTGTGGATTCAGCAGTTATTGACTGAGCTAGGCTTGAAGGCTTTGGTTCCTATGCCTTTGTGGTGTGATAATAAGGCTGCGGTGCATATAGCATCCAATCCTGTGTTTCATGAGAGAACAAAACACATTGAGGTTGATTGTCATTTCATTCGAGAAAAGCTGCAAAGTGGAATGATTGTTCCCAGTCATGTTAGAACTGGTGAACAACTTGCAGACATTTTTACTAAACCTTTGGGTTATGGGAGGATAGAATATATTTGTAACAAGCTCGGCATGATTAATATCTATGCTCCAGCTTGAGGGGGAGTGTTAGAAGTAAAGAAAGGGCAAAATTGTCTTTGTGTGTCTCTTAGGGTTTGTTGGGTTGTTCATGTATAAGAGCCTGGTTATTGAATAATATGAGTATCTTTTCCTCTTACAGAGAGGTTAGTCATTCTCGACCTGTCTTGGAGTCCGGTCACCAAGAATTCGATACTCCAGGAGCCAAGCATGGAAGTATGTCCAATATTTGCTTGTCAAATCTCTCGTAAAGATGATTGGTATAACCTGAGTAAAGTTTGATGTCATCTTTTTTGCATTGCAGATGAAGGAATTAAAAGTCTTGAACCTAGAAGGATGTTTCCGATTAGGTACTCTGATAACTCAAATTGAGCCATTCATCAGAAATTCAAATAAGTTAAGTTGCTTAAATTTGAAAGGCTGCGCCCGAGTCAAGAAGCTGCCAAAGAACGGTGCTACATGGAATCTCTGAGGGAACTTGTGATTGATGGAACTGCCATCCAAGGAATTCATTGCCAGAGTGGGTTTTTGAAGAATCTGGAGACACTTAGCGCTTGCGACTGTAAGCTTTTGGAAGATGTATCCACAATCAGCCACTTGAGGAATCCCTCAAGTCTCGCTCTGGATGATGCTGATATTGATGGCCTTCCAGATGGTTTTGAATTTCCTCAGACATTTAAGAGACTTTCTTTAAGGGAATGTCGCAAGTTGGCTAAACTTCCACCGTCCATCGGGAAGCTGAAGGTGCTGGAGGTGTTGGAACTTTCAGTCACCGGAATCAAAGAAATGTCACGGTCGGTCAAGCTCTTGAGAAATTTGAAGAAGCTGAAGATGGAACGCACTTACCTACAAAAGTCTCCTCAAGATGTTGTGAACTTAAAGAAACTGGAAGAGAGAGATTTCTCTGGCTGCAGAAGTTTGGGGGGCCAAGTCCCTTGTGATATTTTAGGATTATCCTCTCTGAGAATTCTGAAATTATCGTTCTCTGATGTGGCCAGTCTGCCCCCCGAGCATTTGCCGTCTCCCTCACCTCCAAATCCTTGACATACTTAAATGCAACCGACTTCACGCTCTACCAAAGTTGCCCTCCAATTTATGCAGCCTCCGATGGGGATACACAAAAATGGCAATCCCCAACTTGTCATACCTGGCAAATCTAGAAGATCTGCTCTTGACGGATGGTGAGCAGCCAAAAGCCGGATGGCGCATGATGTTTCCGAATCTAAAGACCCCAAACATCAGGTAGATCGCGACATTACCAAGCCTAGAGACCTTGCAGTTGTCCCTTTCAAAGGTCACCAATCTCCCTCGGAATTTTAGTGCCCTGACTCGGTCCGGGAACTCTCTTTATCCCAGACGAAGAAGCTAGACCTCACACAACTTCCCTTGAACTCAAGCTTGTCGACTCTGCGTCCCAAACACTGCCAGATTCAAAGGCCCGAGTTCTCTAGTCCGAAGTATCTGTTGGAACTAGAACTAGACGGCTGCAATTTAGCAGAGATCGATGGCCTCGAAGATTTAAAGCTCTTAGAAGTCCTGAAAATTTGTCACTGTAGGAGGATAACAAACCGCAGTGGGCTCCAAGGAATGGGACGTCTCCGGAAGGTGCAAGTTCACTCTTCTCCTCTAGTCGTTCTACCAGAGCTATCCGAATGTGTCAAAATGGACAGATGCAATGCGGCTGCATGACCGTATCTTGCATTCTTCTTGGCCAGTGGACGGATAGTCTCCATCCTGCACGAACTATGATCATACTTTGGAGTCTCCGGCAGGACATCTCCCTCAGAAGAAGCTGGAGGGCGGCCTCTCTAAGGTAGATTGCTCGGATTCTGTTTAGAATTCTCTTTCAACCTGAACGAAACATACTTGGATTTTTCCTTTTCCATGAATTCCTTAAATGTTATATTGCATTGGATCTGCGCAGGGCCACAAAGGGCACCCGAGGCAAGCTCTTCTCGTCCTGCTATTGCTAATGGCATCATGGACCTGATGCGGCATCCATGGGCAACGTTGTGGGAACTACATGACCCAACACGGGCCTACACTTTCGTCGGCTCTGCTGGGGAGATTTGTCTTCAACACGGCTTTCGGTTTTGCCTTTTTATTCATTTCAGTTGATCAAGTCATCGAGTTCCTGAATCTCCAGGAGTTGGATCCCAGGATGGTGATGCGAAATGAATGTGACGGAGATCAAATTAGAAGGAATTTACAAGAGAGCACGCTCGTGATTGCGATGTTGTGAGAGAGAGAGTGAGAGAGAGAGAGAGAGAGAGAGATGCGTCTTTGAATTGATCTGCTGCTCGGAAAAGGATACTGTTCGCGCATCTTTAGATAGAAATCCTGATTAACGAAATCGATGCTTGCATCCATCTATAAGTCCATAGATAATAAGAAATATTTATAGAATGGAGCTTTATGATTGAACTACATCCTGGCAAAGCTCCATGCTCTTTAATTTCCCTTTATTTTGCTCTTTTATTTTTTTTTTTTGTCAGAAAATGGAATATCTCATTAAACTAGGGAAAGATAGTCAGCCATGATAAGTGGGCTTCCGTACATACAAGTTCTCAAAGGGCCAGGCGTCGAGAACATCCGCAACATCGGTCACTTCGGCCACATCCCCATCATCTCCATCCTCTCCACCCTCTACCTCCCTCTCGCTCGGTGGTTCACCTCCCGCCCCAACCCTCCCGTGGCCATCCTCTCCGACTTCTTCCTCGGCTGGATCTTCGACTTGGCCAAGCTTGGCATCCACCGGTTCAATTGGACCACCCAAAAATAGAACCGGATCGAGAATCAATAACTCTTGACACAAGATACAAATGCAAATCTTAACTACGTTGTATGCTTCATTGAGGCCCGGACTACATGTGCACTCTTTATCACTAGGAAGCCCAATAACGAAACTAGCAGTCCGCAGGCAACGAGAAGGAGAAAGAGCCAAATCATTGTTGATTTTCTTGCTCGAGTCTCCCATCGCATTTCAATTCTCGGTGCCTCAACCAATCTCAACATTTGAGACACGGCTCAGAGATCACTCAGATATCGGCTTAGAAGATATTCATAAAAAAAAAAAAAAAGAACAGAGAGAGAGAGAGAGAGATTGACATCCATAAGATAGAAACATTGCCCTCTCATTGGCAGAGAGCACAATTAAACGATCCTGGTTATAAATGCTAGAGCAAAATTAAATTATTTATATTATCCATCACAAGCCCCTGTGTTTCGCTTCAGCATTACATGCATCTGAGAAAAACAATTGACCCTTGAAACAGATCACGGAGCAGGATGCTAGCACATCGCTGTTGGCGAGTGTGATGAGCTACAAGTGAGGAGGTCTAGAGGCGACGGAGAGTGGAAGTAGAACCATTTCCGGGGGAGCGGTAGGACATGTGCGTAAAAATGTGGAGGCGGGCTTGGAGTTCGACTGTGACGATGGTGACGATGCTGGTGGCGGAGGAGGCCGGCACGGATCCTGGGCTGGGCAAAGGTGTTGTTGTAGTCGTTCTTATGTGTGTTCGCATAAATCAAGTCGAAGAATTAGACAAACCTGAAACAGGTGCAGACGAATGGCTGATTGGATGATCGATCCGAGCCCGACGATTTCACGTCGTGTCCTTAAGACGAATTTGTCCCCTCCACAGGTACCCAAGGTTGCGCGGACAATCGCCTCCCAGGATAGAACGGATCACACACTTCCGTCGAAGCGGCACTTCCTCGACGAAAATCCTTCGAACTCAACTTCGGGAATTATCGCACAGATGAGAGTGAGTGATAGATGAATTTTCGAAAAGCAAAAAAAATGAATGCTCGTTTCTACTTCGAAAAATCAGAATGTATTATATATAGGTCCAATCGAAGAGTCACGAATTCATGGTTATTTGGAGTTCGGTTATTACCGAATCAACACCTTCATTCAGCGTTCGGTTATTGCCGAATCAACACCTTCGTTTGGTGTTCGGTTATTGCCGAATCAGTGTCTTCGTATAGGTTGAAGAGAAATTATGAATAGACATGATTCGAAAGAAAAATAATAATAATAAATAAAAATTCGGACGAACATGTCTATTCGGAAAAAAATAAAACGATGGGTTTAACTCGGACCCGGGCCCGGCCCGATCCGATCCGAGCCGGCCGGTCGGACGGACGGCGGCGGCGGCGCGCGCGCGCGTGTGGACCGGTCCGACTTTGTCCAAGACCTCTCTCCTCCACAAAAGTGGGGTGCCCCTTGGGGCCCAAACCCATTGGAGAGGCTCAACTATTTAAACCCTATTTCCATCTCTCTTTTATCCCATGTGGGACTCCCTCAACCACATTCTCATTCAACTTTTTAAGGGTCTTTTTGGAACCAAAATCCCAACAATCCCCCACATGAATGAGAATTTCACATATCATGACTCTTTGTGCATGTATGAAATGCAATGTGCGATTATTCCATGAGAGAACGTTGCATTGGGATAAGTAGTCTGAAACTTTGAACTTTCTCTAGTGAGACCTATCGGACTTACTCGGTCAAACAGTAGACTTGATGTCTTTGAACTGTCGACTTTCGGTGTAAGTCAAGACAATAAGAATCACACAACTCTCTCTCGAACAAAGTTGGTTCTCATTGTTGTGTTCGTTTTGGCCATGAACACCGCCTGGTTTCATGAGTGCTTTCGGGAATTCGGCCTTTCAAATTCACCTTAGAAGCGGCCCTCACTTCACACTCACATAGGTGATTTCTGAATATGTGGTATTTCACATACCTAAATCAGAATCATTAAAAGCTTATGCTTAACCTTCACTTGTCTGTACTATCTTTATACGGGAATGAGTAAGAGTCGATAGTACTCTACTTAGCTTTCATAACTTAGTTGTCTCTTTGAACCTAGATCTTGGGATCTCCAGTCAACTAGGTGGGGTTTCCGCTATGATGCCTTATTTCATAGGCCTTAAACCCATTCCTCTTGATGTTTTCTCAACCATCTCTCTAGTTAGGCCTTTTGTTAATGGATCCGCAATATTATCTTTTGACTTCACATAGTCAATCGTGATAATTCCACTAGAGAGTAGCTGTCTCACGGTATCGTGTCTTCGACGTATATGTCGGGACTTTCCATTATACATAACATTCCTTGCCCTTCCAATTGCCGCTTGACTATCACAATGAATACATACAGCTGGCATTGGTTTAGGCCAATTAGGAATGTCTTCTAAGAAATTTCGAAGCCACTCTGCTTCTTCACCAGCCTTATCCAAAGCAATAAATTCTGCTTCCATAGTAGATCTTGCAATGCAAGTTTGTTTGGATGATTTCCAAGACACTGCTCCTCCACCAAGTGTAAACACATACCCACTTGTGGATTTTGTGTCTTTTGTGCCAGTTATCCAATTTGCATCACAATATCCTTCAAGTACTGCTGGATACTTTGTGTAATGCAAAGCATAGCTTTGAGTGTGCTTCAAATAGCCCAATACACGTTTCATTGCTTTCCAATGATTGTCATTTGGACTAATTGTAAATCGACTCAGCTTGCTCACAGCACAAGCTATGTCCGGCCTAGTACAGTTCATGACATACATTAAACTGCCTAGTATACTAGCATAATCATTTTGAGCTTTACTTTCACCAGTATTCTTTGAAAGATGCAGATTAACATCTATCGGGGTCTTTACTGGTATAATATCTAGATTCTTGCATTTTTCAAGAATCTTCTCAATGTAATGAGACTGCGATAAAGCTAATCCTCCAGATGTCTTTTGGATTTTAATTCCTAAAATAACATCTGCAACCCCCATATCTTTCATATCAAACTTACTTGTGAGCATGCGTTTGGTTGCCTTAACAACCTCACTATCACTACCCATTATAAGCATGTCATCTACATACAAGCACAGAATGGCAAAGCCATTATGAGTATTCTTAAAATAAACACATTTATCACACTCATTTATTTTAAAACCATTCGACAACATGACTTGGTCGAATTTAGCATGCCACTGTTTCGGTGCTTGTTTCAATCCATAGAGTGACTTGATTAGACGACATACCTTCTTCTCTTGTCCTGGAACGATGAACCCTTCAGGTTGTTCCAGATATATTTCTTCCTCCAAATCCCCATTTAAGAAGGCCGTTTTCACATCCATTTGATGAATTTCAAGCTTATACACCGCTGCTATAGCAATTAGCATCCTTATGGATGTAATTCTTGTGACAGGTGAATAAGTGTCGAAATCATCCAGACCTTCTCGTTGCTTGTATCCTTTTACTACAAGCCTAGCCTTATATTTATCAATAGTACCATCCGCTTTCA
Organism: Psidium guajava; assembly: GCA_016432845.1. Classification (NCBI taxonomy): domain Eukaryota; kingdom Viridiplantae; phylum Streptophyta; class Magnoliopsida; order Myrtales; family Myrtaceae; genus Psidium; species Psidium guajava. The sequence continues at coordinate 29,845,993 of CM028229.1, read as the reverse complement.
TTTTCTTCTTGAATATCCACTTACATTGTAGTGGTTTATTGCCAGGAGGAAGGTCAACCAATTCCCAAGTATGGTTTGACAGGATGGATTCAACCTCACTATTGATAGCTTCTTTCCAGAACGGAGCTTCTGGGGATGTCACAGCCTCTTTAAAGGTCCGAGGCTCATTCTCTAACAAATATGTTAGAAAATCAGGTCCAAAAGAATTAGAAGTTCTTTATCTTTTACTACGTCTAGGTTCATCCTCCATAGGATCGTTTCTAGGTGTAGTCTCCCTAGGCCTTTTATCATTATTGATTGGCTCATATACTCTGTTATACGGAAAAATGTTCTCAAAGAACGAGGCGTCCCTTGATTCAATGATCGTATTAACATGTATATCTGGGATTTCAGACTTATGGACCAGAAATCGATATGCATTACTATTAAGAGCATATCCAATAAAGACACAATCAACAGTTTTCGGTCCTATTTTGACCTTCTTAGGTTTAGGAACGGCAACCTTAGCTAAACACCCCCACACTTTGAGGTATTTCAAATTCGGCGTTCTGCCTTTCCACTTTTCATAAGGAGTTTGTTGTGTCTTTTTGTGGGGTACTCTATTTAAAATAAAATTTGCTGTCAGAACAGCTTCCCCCCACAAGTTCTGTGGTAATCCAGAACTATTTAGCAACGCATTCATCGTTTCCTTTAACGATCGATTTTTCCTTTCTGCCACGCCATTGGACTGTGGCGTATAAGGAGGCGTAATTTGGTGAATAATGCCAAATTCAGAACAAATTTCCTCAAAAGGAAATTCATATTCACCACCTCTATCACTTCTTATCATTTTGATTTTGCTATTTAACTGAGTTTCAACTTCAGACTTATAAGTTCTAAAAGCAGATATAGCTTCATCTTTACTACTCAGCAAATAGACATAACAATACCTTGAACAGTCATCTATAAAAGTGATAAAATATTTCTTACCACCTCTTGTGGGTATTGTTTTCAAATCACATATGTCAGTGTGTATTAAATCTAAAGGTTCAGTGATTTTATTGTCTATAGAACGAAACGGAGGTTTGGAAAATTTTGATTCAACACACACTTGGCATTTTTCACTTGGACAGTCAGATTTTGGCAATAGTCCCATGCTCATCAATTTCTTTATTGACTTGTAGTTAACATGTCCTAATCTAGCATGCCATAAATTAGGAGACTCAAGCACGTAAGCAGAAACAACTTTATTCATAGAATCATTAGGTACAACAGTCATTACATTCAGTTTAAACAAACCCTCACTCAAATAACCTTTTCCTACATACATCTCATTCTTGGAGAGTACAAACTTGTCAGATACAAACACCAACTTAAAACCATTCTTGCTAAGGAGAGATCCAGACACTAAGTTCTTGCGTATGTCTGGCACATGCAGCACATCGACTAGTGTCACGGTTTTTCCAGACGTCATCTTCAAAGCAATCTTGCCAATACCTTCAACCTGAGAGGTCGATGAATTACCCATATAGAGTTTCTCATCACGTGCCATAGGTGTATAGGATGTGAACATCCATCTATTGGCGCATATATGGCGAGTTGCTCCAGTATCAATCCACCATTCTTTGGGGTTGCCCACCAAATTGCACTCGGATATCATAGCAGTCAGATTGATATCATCAACGCCATTGGAAATTTGTTCCACCACATTAGCTTGAGTATGCTTTCTCTTCTTTGCTCTACAGTCCTTGGCACGATGTCCATCTTTTCCACAATTGTAGCATTTGCCAATGAACTTTTTCTGGCCTTGGGTGGATCCCTCTCCAAATGTCTTTCTCTTCTTGTTGGGTTTCGATCCTCCTTCAACAAAGTTGGCCCTTGAGACCTCCAGTTTGCTACCAACTTTCTTTTCAGAAAGTCTATTGTCTTCCTCGATCCTCAATCGAACAATCAAGTTCTCAAGCGATAACTCCTTTCTCTTATGTTTGAGATAATTCTTGAAGTCCTTCCAAGATGGCGGCAACTTCTCAATGAATGCAGCCACTTGAAATGATTCACTAAGAATCATGCCCTCGGCATGGATGTCATGCATAATCACTTGAAGTTCTTGGACTTGACTTAAGACGGTCTTGAAGTCGACCATCTTAAAGTCCAGAAATTTGCCGACTATGAACTTCTTCAATCCAGCATCTTCGGTCTTGTATTTCTTGTCTAGATTGTCCCATAATTCCTTAGCCGTTTTCAACGGGCTATAAACATTATACAGGGTATTGTCTAGACCATTGAGGATGTAGTTGCGACACAAAAAATCGGAGTGCTTCCACGCATCTACCGCAGCAAATTTTTCCTTGTCCATTTCTCCCTCATCCAACTTAGGAGCATCCTCGGTGAGGAACCTTGCCAAATTCAAGGTCGTGAGATAGAACAACATCTTTTGTTGCCATCTCTTGAAGTCAGACCCATTGAACTTTTCTGGCTTTTCTCCATGAGTTGGAACAGACGCAACAGGCGTCATTGATGTCGAGGCCATTTCTATTACGAAAACAGAAATGATTGGCGAGTGAATATATGGCAAGACTAGTAATACAAAATTGGAAAACTGGAAATATGAACTATTATAGTAGGCACATATGATGAGACAGGAAAGAAACAATTTCTGAATATATGAAAAGAAATTATCGAATGACTATAGCAAATGACTATACTACGACATTCGACAAACAGACTCGAAGGCGAACACAGTATAGGAACAAAATTCGTCTTAAGATTGTAGTCGTTCTTATGTGTGTTCGCATAAATCAAGTCGAAGAATTAGACAAACCTGAAACAGGTGCAGACGAATGGCTGATTGGATGATCGATCCGAGCCCGACGATTTCACGTCGTGTCCTTAAGACGAATTTGTCCCCTCCACAGGTACCCAAGGTTGCGCGGACAATCGCCTCCCAGGATAGAACGGATCACACACTTCCGTCGAAGCGGCACTTCCTCGACGAAAATCCTTCGAACTCAACTTCGGGAATTATCGCACAGATGAGAGTGAGTGATAGATGAATTTTCGAAAAGCAAAAAAAATGAATGCTCGTTTCTACTTCGAAAAATCAGAATGTATTATATATAGGTCCAATCGAAGAGTCACGAATTCATGGTTATTTGGAGTTCGGTTATTACCGAATCAACACCTTCATTCAGCGTTCGGTTATTGCCGAATCAACACCTTCGTTTGGTGTTCGGTTATTGCCGAATCAGTGTCTTCGTATAGGTTGAAGAGAAATTATGAATAGACATGATTCGAAAGAAAAATAATAATAATAAATAAAAATTCGGACGAACATGTCTATTCGGAAAAAAATAAAACGATGGGTTTAACTCGGACCCGGGCCCGGCCCGGCCCGATCCGGCCGGTCGGACGGACGGCGGCGGCGGCGCGCGCGCGCGTGTGGACCGGTCCGACTTTGTCCAAGACCTCTCTCCTCCACAAAAGTGGGGTGCCCCTTGGGGCCCAAACCCATTGGAGAGGCTCAACTATTTAAACCCTATTTCCATCTCTCTTTTATCCCATGTGGGACTCCCTCAACCACATTCTCATTCAACTTTTTAAGGGTCTTTTTGGAACCAAAATCCCAACAGTTGTGAGTTAAGGGGGCATGAGAAAACTGAGGAAGAGGAGGAGATAAACTAAGGCTAAAGGGATCCTCGTGACATGCGGGTGACGAGTCCAACGACCGATAATTGTCTTAGGAGATGCTTTTCGGCTATATAGCTCACATACATTTGCCTTTGGAGCTTTGGCAATATATGAACCATGTGAAGGGTAACAGGTATTGGCCAGTGGTTTCGAGTAAGATGCTAGGTAAAATATAATTGCTATAGAGAAATATGAGACAAAAAAAAAACAAAAACTGATGTGGCAAATTATCTTCAATCTTGAGGTGCCGCACATCATAGAATAAAGGGGGTGCAAAAAAAAAACAAAGAAAAAAGGAAAAATAATATAAAAATATTATTAATTGTTCACATCAGGGCTGGCGACGCCACATTAGCTTCAGCTGGAAAAGTGGACTGAATTGGTGTAAAAAAAAAGTTTATGATTGAATTGACATAATTGCGATAAGTTTTTTTGATAATTTTTTTTAGAATAAAGTGTGAATGGAATGGATGGAAATCTGTTTAAACATCAAGAAAACTTAAAGTAATTGGAAATAAAAGTTTTTTTTGGGGGGGGGGGGGGGGGAGTGGAAATTAAATTTAAAAACCAGGACTTTGGGCAAGAAAACTACAGGAGACTTGAAATCAATTTACTTGAAATATGGATAACACTGAAATTTTAATAACGCTCAAAAGTTGGGGCCTAAATTGAAAGGCAATATGATCTATGCAGCGTAGATTCTACATAATTGAGCATGCCCTCTCGCTTTTCTTAACCACTCGCTCATCTCATCTAAATCTCCTCTGCTTGAATCTCTGCACGATGCGATCATACATTTGCCCTAATTAGCTTTCTTTTTTTTTTTGTTGCTAACGCAAGCTGATTGTGCATATTTAATAATCCTTTTTTCGTTCAAATAATCAATTATACCATAGTCGTCTTCTAACATTTCAGTTTTCTTAGTTCCATCTTGTCCCCCTCTTTAGAATCACATTGCCTATATCCACCAATATTCGTGGTGGCACCACATCTGTCTTTTTCCCTTTATCAAAAGAAAGATTAATTCATTGCTTATTTTCAGCACTTTAAGTCATTTTATTTTATTCATGAACCTGTGCATTTAAGTCTTTAAATTGCCCAAATTTCCATTTTGCAAAAGCCCATTTTCACTAGGCGTTATAAATATAAAACAAACTGCAATTGGGCCTTCTCGTGCAAAAGCATTAAAATTGCATTGGACCTCTGTGCGTCCAATTTGACGGAATGCCCATTTTCTTAAAAAAAACAATTTAAGATGTCTTTAAATTGCCCAAATTGCATTTACATGTTTGCCGAATGCCAGGTCCACAATTCATATCATTTAAAAGTCAAGACTGAAAATGCTTATCAGACCTTCTGCGATGATTTAAATAGCTCCTTAAAAGTTGAACTATATCAAAAAAAAAAAAAAGTCCACCGACTTCCAATAATTCCATTAAATTGGATGAAACAACTCATTAATAGTTGCAATTACATGCAATTTGTACATGCTATATAAATTGAAAACTTCACAAGATTTGGAAATATAGAACAAAGATTTGCAATTACTGTTTCGTCGGGGATTGTCTCTCGGGACGAAATATCTTCTATTGAAATTCGTTTATCGGCTCTTAATTGAGTGAACATGGGGTCCCTAGGCCAACTCCAAATTAGAAACATCAAAAGTAGAGAAACAACAAGCAGCAAAATTCAAAGAGGAATGTACCAATGCAAACCGTGCGGGAATTTGATCGACGATGAGGTCTGGTAATACATACTTAATAATATAACCGGATGTAAACAAAATAGTGTTGGAATTTAATCGACAATGTAAATTTGAAAGTAACAACTACGAAAGATAAAGTGTGATATTGAAAAGTAAAGATAACGATTAATTTGCTTGATCTATTCGGAGGCTCCTCTTGATGGTTGATAGCGGTATTTATCCCATCGATTACGTGATCTCCACGTTGGCTGCCTTGATTTCTTGCTTTCAATCAATAGCTGTTCCCTTCAATATTTGTCATCAATGCTCGTATTGGCAACTACCCATTATTCATTGTCATATTTCGACAATTTTTATTGAACTGAATATCGATACCAACTACATATGTCAACCCTTTTGCTCGTCGATAAGCTGGCATACATATAACAAAACTCACATGTCCCGCACGTGGCTACCTATTCTTATGTGCCATTCACGTGTTTGTGTCAAACATGGGATACCACATTATTTTTTGCGTCAATAGAATTAGTTAATTTTTGACAATTTTAATTGTGGAGTTAGTCAATTTTTGACTTAGCCCTTTGGTAGAACGGTTAATTCCTAAGTTAGAAGTAAAAAATAATAATAATTATAAATCAAGTTCTTAGAAGATTGCCATTTGGAATTAGAAAAAGGAAACAATAAATCATGACATACTTTTGGAGGACACATGCTATAGTTATCGGACTGTCGATGTGCTGGTATATCTATAGATAAAGTCTAAATTAGATATATCCTAAAGGTGGCCTCCTATGGTTAATTCCTAGTGGTTTCTATGCCTTTTTCCACCCTTTTGCTAAGCCAGATACAAAAAGTGCCCTTTTGCTAGGTAAGCAAAATGGTCTTGTTAGTGTTAGAAAATATTTTTGGTTTTCTATTTTTGGCTTCGAACTAAAAATTTACAAAGATCCAATTATATATGGTCACATTATTTAAGTTAGATAAAAAAAATGGACAACAAAGTCAATCCAAAACAAGGTAGCTTTTTCAATTTTAGTCCACTTTCTTTCGTTGTAAGCAAAGCTCACGCGATTTAAAGTGGAATCTTGAGTCGTGGCTAAAGTTAAAAGTGTCGATGGCAAAGACAAGAAAGGAATAACGACACCGATAATTTTACAATTTTAACTTGATGTATAATATAATTCATAAACTTTTAATTTATTCAATGTAGTCTTCAATTATAATTTAATGTGCAATATAATCCATGAATTTTTAATTTATTTAACATAATCCATAAATTTTTTAGGCATATTCAATTTAATCCCTAAATTATATGAATATATTTAATATTATCTTTATTTTAATTCAAGTTCAAAAATAATATTAAATATTTTTGTAAAATTTAAACGCTAAATTAAATATGTATAAAAAAAATTGAGAATTATATTGAATAAATTGAGAATTCAGGCATCATGTTGGATTAAGCTATAATATAAAGATCATATCGAACAAATCAGCCGTATCATTTTTCCGACAGGAAAGCGATAGAAGACGACTTTCGCTTGCTGCATGGTAGCTTGAACGAAGAAGAGAATCCAAATGGCTTTAGCTTTCGCTCGGTTCGTCGAGCTTGTGTCAGCTCCGAGCATAGGCAAGCGAACCGACCATCCTTTTGCTGGTGAACAGAGAGAGAGAGAGAAGGCCGAATACTGATGTCTGTGACTGCTGACCAAGAACCTCCAATGGCCACCTTGGCGGCCAGAACGAGCAGCGACGCCACCGCACTAGGGGCCAGTTACCAGGTGTTCCTGAGCTTCCGGGGGCCCGACACCCGCCGCGGGTTCACCGACACCCTCTACCACGCCTTGGTCGACGCCGGGGTCCGCGTCTTCAGAGACGATGACGAGCTCTGCATCGGCGAAGAGATCGGCGGAGCGCTTCTGCGAGCGATCGACGACTCCAAGCTCTACATCCCCATCTTCTCCAGATCCTATGCCTCCAGCAAATGGTGCCTCCGCGAGCTCGCGCGGATCGTGGACAACACGTCTAGATCGGAGGGAAACAAGAAGATACTGCCCATTTTCTTCGACGTCGAACCCGACGACGTGAAGCTTAAGACCTCTCTGTACAGCGATGCTTTAGTGGAGCATCAGAAGAGATTTCCCGACGAAGTGAAGGCGTGGCGAGAGGCTCTTGTAGTGGTTGATGAAATTAAAGGATGGAGCTTGAAAAATTATCGAGGGTAAACTCTGCAGATCCTTTGACTTTCTTTTGCTTGCTTTTGCATTATCTGTATAATGAGACTAATCTTCATGGGTGTGCAAATGGGATATCTAAAAGAATGAAATTTCGTTCTTTTCGTATCCGGTACTGTTAATTCAAACTTTCTGGTAAGAAACTTTGACATTTTGTGAATTTTCTCCCTGTTACTAGATAAGCTTGGTGAATTTGCTAGTTGGTTTGATTCTGAGTCTTTTGTCCTGGGAGGTAGTGTTATGCGTATATGAATGTATGCATAAGCCATCCTAATTTCTTAAGTTCAATGGAGGACACTGACCTGAAAGACACCTGAGTCGAGAACTACAGTTCTTCTCAGTTAATGAGGAATCGAGAAGTCTGGTCTTACACATTGGTTTTGCAATTCTGAAGTCGCTCAAGGTTGTGGAACTAGTTTTGAGGGGTTCCATAAGCTTGCTGATTTCTCTCCTACGTCTCACTTCCTTTATAAGTTTAGCAAGGATAATAAGTTCCATTTAGTTATAGCACCCCTGATACCACAATGTTAGTCCAAAAAGGAGTCGATATAAATTTAGAGACATATTTTAACCTGCACTCAGTGTATTTGGATTATTAAGCACTGGTAACTAATGACTAGACCTCCCCTGTCCGATGAATTTTGAGGCCACTCAATTGAGAAATTTTTATGAGGTCCGTGATGGAAGTGGAGGGCCCAGTCAAATAAAATTTCGTATCCCTTTCTAGAGTTCTGATATGAAGGCTCTCTTTGTAATATACAGAGACTGAGAATTCAGATGTATTGGTAGCTGAGGTATTGAGAGTTATTCATGCACTCCAAATTTGGCCAGTGAATTCTATGCTCATTCACTGGTGGATGCAGGCCAATGGCCATACCACATAGGAGCATCAATTTCTCTCTCTGTCTATTTATGTTCATAGACACTTGTCGTTTAATTAACAGTATCATATTCCAAATTTTTCCTCAAATCCTCAACAAATACACATGATGGTGCAATAGGATTGCATTGGGAAGTAGTTTTGCCATGTACATGTTTCAAGGTTACAAGAACTTGCATATATCATTCTTTTCTACTAAAAGAATGCGTTCTTGTTGACAGGCAAGGAGAGCTTACGAAGCTGGTTGTTGAGGAGGTGTTGGATAAGCTCAAGACTAAACACAGATCTGTGACTGAACATCTAATTGGAATGGATGACCGAGTAGCAGCCGTAAAAAAACTTTTGGACATCCACGACGTCCACGCTGGTGGTGTACGGCTTGTTGGAATTCATGGGATGGGTGGTATAGGTAAAACAACCCTTGCCAAAGTCATCTTCAATGAACTATCTTCTCAATTTGGAAACTGTGTAAGTTTCCTTAATGATATCCGAGAAGAGTCAAAAAAGGACGGGTTAGTCAAGTTGCAAGCCAAATTAATATCCGACGTTGTTAATTCTAGAGTTATAGGCAAAATCGATGACATTGGTTACGGAATGAAGAGGATCGAAGATACACTTTGCAATAAGAAGGCACTGATTGTTCTTGATGACGTGGATAAGAGCGAACAAATCGGGAAATTGATTGGAAGTTCTTTAGGTTCAGGAACTAGAATAATTATCACAACAAGGAATAGAAGTTTGCTGCAAATTAGGGGATTTAAGTATGAAATTCTACCTTATGAAATGCTGGAAATGAATTCTAAGGATGCGCTTCAGCTTTTCAGTCGGCATGCATTCTGTGGAGACTCACCACCAGATGTTTACAACCACCTTTCAAAAGAAATTGTCTGTGTAACTAGAGGACTTCCTTTGGCTCTTGAAGTTATAGGCTCGTTGCTTTATTGTAAAGAGGAAGTAATATGGATAGAGACATTGGACAAGCTAAGAAGCATACCAGAAGACGAGGTCCAAAAGAAGTTGAAGATAAGCTTTGATGTCCTTGATGAGTTTCAGCAGCATATTTTTCTCGATATTGCATGCTTTTTTGTTAGTGAGGATGTAACCGATCTGATTTACATGTGGACTGACTGTAAATTTTTCCCGCATCGTGGGATAGATGTCCTTATCAATATGTCCTTGATAAAGATATTAAAGAACAATAAGCTTTGGATGCATGATCAGTTAAGAGATCTTGGAAGGGAAATTGTTCGTAAAGAAAGTCCGATAGACCTTGAGAAGCGTAGCAGGTTATGGATCAGAGAGGAGATAATCGACATCATAAGATCAAAAAAGGTAAGTGAGAAAAACTAGTAGTTTTTGAAATGAAAAATTATATTCCCTGTTATTAGAAGTTTACTTGTCCACTTAGTAGGTTTCTTTTCCCTGTTTCTTCTATTTAAGCTGTGAAACAGAATAGCTATTAGTCAACAAAACTTCTTACATTTAAGTTCACTCATCCTAAGTCTTTATGGGCAGAGGAAGGGAAAAATTCAAGGAGTTGATCTAAATGGAAGGCATCCTCAGATCTTTCTTACAAATGACGAGTTTGAAAGGTTTCCACATCTAAGGTTCCTTAAATTATGCAATGGAACCTTGGTTGGGGACTTTGCGAATTGCGGTACAAAGTTAAGATGGATGTCTTGGGATTCTCCTCCTCCAGATTTTGGGGTGGCCAATATGTATCTACAGAACGTAGTTGTTCTTAAACTTTCTACCAATCACTTCAATGATTCACATTTATGGAGCCTAATCAAGGTATGGTATACGTTTACCTCTACTCTAATTGTCTCTTCCCAAAATCATTAGATGTTCCATCATTCGGAAGCTTCATTTATTTTGGCAGATGGCCTGCAAATTGAAAGTTCTATCTCTTCAAGATTGTCCTAGCATAAAAAGAACTCCAAACGTCTCTGGATGTTCTACTTTAGAGAGATTGATTCTTCAGGAATGTGAAAATTTGAGGACAATTGACTACTCCATTGGGATGTTAAAGTGCTTGATTGACTTGGATATTGACAGCTGCCCCTCTCTCGAAGGGTTGCCTGATGAAATTGGAGGGCTTGTGACTCTTAAGCGCTTCTCTTTAAGGCACTGTTTAAAGGTGAGGAAACTCCCTGAGTCTATTGGTAAGCTAAGATGCCTATTAACTTTTGACATTTCGTGTACCTCGATTAATGAACTTCCAAATTCGGTTGGAGGGCTGCTGAAACTAGAGTTTCTGTCCATAGCATCGACAAAGATAAAGGAACTCCCAAAATCTGTTCTTAACTGGGCATTATTGCTTGAGTTGGATTTGTCATTTGCAAAAATCATTGAATTACCTGAATCAATTGGAAATCTAAAAATGTTGAAAGTGATGCGGATGGGTTATAATCCGATAAAGAAGCTTCCTCATGCTCTTGGAACATTGAAGAATCTTGAAGAGCTACATGCCCCTGATTGTAAATTGGAAGGTGAAATCCCTTCCGAAATTGGAGAGTTGTCCATGTTGAGAATCTTAGTTTTGAGGTTTAATGAAAGAGTTATTCTGCCGAGGACTATTGTCACGCTTCCTGTCTTGCAACTGCTGGACTTAAATATCTGCAGTGAGATTCAAGAATTGCCGGAGCTTCCCTCTAGTTTGACCTGTCTAGTGCTGGAATCCCGTTCTCTGCAATTTGTCCCTGATCTCTCAAACCTTACTAACTTAGTTACATTGGTCCTATCTGATGGATCTCTGAATAGAGGCACAACAAGCTTAACACAAACTTTTGACATGCGATGGTTAGGGAGTTTATCCAAACTGAATGAATTGAACTTATGCTTGTTGAATATCCCCGCACCGTCTACAGAACTGGGCTCCCTTTCTTTTCTGGAAAAACTTACTATGTATGGACTAGACCTGCAATCCCTCACAGAGCTTCCATCATCTCTGCTGTACTTGCGAGTCCATGGTTTCAACTCACCAGGGTTACCCATCTCCAAGTTGAAAAGTTTGTCAACTTTCAGACTCTCACGATCAGAGCTGAAGGAAATTCAGCTCGATGGGCTTCATCAATTGACTAGTTTGAGTGTCTCCGACTGTGAACTCCTGGAGAGGTTATCCTTTCCATCAAACATAAATCAAATTTCTATTATCGGTTGCCCAAAGTTAGTTGAGATTCATTTTCCAGGTGCTTTGGAATCACTTGAGAGATTGGGTATTGAGAGGTGTGAATCTTTTGAAAGGTTAAGTTGTCAGCAGGAGCAAGGATGTGATGAGCTGACATTTTGTGGGGGGAGATTGTCCCTTCTATCGAGCACCTTTAAGAAGCTCAAAGAATTCAGTGTTCTAGAGTGCCCAAAGCTAGTTGAGATTCAAGTTGTGGGCATTCTGGAATTGTTGGATATATTTTCCGTGGATGGGTGTTTGGCTTTGGAAAGATTAGGTGGTTTATCAAACTTGAAGAACCTCAAGTCGTTAAGTATGAAAGAGTGTGGCGCTCTTCGAGCTGTTGAGGGCCTTGATCAATTGGAGTGCTTGTGTCGATTGCTTGTCGGTGATTATGGATCATTGGAGAGGTGGATTGATGTATCGAGTGCGAAAATACCAGATGAGTGCGAGATGTTAATTTGGGATTGTGGGGGTTCATTAAGTGAGCTTTGTCCACGTAAAATTGAGTGTGTCCCATTCAATCGGTACAGAGAGAGGATTCTTCTTCGACCAAACCAGGTGCACCTGCTCTTCCTGGCTTATGTTTCTTCATTGCAAGTGCAACTCTCCCTTTCCCCTCTACCTGTTCATTTCTTCTTTGTATCGTATTTATTTTCTGCAGAGTATTTTCCTCTGGTCGCACTTAGAGAGTAGTGCTTTGTGTTCTGGTATCAATTGTTGGCTATGGCATTTTACTTGAACTATTATGTTTATCAGGTGTTTAACTGATGCATTTCTCGTACGCTGTGGTGGTAATTGAATAATAATGATAATAGGTAAATCAAGACACGCTGGTACCATAAAGTGGTGCATGTAAAACAAAATATTTCATCTCACACACTGTTTGTAAGACACTACCTTTTTTGGGACAGCACAGAGACATTACCATGACAAGCTATTCACTCTCACCACACACAAAATACTTTACATTTCATGAATGAGCATATTATGTGAACTACGTAATTCATAGCTATACAAATCCGACTGTAAATAAACTGTTTTTCAGTAAAAAATTTAAGTACGAAGAAACTTCATCTTTCCATGCATTTCTTTAGATAAAGTCTCCGTTTTTTCCTCTTTTTGGATGGCAGATATTTCTTAGAACATGTGATATTGCATCTTTATCGTCTCAGAATATTAAATTTATCATTGTAAAATGGACTTATTGATTCAAAGCAAGGTTAGCTAATCAATCTGCAGATAGAATGCTTTCGCATCTGCCCTGCTTCTGACTTGCTTCTTGTTTGAAGGAAGGTCTAATAGGCATGTTGAATCAACTTTGCAGTCCATTGTCCTAACCATATGAACAAATTAGAAAGGAAACCCACAATTCTGCTCATACAAATGAAGCTGACATAAAACCAGGGCAATCACCAGTGTCATTGCAGGGAAACTGCCCCACAAGTTTAACCCACTGGCCCAAGGCGAAACTCTGGCCATCCAAATTGGATTAGAGAGGTAGAGTCTCCAGTTGACGACTTATTCTGCCACTCATTTGTCTGTAACCTTATTTGCCTACTGCTGAATTTAGAGAGAACATTTCGAGGAAGGTAGAATCCTTTTGAAACACAGCTTATTCCTCCAATGGAGTAAGTGCTTGCTGACCAATCTGAACAGAAAGTTCAATTTAGAGTTGATAATATTTTTACCATCTCCTCTGTTGGGTTTAGTTAAAACTACCGGTCAGGGTTTGAAGCAAAGAAGTGCTGATAAACTAACTTGACATGGGGGCTTCTGACTGGACAATTCCTCAAGCATTGAAGTAAAGATGCAAGCTTGTTTTCGTGGAACTGACAATCTGAGGATGCTGAGAGTTTCTCACAAATTGTGCTTCATTTGTTAGAAGCCTTTTTACATGCAACCAGCCCCAAGATTTTTCTGACACTCTTTAAGGACCTGGCCTTTGAAAGCAGGCATCTATCATATGCCTTCTTTAAGGGTTTAAGTTTATGGACCCAAAGAAAGAATATGTTTAGCTCTTAGAATATCTTAAAAGCGTTTCTACGCTGCATTAGCGTGAATGTACTAACACCAATTTTTTTGTCTTTACAGAGGAATTTAACTTCAAATCAGTTACCGAAATAAATCATTTAACTACTCTAATTATCTGGGTTGTGAATGAGAATATTCTCCTATGTTGTTTATGCTTTTAGTTTCATGCCTTCACAACCCCATTTTTGCTTTATTTATGACAGTAAATCATTGGACTGTTATTTATTATTATAATTTTTTTGTTGCAGCGTCCATGGTATTATAGATTCACCGACCCCAATTGGTTTGGGATAAAGGTGATGTTGATGTTGATGTTAATGTTGGTATTGATATTGATGTCCATGGTGTTATAGATTGCTTTGCTGTCTCTCTAGGAGACATCGTTATTGCTCCAAGGAGGAAGAGGAATTATGTCACCGATTCCATGCTCCATTGGTTTAAGTATCTTTTCCTTTCTATTGTTAGTGTAGTAGGTCCTGTAGTGTAGCCCTTCATAAGGAGCCTATGGAAGCTTCAATTTTGTTACGCTTCTGTTTTCAATGTGCTCTAATATGTGTCCAAAATACTGAAATTGTATGTTCACCCAAATATTGACAGAATACATTGTTAAATGGCTTGTCATACTTTATAGATGCATTTTGCCATTATAGATACGGAAGTTCGTTCCGCTGGTCATGGTTCTGTTCACAACTATTGTTTTCTGAATCTCATAGCCAGTTCCTTGACTTATTTTTCTCAGTTGAGTTTTCATTTGTCAAATGTCAAATGTCAAGCATTTGAAACTATTATCATTGGAGTTGCTCAGCTTCTGGGCTTATTATGATTAGATTAAAGGTTCAAGTTTCAACATGCTAGAGATAATTTTGTCTCTTGCCATGTCTAATTCATTGTTAAATATTTTGATCCCATGTCTGTTGACTAAAAGGAAGAAGGCCAGGTGCATACTGCACCTGTAAGGCCAATGCTTTGCACTTGCAATGAGATTAATGACTAGTTACTGAGTTTTGATTTCTTATGGTGGCAAAGAAAATCAACTTTATATTCAAAATTACAAGCACAAGAATGATGGCACTTGACAGATATAGAAGCGTAATAGTTAAGCAGTCGAGGGGCGTCTTCAGTTTTGTCAGTCTGTTCGCTTTCTCTTGAAATCTGATCTGCAACATATTCGACGTAGGTATATTTGTTGCCTTTCCTTTCATCATCAATACTCGTGTATCATGGAAGCTGCAGTTATGAACTAAAGAATCTATCAAAGTACTTAATATTTCTGTAGGAATGTAGTTAACTTTGAGTCAAATGGGGGTTCCAAAATAAGATTCATGCGGAGATTCTGGCAATGAATGTTTAGCTCAGTCTCAGCTATTCAAGATCTTGTGGTGGGAGATCACAAGGGAGCTCAAATTTGAACTCTTGAAATGCCTAGGTGGACTGAATTTCACTCAATGACTCCAACTCGTTGAGTTATGAGCCAACCAAATATGTGCAATTGGCCCAATTTATGCCCAATGTGAAATTGTTCATTGCTTTGACACCTCATGCGTGAGTGGTAACGAAATTCACCTACAGAACCCAACATGAGACTCACCTTCGGTTTCCTTCATTGTAAATTTGTCAAGCACATGACCCTCCCCTTGTAATTCAATTTGGCATGCCATAGAAGAGTAAAAAAAAAAAAATTGCAGACTCAATTGCTGCACTTCTGGTAGGACCAAAATGTTGAATTTAGTGGGTATCGTCTTGAATCTAGTATGTAGATGAGCCGATTCAATGAAACGAATATATTTGATAGCAACTAATTTTTTTTCTGGATGTTGAACAACCAGCCGAAAATATTTCTTCCTCATTTTTTGCCAAAAGGAGAATTTAGTTCGTTCTTGCACAATCTATACTCCTCAAGTTATATTTTAGGTTCTCCTCATGTAAAGAAACTCATAAAAAGTTAACGGCAGCGGAGACAGAAGGACAAGGTCTCCCGTGAAAGCAGCGAAGACTGAGAGACATGCCTTACCGTCACCACATTGGATTCTTGGTTACAACCAGTTGCGTTTCCTTCTTCCGAGGAGTAAATAGAATTTTCAAAGACCTGCCCACTTTATTCAAAGCCATCGATTCTCTCTCTGTGTGGACCGCTTTTCCTGAACACGAGCATAATTATTGATGAACACCTTGACGGGCTGGTATGCTGCCAACGCCAGTCTTAAATTATTGAATACTGCTGAAAAACAGAAATGCTATAATCTTGATTAAGCAAACCAAACGTTTTTGTCTGCATTAATGCTTCGACTATATAATACTAGTGACTTTCACTTGGCTGCCTCTATCGAAGATCTCCAGCTCTCAGCTTAGTTATACGCACACCTATAATTCTTCTACAGTGGCATCTGGGACAGAGATATCTGGTAAAGTAAGCTCTCATGGCGAACCTAGAGGCTGGAACGAGCAGCGTTGGTGCACCAGGAGGTGAGTATCAAGTGTTCCTGAGTTTTAGAGGAATAGACACTCGCTATGGATTCACCGACTGCCTCTACCACGGCTTGGTAGGCGCGGGAATCCGCGTCTTTAGGGACGAAGATGAACTCCGTGTTGGGGAAGTCATCGGTGGAGAGCTGCTTCGGGCTATCGATGACTCCATACTCTACATACCCATCTTTTCTCAAAATTATGCTACCAGTAAATGGTGCCTCCGTGAGATCGCGAGGATAGTAGAGAACACAGATTTGTCTAATAAATCTGAGGGCATTAAGAAGAAAATACTTCCCATTTTCTTCGATGTAGAACCTGATGATGTTAAGCTTAAAACATCATTGTATAAGGATGCGCTTCTGGAACATGGGAAGAGGTTCCCTGAAGAAGTGAAGGAATGGCAAAAGGCTCTTCTGAAGGTAGATGAAATCAAGGGATGGAACTTGAAGAAGGATGAAGGGTAAACTCTTTTAAGATCCTTAAACTCATTTTTTTTTTCATTTAGGGGAAAAAAGAGCACAAAATCATATCACTGTTTGTTTATTTTTAGTTGTTAATGCAACTTCTACTTGATCATCAAAATAGATTCTCAGGGGAAATAACCGTACTTT
Organism: Psidium guajava; assembly: GCA_016432845.1. NCBI lineage: Eukaryota > Viridiplantae > Streptophyta > Magnoliopsida > Myrtales > Myrtaceae > Psidium > Psidium guajava. Next base: position 29,829,228 of record CM028229.1, on the reverse strand, counting down.
CTTTAATATCTTTGAAGAACAACGTTCTTGCACCAGATTCTGAGGAATTCATTGCTCTTAACTATTTTGTTTGGGGATAAGTTCGTTATTCTTACTTATGTCATTTCTCCCTTATTGCTTTGTCTTGTGCTGCAATTATTAGATTTTCTGAGAATAAGTGATTGGAAGAATGATACATTATTATCCAACATACCAAATCACAGATCCATAAAGTCACAGGAATATTTGACAAATCATTGCATCTGGCTGGAACTCTAATCAGATGCATTTGAATATAGTTAGGTCAATTTCCACTGGAAAATTTTGTTATCCTTTTTGGTTCTCATTAATTAGATAGAAGGGCTTTTCTTTTTGACAGCCAGGGACAACTTATCAAATTGGTTGTTGAAGAGGTTTTGGATAAGTTGAAGACAAAGCATAAACCTGTGACTGAACGTTTAGTTGGACTCGCTGGTCGGGTAGAAGATTTCATGAAATTACTAGACATCGACTCTGGTGACGTGCGGCTCATCGGAATTCATGGAATGGGTGGTATTGGTAAAACAACACTAGCCAAGGTCATCTTCAATCAACTAAGCTCGCAGTTTGGAAAGCGATGCAGCTTCCTTGAAGACATTCGCGAAGGGTCAAAAAAGGATGGCTTGGTCAAGTTGCAGGAGAAATTGCTGTTGGACATTGTTAATTCTAGCGCAATAGAAAAAATTCCTGATGCTGATTATGGCATGAGGAGGACCGGAGAAATACTTTGCAATAAGAGGGTCCTCATAGTTCTTGATGACATTGACAGGGGTGAACAAATCGAGAAACTACTAGGAAAATACAGTCTGCATCCAGGAACGAGGATAATTGTTACGACTAGGGATACAAGCGTGCTAACGATTAAGGGATTTAAGTATACAGTTCTACCTTATCCAATGGAGGAGCTGAATTTTAATCATGCACTCCAGCTTTTCGAAAGGCACGCATTCGGTGGAGACTCTCCTTCAGATTATCATCGTGGCCTTGCTAGGAATATCGTCTCTACTACTGGGGGGCTTCCTTTGGCTCTTGAAGTGATAGGTTCACTCCTCTATCAAAAGCCCAAAGCAATATGGAGTGAGACACTAGACAAGTTAAGAGAAATACCGGAGAAGGAGGTCCAAACGAAGTTGAAGATTAGCTATGACGCGCTAGATGATTATCAGCAACAGATTTTTCTCGACATTGCTTGCTTTTTTGTTAATGAGGATAAGATGAATGCAATTTACATGTGGACTGACTGTCGATTTTTCCCCGAAGGTGGAATCGATGTCCTTATTAGCATGTCCCTGATAAAGATATTACATAACAATAAATTTTGGATGCACGACCAATTAAGAGATCTTGGAAGGGAAATGGTTCGTAAAGAAAGTTTGACAGACCCTGGAGAGCGTAGTAGGTTGTGGATGAGTGAAGAGATCCTCGAAATATTGAGATCGAAAGAGGTATTGTATGAGCAATTACTAGTTTGCGATTAGAAAATTAGACATAGATTGCCCTTTCTATTCAGTGACAAATCTTTGTATGTGATAAAAGAATCATAGCTGATAATTAACAGATGTTTGCTTACAATTCATTGGCAGAGTAAGAAGAAGGTTCAAGCATTTGATCTAGATGAAAAGGTTTCTCCAAACTTGATCACAAATGAACAGCTTGAAAGGTTTGGAAGTTTGAGATTCCTAAAATTATGTAACACAACCTTTGTTGGAGATTTCTCGGAGTGCCTTTCAAAGATAAGATGGTTTTCTTGGCATTCTCCTCCGCAAAGTTTTTGGGCTGTCAATATGCATTCAAGAAATATAGTTGTTCTTGAACTTTCTGACAATCACTTTACAGATGATTCGGAGGTGTGGAGCTTTTTCAAGGTATCTTCTCTTATGTGCTTATTACTTCTCTAATTTTCCTTATAAATATGTCTAATAGTTTCCATCTGAAATATAATTACCTTCTGTAGATGGCAACCAAATTAAAGGTTCTAGCTCTCAAAAGGTGCTTTGGCATTACCAGAACTCCAGACTTCTCCAAGTGCTTGATGTTAGAGAGGTTGACTCTTGAAAGATGTGACAATTTGATAGAAATTGACTGTTCAATTGGAAGACTGAAGTATCTGACTGACTTGAATATAAACGAGTGCCTGCGTCTTGAAGAGTTGCCTAAAGAAATTGGAGGGCTAGAGAAACTAAAGCGCTTCTCTTTGACAGATTGCTATCGGGTGAGCAAACTTCCCGACTCAATTGGTAAGTTAGCGTCCTTGACGGAGTTGTCTCTATCAAACATGAGAGTTACAAGCTTACCTGATTCAATCTGTAGACTCAAATGTTTGTCAACTCTCAATGTATCAAGAATGCCCATCACCGAACTTCCAGACTCTATCAAAGCGCTAGTGAAGCTCGAGTCTCTCTCTCTGATTAGCACTAAGATCAGAGAGCTTCCTATCTCCATTGGAAAGCTGAGATCACTGCGTTTGTTGGATTTTTCTTGTAAGATGATACCTATAGTTACTGGAAAAGGGTGGAAGTTGCCTAGTGCTATTGGAATGTTGGAGAATCTTGAAGAGTTACATGCTGAGCGCTGTGAAGAGTTAGAAGGCGAAATTCCTAATGAAGTTGGCAACTTGCTCTCGTTGAGAATCTTAAACTTATCAGGTGCAAGAATAGACACCATGCCCAGCGTAATCAACATGCTTCCTAGCCTCCAAAAACTGGACTTAAGCAGTTGCCACGAGATTAAAGAGTTGCCGGAGCTTCCCACGAGCTTGATCTGTTTACGTGTTGAATCTCGCTCGCTACTGTTGGTCCCTAATCTCTCGAACTTGACTAATTTGGAGGAGTTGCTCCTTTCTGATGGCTCTAGACATACAGGCGGATCACATCTAATGCAGACATCTGACTTATCATGGATTGGGAGGTTATCCAAATTGAGCAAGTTGGAACTGCGCCTCTGGAACAACCCCATACCACCTACAGAGTTGAGCTCCCTTTCTCTCCTGGAAAAACTTACTTTGTCTAGTCTGAATCTGCAACCTCTCATGCAGCTTCCGTCTTCCTTGTTGGAGTTGCGACTTGATAACTTCAACTCGACCAGATCACTATCATCCAACTTGAGAAGTTTATCGACGTTAGTGCTCTATGGCTCTCGGGTGAAAGAGATACAACTCCATGAGCTTCCACAGTTGATAAGTTTGACTGTGGAGTGCTGTGAACTCCTAGAGAGATTGTCCATTTTATCAACTTTAACAAACCTGATTTATGTCCGGGTATGCAACTGCTCAAAGCTGGTCGACATGCAATTTCTTGGTGTGATGGAATCGCTGCAGTACTTATCAATTGAGGATTGCCAGTCTGTGGAAAGGTTAGAGGCTAAAATCCCTGATGAATCAGAGTGTTCAAGTGAGTTGACCTTTTGTGGGGAGAGAGTGTCCGTTCTATCAACCACCCTAAAGAAGCTAAAAGAATGCAGTTTGGTAAGTTGCGGAAAGCTACTCGAAATTCAAGTTGTTGGCATGTTGGAATCATTGGAATACTTTCTTCTTTACGATTGCCATGCTGTGGAAAGGTTAGGTGGTCTGTCAAACACAAGGAACCTGCGCCATTTGGCTATCGGGATGTGCTCTGGATTAAGGGTTGTTGAGGGACTGGACCAATTAGAGATTTTGGATGAGTTGCGTATTTTTGGGTGTTATTCTCTGGAAAGGCCGATAGATTTGCGCATCACAAAAATACCAGATGAGTGCCAAACATATTTTAGTTGCTGTGGGGAGTTACTTGACTCCGATCCAGATGGAGGCAATGACATTCCATTTGAGCGTTACAAAGAAATGATTCTTCAAGGCACAGCAGATGCCAAATCCAAGACCAAGAACTCTCAATTGGAGACTGAGAAGGTATGCCGCCCTAGATTATTTGACGATACGCAATGGCATCGCACTTCCTTCCATTTTCGTTGCTCCCCTCTCTTTGGCCATATTCTTCCATTCATTGGCTTTATCTACAATATCTGTTTATACAAACATGAAGATGGAAATTCCAACTTGTAGATTGAATTTCTGACACTAATGTAACTGAACGACGGTAGATTGAATTGAAAAATTAGTAGTTCCTCGCCATCTGCGGTAAATGATGTCTTGTTCCATATAGTGCATATTATTTTAAATTCCTGTGGTAGTATGGTGATTTCGTTTTTCTTCTTTCGTCAATTAATTCTAGTTCGGTCACCTGAATGTAAGAAACTCAACGTTAGAGATTGTCACTTCTGGACATTCTAATGGATATGGAAGGTCATAATGTGCTTCGTAGAGGAAGGAACTAAATTTGGAAAAGTAAAACCGACTTTGAAGGAAGAAAAGGGGTGATTTTGACTCTCCTTGAACTATTGATACATCATTCAGCAGTATCTAGATTCATGATATCTTGCAGATAGGAACCATGAGTTTCTGCAGGATATCATGAGTTTGTTGTACCCTTGTTTATGAGAAAGGCAAAACCATTGTTAAGGAAAAGATTTATTTGATGACATTTGCATTTTCTCATCCTGGAATACTGGCTAAAGAAAATCTTATTTGTCATTTAGGAGGAGGCTAAAATGGAAGGGGATGCCGAAGAGCCCGATGCTGAGGTTCAGCTTTGGTTCCATCCATCTGCAAGTTCTCGGGATCATGAAATTAGCGAAGAGCCTCCCCTTGAAAATGTCAGAGAAGGGACTCCACCTGGAGAGGAAAATCACACTACGGAGCAAGAATCAAGCTCTTTAAGTATTTCACTGCTATTGTCCATCATTCGATCTACTGTTATCATGTCACACAAACTGAAAAAGAATATCTTGAATTTAATCACAAAATATTTTTACAGGTCCAGATGAACTTGTTCCACCAAGAACATTTTCTGATAGGTTCAAGACATGCTTAGTAAGCATATTGGAATGTATCTGCAACCGCGACTTTCCTAGCTTTTAAGCAGAGATTGTTTGAAGTTGGGAGCAGAAAAAGCATTCGAAGTATAATTCATAAGTGGAGATGAAAAGACCAAGTGTCGTCTCGTCATTTTGGTTGATTGAAGAGCTAAGCGATGGCTTCAAAAGATTACTTTCAGACTCCTCTAGATGAAACTCAAAGGGGAAGTGCAGTCGAGGGACAAATTTCCCAGAAACAAGAACTCGTGCTGCATAGGAATTTCCTCTGCGTCGGGGATTCATTATCGATTTGTCCAAGGTAAGTCTTTCTCTTAGTGGAGTACAAATTGATTTCCATATGGGTCGACTAACAAAGTATTTTTCTACTGTTTGGCTTGCGGATGACAGTTTCTTCAACCTTCAATGGCATGCGATAAGACCAACTGATGCACTGACAGGCAGCTGATTGGCGCTGATATACATTGTCAGCCAATGATTAGGAAGCTGGTTAGCGGTAGTGTTTTGGGAACATTCATTGGCCAAGATTCAATAGAAGTTGCCTTATTTTGGAAGCCGCAAGCTCCTAAAAATGGGACTTAAATGCATTTTGTGATAAAAGCCATTCTTTCAGCATCTAGTATGCACTGTTCATTAACAAGGGAATCATTCTCCAAAGTTGATAATCTGGTATTTTTTTTTTCCCCATATTTGCTAAATTTCTCATGAGTTGCTTGGTCATAGCAAGCAAGCCCAGTTAGAGGATTTCACTTGCGGCCATGAGTTATAAGGACCCTAATATCAAGCATTTCCTTGGCTCGTTCCCTCGTGGGAACCAAGAACAGCTGGCCGAAATAGGAGGATTCAGACTATCTTAAAGAAATCACTGCCATTACATTTTAACCTTCTAACATGTCATACAGATAGAAATTTGTGCTGGTCCGATCTTTATTCTAGCCTAATTTTGCAGGTTTTGGATGCATTTCCCCCCACCAACTCTCTAGATATTTGTGCTGGTCTGAAACTTTCTCCATAATGATCCGCCAACCATGTAGATCTTGGAATTTCCGTAGGTCTTTTTGACATGGTTATTTTAGCATTTCACTATGCTTTGATTATTTGCTGTTTTTCGTACTTCTGGATCTTTTTTCCTGTGGCTTTCGCCTTTATAATTCTGCTAGTCGCCCTGATCCCGTGGATATGCCTCCTGAATTCCACGTCGAAAACTCCACGAGAATCTCTCTGCACCAGCTTTGACAATACACAGCGGCGAACGAGAGTACTGCACTAAAATGCTACGATTGAGAGTAATTTGCAAACGATCCTAGCAACACTGAGAAATACTCTCGAAGTGACATGAACACGTGACCAACAAAAGAGAGGGGGAGAGAGCTAGTGATTAAAATAGAGTTTCTTGTTCTTCTTCTTGTTGTGCTTGTGTTTTGTCTCTGTTGATTTTATTGAGAAAAAAGGAAAGATTAGACATACAAAACTGACAGATCTTGAACTGTCGAGAGTATGCAAGAACCACAATAAAATCAAATCACACGGTCTAAAACCTAACCCAAAAAAAAAAAAAAAAAGATGTTGAAAACTCATCAGCATGTGTATATCTGTCATACAGAGGGTTCTCGCGAGGCTGTCGGTAGGTTCGAGCTTGGGCTCAGATTTAAGTGGTCAGATATAAAAATATATCATCTACTTGGTTACTTCTTCCAAACATGGAGGTAGTCATGGCCATGGGCCAATTTGGGCTCAGAATCGACCCTGAATCGGCTCAAGTCAGAATCAAAATCGGCCTGTTGATCGGGTCGACAGTTCTAAACCAGAATTGGCCCGTGGAATTCGGGCTCAATTTCTGTTTCTTCAAACCATGAACCGAGCCCGGAACCCGGGCCGATTCCGAATCGTAGATTTAAAAAAAAAAAATTGCAAATCTTTCACTGTTGCCCTTTTCCAGCCGTAGACTATCCCCCTTCCTTTCTCTCTCGCTTTTTTCTTACTTTTCTATCTTCTCTCTCCTCCCACTTCTTCCCCGACACCCGCGGCTGCATTTTCATCTTCCTCTTTTCATTTGGCTGACGCCACCGCCACTTCCTTCGTCCACGACTGTACTCCAGCCAAGCCCTCTGCCGTGGCCGCCTCACCCCGCAGCCCTTGCAGTTTGCTGTCAAGCCTCGCCGGGCCATCGTCTGCCGTGCGTGCTGCGCCATCGCCGCGAGCCCGCACCAAACCCACCCACAGCTCAAAAAAAAAAAAAACAAAAACAAAAGCGGTTCCAAACTAGAATCAGAGCCTTCACTTAAGGTTCCGGTTCTGGTTCAGGTTCCGCCAAATCTTGAACCGGAACTATGGCTTCATGAACCGGAACCATGCCCATGACTCCATGAAGGATTTCACTGCACATTGTACGGGATAATATAGAGGAGCCGATTCAATGACACAAATGCATTCGATGACAACTAAATTTCATCTCGATGTCGAAATCCCGGCCAAATGTGTTTCTTCCTCATCTTTTGCCAAAAGGGAGAGAGAATTTAGTTGGTTCTTGCAAGATCAGGAGTATTCAAGTTTCCGTCATAGATTCTCCTCGTGTGAAGAAACTTTTCAAAAATAAAAAAATAAAAATTGACGACAACAGAGACCAAAGGACAAGGTCAATTCCTGGATCCCACCAATTGCGTTTTTAAGTTTATGGTCTTCCAGCGAGTCATTTTAGGCTCCATTTGTTTCACGAAAAATAACCTCTTAGGGAAAAATATTTTTCAAAAAATCACTTTTCAAAAAAATAACGATATTTTTCGGTGTTTGGCTAATATTTAAGAATGCACTGGAAAACAATTTCTGTCGTTTGGCAAGCAATTGATTTTCCGGCGGCCGACAATCCACGGTGATGGCGGCGGCGGCCGCGATCGGCGATATCGCGACCTAAAAAAAATCAGTTTCCCGATTTTTAAAGTTAATGGATTACCAGGTTAATTAAATTGAATTAACTAGCCTAGCTCAAACTCTCCTAAGTTCTATCAAATCATGACTTAGGTTCAATTTCATCAAAAGAAGGATTTATCTTGGAGTCGCCACTAATCATTTTGGGTAGGTTGATTAGACACCTAAATAAAGCATCGGGAGAAATACTTTATTCCTACGAACCAGAGATTAATGAGTTCGAGGACTTGGTTACACTAATATTTCTACTAGCGCCCTTTCGGTACCAATTTCATGAAAATGTTCAACTTGGCAATTTTGATGAATTTTCACTTGAGATTCAAAGGTGCAATTTTTTTATTTTCTTTTTATGGCAAGGTAAGGAACTAAATTATATGCAATGCGTGCGATTTAATCTAAATATTTACAAGATAAATTACGCGTGCAATTATCTACATGATGTGAAAATGTGCAACAAAAGCAAACCCTTTTTTATTTTTTTAAAGAAAATACTACAACGTGCAATAAAAATCTCAAAAATTGGATATGCAATTTATTCCAAAAAAATGCAATATGTCCAACAAGGTATAATCAAAATTCAAATCAATCCATTTAGGCAACACAATTTCGAATATTCTAAATGATTAGAATCGTTACCTAACTTGGCGGATTTGATTATCAAACTTGGACCTCGGATTACCTCGTGGATCAAGATTGCGGATCGCGGCTCGAACGACGGGGATGGACTCGCGGATTGTATTGGTCGATGAAGATGGTAACTCCGAGTTTCGAACTCTCGTTCCCCTCAATTCTCTCTTCTAAAAGAATTCTCTCTTTTTTTTGTTTTCTTTTTCTCTCTAAATTTTCTTCTCTCCCAAAATCTCTCCTCAAGTTTTCTCCAATCTCCAAAGTCTTCCTCCTTTTATAGCCTACTCCCCCATCTTCCTTTCTCTATCTTCATCTATCATTCTAATTTTTCCACTGACTTCATCTTCCCTTCTAATTCCACCATCCTCCATTCTTTATCTCCATCTTCCCTTCTAATTCACCATCTTCCATTCTAATCTTTTCATCTCCCATTCTAATTCTTCATCTTCCCTTCTAATTCTACCATCTTCCATTCTCCATCTTTCCTTCTAATTTCTCCATCTTCCCTTCTATATCTCCCCTTCTCCATCTTCCTTTTTAATTTCTCCATCTTCCCTTCTATATCTCCCATTCTCCATCTTCCTTTCTAATTTCTCCACTATCCCTAAAATTTTATGTATTTGCAATTCAGCCCCTGAAGTTTTATGTATTTACAATTCAGTCCCTGAAGTTTTATGTATTTGCAATTCAGTCCCTGTGGAAAAATTTCTTTTAAGTTCAAAACTTCATAAGCCTTTCGGCACACCTCCCTCATGCTCAATCCAATCGTTTATCAATTTAAGCTCAAATCCTCCGTCGTTAGCCATAATAAAATGCATGACCGACAAAAAATTAAATATGCAATGCATGAAAAAATTAATTTTTGGTGAGAACAAATTCTCATTTTTTATGTACTTAAGTGAATGAATTTTAAAAAGTCAAAATTTAGGTGTCGACGGCTGCCCCTCTTTGAGCGGAGACTCGTAGAGGTTTCGCTCAAAGATAAAATTGAACCTAAATTTTGACAATGCAAATGAATGATGATGATGATTTTTGATTTTTTTTTGTGGGGGAGTTTTAATCCCATTTTATATGCAAGTGCAATGATGCATGATGTGCAGGACTGTAAATAACATGTGTTAAGATTTCTCTGCTCCGAGAAAACGGATTAAAGAAACCTGCACATGGATCGCATATAAAATGTCGGTCTTACCAGACACTTCATAATGCTAGTGATTCCCTTAAGCTCCAGGCATTTTGTGGATGCAAGAATCTTAAGGTACATGTGCCTATCCGTTACCAGAGGTTTCCCCTGATGCCAGAAAGCGCAAGATCTGTAAGGGGATGTGTCCACTGCATCTCTTCGAGTGGAGTCACATAGTTTCTTTCAATATCATTAGAGCTGGTCCTTGATGATCTGAAAGGGTATCAAAACCATAAGAGCATGTCAATTATGGTTTTTGATAAAATTTATCGAGACCACGAGAGCATGTCGATCATGGTTCGAACAAGCATCCAGACACAAGAGCATGTCGATTATGAACTGGATGGATAAGATCAAGAACATGAGAGCATGTCGATCATGAACTTGATAGGGTACCAAAATCACAAGAGCATATCGATTATGATTTTGATAAAATTTGTCGAGACCACAAGAGCATGTCGATCATGGTTCGAACAAGTTTTTCATGCAGGTTACAAGAGCATGTCGATTATGAACTGGACGAAATTTAGAAATGTGCTTTCTCATTGGTGCAAACTCAAAATTTGTGATTTTTGAAAAGGGTTAGAAAACTTACGTGGGTTTTCTAGGTAGTTGAAAGGTAGACTTCTTTCAAGATCATTAGAGCTGGTCCTTGATGATCTGAAAGGGAACGAGATCACTAGAGCTGGTCTTTGATGATCCAGAAGAGTTTCGAGATCGCTAAAGCGGGTCTTGGACAATCCGAAAGGGAAATGTGCCGCCAATCTCACAGGGCGGTGACCACATCGAAAGGGTGTGCCATACGAGCCATGTTAGTGTAAACACAAGATATTCAAAAATGGGTTCAGAAAACTTACTTGAGAGCTTGGAAGGTGGCCAGGTGGACACTTGCCAGCATGGCTTTGTTCATTCAATCATCCTTGGATGGATTTCAAGACCTCATGAGGTAACTCGAATATTAGGGATGCATGTGCTTAAACAATGTTTAGATGTAACATGTATAGGCATGCATGCTGAAATTCATTCAGTGGATTTATGCAAAACTATTCTGTCAAGTTTGCATTACCAATTCTGTTCAATGAGGTAATTACATTGTGAATACCTCGAATGTACTCTGAATGGGGGACTTCAGTCCGAAAGGGCTTTCTCCTACTCTTGAGGAAAGCTATTTATCCTAACTGTAGGATTCAAGAGAAATCACTCAATCTTACCATCATCGTCTTCAACAAGGGTCTGAGTAATCTCGTAATTGGTACTACCGAGCCGATCTGGAGGACTTGATTAGGACCGTAATATGGGCTAGGTCAATGGTTTACCAAATGGGACTCCTGTGGAGTCAAGGCCTTTTTTAAAGAAGATCTTCATCATCTGCTCTGGGTTTACAAGTCAAGAACCCTACAAAAATGAGAGAGAAATAATCTTGCTCGAACTTCTTCGAGCGATGCTTAAGATCATTCAACTCTACGTTACTTCATGTGCCATAATCAGAAGAGACTTTGAAGGGTTGTAACGTATGTTAGGATTTGAGACTGAGAAATGAAAAGGCTCGCTTTGGTTCAGAAAATATATGAGAATGGCTTGATGCTAGTGATCATTGCTGTCTTGCCACCAATCTTAGCCTTCTGAAATTGATTTCAAAATGTGCCATCACTGCTTGAGGATGGAGCTTCCGCTGATGATTGCAACTTCCCATTTGACTCTCTTGGAGACTTTTTCTTTACAAGTCCGTCGTTGGGATTTACAAGAAGGATAACATACAAAATGCACATCTAAATTTCAGAATATTTTACAAATGAACAAGGATTGAATGGGCATTAGCCTTGCTCTTGGTAGGCACTTTGCTTTTTGACTGTCTGGGATTTTCTGTGGGATTAGCATTTGCTTTTCTTGACACCTCTCTTCCTTTTCCTTTCTTTGTAAGGAATGATGCTAGACACTACATGAGAAATCTAACATACGAGATGAGTTCACTTGGGGATTCTTTACTGCCTTGGTTTCTTCAATTCTGTTCCTTGGTGATGACGTCATCTTCAAATTGGAACGAGCAATGATCACCAACGAGGCTTGAGAATGAATACATACATGCTCAATTGGGCTGTACAATGGATGTAGTGTATAGGATAGAGAAAAGAATGCTCTTCATCATCCTAAGGCACTTGAATTAAAGTTCGAGTAAAATGCAAAGCAAGACCCGAAGATTGATGCTAGTCTGAGCAAGAGAATTTCTAACCATTTACCTCATGCCGCTGCTGGAATTACCTCGTCTTGCCCCAATGTGGGGTGGTTCTTAACAGGGGTAAGAAAATGAAACCGCCGCTCAAGGGGTTTGCAATGGACACCTGTAGTGTTTAGATAGAGAAATGGATGCCTCTGTCGCTTCGGCTATCATACCTTTTGCGAGAAAACCCATTGCCTTGGAGAATGCGGAATCTATCTACCGCTCAACTCACTATAGATTAAATATGGGACGTATGTGGAAATGGCTTGCCTTTCATCGTCCTGTCATGCCCCATTCTGTTCATTCGATGCATCGTGTACAGTTTATACTCCCAGTCAAAATTGACAAATTGAACATGCAGAACAGTCATGCATAAATCATGGAATGTGTAAACATCATGTAAATATGGCAATACAATGTACAAGTATGGAAATTGCCCCTCGCTGTGTGGGCGGATCAAACACGTTGGGGGCCTATTCCCCGAGTCGAGGAGTAGCTTGTTTCTGGTTTTTCCTCTTTTCGATCCAGGGTTCGCCATTGATTTCCCCTATTTCATCAGACAAATCGCATCAGGCGATCATAACTTGGCCCCTCGAGGCTGTTTTCTTTGACGTATCAGATGTTAATTTAACATTTCCTGTAAAAAGGAAGGAGACGTGTTAGCCAGTATCAGAAATGATGAACTGGACACGATACTGAGTTACCCTTGAGTGCTTTGCGCAACTCCTTTACCAGTTTTACCACTCGGGATTTTCTCCGTGGGTATGTCAAGTTAGACATTTCCTGTCCAACAATGGAGGAGAAGACGTGTTAGTCAGTATTAGAAATGATGAATTGGATACGATACTGGTTTACCCTTCATCTTGAATGTTTTGCGCGACCTCTTTATTAGCTTTGCTGGATTGAGGTTCTCTTGGCTTTGGCTGGACACTTCAACATTAGGCTAAGCTCATGACAAAATACTGACCTTGGTATTGCTCGTCGAGTATTCCCGTTTCTTTCTGCAAAAAGAAATGCGCAAAAAGTTATTTTATTTATTTACAATACTTACAACATTTCCATCCTCGAGGGTCAAACTCGGGACGTCTCGGACCACTGTCATTCCCCATGCCATATGGTCCACAAGACCATAGGCGTTCATGGAGGTTCCTTTTAGGGGTTAATTTTCGGATGGCACGGTCTTGTCGTATTGTATTGGGCAATTCCAAGTCACTGTATTTTTCGGGGCAGTTTACAAACCCTATTAAGAATGGAATAAAATAATTCAGAACCCAAGACGAGTATGAGCAAATTAGAACGATACAGGATTACCCTTCTTTGAGATTGTTTGGATCTTTCGTTCACATATTCCTCATTTGAAGCCGTCCATTCTGTGGCGATATCCACGAATCTATTTGCCCAAAGTTTTGTTTAATCGGGGAATTTCATTTTTGGGTACGACTGTATTTTCGGATCAATTCGCAAATTCCTGTAAACAGAAGGGATCTAATTTAGAATCGGGACAACTGATGATAAATTGAAACGATACTTCTTTACCCTTTTAGTTCGCGCGGCTTTTTACTCGCAATAAATTCACTATGAGTTTGGTGTGGTGGCAGATTCGAGCATTTAATTTGAACATTCATAAAAGAAGATAACATCCCGTGTAAGATAAAGCATATTCATCCATTCATGATTGATTTTTCTTCCCCATCTGCAGGCTTTTCCATAATCAGCCGGCTTCATTCCGGACTAGGTACGCGTCGGCCATGTTGAAGGTCTGGTGGTCACTGGCTGAGCATGTGCATCACAGCTTCAATGCTTTACCGATATCAAACTGGTTGATTATGGTGAAAAGATCATCGTCAATGTCCGCTCGGTGGTGATCTGTCCCTTCTTCCTCGGGAGGTATTGATGATGATCCAGTAGCATTGGTCCTTTTGTACCCTCTTCCAATAGAACTCGATCCTGTTATAAACTGGTCTAACTCTCCTCTTAAACGTGCATTTTCGATCCTCAGATCATGCATTTCATTGAAGGTGAGGAGGAGACTGTTGCAGTTGAGGCAGGTGGCAGAGTTAAAAGCCTCTTCATACATCTTGTTTTTCGCTCTGAGGTTTTCATTTTCAACTCTTAGAAACTCGGCTTCGTTGTGCTCATGACGAGTCTTCATTCGGGTTCGCCTATTTTGAAACCAGAACTTGATTTGCAAAGGTTCAAGTCCTAGCTCTTGACTCAGTTCCATTTTCTGTTTGCCGTCTGGCATAGGGCATGTTCTGAAGAAATCCTCAAGCCTTTGTACTTGCTCCTTAGTATGGCGACGGTAACGCTTCTTTTGACCCTTACCATTGTTGTCCTTATCTTTACTGAGATCTTGGACGTCGTTGGCGGAAGGGCCAGGCTCCATGGGCTCGATCCCAAACATGGCTTCGAACTCTTCATTTCCCATATTCAGCAAGTAATGATAGCTCTCGAGAGTATTGGGTTGAGACATCTTCGATTTGGCGAATGGTTCCTCAAGATTTGCTACTCGCTTCCGGTGTTTTCACTCTCTTTGAATTTTTCTGAGCGATTGCCTATGCCTTAAGACCCTCTTCCGAGCATGGCGTCTCTTTTAAAATTAAGCGTGGGTTTAGCAACTGTATTGCTTCTCCCGAGAGTCCGGCCTTTCTCAATCCTCTTTTCTTATCGTGTCTCTCGCTCGGCTCGTCTCCTTCCATCTTTTCGTGATAGGGGGCCCCTATCGTTATCTCCACCGTCGATTTTGCTGGCGAGTCCCTCAATAAAGACGAGTTGTCTCTCTTTTTTTTTGCCGAAAATTTCTTTATCTACCACTCGGCTCATTTTTTCCTTCTCTCTTTTTCAAAGTGGTGGCGTCCCCTCAAACTTTTTTTGCAAAGATGTCGAATCTGCTTGACTTGAGATTGGAGACGAGTAGCGGGGGTGATACTGATAGGGAATGGTAGACAAGAAAATCTGGCCAGTAGAGACTTCCCCTGCAAAAATGAAAGGGAATGCAGCAGTATATGTTCTTCATATTTTAGAAAAATTGGAACGATACTGTTTTACCCTTGTGTGTACTTCCATTGAATTTGAATTGAGGAAATTCCTTCATTTGGACTGGATTGGATTGTATGTCCCGAGTTGCCCTTCACTTTGAGCTTGCCACATAAGTACTTTGCTTAGTTGGGCCTTGTTTTCTTTTGGACCATCATCATTTTCTATGCCATCGGGTCCGTGGACCGGAGGGCTCCTTTAATTTAAAGGTTACCTTCAAGGCAAATGAGTCCTATCGCATTCCATTGGGTCATTTCATTTTACGACACTCTTGAGGCAATTTGCAATCGCCTGGGTAAGAATGGAACAAACCCAATTTAGCATTTTGCAACGATTGAGGGTAAATTGGAACGATACACAGTTACCCGTCTTCGAGCTCGCTTGGGCTTTTCACTTGAAATTTCCCTACGTGAGGCCATTCAACATTTCTCATTATGGCAGTCAGTGACGTTGCCACAAATTGATCCGCCCTGAGTCTAGCATAAAAAGGAGTTTACGCATTCGACGGGATAAAAAACAAATTACCCCCTTGCCCCTAAATTAAATCTAGACACCTAGAAAGCTGGAAATTAAGCATGAAATGAAAGGTGCACTTATTCAAGGCCAGTTTTGCCTCTCCTGCGGCTTTTCGATAATCAGCTAGTCTCGTGCTGGTTCGGGTGTGGATGACCGATGTTTGAGAGTCCCTACTCACTGGCTCCTGATCGCGGCTTCGGACATCTGTCAACCCTAAACTGGTTGACCAGGGCAGTAAGCTCATCATTTGGGTAATCTCTTGAAGCTTCCAGCAACTGATGCTCGAATTGGGCATTGTTGTTGGCAAATGCTGGTGGTAGATTTCTCATTCTGTCCTCGCCATGAGTAATTTGACTTCTCGGGCTGGAGCCTTCATCATTACTCGAGAAAGTGTGGGAATCACCAACTGTCCTGCTGCCAAAAACTCCTTCCATTAGAGGATTAGAGAAGTGGAAGTGCTCAGGATAACTTCTTGTCTGATTCTCTGGCTGCGCAGGCGCGCTGATCGTGGGATGAAATCTATCCACAGGTTGGTGCTCAGACCAAGGAATCTGAATACACTGCCCCTGCGGTCTATACTCTTAAAAATCATTAGGGTGATTATGGGGGATACTTTGATTAACGCCTGGGGGATTGATGGCACGGCTACTGGTTTGGTTGATGATGGGAAGTGGCTGGCCCCTTGCTAACTTGCGGAACTTATGGTGGCGAGGAGACTTGACATTCAGGCTTGGATCAGTCCCGCCTTGGTTTTCTTGATTCTGAGCTGCATTGTGTTCTCTCACCCTTTTTCTGTACTTCTGAAGATGACTCGAAACATTCCCTTTAGTGAGTCCCTCTACCTTCATAATTTCCAGTATATGTTGCGGCCATGCCAAATCGATTCCTAGCTGCTGAACTGCATTAACAAACATATGATGCAGCTCGAGAGACCAACTCATCTTCTTTTTCCAGTTGCTGGGAACAACATTGAAGGCTTGATGATTGTTCTCTTGGTCGTGCAATTGCTTCCTTACCACGTGCTGCCATATGTTTTGAAGCACCTGAACCCTAACTGGTTTCGTTACGACGTCTTGGGCCCCGTGTAAGACAACCTTCATTATGGCTTGCTGATCATCGCTTGCCGATATTACGACGACTGGCATGTTTAATTTAGAATTGATGACTTCCAAGAGAGTGAAAACATCCATGTCAATCCCTTCCATGGCAGTGAGGATGATATCAAACTGGTCACTACTCTTCCTTAATACTTCTACGGCATCTGTCGCTTTTGCTTGAGCTAAAACCTTATACCGGCATTTTCTTAATACGGTAACAAGGATTGACAAAGAGACTGGATTACCGTCAATGGCCATGACCAGTAGACCCTCAGGGTAAGGAACTTCATCAGCTTTGACTAGGGTTGAACATGCGCCCGTTTCCCTAATGCTCGACATATTTCTGGATCTAGGACTGCCGACTCGAGACCGCCTCAGGATGTCTTCTTGGACTTGAGGGATCACGGGATCGTCGATGGCTTCTCGTAACAGACTTTGAAAGCCGATGCTTTGATGGTGAAGGTTTTAAATTCCTCTCTCACGAGAACTCCTTCCTCTCTATCTTTCTCTTGTGAGTTCTTGCAGATGAACTCTCACTCTCACTATCAAATGAGGACAAGTTCTCTATCTGGCAATAGCAACGACTTCCCTCTTCACAGGCAGCGCTATTAGATTTTTCGAAGGAGAAAATCTGACATTTAGCTTTTGATCAAAGGAGAAATCCTTATTTCTCGCTCAGTTCATCTTCTTCTTTTTTTTCGTGGTAGAGGGCCCCTGTCAAGATCTCCACCGTCGATTTACTGGCGGGTCCTCCAATAAAGACGAGTCGTATCTCCTTTTCTACTGAAAATTTCTTTGTCTCCCACTCAGCTCGTTTTTTATTCTTTCTCAAAACAGCGATGTCTCGTCAAACTTTTCCGCAGAGACGTCGGGTTTGGTCAGCTTGAGATTGCTGCTTGACTGGAATTTGAGCCAGTTGGGGTGTTGCCGACAGAGAATGGTAGATAGGAAAACCTAACTAATAAGGACTGCCCCTGTGAAATCAGTATTTAAATTGAAGCAGATTAACGTCTTCGCATTCCGATTATCTGCCTCGCCTCTTTCCTCCTTTCTTTCGTGATCTGCTTTCAAAAATGGCCAATTCTCCTAACCATACCTTCTCCGCCGAAGTCCTGGCTGGGTGGGAGAGACTCTACAATCTTCTTAGTAGAGGTTACGCTCATATAGGCCAAAACTCTATCGTTGAGGCTGAAATCATCGGTCTATTTAAGACCGTGGACGCTGTTTCTATTGAGGGTACCCAACTGGGGAGGGAGTATCGGAACTTCCCGACCCTCTTCATCAATTTTCTGGCCGCCTATAACCGTGCTTATGAGACAGTCCTTGTGACTGCCGTCGTGAAAGCTCGTTACCAAGACCGGCACGAGCGTCTGGAAACAGTCACATTTGTGGCTGATAATCACAAGAAGGCCTTCAAGTTTGCCAATGATTAGCTTTCGTGGCTGGTTCGTGAGAGGGAAAAGCTGGTAGACCGTCTGGCCTTGGTTCGAACTTACGCCGAACAGGAGCCGGGCAATATTGTGATGAGGTGCAAATGTGGTTGGCTGCAGGAGAGACTTGATGACATTACGGCAGACATTGCTTTCGAGAGGGCGGCGATTTCGGACCTGGAGTTTGCCGTCGAACATTACGAGACCAGTATGGCTCAGGTTAAGGAGAAGCGCAATCGCCTCTTCTTTAGGCTCGCGGAGCTTGATCCCGAGAACGCCCGGTGCATCCGGAGCATCAACTGTTTGGAGAGTCAGTTGAGCTCCTTTATAATGATTATCAGGGCTCAGTTTGGCTTTACTTTTCCTCCCCAGTGAGCTGTTGTAATACTCTTTGATGAATTGAATGAAAGAAAAGCTCTACGTGTTTTTTGTTTAATTTTCCTGCTATCATTTCTTCCGCATAGCATAACAAAACGATTTGAGGTACTGAAGACGTCGAGGCTTAATGTTCTTCTTGGTGTTCTTATTAATCACTCCAGACAATGATATCGAGAACACTGATGAAGGGTTCGGCGGTGGCCCCCACTATCCATCTAGAGATTACTAACAATAACGCTATGACAACTTGATCAGTGCGCTGGTAATGACTCAGGCCACCTGTTGCTTGCCCCACTTCACTCATCTCCTGCCTCTTTCGGCGTCACTTGAATGTGTCGGTCGCCTGTAGCGTTGGGAGAAACGTCTGTGGGCCACGCTCAATAATAATTCTCCGATCCACCCAAAATTCTCCACGTGGTTCGAATCCAAGGAAGTTTTAAAACAGGCCTTTGATTTAATCAAAAAGACTGCAAAATCGGGTTACTATACTTGATTTATGGGTTCCTAATTACACCGTCTATGCTTTTTCAACAAAAATACAGGAACCCCTCTCAATACATTAAACATGCCCCCAGGCCTGATAGATACATTCGCTGCCACATCAAAATACATGATCCATACGTGCTCACGAATTGACACGTTTTGTCCCCGGGACTTCTTCACTTGCCCCAGTGTAATTGGCTAAGGCATCGGCAATTTCTGATTCTTTCGCATTCTTCAAGTTTATTCTCGGTATAATGCTGAACCCTATTTTGCTCCTACCTGGGGTACCTGTGATTCCCTTGTAAAAGAAAAGGACATAATGAGTATGTGATCCAGGAGAGGTCGGTCCATGACACCTAGATAAGTCCGATTTTATTTTTTCGAAATTAAAGAAAATTTTCTTAGAAAAACATGGGTAAATTTCTCAAAAAGAATTTTTTGCAAATTTTTACAATTCGAAAAATGTGATAAGTTCCTTTAATATTTACCAAATTTCTCGAAAGAATTTCCTTTTTATCAGAATGAATCCTCAAGTTAAATTTGTTGAGAAAATCTTGGGTCCATTGAATGATTAAGAAAAAATGTGACAAAATATTTCATTGGTCGTCAAAATTTCCTTAAGGAATTTTTCCGCGTTCATTATTTCAAAAATGGGACACAAATTTAATTTTTGTTTTCATTTGAAAAAAAAATGATCACGACGTCAGGTTCAACATTTGACTGAATCCTAACATGGACCAACCCAAAAAATAAATACAAGATAAGGTTAGAGATCTTACTTTACCTTGAAAAATACCATGTAGGTCATATAGACATGCACATGAATCATGAGTTTAAATCTTAGCCTATCTACTCTAAAAGCCGACAAATTGAAGCGAAAGACTTACGGCAAGGCGACAATCTCGCGCACATAATCAAGATTAGCCGTGATTTCACGACGTAATCAGGATTAGCCGGGTCTCCCCACTTCGGCTGCTCGAGCTAAAAATTAAAACCACTGCTTTGGTAATCTTACCAAGTCTAAGGCCTAACTTTTAAACGCATTTTTGAAAAGAGGTTCGGGATTGAATCTGGGCAAACTTTCGACGTGATCTCACGCCGAATGCTAAAACCAAATCACAATACCATCCTAAAACTAGTGGCCCAGGTCCGGCCACGGGATGTGTGTGATGTAGTGCTAAAACTGTAAACACATGCACAACATTTAAATGCAAACAACGCTTCAATAATGTGCATAATTTAAACAAACAATTCCTACACCAACCTGCAAAACAAAGGGTTAGTCAAACACTCCACTCCTTATAACTTCCATCTGCAAAACCATTTAACACCTACAGGTCAGAATCCACCCAATTCAGATCAAATGAATTTTCATGAAATTTTATGGCCTAAGTCCTCTAAGTTCTTAAATTAAATTTTTTTTTAATTAAGAACAAGTCCCCAGCGGAGTCGCCAAGCTGTCGCGATCTAAAAAAAATCAGTTTCCCGATTTTTAAAGTTAATGGATTACCGGGTTAATTAAATTGAATTAACTAGCCTAGCTCAAACTCTCCCAAGTTCTACCAAATCATGACTTAGGTTCAATTTCATCAAAAGAAGGATTTATCTTGGAGTCGCCACTAATCATTTTGGGTAGGTTGATTAGACACCTAAATAAAGCATCGGGAGAAATACTTTATTCCTACGAACCAGAGATTAATGAGTTCGGGGACTTGATTACACTAATATTTCTACTAGCGCCCTTTCGGTACCAGTTTCATGAAAATGTTCAACTTGGCAATTTTGATGAATTTTCACTTGAGATTCAAAGGTGCAATTTTTTAATTTTCTTTTTATGACAAGGTAAGGAACTAAATTATATGCAATGCGTGCAGTTTAATCTAAATATTTACAAGATAAATTACGCGTACAATTATCTACATGATGTGAAAATGTGCAACAAAAGCAAACCCTTTTTTTATTTTTTAAAGAAAATATTACAACGTGCAATAAAAATCTCAAAAATTGGATATGCAATTTATTCCAAAGAAATGCAATATGTCCAACAAGGTATAATCGAAATTCAAATCAATCCATTTAGGCAACACAATTTCGAATATTCTAAATGATTAGAATCGTTACCTAACTTGGCGGATTTGATTATCGAACTCGG
The DNA here is from genome assembly GCA_016432845.1 of Psidium guajava. Classification (NCBI taxonomy): domain Eukaryota; kingdom Viridiplantae; phylum Streptophyta; class Magnoliopsida; order Myrtales; family Myrtaceae; genus Psidium; species Psidium guajava. The sequence goes on along the minus strand of CM028229.1, from coordinate 29,808,260 downwards.
ACCTCGGATTACCTCGTGGATCAAGATTGCGGATCGCGGCTCGAACGACGGGGATGAACTCGCGGATTGTATTGGTCGATGAAGATGGTAACTCCGAGCTTCGAACTCTCGTTCCCCTCAATTCTCTCTTCTAAAAGAATTCTCTCTTTTTTTTGTTTTCTTTTTCTCTCTAAATTTTCTTCTCTCCCAAAATCTCTCCTCAAGTTTTCTCCAATCTCCAAAGTCTTCCCAATTTCTCTCTAATCTCTCCAAAAATCCCCCCTTCAAGGCTCTCATTCTTCCTCCTTTTATAGCCTACTCCCCCATCTTCCTTTCTCTATCTTCATCTATCATTCTAATTTTTCCACTAACTTCATCTTCCCTTCTAATTCCACCATCCTCCATTCTTTATCTCCATCTTCCCTTCTAATTCACCATCTTCCATTCTAATCTTTCCATCTCCCATTCTAATTCTACCATCTTCCATTCTCCATCTTTCCTTCTAATTTCTCCATCTTCCCTTTTATATCTCCCCTTCTCCATCTTCCCTTCTATATCTCCCCTTCTCCATCTTCCTTTCTAATTTCTCCACTATCCCTAAAATTTTATGTATTTACAATTCAGCCCCTGAAGTTTTATGTATTTGCAATTCAGTCCCTGAAGTTTATGTATTTGCAATTCAGTTTTTGTGGAAAAATTTCTTTTAAGTTCAAAACTTCATAAGCCTTTCGGTACACCTCCCTCACGCGCAATCCAATCGTTTGTCAATTTAAGCTCAAATCCTCCGTCGTTAGCCATAATAAAATGCATGACCGACAAAAAATTAAATATGCAATGCATGAAAAAATTAATTTTTGGTGAGAACAAATTCTCATTTTTTTATGTACTTAAGTGAATGAATTTTAAAAAGTCAAAATTTAGGTGTCAACCGGCGGCGGGTGGCCGTGGGCGGCGATTGACAACTAGGGACCAACGGCGGTGATCGACGACTGGGGACCGACAGCGACGATCGACGAAAAATAATTTCCTCTTTTCAAGAAAAAGAAATCGTTTTCTATACTTTTTAAAGATATTTTTTCATGAAAGGAAAATATTTTTTAAGTTAGCCTATTTTTTGCTTTTCAAATATCAAAAAGTTCGAAAAATATTTTTTATGAAGCCAATTTCCGTAAAAAAGACGGGCCTTAAAGTCCTCGAACACCTAACCCCACTTTATGCAAAGCCATCGATTCCATATGTACAAACCACTTTTCCTAAACAAAAGCGTAATTACCGAGGACCCCTTCTTTTCTTATCTTCTTATACCGACGACCCCCTTGACCGGTTGATACGCTGCCAACGCCAGTCTTAATGTATTGAATACAGCTGGAAAAACAATCAAACCAAACAAGTTTGTCCGCATCACTTGGCTGTATATATTGAGAATCTCTAGCCCTAAGCTTACGTATCCACACCCCTATAACTTTTCCTTATGGACAACTGAGAGAGAGAGAGAGAGAGATATCTGGTAAAATAAGCTCCCATGGCGAACCTAGAGGCCGTAAGGGGCAGCGGTGGTGCGCCAGGAGGTGAGTATCTAGTGTTCTTGAGTTCTAGAGAAACTGATACTGGGTATGGATCCATCGACTGTGTCTACCACGCTTTGGTAGATGCAGCAATTCGCGTCTTCAAGGATGAAGATGAACTCCGTGTAGGGAAAGTGATTGGCATCGAGCTTTTTCAGGCTATTGACGGCTTCATACTCTCCACACCTATCATTTCTCGAAATTATGCTATCAGTAAATGGTGCCTCCGCGAGCTCGCTAGAATCCTTCCCGTCTTTGTTGATGTGGAACCGGCTGATGTCAAGCTTAAAACATCATTGTATATGGATGCCCTCTCGGAACACGAGAAGAAGTTCCCTGAAGTGAAGGCACGGCGGAAGACTCTTGTGAAGGTAGATGAAATCAAGGGATGGAACCTGCAGAAGGGTAAAGGGTAAATTCCATTTCAGATCCTTAAAACTCATTTTTTTTTCATTTGAGGGGAAAATAAGGACACGATCTCATGTCAATCTTTGGTTTTTTATTTCCAATTGTTCATATAAGTTTTACTTGATCATGAAAATATATTTTCGGAGGAAATAACTATACATTCCTTAATATCTTCGAAGAAGTAAGTTCTTGTGCCAGAATTCCAAAGAATTCATTACTCTTTAACTTTCATGTCTGGCGTATACCAGTATTAATGATGTTGTTTTCCCTTTTATAGAGTTTTACGTGATCGATGTTGCTTTGTCTTGTGCTGCAATTATGTGATTTTCTGCGCAGGAATGATTGCAAGACAGATATATCAATTTATCAAAACATATCAAATCACAAATCCAGAAAGTCACAAAAAAAAAAAAAAAAACGAAAAAACATTGCACCTGGCTTAGACTCTAATCAAATGATTGGCATATAGTTAGATCAGTTTCAGTCATTTATTTAATAGATGGGTTTTCTGTTTGACAGCCAAGGCCAATTTATCAAATTGGTTGTTGAAGAGGTTTTGGATGAGTTGAAGATAAAGCATAAACCTATGACTGAACATTTAGTTGGACTCATTGGTCAGGTAGAAGAAGTCATGAAATTACTAGTCACCAATTATGGTGATGTATGGCTCATCGGAATTCATGGAATGGGTGGAATGGGAAAAATAACAGTAGCCAACGTCATCTTCAACCAACTATGTCCATACTTTGGAAAGCAACGTAGCTTCCTTGAAGACACTCAAGAAAAGTTGACGAAGGAGGACTTAGTCAAACCGCAACATATAGTGTTGTTTGGACATAGTCAATTCTAGAGCAATACAAAGCATTCCAAATGCTAATATGGCAGGAGGATGACCAGAGAAACAACTTACGAATACATGCATCTATTAGAATATCATTGATAATGGAAATACATAACAAGAAATTATGGATGCATGATCAACTTAGAGACCTTGAAAGGGAAATTGTTGTATATACAACAATAAGTTTTGGATGCATGATCAATTGAGAGATCTTAGAAGGAAAATTGTTGCATATACAACAATAAGCTTTGGATGCATGATCAATTGAAAGATCTTGGAAGGGGAATTGTTGCATTAAGTTTTGGATGCATGATCAATTAAGAGATCTTGGAAGAGAAATTATTGCATAGATAACAATAAGTTTTGGATGCATGATCAACTAAGAGATCTTGGAAGAGAAATTGTTCCATATGAAAAGTCTGATAGACCAATTACTAGCTTGCTAGTAGAAAACTAGACATTCCATTGCCGAGAATTGTCTTTTCTATTGAGAAACATTTCGTTAGTGGATGATTATTAAACGATTACTTAGAATTAGTTGGCATAGTAAGAAGGTTCAAGCCCTGGATCTAGATGGAAAATATTATCCCATCTTGATTGCAAATGGATAGCTTGAAAAGTATGGAAGTTTTAGGTTCCTAAAGCTATGTAATGGAACCTTTGTCAGAGACTTCTCGAAGTGTCTTCTAAAGATAAGATGGATGGATTACTTGGCATTCTCCTCAAAATATTTGGGGCAGTCAATATGAGTTCAACAAATATAGTTGTTCTTGAACTTTTTGACAATCACTTTACAGATGATTCGGAGATGTGGAGCTTAATCAAGGTATCTAAACTTACGTGTTGATTACATCGACTCTTATTTTCTCCTTGTATTTATGCCTAATAGTTTTGCATTTGAAACAGAATATTTTCTGTACATGGCAACCAGATTAAAGGTTCTAGCTCTCAAAAAGTGTTTCGGCATTTCCAGAACTCCAGACTGCTTGCGTCTTGAAGAGTTGCCTAAAGAAATCGGAGGACTAGCGAAACTTTAGCTCTTCTCTTGGACAAATTTCTTGAGGGTGAGCAAACTTCCCGGCTCAATTGGGAAACTAGCATCCTTGATGGAGTTGCATCTGTCAAACATGAGAGTCACAAGCTTACTTTGACTCAATTTGCAGACTAAATTGATGGTTCCTCATTCTCTACGGTGATAGATGTCTTGTTCCACATAATGCATATTTGTTTTAGATTCCTGTAGCAATACTGTCTTTTCCTTTTGCCTCTTTCATCAATACATTCAAGTTCAGTCTCCTGAATGGAAGAAATTTAAGGTTATGGAAATGTGCGTCATACAGGAAGGAACTTAATTTGGAAAAGTAAAACCATCTTCGGAGGATGAAAAGGGGTGATTCTACACGACTTAGATTGCTGAATCATCATTCAGCTGTGTACTAGACTCATGATGTCTTGCTGTTGGGAGCCACGAGTTTGCTGTACCCTTGTTTGTCAAAAAGGCAAAACCAACGTTAAGAGAAGGATATGTTAGATGACATCTGCATTTTCTTATTCTAGAATACTAGAATACTGGCTAAAGAGAATGTTACTTTTCATTTAGGAGGAGGCTAAAACAGAAGGGGATGCTGAAGAGCCCGACACTGAGATTCAGCATCAGTTCCATCCACTTGAAAGTTCTCGGGATCATGAAATTAGCGAAGAGCGTCCACTTGACATTGTCGAAGACAGGGACTCCGACAGGAAAGGAAAATCACACTACGGAGCAAGACTTGAACTCTTGAAGTATTTCACTGCAATTGTCCATGATTCGATCTACTGTTATCATATCACAGACTGAAAAAGTATATAATGAATTTAATCACAAAATATTTTTCCAGGTCCAAATGAACTTCCACCAAGAACATTTTCTGATAGGTTCAAGACATGCTTAGTGAGCATATTGAAGCATATCTGCAACCACGACTTCCTGTGCTTTTAAGCTGAGATTCTTTGAAGTTGGGAGCAGAAAAATCATTTGAAGGATAATTCAGAAGTGGAGATGGAAAGACCAAGTCTCGTCTCGTCATTTTGGTTGATTGTAGAGCTAAGTGATGGCTTCAAAAGATAACTTTCAGACTCCTCAAGATGAAACTCAAAAGGAGACTGCGGTCGAGGGACAAATTTTCCAGAAACAAGAACTCGTGCTGCATAGGAATTTCCTCTGCGCTGGGGATTGATTATTCATTTGTCCTAGGAAAGTCTTTCTCTTAGTGGAGCACAAATTGATTTCCATATGGGTCAACTAGCGAAGGATTTTCTACTATTTGGTTTGCATATGACAGTTTCTTCGACCTTCAATGGCATGGGATAGACCAACCGACACACCGACAAGCAGCTCATTGGCGCTGATATACATTGTCAGTCAATGATTGGGTGGCTGAATGTTTGTGAACATTCGTTACCCTAGAGTCGGTAGAAGTTGCCTGATATCAGAAGCGGCAATCTCCTAAAGAAATGGACTTAATGCATTTTGTAATAAAAGCCATCTTTAAGGGAATCATTCTCCAAAGTTGATAATCTGGTATTTCTTCCATATTTGCTGAATTGTTTTATGAATTGCTTGGTCACAGCAGGCAAGCCTAGAGAAAGGATTTCACCTGTGGCCAAGAGTTATAAGGACCCTAATATCAAGCATTCGCTCGTGGGAAACAAGAACAACTGGCCGAAATAGGAAGATTCAAACTCTTTTTAAGACATCACAGCCGTTATTTTTTAACCTTGCATCATGTCATACAGATAAAAGTGCTCTGAACTTCTGTATTCTAGCCTAATTTCGCAGGTTTTGGATGTATTTCCCCCCACCAACGATATAGAAAATTGTACTGCTTTGAATTCTTTTCCATAAGAACCATAAGAATCAACCGAACATGTAGATCTTTGAATTTCTGTAAGTCATATTGACATAGTTATTTTAACATTTCACTATGTTTTTATTATTTACTGTTTTTCGTACTTCTAGATCCTTTTTCCCCTGGCTTTTTTGCCTTTATAATTCTGCCAGTCGCCCTCATCCCGTAAATATGCCTTCTAAATTCCACCTCGAAAACTACACGAGTATTTCTCTACACCAGCTTTAAAAAAAAAACATAGTGGCCAACAAGAATACTGCGCTGAAATGCTGCAATTGAGTGTAATTTGCAAACAATCCTAGCAACAGTGAGAAATACTCTAGAAGTGACATAAACACATGACCAACGAAACAGAGAGAGAGCAAGTGATTAAGGTAGAGCTTCTTTTTCTTCTTATTATGCTTGCGTTTTGTCTCTGTTGATTTTATGGGGAAAAAAAGAAAGATTAGACATACAAAACTGATAGATCTTGAACTGTCAAGAGTATGCAAGGAATCACAATAAAATCAAATCACACGGTCTAAAATCTAACCAAAAAAAAACATTAGAAGACGCTGAAAACTTTTCAGCATTCATATATCGGTCATACAGAGAGTACTCGTGAGGCTATAGATAGTTCAAGCTCAAGCTCAAATTTAAGTGACAGACATGGAGGAACTCACTGTACATTATACAAATAATATAGAGGAGCCGATTTAACGATATAAATGTATCCGATGACAACTAAATTTTTTCTCGATGTCAAGCTCCTGGCCAAATGTATTTCTTTCTCGTCTTTTGCCAAAAGGAGAGAGAATTTAAGTTTGTTCTTGCAAGACCTCTAGTTCCCAAGTTACTGTCATATATTCTCCTCGTGTGAAGAAACTTGTTAAGATGATAAAAAAAAATTTGACGCCAACAGAGACAAAAGAACGAGGTCGCATGTGAAAGAAGGGAAGACTAAGAGACAGGCCTTATCGTCTCCACGTGGGATTCTTGGATACCACCAATTGCGGTTTTAAGTTTCTGGTCTTCCAGCGAGTCACCTTAAAGTCTTCAAAGACCTGCCCCACTTTATGCAAAGCCATCGATTAGATATGTCCAAGCCACTTGTATGAAGCATCATTACCGAGGACCCCCTTGACCGGTTGCTGTGCTGCCAACGCCAGTCCTGGAATATTGAATGGTGCTGGGAAAACAGTAACATTGTAATCTTGACTAAGCAAACCAAACAAGTTTGTCTGCATCACTTGGCTGTATATATCGAGAATCTCTAGCTCTAAGCTTAGGTATACACACCCCTGCAATTTTTTTGAGATAGAGGGAGATCCGGTAAAATAAGCTTCCATGGCAAACCTGGAGACGGGAACGAGCAGCGGTGGTGCACTGGGAGGTGAGTATTCGAGCGTTCCCAAGTTTTAGAGGAGTTCGCAGTCGTTATGGATTCATTGACTATATCTACCATGTCTTGGTTCATGCAGGAACTAGCATCTTCGTATGGGATGTGATTGGCAGGGAGCTGCTTCGGGCTATCGATGACTCCGTACTCTCGATGCCTATCTTTTCTCGAAATTATGCTACCAGTAAACGGTGCCTCCGCGAGCTCGCTAGGATCCTTCCCATTTTTGTTGATGCAGAACCCGCTGATGTCAAGCTTAAATCATCCTTGTATAGGGATGCCCTCTCGGAACACGAGAAGAAGTTCCCTCAAGCGAAGGCATGGCGAAAGACTCTTGTGAAGGTAGATGAAATCAATGGATTGAACCTGCAGAAGGATGAAGGGTAAACTCCATTAAGATCCTTAAACTCTTTTTTTTTTTTTTTTCATTTGAGGGGAAAGTAAGAACATGATCTCATATCACTGTTTGGTTTTTATTTCCAGTTGTTCATATAAGTTTTACTTGATTATGAAAATATATTCTCATAGGAGATAACTGTACTTTCCTTAATATCTTCGAAGAAGTAAGTTCTTTTTTTTTTTTTGGGTAAAGACTTCGAAGAAGTAAGTTCTTGTACCAGAGTCCACAGAATTCATTACTCTTAACTTTCATATTTGGCGAATACCAATATTAATGATGTTGTTTTTCCTTATATAGAGTTTTACATGATATATATTGCTTTGTCTTGTGCTGCAATAATGTGATTTTCTGTGGAAAAATGATTGCAAGACTAATATATTATCTAAACATAGCAAATCACAAATCCAGAAAGTCGCAGGAAAAACGAAGAAACATTGCGTCTAGCTTGAACTCTAATCAGATGATTTGCATATAGTTAGATCAATTTCAGTCATTTATTAAATATATGTGGTTTCTTTTTGACAGCCAGGGACAATTCCTCAAATTGGTTGTTGAAGAGGTTTTGGATAAGTTGAAGATAAAGCATAAACCTGTGGCTGAACATTTAGTTGGACTCACTAGTCAGGTAGAAGAAGTCATGAAATTACTAGATAGCGATTCTGGATATTTGTGGCTCATCGGAATTCATGGAATGGGTGGAATAGGAAAAACAACAACAACCAAGGTCGTCTTCAACCAACTATGTTCACACTTTGAAAAGCGACGTAGCTTCCTTGAAGACACTCGATAAGAGTCGACAAAGGAAGGCTTAGTCAAATTACAAAATATATTGTTGTTTGGACATAGTCAATTCTAAAGCAAAACAAAGCATTCCTGATGCTAATTATGGCAGGAGGATGACGAGAGAAGTGGCTTACGAATACATGCATCTATTAAGATATCCTTAATAATGATAATAGATAAAAATAAATTATGGATGCATGATCAACTAAGAGATCTTGGAAGGAAATTGTTGCAAAGAAAACAATAAGTTTTGGATGCACGATCAACTGAGAGATCTTGGAAGGAAAATTGTTACATAGATAAGAATGAGTTTTGGATGCACGATCAACTCAGAGATCTTGAAAGATATAAGTTTTGGATGCATGATCAGCTTAAAGATCTTGGAAGGAAAATTGTTACATAGACAATAATAAGTTTTGGATACATGATCAACTAAAAAATCTTGGAAGGGAAATTATTATATACAGAAAGTCTGATAGACCAATTACTAATTTGCCAGTAGAAAATTGGACATCCCATTATTGAGAATTGCCTTTTAGTAGAAAATTGGACATCCCCGTTATTGAGAAAGTTGGCATAATAAGAAGGTTCAAGCAGTTGATCTAGATGGCAAATATTCTCCCATCTTGATCACAAATAAATAGCTTGAAAGGTTTGGAAGTTTTAGGTTCCTAAAGCTATCTAATGGAACCTTTATTGGAGACTTCTCAGATTGTCTCCCGAAGATAAGATGGATTACTTGGCATTCTCCTTCTCAAATTTTTGGGACAGTCGATATGCATTCAACAAATATAGTTGTTCTTGAACTATCTGACAATCACTTTGCAAATGAATTGGAGATGTGGAGCTTAATCAAGGTATCTAAACTTATGTGTTTATTACATCTACTCTATTTTCTCCTTGTATTTATGTCTGATAGTTTTGCATTTGAAACAGAACACGGCCTGTACATGGCAGCCAGATTAAAGGTTCTAGCTCTCAAAAAATGTTTCAGCATTTCCAGACTTCTCTAAGCACTCGACTTAGAGAGGTTGACTCACAAAAGGTGTGACAATTTGACGGAGATTGACTGTTCAATTGGAAGATTGAAGTGCCTTATTGACTTGGAAATAAACAACTGCTTGCATCTTGAAGAGTTGCTTAAAGAAATCAGAGGACTAGCGAAACTTAAGTGCTTCTCTTCGGCAGATTGCTTTGGGGTGAGCAAACTTCCCCGCTCAATTGGGAAACTAGCATCCTTGACGGAGTTGTATCTGTCAAACATAAGAGTCACAAGCTTACCTGATTCAATTTGCAGACTAAATTGATGGTTCCTCATTCTCTGCAGTGATAGATGTCTGGTTCCATATAATGCATATTTGTTTTAGATTCCTGTAGCAATACTGTCTTTTCCTTTTGGCTCTTTCATCAATACATTCAAGTTCAGTAACCTGAATGGAAGAAATTTAAGGTTAAATATTTTCACTTATGGACATTACAGGGATATGCAAGGTTGTAATGTGCATCGTCCAGGAAGGAACTTAATTTGGAAAAGTAAAACCGTCTTTGAAGGAAGAAAAGGTGTGATTCTACACAACATAGATTACTGAATCAGCATTCAGCTGTGTACTGGACTCATGATGTCTGGCAGTTAGGAGCCATGAGTTTGCTGTACCCTTGTTTGTGAAAAAGGCGAACCCAATGTTAAGCGAAAGACGCATTTGATGACACCTGCATTTTCTCATACTTGAATACTGGCTAAAGAGAATCTTACTTTTCATTTAGGAGGAGGCTAAAACAGAAGGGGATGCTGAAGAGCCTGACACTGAGGTTCAGCTTCAGCTCCATCCACCTGCAGGTTCTCAGGATCATGAAATTACCGAAGAGCCTTTCCTTGACAATGTGAGAGCATGGACTCCGCCTGGAAAGCAAAGCCAGACCACGCTACAAGACTCGAACCGTGTGTATTTCACCACCATTTTCTATGTTGCGATTTATTGTTATCATGTCGCAGAGAGTCAGAGACTGAAGAAGCATATATTGAGCTTACTCACAACCTGTTTTTGCAGGTCTTGATAAACTTGCTCCACCAAGAACATTTTGTGATAGATTCAAGACATGCTTAGTGAGCATATTGGGGAATATGTCTGCAACCGCGACTATCCTAGCCTTAAAACTGAAATCTTTTAGTTCGAAACAGAAAAGGCACTTGAAGGATAATTTAGAAATCGTGGAGAAGGAAAGACCAAGTCAAGTCTCGCCCTCGCCATTTTGGTTGATTGAAGAGCTAAGCAATGGCATCAAAGGGTAACTTTCAGACAAGTGTTCCAGAAACAAGAACTCATGTTGCGTAGGATATTCCTCCGCTTTGGGGATTCATTATCCATTTGTTCGAGGCAATTCTTTCTCTTAGTGCAGCACAAATTGATTTCCATATGGTTCAACTCGCTAAGTATTTTCTTATATTTGCTTCTGTATGACAGTTTCTTCAACCTTCAAAGGCATGCAATAAACAACCGACACGCCGGAAGGCAGCTGATTGGCGCTGATATACATTTTCAGCCAATGATTAGGTGGCCGGTTAGCAGTTATCTTTGTCGACATTCATTAGCCAAGATTTAATAGAAGTCACCTGATTTTGAAAGCAGCGATTTCCTAAATTGTGGACTCATTGCGTTGTGTACATAAACAACTTTTCATCATCTAGCGTGCACTTTTCGTGGATAAGGGACTCATACTCCAAAGTTGGTCATCTGGTAGTTCTACCATTCCTGCTAACTTGCTCATGAATTGCTTGGTCATAGCAAGCAAGCCCAGAGGAAGGATCTCGCTTGGGCCCATGATTCTTAAGGACCCTGATATCAAGCTTAGCCTAAATAGGAAGATTCGAACTCTCTTATGAAATCACTGCGGTTATGATTGTAACCTACTACCATGTCATGCAGATAAAAGTGCACTGAACATATAAATTCTAGCCTAACTTTGCAGGTTTGGATGTATTTCCCTTGACTAACTATGCAGACCTTTGTACAGGCTTGAAACCTTTTTCACAAGACTAAATCGAATGAGTTTCCCTACACCAACCATGTCATTTTTTTAATCTCCGAAGGTCACACTGACATTAGTAATTTTGGCACCTCCCTATGCTCGGAGGATTTTCTGTTTTTGGTACTTTGGGATCCTATTCCGGTCGCTCTCGCCTTTATATATCTGGGAGTCGCCTCATAGGTATGCCTTTTGATTTCACCAGCGAAACTACACGATATCGTCTCTGCACCGGCTCTAATGAAGCCGTGAAGAATAATATTGAGCTAAAATGCTCCGTTGTAGGGAAATTTCAAAAAAAAACCTATCAACATAGAGAAAGACTAGCAGTGCATGAACAAATAACAGACAAACCGAGAGCATGAGTGTATAAAGTCAATTTAATGAAGTTTATGTATCTGTCACACAGACATAAAAAGTCTCATCTACACGGTCCCTTCTTTCAAACATGGAGGATCCCACTGCACATTATTTGGATAATACCGAGGAACCGATTCACTGATACGAATGCATTCGATTACAACTAGATGTTTTCTCGATGTCCAACTCCCGGCCAAATGTGTTTCTTTCTCATCTTTTGCCAAAAGGGCGAGAGAATTTAGCTGGTTCTTGCAAGATTTATAGTACTCAAGTTAGGGTCATAGATTCTCCTCGTGTGAAGAAACTCATTAAAAAAAAATTTGACGACAACAGAGACAAAAGCACAAGGTCGCACGTGAAAGCACGTGAAAGAAGCGACGACTGAGAGACCGGCCTTATTCGTCCCGGCATTGGATTCCTGGAAACCACCAATTGCGTTTTTAAGTTTATGGTCTTCCAAGGAGTCATCTGAAAGTCTTCGAATACCTACCCCACTTTATTCAAAGTCATAAATTCTATGTATAAACCAGTTTTCCTGAGCACGAGCATAATTACTGATGAACCCCTTGACCGGTTGCCGTGCTGCGAACGCCAGTCTTGGAATATTGAGTACTGCTGGAGAAGCAAACCAAACAAGTTTGTCAGCATCACTAGGCTGTATATATCGAGAATCTCTAGCTCTAGGTTTAGGTATACACACCCCTATAAAAATTTCTATAGGGACATCTGAGAGAGAGAGAGAGAGAGAGAGAGAGATCTGGTAAAATAAGCTCCCATGGGGAACCTAGAGGCCGGAAGGGGTAGCGGTGGTGCACCAGGAAATGAGTATCTAGTGTTCCTGAGTTTTAGAGAAACCGACACCCGTTATGGATTCACCGACCGTGGCTGCCACTCTTTGGTAGATGCAGGAATTCTCGTCTTCAGGGACAAAGATGAACTCTGTGTAGGGGAAGTGATTGGCAGAGAGCTTCTTTGGGCTATTGACGGCTCCATGCTCTCCACACCTAACTTTTCTCGTAATTATGCTACTAGTAAATGGTGCCTCCACGAGCTCGCTAGAATCCTTCCCATCTTTGTTGATGTGGAATCCGCTGATGTCGAGGTTAATACATCGTTGTATAGGGATGCTCTCTCAGAACACAAGAAGAAGTTTCCTGAAGTGAAGGCATGGCAAAAGACTCTTGTGAAGGTAGATGAAATCAGGGGATGGAAGCTGCAGAAGGATGAATGGTAAACTCCATTTAAGATCCTTAAAACTCTTCTCTTTTCTTTTATTTTCATTGGAGGGAAAATAAGAACACGATCTCATGACACTGTTTGGTTTTTATTCTCAGTTGTTCATATAAGTCTTGATAGATCATGAAAATATATCTTCAGAGGAAATAACTGTACTTTCCTTAATATCTTCGAAGAATTCAATTCTTGTATCAGATTCTGAGGAGTTTATTACTCTTAAATTTCCTGTTTGATTAATACCAACATTAACCATAGTTAATTCCGTCTAAATAATTTTGTTTTTCCGTAGATACAGTTCTACATGATCGATATTGCTTTGTCTTGTGCTGCACTAACGTGATTTCCTGTGGAGAAATGATTGCTAGACTAATATATCAATTTATCAGAACATATCAAATCACAAATCCAGAAAGTCGTGGTAAAAAAAAAACATTGCATCTCGCTTAAACTCTAATCAGATACTTTGCATATAGTTAGATCAATTTCGGTCATTCATTAAATAGATGGGTTTTCTGTTTGACAGCCAGGGAGAACTTATCAAATTGGTTGCTGAAGAGGTTTTGGATAAGTTGAAGATAAAGCATAAACCTATGATTGAACATCTAGTTGGACTCATTGGTCAGGTAGAAGAGGTCATGGAATTACTAGACAGTGATTCTAGTGATGTGTGGCTCATCAGAATTCATGGAATGGGTGGAATAGGAAAAACAACAATAGCCAAGGTCATCTTCAACCAACTATGTTCACACTTTGAAAAACTATGTAGCTTGCTTGAAGACATTCGAGAAGAGTCGACGAACGAGGACTTAATCAAACTGCAATATATATTGCTGTTTGGACATAGTCAATTCTAAAGCAATACAAAGCATTCCTAATGCTAATTATGGCAGAAGGATGACCAAAGAAGTGGCTTTTAAATACATGCATCTATTAGGATATCATTGACAATTATAATAGAAAATAAAATATTATGGATGCATGATCAACTTAGAGATCTTGGAAGGGAAATTGTTGCATTCACAACAATAAGTTTGGGATGCATGATCAACTCAGAGATCTTGAAAGAGAAATTATTGCGTAAATAATAATAAGTTTTAGATGCATGATCAATTAAGAGACCTTGGAAGGGAAATTGTTATATATACAATAATAAGTTTTGGATGCATGATCAATTGAGAGACCTTGGAAGGGAAATCGTTATATATACAATAACAAGTTTTGGATACATGATCAACTAAGAGATCTTGAAAGGGAAATTGTTACATGTAGAAAGTTTAGCAGACCGATTACCAGTTCGTTAGTAGAAAACTAGAAATTCCATTACTAAGAATTGCCTTTTCTACCGAGAAACATTTCGTTAGTGGATGATTATTAAACGTTTACTTAAAATTGGTTGGCCTGGTAAGAAGGTTCAAGCGTTTGATTTTAGATGGAAAAATATTATCCCATCTTGATCACAAATGAATAGCTTGAAAGGTTTAGAAGTTTTAGGTTCCTAAAGTTATATAATGGAACCTTTGTCAGAGACTTCCCAGATTATCTTCCAAAGATAAGATGGATTACTTGGCATTCTTCTCCTCAAAATTTTTGGGGCAGTCAGTATGCGTTCAAGAAATATAGTTGTACTTGAACTTTCTGACAATCAATTTATAGATGATTCAGAGATGTGGAGCTTAATCCAGGTATCTATACTTGTGTGTTTGTTACATCTATTCTTATTTTCTCCTTGTATCTATGTCTGATAGTTTTACATTTGAAACAGACTACTGTTTGTACATGGCAACCAAATTAAAGGTTCTAGCTGTCAAACAGTGTTTCAGCATTTCCAGAGCCCAGATAGAGAGGTTGACTCTCAAAAAATGTGACAATTTGACGGAGATTGACTGTTCAATTGAAAGATTGAAGTGCCTGATTGACTTGAATATAAACAACTGCTTGCGTCTTGAAGAGTTGCCTAAAGAAATCAGAAGACTAGCAAAACTTAAGCGCTTCTCTTCGACGGATTGCTGTAGGGTGAGCAAACTTCCTGGCTTAAAAATGTGAGATTGACTGACTGTTCAATTGATGGTTCCTCATTCTCTGCAGTGATAGAGGTCTTGTTCCACATAATGCATATTTGTTTTAGATTCCTGTCGCAATACTGTCTCTTCCTTTTGCCTCATTCATCAATACATTCAAGTTCAGTCACTTGAATGGCAGAAATTTATGGTTAGAGATTTTCACTTCTGGACATTCCAAGCGATATGGAAGGTCATAATGTGCATCGTATAGGAAGGAACTTAATTTGGATAGGTAAAACCGTCTTTGACGGAAGAAAACGGGGGGATTCTACACAAGATAGATTACTGAATCAGCATTCAGCTGTGTACTAGACTCATGATGTCTTGCAGTTAGGAGCCATGAACTTGCTGTACCCTTGTTTGTGAAAAAGGAGAAACCAATGTTAAGAGAAAGATGCATTTGATGACATCTGCATTTTCTCATACTTGAACACTGGCTAAAGAAAGTCTTACTTTTCATTTAGGAGGAGGCTAAAACGGAAGGGGACATTTTGTGATAGATTCAAGACATGCTTAGTGAGCACATTGGAATGTGTCTGCATCTGCGACTTTCCTAGCTTTAAAGCTGCGATTCATTGAAGGTCGAAACAGAAGAAGCATATGAAGGATAATTCAGAAATCGTGGAGAAGGAAAGACCAAGTCAAGTCTCGCCATTTCGGTTGATTGAAGAGCTAAGCAATTGCATCAAAGGATAACGTTCAGACAAGTGCTCCAGAAACAAGGACACATGTTGCATAGGATATTCCTCTGCTTTGGGGATTCATTATCCATTTGTCCGAGGTAAGTCTTTCTCCTAGTGTAAGCACAAATTGATTTCCATATGGTTCAACTAACGAAGTACTTTCTAATAGTTGGATTGTGTATGACAGCTTCTTCAACCTTCGACGGCAGTTGATAAACCAACCGACGCACTGGAAGGCAGCTGATAGTCGCTAACATACATTTTCAGCCAATGATTAGGTGGCCGGTTAGCAGTTATCTTTGTCGACATGCATTAGCCGAGATTTAATAGAGTCGCCTGATTTCAAAAGCAGCGACTTCCTAAATTGTGCTCATAGCGTTGTGTACGTAAACAACTTTTCATCATCTAGCGTGCAATTTTCGGGGATAAGGGAATCGTACTCCAAAGTCGGTAATCTCGTATTTCTTCGATATCTGACAAATTGCTCGTGAATTGGTTGGTCGTAGCAAGCAAGCCCAAAGAGAGGATTTCACCTGTGGCCATGAGTTCTAAGGAACCTGATATCAAACTTTCTCTTGGCTCGTTCCCACTTGGGAACCAAGAACAACTTAGCTTAAATAGGAAGATTCGAACTCTCTTATGAAATCACTGCTGTTATGATTGTAGCCTACTATGTCATGCAGATAAAAGCGCACTGAACATATAAATTCTAGCCGGACTTTGTACAGGTCTGCAACCTTTTTCACAACGAAATTAAGACACATATGCAGGAGACTAAATTAAGTGAATTTCCCTATACCAACCATGTAGTTTTTTGAATCTCGGAAGGTCACACTGACACTAGTAACTTTAGCATTTCACTATGCTCGGAGGATTTGCTGTTTATGGTACTTTTGGATCCTATTCCCGCGACTCTCGCCTTTATATTTCTGGAAGTCACCTCATTGGTACGCCTTTTGATTCCGACATCAAAGCTATACATGATATCGTCTCTGTGCCAGCTTTGATGAAGCAGTGAAGAAGAATATCGCGCTAAAATGCTCTGTTGGTGTAATTTCAAAAAATCCTGGCAACATTGAGAAGGACTCTAGCAGTGATTGCATAAACAAATAACCAACAAACCAGAAATTTCTGGGGATCTAACATACAAGGAAAACATGATTGACAGATCTTGAACTGTCGAAGGTACGCAAGAACCGGGATAAAGTTAAATCACAGTCTATACCTAATCAACAAAACTGAAGATGGTGAACACTCATCAGCATTCATACATCTGTCATACAGAAGGTTCTCGCGAGGAGGTGGGTAGTTCTAGCTCGGGCTCGGAAATAAGAGGAGAGACATAAAAGTCAACCATCTCCTTGGTCACTTCTTCCAAGCTTGGAGGATCCCACTGCAAGTTTTTTGAAAAGCCCACCATAATTTCTGTCATTTAAGTTGAGAAAATGAGTAAGATTGGAAAATTTGGGACTTAGTTTTACCTTTGGAGCAAAGTCCTTATCCACTAACTGTGCCCGAACACCCTACAGATGGCAAAGAGCACTGTTAATCAGAACATAAATAGATCTTTGAAACCCCACAGATGGCAAAGAGTACAATCATCTGACGATAACGAGAGAGAGAGAGAGAGAGAGAGAGAGAGAGAGAGAGAGAGAGAGAGAGAGAGGACTCAATCATACAACTGCAGTGGATGTCCAACATTCGCATACCTCACAAAAGTCTTTGGAAACTTCCCCAGAGATTCCACGAAGGGATATTCGGTATTCCCGAGCTAAACATTGATCAAGAGTCTGGAATCTGCCTTCACGAATCTGAAAGGATCAATTATAGCCAAGTCAATGTATGAGAGAAGGAATCTATGTCCAACAAAGAAAATCAAGAGAATGATAACTCACAGATCTTAAGGTGACTTTTAAGCTCAACGGAGAAGCTTCCCTTAGTTTCTTGAGGGTCATCGCACACCATCCATCACAAGAGTCAGCTGCTTCAATTTCCTAAGCAACACCAATTTAATAAGATGGTAATAAAAGAACATCTAGGATATTAACTATGCTCATTGCATTTCTCAGTCGAATAGTGCAAATTCTAACATCATGTCATCTGGCAAAATAAAACATCAGTCATACCATCTCAAAAACTAGTATGATGTCAAGCATTATGGACTTCCTAATGATAAACATAAGAGTCCTTTTTAGGGTCTCCCGTCCAACTTACCAGTGCGTGAATAATTTCCTCGACTGTGTCATGGCTAAAGCATTTATCAATCACATCAATCCTGAGTCAACACTAAAATATTGTAAGAGAACAAGAAAAAGATACTCCGTTCGAAAAATTATTCAATACATACTTCAATAACTGCAACAAACAAAACTGAAGAGAATAGAGAGCAAAAGAATTGCTGGCCATAAGGCGAGAAGGAATATACTCGTGCAGAGAAGGAACAAACTTTTCTCCATAAAAGCAACACTCACTATGCTATCTGGAATATTTACATGTCCCTTGCACAGTTCGAATGTGCAAAACAAATAATATTACGTTATCACTAATAACTTATCGTGCAGATTTTGAGTGTTTAGAATGACTGATTCATAGTCCTACTCGGTTTGGATGTGTGAAAATAGCTAGTACAAAAAGGTACTAGAACACAATATACTCACAACGTACATCATTTGTTAGCTACATCACAAACTTCTGTAGCGTGCTCCCCCAGACACATGTATAATGTAAATTTATACCATATAGATCTAAATGCATACAATCATTCACGCAGAGGTGGACGGAAGTTAAAAAAAAATTGCTGCAAAGATCCCAGAAAGCTGTAGACTAAAGTTGAACCTTACTTATGAATGGTACTCTTCCTGTCAGGATAAACAAGATCACCATATTGTGAAAGGGATGTCTCTATTACAGACGGATCATCAGTAGTCAGTTTGCCAAGACGCTCTTCGATCAAAGCTAATCTCTGTCAAGGTCATTGTTCATAACTCAGAAGAGATTATCATGGTATGTAGTGCTAAAAAACTGGCAGCAGTCAAAGGTGCATTAAAAACAAACCGCATTTAGTGAATAGTGAGTAGCCAAGCGGCAGGCAACCATTTCCACACCATTAAGCTTATCCCCTGTGAGAGCCAGGTATTCCCCTGGAAGAAGGCCACGCATTCTAAGACAACATCCTAATGCTAGTTATTGACAAATTTGGATTCCAAGAGGAGGAGTGCTAAACCGTGCAAAGAAAACACTGCAGAAACTATATGAGCTTTTCATTACAAACAGAAGAACAAAACAACTATATGATCTCTTCATGGTTTCAATGATTAAGCATACTTTGCAAACAAAGGCTTCTCTTTAGTGCAATGCATTGGATGGTCTTCAACATAACTGCATACCAGAAGGGTACTCATGGATACAGTAAAACGTACAACCATCCAGTAAAGATTAAATTTCCGAAGAACTTCCAGTTTACAGACACAAACAGAACAGTTTGAGGCCTACATATTATCGAACACTTCTGGCCTATTTTTAAATTTTTTGAATGATCTTTTTATTTCGTTACACAGTTTCGCCAAGACATCCCCTTTATTTGCAGAGACAATGTACCTAGATAGCCAGGTAAACGGGAAAGGTGGAAGGTAGCTCCTGCATCTGGATGAAATCCTATTTGAACCTCTGGATGGGCAAAAACCTGCAATTGAAAGCACAGCTCGAGAGTTTGTGGTCATTGTAGCCTTGTATTATTATGCTTCTGTATTGAGCTCAAACAGAGTAAACCCACTAAAAGAAAAGAACTCGGTATTTCCTTTATGCTATTTTTATTGATGCTTCGTTAAATTTCCTCGATTTGGGTTGATGGGTTATGTGGAGCTTGATTGGTAGTGTTAGCTCTGGCTTCCCGTTTGAAAAATTTTGCTATTTCCTGTTTGCTGACCCAGTTATCTGATTCCTCTTTTCTTGAAGATTTTGGTTTGTGCGAACACAATCTGAAGGCTCTTTCACACACGACCTCTGTCTCTCTGTTGCGTGTGGCATTCAGAGGCGACAGCAGCAAGTGCCCAGTCACCATGACCCTGGCGATGGCTGGGCGACACCGCCCCCACAGCAAGCCACCCTACCCCGCCAAGTCACCCTTACCCTGACCTTCCTCATTGACTCCTTCCCCAACCAACCCACCCTCCCCCCGGCAAAACCACTCCTCTCTCTCTCTCTCTCTCTCTCTCTCTCTCTCTCTCTCTCTCTCTCTCTCTCTCTAGGCTTTGCTTTAGTTAATTTTCATTCCACCTTAGAAATTTGCTGAAGAAGAATGATGATGTGGTGTTGATGTGGAGGGGCATGTCCGCATCCCAGTCTAACTATTTGACAGAAGGACTAACTTGAACAAACATATAGCTCAAGGACGTGATTGCACAAAAAAAAAAAAAAATTCAGGGACAGCAATGCAAGTTGACAAAGTTCAAGGACCTCCCATACGATTATGCCATGTATAGAATCAGTGTTAATCGCCAATCCCATGATAATTTAGCTCAATAAACCTATGTTCCAGCTAAGAAGCAAATTCCAGAATAATAAAAGACAATGGCATTGAACCTCACTATTAAGATAAGAAATAAGTTGTCAAGGAAGTTGAATGAATACAGCCCCAACGAGCACATGTATGACAGCAGTTAACATCTATATTAGTATTTAGAAAAAGTCACGTACAGTTTTATCAGTTGCTAATCGAAACATTCCAGGGAGAGAGATCCCAGCTCCACATGCCATAGTGACACCATCCAAAATAGCCAGCTGCCCAAGAGTGAAGTAAATAATGAGTGACCAACTCATAAGTTGATACCAATACAAATGCTGAAACATCCAAACAACTTTGATTGACTAACAATTAAATCCCAGATATTGAATATTACACCTACTAAATGGGTAGCAACTTGCAATTTTTACTGTGAAAATGGGTCGACAAGTTGATGTCAAGTAAATAAAAACTTTAATAGAATATTAAATGCCAGATAATAAATAACGAAAGTAACTTGAAGGACATCATCCAATTAATCCTCCTTGACATGGAATAAACTTCGCCTATAAAATGACTCCTATAAACCAATTGCAGTAAATGTCACTCTGTTTACATTTGACTCGAGGAACAAAGAGGGAAAATGTAAATGATTTTTAATTGTTCTTCTTTCTTAATTAAACCTAGAGTGATAAGTAGACAAGAGCTAAACATTAAAAGGACTAAGTTTTGCGCCAAGAGGAATCATGTAAAGAATCACAAGGACTTACTTTCTCCTCTAATCTCATGATGAATTGCCTTACATATAAAGATCATGGTCATGCAGATCATTATTAGTCAAAGATAGTTTTACTGGTCACGCCACCAATGCGGAGGTACCTCATCTACTTAAGATTCACTTGTAACAAAGTGTGTCCACCTTAGTGACCTAGACTGCTTGTGCTACAGAAAATGGTGCCAAAGTGGAATGGAGTAGATCACATGCCAAGAAGCACGATATCCAACTAGTATGTTTAATCCTGACCAAAAACAAAAACAAAAAAAAAACACTAGTAGGTTTAGTAATATCAATAATTTGGATTGCAATAGAGCTCCAAGAATTCATCCACCATCACTCACTTTGTAACACAGAAAGTTTCTTTGGCCTTTTTTTTTTTTCGAGATTCTGAGTTTAGAGCAACATTTAATATGGTGTTACTATAATCATTCATCCAAGTTACTTCCAAGATTTCAAAAGTTCATGTAAATGCTTTCTAATTGTATAGTGAACTGGTTATTGTTCAGATTCCAAATACTACCAATCCACAATGTAAGAGTACCCTATATCAGCATGTTTACATAGGTTGTGATTGCAGGGATATTAGCAATCTCCATATCTCTGGAATTCAGTAATACCGCAAGATGTGAGATTCAACTTTTTATCCATGACAAAAAAGCTAACTCTTAAGCATACTTCAACCATCTATTCACAAAAATTGAAGCATCAATTCAAAAATTATAAGACAAGTTTTATAGTATCAACTATATAATTTATTAGAACTATACGAATCTAGGGTGAAAGTTCTGTTTCTCATCCAGCCAGGTTAAATCATACCCTACTCTACGATGTCTGGCCAATGAGATATTTTGTCAAGAGGTCAGTACACAAAGCAAGAGAAATTCAGAGGAAATCCAAGCCCTGAAATTATCCATTACACATTAGACTGACTCTATGTCTCAAAAGAGCTCACAGA
The DNA here is from genome assembly GCA_016432845.1 of Psidium guajava. Classification (NCBI taxonomy): domain Eukaryota; kingdom Viridiplantae; phylum Streptophyta; class Magnoliopsida; order Myrtales; family Myrtaceae; genus Psidium; species Psidium guajava. The sequence goes on along the minus strand of CM028229.1, from coordinate 29,786,421 downwards.
TTATAAACCTTAAAAGGAGGTACTCACATGTGGTTTCAAATATGTCCCTTGCACGTAAACAAACTTATATAATGTACCAAAAAAAGTTTTGCACTCCTCAATATTCCCTGCATATATATTGACTATTTGATTAGAAACGACATTTAGGAAAGAAAAGAAAAAGATCTAAAAGATCATAATCAAAGGAGTAAAAGTATATTCATAGCAGATTGGCATGTTCTTTAAAGAGCACTTGAGGGGCATTATTTCACACTTCCAACTAATTTTATCTATCATATCCCACTTGATTCAATATGTAGTTCCACTCAAACACACTAATTCCCAGTCCTTAACCTTACTCTAAAGCCACAAATCCACCATTGCATTTCTTGTTCAGTTATAAAAATTACCTTCAGATGTTGATATTTAACACCCCAAATTATCACCTAATATACTATTCTTGCCCTTGAACCAATCCTCTGCTTTTAACAACTAATAATAGAAATAGCAAAGAAAAAGGCCACCATAAAAACTATAAGAGAAAAAAACAAGTTTATAATAGAAAGCCAAATAATGGAAAGGATTCATCACCAACCGACCTTCAGTGAGCAAATGATAAAGGGCAACGACATCTCCACCTGAGCAGAAAGCTCTGTCACTACCCTTCACATCGACAAAATTGCGAATGTTAAACCAAAGATTGTGAATCCTAACAATAATAAAAGGAATGCCTGAAATGTGAATCAATTGCTCCTTCTGTCTAGACTCCAGACAGAAGAAAACCAGGATCTATCTGAAACTATCAGCTCTTATATGAGTGTAATGTTTATACCTTCATCACCACAAACCCGATGTTCGGATTCTCTTCCCATGATTCATAGAGCCTCTTTAGCCTTGCCACCTGTAGAAAAAAACAGCACAAAGCTGAAGCTCTAATTGTTCTAGAAAAGAAAACTAAACAAGGTATCATGAAACACGAAAAATGAATAGGCTTTTCGTTCTGATTGGGGTTGGAGAGAATTATTTCGGGTTGGAGAGAGAGGAAGAACCGAACCATAGAAGGAGTGAGAGAATTAAGAGCAGATGGTCTGTTGAGTATCGCAGTTCTTGAGTTGGCTCTTCCATCAACTAAAACCTGACGCCACAAAATATATGAATCGAAATATAAGCTCCCAATCTAAATGAAAGAATAAAAATGGCTACCTGGACAAGTTGCGTCGAATGAACAAATTGAAACTCAGAGAGAGAAAGGGAGGGAGGGAGGGAGGGAAGGACCTGGTCTTGGATGTCGTCGTGGCTAGCGTAATGGGGCTGAGCAGACAAACTTCTCTGGTGAGGCAAAGAGCCGAGCTTGTGAAGGGAACATCTGGCTCTCACTAAAACCTTCAAGCTATGCATCTCTCTCTCTCTCTCTCTCTCTCTCTCTCTCGCCGTAGTTTGGACACTCGTGTCTCTCTGGAGCGATGCCTGAGCCTGTCCTTCCAGCCTCCCTCAAAGTGAAGAAGTGAACGCTGAACGCTGAACAGGGCACGCTCAGACGACCCAAAACGAAGAACAGAGCCCACTGCCAGAATCTATAGATCAAGCGGCCATTTGGGCTTATGCATGTGGACCGGGCTGAACCAGTCTAGAATCTGAACGATAAGGCCTAATTCCAAATGAAGCTCATTCACTGGCTCCTCCCCGAAGAATTTTCCTTTAGTCTGAGACCAAATTTTGTGTCATTGAGTAAATTTTTGCCATATGATTTCTGCAAACTTATGCTTGTCTTCTGGCATTTCATACTTAGGTGGTGTCCACTTTACTTTCTCAATTAGTTCATACCCGATTTCATGTCACGTTAATGGTTTTGTGAAGCACTTCAAGAATTGCTCATCTTATGAAGATGTATAGAATAAGGGTGAACAAAAAAATCACAATCCATGCAAATCGAACCAAACCATATCCAGCTGGTTGATTTTGGATTGAGCTAGCGAGTACCAATCCAGTTCCCATTTCTAATTTTCTAGAATCGATAAATACCGGTTCAATTCGCAGTTTCGAGTGGGAACCATTCAATAGGTCCAACCAAACCAGTCCTTTTATATAATATAAATGTATATTCTCTTAATTGAAGTCATGTCCCTTAAAAGCCTAGAGTTCAAATTCATTCGTCCAAAAAAAAAAATTTAGACCCAATTTATTTTCATGTATGATATGTGTTGTACACTATAGATACATTTGAAAACTTGCATTAATTAATTAATCAACTGTTATTGCATTTTTCACAATGTCTACAAAGACATTGTCCTTAAATTTCTCATGTAATAAGAATACTAAATGCAAACGTGCGAAATGTACTGTCAAAAATCCCAAGTTGAGCCCTCCTCCAATCACTAAGAATTAGTTCAATTTTCTTTTTTAATGGGTGCTGGTGTTCAGTAGAACCATAACCAAGATCCAACCGGGAGCCAAATTGAATCGGTGATTCAGTTCTCGAGTGGATCCATGAAACAAATAGATAGTTCATAATTTGCATTTTGTGAAACCAATCCCTAGCAGGTAATTCTCGATTTTAAGATGGACCACCCATCTTAGTACAAAAGCAATGAAGCTGTTTCTTTTTTGTTTGTCATAGTCAAGGTGGAGATACCAAAGGCTTCAGTATGAGATTAAAAAGTGGAGACAGAAATGCTTTGTTGCGTTGCCTAACCACAAACAAATTATTCTGGTCAAATTACGACCAAAATAACGAGGTTGCATAAATTTCCAGGAGATTTAGCTTTGAACAAAAAATGTACTCGTCTCAGAATGCGGTGCCACTCCATTGGCCGTACTCTTCATGTTAGAAGACTTCTTTTGATTGTCGTTTCTGCCCTTTTCAGTTAACTGTAGCCAGTCCGTACCTCGCGTGTAGCACTAGTCAGCTCGAAAACGAGTGCCCTTCCTCAGACTCTTCCACAGGAAGAGCATATGGTGAACTCCAATCAGCATCGAAGACTTCTTGAAGCTGTGAAACTATCTCCTGGTCATGCGTCCCGAAGCCAACACCAGCAGTAGTATAGAAATAATCCCATACGAGGTTGCTTGTTCCAATGTGGGCTCTCACATCGCTAACAGCATACTTTCCATGGTTGACCCGGGTGAAACCAGGGTAATTATTCCCGGTGCTAGTCCCATTGCTAATCGCAGCTCCAGTCCCATTAAAACCCGGGACAATGTAGTACTTGATCTCAACTTTGCCAGAACACTTGTTGTATTTTGAAGATGAGCATAGGACATTTGAATGGAGTAGAGATTTCAGGTAGACATCGGTGTTGTTTATGAAATGAGCCCAATATGCTACCAATATCTTCACCTTGGCATGCTTGGCAAAGACAACCTGAAAATTATTGTTACCTCAGAAAATATGTTCCCAGTAGCAACACATTGGAGGATAGAAAGTTTGCCAATATAGACAAATCACAAAAAGCTTCTGTGATTAGTCCATTTTGTCAGTAAGCAGTTCCGCATCTCAGCAAAAGCTTTACACATTTTCCTTGAATCATGTCAAAACCAAAGTGGCGAATGGCTGTAGCAGGAAATACTACTGCTTATGAAAAGCTGAAAGCATTTTCATTTCTGTGTTCCAAGCACACGATATAACCATAAAAAAGAATCAGACTTCAGCATTTATGGTGCCATTAAATGCTTCATTGGTTCACTCTTTGAATTATCATGCAACTCACAGTCCATCTCCATAACAGAAAAAACACAATCCGGTAGATGCAAGACTAAAAATGATTCGACACAAACACCATATTAACTTGTACTGGACAATTTGATTTCATGTGTACAAGGCGGGAAACTGTTGCAAGAAAGCAGCCTACCTCTGACACAGCAGAAGAAAGGGATGACCAATAAACAGTTTGGTCAGCATATTGTGATTGACCAAGCCAATCCATTGTGCTGATCCTAACAGTGCCTCCACTTCCAACTGATTTAATTGTGTCAACCCATGCCTGTTCGTCAGCCTGGAACTTGCCAAATGACAGCTGCAATGGCAGTATACTATATGTTAAAGTAGAAGCTTGAAAGATGAAACCTAGGGGATCCTCCAAAAGGATCAGTAGAGCAATCGCAACGGGATTCAATCAACTTAACAGTTGAGCACCCTCACTATTCTTGAAGGAAAATGTACAAGAATGTTCCACACTGAAATATGTTTAGCTGCTAGATACCAGATAGAAGACAATAGACAACTAGACTGGGGTCAATTAGCCAAATTATAATCAACCACAGACACCTGAACGGCAATATCGCAAAGCAACAAACTTAATAAACTCAACCTCAAATGCAACCATTCTATTATCTTTTGATTCAACAAACAGTTTAGGACGAAACAAGTTTAAACTGTGATGGCAACTACTTCAATGATGTCCAATTGCAATTCTACTTTCTATATTAACGCGAAAATGCAAAAGATAAATACATAGGTTTTGGACAAGTTACCTCTGGAGGAGCAAAGGAAAGATAGCTAAGTTGAGATTGTGAAGATGTATGATTACGTCCAGGAGTATCTATTGGAAGACGAAACATGTGAGGATGTGACAGGACTGGATAACCTGCTACATAAGGAACCTCCACAAATCGAGGAAGAGGCGACCTGCCATGACATGTTTGCTCACAGACGATAAGTGGACTCAGAAAATTGTAATGTCACCTTTTCTCTAGATCATTACGATAGGCTATGGCAAGTGAACTGAAATTTATTCAAGCAAATAACCTTCAGTGGAGCATCTAACTGGTCAAATGGTTACAACATTACATACAGGCTAATATCAGACGAAGAATAAGCTGCTGAATTCAAATTTGAGAAAACTTTTTGACAGAAGCCTGTGCCCAAGTCTAAGCATTGGAGTTGCCAAACTAGAGTGAGCCATGTCTATCCAGTTGTAGACAGGCATACCAATATAAGTCCTCAATAGAGCAAATCTAGTCCTTGTATCTTGTTTCAGAGACTTCTTTCTTCTTTGAAAGTCTATGTACCATTCCCTGGAGAATTTATGCTTGATCATCAGTCCCACGGAAAAGCATTTTTCCAACGAACAGTTTAAAAGTAAAATCCAAATCTCTTCCTTACAATCTGGATATCTCTACTTTTCTTCTTTTAAAAGCTATTTCATATACATGAGAAAAGTTCTGCTCTCACTTTGCTCGTATATAACATTCAATCATCTGGGAGAAAACAAACTGGAGAAAAGGTAGCAAACGCCAGGAATAAGTATTTAAGATTCACTTTGGCAAACATTAATAGCTGATCCAACCTAGTGGTTTAACGCTTGGTTTGTTGTTGTTGTCAATGGTCATAGTAATTTTAAAAAACTGACGAAGATAAGAAGGAAAATTTTGTTAAAATATTCTAAACTGCAGCAAAAGATCGGTCGATGAGTGTTTGTAAGTTAGCAAGAAAAACAATTTTAACAAACAACAAAAGATTCAAATTACCCATCCCCAGTCAATCAGCATAACCTTGGAAGTTTTAGACCTGAGCCTAGAGTTAATCTGAAGGTTGAGAGACCAAAAAAAGATATTCCTTGACTAAAATTGATGCAACAGAAAATCCCATTGAGCAGAGACATGCTTTATGAAAGGAAATTGAATTTTTTATCACCAAAAGAAACAAAAAAAAAAATGAACAACACAAAAAAGAAGAGCAACACGATTCACAAATTCTCATATTATGCAGGCAAAAGAGTCACACAAGAAAAAGTGCAATATGGGTGTTTTTGTCATACTCGCATCTCTCTTCAGACTCAAGGAAATGTGACCAACAGGGAACTTTTCTAGTAATCTGCCACTGATGATCTGAGACATTCTTCGTGTAAGCTGAAGCGTTGAGAGAGGAAAGTTTCCACAGGTTGTCATTGTAGGATGCAACCTTCTTTGCTATTTTGGGACAATTAACAAGGTATATTCCAAGTTCCTTCACCTGTAAAGGTCTGATCATCAAAATTCTTCTATATGGCTCAAATACACTAACTAATCTACAGGTTGTAGAGATTAGAAAGAGGCAATCCCGCACCTCTTCTTTTGCTCGGTCAAAATTTATTTAGCCACAGTCAGATCGGTATCCTCAGCATTTAACAGAATGCAGAAAAAGGCTATACTGTATTCCTAAGAAAGGGACTTCTTAAGTAAAATGTGTACCTGAGAAAGGGACTTCCAATCGTTGTTGGCAGATCCAATATAAACATCTCGATTATCTGATATCCACACTTTTGCATGAACTATGCCTGATCCCCACCATTTGGCAAATAACAGAGTTACAGACTTGACATTTGTCCTTCCAGAAGCAAGGTCATTTGGTTCTTTGTCATAGTCAGGATACACTCCTGAGTGCTGTAAAAGCCTGATGGAGTTCAATATTTTTCAGAGGTGGGCTAATGTTTGCATGAAGTACATGAGAACATCTCTATTATGCATCGCGAATATGAAAGCAGAAGTCTCAAAGAAGAATGGTTTGGGCTTACGCAGTATAGTCATTTTGCTCTACTTCCTAGATACTTAATATCAGGCTTCAGACTTCTCTATAAGTAATCAGTTACTCAGTGCTTTGGTAAGTAATTCTGGGACTACAGTCGTTCACTATCTTCATCCATGAGATTAATCTCCCTCTTGAGGCTCCCTCTGAGCTCTTGGAGGACTAGGTTTCTCCAGCAAACGAACTTTTAATTTCTCAAAGTAGAATGTGTACGTCCATTGCATCACTTAGAACCCATGCAATTCTCCAAGATTGACGATTTTCCAGGATTTCACTCGGGAGAACACATTAAGAAAATTATGTAACACGTGCTTCTTAAACTTAGAACAAGACAACATTTGACACGTTAACAGAAAGTTTGATAAAATACCACGAGCAACAAAACTATGCAAAAAAACTTCCAGATATAAAATACAAGGTAGCCATGATCAGCCATTTTGCGAGACACCTGGAACTTAAATTAAAGCTCCAATTGCTACTCAAGCAGCTTTACATCAGTATATGCAAGGGCATGAGCAAGCACTATCTGCAATTACCTGATAGTGATATTCCGATCAGCGGCATCTTCGATCGCTTTATAAACACCGCGACCCAAATTGGCCCCGAATCGGAGCATGTCAGACTGAGAGTAACCATAATCGCCGGATTGGGGATCATCCGGACGAGCAAGCAGCTGCCAATACTGCGTTATGATGTCCAGCTTCTTCGTCGAGTTTCCCACCATCCACCGGAAAACATCCGCTAAACCATCGGTTTCCCCAATCAGCAACTAGAACATTTTAAAAAATCCAATTTTTTTTAATCACCAACTTCAGTCTCTCCTACTCTTTTCCTTCAACCATGCTTTCTAAATCCAAACTGCAGCGCATTGCTTCAGTTAAACGCGACGTTGTGACGGAAGAAGGGGGCGCTTACCAGTGGAGAGGACGCCGGGGACTCGGCGGAGGAGGGGCATGTCCGTGGGAATGGATTGGACGAGCCATGCCTTGCAGTGAGACGAGCTCGCCGAGACGGTGGGCGCAGAGAGATTGGTTATGGCGATGAGTGTCAGAGCAGCCAAAAGAGGAGATGAAGGGAGACGGGGCTTCATCTTCTGGGTTCAGTTCAAATGGCTCTGCGCTTGTCTTAGTCAAAATCAAGATGGGCAAGCAACATTGGCTGAGGAAAGAGAGAGAGAAAGAGAGAGAAGATTTTCGAACACGAAGGTTCCCTCGTTGGGTTTGACTTCGAGGTTCACCGAGGTGGCGTTATCATCGTCCCCACGTGGCAAAATGTTGGAGTTTCAATTTTGGATTAATTTCGTAAAAAACCCTAAACCGATACATATGTAATAAATTTATATCAAATTATTTTTTAACTATAAAAGTCTCAAATGAGTACTTCTATGATGAATTTATCCCAAATTATTTTTATGACTATAAAAAATTATAAATCGGTAATTTCGTAACAAATTTACCCCAAATCAATTTTTTTTTATCACAAAAACATCCAAATTGAAATATTTATGACAGACAAAGGTAAAAACCTTAAATTGATGCATCCATCAACTGTCGCGTATTATCCAACTCAATAATTTGACTGTTAGATTTAACGAAAACTAACGATAAGTAAATTTATCATAGACATATCAATTTAGGGTAAATTTATGACAAGTATATCAGTTTGAGGTTTTTTATAGTCAAAAAATAGTTTGGGATAAAATTATTATAAGTATATCAGTTTAGGGTTTTTTTGTGATGTTAACCCTTTTTTAAGTTCAGACAATTTCCTCTTCTTGACGTTTGGAAATAAGGAAAACCGGTTGCTTGATGGTCCGTTATCCTCCGAAAAACCAGATGAGCTGGTCATCCGGTCACACTGTTCTTCACATTTGACAAGCATATTCTCATACGAGACAATACAAGCATATATGCCACGCGCGAACTAAAAAAGTAATTTCGCTGACACGTTCTTCGTTATGTGTAACCTATAATCATACTCAATGAAAAGAATTTATCAATCATCTATTTATTTAATCGTATTATCTAGGATTATGTATTAAGTATGACTGCAAGATCGAATAAAATATGCCCCCAATTTGTTTTTCAATAATCTCGTACACATATATAGAGTAAGACGGTTTGCTATTGGCGGCGTAACTATTGCCTTGGAACCGAATACCTTTGCTCTTCCGATCCCAGAGAAGCTGTGGCCTTTCAAAACATGATATGGCTTCTAGAAGGTTATCTAGATTTAGTTTATGCTTGATTAAACAAAAGAGCTAAATGATCATGCCCACAGCACCTACATATTGATGCGACATTATTATACTTGAAATATATCAAAATTAACCATTTGTGACCTATAATTATGAGCATGTGCATTGCCAATAATGTCTGTTATTTTATAATATCGATATCGAACATTTCAAGGCGTAACACGCGATATCATCATTCAATTACATGAATTGCATTTTATGAAATTGGTTTATCTCATTTGATATCCGTTGAAACTGAGTTAGAAAATCAATTGTATCCTCTGGGGATTTTTTTTATTTTTTATTTTCCACCTTTATGCCGGCGACATCCATTTGAAAACCATGAGTGGAGCTTTCTTCTTTTCCAATTCTTCTTCATGGGATTTGGAAATTTTTCCGAATAGTATTTACTACATAGATAATTTAAAAGTTCTTTCGAAACCCATGTGAGGTTTTTCCTGAAAATGGAAGAACCAACTTAAGATATCTCCTCAGGATTGTATAAATTGTCGAAAGCAAGGCCAAAACATCATTTCGTTTCTTGTAAGCGAAAGAAAAAGAAAGTGTTTTGTTAGGATAATATCATCAAACAACTGAAAAAAGATACATTAGACTAAAAAATCATTTTTGGATTTTGGTTCAATGTGTGACGTGGTCTCTAAACTTTTAATTTGTTTAATGCAGTCTTGTACTTTAAATTTATTCGATATGATCCCTAAACTTTGGATTTATATTCAATTTAGTCACTAGAATATATGAAAATATTCAGTATTCATATAGTGCAGGGATTAAATTGAATGAGTACCAAAAATTCAAAGACTATATCAAATGAACTTAAAGTTTAAGAAAGATATAACATATTAAATTAAAGTTTAGAGATCATATTAAATAAATTAGAAATTATAATGATCACATTAAACGTTAAATTAAAATTTAGCGATTATCTATCTCCTTTCCCTTGCGAAATATAGCCTTCGTTTTATCATAGGAGAAACGCCGCCGGGGGTGTGTAGTGCCCTGCGGAAAGCGCTAGTTGGCAACGATGCTGATACATATGAACCCTTAAAGAACGACACTTGTAAGGACGCAAAAACGTGCGGCCGCCACGTGTCCCGTCAGCTCGACAGCTACATAAAACATGTCCGGCCTACCTCAACCGATTCCCGCCCGCATCTGATCAAGACCCTTATTATCACCTCTCTTTCATTTCATCAACCTCAGGTCGGTGAGTAATCGATCGATCGATCGAGAGAGAGAGAGAGAGAGAGAGAGAGAGAGAGCAGGAGATGGCGGTGGACGATGCGCACAAGGTGAGGGCAGGAGGAACGGACTGGCGGATGAGCCCGAGGGCGATGGCGGTCAGCGGGATCCTCCTGGTGGCGGCGGCGGGTTATTACGTCTACTACAAGGACAAGAGGAGCACGAGGGAAGGACGCGCCAGAGTCAGGAACGAAGTCACCACCCACGACCCACCTTCGGATGTCCGTGCGAGGAAGTGAACGGGATACAGCAGGCATTTTGGGTGTGGGCGAGGGAGGTAACTTGCGAATATACGTGTTCTGGAGTCTTTGTCTGTCTGTAATGTATCGGCCTTCTTGGAGTTTACGTTGATATATGATGAGTAGAGATGATCGAGCATTAGTAAATCCAAACTAGAAAGTACATATTTTCGCTATGCTTGCGATTAGGGATGATAGAGGAGCAGGTTTTGATGCATGTAAGCTCATTTCATTTCGCGATTAACATGTTGGAGTAGCCCTCCGACGAGTCTAGATTGTTGAAAGTTCGCGAGTCTGATTGAATGTTTTGAAGTTATCATGCTCTTCCCAGGTGCAGATATGTTCATGGCGTTCCGATGGAGTCAACCGGTACTTCACGTGTGAATTTAACTCAAAACACGGCCCGTCATCCACAACACACTACATCGTCCAACCCATGTCTCTCCCTTTCATGTTCTTTGCCGTACCATTTGGTCCGCAGTCGGCGGCCCCGACGATGATCTCACGACTCGGTCTCTGTCGCAAACGCTCTCCCTCTTTTGTATCCATCGGAAAGAAGTGGCTCTGTATCTCATCCTCTTGACGGTGGCAGATCTGGCTCCGTCGGAGCCATCACCCCAGAAGGAGCTAGGGGGCCTTCCTCGTTGACTGAATCGATGCTAGCTCCGTCGAGGATGAAGCCAACTCTGGCCAGACCTATCGATCCTGCCTCATCGACGATGCCCGGAGCGCCGATCCGCACCCACGGTGCTCACCGTTGTGGCGGATCCAAACAAACCAACCCCCTTGTCCTAATCAGAACCGACGGTGGCTCCTTTTTTTCAGGGACGCCCTTGTTGCATTGGTTCTTCCATGTTTAGAAAAGTGTCTCGTTGCCTCATGTCGATAGAATTCAACGGCGTTCTTCCGATGATGCTGGGCCGCTGTTCCAAGACGCATGATTCGGGGGAGGTCCACGTTATGGTAATCTCCGAGAGTCTGACCGTCAATAGTCTGTCTTTCGAGAAGAGAATACGTTTATCCAGGTTTTTGAAAAAATTATCAATAATATCCTAAACCATTCATGCTCTTATCATTGCCAGGAACATATGCTAGATTTAGCATATGCTAGATTTAGCCCTAGTTTGAGGGTGAATTAGGATAAGTCTTGCATCTCAATTTCTCTCTCGTCTCTCCTTTCTATTTCGTTGTGTTCGTGCAACTAATCTTAACAGTTGTGCTAATTCATCCAAATAACTAATTAGTTACAATCATACCTATATATTATTTATTACAAAGAAAGTGTTATTTCATGAGCAAACTCCCCAATCTTTTTTTTTTCCTACTTTATAAAATGAAAGTGCACTAGAAATTCTAAAACTTGCCATAAAAATGCAATTGAGTCCTGAAACTTATAAAAAGTGTAATTAAATCCCATAACGTAATAAATTGATCCAATCTAGTCCTTTTGTTAATTATGTTCAATTTGGCTAACGAAAAATGCTGATATGGCTATTTTTATTACTTTCTTTATCCTACATGACGATAACATGGCAAAAACGACGTTGTTGTGATCTAAATTTGATTTTTAATACAAATTTATTTAATTCGAGTTAAAATTTTAGCTAAACTCAAAAAAAAAAAAAAAGGAGAACCATGCAACCTTCCCCGTCGCTCCAGCATCATCAGCCCTTTCCAACAATGGTGGGGGATGGCTAGCAAAGGTTGCTAGGCCTCGATCAAGGGCCAACAATTGTTGCCGGTGGGCAAAAATCGCCATCCCTTGATCGGGGCCCGGCGATTTGTGTTGGCCATCTCCCACCCTCCTTGGCCCTTCCCAGCAACGATGGGGAGGAGGCACGAGGGTAGCCAACGCTTGACCCCCTCCTTACCTAGTCTCTCTCTCATAAATTTAGCTAAATTCTTGAATTTGACTTAAATAAGTTGATATTAAAAATCATATTTTGAACAAAACAACGTTGTTTTGACTTTATCTATCATGATTTAGTCATGACATTGCCACATAAAACAAAAAAAAGTAACAAAAAAAAAATCATGTTAACATCTTTCGTTAGCTAAGTTGGATAGAGTTACTAAAAGATTCGATTGAATCAATTTAGAATTTAATTGCACTTTTTGCAAGTTTTAAAACTTAATTCCATTCTTCGATTTTTCTTTTCTTTTCCTACTTTATTAAACAAATGAGACAGGGTCACATATTTGGACTAATTCAATCGAAAGTGTGATAGCCGTGGGAAAACATATCATACATTCACACGGGACTGTAGGGCAACAAATTGATCCCTAGAGTCAATTTATTAAAAGTGGTGAGATTCATTTTGTTTTGTGACATATTTATTTAAAATTATATTATTTCATAAATAATTTGGAAAGTATTTCCGTAGAAATAATTACTTTGTTTTAATTCACACAATAGATTAATAAAATAATTTTCATTACCGATGTTTGATGCGAAATAAACTAGTCCTAATATCTAATAATTTTCTGCAGGGCTTCAGAAATATCCCTTGGATAACACACAGTCCATGGTGCTAAGTTACGTTGGCCCTTCCCTCAACGACCGTGCCATGTACGTAAATGCGGAGGACCACGTGTCCCATGCAACAAGAGAAGGCAGACATGCAAATTGCCACGTGGTGTTCGAAGGGGCGCGCACTCTGGACCCTCAACTCAGCGATCTCAAAACTGTCGAGCGTCGTCCCCAGGGAACGAAGAAGAAGAAGAAGACGGCGACGACGATCAAAGAAATAGAACGAGGAGGGGGATGGCGAAGGAAGGAGATCAAGATTGGAGGAAAATGGCGGACACCCATAAGATGAGCCCGGAAGAAGTGAGGGCCACCGGGGTCGAGGCGTCGAAGAGGCCGCCCGGACGCAGGCCCGGCGAGGTGTTACACCAGCGGCGCAGCCTGCCCTACAGCTTCGCCACCATGGCCGTCGCCGGCTTGCTCGTAACTGGGGCCGTCGGCTACTTCACGCTCTACATGTTGAAGAAGCCCGAGGCCAACGCTGGGGACGTCGCCAAAGTGGCCACCGGCGTCGCTCGGCCCGAGGACACACAACCGAGGAAGTAGCCGACCGACGCCTCCTGGTTTCGGATTCTTTTGGTTTCTCTTTTCATTAATAAGGTTGCGTCAACCACTTATGACTTACGAAATTATGTGGAAGGTCGAGGTTTTATTGAATGTACGGTTTGCGCTAATTTGCAGGACTTGAATGCATGTGTTGGTTCTATTCGGTGAGAAGTTCTGTCTTTTTGTGCGTTGAGTTAATCAACATCGCTCGGGATGCACGGAAATCGTCCGGTCGATCGCAAATCGTTAGTTAGTGGGCACAAATCATGTTTCAACCAAGGTTTGTACAAATCGTAATGGTATGTAAATGGAGCTGCATGTGCGCCGACGTGATTGAAACTTGAGAATAAGTTTCAATCGTGCTCCCACATAATTGAAATTTGAGAATTGATTCTACGTGAATAGTTTGTTTTGTATCACACAAAGATAAATAACAATCAATTGACTATTATTGCGAGATTTATTCTTTTAAAATTTTATTACATATAATATATTATTATTTTCACAGTAATTTAAAAAAACGTTATAAAAAAAATCCTTGAAAATTTTACTAAAGTTAAATGATCACGGAAAAATATCTATCATAATTTCATTACATTAGCTTTGTCTCTTGTGCATATTTCTTTCGGTTCAGCCGTTAAAAGATGGGATACCTCGACCATCTTTCTCGCGAGATTTAAATAGGGTCAAGTCCCTTTCTTGATTTTTATTAAAGCTGCAAGTTTATAGAAGTTTGGTGTTAAGCTTTTAGATGTTGACATTGTTTATTATTTAACATTATCCAATATTTTAATGGCGGCTCTATTTCCACCTCCTATGTGGCTAATCCACCCCCGTTCTATAATAAAAAGATAAACATAACCCTAATCATTTAATTGCAATTTGGAAAGGTGGCCCCATTCCTTCTTTTATTAATTTATTTCTATTTTTAAGTATCTAGTTGTCATAATTGAAATGCAAAATTTCACATGTTTTACTTTTTTATATCGAGGGTACCCACACACAAAAAGACACTGTGTTTTCTTTTTTTATTTTCAGATTTTATTTCTGTAGAAATAAGTTCTTTCAAAAAGAGATTTTCAAAGAAATATATATATATATATATATATATATATCAACTCCCTTAATTGCTGCAGCAAAGAATTTGTCTCTTTGCATTATTATTGTCGAAATATTTCTACACACAGCATGAAGGACATATACACTAAAAAAATTGATGTGAAAAAGTGATGCGGAATGAAAAAATATTGCTATTTTTTTTGTAAATATTTATCATATGATGTTAATTTTTGTCCATCCAAAATGATGAGATCTCATTGACATTTTAAAAAAGAAATTCTCTTGTATACAATGTTTTGATTTAATTATGTTGTGTCTTTTAAATTTTTATATTGGAGAATGCAACAAAGAATTTTTTTTGTTTCATCGCATCATCCCATTATATCTATACGTGTATAGAAGGCAACTGATAAGAAAAGGTTTTACGATGATATGCACAAAAAATCGCAAGTTTATAAGCAAGTGATTTTTTTGTAAAAAAGCATATGCCTAAATTTTTCTAGATAGTACATGATAATTGTTCCCTTTTTTGCTTAAGAACGTAGAATTAATTTTTCTTTAAAATTCTTCCTTTTGACAAAACTAATTCCTGCAAAAGTAAACTCTAATGGTAAAATGAAAACATAGAGCCTATAATCTACAAAACAAAAATATGTAAAAATCTTAATTATCGCAAGGGAAAATACCACCAAAAACCCTGAACTTTACCTTCTGTGACAAATTTACCCTGAACTTTTTTTTGTGACACCAAAAACCCTGAACTTTACCCTTTGTGACAAATTTACCCTAAACTTTTTTTGTGACACCAAAAACCCTTAACTTTACCTATTGTGACAGATTTACCCTAAAATTTTAAATTGTGATAAATTTACCCTGAACTTTACCATTTGTGATGGATTTACCCTGAACTTTTAAATTTTTATTTAAATAATTTTAAAAATAAGTTGAAAATTTTAAAAAATGGCTAAATTTTTTTTAAAAAAATTTGCTTTTTCGGCTTCAAGGCCGGTGACCTCTGCTGGAATAGGGTTGACAGGGGTCGCCGGCCTTGAAGCCGGAGATATATATATTTTTTAATTTTTAGCTCTTTTTTCATTTTTATCTTATTTTTAAAATTATTTTAAATAATAAAAATTGGGAAAATACCACCAAAAACCCTAAACTTTACCCTTTGTGACAAATTTACCATAAAAATTTTTTATGACAACAAAAACTCTAAACTGTTATTTAGTTTATGGTTTTTGGTGGTATTTTCTCAATTTTTTCTTTATTTAAATAATTTTAAAAATAAAATAAAAATGAAAAAAGGACTAAAAATTAAAATTTATATATCTCCAGCTTCAAGGCCTTTTCAAAAAAAATTTAGCCCTTTTTTAAAATTTTCAGGTTATTTTTAAAATTATTTAAATAAAAATTTAAAAGTTTAGGGTAAATTCATCACAAATGGTAAAGTTTAGGGTAAATTTATCACAAATTTAAACATTTAGGGTAAATCTGTCATAATAGGCAAAGTTAAGGGTTTTTGGTGTCACAAAAAAAAGTTTAGGGTAAATTTGTCACAAAGGGTAAAGTTCAGGGTTTTTGGTGTCACAAAAAAAGTTCAGAGTAAATTTGTCACAAATGGTAAAGTTCAGGGTTTTTGGTGGTATTTTCCCTTATCGCAATTAGATCCTACATAGAAATTGAAAACTAAAAAGGAAGGAGAGTAAATAAATTTAGGACTACCGCTTTAAATTGCAATAGAACTATTTAGCTTGATTTTATCTTTTTGGTGGAAAATGGGTGGATTTAGTCATAAAGGGGTGGAAATAGGGCTGCTCCATTTTAATATGTGATTTGAGAGGCAAGTAAAATTTGTAAATATCTAAATTTAAGATGTCTTAATCTGATACTATGTGAGATTTTATGGAATCACTGCCAAATGTTCGAAATGTTTAAATTGTTACATGAAGGCATTATTTATGATTTAACATTTTAGGACGCGATTTTAATATTTAACATTCTAACAAATGTCTCGACCCATTTTTTTTTTTTTACCTCTTTTTCACTGGTAAAAAGGGTGGGGGAGGGTCGACCGGCGTGATTATACCTGCGGCACTCGAATTTGTGATTTCATAGAATATATTGTTGGGCCATCATGGTCCATTTTTATCATTGGGCTATCTCGGCCCATTCTCAAAGCCCATAAGCATTCTCGTCGCCCTCGCCTTTTTGACTTGCACTCGTCATCCTTGCGTAATCTCTTTGCATTTGGAATGCGACTCTCTCTCTCTTGCACAATTTGAGGTGAAGCAACCATAAAACCCCAACCATTTCCGTCTTAAAGCCCTAAAATTTTCGACAGAATCCAAGAAAGAGAGAGCTATTGGTATCGCTGAGAGAGAATTTCTTCACATACTGCAATGAAAGGAGGTTCGAGCGACAGCATGGTGCCGGAACCAGTGCTCGATTCGGCGAACACGACGTTGCTCAACTTGGAGGCGTTGCGGGGCCAGTTCCTGGAGTTCCTCTCTCTCGCCGACCCCGATGTCCTTGCCGAATTGCCTCCTCTCCAGCGCGCTCGTGCCCTGCTGGTGCTCGCGAAGGCCGCTTCGACCCTCTTGGCCGGTAACTCCCGTCGCATTTCCCAGCCTCACCTTTTGGCTTTTGATGATGAAATTTGGGTCTGGGTCTTGATTTTAGGCCGCACATTCCACTGTTTCGGTTTTTATGATAGCTGATAGCTCGGTATTTTGTGAGACACAGTGAGGTTGAGGTGTACTGGTGTCGACCCGGACGACCATCCTATCAAATCTGAGCTTGTAAGTGCTGAAGTTTTCTTTTTGCAATTCTGAATTCTTGTTGATTTCAATCACAACATGTTCCTGGCTTTATGACTTATATTTGACGGTTGAATGTGCTTAATTTCTGTGTGGCTCTGGCCTCTACTTGGACTTGATTGTGTGGGGCAATTTCTTTTGAGTGCTGGCTTAATTTGTGTAATCTTCTGTTTGTTCTGTTTCGACATTTGCAGGAGAGGCTAAGCTTGTATGAAGGCAAACTTGAGCGGCTTATGGATTTGAGTAAAGGTACTTGTTAAGTTGATATATTACTGGGATTTTATTCTTCAGTTGAGTGGGTTACCAATATTCATTCATAGTCGCATACGTATGGCTGTGCCTAATCTTATCTTAAGTAACCTTTATACATGCGTTTAATCTCTTAGTCTATATACATGAGGCTTACCATCTAAGTCTTTTAACTGATGTAGTTTGGCCAAGAAAGTCTGAATAGAGCGACATTATCGCTGGTAATAAGTATCCGCCGGAACATACTCAACATAATCTGCTAGTATACCGTATTGGAATGAGGAAAAAATATATGAGAAAAGTGAATCACAGAGAAAACCAACAGCAGAGATCCTCCCATCAGGCTGGCAACTATTTGACAAATGCACGATCTACAGGATGTTTCAAAAGGCAGACGCCAGAGATAATGAGCAAAATCTTTTCACTTCCACAGGAAAAAGACTATGCTCTTCACAAAGAGTATTACAGCTTTAGATCTGCCAGAGAAGCACTTAACCCTAGCACAAAAGCTCAAATGATGGTGATTTTATCCATAATTTCTTTTCATCTATCACAACATAAATGAAGGACAAATACCATCCTGGGGGTGGTTGAGTAATTGCACTTACATGTTTCTTTTATATGGTCTGAATATGATCCTTGGGATCAGGATTCAGGAAGAATGAAGAAATGAAAGAGAGATCAGTTTTTCGAAAGAGAGAGTCCATTGCGAACCCATTCTAACCTCTTTTAAGGAAGAATTTGTGCTGCAAAGCTCCTGGTTTGGTTAAATGTGAGTTTAAACTTGGGTTTATGACCTGCATTGCCAGCTCTGTTCTTGTTCAACCCCCTCATTCTTACTTCCAAGGAAGTAGGATGTTAAAGAATTAATTATGGTAAAGTTTCATATTATAGTCTACAAACTTATATTACCCTCGATTCCTTTACCAAAAAAAAAAAAAAACTTATATTACCCTTGATCCTTTATTTTTGACACAAAAATCTGTTAGGGGATGGGAACCATGATCAGAATTGTTTGACATGGTGAAATTCCTTGGTGTTGTCTGCAGCTTTAATTGTTATGGTATATGATTGGCCGACAATTTGACTTAACATGTTGCAGCATCTTGTTTTTCATTTTTAACCTGTTTGCTGTACCGTTACTGACGATGTACTTGTATCCTTGTGTCTTCTTCCTGAAGCTCCACTCCGGCCTTCTACTACCTTGAATTACCAAGCAGCCACCCGCTTCATCGAGCATTCTTTGCCTGATCTCACCCAAGGTATGCCTTCAATCACTTGCTTCATAGGACATTGACTAGTGCCCGCAGATCCCAGTAGGTTTCATGGAGAGGTTCTATTGCAGACCAGAGGCAGAGTATGAGGGAACTAAGTAGAGGAGGGGGGCCAAAGCCAAAGAGCTATGAGAGAAAGAGGAAGTACCAGAGTGTTCAAGCTACCACCAAGGATTTTCTTGAGAAAGCTGCGCAGGAGCTTCTTGGTAGCAATAGAACTGGTTTTAAGGGACCTCTAATCGACGATTCAGACGATGAAAGTGAGCATGAAGACATCAAGGGATTGGTGGAGATTTCATCGGACGAAGATTAACTTTTCTTGCTGGGTAGATATGGGCTTTAAACCCTTTGTTGCACAGGCTCTTTTCTTGTAGAGTTGTCATGCTATTTTAGTACATTGCCCCTATTTATCAGCAGAGTTCTTTGGTCATTCTGGGGGCTCTTGTTTTGTTTTGGTATAGGCAGCATGATTCAAAATGAACTCCTCAGGAATCGACCCACTATTCAAAATATAATAAGGCGGTTGTTGCCACCAGCTTAAGTCGCTATTCGAAATACAGTAAGGCAATGTTGCCACCAGCTTCCGATGTCCTTTCTTTACTTCGGCCAAAACGTCAGCTGAATGTTTGAAAATGGTGAGTGGTGTCGGGGTATTGGAGTTAAGCCCCTCGTTTTTTTTACCGAGATGACATGGGAATACTTTCTTCTCTGTTTAGGATTAGGACGTACTAAATGCTAAAAGCTGCATAATTTTTCTTTTATTCAAAAAAAAAAATGGATGAATTTGCTCAAGCCAACAATTATGCATGTTAAATTCGATAGCCTGCTAATTTGCAAAGAATGAACGAATCATGGTAAAACAATTGAGAAGGAAACATCACAAGTTCTTCTCATCCCCACACAGCATGGAAATCCTGTAACTTAAACTCAGAACAAGCCCAAGCCGGAGATCCCCCACAACGAGGCGGCCGCCAAGGCCAACCCCATCTTGAGGCCCAATCTCACGGCCCCACTGGTCGGAGCCACCGCCGGCCCCTCGAGCTCCGCCGGAGCAGGAGCAGGAGCCAGAGAGCTCACTCTGGCGTAGGCTTGCCTGGGCGACAACACGACGACGATCAACTTCTGGCCCTTGTCACAGTTGCCCGGGGCGCCGCTGATGAAGTAGAAGGGGCCGGATCTCTCCAGCTCCACCTTGGCCTCGCCGTCCTTGTTGACGTACTGGGCGACGGGACCGGACGCGTTGCAGCTCAGGTAGCCGGCCCTGGTGACCTGGAGGACGGAGTCCTGGGCGGCGTCGTACTTGAAGACGAGGACGTCGCCTATGCGGAAGCGGGAGCTCTCGGCCCAGGCGTTTAGAGTGTTGGTCGTCTCCGATGAGGGGATCTTCCACCCGCCCCCTCCCACGACGATCTCGCGGGCTTGCGACGAGGAGATGCTTAGGAACAGAAGGAGAAGGGCCAACGAGAGAGAAGGCGGAAGAGAGGCTGCCATTGGAGAGGGAGGAAAGGAGGGAGAAGATGCCGATTTATGGTGGAAAGCTTCTGAGGCGATGGGGGTGCTGGTTTTACTTGTGAGCTGCGTGTGTATACTAGGTATATATAGTAGGGACTGAGGAGAGATGAGAACCGGAGGTAGCCGTTGGAGAGGTTTATGGAGAGAGAGAAGCTGCCGTCGGTCAGTGCGCTTTTTGGACGTTCTCGAGGTGAGGGACAGAGGGCACAGTTTGTTGTCACAGCAGAAGGTGAACGGCGGAAGACCCAACGGTCCGAATTGAGCTTGGTACTTGCTGACATTATGTTGGTTCGGGTCTGGTTAGTTAGTACATCGATTTTTATGCAAAAAATTATTTAAAAAATTTTAAATTTATTATAATTATGTCAATTTAGTCGTATTCTTTTTTTTTATCGATTCAATCATAAACTTTTTACAACTGTGTCAATTCAGTCCATCCGATCAATTTTGGTCAGCTTCACTATAGATGATCAGTTGTCAATCCAATCCGATTCGTCTTGAGAATCGGGAACTGGATCAGTGTTTTCGGTTTTCATTTTTCTGAACTGGGGATCGGACCGACAACAGTCCGATCCGATTTGATTCCTTGGAACCAATAACGTGAAAAAAAAAATGAATTTTTTTTTTTTTTATGAAGATGAGCTTCAGAAGGAATCCGACGCTCCATGTTAATGCCGCACCACCCGATGTTCTAAGGCCTGAGTAGTGCAACAAAGGGCTACTGGTCGAAATGAGCTCTGGCATTTGCCATCTTCTTCCATTCTCGACGCGAAACTTCCTCTTTTTTTTTTTTTTCCTTGACATGGGCGGCGGGGGAGAGTTGATCGCTTTTCTGAGAAAGTGAGAATGACTGAAGTCGCTAATCAATGCAATGCATCCCCCACCCCACATATCTAATTCCTCTGTTTTCATTTTGGGATGGGAAAGAACGAATGCTGCATAGATTCCCATTGGCAGGAAAATGCATCCTGCTTCAACTTCAACCGCTTCGGCATCTTCTTAGCTCTCTGTTAACGCTCCTGATGATTAACAGTTAAGTGGGCTTGAATACTAGTTTCTATACTGAATGGATCCATGAATATCGTTTTGCAGAGTGCTTACTCGAAACTTATGTATCGATGATGTTTACGTCTACTAAAAAAAAAAAGGGAACGAAATTATTAATTGGAACAATTTTTTTTTTAAAAAAATTTCAATCAATCCAGGTGGTTCGATCCAATCTTATGCCTCTAGAACCAGAAACCAGACTGCCCGCTGCCGATTTCGATTTTAAGAACCGCGAACTGGATGACTGCCCTTTAAAATAAAAAATCGAACCACTGGTCTTGGCTTGGTCCGAGGGGTCTCGGTTTGTTCCATCCAATTTGCTCACCCCTAACCGTCGATATCATATTTTAATATTTGTAAATTTTTTCTTCTTAGTGATGGGCTGGAGAAAGAAAAGAGAAGAAAATTTTTATTTTAAAAAAATCAAAATATTATGCCGCTACACGGTTAATGTTGATAAAATTGGCCGAATAGATTGAATTACTACAATTGCAAAAGATTTAGGCTGAATCGGCAAAACAAAAATTAAAGATAAATTGGCACAATTGCAATATATTTTTGGGACTTATTTGGTTTTTTTTTTTAAATTTTTATGGGTAGTTTCTTTGCAATCCTTTTGGAAACCACCATGTTGATCACGATTAGACAAGACGAGCATGTACAAGACATTCTACTTTTGAATTTGAAATACTATAACTCTTCACCCTGGGGTTCTCTGCTCTTACTCTCGTATTCATACAGCGTTCTTCTTCAACCTTCATGGATGGCAGAGTTTGAGGCAGATCTCTTCCTCCCCTTTCTTTTTTTTCTTTTTCTTTAGTTGATTTTTGTCTCCGCTTACCTTTTCCTTACTTCCTCTCGTTTTCGTGGAGTTTTTCCTCTTTTCTTTCTCTTGTTTCGTCGAGATTCCCACATTGATCTAGTCCAGTTTTGGGGTTCTTGCGTGCATGATTTTCTAGGTTCTGCTTTTTCTCAAGTTCCGTTCATATCTAAGTCCACTTCGAATGAGACCAGAGATGTTTCACGAGAGTTTTGCTCTAATAAGTGTCAAATAATTGCTCTTTTCAATCCTGTTATTCTTAAAGGCGATGATGTCGGAGACACCGAACCTAAGAGCACATTACCGAAAAGTAAAACCATAGTAACATATGAAGATCTCGGTACGGATCCGATGATCAACCGCGATTTAGATTTGAAGAAATCACCAATCTTTTCTTTTTTTATTCGGTGTGTGATCCCTACCGTTGTTCTGATGATTCATCTTGTTATCTGAAACTTATTTTTATCTTGAAATTGTTTGAAATTTGTCTTGATTTACAGCTATTGAGCTGCATTGTTTCTCTCTCGTGCTTCGCGTTAAAATAAATGAAATATTACTTTGAAAAATTATAAAAAAAAAACAACTTAAGCTAGTAAAAAAAGCATATGTGGATCTAAAACCCACTTCATCTCCATTACCATGTTGGATTCACCCACTTCCCCTCTTATGTGTCTTACGTATTTTTTTTTTGTTTTCGGTCAACATTACAAGCTTTCGATCCCCTTTTTGTCTAAATTAACCCTTGTCGGTGAGCTCCCATGTTAGGACGGAATCATTTCATGGCTCGCCATTTTATTTTATTTTATTTTTTGGTTAATATCACCAAAAATCTCAAACCGACGCACCTATAACAAATTTAACACAAATTAATTTTTCGACAACAAAAAATTTAAATATAGTACACCCGTGATGAATTTAACTTAAAACTATTCTTTCTATCGCCAAAAATCTCAAATTGATATATTTATGACATACTCTAGGCTAATTATTTTGATCACTAAAAATTCTAAACTGGTACACATGTGACTAATTTATCCGTTATTAGTTTCCGTTAAATTAAATTAATACTATGAAAATCTCAAATTGATACAATATATGGTAAAAATCCTAAATGTGTATATTTGACAATTTTTAAGTATCATCAAACTCAATAATTTGATGATAAAATTTTAACAAAAACTAACGTAGAATAAATTTATCATAAATTTATTAGTTTGGGGTAAATTTATCAAAGTTGTACCAATTTAGGATTTTGGGTGGTTGAAAAATAGTTTGAGATAAATTTATCACAGAGTTACCGGTTTGATATTTTCTGTAATACTAACTTTTTAATTTTTTTTTCTGGTTGGTCGATTTTAATACTTAAAAAAATTGTGAATTTGTATTTTTAGGAAAGATGAGAATCAATAAATAAGATATTAGTTTAAGTGATATATTAACAAGATTGGAATTACAAGAAATTAAGGCAAAGAAAAAAAAAAGTAAAAAAGAAGAAAGAAATTTCTGGAGTTGGGCCTCTCTCGCTGTCTCAGCTCGCTTGGATTCCACACAAGCTCGACGCTTATAATCGCCAAAGGCCAATAGCTCCTCTAGATCTAATCTGAGCTCCTCCTCATTTCTTCCATCTTACACTGTGTATCTCTCTCTCTCTCTGCCTCTCTCGCGCTCGCTCCCTCTCCATGGATTCTCTGAGGAGATCTCTCTCGCTCCGCGCTCTAATCCTCCTCTTCTTCCTGATCCATGGCGCTCGCTCCTTCTACCTCCCCGGCGTCGCTCCGGAGGACTTCGAGAAGGTCAGTTCCAGCTCCGCATCTGCGCCTCTACTGCTGCGCTCGCTCCATCTTAGCTCTGTCCGCCGGGATGCGATTTTAGGTTTTTCCGAATGCGTGTGGGTGGGCGACGTGTCCGTCGGTGTGTGACCGGGGGGGCGCATGCTTCGAGAAGCGGCTCGATCTGTGCCTTGGTTGTTGGATCTGGTTGATTTGCGACTTCGTTTCTCGCATGCGATCGTGTCTGTGTTTCGGATCTGATTCTTGATTTTGCCGTCGAGGAAGACGGAGGGCGTTGGGGATTTTGATTTCTGTTTGCGTGGTGATGTGATGACTTTTTTTTTTTTCTTTTTGCACGTGGAAACTTGAAACGGTACTCGATTGGAATTACCTGAGTTTCGATTTTCTTGGTTTGTCCGGTGCTTTTTGGCTAGCCGACACTCCTGATGGAAGGGATTCGGCAGTGGAGATTGCTACCTTCACGGGAAATGTGAAATGATGGTGCATTGGCGTCTGGAGCAATAGAGAGCCTCTAGGATGAAGCTGTGGGAATGGCTAATACCTGTTTACTTTAGGAGAATCTCCAATTCCTTATTTTTAGGTCACTGCTGTTGAGCTCTAGAGTATAACTCGGTGTGGGGATAGGACTGTCATCTTGTGGCTGTGCAGACTAATCCTGATATTGGGAGGTGGACTTGTGATGTGGTTAGTTCGGATCAAATATTCATTTGAATAGCTAGATCTTAGCCTTTAGGAACTATTATTGTTGGGTTTGCGTAAGAAGTATGAGCTCACGAGTGTTATGGCTGTGTAATTGAATTTATACGTCGTGCGAATAAGCTGTAGAACGTGATACATTTTGTTTCTTCTATGTTAGCCATATCTTGGATATTTCCCTACGTACTGTAAGTCTGCATTTCTAGATCTAGCAAGTGAGGAAGCAAGATTTGGAGATGTAGACAACTTAAGCTTTAGATATGTAAATTTCAGCCATAGAACTAAGAGAAAAATTACTATGACATATGTGGTGTTTGGCAGTGAGATGATGATAGCAGTTTACGTGAATACTGATGTAGTTTGCTTGATTTCATTCTGCTGGAAGGCTTGAGAAATACATTGCATGCACTGCCCATGGAAGACTCACGATTGAGCTAGACTTTGTAGAAAGAAGAAACAAACTTGAAAAAAGAATGAAAGATCCCCCCCCCCCCCCCCCCCCCAAAAAAAAAGAAAAAACTTGAAAAAATAATGAAAGACAAGCTTCAATCAATGGCGTAGGTGTTAAGAATTGCAGAATCTGTTTACCTAATTCTTGATTTGGAAGGAATTTATTAATTCATGAAACTTCTCTCTTTGGTTCTCTGTGTTGTGGCATATTTTGGATGCATGGCCGATGTGTAGCAATCAAGCCATTATGTTAGGTGGATATTTTGGTTGTTGAGCTCTCCTTTTTAGCATGCCACTTATAGACTGAGTTTCATCATTTGTTTTTCCTTATGTAATTTGAATATTTACTTTTTGTCGTACTTGCATTATATGTCCAATTTAAGTCATTTTTCAAAGATGACTAGTGATGATATTTTCTATCGAACATTCTGTTGAAACTGTCTCTATTCCCCTTGCCATGATTGTCTTGGTGTGCCATGTATCCTTTTTTGAGCTGTGAATATCTGTGCCTATATTATTTTGTGCTTTTTAATGGACATTCTGATATATGAGGGTTTCACTGGGATGTAATCCCATGTTGACTTTTCATTTGTCACATTCTTAAATGCAGGGACATCCGCTGAAGATTAAAGTGAACAAGCTGACATCTATTAAGACGCAGCTTCCTTATTCCTTTTATTCTCTACCATTTTGCCGCCCCAAAAAGATATTGGACAGTGCAGAGAATCTTGGTGAAGTACTACGTGGGGACCGTATTGAAAACTCTCCTTATGAGGTTAGTTTGGGTGTTCGCAACCATTTAACCTGAGAATGAATTTTTTATTTTGATAATTGCCTAATTGATTTCTGCAGTTTAAGATGCGGGATCCTAAGATGTGCAAAATTCTCTGCCGGATAACCCCTAATGCAAAGCAAACAAAGGATTTGAAAGAAAAGATTGCTGATGAGTATCGGGTCAATATGTAAGGAGCATGCTTTTGAACCAGCCTAGCTTCTGTTGTTTCTAGTGCACATTGCTCAATTCAATTTTCTTGGTGTGCTTAATGACAGGATTCTTGACAACCTTCCTGTTGTCGTTCCCTTACGGAGATCAGATCAGGACTCTACTCCTGTATATCAACTTGGTTTTCATGTTGGGCTTAAAGGCCACTATTCTGGGGTATGATATCTCAGAACAGCACAATCTTCTCTTTCTTTGCTATTATTTTTTACATAGCATGATAAGTTTTTTTACTTTATTATACACAGAGCAAAGAGGAGAAGTATTTCATCCACAACCATTTGGCATTTACTGTCAAGTATCACAGAGATGCAGAGACCGACTTAGGAAGAATTGTGGGTTTTGAGGTTAAACCATATAGGTTGGTTTTGCTTGCTTTTTCAAATTTTACTATTTGCTATGCCTTCCTCCCCTTCTAGCAAAGCCTGATGTGTTTGATAATGATTTTGTGAATATAGTGTTAAGCATGAATATGAAGGAACATGGAAGGAAGATACTCGGCTAACGACATGCGATCCCCACGCGAAGCACACAGTAGTGAACTCAAACTCTCCTCAAGAGGTTGAGGAGAAAAAGGAAATTATATTCACATATGATGTTGACTTCCAGGTGAGCTTCCTTGCTTCAATGGTAACCTTTTCTGTGATATGCTGAGGAATTTTGGGCATTGATGATTTTCGTGAGTTTCCTTCATATAAACTGTATCCTTCCTGTGAAGAATCTTTTCATTAGCTGAAGCACTTTTTGACTTTTTTTTTTTGCAGTTACCTTAAAATAAATCTTCTAGATGAGAGTTGTCTCTTTACCGACTCATTATCTCATTAGGGTAACACCTCTCTCTTTTATTTATCTTTCAGGAGAGCGATGTGAAGTGGGCTTCTCGGTGGGATACCTATCTTTTGATGAGTGACGACCAGATTCACTGGTTTTCAATCGTTAATTCTCTGATGATTGTCCTATTTCTCTCTGGAATGGTGGCTATGATAATGCTGCGGACACTATACCGTGATATTTCCAAGTACAACGAGCTTGAGACTCAGGAAGAAGCCCAGGAAGAGACTGGATGGAAGCTGGTCCATGGTGATGTTTTCAGACCCCCTTCCAACTCAGATCTGCTGTGCATCTATGTAGGAACAGGTGTTCAGTTTTTTGGCATGATTCTCGTAACAATGATCTTTGCCATCCTTGGGTTCCTCTCCCCTTCAAACAGGGGTGGTCTCATGACAGCCATGCTCTTACTTTGGGTATTCATGGGTCTCTTTGCTGGATACGCTTCTACTCGTTTGTACAAAATGTTCAGAGGAACTGATTGGAAGAGAATAGCTCTGCGGACTGCAATTGTGTTCCCTGCAGTCGTCTTTGCCATTTTCTTTGTCTTGAATGCTCTTATATGGGGCCAGAAGTCTTCTGGGGCAGTGCCGTTTGGTACCATGTTCGCTTTGGTATTCTTGTGGTTTGGAATTTCAGTCCCACTTGTTTTTGTGGGTAGCTACATTGGATTCAAGAAGCCGGCCATTGAGGATCCCGTCAAAACAAATAAAATTCCCAGGCAGATCCCAGAGCAGGCTTGGTACATGAATCCGGCCTTCTCAATCTTGATTGGTGGAATCCTTCCATTTGGAGCTGTCTTCATAGAGCTCTTCTTCATCCTCACTTCGATCTGGCTGAACCAGTTCTACTACATCTTTGGTTTCCTCTTCCTGGTCTTCATTATCTTGATCGTCACTTGTGCTGAGATTACGATTGTGCTCTGCTACTTCCAGTTGTGCAGCGAGGACTATCTTTGGTGGTGGAGATCTTACCTCACAGCTGGATCCTCGGCCTTGTACCTTTTCCTCTATGCCACCTTTTACTTCTTCACAAAGCTAGAGATCACGAAGCTAGTTTCTGGGGCATTGTACTTCGGCTACATGCTGATCGTCTCCTATGCATTTTTCGTGCTGACCGGTACCATCGGCTTCTATGCTTGCTTTTGGTTCACAAGGCTCATTTACTCGTCAGTGAAGATTGACTGATCACAATGCAATGAGCACGTGCTGGTTAACTTCTTCCCTTAAAAAGAATGAAAACAATGCGACTGTTCCATTCTCAGATGTAAGGCATCTTCAGATCATTCTTATGTATTCATATGTTTTCAATTTTGTATGTCGGCAGAACTACGATTTTTGTTATAGCGATTCCAAAATCCTCATGTCAAAGTGGTATACCCTGCTGAAGCTTCTCGTCTTAGATGTTCGTGCTTGGCTGGCTGATCTTATCACTCTATGCTGCTTGATAATGTAGATGCTCTTGAAAAGCTTCCTATGGTTTTTGAGGCCTAGTTCCGATAAACTTTTGTTTTTCTTTATCGATGGAGTACTTGTTGGTAGAGTTAGCCGATCTTGTCACCACGATTTTGCATAATGTAGATGCTCATTCATTAATTCAGCTCAGGGTGCAATCGAGTCGTGCGACCCTCATGCTTCTGAGTAGAGCTCGAGTAAAGCTTAAATTTGGGAGCGTACTAGGACTTCGGAGGCCCACGAGCCTAATATGAAGTTGACAGAGCTTCACATTCTAATGTATATATCTACAACGTTATAGACATATACAGCGGTTCTATGATGTTTTGCTCATTTTTGTCCTGTTGGCATTCGAGAGTAGCTTTGACCAAGAAACTGAGATTTACGTGCGATTAGAGTCGAACTGAACTAAAAGCTTTTGCTTGAGCCTAGCATCCTCCAAATTTATCTGGAGCCGAGTGTAACTGTCCTTAATTGTCAAATACCAAGGGCATTTTAGTGACATTCCATAATGTTAGCAACATTTTTCAAGTTGAAAGAACTACACATCTTAATATCCTTTTTTCCCGAACGGTAAATTTTACGTTTGCAACACTCAGGCGATGAAGCTTAAAGATTGCCCAAAGGTAGTTGCGCTTCTCCATATTCTCCTTTTTTCTTTGAAGCGTGCTTTGGTACCTACCAAATCCGAGCCAAATTCCCAACTTGGCACCCAATAAACGAAGTGCAAATGTTAAAAACAGTAGCAACTACAAGCAGCGAAACCTTGTCCAAGGTCTCTCTTCAACCCGCTCATCACACGCAGAAAATAGTCAAAAAGACAAACTTGATTGCACAATGTCACATGCTTCCATCTCCTGGAAATCATCTCTACTGCTACAATAAATTTACATGAGCAAATAAGAGGGGAAAGAAAAAATAAAAATTATATATTTTCAAGAAATAATCCTCTAGGAAGATATCCCCAACTGCAAACCCCGTGCATCAACACCAGCTTGTGTTGAGTTTACTCAGGTCCGGACCCATTGCTCTCCGTTTTCGACTCTGCATCGGTAGGCTGAGGTGGAGATTGCTCCTCGGCGGGCGCAGCTGATTGGATGGGTTTCTTGAACTGGACCAAGATCATGGTCATGTTGTCGCATCCCTCGCCAGTTACAGTGGATGGTGCCAAACATCTATCCAGAACTCTCTCGCACACCGCAGACAGCTTGGTTTCCTGCGTTGCATGTCGACCGAAATGAAGATGCAAAGATCATGTCGCTCTCTGACAAACATATATAGAGGTATAAACAGCTTACCGATTTCAGCTGGTCGTGTATGAAATCCACTAGCTGCTGGCTTGACATGCAATCCCTGAACCATAGTGAAGAAAATCACGTGACCACCTCTTTTCCCCACACCTTTTTTAACCATGTCATGATCATCTAAATCTAACTGCAGGTAGATGCTGATAATCGCATCTCCTATGCCACGGAATCAGATGACCTTGAGATTTACATGTGAAGCATAATACTAATGGACCCTTCCTTGAATTATATCATAGAAGTTTTTGGGTTTAATCAATGCCGACCTCATATCAAGCACGTCCTATACCATTCAGGCACACAAAGTCTCTCTTAAAAATGGAAATGGGTGGAAAAGTAATTAATCACTGAATACAATGCACAAACTACTGCGTATGACAAAATCTTCCGCCTTTACGTTAGTTAAGCAAGACATGAAGAATATTGAGAAATACCAGATTCCATCACATGCCAGCACAATGAAGTCGTCGTCGTCACAAAGCTCCACCTAGAGATGAAACAGTAAAAAGGAAGGATAAGAAGTAGCATCTAATATAAATCCAATAAGATTAAGGACTAAAATGAGGCACAGCCACACCAAAATCCTAGTTAAACACTAAATCATTAAAATAAGGATCGGAGGAACTCAAGGTCAGGAAATCTCCGCAGCTACCACTTTTGCAATTATGTACCTAGAAAACAAAACAGCGATCTTTTGGAACTATACATACAGCATTTATATCTGGGTTGGCAGTTACAATTTGCTTCTCAACAGGTAAAAATTTGTTCTGCTTGAATTCCATGTCACCTGCAATATGTAGAAAATGGTATGCTTAAAATACTAAAATTGCAGAGTGGTGTTTATCAATACCACATGCTGCGTGATATATTCCACTGTCAATCCGAAAAGTCAAATTTCCCAATCACACCAACAATGTGAAACAATAGAAAAGACAATACAAAAAAATGGGATCTAGAATAAAATCTGTGGTATTCACATTATAAACAAAGTAACATAAAAAAATCCAAGGGAGGAAGGCAGTACCTATAGCCCTGGCAAGATTCAAACTTCCATTAACCCGTCCAGCATGGATGAAACCACCGGCTTTTATAATCCTCTCTTTTTCAGCTTCCAAGTCAGGTTTATGGTCTCGAGAAAGATTGTACGCCTTATCAAGGAGATTCCAGGATAAAATGTTACACTATACCTCTCCGGAAATACAGGAGACATACCACGTCTACCAATCAGAATCATGACGGCAGATTTTAAGCTATATGATGTCCTTAGTCATAAATGATGCAGAAGTCAAGAATCATCTAATCCAAGATAACGGATACTCAAAGGAAAGCAAATGCATGATGACCTTTTTCAATAAATACAAGAAAGGTTTTTGAGTAGTGGCTTAGGCATCCTACCTGACCCTTCCTAGATATGACACACCGAGAATCACCAGCATTTGCAACAAAAAGCTGGCTGTTTCTAACGATTGCAACACAGGCTGTACTCCCAGAAGTTGGTCCAGTAAAATCAGAATGAGGCCCCTGACAAAATGCCAAAAGGACAATGTCAGTATCACAAATGGGAAATATTGATAGAAATTTAAGTAACTAGGACTACAATGATAATAAGAGAAACTCTCCATGCATGGGTTGCTGCACGTACATCCTCAAAAGCCCAATCATCAATCCGGCCGTTAGAGTCACCACCCCTTGGAGACCATATTAGCCCTTCTATCATACCGGAGAACTTGTTTATTTTGTCCCCAAGAACAGCTAGCTCCCTCCACCCTCTTTGGCCACGCATCATCTCATCCATTCTGCAAAAGCAGAAGCTAAACATCCCAGTTTTGAACCATAAAATGTCAACAAAACTATGCATGCGAGTCTTGTCTTGGATAAATAAATGCAGCAGAACTAATATTCCAGTAGTCTCTTATAATTCAAACTGTCTTGCAGATCTCAACATAATATGATTCATCAGGCATTTTCTGCAGTACAGAAGCAATAGTTAGCAAAATTTCATCATCAAACCAAACACAATCTGATCCAACATTATTCCAGAAGAAGCTTTGAAGTTGTCCACCCATTTTTGGTCCAAAATTTTAGTTGATGATCTTGTCCACCATTTAGTCTGATAATGGATATACTTGATTTACAACACCCATTTCTTCGGAATTTCAGCTTTTAGAAATTGCTGCATATCATAATATTTGAGTATAGGTCAAGCATTCACACGGCCACACTCCTTTTTGTAATAATTTTTTCTTTCACTCTATTCCTCCATTGTTCATTTGACATGATCATGGCCACATTCTGCATATTAAATGTCACACTCGACTTACATATAAGAGGCAGCACCACGATATCTTGACACAGATTCTGCTCTAATTTATACGACTTTTTGTTTTAGGGGTATTAGATCATTCTCAAATTTAACAAATACTTAAAAAGGGCAACAAAAAGTTAGATTTTGAAGTTCTATCGTTTGAAGCAGCAACCCATCTTGTCTTTTCACTTGTTAATAGTTATTACAATAGAAAAATGACAGGATAGAATAGGATGCCGTGTAACTCCATTTCATGCATTGACTTTCGGGAACTAACAGATTCAGCCATACATATTCTCAATCCTATCTGCAACAAAGCATTCTCACACCAGAGATCAAAGTCACACAAGCAGTAACCACATACTAAAACTCAATGAACCATATATGCAAAAACCTGGCCAGAAAGCAGATTGAAACTCAAATATCAACGTGCAGCAACCTGAAAAATGCCTTTTGAACAGAAGTTCCAATGTCTCCAGCTGAATAAGCCTCATCCTTCAAAACCTGCTGGTGAAGAAATTTGGCACAAAACTTGGCAACCACCTTACCTGCAAGTGACGGAATATTGTAGCTCTGATGTAACTATAATCTTGCTGACCAAAAAAAGACAGAATTCAGGAAAGTTACTGATATTGAGAGTATACCAAAAGAATGTCGTTACCTCCGTGGCCATCATAAACACCAAAGAACGAGGTGGAAGAGTCCAGATTGGGATAGGCAGCATGCTAGCAACACATACAGTAGTAGGAACTAAGCAACATCAGTAACGGCAACAGCCCTGAATGTCATACGATAATCTCAAAGGCCAAACGCCAAACGTTGCACTCACAGCATCTTCCATAGTGGCACGCCACCCTTGCATTGACGACAAACCATATCTGAGCCGGTCATTCTCGCCGTCTTCCGAGAATTTCTCAGTCTTGGGAGTGCTCAAGTATACTCCCATCTCTGCTTTTCACCCAAATTTAACATATCAGGAGGTCGCAAATTGTCACTTTCACAGACTTAGGTATAATATTGGCAGCCGCCAGGACCTATTTTTATACCACATGATTCAATCCCAAGCCACAAAGAAAATTTACCCAAAAAAAGTTTTTTTGCTAAAAGAAGAAGCATAATAAAGTGTCACTCGTCACCGAACACGAACGCTGGAAATGGAAACATAAAAGGACAAGAAAAAAAGTAAAATCCATGCACAACAGAGCAAAACCCAGAAGTGCCCTGCACCATAACCACGTATTATTCCCAGCTCAGGGAAAACAGAGAGATCGCATCAGGCAAAAGCCACTCGCGATCATACCAGTCACCTAGACAGAAGCAGAGATTTAAGGCGTCGTGTACGGAACCCCGCTTGACTTACACGCTTTGATCGAGCTCCGTACAGAGCCGAGAATTCCAGAGCAAAACTCGGAGAGGAAAGTAAGCGACGCGGGTGAGGCGAACTTTCCGCGATTTGGCCGAGAAAGCAGAGGAATTTCTCGACGAACTTCTCGAATATTCAACGGAGAATACTCAAGGTGGGGGGGAGAGAGAGAGAGAGAGAGGAACCAAAAGGGCAAAACTTTAGCAAAGAACCATGGGAGGTGAGAAGACCCAGAAGGAAGAAAATGGAAGGAGATGAATTTCGTCCTCCTTTTTGTCTGGTAATGAGTGAGGAACTGTTAATCAACTTCGAGACGAGTGCTAGCGAACTCGAAGGAGACTCTCTCTCTCTCTCTACTGTGTCACACGGCAAAGCGACACGTAGAAAGATTACTTTGTTGTGGCCATTGATCCTATCCACTTTGTCTGACCAAAAAAAAAAAAACCTGTCCACCTTTAGATTTTTTCTCCTTAGTCCTATCCGCTCTTTAGTTTTCCTTTCTGCACCACTTTTCCTAGATGAAAAAGGTTAATATGCCATTGAAAATTCCCAAATCGATATTTCAATTTAATTTTCCTAAGCCAGAGATATCGACTTGAGATTTTCTTTTAGATTTAGATCAATTTATGATAAATATGTCATGAAAAATACCGATTTGAAATTTTTCATGAGACCAAAATTAATTTTGGGGTGAATGTGTAGTAAAAATACCGGTTTGAAAATTTTAATGGAATTAACCTTTGATAAAACTAGTCAATAAAATTAATAAACTAGACACATTGTCCATCCATCATATTTAAATTCCGACGAAATGCATTTATACGTCATTTAGTATGCATATTAACATTGTAAATCAATTTTAAAATAGCTACTGTTTCTATTGTTTTCTGAAAACAGAGTAAACTGTTACATATGGAGGAGTTAGTCATCATGCTACACTTATTAATGTATAGATATTGCTACCTAATGTAATTGAAGTTATAACAAATAAAGAAAAAGAAACTACAAAAAAAATTTTGGTTAATTTGAAGAATAGATTTTATCTTTTTCTTCTGAATGTTTTTGTGGTCAGGACTTGAAATTTCGTTAATCTTTAATCACAGCGTTTGATGTCCAACAAAATACACTCCAAAAGTTTTTTGGACTTGTTTTTTTTTTTCCCATCTTCCCCGTAAAACCACTCGAATGACTGGATTTGGCCAGAGTTGAGCTCGTTTGAACATGGAAACAAAATATCTCTCTCTCTCTCTCTCTCTCTCTCTCAGAGAGAGGGCTAACTGGAAAGAAAATGATTGGAGCACGAGCATCGGAGAGGGAAACGTGGACCTTTCCTGGGTGTTATCATCGCATTGAGCCACACGCTTGCCTAATAACTGCTGAAAGCAAAGAACTTTCTCCAATGTCGAACTTCACGCTCATCTCGCTTTCGTCTACTCGTGGTCCCGAGTTCATCCTTGTGAAA
Source organism: Psidium guajava (assembly GCA_016432845.1). Classification (NCBI taxonomy): domain Eukaryota; kingdom Viridiplantae; phylum Streptophyta; class Magnoliopsida; order Myrtales; family Myrtaceae; genus Psidium; species Psidium guajava. The sequence goes on along the minus strand of CM028229.1, from coordinate 29,751,700 downwards.
ACCTTGCCAGCAGCAGAAAAAATGGAATATCTGCGCCCGCAGATTAGCTTGAAGCAATGGGTTTTGCTTCTTAAGCTCGCTCTCTCTCTCTCTCTCTCTCTCTCTCTCGAATTTTCAAGAAAATTGTCTTTTTAGCATCTTTTTCTGACTTTCCGTGTACTTCAGGAGATAAATCTGGGGTTCCCACATCACAACCAAACATTACTGCCTTATCAGAATCCACTTTTGTCCACTGCCATCTAAATTCCTCTGTCCAGTTGTGAGTAACAAACGTACTGGGACAAGACAACCCAACAAGAGCCCTATCACCAGCAACCTCCAATAGTATCAGGATGCATGGAGTATTCAATTTCTATCAGCTGACTTTTTATCTACAACTTCGCCAATTTCTAACTTAAGCAGCTGCTTCCACTTGTAATGATAATGAATTGTTTATGTGGTCACCAGATCTGGATTGGTTTGGGTTGGTAAAAGCCCCAAGGTGCAGGAGTACGGTTAATTTTTGGGAGGTTTGGCATTAAAGGTGGACTTTTTATGGGTGGGTGGGGGGCAGAGACCAATGGGTGGCATCTGTAAAAGCAACCGTCCAATAATGCGTACAGTGTCTTTTTCCGATTGGAGAGGACAGGATTGCCACGAAGGCCCAAAACGATGACGTTGAGAGTTATCAGCTCCAAAAGAAGTAATTAATAGTTTGGTTCTAGTGAGGAGAGACATCAACTTTCCAGGCATATTAAAAAGGGTGGCATGATAAAGAGAGAGAGAGAGAGAGAGAGAGAATCCAACGATCACTCTTATTCTGTGTGCTCAGAGCGATCTTGCAGTCAAACCGACTGAATGGCTGGAGCATGGAGCCACCGAGAAAAAGACATGTGTAGGATCATAGGATATTGTGGAATTCTGTGTGCTGATGAGCGAATCCAAATGGACTTGTTTCCTAACGATATAAAAAATACTCAGAAGCGACAAGTTCAGGTACAGGTCACTTGGAGCACATGGGCACTATGACTAACTTCAAGAGCTAAAAGAAAGGTGAAAATCCATGAAAAGGTTTGAGAAGGAGGAGCAAGGGATTCTAGCAAGACCCCCCCTTTGCAAGAGAGATTCAGTCTTAACTCTTCTTATCAAAGATTGCAGGCATGTAATTCTGTCCAATTTTGTTGAAATCAAGAGAAAATTTGTAAGCTCGACGAAGCTAATCAATGTTCTAGTTTTAGTCGGGTCAAGAAAGTAACCTTTTAAGGAGCGATTGCACGTCACAATCCCAATCAATCTCTATATCATGGATCGTATGTAGACACCCTTAATAAAGTTTAGGCCAAATTTGACCTGATCAATTAAATTTCGGTTGAGGGGTACTCCCTCATGTCGCTCTTATCTGCTGCAATAGTTAGATTAAAATATATGTTGACCATGAGGGGAAGAAACTAGAGAAGATTTTTTTATTTTGGTAAGGGAAACTAGAGAAGATTTTCAGCTTTAGGGAAACCAAAACTTTACAAAAGTTGGGAGTCCAGACTTAAATCGATGACGAGGGACAGCTGAAAGGTGCACATGGATCTTATTGCTCACTATTGTCCATTCAGCACAGATTAAACTCTCATCATCCCAAACTTAAAGGACTCAGGGGCAAATCTAAACACTCACATGCGGCAGATTAATTACGTTGGTTTGCACCAGGAAAGACTGTATCCGAAGAAGACTCGTCAACATCTGGTGCAGCCGGGAAAAGAAGACAAATCCAAGCCTGATGAATCTGTTTTTATTCGAAACATGTGTCGGGAGCAAGTTGGAAACATAAATCCATTTGGTAACGCAATTCAGTTTTCTATTTATGCAACAAAAATTTGTTCTAGAAATAGGTTTAGAATAGAAATGAAAAATAATAATTCTTCTCATTACTTACTCCCTCTCTCTTGCATCCCTGTCGTTGGCGCTGGTCGCCAGTTCGCCATCAACTAGTTGCTGGTCCGCCGTCCGCCTATCGCTCTCTGGTACGCCAGTCATTGTTCGCCTATCCGCCGATCACCCGCTTATCACTAGTTCACCTTCTACCAGCCCACCGTTCGCCGATCACCTGTAATACAAAATTTATACTGTTATCAAATGAATTTTTGTGTTTCGGGAATAGAAATTTTGCATTATTATCAAATTCGTTTATCTGCTTAGAAACTCGTGTAGAAATTTTTTTTTTTGTATTTTTGGCCAAAACTTAATTTCAAAAATAAAGTAGTTATAATTCGCATTCTTAAAAACTCATTCCATGCCCACTTAGGACATATCCATTGACGAGGTTCTGGAACTTCGACCGGGTTGGGCTGCCGGTGATGGGCCTAGCCCCAACATGATTAGGTGCATGAAAATAGTCCGAGGGCCTCAGCTGATTACTAAATTTGGATAGATTCGGAATTGCTTTTTCACGAGGAAAACAAAAAAAATGTGTGAGATACTATTACTAATTGTTGATTCGATTTCTCCTAATATTGATGATCGCTAATCATATAATCAGTAGATACGCATTGGTGTCTTTTAACATGAGAAGTCAACTTTCACTTTCCTCTCGGATTATTTCAGTAAACGTTGAACTCTTTTCTCTAGCTTGCGGGGCAAGAATGAAAAGAAAGGCTGGAACAATACGATCCATCCGTGACCCTGGAACGAAACCGGCGATCTCGTAGTTCTTGGCCCGTGAAAATACGTTGGTAGGTGCTTTGTTTTATTTTCCCATTGAGGCAAAATCTACATACCCGCTCCAGAGCTAGCTGTCCATACATCGATAAGGAATTTATGGAATTTATGACTTATCGAAAAGAGTGGAGCCATGACGGTGGGAACCGCTTTCTTTGAGGAAGGCCATGTCCTAAGAAACACTGAAGTAGAGAGAGCCCCAAAGGTAGAACGGATCTTTTTTTTTTGGGGGGGGGGGGAAGATCATGTTGCATGATTCTTGCTAAGAAGAATATGGCTCCAAGTGCTTTGCTTTGCAATTTTGGTTTCTACTCGAATCATTACCAAAATGCTTCAACTAGGTTTTTTTGGACGTAGGTTTGCTTCTTGCCGAGAGCGAGTTGAACCGAGAACCTTTTGTTATGCTATTATTCTCTTACCTTGTGGTTATAAATACCTCTATTCTTGTTTTTGTATCCTTCAAATTATTCGCGCAGGAGATCTAGGGCCATCTTTTTTCATTTCTCAATCCTTTGTTGTTACAACGAAATGAACCAAAATGAACATTCCTTCTTCTTCTTTTTTTCCTTTTTTTCTTTTCCAATGACTGGTGAGACTTGGAGAGAAATGGATCAGAAAGGAAAAAGAAAAGAATTTTGTTAGACGTCCTAGTGAAAAAGTGAAAATTTTTTATGAATTTCAATAAATAATACCTTTTGTTTGATTTATTAAGTTAACGATATTTGAATCTCCATTTAGAAATAAAGAGGTGAGAGGAGAGAATCCCCACTTTTGAGAGAAGAAGGGAGTAAGTTTTCGTAATCTGCACATATGTATTGCGCATAGAGTATGGTTTGTGCAGTAGAATATGACATGATAAAATCAGGAAGAAAAAAAAAAATAACGAGGTTAAAATAAAAAAGAAGACTAAAATTGAAAAGTCGGCTGACAAATATCCACGTGGAACAATGGAAAAACACCATTTTCCCGTAAAAAGGGACCACGTGGAGCAACACCTCCCACTGCCAAAAGTCCACAAACTCCAGAGAGCCTCTCACTTGCAATTTGCCATTCTTTTGCGACTTCTTCACCCCGACTGAATCGATCTCTCTGCAACTTTCGACCTTCCCTCACAAAAGCTCAATTACCCGACAATCCCCCTCCAAAATGGCTTCGACCCCTTTCTCAGCTGCTTTCTCCACTCCTTCGAATGTCTTCCATCGAGTCAGGACGAATCGAAACTCCTCCTTTTCGACCTCTTTCTGGTCTTCTACAGCTTTTCTCATGCCGTCGTCGATAAGATCCTCGCTCGGTTCCTGTAAATCGGCTTTTTTCGTCAATGGGTTGTCCTTATCCCTTCCAAGTTCGTCGCGACTTGGCTTCAGTTCTCACTCGTCTGGTGTTTATGCTAGAGCTGCCACTGAGAAGACCCTCTACGATTTCACTGTGAAGGTATCGGATTTCTCTTCTGGGTATCGCTTAAATTCGTCTTTGTCGTTGTTTTCTTTCGTTGGCCAGTAGGGAGTTTGGTAATTTCACTTCAATTGGACGTTTTTATTTTTTATTTTTATGTTTCTCTGTAGGATAAAGCAATCATGTTGAGTTGCCCAGTCTACTTTGAGAATTAGAAAACCATATAATCCTAATTGTCTCAGCCGCCACACTGTTTTTGCATCTTCTCGGTTTTATTGTTTGTTTTTTATGACGAGGAAGCACATTTTAGCTAGTTAATGTCGGTACTTTCAACTTGGACCGAAAGAAATTAACTTGAATTTGAGGTCGCTTATTTGCCGTTTGTGCATGAATTGAACTAGTTCGCAAATTCTCCAAGGTATGCAAATCCTTAGGATTAAGATTCGTGCTGTCATGGATACCTGCGATGTTTCGGTAACTTATGTGCACATAATTCACTTTTCATATTTCGGTTTACAGACTGAATTTTTGGTAAAGCTGCTTTATTCATGGTAATTGCTAATTGTTGCGCACGTTTTTCTTCATGGTTCAGGACGTTGATAGAAACGATGTTTCATTGAGCAAATTCAAGGGAAAGGTCTTATTAATTGTGAATGTCGCCTCGAGATGGTAATTGCTTTGTGGCCGTCGATTTTCTGATTTAATTGAAGTACAGTCTCATTGAAGAATTTTCTTGTGATTTAGTGGTTTGACGACACAAAACTACAAGGAGCTCTCGCACATATATGAGAAGTACAGGACTCAAGGTGAGATTAAATTTTGAGGAGTTATAGAATTCCTTAAAAGCTTCCTCTGTTTGGAAGTTAGACTACTATGCTTGAGCCACTAGTAGGAATCATAAATTAGTAAAAATTATAAATGAAATCATGATCTAGCCAAAGGTTGTGAATCACCTTTTTATGTTGGTATCTTTTTTCACTCATCTGCAAATGTGCAACTGCACTGGAGTTTTGTCTGTCCTGGAAGCCAAAAGATTCAATTATAAGTTTTCTTCAAGTTACTGAGACCATCTAATATGGAGCTGAATGTCTGTTATCAAAAAGTTGTGTCAATCATTATGCTTCTCAATTATAGTTTTTCTCAATGATATGGGCTCCAACCAGAATTTAAATCTTCTGAAGCAAGCTTTGTTTAGTTTGGTCTGTGGTAGTGTGTCTTGCACAGATTCCACAGATTGCTAAAAGGATTGTCCAGTGGTCTTTGCTGCGGTTGAGTATAACAGTGTGCTAGAAATCAGTTGTCCTTTGCTATGTTTTTCTGTGGGAATCTTTTACCAAATGCACAAGTTCACTGCTATTGGCATGCTTGTTCATGTCCATTTTCAGGTGGTTTGTTTTGCCAATCATGTTAGTTACATCTTTTTCTGGTAATGCTGCACGTTCATAAGGGACCCGGTTGGAGATGCTTCCTCTCTGTGTGTGGGTGTGCTTTTTTGTGTTGGGAGGGAGGGAGGAGTGTTTCCTGGATGGATGGGTTGATGGGTGAGGAGATAGGGGTAGAGAAAGAGAGTTGTACCTCCGCTGAAAAAGAAGAAAAAAAAGAAAAGGGGGGGGGGGTTTGAGGGAGGAAGGATTACGTTCTTTGCTTTGATGTGTGGAGAGAGAGATGTTGAGGGGCAGACAAAAGGACAGACCCATTTCCTACAATGTGCGCGCACAGAGAGAGTAATTGGCTCTAACGGAAGAGAGGGAAGGGACAGAGAGAGAGACTATTGGTTCTAACGGAAGAGAGGGAAGGTTGTTTCTTGGCTGTGATGGAAATAGTCTGAGACCTCTTTCCTCGGATACTATAATATCTTTGAATTGATGGGAAACACCTCATACTGTCCATTTCACAGGTTTTGAAATTCTGGCTTTTCCTTGTAATCAATTTGGTGGCCAGGAGCCTGGTTCAAATCCTGAGATCAAGGAGTTCGCTTGTACAAGGTTTAAAGCGGAGTTTCCAATTTTTGATAAGGTTTGATGACTTCCACATACATTTTTTTCACTTTACTTATAAGTGATGGCGGAATGAGCAACTGAACTCAAGTTCTGTTCGAAACAGGTTGACGTTAATGGACCAGGGACAGCTCCTGTATATCAGTTTCTGAAATCAAGTGCTGGAGGTTTTCTGGGTGACCTGGTGAAGTGGAACTTTGAGAAGTTTCTGGTTGACAAAAATGGCAAAGTTGTGGAGAGATATCCTCCAACAACATCTCCTTTTCAAATAGAGGTATGTTTCTAGATCTTATTGATGACGTTTGGAGAGTTGCCTAAGTAACCGATGTTCTGAAGTTTGGTCACTACTTGCTATCATGAATGCTTGGAGATGGTTACAGTTTTTGATGTTTGTATTATAATTTTTACAGCATGGTTTTATGATTGTTCACCTTGCTGTTCTCACAGAGAATGCAGGTCCTTATTTTCTCTTTCTGAGGCAGAGAGAGCTGTATGTTCATTGTAACTTCTGTGTGTTCTCAATGCACTAATTCAGCTGGTTCATTGAAAGCGATAATCTTTTACTCCGCCCATTTTACCAGAAGGGTGGTTTATGTGCCACGTTCAGTGACCGCAGAAGTGATGAAAAGAAAGACTTTTGTGCACATAATCTTTTAAACATCAAGCCTCATTTGAGAAGTGACATAATCTTTTGAACATCAAGCTCATAAATATTTGAGAAGTTTTCTTATTTTATTTTATTAACATTCTCGAGTTTTCTTGCAGAAGGACATTCAGAAGCTTCTTGCTGCTTGACTGTCTTTCCGAGATTGGATCTTTCAGTGCAAGAGGAAACAAACTGAACGAGTTTAGGAATACAGGCTCTGTGGCCCTTCTTAACATGATGTATTTGTGACATTTGGACGTGCTCAACTGGAGTTAGGTTGTTCATTCATCTACAGTTGCCTTTAATGGTGTTAGATGGTATAAATACGAACTGTTGTAAGGTCAATAACAGCTGGACGGAGCAATGACGCATGTAAGCTTGTGAAACTCGGTATAGAGACTGAAAATGTACAGAGCTGGATTTGATCTAGCAATTGAACTTCCATACCCAAGGACCTTTTCCTCTAGATGAGAGTATCTCATTTTACACTAGGATACCGTGGGAAAGGCGAAAAGTTTTAAGGAATCGGCTGTCGCCTATCGTATGCCATGCTTAGAACTGAAAGGTCGGGAGGATGTGCAAGTAGAAAGGGACTCAATTAACGGCGAGTGTTAATGTTCCCAATCATAGTAGTGAGAAAGATGCCCGAGAACTGAAAAAGTATTCATGCATCCATTCCGGATACCTTACAGAACAGCAAACAGAGAGAAAATTTACAGTTAAATGTGGAGATCTCTTGTACTGCATCCTTTGGGGTCTGATCCAATAAGGGGGTCTGATTTGGTGCATTGATCCTTCGTCTGTGTGCTGGAAATCTAGGATTCTTGCACGATTTATTGCCAGACTTTTCTGCTTTTGCTAGCGACACATTCATGATGCCGAGTCCCGCATGATAATTCAGGCAGCTTCGAATCAGTTTCACTTTTCTTCACGGTCCGGTCTCTGATCTTTCTTTCTACACAATGCCAATCGAATCATAAAAATGGCGACACTGGCAATCTGCCAGTGCACCCCAAGCCTGCTGGCCATGCATGGCGGTCGCCTTATTTTGAGATTTTCCGGGCAATGGGCATGTCCCGAAAATCTCTCTACATTACCATGATGAACCTGATCGAACATCTCTCGCTTGAGTGAAGCAAGCAAGTCTCTCTTAATGATCAATGGCAGCTTTGTTTAGTTGCAGATTTTGGATTCTGACACTCTCATGTAAATCAACTTCGATATAAATAAGGGTGTTAACAAAATGCGTGTTAAGACCTATTAGTGACGAGTATTATATATTAAAACATAGATTAAACTATATCTTATCCCTCATTCTAATTTTGTTACACGCTTAATTTTAAGGATAAAAAAGAATACCTAGATATGTTTATTAAGCGAGTGATACCGAGTAATTTATATAGATAAGTAGAGTCATGCTCATGAGATTGTCATGCTTTTAATTACCAACTTAAGGTAGCATGGATCATAATTGTCATCCTAATTTAAATAAGTGTATATTTTAAACGCACAATCCCAAAACCTTAAGATGTGACTCGCCACACCGCACACGGGGCACGGGGCAATGTCGCGACAAAGCCTTTTCCTTGTACGCTTTTTCATATATATATATATATATATATAAACCCGAAATAAATTCTAAACCCCTTCCAATTAAGAACGAATGGTTTCAGCTTCCGTAAATACTCCATTTGAAATTTGAAACCTACTCTTCCTCATTTTTTGAAACCTGAAACATGCCATGTCATAAGTTCTAAGGCCGATTCTAAAGTCTACTGAGATTCTACCTATATTCTTAATAGGACAATTGCAGTAATTCATCACCATTAATGATCATCACTTGCTACTACAATTCATTGATCACCACTCATATTTAGATATATGAATAAATACGAAACATTAAGAAAGTAAAAATCTCAGTCATAAATATCGTTTGAAATGAAAGTTTAGACTAATGATTTCACATTACACACTTATTATTGAACGTCATAAAATACCACAAGATTGCGATAACACATATATTAAGAAAAACACAAAAACTTATTCCAAGCTTAGGTTCCATGTTCCATCTACTCATTGGAACTGACTCCTTAATTTTTGAAACCTAAAATCTACCCTACATATCCTAAAACTTACAAGCCAACCGATTTTAGGGTTCAGATTTTAAATTCTACTATGAAATCATGCTCATTCCTACCTTCGATGACCCTCCAAACACCTCCTCCACATCTCCGGCTAAGGGCTCCTTCTTTTTCTTGATGTGTGCCGGTGGAGCAAGCATTAGTGAGTGTACAACACATGTTAAAAATAAATCCGGACCGCTGTGAATCTATAGAAGTGGGAATTCGAGAGGAGAACTCATATAGAGTGACATGATCCTTGAACCACACATCATCATTTGCTTTCAAGTTAATCGGAAACATGTGTAGATCATGCCAAAAAATTTATTCCTGCAAATTATATAAGATACCCAAAGCACAATGCACGTCGGGACCCGAAAAGTTATTTTACTGCTCCACAAATAATTTTGCATATATGTTGAAATTTTTATGTTTTGAGAAGGAACCTTCATAGTTCAACCTCTTTTAGGGATTATATTATTCAGTAGTGCATCTCAAACCTTACACATGGGCCAATATCTAGGAGTCTCTCTCAGTCTCTCTCTCTCTCTCTCTCTCTCTCTCTCTCTCACAAACCTCCTCAAAATGCGCTGCCTAGAAACCGAGAAACTGGTCCAAGACTCCCTCTCCGACCACGACGAGCCTCCGCCGCCGCCGTCCTCCGCCACCGCTTTCCAACCAAAACCTTCCAAGAACAGCCTCGTCGCTCTCCTCCTCGAGCCCATCCAATGGCTCCAGATGCTGTCCTCCAACCTCAACCCGACCTTCGTCCTCGGCGTCTTCATCGTGTACGGCCTCAACCAGGGCTTCGCCGGCTCCTTCTTCAAGGTCGTCTCCGACTTCTACTGGAAGGACGTCCAGCGAGTCAATCCCTCCTCCGTCCAGCTCTACAGCGACCTCTACTACATCCCCTGGGTCATGAAGCCCCTCTGGGGCCTCCTCACCGACGTCTTCCCCGTGATGGGCTACCGCCGGAGGCCCTACTTCGTCGCCGCGGGGGTCCTCGGGGCGGCCTCGGCGACCGCGGTGGCGGCGGGGGGGAGGCTGCCGGTGCCGGAGGCCCTGGCGTTCCTGGTGGGGGTGACAGCCGCCGTGGCCATCGCCGACGTGACGATCGACGCGTGCGTGGCGCGCAACAGCATCGAGATGGCGGCGCTCGCGCCAGACATGCAGAGCCTCTGCGGGCTGTGCTCGTCAGCCGGAGCGCTGGTCGGGTTCTCCACCAGCGGCTTCTTCGTTCACCATATCGGAGCCCAGGTCAGATCAAAGCCCCTTTCTTTTCTTGACGATTGTTTTCTCCTCTAGATTATCAATTAAACTAGATCTATCACGGACGGTTCTTGGTCCCATGTGTAAAAGCAAGATTGACCATTTACAGTCAAGTTTAACTGCATGAAAACCTCATGCACGGCATAGAATTTCCTCATCTACCATGTACTTCTTCCTGATTACACACGACTTAAATTACCAAAAAATGGAGGGTAAATGATCGTTTTTTTATCTAAGGATCATTCCGATTCTTGTGGGGATTTTGCAGGGAGCTCTGGGGATATTAGCAATCCCACCAGCTTTGTTGATAGTCCTTGGCTTCGTAATTTATGAAGCGAGAACAGACGCCCTACATTCCGAGAAGAAAAAAAAGGTCAGCATTATTATTATTATTTTCTATTTTCGCAACGCGTTTCTCATGGATGTTTTTTTTGTTCTATTTTTTATTTTAAATATTCGTGCTATAAACTATTTTTTTTAAATTAATATCTGGACCAATGCACCTGAAGCCTCTCTAATTTATAGCTCAATTGGGTAAATGACCCTTTGAGCTTGGTTCTTCCTAACTGGTCGATTAAGTCAATGAACATTAAAAGTAAATCTAGACTAAGATGGACTTGTCTTTGTCTTCATCTAGGGTTTGGCCAACTTAATGACGGTAACTAATACCAGTCTGAGAAGCTCATAGCGTGTGAAGATTCACAAATCGATTTTCCTTTTTTAACACCCAAAAAAAAAGAAGAAAAAGGAAAATCTACTTTCCTTCTCGGGTCAAAGTCAACGAGGCTATTTAGGCGATTTTGATTAGAGGGTTCACCAATGATGATGTCGAGATCAAGACTATGGATGGCAACATCCAAGAGGCCGGTCTCATTCGAGCGCTCTTCTTTTCTTTCCTTTCTTTTTCGATTATGAGAAAAAGAAGAAAATCGCGGCGAGAACCGGTGGAGATAAAACGAATGAGATAATTATACAAGTAGGAGGTAAAATTGCTGCAGAAATATGAGTAATTTGTAGGAACATTGCTGCAAAATTACCTTAAAATTTTAGTAAGCGTGGACTTTCCGACCACATTGGCCGTTGAACCTCGCACAAATACATATTTTTCGTCGAAGGCTACAACCCCAGAAGTACCTGCCTTAGAAAACACTTCCTCTGTTTACTAAGTTATCTTTCAGCTAGAAAACAAAAAATGAATATGGAACCATGATCTCCATCCTGTATTATTCTTTAAAGAAAGCATGTGATCTCTCTTGAGATCCCTCTAGGTTAAATTGCTTGTTTTATAAAGTGCACGAATAGTGTCGTAAATCAAATCAAATCACACTGAATACCGAAAAAGGGAGATGTTATTTGCACAGCCGTAACTATTTTTTTAATCATTTCCTCAGTGATATACCTAATCCCGTCACCTGATATCGTATGTTAGGATTTTTTTTTATCTGGGTTATTTTCAGTGGCCGAAATGATGTTAAGTTGTGTTTACATACGAAGACGGTGCATGCAGCAATAATGCATGTAAAAACTGCCGGAAAAATAAATTGTCATCATGGCATTTTTGATAAAAATACCAAAGAGGAATGGCGTGTAAATCAACCCTTTTTAGGTGGTTACATTTATGTTTTTGGTCACGAGGAAGTTTAAAAGTATAGCTTGTCAGACGAATTGTCTTTGTCCATTAATATGAACTGTATACCATTCACCCTGAGATTGACGTTAGCCATTAAAACATCTTCTCACGTAATTGTCGGGAGGCGGCCCACTGCCGGCCCTAACGAGTAAAAAAGACAATGAAAACAAGGCAGGAAAAAAATATTATATACGTATAAGTATCTTAAGATATTATTAAAACTTATTCACGTCAGCGTAAGTAGCGCCATGTGAGTGCGGGCTAGCCAAATGAAGTGAATTGGCGCAAATACAAAGATTTAAGACTTAATTGGGATGAAAGAAAGGTTTATAACTGAATTGACGCAATTATAATAGGTCAATAACTTTCTTGGTAATTTTCCTGTAAAATGATTGAGTAGAGATGCAAATGATGTTAAATAGATGATAAGTTTCATCTATACCAACATAATTCTAGTATTCGGGTGCGCAAAAATTTGGATTTGTTTTCCGGTGCGGTAAATTTCAAAAAGCGTCTTTGCAAGTATCAAAAGAGTTGTCATTACGGAAACTGACCGGAAACTTTTCTTATGTAATTTGTTCATAACTTGCCGACATTTTAATGAAACTTTTAACCTTTTAATGGGTTCTAGGTTAGCGGTTATTGTATTAACTTATGAAATATTACTTATATAACTTACAAGTACTTCGAATTTACTTACTCCCACGACGTTATCAGCTTAAATTAGAAGGATTTACCAACTTTTATCAGCTCATTCTGGTTCACCCAATTTTTTTTTATTTGAGTTACTTACCTTATGGTTCATCAAGGCCTTTTCTTTTTGGACTTCCTTTTATCCATAGAGAGATACGATTTAACCTTGTAGTGTAATATGCCCGTAACGTCGGATCACCCAACCAAGCATTCTTGAGTCTTAATCATTCATTTCATTTTATTAAACGAGAGTAAACTCAAAAGTTTGAAATAATAAACATTCAGAGGTATAAAAACTTAGCGTTATAAAGATGTTCTATGTAAAGGCATTGGCTTTGGCGTTGGCGTTGACTTTTAATGTGCAGGCGATGGAGAAAATCGGAGCAGCAACGAGAGGCATGTGCGAAACAATAAGACTTCCCCAAGTATGGAAACCGTCTCTCTACATGTACCTGTCCTTCTCCCTCAGCATAAGCACGCACGAAGGCCAGTTCTACTGGTACACCGACCCCAAAGCCGGCCCCGCCTTCTCTCAGGAGTTCGTCGGCATGGTTTTCGCCGTCGGCGCACTTGCCTCCATGGTCGGCGTCCTCATCTACCAGAAAACCCTGAAGGACTGCTCGTTCCGGAAGCTCCTCTTCTCCGCTCAGCTCCTGTATGGGGTCACCGGGATGCTCGACCTCGTCTTCGTCCTGAGGTGGAACCTGGCGCTCGGGGTGCCTGACTCGTTCTTCGTCATCACGGAAGAGTGCGTGTCGCGGGTCGTGAGCAGGATCAGGTGGATGCCGATGATCGTGCTCAGCACCAAGCTCTGCCCTCTGGGGATCGAAGGGACGTTCTTCGCGCTGCTCATGTGCATCGACAGCCTAGGGTTCCTGAGCTCCAAGATGGGGGGAGGGCTGGTCCTTCACCTGATGCGCGTCACGAGGACGGATTTCAAGAACTTGTGGCTGGCCCTTCTGGTGAGGAACCTCCTCAGGTTGGCCACGTTGGGCTTGATCTTTCTGGTCCCGGAAGGGGAGCAATCCGGCGTCATCGTCGCTTCCGGCGCTTTGAGCAATAAGTATGGAAGCGCCGAGGACGGCGGCAACGACGACGAAGGGTTGCAACTTGTTCCAGCGGGTGAGAAAGGCGAGGTTTAATGCTAATTGATTTTTTGTATAGAGATTAACGCATCTATTAACATTAGTTGATACATTTCGAATGTTGCGGTGCATATTAAATACGATGAAAGGCTCTCTCTTGTTTATCCAATTATAGGGTTTGGCATCTCATGCTATAGTGCTCATTTTCATGTGCTTTAAGCGAGAAGATCTTTTAATTGAGGATATAATTACGAGGTTGTTTTTCTATTTGGCATTTGGCCAACAAAGGACCTGTTTTGTAACATTTTTGTTCCAAAAAATTGATTTTGATTAGAATCAATTTTTTTGATTCTATCCCTTGGATGAGTTTTAGAGAATTAAAACTAATTTTTGGCAACTGCATAAAATTTTTGTTCTGGAATAGAAATGCGTTTGATAATTGCACAAAATTCCTGTTCTGAAAAATAATTTTTATTCTCAATTTTTCATTTAAATCAAATAATTACATAATCATATTTAATGACTTTCCTCAGACCCCATAGTTGCGATCCTCTTGCACCATGATATCTTTTTGACCAAAATGGAGATGCTTCAAATCTATTCATTGCAAGAATAATATGCTAAAATTGTTGTTTTCCCATGCTTCTCTTGAGGCTATGCATATGCCAAGGATGAAAGAGGTGACTGTAATTATCTTTTGTTGCTAAGAATGAATAAAATCCATCTCTACCACATAGGTGGCTCAATTTTACCTTTGGATACAATGTGAATGGTCATTGATGCAGCATGGTATTCCGATAACAAATAAGCAGGGTTTAGGAAAAGTTGGAAGGGAAAATCACCAAAAATAAAACCAATTGAAAGGACATATTTCCTATTTCTTGAGACTTTTTTTGGAAATTCTAGGAATTTTCGAAACGATTTGCCCATAATACAAAAAATCATCATTTGGGAGAAATCGGAAGGCAAATCATCAAAAATAGAATTGGCCAATTAAAATGACTAATCTCCTAATTTTTGAGATTTTTTTTTAGATTTTTTTTTTCAATTTTTAAGAATTTTTAAGAATTTTCCATTTTTTACATTTTTTAATCATGTTCTGATTTTTTTTTATTAATTTCCAAAATTTTTATTAAATAAAAACTATTGGGACCAAGTCAAGGTGACTCGGCTCACGCGAGACGGGCGCCCGATAAAAGTGAGAGAAGACTATCATTGTCTTTTTGATTCTCAAAAGTGTTCCTTTTTTTAGAATTAACTTTTTTTATATTCTTATTTTTTGTCCAGAAGTATTTTCGAAGACAGAATCAAAATTATTTATTTTACGAAATTTATTTTTAATTCTTTTTTTGTTTCAAGTTACAGAATCAAAAAAATAAAAACGTTTCCAAAGGGGCCCAAAATCCACGGACAAGTTCCGACATCGCGAACGACAATCCGTTTGATTTGCCGGTTTCGGCCCCCACAAAAGTTAGGGCCCCACACCCAAGCGGGGAGCTGGGGGGACCCGACTCTCGTGATACTAGAAAAACTCTTTCAGCTCTGGTTGACCAAGCATTTCTTTCGAGAGAGAGAGGGGCACATGTCAGAAGTTCGATCTTGCCTCTTTCCCAATTCCAAATGCGTCACGCGACCCACCTGCCCTCTCATCTCTCCCTCACCGGCAACCTCATACGCCGGTCTCTTCCATCTTTTTATCTAACCAAGAATCAGGGCCGGGATCCCAATTAGGTGGATGAAAGGAGTTCACAAAAATTTACTTAAAAAAAACATGACAACTACGATCAAAATTGAATTTGATGTTTCTGCGTGCGCGTGACCGAGTTGAGGGTTCTTTCCTTTGGAAGTAACTACTACTATTCGAGAACACACCAGTTGGTCCGGCTCTCCACGTCATCAAGAGATCGGACCATTCGATGCCACGTGTCGTTCTGGGTCCCTCTCTCTCTCTCTCTCTCTCTCTCTCGCTCGCCGTTGAACATTTGCATCCTCTCTCCTTCATTGAAGACCCTCTCTCTTCTACTGCAAAGACCGCCAAGACACACACCCACCCACGCTCGTTCTCGGCCTCTGCTTTGGGTACGTCACCTCCGAAAGCCCCCATCAACGGCTCCGATTCCTCCAGGAGCCCCGCGAAATCAACGGCCCCGATTTCTCCAAGAGCCCTCGCCGATCGCGGGGCAGTAGAGGAACTTGCTAATGATTTTAGAAGTTGAGAGCAAGTTATCAATTCTTCATAACTTCCTTTGACTTCACAAGCTTTCATTCTGGTCGATTCGCATCTCATTCTCATTTCAGGCAACAGAGGCCGGGCCCAGGTTAGAATGGAGTTCGGGCTCATTGCTCGGGCCCTCAACTAGCGATAAAGAGAAAGGAAGCAGACAAGGAAAAGCAAAGCAGGAAACACGTTCCCAGTACGTACGACACGAACAAATAACACTTAAAAAGGACATAAAAAAAACCCACAAAATAGTTAATAAAGCTTTTTAAAAGGACCAAAATGGTACCAAGAAAAAAAAAAAAAAGAACTTTAGCGAACAAATATGATGGAAAAAGAAAGAGAAAATGAGGAGAGAAAATCGGGTGGGTGAAGATGCGAAACGCAATGCTTTCGGCTCAGACCAAGTTTGCAGGTTACGATCAAAGCCACAGGGTAGAGAGACCACCACAAAACGCACACCGGCACCGCCCTCGGCTGCGACCAGACGGTTGCCGGTGAAAAGAAGGATGGAACCGTCCATCTTCGTTCACGGCCATCCGGGGTGGGTCGCCCCGCCGAAGGGCAGAAAATGCGGGTGGGTCGAGTGGGTCGGTGCTCCCTCGATGCCTCCGGCCAGATCAACCATGGGCACGCTCTTCCACAAACTTGGGGAAAAACCATCATCACGGCCTTACCAATCGGTCCCGTTCGGATCGGACAGTCCGAGTCCGACCGCGAGGGGGGGGGCGATTTTAGATCATCAGAGAAGATGAGGAACAACAACAACAACAACAAGCCTCAGAATCAGAAAAAGAAGAAGAAGAAGAAGAAGAAGAAGAAGCAGCGGCAGCAGCAGCGGCAGCGGCAGATTCACAATCAGCTTAGAGAATGAAGCATACGCATCAGAGAGAGAGAGAGAGAGAGAGAGAGAGAGACAGTCATGGTCAATGGCGTTTTAGGATCGCCGTGAAATCACAGGCTTCGTCTCAGATCGCGGACGAGAGAGAGCCTCATTCAAACTTCGAGCGTGCCCGACGAACCCTAAAACGAAGGCTTTCACCCTGGGTGGGGTTTGGCTGGTCTTCTGGTTTATGTAGGCCTCGCCTTTCGATGTCCTCATCGATTTTACATTTCTGCCCTTCGTCCTTCCCGAAAGGACCATTTAGATAGGAGGGCATTTAGGTCTCTCCATAGCCGGTAATTTTCCTTTCCTTAAACCATGACTCAGTGACAGACGGTAGTAGTGATTATCTGATGTTTAAACGGACCAGATTTTGTCCAACACTAATCATTATAATTATATCGGTCCAAAGCCGCGAAAAAAAATCCCAAAACAATATTGCCCATCGAATAAATGCTACGGACAAACAAGGGTAAATGTGTATTTATCATGAAAGTGTCAGAGTTATAATCATAAAAAAAAATTTACGACTTTTATCCTAACTAATTGAGGAAAATCATGCAATTTTTAATGTTCTGATTATTTTTTCTTGTGTTACTTTTCAAAAATAATTATCTAATATGACTATAAAAAAAAATATTGTGGAAAAAAGGGAGAAATTTCAAGGGGCGGAGCAATCTGCAGGCGAGATTAAACAGGAAAGAAACAGTGAAAGAGAGGCTCAGATTCGACGATGGTCAGGCAAATGATAAAAAGGAACCCCGCCATGGCTGCGGCCGGCTCTGGCCGCCCCGCCAAGATACGGCCGGTTCTCAGTGCCTGCCGCCTTCATTTCTCTCACCCCGCATTTCGTCACAGCCTCTTCATCACTTACGCTTTTTCTGTTCTCCTGCGAAACCCCAAATCTGCGGGGATCGGAGTCGTAGTTGGAGGTTGTTGGTGGTGGCGGCGGTGAAGTGCGTGTGAACATGGAGGAGTAGATCGGGTCGGATCGGGAAGCAGACATGGCGTGTTCGTTGGTTTAAAGTTCACCTTCCATTTGTTTCGCGGAGCGGCTGTTTCAGAAAGGGTGGGAGACATGCGCGACTGCACGCTCACCGTCGTGGGCCGGCGAAATCATCGGCCCCCGCCGTCGACCGGAGAGGCGGCAACCGCCGCGGGGACACCCAGGGGCCTCTCCGGGAGGCAAAGCCTCATCCTTAAGACTCATGGGAGTCGAATGCCAAACCCTAAGGTTGCTGCTCTCGCCTCCTCTTGGCTTTTGATCTCGTGGAGGTTCTTCCTTTCCCATTTTTACCCCTTTAGGAGGGTATTGTCAATGACCCGGGTCCAGCCGGTTCTAAATTCAGAACGGGTTCACGTCTCTTCTTCTTCTTCTTCTTCTTCTTCATCATGATTTTCTAGTTCCATGACAGAATTTCTCCAAATTAAACAGCACAGAGCCAGAGCATGGTTGAAAGAGGGTTTCTTTTTCAGACTGAAACGTAAGAAAACTCATCATTAAATTGGACAAAACCAAAACCCAGAGCAAAAGAAAAGGTAAAAGGGAACACAGGGCAAAAATGGGGAGAGAGAGAGAGAGAGAGAGAGGCTCAGATTCGCCTTTGATCAGGCAAATGGAGATGGAACCCCGCCATGGCTGCGGACCGGATCTGGTCCGCCCCGCCAAGATACGGTCGGTTCTCGTTGCCTGTTTCCGTAACCCGCATCTCGTCATCGCCTCTTTTTCTCAGCGTTGTTAACGCCGAACGTTTCCTCAACGAAGGGCAAGATCGGAGTCCCCATCGGTGAATCGTCGTGCGGGTATCAACACAAGGAGATTGAGGTCAGATCAGATATCATCGTCGCCGTCGTTGGAACAAAGGTTTAGGACTTTTCGTGGCATTTTCCCTTTCTTTTTTTTTTTCTTTCGGAATGGCGGCTGTTTCAGATTAGATGAGCGCGTCCCCGAAGGACGCGCTCATCGTCGCTGGATCGGCGAAATCACCAGCTCCGCCGTCGACCGGAGAGGCGGCAACAGCCGCCTGGACACCCGAGAGCCTCTCCGGGAGGCAGAGCCTCATTCTTAAACTAATGAGTGATGGCGTAGACTGAAACCCTAAGCTTGACTTTATATCAGCGTGCCTTGGTGGAGGTTCTTTTACTCTTTTACCCCTTCCTGATGGTGGGTGAGCTGGTCCTTTTTGTTTGTTGATAAGATATTAGCCCGTCCTACACTGGAGGGCAAAACCGGTCAGCAGAGAAATTGGGTACACTAATAAGTGACTTCGAAAAAATATCCACTTTATTAGGCTTGTGAAGAAGAAAAGGAAAAAGAAAAATTAGAGAGAAATAATTTGAGAAATCATATTATATCAAATAACCCATTCGATAACTGAATGTATTTTTTTTTTTATTTTAAGGTGTTGACACTCATACCCCCTCTGTACCCTTCCATTAACTTACCCAAAAAGAATAATAATAATAGCTATTCGATAATATCACATAGGCTTTATATGATGACACTCGTTGAGGATGGAGAAAAGAAAAAGAAAAGAGGAGAAGATGTTTTCATGTTCTTCCTAATTTGAAAAAGTAATAAATGATTCATAAACTTGATTTACATAAAATATCATTCTTAAATTTTTAATTTATTCAATATAATCGTTAAAATTATAAGAATTTTCATATACTTTAAAAACTTTTACCAATTATTTAAAAATCGTATTGAATAAATTAAAAATCTAAAAATGATATTATATATTAAGTTAAAATTCAAAAATTTATATTAAAAAGTTCAAGATAACATTGCATCAAAACTTATAAATCATTTGTACAATCATCCCTATTAATTTCGACTTTTGTCTTGAAACTGATAAGTAAAGAGGCGGCGATGAGCAAAGATTTGGGATTTGGGCATTAGTTTTATATCAAAAGACCTGTTCACTTTCAGGCTCATACGAAACAAAGTGTTACATCCGGCCTTCAAGCTTTGGCATGGCCAATGATCCTCGCTAAATCAATCAAAACAGAGAAATCGCACACCCGAACTGATTGCCCACGGCACAAATCTATAGTTTAGAGCGCGCATGACAACCATTTTGTTCCATAAATAAATTTCTGGAACAAAAATAGATTTTTCAATTTTTGTCAAAAACAAAAAAAAATTTATTTTTGATTTTGAGCCAAAATCTATTCCTAGAACAGATTTTTGTTCAAAAAATAGAAGAGCAGATTTGCATTGTCAAACGAGTTTCTATTCAAAACCTATTTCTAAAATAAGTTTGGAACGGAAACAAAGAAATAGAAACGTTGTCATGCGCGCCCTTAGTGTATTGGATTTGGGAGGCAAACTAACCTCATCCAATTGAATCCCAGGTATTTTGTGGTTCAATCGCAAGACCCAGCTTTAATCACATCTCCTTTTGCAAACAGCAAATGACACAAATGTACAAGACGTGTCAACTAGAACGTCACCGTTTTCGCATCAAACTAAGGTCTGGTCAGGCTTACGAGTTAACATCGATCGATCTTCCCTCGAGAGCCCCTCCGTCTCTCTCCACGCTTCTAAGCTAAACTGGAGCTTCTCCCCCCATCGATGGCTTCTTCACAATAGCCCAGTCAACACACAGGACAAACGATGAAGCAACAGCGCTAAGGACTAGACAAAAAAGAGCGATTTTTCAGAAAAAAAAAATCGGAAGCAGGCAAGAATCATGGGTCAGGCTCAGATCAAGTTTGGATTCGGGTCAAATGCCGCAAAAAGGGACGAGAGGAGGAGAGAGCACGGAGTCCCCGACCCCCCGTGGCTGCGAACGCCGGTTGCCCGGCGAAAACAGGGGACGACGAGACCGCCGTCCCCACGTCCGACCGTCCGGGTCGCCCCGCCATGGGAAATGCGAGTTGCTCGGTGATCGCTCAGTCCGCAAAATGGGCCGACCCGATCTTTGTCTTTAGACACACGCTCACTCCTCCAAACATGAGCAAAACGGGATCGATCATCACAGCCTTAGAGAATGCGTTGGGTTCGGGTCAGAGGTCGCAGCGTTCGATTCATCGCTTTGTGCCGGCGGGGGGGAGGGGGGGGGCGATTTCATGCGAACAAAAGAAAGAACGAAAAGAAAGACACAGATAAATATATATTCCATCACACACAAACACAGAACCCAGAGCTCATAGCTCAGAGCTCAGAGAGAGAGAGAGAGAGAGAAAGCAGAGTACAAGTCCCGCCAAGAGGATTCCAGCTCAGACTTGGAGAGCGAGAGATGGAGATCGAGAGAGAGAGATGGAGGGGTTGGTTCAGGTTGAGGTCGAGGGCATTGGGGGGAGGTGAAATCACAGGCTGCTGCTTCTTCTTCTTCTTCGAGCCTCATTCAAGCTCCTTGAGCGTGTGCCGAAACCCTAGTCCTAACCCCTTCTTCCTCTTGCTCTCGTCTTTTCGATCATGGCCTGCCATTTATCGGAGAGGTCTTTTCCCCTGTTTCCCCACTATGCCCTTCGTCTTCTCCCGCTTTCTCTAACCGATTCCGATCCTTGAGGGTCAATTGCGTCTTTTGGTCAAGTCTCGAGGGTTGACCGCCGGGTTAAGATTTCTCACCATCGATTTTGGGTTGAAGAACATAACTTGAAAGAGGTATTGTTTTTAGAGCACGATCCAAACCCGTTTGACGAGTATGGACCGGTATGGATCAAGTCCAGCATGATACATTAAATTTGCATTATAATAAAATAAGTCATGAACAAATTAAATAAATCTATTTAGATCAAATCATTTATGACCCAATCCAAATCTGATTCGATCCACCCGCTTAACGAGTCCACTGATTCCCATCCCGCGTCGATTATATCTGTTTGCTTGAACATTTTGAAAAGATGAGCACCCTGAGCTGACCGGATGTGCTGCCACCCCCATTTTCCTTTAGAAAGTGTATTTTAGTTTCATAAGTTGAAGATCGAAACCAGACTAATGCAGCAGATCGAACTGTAGTGATGAATGGTTCGAACTTTAAACGCCATGACAGGCGGCCATTGGATCACCCTGTTCCTAGCCAAGCACATGAACAGTGCATAGGCCGTTCATCCCCAATTTTCAGCATAGGAAAAGGCCAGAGTCTCTCAGTTCCAGCAAATATACGGCCGATTTCGCCACGGTTCTTTTCCAGGCTATGACTACGAAAGACACTTCGGTTACCAAACAACTTTTACAAAACTCGGCCTGTTTCACGCGACATCCGGAGCCAGAAAACAACTTGATATGCAAAGTACCCGTATCAAGGAGCGAAGAGAACCACTGACTTGCAATTCCTCAACTTGATACATCATTGAAGCTTGCCAAGAGACACTGGATCTGCTCTGAAGAATCTCGAATCAGTCGTTGGGATCTATAGCTCAGCTCCCAAATAAGAACTCTAAATTCCCTCTTCAACAGCTAATTTGAATTCACTTAAAAAAAGTAAAGAATAGTATGTACCAAAAGAAAACACACCTCTTGACATGGTGTCTTTCTGGCTTTCAACTGCAATAGTCCTCTGCTTTCTATGCCAAGCCAAGGCCAACTTGAATGCACGAGTAAGAGATGACATTTACCCAAGTAGGGAAGCATGTAACCTTATATCATAACTCAGTAGTCCCACATCAGCTGCAACTTAATTCTACAAAATTTATCCCCACAAATCAAGGGGGCGGTCATCATACTACCTATGGCTTATCTAACATGTTTTCATCACGTTGAACATCATTTCCACCCAGGACGCAAATGCTGAACATCGGAGTATATACAAACGTCCATTAGTTTGTAAAAGCCAGAAGCCCACCCATTGCAACAACATCAAACTGAAAGAAATTGCACTTTTGCCAGTAGACAATATAAAAGAGGACACCAGTAGTAGCAGAAAGTTGCAGCATGAGCCAATAATTTGTTGGACAAGATGTTGCACTAGTATGATATCCAAACTTCCAGGTCACAGTCGGTAAGATTTAATGATATCCAAGGCAGGCGAAATTTCTTTAAGCAGTGAAGGTTGTCTGCTCAGAAAATATAAGTTAGCAAATCCTATTGCACAATGATTCAACACCACTTCCAGACCCAATTAGACATAAATAATAGAAAAGGCAACGAGCGCTGCTGAGAAATGCATGATTCAGATATAAAGAATAAAACCTTAGGAGGGTATGGGTAACATGGTGGTAGGAGCCTGGACAGGAAGACAAACCGAGAAACTAAACAGTTAACACTATGAAGCCTCAAGTCACATAGCAGTGATCCAAATGGTAAAGAAGAAAAAAGAACGTCCCAAGCCACACACAAAACAAGCTTTTGTCTTCTTAGGTAAGACAGGAGAGGGATGACAGGAATTGAAGCAAGACCTCTTGGATCTTGGTAAGGGCGAACCAGCCCATGGTCAAATCCATGTCCTAACCTAGCATAAATACTGCTTAAAGTAACAGACGAAAGCAAATCAGGGGACATTGCAAGATATAGTCAAATGGCCATGCTTGTTTACTTGTCATGACCTAAAAGTAGTCAACACAAAAGGACGGCTGCGCATGAGGTGAGTGGGTGTTGTGTGCTCTGCGGGCATGTGTGTGTTCTGCCGTACGCACACACCATCAGAGTCTGCACAATTAAGTTCGTCCTTCAGATATGTCCTCCTAAATCTGATAAGCTCTAAAACAGGACAAAACTCGGTCATCTTGTCTGCAATGCTCCAATGTAAAGCAAAACGAGAAGCATGAATGTAGTTTCCTAGGTTAGCATGTCTATTCTCCCATCTCCACTACTTGCTAACATTCTCAAGGACCTCAAACTATGTACCACATCAACCTTGGAGAGTTTCAACTGAAAAAAAAAATAATTGGAGAGTGAACAGAAATCCAATCAACTGTACAGCACAAAAACCGAACAATGTAAATTGGGAACATGCAATCTGGCAGAAAGATTTTATATTTTAAATTTTTATTTCGAATATTTTTTTTCCCTCATCTCAGTAACCATTCTGTCCATTCTCAACACCAAGTCCATACAAAACCCCAGCATACTTCTCGGGGGAGCCACTAAAGAAATTCTCCTTCAGTTTCATGAAAGTACAGCAAGTGAGCAAACTATCAGAACCTGCTTGATGACATACACCAACCCGTTCCACTTCCAACAACTCAGCGACCTTATTCAAACCCCCATGAAGGCTATTGCAAAACTTCATCAAATGCTTGATATCGTAAAGCACGGGGAAGTACATCTTAATCAGATCAAAGAACCCGGACTGTGTACTGGGCAGACTCTGGCAGGTCAACACCTTAAGCAAGTACCCGAAGTCATACCCGCTGTGGAATGTGACCCAGTGAACACCATCATTCAACACTATCCCAGACGACATCAATAGCTCGCTGAAGCGGTTAGCATCGACGCCCACCTCATTGTTCTTCTTAAAGTTGATCCCACTTTGAGACAACAAGTCGATCGAGTCGTGCGCATAGACATCCTCATTTAAATTAAACTCACGGAAATTGAATTGCCACACATAGTATTTATCGGTTCCGCAGGTCGGGAGATTCCCCTTCTCATCCGCAAAGGTCAGGCCCAACTGGATTAGCTTCAAAAGATCAACATTGGCCTTAAGGGTCTGGTAATTATACTCGGAGCTGCTCTTAAAATTCCCAACAAGGCGAAGTACCATCCCGGGGAACTCGGTGTCCATTGCAATGTAGGGATAATCATCTACGATGTCACGAATCAAGGAAAACTCGTTTTCCAGATTGTACTCCCAAACGTCCCTAATCTCAACAGAATCGCCTTTCGGCAAAATGGACATTCTGGAAATTCCTGTCCTTCCAAATTCGCCCCCCAAATATACCGAAACACAATCCGAGCAACCACGAGAACCCGGAACCTGCGTCGCGACAAAACACAATCCCAAATCAAAATAAGCTACACCCCCACATCGTCAGATAGCAGCAGAATCACCCATACCCACGTCACTATGTCAGGCCAAGAACTTAGGAATGACCCGACAAAAGAGAAGCATAATTGGACAAGATCATTACCTTTGGATATCCGAGCTGAGGACCCCCCCTTCAAGGGCTTACGAGGAATCAAAAGGGTCACGAGCGACGAGCTTCGAAATGGGATCTGACGTTTCTCTCTCGGGAACTGACTCTATATCACTATTCAGGGGAAAATCTTCTGGGGATTTTCGTTCAAACGGGGGATAAAGATTGTGTTTTTCTTATTGAAATCTAAACGGAATTGTGAGAGGAGCGAGAATGGAGTGCAGAGGAAAGGCTAGAGGCACTTGCAGAGAGCAAGGGCAGCCTTCCCTGTGCTCACAGCTCACATCGTCGAGGACAGGATTTGATTTTATTGAGATTGGAAGAGAGTTAAGTCGGTGGCTGTAGAGTGATGCCTTCGCATGGAGCTACACCATCTCTCTCTCAATTTTCTTTATTTTTTTATTATTATTTTTGGTGTGGCGCATGATTTTTTATATTTAAATATCATCTCACTGTTTAAACATGCTCGTATTGTATTATTTGACAGTAGACTAAACTATCTTGATATAACATGGTTACACATTATTTTGCATCTAATTACAAAACTTATTATCCTATACCAATAACAACCAACATCTACTTACAAAACTTTACACAACTTATGATCGATACTCACTTTCTCTTGATAACCAATATCGATTGTGCTTATGATTGTCTTAATACTGTTTCGAGTGAACTTTCTTTCTTCTATGAAATCTTGATTTACGGCCTTAGACGAAGACTCTTTGTGCAAATTTTATCTCGCATGCATTTACATTAGAAGTGTTACGGATATGAATTAAGTCACCTTTCTTCATAATCCTAAAGGATAAGTATCGATTTTGTTCATTAATCGAAACGATACGTGTCCAATTAGTCAATTAAAAGAATTGACATAGGTCCAGGTTTCGGGTAGTATACCTTCGCAAAGTACATAAAATGAAGAGAGGGGATTTTGCAGCAACACAAAAAAAAAAAAATTGTTCATGAAAACATAATCAAACGGTCTCCAAATAAATAACACTAGTTGCAGGCATTATTTTGCTCAAGCTGTGCAATTTGCACTCGACCTGTTTAAGACTTTAGTGGTCATACATGACCATTCAATTCAATCAACGGCAGTTATGGTTCCAAGAAAAGCAACTGCCGTATCGGTGAGGATGAAATCTCGTAGGATGCTGGAATACTTAAAACCCAAGAGTCGTATGCGACGAGCACTTATGCAACAACAACCTTAAAGCAACCAAGCACACAAACATGTTACGAGCTGACATTTTCCCTGGCCGCTGAACAGACCGTGCGGCGCCTGGATAGTTGCTCACGCCAGACCAACTTTGTTTCTTTTGTTGTTTCATAGGACACTTAGATGAATATTTTTTCCGTATCAGATTATATTAAGTCCAATTTAGCTCGAGCATCGTTTATATTGAGTAAGGACATAACACTTTAAGCATCATAATTAGTTTCAACCCGCCATAGCCTCATTAAGAAAGCAGCATCAACTTCCACAAATCCAATTGTTTCTTACTCTTTGCATTGCGCAATTACTATGTTGACACTAATAAGCTCCACTTTAAGATTATACAAGTGTGTAAGAATCCAAGAACCCAAGTTGTTCGATCCCCCGCATTGTGCGAGGGACACGGAACAATCGGACCGTGTCATTCTCCCTCACTCAATTCCGTAATACTCTCATTGTGGCCTATTCTGTTGCTTGTGCCTTTTCCTACTATCAACGCCGCGTATTTGGGTCTCTTTGTTTTAAAGGCCATTCGGGTTTTCTTGGCTACCCGTGCATTTCAAGTGTGGCACTTTGGCCAACAACACTCCCCTAGCGACACCTTTCCTTTTCCCTAATAAGCACTTCTTTGTATTAACTATCTAATGGAGATTTTTCCTTATTTAAAACATGATAAAAGATCCATCTTGAGATTCACCGAATTAATCCATAAATGTTATCCCATTTTAGTGATGAATGAATTTCTTACTGTGCTCTCATTGGCATCCCAAAAGCAAGTCGAGAGCCGCACTTTGTTCCAGTCATTTGTCGCTTTAGTAATTCAATCTCTGCATTGATAAGATCGAATAGACCATAGATTTTTTTCGACTCACACACAACTACTAGAAGGATTTTGCTCTGATACTATTTGTCAAGGGCCCACATTTTCCCTAGCCGCGAAATAGCCTATATAGCACCTAACGAGTCGTTCACACCAAACTAATCTTGTTTCTTTTGTTGTTCTATAGAACACTTAGGTAAATGTCTTTCGAGCATCGAAATATACCACATACAGCTTAGATCGGGTATCCTTTATATTGAAGGAGGGCAAATTACTTTAAACACCACAAATTATTTCAACTTACCATAATCTCATCAGGAGAGCGATATCAACTCCAACAGGCCCACTTGCTTCCTACCCTCTGCATTGCTCTCATTTACTATATTGACATCAACAAGCATCACATCAAGGTTATACAAGTATGGAAAGACCCAAAAATCCAAGTTATTCAATCCCTGCATCGTGTGAGGGACTTGGAACAAGCAAGCCGCATCACATGACTACTACTACAAGTCCCCTGAACACAGGCTATTGCCTAGATACTAGGCAATACGGAGGAGGAGAAATGGGGAAGATGGTTTCATCATGCATAGGTCCAAGCTTAGAGCATTGGCGAACCCGTTCCGGTCACGGGTTTCTCTTTCTTTCTAAGCAAAGCTTCTCGAAGCAGCCAGCGTAACTTCTCAGAGTGTCACATTTTAGCATGTGCAGTAACTCTCATAGAGCAAGTGAAAAACTTCTAATAGTATCAGTTCAGTCCGTTTTGCTACATCCTTTTGCCACATCCTTTTGCCTATGATAGCAAAGAAGAGGCCTTGAAAGCAACGCGCTAAGAAAGTTCTGTAAAATAGCAAGTTATACCATTGCAAAACAGCAGAGAGGAAGCTATCCATTCTGAAGCCACTTAACTTGTGTACGGCTAAGGGATTCTACCATTCCTAGGAGTTGTGGGAAACAGGAAAGAAAATGGTAGCAGGGATAGGGCTAATGCCAAAACAATATGCACTTTCATGGTTGACATGAGTTGTGGGGGACAGAAAAGAAAATGGTAGCAGGGATAGGGCTAATACCAAAGTTGGCATGAGTTGTGAGGGAGAGAAAAGAAAATGGTAGCAGGGATAGGGCTAATACCAAAACAATATGCACTATCATGGTTGGCTTTTGGATGGATGAACGAGTTTCAGCATAAGAAAGAAAACCACATGGTCGAGCTCAAGCTTAATTAAACTCAAGTTAAACTGTCGAGTCTTGACTTTTTGACTAAAAGTTCGATTACCAAAAATGATTTCAACGGTTTGAACCAAAAGTCGTCTATAATTGATAGTCATGCATATAGTTCATCTTAATAATGTTCGGATTCAGCGCACAATCAAGTCAAAGTAAAACGTAAAGCAAGAAAGAAAAATTGAGACGTGAGATTTTATCTTCATTCACCCTTAAATTAGAGCTACATCTAGTAGAGGATTCTACTACAATTTGCATCTCCCATCTTTCATTACATCTCTCAATTACAAGAGAAAAAAGTATATATAATAATAGCTATTCATGAGCCCAAACCCATACTGCTAAAAGAAAAATATGAGTTTAAGTCGTAAAAAACCCTTTGATGCCTAGGGGGGCACTGCCCCCTTGAGACCCTCATTGAGGTGGCTCCCTTAGACCTCCGCCCATTCAACGTGAAGTGAGATTCACGTACTTTCCTATCGTAAGGCAGTATGAACCATACCTCAACAAATAATACCAAAGACATATCATATGATTCATATACAAGGTCAACTACACAATTCGACCCACGAACCCATCAAGTTGAGCAATATGAAGCTCAAACTTGACTCACTTAGATACTCCAACTCGAACATTCAAACTTGACAAGAATGAATCACGTGTACAATTTTAGAGAAGCTTAAGAAACATCTTACATACATGAACTGAATTAACAGAACCCCATGTTTTTTCCATTGCAGAGGACGTAGACTATTACAAAAAATGAATAAAGGAAAGTATAAACAGTCATAAAAAAACTGCTGCAGATTTGTCCACAAGCTTGCATGACACTATACTATCATATACTGACAAAAAAGTTCAACGGCAATGTGCAACTCATGTGCATTGAGCAGATTGCCCCAACTACAAACTAACCCAACTTCAGCAGTTAGGCCAGAGAATACCTGATGCTGGTCAAGGCATATATAGGGAAGAAGAGCCATGAAGTTACAAACCACGCCCTAAGACATACTTAAGGAGTACAACTTTGGAGAAGGTTATCATCGCAATGACACTAGATACACAGGTAATGCACGAACCTGGGGAAGTTAAATGCCAGAAAGGTACAGCAGTAGATAAATGATTCCCACAAGCTCAAGCTCTGAAATTATGACATTTCTCCAAAAGACTTCATGGACTAAAGAACCAAAGCAAAAGCAGAGCATATAATTTGCAGGGTATGCTGTAAGCAATGAGAGAGAATCTGCGTAATACTTGTAAAGTTAAAAAAAAAGACATATATGGCTCAATATAAACAAAATACATGCATTTCATGGTAGAGTACAATGTACATCAAAGAGAGAATCTGATTGGAACCATCAAAGAACTCCACAGTGAGAGAGTTTCAACAACCAACTAAACCATCCATGGCGAACCATGATTTATGAATAAGTAAACCAGAACGGCCAAACAAAGCTCAAAAAGGGTGCTCGAATTTCAGATCCGTCAGAACTAATTCCTACCAAGCGGGAGGGATCTGCAAGAATACGTCTCTTTGAAGTTACTTTTCTTTGAAGACGTAAAAATCGATGCATAAACTTCCTTTGTAGCATTACGGGGGACCATATCTGCCGCCTTAAACCTCTTCGCTGCATCAGAAGTAGCACCCTTCACTCCAACTCCGCCATTTTTCACTTTCCCATTTTCATCAATTTTAACAGAAGCTTTCTCCACAACGTTTGCATCAATGCTGCGTTTAGCACCACTTATCTGAGTAATTTCTTCTCCACCAGCAGCCGCCTCTCCATTCTTCACCTTCTTCGCCTTCTTATCTCTCAATTTTGCCCTCTCCTCCTCCAATCTCTCCCTCAGGACTGCCACCTCCTCCTCGCTCCCATTGATCACAATCTTATCCAATTCATTGAACTCCTCATGACACACCAAACAAGACGACGACTTCACCTCCTTCAACGCCTTGGCGCTCAACACATGGCCGCAAGTCCTCAATGCGAAAAACTTGTACTTCCCATTAAACTCGAGACCCGTGATCGGGCACTGATACCGCGCGCCTCCACCCCCACTGACATCATCCTCTAGCCCCGGAATCTCTGTAAGATTAATCTTGACCATATCCTTGAGACCCTTTATGTATCCGAACTGCCGGGGCAATTTCTTCCCCAGAAGAGCCTCAACCAGAGATTGTTTATTGAAGATATTCCCCAATTTGTCCACAACACAGGGTTCCCTCAAGGGCTCACTGGACAAGGCGCAATTCATCCATCTCGAGAGCCTCTGCTCGTTAGGGTCTACTTTATCGGGCTTCTTCTCCGCGTACATATTCAAGTAGCAGTCGCGCGACTCCGCCCCCGTCGCGCCGCCATCACCTCCGCCGCCGCGGAGCCTGCATCGCAAAACCAGGGTCGAAAGAGGCGAAACTCCGGAACCCACGATCGGGGTCGAATCCTCGAGAGTCTTCCCATTCAAGGTAAAGTAGAGATCAGGCGAATCCGCAGTGGGGAAGAGGGAGCGCTTGAGGTGGCGGAGAGTGTAGGAGGGCGTCGCGGTTAGGGTTATGGCTCGAGTAGGGATGTCAAGATCGTGAGATTGGAGGAAGATTTGGAGGGGCTCCTGAGATCTGAGCTGCATCTTCGGATCCTTCAACTACGGATCGAACGAGAGCTCTCGGATTACAGAAGACGAAGAAGATCGAGCTTCGTTGTGGTGACTTCCTCCTAATCGCGAACCGCTTTCGCCGAAATGAAGACAGACCGATTGAGAAGAAGGGATTTCGGTTTGCCTTCGATTGATTGATTAAAAAGAAATTAAATAAACGAAAATAGAGCGATTGCAATTAGATGGGCCGGGCCCTAGGAATTAGAATAATGGGCTTTGAGCAGAAGGCCCGAAGATTGAAGCTTAACTTGGAGAGAATTCGATATCCGCGATCGGCGAAAGAGAGGCTTATCGAGGCGTTAAGCGCCCGATTTCGAATCCGATAAATTCCGTGCTCAAATCGGAGCTTCACCCATTTATATGAATCTCGAAAGGATGCCCGCCACCTTGCGACTCGCTTTTGAATCCGATTGATTTGATATTCAAATTGCAGGTTCACTCACTTATATTAAGTCTCGAAAGCGCACTGCCTATTTTATGAGTAGAGTCTTATTTGATACATGTGGACTATGCGATTTAGTCAAGCTGCAAGAATGGAATGCCCCAAACAAAAAGAAACAAGAGAGAGAGAGAGAGAGAGAGAGAGAGAGAGAGAGAGAGAGAGAGAGAGAGTAAGTGTGGATCATTTTGGCGATATGTAATTAAATGTCTAATGTCGTCTTAAGTGATGGCATGGCATATTTTCTCAGAAGGCCATGGAATGCACTCTCCATCCAACTCCTTTTGAATCATGAGCAAGCTCAGATAAGGGATTGGAGTCTCGATAGCTAACAAGACTTGTTGAGGCACAGCGTGAAGCATCACTGCCCCTTATATATATAAATTTTTCTTTTCACGGGTTAATCATACGAT
Source organism: Psidium guajava (assembly GCA_016432845.1). NCBI lineage: Eukaryota > Viridiplantae > Streptophyta > Magnoliopsida > Myrtales > Myrtaceae > Psidium > Psidium guajava. Next base: position 29,720,287 of record CM028229.1, on the reverse strand, counting down.
GTTAAAGGCACTTTTTCAATTTGATAACTATTAAATTGTGGACTATCCTCGAGCACCATCAACATGAGAGATCTTCCCGTGAATGATCTTCAAAAGTGCAAGTCCCCCAAATAACGTCGTCGATCATCACCGTTGATTGATGGGGTCATAATTTGTATCGATTAAACAAATTGTTGAAATTTCTAAAGTGATACATTCTCGAAGAGCCGTATATGCTGCTTGTTAATCAACGAAAATTACAATTTGAGGTAACTTCGTCATGACGTGAAGTGATGGTGGCTTGTTGTACTTAAAGCGATGCAGTCCGTGAGTGGTTTCCACGGGCTTTTCAAGTGACCTGTTTTGTCGAAAATGGCTAAAGAAGTCTCTTTTAGGCTGTTTTTAAGAGTGATTTCGAGCTTTGCGGCAATTCGGATAAGAAATCAATTGGTAGTAAGACAAACTAGAACTACGATAAAACTGAAGATAACAACCGATAAAGAAAACAGATAAAAAAAAATTGATAAACTGTAAGGATATTTGATAAGTTATTCTCCTTGTGGACCTCGTTTATAGAATTTCTTCTGTCATTTAGAGTTGGTTAAACAAAAAAAAAAAAAACCGTCAATAGTGGTTACTACTTTCCAACCGTAACTATCCCCGAAGTTTTCGCGACAAGATCACCATCTCCAAAATGGTTGACCCTTGACTCTGCGTGTTCCTATATAACTCCTCCTCGACGTTAGACATCAGACGTTTCGTCACATGCGGATTCTCGACACTTGCCGAACATCTCTCCTCTATCACGGATGCCACTCTTATCATTCAATCTGTGTTGGGTTCGTCGATCAGCCCATTGATGACATCTTGATGGGCTTTATTACAAGCCCATATTGCGGCCCAAACAGGCCATTTCCGGGTGTCAACACGACCTCTGGTGCTCTTGCAAGGGGAAGGGAAAGAGATGCGGGGATGCAGTCTATACAAATGGAAGACAGAGATATTCGACGTTACAGAAGAAAATTTTTCTGTCGTGCATTGTTATTAAATCTACAGCCTTGTCTTGATTATAGGGATTTACTTGGGTTACCTAAACGATGTTGCTTTTTACTGAGACTAGGGTTTCTATCTTTTGACTTGTTGGTAACCTCCTAGTATTCAGCAAAGTCCCAAAATTACCTGAAAACAGAAAGCTACCTTAATAGTCGATGAAGATGCCATTCTCAAACTTGCCTTATCTACGCTGGTTTCATACAGAAGCTACACCTGTCACGCTATAAATCTGCAGCCTTTAATGTCTGGATTGGTAGATGGCTCTCTCTCTCTCTCTCTCTCTCTCTCTCTCTCTCTCCAGATTGATCGATTGATCGATCTCGAACGGACAAGACGAGGACGGCACGAAGAAGGAAAAAAACTTGTGGGTATAGTTGAATAGAGAGAAATGAATTGTGTGCTCCACGAGTAAGCACGGATGGGTAGGGTTCTCGGCTTTTGGCTAATCGAGAAGGTGGGTCCATTCTTTCGTCCATTAATGCCACGAAAACTTTCAAATTAATACACATATATGCGATGAATTTGCTTTAAATTAATTATTTTGATCACCAAAAACTTCAAAGTGATACATTTATGATAAATTTTACTCCTCATGTTAGTTTTCATTAAACTTTACTATCAAATTTGATAACATGTGACAATTAATGGATGTATCGATTTGGAGTTTTTACCCTTCGCTTATCGTAGGTGCATCAGTCCCAGTTTTTTTCGTGATATTAACTTAATTTAATGAAAATTAAAAAAAAAAGGTAAATTTATCGTAAATGTACTAATTCGATATTGCTGTAAATATATTAATTTAGATTTTTTTTGTGACGTGATTAAAATATTAATTTAAGATAAATTTATGGCTGCCTTATCGGTTTGGGCCACGAGGGAACATCAACACAGCATCAGTCGTTGTCACGATCGAGGCTCCAAATCGAAAATTGCAGCCGGACCCATTTTGTAAAAAAAAAAAAAAAGGGGCGATGTGTGGACACAAAGCTCCTTCGAGTTTATTCAGGTGAAGTAGCTGCGGAGCTTTTTCTTCGTTTGAAATTTCCAACAACCCCGGCGGATCTGTTGGGCCTTTCCGAGCGCAGAGCTACTCTTCCCTTTTCTCGTTTTTGACCGTCTGCCTGGTCCCCAAGGCACGATTTAGGAAACCCGACCCGTCCTTTCTGCCTGTTCGAGCTGTAGACCCAACTGTGAATTTCTCTTGGGCGGCCTGTAATGATGTAGCAGAGCTTTTGGAAATCGCTATAGGGTGTGAGGAAATGTGACCTTTCAAAGGAGAGAAAAGAAGATAGATCTTGGTGACGTGTGGTACCCTCCACACCCCCCCCCCCCCCCCTTCGAAAGAGAGGGAGAGAGAATATCGAGGGTACGTGAAAGTGGCATGCATGGCAAAAATTAGACAGGATTGTTGTTTCTATTGAATTGTAGAGACTCCGATAGCCTCCACCTTGAGAAAGCATTTAATTCATGCAGATACAAAACAGTGAAAACAAAGGAGACAACCCTCTATGAGCTCGTAAGGATGCGTTTGACAACGATTGTGATCGACAAAATCAATTCCGTTTGGAATTGGCTTTTTCTGATTCTATTCTCCAGACGAGTATCAGTGAATCACAATGCGTTTTGATAACCGTAAAAAAGTTATGTTCCCTAAAAAAAAAATTTGCATTTGGTAATCGCATGAAATTTTTATTCCCGAGAACAATTTTCCTTATCATTTTTTTTTTCATTTAAGTCAAATAATTACGTCTTGTCATTTTAAAAAGTCAACCTATATAGCATCATGAATAAAATGAATACAGATCATTCATAATCCATAATTAGTTTATTCATTTTGTGGAGCATGAAGACGTATGGAAGATCCTTAAGAAAGAACATAAGCTCAATATGCAATTTGCACTTAAATTTTTGTCACGAATTTGTGCTTAAATTAGCTTATGAAAGAAGTTTGAATAACTCATAGACTGCTCTATGATGGTGCTGATCACGTAGAGCATCATCATGTAGAGACAGGCTGAACATGAGCTCAGTAGTATTGCTCCACAAAGTTTGCACTTAAATTGTTTGCTATGATAAACATAAATGTTACAAAGTATTTAAAAAATAAAATTACAAAAGTCAAAAACACAAAGTCGTGAAATTGAACAAAGGGTAGACGTGTCAAACGTGTGGATCTATCAAATATGGCTCGACTCATATTGACCAATTTAATCTGTTTTGACCCAACAATACAAAATCTAACGATTTATACACAACCTATAGTACTTAGACACTTCTATATATAACCAAATGTTGGAATATTTATTTCTTTTAATTTGTTAAGAAAAATAATATTGCCAAAATACTTTCATGCAATAAACATTTAGTAAAAGGAAAATAATTTTTTTAAAAACATATTTTTTATTTTTTTCTATTTTTTTTTCTTTTTCTTTGGTGACCAGTAGTGGTGGCGGATGGTGGTGGTTAGCGGTGTTGGAGGTGGCTAGTTGATTAGTGGACAAGTGATGGGAGCCGGTTAGCCGAGCATTCTTCCTTGAGGCTTAGTTCCTTTTTTGGGTTGAGGGAATAAAGTGACAGGCTTAACTATATCTTCTTCCTCTATTGGTCTTGTTTCTCAAAAATGATTTTGGAACAAAAAATTAACTTTTTTTTATTCTTATTTCTGCTACAAATCTATTCCCTAGAACCAAGTTAGAGAATTTGAGAATCAGAATTATTTACAATACCAAATAGATTTATCATCTGTTTATGTTTTGGAGAACAAAATCAAAGAATCGAAATCATTACCAAACATGCCCTACATTGCTCGAATGAGAAGTTCGTTTTGAATTTTTCCCTCCCGTGCTCACCTTGCCAATATAGGGTTTAACTAGATTCACATAAGGGGTAGATTCATATAATACAAACCTCTTCCATCCGTGATGTATCACGGCTGATAAAGTACATTCCACAATCCATTTCATAGATTGATGCTTACCCATCAATGACTTTGGCACTAGATGAGCCTAAAATGGGTACCATCACATCTAGTGAAATCAAAACTAGACGCATGTTGGCATTCGAGCCTCCCTTCTCCTTTTAAGGCCTATCCTAAAGGGCATACAATATTCCATGGTTGTGAATCGCTCCATGGATAGAACAAAAAAATTAGAATTAAGTACGGTCAACTGGAACATGTAGCGTCCATACATAGGATCCTCTAATCAAGACGATTTATTGACCTGAGATGAAGAGAAGAACGTTATATATTTTATTTAATTTATTCATTTAAACTTATGCCAAATATTTGATATTGAAGCGGATAGTAACAATCCTTTCATCTGACATATGTAGTTTTGGTTTTCCAATGGATTCACTCTTTCATTCACATTTTCTTTTTAAAGTAGTGAGTAGTAACTCTGGTTTTTTTTCTGTTAAAAAAAATGCTTGTTTGGACAGTTGATATCTAAGACTTCAGTTATATTAAGTTCATCGATGGTTGACAAGTATGATGGTCCTGCATGTATTTTGTGTGCAATTCACTAGTTGGTTTAAGAAACCTCTTAAAATAAATTGGGTTACAAGCATGGTTCTAGCTATATTAAGTTCATCCTTCATATAACTAGTTATTCCTTGCTTTGGAACCAAATTGGTTATTGGCCAGTCAAAACTGTGACAAGTGTATTGAGAACTATTCCTGTAACAAGATATTTGTAGTAGAGTTATTACACGGAAGTGCTAACGTGAGACATTCCACATTGACTCGTTTTTGTTATTTACACACACTTTTGTATTACCTCATCTTATCGTCGGGCTTATACTTAATTCATTCCACTAATGGTATGTAAGCAAGGAATTTAAGATCTCTGGAGAGAATATAGCTCATACATATTTGTAATCAACCGTTTCTTACTTGAGGAGGTACAACAATACTTCCTTTCTACGAATACCCGTCAAGTTTACATTGAATTATCGAAGTTTGCGATTTGAACTATTAATTAGGCCGTGCAGATAGATAATGCGGTTTCTTTGCCACATTGAAATTCACAACCGAAGGATTGCAGAGTTGGGGATTACTGCCATTACCATTAGGTATGGGACATTCCCCATTCCCTCTTCATGCAGCATGGACAATACAAAACAGAATAATTATCTCAGAAATAGTCCGACGATGCCCATAAATTTTCAGAAGAAATTATTGGCCAAATTTGCTTCACACTCCCTTCGTCCCTTTCCTTGTGGCATGGGCTTGCCAAGATATTCCCCATTAGCAAGTGAGAGAAACTAAAAAATAAACAGAAAAGAAAGAAAAGGAAAGGAAAGTATGTCCGCGAAGGATTTATATCTATGTATAAATGGGAAAATCGTCCAAAAAATTCTAAATCTATTGCACTTTTTTCAGTTTAGTCCTAAATATTTTAATTTTGCCTATTGAGTTATAAACCTTTTCATATTTTCTCAATTAAGCCCATTAAGTCAATTTTAATCGAAATTCGTTGATGTAGATGTCAACCGTTCTATGTGGAATGGTCAATAGGTAGTCCCTTGCCCTTGCTTGGGCTTGTGACTCCCGATCTAGTGAAGGGCTACCCTAACTCAATCTAGTGAGGGCGGCCCTTGTCAGCCTAGGCCTAGGAGTCCCTTGCGCAAGTCCAGCGAGGGTGGTCCTCGCATGAGGCGCCATCCCTTAATGAGGCTTGGAGAAGGGAAAAAGGAAAAAAGAAAAAAAAGAAGGAAAAAATAAGAAAAAGAAGGTAAAAGGAAAGATTTGAAAGCTTGTTGCAATATTATTAAAAATTATGCACGTCAGTGTTGACATTCCCACATAAGATAGCTGACATCCATGTTAGTGAATTTCAGTCATAATTGGTCAGATGGACTCAATTGACAAAACGTGAAAAGGTTTACGACTCAATTGGCAAAATAAAAATATTTAGGACTGAATTGACAAAAAAATATGTTTAAAACTTTTTAGATGATTTTTCCTGTATAAACGGAATTTTAATTTGTACACAAGCTATGTAAAGCTAGCTTTGTGCATGTACAAGAAACATGTTGAGCGTACGTCACGCGTGTATTTTAAAAAGTTATTTTGAGAAGCAAAATCTCCTCGTCACAATCGAAATCTACATCAGATGAAAATGCAAATTTTAATCCAATGCCATCGTCATGGCTTAGCACATAAAAACAAAATGGCTTTAGAATAACCAAGATGAACGGGACTATTCTTCATTTGTCGCGAGAACGTATCTTGAGCTAAAATCATTTAATTATGTCATGATTTCACCAACAGTATTCCAACATTTGTAAGCTCAGATCGTCCCCCAAAATCACATTTAAAATGCACTTATCTTTTATTTTTAATTTGGGTCACACGAGTGAGTCAGTATGGCACGTGCGATAGGATCTTCTTTTTCGGCCTTTAACAAAGTCGTATCCCACGGCAGCCGGATGTTGACTCTCAATCCTATCCGTCATTAGGTTCATTACGTCAATGACATAACATGCATGTTAATGTTCGATTAATTGGGTTTTGTAAACACTTTCTTATTCTTTTGCTAGTAGCTAGGAAAACAAACCATTTGTAGAGAGAGAGAGAGATGACGGTAATAATTCTTAAATTTTAAACTGCTCGTGAACTTTTAAATTGTTCGTTGCGATCACTAAATTATTCCTTTACGTTCAATGTAGCCCCTAAACATTCGATTGCATTCAATTTATGATGCAAATGATTTTTGAGTTTTAGGTCAGTGTTCAATGTAGTCCTTAAACTTTAAATTTATTTGATGTGGTTTCCGAGCTTTAACTCACTATGTAACGTCGTCCTTGAAATTTAATAACGAAATTATGCATTAAACTAAAGTTGAAGGACCACATTTCGCATTCGGCGAAAGTTTAGATGACATCTGTGGCTGTTATCCCAACTTTCCACCGTAGAATAGTAGGATGGAAAAGTGACAAAAAACGGCTGACTTCCTGCTAAAGTTGGCTAAGATTTCCAACGTGGGAGGCCGCAGGAAGAACGAGGCTGTAAGAAAATTGAGGGGGGGATCGCCATGGAATATCCCAAAGGGAAAGGGCAAAAAGAAGAAGAAGGAAAATAGGCCGAAGCGTCAAAAACAAAAGTTGAAAAAAAGAAAGGAAAAAGAGAATGCAATGAACGAAAGGCAACTAACGCTCGCTTTGGCACGCCCTGAACCACCACACCAACTGAAAACCAAACGTGGCTCACCTTTCCCCTATTTATATCCTCCCGAATCATCAGTTCATTCCCCATCACTCACTTCCTCCCTCCTCTTCAAACCTTCACTTAGCCACACAATCCTCTCTCTCTCTCTAGGAACCGAGAAAGGGGTAGTGTGAGAAGGTGTGGTCTGTGGAGCGAGCTTGAGTGAACAAGCTTCCGGAGTTGCAGGAATGGCAGGGGCTGGGGTGTTTGCAGAGATCTTGGACGGAGAAGCGTACAAGTACTACTCCGATGGGGAGTGGAAGAAGTCCGCCTCCCGCAAGACCGTCAACATTGTCAACCCCACAACCCGCATGACCCACTACAAAGTCCAAGGTATAACTTTGCTTCTCCTTCAGTTCGTAACAACGGCAGAGCTTCAGTTTCAGTCCTGGGATGTCATGATATGAAGCTCACTGTTTCATTGGATTTTTCTGATGATGATGCATCTGGAAAAGACTACTAGTGTGAATGGGGGGATTGTGGGATCTCTAGTTTCCTCGACTTTTTAGTCGTTCGCAGAGCAAAAAATTTTACTTCAGAAAGTGATCTTGCCTGTGCAAACCCGTTTCTAACCCGGGTAGAATTGGCGGGTCCGGAAGCTAAACCGAACCTGGTCAGTGGCCAAGTTTCTTTCCCGTGAATCTCTCCGTTCTTCCTGGGGTTGGCCTTGAACCAAACCGGCCAGGCTGGTTCACTGGTTGGAAACCGACTGTTGCTCGCGCCCGGCTAAATCCGAGGCATAGAGCTTGCATTTCTTGGAAGTGCTCCTTCAAAATTGATTCTGAAAAGGGTTTACTTCACTTGGGAAATTGTGGGAGCTTGACTTGATTATGTGGCCGTTCTAACGCGAATGGTTTTTTTTCTTTTTTTGGTGATGGTGTGATGAGACAGCTTGTACGCAAGAGGAAGTGAACAAGGTGATGGAAATAGCCAAGAGCGCTCAGAAAGCCTGGGCAAAGACTCCACTCTGGAAGCGGGCCGAGCTCCTTCACAAGGCCGCCGCGATCCTCAAGGAGCACAAGTCTCCCATCGCCGAGTGCCTTGTGAAGGAAATTGCTAAACCGGCCAAAGATTCGGTCACTGAGGTATCCAGGGAAAGAGAAATCCTCGTATATAAATCGTGCTCGTGTTCCGATGATATCGACTGAAATTATGCTGCTTTTTTGGGATGTGGTTAAGGTTGTGAGGTCTGGTGATCTGATCTCGTATTGCGCCGAGGAAGGAGTGAGAATCCTGGGACAGGGGACGTTCCTGGTGTCCGATAGTTTTCCTGGAAACGAGAGGACCAAGTACTGCCTCACTTCTAAGGTGAAATTTCTCTTGGTTGCATGCCATTTACTTGATCAAATGCCCTTGACTACTGAGTGGGAACTGATGTAAGTTTGGTAGGGATGAAGAGTAATTAACGCCCACCGACATATTTTCACGGAAAGAAGAAGAAGAAAGGGTCCACTCTATATTTAACTAGCTTGCAACCAGCGCCGATTCTTGCAACAATTTCCTTAGGATCACCGATAAAAGTTTCAAATTTTGCGAAGCTATATTATTAGAAAGGGTCCACCCTATATATAACTAGCTTGCAATCAGCGCCGATTCTTGCAACAATTTCCTTAGGATCACTAATAGAAATTTTAAAGTTTGTAAGCTTATTCAGTAATGGGCTGACGATGTGAATGAAATGAATGTTTACCGTCATCTTTCGCCTCAAAATATATGATGTAAATGTGGAGACAATGGAAAAATATGGAACAATGACAAGGAGAAACCGTTAACATGAATTGTTCCATTAGCCCGACATGAAGGGGAAACTCAGCAGCGCTATCTGCACTCACTTTGTGACTGGTACGCGAATGTGCATGCGTGAGAGAAAGAGAGAGATGATCCGATCGATGTTTGGATTCTAGTGGTCGAAATCGTTTGTCACGTGTTTCAAAAGTTTCTTCTTTGAAATGCAGGTCCCGCTCGGTGTAGTGTTAGCCATTCCACCGTTTAATTACCCAGTTAACCTGGCTGTCTCAAAGATTGCCCCTGCTCTGATTGCTGGAAACTCCCTTGTTCTGAAGCCACCCACCCAGGTATTTTCTTAACTCTAAGTAACTTTCACTAATTATTAAGTGAAGCGTAATTGTAGTGGCTACCTAGTTTCTACGCTATTGGCCACGCCTATTGTAGCTGACTTGTGCTTGTGTGTGAATTTTTGTCTCAGTGTCTTGTGTAATGCATGCAAGCAAATTAAAAAGTTTTTGCATACTACAAGCCTTGTGTTTACTCTGCAGAGTCTCGCATTGAGATGGTGAATTGGATTTCTTTTTCTTTATTTTTTCTCTGTTAGATTCTGATCCATTTGGCTATTCTGAAAATTGTACGTGAATTCTTTGTAGGGTGCTGTATCTTGCCTTCACATGGTGCATTGCTTTCATTTAGCTGGTTTTCCGAAAGGCCTAATCAATTGCGTCACCGGAAAAGGATCTGAAATTGGTGATTTTCTCACTATGCATCCAGGGGTGAACTGCATAAGGTAATCTTTGTAGCCATCTTATGATCTCTTTTTCCTCTCACATGGTTTATCCTTACGCGTATGAATTAAGCTTTTCTGTTCAGTTTCACTGGAGGAGACACGGGAATTGCCATTTCAAAGAAGGCCGGCATGATTCCTCTCCAGATGGAGTTGGGCGGGAAGGATGCTTGCATTGTGCTCGAAGATGCTGACATCGACTTGGCAGCTGCAAACATTGTGAAAGGAGGCTTTTCATACAGGTGACCTGAGTCATCTGCAAGCATTCATAAACTTTCGCCATAGTCAAATTCTTGCCCTTTAGGCCACTGAAATTTGTGGTTGCATGCTGCCTGATGCGGACACTAACCCGTATTTATACTCTCCTTATTTACTACAGCGGTCAAAGATGCACAGCAGTGAAGGTTGTCCTGGTGATGGACTCTGTTGCCGACTCCTTGGTTCAAAAGGTGAATGCCAAAGTGGCAAAATTAACCGTGGGGCCGCCCGAGGAGGACTGTGATATAACACCGGTGGTCTCCGAATCGTCCTCCAACTTCATTGAGGGGCTGGTGATGGATGCCAAGGAGAAGGGCGCAACCTTCTGCCAGCCATACAAGAGAGAAGGCAACCTCATATGGCCATTGCTGTTGGATAACGTCAGGCCTGACATGAGGATCGCGTGGGAGGAGCCGTTCGGGCCAATCTTGCCAGTGATCAGGATCAATTCTGTTGAAGAAGGGATTAACCATTGTAATGCCAGCAATTTCGGCCTGCAGGTATGATTTCATCTCCCTATCTGCGCAATCCCTTGCGCTCTTGTCAAATTATAAGCAGCCACAGTATAGCAAATCAGATTAAATGAAGAAAAGCACACAGCATTGTCCGTGTGTCGAGGTCCCCCCCATGGCCTACTAGAGACGTCATCTTGTCTTCTTAAATATAAGAATCGATGAAAAAATATCTTTTCCTTCTAGTAATGCCATGCCTTAAAAATTGCAGGGTTGTGTCTTTACACGCGACATCAACAAGGCGATGTTGATCAGCGATGCGATGGAGACAGGCTCGGTCCAAATTAACTCCGCCCCAGCTCGAGGGCCAGACCATTTCCCTTTCCAGGTGAACTTCAACTCATAAGAACACTATAAGATTTTCTGTCACATAGGAAATTCCCATTTCAATCTCTTGTTTTATTTTCCTGCAAGCACTGACGATATAACACTGCTGATATGCTTGGTGGCGCAGGGTTTGAAGGACAGTGGAATAGGTTCACAAGGAGTCACAAACAGCATCAACATGATGACTAAGGTCAAGAGCACCGTCATCAATCTGCCTGCCCCTTCCTACACCATGGGCTAAAAAAACGTAGTAATAACGTAACAGATAACGACTAGTTCTAGAGAGTATGCTCCAATCCGATTTTCGTTCTTGAAGTTCTTTTGCATCACCTTCTCCCAGATGTCGGGACCAAATAAGGTACATATAGCGTACATGTGTATTTCGATTGAGTGCCCTGGTTAGTATGTTACTGGACCGTGTCCAATTCAAAATATGAAATAAGACTTCTTTCACTGCAAATGTTTCAAGCTGTTGCACGTACCTATTTACAGAATCATGAGTTTTGCGTGTTCTATTCTTGAAGAGGTTAGACGTACGTATTGGTCAGCTAAATGTCAATCACGATCTGGCATCGTCCCTCATGTTTGTGGAACAATGGGCCTGATGTGAGCATTTCAAAGATAGACAGGAAGAAGATTGGACAAATGGGTCGTGGTTATGAGCAGAACTTGGGGAGTTCAGCCTACTGGAATGTTTACCCCAGTAAAGAAGGGGGTGAGGGTAATCCAGTAGAGGAGGAAGCCATGGAAATGGGAATCGTTCCCTTCGAGTCCACTCGCCGGTCGTCTGCTTCTTCTGGGCAAAGGATCCCTTGGTGCCCAAGAAACAGGTCGAGGCTTTACAGAAACTGATAAAAGCTCGATCCAGAAAGGGCAATGGATCCTTTGGGACCCAAGAGAAACTTCTGATGAAAAACTTGTGAGCCAGAAGAAAAGGCCGCGATTTGAGCCTTATGGTATGGGAACCCAGAAGAGTACCCTGGATGACTCGACGTTCAATTCATTGGAGTTAGAACTCGAGGATGGGATGAGGTGGCTGGCCCAAAACAGCCTCCGTGGGATCAGTGGGTTTAACTGTAAGGCCATTAATGGGGCACACCTAGGAATACCATAACCAGAATCAGAAACACAATACAATACATTATCAGACGGTTGTCGCACGTGGTTTGGAAACGATTGAACTTGACGTGGAACGGCAATGATTCGGAACTCAAGTACTTTTTCTCTATTGCCTCTCCAAAACACTAGCCAAAGGGAAAACCACCCAAGAAAGGAAATGGTACGGTCTTATTTGTGTGTCAGGGGGTTAAAGGAGAGACTTGTGCTTATTTATAGAGTTTTCGGTCACCGGCCCTCTTTGGCTGGCCAATACTGGTTAGTCCAATATTAAACTGATTAAAAATCATATCTTACCTTATTAGATTAATTCAACTAAATGATAAATATTAATTTGAATTAATATAAGCCCAAATTAGGAAAATTTCTATATTCTCTCACTATGGCTATATTAATTGAAACTGTACCGTATGCTCATACCTTTATGCTAATCTAGGGGTATTCTTACTGTGGGTGCCTTGGGCATGGCGATGTCGCAGGGACAGCAAAGGACGAGGATGGGAAGAGCTGGATGGCGTCAGAGGAGTAGATTCTGTCTTAGAGGAAGTTGCGAAGGGGCATGAGGTTGGAGGTAATGGTGGGGAGCTTCATGGGTTCAATTTTTAAATGGGTCATACATGGTTTTAAAAAAACCCACTCTGGTTGGACTTTAATAATTCACATCCATTTTTACTTAACCCTTCATATATATATATATATATGATTAAAAAGAAAAAGAGCCAATGACCCATTTTCATACGTCTACCTAACACCATCACAAAATATTGCACCACATCCCAATATGTTGGTTTGGGTGCACGCATGAGGGAGTTAGGGGAAAGAAATCCTTGGGGATGTTATGGATGGACCCACAATAAATTGTAGTTAACCTATAAGTTTCCGAGTGAAGATAACTCTGAATAAATATGTTAGTGGACTTGAAGATGGGCTACTTTGTGGCACTTGGCTCAATAAAGATATCACACTTTTGTTGAGCTTATGTCCTAATATCTTACTTACACAGTGGCATAATAAACAACTTTCAAAGCACATTATTTCTGATGTATACACAGTGTAGGAAAGTTACATCTCAAATAGAATCCTAGCTAGTTCCATGTAATTAGCGTGTATAGTTCTATTTTATTTTTCATATATTAGCAAGACAAAATCATGCATAGAAGTAAATATAGGAGCAATGACACTACAAGTACATGTAGTTTCACTCATTTTTCATCGAAATATTAAATTTCTCTTTTGCAATTAAGCACCCAAAACTCTTCAAAATCGACTCAATTTGATAGCCTTGTTGTCGTACTTCTCATCTAACCGACACTAAGATCTCACAAGAATAGCTTAAGGGTTAGTTTTAGACTTGTCCACTGTGTTAGCTAAGCATCATGACATGATGGTCCAGGACTTTCAAATGCTCAGTTGGATGAATGAATCGCACTTTACTTTACGACTGCTTCAATTTCTCATATCCCCAATGATTGCCACAATTAGGGTTTTCTAATGGTAGCACAATGGCCTTCACAATTAAGTTTCCTAAACCCTAATCATGACAATAGTTGGGGGCGTAGCCACCACATTTTTGTTAGGACTAGGTTTTTGAAACCTTATCTTTGTCAATGCATAAGTGATACCGGTGAAATCATGCTACCCTGTCTCGTAGGTTGTCGGGAAGGGAGAGAGAGAGAGAGAGAGAGAGAGAGAGAGAGAGAGAGAGAGAGAGAGAGAGAGAGAGAGAGAGAGAGAGAGAGAGAGAGAAAGTAAGATCATATGCCTCGTACATAATTTTGTAATCTTGAAGTTGGACCGGAGCCCCAATACTCTATCCCCATGTCTTGACTTGCTTTGCCCTGCATCCACCCTCCCAATATACGCTTTAACAGAGCCGAATAAAATGCACATGCTACAAGGTATGCTAGTTCACCTATACATGCCCTGTGCCCACACACATTGGTGGGACATTTGTGGTTTGTGACTATGTAATAGTCAAAGCCGCTTGTCGTCGTGTCATCGACCACTTGATTGAGTACGTCGGCCTTGGCACCATCGAAAGGGTCCAACCGAAAGTACTTAGGTCCATTTTAAACTTGGTATACCAAGGTCATGTCCGGATAGCTTCTCACACTCAATGCTTTAGAACCAAACACAATTCATGTTGATCTTTGTGAGGTATGCTGTATATGCATAAGGTGCTCTGTTTTCTGTATGCATGGTTATTCTTTTTTAGACTCTGTTTATTTCTAAAAAAATAGATGATTTGAAAAATACTTTTCCTAAAAATGATAACTTATAACTATAAATAAGCAAAAAATATTTTTATCGTCTATGAATATTTTTTGATATAAATTGCTATTGATAATAAAATATTCTATTGATTATTATCTCAAATTATCATATATATAGTTTTTAAATTATTTATCTTTGGTGAAATGAATGAAACCCTAATGTAAATGCATTTTTATAATCTAGTTGGCTGTCAAGTTTCGTGAGGGGGTTAAGTTTTCCCTGGGTCTCGTTGTCACACAATTACTTATGTCCAATTAATCAACCCTTGATTTATTCATTACCACTAGTAAGTGGTGCTGACTAGTCACTAGGCTGATACACCACAACACTTCCTCTTGTTTCGATGGAAACATTGCCCTAATCAGACTTTTCGTATCTTCCGAGGGGAATTTAATTTCTATTTTTCAATCTCTTTTGGAGGGATCTTTTGCATACAACATTTGTCATATCTCCCCAGTCGTTGTCCTTGTTCATAAAGAAAGGAAAATTTTATATTTCGGCTTCCTTGTACTAACTTAAGATGTATATAATCTAAGATACATAGGCCATCCATCAAGACACAAATTGTCACTCTTTGTCTTGATGATTATCTTAGTAACAAGGCACTATAAGACAAGTTCAAATAGACAGGTAGATTCTCGTTGTTTCTTATGTAGATAAGATGGACGGATGAGTTACATCTCAATTTGAGGAAGATTTAAGGCGTTGATTTCGAACCCATCCTAACATGCGAGGAAAACAAGATGTTGGTTTGGGACCGTAGTTGTTCGATTCGAATGATCTCACGACATATGTTAGTGATTGAGAAATCATAAAGAGAGGACTTAGATAAGTTTTTCAAACCCAGACTTTACGAAAAGGACTGTGATGTTGGTTCACAACTCAAATATCTCATACAATACCATCTCCATGGCAAGTTCTTAACCCTTCCAATTTCAAATTTTCCTGATCTTTGATCAGAGGAAATTTCCTCTAACCGATGGGTCATGGATATAGATATCAGTCATATTTACTTTTCATCAATTAAGTTTACATGTGGGTGTTTTTCGTACTTGTAACCCCATTAATAAAAGACATAATTGGAGGAGAGATGGAGAAACTATGGCAATTTTTCTTTCAGAAATTGTTGATTTCAGCAAGAAATTAGAATAATTAACAAAGAAAAATAATATGTAATTCACACCGCCTATTTAAAAACTTACTTGTTCTTTTATGATATCATTTTCTACACCAATTTGATAGATCTGTCGGAATATTGCTCAAAGTAGGAGAAATTATCTAAAAAATACTAAACATATTCTTTGGTGGCCAATTTATTCCTAAGTTTTTCATTTTTTGTTAATTTAGTCCTAAATCTGTTGAAAGATGGCCAATCCAATAATAAAATTTTTAATTTTACCAAATTAGTCTTAAACATTTTAGTGATTTACCAATATAATCTTTCCGGCCAATGAAATCAATGTAGCGAAAAGGACTACATTGGTAAATCATTAAAATATTTAAAAGTAAATTAAAAAATCATCAAAATTTGTAAGACTGAATTGGCCTTCTTACAAGAGGTATAGGACTAAATTGGTTTTGCATATATCATCTACAAACATGGCTTCATCCTTTATACATTTTGCGCTTAAATACGAAAAAGTTGTAAAACTTCTTGTAATTAACCAATTCACCCCTATGGTTACTATGTTCGGTCTATTTCAAATGGCATCTAAATCTCGGGACTGGAATCCCCGTGAGCTAAATTGAAACCTTATGACTAAAATTGGTTTTGCATATATCAACTATGAACATTGTTATGGTTACCAAAAAAAAAAAACGTTGTTTCATCTTTTATACATTTTGCACAAAACACAAAAACTTCTTGTAATTAACCAATTCACCCCTACATGGTTACTATGTTTGGTCCATTTCAAATGGCATCTGAACCTTGGGATAGGAATCCCCGTGAGCTAAATTGAAACCTAATGTCACTCAAAATTGATGAAAGTAAAAATAGTTGGTAAACTTAACAGGCTGGTAAGCAAGGCAAAACAAAATTGGCGACTCAATAGATGAATTAGTAAATAGAAAAATCAAATACACTTTGATAAGCAATGAGAGTTGATAAACCAAAATCATTGAGTAATTTGATGTGATACAAGCTTACCGCACAAACGGCGATTGGTAAATTCATCTAAAAGTCAATCAATTTAAAGCATTTGTAAGGAAATCATAAAAATTGATAAATGAAAAAACCAAATGAACGTGGTGAGTAACTCGAATAAGAACTAGTAAGAAAATATAAAACTAGTTGACAATTTGATTAGCAAAAAGTTGATTGGTCACTCAAATACTGATTGGTAAACTCATATAAGAGTTAATAAGAAAGACCGATAAAAAATGGTGATTGGCAACCTCTAGTAATGAAAGTTGGTATTTTAAAAAATATTATAGATAAGGTAACATTCAGTTATCGGGAAATCAAGTGAACGATTGTATATCTTTATTAGCAGTTTATTAAAACTTAATAGCTCTTTCAAAAATCTACCGACACGAGAAGAAATCCATGTTCTTAAATGGAGCGGTTGGATCTCTTAGGTTTAATAGAACTGCATGTTAAACAAAGAAAGATTTCCAAATCAATCAAGTTTTGTCGTTTCACCTAAAAACCCGTGCTATTTGGTAAGATTCACATAATACATATGCTTATAGCCTTTTCTTACATACAATATTGAATGTGAAATTTGCACAAAATAAATGGAAAGACGAATTAAGGGTTTCTTTTCTGATATGTAAGAACATAATGCATATACAAAGTCTCCCCGAATATAGTGTTCCGTTGGCATAATAATACAAATTGTCTCTGAATTTTGGCTTAATGCACAATATGTCAACATTGAATAATTTCATACGGTTGATGGACTAAATGGGTATGTATTAAAAGTTCAGAGACTACATTAAATAAAATTTAAAGTTCAGGGATCAGATTGTACATTGGACTTAAATTTAGGGATCATATTGCATGTTGTGACAAAATTGATGTATCGTTTGTCATTTACCTTATTCTGTCCAAGTGGGATACATTGCGAATGGCTTGTAGAGGATCATGTAAGCGGATCAGAACAAAAACTAAACAACCGAGACGACTTTATCACGCACGCGAGCATGGCGAAGCGATCTATGAGAATAAACCCTATAAAACCAACCTGGCTCAACATGTCTTCAAGCAATGAATTGAAGACAAACAAAGACACAGAAGATTGCATATGATGACAGCACAGAGAACCAAACTCTTGGTTCTAGGTCTCCTGTGCTTTTGCTACGCCGTCGCCGGCGCTCCCGACACAACCTTGAAGAACAAAATCTGCAACGCCAACAAGTACAGGCCGTGGGATCCATTCGCGAGCGCTCGAGGCCGTGTTCTGAACGACGTGAGCGCTCGCACGGCGAGCAACGGGTACAGTTACTACAGCAAAGCCGAAAGCTATGAGGACTCGTGCTACGGCCACGGAGCGTGCAACGGGGCGTTGGTGTACGCGGACTGTGCATCGTGCATGAGTTCTGCTGAGGATCGAATCAAGAAAGAGTGTGGCGAAAGCATCGGAGCTCAAATCCAACTTCAGGACTGTAGAATCAGATACGAAAATTACTTGTTTTCAGAGTAGGGGAAGTATTCCCTGCTGCGAAGTTTTGGACCTTTGTCCAAAAGCATCTGTGAATGGGCATATCTGAACATGGATAGATTCTTCTTCATTCATGATGTTTTGATCATAATGTATGAAATTCTGTCTTAAGTACTAGATTTTAAGTCCACTGGATTTATTAACTGGTCAATCCCTCTTCAATCGTTCAAATATGGAATTTTTTTGTCTCTAATACGCTCATACATGTACCTCAACTGATAATACATAGCATAAAGAGAAGGCAATCCATCAATATTCTTCCAAGCGTCTTGCAAGTTTCTGACTGAAGTGCTAGGGGCAATGTTGAAACTCACTGAGGACGATTCCAAGAAGTGCATTTGCTCAGAAAACTAATAAATGTCATCAACAGGCCTTTTTAGCGGTAAACTAGAATATAATGTAACGAGCACAAAAGATTACTCCCGCCAGTGGTTTTTGCTTCCAAGTAGAGTCTCTATGCAACAAATTCAAGACAATACCGCGCCATTTCTGATCCGAGCGGAAACGTGTCGCTTTGATACCCCAAAGCACGACGTCGCTTCGAGTTCAGCGTAGAACTGCGAAAACGGCACTAGGCCGCCAATCCTTCTGATCCCGGGAGGAAAGCTCTGAAAGAGCTGAAGCGGCTCGTCTAGGAAGACCCCAAAATGGGACGAGGCCTCTGTCTTCGCCGGACAAGTCTCCATGTGGGGAATCCCACTGCTCAAGGACGGCACGAAGTTGTCCTTTTTCCTTTTGAATAAGTACCATTTCTATTTAAAATTCTTATTCCCTTTTTTTTTTTATAAGGAAAAGGTATATGGAAAGGGGACGATCCAAATCCACTAATAAATAGGGCATGCCTAACACTCGAAAGAGTTGACTTTGTCACGTAATGAGTGTGTTAGAATGCACGTGTGAATTATGTTAGAGAAATCTCACGTCCAAAAATTAATGTGTTGTAGAGTAATTAATACACTATAATTAGTCTACAACTCATTGATTTAAATTTTTGAGTGAAGTTGGGTTCAACACTTGATCTATTAACGGGCTCGAGTTTATGTTCCCTCTTAGTAATCTCCCTAGGCGAAAAATTGAAGTGGTGTAAAGCAATAATGCACTTGTACTTAATTGTTAGGCTTATTTTGTGCGCCCCCTAATAGAATCGAGCTATTCTTCTCTTAAATTACTCACTCTCTCTATTCAATAATGTGCAAAACCCTCTAGGTTTTATACACATCTCAAATGCACTTGGCGCAGGACCAAGCAATACCGTTCCCAAAGTAGCCGCTCGGCAATGGCTGGTGGAACATGGGCCTGCCGTCAACCGCCGTGAGAAGCTTTGCTGTCTCATGAGGATAGATTCCGAGAGCTTTGGTCCGCGCAATTCACGCGGGGGCCGATATGATTTCGAAGCTCGTACGAACTATGGAAGAGCCATCGTGGGTTGTGATTGTGGACACTTTATTGAGGTGAATGAGAATGCACGGTTCGAAGTAGAATGAACTGTAAACACGGGGCTTGGTTTGGAGGTGGACTAGCCTTTCAGCTCGCCGAAATATCGGAGCATACTCATGATGGAGGAGATCGACGCGCAGGGGCTGCCTCGGGCACAATACCGATCGATCGAGAAAGGGAAGTCTGCGAGGGCTTTTCCATCGACGAGGACATGATTCTTCACGATGCCAACGGTGATCCCTCCCCACTTGAACGTCGTTACCTGGATCATATTTACACTGTTGTGAGCGGATTTCACATCAGTGGGTCGAATTCGAACGAAAGAAAAGTTATTCAGTGAACCAGTACGTGTATTAAACTAAATAAGACTGTCAAATCTTCCAGTTTACCCTTTTCAGTGAAGAAAAGAAGAAATTACCGGAGTCAGCAAAGGTTCTTCCAATATGGTTTGGACTCCGTCGCTATGCTTCACGAGTTTTCGGACTGTCCTGGGGTTGTTGACGCTAACATCGCCCAGAATCCCTGATGTCGCCGCCCAACATCACTTTGACGAAGAAGACGCCTTCTCCAGTGCATCTCACTACCATCTTCCTGTCGCTGCCAGTTACAAGTCTGCCCGCGAATGGATAGAACTCGGCCAATACCTTGGCCCGCGACTGTCTGATCGTCTCGATTGCGGTGGAATGGCTCCCCCTCCCTTTGCCTCTACAGGCGAATAAGATCTCAATCATGTGAGGGTAGGTCTGGTCGAGGTTAGAGAGAAGGTAGAGCCCGCAGAACGTTTCCCTCGCCGGAGAAACAACAACCGCGCTCGTGATATTCACGACGAGCTTTCGCGTAGCTCCGTTGCCCGTTGGCTTCTCATTTCCTGCTTCTTTGCACAAAATCAGGCATAACAGAAGTCAAAGTTTTGATTATTTGTGGGCTTTGGGGATACAAGCTTAATGCATATGTATAGTTTATCGAATCCATGTTCCTTTTAGTTTGGACTAGTGGGAGATTTACAGGCAGCGTATTGTTGTACAATTTGCTTGTTCAACGAAGTCAATCCTCATCCCGGATTACTGGTTGCGGGACAAATTACATGGTTTTATAAATTATAGGTGGAGTTAATAATACCAAGAACTCCAGACTAAGGGTAAGCAAAAAAATCATGATCCAACCAAACCGAATTGGACTGTACCAAACCGGCTAATTTTGGATCGTAATCGACGGGTACGGTTCGGTTTTCGGTTTCAATTTTCCAAAACCGGCGGGTATCGGTTCGGTTCTCGGTTTCGGGTGGGAATCATCCAACCGGCCCAACCGAACCGATTTTTATATAATATAAATGGGCCAATTATTTTAATGAAAAAATCTCTTAAATGCTTAACTCATCCGTCCCAAATAAAGAGCCTAGACCCGCAAAATGAAAAAAGACCCTACCTTAATCCAACTCTCTTCGCACTCAATCGCTCTTGTTGTACAATTCAATTGCACATTTCTTTTTTTTTTTCTAGTGCAGTGGGCAAATTATCACTTAGCCGGTGCCCTTGGATTGCTGAGAATTTTGATTTACAAGGTAAAAAAAGGAAATAAAAGTTCTAAGTCTACCGTTATATAGCTTTATTGAGTCTTATTTGTGGGATTAGTATTCAACTTAATTTTTTCATGGAACGAGCGGGTGACGTTGGGACCGTAACCATGATCCAACCAAGAACCGGACCCGACCGGTAGTTCGATTCTCAGGTGGATTCATGAAACAAACGGTTGGTTCACGGTTCGTATTTTGCAGAACCGGTCCCTAATGGATGGTTCTCGGTTCTAGGATAGAACCATCCATCTTGTGAACCGATCACCCCTACTCCAGACTGATACACATGTGATAAATTTTCTGCAAATTAATTTTTTTAGCACAAAAAATTCAAAATTGGTACACATGTGACAAATCTATCCAAAACTAATTTTTTGACGATCAAAAACCCAAAATTGGTACATGTGTAATAAATTTACCTCAAACTATTACAAAAAATTCCAACCTGATATATCTATAACAAATTGATCCTCTGTTAATTTTAGTTAAATTTTATAATCAAATTACTAAGTTAATTGATATGTGGCAGTTAACTGATATACCAGTTTGGGGTTTTTACCCTTCATTTGTCATATGTGTAATGGTTTGAATTTTTTTTTTGGTTTTAACCCAATCTTATGAAAATAAATGGAGGGTGAATTTATCACATATGTACTAGTTTGAAATTTTCTTGTGATAAATTTATTATAGGTGTACCAGTTTGAAATTCTTTATGGTCAAAAAATTAGTTTTTTTGCAAAAGTTTATTATAGATGTACAAGTTTGAGATTTTTGGTAGTCAAAAAATTAGTTTTAGATAAATTTATCATATATGTATCAGCATAAGGTATTTCATGGCATCAATTTTGTATATATCGTGTATGGATATATTCATATTGAGTAGGATATGAGTCACGAATATCCAGTCAGATGCAATATTCACAATCTACATGCTATGTACCATCTTTGCTTTGATGCTCAAATGATTCGCATGTCCTTTTCGAGAATTTTGGAACCTAACCTGTGGGTAATGATGAAACATTGATATATATTAATAAGTTAAACAAAGTCGCAAAAACCGTAATATTATCATACACTTAACATTCTAAACTTTGAAGCCTTAATTTTTAAACTATGAAAAAATAATCACGTGCAATTTTCAATTTTCCATCCTCAAATTCTCAATCAATTGTTGAGAAATTATTATGGAGGAGCAAAATATTTACCAAAAAAAGGGGATAAATATCTTGCATGATCCTGGAAAATTAATAATTTAAAAGATATTTTCTTAAAGATGATTATTTTTATTGCTTTGAAAAAACAGCCAATAAACAACAACTTATAACAAAGTATTTTTAATCTATTCATTTTTATAAACGATTAAAAAAATCATTTTTAGGAAGCTTTTTAAACTGTGAAATGTTCAAGAAATAAATGCTGATGTTTGATTTTCATTGCCGGCACTAAACTTTCACTTTTTTTTTTTTCATAATTGATGGCATTTTATTGGATCTGACCAACTTTCCGGTCAAAAGCTGACTCGACAAAAGAGGCAGCCAATTTTCTGGATGTCATTGGCATTGCCTTTTTCGGCAATCTTTCCGTAACATTGAAAGATAGGACGTAATTAAAGAAAAATATTGGGTAGGTCGGGACTAACACATATCCGTGCGTTCCGTCCAATCAGAGGAGGACATGTGTCCTCTCTAGTCCCTCTCTCTTCTTTCTTCTATTTCTATCTCTCTCCTCCAATATAGGACATGGAGGCCGGGGCACACGAACACGTGTTGCCCCCAAACCACCCAATATTTTCTCCATAATTAAACACTCCAAGAAGGGGTTGCCATTAATATTAAAAGACTTGATTACCCAAATGCGGAGCCATCGAGGCAAGGAGACTGGGGTTGACAAGGTATCCACTTGGCCGACATGGAGAAGCACGACGCGGTATTCATAGCATCATTCAGAAGCAGGATCGTGCCGGCAAATTTCGACTTGGAAAAGGAGAGAATGGATGTGAATGAGGTGTTTGAGATCAAGGCGTTGGTTGCCATTCTCAAGAAATGGAGATGAAGCAGAATTAAGAAGTTTTGAGAGAGAGAGAGACACACACACATGAGTGAATGAATGAAATGGAAGTGAGAAGTTTGCTATAATTATAAGAGAGATATAGCATGTGAAACAATTGGAAGTGAGATGTTTGTTCTAGTTGTGGCAAGAGCATGTGAAACAAGTGGAAGTGAGAAGTTTGTACTAGTTGGCAAACTTGAATTTAGGTTGTGGCGGCTCATTACTTATAAAATGCATTGGTATTATGCCACATGTCCTTTTTTTTTTTTCCTTTTGTCGAAATTATGCCACATGTCTTTGGTCAATCCACCTTGGCACGAGAAAAAGACGCATTTTAACTTTTCGATCAATCACTTGAATATTATAATTTTTAAAACACGAGTTCGCTTTGGTGCCATAACTTTCATCGGATCATCTGACTGTCAAAAAATTTGACTTTTAAGCAATTTTCAATATTTATTGTACTCAAGTGATTATTACAAAAGTAAATTTGTTACAACTGTATTAATTTGAAATTTTTTTATGACCAAAAAATTAATTTGGGGTTCTTTCCTCCGCTCCGCTCCCGATCTCCCTCACCATCGCCATCTCCACTGCAGAACTCTTCGATGCCGGAGAAAGTGTAGATCAAGCGTACTAAGCTTCCCCAAGTAGCTTCACTCGACTTCGCCGTGGGACTATCGAACCAGAAAGTACACGAATGCTTGAGCGGATGAGGCTGGCTCGCCGTCACTCCCTCACTCAGCGCGCGCTTCGGCAGGTTCCTCCCTTTGCGCGCCATCTCTCGCTCGGCTCGTTCCGAGCGGTCGCCATGCAAGAATCGCCAAGGACTGGAGCTCGCGATCAGAGGGCGATCCTCGTGCGCCAGCGGAGAGCTCGCGGCCTCTCTTGTCAACATTTTCTCTGCCGCTTCTTGCTTTCCTCTGCAAAGACCCTTTTTCCCTCAGTTTCTCGTGCTCTTTCCAAGCGGTTGAAGTGGCAGTCATGACTTGCGTAGGCTCATTGTGCCAATGAGATACACACCATGCCTCTGCAAAAGCTCCATCGACAACCCTTCTTCACTGGGCAAGGAACGCCCTCGCCTCGCCTTGGCTGGCAAGGCCAGGCAAGGGCTACCCTCACTGGATCTGGCCAGGGTCGCCCGACACCAGCCCCGGCGAGGTAGCCCTTGGAGGCCGGCGATTGGCCAGGGGAGGGGAGAGGATGTCCGGAAGAGATGATGGGAGGATGGGGCAGTCAACGGTTCGTGTCCCGCGTCGGTTCCTTCATCGTTCATGGCTGGTAGATGGAGACCACCTCCTTGGCGTTGACGGGGCCGCCCTAGGCCAGCGCGGCGGACTGGACTGTCAGGGCCAGCACGCTCGAGGAGGTGGCCCTGTCCTGGGGCCATGGTGGCCAGCGGCGGCGCCAGAGGGGAGGGTGACGCGGGACTGGCAAGTGGCGTGGGAGATGGGGAGGGGAGGGACGAGGAAAAATAAAGAAGACGGAGGGAAAAAAAAAAGAGTGTAGGCAATAAAAAAATATAAAAAAATAAAATGACGAAAATACCTTTCCGTCGAGTTTTTTTTTAAATAATTTATATACTGCAAACCCTTATTTCAAATAAAGTTAACTTCAAATCTTTATTTGAGAAACTGAAGGTATTTCATGCTATTATTTGAAAATTTTCCTTAAACTTGTAATATAAATTCTGATAAATAAAAATTTATAATATATAGTTCAACCTACACATGGACACTTCTAGCTAATTATTTGTGGTTGGGAAAGTAGACATTAATATTGGGAGTAGATTTAATTGGAGAACTCGATAAGCCTAAAAATGGGTTGCATAGATCATGACTAAAGAGGTAGTAAGTATACTAAAAGTCCTAAAATTGGCCCCATCCAAGTAGAATTGAACCATAAGACTTTCAAAAAATGCAATCAACTCATGGAATTTATCAAATTTGTGTAATTAAGTTCCTTTGTTAACTCTATCAGATCAACTAATTAAAAAATGCTAATGTGATTGTCTAGTCCCACCCTAAAATTAGAAATTGGACTTGGAGGACCGATTCCTAGTTTTATGGATTGGGAACCGGACCGATCGGTCCATTCTTCTCAGCCCTAGAATGCACAACACGAAAAATAGACAACCCATAAGTACTCTTCCGAATGCTAAAGATATGCACATGGTACCTAAAGAGTAGGATTTACCAAACACTCGAAGGAGTTGGCACGTAACAAATCCATTATTTCATCAAGAAAAATAGCTTATATACCGGCCGCGTAAAGAAAAATTTACACGTCCGACCAAAAAAAAAAAAGAAGAAAAAAAATTACACAAAAGGCCTCATCTGCCCTTAAATTACCCACTATCTCCAATCAGATGGTTTATAAAATTACCAGTGCAAAAACAGTTTTTTGACATTACTAGTGTATGCTACTTAAAACTGTGGCTGCTTTTTCATAAGTTAACATTTGTACGTCGTGTTATTGACGGAAGTATATCATGTAATCCAACAGGCACAAGCAGATACACGACACTTCAAACATCCATGGCGTCACGAGGCTAAAACTTGCTTTTCAGCGTGAGCTCATACTGAATCAGCTTTGAGAAAACATCCATGGCGTCACGAGGAAGCCCCAGAGACACGACCAAGTTGTCGCTCTCCCTGCTCTGGGAAGCAACCAAGATGACGTTGTTGGGGACGGTTGCCGGCGCCACTTGGAACGGCTTCCCGAACCCGAAATCCATCTTGTAGAAAGGGAGCCGACTCCACTTGCTTATGCAGCAAGTGTTGCCGTCGCATGCGACCCCGACCTTGTTCAGCTCGACGTGGTCGATGGCCGACCTTATGTAGTTCTCGGTGACGGACTGGAGCGCCTCGTGCACGGTCCGGACAGCGAATGAGAAGGGCTTGCAGGTCAATTCGCCCACACTGCACTCGGCGCAGGACCAAGCAATGCCGTTCCCGAAGTAGCCGCTCGGCAAGGGGGGGTCGAACTTGGGCCGACCGTCGACTGCAGTGAGAAGCTTGGTTGTCTCGTGAGGACCGATTCCGAGAGCTTTGGTTCGTGAAATCCAAAAGAGCGCCGACACGACTTCGAAGGTCGTAGGGACTGTGGAAGAGCCGTTCGGGGTTGCGATTGTTGACGATTTCTTGAGCTGAACGAGAGTGTGTGGATTGAAGCAGAATGATCTGTAAACAAGGGGCTTGGCTTGGGGGTTGACTACACGCTCGGACCGCTGATTTCTCGGAGCATACTCGTGGTGGGGGCGATCGACACGCGGAGGTCGCCTCGGGCACAACACCGATCGATCGAGAAAGGGAAGAACGGATAGCGGCTTGGCTCGAGCCAGATCATTCCAGCAAGTTATGAAGTCCGTGAGGGCTTTACCGTCGACGACGACGTGATTCATGATGATGCCGACGACGATCCCTCCGCACTTGAATGTTGTCACCTGAATTACACGATATGCTACACTCAGGTCGTAACTACTCCTAACATTACTCTTTCAAGTGAAAAGAAGCAAAAATTACCTGCACCGTCAGCAAAGGTTCTTCCAAAATCGTTGGGGCTCCGTCACTGTGCTTCACGAGTTTTCGCAGCGTGGTGGGATCGACGGCGCTGATATCGGCCAGGACTCCGATGTCAGAGTCCGACATCGCTTCAACGAAAGGGACGCCTTCTCCAGTGCATCTAACCACCATCCTCCCATCGCTCCCCGCGACAAGTCTGCCTGCAAATGGATAGAACTCAACCAATACCTGGGCCAGCGACTTTTTCATCGTCTCCACCGCGTTTATCCGCCTTCCCCTCCCGTCGCTTTCGAAGGCGAACACAAGCTCAATCATGTAAGGGAAGGTTTGGTCGAGGTTCGAGAGAGCGTAAAGCCCGCCAAACGTCTCCCTCGCCGGAGAAACATTAACCTCATTCGCGATCTTCACGTCAAGTTTTTGCATAGCTCCGATGTTTCTAGGCTTCTCATTTCCTGCTTCTTTGCACATAATAATACAACTTAAACTTAATTATTTGTAGGCTTTGGTGATCCAAGTCAAATCTATGTTCTTCTGAGTTTTCTCAAAAAAAAAAAAAAAATACACGGTTTGTGTGTGTATTCGAATAGATGCAGATTGATTCAAAATGCAAATACTACGTACCATCCTTGCTTTCATCCTCAAATGACTCAAATGTTCTTCTGAGAATTGCGGTGCCCATCCTGCGGATAACATTGATGAAAAATTAAGAAAATCAATTAATTAATCGATAAAAAATATTTTTATTATCGATAACAATACATACCTAGAAATTTTATTTGATAATGAAAATATTTGCATTACATTCATTTTACTAAGTGGTCATCTTAAAGAAAATTTCTTTGCATCGTTGATTATCCATAGATTTTGCAATCAGGTCACTGAACTTTAATTTTCATTATTAACACCGAACTTTCGTTTCTTCACAATTGATAGCACTTTGATTAGGGATCTAACGAGCTTTCTAGTCGAATGCCGATTCGACAAAGATGCAACGAATTTTTTCATACATATAAGAAAATTTATAATGTAATAGCTTTTTGGTGAAGATATGACTAACACTCTATTCTGGGGTTAAAAATAAATTATTTTAATTTAAAAATTATTTTGAGATTCACTCTTATAATTTCGCGACTTTCGATTTATTGTTATTGTTACAGCTATCTAAAAACTATTATGTTAACAAAGAACTTTTTATAAATATCACAATAGATGTAATATTTAAAATCTCGTCAACATTTGAATGAGAAAAAAAAAATTCTCTAGTTAAAATTCATGAAACTTGAATGCAAATGATGTGCAAGAGAAAAAGGGCACATACCTGAAGAATTTCAACAGTTGAAGCGTCGAATGTTTGAGTAAAACAACTGGACAATGCCTTCTATTTATATGTGCGACGGTTGATGGACGGGTCTTCATGGCCAAGCCATACGTCAACCAAAGAAAATTGGGTCCCATGTATTGATATATTTTAATGCAAAAAGCATTAATAAGGGAAATTGACTTTGGAGACCAATTCGACTTTGACTCCTCCTGGTTTTATAAAATTGGAAAAAATCACAAATATAACCAGAAATGAAATAATTACTAATGTTTTGTGAAAAATAAATGATTTGAAAAATCTTTTCAAAAGAACGATCACTCAAGCACGGATAGTGTTACCGATAATGAAAATATCTTCTATTAACTAATTATTTTAAGCGAGACAAGCGATTTATTAGGAAAATATATTCTTAAATCATTCAATTTTGAGAAATAAAAGTCATCTGGACATATAATATGTAGTTCATGCCGGGCACGGTATTAATTTTTTTTTCTTTTTTCTAAGCTATCTATATTGCAAAGGACAAAATAAAGGGAAAAGTATCCAAAAAGAATTAATTTATTAATAGAGAGGGAAACGAAATTCTCTTCTTTAACCTCGAAGGAAGTGGATGTCACCTCGTATTTGAAAAACCTTAATTGGTTTTTCACATTCTTGGTGCTCCAATGGAATCTGCGCATTATACCATTTTAAAAAGGTCGAGGTTTTCATTTGGTACTGGTGGAGCCAGCTTTAACGCACCATGCAATCCTTGGGTCCATAGGTTACAAAACAAAAATGTCAAGACCCAGCTTTTGTCGGCTCAATTCCCTTGAGAAAAAACCAATTTTAAATCGAGTTTCAATTTCGCCTGAATCTTTTTTTTTTCCTCCTCATAAAAAAGCAGCAACTTTAATCGATATCTTAATTCGCGTCTCAATTATAGTCCGAACTCTACGTTATCTTATAAAGAAGCATCAACTCTCAATGGATACTGCTTCTGTCCAATAATGGTACCAAATATTTAATGTGTAATTTCATGTGTACTCGGCAAAAACTTGAAGGCGTTAGATTTGCGCACCAACTAAATAATTGTGCTTTTATATTAGACAATAAAAAAGCTCATGTAAGAATTAGGAGTCGACCTAAAGTTGATATTCTTTTGTGAGACAAAAAAGAAATGTCCTGGCCAAAATTGGGAATCAAGCTAATTTGGTGCCTAGTTATGAAACGGAAAAATCAGTTTTGACCAAAAATGAGACCTGACC
Organism: Psidium guajava; assembly: GCA_016432845.1. NCBI lineage: Eukaryota > Viridiplantae > Streptophyta > Magnoliopsida > Myrtales > Myrtaceae > Psidium > Psidium guajava. The sequence goes on along the minus strand of CM028229.1, from coordinate 29,691,229 downwards.
TCATGTTGATGCTTTTTAACGGAAATAAATTATTAATTATTGATAACTTATCCCTTGGTCTATTAGTGAATTGTCTCTTCAGGGATTGTGAAATATGTTCCACCCAAAATATACTTGTTATTGCTTCAACTCATATTCTCCAACAACGATTGTTGTCTTATTTGTTAAAGAAAAATAGAATATGTCATAAAGAATTAATTAGTCAGATGGATATTCGATAATCAAAAACTCGTTAATTGATAGTTTGGTGCTGCTAAGAATAACAAGGTTGCCAAAATAGGTATCTTTGGTCAAGAAAACTAGGTATTAAATCCAATGAGTTTTTTTTTTCCATTTTTCGGAATTTAATTCTACACCCAAGCTTCGAGACTATACATGAGGTCAAGACCTTGGCACCGAGCTTGGAACCTGGCGGCCGGAACCAAGACCTTAGCAACCTAACTCAGTGACCCTGATACCTGGACCTGAGACCCTAATTTGGTTTTTAATGACAAGTGATTTGCCACCAATTTTAAAGTCCATGCAGGATTTGGTTCGTGACTTCATGTTTGCTTTGCTTCTCACGGGGACGGTATAAGTTGCATCTGTTTACCCTTCATCCCCACGTCATTGAACCAACCATTAATAGTTTGCCTGAAAATAAGCTTCTCATTCCGTCAAGAATCAGCTGCTTTTTTTTATATACAAAAAATCAAAACCCATTACTTCATGGATTATTCACAAAATCATTATCTACAATTAATTAATTTTCCAAATACATCATTTATTGTATATTATTTTCTATGTGAGACGCAACTACATAAAATCTTTTTTTAAAAAAATTTCTTCAAGGAATAGTTCACTTTTGTTTTCTTGAAGGAGTAGACCACGTAATAGTTTTTAATTAATTATTATTTATTTTTAATTCTAAATAGGCTGTTGATCTCAAAGTAATTAAATATAATCACATATTCATTTCTCAAGGTACAATTGAATAAGAAATTTTTTTAAAAGTGTAATCAAGTCTTAAAAACTTTTCAAATTAGTGCAATCAAGTTCATTTGTTAACACTGTCCAATTTTGCTAAAGAAAAATGTCGACATCTTTATTTATATATAGGTGTGTGTATGTATGTGTGTGCACACACACATAAAAAAAAGCGATAAAAAGGATTTAAAAAAATGGATGGTGCTACTTTCACCTCCATTTTGGCTAGTCCACTCCCTTTTTTCGATCAACTGACCAATATACCCTTCTCTCTTCAATTCATTATTTCTTTGTTTTAATCAGCCTAACCAACATAGCTATCTTTATTTTTTTTTCTCTCTTAAATTATCAATTTCACAAAATGAATGTCAAAATAAGTCCAATAAAGTATCATCTTTGCCTGTATCATGGTATCATCTTAGCCTGCATCATGTTATCACTTTGCCTAGAAAAATGTTGTTATTTTTTTAATTTACGGTCTCATAAATTGTATACTATTTATAACTTCTTTCTAAAACATAATCAACTACCTATTTTTGATGAAATAGTTTGAGAAAATTTATTTCAAAATTGAAAAATAAAATTCAATCTAATTATTGTCATGACCTAAAATAATAAATTTCACGCTAATGGATTATTAGGTTAATTAAATTAACAAACCTAACTCAGACTCTCTCAGGTCCTAACAAATTGTAACTTTAGTTCAAGTAATTAATATGTTGATGATTTTTCAATTTTAGAGCCGCCACTAATCATTCCAGATAAGTTGATTAAAAACTTAAATGAAATATTGGGAGAAATACTTTATTTCTACTTACCAAAGATTTTAAATCTGCGGACTTGCTTACACTAATATTTCTATTGATGCCCTTTCGCTACCCATTTCATGAAATTATCTAAGTTGGCAACTTTCAAGGATTTTGATTTAAAGATCCAAAGGTCTAATTATTTTTTTAGACTTTTTATTTAATGAATACAATGCATGAATGTAATTATATTCTAAGAACACAATTATTCTAATGATATGATAAGTGATCACTATCCTAATATGACATTGACTATGTGGCACGTTTTTCTTTAATTTTTTTTTAATCTTAATGATGCGTAAAGTAACCCGAATTCTAATCTAAATGTTATGCAATAATGACATGAATGATGGCAAGTGACACTAGGCTAAACTAGTCTATTAACTTAAAATGAATGAACCTTGACATTATTCTAAATGACGTACAAATGCGGCATGGCATCAATGACAAGTCAAGCTAATGACATAATGAATAATACGATGTGCAGCAAATAATATTACAAAATGAGATGCCAAACTATATGATATGACTGACTTTAATGATGTGGTAAAACTATATGATTTGGCTATTCAATGCTGCATGAAAATGACATAATGGTTATGCGACTAGGTCTATATGATGTGCATATGTAAAATAAATTAATCAATCTATGTGAATAGAGTGTTCTAAACTATATGCAATTTATATGAATGAAATATTTTTGGTATTTTTGAATGGATCTTTCGGAATTAAAAAAATGCTGAGAATTAGGCATGAATCTGTTAAAGATTATCTTTAAAAAAATTGGAATTAACTTTCATTAAAATCCCATAATTCTTAGAAGAATCTTTTACCCCTTTATTTGCATGTTTTAAAAAAGGAAAATGATGCAACTTTCACCAATTCACGAATTAATTTCAAAATTGTTTGATTTGTTGCCCAAATCAGCACTCATCTACAGTTTAATGCATGACCTTTTGAAAATATTATGCGATTTGCATTAGATAACGGATTGGATCGAGGAGTCAAATCTAATGTTTAAGATTAGATATCTCGATCCCTACGCCATCGAGACAAATCTCAAGGTCAAGCTTAGTCTGAATTTGCACATTGCCGATAGGGAATCACCCCTTAATTCAAATCGGTTTTCTAAACTAGAAAATATGCTGAAGATATTGAAATATTAAAAAAAAAAGAAAGAGAAAGGCAATTTTCACATATTACAATATTGAGAGATAAAACTTGCCTAAACTGGATATGATCCAAAATCTATATCAATTCAAAAGAAGAAACGAACTTGAACAAATTAAATTTTACCTAATCTAAAAATATTTCAGATGTTGTTTCCCGTTGAAACTTCAATGGAACGAGATGACTTTCAGATTGGGACCAGCAGCAACTCGCGGATGAACGAAATAGACTCAGCGAAAATTCACAATGATGGGTGCGCTCGCTTGGTTAAAGATGACCAAGAGATCCTGCAGAGAGTAAGCAAGATAATGGACTTCTCTTAGAATACAAAAATTGACTCCAATTGATGTCCAGTCGACGATAGACACAATTGGTGCAAGCTGTCCTCCAAAGTTTGAAGCGTTGCAAACGAACTAGTGGACCGCCGAGAAGCCTAACTGGTTGTTGCTCAGTGTTGACCGCCGAGTTTTGTTGGTGCAAACACAGGCGGCACAGGAACGATTGGAACTTGCTGATACTGGTTGTCGCGTGCTGAAAAGACGTGAATCCAGTCTGATATGTGAAGAAGAACCGTTCATGAAGAATTGGCCAGAGAGCCAAACGATACGATCCTCTCTCTCTCTCTCTCTCTCTCTCTCTCTCTCTCTCTCTCTCTCTCTCTCTCTCTCTCTCTCTCTGTATTTCAATCAATGGCCATGAATTGTGAATGAAGCCGCCCCCTCCTCCTCTTAAGCAGAACCCAAGAATTCTTCCCTTGCAACGTCTGCCAGATGTCTCGATAGACAAGAGAGAGAAGACCCTTTTTTTTTTTTTTATAGCTTTTGTGCCGTGCAGAAGTTTTTTCTGAATCAATCCCCTCAATGATCAAAACTCTCTAAACCTCCCGCTCAGTCTTCCGTCTGTCCTCCCTTTTTACATGCAAAGATGGGGAACCACTCATGGAAAGAGGTGATTTCCTTGCATATCTCTTTCCTTTTCTTGAAATGATTCCCACGATGAAAGAAATTTTGCGGGGCTCTTTCTTGAATGATCGCCTCTTTGCGTGCTCCACACGATTAAATCATTTTTAATTCCGTCTTTCTTTTGTTTTCTCCCTGTCCATGTTCTTCGGCTAGCTTTTCCATTCCAGTAAACTCCTCTCAATCTTATCCGTATAAACACCAATCGTGCATTGATATACCTTCCTTTTATTTTTGTGACCATGCTATTTGCTTCCTTCTGATTTGCAGCCAGAAAATATTCCCACCATGCCATCTTTAATCCCCAAATTTGGCTCAATATTTTTTCACCTTTATATTTTTCCTTTATGCGTTTATTATTTGTTAATATTTAGATATGATCTACATATAATATGTTTGACATTTGATAATGCTTTTAACAAAATTAACCTTTTCCATATTTTGATCAATTTTTTTCGATTTTTTTGTCAAGATCGACTAAATAATTAAATCCAATTTTAATTTTCTAAGTTGAAATATAGTTTCACTCACACTATTAAAAAAAAAGATAATCAATTGTGTGTTCATGACCCGTGATAAATTAAAATTTCATGTGAATGAAAATATAAGACCAAAAATTAAAATTGACAACATCCTCTAGGTAAAATGATCATAAGATTGAATTGTGAAATTAACGAGAAATGTGACAGAAATAAAGGCAGTTTTGTGGCAAGCCAAGGCCGAAGCACCGCAGCGTCTTGGGTTGCTGGCGAAGGACGCAAAGTTGAGAAGAGCGCAAAAAGGGGGGCTCTCGAGTGTCAGTCGGCAGCGGTGGTTCTACGCATCGCTGACCCTTGATTGGATGTTGACGGGGCAGGAGATGAGCATACGAAATTTGGGGACAGCTCAACTACTGTCTTAACCAACACTACAAAAAAATGAGGTTTTAGCAATGAAATTTGCGACGAAAATTTTGACAAAATTCGTCGCTAAAGTATTTTGCGACGAATTTTGCGACGAAAATATTTTCGTCGCTATATCGGCGTCGCAAATTTTAGCGACGAAAAATTTAAAATTTCGTCGCTAAATTGCGACGGAAAATTTTTGCGACAAAATTCGTCGTAAATTAGCGACGAATAAATTTGTCGCTATATTCGTCGCAAATTAGCGACGAAACTTATTCGTCGCTAAATTCGTCACTGATTAGCGACGAAAGTTTACCTACGGTATTTGCCACGATATTTGCGACGAAAATAGGGACGAAAGTAATTTCGTCGCTAACTCTGTGACACAATTTAGCGACGAAATTTTTTATGTTTCATTGCCAAATTGGGACGAAAATAAATTCGTCACAAAATTCGTTGGTAATTGGCGACGAATTTTACAACTGCCATTTGCGACGAAAATAGGAACGAAATTTCTACTGTTCGTCGGGAAATTCGTTGTTAATTAGCGACGTCCGTTTTTTTCCCAAACAGATATTTGCCACGAAAATTGGGACGAAAAGGAATTCGTCGGCAACTCAGTCACGAATTTAGCAACGAAAAATTTTAACTTTCATTGCAATAATCTATCGTTAATTTGCCACTTCGTCATCAATTAGCTGAAATTTAAAATAATATAGAGACAAAATTAGCATCCATATATTTGGAGGGCCTCCGGACGATTAAACCAAAACCAAAGAAGATTCTTGCAATAGTTGCCCAACCACAATTTTATCAAACTTGTGCATAAATATCAAAACTTAATGTTCCTCAAGAAGTCAATAATCTATTTGTACATATGGATTTTCCTCCAAAATCCTAATTACATCACAAGGCTGATATATAGCTATATATTTGTCCAGCGAATAAATTTGTGCTATTCACACTCGGCAAGTTTAGAATTCCCAATCTTTGCAGATGATCATGCTACGTACAAACTCCAATGCAGAATTAGTGAGAGCTTAAGTCCGTGATACCATAGTCTCCCACGGTTCCAAATGGTACTAGTATGGCACCAAATCATGCTTGTTCTGGCCAGAATAACGTGTACTCTTCGCCCTGCAAAAAAAATTTGATTGCGCTGAGGTTAACTTTTGAAGGCATTTACTTTATTGAAAAGACGCACAAGCAAAAGCTTAATACTGATTACAAGTAACACTTAAATCAATACATATGAAACTCCAAAAATGAATAATGTGAGACACAAAGGCCAGACCAAATTACTTCTGCTCCCAAATTCTCTATATAATGTACAACTAGAAAAGGTGTACTTTAACTACTCAAATATTATTATCACTAAAAGAATTGCTTTGCTTCTTATCCATCCCTAGACAATAGCATTGGCTAGACCAGCATCGCCATCACTACACCAACATTTGACCTTAATTGGCTACAGTATGCGACATTGCTACCACAACCAATGTCAGGCCTCCATTTTCAATTCTCCTTCTCCACATGGCTTTACATCTTCAGTCATGGAACTTATGTTGTGTAAGATCCTTTTTACCTTAGCCTCAAGCAAGAACTTCTATTTGAAAATTTATTTCTCAGAAAGATTTATCAAATGATTACATAATTAATATGATAGGTTAAAATTGTATCAAATATTGTAGTTACACTGGAAAATTGAACTAATTGAACTGAAAGTAATGTACTTAACACACCTTACGATGAAGAGCCTCGCGTGTACAGCAAGGACATGTTTCTTTTGCAAATCACAGGATGAGATTGGTTTTACCCTGAGATTTTAGTCATGAGGGGGTGATGAATTAATGCACTACTGTAGCAGACTGATTTTGAAAGAGATGTAGCAAAAGAAATAGAAAGTGAAGTAGCAAATAAAAGAGCAATAAAAGACAAGCAGAAGCCTATATTTGAACAATTACCCCATTATTTGATTGAATGGTAGTTTGTATTCTGACATGCTAGAAGCAGGAAATCCGAGACATAACCATGTCTCTTCGTCTAACAGAATGTGTGGGTGCCTTTGATGATGCTCAGCAAATTAACACCGTCTTCCTGCAATCTCAGTCTAATTACTTGTCAATAAGCTACACAGCATATTTTAAATGCACCAACCGCAACTCTGACACATAGAACTCTAGTTCAGGAATAGTGGACAAAGAAGGTAAACCATCAACATCAACAAAGAAGGTAAACCATAACAAGGGAAAATAAAAGAAATGACTTAGCAGATTTGAATTGAAAGCACAAGAGACGAGTTGCAATATGATAGTTTTTCATAATACAAAGACAGTCAGTTTTCAATTATCAAAGAACAAATGAGAAGTAGGAAAAATAGCCTACCATTGGTCAGAAAGAGTAGGTCTGATAAACGCATAATAATGTCCACCATGCAGCCCACCGCTGTAAACCAGAAGACTTAAAACAAATGGATTAATCAGTAGTAGCACAGTGACAACAACTAAATTGCAGCACAAACTCTCCAAAAATGACTTCTACAGATTGAAAATAACTTCACTATTTCTGGTAAGATAACATAGAAATCTGGCAACAATGTCAATCTTGAAAGGTTTGTTTTCAAATGTCTTCCAGGTGAAAAGCATAAGGTTGATTGATTGAAGAATGCTAAGATAGAACAATCCAGGGAAAAGAGGACAGGAGCGGGGTATAAAGGTCAGGACAAAGCTGCATCCTGTAACCTGACTATAACAGTATAGAGTATTGAAGTATCACAAAAAGAAGGTGTGCAAATCATTGCAGAACTTGTGGAAAGCACCACTTGTGACTTCAGCCACCAAAAGGCATTTTAAGATTCAAGTGTATGACTGATAGACTTCAGAATACACATTACAAGGCACCAATCAGAAACCTAAATACACCACAAGTTGCAAGATACCCATTGATTTGTGGAAGGATCACCCATTCGAGGCTCGATTTGGTGATATAACCGCATGTCAAGTCATTAATTGATATAAGTACAACACAGTGGCAAATGAACAATACTTGTACCTGCGGAGTGCGAAGAGATTGCGAACACTCCTATCAGCATCAGGAGACAAATATTTACCACCCTCGCGGTCAAGATCAAGTTGCAGAGGAAACTCAGAGCGATCATTGTTCTGAAAATACAAGCATTAAGATCCTCAGTGACAAGGATAAAACAATGTCTACCTAAACTGGAATGGTACTGCTAACCCATTAAAATAAAAAACTGGAACCAAGCAAAGACCAGTCACATTATCTTGCCTAAAATGAATCCAGACAATACTTAAGCACATAAAAAACTAGCCAGTGCATACAGCACATATTAACACAAGTATCTCTTGTGGTTAAAAGAAGTACCTCTACTAGATAACTTGTCCAGTCTGCAAGGACAGACAGTATAGAATAACCAAAAGATACAATTAAGGTGACCTGCAAATTGAGTTTCTCAGAAGTACCTGCCAAAATAGAGCTTTTTTATAACGTAAGCACTATGCAGTCCAGTCTACAAGGACAGAAAATATTGCATCACACAATTGATGAGGCAATGACTATCTAGAGAACTTGTGAATGAGGATTTGTTGGTGTCTGTACAATAAGAATGACTTACCAACACTCCTAACATAGTGCTTGCGGAGAATAACAATTCCACGGAGCCTACCACCTAAACAGAGAAGAACAATTCCATGGAACCCACACCTAAATCGATTGTCGCGTCACAACGACCAATGCCACCATCCCCATCGTCAGCCCCAAGCCTGGCCCCAGCCCCCAGCACACCCTCAACCCCCACCCCAACCCCAGCCCCAGCCCCAACCTCATCTGCATCTCCAGCCCCAACTCCGGCGCATATAGGAAGCAAAAAGAGGACAAATGAGGGGGAGAGAGAGAAAGGGTGGTTACCTAGAGTCGATCTCGTCGGCGACGTAGAATGAGAAGGCCGATGCGGTCGTCTGCGGTGGTTCATAGACTGGAGGAGACGAGTCACGAATCGAGCCGAGGGAGGCGACGTTCGATTGAGAGAGAGAGAGAGAGAGAGAGAGAGAGAGAGAGAGAGAGAGAGAGAGAGAGAGAGAGAGAGAGAGAGAGAGAGAGAGAGAGAGAGAGAGAGAGAGAGAGAGAGAGAGAGAGAGAGAGGGAGCGAGATGGAGAGCATTCCGAGAGGAGTTAGATCAAAAACAATTGGGTTTTCTTTGCTGACCCAGTTTTGTACTATTTCGTCGCAAATATCATCGCTAATTAGCGACGAATATAAAATTTCGTCGCTAAACTAATATCGTCGCAAACAATTCGCAACCAAAATCAATTTTGTCGCTACTTAGCGACGAAATCTTATCGTCGTCGCTAATTATTAGCGATGAAAACCAATTTCGTTCGTCACTAATTAGCGACAAAACCTTAATGTCGTCGCTAAATATTAGCGACGAAATTCTATCTTCATCGCTAAATATTAGCGACGAAATCTTATCGTTGTCGCTAATTAGCGACGAAAATCTGTTTCGTCACTAATTCGCGATGAAATTTATTTTCGTCGCTAATTTGCGACGAAATTTTATAGTCGTCGCTAATAATTAGCAACGAAATTTTATCGTCGTCGCTAAATATTAGCGATGAAATCTTACCGTGGTAGCTAATTAGCGACGAAATTTATTTTCGTCGCTAATTAGCCACGAAATTTTATGTCGTCGCTAATAATTAGAGACGAATAATTAGCGACGAATTATATTTCATCACTAATTTTCCACCGCTAAAATCCTTCTGTTTTTAGCGACGAATTTGGCGACGAATTTAGCGACGAAATTTTTTTTCGTCGCTAAAGTCGTCGCAAATTAGCAACGATTTTATTTCGTCGCTAATTTTTCGTGGCTAAATAGCCTTTATTATTTTGCGACGAATTTGGCGACGAATTTAGCAACGAAAAAAAATTGCGTCGCAAATTAGCAACGATTTTATTTCGTCGCTAATTTTTCGTGGCTAAATAGCCTTTATTATTTTGCGATGAATTTGGCGACGAATTTAGCGATGAAAGTTTTTTCGTCGCTAAATTCGTCGCAAATTAGCCATGAATTATTTTTCGTCGCTAATTTTTCGTGGCTAAATGTGCTTATTTTTGTAGTGCAAGAACAATGGCTGCTTAGAGCTCCAAAAATGGTAAACGGTCGGGAAGGGATCGAAGACAGTGGTGCTGTTGCTCCGAAGGCTTGGTTGGGAGACGAACACTGACGATGATCACAGTTGCGGCTAAGTTCGCACGGAGAAGAAGATGAACAGTGAAAGAGGGGCACACATGAAATGAAGAAAACAGAAAAAAAAAAAAGAGAGAGAACCCCCCTTAGGCACCGAGCGCGTTGAAAAGTATATAAAACAAAATCACCAATATTAAAATTAGATGGAATTAACGGAATGACTTAACTTATTAATTTGATTAATTTTATTATGAGTGGATTTTTTAAAAAAATTTAATACTCAGTTACACCTTCGAGATAAATTTTTAAGATTTTTAATGCACATATCCACCGATTATTGATCTACTTCAAAGTTGGCCATGGCCACTCAAACTTTGTCGAGTTCGCAGCTATAGCCTCTCAAGTTTCTTTGAGCTCTCGGCCATGGTTGCTCGTGCTTCATTGAGCTTACGGCCATGGCAGCTCCAACTTTTCGAGCTCCAGGACATAGTAGCTCCTACTTGTATGTGTCTTACGAAAGTAAACAAAACAAAAAATTAACATTTTTTATTAGTCAAAATGAAAAGAATTTATGGAGGAATTTCACTGCATCAATTTAACAAGTAGGGTCCAAGGAAAGTTGAGTTATTCTAAAAGCCTTTCTCTCTCCCTCTCTCTTCTCTTTCTCTCCATCGTCTTCTTCAACCTTAGTCCTCAGGAAGCGTTTGAGCTAGGCTCACCCTCCCCTACCTAACCTGTTGATTTTGTTTGAGTTTTCTTATTTTTTCTTCTCTTCCGATTTAGATCTAAGAGCTCTCTTCATCTTTTCTAGATCTGAGAGTTTGAACTATCCCCATCTAATTCAAGATCTATGAGCTATCTTTTCTAGATCTAGAATTGGGAGTTTACTAAATAAGTTATCAGAGATTCTATACCCATTCGCTATATTCGTATACATGTCATTTGCCTCCATTTCAATGGTGATTGCAGGAGCTATGGCATCTCGCTGGACCACAAAAATTTGCTCTTTCAAATGTTAGATTTGTTTTGTTCGACTTGCTTGGTTGTTTTCGTATGACAATGGTATAGAGGAAGCCGAACTAAGCGTCCACCGTCGACTGGCAATGCCTTGGTAACCAAAGAAAAAAATTTCCTACGCATACTCATTATTGACGATCATACAAGATCTAGTATCAGCCACCGATTATTCTGCTTAACAAATCCATTTTTATAAAAGTGAGTATGTATTTAGCCCTGCTGGTGCTGCTTTGTCCATCATCCATGTTTTTTAGATTTTAGGTTTATTTTTTAATATCCTCGTCTTTTCATAGCTTCGATTTGCTTTACTGTGGAAATCTATGTATTTCTCATGTATCTTTTTTAGCAAGGAATATAATTTTCTTTAGACCAAATTTTTTTAAACAAGTTTTAGGATTCAATTACATTTTCACAATAAACTTTAGTACCCACAAAGAGAAGAATTGATCAAGCATAAAAGGTTCTACTTTGAAAAAAGAATAAGCATCAAGATCGCAAATTGCCCCTCACTCACAAGAGTGATTGGTCTCAACCTAGTACTTGAAACTAGACCAGGCAAGGCTGATTCCAAGCTTGTGGAACCAAAAAAATTGGCCCAACTAGTCCTAGAGCTAGATTAGACCGAACTAATTGATTCGATCTAGTTCCAAGAAACCATCTTTTTGCATTTAAATATCCAAACAGTACCAAGATCATCATTTTTTTTAACAGTCTTCCCCAATTATCAGCTAGGCCAACTTATGAAAATTCAAATTACGCAAGGATACATGACACTCGACACGACACGACATACCACCAAGTGATTTCTAAAAAAATAGAGAATTTTGACACCATATATTAAATGCATATTTTGATATATGCGTGACAACTTATCATATATATATATCGATGGTTAGTTCAAGCGGATTTGGATCCCCTAACATAATGTTAGGGGTGACATTACCCAATTTGGGCCATCCAATTCAAAATGGATGGTCTAGATTGATCCACATCAATTTTTTCAAAGGGAGGAAAAGTTTTGGCGAGAATTTTAAAATTTTGAATTAATCAATCTGGGCTGTTCATTTTTGAATTGGACGGCCCAGATCGCTTATGTGTTAGGGGATCCGGATCCAGTTCAAGTTGCACATAGACACTTCTAGCTAATTTTTCGTGGTTGGGAAGGTTGATATTAATATTGAGATAGGATTTAATTAGATAACTGGATTAGCCTAAAAATGGTTTGCATAGATCATGATTAAAGAGGTAGTAAGTATACCAAAAGTCCTCAAATTGGCCCCATCAAAGTAGAATTGAGCACTTTCAAAAAGTGCAATCAACTTTTAGAATTTGTCACAATTTTATAAGTGTATAGTTTTGGCTTGCCAATTTGAAAGTAGAAACATGAATCTACTTCTTTTGCTTCTATTTGTGCAATTAAGTTCCTCTATTAACTTCGTCAAATTAACTAATTAAAAATGTTAACGTGATTTTTTTATTATCTTCTTAAAAGACATGGTGCCAACTTAGCTTTTTGTTCTTCCTTTTTTTCGTTACCATAAATGCTTTCCTTATTATATAGTACATCTTGTTCTCCGTGCGAATATGAGGTCAAGCTCGACACGGTGGCAATAGCGGTGATCGGCTCCCGATCCAATCTTGTCTCACCCTAAAATTAGAAACTAGACTTAGAGGACTGATTCCTAGTTTTACGGATCGGAAATCGAACCGACCGGTCCGGTCCGGTTCTTAGGCTATCCAATTAGTGGGCTAGTCGGATTCCTTTTGTGATTTGTCGTTAAATTTTTTGCATTAATGACATATTCACCATACCACCTCCCGTTAATCGCATTGCATTGTCGCTAAGCCGGAAAATCATACTAAGCATCTTAGGTTTTTGTTTAGGTGTACGTTTATGAAATTCTTTTAAAAAGAATAATAATTGTTTGGTCCGGTCTCCTGGGAATTGGCAACTCGATCGACCATAACTGGAACCAGGAAATGGAGCGGAGGCCCTGACAATCAGACCAGTCCAATCAAGGCAGTTCCCAATTTGGTTTGTCCATTACTTTCGGCCCTAGATTGCACAACACGTAAAAATAGACAACCCAGAACTACTCTTCCTAATGCTAAAGATATGCAGATGTTTCCAAAAGAATTGGATTTACCAAATACTCGAAGGAGTTGGCCTTGGCACATGACAAATCCATTATTTCCTCAAGAACAATAGCTTAAAACTAGAGGCAGAAATACGAGACTTCAAACGTACACATAGATTCGTATCCACCGATGAGGCTAGAAGTTGCTTTTCAGCGTGAGCTCATCCTGAATCAGCTTTGAGAAAACATCCATGGCGTCACGAGGAAGCCCCAGAGACACGACCAAGTTGTCGCTCTCCCTGCTCTGGGAAGCAACCAAGATGACGTTGTCGGGGACGGTCGCCGGCGCCACTTGGAACGGCTTCCCGAACCCGAAATCCATCTTGTAGAAAGGGAGCCGACTCCACTTGCTGATGCAGCAAGTGTTGCCCTCGCACTCGACCACGACCTTGTTCAGCTCCACGTGGTCGATGGCCGACCTTATGTAGTTCTCCGTGACGGACTGGAGCGCCTCGTGCACAGTCCGGACGGCGAATGAGAAGGGCTTGCTGGTCAATTCGCCCGCGCTGCACTCGGCGCAGGACAAAGCAATGCCGTTCCCGAAGTAGCCGCTCGGCAAGGGGGGGTCGAACTCGGGCCGACCGTCGACTGCAGTGAGAAGCTTGGTCGTCTCGTGAGGACCGATTCCGAGAGCTTTGGTTCGAGAAATCCAAAAGAGCGCCGATATGACTTCGAAGGTGGTAGGGACTGTGGAAGAGCCGTCCCGGTTTGCGATTGTTGACGATTTCTTGAGTTGAACGAGAGTGTGTGGATTAAAGCAGAATGATCTGTAAACGAGGGGCTTGGTTTGGGGGTTGACTACACGTTCGGACCGCTGATCTCTCGGAACATACTCGTGGTGGGGGTGTTCGACACGCGGTGGTCGCCTCGGGCACAACACCGATCGATCGAGAAAGGGAAGAACCGATAGCGGCTTGGCTCGTGCCAGATCAGTCCAGCAAGTTATGAAGTCCGTGAGGGCTTTACCGTCGACGAGCACGTGATTGGTGACGATGCCGACGACGATCCCTCCGCACTTGAATGTCGTCACCTGGATTACACTATATGCTACACTCAGGTCGTAACTTCTCCTAACATTGCTCTTTCAAGTGAAAAGAAACAAAAATTACCTGCACCGTCAGCAAAGGTTCTTCCAATATCGCTGGGGCTCCGTCGCTGTGCTTCACGAGTTTTCGCAGCGTGGTGGGGTCGACGGCGCTGATATCGCCCAGCACTCCGATGTCAGAGTCCGATATCGCTTCGACGAACGGGACGCCTTCTCCAGTGCATCTAACTGCCATCCTCCCGTCGCTCGCCGCAACAAGTCTGCCTGCGAATGGATAGAACTCGACCAATACCTGGGTCAGCGACTCTCTCATCGTCTCCACTGCGGCTATCCGCCTTCCCCTCCCGTCACCTTCGAAGGCGAACACGATCTCGATCAAAGGCAAGGTTTGGTCGAGGTTTGAGAGAGCGTAGAGCCCGCTAAACGTCTCCCTCGCCGGAGAAACATTAACCACATTCGCGATCTTCACGTCAAGCTTTTGCATAGCTTCGATGTTTCTTGGCTTCTCATTTCCTGCTTCTTTGCACATAATAACACAAGTTAAACTTAATTATTTATAGTTTTTAGAATATAACTCGAGATTAAGCCGGTTGAGCGAAGTCAATCCAAATTGAATTATATAAAAACCTGATACACGAAAGCTCAAGAAAATGAATCTTGCAAATTATGGAATTTGTTACGTGCTGGAGTCAAGATCAAAAAGGAAAGTCCATAGCTAGATTTGGATTGTTTCTATTCGTATTAGTTTGAATTATTTGTCAAAAGGAAATCCAGAAAAGAACCAAAGGGAAAGTGCTGACCCTTTTACCAGATTTGGAATCTTGAATGGGATTTGCGTGTCCACGTTCGAGTCCTCTTCTGCAGGTTTTATTTGGGCAATACACATACTCGTGACTGAGGGCGGTTTTTTTCTGGTGCCGTGGTTGATAAAAGCGCCGTTCTTCTTACTGTTCGTGAAGTGAAGCTTTCTTCTGCGAATTACATCAGAGAAGAATTTGTGTTCTAGTCTAAAAATTCCCTTGGCAAGAATTTGTATTTTAATTCCTTTGTGAGATTGAGAAATTATTTCATAAGAAATTGGAAGTTAAATACTCTATACGGTATTGGATGTAATTGGATTGGGAAACAATGAGAGTATTTCAGTAACTCTAGTATGGTTTGTGTTCTTCAAATTGTATCATTTGTTCCATAGTGGAACCCGTTCCTACTCTCCTCAAGGACGTAGGTTTCTACTATCAAACCACGTACATTTAGTCTATGATGTATTTTCTTATTCTATCTATTTCTTGTTCGATCGCTTGTTTTCGCGCAACAATTGTTATCAGAGCTTGGTTTGGCTGAAGTTGAAGCAAATTGATGACGACATAAGAAGTTAAAGTAAAAATTGACAAATTTGAGAGGAAGAACCTTGATTTTTGGAAGATGTAGGTTGAGGACTATCTATATTAAATAAAGCTGCACTTGCCCCTATCTAGAGAGAAGGCAGAGACAATGAAGCAAGATAACTAGGAATTGCTAATTAGATGAGCGATGGGTGTTATTTGGTCTTCCATAGAGCGAGGTGGAGCCTATAAAGTCAATAGTTACTTTAATTGCTGATATTAACAAGGTACATATTTAGTCTTTGGATAGATGTAGATGTAATGATGGTTTTGCTTTATCTGTGATTAAGAAGGTTTTAGAAAGTTTTTGTGTAGCGGTTAAAGGTACTTGTGCAATTGTTGTTCTAATGAGAGTAGCAAATGAAATTTGAATCTTTAGCGAAGTGGTTGTGATATAGTTTAAACGTTAAGTTAAGGTAGAGATTGTTAAGACATGTCTCGAGTTTAAGCTTGTTAAATGAAATGTGGATCCAAATTGAATTATACAAAAACTTGATACACGGAAGTTCAAGAAAACAAATCTTGCAAATTATGGAATTTGTTTCGTGTTTGAGTCACGATCAAAAAGGAAAGTCCATACCTAGATTTGGATTCTTGAATGGGATTTGCGTGTCCATGTTAGAGTCCTCTTCTGCAGGGTTTATCTGGACGACATATATACTCGCGATTGAGGGCACTTTTCTTTTATTTATTTATTTATTTATTTATTTGTGTTTTGTGTGCCGTGGTTGATAAAAGCATGGGCCTTCTTACCGTTCGTGAAGTGAAGCTTTCTTTTGCAAATTACATTAGAGAAGAATTCGTGCTCTAGTCGAAAAATTCTTGTTTTAAGAATTTGCGTTTGTTGACACCTAAATTTTTATTTTTATTTTTTCATTCATATTACATAAAATGAGAATTAATTCTCACCAAAAATATTTCTCCATGTATTGCAAATTTATTTTTTCTTTTTTGCATTGTATTTTACAACAATGCTGGGTTCTAGGTCAAGAAAAAGCAATTCTTCAATAATATATCGATGATATTATTGTTTGGAGTGCTCGGAACTGTTATTTCCTTTTGCATCATTTCACTTGGTGTATTTTTGGTGTTCAAGAGAATCGGCATGACATCCCTCGATGTTCATGACTTATTAGAGGGCTTTACGTGCACACAGCTGTTGGTGCAATATTCTCCGCCACTGATTCAATATGCACACTATAGGCGCTCAATCAAGATGCGACACCCTTCCTTTACAGTATGGTGTTTGGAGAAGGAGTCATGAATAACGCAACATCTATCGTGCTTTATAATGCTGTACACTCAATCGACTTGAAAAATATTAGTAGCCTTACAGCTTTAAATCTGCTGGGAACTTTCCTCTACCTATATTCTTCACTAGTACCGCTCTTAGAATAGTGGAGTGGGGATCATCATCAGCACCGTCATTAAAGAGAGAGAGAGAGAGAGAGAGAGAGAGAGAGAGAGAGAGAGAGAGAGAGAGAGAGAGAGAGAGAGAGAGAGAGAGAGAGAGAGAGAGAAGGTAAGTGGTGAACCTAAAGAAGGGCAGAAAAGCAAAAAAAAAAAACAGTTGGAAAAAAGGAAAAAAGGAGGGCTCTCTGGGGGGACGCTGGGGAGATGACACTCAGAGAATGATTTTTTTGGCGTGAGAGAGAGAGAGGGGGGGTGTAGGAACCAAATAAAAAGGAAGGAGGAATTTTGCGGAAGCTTGGAGGATTTAATTTGGAGAGAATAACAAAAACACAAATGAGAGAGCAATACTACAAAATACCTTTGCCAAGGTTTTACACAAAGAAAATCAAGCTTTGCTCTAAGCTTGTTCTTACAAGAAAACTCTCTCTCTCTCTATTTTTTCTCCTCCTTGATATAAAACTTACAAGAAAACCACACATATTTATAGCCAATTTTATACCTAATTTTTGCCAAACTTAAATGTCTTTATTTGACTACACTTAATTTTATCAAATTCAAGCACACCTAAGTTGTCCATTTTGACAATCAATAATAAAAAATTGAGGCTTAAGCACACATAAGTTGTCCATTAATAGTAAAAAATTGAGGCTTCTTCTTTTTTTGACTTTCTTCTAAAATTTATTTTAATATTTTCAATAGCCTCCCTTAAAATTGATTTTGGAAGTTCATAACGCCAAGCATCGTCTTCAATCTTTCGAACAGATCAGCCTTCAATGGTTTTGTCAGGATATTTGCAATCTGGTCTTCTGATCTACAGAAATTAAGTTCAATTTCACCATCTTTGACTTGCTCACGAATATAGTGATACTTGATGTCGATGTGCTTGCTCCTGCCATGAAATACAGGATTTTTGGCTAATGCAATAGCCGACTTATTGTCATACATCAATTTAGTAGGACCTGCTTGTTCATGCATCAATTCACGCAGCATCCATCGAAGCCATATTGCTTGACAAGCCCCTGAAGCTAATGCCATGTATTCTGCTTCAGCTGTCGAGAGTGCAACAACCTGCTGTTTTTTCGAAGACCAAGAAATTACTCCTGATCCAAGAAAGAAAGCATACCCTGAAGTACTCTTTCGAGTCTCAGTATCACCTGCCCAATCACTATCTGTATACCCCAACAGATCAAAGTTGTCAGTATAAGAATATAAAATTGCATGATCACGAGTTCCACTGACATACCGCAAAATTCTTTTTGCCGCCTGTAAATGTGATTGGTATGGTTTCTTCATGAACCTGCTAATAATTCCCACTCCATAGGTAATATCTGGTCTTGTAGAAGCCAAATATCTTAAACTGCCAACAATGCTTTTGAAATAAGTGGGATTTACTAATTCACCGGTTCCTTCTTTCTTCAGCTCCAAACGTTCAATTACGGGAGTTCGAATTGGTTTGAGCGATTCCATTTTTAATCGCTTCAGAATATCATTAGCATATTTCTGCTGTGAAATAAATATGCCATTATCTGTCTGCTTCACTTCAAGCCCAAGAAAATAGGACATCAATCTTAAATCAGTCATCTCGAATTGGCTAGTCATAGCCTTCATGAATTCTGAAAACATTTTTTCACAGCTGCCTGTAAATATCAAGTCATCAACATAAAGGCACACAATTATTATGTCACCATTAGTATTTGACTTGATATACAGTGTATGCTCATACGGGCACTTTTGGAAATCACGCTCTAACAGGTATGTGTCGATACGTGTGTACCAAGCACGAGGTGCCTGTTTTAGCCCATACAAAGCCTTCTTCAGTTTGTAAACTTGATTTTCATGCCTTTTCTCATAACCCTGTGGTTGCTCCACGTAGACTTCCTCTTCAAGAACACCATTGAGGAATGCTGATTTCACATCCATTTGATGGATCTTCCAATGATTTTGAGCTGCAAGTGCTAAGATCATCCGGATGGTATCCATCCGAGCCACTGGTGCAAATACTTCAAAATAATCAATACCTGGCTTTTGCTTGTAGCCATTTACAACCAGTCTGGCCTTGTAACGGTCCACCTGACCGTTGGGTTGGTACTTCGTCTTGTACACCCACTTGACACTAATGTGTTTCTTACCAGGTGGTAAAGAAGTTAGCACCCATGTGTCATTCTTCTCAATTGAGTGAATTTCTTCATCCATTGCATGAATCCACCTTTCATCTGCAGCTGCTTCATCATAGGTTACAGGATCACATTCAGCAAACAAACAAAAGTTTACCAATGTTTCATCAGTGATTCTGTTATTATCACTGCCATCGCCTCCTGTGACCACGTAATCCCTGAATTTTGCTGGCGTCTCCCTCAGTCGTTGTGAACGACGTAGTGGTGGTTCTGAAGCTGCTGTTGGTGAAGATGTACCACTAGTTAAAGATGATGGAGGCTCTTCTATTTCTCTCTCCAATGGTTCATCTTCGATGGTGATGCTTTTCTGGTCATCCTTTTGGTTCCAGTCCCAAGCTTCATCTTCAAAAAACTGGACATCCCTGCTGATAATTACCTTTTCAGTGACTGGGTTATACAGCTTATAACCTTTAGTTGTGTCACTATAGCCAATGAAGATGCACTTCTCGCTTTTGTCATCCAGCTTCTTTCTTCGTTCATCTGGTATATGGAGATATGCCACGCACCCAAATACTCGTAGAAACGAAACATCTGGCTTGTTGCCGCTCCAAGTCTCTTCTGGGGTTCTTCCAAGAACACTCCTTGTTGGACACCTGTTTAGTACAAATACAGCACAAGCAACCGCTTCTGCCCAAAAATTCTTAGGCAAATTTTTGGCTTTTAACATACTTCTTGCCATTTCAAAAATTGTTATGTTCTTTCTTTCTGCTATACCATTTTGCTGAGGTGTATAGTGTCGCGACTCTCCCGAGATTTTCCAGGGATCCCGAGGGAGCTATGTGGATTGCTAGGCCCATTGGATATCTGGGCTTAGCTCGGGCCCTCCCAGGCCCTTACCAAATCGCATCAGGAAAATTTAAATCGAGGTCGACCTTAGTGTGGTCGGGTGACATGTGAATAGTGTGCATGCCATGGGAGTCGCCACCAATCATTTATTGGAGGGTATGATTGGAAACCCTATCGAACGATTGAGAGAGATCGTTCGATTCTGCGAAAACCAGAGAACTGGGTTCGGGGACTTAGTTACGTCAACCCGCAAGTCGACGCCCTTTCGGTACCTAAGTTGAATGATTTCCTAATTTAAAGAATTCATGCAGGCGAGATTGGATGAGGTAGGCTCTAGGATCTAATGGGTTCATGCGAATGGGAGTTTCTATCCTATCAATCACAACCATAAAATAAATGCGCGACCAGGGATATCACGTCGAAATCAGTCAATACAAATAAAAGGGAGTCTTGAAATCCTAGGAAAACACATCAAATTAGTTCCAGGATAGTTCGGGGTGATTTGGAATGGTTCGGGTCAGATTGACCAGCGTGGCGAAATGGTCATTTTGGAAAGCTCGAGAATTCAAGAAAATGTGAAATTAGGTCAAACCAGTTGAGTGTGGTTTTTCCCTAACTTGCGCAATTTTTGGGAATTTCTCTGATTTTTTTGAGATTTTGTAATTTTTCTGGAATTTTTTAAACTTTCTAAGAATTTTTTTTAAAGGATTTTCCCTATTTTTTGGACATTTTTCGGAATGTTTTTTGAGGATTTTCCTATGATTTTTGGGGTTTTCCCTATTATTATTATTTTTTTAGGGTATTTTCTATGTTTTCTGGAATTTTATTTTTAATTTCTAATATTTTCCCTAATTTTTAAAGATTTTCTAAGACTTTTCTAGGGATTTTCTTATTTTTTTTAGAACATTTTCTATATTTTCTGGAATTTTTATTTTCATTTTCTAACACTTTTCCTAATTTTTTAGGATTTTCTAAGACTTTATAGGGATTTTCTTATTTTTCCAAACACTTTTTATATATTCTAACAATTTTCCAATTTTTTTAAATTTTTTATGATTTTTATTTATTTATTTATTTATTTATTTATTTATTTATTATTATTATTATTTTAATTATTATCATTTTAATTATTTTCCGGTAATTTTTATGATTTTTTTTATTTTATTTTATTATTATTTTTTATTTTTTTATTTTCTTTTCTATTTGATTATTATTTTTTATTACCTATTTATTTATTATTTTCAAATTTCCCGGACCGGGTCGGGTCAACCCGGCCCGATGACCCGACCCAATGCTAAAACTCTAAACCCGAAACGGCACCGTTTATTATTAGCTTTCTAATTTTTTATTATCCTTTTATTTGATTTTGGATTTTTTATTACTATTATTATTACTATTATATTTATTTTTTGAATTAGGTTATACGGACCGGGTCAAATGGACCCGGCCCACTAAGCCGTCCCGGGCAAAGGCCCAAATCATCCATCCCAACGTAAAAACGACATAGTTTTAGGATTTGTTTTGGATTTTTGAATTTTTTTTATTTTTATTCTCTTTTTGTTATTTCTTTATTTCTCTCCCGCCTAACCCTAAATCCGACGCTTCACATGATTCCACGTGTCGATATCTTAACCACCCATTCTTTATACTAAATCTACGACCGAGATCTAACCAAAAGACTTAATCCTAGCCGTTTATTATTTTGTTTTTTTTTATCTTCCTGCGGATGGCCGGAGAAGACGATCGGAAGATCACGATTCCGGCCAACTCACCGGAGGCCTCGCCGGGACCCAAAATCTTGACAAAACGCGAATAAAAACTCCTTTTTTGAGCTCTAATCAGCCTATCAACTTTCCCAAACCAACATCTACCGAGGATACAGCAAAAAAAGGACGAAATTTTCTTCACCAAGCCTCGGCCGAAGTCATGCTTCGGCGAAGATCTGAGCAGTCAAACTCTACGCTAAACGAACAATACAATTCATCCAAAAGCATCACAGGGGCGTCAGAGGACTTAGCTGTGAGATAGAAAGTGTTGATTCTCCGCGAAATGAGCTCGCAGGCTCATGGAAGGCCGAAGGGGTTTCAAAGTTGGTTCGGGAGTACCACGCGATGAAAACAAAAGAACAGAAGTAGGGAAATGAGCAGGGCAGAAGAGAGAATGCATAGAACTAAAAATTACGAAGAAAGGATGGCAGAATCAAGTTCTGCCATTGACGGAGCTCCAGCTGAGCAAACATGGCGTTTACCTTGTTTTGCGATGAAACCGCGCGTAGAACAGCTCCTTTTGCTCCTCGAGATACCAGAAAGCTTGGAACGGCCACAATGGAGCTCGATTTTGCTCCTTCGTCCTCAATTCTTCTTCGATTCTTTTCAGCCCGAAAAGTCCTCTAAAACAGAGCACCCCCCGCCTCTTCTTATCCTCCTGTTCACCTATCACGATCGCCCTAAAATCTCTCCCTCAAAAACCCCATCAACCGAATGCCATCTTCCCTTGATTTTATGTCAAAAATCTTGGCAAATCTTTCTGTTCTCAACAGACTTATCCCTATTCAAACTCAGAGCGCGCGCAGGGCTTTCGGGAGGAAGATGAAGTCGATCGGTCGGATCCGACCCGACTAACCCGAATAACTATTTTCTTCAAATTGAGCCCAAATTTTTCACTTTTTTCCACAATTGACACCAGAATTGGACTCAGGGGCATTGAATTCATTTGGAAATGGTGTTTTTGGCAGACAAATTTCAGTATTTATGGGAAAACCCCAAATTTTCAATTTAACCCGAGAACCCATTTTGCAAAATCCAAAGTCTCAGGGCCCTTTTCTGCAAAAATTGTTGCCACCATTGAATTCAGAGGGTCAAAAACTAGGGGGTGACGTCGCCCTATTTTCAATTCAGTCCCTAGAAAATTTTTAATTTCAGTTTTAATGATTTTAGGGAGTAAACTGAAAAATCAGAAATTGCATTTTGGTCCTTTTTAGCGAAATTAGGCGATTCTGAGGTTTTTTTGGATTCGATTTTAATTTTGAAAAATAGAGGAGGATGACACGATTCTAAAAATGTAAAAATGGAAAATTAAAAAGCTAAAATGGAATTTCTAGAATTATTTAAATAGTCTAAAAATAAAATTAACGAAGAAACCCTAGATTCCAGACCTGATTTTTCAAAAATTATTTATTCAAAATGGAGACAAAATTAAATAAAAAATATTGACTATTTTTTGGTAATTTTCTGACTTCAAATGCTATTTTTTATTAATTTTTTTATTATTTTCCTAATTTCTGAAAATATTAAAAATGCGAAAAATAAGGAAAATTATTTTTTGCTCAAAATTGGTTCCCTAGGCTATGCTGAGGTTCCCAAAGTTGATTTTGCAATTTTTTCAATTTTTATGGATTGTTTATGAATTTTTGAAAATAAAATGCAGAAAAATACGAAAAATAAGGAAAATTATTTTTTGCTCAAAATTGGTTCCCTAGGCTATGCTGAGGTTCCCAAAGTTGATTTTGCAATTTTCTCAATTTTTATGGATTTTTTATGAATTTTTGAAAATAAAATTGGCCAAAAATCGAGTGTCAACAGCTGCCCCTCTTTGAGAGGGGTCTCGTGAGAGATCACTCTCAAAGACAAGGTGACACCTGAAGTTTAACCGACTCTACTGGGAAAAATGAAAAGTCGTGACATCCAACTCTAGTTTCCTCTTTGAAAGCTTAAGTCCAGATTTCATGTTGCTCGCTTTGACGTGGGGAGAGAGGAAGAAAAGTTAGTCAGGAGATTTACCTGGAACCTACCTATTTGCCTCGCGTCGCCATTGACTGCTCCGGAATGAAGACCTAAGGATTCGTTATAAGAAGACCTTAGGGTGATTGAACTCCAACCCGTATGGTAGGTCAACCCATGATAGATTCCTAATGAAAGGATTCTACTGATTAAAACTTGATTTGACTTTTGACCCGTATGGTAGGTCGTCCCATGGTAGATTCCTAGTGAAAGGATTCTACTGATTAAAAATTCGATTCAGATTTGACCCGTATGGTAGGTCGACCCGTGGCAGATTCCTAATGAAAGGATTCTACTGATTAAAATTTGATTCAACTTTTGACCCGTATGGTAGGTCGACCCATGGCAGATTCCTAATGAAAGGATTCTACTGATTAAAACTTGATTCATATTTGACCCGTATGGTAGGTCGCCCCATTGAGATGTTTATATCAAGGACTCGGTGCCTATATCAAGGACTTTTGCGCCTATATCAAGGACTTGGGGTGCCATTCTAGGATCTGGGAAGAACAGGAATCCTACAGAAGCTCGAACCCGATTTATCTTATCATTGAGGGTGCCGTTCTGGGATCTGGGAAGACCAGGAATCCTACAGAAGCTCGAACCCGATTTATTTTGGTGAATGAAGAGTTTGGAAAGAATTCTTATGCATCAGACATATGCAAATTTCAACATGAGCCATGCCCCTGTGAGTCATATGGACTCGTTTCAGTAAATGCGGGGCGCATAGGATTGTTAATCAAGACAATCTTGCAACCTACATGTGTAATCGAAAATCCTTTGCTAGGATAATTTTGAATCAATAAATCTGAAGTCTCCAGATGAGTTCGATCGGTCATATCAACTGGAATATCTTATCAGGGAGGACTTCTCACGATATTCATTTTTGAGAGATTTTGCTTTCTCACTGGGGAAAGATTTTTAGGAATACTCAAACTAACACTCGAAACCTATGCCAAGAATTTCAGGACCATTTGCAGTGTATACAACCTGATGGATCAGAAAAGGTCTTCTAAGGGACCGTAATGCAGGCTTGGTTAAGGGCTTGAGGTTTTCAGAAAGGAATCAACATTCTAAAAGCGATTTCTTCGAGTTTACAAGTCAAGAACCTCGAAGATCAGATAAAACTGAATTGTACTTACTCCCTTAGGCAGTAGTCTCTCGTGTGAAATCCCGTGTTGATTTGAAACGTCTCAATCAGGAGAGGCTTTCGGGATAGGTTGTAACATTGGTTCAGGGTGGGCTCGAAAAGGCCATTTTCTGAGTGAGGGGTACGATATGCTGGTGATCACCTTTGCATCATCACCCACTGTCATAGCTGCTGAGGTTTAAATTTGTATCTTGTGCCCCCCTAAAGGTTATCTGGATACTCATGTTCAACTAAGCTCCATGTTTTCCTTGTTCCTGTCACTCGTTTGCCAACAGATTTTCTTTTGGCGCTTCATTCATCATGGCTTTTGTTCTTATGAAGGACTTTGGCCTTGCTTTTACCAGGCACTTTGCTTTTGTTAGCCCTATTGCCTTTTGACATTTTCATTGCATTTTTCTTCGACTGGTTTCTAAGCATTGTTACTCTTCTTTAATAATGGGCTTTGGCCTTGTCTTTATCAGGTGTCTTGCTTTTCATTGGCAAGTCATATGCATTGCCCCAGGGTAGGGAGGTGATCACCAACTGGGTTTTGAAAAGAAGATTTGCAGGCTCAAATTGGCTCATCAAAGGATAAAGTGTGTAGGATAGAGAAATGAATTGCTCTCTTTCACTTTAATGTTTCAGATCTCTACGGGATGCCATCTGAAGTTACTATGAAAAGATTGATGCAAGTCAGCACAATAAAGTCTTACCTTGATCTTTTCTCCTAGGAACCAACCGATGAACCTCCAAATTGCCCCGGTGTGGGGTGGTTCTTGACAGGGTTGCTTTTGAATTCTCACCTTACAGGCTCAAATGGGCTTGCGACGGATCATTATGTGTTTAGGATAAAGAAATGAAAATGCCTTCTATCATTTCAATCCGTGTAATCACTGCAAATGGTCCCTACGTTCATGGACAAAGGCTTTTTATCCTGCCTTCCTTTCACACATCCGCTCAAGTGTGTAGGGACGTGTTTGGGCGTGGTTGACCCCCTCAGATTTCGGTCTACTCTAGCATGACAGACTTGATCGTTCTCATTTGGAGATTTCATTTCTATTTCATCAATATTAGCTTTCGCAAGGGATTCGTGATGCATGTGAAAGTCAGGTTTTCGAAGATTTTTAAAATGAGAGTGCGAATGAAGTTACCTTACGCATCTTGTCAATGGTGTGATCTTATTGTTCATGACGTAGTAGACCAGAACGTCTTAGAGTAAGGGATACTTACCTGCTCGCGGCGGCTGGAGGTACCTGAGAAGAACAAAACATTTCAGGGGTTAGTGTCCATTCTTGCATTAAAAATTGGAACGATACGACTTTTACCCTTGATTGCAAACCCGGAACACTGATAGGTAGCCTGTCTTACGGATCTCTCTCTTCTTCATGATCCATCGGTTCGGGTGAAGTTGTTCGAGTTGCCTCCTTCATCTAGGAATCTCTCTTGGACCTGCGACAAAGAGAGAAATATGCAAACGTATGCATGTATGCATGGAGTGCGTGTAATGGGTCTCAATGTGGCTCAGATTCGAGTGGGGTACGAGAGTTGGTCAAATCCTCGTCTTATTCAAGGGTAGTATTTCTTGACAGCATTTGCATTTACAGGATTTGCCAATTCTTCCCCGTCCATATTCAAAAGAATGAGGGCGCCGCCTGGTAAGACCTTCTGCACCACGTACAGACCTTCGTAGTTCGGTGCGAATTTGCCCCCGGGATGAGGAACATTAGGGAGCACCTTCTTCACGACTAAATCCCCGACCATAAAACTTCTGGGCTTTTCCTTGCGATCGAATGACTTGGCTACCCGCTTTTGGTACGCCTGTCCATGACATATAGCCTTCAGCCGTTTTTCATCAATCAGGTTCAACTGCTCATGCCTCTGCTGGATCCATTCGGCCTCCGAAAGTTCGGCCTGGGCTAATATTCGCAAGGAAGGGATCTCCACTTCCACAGGAAGGACAGCTTCCATGCCGTATACCAAAGAGTAAGGAGTTGCCCCAGTCGAAGTTCGGATTGAAGTTCAGTATGCCATTAGTGCGTACGGTAGCCTTTCGTGCCAATCTCGAAAGTTCTCGGCAATCTTGGCCAGGATCTTCTTTATATTCTTATTTGCCGCTTCCACAGCTCCATTCATTTGCGGACGGTAAGGGGAAGAGTTAAGGTGTCTGATCTTAAACCGGTCCAAAAGATCATCAACCAGCTTGTTATTCAGGTTGGACCCATTGTCTGTGATAATAGCCTGAGGCGTCCCATACCTCGCGATGATATCCCTTTTAATGAACTTCGCGACGCTCTTATCTGTGACATTGGCATACGAATTGGCTTTGATCCATTTGGTGAAATAATCTATCGCCACCAAGATGAAGCGGTGCCCATTTGAGGCGTGAGGGTTGATTGGCCCGATCATGTCGATTCCCCACATAGAGAATGGCTAGGCCTCAGACATCTGATGAAGCTCATTTGGGGGAGCATTGATCCGATCTCCATACACCTGGCATTGATGGCAGGATCTCACGTGCTGGTTACAATCTGACTCCATGGTCATCCAATAATAACCGAGCCTCATGATCTTCTTAGCGAGGAGGTGGCCGTTCATATGTGGTCCGCATTCCCCTTCGTGGATCTCCTTCATAAGCAGGTTTGCTTCCTCAGCATCTACACACCTTAACAGGATTGAATCAAATGACTTCTTATACAGTGCCTGTCCGCTGAGGAAGAATTTGGTAGCTATCTTGGTTATGTACTTTCTATCTCCCGCCTGGCTCCCTGGAGGATACTCTCCCTTCAGCAAATAATTCTTGATATCATGATACCAGGGTTGGTCGTCAAATCCTTCCTCGATCACCATGCAGTAAGCTGGTTGCTTGATAATGCCTACCCTCAATGGCTCAATATCTAAGCCTTCCGTGACCTGCAGCATGGACGATAGGGTGGCCAATGCATCTGCGAAATGGTTCTGAGTTCTGGGCAGGTATTCGAAGTCGATCTCTTCGAATTCTTCGATCATCTCCTCTAGGAGCCTGTGATAGGGGATGAGCTTTGAGTCTTTGGTCTTCCATTCACCCTGGGTTTGCAAAATGATTAGCATGGAGTCTCCGTACACTTGCAATTTCTTTACTTTCATAGTGAAGGCCAGTTGCAACCCGAGAATGCATGCCTCGTACTCGGCAATGTTGTTGGTGCATGGGAATGTCAACTTTGCAGCGACCGGATAATGTTGTCCTTCAGGAGATATAAGGATTGCCCCGGTTCCAGACCCCGCGAGATTTACTGCGCCATCGAAATACATCGTCCATTCACCTTCGGACAGATTGGAAATGCGATCTTCTGCCTTTTCATCACTTGGGACACTGGATCCCTGGGCATCTTCAGCCAACATATCCGCTATAGCTCGCCCCTTTACAGACTTATGAGTTGAGCTTTTAACATCGAATTCTGACAGAAGAACCTGCCACTTGGCCAACTTCCCGATTAGGGCTGGCTTTTCCAGGAGATACTTTATTGGGTCGTTCTCCGTTACCAGCTGTATGCGGTGATGAAGAGTGTATTGCCTCAACCTGTGTAGTACCCAGACTAACGCGACACAGGTTTTTTCGACTGCGGGGTAATTCATTTCCGATGCAGTGAATTTCTTGCTCAGATAATAGATGGCCCGCTCCTTGCCATCTTCCGGGCTCGTTTGAGCAAGCAAAGCTCCTAAGGATTCCTGATGAACGGTGAGGTACAGGGTTAGCGGAGACCCTGGTACGGGAGGCACCAAAACCGGTGGTGAGATAAGGTAGCTTTTGATCTTCTCCAGTGCTTGATGGCATTCGGAATCCCATTTCACCTTGGCTCCCTTTTTCAGCAACTTGAAGAACGGCTTCGCGACATCGGATAGCTGACAAATGAACCTAGCGATATAATTTAGTCTCCCCAGCAAACTTCTTACTTCCTTAACTGTAGTGGGAGTACTGAGGTCTAGTATCGCTTTAACTTTGGAAGGATCGATTTCGACTCCCCGATTACTCACCACAAACCCGAGAAGTTTTCCTGACCGTGCCCCGAATATGCATTTAGCAGGGTTTAATTTCAACCTATACTTCCGAAGTCGTTCGAACAACTTTCTCAATATCTGAACGTGATCTTCTCCAGGTTTAGACTTCGCGATCATGTCATCGACATATACTTCTATCTCCTTATGTATCATGTCGTGGAATAGAGCCACCATAGTCCTTTGGTACGTTGCCCCTGCATTCTTCAAGCCGAAAGGCATAACCTTATAGCAAAAGGTGCCCCATGGTGTTATAAACGAGGTCTTCGCTTTGTCCTCCTCCTTCAGAAGGATTTGGTTGTATCCAGAGAACCCATCCATGAACGAGAACATATCAAATTCCGCCGTGCTATCGACCAAGACATCTATATGTGGAAGCGGAAAGTCATCTTTCGGGCTTGCCTTATTCAGGTCGCGATAGTCCACGCAGATTCTGACCCTTCCGTCTTTCTTCATCACCGGGACGATATTAGCAACCCATTCGGGATAAGCGATCACTTCGATGAATCCCACTTTTAGCAGCTTCATTACCTCTTCTTCGATCTTCTTAGACAACTCCGGTTTCGTCCGTCGAAGCTTCTGTTTCTTGGCAGGAACGCTCGGGTCTATCGGGAGCGAGTGTTCGACAATATTCGGGTCCAAACCTGGCATATCTGCATAGGACCAGGCAAATACATCTTGGTATTCTTTGAGAAGTTCGGTAAATCGAGCCGCCTCAGACGAAGATAATCTTCCTCCTATCTTGACTTCTTTCACATTTTCAGAATCTCCGAGGTTGACTATAATAGTGTCCTCTGCGGTCAGTGGTTTGTGTTCCTCATATCTGCCCCAGTCTCTTCTGATATCATTGGCGTCATCCTTGCACTCTTCCTCGATCTCGTAGGAGGAGTCATCACTGTAGTCTGAGCCACGTATTAACCTATTATGCATGTGAGGGATGGCATGCCTGAAATGTCATAAGCACGGTCAGTATGTTGGTGATACTAATGAAGATGCATAAATTTTTTCAAAAACATTTTGAAGGGGGTTTTTTTTTAAGCAAAAGAGAGGAGGGGGATTGGTCCTCATTTCATTGGACGCCCTCGCTCTCTTAAAATTTTTTGAGGAAACAAAGGATCATGTGGGAAATCAGCCCTCAAACTTCAAAAATCTGAAGCCGAGTATCATCATTGGGCCGATTTGTCATCCCACATGTCCCCAACAAAATTCATGGGGTTTTTATTAGAAAATGGACCGCATTACAGCATGCACCACTTGAACCGACGGTCTGAGATCCAAGGGCATTCTTTTTCTCTTTTTTTTTCTCTTTTTTTTATTTGATTTTTTTTTAGATTGAAAGGGAAATGCATTGCCTAGGGATGAAAATAACATGCGGGAATTAAAATGCATAAGGGAAAAGGGGCCTCTTTACTCAGGCTGGTCGGATTCCTTCTCAAGTCCTTCGATGACGACATTAACCGTGTCCTCTAAGAACGGGTTGGATAAATCCGGTTCTGCTGCGTTCTGAATCATTTCGTCTGCCAGCATCTTGGGGCACCCCGAGAAATACTGGTCCAAAGGGCTGCTGATCATGCTAGCTCTCCCTTTCCATGCCTTGGAGCCGATGGATGGTCCAACTCTGCTTCCCAGGCTTCCACGGCTTCCATATTGGCCCTTGCCTCGGCCTCTAGAAGTAAAGCCCCCACTGGACTTACCGGTATACCCTAAACCTGTCCGTCGCTCGTTAACGTCTAACTGTAGTGGCGACCGGATTCCCTGGCCGTTCTTTCCTAACCCGCGTCCGGGAATAAACCCGTGCGCCAGTAATATTTTCCCAGGAGCCAAAGTGTATTGGGAAGGTTCATAAATTCTCCTTTTAGTCCCAGCAGGCGTGTGCGTGACGGCCACCAGCTCGAGAGAGTGGTAGCTAGCTTCCTCCTTCTGCTTTGGCTCTATGTACGGGACTGCACTCCTCTGATACGCCGCCAGATCTGTCTCCCCATGTACAGTTATCACTTTCCCGTTTACCACGAATCTAACTTTCTGGTGTAGACTCGATGGTATTGCGCCAGCTGTATGAATCCACGGCCTGCCCAGTAAAAGTCCGAAGGCGCTCGGGAGATCCATGACTTGGAACCCGATGGAGAACTCTATAGGTCCGATGAAGACGTCCAGGTCAATCTCGCCAACTACAGTCTTCCTCATCCCATCAAACGCCCTGATGGTGGCCTTGGAGGTGCGGATGAGTTCCTCGTTTATGCCCAAGTTTCTGAGCGTAGCTAATGGGCATATGTTGAATGCCGAGCCGTTGTCAATCAGTACGTGGGAGATGTGCTTGCCGTGACTCCTGGCTGATATATACAGCGCCTTGTTATGGGCCCACCCGTCTACAGGGAGGTCTTCATCTGAGAAGGATATCTGATCCTTCAGCAGAATGGATCCGACAAATTCCTCCAGTTGCGCTTCGTTTATCGTCTCCGGCACGTGCACTTCGTTCAGCACCTTCATCAGTGCACTCTTATGCTTTTCCGAGTTTATAAACAGGTCGAGCAGTGATATCTGGGCTGGCATCTTCCTCAGTTGTCCTGACGATGGACAAAGGCCTCTCTGCATCTTCTTTTGATACCTCCCTCTTGTCAGGCTCCCATTCTCTCGGAGCGTAACACCTACCGGACCTCATGACTGCATCGATTTCTCCTGTCCCATAGTCCCAAGGAACAGCCTTGGGATCATACTCTGTCGGCGGCGGGACTTTTATCACGATCCTTTCAGTCTTACTGTCGCCCTGCGTCTTCTCATCCTCTAGCTCCAAATTGGCTAGGGAGATCACCACACGTCCTGCGGAACCACTCTTGACGTCTTTACACTCGTCTACTTCGGCTAACTTGATTACGAAAGGGGCCCTCGTTCCTATCATTGCGATCAGCTCATCCTCATCGATGTGGTCTGAATCGTAATCTCGGCACCATGGCCCTGTTGTCGTCTTCATCGATTTCGGCAGAAAGTCGTTTTGCCTTTGGCGATCATTAGTCCGCACCGATCCGGTAGAAGAGCCAGCCAGGTCAGAGTCCCTTTTGCTTCCAAGTTCGCTCCTTTGAAGAATTTGCTCGTGCTTCAATCCGATGCTTATCACATGGTCAAAAGACTGAAATCCGTATGCGCACATACGCTCGAGGTATTTCTGGGGGAGGACCTGCATAAAGATTTCCAACATTTCTTTCTCATCCAGTGGGGGTAAAACCTGCCTTGCCTGCAACTCTCATCTTCGTGCAAATGCCTTGAACCCTTCGCCCTCCTCCATGGTAATGCGGGTCAGATTGTCCTTGCCGACTATAGACTTTATATTGGCCTCAAATCGCTGTATGAACTGCCTTTCGAGATCCTCCCAGTCAGCAATCCAGTCGAGGTCGATCGAGTGATACCAGTACAGGGCCGGGCCGATTAGGCTGCGCTTGAAGTTGCTGATGAGGATTTGATCATTCTCATGATGACCGGTCATCTTGCTGAGGTAGCAGGAGATGTGGTTCAAGGGGCAGCCTTCCCCTCCGAACTTGTGTGGGAACATTATCGACTGGTCAGGTCGATATTGCCTTCCTCCCCGGGTAACAATTGCCTTCAACTCACGCACCATGTTGGCCAGGTCTTTACACTGGTCCTCCAATCCGGCTATCTTTCTGTTTTGCCACTCGATGGTTTTCCTCAGCTCCAGCATCTGATACTTCTCCTCCACGGGCGGCGCCCGTGTGTTCTCTGCCATTTTTGACAGTTCGGCCATTAGACTATCCATGCCTTTCTCTAAACCGACGAGTCGTTCTTGAGTTCCCAAATCACACTGTTCCTTTGCCTGGGTCGGGATTGTTTTATCCACTTCGGCTACTGCTTCCTCTTCGTTAACAGGGTCATCCATGTCGTCCCACCCATCAGGGACGATCTCCTCCGTCCTGACGAAAAAGCTTGGCGGGACAGAATAAAGCACCCGGTAGTTGTAGCCGCCGCTATCCTGTCCCAAGGTATCCACTATATCTCCCTGTTGACACCTAAATTTTGACTTTTTAAAATTCATTCACTTAAGTACATAAAAAAATGAGAATTTGTTCTCACCAAAAATTAATTTTTTCATGCATTGCATATTTAATTTTTTGTCGGTCATGCATTTTATTATGGCTAACGACGGAGGATTTGAGCTTAAATTGACAAACGATTGGATTGAGCGTGAGGGAGGTGTGCCGAAAGGCTTATGAAGTTTTGAACTTAAAAGAAATTTTTCCACAGGGACTGAATTGCAAATACATAAAACTTCAGGGACTGAATTGCAAATACATAAAACTTCAGGGGCTGAATTGCAAATACATAAAATTTTAGGGATAGTGGAGAAATTAGAAAGGAAGATGGAGAAGGGGAGATATAGAAGGGAAGATGGAGAAATTAGAAAGGAAGATGGAGAAGGGGAGGTATAGAAGGGAAGATGGAGAAATTAGAAGGAAAGATGGAGAATGGAAGATGGTAGAATTAGAAGGGAAGATGAAGAATTAGAATGGGAGATGGAAAGATTAGAATGGAAGATGGTGAATTAGAAGGGAAGATGGAGATAAAGAATGGAGGATGGTGGAAATAGAAGGGAAGATAGAGATAAAGAAGGGAAGATGGTGGAATTAGAAGGGAAGATGAAGTTAGTGGAAAAATTAGAATGATAGATGAAGATAGAGAAAGGAAGATGGGGGAGTAGGCTATAAAAGGAGGAAGAATGAGAGCTTTGAAGGGAGGACTTTGGAGATTGAGGAAAAAAATTTGGAGAGATTTCAAGAGAAAAAATTGTGAGAGAGAAAAATTCGCCGCAGTGGAACAAGCCTTGGCGACGCGACGGGTTCATCTCCAACGAGCTCTAGGTGCATCAGCATGTGCAATTATCTGGTAACTCAATTTTTCGTGTTTAGATGACGAAATCTCGAAAATAAATATACTGAACATTCGTAGATGACTTCGAGATCTTCGATTTGATATATTATGGCGTGAAAATGGACGTCGTTTGCTATGTCAAAAGGGTCCCGAAATGGAGAGCAGAAATCTGGAAATATGGTGATCAGAACCTGAGATGGAATTTTTCTAATTTGACCTTTCACGCTAAATGATTTTCCATGGGTTATTCTAGACTTCGTTTCATAAAGACCTCTTCATGACATTTGTTCATAAGATCTTAATACATAACATATAAAAAATACAAAAATATTCATGCACGTTTCGTATTTTTAATGCATTTAATGAAATCATGCAATTCTGCTGGCGTCCTTGAGTCTGAGTGTTTTTCTGTGCGTGGTCATATTGATTCGTAGTTATCTCATGTTTAGAGTCTTCTTTTGAAACTTCACAAAAAATAAAAGTTGTTCATTGGGGTCATGTTTAGTAGACTGAAAAGTTTGGTGCATTAATTTTGAGATTTGAGTGTCCATTTGAGCTTAATCCTGAAGTATGTCTGTTCTGTGAAATTTGTTTGTTTGCTGCTGAGCTCTCATGAAAGACCATTTTCTACACGAAAATGAGTGTCTCTTCAGTAAGAATGTAAAACATGAAAGTTGTCAACGACACATTTTCCCATCCACATAAAAAATATCAGAAGTTTTGCATACATTTCATTATTTCTTTTGTATTTTATGGTTACTGCTTCCTCCCTAAGAATGTTCATGCACAGTATGATTTAATTCGTATTTTTTGTGTTAATGCATTGGAAAATGTAAAAAATGGTCTCAATGAAGTTTAATCAGCACGTGTTAAACTTTCTTTGAGTTTTTGAATTGTCTTAACTCGGTGATTGTGCATGTTGGATTGGATAAGTTCATTATTTTCATTTGGCTTTCGGCCCGATGCTTTGAAGACTGGAGGATGACCGATGTCCATTCTGGTCCGTTTTGTTGTACTCCCGACCCACGAGGCTTGGCGACGGGTGTTTGATCGATGTCCATTCCGGTCCATTTTTGTTGTGTTCCCGATCATGTCTTGGGTTTTATTTAATTGGTCTGTAATTATTCACCCGACGAGTTGCGGGTCTTATTTTCACTGTCCTTAGGGTAGTTTTACTTTACCTTCTTTCTCTTCACATCTTCGTTTGCTTTGGGTGATTTTGCATTCTTTATAATACATTGAAAAATCTAAAAAAAATTCATAAAAAAAAACCAAAAAAAAATTGCACCTTTGAACCTCAAGTGAAAATTCATCAAAATTGCCAAGTTGAACATTTTCATGAAATTGGTACCGAAAGGGCGTTAATTAAAAAATTAGCGTAATCAAGTCCCCGAACTCATTAATCTCTAGTTCGTAGGAATAAAGTATTTCTCCCGATGCTTTATTTAGGTGTCTAATCAACCTACCCAAAATGATTAGTGGCGACTCCAAGATAAATCCTTCTTTTGATGAAATTGAACCTAAGTCACGATTTGGTAGAACTCGGGAGAGTTCGAGCTATGCTAGTTAATTCAATTTAATTAACATGGTAATCCATTAACTTTAAAAATTGGGAAACCGATTTTTAGGTCGCGACACTCCCCTTTCCAGGGCCTCTCGTAGGAACTTCTTGTCGGCCTCATGCGCCCTTTTACGACGGACGTCCTCATCATCTGGTTCCTCGTCAAACTCTTCAACGGCTCGTTCTTCATTCGGCCCGTGTTCACGTGGGGCCTCTCCTAACCCTCCGTTATCTGCATCACTATCGTCCCAAATAGCGTTCACCCTCCCGTGGTCTGGCAGAGGGTTCTGCTGCACATTCGGCTCTGTCTTATCGAATTCCAGCATCCCCCCGTTTATCAGCGACTGCACTTTATATTTGAGCACCAGACAGTTGTCCACATTATGCCCCTTTTCTCCTATGTGGTATGCGCATGACTGGGTCTCGTCGAACCCAGGGAACCTCTGTGGGTTCGATCTTGGAGGTTCTTTGGCTACTAAGTGCCCGTCTAACAGCATGGGCAGTAGTCTTGACAGAGGGCGAGGGAGCGGTGTGAAGGATGGTGGAGCTTTCTTCCTGGCCTCGAACTTCTTTGGGGCCAATCCTGACGTCCTACCCTGAGTGGGGGTGGATTCCGGGAACTTCTTCGGCTTCGGGGGGTTTGGTACAAATGCAACGTCTCCCACGTTTTCTCGTTCTCTCCTGGTTGGATAAGATCGTCTGATCGGTGGTTCTGATACGCGCTTCTCTCTAAGCGCCCACTCATGACGTTCTGCCACCTTAACAAGGTGGGTGAAGGTCTGACAGCCCGACGTGTTCAGTTTCTCGAAATAATCGAGTGGCAGCGTCTTCAAAAACAGGTCCACTAACTCCTCCTCCGGGATAGGCGGTTTCACCTGAGTGGCTATAGCCCGCCACCTCTGGGCAAAGGTGCGTATCGTCTCGTTTCTTCCTTTCGCGGTCCTTAACAGGTCTTCCCTGGTCGGTGCCGTGGCCGTGTTGAATTTATACTGGTGCAGAAAATCTTCCGCCAAATCCTCCCAGCTATCGTATTCCTCCATGTCCAACTCAATGAACCAGGCCAGCGCGGCGCCTGACAAGCTCTCCTGGAAGGTGTTCATCAGTAATGGGACGTAGTCCGAATAGTGCGTCATTTTGCGCAGGTAATATCTCAGGTGAGCCCGGGGACAGCCTGTCCCATCATACTTCCTCACAAACTCTGGCTCCTTGTATCCAGCGGGGACTTCGATCTTGGTGAACGGAGAGATCTTGTCGAACCTGGCCAGCTCGTAACCCTGGCTGCTCAAGCATTCTTCGATTTTCGTGAGCCTTCTCGCGCCTTCTTCAGTTTTAGCCGGTGGCCTTTCCTTCTTCTCTTTTTCCATGTCGATCACGAACGGAGGGGTTTTATGGGGCACGTCCCTCTCAGATTCAGTGCTGGTGGTCTGGTTAGTGTCGGAATCGTTCGAAGTGGTGGGGTTAACTTCGGGTGCAGCTGGGGTCTTTCCTTGCGCAGTCATCATTGACTTCATTTCTGCCATCTTGGCGGCCATCAAGTTAATCTGATCCTCGAGGCCAATCACTCTGGAAGTCAGCTCTTCAGCCATCTTTCGCGTCTTACTGCGAGTCTTCGTGACTAAAGAATTTTACCTGTTTAAAAAGTAGCGAGTGAGGGACGCGCGAGTTGAATAAAAGTGCAGGAACTTAAAACCTTCTCGATACTATGTTCACACACGGTTAATGGGGGGAAAGACTCGATCATGAGCCTCAGCCTCATGAAATCGGTCTTTCTACTCATTAAACGTGTATGAGCATACTATCAAGGAGGTGGATAACCCATGGTAATTACTTTATTTAAGAAAACGATGATGAATGATCATATATGAAAATGTCATGATCCTATTACAATCAGAAGCAAAATCAAGTAGGGAGATCGTCTATTTTATCCGATGGCGCTTGGAGGCTAAGGCATCCTCGCTGTCTTCCGATTCGTCCGGGCCCCATTCCTGCGGGTCCTCATCTTCTTCGGCCGGCGGTGGTCCCATGTGCTCTGGTACATATGGCTCCACTCCCGGCAAGTGCGGGACGATGTAGTCCGGTACGTATGGCTCTACGAAGGATTGTCGATATTCCTTGAACAACTTGATGTAGTCCTTGGATGCTCGGTGGACGTTCATCTCGTCATCTAGGTAGTCCGGCCATTCCACGCTCTGCAGTGGGGAATTCTTCAAGGTGTGGATGATGGGGTCGATCTTGGCCTGGTACGCTGCCTTTGCTTCCTTGGTAAGCTCACCTCGTGGCAAGTCGAAAGCGAAGACTCCTGGTTGTACTGCCGGCGGGACTTCTTGTAGCATGCCAAATTGCCTTACCACCTTGATAGGATAGTAGGCGGTTCCACCCGTGCAGCCTAGTAAAGGGATAGGGCCTCCGTCTACTCCTGTGATGCGAGCTTCCAGGATCTTAGGCCAGGTCAAGCGCCAGCGAAGTTGTTTTGGCTCTAGGTCTTCTAGTTTTTTTCTCCAATCCTCGAAGGATAGTTGCTTGACGGTGGACTGACATTTTAGGAAGGAACTGAGTGGGTGGATATGTCGGCTGATCTCGTAACACCCGACACGAAGGTTAAGGGTTTTAACGTGCGAGGTGAACCACACGTAGAGAAGACTATTGGACGCTTGGAATGTACCTCTCTGGGTTGGTTGGAAATGGTTTAGGGAAAGGAAGGTTTCGGCTAGAATCATGTAGGAGTAATTCCAGCGGTAGCAGGCTTGTTTAACAATGTGGACCATGGAAGGATGGAAAGTGGTTTGGGAGGTGGGGAATAAGACAAAGGCGAAAAAGGCAATGATGAAAACTTTAGCCGGTTTAAGACCAGCTTCGACTGGGAGGGAGGAATAGTTGTTGTATAGGAATGAAAGGGTGAACCTGCCAGAGTTGGATTTGAGGACCTTCTCAATTTCTGAGGTTTTGAGACGGAGGAATTTAGACAGGGCTAAGGTAGAGTCTTTTCCCAATACAGGCCGCACGATGTGATCGTCAAACTCCAGTCCGATGATCGCTGTGTACTCTTCCAGGGTAGGTGTGATCTCTATTCCTCGAATATTGAAGGTCATGGTCTCTGGATCCCAGAATCTTGCCAAGGCTTGAATGAGGGTGGGCTGGTAATTGACCTTGAGGAGATCCACCAAGTTCCCCAGGCGTTCTTCAATATAGGCTTGGTTATCCCGGTTGAGACGGTTCCACCACGCTGTAAGCTCCTTACGCGGGACCGGGATGATCTTAATATCCGATTTCCCCATCTATCATGAATATGCAAGAATGTACTAAAATTAATTACCATGGGTTATAATGAAGATGCAATGTAAATGCACTAGCCCAATTTCATATTCTCTCTTGGTGAAATAAGGATTAAAACATTCCTACTTGACCAAAAGAAGTTAGTCAGAGGGTTTTAATCAAGATTTCTCCCAAAGAAATTATGCAATTGGCTAGGATCCCTCAATGATTGGAATGAAAGCCATTGCCTATCTAAAGATCTCGAAAAGGAAATGGGAAAGTATGCGAATACATCTCAAAAGATCCCTAATACATCAAGTCTAAATGGGACGAGGAGGATGCGGAAATACAACATCCAAAAGTACGTAGAAAAATATCCTTCTATCCCAAAGTGGCTTTCAGACCAATTATCAAGGTGACGACTCAATCATGAAATGATGTATGGGATGTATGGTATACAGAAATGAATTATGAAACGAAAAATAAGAAAGCCTTACCAACGAGACTCTTTCATGTTTTAGTTTTAGGTATACCAACCGACCAAGTCACATGCGTATGAGACAAGTGAGGAATCGACTCTAGAAAAGAAAATAAAAGGAGGAATAGGGTATGGACCTAAAAGGCTCCCACTGTCTGATTCGACAACTTAGCCCACAAGCGCAATCGAACGTCAAGTGGGAAGAATCATTGATCCAGACAGCAAGCGGGATCGAATATGGTCAACCCAAGCGCAATCAAACGCTAGAGTTTTGCATACCGATCCCTATCTATGGCTACCTAAGAAGAGTGTTTCGCGGCTTGGGTTTAGGCGCTTGTGTGTGCATGTGTCGTGATCCTCAAAGTATGCAAGGCATGCACAGCAGTTGATATCAAACAGCGCTTCTAATTTGCAGAAAATAAACAAACAAACCCAAACTCCAACCCTGCATAAGACAAGTTAGCAATCACTCCTCACCTTATAACTCCCGTCTGCAAAAACATTTAACACGTTCAATTAGTGGACTTACCTCACCTTCAAGAGCATCTGCAGAAAAAAATATATTAGAAAACACCCAACTTTTTAATCGGCTCAAGTCCTCTAATGGGTTAAACTAATTCCCCAGCGGAGTCGCCAGTCTGTCGCGACCCTCCCGAGATTTTCCAAGGATCCCGAGGGAGCTATGTGGATTGCTAGGCCCATTGGATATCTGGGCTTAGCTCGGGCCCTCCCAGGCCCTTACCAAATCGCGTCAGGAAAATTTAAATCGAGGTCGACCTTAGTGTGGTCGGGTGACATGTGAATAGTGTGCATGCCATGGGAGTCGCCACCAATCATTTATTGGAGGGTATGATTGGAAACCCTATCGAACGATTGAGAGAGATCGTTCGATTCTGCGAAAACCAGAGAACTGGGTTCGGGGACTTAGTTACGTCAACCCGCAAGTCGACGCCCTTTCGGTACCTAAGTTGAATGATTTCCTAATCTAAAGAATTCATGCAGGCGAGATTGGATGAGGTAGGCTCTAGGATCTAATGGGTTCATGCGAATGGGAGTTTCTATTCTATCAATCACAACCATAAAATAAATGCGCGACTAGGGATATCACGTCGAAATCAGTCAATACAAATAAAAGGGAGTCTTGAAATCCTAGGAAAACGCATCAAGAATTCAAAAAAAATGTGAAATTAGGTCAAACTAGTTGAATGTGGTTTTTCCCTAACTTGCGCAATTTTTGGGAATTTCTCTGATTTTTTTGAGATTTTGTAATTTTTCTGGAATTTTTTAAACTTTCTAAGAATTTTTTTAAAGGATTTTCCCTATTTTTTGGACATTTTTCGGAATGTTTTTTGAGGATTTTCTTATGATTTTTGGGGTTTTCCCTATTATTATTATTTTTAGGGTATTTTCTATGTTTTCTGGAATTTTATTTTTAATTTCTAATATTTTCCCTAATTTTTTAAGATTTTCTAAGACTTTTCTAGGGATTTTATTATTTTTTTAGAACATTTTCTATATTTTCTGGAATTTTTATTTTCATTTTCTAACACTTTTCCTAATTTTTTAGGATTTTCTAAGACTTTCTAGGGATTTTCTTATTTTTCCAAACACTTTTTATATATTCTAACAATTTTCCAATTTTTTTAAATTTTCTATGATTTATTATTATTATTATTATTATTATTATTATTATTATTATTATTATTATTATTTTAATTATTATCATTTTAATTATTTTCAGGTAATTTTTATGATTTTTTTATTTTATTTTATTAATTATTTTATTTTATTTTTATTTTATTTTCTATTTGATTATTATTTTTTATTACCTATTTATTTATTATTTTCAAATTTCCCGGACCGGGTCGGGTCAACCCGGCCCGATGACCCGACCCAATGTTAAAACTCTAAACCCGAAACGGCACCGTTTATTATTAGCTTTCTAATTTTTTATTATCCTTTTATTTGATTTTGGATTTTTTATTACTATTATTATTACTATTATATTTATTTTTTGAATTAGGTTATACGGACCGGGTCAAATGGACCCGGCCCACTAAGCCGTCCCGGGCAAAGGCTCAAATCATCCATCCCAACGTAAAAACGACATAGTTTTAGGGTTTGTTTTGGATTTTTGAATTTTTTTTTATTTTTATTCTCTTTTTGTTATTTCTTTATTTCTCTCCCGCCTAACCCTAAATCCGACGCTTCACATGATTCCACGTGTCGATATCTTAACCACCCATTCTTTATACTAAATCTACGACCGAGATCTAACCAAAAGACTTAATCCTAGCCGTTTATTATTTTGTTTTTTTTTTATCTTCCTGCGGATGGCCGGAGAAGACGATCGGAAGATCACGATTCCGGCCAACTCACCGGAGGCCTCGCCGGGACCCAAAATCTTGACAAAACGCGAATAAAAACTCCTTTTTTGAGCTCTAATCAACCTATCAACTTTCCCAAACCAACATCTACCGAGGATAC
Source organism: Psidium guajava (assembly GCA_016432845.1). Lineage (NCBI taxonomy): Eukaryota > Viridiplantae > Streptophyta > Magnoliopsida > Myrtales > Myrtaceae > Psidium > Psidium guajava. Next base: position 29,649,686 of record CM028229.1, on the reverse strand, counting down.
AGCAAAAAAAGGACGAAATTTTCTTCACCAAGCCTCGGCCGAAGTCATGCTCCGGTGAAGATCTGAGCAGTCAAACTCTACGCTAAACGAACAATACAATTCATCCAAAAGCATCACAGAGGCGTCAGAGGACTTAGCTGTGAGATAGAAAGTATTGATTCTCCGCGAAATGAGCTCGCAGGCTCATGGAAGGCCGAAGGGGTTTCAAAGTCGGTTCGGGAGTACCACGCGATGAAAACAAAAGAACAGAAGTAGGGAAATGAGCAGGGCAGAAGAGAGAATGCATAGAACTAAAAATTACGAAGAAAGGATGGCAGAATCAAGTTCTGCCATTGACGGAGCTCCAGCTGAGCAAACATGGCGTTTACCTTGTTTTGCGATGAAACCGCGCGTAGAACAGCTCCTTTTGCTCCTCGAGATACCAGAAAGCTTGGAACGGCCACAATGGAGCTCGATTTTGCTCCTTCGTCCTCAATTCTTCTTCGATTCTTTTCGGCCCGAAAAGTCCTCTAAAACAGAGCACCCCCCCGCCTCTTCTTATCCTCCTGTTCACCTATCACGATCGCCCTAAAATCTCTCCCTCAAAAACCCCATCAACCGAATGCCATCTTCCCTTGATTTTATGCCAAAAATCTTGGCAAATCTTTCTGTTCTCAACAGACTTATCCCTATTCAAACTCAGAGCGCGCGTAGGGCTTTCGGGAAGAAGATGAAGTCGATCGGGTCAGGTCGGGTCGGATCCGATCCGACCCGACTAACCCGAATAACTATTTTCTTCAAATTGAGCCCAAATTTTTCACTTTTTTCCACAATTGACACCAGAATTGGACTCATGGGCATTGAATTCATTTGGAAATGGTGTTTTTGGCAGACAATTTTCAGTATTTATGGGAAAACCCCAAATTTTCAATTTAACCCGAGAACCCATTTTGCAAAATCCAAAGTCTCAGGGCCCTTTTCTGCAAAAATTGTTGCCACCATTGAATTCAGAGGGTCAAAAACTAGGGGGTGACGTCACCCTATTTTCAATTCAGTCCCTAGAAAATTTTTAATTTCAGTTTTAATGATTTTAGGGACTAAATTGAAAAATCAAAAATTGCATTTTGGTCCTTTTTAGCGAAATTGGGCGATTCTGAGGTTTTTTTGGATTCGATTTTAATTTTGAAAAATAGAGGAGGATGACACGATTTTAAAAATGTAAAAATAGAAAATTAAAAAGCTAAAATGGAATTTCTAGAATTATTTAAATAGTCTAAAAAATAAAATTAACGAAGAAACCCTAGATTCCAGACCTGATTTTTCAAAAATTATTTATTCAAAATGGAGACAAAATTAAATAAAAAATATTGACTATTTTTTGCTCAAAATTGGTTCCCTAGGCTATGCTGAGGTTCCCAAAGTTGATTTTGCAATTTTCTCAATTTTTATGGATTTTTTTATGAATTTTTGAAAATTAAATTGGCCAAAAATCGAGTGTCAACATATAGCTGGCAGTCAATTGACGTTTTACTCCATGAATTTTACAAAATTTGTCAAATTTATTTGAGGTAAATTCTCCCCCTCTATATGATCTCAACGTCTTCAGATTAAAGCCACTATGTTTTTCAATATAGACTTTAAATTCTTTGAACTTGGCAAATGCTTTAGATTTTTCTCTCAAGAAATATACCTAAGTTTTTCTAGTAAAATCATCAACAAAAATCAGCATGTACCTTTTTTGTCCGACTGATTCAACCTCAACAGGGCCACATATATATGTATGTACCAGCTCCAAAGGTTGCTTTGCTCTTCTGGCTTTCCCTACTGGAAATGATTCTCGATGTTGTTTTCCAACGAGACATCCTTCGCATGAACAATCTGGACATTCGATTAAAGGCATGCCGGTCACCATCTTTTTCTGAACCAGTAGTTTTAGTCCACGAAAATTTAGATGACCGTATCAAAGATGCCACAGCCAGTTGTTTTCTTTCATCATCGCTTGAAAACTCAAGAGATTCTTCGTCTGAAGAGTCATGGGAAACATCCGGTTCTTCGTCATTTGCACCGTTGTGATCAACTTGTTGTTGACACCTCTGATGGTGCAAATTCCATTTTCAATGTGAACTTTGTGGCCTTTTTCGGAAAGTTACCCAACACTTAGCAAATTCCAAAAAAGTCCTGGCACAAAGTAAACATCTGCAATAGCAACATTAGTACCATCTTTTGACTTGATATTAATGTTACCTTTGCCCATCACGGGAATTTTTGATTTATTCCCGAAGTTGACTTCACCACGACTCGTCTCATCCAATTGCGAGAATAATTCCTTCCGGCCAGTCATATGATTGCTGCAACTAGTGTCTAGATTCCATATGTTGGTGTCTGCAGTACTTGAGTCATCCTTCGTACATGCTAGCACCATGTATTCTTCAGCATCGGTGGTATGTGCGTGCTCCGCCTGCTCGTACGTCGCCTTTGCATGGCATTCGGATTTGTAATGTCCGAACTTGTTGCACTTAAAACACTTGACTTTTGATTTGTCACGTGTTTTAAATTTCCCGGTGAAATTGGAATTTCCACCTCTTCCTTGGCCTCCTCCGCGACCTCGACCTCCTTGATAGCTTCCTCGATTTGATGGAACAATAAGACTTTGCAAGGCTTGCTTGGGATATGAACCGACGGACTTCTGATTCATTCTTTGCTCATGCGAGCATAATGAACCCATCAACCGCTCTAACGTCATGGTTGATATATCTTGGCCTTCTTCGATTGCCGCAACAACGTAGTCAAATCTTTCAGTCAAAGACCTCAAGATTTTTTCTACGACTCGTACATCTTGGAGTGTTTCACCATTGACCCTCAATTGATTAACGATGTTTTGTACACTATCAAAATACAAAGAGATAGATTCAGAATCATTCATACGTAAAGACTCAAAATCACATCGAAGTGTTTGAAGCCGAACTCTTCGAACACGATCGTTGCCCTTGTAGGATTTTTGCAAAATATCCCACACTGCTTTGGCGGTCTCAGCATTCGATATTTTTTCAAATATCGTCCCCTCCACGGCTTGAAAGATCACATATAATGCTTTCTGATCTTTTTTCCGGGACTCCACCAACGAATCCTTCTCCTCCTTTCTCATGGCATTGAATTCTTCGTTATTAGCTACTTCGATGTAGCCATTCTCCACCAGGTTCCACAAATCTTGCGATTTGAACAAAACCTTCATCTGGACGGACCAGTTATTGAAATTCTTTCCGTTCAACTTTGGAAGTTGAAATTGAACGGAACTTATGGACGCCATAACTTGGCTCTGATACCAAATGTAGGAACCAAATAAAAAGGAAGGAGGAATTTTGCGGAAGCTTGGAGGATTTAATTTGGAGAGAATAACAAAAACACAAATGAGAGAGCAATACTACAAAATACCTTTGCCAAGGTTTTACACAAAGAAAATCAAGCTTTGCTCTAAGCTTATTCTTACAAGAAAACTCTCTCTCTCTCTCTCTCTCTCTCTCTCTCTCTCTCTCTCTCTCTCTCTCTCTCTCTCTCTCTCTATTTCTTCTCCTCCTTGATATGAAACTTACAAGAAAACCACACATATTTATAGCCAATTCTATACCTAATTTTTGCCAAACTTAAATGTCTTTATTTGACTACACTTAATTTTATCAAATTCAAGCACACCTAAGTTGTCCATTTTTGACAATCAATAGTAAAAAATTGAGGCTTAAGCACACCTAAGTTGTCCATTAATAGTCAAAAATTGAGGCTTCTTCTTTTTTTGACTTTCTTCCAAAATTTATTTTAATATTTTCAATAGGGGGGGCAGAACTCAATAAATGCTGGGCAAGAAAAACTAAACAAAAAAGGAAGCTGGACGAGTCCGGTCGCGATGTGGAATGCGGCGGAGCGGAGGCGATCGGCACGAGCTGGAGCTGGATCGTCTCGAGGATCCTCAGGACTTACGTCGCTTGCTCCAGCGGCGTCACCATGGTGATTCTGCTGTCCGATCTTTCTGAGGTGTGGAATGAACAGCAAAGAGAAGGCCTGAATGTATCAACCTATTGAAGAGGAATCATCGGAGGATGAAGCTTCTGAACACAGTCACCATTGACTCGATATATGAGAAGAAATTTTTGTCTCTGAGCAGCGCTTTGGAAGCTGTAGTTGTCGATGCTTTTGTGCTTCCAGGTACAAATGTCTATATGCTTACTTCGGGAGACTTTTGGAGCTTAAATACCATAGATCTAAGGGCGCGCATGAAAACATTTCTATTTCTCTATTTCTGTTCCAAACCTATTCTAGAAATTGGTTTGGAACATAAACTCATTTAGTAACGCAAATCTATTTTTCTATTTTTAGAACAAAAATCTGTTCCAGAAATAGATTTTGGCCCAAAACCAGAAACAAAAATTTTTTATTTCTGTTCCAAAAATTATTTCTGGAACAGAATGGTTGTCATGCGCACCCTTTATCTCCACCGTAGGTACTATGATAGTAAATCCCTTAAATGGGATTTTGAAGAAGGGGAGAGAGATATTCCTCTCTGGATACCATCTTAGAACTGCTGATGAGGGATCAGGTTATCAACGAATTTTACCCACAGTGTATCTCATGATACTTCTGGATGAGGACCAGGATGATGATGCTATTCTTCTAGGAGCTTAATTTTGTTCAGATTCTTTTGCTTCTATTTCTCTTGATGCAGTCAACAGAGGAGTTTCTTATTCTTTGTATACGAGGATCAAAGCTATCCGGCCAGTGGAAATTCAAGGAAACTCGAGCAGTTTGCAAAGGCAAAAAAATCAATCTTTTCGATGATGATGATAGCAAGTTAAAGTTTCCCTTATGGGGTGATCAAATTATCCTTGCCAATCTTTTCAGTGTCGGAAGCATGATTGCGCTGGATAAGCCATATATTGCAAATTGCATCGAGAGTGCTCTTGAAGCAACAGAAGAATTATGTCTTGAATATGGTAGTGCCACAAAAGTATATTTGGTGCCTTTCATCAGGCATGAGGAGCTCGTATATGTAGCATTGTCACAAAATCGGTGCGAATGATCAAGACTGCTAGCTGCAGTGGATCCTACTTAAAGCCAAATGGTTTCTCAAGTAACCTTGCCATGTGATTCTCATAGATCAATTGACTTCACTAATTATCCTTTTCAGGTTCTCAATTGGATTTGTCTAGCATTTGATCCCATCATAAGCCGAGAGGCCATGCGCCGCATCTTTCCTCAATTCTAGTCTACCAGTGAACTCTTGTGGCAATTCCTTTAGAAAAGGAAATAAAACTCCAAGCGAACCCGGCTGAGGAAAATTGGCGAGTTCAAAGGTAACGATCATAACCATTAAATTTTCAAGAATTTCGTTACCTAAATGGATTAATTTAAATTTCGATTACACCATGTCATATTCGCATGTCTTCATATCCCCATGTTGTATTTGTCTATCTTCGTATCCATATGTAGTATTCGTAATTCTTCATACTCAAATGTCGTATTCGTATTGTAATTTTCTATATTTTTCACTTAAAAGATTCAAATCCCAAATTGCGATAGGCTCTGCCTCTTATTTGGTTGTGTAAAGATCTCCTATATTTTATATTTTGTATTTTGATTTCCACATTATCAAACCTCAGAATTAGTAAGCCAAGCCACATGCTGGAGGTCATAACACTGCACAGAAGTCGTTAACTCACTCCCTCTTTTTGGCTTCAGGAAATTTTAATGCTTAACTTTATTTATTGCTTTTTATATTGCATCTTTTCATTATATCGTGTTATCGAACTTGTTTGTGAAATCATAGATTTCTTTGACTGTTTTTGTGATCCTTTTGTTACTGAACACGTACGCATGTCGTATCCATTTCTTTGACTGTTTTTGTGATCCATTTGCTACTGAACACGTATGCATGTCTTATCCATATGTCTATGTTTACATGCCGTATTTGCATGTCTGTCCACATCCGTATGTTATATTCGCATATGCCACGTTATCATGTCATATTTCGATTATGTCATATCTTATTCGTATGTCTCCTTATCCACATGTCATATTCATATGTCTTTGTATCCGCATGTCGTATTCATATTACAATTTTCTGCATTTTTCACTTGAAAAATTCGAACTCCAAATTGCGATAGACTCCGCCTCCTACTTGGTGGTGTAAAGATCTGTTGTATTTCATATTTTGTATTTTGATTTTCATATTATCAAACCCCAAAATCGGTAGGCCGAGCCACCTGCTGGAGATCATAACACTTCACAGAAGTCGTTAGCTTACTCCCTCTTTCCGGCTTCAGAGAATTTTAATGCTTATCTTTATTTAATACTTTTTGTATTGGATCTTTTCATTACATTATATTATCGAATTTGTTTGTGAAATTATAGATTTTTTTTATTATTTTTTTATATATCTGTTATTGAACACGTACGCATGCTGTATTTGCATGTCATGCTACATCCGTATGTCATATTCATATATGCCACGTCATCAAGTCATATTTGTCACGTCATATTTGCTACATCATTTTTTGTCACATCGTTTTATATCATGTCATTTGAATTTTTTTAGATTTGCATTTAATTTATGTCATTGCATTTTAGAGTAATTGTATACGTTGCATATAGTACAACTTTTCATGCGTTCATAAAAGAAAGAACGAAAAATAATAAAAATATTTTGTGTGGTGCACTCCCTGAGCTTACTTGATTTCTGGATGTTCAATTAATTGTTTGTGTACCCGCATGATAACTTTTATTAGTGACTTAGTTTAAAATAGATTAATGTTACATTCTCAAATGATTTTTCATGAAATAAAATGATACCGAAAGGGTGTTGGAATAATCTAGCATAATCAAGTCCCTAGACTTTGAATCTCTGGTTTGTAGAAGTAATTTAGTTCTCTCGCTAATTTTCTAAGGTTTCTAATTGACCTATCAAAAACGGTTAGTGGCGACTCCTATTGAAAATCGTCGTATGTTAAATACTGAACCATAAGTTGCGATTTGGTAGGACAAGAGAGAATCCGAATTAGGTTAGTTAATTTGATTAACCTAATAATCCGTTAACCTGAAATTTCATTGAATTTTACGTCGTGATAGCGTTTTGATTCCTTCGTGAGATTGAAATATTATTTCGTGAGAAATTGTGGGTTAAACATTGTGTGTAATATTAAATGTAATTAGGGTTGAGAAACACTGAGAGTATTTGAGTAACTTGAGTGTGGTTTATAATCTCCAAATTTTATCGCTTGTTCTATTGTGGATTTTGTTGTTGCTCTCCCTATGCACATAGATCTCTATAACTGAACCGCGTATATTTGGTATCCAATTTATTTTATTGTTCTATCTATTTGTTGTTCGATTGCTTGTTTCCATGCAACAGTAGGCTTTGGTGATACATGGGTAATGTATGTGTAGTTTATCAAATCTATATTCTTGTGAGTTTTGTCAAAAAAAAAAAAAGAAGAAGAAGTGTGTATTCGAATATATGCAGATTGATTCACAATGCACATACAACGTACCTTTCTTGCTTTCATCCTCAACTGACTCGAATGTCCCTCGGGAAATTGCGGTCCCCATCTTGCCGAAAACATTGATGAAAATTTAAGAAAATCAATTAATTAGTCTACAAAAAAATATTTTTATTATCGATAATAATTTATACCTAGACATTTTCATTGATAATGAAAATATTTGCATTACATTCAATTTACTAAGCGATCATCTTAAAGAAAATTTCTCTGCACTATTGATTATCTGTAAGTTTTGCAATTAGGTTGCTGAACTTTAATTTTCATTATCGGCATTGAGCTTTTGTCTCTTCACAATGGATGGCACTTTGATTAGGGATCTGATCGGCTTTCTAGTTGAATGCCAATTTGACAGAGACGCAACCAATTTTTTTCATACATATAAGAAAATTAATAATGTAACAGTTTTTTTTATGACGATAAGACTAACAATTTATTTTAGGTCAAAAAATTATTATTATTTAAAAATTATTATGGAGTCTATTCTTTTACGAATTTGTAATTCACCACATACTGTCGTTCATAGGGGGTGAGTAAATTGGACCACCTAGGCTGGATTGGGATCAGTGATCCAATTCCTCGTTCTAGAGGGGTCCGGTCCAATTTTCGATCCCTACAATTGGAACCGATGACCATGCAGTCTGGTTCTTGATTCTTTGGTCATAGGACTGGACCAGACAACAAGGACCGGATCGGTCCTTTTTTTAAAAAAAAAAATTCTAATTTGGTCCATGAATATCTTCCAGCTCCTCAAGCCTCTTGTCGAGTGCTCTCGTAAGTGAGGCCATCTGTTTAGGTTCATTTGCTACTGGGAAGTTAGTTTGTGCAGACGTTGAAGTTCTATAGTGTTGCTGATTTCAACAATTTAAAAGTAATTAGGGCTACTTATTTTTTTTTTCCGGTTCCAACAAATTGGGAACCAGGACCACCGATCCAATCCCAGTTCCCGATTCTTGAGGGGACCGAACTGGACCAGGAACCAATCATCCCTAGTTATTTTTACAATTATTTAAAGATTGTTATGCTAACAAAGAACTTTTTATAAATATCACAATAGAGGTAATATTTAAAATCCTGTCAACATTTGAATGAAAAAAAATCTCTAGTTAAAATTCATCAAACTTGAATGCAAAAAAAATGTACGAGAGAAAAAGGGCGCATACCTGGAGAATTTCAACGGTTGAAGCGTCCAATGTTTGAACTAAACAACTGGAGAATGCCTCTATTTATATGTGCGACGGTTGACGGACGGGTCTTCACGGCCAAGCCATAAAGAAAATTGGGTTCCATGTACTAATATTTTTTAATGCAAAATGCATTAATAAGGGAAATTGACTTGGAAGACCCAATTCCACTTTGACTCCTCTTGGTTTTATAAAATTGGAAAAATTCACGAATATAACCAGAAACGAAATAGTTGCTAATATTATGAGCACGGCAAGGAATTTTTTTTAATTCCATATTAAGGCTCTATTTATTTCGCGAAAAATGAATAATTTGAAAAATATTTTCAAAAAACTGATCGCTTATGAGCATATTTAGATGTTGATTGTCGTCCATAATGAAAATATTTTCGTTGGTTAACGCCTTGCACCGTATTAATTTTTTCTCTTTTCTAAGTGATCTATATTGCAAAAGACAAAATAAAGGGAAACGTATCCAAAAAGAATTGATTTATTAATAGAGAGGGAAACGAAATTCTCTTCTTTAACCTCGAAGGAAGTGAATGTCACCTCGTATTTGTATAACCTTAATTGGTTTTTCACATTCTTGGTGCTCCAATGGAATCTGCGCATTATACCATTGTAAAAAGGTAGAGGTTTTCATTTGGTACTGGTGGAGCCAGCTTTAACTAGGGTCCATAGTTTACAAAACAAAAATGTCAAAACCAAGTTGTTGTCCGTTCAATTCCCTTGAGAAAAAACCAATTTTAAATCGAGTTACTTCTTTTTCTTCTTTTTTTTGTCTCATCAAAAAGCACGAGCTTTAATTGATACCTAAATTCGCATCTCAATTCAGGCCTAAATTTTTAGTTGTCTTATAAAGAAGCACCAACTTTCAGTCGGTACCTAAATTTATCTCTCATCAAGTTTCTATCCAACAATGCCTTTAAAGATTCCATATGTCATTTCACGTGTACAAACTAAGTAATTGTGCTTTTAAATTAAACAACGAAAAAGTTAAAGTTAGAATTAGGAGTCGACCTAAAGTTGATATTTGCTTATGAGACAAAAAAAAGCTAATTTGGTGCCTCTTCGCAAAATGAAAAAAATAAGCTTCGGCCAAAGGACCTCATGTTGATGCTTTTTAATGGAAATAAACTATTAATTATCGATAACTTATCCCTCAGTCTATTAGTGAACTGTCTCTTCAGGTGCTATGAAAGATGTTCAACCCAAAATATACTTGTTATTGCTTCAACTCATATTTCCAAAAACCAACTATTGTCTTATTTGTCAAAGAAAAATAGAATACATTGTAAATAATTAATTAGTCAGCTGGATATTCGATAATCAAAAACTTGTTAATTGATAATTTGGTGCTGCTGAGAACCAAAATAGGTATTTTTGATTAAGAAAATTAGTTATTAAATCCAATAAGATGTTTTTTTTTCATTTTTCAGAATTTAATTCAATACCTGAGCTTCAAGACCATACTTGAGCTCAAGACCTTGGCACCGAGCTCAAAACCCGACGGCCGGAACCAAGGCCTTAGCAACCTAACTCAGAGACTCCGATGCCTCCGATGCCTGGACCTTGGACCCTCATTTGGTTTTTAATGACAAGCGATTTGCCACCAATTTTGAAGTCCATGCGGGAGTTGGTTCGTGACTTCATGTTTGCTTTACTTCACACAAGAATAGTGTAAGTTGCATCTGTTTACCCTTCATCCCCACGTCATCGTACCAATCATTAATAGTTTGCCTGAAAATAAGCTTCTGATTCCGTCAAGAATCAGCTGTTTTTTTTATACAAAAAATTAAAACCCTTCTCTTCATGGATTATTCACAAAATCATCATGTAGAATAAATTAATTTTCCAAATTCATCATTTATTGTATATTGTTTTGTGTATGAGGCGCAACTGCATAAAATCTTAAATTGGTATCGAAAGTACAAGAACTTTGTTAGCATACCAATGTGATTGTAAGAATAACAATATATTATGAGTCTCAAATTCTTGAAGGAGTTAGGACCTCAAAAAAAATTCTTGAAGGAATAGTTGACCAAAATTTGCTTGAAGGAGTGGATTCCACAATAATTTTTAATTATTGATTGTTTATTTTTGGTTCTAAATAAGTTGTTGATTTCAAAGTAAATTAAATATTGTCACCTATTCATTTCTCAAAGAACAATTGAATGACAAAAATTTCTAAAAGTGTAATCAAGTCTTAAAACTTATCAAATTAGTGCAATCAAATTCATCTGTTATTTTTTGATCAACTGACCGAAATATCCTTCTCTCTTCAATTCATTATTTCTTTTTTTATTAGCCTAACCAACATAACTGCCTTTATTTTTATTTCCTCTCTTAAATGATCAATTTCACAAAATGAATGTCAAATTATGTCAAATAAAATATCATCTTATCATGCATCATGCTATCCCTTTGCCTAGAGAAGGTTGTTATTTTTATTTATTTATTTATGGCCTCATAAATTGTGTAAGAAATTTCTAGTTATAAATTCTTACTAAAACATAATTAACTACGCACTTTTAATGAAATAGTTTGAGGAAAAATTTATTTCAAAATTGAACAATAAAATTCAGTATAATTATTTTCATGACCTAAAATTATAAATTTTAGATTAATGGACTATTAGGTTAATTAAATTGACTAACCTAACTCGGACTTTTCCATGTCCTACCAAATCCTAACTTTGGTTCAAGTAATTAATATGCTGATGATTTTTCAATTTTGAAGCCGTCACTAATCATTCTAGGCAGGTTGATTAGAAACTTAAATAAAGTATTTGGAGAAATATTTTATTTCTACGTACTAAAGATTTTAAGTTCGGGAACTTGATTACACTAATAATTTTATTAATGCCCTTTTGGTACCCATTTCATGAAATTATCTCAGTTCGCAACTTTTGATGATTCTGATTTAAAGTTCCAAAGGTTTAATTATTATTTTTTTTATTTTTTATTTAATGAATGCAATGCATGTAATTATATTCTAAGAACACAATTATTCTAGTGACATAATAAGCGATTACCAACCAAATATGACATTGAATATGTGACACATTTTTCTTTAAAAAAACAATTGAATCTTAATGACATGAATGATGGCATGTGACATTAGGCTAAACTTGTCTATTAACTTAAAATGAACGAACCTTGACATTATTCCAAATACGTACAAATGCGACACGGCATCAATGACATGTCAAGCTAATGACATAATGAATAATACGACATGCAGCAAATAATATTACCAAATGACATGCAGAGCTATATGATATGACTGACTTTAATGATGTGGAAAAACTATATGATTTGGCTAATCAATGCAGCATGAAAATGACATAATGGTTATGCGACTACGCCTATATGACGTGCATATGTAAAATAAAATAATCAATCTATGTGAATAGAGTGTTCTAAACTATATGCAATCCATATGAATGACATATTTGTGGTATTTTTGAATGGATCTTTCGGAATTAAAAAAATGCTGAGAATTAGGCATGAATTAGTTAAAGATTATCTTAAAAGAATTGAAATTAACTTTTATTAAAATCCCATAATTTTTAGAAGAATCTTTTACCCCTTTATTTGCATGTTTTAAGAAAGGAAAATGATGCAAGTTTTACAATTCGCGGATTAATTTCAAATTTGTTTGACTTATCGCCCAAATCAAAACACATCTACAGATAAGGCATCATTTTTTTGAAAATATTACCCGATTCGAATTAGATAACGGATTGGATCAAGGAATCAAATATAATGGTTATGATTAGATATCTCAATCCCCGCACCATCGAGACAATTGCAGGGTCGAGATTAGCCCGAATTTGAACGCTGTTGATAGGGAATCACCTCTTACTTTGAATTGGTTTTCTAAACTAGGAAATATGTTGAAGATATTGAAATATTAGAGAGAGAGAGAGAGGGGGGGGGCAATTGTCTCATATTATAATTAGGGGTGAGCATGGTTCTAGGGTAGAACCAAGAACTAGACCGCTGGTTCCCGATCCTGTTCCAGGTTCCAATGAGCTAGGGTCCGATTCTCGGTTCCATTTTTCTAGGAACCGAATTGGAACCGGAACCTGAATCGGAACCGGAGAAAATTCAATGCTATAGATTTTTTAAGTCAAACTTTAATCACCTTACTACTTCCTTATTCTCTTCCGGTCTTAGAATTGTACACCACTCACTAGTACTCTTCATCAATATCAATCGTAAGTATTAATACTTTCAATGAAAAAGGTTTTGGCATACTATTTTTCCCCAAATGTTTTCATATTTTGGAACACTATCTGAATGTCCAAGCCCAACTTTGAAGTATTATGGGTTTTCTTCTTCCTTATTTTTTTTTTAGCATTTATTGCAGGAGGAAAATTCTAATTCAAAAGGCAAAATTTTAATCTTTGACAATCACACAGCCTCCTGATTTCCTATCAGCTACATCCCCAAACTGATTAATTTCTCTTTCACCTATCTAAAGTTTGACTTGAAAAATATCTATAGGCCTATCAATGGAAAAAATAGTTGGTGGTAGCTTGACATTTTTTGTTATTGCGCTCATTCTCATTTTGTTTAACTAATTATGAAAAAAAATAGATAACAAATTAAACTTGGTAGGTTTCTGGGTACCTTAGAATCGGACCCTGGAACCTGTGATAGGGCAGGTTCCAGGTTCCAGGGTATGCAAAGTAAGTTTTAGGTTCTAAAAAATGAGGAATCCGTACTAGCGGGTAGGTTTCAGGTTCTACCTGGAACCTACCTGAAACCTAGAACCACTCACCCCTAATTATAATATGGGAGATAAAACTTGCCTAAAGTGGATATCATCCAAAATCCATATCAATTCAAAATAAGAAACAAACTAGAACAAATTAAATTTTACCTAATCTAAAATATTTCAGATTTTGTTTCCCGTTGAAACTCCAATGGAACGAGATGACTTTCAAATTGGGACTAATAGCGACTCGCGGATGAACGAAATAGAGGGGCTCCTATTGGACTTAGCGAAAATTCACAATGATGGGTGGGCTCGCTTGATTAAAGTTGACCAAGATATCCTGCCGGGAGTAAGCAAGATAACGAAATTCTCTTGGAATACTAAAATTGACTCCAATTGATGTCTAGTCAATGAGAGACATAGTTGGTGCAAGCTCTCCTTCAAATTTTGGAACATTGCAAACGATTGCCGAGAAGGCTAACTGGTTGTTGCTAAGTGATAACCTGCAAAAAAAAAAAAGAAGATAAAGTTCGAGGGATGAGTTAGAGCCATGGTGTAAATCACATTCTAGTTCTGTTGTGGGGTCATGGGACTACTTAGCTTGGTTCCTTGGCGCGGCTCAGCGGGCTATCTTGGTCGAACAAGAGGCAATTTTACCGGTGGAAATGGCGTAGGGCTCCGACGACTTGTGACGAGTTTCATCTGTACAAATGCCCGTGTTGCAGGAATGATTGGAACTTGTTGAGACTGGCTATCGAGCGCTAAAAAGATGTGAATCCAGGCTAATATGTGAACGAAGAAGAACCGTTCATGACAAATTGGCCAAAGAGCCAAACGTTGCGATCCTCTCTCTCTCTCTCTCTCTCTCTCTCTCTCTCTCTCTCTCTCTCTCTCTCTCTCTCTCTCACAATGGCCTGGAATTATGAATGAAGCCCCGTAGCAAAACCCAAGAATTCTTCCCTTTGAACGTGTGCCAGATGTCTCGATAGAAAGGAGAAAAAAGACCCCTTTTTCTCTGATTTATGCCACGTAAATTTTTTTTTGAATCATCCCCTCAATGGTCAAAACTCTCTGAACGTCCCACTTAGTCCTTAGTCTATCCTTTCTTTTATATGGAAAGATGGGAATCCACTCATGGAAAGAGTTGATTCCACAATTCTTGTGTCTCAATAGGGATTATAAAATCAATACCCTTTCAAATGATCTCAATAAGACATGAAATAACACCGAGTGATCCTGAGTCCCTATGTAGCACCGACACTTCTATTAGGTATGCGTATCGTGTCGGACACCGTGTCCAACACCGACACTCGTCCGACACCCGTCCGACACTCGTTGACCGCGTGTCGAGATTTCGACACTCGGTCAACGCGTGTCGGACGCGTGTCCCTCGTGTGTCTAGCGTGTCTAGCGTGTCGGACACGACTATTAAAAAAAAGAAAAACTTTTGGAACCTTGCCGGTTTTGAAGTGATCACGGAAATGTGTGCAATGAAGGAGAAATTCATTAGATAGAGCTTGAAATCCATAGAAAAAAGGAAAAATAAGGAGATCTCATAGACTTCTTGGTGTCGCGACCCTCTAAAAAAATTTAAATTTTAAAAGAGGTTAACGGATTATTAAGTTAATTAGATTTGACTAACCTAACGCGGACCCTCCGAAGCCCTACCGAATCGCAACTTTGGTTTTTGTTTAAATGATTTTGAAATTTGGAGTCGCCACTAATCGTTCTTGGTAGGTCGATTAGAAACCTAAATAAATTAGCGGGAGAACTAATTTATTCCTGCGAACCAGACATTAGGAGCTCGGGGACTTGGTTACACTAGTTAATTAAAACTAATGCCCTTTCGGTACCTTAATTTCATGAATATCCTAATTCGGCAACTCAGGCTTGGTTTATTCCTAAGGCTCTAGTAGGGTATTCTCTTTTGTGTTTTCACTTTTTAAATAGGATGCATGGATGATATATATTTTTATTTGTTATATTTTTTTAAATGTTAAAGATTCCCTGAAGCCGAAAGATGGAGTGTGTTAACGACTTCTGTGCAGTATTACGACCTATTTATCTTTTGGGTCTGATGATTCAAAAATTAAATTATAGGAAGTACATGACAGTAAATAAACACCTCCAATGGGAGGCCTAGCATTGGCTTGGCTCTTCCCTTTGGGATTTAAGGTACAGGTATTTAAGTTGCAAGTATTTAAACTACTGTAAGTAAAAACCTCCAATGAGAGGCTAAGCATTGGCTTGGCTCTTCCCTTTGGGATTTAAGGTACAGGTATCTAAGTTGCAGGTATTTAACTATTGTAAGTAAAAACCTCCAATGGGAGGCTAAGCATTGGCTTGGCTCTTCCCTTTGGGATTTAAGGTACAGGTATTTAAGTTGCAGATATTCAACTACTGTAAGTAAAAACCTCCAATGGGAGGCTAAGCATTGGCTTGGCTCTTCCCTTTGGGATTTAAGGTACAGGTATTTAAGTTGCAGGTATTCAACTACTGTAAGTAAAAACCTCCAATGGGAGGCTATGCATTGGCTTGGCTCTTCCCTTTGGGATTTAAGGTACAGGTATTTAAGTTGCAGGTATTTAACTACTGTAAGTAAAAACCTCCAATGGGAGGCTAAGCATTGGCTTGGCTCTTCCCTTTGGGATTTAAGGTACAGGTATTTAAGTTGCAGGTATTTAACTACTGTAAGTAAAAATCTCCAATGGGAGGCTAAGCATTGGTTTGGCTCTTCCCTTTGGGATTTAAGATACAGGTATTTAAGTTGCAGGTATTTAATTACTGTAAGTAAAAACCTCCAATGGGAGGCTAAGCATTGGCTTGACTCTTCCCTTTGGGATTTATGGTGCAGGTATTTAAATTGCGGATGGACTTTGTCCTCTCCATTCTGGGGTATGAATTCTTTAAAATGAAATACAACGAATTGATTCAACAATTTGAAATTTGTGCGCGCTTGAGGACTCCTCCAAGCCGATTTTGTGCTTCCATAGGGTTGACCATTGATATAGAGCCGCGGCTTCTTGACATAAAATAAAGTGAAGTGTCAGTATACAAAATATGTGCTAATCTGCACCTAAAATCAGAAGAGTGGAAAGAGTACTTATCTCCTGTTTTTTTGGGAGGGATTTCTATAATTGATTTTCGCTCTCTAAGTTCCCAATATAGAGAGTTTTTTTTGAATTAAGAGGGACTTTTAGTCACAGATCAGTTGAGAAATCGGTGGACAGCTTAGGAACTTGTCTGGGCCGATTTTTGCATCTCTACGAGATTTTTGCTGTTGACATAGAGATATCCTTCTCCTCACATAAAATAAGGGAAAAAATGGGAGATGGAGAAAGCGTATACAATTTGTGCTAATTTGCGAGTAAAACCATAAATAAATGAATAAATAAAAACACTTAGCTAGAATTTGCTTGTACGTTGACGAGGATGAACTCTTGATTTATATTGATTGATGAAGGAATTTGTGATGATAACCCCTAGTTTTAAACTCCCATCATCTTCAAAATTCTCTCTTTTTTGGTATTTTCTTTCTTTCAAATTTTTCTTCAATCTCCCAAAATTCTCTCAAACATCCAAAATTTTCTCTCAAAAAAAAAATTTTCTCTCAAGCTCACTTCTTCCTCCTTTTATAATCGACTCATTTATCTCCCATTCTAATTTTTCCACTAACTCTATCTCCCATTCTAATTTCTCCACTAACTCTTCTTCATTTTCATCTTCCATTCTCAATCTCTATCTCACATTCTAATCTCTCCACTAACTCTTCTTCATCTTCATCTTCCCTTCACCATATTTATCTCCCATTCTAATTTCTCCACTAACTCTTCTTCATCTCCATCTTCCCTTCTCTATTCTTATCTTCCATTCTAATTTCTCTACTAACTCTTCTTCATCTCCATCTTCTCTTCTCTATTCTTATCTTATTTTCTCTATCTATTCTTCTCCAACTTTTCTTCTTCATCTCCTCTTCTCCATCTTCCCTTTTCTATTCTAATTTATCCACTAACTCTTCTTTTTGTTATTTGTAAAATAATCCTTCAAGAGTTAGGTATTTGCACTCTAGTCCTTGAATTTTAAGTATTTACAATTCAGTCCATGAAAAAATATATTTCTTTAAGTTCAAATCTCCTCACAATTTTTGACACACCAAAATTTACCACATGTCAAATTTAAGCTCATTTCTTGCTGCTGAAAATAATGCAGAATTTAATTAAAGCCCTTTTGCAAAATTGAGTCATTCTGGGTATAATTGAGCCAAGATGAAAATTTAAAATATTAGAAGACAATGTCACAACTCATAAAAAGTGAAAATTAAAAATAAGTTGACTCAAATTAAATTCTTTTAGGCCCGATTCAAGATTATACTCGTGAATATTAACATCTTTGTGTATTTTTTTTTGGCCTCAAATGTTATTTTTCCAAAATTTTCAAGTATTTTTGTATTTTTTAAAAAAAAATTAAAAATATATATAATATGAAAATTTATTTTTTGTTCAAAAATGGTTGCCTAGGCTTGGCCAAGGCTTCCAAAGTTGATTTTGCAATTTTCTCATTTTTTCTTTATTTTTCATGAATTTTCGAAAATAAAAATACTAAAAAATACTGAAAATATGAAAAATCATTTTTTGGTCAAAATTAGTTCTCTAGGCTTGGCCAAGGTCCCCAAAGTTAATTTTTCAATTTTATGAATTTTTATGGATTTTTTAAAAAATAAAAATATCGAAAAATACTGAAAATTTTTAAAAGAGAAAAGATGATTAAAAATCAGGTGTCAACAGCTGCCCCTCTTTGAAAGGAAACTCGGCAGAGGTTCATTTCAAAGACGAGATGACACATGAATCCTAATCGACTCAACACATTGAAATAAAAAGAGTCGTGACATGAATGTTGCACTGAAAATGAAATGAGAACCTAAGGATTCGTTATAAGAAAACCTTAGGGTGGTTGAATTTAAACCCGTATGGTAGGTCAACCCATGATAAATTCCTAATGAAAGGATTCTACTGAATAAATTTTGACCCATATGGTAGGTCACCCCATGGTAGATTCCTAACGAAAGGATTCTACTGATTAAAATTTAATTGAAATTTGACCTGTATGGTAGCTCAACCCGTGATAGATTCCTAATGAAAGGATTCTACTTATCAAATTTTGACCCGTATGGTAGGTCACCCCATAGTAGATTCCTAATGAAAGGATTCTACTGATTAAAATTTTGACCCGTATGGTAGGTCACCTCATAGTAGATTCCTAATGAAAGGATTCTACTGATTAAAATTTGATTGAAATTTGACCCGTATGGTAGGTCAACCCATGAAACTGCCTGTAAGAAGGACTTGGTGCCTATAGAAAGGACTTGGTGCCTGTAAAAAGGACTTTGGTGCCTGTAAAAAGGACTTGGTGCCTGTAAGAAGGACTTTAGTGCCTGTAGAAAGGACTTGATGCCTGTAAAAAGGACTTTGTGCCTGTAGAAAGGATTTTGTGCCTGTAAAAAGGACTTCGGTACCTGTAAAAAGGACTTTAGTGCCTGTAGAAAGGACTTGATGCCTGTAAAAAGGACTTTGTGCCTGTAAAAAGGACTTGGTGCCTGTAAAATGGACTTTGTGCCTGTAAAAAGAACTTGTGCCTGTAAAAAGGACTTTGTGCCTGTAAGAAGGACTTTAGTGCCTGTAGAAAGGACTTGATGCCTGTAAAAAGGACTTTATGCCTGTAGAAAGGACTTGGTGCCTGTAAAAAGGACTTCGGTACCTGTAAAAAGGACTTTAGTGCCTGTAGAAAGGACTTGGTGCCTGTAAAAAGGACTTTGTGCCTGTAAAAAGAACTTTGTGCCTGTAAGAAGGACTTTTTGCCTGTAAGAAGGACTTTTTGCCTTTAAAAAGGACTTGCTTTGCCTGTAATTTTTGATTTTTGCATTTTTAGAGTCGTGACATTATCCTCTAATAATCCAAATTTTTCAATTGCCTGATGGTGCATCTTTCATTGCGTTCGGTTTTCCGAATTCAATTTATCGTTTGAACCGTTCCTCCATGAATTGCACATTTACTTTTTCTAAATTATATTTCACATTTGATGAAGAGGGGGTCTGACGCAACTAGTTGGCAAATATTTTTTCGGAGGTGGAAAAGAAAAAGCATGACGAAGAGGTTGAGAGGAGTAGTGGACGCTCTGCTACGTGTCTTTGCGAAGAGGAAATGAGGTTCAGATTTTGAAAAATCACCTCCCAAGCTTGAGATAAGAGTAGATCAAGGATCAATCTTTCAAATGCCACCAATTAGTTGGGCAGATATTCTTTTTTTTTATCAGCACCAAGGTCTTCCATTGATACGGAGATGCAACATTGTCAAGTTGAACATAACTGATGCCCGACTTGCTAACAATGGCCAGCCATTAGACCTTCAAAGCCACGACACAAAGTGCATTTCAGTGCCTCCAGATTCACCTCTCAGATTGAAGAGTTGGGGAGAAGGGATATCCAACCTCTTAGGGAAAATGGTCATTTCCTAGTACTGCGTCCCATATATGAGACGAACATGTTGGCATTTTCGGGTTCCATGCAAGGTTACAGTGATGCTGAAACTGAGGGATTAATGAAAATGAGATATGCTTATTCCTGGTGGAAAGAAAAAAAATAATAATAAACTGTTTAGAAAAGGAAAGATGGTTTATGTGCCTTAACTCCTGAAGAAACTGCTCTCACTCCAAGGGCCATGAGAACTGACCGCAAATACCCCAATATATATCGCCACTGGTGAAATATATGGTGGCAGGAGTAGGGTGGCAAAAGTCGCAAAGGCTTACCCTAGATTGGTCCGAAAAGAGACATTGCTTGAACTCTCAGATTTAAGGTTGTTTCAAATTATTCTTCTCAAATGGCCGCCCTAAATTATCTGATATCAGTGGAGAGTGACATCTTTGTCCCTACTTATGACGGAAACATGACTGAGGTTGTAGGAGAACGTCGCAGATATCTTAGGTTCAAGAAGATGATTCCGTTGCATGGGAGGCTTTGGACAGGTTTGCTCAGTCTTTTGACAAGCCACTGATGTTGTCCGATGCTGTTAAGAGAGAGATGAGAGTTGTTGGTTATGAGATCCAAAAGAACTTCCTCTCTAATTCTTGGAGAATAGGCTAGCTTCCGAGTCGCCTTAGCATGGAACCACGTCCATATCATAAATGTTGTACAGGAAAACAGACAAAATCTGGAGGTTCAACCAAGAGCAAGGGGAGCTCTCTATCAGCTTACAAAGTTACATACGAAATGTTCCAGTGGAAGATGGCTCTGGATTTAAAGTTGTGTGAGGAAGTGAGTAAAGGACTTGCGGCAGAAAGGATAATGGTGGGGACAGATAAGCTTATGTTACTCTTTGTGGAACGTGGAAATGTTATGCCTCTAAAGGAATGCGAATCCTTGTGCAGCGTTTTTCTACATTGAACGCGGCTGGTATTTTTTCTGCTATAACCTTTTTCTCATGGTTTAAGAAGCATAGAGACAGAGAGCAAGGCCAACAAGAAGAACTCCACCGAAAGAAAAAGTAAAGGCTAAAATGATGTGAAGAGGTGGCTGGGGATCCAGGTCGCTAAAGTAAAAAGGAGAACAAAAGAGGACTGGTGGTTGGATACTAAGGGAGGCGGTTAGATGGTTCGGTGCATAACTATCTATTTAGAAAGGGCCTCAGAACGGAGGTTGGAGACAGGAAAGTTGCAGCAATTGCATGTGGTTTTTGGGGTGCAATTGGTACAAAGAAGGGCAAGGTGGAAATGGCGGTCCCTATAGGTTTGCGAGGAGGTTGGTGTGAAGGATTCTGCTGGGGCACGTGCCTAGAGACTCCATCTATCGTTCGTCAATATGGGGGGCTAATCGGATCCTCGGATAAGGGGTGGTGGGATGGAAGAAAAGAAAAAGCTGGATTTCTCTCTGGACGGGCGGGGTCGTCCTCTAGGTCCTAGGGATGTTCTTCTTCCGGCTCTACTACGAGATGGATGCTCAAATTTTTCAGGCTTTTGCATATCTGCTTTTGGAAGAAGCTGAGGCTGTACTAGAATGACAACTCAAAACTTTTGAATCTGGGTCAAGTGTTGCTGGGCACAGCCACATCTCAGGCGCAGATACGAGCCGTACAGCTGCTGCATTGGGGAGGTGGTCAGCGCAAAGATTATCAAGAACAAGAAAACAATGCAACCAAAAAGGTCATGGTTTCACTGAGTTTTACACTCGGGGAGCAGCTGGAAAAAGCATTACAGACGTACAATGAGGACTGGTCGGAGGCTCTCCCTTTTTGGCGCTCTCGTCTGAGCTTCCAATCACCGAGAAGATGGATCGGAAAATCTTTCAGTCTCTCAAGCTCTCCATCTTCATGGCTTTCCATCGCCGTCCAGCTTTGCTCTCGGGGAAGTCTGCTCGGAATGGAGGATCGACTGGTGCCAATGGAAGACGCCAAGCCCGAGCAAATATCTGGAAATAGACAAGTCTTGGCGGATGCGCATGGGAATACACGTCCGTTCTCCGTTGCGACCCACCGCCTGGACTCCCTTGTCGTCAGACTTTGTGAGGAGGATGCCGCTCTCCGAGGAATTCGACCCCGACGACTTCTCCGACGTCTTCGGCGGCCTGCTACGTACCATACTCCTCCGCAAGTTCTCCAGTGACTTTGCGCCCTCCGGCCATTGTCTCCGAACCAGGTAAGAACTCCTTGAGTAAATGCTCATCTCTATGAGCTCTTTCCGCTCTCTTGGTTAAAAGTTGAGTCGAGACAAGTCTCTCTGGTTCTTAAGCGTTCTTAGTCCATCATGGTTGATTGCATTAATGTTCAGCATGTCCTGAAGATTGTTTAGTTCTAAATCTGAATTCGAATTTGTACATGGTCATCATTTTCTCCTTAGTCCATGCTCACGATACATTTGTTAAAGCGCCCGGACTAAGTCAGTGTACAGTTCATTTCCACCTTGGACTACTTTTTGACATCCATGAGCATGTTCACTTTCACAAAAGAGTTCTTCATCTGTTAACGAGCGTGATTTCAATTTTACTCCCCAATTACTGTGATCAAACTGCCCAGTATCTTTCACGCTTGTTTCTCGGTGGCTATTGTATTTGTTTTGACGCGATAGTGATTGTCGGTGTGGCTTGACAATCGGAAGCGGTTGGTCGTACAAGGTCTGACAATGGATGCAATGAACTTTAACCATTAACTTGGGGTCCTTAGCATGTAGAACTTTGACGGTGATGTTGGAATTCACTTGCTGGTGATGAAGATTGAGCAATTTCAGTCCATGGAAAAAGGACGACGGGCTGGGCAAATAGATAAGGAAAGGGAAATTAATTTAGGCTTTCGGATTGTTCCCTTTGAGTTTAAGCTAGTTAATGGTGAAGGGTTTGGGTCGTGATGGGTCTCTGTGTTTTGCGCTCGGTCAAGGTTCTTGAGGAAGAAACCTACGAAGAAGAAGACCCGAATTATAGAAAGGAATAATAAACAATTCATTAGATAAATAAATAAACAAATAAAAAATGGGATTAATAAAACAAAAAAAAAGTGTGAATGATAGGATGGGGTCAACTCAGATTAGAGCCAATGTTGGGCTAAGCGTGAGGACGCGTGGACTGGGCCACGTCTGATTTGTAATTGGGCTTTAGAGTGAATTGGGCCTTCATTGGAGATCATAAAAAATGTACAAATTGGGTCAAGCCCAAGTCAAGTTTTTTGGTCTTAGACCAACTTGGGCTTTTAAGGCCCAAGTTGGGCGTATATGGTGCGAGCCAGGTCTGCTGGCCTGATCTAGATAATTCTCCCAATAATGAATTTGAAAATATATATAATCAAAAAATATAATAAAAATTCGAAAAATATATAAATACTAAAAAATACTAAAAAATAATAAAAAATTCAGAAAATTTTAGAAAAATCTCAGAAATTAGAAAACGGGTCATTTCGACTGACCAATCCTATTTTTGGTGAATTTCCATCCCAATCTTTCCAAAATGACGATTTTGCCCCTTGTGGATAAATTGTCTCGAAAAATTCAGAAAAAAATTTTCAGAAATTGTGGAAAATAAGGAATGACCACATTTAACTGGTTTGACCTGTTTTCACTTCCCGATCTTTGAAAAATGACCATTTTACCCTTCCGGTCAGTTTGACCCAAATCTTTCCAAATCATCCCAAATGAATTTTCGTGAAATTGGTACCGAAAAGGTGTTAGAGTAATCTAACGTAACCAAGTCCCCAAACTCATAATCTCTGGTTCGCAGAAATAAATTAGTTCTCCCACTAATTTATTTAGGTTTCTAATCGACCTACCAAGAACGATTAGTGGCGACTCCAAAATTAAAAATCATTTAAACAAAAACCAAAGTTGCGATTTGGTAGGACTTGGGAGGGTCCGCGTTAGGTTAGTCAATTTAATTAACCTGATAATCCGTTCACCCAAAACTCAGTTTCGGGTCGCAACATTGATTTGCCTGTAAGAAGGACTTGATTTGCCTGTAAGAAGAACTTTATGCCTGTAAGAAGGACTTGATTTGCCTGTAAGAAGGACTTGTTTTGCCTGTAAAAAGGACTTCATTTGCCTGTAAGAAGGACTTGATTTGCCTGTAAGAAGGACTTACTTTGCCTATAAGAAGGACTTTGTGCCTCTAAGAAGGACTTGCTTTGCCTGTAAGAAGGATTTGATTTGCCTGTAAGAAGGACTTTATGCCTGTAAGAAGGGCTTGATTTGCCTGTAATAAGGACTTTGTGCCTGTAAGAAGGACTTGATTTGCCTGTAAGAAGGACTTTGTGCCTTTAAGAAGGACTTGATTTGCCTGTAAGAAGAACTTTGTGCCTGTAAAAAGGACTTGATTTGCCTGTAAGAAGGACTTGCTTTGCCTGTAGGAAGGACTTTGTTTGCCTGTAAGCAGGACTTGATTTACCTGTAAGAATGACTTTATGCCTGTAAGAAGGACTTGGTTTGCATGTAAGAAGGACTTTGTGCCTGTAAGAAGGACTTGGTTTGCTTGTAAGAAGGACTTAGTTTGTCTGTAAGAAGGGCTTGGTGTACCTCAAAGGGTGCCATTCTGAAATCTGGGGAGACCAGGAATCCTGCAGAAGCTCAAACCCAAATTATATTCTCCTGTAGCTTTAGGAATAAACCAAAGAAGCAGAGATCAAAAGGTCTCGAACATTTCTGTCTTTGAGACAAATCATGCTTTATTGAAGAAGGTGGATACCTGTATGTATAGCAATGGATTCAAGTTTCTCAACAACCGTCAGAATTCATCCAGGTTGAAGATATACTTACCTGAGAATTTAGAAGAAATGCCTGGTGGCTTCTCGATAACCAGGCTTGTTCATTCAATAATTGCCGAATGAATTTCATGACTTTGGAAGGTAATTCGAACATTGGGAATGTGTTGCCTGTCAGGCAGTGTTAGAGGTAACATGTGCAAGCATTTTCATCAATGAGTTGATCGGTTCATGCAAAACTATTCAACCAAGTCGGCAATGATTAGAAGTAATCTGTATGATAACTCATGATGCAATCAATCCAAATATGGATCATGCAAAATTATTCTGTCAAGCTTGCATTACCAATTCTGTTTAACGAGGTTCTCATATTATGAACGCCTCGAATGTAATCTGAATGGAGAACTTCAGTCCGAAAGGGCTTTCTCTCACTCTAGAGAAAGGCTGTTTATCTGTAGATTAAAATGTTAGACCTGTGTAGAAATGGTTTACCTTTCCTCATCCTGTTATACCCCATTTTGCACATTTGATGTCTCCTATGCAGTTTATGCTCTAAGTTGGAGTTGGTAAATTAAACATGCGGAATAGTTATACATAATTCGTGAAATGTGTAAACACAATGCCGATGTGACAATTTTTAGCATCATGTGTCTTTATATAATGTGCAAACATTGGTGGATTTGAATTGCCCCTGGTATGTGGGTGGATTAAACAAATTGGGAAGCCCACTCCTTATGTCGAGGAGCGGTTTGTCTCAAGTTTTGCCCCTGCACAATGAGGCATATGGGTGAGGGAGTATTTTGGTTTGTTTAGTGACAGCGACCGCCATGGTTTAGCGGTTAAATGCCCCCCATTTTTCACTAGAATAGATCTTGTCAGATGATCATCATTTTCATTTGGATTTGTCTCCTCCAACATGTTACATGTTAGTATAAATATTTCCTGTAACAAGAAAAGGAGACATGTCAACCAGTATTAAAAGGGATAAATTGGAAACGATACTAATTTACCCTTCATCTTGAATGCCTTGGACAAGTCTTTTACCAATTTTGCTGGATTGAGTTTTCTTCGACTTTTGTTGGATGCTTCACCATTAAGCCGAGAATGTGGCAAAATATTGACTTCGGTATTACTCGTCGAGTATTCCTGTTTGCAAAAAGAAATGCACAAAAAGTTGTTTCATTTATTTATAATACATACAACATTCCCCACTTTGGGGATTGAACTCGGGATATTTCGAACCTACTGTCATCCCCCATACCATTCGGTCCATTGGACCGTAGGTGTCCATGGGGTTTTCTTTTCAAAGGTTAATCCTTGGGGATAACGCGGCCTTGTTGTATCACCTTGGGCCTTGTTACGGTATTTCTCAAGGTAATTTGCAATCCCTATTAAGAATGGAATAAAAAAAATTCAGGACTCGAGATGATTATGTGCAAATTAGAACGATACAGAATTACCCATGTTTGAGATTGTTCGGGTCCCTCGTTCGCATTTTCTTTTATCTGAAGCTGTCCACTCTGTGGTAATATCCATGAGTTGCTTTGCCCCAAATTTTGTTCAACTTGTATTTGGGTATAATTACGTTCTCGAGTCAATTTGAAAACTCCTGAAAATTGAAGGGATTAACATTAAAACCTGGGTAGTTCGAGGGTAACTTGAAACGATACAGGTTTACCCTTCGGATTTACGCGGATTTCTTCTCAATATTAATTTTTTCGAGTTTGGTGCGATAACGGCTCCGAGCATTTAATAGGGGGAAAGGGAAATGATTACTTCTAGCTTGTGCATCAATTTTGGACGTCGATAAAAGGCGAGAACGTGCGATGAAACCAAGTAGATGTATTCGTCCAGGCTTGATCTTCTTCCCTTTGCAAGCTCTTGAATGATCAGCTAGCGATGTTCCGGATCAGGTACGCGTCGGCCATATCACAGGTCCCATGATCACTAGTTTTGAAATACAGGATCCGTATGCACATTAACGCCATGGTGCTTCATCAGCATCAAACTGCCTGATCATGGCGGCAAATTCGTTGCCAATGCCACTTGCTTGGTGAAGATACCTCACCTCCTCCTCAGAAGGCATCCATGCTGGTCCCATAGTCTCGGTCTTTTCGTACCTTGTTCCAACAGAACTTGATCCTGCTATGAACTGATCTAACTTACCTCTTAAACGTGCATTTTCGATCCTCAGATAATGCATTTCATCGAGGGTGAGGAGAGTATTGCAGTTGGGGCAGGTGGCGGAGTCAAAAGCCTCTTTATATATCTTGTTCTCCGCTCTGAGGTTTTCATTTTCAACTCTTAGAAACTCGGCTTCGTTGTGCTCATGACGAGTCTTCATTCGGGTTCGTCTATTTTGAAACCAGAACTTGATTTGCGAAGGTTCAAGTCCTAGCTCTTGACTCAGTTTCATTTTCTGTTTGCCGTCTGGCATAGGGCACGTTCTGAAGAAATCTTCAAGCTTTCGTACTTGCTCCTCAGTATGGCGACGGTAACGCTTCTTTTGACCTTTACCGTTGTTGTCCTTGTCCTTACCAGGCTCTTAGACGTCGTCGGTGGAATGGCCGGGCTCCATAGGCTCGATCCCAAACATGGCTTCGAACTCTTCCTCTCCCATATTAAGCAAGTAACGATAACTTTCAAATGTGTTGGGTTGAGACATCTTCGATTTGGTTAACGATTTCTCAAAGTTTGATATCTCTTATTGTATTTTCACTTTCTGGATTTTTCTGGGAGACTGCGTATGCTTTAAGAGTCTCTCTTTCGAGCACGAATGAGAATTATTAAGAAGATGCCTCCTTTAAAATTAGACGTGGATTTAGCAACTGTATTGCCTCTCTCGAGTGTTCTGGCTTTCTCGATTTTCTTTTCATCGTATCTCTCACCCAGCTCATCTCCTTCCATCTTTCCGTGGAAGAGGGCCCCTTGTTGCTGTCTCCATCGTCAATTTGCTGGCGAGTTCTTCAATAAAGACGAGTCGTATCTCTTTTCTGCCGAAAATGTCTTTGTCTCCCACTCAGCTTATTTTTTATCCTTTCTTTTTCAAAGTAGTGGCGTCCCGTCCAGCTTTTCCGTAGAGACGTCGGATTTGCTTGGCTCGAGATTGGAGACGAGTAGCTGAGGTGATACTGATAGGGAATGGTAGACAGGAAAATCTGGCCAGTAGAGACTTCCCCTGCAAAAATGAAAGAGAATGCGGCAGTATATGTTCTTCATATTCTAGAAAAATTGGAACAATACTGTTTTACCCTTGTATGTACTTCCATTGAATTTGAATTGAGGAAGTTCCTTCATTTGGACTGGATTGAATTGTATGTCCCGAGTTGCCCTTTACTTTGAGCTTGCCACATAAGTGCTTTGCTTAGTTGGGCCTTGTTTTCTTTCGGGTTGCCTTGGACCATCATCATTTTCCATGCCATCGGGTCCGTGGACCGGAGGGCTCCTTTAATTTGAAGGTTACCTTCAAGGCGAATGAGTCCTATCGCATTCCATTGGGTCATTTCATTTTGCGACACTCTTGAGGCACTTTGCAATCCCCTGGGTGAGAATGGAACAAATCCAATTTAGCATTTTGCAACGATTGAGGGTAAATTGGAACGACACACAGTTACCCGTCTTCGAGCTCGCCTGGGCTTTTCACTTGAAATTTCCCTACGTGAGGCCATTCAACATTTCTCATTATGGCAGTCAGCGACATTGCCACAAATTGATCCGTCCTGAGTCTAGCATAAAAAGGGATTCACGCATTCGACGGGATAAAAAAACAAATTACCCCCTTGCCCATGAATTAAATCTAGACACCTAGAAAGCTGGAAATATCATACGCAGGGGAATTAAGCATGAAATGAAAGGTGCACTTATTCAAGGTCAGTTCTGCCTCTCCTGTGGCTCTTCGATAATCAGCTAGTCTCATGTTGGTTCGGGTGTGGATGATCGATGTTTGAGAGTCTCTACTCACTGGCTCCTGATCGTGACTTGGGACGTCTTTAACCCTAAACTGGTTGACCAGGGCAGTAAGCTCATCATCTGGGTAATCTCTTGAACCTTCCAGCAACTGATACTCGAATTGCGCATTGTTGTTGGCAAATGCTGGCGGTAGATTTCTCATTCTGTCCTTGCCATGAGCAATTTGACTTCTCGTGCTGGAGCCTTCATTATTACTCGAGAAAGTGTGGGGATCACCAACTGTCCTGCTGCTAAAAGCTCCTTCCATTCGAGAATTAGAGAAGTGGAAGTGCTCAGGATAACTTCTTGTCTGATTCTCTGGCTGCGCAGGTGCGCTGATCATGGGATGAATTCTAGCCACAGGTTGGTGCTCAAACCAAGGAATCTGAATACACTGCCCCTGCGGTCTATACTCTTGAAGAGCATTAGGGTGATTCTGGGGGATACTTTGATTAACGCCTGGGGGATTGATGGCACGGCTACTGGCTTGGTTGATGATGGGAAGTGGCTCGCCCCATGCTAACCTGTGGAACTTATGGTGGCGAGGAGACTTGACGTTCAGGCTTGGATCAGTCCCGCCTTGGTTTTCTTGATTCTGAGATGCATTGTGTTCTCTCACCCTTTTTCTGTACTTCTGAAGATGACTCGAAACATTTCCTTTAGTGAGTCCCTCTACCTTCATAATTTCCAGTATATGTTGCGGCCGTGCCGAATCGATTCCTAGCTGCTGAACTGCATTAACAAACATACGATGCAGCTCGGGAGACCAACTCATCTTCTTTTTCCAGTTGCTTGGAACAATATTGAAGGCTTGATGATTGTTCTCTTGGTCGTGCAATTGCTTCCTCACCACGTGCTGCCTTATGTTTTGAAGCATCTGAACCCTAACTGGTTTCGTTACGACGTCTTGGGCCCCGTGTAAGACAGCCTTCATTATGGCTTGCTGATCATCGCTTGCCGATATTACGACGACTGGCATGTTTAATTCAGAATTGATGAATTTCAAGAAAGTGAAAACATCAATGTCAATCCCTACCATGGCGGTGAGGATGATATCAAATTGGTCACTACTCCTCCTTAATACTTCTAAGGCCTCTGTCGCTTTTGCTTGAGCTATAACCTTATATCGGCATTTTCTCAATACGGTAACAAGGATTGACAGAGAGACTGGATTACCATCAATGGCCATGACCAGTAGACCCTTAGGGTAAGGAACTTCATCAGCTTCGACCAGGGTTGAACATGCGCCCGTTTCCCTAATGCTCGACATATTTCTGGATCTAGGACTGCCGACTCGAGACCGCCTCAGGATGTCTTCTTAGACTTAAGGGATCACGGGATCGTCGATGGCTTCTCGTAACAGGCTTTGAAAGCCGATACTTTGATGGTGAAGGTTTTGAATTCCTCTCCCACGAGAACTCCTTCCTCTCTATCTTTCTCCTGCGAGTTCTTGCAAATAAACTCTCACTCTCACTATCAAATGAGGACAAGTTCTCTCTCTAGCAATAGCAACGACTTCCCTCTTCACGGGCAGCGCTATTAGATTTTTCGAGGGAGAAAATCTGACATTCAGCTTTTGATCAAAGGAGAAATCCTTGTTTCTCGCTCAGTTTGTCTTCTTCTTTCTTTTCGTGATAGAAGGCCCCTGTCAAGATCTCCACCGTCGATTTACTGGCGGGTCCTCCAATGAAGACAAGTCGTATCTCCTTTTCGCTAACGTTTGTCGTGTCTTCCACTCAGCTCATCTTTCCGTCTTCTTTTTCAAAGTGGTGGTGTATCGTCAAACTTTCTGCGGAGATTTCGGACTCGCTTGGCTCGAGGTCGCCATCTGATGGGAATTCGAGCCAACGAGGGTGGTGCCAATAGAGAATGGTAGATAAGAGAAATCTTGACTGGTTAATACCGTCACTATGAAATCAATATTTACTTCAAAGCAGATTACCATATTCACATTCCGCTCATCTGCCTCACCTCTCTCCCCCTTTCTTTCGTATTCTGCTTTCAAAAATGGCCAATTCTCCTAACCATACCTTATCCGCCGAAGTCCTGGCTGGGTGGGAGAGACCCTACAATCTTCTTGGTAGAGGTTACGCTCATATAGCCAAAAATTCTACCATTGAGGCTGAAATCCTCGGTTTATTCAGGACCGTAGACGCTACTTCTGTTGAGGGTACCCAACTAGGGAAGGAGTACTGGAACTTCTCGACCCTTTTCATCAATTTTTTGGCTGCCTATAACCGCGCTTATGAGACGGTCCTTGTGACTGCCGTCGTAAAAGCTCGTTACCAAGACCGGCACGAGCGTTTGGAAACAGTCACATTTGTGGCTGATAATCATAAGAAGGCCCTCAAGTTTGCCAACGATCAGCTTTCGTGGCTGGTTCGTGAGAGGGGAAAGTTGGTGGACCGTCTGGCCTTAGTCCGAACTTACTCCGAACAAGAGCCGGGCAATATTGTGATGAGGTGCAAATGCGGTTGGCTGCAGGAGAGACTTGATGACATTACGGCAGACATTGCTTTCGAGAGGGCGGCAATTTCGGACCTAGAGTTTGCAGTCGAGCATTATGAGCCCAGTATGGCCCAGGCTAAGGAGAAGCACGATCGCCTCTTCTTTAGGCTCGCGGAGCTTAATCCCGAGAGCGCCTGGTGCACCCAGAGCATCAACTGTTTGGAGAGTCAGTTGAGCTCTTTCGTAATGGTTATCAGGGCCCAGTTTGGCTTTACCTTTCCTCCCCAGTAAGCTATTGTAAAACCTGTTGATGTATGGAATAAAAGGAATGTTTCGCATGTCTATACTTTTGTTTTCCTGTCATCTCTTCTCTTGGGGAACGATTTAGGGTGCTGAAGATATTGAGGCTTAATCTTCTTCATGATGCTCTCGCAGGTTGTGGTAGACGATGATATCAAGAACATTAGAAAAGCATTCAGTGTGGCTTTCCACCAACCGCCTAGAGACCCGCGTTCAATCATGTAAATTAATAAAGCTTCCACCACTCGATCAGTGTGCCAATAAATTCGGCCATTTGTTGCGTGCTCCACTTCAACCGTGTTTTGTTGCTTTCGGCGTCCACTCGTATGTATCGGGCACCTGTAGCATCGGAGGAGTGTCCGTGGGCCACGTTCATTAATAGAACCTCGGTCCTCTAAAACCCTCCGCGTGTTTCGGATCCGAGGAAATTTTAAGACCGGTCTCTAGTTGATTTAATCAGGTTAAGGTACTTATTTCATGGTTTCTGATTATATAATCCATATTGTCTTTCAAAAGACGCGGGATCATCTGCAATACATTAAATATGCCCCCGTGTTTAATCAGTATAAATCCACCGTCATATCAGAATACACTGCCCATACAAGTTTACGGATTGACACAACTCTGTCTGTCAAAGATGGACAGTGTTCGTTTGCCCCCCTGAATTAACGGTTGAAGCCTCGGTGTTTTTCGTCTTTTGGTATTTCTGAAGATGATTCTTGATATATTATTGAACTTAATTTTTACACCCGTCTGGGGTATCTAGGATCTCCCTGCAAAAGAAAAGGATATAATTAGTATGCGACACAAGGAATGTCGGTCCATGACTCCTATATTAGTCCAATTTGATTTTTTCTATTTTATAGAGAAATCAGAAAAAAAAATTTCCTTAGGAAGAAATGGGTTAATTTCTAATACAGAATTTTTTTTTGCGGATTTATTACTTTTTTTTATTATTTTTTTAAAGGAACGTGACAAAATCTCTTGACGTTTACTAAAATTTTTGAAGGAATTTCCTTTTTATCAAAATAAATTTTCAGAGGTAAATTTGTCGGGAAAATTTTATTTTTATTGAAGCAGGAAAGACATGACATAAATCCTTTATTGGTTAACAAAATTCCCCCGAGACATTAGTATAATTTTATTTAGAGAAAATTTTCTTAGAAAAACATGAGCGAATTTCTCGAAAAGAATTTTTGTTGCAAGTTTTTATAATTTGAAAGAATGTGATAAAATCACTTGATGTTTACCAAAGTTTTTTTTGAAGGAATTTTTCTTTTTATCGAATTAAATTTTCAGAGGAAAATTTGTCAGGAAAATTTCATTTTTATTGAAGCAAGAAA
This sequence comes from Psidium guajava, assembly GCA_016432845.1. NCBI lineage: Eukaryota > Viridiplantae > Streptophyta > Magnoliopsida > Myrtales > Myrtaceae > Psidium > Psidium guajava. The sequence goes on along the minus strand of CM028229.1, from coordinate 29,616,990 downwards.
AACATGACAAAAGTCTCTTATTGGTCAATACAATTCCCCCGAGACATTAGTCTAATTTTATTTAGAGAAAATTTTCTTAGAAAAGCATGAGCGAATTTCTCGAGAAGAATTTTCTTGCAAGTTTTTATAATTTGAAAAAGTGATAAAATCACTTGATGTCTACTAGAGTTTTTTTTTTAAAGGAATTTTTCTTTTTATTGAAATAAATTTTCAGAGGAAAATTTTTTCAGGAAAATTTCATTTTTATTGAAGCAATAAAAACATGACAAAAATCCCTTGTTGGTTAATAAAATTCCCATGAAGGGATTTTTTCACATCATTTTTTCAAAAAAAAACTTTTTTAAAAAAAATGAGGGACAAATTTAATTTTTATTTTCTTTTAAAAGAATGGTCGTAATATCAAGCTCAAAAACTGACAACACCTAGCATGGACCGACCGAAAATAAATACAAGATAAAATTAGAGAACTTACTTTTACCTTGGAGAAATACAAATCACATAGTCATGCGCATGACTCAAGTGAGGAGTGGTCTCTAGAAAATAAAAGAAGGAGAGACAAGGTATGGACCTAAAAAGGCCCTCACTATCTGAATTGACAAACTTACCCTCCGCGCAATCAAATCACAATGGGAAGAATTGTCAATTCAGATAATGAGGGGGATAAAATATGGTCAACCCGAGCGCAATCGACGCAAGAGCTTTGCATATTCGATCCCTATCTATGGTTTTCTAGGAAAAATTTCGCGACTTGGGTTTAGATGTTTGTGTGTGCAGGTGTCGTGATCCTCAGACTATGCAAGACATGCACAACAATTGATATCAAAACAGCGCTTCTAAAAATGTGCGAAATTAAACAAATAAACCCAACACCGAGCCTGCAAAACAAAGGGATTAGCCAAACACTCCGCCTCTTATAACTCCTATCCTGCAAAAACATATAACACCTATAGAATGAGTCCCAAACAAGATCGCCAGAAGCGAGATATCCATGAAATTTTCATTGGCCTAAGTCCACTAAGACTTTTAAAATTTCGAAAAAAATTCAAGTATTCCAATTGGTATCCTTTTTCGAAAATTTAAAAATCCCGTCCCCAGCGGAGTCGCCAAGCTGTCGCGACCCTCTAAAAAAATTTAAATTTTAAAAGAGGTTAACGGATTATAAGGTTAATTAGATTTGACTAACCTAACGCGGACCCTCCCAAGCCCTACCGAATCGCAACTTTGATTTTTGTTTAAATGATTTAGAAATTTGGAGTCGCCACTAATCGTTCTTGGTAGGTCGATTAGAAACCTAAATAAATTAGCGGGAGAACTAATTTATTCCTGCGAACCAAAGATTAGGAGCTCGGGGACTTAGTTACACTAGTTAATTAAAACTAATGCCCTTTCGGTACCTTAATTTCATGGATATCCTAATTCCGCAACTCAGGCTTGGTTTATTCCTAAGGCTCTAGTATGGTATTCTCTTTTGTGTTTTCACTTTTTAAATAGGATGCATGGATGATATATATTTTTATTTGTTATATTTTTTTAAGTGTTAAAGATTCCCTGAAGCCGAAAGAGAGAGTGTGTTAACGACTTCTGTGCAGTATTACGACCTACTTATCTTTTGGGTCTGATGATTCAAAAATTAAATTATAGGAAGTACATGACAGTGAATAAACACCTCCAATGGGAGGCCTAGCATTGGCTTGGCTCTTCCCTTTGGGATTTAAGGTACAGGTATTTAAGTTGCAAGTATTTAAACTACTGTAAGTAAAAACCTCCAATGGGAGGCTAAGCATTGGCTTGGCTCTTCCCTTTGGGATTTAAGGTACAAGTATTTAAGTTGCATGTATTTAACTACTGTAAGTAAAAACCTCCAATGGGAGGCTAAGCATTGGCTTGGTTCTTCCCTTTGGGATTTAAGGTACAGGTATTTAAGTTGCAGGTATTTAACTACTGTAAGTAAAAACCTCCAATTGGAGGCTAAGCATTGGCTTGGCTCTTCCCTTTGGGATTTAAGGTACAGGTATTTAAGTTGCAGGTATTTAACTACTGTAAGTAAAAACCTCCAATGGGAGGCTAAGCATTAGCTTGGCTCTTCCCTTTGGGATTTATGGTGCAGGTATTTAAATTGCGGATGGACTTTGTCCTCTCCATTCTGGGGTTTGAATTCTTTAAAATGAAATACAACGAATTGATTCAACAATTTGAAATTTGTGCGCGCATGAGGACTCCTCCAAGCCGATTTTGTGCTTCCATAGGATTGACCATTGATATAGAGCTGCGACTTCCTGACATAAAATAAAGTGAAGTGTCAGTATAAAAAATATGTGCTAATCTGCACCTAAAATCAGAAGAGTGGAAAGAATACTTATCTCCCATTTTTTTAGGGATTTCTATAATTGATTTTCGATCTCTATGTTCCCAATATAGAGAGTTTCTTTTGAATTAAGAGGGACTTTTAGTCACAGATCAGTTGAGAAATCGGTGGACAGCTTAGGAGCTTGTTTGGGCCGATTTTTGCTTCTCTATGAGATTTTTGCTGTTGACATAGAGATATCCTTCTCCTCACATAAAATATGGGAAAAAATGGGAGATGGAGAAAGCGTATACAATTTGTGCTAATTTGCGAGTAAAATCATAAATAAATGAATAAATAAAAACACTTAGCTCGAATTTGCTTGCTCGTTGACGAGGATGAACTCTTGATTTATATTGATCGATGAAGGAATTTGTGATGATAATCCCTAGTTTTAAACTCCCATCATCTTCAAAATTCTCTCTTTTTTGGTATTTTCTTTCTCTCAAATTTTTCTTCAATCTCCCAAAACTCTTTCAAACATCCAAAATTTTCTCTCAAAAAAAAAATTTTCTCTCAAGCTCACTTCTTCCTCCTTTTATAATCTACTCATCTATCTCCCATTCTAATTTTTCCACTAACTCTATCTCCCATTCTAATTTCTCCACTAACTCTTCTTCATTTTCATCTTCCATTCTCCATCTCTATCTCACATTCTAATCTCTCCACTAACTCTTTTTCATCTTCATCTTCCCTTCTCCAAATTTATCTCCCATTCTAATTTCTCCACTAACTCTTCTTCATCTCCATCTTCCCTTCTCTATTCTTATCTTCCATTCTAATTTCTCTACTAACACTTCTTCATCTCCATCTTCCCTTCTCTATTCTTATCTTATTTTCTCCATCTATTCTTCTCCAACTTCTCTTCTTCATCTCCTCTTCTCCATCTTCCCTTTTCTATTCTAATTTATCCACTAACTCTTCTTTTTGTTATTTGTAAAATAATCCTTCAAGAATTAGGTATTTGCACTCTAGTCCTTGAATTTTAAGTATTTACAATTCAGTCCATGAAAAAATATATTTCTTTAAGTCCAAATCTCCTTACAATTTTTGACACACCAAAATTTACCACATGTCAAATTTAAGCTCATTTCTTGCCGCTGAAAATAATGCAGAATTTAATTAAAGCCCTTTTGCAAAATTGAGTCATTCTGGGTATAATTGAGCCAAGATGAAAATTTAAAATATTAGAAGACAATGTCACAACTCATAAAAAGTGAAAATTAAAAATAAGTTGACTCAAATTAAATTTTTTTAGGCCCGATTCGAGATTATAATCGTGAAGGAACACGTGACTCGAATTGGATTTTTCTGAATTTGCGATGGTCAATATGAAAATAGATTTAAAAGAAAAATATTAACTATCTTTGTGTATTTTTTTTTGCCTCAAATGTTATTTTTCCAAAATTTTCAAGTATTTTTGTATTTTTTTAAAAAAATTAAAAATATATATAAACTATGAAAATTTATTTTTTGTTCAAAAATGGTTGCCTAGGCTTGGCCAAGGCTTCCAAAGTTGATTTTGCAATTTTCTCATTTTTTCTTTATTTTTCATGAATTTTCGAAAATAAAAATACTAAAAAATACTGAAAATATGAAAAATCATTTTTTGGTCAAAATTAGTTCTCTAGGCTTGGCCAAGGTCCCCAAAGTTAATTTTTCAATTTTATGAATTTTTATGGATTTTTTAAAAAATAAAATGCCGAAAAATACTGAAACTTTTTAAAAGAGAAAAGATGATTAAAAATCAGGTGTCAACAGCTGCCCCTCTTTGAAAGGAAGCTCGGCAGAGGTTCATTTCAAAGACGAGATGACACCTGAATCCTAATCGACTCAACACATTGAAATAAAAAGAGTCGTGACATGAATGTTCCACTGAAAATGAAATGAGAACCTAAGGATTCGTTATAAGAAAACCTTAGGGTGGTTGAATTTAAACCCGTATGGTAGGTCAACCCATGATAGATTCCTAATGAAAGGATTCTACTGAATAAATTTTGACCCATATGGTAGGTCACCCCATGGTAGATTCCTAACGAAAGGATTCTACTGATTAAAATTTAATTGAAATTTGACCTGTATGGTAGCTCAACCCGTGATAGATTCCTAATGAAAGGATTCTACTTATCAAATTTTGACCCGTATGGTAGGTCACCCCATAGTAGATTCCTAATGAAAGGATTCTACTAATTAAAATTTTGACCCGTATGGTAGGTCACCTCATAGTAGATTCCTAATGAAAGGATTCTACTGATTAAAATTTGATTGAAATTTGACACGTATGGTAGGTCAACCCATGAAACTGCCTGTAAGAAGGACTTGGTGCCTGTAGAAAGGACTTTGTGCCTGTAAAAAAGACTTTGGTGCCTGTAAAAAGGACTTGGTGCCTATAAGAAGGACTTTAGTGCCTGTAGAAAGGACTTGATGCCTGTAAAAAGGACTTTGTGCCTGTAGAAAGGACTTTGTGCCTGTAAAAAGGACTTTGTGCCTGTAAAAAGGACTTCGGTACCTGTAAAAAGGACTTTAGTGCCTGTAGAAAGGACTTGATGCCTGTAAAAAAAACTTTGTGCCTGTAAAAAGGACTTTGTGCCTGTAAAAAGGACTTGGTGCCTGTAAAATGGACTTTGTGCCTGTAAAAAGAACTTGTGCCTGTAAAAAGGACTTTGTGCCTGTAAGAAGGACTTTAGTGCCTGTAGAAAGGACTTGATGCCTGTAGAAAGGACTTTGGTACCTGTAAAAAGGACTTTAGTGCCTGCAGAAAGGACTTGATGCCTGTAAAAAGGACTTCGTGCCTGTAAAAAGGACTTGGTGCCTGTAAAAAGGACTTTGTGCCTGTAAAAAGGCCTTGTGCCTATAAAAAGGACCATTTTGCTAAAAAGGACCATTTTCTAATCACATTCATAAGGGTGCAATTACGTCTTTGGGTTACACCATTTTGTTAAAAAGGACTACGCCTATATGACGTGCATATGTAAAATAAAATAATCAATCTATGTGAATAGAGTGTTCTAAACTATATGCAATCCATATGAATGACATATTTGTGGTATTTTTTAATGGATCTTTCGGAATTAAAAAAAATGCTGAGAATTAGGCATGAATTAGTTAAAGATTATCTTAAAAGAATTGAAATTAACTTTTATTAAAATCCCATAATTTTTAGAAGAATCTTTTACCCCTTTATTTGCATGTTTTAAGAAAGGAAAATGATGCAAGTTTTACAATTCGCGGATTAATTTCAAATTTGTTTGACTTATCGCCCAAATCAAAACACATCTACAGATAAGGCATCATTTTTTTGAAAATATTACCCGATTCGAATTAGATCACGGATTGGATCAAGGAATCAAATATAATGGTTATGATTAGATATCTCAATCCCCGCACCATCGAGACAATTGCAGGGTCGAGATTAGCCCGAATTTGAACGCTGTTGATTGGGAATCACCTCTTACTTTGAATTGGTTTTCTAAACTAGGAAATATGTTGAAGATATTGAAATATTAGAGAGAGAGAGAGAGAGGGGGGCCAATTGTCTCATATTATAATTAGGGGTGAGCATGGTTCTAGGGTAGAACCAAGAACTAGAGCGCTGGTTCCCGATCCTGTTCCAGGTTCCAATGAGCTAAGGTCCGATTCTCGGTTCCATTTTTCTAGGAACCGAATTGGAACCGGAACCTGAATCGGAACCGGAGAAAATTCAATGCTATAGATTTTTTAAGTCAAACTTTAATCACCTTACTACTTCCTTATTCTCTTCTGGTCTTAGAATTGTACACCACTCACTAGTACTCTTCATCAATATCAATCGTAAGTATTAATACTTTCAATGAAAAAGGTTTTGGCATACTATTTTTCCCCAAATGTTTTCATATTTTGGAACACTATCTGAATGTCCAAGCCCAACTTTGAAGTATTATGGGTTTTCTTCTTCCTTATTTTTTTTTTAGCATTTATTGCAGGAGGAAAATTCTAATTCAAAAGGCAAAATTTTAATCTTTGACAATCACACAGCCTCCTGATTTCCTATCAGCTACATCCCCAAACTGATTAATTTCTCTTTCACCTATCTAAAGTTTGACTTGAAAAATATCTATAGGCCTATCAATGGAAAAAATAGTTGGTGGTAGCTTGACATTTTTTGTTATTGCGCTCATTCTCATTTTGTTTAACTAATTATGAAAAAAAAAATAGATAACAAATTAAACTTGGTAGGTTTCTGGGTACCTTAGAACCGGACCCTGGAACTTGTGATAGGGCAGGTTCTAGGTTCCAAGGTATGCAAAGTAAGTTTTAGGTTCTAAAAAATGAGGAATCCGTACTAGCGGGTAGATTTCAGGTTCTACCTGGAACCTACCTGAAACCTAGAACCACTCACCCCTAATTATAATATGGGAGATAAAACTTGCCTAAAGTGGATATCATCCAAAATCCATATCAATTCAAAATAAGAAACAAACTAGGACAAATTAAATTTTACCTAATCTAAAATATTTCAGATTTTGTTTCCCGTTGAAACTCCAATGGAACGAGATGACTTTCAAATTGGGACTAATAGCGACTCGCGGATGAACGAAATAGAGGGGCTCCTATTGGACTTAGCGAAAATTCACAATGATGGGTGGGCTCGCTTGATTAAAGTTGACCAAGATATCCTGCCGGGAGTAAGCAAGATAACGAAATTCTCTTGGAATACTAAAATTGACTCCAATTGATGTCTAGTCAATGAGAGACATAGTTGGTGCAAGCTCTCCTTCAAATTTTGGAACATTGCAAACGATTGCCGAGAAGGCTAACTGGTTGTTGCTAAGTGATAACCTGCAAAAAAAAAAAAGAAGATAAAGTTTGAGGGATGAGTTAGAGCCGTGGTGTAAATCACATTCTAGTTCTGTTGTGGGGTCATGGGACTACTTAGCTTGGTTCCTTGGCGCGGCTCAGCGGGCTATCTTGGTCGAACAAGAGGCAATTTTACCGGTGGAAATGGCGTAGGGCTCCGACGACTTGTGACGAGTTTCATCTGTACATGCCCGTGTTGCAGGAATGATTGGAACTTGTTGAGACTGGCTATCGAGCCCTAAAAAGATGTGAATCCAGGCTAATATGTGAACGAAGAAGAACCGTTCATGACAAATTGGCCAAAGAGCCAAACGTTGCAATCCTCTCTCTCTCTCTCTCTCTCTCTCTCTCTCTCTCTCTCTCTCTCTCTCTCTCTCTCTCTCTCTCTCTCTCTCTCAATGGCCTGGAATTATGAATGAAGCCCCGTAGCAAAACCCAAGAATTCTTCCCTTTCAACGTGTGCCAGATGTCTCGATAGAAAGGAGAAAAAAGACCTCTTTTTCTCTGATTTATGCCACGTAAATTTTTTTTTGAATCATCCCCTCAATGGTCAAAACTCTCTGAACGTCCCACTTAGTCCTTAGTCTATCCTTTCTTTTATATGGAAAGATGGGAATCCACTCATGGAAAGAGTTGATTCCACAATTCTTGTGTCTCAATAGGGATTATAAAATCAATACCCTTTCAAATGATCTCAATAAGACATGAAATAACACCGAGTGATCCTGAGTCCCTATGTAGCACCGACACTTCTATTAGGCGTGCGTATCGTGTCGGACACCGTGTCCAACACCGACACTCGTCCGACACTCGTCGACACCCGTCCGACACTCGTTGACCGCGTGTCGGGATTTCGACACTCGGTCAACGCGTGTCGGACGCGTGTCCCTCGTGTGTCTAGCGTGTCTAACGTGTCAGACACGACTATTAAAAAAAAGAAAAACTTTTGGAACCTTGCCGGTTTTGAAGTGATCACAAAAATGTGTGCAATGAAGGAGAAATTCATTAGATAGAGCTTGAAATCCATAGAAAAAAGGAAAAATAAGGAGACCTCATAGACTTCTTGGTGTCGTGACTCTCTAAAAAAATTTAAATTTTAAAAGAGGCTAACGGATTATTAGGTTAATTAGATTTGACTAACCTAACGCGGACCCTCCCAAGCCCTACCGAATCGCAACTTTGGTTTTTGTTTAAATGATTTTGAAATTTGGAGTCGCCACTAATCGTTCTTGGTAGGTCGATTAGAAACCTAAATAAATTAGCGGGAGAACTAATTTATTCCTGCGAACCAGAGATTAGGAGCTCGGAGACTTGGTTACACTAGTTAATTAAAACTAATGCCCTTTCGGTACCTTAATTTCATGAATATCCTAATTCGGCAACTCAGGCTTGGTTTATTCCTAAGGCTCTAGTAGGGTATTCTATTTTGTGTTTTCACTTTTTAAATAGGATGCATGGATGATATATATTTTTATTTGTTATATTTTTTTAAGTGTTAAAGATTCCCTGAAGCCGAAAGAGGGAGTATGTTAACGACTTCTGTGCAGTATTACGACCTACTTATCTTTTGGGTTTGATGATTCAAAAATTAAATTATAGGAAGTACATGACAGTAAATAAACACCTCCAATGGGAAGCCTAGCATTGGCTTGGTTCTTCCCTTTGGGATTTAAGGTACAGGTATTTAAGTTGCAAGTATTTAAACTACTGTAAGTAAAAACCTCCAATGGAAGGCTAAGCATTGGCTTGGCTCTTCCCTTTGGGATTTAAGGTACAAGTATTTAAATTGCAGGTATTTAACTACTGTAAGTAAAAACCTCCAATGGGAGGCTAAGCATTGGCTTGGCTCTTCCCTTTGGGATTTAAGGTACAGGTATTTAAGTTGCAGGTATTTAACTACTGTAAGTAAAAATCTCCAATGGGAGGCTAAGCATTGGCTTGGCTCTTCCCTTTGGGATTTAAGGAACAGGTATTTAAGTTGCAGGTATTTAATTACTGTAAGTAAAAACCTGCAATGGGAGGCTAAGTATTGGTTTGGCTCTTCCCTTTGGGATTGATGGTGTAGGTATTTAAATTACGGATGGACTTTGTCCTCTCCATTCTAGGGTATGAATTCTTTAAAATGAAATACAACGAATTGATTCAACAATTTGAAATTTGTGCGCGCTTAAGAACTCCTCCAAGCCGATTTTGTGCTTCCATATGGTTGACCATTGATATAGAGCTACGGCTTCTTGACATAAAATAAAGTGAAGTGTCAGTATACAGAATACGTGCTAATCTGCACCTAAAATCAGAAGAGTGGAAAGAGTACTTATCTCCCGTTTTTTTGGGAGGGATTTCTATAATTGATTTTCGCTCTCTAAGTTCCCAATATAGAGAGTTTCTTTTGAATTAAGAGGGACTTTTAGTCACAGATCAGTTGAGAAATCGGTGGACAGCTTAGGAGCTTGTCTGGGCCGATTTTTGCATCTCTACGAGATTTTTGTTGTTGACATAGAGATATCCTTCTCCTCACATAAAATATGGGAAAAAATGGGAGATGGAGAAAGCGTATACAATTTGTGCTAATTTGCGAGTAAAACCATAAATAAATGAATAAATAAAAACACTTAGCTCGAATTTGCTTGCTCGTTGACGAGGATGAACTCTTGATTTATATTGATCGATGAAGGAATTTGTGATGATAACCCCTAGTTTTAAACTCCCATCATCTTCAAAATTCTCTCTTTTTTGGTATTTTCTTTCTCTCAAATTTTTCTTCAATCTCCCAAAACTCTCTCAAACATCCAAAATTTTCTCTTCAAAAAAAAATTTTCTCTCAAGCTCACTTCTTCCTCCTTTTATAATCTACTCATCTATCTCCCATTCTAATTTTTCCACTAACTCTATCTCCCATTCTAATTTCTCCACTAACTCTTCTTCATTTTCATCTTCCATTCTCAATCTCTATCTCACATTCTAATCTCTCCACTAACTCTTCTTCATCTTCATCTTCCCTTCACCATATTTATCTCCCATTCTAATTTCTCCACTAACTCTTCTTCATCTCCATCTTCCCTTCTCTATTCTTATCTTCCATTCTAATTTCTCTACTAACTCTTCTTCATCTCCATCTTCCCTTCTCTATTCTTATCTTATTTTCTCCATCTATTCTTCTCCAACTTCTCTTCTTCATCTCCTCTTCTCCATCTTCCCTTTTCTATTCTAATTTATCCACTAACTCTTCTTTTTGTTATTTGTAAAATAATCCTTCAAGAGTTAGGTATTTGCACTCTAGTCCTTGAATTTTAAGTATTTACAATTCAGTCCATGAAAAAATATATTTCTTTAAGTCCAAATCTCCTCACAATTTTTGACACACCAAAATTTACCACATGTCAAATTTAAGCTCATTTCTTGCCGCTGAAAATAATGCAGAATTTAATTAAAGCCCTTTTGCAAAATTGAGTCATTCTGGGTATAATTGAGCCAAGATGAAAATTTAAAATATTAGAAGACAATGTCACAACTCATAAAAAGTGAAAATTAAAAATAAGTTGACTCAAATTAAATTTTTTTAGGCCCGATTCGAGATTATACTCGTGAAGGAACACGTGACTCGAATTGGATTTTTCTGAATTTGCGATGGCCAATATGAAAATAGATTTAAAATAAAAATATTAACTATCTTTGTGTATTTTTTTGGCCTCAAATGTTATTTTTCCAAAATTTTCAAGAATTTTTGTATTTTTTTAAAAAAATTAAAAATATATATAATATGAAAAATTATTTTTTGTTCAAAAATGGTTTCCTAGGCTTGGCCAAGGCTTCCAAAGTTGATTTTGCAATTTGCTCATTTTTTTCTTAATTTTTCATGAATTTTCGAAAATAAAAATACTAAAAAATACTGAAAATATGAAAAATCATTTTGGTCAAAATTAGTTCTCTAGGCTTGGCCAAGGTCCCCAAAGTTAATTTTTCAATTTTATGAATTTTTATGGATTTTTCAAAAAATAAAAATGCCGAAAAATACTGAAAATTTTTAAAAGAGAAAAGATGATTAAAAATCAGGTGTCAACACTTGGTTTCCATTGCGCTCGGGAGCTCTGAAAATTAACGTTCGATGGAGCGTTCATGGAGGGAGAAACTAATGGCGCGGTGACATGGGTGTGTAGAGACTCCTCTAGGCTACTGGTTGAAGGAGCAGCGAGGTCTGTGAATGTTCGATTTTCCCTTCATGCTAAAACCCTAGCCCTATTGGATGCTTTGAAGTGCTTGAACTCACATGGGTTTGCAGACAGAGTGCTTAAAGAGATAGATTTGGAGTCAGACAGTATCTATTTGGTCAAAATGCTCCAAGACATAGATATAGTCTCATGGGAAATACAAGCGTTGATCAAGGAGTGCTCATACTTGTTTTCAAAAGTGAAAAGCTACGGCTAACCCATTGTGTACAGACCCAAAACAAGATTACGGATTGGGTTGTTAAAGCGCAATTTCATAATACTCTTTCACCTGACTAGGTTTTTAACCCATCTCAAACCCTTTGAAATTTGTTATACTTAAAAGCACATATGATATTCTTTTTGACTTTATAATACGAATCAAATGACCTTTTCGACAAAAAAAAGCTCCTGAGTTTATCAAACTTCATATAAATAGAAGCTTGTCCTCTTCGGTTCAAATTAATGTATATGACACATGTTTTGGCTTTATTTATTATTTTTATATTTAAAAATATATTTAATACAACGTGTCCTCGACGTGTCGGAATTTTCTATTTTTGAGAAATGCCGTGTCGCCGTGTCGTGTCGTGTCGTGTCGCGTGTCGGTGTCGGTGTCCGTGTCCGTGCTACGTAGCTGAGTCCAACTTACGCAATGTTGGATTGTACAACTTCACTACTACATGACAACCCCAAATCTTAAGATGATTCATACTAGGTTTACTTTTATTACATAACTTAAAAAAGTCAATGGAATAGCTTTGGTAGGAACATCATTTAAAATGTAAAGGGTCGTATTTAAAGCTTCACCCCACAAAAAATCGTAAGTTGATTGTATTAACCGTACTTCTTATCACATTCATAAGGGTGCAATTGCGTCTTTGGGCTACACCATTTTGTTAAGAACTCTCAAGCATATGAAACTGAGCTATTATCTAAGTATTTGGCAAATGGCTCTCTAAATTGTCCAATATTGTCATGCCTGCCAAAACACTCATCACGTTAATCATATTGGACAACCTTTATGACTTTCCCAGTTATTTCTCAATTTTAATTCCAAAAAACTTGAACTTGTCAAGAGACTCAGATTCTTCCCTAATCAAGTTCATCATTAAATATGATGACACAAAAATTTATACATAAGATTGCAGTATATGGTCCATTGATATTAGTATGAATGACCTCCAATAGTTTAAAACTACATACTGCAATTTCCTTCCTTATGTTAGTCATTTTACCCTTACAACAATCCACGCAAGTGTTGACACCTGATTTTTAATCATCTTTTCTCTTTTAAAAATTTTCAGTATTTTTCGGCATTTTTATTTTTTGAAAAATCCATAAAAATTCATAAAATTGAAAAATTAACTTCGGGGACCTTGGCCAAGCCTAGAGAACTAATTTTGACCAAAAAATGATTTTTCATATTTTCAGTATTTTTTAGTATTTTTATTTTCGAAAATTCATGAAAAATAAAGAAAAATTGAGAAAATTGCAAAATCAACTTTGGAAGCCTTAGCCAAGCCTAAGCAACCATTTTTGAACAAAAAATAAATTTTCATATTATATATATTTAATTTAATTTTTTTAAAAAAAATACAAAAATACTTGAAAATTTTGGAAAAATAACATTTGAGGCAAAAAAAAATACACAAAGATAGTTAATATTTTTATTTTAAATCTATTTTCATATTGGCCTCCGTAAATTCAGAAAAATCCAATTCGAGTCACGTGTCCCTTCACGAGTATAATCTCGAATCGGGCCTAAAAAAATTTAATTTAAGTCAACTTATTTTTAATTTTCACTTTTTATGAGTTGTGACATTGTCTTCTAATATTTTAAATTTTCATCTTAGCTCAATTATACCAAGAATGACTCAATTTTGCAAAAGGGCTTTAATTAAATTCTGCATTATTTTCAGCGGCAAGAAATGAGCTTAAATTTGACATGTGGTAAATTTTGGTGTGTCAAAAATTGTGAAGAGATTTGGACTTAAAGAAATATATTTTTTCATGGACTAAATTGCAAATACTTAAAATCTCAAGGACTAGGATGCAAATACCTAACACTTGAGGGATTATTTTGTAAATAACAAAAAGAAGAGTTGGTAGAGAAATTAGAATAGAGAAGGGAAGATAGAGAAGATGAGATGGAGAAGGGAAGATAGAGAAGAGGAGATAGAGAAGGGAAGTTGAAGAAGAGGAGATGGAGAAGAGAAGATGAAGAAAATAAGATAAGAGTAGAGAAGGGAAGATGAGATGAAGAAGAGTTAGTGGAAAATTTAGAATGGAAGATGGATGAGTAGATTATAAAAGGAGGAAGAAGTGAGCTTGGGAGGGGAATTTTTTTGAGAAAGAAAATCTTGGATGCTTGAGAGAATTTTGAGAGATTGAAAGAAATTAGAGAGAAAGAAAAAAAATAAAAAAAGAGAGAGAATCCTTTTTTCCAAAAGAGAGCCTTGAAGATGGTGAAAGTTTAAATCTAGGTGTTACCATCAACAATTCCTCTACCGATCAACGCGAGTCACAAGTTCATCTCCATCGTTCAAGCCGCAATCTTGATCTATAAGGTGACACGAGATTCGAATTCGGCAATCAAATCTGTTAAATCAGGTAACGATCCTAACTATTAAAATCTTCGAGAATTTCCTTGCCCAAATAAATTAATTTAAATTTCGATTATGTCATGTCATACTCATATGTTTCCATATCTACATGTCGTATTCATACTATAAATTCTTGCAATTTAATTCTTGCACCATAAATCCCAAAGGGAAGAGCCAAGCCAATGCTTAGCCTCCCATTGGAGGTTTTTACTTACAGTAGTTAAATATCTGCAACTTAAATACCTGTACCTTAAATCCCAAAGGGAAGAGCCAAGCCAATGCTTAGCCTCCCATTGGAGGTTTTTACTTACAGTAGTTAAATACCTGCAACTTAAATACCTGTACCTTAAATCCCAAAGGGAAGAGCCAAGCCAATGCTTAGCCTCCCATTGGAGGTTTTTACTTACAGTAGTTAAATACCTGCAACTTAAATACCTGTACCTTAAATCCCAAAGGGAAGAGCCAAGCCAATGCTTAGCCTCCCATTGGAGGTTTTTACTTACAGTAGTTAAATACCTGCAACTTAAATACATGTACCTTAAATCCCAAAGGGAAGAGCCAAGCCAATGCTTAGCCTCCCATTGGAGGTTTTTTCTTACAGTAGTTTAAATACCTGCAGCTTAAATACATGTACCTTAAATCCCAAAGGGAAGAGCCAAGCCAATGCTAGGCCTCCCATTGGAGGTGTTTATTCACTGTCATGTACTTCTTATAATTTAATTTTTGAATCATCAGACCCAAAAGATGAGGTCGTAATACTGCACAGAAGTCGTTAACACACTCCCTCTTTCGGCTTCAGGGAATCTTTAACACTTAAAAAATATAACAAATAAAAATATATATCATCCATGCATCCTATTTAAAAAGTGAAAACACAAAAGAGAATACCCTACTAGAGCCTTAGGAATAAACCAAGCCTGAGTTACCGAATTAGGATATCCATGAAATTAAGGTACCGAAAGGGCATTAGTTTTAATTAACTTGTGTAACCAAGTCCCCGAGCTCATAATCTATGGTTCGCAGGAATAAATTAGTTCTCCCGCTAATTTATTTAGGTTCCTAATCAACCTACCAAGAATGATTAGTGGCGACTCCAAATTTCAAAATCATTTAAAATAAAAATCCAAAGTCACGATTCGGTAGGGCTTGGGAGGGTCCGCGTTAGGTTAGTCAAATCTAATTAACCTAATAATCCGTTAACCCTTTAAAATAAATTTTTTTAGAGGGTCGCGACAGACTGGCGACTCCGCTGGGGACAGAGATTTTTAAATTTTTCGAAAAAAGATACCAATTGGAATACTTAAATTTTTTTTGAAATTTTAAAAGTCTTAGTGGACTTAGGCCAATGAAAATTTCATGGATATCTCGCTTCTGGCGATCTTGCTTGGGACTCATTCTATAGGTGTTATATGTTTTTGCAGGATAGGAGTTATAAGGGGCGAAGTGTTTGGCTAACCCATTTGTTTTGCAGGCTCGGTGTTGGGATTATGTTTAATTTCGCACATTTTTAGAAGCGCTGTTTTGATATCAATTGTTGTGCATGTCTTGCATATTCTGAGGATCACAACACCTGCACACACAAGCGTCTAAACCCAAGTCGCGAAATTTTTCCTAGGTAACCATAGATAGGGATCGAATATGCAAAGCTCTTGCGTCGATTGCGCTTGGGTTGACCATATTTTATCCCGCTCATTATCTGAATTGACAATTCTTCCCATTGTGATTTGATTGCGCGGAGGGTAAGGTTGTCAATTCAGATAGTGGTGGCCTTTTAGGTCCATACCCTTGTCTCTTTTTTTTTATTTTCTAGAGTCCACTCCTCACTCGTCTCATGCGCATGTGAGTTGGACGGTTGATATATCTAAAACAAAGAAGGTCTGGTTAGTGAGGTTTTCTTACCTTGAACTTGTAATTAGTTCTGTATATTTTAAATGCTGCATATCATGCATCACATCATAGGAAAACCATCTATCTTATAATCTGATTTGGGGCACCCTTAGTAGTTGCCACACCCATCTACCTTAGGTCTTTAATCCAAAATTTCAAATGATGTATTTTCGCATCCTCCCTCGTCCCCTCTAGACTTGATGTATTAAGGATCTTTTGAGATGTATATGTACATTTTTCAATTTGTTTTGAGGTTTTATGTAGATTGGTGTGGCAACAACTTTCATTCCAATCATTGAGCGATTCTAGCCAATTGCATAATTTCCTTCAAAAGAAATCTGGGTTAAAACTCCCTAATTGACTTTTTTGGTCAAATAGGAGTGTTTAACCCTTATTTCACCAATAGAAAATATGGAATCGGGCTAATACATTTGCATCGCATACCCATTCATTTTGCATTATAACCCGTGGTAATTAATTTTGGTACATTCTCGTATATTCAAAAATAGATGGGGAAATCAAATATCAAAGTCATCCCAGTCCCACGCAAGGAGCTCACGGCATGGTGGAACCGCCTCAACCCAGACAACCAGGCCTACATCAAAGAACGCTTAGGGTATTTAGTGGATCTCATCAAGGTGGATTACCAACCCACTCTCATTAAGGTATTGGCGAAGTTTTGGGATTCAAAGACTCTAACCTTCGACTTCCGAGGACTGGAGATTACACCCACCCTGGAGGAGTATACGACCATCATTGGAGTGAAATTTGATGACCATATTGTACAGCCATTATTGGGGAAGGATTCTACCATAGCTTTATCCAAATTCCTTCACCTAAAAATCACCGAGATCGAGAAAATTCTCAAATCTAACTCTGGTAAGTTTACCCTCTCATTCCTCTATAACAATTACTCATCACTCCCAATCGAAGCTGGTCTTAAACCGGCTAGAATCTTCATTCTGGCTTTTTTCGCTTTCGTCTTATTCCCTACTTCTAAGACCACATTCGATCCTTCCATAGTTAATGTCGCCAAACAAGCATGTTATCGCTGGAACTACTCCTACATGATTTTAGCAGAGACTTTCCTTTCCTTGAGTCGTTTTCAATTCACCCAAAAGGGTACTTTCCAAGCCTCCAATGGCCTTCTCTACATGTGGTTCACCTCACACATCAAAACTTTCAATTTACGCGTCGGATGTTATGAAATTAGCCAATATATCCACCCATTGGGATCTTTTCTAAAATGTCAATCCTCTGTTGAGAAACTGTCCTTTAAAGATTGGGTGAAATTACTAGGAGGCTTAGAGCCAAAACAGCTTCGCTGGCGATTAACTTGGCCCAGGATCTTAGAAGCCCGTATCACGGGAATAGATGGGAACCCTATCCCCTTACTAGGCTGTACTGGTGGAAGTGCCTATTATCCTATCAGGGTAGTGAGACAGTTCGGTATGTTACAGGAAGTCCCGCCAGCAGTTTATCCCGACAATTTCGCCTTCGATTTGCCCCAAGGCAGACTCACTAAGGAGACTAAGACACTGTACCAGGCCAAGATCGACCTCATAATCCACACCCTGAAGAACTCCCCATTACAGGACGTAGAGTGGCCAGATTACCTGGACGAGGAAATGAACGTCCACCGGGCATCTAAGGAGTACATCAAGATGTTCAAGGAATACCGACAGTCCATGGTGGAACCATACGTACCTGACTACATCGTCCTGTACCTGCCCGGAGTGGAGCCGTATATACCAGAAGACATGGGACCACCGCCAGCCGAGGAGGACGAAGACCTGCATGTGTGGGATTTGGGTGGATCATAGATTGTCAAGGATGCCTTAGCCTCCAAGCGCCTCCGGACTGCATAGACGATTTCCCCATTTAATTTTGATGTTATCTTCATCTGTAATAAGCTTGTAACATTTGCATATATGATCATTCATCATGATCTTCTTAAGTAAATAATTATCACGGGTTATTCGCCTTCTTAATAGTATGTCATTCATGTTTAATGAGTAGAAAGACTGTTTACATGAGGCTAAGGGTCATGATTGAGTCTTTCCTCCCATTAATCAAGTATGAACATAGTATTAAGGAGGTTTTAGATTTCTGAACTTTCTCTCTCTACTTGCGAGTTTCTGACTTCCTATGTTAAATCAGGTGATAATTTATAGTCACAAGGACTCGTAGCAAAACGAGAAAACTAAGAATGGAGCACGAAGAACTGACTCCCAGAGTGGCCAATCTTGAAAACCAGATAAATATGATAGCCGCCATGATGGCGGAGATAAAGGCAATGATGACCGCTACGCAGGTGAAATCCTCCAATGCTCCTGAGGCTAATTCGTTTATAAATCCCAATACATCTACTGGCTCAGACATCAATCAAACCGCTAGCACAGAGCTCGAGAGGGAAGCACCCCCTAGGGCCCTTCCAGTCGTAGTTGATTTGGAGAAGGAAAAGAAAGAGAAACCCTCGGCCAAGACGGAAGAAGACGCGAGGAGGCTAGCAAAGATCGAAGAATGTCTTAGTAACCAAGGATACGAGTTGGCTCGATTTGACAAAATCACACCGTTTGCTAAGATAGAAGTTCCAGCTGGGTACAAGGAACCTGAGTTTGTGAGAAAATACGACGGGACAGGCTGTCCCCGAGCTCATTTGAAATACTACTTGCGTAAAATGGCACATTATTCTGATTATGTCCCGCTGCTGATGAACACATTCCAAGAGAGTCTGTCCGGCGCTGCACTAGCATGGTTTATCGAGCTCGACATGGAAGAGTATGACAGTTGGGAGGACCTGGCTGAGGAATTCTTTCACCAATACAAGTTCAACACGGCTACAGCTCCTACCAGAGAAGACCTATTGAGAACTTTGAAAGGAAGGAATGAGTCTATACGTACTTTTGCCCAAAGGTGGCGAGCGATAGCTACCCAAGTCAAATCAGCCATCCCGGAGGAAGAGTTGGTGGATTTGTTTTTGAAGACACTACCGCTCGAGTATTTCGAGAAGCTTAATACCTCAGGATGTCAAACTTTCGCACACCTTATCAGGGCAGCTGAGCGTCATGAGTGGGCTCTAAGGGAGAAACGTGTACCAGAGCCGTCATTCAAGCGGCCATATCCAGCCAAGAGAGAAAGGGAGAATGCAGGCGATGTCGCTTTTGTGCCAAACCCACCGAGACCAAAGAAGTTTTCAGAATCCACCCCTACCCAAGGTGGCTCATCAGGACCGGCTCCAAAGAAGTTCGAGGCTAAGAGAAGAACCGCACCGTCTTTTACTCTATTACCTCATCCGCTATCGAAGCTGTTACCGATGCTGCTGGAAGGGCGCCTAGTCGCCAAGAAACCCCCGAGACCGAATCTGCCAAGATTCCCTGGGTTCAACGAGGCCCAGTCGTGCGCCTATCACATGGGCGAAAAAGGGCACAACGTAGATAACTGTCTCGTGCTCAAATACAAGGTGCAAGCACTGATAGATGGAGGAGTATTGGAGTTTGAAAAGACGGGACCAAATGTGCAACAAAATCCCCTACCGGATCATGAGAAAGTGAACGCTATATGGGATGAGAATGACATGGACGAGTTGGAATTAATGGCCGAGGAACCACCTTGCACGACCAATGAAAATGATCTAGTTGCAGTACTAGAGTCAAAGGCCCCCTTTGTAATTAGGCTAGATGAGGTGGACAAATGGGGGGACACTAAGAGTAGTTCCTCTGAACGCACGGTCATCTCCTTATCTGGTTTTAAGCTGGAGGACAGGAAGGCACAGTACGATGGAAAAGTTGAAAAGATCGTGATAAAGGTCCCTCCACTGGCAGATTACAACCCCAGAGCTGTCCCTTGGGACTACGGAACAAGCGAGATAGACGCAGTCATGAGGTCTGGTAGGTGCTACGCACCGAGGGAAGGGGAACCTGAAAGGAGAGAAGTGACGAGAGAAGACGCAGAGAAGGCACTGTCCATTGTCAGGACAAGTGAGTTCGAAGTCATAGAACAACTGAGGAAAATGCCAGCCCAGATATCACTACTGGATCTTTTTACCAACTCGGAGAAGCATAAGAATGCACTGATGAAGGTACTAAATGAAGTGCACGTACCAGAAACTATCAACGAGGTGCAGTTGGAGGACTTCGTGGGGACCATACTACTGAGAGACCAGATATCCTTCTCAGATGAGAATGTTCCTATTGATGGCTGGGCCCATAACAAGGCTTTGTACATATCGGCAAGGAGCCATGGCAAACAGATCTCCCATGTGCTGATTGATAACGGGTCTGCATTCAACATATGCCCGTTAGCCACACTCAGAAATTTGGGTATAAACGAGGAGCTCATCCGCACTTCTAAGGCCACCATCAGAGCCTTCGACGGAATGAGGAAAGACGTGGTTGGCGAAATCGAGCTGGACATTTTCATTGGACCCGTGGAGTTCTCTATCGGGTTCCAGGTTATGGATCTCCCGAGTGCCTTCGGGCTGCTTTTGGGTAGGCCCTGGATTCATACGGCAGGCGCAGTGCCTTCTAGCCTACACCAGAAGGTTCGATTCGTGGTTGACGGGAAAGTGGTAACCGTGCATGGAGAGATGGATTTTGCTACATACCAGAAGAGCGCGATCCCCTATATAGAGCCAGAACGCAAGGAGGAAGCAAGCTACCACTCTCTCGAATTAGTGGCAGTTACGCACGCACCTCCTGGGACTAGGAAGAGAGTTCCTGCACCTTCCCAATACACTCTAGCCCCAGGGAAGATGTTATTGGCATACGGGTTTGTCCCTGGATGCGGGCTAGGGAAGAATGGTCAAGGGATCCGGTCACCATTGCAGTTAGACACGAACGAGCACCGATCAGGCCTAGGATATACTGGTGGATTCAGTAGTAGCTTCATTTCGACAGGCTATAGTGGACGTCGAGGCAGAGGCCAGTATCGAGGCCGTGGAAGCCAAGGAGGCAGAGTTGGCTCGTTCATTGGCTCCGAACCTTGGAAGGGAAGAGCTAGCGTGATCGGCAGTCCACTGGCCCAGTATTTCTCCAAGCGTCCTAAGATGCTGGCAGATGAAACTGTTCAAAATGCAGCTGAGCCTGATCTGTCTAACCCATTTCTAGAAGACATCGTCAACGTCATCATCGAACGGCTTGATGAGGACTCCAGCCAGCCTGTGCATACCATCCCTCATATGCATAACAGGTTATTATGTAGCTCAGACCATATCGATGACTTCTCCTATGGAATTGAGGAGGAATGTGATGACGATACCAGTGATGTCAGAAGGGATTGGAGCAGATATGAGGAACATAAACCCTTAACGACAGAGGAAACCATTACAGTCAACCTGGGTGATTCTGAGAACTTGAAAGAAGTAAAAATCGGAGGAAGACTGTCTTCGTCAGAAGTGTCTCGGTTTATTGATCTCCTCAGGGAATATCAGGATGTGTTCGCATGGTCCTATGCAGATATGCCGGGTTTGGACCCAAACATCGTTGAACACTCGCTCCCAACAGATCCGAATGTTCCCTCTAAGAAGCAAAAACTTCGACGCACAAAACCGGAGTTATCCAAAAAGATCGAAGAAGAAGTGATGAAACTGCTTAAGGTGGGATTTATTGAGGTGATCGCTTATCCCGAATGGGTTGCTAATATTGTCCCGGTGATGAAGAAGGACGGGAGAGTCAGAGTCTGCGTAGATTATCGCGACCTGAATAAGGCAAGCCCGAAAGATGACTTTCCTCTCCCACACATCGATGTCTTGGTCGATAGCACCGCCGGTTTTGATATGTTCTCGTTCATGGATGGATTCTCTGGGTACAACCAGATTCTTTTGAAGGAAGAAGACAAGGCTAAGACCTCGTTCATAACGCCATGGGGCACCTTCTGTTATAAAGTTATGCCTTTCGGCTTGAAAAATGCAGGAGCAACCTACCAAAGGGCCATGGTAGCTTTGTTCCACGATATGATGCATAAAGAGATAGAGGTATACGTCGACGATATGATCGCGAAGTCTAAACCCGGATATGATCACATCCAAATACTAAGAAAGCTGTTCGAACGACTTCGGAAATATAGATTGAAGCTAAACCCCGCCAAATGCATATTTGGGGCACGATCAGGAAAGCTTCTTGGGTTCATGGTGAGCAACCGAGGAGTTGAAATAGACCCTTCTAAAGTCAAAGCGATATTAGACCTCGGGGTCCCTACGACAGTTAAGGAAGTGAGGAGTTTGCTGGGGCGGCTGAACTACATCGCCAGGTTTATTTGTCAACTATCTGAAGTTGCAAAACCATTCTTTAAGCTGCTAAAGAAAGGTGCCAAGGTGAAATGGGATTCTAAGTGTCACCAAGCTCTGGAAAAGATCAAAAGTTACCTCGTCTCGCCACCAGTTTTGGTGCCTCCCATGTCAGGTTTTCCGTTAACCCTGTATCTTATTGTCCATCAAGAATCCTTAGGGGCTCTGTTGGCCCAAACAAACCCTGAAGATGGCAAGGAACGGGCAATTTATTATCTGAGCAAGAAATTCACTGCATCGGAGATGAATTACCCTACCATCGAGAAGACTTGCGTTGCGTTGGTATGGGTGCTACACAGGTTGAGGCAATATACCCTTCATCACCACATACAGCTGGTCACAGAGAACGACCCGATAAAATATCTCCTAGAAAAGTCAGCCTTAATTGGGAAACTGGCTAAATGGCAGGTCCTCCTATCAGAATTCGACGTTAGGAGTTCAACTCAGAAATCCGTTAAGGGACGAGCCATAGCAGATATGTTAGCTGAAAATGCCCAGGGGCTTAGTATCCTAAGTGACGAGAAGTCAGAGGATCACATTTCAAACTTGTCCGAGGATAAATGGACAATGTATTTTGACGGTGCTGTAAACCTCGCAGGGTCTGGAACTGGGGCAATTTTAATATCCCCTGAGGGACAACATTATCCAGTCGCTGCAAAGCTGACATTTTCATGCACCAATAATATTTCTGAGTACGAAGCCTGCATCCTAGGGCTGCAGCTAGCTCTCACCATGAAAGTAAAGAGGCTGCAAGTATATGGGGACTCCATGTTAATCATCCTGCAGACCCAAGGCGAATGGAGAACTAAAGATTCTAAGCTCATCCCTTATCACAGGTTCTTAGAGGAAATGATTGAGGAGTTCGAGGAGATCGATTTTGGATACCTACCGAGAACCCAAAATCATTTTGCGGACGCCTTGGCTACCCTATCGTCCATGCTGCAAGTAACGGAAGGCTTAGACATCGAGCCATTGAGGGTCGACATTATTAAACAACCGGCTTACTGCATGGTAATCGAAGAAGGGTTTGATGGCCAACCCTGGTATCAGGACATTAAAAATTACTTGATGAATGGAGAATATCCTCCAGGGAGCCAAATGGGGGATAGAAAGTACATAGCCAAGATGGCTACGAAGTTCTTTCTTAGTGGTCAGACGCTGTACAAGAAGTCGTTCGATTTGGTCCTATTAAGGTGCGTAGACGCTAAGGAAGCAAACTTACTCATGCAGGAGATTCATGAAGGAGAGTGCGGACCGCACATGAACGGCCATCTCCTCGCCAGGAAGATCATGAGACTCGGTTACTATTGGATGACCATGGAGTCAGATTGCAACCGACACGTGAGATCTTGTCATCAGTGTCAGGTGTATGGGGATAGGATCAACGCTCCCCCAAATGAACTACATCAAATGTCTGAGGCTTGGCCGTTTTCAATGTGGGGAATCGATATGATCGGGCCGATTAACCCCAAAGCTTCAAACGGACACCGTTTTATCTTGGTGGCAATCGATTACTTCACCAAATGGATCGAAGCCAATTCGTATGCGAACGTTACAGCCAAAAACGTCGCAAAGTTCATCAAGCGGGACATCATTGCGAGGTATGGGACGCCCCAAGCCGTTATTACAGACAATGGATCCAACCTGAACAACAAGGTGGTGGATGATCTTTTAGATCGATTCAAGATCAGACACCTTAATTCTTCTCCCTACCGCCCACAAATGAATGGAGCTGTGGAAGCGGCGAATAAGAATATTAAGAAAATCTTGGCTAAGACCGCAGAGAACTTTCGGGATTGGCACGAGAAATTGCCATACGCGTTAATGGCATACCGAACTTCAATTCGGACTTCAACCGGGGCAACGCCTTACTCTTTAGTATATGGCATGGAGGCCGTCCTTCCTGTGGAAGTTGAGATCCCTTCCTTACGAATATTAGCCCAAGCGAAACTTTCAGAGGCCGAATGGATCCGGCAGAGGCATGAGCAATTGAATCTGGTTGATGAGAAACGAGTGAAGGCTATCTGTCATGGACAGGCGTATCAAAAGCGGGTAGCAAAGTCATTTAACCGCAAAGTGAAATTCAGAAACTTTACCGTCGGGGATTTAGTTGTGAAGAAGACGCTCCCTAATGCTCCTCATCCCGGGGGCAAGTTCGCACCAAATTATGAGGGTCCGTATGTAGTACAGAAAGTTCTACCCGGCGGTGCTTTAATTCTCATAAATATGGATGAAGAGGAATTGGCAAGTCCTGTAAATGCAGATGCTGTCAAGAAATATTACCCTTGAATAAGATAAAGATCGGATCAGTCTTCATATCTCATAGGTGTCTGAGCCACATTGAAGGCCATTACATATATTCCATGCATACATGTATACACTTGCATCACTTTCTCTATATTGCAGGTTTAAGAGGAACACCCAGATGGAGAAAACAACCTAAATAACATTATCCAGGCTAGAAGATTACGAAGAAAGGGAGTCTACGAGCTGAGTTACCTGTTAGCATACTCATTTTCCAGCCAAAGGAAATTGTCAGATGGCGTCGTAAAAGGGAGTTTATCCGATGCAACATGATAAGATTATGTCAGCAAAAATTGGCTCTTACATTAAAAGAGAACCTTCATAGCATGAGGGAATGACAGTGATCCGAAACGCCCCTAGTTCGATCTCCAAGGTTAGGAAATGTTGTGAATATTGCAAATAAATAAGACAAATTTTTGTAAATTATTTTTTGCAGAATAGTCGACGAACAAGATCAAATTGTCCAACAAAGGTTGACGGAAAATCAACCCAGCGAAGCTGGTAAAGGGAGACAACCCCAAATGGAAAAATGGTGATCATCTGATGAGATCCGTCCTGATGAAAATGGGGCAAATTGATGGAAAACCTGAATTGAAAAGGAGAGTATATCTTCCTTAACGCATTTGGTTTTAAAGATAACCCTTCTGATTTCCTTCTTGCAGGGACATTCGATCGACGACTATGACAGTTGTCAACATTAAACAAGCCAAATCTTTTAAAATTCACTCGACCCTTTCACCCTTGCATTTTATTGTGCAGGGGCAAAGTCCGAGATAAGCCATTCATTGACGTAAGGAGTAGACTCCCCAATTTACTTGACCCGTCCACATGTCTGGGGTGACACATTCCCAATGTTCGGGTTGAATGAACAAGCCTGGTTATCTAGAAACCACTAGGCGTTCCTTCCAAATCCTCAGGTAAATATATCTTCGCCCTGAACCTTTCAAGAGAATGAATTCTGACGATTCTCAGGGTGCTCGAATCTAGAGCGGCATATACATGCACCCTTCATGGTAGGTTAAATTGGGTTTGAGCTTCTGCCGGATTCCTAGTCTCCCCAGATTCCAGAATGGCACCCTTTGAGGTAAATCAAGTCCTTCTTACAGGCAAACCAAGTCCTTCTTACAGGCACAAAGTCCTTCTTACAGGCAAATCAAGTCCTTCTTACAGGCAAACCAAGTCCTTCTTACAGGCAAACCAAGTCCTTCTTACAGGCACAAAGTCCTTCCTACAGGCAAATCAAGTCCTTCTTACAGGCAAACCAAGTCCTTCTTACAGGCACAAAGTCCTTCCTACATGCAAATCAAGTCCTTCTTACAGGCAAACCAAGTCCTTCTTACAGGCACAAAGTCCTTCTTACAGGCAAATCAAGTCCTTCTTACAGGCACAAAGTCCTTCTTACAGGCAAATCAAGTCCTTCTTACAGGCAAAATAAGTCCTTCTTACAGGCATAAAGTCCTTCTTACAGGCAAATCAAGTCCTTCTTACAGGCAAAATAAGTCCTTCTTACAGGCAAACCAAGTCCTTCTTACAGGCACAAAGTCCTTCTTACAGGCAAATCAAGTCCTTCTTACAGGCATAAAGTCCTTCTTACAGGTAAATCAAGTCCTTCTTACAGGCAAACCAAGTTCTTCTTACAGGCATAAAGTCTTGCTTACAGGCATTAAGTCCTTTTTTATAGGCACGAAGTCCTTTTTACAGGCATCAAGTCCTTTCTACAGGCATCAAGTCCTTTCTACATGCACCAAGTCCTTTTTATAGGCAGCAAGTCCTTTTTACAGGCACAAGTCCTTTGTACAGGTACAAAGTCCTTTTTACAGGCATCAAGTCCTTTCTACATGTACCAAATTCCTTTCTACATGCACCAAGTCCTTTCTACATGCACAAAGTCCTTTTTACAGGCATCAAGTCCTTTCTACAGGCACCAAGTCCTTTTTACAGGAACCAAAGTCCTTTTTACAGGCACCAAGTCCTTTCTACAGGCACAAAGTCTTTCTTACAGGCAGTTTCATGGGGTGACATACCATACGGGTCAAATCTCAATGAAATTTAATTAGTAGAATCCTTTTATTAGGAATCTACCATGGTACGACCCACCATACGGGTCAAATGGTACGACCCACCATACTGGTCAAATTTTAATTCAATTTCTAAATCAGTGGAATCCTTTTATTAGGAATCTACCATGTCACGACCCACCATACGAGTCAAAATTTAATAAGTAGAATCCTTTCATTAGGAATCTACCATGGGTTGACCTACCATACAGGTCAAATTTCAATCAAATTGTAATCAGTAGAATCCTTTCATTAGGAATCTATCATGGGTTGACCTACCATACGGGTTCAAATTCAACCACCCTAAGGTTTTCTTATAACGAATCCTTATGTTCTCATTTCATTTTCAGTGGAACATTCATGTCACGACTCTTTTTATTTCATTGTATTGAGTCGATTAGGATTCAGGTGTCATCTCGTCTTTGAAATAAACCTCTGTCGAGCTTCCTTTCAAAGAGGGCCAGCTGTTGACACCTGATTTTTAATCATCTTTTCTCTTTTAAAAATTTTCAGTATTTTTCGGCATTTTTATTTTTTGAAAAATCCATAAAAATTCATAAAATTGAAAAATTAACTTCGGGGACCTTGGCCAAGCCTAGAGAACTAATTTTGACCAAAAAATGATTTTTCATATTTTCAGTATTTTTTAGTATTTTTATTTTCGAAAATTCATGAAAAATAAAGAAAAATTGAGAAAATTGCAAAATCAACTTTGGAAGCCTTAGCCAAGCCTAAGCAACCATTTTTGAACAAAAAATAAATTTTCATATTATATATATTTAATTTAATTTTTTTTTAAAAAAATACAAAAATACTTGAAAATTTTGGAAAAATAACATTTGAGGCAAAAAAAAATACACAAAGATAGTTAATATTTTTATTTTAAATCTATTTTCATATTGGCCTCCGTAAATTCAGAAAAATCCAATTCGAGTCACGTGTCCCTTCACGAGTATAATCTCGAATCGGGCCTAAAAAAATTTAATTTAAGTCAACTTATTTTTAATTTTCACTTTTTATGAGTTGTGACATTGTCTTCTAATATTTTAAATTTTCATCTTAGCTCAATTATACCAAGAATGACTCAATTTTGCAAAAGGGCTTTAATTAAATTCTGCATTATTTTCAGCGGCAAGAAATGAGCTTAAATTTGACATGTGGTAAATTTTGGTGTGTCAAAAATTGTGAAGAGATTTGGACTTAAAGAAATATATTTTTTCATGGACTAAATTGCAAATACTTAAAATCTCAAGGACTAGGATGCAAATACCTAACACTTGAGGGATTATTTTGTAAATAACAAAAAGAAGAGTTGGTGGAGAAATTAGAATAGAGAAGGGAAGATGGAGAAGAGGAGATGGAGAAGGGAAGATAGAGAAGAGGAGATAGAGAAGGGAAGTTGAAGAAGAGGAGATGGAGAAGAGAAGATGAAGAAAATAAGATAAGAGTAGAGAAGGGAAGATGAGATGAAGAAGAGTTAGTGGAAAATTTAGAATGGAAGATGGATGAGTAGATTATAAAAGGAGGAAGAAATGAGCTTGGGAGGGGAATTTTTTTGAGAGAGAAAATCTTGGATGCTTGAGAGAATTTTGAGAGATTGAAAGAAATTAGAGAGAAAGAAAAAAAATAAAAAAAGAGAGAGAATCCTTTTTTCCAAAAGAGAGCCTTGAAGATGGTGAAAGTTTAAATCTAGGTGTTACCATCAACAATTCCTCTACCGATCAACGCGAGTCACAAGTTCATCTCCATCGTTCGAGCCGCAATCTTGATCTATAAGGTGACACGAGATTCGAATTCGGCAATCAAATCTGTTAAATCAGGTAACGATCCTAACTATTAAAATCTTCGAGAATTTCCTTGCCCAAATAAATTAATTTAAATTTCGATTATGTCATGTCATACTCATATGTTTCCATATCTACATGTCGCATTCATACTATAAATTCTTGCAATTTAATTCTTGCACCATAAATCCCAAAGGGAAGAGCCAAGCCAATGCTTAGCCTCCCATTGGAGGTTTTTACTTACAGTAGTTAAATATCTGCAACTTAAATACCTGTACCTTAAATCCCAAAGGAAAGAGCCAAGCCAATGCTTAACCTCCCATTGGAGGTTTTTACTTACAGTAGTTAAATACCTGCAACTTAAATACCTGTACCTTAAATCCCAAAGGGAAGAGCCAAGCCAATGCTTAGCCTCCCATTGGAGGTTTTTACTTACAGTAGTTAAATACCTGCAACTTAAATACCTGTACCTTAAATCCCAAAGGGAAGAGCCAAGCCAATGCTTAGCCTCCCATTGGAGGTTTTTACTTACAGTAGTTAAATACCTGCAACTTAAATACATGTACCTTAAATCCCAAAGGGAAGAGCCAAGCCAATGCTTAGCCTCCCATTGGAGGTTTTTTCTTACAGTAGTTTAAATACCTGCAGCTTAAATACATGTACCTTAAATCCCAAAGGGAAGAGCCAAGCCAATACTAGGCCTCCCATTGGAGGTGTTTATTCACTGTCATGTACTTCTTATAATTTAATTTTTGAATCATCAGACCCAAAAGATGAGTAGGTCGTAATACTGCACAGAAGTCGTTAACACACTCCCTCTTTCGGCTTCAGGGAATCTTTAACACTTAAAAAATATAACAAATAAAAATATATACCATCCATGCATCCTATTTAAAAAGTGAAAACACAAAAGAGAATACCCTACTAGAGCCTTAGGAATAAACCAAGCCTGAGTTACCGAATTAGGATATCCATGAAATTAAGGTACCGAAAGGGCATTAGTTTTAATTAACTTGTGTAACCAAGTCCCCGAGCTCATAATCTCTGGTTCGCAGGAATAAATTAGTTCTCCCGCTAATTTATTTAGGTTCCTAATCAACCTACCAAGAATGATTAGTGGCGACTCCAAATTTCAAAATCATTTAAAATAAAAATCCAAAGTCACGATTCGGTAGGGCTTGGGAGGGTCCGCGTTAGGTTAGTCAAATCTAATTAACCTAATAATCCGTTAACCCTTTAAAATAAATTTTTTTAGAGGGTCGCGACAGCAAGTCTCTAGGCCACTTGTAAGAGTAGACAGGATATGAGCCTTTTCACTCTTTTTCTTGAAATGTGACCAACTCATTTATGCCAGGACACATAAAATTGTTCCTTAGATAGAGGTCTTTTGAAAATAACTTTTTCAGCAAAATAAGCGATGTATATATTATTGGGAGTTAAACACAATCTGTATAATCCATTGGACATATTGCAGCTACCAACTCTATTTGAATTAAAGAACACAAAAAAAAAAGTATATTGTCCTTTTGTTGACACATGGTTTTTAATTATCTTTTCTCTTTTAAAATTAATAAAAAGAATCCATAAAAATTCATAAAATTAAAAAATCAACTTTGGCAACCTTGGCTAAGCCTAGGGAACCAATTTTGACCAAAAAATAATTTTTCATATTTTCAGTATTTTTCGATATTTTTGAAAATTCATAAAAATTCATAAAATTAAAAAAAATCAACTTTGGGGACCTTGGCCAATCTTAGAGAAATAATTTTGAACAAAAAATGATTTTTCATATTTTTTTGTATTTTTTATATTTTTTTGAAATTAGGAAATATTTAATAAATAATAGCATTTGATGCCACAAAAATACATAAAAATAGTCAATATTTTTCTTTTAAATCCTTATTCATGTTGGCCATCATAAATTTAAAAGAACCAATTCGGGGTCGTGTATTCTTTCATAAGCATAATCTCGAATCGGGCCTAAAAAATTCAATTTGAGTCAATTTATTTTCATTTTTTACTTTTAGAAGTTGTGACATTGTTCTTTAATATTCTAAATTTTCATCTTGGCCCAATTATACCCAAAATGACTTAATTTTGCAAAATGGCTTTAATTAAATTTTGCATTATTTTCTGCAGCAAGCAATGAAGTTAAATTTGACATGCAGTGAATTTCGGGAGGTGTGTCAAAAATTGTGAGGAAATTTGGACTTAAAGAAATATTTTTTTAGGGACCAAATTGCAAATACTTAAAATCTCAGGGACTAGAGTGCAAATACCTAACTCTTGAGAAATTATTTTACAAAGAACAAAAAGAAGAGTTGGTGGAAAAATTAGAATAGAGAAGGGAAGATGGAATAGAAAAGATGGAGAAGAGAATATGGAGAAAATAAGATAAGAATAGAGAATGGAAGATGGATATGAAGAAAAGTTAGTGGAGAAATTAGAATGGAAGATAAAAATAGAGAAGGGAAGATGGATATGAAGAAGAGTTAGTAGAGAAACTAGAGAAGGGAAGATGAAGATGAAGAAGAGTTAGTGAAAATATTAGAATGTGAGATAGAGATGGAGAAGGGAAGATGAAAATGAAAAAGAGTTAGTGGGGAAATTAGAATGAGAGATAAAGTTAGTGGAAAAATTAGAATGGGAGATAGATGAATGTATTATAAAAAGAGGAAGAAGTTAGCCTAAAAAGGGGATTTTTTTGGAGATAAACTTTTGGATGTTTAAGAGGGTTTTGGGAGATTGAAGAAAAATTTGAGAGAAAGAAAATACCAAAAGAGAGAGAGAATTTTGAAGATGATGGGAGTTTAAAGCTATGGGTTATCATCACAAATTCCGTCATTGATCAACATAAATCAAGAGTTCATCATCGTCAACGAGCAAGCAAATTCGAGCTAAGTTTTTTTATTTATTCATTTATTTGTGGTTTTAGTCGCAAATTAGCACAAATTGTATACACTTTCTTCATCTCTCTATTTTCCCATAATTTTATGTCAGGCAAAGGAAAACTTCAAGTCAACAGTAAATAACATGGAGGTGCAAAGTTGGCCTAGATAAGCCCTAAATGTCCATCAAATTCTCAACCGACCCGTAGACGAACGTTGGCCCGAATTGTTGAATCAATTCGTTGTATTTTATTTTAAAGAATTCAAACCCAAGAATAGAGAGGACAAAATCCATCTACTAGAAGTCGTTTAATTCCTGCACCATTAAACCTCAAAGGAAAGAGCCAAGCCAATGCTAGGCCAACCATTGGAGGTTTTTTACTTACAGTCATTTAAATACCTGCAATTTACATTCCTGCATATTAAACCCCAAAGGGAAGAGCCAAGCCAATGCTACGCCGCCCATTGGAGGTTTTTACTTACCATCATTTAAATACCTGCAATTTAAATTCCTGCATATTAAACCCCAAAGGGAAGAGCCAAGCCAATGCTAAGCCGTCCATTGGAGGTTTTTACTTACCATCATTAAAATACCTGCAATTTAATTCCTGCACCTTAAACCCCAAAAGAGAGGGCCAAGCCAAGGCTGGGCCGTCCATTGGAGGTTTTACTTACCGTCATTTAAATTCATGTAATTTAATTCCTGCACTATTAAACCCCAAAGGGAAGAGCCAAGCCAATGCTAGACCGCCCATTGGAGGTTTTACTTACTGTCATTTAAATTCATGTAATTTAATTCCTGTACCATTAAACCCCAAAAGAGAGGGTCAAGCTAAGGCTGGGTCATCCATTGGTGGTCTTTATTTATTGTCATTTACTTCATGTAATTTAATTTTTGAATCACTAAGCCCCAAGATGAGTAGGTTGCAGCACTGCACAGAAGTCGTTAACTCACTCCCTCTTTCGGCTTCAGGGAAATATTTAATATTTTGAAAATGCAAAAAAAATGTCACTCATGTACATTCCATTTTAAAAAGTGAAAAAACAAAAAGAGAGTACCC
Source organism: Psidium guajava (assembly GCA_016432845.1). Taxonomy (NCBI): domain Eukaryota; kingdom Viridiplantae; phylum Streptophyta; class Magnoliopsida; order Myrtales; family Myrtaceae; genus Psidium; species Psidium guajava. The sequence continues at coordinate 29,584,732 of CM028229.1, read as the reverse complement.
CACCAGAGCCTTAGGAGTAAATCAAGTCTGAGTTGCCAAATTAGGATATCCATGAAATTAAGGTACCGAAAGAGCATTAGTTTTAATTAACTGATGTAACTAAGTCCTCGAACTCATAATCTCTGGTTCGTAAAAGTAATTTAGTCCTCCCGCTAATTTACTTAGGTTTCTAATCAATCTACCAAAAATGATTAGTGACGACTCCAAATTTTAAAGCCATTTGAACAAAAAAATCAAAGTTGCGATTCGCAGGACTTGGGAGGGTCCGTATTAGGTTAATCCATCTAGTTAGCCTAATAATCCGTTCACCCGATCAAAAAATATTTTTTGGGTCGCGGCACCTTTATTTCAAAAGAGTAGCAACACATGTCCAAATATAATATGGAATCTAAGTTTCGTCTAAGAAAGGTACATAAAAAGTATACCTTAATGTCAAATTTAGATCTAAATTCAAAATTAAAATGACATTTCTCACAAACTCAACATTGACTTTATTGGTGAGCTTTGATTCATCTTGATTTAGTTTCCTCCGATTTATAAATCTATGTATGGTGAATGCAACATAATTGGTTGCACTCTATCTAGTAACCACAAATTAAATGTGGCTTCTCATAGGTAGGATTCACAAATTAATACTAAAGAATCATTATATGTATGCTCACACTTTGATAACCAAGTTTCAAATTTATTGCAATCTTTCTTCATGTGACATTTCTTCTTATAAAAGAAGTAACGGTCATCATCCTTTTTTAACGATGTTTTCTTAAGACCCAAACTATCATAATAACTAGTGGTTCCATTTCTTTTACAATTTGAACAATAAAATTATAAAATGCACACCCGTTTCTCCTTTGCAAAGAGGAGATCAAAAAATTGAATTTGAAACGGTAGGTTATAGTTTAAAAAAAGAAAAAGAAAAGAAGAATACCCTATTGAAGAACCAAAATAGCTCACTTTGCAAATTCACCTCACCATATGTAGTATTAGTAGTAGTAGAGTTGTGTTGATTAGCCCAACTCAGTAGTTGAACCATCCAAACACGGTGGATACTTATGATATGCATGATAGATTGCAACACATAAAGCAAATGGTCGCTTATTACCAATAAAGTCTCAAAATCCTATATCGGATCATCTATATCCCTATTGGATCACCCTATACAACAAGCTCAAACTCTTGTTCCCTCGTGTTGGTGATTTACCGATATTCAATCAAAATTTATCAACAAGATTGACTCAAAATGATGAGGATTCCTCCTAAATATTTATGTTGCAACCATGCATTGTCAATGCACCCCGAATTGTTTAACTCATTTATCCTAGATCGCTGAGAAGAGTGTAATGACCTATGCACAAAGGAATAACAAGTATCTTTACGTTGTACTACACAACATGCCTAGATAAATATTGTCTCAAATAATCCTGCATCCACAAAAGGCAAGTAGTACTTCACTCAAAATGGTTCCATAAGATCTCTTATGGTACTCCAACATCTATCTACGAGAAATCATTAACAATAAGTAATACAATATAAAAGGAAGAAACAATATTGGGATGTAAATTGAGTTTTATAATAAGCACTGACTAGTGAATGGGGAAAATCCATTCATAATCTCTAGCGGCATGATGTATGGTGATTGTATAAATATAAAATAAATGACTCAATTAGTATAATGTAACTAAATGATTCCATGGATCTATTATGTTGCTCCTAACTATTAAATACCTAACTAGTGAAGGGGAAAAATCTATTCACAATCCCAAACGGTATGATGTATGATGGTTACATCTATATAGAAAAAAAAAGACTTAATTTGTAGAATGTAAATACAGAAGGAGGATTAAGAGCAACACACCTGATTATGAAAATTTAGAAATATTGTAGGACCACCAATATTGTTAGAATAAAAGGCACTACGAATCTGATTTAAATGTGTCGAATAATTAGGAAAATGAGTTTGATTATATGTTACTTGGAAAACCAACTCTACACTACAAAGTATTAAACATGTTAATTGGCATCAAGTAGCTTAAGAGGAAAAATTATCTACTCATATCAACTTGAACAATAAGCCATTCACCTCGACTTTCTATTCGTATTGGGGTGTCCTTTCTTAGATTTCTTCTTCTTCATTTTTATTACTTGAGCCTTTAAGCCTTCCTTAACAAATTCTCTTCCTTTCCTTCGAAAGGGATCCAATACCATAATTTCACAAAAAGAAAAACCTCATTATCATCATCACTAGCATCCTTAATTACAACCACACTTAACTTGTATGATGAAATGTCAATCTTCGCTTTTTGCAAGGCTTTCTTCATCATGCTCATATTATTTCCATCTTCAACTTCCAAACTTATCAGTTCAAAAATTCTTGCTTTAACATGGAAAATCGATTAAATTTAGATGGACCCGTTGACATTTGAGGAGATTCATAATTCCCATACCCTTATTTGATACACTTAATTCATCTTTTCAAAATATAGGAAGATGGAATTCTTGAACTGATATGTTCCCAATCAACACGTGCAAGTCATGGAGACCAAATCACCCCTTTTATTCAAATAATTTATATTCACGAGAAATTGAAAATTCTGCAATGTCGAATCTAACAACATGTTCACATCGAATCCTCTTACAATTGAGAGTGTAAGAACCAATCCATTGAGTATAATACTTAAAAATCTGTTTGGAGATACTAGGCAACATTCTTCATTAAACCTTTTTAATATGGTACAAGTGTACAAGTATACAAAGAAGCAACATGTGTCAAAATTCGATTATTTAAAATTTGTGTTTGAGCTTTCCACGAGAATTATAATCATCTTGACTTTTAATTTCTCAGGTATGCTTCAATTGTTTTTCATATTTGTGGACAAATTCTACAAGGATTAGTGTCTTGGTCAACATTTGTTGCAAGAAATTATTAGTGCTCTCGGTCCTTTGACTTGATCTTATATCACATGTAAAAATTAGGGGTGAGCAATTCCAGGTTCCGGGTAGGTTCCAGGTTTTACTTGGAACCTACCCGCTAGTACAGGTTCCTTATTTTTTGGAACCTAAAACCTACCCTACATGCCTTGGAACCTGGAACCTACCCTATCACAGGTTTCAGGGTCTGGTTCCAGGGTACCCGGGAACCTACCAATTTCAATTTTTTTTCTATTTTTTTTCATAATTATTTAAACAAAATGAGAATGAGCGCAACAACAAAAAAATTTAAAGCTACCACCAACTTTTTTTTTTTCATTGATAGGTCTATAGATGTTTTTCAAGTCAAATTTTAGACAGGTGAGAGAAATTAATCAGTTTGGGGATGCGGTGGGTAGGAAATCTGGAGGCTTTATGATTGTTAAAGATTAAAATTTTGTCTTTTGAATTAGAATTTTCCTCCTGCAATAAATGCTAAAAAAAATGAGGAAGAAGAAAACCCATAATACTTCAAAGTTGGGCTTGGACATTCGGATAGTGTTCCAAAATATGAAAATATTTGGAGAAAAAAAGTATGCCAAAACATTTTTCATTGAAAGTATTAATATTTATAATTGATATTGATAAATAACAATGGTGAGTGGTGTACAATTCTAAGACCGGAAGAGAATAAGGAAGTAGTAAGGTGATTAAAGTTTGACTTGAAAAATATATAGCATTGAATTTTTTCCGGTTCCGGTTCTTGATTCCCGGAACCGGCGGTTCCTAGAAAAATGGAACCGGGAACCGGATCCTGGCTCATTGGAACCTGGAACCGGACCCAGAACCGGCGGTTCGGTTCCCGGTTCTACCCTGAAACCATGCTCACCCCTAGTAAAAATATTATGACTAAAGGCTGAACTCCATTTATGTCTAAGGTTGTATAATCTTCAAAGCCAAGTGTTATTCTCAATTTCCCATTTCTCTTCCATTTTCCTCCAAGTAGATTCAAATTCATCTTTTGATTTGCATCTATACATAAGTGTAAAAAAAATATTTATCCTTAACCTCTGAATCGTGGTAAAGTCATGGAATGTTTTGATTGACATTTTTTCAATGTGTCAAATGCATAAATGGTGTTGTGTATTTAAAAACATTGCTCTAATGGCTTTTTCCATTTCTTGGTCTTGATCAGTGAAGATGGTTTTCAGACCCTTGTTACCCATAAACTTCAAAAATACCTCAAATAGCCAAATAAATGAATCAGCAGTCTCATCCAACAAAAATGCACAACTGGACATAATATTCTTCCAATGGTGATTAACTCCGGCAAAACGTGCACTTATCATGTTATAGTTGTTGATGTGGTACGTGATATCAAATCTCAACATGTCACCAAATAAGTCATAATCAAATTTAGACAAGCGATCTCTCCAAAATAGATTTGTTATCCTACCATCTTGATCTACTTGCACAATGTAGAAAAGCAGGGTAAAGCTTGCGTCCATTTACCTTTGTGGTGGGGCCTTTCCCCGGATCCCGCCTCGCGGGGATGCTATTGTGCACCGGGCTGCCCTTTTGTCATTGATGGATCTTGAAAGCAAAGGATTTTTTTTTTTTAACTGGGTCAAATAACTGTTGCGTCGATTGAATGGAGGACTTCTTTCCTAGCGTTAGATGTTTGGGCTCCCCGTGCGGTTGGCTCAGATCACTCGAGAGGTAGACGAGAGTTTCGCTTTGAAGCATTTTACCAAGATGACGAGGAGTTTCCTGGCATTAGCGACGTAGAATGGTGGACCTCAGCTTCAGATCCTGGTAATGATCTGGGGGACAAAATCAGGAGCCTCTCCAAAGCTTTATCTACATTGGAGAAGGCGAACCTGGAAAAGATTAGCAACATTAGCACGAAGGATCCCATGTTCGTCGGTTAAAAGCAGGCGACAGGAGCAATAAGTTTTTCCATTCCTCGACTACCCTCCGTCCTCAAAAGGCGAGAGCCGAGGGCGGAAATCGGCGTCCCTCTCCTCGAGGTCTTAAGGCACTTCTTCTAAGACTTGTTAGACGACTGAAGGTGATCGCAATCTTCAAACTGTTCTACACCAGTGTACTTCTGTTAGTCAAGGATATGTAGGAGCTTCGATAGTAGCATTTGGACATGGGAGCTACTAAAGAATCGGGGAAACAGCGAAGGTCGACTTATTCTTCAACCCCTGTGATAACTCCTGGTCCCGCAAATCGCAACCCCAGAGAGTATACATTTCAATTTAGACCGACTAGCTTATGCAGTTTCTTTTGTAATGTAATCGCTGAAGTGTTAGCAAATCACTCCGAAGCCCATGATATCCCAATCGATTTCGCCAATGCAAAGTGCTTCTGTGCGGATGAGACAGATTCAAGACAACACCAATGCAAAGTGCTTCTCGGTCCTTAAAATTGAAACCGCTATTCGGGCGGTCCGGTTCATAGTTCTAGAGGATACAAGACCAGACCGGACCGGACCTAAAAATTTTAAATATATATATATATATTTGAATTTCTTAAACGTAACCCTAAAGTATTCTTCTAATTCATCGCGTCCAAAACACATCTCACAACCTTGTCCGGGAAGTCGGCACAGGAAGCGGCCAAGCCGCCTAATCCATGAGTTCCTCACTGTCAATTGAGTCTATTTCACCATAGTTTTGCGATTCAGAGTTGCCCTTCATAATCATATGGTTCAAATTTCTTTGCTTCGATCCCCCCTAGTTTGTGGGACCTAGTTAAGTCTGTTCATTTCAGCTTGCAGTCCGACCAAAAAAAGGAAAAAAATTTCAGCTCGCAGGAATCTCCAAGGACATCATAGCCATCGGATGTGAGTCTGAAGGAGCACGAGCGTGTGCCGAAGCTACCAAACGTCCGCCACAAGCTCACTTCTCCAGTCGTGCCAAGGGCCGAACTTCAACAGAAGGTCGCTTTGGAATCGAATGTCCACTTGGTGACCCTCGCAATGGCCCTCCACTCGTTCAATCGGCCTAATTTCTACCGGCAAGCGAAGCGCCTACCCAATAAGCCAGACGGCATGATCGCCGCACGGACCATCGCAATGGCCTCATGTGGGATGTCACGAGATATTGAATAATATGCCGGTTCCATTGGACCGCCCGAGAACCGGATCCAACCTGATGATCCAGTCTCATTCGGTGGGAATCAGAACAGGCTGAAAATCGATTACTCCCTGCCTTATGGCAACTGATCGTCTGCACTTATAAACAATGTAGTGGAAGAAGGTAGATCGAAAGGGATTACTCTTGCTTGAGATCGCCCTATATTTTCCCATCTCTTGCTTGCTGATGCCTCCATTCTTTTAGGGACAGAACCCAAGAAATTGTGGGCTTAACTGGTTTGAAGGGCTTGTTATGAAAAACTTCAATAGAAGATGGAGAGGACCTAAGCAAGCCCAAAAGATCTTGTGGTCAAATACTCACAGAAATGTTGACGGCATTTGAGACCGCGAATCTAATTGGGCTTAAGGCTTGGATAGATTATAGGTAAAAAGTTCGCTTTTAATCCCCGAAATGATCCGTTAATTTCAATTAATTACTTGAAACTTTAATTTGTCAAATAGAGTTGTAGTTTTTTAGCATAATGTTCTATTTAAATCCCTCACTCCAAATTCAAATAGTTAAGAGTTGCATGTCGGTTGGAACGGACAGAAGCATGACGTGTGGAAAAAAAAATTAGTGTTCGGGACTATTAACGAATGGGCTGGACTAAAACTTCAAACTAGGTAAGCTACAATCGAACCTTGAGCAATGAAAACTGATTTGCGCTCTAAACCTTTCACAAGAGGTCATAGATTCGAACCTCACTGGGTGTTGATGATTTAAGTGGAGGATCGTGGCGGTAGGATGCTGCACTAATCCTCCCAGAGGATTAGTTGAAATGCGCGACCCGTATGAACGCTGACTCGAACACTTTCGATATTAAAAAAAAAAACTTTATGCGTCGAACCCTTGCGAACTATATTGTATTATTTTCAAGCTTCGATCGGCTGAATTTGGAGCTAGAGTTGCTTGATTAGAAAAAAAGTTGTGCAAATTAAAAGTCCTGATTAATCAAATTAAAAGTCTAGAAAACTTAACCTCGATACTCCTAAGCCTGAAAATGACTTGGCTTCATATGAACCGTTGGATCTCAATAATAACGCTTACACGACAGATGGATTAGCGGTCAACTCCCTACGCTAACCCTAATTTGACCTGGTCGTCTCCCAAAACAAATCCCAATTAGCAGTTATAATCAGAATCCCAAAAGATCAACCGAATATAAAAAAAAAAAAAGTTAGAAAGAAAAAGAAAAATGGGGTTGGTTCATCTACTTCACGCGCTGTGACAACTAGCACCATCAAAAAGATCAACTCAAATGCACAGAACTGAACTCAAAACGTCCTTCAGATTCGCCTTCTCCAAATCACTCCAACCACTAAATTCCAAACGAAGAGGAAGAAGAAGACCTCTCTCTCTCTCACTTCCATTCCTCTCTCTCTCTCTCTCTCTCTCTGTAGCCTTCCTCCTCCTTCTTCCAACATGCAACCCTGTAGCAGAGAGATGCAGAGCCTCAACTCCCTCCTGAACCCTCCTCCCGAAGTTGACCTCCACGGCCTCCAGGGCGGCAACGGCAGCCACCACCAGATCCAGGGCGGCGCCGCCCACTTCGACCCCTCCTCCTCCGGCGACGACTTCCTCGACCACATGTTCTCCGCGATGCCTCCTCCCTGGGCCGACCACCTGGGCCCCGCCGACCCCGCCGCGGCGGCCCTCTCCTCCCTGGCCCAGGACGGCGACGTCCCGGTCGACCTGTCGGAGGACGTCGGCGGCTTCCACGGACTCGACGAGGACGCGGTCCTGGCCGCGAAGCTGAGGCAGCACCAGATCGGCGGCCGCGGCGGGGGCGGAGGGGGCTCTCAGGCAGCGGCCGCGGCGGCGAAGGCGATGATGTTGCAGCAGATGTTGATGGCCGGTGGCGACGGGTCGTCGTTGTCTTCCCATTTCAAGTCTGCGAATCTGGTAAACTTTTCGGGGTGCCATTTTTCACTTTTGTTTTCTGAAGATTTTTCAAAAGGGTATCTGAGGAGTGTTAGTGAGAGTCAAATTTCGAGTGCTGCGAAATCCATTAAAGAAAGTTTGAACTTTTGAATAAGAAAAAACACGATTGTTGAATGTTTCGTGGACATTGTAATTATAGTGAAGTGTGTTGAGTTTGATCACAGGGAGGTGACAGCTCGGTTCAAGCTCTGTTCAATGGCTTCGCCGGATCTCTGCATGGCAACGGCCAAGCTTCGAACCAGTCGCAGCATTTTCCTCTACCTCAGGCATTTCCCTTTTCTCTCCTTCATTCCCTTTGCCATTTTCTTCGCAAGCATGACTTCCTGAGAATCTGTTTTGGAAAACAATCACAGGGGGGATCAATGCCAGCGGCGCCCAATTTCGGCGCTCAAGCGGCGGCGAGTGGGTCGGGCGGCGGCGCCGCGGCCACCGCCGCGCCGGGCCAGCCGAGGCAGAGAGTGAGGGCGAGGAGAGGCCAAGCCACCGATCCCCACAGCATCGCCGAAAGGGTACGCTTCAACTAATCAATCTGCCTTCCCTGAGAAAATTTTTGTCTTCTGGGGCTTGCCAAGTTTTCATTTTTTCGCCTCCTTTTTTCTGCGGTTTTGTAATTATCGAGTTCCTAAAATTGGAATCATGTGTGGTGGGGGTTGTTGCAGCTGAGGAGAGAGAGGATAGCAGAGAGAATGAAGGCGCTGCAGGAGCTGGTTCCCAATGCCAACAAGGTGTGTGTAAAGAAGCATCATTTAATTCCACTGCCCAGTTGCATTTATTGTCTTCTGATGTTTCCCCCCATCAAATCATTTGTTTACTGGTGTTGGTAATCACCACGAAGATTCCCCCACTTTCTTCTCGTAAGACCCATCTGGGAACTCTGTAACCGCCGGTCAGAGAGGGGCTCTGATCTGAGCTGTCCCATTACGAAGAAGATCAGCATTCATCATGCAGAGAAAGTTACTAACATTTTTGCATTTAGCTGGAATTACCTTTAAAAAAATCCAGCCTTTTCGTGATGGGGGTGTTTGAAATATACCGCGGAATCTCTCGAAAATTCTAACGTTATCGTTTTTTTTTTTTTGTCTTGGGGTGCGCACGATGCGGGGGCGGTTTTGGGGGAATGACAGACGGACAAGGCATCGATGCTGGATGAGATCATCGACTATGTGAAATTCCTCCAGCTCCAAGTCAAGGTTCTCCTCTCTCTCTCTCTCTCTCTCTGATTAAAAAAATCGGAACGATTCCCTTCGTTGACATTGTTGTTAGGGACATAATAAGTAGTATGAATTGTAAATTAGCAGTTAAGAGCTGCTCAAACATGTATGAGTTGATGATCTTTCGCTCTGGTTTGGTGGGCACAGGTGCTGAGCATGAGCAGACTGGGCGGCGCGGCCGCCGTTGCTCCTCTCGTCGCCGATATGTCCTCTGAGGTAAAATCCAAGACACGACCAAACCCCCCACGCTTTGACTCATCCTCCAACCAAAACCCAACTCAAAAGCTCCCCCCGAAATTCTTCAATCAACACAAGACGACAAAACCAAAGCAGCACGCGTGCTGCCCTTTTCAGATTCCACTCCCTCTCTCTCCCTCAATGGAAAAATATAGAAAAATCGCTCTCGATCCCTTTTCCGACTTATCCTTTTCCCCCACTTCTCTGTCCTTCCCTTGTCCTCTCTCATGAATTTTTTAATTCGTTTTCGTAATGAATGTAAAGATTGAATCTTGGTGTTTCTTGTCTTGTATAGGGAGGCGGTCGCGGCGACGGTTCTCAGGCGAACGGCAACGGGCGGAGCAGCTCCAACGGCGGCGACAGCCTGACGGTGACGGAGCACCAGGTCGCGAAGCTCATGGAGGAGGACATGGGGTCCGCCATGCAGTACCTGCAGGGGAAGGGCCTCTGCCTCATGCCCATCTCCCTCGCCACCGCGATCTCCACCGCCACCTGCCAGTCCCGCATCCCCCTCCCCTCCTCCGCCGCCGGCGGCGGCCACCACGGCCCGGGAGACGGGCCCACCTCCCCGAGCGCGTCGGCCCTGACCGTCCAGTCCACCGCGCTGGCCGGGGGCGGCGCCGTCGACGCGAAGGACGCGGCCTCCATCTCCAAGCCCTGATCGAGGAAAGGGAACCCGACGCGTGGCGTTGACCGTTGCCTGCCCCCCATCCTCCCGTCCTTTTCGTTATCTCTTTTGTTTTCTTCGTTTTCCCCTTTGACCCAGCGAAAGAAAAGAGTGGGGCCCGAGGAAAAAGTGCTAAGAGACGTGGGTCCGACGGGGTTTCGTTTCGTGTGCGAAAGTCTACGAAAATAAGGTGGTCCAGCACTTGTCCCCCACCCTTTTTTTTTACGACGCCGTATTTGGGTAGACTTTGGCCCCAAACGGAAAAAGCTAACTTCATCAAATCAAAAGCAAATACTAAATGGAGGAGAAACCGTATCCCGAGGAAATTCCCTTTGTTGGGTTTTACTTGCCTCTTTTTTTTTTTTGGATTTTTTTGTTATGGCTTCTCTTTTGGTTGTAATCTCTCTCTTTTAATTAATTAATCTCACTTTCCATGCTCTGTAACGGCAACTGCTGAGAAAGAATTTGGAAATTATGTGTATTAATGTCTCTCCCTCGAAAGGGTTCGACCATGATAAGATGTGTGGAATTTAATCTCGTAGCATCCAATTGTTGCAACAAATGCGATTCCTTACTCTAGCATAAATCGAAATTCGACTAATTATTTTGTTCTTACCCATGATCGTGCCTCGTGTGTGGTAGCTATGCCGCAAAGGCTTTACAAATCATATGCCGTCGCGTAATTAAGGACATGAAACTTAAAACTAATTTCTCGATAACAAGTAGGAATTAGTCATGACTAATTGGACCACACGGTGGTCACTACACTTGCGGGGATTTTGTCCAATCGGCGTATGTCGGCGTGAAACTTATTATACGAATGTCGATTCAACTATAAAATCTTCAATTTTTTTCGCTAAATTTTGCATAAAATTTCAATATGGTCATGTTCGCCAATATGGTGGCACAATTTTACATAAAATTTCAATGTGATCACTTCGGCAATATGGTGGTGCGCCACGTGGAAAAATTGGCAATAATTGACCCATCACATCAACAATTTATATGGAAAGTTGATCGAAAAGATTACATTAGAGTTTCATGTAAATATTTAGGATTGAATTGACATTTATAAAATAAATTTATCAATAAATTGATATTTGCATAATAAATTTATGATCAATCGAGTAATTTTTTTTTTCCTTATATTTCGTGCTTGAAAATTTTGCAAGTGAGAAGGGAAATAAAAACCTCGGATTACGAGTTCAAGCACTGAATGAAGTGCGATGTGACGGCACGGCAGCACGAGTGGTACGAGCGTCTTCCGCCGGACTCCAATCACATCGCTTCAGTGACGTCCAAACTTGTTCCTCGTTCAGGTGCTCATTGGGGGAGTTCTAAGTCGGCTGACCGATTTACTTCCTAACTTTGATCAAATTGCACATTAGTGGTGGTCTACTCAAAACCCGTGTTCTTGATTTTTGACACCACTTTGACCACACTTCTAAAGTCGGGCACTAGGAATGCACCCGACACCGCATGCCTATATAGTCTGTAAACATTGTTGATCTTGCGAAAAACTGCGGGTAAAAACTATGGATTCGCCTTAGCTAATGATCCGCCCTTGCGTTTAGGGAAGAATCACGTCAAAATCGTATCAGACGGGGTCTCGGAGGGAGAGATACTTACTTACGGCTCGCGCAAAACACGAAGTTCCTACGCATCTAAATCGAAGTCTTGGCAAAATAATGGAAAAGATTTTAGTTGGGCATGGTGGTCTAGGTGATCCATTCAAGATAATATGTTATATACATAGTTAAAGTCGAGGTCGAGAGAAAGTTCTTGTCTATGCTCGCCACGTGACGATTAACTTTACCTTGGTTATTGCCAGGAAAATATTCTAAAAAATCTTAAACTTATTGCGCTTATGCTGATTTAATTCTAAACTTTTTTTACTGATTCAATTCTAAACCTTTTACAATTGTATCAATTCAATACATCCCGTCAATTTTGGCTAGCTAGTGTCGACTTTCTTACGACATAATATTTTAATATTTTTTGAAAATTTTTGAATTTTTTATTTTCTTTTTCCCCCTTCCTGCTTCTTCTTCTTCCAGTCGGTAGCAGGTCGAGCCTCGCCAACTGTTGCCTCTGCCCGGTTGCCTACGTTCAGTGACCAACTTGAGGAAGAAGAAGGAAGGGGAAGAGAAAAAAGAAAAAAAAGAAGACAAATAAAAATAAAATACAAAATTAAAAAAATAATAAGATATTATGTCACCGGATGGTGCTTAGTTTAGTGTTGGCCGATCAAAATTAGCCAGATGGATTGAACTGACATAATTATAAAATATTTAAGACTAAATTGACAAAAAAAAAAGAGAGAAACAAACTGAATTGACGCAATTAAAATACATTTAGGATTTTTTTTAATTTCCCCATTATTGTAATATCATCCATATTCGACCAATTTAAAGGTGAATGAGATCAAAGTATCTACAAAGTATTCTTAATGTATTCTCCCAATCAAATCGGTAGATATATAAAAAAAAATTCTTGAAAATTTTTTTTGTCCCTTTTGCCAATTTTAACTCTTCCGACTTACATTATTGATTTCAACTTGAAAAAAAGGGAAGAAGAAGACCAAATAAAGATAAAGTATAGTTCATGTATAATTTGTCCATTTCATTTGAAGTCAAAGTGAGATTTAAATTGTATTATATAAATAATTATCATAATTTGAGGTAGAATTTTTGTTAAGCATATTAATTCAGCTTAAAATAAAATTGGAAAAATTTTAAAGATAATTTTGCTAGTGTTTTAATAAATTATCACTTAATAGTCATTGAATTTAAGCGTTACAATAAAGAGTAAAAATTTGCAATTAAATGGAAACATGCATGTTTATATCCATTTAGTTAATTTCATTCTTTTAAAATTCACGAATGGATATATCTTCTAACATTTGAAGCAATTTTTTTAGCAAAAAATGAAAATGAAAATGAAAATGAAAAAAGCTTTTTCAAAATCAGGAAATTTTGAGATTGAGATTTTCGTTTAGAGTCCTACAAGAGATAGGTTCATCATTTTTAATTAATTAATAGGAAATTAGTCAATTACATTTGACCTTTACCTAAGTCATATGTGAAGTATATTGGATATTTTTTTATATTCAAAATTATGGACGGGAAATCTTTGGAGAATTACAAAAAAAAGTCCACAACCTATTGTAATTGTGCTAATTTCATCATAAACATTTTTTTTTGCCAATTCAATTTTAAATCTCTTACATTTGTGCCAATTCAGTCTATTTAGCTAGCTGATATTGACGTGATCAATGTTTGATAATAATATTTTAAATTATTATTTATTTCTTTTTTTTTCCTTCATTCTTCCTCCAGCCGATCGCTAGGATAGAGATGAGGGTCGAAGAAGGCTGATCATGCCAAGGGTGGGTAAGGCTCGCCCTTGCCAATAGCTAGCAAGGTCGACCTCACCTCGCCCTTGCCAGCAGGAGGAAGAAGGAAGGGAAAAAAAAAAGGTGAAAGAAAAGAAGAAATAATAACAACAACAACAACAACAACAACAACACGACTCGACCAATGGACTAATTGTCACAAATACAAAAGATTTAGGACTAAATTTGCATAATTACAATATATTTAGAACTTTTTTGGTAATTTTCCTAGAAATCTTGATTCAACCAATCAGGTTCAAGTATGAGGGGCCAAATACTCATCTCCTCCTCTTTAAGAGTAGAAATCTCTTCATTTGTTTTGACATCTAAAGACATATTGAAAATCAAGACTGTGATATTCTACAAGATTAAGGTTTTCTTTCTGAAGAGGATTTGAGATTTGTGATGTTCGATTTGAGATTAACTGTCACGGCCTTGAAATCGCTTTCTAGAGAAGAAAGAATTATAGGTTTTTTACTTCTTTGTATTGTAATCTCTCTTTGTCGGATTATTATTGATGTAATCATTAAAGGCTAAATTTTCAAGAATTTTACACCAAGCTTTTTATAAACTTTGATTTTTTACTAGCTCATACCACATAGTTCCAACAACAACAAAAGATGCATAAAAAAAAAGATGGCATCCATACTACTATATATATTTTGACAAAAAAAAATACTACTATATATATTTTTATATTCTTTACTGTACCTGCGCTTTGTTTATACCCGTGAAATACCAAAGATATAGAAAATGATCTCATAAAGGATATAATGATGATTTTTATTAGATAAATGATCCTTTTTAGTTGACTGATGAAGTTAACAAAAAATTCCATATAAAAAAAAGAATTAGAAAAAAAAAGAGTGCTCTATATTAAATGTTATACTTTGTTTCTCAAAATTAATACGGTTTGACATACATTTTATGATGTAAATTCAGATTGGAAATTTGATGTGTACAAAAATGCGTATCAAATGGAATTAGATGAAAATCATATGGTAGTTTTGGAAAAAAAAAAATCCTGGTAGTAAAATTATCAATTTAATTTGGAAATTGTATCTCTTTTTCTTGAAATTCAGAAAATAGATAAAGATAAAAATATATTATTGAAAAGATTAGATAAGATTTCTATCAATAAATAGCTAAAGCTGAAACAAAGAGAATGTTCGCTACTATATTTGTCACGGGGCAGTCCCACTTCTATTTGTCTTGTGATTGCACCATGATATGACATAAGACAAAAAAAACGGAGTTATCCGGACTTTAACTTTAAAATTTCAAGAAATGGATGAAGGCAGGGTTTATCCGTATATTATCTCTTATTAAGTTTAAACTTCAAATGATTGATAAATTAAAGAGAACATTTGTATATTTTAAGGGGAGCAAACTAGACTAATTGGGTTGGTCCGATCCCCGATTCCATGATTCATGGGACTAGACCACCCTGGAATACACACACACATGTAAATCAATTTTTTTTTAAGAACTAGTTAATTTAATTTCCTCATCTTTTAACTCAACACTCATGTCTTGCCTTTGTAAGGCAGTTTTTGATCTTGTTTGTTGACATGCAGTCTCTAATTGTGTTTTGTCTTGATTCAATTTGTGATTTGCCTTTACTATATTATGAAAACTCATTATTTTGTTTGCACTTGGATTCGGTGAAGTACAGATTTAATCCTACTTTGAGCATGATTCTTTCCAACTTGAGGAGAATGATGTAAGAGCATAATTCTGTTTTAGTTATTTTAAATATTTTTCTTCTTAATTTAGTTTTTTTTCATTAGTTTATAATTATAAGTATTCATATGATGATTATATGATGGTTATGTATATGTTTATAATGTCGAACGATTGAGATTGTAAGTTATTGATTTATATCAAAGAGTTAGATTTCTATGAGTAGCTGATGTTAGCGGTCTCATTGAGATCGGCCTAAGATTGGAATGGACCACCCGTCCTAGGCTGATCCCGAAAATTTGGGGATTGAAACTACCAGTCCGGTCCCCAATTCTATGCCAGGACTTGACTGACTTGGACCATGCACACCCCTGATATATTATTGACCGATGTGACCTATTTGGAATGTACCATCTTAAAATATATTCTTGAATGTACGATACAGTTTCAAATTAGCGATTTATAATTAAGAAAAATCTCTCGAACTAAGATAACAACGAGATAAAATTCAACCCAAAAATTCTAAACCGAAAATAGAGATAACGCGGGAAAAAAAAGCTAGACAAAAGTAGGAACAAAGTCAAGGCAGATGTTCCTAATGAAGGGGCAATTGTTAATTCCAATTCAAACTATTAACTGATAATGATGTTTATAGTTTTCTAGAAGAACATCATGCTTCAGATTCCGGCAGAAAATATTTTTATCGGGATGCCACGTATCCTATTCCTCTAGTCATGTTAAGGCATGTTGAATAAATTTTAAAGCATGGTACACTCAGTGGTTCAAAGCATTAGGGTTAGGTCAAGAAACGTCGAGCTGCATCTGTTTTGGCGGTGAATAAAACCCCACGTGGGATACAAGAGTGGGAGGCGACTAAGGTCTGTCTTTGGCTCTGATTTTATATTAATACAAAAAAAAAAAAAGACATGTTGCGAAGATCACGCTCGGTCAACGGAAATGTACGACAATTCCGTGTCCCAGTTCATGATTTCTTACGTTAACTCTTGTCTAGACTCGGTTTTGTGGTCGTACATAGTCACGGACATAGGTTTTACGGGGTCCATCATATGGGAACCAACAGGTGACGACTGTGATCGACCCAGTCCATTACTATCGTTTAGGAATCCGGCCGGCACCTGGGCGATCAACAACAGGGTACATTTTCATGCGCGTAGGAGAGCGATCTTCGGACCAAGGGTAACCGTCATTAGCTGCTCACTTTGACAACTAGATGACATGATAATCCAATTAGGCTTAGCTCGGTTGGTCGGGTCGGGAGGTGAAGGCTTCAATTTTGGCCTCTTGCAATCTTTCCTACAAGGCAATGCATGTCGGAGTGATTGGTTCTAGGGATAGACGGTTCTTACCTTAAAATCGGGAACCACTCACTAAAGGCCGGTTCCATAAAAAGTGAATCGAGAACCGCTCACTCTTTCTATAGACCCCCACTCGGGAAGCCTGCCAGTGGTCCGGTCCAATTCCCGGATGACTCCACGAAATCGGTCTACATAACAAAATAATCACTAATTCCATGCTTCTAAGAAAATGAATATCCGTCACACCAACAAAAATAGGATGAGAAACGAAATTCGCGGTCGGAGGCAACAAGTCCTAGCTGCCATAGTGAAGCAACAGGTTCAATTAAACTATTTTTTCTTAAATCAAGATTAAGTTCTCAGGTAAATAGCCATCTGCTCCATTGCTCCCTCCAATTTTCAGGGAGCAAACGTGGGTAAAGCAATGAAATCGAGAGAGAACTCACTGACCTATTGTACCGCACATGCAGTGAACAACCATGCGAGGGCTCGAGGTCAAAGTCCTCACTCCTCCATAATCAGAAAATACACTCGAACGGAACAAAAATCCCCTCAAAGTTTGAGCCGAGCCGAAGTTGCGCCATCGATGAGGCAAGTGATCTCTTCTCGCGGGACTGACCGATGGCCGAGAAACACAGAGGAGCAACAACTGCCATTTCTGGAAGTGATCGCAGCTAACTTGCTGAGAGGCAAGGCGACTGACCGATAGAGAGCGAGCTGAGCTGAGAGAGTTCAAAGGGCTACGGTTTCAGGGAGAGTGCATCTCTGCGTAAGGAGGTGAAGGATTGACTATGTTTCGTTCTTTTTTGAGGACCAACAGGCACCAGGTAAAAGTGCTAGAGAGCGCTGAGATTAATGTGTGTGTACTGATCTGGTCCAGAAGGTCAGGTGGGTGGTTCCACACATGAAATCGAAAATCAAATCAGCACTCAAAAGGTTCAAATCAACCAGAAACCAGACCGATCCCAAGGGAAACTGCCCGTTCGGTCTTTAGTACTAGGCGGTTCTAGCAATTCTTTGATTCTTTTGCACACCCTTAGATGCGAGCAAGAGATGGTGCTGCTACGATCTCACATTCGAGTCCTGAGTTGGAGTCCATCCTCCATATCATGCAAGGATAGCGGGGTTCTCTTTGCAGCTACCGAAATATTCTTACAGATCAATGATTACGAACAGATCCTGCCAACGCAATCTTCATCGCACAAAAGGAAACCAACCAACCAAAATTGTTCTCGTTCTCCTTTCTTGAAAACATATTTCGCGAGAAGAAATTTCTGAAACCTCTAGTATAGGGCCTGAAAGTATAGCAATCTCCCGACATCATCACCATATCCATATCCTGCATTTTACCCTGGCGTGCTTTCCGAATAGAAAAAGTAAGCAACTGGTACTGGATGCACGGAATAAAAGCGAACTCCATCAAGAAGCAGAATCATTGATTCAAGAAACTAGAGAAGGAAAGAAGGAAATGTAGGAGCCTCAGCATACCCGATTCCTTGTTTATGTCGCGATGCGAAGGAACAATAATTTTTCCCCCCCGTAAATCTATGTAGACAGAGAATATTCACATTATAAGTCGTCTGACTTAACAACATGTACTGCTCCTAAGCAAGCAATTCATGTAGAGAAAAATTTCTGCATCCCTTCTTGCTGATTGTTTTCGTTGCTCCCGACGAAGCTCCCTATCACACCATCATACAGAGAAATTAAGTACTCATGGGAAACGAGCAGCATATTATCAGCATTCAGCAATAAAAAAGGCTCGGAAACATAAGGTCATGCGAGTACGATCAAGAGAAAACAATTGAAAACTGTGTGAGGCAGTGAGAACTGAGAATGGTGATAATTTGTCCTTTCATAATATGATCACAAATGATGTTACAGTGGCAAATACAAAGGGTGGCGGGATACTTAAAACTCACTCTTTTTCCTTAGTCTGCATTAATTCATGGAAAACAATGCGGCAGATGACAGCATCAATAAGAGAAAGCATGTCAGTTTAATCAGCTGTTCAAACCGAATAAAACCAATCCAATATGGAGATCAATAGAACACTCAGTTGGAATTGCCGTAACCATCTGCTGTCTGTTACAACGATATAGCCGCTCATCAATTTTTTGACTAGTGAATCAGCTATATTTTTCAAACTAAAAGTTAAACTGTAATTCTCTATAAGCAAGAGAGATTTTACCTCTCATAAGCACAAGGTATTACTTACTTGCAATTTCTTTCCGGCGCTCACTATGTTAAATGAAATTACACTATCTAAAGCCAGTACAGAAAGGTAGAATGTCTCAATTACAGGATCAGAACCAGGATAAAATTCCATCCAAGTTTGCAAGCTGATTTGAACTTCGAGTTTAACACATAAGAAAGGAAAATTTACCTCACTATCAGAGGACACTCAACAGAATTAAGGACAAGTTACACAAAAATAGCCTACTATTGGGCAACTTTCGCTTTAATCACTGTAATTTCTTCCAATCCATTACACTCGACTGCTCAGACCTTGGCAATGTTCCCACTCCAGAATTATAATGGGCAACCCAGTGACAGTAATTTGACATCTTGGCCTATGAGCCTGGACAGGGATGACATGCCCATCAAATTCTCATAATTTAGCTGAGTAGGTTCTCTCATGACTTGGCGATGAATGAGCTTCAAATTACTACATATCAGCCCAACACATACGAAAAAGCACATTGCAATGGTGCCAACTAAGATACAATGGGGATGGTCGAGGGTAAAGCAACCTGTATTTGGTTTGTGTGCCCCTTAGCATCAATAATGGGTATGCACCGATCTGGGTCATGCCACCGCTGGCAAAGAAGACCCTTTGATCAAATTTCAACTCCCAGGTAAATAGCTACTACCCAGATTCTCAGTTGACAGCCACGGGTTGATGCATCTATTTCAACACAGAAAATTGGAAGTGCGTATTGAGGCAATAATACTAAAAGGATGACAATTCTACCAAAACTATTTTCAGCATTCCATCATCAACAATCTAGTTCCAAAACCCAATATTTTACATACTGAGAAATAAAAATTAAAAAAAGAACTACATTTTAGAGCTTGGTGTCTAAGACCAACATAATTGTAAAGATAAAGAAAAGAAACCACAGGGTGCAAAGCATAGCTTTCTCAAAACCTTAGGGTGCAAAGCACGGTCTTGAAAGTAGAAAATGCAAAGCGTAGGTTTTAAAACTAGATGATGCAAAGTGTAATTGAGGATAAACTTGAGGCAGGTTCTTGTTAATTACCTACCCTTAGAGCATTAGAAAAGTGAATGCAAGGAATAAAAAAAATTGAAGCCTAATAATCTAAGTTTAAAGGACCCAAAAATACATTGTCTCTTTGGAATTTACTCTGAAAAGCACAAAGTCAAAGGAAGACAAAAGCGTGAGGTGGAAATCAACCTATCGGAGCACTTCTCTTCACATCCTACGATGATCCTCGTGAACCACTGAGTTCAGATTCCATCATTTAGTTTTTATCTTTCAAACATCCTCAAGGAATTACAATGAATAGCCCAATAGAAAGAAGTCAGGCTTCTTTGATTGCGGCATTGCTAATATTAAGCAAGGCCCGCTCTACCAAAAGCAGGCATTTCTATTCCTAGCTTTTACAAAGATTAAGCTGATACTGCCAACCCAAAATCAAATCTCTTCAAGAAACTTCACTCCAATGGTAACACCCAGATCAATACAAAGAACTGCTGCCACTAGCTAATCAAAATAGGTCTTTGTCTATCAAATGAATAAATATCCCAGGATCGACGATGCCATGACTTAAAAGGAGGCATGTTACTCGCATATGCTTTAGCCATATATTACTACATTTAATTTGGTACCATCTAGCATCTGTCAGTCACTACCTTTATATATAGATTGATGCACGACATCTACTGTTTGTAGCGTAGCATAAAGATTCTGGCATTTCAACATCCAAGGTTATGTTCTTCTAGTAGTGTAAAATCATCAATTAACAAGACTGAAACAAGAGGGCCACCGGGCCATGACAATGTGATATGTGGGGGAGAGGATGCTCAGGGGTTCAAAACTCCACAAAAGCAACAACATGAATGTGAGCACGCAGAGAGAGAGAGAGGATATTAGAACAAGAAAAGAAGGGGGGGGGGGACATAAACAGGAGGCTTTTTCGAGGGTGAAGACATGAAATACTATGGAGCAACTGAATTACCTATTTTGAACTTTCTGGGGTTAAGAAAAGGGCCTATATGGGTCCTCTGAAGCAACTAACCTCCCCGAAAATCTTCATCTAGCTTTTCCCATACAGGGTAAACTCTAGTATCTAAACTCCTCAGCAAAACCACATGAAGAGATCTTTCAAATCTTTGTACCAATGAGATTCATGATTATCCAAAAAGAGGCACTAAGATGCACTATGATTGCACAAGAGCATAGATATTACCTAGCAAATATTTCTCACGAGAAACAAAAACAGTCTCATGTCAGGATGGTTACTATAATATTTTTAATGAAGAATCTTTCCAAGCTGAGTTCAGAGAGTCATTTAGGACATATTTGCCAGTGATACATACATCAATAATAAATTGCAACCACGTTTGACTACTCCAATCTGCATTGAGGAACACAATTTATAATTGCAAGCGACAAGAGGAAAGCAATCAAATGCGTAAGGATACAAATGTATGCATAAGACGGATGCAGTTTTAACCAAAATTTGCCCCAGTATAAGTTTCAGCGCCAATTAAAGGACAATGTCGGCATATACAGCCTTCAACTCTATGAATTACTGCAAAGGTATACAATTACCGAAACGTAAACACATCCCACCAAGCAAGGAATGCAGAGCAAATCTCAACTGGGGGTTTTGAAAGTGGAAGGCTGCGGGAGCGTCAAAGGACCGCGCTTTGAATCCTTATCGTCCAAGAGCCTCCGAAGTGTCTTGTTCCTACAGTACTGCCTATCAAAATGCTTCACCTGCATATCAACGAAACCAATGACAACAACATCAACGCAAACCACCAAACGAAACAAGCGAAAAAACAAAACCACAGCAAAAATCCGTCGAACAGAACTGAAATCCCAATTCACATACCCAAGAAGCTCGACATCGATTCTCGTACTCGGCCCTCGATTTTTTACACTCGGCAGGGTACAATAATCCGACTGAGCCGATCTCCGTCGGCTTCTTGCTCGATTCCTTCTCTACGCACGCGTAGAAAGCATCGCGAGCCTGCCCAGAGAAACGAAATCACGTCGTGCCTCAGTGTTCGAATTCGCCATTCTAGAGAGAGAGAGAGAGAGAGAGAGAGAGAGAGAGAGAGAGGAAAGTGACCTTGTAGCAAGATTCGCGAGCTTTAGAGAGGACGTCGTTATGGACTGTATCTGGGTTTCTTGCTGCGTAGGTTTCTGCAACGGCAGCCATGGCTGCAACGACAGTGGTGATGCCACCCGAAGCTTCCCTTCGCTGGTTCGATCGATTCACTTAGGCTTCGGTTGCAGATTCTGATGGACTCTGAGAGACAGAGAGCGAGACTGACTGACTTGGATCTTGGGCTCGTGATTGGTCCAGTCCAGCAAGCAAAACCACAACAAATTCATCTTTACGGCCCAAAAAAAAAAAAAACAAAGACTTGCCCATCGCTGTAGACAAATCAACTCGTTTTGAAGCCTTTCTCTTCCGATTTAATCTAGATTCGAAAGCTTCTTTCTCCTATTTTAGAGAAATTTCTATCCGGATCTAGTCTAGATTTAGGATTTTTGCATGTATGCTTTCGGGTTTTCATTTTCCTTGGGATTTCATTGGTAAACAAGTTCATTTTTTAAATTGATCAGAGAACCTTCGCAAAGGTTTTACTCTTATAGGCATTAGATCTATGCTTTTTCAATATTTTACTCTGCTCGGTGATGATTTTTGGATGCCAAACACATGCTTGTATCGTTGAAAGGTAAAGCTATCTTGGTGTGTACTTATTACTGAAGACAGATTTGGTGATCAACCGTCGATTTTAATGTAAAAAAGTCATAAGTGTGTTCTTCGAGCATATGACCTATAACTTTATTTTGATGAATTTTCTTGTTATTTGGAGCTTGTTCTATTTTAAGTTGTATGGGATTTGCCCTGGTTTGAAGCAGTGCTCTTTGAACCAAGAGATTTCTCTATTGTA
The DNA here is from genome assembly GCA_016432845.1 of Psidium guajava. Lineage (NCBI taxonomy): Eukaryota > Viridiplantae > Streptophyta > Magnoliopsida > Myrtales > Myrtaceae > Psidium > Psidium guajava. The sequence continues at coordinate 29,562,076 of CM028229.1, read as the reverse complement.
TTTCTACTGATGAAGTATATGAAATGTTATTTTAATTGCAAAAAAAAACTAGATAATAACATAAATAATATTTAGAATAATAATTTATTTAATGCGATTATTGAATTTTTACCCTAATATGCTATGATTATTGAACTTTTAATTTATCTTATGTGGTCCATAGACTCTTAATACGTGTTCAACTTAGTCTTAGAATTATATGAAAATATTTAATATTGTCTTTACATTAGCTCAAGTTCAAGGAAAATATCGAACATTTTTACAAAGTGCAGGGGCTAAATTGAAAATTTTACAAAAAATTCAAAGACCACATTACAGATTAAGATAAAGTTCATGGACCATATTAAATAAATTAAAATTCCATTGATCACATTACATATTGAGCCAAAATTCAGAGACCATTTGTGTCATTTTCTCAAAATTCTACTGCATCTCGATTCTCTAATCACAAGAATTGTCGACAAGAATATTTCAAAACATTCGACGATTTTGTTCACATTGAGAGCTCTTTATCGGAAGGTCAATCGAGCACCAGAGGTTGGGCCGGCAAGCCAAGAAGCCCAGTACTTCGACCTTAACTTGGTCGAAAACTAATGTCAGTCTCGGTTTCGGCCCAAGAATCTGTCTTGAATTGAAGGTCTTCAGCCTTTGGGGAGAGCGATACTTCGTATGAACAAACGAACCAAGAGATCGGGGATTATTCTCCCCAATTTTTTGAAACATAATTGTTCAATACGTTGCATCAGTACAAGCTATAAGCACAGAGGCATTCATTTCGATTGTCCTCCATAGGTACTGCGATTAACCCCATGCAGTTAGGCTTATCGATTAATGGTAGGTATTAAGGTGTAGATTAGGCGCACGACATAAGTTCGATCTCTTGCAATTTCATATCTATTTCGCTCAACCAAGCTCGGGCTCGTGCCTTGCTTAGTCCAAGAGGCTTGTGAGGTACTTCACCGGCCGGGGATTTACCTACATGAGGGGGAGATTCCTCGCCATTCAAGAATATCAAGCATCATGACCATCTTCGAATCCCGAAACTCAGCCAACCGTTCAACAAGATCTTGATCCTGACCCATCCCCTAACAGAGAGCGAATATCAAGCCGAAAATAAGTTCGACGGTCGAAATCGAAACCAAAACGCATCGATGGTTGTCATTGATTTGAGGGTTCACCTACACAAGCCAAAGCCCCATAAGCTCTAGGGCACATCAATACAATAGACACCAGAGAACGACACTAGTCAACAAAGGTTGTGGTCTGGCGGCCCATGGTTTTATCATTAGCCACACCCCCCCCCCCCCCCTTGCCTGAAGATTCTGGAGGCAATCAGCAATTCCTACTTTCTTCTTCCCCCTCAGCAATGATTGATTAAGCTGAATCTTGATTGAAATAACAACATCTTATATAGCATTATAGACCCCATTATAGATTTCGAGTTGAATAAGCTGATCATGGCATGCCTTTGGAATTATTGATCAGCCAGTCCCAACGACCATGATTAGCTTATTTAACTCGAAATTTATAATGGGTTCTAATGGAAAGATACCCAAAAGAAAAGAAATTATGTCCTTAACAATAGTTTTGATAAACAAGGACAGGAGCCTCTCTCTGAATCTGAGAACCTCCCCCACATAGATACTAAGGAAGGAAGAGGCGCATGTTCCCATCTTTTCAAGCTACTCTCAATTTTTCCTTGTTTAATTTCCTAAGTACCAAAGTTGGTATCCTATCATGCTATAATGTCAATTAAATCGCCTGAATTAGTACGGTCGGGGTACGAGGTTGCCTTCCAATGTAGTTAGATCGGGATTTGGAAGTGCTCCTGCGCATTATTGAGGGACTGATTATTGATAAAAACTGATTTATTTTGACATTATGTGTAGGCATACTGCTCCTAGATACCAATTGTCACACTCCCATGTCACTTCGTGTCTATTTTATATGTGAGTTCGCCCACATAATTCGAACTAGGGAAGGTCTTATGTGGCTGGTGTCTGCTTCTAATGCAAAATAAGAGGGGATTTAGCAACACACTCACAAAAAAAAAAAAAAAGAAACCATGATTAGCAGCCAACAGAATTGCCTTCATACGTTTCTTAAATAGTGCTGCAGGGAAATTAAGTATTATCTAGATTCATTTTTGTTATATCGGGCCATTTACAATGCTAGATCAATGATCCGTCGCGCCTTGTTGGGTTCTACCGTGACTTCCCGAGTCCCACGATTAGATAGGAGAGGCATTGTCAAGGGATTCACAAGTCAACACCCGCCCTCAAATGATCGACACCTTGTGCGATTACACATGTGTTCCTTCATCGACAAGGTGTCGAGTTAGATGGCAAAAGAGCTTGCTCCTATCCTCTCGATTTTAGATTCGTGTCTTGTTGAGAGCACTCGAGAGCTTCACCCTCAAATTTGTTTGAGTAAGGAAGGTGAATTTATCAAGATGTGCAAAATCGGGACACACAAGAGTGATATACCTTATTTATTTAAAGAGCACGTTTCTTCTCCTACGCCCTTTTTAGATAGGATTAGTAGTGGTCTAAACTCGTATCGCGCCTAAAGGCGGGAAAATCATCCAAAAAGCCCTAAATATATCATACAATTGCCAATTCAATTAAGTCGTGCTTTTCAATGCCAATTAAGTCCTAAATCATTTAATTATGTTAATTTAGTCCTAAACTTTTGGACGATTGACTAATTTAGCCTTTTACCTTTTAACAATTTGGTAATTTAGTCATTCCAGCTAATTTTGGATGGAAATCACAGAGATGAACGTTAGCCACCTTACGTGAGACTGCCGCCGCCAACATAATTCTTTTTTACATTTTTTATTTTCTTGAATATTCATTTATTTGTTATTTTATTTTTCTTTTCTTTCTTTTTCTTCCATTCTTTCTTTGGTCGGCGAGGTCGGCCTTGTTGGCCACTAGGGAGGTCAACCTAGCTAGAGGCTAGTGAGGTCAGCTCTCACCCAATAGAATTCAAAAAAACCAATTAAAACTCAAAAAAAATGTAAATCATGCAAAAAAAATTTGTTGACGTCAGTGTTGGTTATGCCAATAAGGATGGTTGGTACTACCTAGACCACCACGTCGGTAATTTTACTACCATAATTGGCAAATCGTAAAAAAAATTAGGATTAAATTAATATAATTAAATAATTTAAGATTGAATTAGCCGTCATACAATAAGTATATGATTTTTTTTTGACAATTTTCCCACATGAAGGTTAAATGTTTGATTCGTGGCGTTCTATCTTTCTTATTTGCTCCACTTGACATATTACATGAAACAATCTTATAAAAACATATCAAATAATGAGTAAACTCTGCTAGCAATATTGAGATAGTTCTGTCAAGATCGATCGTTTTATTAACCGATACAACAGATCGCAATATAGCATTCAAGTAACAAATTTTACGAATTGATGTTAGTACAATTAGATGTATTCAAATTGGATCATCTTTTGAAGTCTCTTTGAGATGCCCCCAAATATATTCCATCTAACCGTACCTAGATATACCTTAGCCTCGCTCATTTATAAGAAAGATAATTCAATGGACCGTCACAATTACTCCTCAGAATATTCTCTTTTCCCTTGATCTGATTTTTTTTTTCTGGTTAACTCAAATAGGCGTGCCCGATGGCAACAACAGGCACTTCAAAAAGTTCAATTATAAATTTAATGTGAGTGGGTTATCATATTTATTTTGGTGGTAGGCCAGCCGACAACGACCTAATTCGGAACAAGAACAATTGTTTTTGGGCACACTCGTGCTGGCTGACGTCACAGCAAAGGCTTGTTCGACATTTCCCCGTGTCGGGACACGGGGAATTAAGTTAGATTATATGGTGTCACATTTTTTTGTTCGTTACTGTGCCCTATAGATTTACGTGGTTGTGATTAGCATAAGCTTCTAGATCTCTGATTAATTAGTGCAGTAATGCAGATAATATCTGGGCATCTTGCAAGCATTAGGAGACACAAAAGCAAAATTGATTAGTCTTGCTTGATTCTCTTAATCGATGGTTACTCTTCAAGTACTAATTAGTCCCGGTGGCACGCTCGTAAATTTCGATAACATTCCGGGCATTTATGTTTTTGCGGAGGGGTGCTCGGCTTGCTATCGCCTGCCAAGTTTTTGTAGATTCGTCTGTCGATTTTCTGATTCTTTTTTCTTTGGTCGTTTTTGGAAAATCAAGAGACATTTGAAAACTAATCAACTTTATGAAGGAAATCGACGTACCGACGTTAAGATTTCGCCATTTCATTCGACTTGGGAAATGTCAAACCAAACCGCACCAAAAAATTAATCAAACCTGAATTCATCTGAAACCGAAAACGAATTGAACGATTTGGGGGCGAACCAGTCGATCTAAGATCCCATCTCATCACTTGAACGAGTCGTGACAAATTGGTTTATGAGGATACCAAACACGAGGATTTGCCCCGCTCCATAAATTGTGCGCTTTAGGAATTAGCAATAGCATCCTCACAAATCTTTTCCCTCTTAATTAGGGTGTGTTTATTTCGCGAGAGATAAATGATTTGAAAAATATTTTTCTGTAAAACGATTATTTATACCGCTCAAAAAAATGAAAAAAAAAACATTTTCACCGCCCTTGAATTTATTCGAACGTCAATTGTTGTAGACAACAAATGCGTACTTCATTAAATAATTATTTCAAGTCGTATAAATTGTTATTTTAGGTAAATATTTTTTTTTAAATTATTCATACTCGCGAAATAGGCGAATGTTGAACTATGCGCGCGTATATCTACGACAATCATTGAGATCGCAGGCCTTAGTGCAGCAGGAGTTGAGGAAAGGACAATCATTGAGAAGCAGAAGAAAGGCGACATCGCTTCTGGTCTCAATTATTTTACAAGATTCCCCCAACTCACTCGTCGATGATAAGGTTGCGATCCCTGGGGTTGCAACACCACGTCGCGACGTCCGGCGTGCTGATCCCGTGAACGAGTAAAATTCAGATATTGACAGGCACGACACCAGCAAGCCCGACCGAAGTGAAGGATGTTATGTTCATACGTTAATTCAGGCATGTGTCTTGATCGGACGAGGAGACTTCGAATAGCTCTAGGTTCGGCCAGAGGACTCGCTTACGTGCACGAACTTGCGAATCCTCTAATTATCCTCGGAGATGTCGAGTCCACAAATATCTTTGTTGGACGAACATTTGACGGCCGCGGTTGCGGATTTCGATTTGTCCAAATTGGTATCGTACGATAAGAAGGGGCATGTGCTCAAGGCAAGTGAAAGGCACACCGGCAGGTGTTGTTCTCGACTACTACTCGACCGATTGCCTTTGCTAAAACTTCGGTTGTGGTGGGTTGCCTCTCTGGCAACGGTGAACAGCTCGAGGGGACGGCCACCAGGAGCTTCAACCTTATGGTCCCGGCAAGAGGCTGAAGATCCGCGCCGGCTCCGGAGAAGAGCCCCTGATGGTAGATCCGCGTCGGCTCCGTGAAAGAGCCTCCGGATAATACAAGTAAAAAATCATAGATATCCATTTTCTACCAAATAATAAATATGATATGATCGACTTTAAATTGGTAGTTCAATAAATGGGAGATAGGATATGACCAAATCTTTGAATTTTTTATCTTATCCTATCCAGTCCTTTCCCGAACAAAAAATTGAGATGATCAAATGCAATCTTAAGGTTCTTCATATGGAGTGGATGTTTATCATATTCGCATTATGAACAACACTTCGATTTACTCCATTTGATTTTGAAAAGAGAATATATGGATATTCCTCGTATATGTGTGTATACATATCTCTGTGCTACAAGCACACGACCACCATGCCCCCACCTGTCCATCAGATCCTCCTTCGACTCTGCCACCATCAGCTACCACCATGGTCGACCACCTCAGCCGCTCCCTATATGCTTCCCCGAGTTCACTACACATGCACCGCCGTGACCTTGGACTTCCCTCCTCATCCCCCAATTCTCTCTACCTCGCCACTACGCCCTCGATCAATGTTCATCGCCGTGACGGCCTCATATCGACCTCGATATAAGGCCGTTTTTACAAAATTCCTAAGTGACTCGGCCGACGAGTGGCGCGAGAATAACCGGTAGTTCTAACTCTGAGCTGCATTTCCTACACGGTTGAATGCTAGGGAAAACTTCCTCCAACCATGCTTCCCGTTGCTGTATTACCATTCATCGATGTTACCTACAAACAAATTAGCAAAAAGGGTAACATATATAAGCGATGTTCATATACGTAACCCATCGATCAAAAAGCTTTGCCCGCATGAAGTTTCTTCCTTCCGGCCACAGACGGAAACATCAAACCCTTTATAATACTTTCACATGCCAAGGGATAGTGTGAATTTTAGATTATGGAGGTGTTATTTAAATATATTCCCTTAATTAACATCTATATCAACCTTAGAGGTTTTTTTTTTTTCGGTCGGACCATTGCTTAGATTCTTTGGTCAACAGATGTATCTAAAGCCTGCCATGATCAATTGGAGATAGGAAGTCAACCTCAAATTAATAGCCTATGCTCAGATTTGAATCGCCAACTTCACCAGTTAAATGCACATGTACCCTAGATTAGGGTTGCGTTAAAAATTAATAGCTTCTTCCGTAATTATCCGGTCATAAAGATCCTCCAAAGCGAATTTAAAGACATCCAATCGAGTTACTTTCATGCACGAGCTCTTTAATTAACCCAAAGATATATATATATATATATATATATATATATATATATATAAATCAATCTCACGTGCTGAAATATCGCTCTCATTTCGAGCCACCTTCCTGGATTATAATGTAAATCTCTAATTATTTTTTTAGTAATTTGAATTCCTAAGACGGACCGCATTGAAAATTAAAGATCTTGAGTTCAAATCTCCGTACTTTCGGATCAGTTGGTTCATTTTTTTCAAGCGATTTTTTTCAAGCGAAAATTGCAAAACCCGATCGACAAAAACTAGGTTGGATTTGAGATTTTAGAATGGAGAATTTTGCCCTTACTTGACAGTTAACAATCTCACTTGCAACATATTCACAAACAAACATCAGAACACACCACAGCATCAGCAACCGCCACTGAACCGACCGGAATAATAATCAGAGACCAATTCCTCTGTGATCTTCCCCCTCTCAGTTAAGGAAGAATTCCAACATAATCGGACCCCGCGTACGACCCGCTCTCAAGCGGGCAACGGGTCAATCGCCCGGGGACGTCCAGACGATGTCCTTGAGCGCCGGTCTCAGCTCCTTGCGGCAGAACTGGTTGTACTCCAGCGTGTCGCCCCGGTCCTTCTTCACCTCCACCATCAGCACCGACGGGGCAACCGCGAATATCTCCGCCTCGATCACCAGCTTCCCTTTCCTCCCCGCCGACTCCCCCTGCAGATTCACCCTCGACTCGCTCTTCTTGACGCTGAAATTCCCCGCCCTCGCGGCCTCCTCGATCCTCGATATGATGCTGCTCGCGGGCCTCGTGGTGGCGAACCGCAGCTCCTCCTTCTCCTCCCTCTTCTTCTCCTCGAAGAGCGGCGAGAGGTCGAACCCCTCGGAAAGGGAGATTATGTGGAACGCGTTCATCGTCCCCGGGGGCTGCGTCTTCGCCGCCTTCTCCTCGTCGAATTCCTGCTCCTCCTTGGGGACCAAGCTCTTGGGGACCGACTTCTTGAACCACGAGCTCTCTATGATCTTGGAAATCGGGATGCGGGTGCTCGGGTTCGGGTCTAGGAGCTTGGTCACGAGCCGCCGGGCCTCGGGCGAGAACCAGGGCGGGCACTTGAAATCGCCCCGGTAAATCTTCCGGTACATGACCATGATGTTATCGTCCTGGAAGGGCAAGAACCCGGCCAGGAGGACGTATAGGATCACGCCGCACGACCACAGGTCCGCCTTGGAACCGTCGTAGCCCTTCTTCCCGATCACCTCGGGGGAGACGTATGCGGGCGTCCCGCACGTGGTGTGCAGGAGGCCGTCCTGCCTCAGGTGCTCTCCGAAGGCGCTGAGCCCGAAGTCGGTCACCTTAAGATCGCCATTTTCGTCCACTAGCAGATTCTCCGGCTTCAGATCCCGGTGGTACACCCCCCGGCTGTGGCAGAAGTCCACCGCCGAGATCAGTTGCTGGAAGTAGGCCCGGGCGACGTCCTCCCGGAGCCGCCCCTTGGAGATCTTGGCGAAGAGCTCGCCCCCGCGGACGAGCTCCATGGCGAAGTAGATCTTCGACTTGCTCGCCATGACCTCGTGGAGCTCCACGATGTTGGGGTGCTTCACCATCTTCATGACGGCGATCTCGCGCTTGATCTGCTCCGTCATGCCCACCTTGACCACCTTTTCCTTCCCGACAACCTTCATCGCCACGCTCCGGCCGCTCTGCAGCTCGCGCGCGTGGTACACCTTCGCGAAGGTCCCGTGGCCAAGGAGGCGGCCCAGCTCGTACTTCCCGTGCAGGATCGACGAGCTCTCGTCCTTCCCGTTCTTCGTCATTCTCGGATTCTTCTTGGACAGCAAAAATCGGAACTTGATTGCAAACAACTTCTAAAAGATCTACCAGTTCAGAAACTCTGGATTCTCCCCCAACACGTGGCCGAGAGATTATGACAGAAAAGACGACGGGAAGTCAAAAACTGGGAGGCAGGCCGAGGGCGGAGGCGAACCGGATCACCCGTCCTCGACGTGCTTGCGGTGGCAAGTCCGGCCGCTGATGCGCGAGTTGACTCGCCAACACGACTCAGGCTTTGTCGGAGAAGAAGAACAGCGGTGGGCTACCGTCATCTCTATGCATTCCCTACGCGAAAAGATTTTCCCTCTTTCTCTCTAGCTTTATGAGAATTTTTTTCTGGGGAATCTCGAGGCTCTCTCGGATCGAAGAACAGGGGAGGGTTTCGAGAAGGGAGTGGGAATGATTGAGTGAGCGGTTGTCTTCTCCTTTTCTTCTTCCTAGGTCGCCGCGCATGGCTCGCCATTTATAGTGGGAGCCGGAGCGGTCGAAATTACATGTTTGCCCTCGGGCATTTACGAGGTTGCCATGAAAGGCGGATCTTAAAATTACTATAGTATCAATTATTGGTGTTAGTGCTATTTTTTTGGACGATTTCACTTTCAAAGAATTACCGCTCGTTCTGAAGAGGTAAAAAATCAATTTTTTCCAATCGATCTTTACTTTAGCATTCAACGGGGAGGGGGAAAATAAAGAACTAAGTATTGTGTTCACTATTCAATGCCCGGAGACCAAATCGAATAGAGTGAAATTAGAAAAATATGACTAAATTTCCTTGCCTATGATAACTGAAAGGCCAAAAAGATCAAAAGTAAGTCAAAAAGTAGATAAGAAAAAAGGAGTCTTATCGAATGTCGGCAAATATTTGTAAAGCATGGCAACCAAAGAAAGATTAGATGTGTCTATATATTGAGTGGACTGATCCTATTGTGTATAAATATATCAAAATAGGTTATGAATTTATTTCTTAATCAGTATATAATGGGTTGAGTTATTATATTATATAGTTATATTTAATAAATTGGTCTTGAATGAATTTAGATATGATACGTGGGTTACGTGAATCATAAATGTGCTTATAACTTACTCGAATAACTTTCTCTTAATTTTCTTCGCTGTCATTCGATCCCATGCTTAATCTATACTCTCACCGTATTTCGGATATGAATTTTCTTAGAATGGTTAATTATGATTTTTTTTTTTGAAAGATGAATCCAGTCAGAGATGAGTTGGTTCCGGGTCACTAAATGGCATTGTAATTAATGGGTCCATTTAAATAAAATCATTTATGATAGGTCCCGTCCCAAACTCAATTTAGCTCACATGTTTGGTGGTTCTAATTATGGATAATGCACATCAAATTTTATGGATCTTTTGATTTTTGGGGAGATAATAAAGTTATGATAAATGAATTTTATATAATCAAAACGGTACTAAAGCCCATTTTTCATGTGTTTCTCCGTGAATTCTATTAATAAATCATTTCTATTTTGACCAAATAAAAAAAATCAAAACGGTATTTCGAATGATTTAATGAGTAACTTGCACTCCCCACGCTCGATCCCAAAAGGAGCGTGGGGTGACCGAGTCAAGCAGTCGACGCGTGTGTCGGATTCGGGCGAGAACCGGTGTGCTGGTTTTGGACTTCGACGATTGGTTTGTCCTGATTAGCGAAAAAAAAATAAAAAAAAAAGAAAAAGAAAAAAAAAGAAGGGTTGTCCTAACCAGCAAATTCTCCGCATGGCGGGGGGCCCACTCGTAAACCCGTGGGCCCCGTCTGAGGTGTACTTTCACCGAAATGGTGGCCTTTTTCCCTTCATGAGCTTTCTACGACGTCATTTTAGGCTGAAAAGAGCTTTGCCCCAGGGCGCGAGAGAGAGATGATCATGGGACCTCATCACGACGTCATCAAAAGTCGTGCATGCTCACCCGGTAAAGCTTAGGTCCAGACCTTAAAAGGCTAAGCGGAGGTCCTTAGCAAGGCCTTAAAACGCTATAATTTGAACTCCAAAATGTAAAAATTAAAAATAATTCTTGGGGATGGGAAAAAATATTCATCCTTAACCGAAAGAATAGGATATGCAAATCTCAGTACGTAAAAATAAGATACGCATTTAGGTTAGGCGCTAGATTACTGAATTACTGCTGAAAGCTCCTGTTGAGAGATTAGATTGAAATGGAGAAAACTCTGAAAGTCGAAACTCTCTCCAATTGAGTCTATATTAAATTACAGTTTTGTCAACCAGATGACTAAGCCAGACCCTGGTTGACAATAGGGGTGTGCATGGTCCGGGCCGGTTCGGTTCTGGCATGGAACCGGAGACCGGACCGTTAGTTCGGTCCCTAAATTTTCAGGACCGTGGACTGGACCGGGACCGAACAGGATCGGGACCGGCGATCCGATCCCCAAATTTTCAGGACCGCGGACCGGACCGAGACCGGACCGGATCGCTAACACCAATTGCTTATAAAAATCTAACTCTTGAAAGACATGCAAAAATATGTGTAGTGCTATAAATGATATTAATAATAGGTGCTGGACAACAAAATATGCATCCACTTTAGGTTCCTCCACTTAATCAAAAAAGTATTTGAAGTCCTAACTTTTGTTTTTAAGTCGGATATAAGTGATAACGACCCTAACGCAATCGATATGGTGAATTAGTAGCCAATAGCAACCTAAACTTTAACTAATTCAATAGGTATCTAGTTCCTTTTTTTTTTATCATTTGTTTGAAGTCAAATATTTCTAATTCTTTTTTTATATATACAATTATATATATTGGACGGTCCGGTCCGGGCGGTCCGGTCCCCGGTCCCATACCACGGGACCGAGGACCGGACCACCCGGTCATCGGTCCCATTTATTGGGACCGTGGACCGGACCACTCCCCTTGAGGACCGGACTAACCCGACCGGTCCGGTCCGGTCTTGGGCCGGTCTGGGCCGGTCCGGTCCAGTTTGCACACCACTAGTTGACAAGATAGTCTTGATCAAAAGTCGTTTTTGCTTACCAGATAAGCTTAGGTGGAAAAAAAAAGGGAAGCCCCTAAAAATTGGAAAGAATCTTTAATAGGTACTAAAACTACCAATCATTTTCTTTTAAAATTGGCTTTTGATTTTTGACCAAAAAAATCTATGATCTTTTTTTTTTACGTTAATTCCCTCAAATTTTAAGAAATATTGAAATTGTAGCATTCAAAATTATTTAAAATACTTTTTACTTTTAAATTTAACTTTTTCTTTTTTTGTAATACTGAACTTTCGAAACATATAAATATTGATGTATAGAATTACATAACATATTGGTTATTCGTTTCTTAAAATCTAGATCATAGTTTTAGGTTTTGGCGGGGAAAATAAATAGGCAACTTTTTGCCTGGAATAACTGAAAAGCCGAGCCCTTAATTATAACCGAAAAAATATCCTCGATTTAATTTTTTCTTAGTTACAATATGGACCCCCTAATTGGCTCAATATCAAAAAAAAAAATCTTTAGCTTTAGCATTTGTAACAATTATATTCAAAAATATTTTTTAATTCACAAAAAACTCTAATTTTTAATTTTGTCCCAATTCTGGTCCAAACTTTTATTTTTGTCAGAATCCTGCCGGTCTAATATCAAAAAAACCTTCAACTTTAGTACATATCCGAGTTATATCCAAACTTTTTTTTGTCTTCAATTTTTTTCTTTTGTCTCAATTCTATCATTGTTAGTCTTCCGTCCATCACCACCATTGGTTAATAATACGTGGCATTTTCACGTCATTAATGAATTACGCCTCAGCAAAACCGAAATGAAAAACCCTTGAACATCTCTTCTGTTGTTTGCTTCCCCTACAAATTGTCGGGAGATACAAAGTCACTCAAAATGGAGCGTCTCGTATTCTTTTTGGTGCTCGATAGTTCAAAAAACAGTTAGACATGGAGATATTTGGATGAACAATCTAAAATCTTGTCATCCTTGAAGCTTACTATTTCTCAATTTTAAAGATTCAATAGTAAGGCGAGAAAATTCGAGTCGTATATGATTAACTAACAGTGATAATGGATGAAAGGCTGACGATATTTGAATTGAGATAAAAGTAAAAGTTTGGGGTTTTTTATGAGACAAAAAATTTTAGATATAATTCGGACATATTGTAAAATTAAGGGATTTTTTTTTGGGGCCATTAGATCAGTAGAATTGGGACAAAAGTGAAAGTTGAGAAATTTTTATGGGGGCGGAAAAAGTATCATATATAATTGTTATAAATTGTAAACTAGGAGGTCTTTTTTTTTTTTTCAGTTGTAGGCTCCCCAATTTCAAAACCCACCACTTGCATTCTCAAGCTGTACTGCCTACCTTCTGTACTGTGATTTGGATGCAAAAACGACTTGTGCTTTACACCGTCTGGTCGATTAAGCCTCACATGCTGGGTATCCATTGCTTTCTCATTTGGTGAAAGAAAACCATAGACGACCCACTAATTAATCAAGCCTTAATCCCATGACTTGACGAGGTTTCGTGATCAGCAATACAACGGATGTTGGACACCCAAGATTTCGTGGTTAGCGTCGCTGGAACCTTCCTTTCGAGCCCACATCGAAAGATAGATAAATAAATAAATAAAAAACTTAGACAATCGCTAATCAAACTCAAATTGAATCTTAGGACTATAATGCGTGCAATTATCGAACTTGATTATGGTGGGGAAGGAAAACCGGACACTTCATCGTGTGCGTTTCCGCGCATGATTCTCACGAGTTCAATGAATGGCAGCTCATCAGCCGGCCAAAATAGAAGAAACCCTCTAATGGAGTATCTCGAAGAAGAGGTGGGGTCGCATACTGCCTCATGATGCTCGCGGCAGGTGGCCTGTCTTCCAGTTCATTCGTCTATTTAATGAATTTTAGTTTAATTTTGGACTTGTTGCTTTTGGTTTTGGGTTAATACCACGAAAAATCCTAAACTGGTACGTCTGTGATAAATTTATCCCAAACTATTTTTTTTACCACGAAAAATCCCAAACTGGTATACATATGGCAAATTTGCCCCAAACTATTTTTTTTTATCACGAAAAACCCAAAACTGGTACACCCGTGTCAAATTTACCTTAAACTATTTTTTTTTACCATAAAAAACCTCAAACTGATATATTTGTGACAAATTTACCCCAAACTAATTTTTTTTACCACGAAAAACCCCAAACTTTTATACCTATGACAAATTTACCATTTATTAAATTGGATCAGTACCATGTAAAATCCTAAATTGATAAACCTATGGTAAACGGAAGGTAAAAAACCTAAACCGGTATACCCGTGAAGTGCCACATGCTATCCAACTAAGTAATTTAATGTTAAATTTAACAAAAATTAACGGATGGTAATTTGTCGCAAATATATCAGTTTGGGGTAAATTTGTCACAAATGTACCAATTTGGGGTTTTTTGAGGTTAAAAAAATAGTTTGAGGTAAATTTGTCACATGTATACCAGTTTGGGGTTTTTCACGATCAAAAAAATAATTTGGGGTAAATTTATCACATGCGTACTAATTTGGATTTTTTCGTGGTATTAACCCTTTCGTTTTTAGCGTTTTTAAAATTGAATCTTTTTAAATGAAAAGGAATATTTGCCGGGCAAGTCGTGGAACTCATTCCGAACGTCACAAGTTTTAGGACTTGCATTATTATTATTATTATGTCTACTCAAGTTGTTAGACACATACATTTGAGAGCATCTCGTGTATTTTGAAATCTGTAGAATTCTTTCATGGTCCTTTTATATCAAGATTCGAAATTGTTTAATTGGTTAGTTAAGCATTTAAGTGAAAGTGAGTTCAATTGGATAATATATTAACTATTTCACACTTCTTCAATTCCTCGATGTATGACTTTCCAACACAAATTACACGTGTAACTCAACAATCCTTGCGTGTGAGCTTAGTGGCAGATATGCTCTCTTTTAATTCGGGTATCATTCTACATCAACTTATCTCAACTTAAATATCTATCAACGTCTACCTTCATCCTTAGTTCATTTCTTCGAACAAAAACCATGAGGTTGTTGTCGAGCTCGCATTGTCACATCACAACATCCAGTGCGGAAACCGTGTTACTTGCCAAACTCGTTCATTGAAATATTCACAAGTAACATAACAGATTGTGCACCCACCAATATGCTATCGGCTTTGATACCATTTGTTATAACATGCAATAGAAGCTCAATACCTATAATTGGATAGATCGCCAAGAGAGAGTTCGAGCGCATCAATATATCTAGTTGGAACCGCATTAACACAAAAGCTTAAACTAATAAGTTATAGGCTAATTAGGATATGTTAATTGTTGTAAACTACACTAATTTTTCGATGTAGGCCTTTCCAACATAACTCACATGTCTAACTTAACGGTACTCATCTTTGTTCCCATCCATATAGTATTGACCAAACATATCCATACCCCCATTATATTTCATGTACGCAAAAGCATTGCGCTCGAGTGTACTTCACACTTCCCTCGATATCTTAGGCTACAACTATCATAAAGCATATCGTTGCAAAGTCTCCTGATTAGTCTCGACATGAATTTCCAGCTTCAAGTGGAACTCAATAACGCCATCGCTATTACGATCAGCAAGACCGATCATAAGGTTAGAGGCTTTGGCGAGATAAGCTCCCATGTCACTGAAGATAAAGGAGAATCTCTAGTGGCACTGGATAGCCTTCAATAACGTTCGAGAAATTCGTATTCTATGCCGGGACTTCAAAAAGCTCTCAATCACAACTCCCAAAAGGCAGACATTCGAGAGCTGCTCATTTTTGGAAAGTGTCGTCAATTATCTTAGTAGAGCCGATGAAGCCTAATGTCCCCACGTTCATGGGACGAAAAACATTATCGAAAGTGTTCCATGCCCCCCCCCCAGAAAAGCAAAAAGACCCGGGAAAATTGTCAAAAAAAGTCCTAAACCTATTGCACTTTTGCCGATTTAGTCCTAAACCTTTCAATTTTGCCGATTCAATCCTAAACCTTTTCATATTTTGCCGATTCAGTCCTAAACCTTTCGATTTTGCCGATTCAGTCCTAAACCTTTTCATATTTTGCCGATTCAGTCCTAAACCTTTCGATTTTGCCGATTTAGTCCTAAATCTTTTCATATTTTTTCGATTCAGTCCTAAACTTTTTATTTTTTAAAAAATATCTTGGAAATAAATCCGAAAATTAAAAAAAATTATAAGGAAATTATAAAAATATATAAAAAAAAATTTAAAAAATTTTAAAAAAATTAAAAAACGAGTGAGCCCTCGCCGCCGCTGCCCCACCATCGCCGGCTTGCCCATTTTTTTCAGATTTATTTTCAAAATATTTTAAAAATTTAGGACTAAATCGTCGATTTTTTTCTCTTTTTTTCAGCTTTATTTCCAAAATATTTTAAAAAATTAAAAAGTTTAGGCCCCTCATCGGCTAGCAATGGTGAGTTAGTCATAAATCTTTTCATGTTTTGCCAATTCAGTCATAAAATTTTTAATTTTTTAAAAATATTTTGAAAAAAAGCTAAATAAAAAAAAAACAAATAAGCTTCGACGGTGAGTTAGTCCTAAATCTTTTCATATTTTTTCGACTCAGTCCTAAACTTTTAAATTTTTTTTAAAATATTTTGGAAATAAAGCTGAAAAAAATGGGCAAGCCGGCGATGGTGGGGCAGCGGCAGCGGCTGCGATGGCTCACTCGTTTTTTATTTTAATTTTTATTATTTTTATTATTTTTATTATTTTATTATTTTAAATTTTTTTAATATATTTTTTATAATTTTCTTATAATTTTTTTAATTTTCGGATTTATTTCCAAGGTATTTTTTAAAAAAATAAAAAGTTTATGAATGAATCGAAAAAATATGAAAAGATTTAGGATTAAATCGGCAAAATCGAAAGGTTTAGGACTGAATCGGCAAAATATGAAAAGGTTTAGGATTGAATCAGCAAAATTGAAAGGTTTAGGACTAAATCGGCAAAAGTGCAATAGGTTTAGGACTTTTTTGACAATTTTTCCAAAAAAACGCTAGCTTGGAATATACATACGACACGAGATAGACATAGAATTATCCTCATTGGATCAACCTAAAAGGATCCTGTAAATAAGGGAGGATAATCCCATGAGCAATTCGGGTGGACCACGCTACTTCGGGCTTATCCATTCCACGCAGAAGCTTGAGTTTAGTCCATTCCACGTGATTTAAAAGGGGGGAGATTCTAAGAAATAGCGGTGGGAGAGAGGAAGAAAGTTACGGGGAAGCGGGGTGATGGACGGCGCAGATTGCAGCTGGAGAGTGTTGAAGAAGAGGCTGGCGGTTGATCTAGACTCTAGATGAGCATTGACTGGAAGTCAAAGTCCACCCTCGCTCAGCTTCGGCGGCACCTACCACTAATAATATATATAATTCTCTTGGTTTTATTTTTTTTGTTAATTTGTTTAACCTAAAGTGCTCAAGATTTCTGTTATTTATTCGGTGGAAAGCAATTTTTGATATTGTGAAGATGGTGTTGACCGGAATTGATTCCAGTACATTTCGTGATTGAGGCATTAAGTTGAAGAAGACAGATATTAGGGCTTATAAAGTTGAAAAAAAAATGGGAGGATGCGGAATGATAATTGACTGAAGAAAATCAGAAAAAAAACATTGAAATTTATGGGATATGGAGTGGAAGGAAGACCATGATTTCCCTTCCATCATATTCTTCTCCTCTAACTTTATCCTCCCAAAAATATTAAAGGAAATACCGTCAGAAACGATAAATTATGCCTATTTTAACACGGATATCTCAATTTTTTTTTGTGTGTCACCAACATTCCTCAAACTTGCATGAGCGTACAAAAATGCTCTGTCCACCACAAAAAAAAATCCAATATCTCGAGCTTTTCTTTTTTCGTGTCACCGATATCTTAAACCTGTATTAAAGCGATAAAAAAAAAATTAGACTTTCTTTTGAGGATTTTGGTAACACACCACAATGAGCCAGTTTGAAACTTTTTTGTGATGTGATTATAAAGTTTGGGGTATTCGTGTCACGATGAGCATAAATTCGGGTCTTCAATGGTATCAAATATCCATATTTGCCGATTTCTCAAGAAAGCCCAGTAAAATTCTCTTGTGGATTAAAAAAATGCATGAAATTTTAACCGATCTATCAATTTCTTTATCCTTGTCTTAGCAATTTGGAAATCAAATCCAAATCACTCAAAGGTCGAAACCTAGTACATGACATGCACAAGAAAAGGGATGGAAGGACCACCCAACGTCAAAAGAGAGTCGAAATCAAACACTATGGGGAGACAAAACACAGGTCACGCATGCTTCACGAGCCCTACTTCTCGCTTAGATACTGAAGGAGTCGTTCACGTCTCCTCTTGTGTCGCTCAAGCGAGAAATTAACGCTAATTGAGGCGCCGACGTAACTTTTGTGGTAGGAGATTAAATTGACTTGTCAGTTTTCACAAATGAAAGATCAGACTATGACAGGATGAAATTGCTGATTTTTTTTCTAGATTAATGCGATTTTAATTGTGAACCAAAAGTTATCGCAAATGATAGATAAAAGGAGGCGCGTATGAACATGACTATCGTTTTCTTTCTGTTCGTGTCTTTTTATTCCTAGGACATTGGCCCCACAAGCCACGGTATTTTGGTCCGCCCGTAGAATTGGACATGAGTCCAAATTTAATCTCACGTCGGCCCCCTTTGATACTCCACCTCCATCGAGCGGTGCTAGACTCGACTCGACTTGACTCGGCTTATTAAAGGAAAAGCGAATTACGTGTGGCAACGAGCGCGAGTTAATCTAGAGACTTTAAACAACATCAAATTCGAGAAATAATATCTACAAGTCGTTCATCTGCTATGATCATCAGAGCACATAACTTCGACTCGATTATAAAAGCATAACTTTTGGTCAATGTGACACCGTGAACCATATATATATATATATATATATATTAAAAAAAAAACAGACGGTTTGCATGCAAGTCATTTGCAAGACCTTCGACTTTAATTCCCTCATTTAGATGATCAGTCCAAATCCCCAAACTCACAATTCGTACATTCGACTTTTACTCCCTCGTTTAGATGAGTTTTGCATTCTAGTAAGTTAAACAATGACGTAGACAACCCATCGGCTGAGTGGGCGAGTGGATAGGGCTTTGGACCCAGTTTGGTCCCGAGTTCGATCCCCCCCGTTGCGATTTGTCGCAGGGAGCTCGTCCCCCCCGTTGCGATTCGTCGCAGGGAGCTCGGCGTCTTACCCGGGTGCCTGTAGTGGTGGGGTCCTGTAGTCGCCCCCGAGGACTTAGTCGGGTTCACGGCCTCGGTTTGACCTAAAGCTCGCCAGCCTCCGGACACCTCGGTTATCAAAAAAAAAAAAACAATGACGTAGACCAAATAGTGCTGATGACTTAATAAACTAGACTCTGCAGGCATTATCTAGTCTCGCCAAACGAGTAGATCGGGTCGAATCAAAAAATGATTCGACCCAAATTGAATCATTCAACACATTTTACTCGTTTCTCCACTTCTAGTTATCTATTTTCGATCTGACTCATACACAAATTGAAACATATTGCTAAAGTGAGGTGAGAGTGTTGAGGGAGCGAGTGTGAGTTCGATTGAGTGCAAGAGAGAGTTAAAAAGGTGAGTGGGATCAAAGTAAATTCCGAACCCATTTAACATATTATTTCTGGATTTTAACATCTAAATCCGTTTACGATCCATTTATGAAATATAACTAACTCGCATAACAATTCAGTCCATGAAATATGATTTTGAGCCAAAAAAAAAAATCCATATCGTCAGGTCCAGCATTGTCTCAGTGATTGAGTGCTGGTCCGATCGTAGTCGACACAAATAAGGACACCATTATTTAAAAGAAGAAGAAGAAGAAGCAGCAGCAAACGTTTTAACTTCTCTATCGAGACATGAAGCTTATCACATACCACATGGTTTTTCACCCTTTCATCTCCTTTATCCCAGCTAACAAACGTTCTTCATCGGCACGTCAACGGGATAATCGAAAGCAAAAGTTAATCCGTAACGTGCATGGGAGTCAGCCGTTTTTCTGGTGGTCCTGAAGTGATTTTTCGTATGCATGTGGAGTGATCATTTCAGTGTTTCGTCTGTTTAGGACGGGCATGTTCGTCTGCAATTACTATCCAAAAAAGAGACTGAACGAGACTTCCAGAGAGCTGGCGAAGCCCACGGTTATGCATTCCCACACGCAGGAATACCAAAATTCCTGCTCTTCTTCTTGGCACTTGTTCCCGTGGAACGAAAGCTTTTGGCCCTTTAGCCTGTTTGATCAGATGATTTGCCTGAGCATCTCTCTCTCTTTTTTTTTTTTTTTGGGCAGCTGTCGTTTGAGCAATTTTTCTCGAACGAGGGGGATGGAACACATGACATGCGAAAGAATGATTTTGTTTTTCGTCAATTTATTCTAGGCGTGTCTCGCGTTCCGTGTAATGGAATTACTAGGGGCTCATGACCCTCGGCGGGAGGCCGGTGGCCGGCAACCTCCTACCAACCCTAAAAAAGAAAAACGAAAAGAAAAGCAGAAAATATTATTAAAAACGAAAAAATGGTAAAATACCATGAAAGATTATCCACATCAATACCATTCGTTCAAATAGATTAAATTGATAAAATTATAATAGATTTAGGATTCAATTAGTAAAAGAAAGTTGATGACTAAATTGATAGGTTTATGACTTTTTTTGATAATTTTCTCGATAAGTAACGCGTGTGATTAGAGTTAGTGACGTGCGAGTGTGTAAGATATTTCTTAGCACGGTAATGAATCTAATGAAAGCCTAATTTCTGTTCAACGAAAAGGCTCGGGAAATTGAAAAAGATGCAAGTTTATGTTGTTCACTGGACTACCGAAGAGGACACGACTGTACATAGTCCGGAAAAATCAGTCTAATTCTCTACCAAGTTAGTGCTAATTAGGGACCAAACCACACAAATTATACACCAACCTGTAGTTAGTGCAAAAAAAGAGAAGGCATTTGTACTTTGTACAAGGTGATCTCTAGCGAGCTCAATCTTCTCCGACGTGACTGTGCAAACTCATGGCCAGCCACAAACTAACAAAAAATCATTGTACCAAGAGTCAGTGGTGCAGGTCGATACTCCACCAGATCCACTCGTTCCCGATGCAATCAATGCCCATCCAATCCATGGTGCCGATAAAGGGAGTCGTGAATTTGGGTTCGTATTCTGACACCCAAAAAAAAAAAAAAAGAAAGAAAGAAATATTAGGGTTCATATGGCTACATGTGCATAGATCCCCACGATTTCTGCTTCTCCCTTTATATTGTTCTTTTAATTCAAATATCTTCCATTTTCAAATTCTTTCTCGTTCAATTCTGGCGTTGCACGTGTCGTCACGCTCGTTAGTCACAAACACTATGAACGCAACGGAGAACATCATCGCAAAAGTTCTAAATCTATGTCACGACGATCAATTTTAATTATAAATATTTTAATCATATTACTTTAGTTTTAAAATTTTTGATAATTTAGTAATTTGGTCTTACATCTTTTAATTATGACAATTTAATCGTAATTCTTTTGATAATTTATTAATATAATTCTACATATATCAACACATTTATTAATGTAGTACTTTCAATTAATTATTTAAATAATAGGTTCTATAATTAAATTAACACAATTAAAAGATTGAAAACCGAACTAGCTATCATATAATATGTTCGAGATTTTTTGGATAATTATCTCGACTATAATGACCCTGCGAGTCGACCTTGCAAACCCTAGCAAATGTCCTCAACTTCTGTGGAATATGATGGACACGAGGAGTTTGACGGAACGAGACGTAGCGAATGGAAACGTGATGCGTGTCCTTGTTGAAGAACGCTTGCGATATTTTTTTTTTTTGGGGGGCAAGTGCGGAGAAATATTTTCACACGTGATGATGCCTTTTAGGTTTATCTGCTGAAGTTGCTTTTGCCATGTGGAATTGCACTTGTCAGTTTACCCCATATCCTCTTTTGATACCAATAAGGTCAATATTCGGTGATATAAATTAATTAAAGTGGTTTAACAGAGACTAATGATTTCAATGATACTCGACCATCACATTTGAAAAGGAAGACGAAAACCATTGATCAAATGCCACCGCCCTTATCTTATTTTTTTTTATGGGACGATTTCTATAAGGCACCAAAAGGGCTGAGATAAACGGTCAAAATTTCTTTCGAGAGAGAATTATGGCCGGAAAGGAACAGAGGGACGAAATATATACGCATAATCTCGAAAGATATAAGAATTATGTAAATATCCTAAAGGATAAGGTTGGCAGAAGGACATCAGAAGTGCCAAAATTGATGTACGGTATTCATTTCGATATCAAAATTTGTCTTCAACTTGCTTAAGTGCCAAATAGGAGAAAAAATGGTAACTTAAATGCTAACGACAAGAGATTTCAACCAAAATGATTACGTGAAATTTATTAATATTTTTTAATATTACATCTATTTTTTTTTTGTAAAAACCCAATCCACGTGGACTGATTTTTTTTAAAATAAGCAATTTTTTTTATTAAATTAAAAATAATCTAGTTTTTTTAAAAAAATGTACGGCTTGGCATAGTGGCGAGGGATTGCATAGCCCTCCCATGGCTGATAACGGCAGGTGACCCTTGCCGACCGTAGGTGAGGGCTCGACCTCGCAGATTTGGGTGAGGTCGGCCTCGTCTAGTCACTAACCACCCCCCACCCTTGCTGTTGAAATCCTTTCCTAATATATACATATATTAGTTTTTTTTGCTTGTTTTTTTTTTACTTTTTTAGCTTTTTATTATTATTACTGACTAGGATCCTCCGGCATGCCATGTAGGATTAGGTTATGAATAAAAAAACACCACGTAAGATTTCCGGCAAAGCTCACCGGAGATGGCATTCAAATAATTGATTTAAAAGAAATTGAAACTCAAATGATTAAAAAAATAGCATAAAAGTGAGTATCGTACACAAATTTTGTCACTTATGGCGTCCTTGTTGAATAAGAATATAATTTGTTAATTCACTCTTGTAAAAATATAAACAATCAATTTAAAAAAAAACACTTTTTCAGTCATTAAGGTTGCGTATGATAACGATTTTGATTCCAAAAACTGATTCTGATTAAAATGACTTTTTCTGATTCTGTTCCTGGATGAGTTTTGGAGAACCAGAAACGCGTTTGATAACTGCACAAAATTTATATTTCGAAAAATTGTTTCTCTTTCTAATTTTTTTAATTTAAGTCAAATAACTATGTAGTTATTTTGTAAAATTTCATCCTAAATGAAGGCTAATTTCCAATGCACACTAAAATAATTTAAAATATATTTATTTTTTTAGCATGTCATAAATGAAACACAAATTTTAATACATGATGTCTGAAGTTCAATTGAAGTCCCAATTTATGAAAATGAGGTCAAACTAGCCTAATCTAAGTTTTTTCTATTTTTAGGAAATCTCTAAATTTTTTGTGATTTTTTAAAAATTTTCCAATTTTTTTTAAATTTTAAATTTTTATTTTTATTAGGTTGAGAGGAAAGTGAAGAGAAAAATGAAAGGGAAAAGTGAAAGATGTGAGATTTCATTTTGTTTTGTGATTGTCAAAAGTGATTCTTTTTTCAGAACCAACTTTTTTTTTTTGTTCTGGATTTTACTCTAAAATTGATTCTGGGAACAGAATCAGAATCAGAATTATTTGAGTTATCAACATGGTTATCATTTTTTACTGTTTCAGGGAACAGAATCAGAAAATGAAAATGGTTACTATACACAACCTAATTTTTCACAAAATAAAAGCACCCTAAAATTTGCTGGCCGGATATCTTTGATAAGTTCTTGACCAGTCAACTAACCCGTAAATAATCACTCTTCCACATATTCCTGACACTTTCTTGTTTTTCTTTTTTTCGGAAATAATGAAATAATGTCCTGATGAAAATCTTAATAAGCATGTTTAAACTGTGTCCCAGTTTCGCAGCCAAGTGCAATTTTTGAGGCAGGATTACACACTAATGATGAACAAGTCATAATTTTCCACAATGTCCACTGACAATACAAATAATTCAAAGTAGGTCTACTAGTGCTCTTTGATATTTTCTTACGAATGAATTAATTGAAAATTCATTGCACGTCCGAGAAAACGACGGCCCGTTTGTAGGCGTGCCTCTCAATGATACTAGTCAATTCGTATTTATTGACTAATTATAAATGTGTTAAAATATGGATTTATATTAATATGCACATGTTGTTAAATTGCTTGCTGGAAGGAGGAGTTTATGTTCGTGATGGAGACAACAATTGAAATGAGTAAATAGGTGGCCAATTAATTCGGTAGCGACTTATACCTATGAGTAAGAATGGCTTCTCCAATTAATCCTCTAAAATAAAGCAATTAAACAACCTTTAGAGTGCAAAATTGACATATGATTGGGTTACATTGCCTATCTTGTTTAGGTGATTTAGGACCGCGATAGTTGAAATTTTGATTTTCGAGTTGTTCAACAATCGAAAGCAGTCTTCATCATTTGAAAGCATCGGCTTGAAAATGAGAAGAAATTTAGACTTATAATATGAAATGATGATCCAAACGACAAGAGAGTGGTTATTGCCCTATACACTTCGACTCAAGCTCAACTAAGAGATACACACACTTAGTTCTCAAAACATGACTTGAACTCGATTCGTTATTACGTACCTTGCTCGAACTCGATTAAAAAGGTAATTGAGAAACTCGAACATGACTTAGCGACTTTACTTGAGTGGCTTGAACTTGAACTCGACTTGGGAATAACCAATGGGGAAAATTATCCAAAAAATCCTAAACTTATTATATGACTCCAAATTTAGTCCTAAAGTTCAAAAATCTTTTGATGATTTGCCAATATAGTTCTATCAGCTGATTATCTAAATAATAACTTTAGAACTAAATTGACAAATCTTCAAAAGATTTATGACTAAATTGACACAATTAAAATTTTAAAGATTGAATTGGCTACCTTAGGATGGGTTTAGGACCTTTTTTTTTAAATTATCCCACCAATTGAGCCAAACTCAAGCACTTATCAAGCCAAGCCGGCATTACTCACGAGTAACTTCACTCGCGCTCCTAGTTTATCGGATTTTAGGATGGAACACCACTAAATTAGTCATTCAAAAGTTCTAAGGGATACTCCACGGGAAAAAAAAACGACTATGTTAATTCAGGCATGGATTATCACATGTGGCACTTATTTGATTGCAACGATGATCTAATTATGTAAATGTAATAGTTATTGCGTACAACTTAGGCCGGAAAGAACTTCTGCTTTATTTGCTCTTTTTTATTTATTTTATTTGTTTTATTGGCCCCGGCAAAAGTGAAAGTGAAGTAGTGATCTTACCCATCCCAACTAGAGTTACGTTGCTTGATTAATTTGAATCAAACTTGACTTATTTTTAAGATAATATATTTTTAGCAGATGTATCGGTATCTGGACCAATAAATAAATAGAGATAGAAAATAAAAAAAATTCCTTTTCACTCCCTGACAAAGTAATCATAATTATCCAACGGCTACGTAGGGAATGGAAGTTATGGTAGCTGTAGCTTGTGGGAATTCATGTTCTTTGAACAAGTCTCCTGCTCCTTTCTCCTGAAAGCGAGACGGAAAAAGAAATTTCGCCATTTTTTTTTTCCCGCAAGCGCACACGAAAATCCAATCAATCAGCAATTAATGTCGTTATCTATGTCCAAAAATAAAGAAAAAGCTCCTTCACTGTAAGTGTGGATATACGTGCATATGTCCGTCTACGTGGCGGAAGACTGTCCCAAAACGTGTCCTCCAAGGGCAGGCATTTTAATCAAATCAAACGCGTTATCATTCGAACTTCATATCAACCGGTCAAGGTTCAAGACTAGGGAGGTGACCCAGCAACGGCCATGTTAAATTTGATGGCCAAAAGAAATTTTTTTTAAGAGCAGCTCTATAATATGATTTCTTTTGAATCAATGCCGTTGTTTTTCATTATTCTTCACCTAAAAAGAACGGCTGGTCCACAAGAGAGGAGGACGCGTGGAAAATTTCTTGAAACTTCTCTACAGTGAGTTGCGGCATCTACTTTAATCTTCATGGTCTTATTTTAGATCAGCCATAAGGTCACTCGAGCTCAATTCAGACTCGATTCCAACATGATTATTTTCTAGGGTATGTTAAAGCAAGGTTGGATAAATAGTACCTTGCACTTTAGAATAGAACCGAAGTTTGAGACAGTTAGCGTTGCTCCACGAGTAAAATCTAAATGAACTAGGCTAGATGTGAGAAACGTGCCCTTAAAATTGGCCGAAGAGGTGGGTTAGTCGAGGCGGGAGAAAACTAGTTCAAACACCACATGACCACTAAACCCTAAAAATAAAGAAATAACGAGCGCCGAGCAATACTGATATGATTTAGCTATCCAAACGATGCGCTTTATGAGCATAGGAGGTGGCAAATGTACCAAGAGGCTGATAGGCTCCCTCACTTGTATAACTCAACCGCAATATTTACTCGCTTGTTTGGTTTTCTATACTAAAGACCGGGCGGCCAATGTGCCCGTGAAGTATTTGCATGGGACGGTGGTCGCAGGTAAGGCTTGGTGAAACATCTCTTTCATTAGAGGAGAGAGAGAGAGAAAGGTATCTCGCCAGGGCAATTAAATGCCACTAATACCTTCTCCTCCTCCTCCTTCCCCTCCCAGAAATGGGTCGCCTGACCTTATGGAAAATGTATGGGCTTCATTTTCCCAAACCCTGGATTCTCCGAGACAGTATCGCTAGACGTGTGAACGAACAAACATCCATCGTGGATACAAAAAGCGACAGCACAAGGCTGCCCCCATCAACCGGTCAAAGAGCGAGAGAGACAAAAGGGACATCATAGGAAAGAAGAGCAAGAAGTGCCCTGTTCCATCATACTCTATTACGTCGAACACATGGCGTTCTTGCACTAATCCTGCCAACTTTCTTCTTCTTGTCGCGTTGCGGTGCGTAACTGATGATGCCACTTTGAGGTTAAGCGTTGGCCAAACCAGTGTCGCCAAAAGTTAGGCCTAGGATTGGTCGTTACGAGGCGACACATCGATCGTGATTGGCGACTGCGAATTCATCCTTGCATATGTTGCATCGAGGAACAGATTTTTTCCATCCGACAGGCGGGATTAGGTGTTGTGTCGTGTTGGGTGCTTTTTATTCTCTTTAATTGCTTTATACAGAAACGTCTCTCCATGATGAAGCTTCAAGATAAGGTGGTGATAGTAACTTCTACTTACCAGCAACTCCGCGTTGAAACCAGTAGGGTTTCCTCTTTTGCTGCGTAAGTACCGAGATTTTAGTCATTAGGCCAGAAGTTCTAAGCTCTCCAGGGAGTAATTTGCAGAACATCGTCCAGGGAAATACTTGCCACGTTACCTGAAGAATGATTTGGAGACTCATTTTTGTTCTGTTACTTCGGCTACGTGGTGTTGTTTTCGAACGCAAAGTTCCCCTCAACCATCGCTCCATTTCATGACAAGGCAAAGGGAATAACAAATCAAGAAAAGGCGAAATGACATTCGAATTGATGCCATCTGAATCAAGCCAACCCGCCCACCTTCGATGGGCAGCGGGTGGAGTTTTAAAAAACTTATAAGATGATTACCTACGTTCACGTAAAACTAGAAGGATCTCTGTGCGTTCCATAGTTGAAAGAGTAATTTTTTTAATCATTTAAGAAAATCATTTTAGAAAAAAAAAGGGTTCATTTGATTACTTTTAAGTTTCCGAACTTTAGAAAACTATACGTGGATCTAAATATATTTGGTTTCATCAATTGAAATGTGATAATGCTTGTGACTAGACTACCCATCTTTATTTTGTGATATTGTCGTGATTCTCTCGAAGTGGTGTTCGTGTCCAGGAGACCAACGGCACTCGATTGACTTGAATTCTCTCGAACCCTTACCTTGCGTGACATTTGGAGGTTCATTTTGATAAGTTAAACCATGATAGTTCTATCTTATGTGGGAATCAAGCCTATTGAGGCCGACAAGGAGCCAAGCGAGATATTGTAGGGTGAGTGATTCTAGGGAAGCTCCAAGTTCCACTAGAACCTACCCTATTGAGACTGGTTCCTCAGTTTTTAGAACTTGCAACCTACCTTATATACCTTGTAACTTGCCTTGTTGATCAATTGTAGGTTCTACTCGGGATCAAATGATGTTCTTTTCTGTTTCATTGTTCTTCTTCTTTTTTATTTCATTTTTAGTTAAACAAAATAAAAGTGAATGCAACAAAAAAAAAATCTCCAACAATCCACAAAAAATGAACATGTAAAATGAAATAAATAATAGAAAGGTTCCCGGTTCTCTATCAGATTTTTTGGTTCCTGATTCCCCGTGTCAGTTCTTACCAAGAACCGAGAACCGAATCACACAATACCGATTACATTAGTTTATTCAACTAGTGCCATTTCCACGCCAGAATTCAACTGATTTGTTAACTTGAGGGTCACATGTGGTCTTTTATCTAATTATAAGTCCTAAAGTTTCAGTCTACTAAGTGTCCATGCGATATTTTTGTGTTTGTTATGATCCTAGTATGTGGCCTCGCCTAGACTAAACGCAAAGTAACACAGTTCAAGAAATGACATAAGAGAATAGGAACCAATGCATCATAAGAGATAATAAAACGCAAGTACATAATAAAATGCGCAAAGTAACCCTCTATGATCTTGGGCAAAGTTATGAGCTTCGAGACACAATTCCTTGTGAGCTTGACTCGATAGAAGTCGAGCAAAATTTTTTTGCAAAGTTTCGTTATGAACCCTAGAGAAAATACCCGTGAGCTTGATTTTAGTGACTTTCCTATTTTAAAATATCATACTTTTGGATATATTCAATTAGAACTTGATAAGGATAGGCGTCAGAAAAGTCCTAAACTTATTGTACGGAAGTCAATTCAGTTTTAAATATTTTAATTGTGCTAATTTAGTCTTAAATTTTTTTTTTATGATTTGTCGATTTAATTATAAATCAATTTTTTTGTGTTAATTTAGTCATAAACCTTTGGAAGATTTAATAATACTAATTTATTTCTATATGTAGACTAATTATACACATCTTTATATTTATATATTTATCCATTCGTAGATTGCTTGTAGAAGAAGTTGTTTATGATCATGAATGGAGACGAAATTGAAATGAATTGATGGCACATCCGATAGCGACTTATACCTGCGAGTAAGAGTAACTTCTCTAATTTATCCTGTAAAAAAAATTAAATAAAAAATCAAATAAAATGACCTTTTGAGACCTAGATTGACTTATGATCAGTTACTTTGCCTTTCGGATTTTGGTGATTTCTGAAATTTCGATTTTGAATTGTTGCACAATCGACAGCAATATTAATCTTTCAAAAGCATCGCTGCGAAAATGATGAGGAATTTGGACTAATATGTTTTAGATGTGTAAGACAGATTGAAAGGTGAGAGAGAGAGGTTTATTTTCTTATGCACTACTAGACTCCAGCTCAACTGGACTCGCACACAGCCATGCATGAAATGCGACTTGAACTCGATTCTGTATAACCTATCTTGCTCGAGCTCGACCAGAAAGGTAGTTAAGAAACTCGATTTCAGTAGCTTGAACTTGGAATCAAAGATGAAATATCATTGAATCAGCTTTGAAAAGCTATAAGAGATACTCCATGGAAAAAATGATTATGTTAAATTTTCACATAAGCGATTATTAATGGCACTCATTTGGCTGTAGTAATTGTCGCGACCCTCTTTTAAAATTTTAAATTTTAAAAGGGGTTAACGGATTATTAGGTTAATTAGATTTGACTAACCTAACGCGGACCCTCCCAAGCCCTACCGAATCGCAACTTTGGTTTTTGTTTAAATGATTTTAAAATTTGGAGTCGCCACTAATCGTTCTTGGTAGGTCGATTAGAAACCTAAATAAATTAGCGGGAGAACTAATTTATTCCTGCGAACCAGAGATTAGGAGCTCGGGGACTTGGTTACACTAGTTAATTAAAACTAATGCCCTTTCGGTACCTTAATTTCATGGATATCCTAATTCGGCAACTCAGACTTGGTTTATTCCTAAGGCTCTAGTAGGGTATTCTCTTTTGTGTTTTCACTTTTTAAATAGGATGCATGGATGGTATATATTTTTATTTGTTATATTTTTTAAGTGTTAAAGATTCCCTGAAGCCGAAAGAGGGAGTGTGTTAACGACTTCTGTGCAGTATTACGACCTACTTATCTTTTGGGTCTGATGATTCAAAAATTAAATTATAGGAAGTACATGACAGTGAATAAACACCTCCAATGGAAGGCCTAGCATTGGCTTGGCTCTTCCCTTTGGGATTTAAGGTACAGGTATTTAAGTTGCAAGTATTTAAACTACTGTAAGTAAAAACCTCCAATGGGAGGCTAAGCATTTGCTTGGCTCTTCCCTTTGGGATTTAAGGTACAGGTATTTAAGTTGCAGGTATTTAACTACTGTAAGTAAAAACCTCCAATGGGAGGCTAAGCATTGGCTTGGCTCTTCCCTTTGGGATTTAAGGTACATGTATTTAAGTTGAAGGTATTTAACTACTGTAAGTAAAAATCTCCAATGGGAGGCTAAGCATTGGCTTGGCTCTTCCCTTTGGGATTTAAGGTATAGGTATTTAAGTTGCAGGTATTTAACTACTGTAAGTAAAAACCTCCAATGGGAGGCTAAGCATTGGCTTGGCTCTTCCCTTTGGAATTTAAGGTACAGGTATTTAAGTTGCAGGTATTTAACTACTGTAAGTAAAAACCTCCAATGGGAGGCTAAGCATTGGCTTGGCTCTTCCCTTTGGGATTTATGGTGCAGGTATTTAAATTGCGGATGGACTTTGTCCTCTCCATTCTGGGGTATGAATTCTTTAAAATAAAATACAACGAATTGATTCAACAATTTGAAATTTGTGCGCGCTTGAGGACTCCTCCAAGCCGATTTTGTGCTTCCATAGGGTTGACCATTGATATAAAGCTGCGGCTTCCTGACATAAAATAGAGTGAAATGTCAGTATACAAAATATGTCCTAATCTGCACCTAAAACCAGAAGAGTGGAAAAAGTACTTATCTCCCATTTTTTTGGGAGGGATTTCTATAATTGATTTTCGCTCTCTATGTTCCCAATATAGAGAGTTTCTTTTGAATTAAGAGGGACTTTTAGTCACAGATCAGTTGAGAAATCGGTAGACAGCTTAGGAGCTTGTCTGGGCCGATTTTTGCATCTCTACGAGATTTTTGCTGTTGACATAGAGATATCCTTCTCCTGACATAAAATATGGAAAAAAAAGGAGATGGAGAAAGTGTATACAATTTGTGCTAATTTGCAAGTAAAACCATAAACAAATGAATAAATAAAAACACTTAGCTCGAATTTGCTTGCTCGTTGACGAGGAAGAACTCTTGATTTATATTGATCGATGAAGGAATTTGTGATGATAACCCCTAGCTTTAAACTTCCATCATCTTCAAAATTCTCTCTCTTTTGGTATTTTCTTTTTCTCAAATTTTTCTTCAATCTCCCAAAACTCTCTCAAACATCCAAAATTTTCTCTAAAAAAAAATCCCAAACACTTCAAATTTTCTCTCCCCAGAATTTTTCTCAAACACTTCTTCATCCTTTTATAACCTACTCATCTATCTCCCATCCTAATTTTTCCACTAACTCTATCTCCCATTCTAATTTCTCCACTAACTCTTCTTCATTTCATCTTCCATTCTCCATCTCTATCTCACATTCTAATCTCTCCACTAACTCTTCTTTATCTTCATCTTCCCTTCTCCATATTCATCTCCCATTCTAATTTCTCCACTAACTCTTCTTCATCTTCATCTTCCCTTCTCTATTCTTATCTTCCATTCTAATTTCTCTACTAACTCTTCTTCATCTCCATCTTCCCTTCTCTATTCTTATCTTATTTTCTCCATCTATTCTTCTCCAACTTCTCTTCTTCATCTCCTCTTCTCCATCTTCCCTTCTCTATTCTAATTTATCCACTAACTCTTCTTTTTGTTATTTGTAAAATAATCCTTCAAGAGTTAGGTATTTGCACTCTAGTCCTTGAATTTTAAGTATTTACAATTCAGTCCATGAAAAAATATATTTCATTAAGTCCAAATCTCCTCACAATTTTTGACACACCAAAATTTACCACATGTTAAATTTAAGCTCATTTCTTGCCGCTGAAAATAATGCAGAATTTAATTAAAGCCCTTTTGTAAAATTGAGTCATTCTGGGTATAATTGAGCCAAGAAGAAAATTTAAAATATTAGAAGACAATGTCACAACTCATAAAAAGTGAAAATTAAAAATAAGTTGACTCAAATTAAATTTTTTTAGGCCCGATTCAAGATTATACTCGTGAAGGAACACGTGACTCGAATTGGATTTTTCTGAATTTGTGATGGCCAATATGAAAATAGATTTAAAATAAAAATATTAACTATCTTTGTGTATTTTTTTGGCCTCAAATGTTATTTTTCCAAAATTTTCAAGTATTTTTGTATTTTTTTTAAAAAAAATTAAAAATATATATAATATGAAATTTTATTTTTTGTTCAAAAATGGTTGCCTAGGCTTGGCCGAGGCTTCCAAAGTTGATTTTTCAATTTTCTCATTTTTTCTTCATTTTTTTATGAATTTTCGAAAATAAAAATACCGAAAAATACGGAAAATATGAAAAATCATTTTTGGTCAAAATTGGTTCCCTAGGCTTGGCTAAGGTCCCCAAAGTTGATTTTTCAATTTTATGAATTTTTATGGATTTGTTATTACTTTAGCAATAGAAAAAATGATTAAAAATCAAGTGTCAACACCTTCACGAGTATAATCTCGAATCGGGCCTAAAAAATTTTAATTTGAGTCAACTTATTTTTAATTTTCACTTTTTATGAGTTGTGACATTGTCTTCTAATATTTTAAATTTTCTTCTTGGCTCAATTATACCCAGAATGACTCAATTTTACAAAAGGGCTTTAATTAAATTCTGCATTATTTTCAGCGGCAAGAAATGAGCTTAAATTTAACATGTGGTAAATTTTGGTGTGTCAAAAATTGTGAGGAGATTTGGACTTAATGAAATATATTTTTTCATGGACTGAATTGTAAATACTTAAAATTCAAGGACTAGAGTGCAAATACCTAACTCTTGAAGGATTATTTTACAAATAACAAAAAGAAGAGTTAGTGGATAAATTAGAATAGAGAAGGGAAGATGGAGAAGAGGAGATGAAGAAGAGAAGTTGGAGAAGAATGGATGGAGAAAATAAGATAAGAATAGAGAATGGAAGATGGAGAAGAGTTAGTAGAGAAATTAGAATGGAAGATAAGAATAGAGAAGGGAAGATGGAGATGAAGAAGAGTTAGTGGAGAAATTAGAATGGGAGATAAATATGGAGAATGGAAGATGAAGATGAAGAAGAGTTAGTGAAGAGATTAGAATGTGAGATAGAGATGGAGAATGGAAGATGAAAATGAAGAAGAGTTAGTGGAGAAATTAGAATGGGAGATAGAGTTAGTGGAAAAATTAGAATGGGAGATAGATGAGTAGATTATAAAAGGAGGAAGAAGTGAGCTTGATGGAGGGATTTTTTTTGGAGAGAAAATTTGAAGTGTTTGAGAGGGATTTTTTTTAGGGAGAAAATTTTGGATGTTTGAGAGAGTTTTGGGAGATTGAAGAAAAATTTGAGAGAAAGAAAATACCAAAAGAGAGAGAATTTTGAAGATGATGGAAGTTTAAAGCTAGGGGTTATCATCACAAATTCCTTCATCGATCAATATAAATCAAGAGTTCTTCCTCGTCAACGAGCAAGCAAATTCGAGCTAAGTGTTTTTATTTATTCATTTGTTTATGGTTTTACTTGCAAATTAGCACAAATTGTATACACTTTCTCCATCTCTTTTTTTTTCCATATTTTATGTCAGGAGAAGGATATCTCTACGTCAACAGCAAAAAATCTCGTAGAGATGCAAAAATCGGCCCAGACAAGCTCCTAAGCTGTCCACCGATTTCTCAACTGATCTGTGACTAAAAGTCCCTCTTAATTCAAAAGAAACTCTCTATATTGGGAACATAGAGAGCGAAAATCAATTATAGAAATCCCTCCCAAAAAAATGGGAGATAAGTACTCTTTCCACTCTTCTGGTTTTAGGTGCAGATTAGGACATATTTTGTATACTGACATTTCACTCTATTTTATGTCAGGAAGCCGCAGCTTTATATCAATGGTCAACCCTATGGAAGCACAAAATCGGCTTGGAGGAGTCCTCAAGCGCGCACAAATTTCAAATTGTTGAATCAATTCGTTGTATTTTATTTTAAAGAATTCATACCCCAGAATGGAGAGGACAAAGTCCATCCGCAATTTAAATACCTGCACCATAAATCCCAAAGGGAAGAGCCAAGCCAATGCTTAGCCTCCCATTGGAGGTTTTTACTTACAGTAGTTAAATACCTGCAACTTAAATACCTGTACCTTAAATCCCAAAGGGAAGAGCCAAGCCAATGCTTAGCCTCCCATTGGAGGTTTTTACTTACAGTAGTTAAATACCTGCAACTTAAATACCTATACCTTAAATCCCAAAGGGAAGAGCCAAGCCAATACTTAGCCTCCCATTGGAGGTTTTTACTTACAGTAGTTAAATACCTGCAACTTAAATACATGTACCTTAAATCCCAAAGGGAAGAGCCAAGCCAATGCTTAGCCTCCCATTGGAGGTTTTTACTTACAGTAGTTAAATACATGCAACTTAAATACCTGTACCTTAAATTCCAAAGGGAAGAGCCAAGCCAATGCTTAGCCTCCCATTGGAGGTTTTTACTTACAGTAGTTTAAACACTTGCAACTTAAATACCTGTACCTTAAATTCCAAAGGGAAGAGCCAAGCCAATGTTAGGCCTCCCATTGGAGGTGTTTATTCACTGTCATGTACTTCCTATAATTTAATTTTTGAATCATCAGACCCAAAAGATAAGTAGGTCGTAATACTGCACAGAAGTCGTTAACACACTCCCTCTTTCGGCTTTAGGGAATCTTTAACACTTAAAAAAATATAACAAATAAAAATATATACCATCCATGCATCTTATTTAAAAAGTGAAAACACAAAAGAGAATACCCTACTAGAGCCTTAGGAATAAACCAAGTCTGAGTTGCCGAATTAGGATATCCATGAAATTAAGGTACCGAAAGGGCATTAGTTTTAATTAACTAGTGTAACCAAGTCCCCGAGCTCCTAATCTCTGGTTCGCAGGAATAAATTAGTTCTCCCGCTAATTTATTTAGGTTTCTAATCGACCTACCAAGAACGATTAGTGGCGACTCCAAATTTTAAAATCATTTAAACAAAAACCAAAGTTGCGATTCGGTAGGGCTTGGGAGGGTCCGCGTTAGGTTAGTCAAATCTAATTAACCTAATAATCCGTTAACCCCCTTTAAAATTTAAAATTTTTTTAGAGGGTCGCGACAGAAGGAACACGTGACTCGAATTGGATTTTTCTGAATTTGCGATGGCCAATATGAAAATAGATTTAAAATAAAAATATTAGCTATCTTTGTGTATTTTTTTTTGGCCTCAAATGTTATTTTTCCAAAATTTTCAAGTATTTTTGTATTTTTTTAAAAAAAATTAAAATATATATAAATATCAAAATTTATTTTTTGTTGAAAAATGGTTGCCTAGGCTTGGCCAAGGCTTCAAAAGTTGATTTTGTAATTTTCTCATTTTTTCTTTATTTTTCATGAATTTTTGAAAATAAAAATACTAAAAAATACTAAAAATATGAAAAATCATTTTTTTTGGTCAAAATTAGTTCTCTAAGCTTGGCTAAGGTCCCCAAAGTTGATTTTTTCAATTTTATGAATTTTTATGGATTTTTTATTACTTTAGCAATAGAAAAAATGATTAAAAATCAGGTGTCAACAGCTGCCCCTCTTTGAAAGGAAACTCGGTAGAGGTTCATTTCAAAGATGAGATGACACCTGAATTCTAATCGACTCAATATAAGGAAATAAAAAGAGTTGTGACATAAATGTTCCACTGAAAATGAAATGAGAACCTAAGGATTCGTTATATAAAAAAAACTTTAGGGTGGTTGAACCTGAACCCGTATGATGGATCAACCCATGGTAGATTCCTAATAAAAGGATTCTACTGATTAAAAATTGAATTAAAATTTGACCCGTATGGTGGGTCATACCATGGTAGATTTCTAATAAAAGGATTCTACTGATTTAAATTTTGACCCGTATGGTAGGTCACCCCATGGTAGATTCCTAATGAAAGGATTCTACTGATTAAAATTTGATTGAAATTTGACCTGTATGGTAGGTTATCCCATGAAACTGCCTGTAAGAAGGACTTTGCGCTTGTAGAAAGGACTTGGTGCCTCTAAAAAGGACTTTCGTGCCTGTAAAAAGGACTTGGTGCCTGTAAAAAGGACTTTATGCCATGTAAAATGACTTAATTTGCCTGTAAGAAGACTTGATTTGCCTGTAAAAAGGACTTAATTTGCCTGTAAGAAGGACTTACTTTGCCTGTAAGAAGGACTTGCTTTGCCTGTAAGAAGGACTTGCTTTGCCTGTAAGAAGGACTTTGTTTGCCTGTAAAAAGGACTTTGTGCCTGTAAGAAGGACTTGATTTGCCTGTAAGAAGGACTTGCTTTGCCTGTAAGCAGGACTTGGTTTGCCTGTAAGCAGGACTTGGTTTGCCTGTAAGAAGGACTTTGTGCCTGTAAGAAGGACTTTGTTTGCCTGTAAGAAGGACTTGATTTGCCTGTAAGAAGGACTTTGTGCCTATAAGAAGGACTTGATTTGACTGTAAAAAGGACTTACTTTGCCTGTAAGAAGGACTTTGTGCCTATAAGAAGGACTTGGTTTGCCTGTAAGAAGGACTTGATTTGCCTGTAAGAAGGACTTGGTTTGCCTGTAAGAAGGACTTGATTTGCCTATAAGAAGGACTTTATGCCTGTAAGAAAGACTTGATTTGCCTGTAAGAAGGACTTTATGTACCTCAAAGGGTGCCATTCTGAAATCTGGGGAGACCAGGAATTCTGCAGAAGCTCAAACCCAAATTATATTCTCCTGTCGTTTTAGGAATAAACCAAAGAGGCAGAGATCAAAAGGTCTCGAACCTTTCTGTCCTTGAGACAAATCATGCTTTATTGAAGAATGTGGATATCTGTATATACCGCAATGGATTCGAGTATCCCAACAACCGTCAGAATTCATTCTCTTGAAAGGTTCTGGTTGAAGATATACTTACCTGAGAATTTGGAAGAAATGCTTGGTGGCTTCTCGACAACCAGGCTTGTTCATTCAATAATCACCGAATGAATTTCAAGACTTTGGAAGGTAACTCAAACACCGGGAATGTGTTGCCTGTCGGGCAATGTCAGAGCTAACATGTGAAAGCATTTTCATCAATGCGTTCATTGGTTCATACAAAATTGTTCAGCTAAGTTTGCCATGATTAAAGGCAGTCTATGTAATAACTCATGATGCAATCGATCAACATATAGATCATGTATTGCATTACCACTTCTGTTTAAGGAGGTTCTTATAGTATGAACACCTCGAATGTAATCTGAATGGGGGACTTCATTCCGAAAGGGCTTTTTCTCACTCTGGAGAAATGCTGTTTATCTGTAGATCAAAATGTTAGACCTGTGTGGAAATGGTTTGCCTTTTCTCATCCTGTCATGCCCCATTCTGCACATTTGATATCTCCTGTGCAGTTTATGCTCTAAGTTGGAGTTGGTAAGTTAAACACACGGAATAGTCATACATAATTCATGAACTATGTAAGCACAATGCAGATGTGACAATTTTTTAGCATCACGTGTGTTTATATAATGTGCAAATATGGGCGAATTTAAATTGCCCCTGGTATGTGGGCGGACCGAACAAATTGGGAAGCCTACTCCTTATGTCGAGGGGTGGTTTGTCTCAAACTTTACCCCTGCGCGATGAAGCATATGGGCGAGGGAGCATTTTGGTTTGTTTAATGTCCCTGCAAGAAGCAGAGAAATTATTCTTGAAATCAAACGAGATAAGGAAGACATATTTGCTTTTTCGTTTCAGAGCTTGCGATCAATTTGCCCCATTTTTCACCAGAATAGATCTTATCAGGTGATCATAATTTTCTTTTGGATTTGTCTCCTTCAACATGTTAAATGTTAGTATAAATATTTCCTGTGAAAAGAAAATGAGACATGTCAACCAGTATTAAAAGGGATAAATTGGAAACGATACTGATTTACCCTTCATCTTGAATGCCTTGGACAAGTCTTTTACCAATTTTGCTGGATTGAGTTTTCTTCGACTTTTGTTGGATGCTTCACCATTAAGCCGAGAATGTGGCAAAATATTGACTTCGGTATTACTCGTCGAGTATTCCTGCTTGCAAAAAGAAATGCACAAAAAGTTGTTTCATTTATTTATAATACATACAACATTCCCCACCCTCGGGGATCGAACTCGGGATATTTCGGACCTACTGTCATCCCCCATACCATTCGGTCCATTGGACCATAGGTGTCCATGGGGCTATCCTTTCAAAGGTTAATCTTTGGGGATAAAGCAGCCTTGTTGTATCACCTTGGGCCATGTTACGGTATTTCTCGAGGTAATTTGCAATCCCTGTTAAGAATGGAATAAGACAATTCAAGACTTGAGATGATTATGTGCACATTAGAACGATACAGAATTACCCATTTCTGAGATTGTTCGCGTCTTTCGCTTGTACTTTCCTTTGTCCGAAACTATCCATCCCGTGGTAATGCCCATGAGTCGATTTGCCCCCAAATTTTGTTCAACTTGTATTCGGATATGATTGCGTTCTCGGGTTGATTTGCAATTTCCTGAGAATAGAAGGGGCTTAATTTTAAAACTTGGAGCAACTGAGGGTAAATTGAAACGATACGGAGTTACCTTTCAGGTTTATGCAGATTTTTACTCGCCATCAATTCGTCGCGAGGTTGGTGAGGTGGCGGATTCGAGCATTTAATAGGGGGAAGTCGGATTATTACTCCTTGCTTTTACACATTCACAAAAGCAGAAAAACATATCACGCAAGGAAATAAAACACATTCACTCATTCAGGATCAGTTCTGCTTCCTCTACAGGCTCTCCCATGATCAACTGGCTTCATCCCAAATTAGGTATGCATCGGCCATATCGAAGGTCTGGTGGTCACTGGCTGAACAAGTGCATCACAGTCCCGATGCTTTACCGATATCAAACTGGTTGATTATGGCGAAAAGATCATCGTCAATGTCCGCTTGGTGGTGATCTGTCCCTTCTTCCTCGGGAGGTATTGATACTGATCCAGTATCATTGGTCCTTTTGTACCCTGCTCCAACAGAACTCGATCCTGTTATAAATTAGTCTAACTCACCTCTTAAACGTGCATTTTCGATCATCAGATCATATATTTCATCGAGGGTGAGGAGGAGGCTATTGCAGTTGGGGCAGGTGGCGGAGTCAAAAGTCTCTTTATACATCTTGTTTTCCGCTCGGAGGTTTTCATTTTCAACTCTTAGAAACTCGGCTTCGTTGTGCTCATGACGAGTCTTCATTCGGGTTCGTCTATTTTGAAACCAGAACTTGATTTGCGAAGGTTCAAGTCCTAGCTCTTGACTCAGTTCCATTTTTTGTTTGCCGTCTGGCATAGGGCACGTTCTGAAGAAAGCTTCAAGCTTTCGTACTTGCTCCTCAGTATGGCGACGGTAACGCTTCTTTTGACCTTTACCGTTGTTGTCATTGTCCTTACCGGGCTCTTGGACGTCGTCGATGGAAGGGCCGGGCTCCATAGGCTCGATCCCAAATATGGCTTCGAACTCTTCCTCTCCCATATTCAGCAAGTAACGATAACTTTCAAGTGTGTTGGGTTGAGACATCTTCGATTTGGTTAACGATTTCTCAAAGTTTGATATCTCTTCTTGTATTTTCACTCTCTGGATTTTTCTGGGAGACTGCGTATGCTTTAAGAGTCTCTCTTTCGAGCACGAATGAGAATTATCAAGAAGATGCCTCCTTTAAAATTAGACGTGGGTTTAGCAACTATATTGCCTCTCTCGAGTGTTCTGGCTTTCTCGATTTTCTTTTCATCGTATCTCTTGCCCAGCTCGTCTCCTTCCATCTTTCCGTGGAAGGGGGCCCCTTGTTGCTGTCTCCACCGTCAATTTGCTGGCGAGTTCTTCAATAAAGACGAGTCGTATCTCTTTTCTGCCGAAAATGTCTTTGTCTCCCACTCAGCTTATTTTTTATCCTTTCTTTTTCAAAGTAGTGGCGTCCCGTCCAACTTTTCCGTAGAGACGTCGGATTTGCTTGGCTCGAGATTGGAGACGAGTAGCGGAGGTGATACTGATAGGGAATGGTAGACAGGAAAATCTGGCCAGAAGAGACTTCCCCTGCAAAAATGAAAGAGAATGCGGCAGTATATGTTCTTCATATTCTAGAAAAATTGGAACGATACTGTTTTACCCTTGTGTATACTTCCATTGAATTTGAATTGAGGAAGTTCCTTCATTTGGATTGGATTGAATTGTATGTCCCGAGTTGCCCTTCACTTTGAGCTTGCCACATATGTGCTTTGCTTAGTTGGGCCTTGTTTTCTTTCGGGTTGCCTTGGACCATCATCATTTTCCATGCCATCGGGTCCGTGGACCGGAGGGCTCCTTTAATTTGAAGGTTACCTTGAAGGCGAATGAGTCCTATCGCATTCCATTGGGTCATTTCATTTTGCGACACTCTTAAGGCATTTTGCAATCCCCTGGGTGAGAATGGAACAAATCCAATTTAGCATTTTGCAACGATTGAGGGTAAATTGGAACGACACACAGTTACCCGTCTTCGAGCTCGCCTGGGCTTTTCACTTGAAATTTCCCTACGTGAGGCCATTCAACATTTCTCATTATGGCAGTAAGTGACGTTGCCACAAATTGATCCGCCCTAAATCTAGCATAAAAAAGGGATTCACGCATTCGACGAGATAAAAAAAACAAATTACCCCCTTGCCCCTGAATTAAATCTAGTCACCTAGAAAGCTGGAAATATCATACGCAGGGGAATTAAGCATGAAATGAAAGGTGCACTTATTCAAGATCAGTTCTGCCTCTCCTGTGACTCTTCGATAATCAGCTAGTCTCGTGTTGGTTCGGGTGTGGATGACCGATGTTTGAGAGTCCTTACTCACTAGCTCCTGATCGCGGCTTGGGACGTCTGTCAACCCTAAACTGGTTGACCAGGGCAGTAAGCTCATCATCTGGGTAATCTCTTGAACCTTCCAGCAACTGATACTCGAATTGGGCATTGTTCTTGGCAAATGCTGGCGGTAGATTTCTCATTCTGTCATCGCCATGAGCAATTTGACTTCTCGTGCTGGAGCCTTCATCATTACTCGAGAAAGTGTGGGGATCACCAACTGTCCTGCTGCTAAAAACTCCTTCCATTTGAGGATTAGAGAAGTGGAAGTGCTCAGGATAACTTCTTGTCTGATTCTCTGGCTGCGCAGGCGCGCTGATCATGGGATGAATTATAGCCACGGGTTGGTGCTCAAACCAAGGAGTCTGAATACACTGCCCCTGCGGTCTATACTCTTGAAGAGCATTAGGGTGATTCTGGGGGATACTTTGATTAACGCCTGGAGGATTGATGGCACGGCTACTGGCTTGGTTGATGATGGAAAGTGGCTCCCCCCATGCTAACCTGCGGAACTTATGGTGGCGAGGAGACTCGACGTTCAGGCTTGGATCAGTCCCGCCTTGGTTTTCTTGATTCTGAGCTGCATTGTGTTCTCTCA
The DNA here is from genome assembly GCA_016432845.1 of Psidium guajava. NCBI lineage: Eukaryota > Viridiplantae > Streptophyta > Magnoliopsida > Myrtales > Myrtaceae > Psidium > Psidium guajava. Next base: position 29,520,661 of record CM028229.1, on the reverse strand, counting down.
CCCTTTTTCTGTACTTCTGAAGATGACTCGAAACATTTGCTTTAGTGAGTCCCTCTACCTTCATAATTTCCAGTATATGTTGCGGCCGTGCCGAATCGATTCCTAGCTGCTGAACTGCATTAACAAACATACGATGCAGCTCGGGAGACCAACTCATCTTCTTTCTCCAGTTGCTTGGAACAAAATTGAAGGCTTGATGCTTGTTCTCATGGTCGTGCAATTGCTTCCTTACCACGTGCTGCCATATGTTTTGAAGCATCTGAACCCTAACTGGTTTCGTTACGACGTCTTGGGCCCCATTTAAGATAGCCTTCATTATGGCTTGCTGATCATCGCTTGCCGATATTACGAGGACTGGCATGTTTAATTTAGAATTGATGACTTCCAAGAGAGTGAAAACATCCATGTCAATCCCTACCATGGCAGTGAGGACGATATCAAACGGGTCACTACTCCTCCTTAATATCTCTAAGGCCTCTGTCGCCTTTGCTTGAGCTACAACCTTATACCGGCATTTTCTTAATACGGTAACAAGGATTGACAGAGAGACTGGATTACCGTCAATGGCCATGACCAGTAGACCCTCAGGGTAAGGAACTTCATCAGCTTCGACCAGGGTTGAACATGCGCCCGTTCCCCTAATGCTTGACATATTTCTGGATCTAGAACTGCCGATTCGAGACCGCCTCAGGATGTCTTCTCGGACTTGAGGGATCACGGGATCATTGATGGCTTCTCGTAACAGGCTTTGAAAGCCAATGCTTTGATGGTAAAGGTTTTGAATTCCTCTCCCACGAGAACTCCTTCCTCTCTATCTTTCTCCTGCGAGTTCGTGCAGATGAACCCTCACTATCAAATGAGGAAAAATTCTCTCTCTGGAAATAGCAACGACTTCCCCCTTCACAGGCAGTGCTATTAGATTTACCGAGGGGAAAATCTGACATTCAGCTTTTGATCAAAGGGGAAATCCTCGTTTATCGCTCAGTTTGTCTTCTTCTTTCTTTTCGCGGTAGAGGGCCCCTGTCAAGATTTCCACAGTCGATTTACTGGCGGGTCCTCCAATGAAGACGAGTAATATCTCTCTTTCTGCCGAAAATTTCTTTGTCCCCCACTCAGCTCGTCTTTTCGTTCTTTCTTTTTTCAAAGCGGTGGAGTCCCGTCCAGCTTTTCCATAGAGACGTCGGGTTTGTTCGGCTCGAGGTTGCCACTTGGCTGGAATTTGAGCCACCGGGGGTGTTGCCGACAGAGAATGGTAGATAGGAAAACCTATAAGGACTGCCCCTATGAAATCAGTATTTAAATTGAAGCAGCTTACCATCTTCGCATTCTGCTCATCTACCTCACCTCTCTCCCCCTTTCTTTCGTATTCTGCTTTCAAAAATGGCCAATTCTCCTAACCACACATTATCCACCGAAGTCCTGGCTGGGTGGGAGAGACTCTACAATCTTCTTGGTAGAGGTTACGCTCATGTAGTCAAAAACTCTACCGTTGAGGCTGAAATCCTCGGTTTATTCAGGACCGTGGACGCTGCTTCTGTTGAGGGTACCCAACTGGGAAAGGAGTATCGGAACTTCTCGACCCTCTTCATTAATTTTCTAGCTGCCTATAACCGCGCTTATGAGACAGTCCTTGTGACCGCCGTCGTGAAAGCCCGTTACCGAGACCGGCACGAGCGTCTGGCAACTGTTACGTTTGTGGCTGATAATCACAAAAAGGCCCTCAAGTTTGCCAACGATTAGCTTTCGTGGCTGGTTCGTGAGAGGGGAAAGTTGGTGGATCGTCTGGCCTTGGTCCGAACTTACGCCGAACAGGAGCCAGGCAATATTGTGATGAGGTGCAAATGCGGTTGGCTGCAGGAGAGACTTGATGACATTACGGCAGATATTGCTTTTGAGAGGGCAGCGATTCCAGACCTGGAGTTTGCCGTTGAGCATTACGAGGCCACTATGGCCCATGTTAAAGAGAAGTGCGATCGCCTCTTCTTTAGGCTCGCGGAGCTTAATCCCGAGAGCGCCCGGTGCATCCAGAGCATCAACTGTTTGGAGAGTCAGTTGAGCTCTTTCGTAATGGTTATCAAGGCCCAGTTTCGCTTTACCTTTCCTCCCCAGTGAGTTGTTGTAATACTCTTTGATGAATGGAATGAAAGAAAAGCTTCACGTGTTTTGTTTTTTTTTTTAATTTTCCTGCTATCGTTTCTTCCGCATAGCATAACAGAACGATTTGAGGTACCGAAGATGTCGAGGCTTAATGTTCTTCTTGATGTTCTTGTTTAATTGCTCCAGACGATGATATCGAGAACATTGATGATGGGTTCGGCGGTGGCCCCCACTATCCATCTTGAGATCACGAACAATAACGCTATGACAACTCGATCAGTGCGCTGGTAGTAAATCCGGCCACCTGTTGTGTGCCCACTTTTATCCATATTTTGTTTCTTTCCGCGTCTACTTGCTCGTGTCGGTCGCCTGTAGCGTCGGGAGAAATTCCTATGGGCTACGTTCATTAATAGAACCTCGGTCCTCTGAAGCCCTCCGCGTGTTTCGGATAAGAGGAAATTTTAAGACCGGTCTCTGGTTGATTTAATCAGGTAAAGATATTTGTTTCATGGATTCTGATTATATAATCCATATTGTCTTTCAAAAGACGCGAGATCCTCTACAATACATTAAATATACCCCCGTGTTTAATCAGTATGAATCCACCGTCATATCAGAATACACTGCCCATACAAGTTTACGGATTGACACAACTTTGTCTGTCAAAGATGGACAGTGTTCGTTTGCCCCTCAGAATTAACGGTTGAAGCCTCGGTGTTTTTCGTCTTTTGGTATTTCTAAAGATGATTCTTGATATATTATTGAACTTAATTTTTACACCCGTCTGGGGTATCTAGGATCTTCCTGCAAAAGAAAAGGATATAATTAGTATGCGACACAAGGAATGTCGGTCCATGACTCCTATATTAGTCCAATTTGATTTTTTCTATTTTGTAGAGAAATCAGAAAAAAAAAAAGAAAAAAAAATTTTCCTTAGGAAGAAATGGGTTAATTTTTGATACAGAATTTTTTGCAGATTTATTACTCTTTATTATTATTATTATTATTATTATTATTATTATTATTATTATTATTATTATTATTATTATTATTATTTTAAGGAATGTGACAAAATCTCTTGACGTTTACTAAAATTTTTGAAGGAATTTCCTTTTTATCAAAATAAATTTTCAGAGGTAAATTTGTCAGGAAATTTTTATTTTTATTGAAGCAGGAAAGACCTGACAGAAATCCTTTATTGGTTAACAAAATTCCCCCGAGACATTAGTCTAATTTTATTTAGAGAAAATTTTCTTAGAAAAACATGAGCGAATTTCTCGAAAAGAATTTTTGTTGCAAGTTTTTATAATTTGAAAGAATGTGATAAAATCACTTGATGTTTTTTTTTGAAGGAATGTTTCTTTTTATCGAAATAAATTTTCAGAGGAAAATTTGTCATGAAAATTTCATTTTTATTGAAGCAAGAAAAACATGACAAAAATCTCTTATTGGTAAATTAGTCTAATTTTATTTAGAGAAAATTTTCTTAGAAAGACATGAGCGAATTTCTCGAGAAAAATTTTCTTGCAAGTTTTAATAATTTGAAAAATGTGATAAAATCACTTGATGTCTACTAGAGTTTTTTTGAAGGGATTTTTCTTTTTATTGAAATAAATTTTCAGAGGAAAATTTTTTCAGGAAAATTTCATTTTTATTGAAGCAATAAAAATATGACAAAAATCCCTTATTGGTTAATAAAATTCCCATGAAGAGATTTTTTTACATCATTTTTTCAAATTTTTTTTTTAAAGAAATGAGGGACAAATTAAATTTTTATTTTCTTTTAAAAGAATGGTCGTAATATCAAGCTCAAAAACTGACTAACACCTAGCATGGACCGACCGAAAATAAATACAAGATAAAATTAGAGAACTTACTTTTACCTTAGAGAAATGCAAATCACATAGTCATGCGCATGACTCAAGTGAGGAGTGGACTCTAGAAAATAAAAGAAGGAGAGACAAGGTATGGATCTAAAAAGGCCCCCACTATCTGAATTGACAAACTTACCCTCCGCGCAATCAAATCACAATGGGAAGAATTGTCAATTCAGATAATGAACGGGATAAAATATGGTCAACCCGAGCGCAATCGACGCAAGAGCTTTGCATATTCGATCCCTATCTATGGTTATCTAGGAAGAATTTCGCGACTTGGGTTTAGACGCTTGTGTGTGCAGGTGTCGTGATCCTCAGAGTATGCAAGACATGCACAACAATTGATATCAAAACAGCGCTTCTAAAAATGTGTGAAATTAAACAAATAAACCCAACACCGAGCCTGCAAAACAAAGGGGTTAGCCAAACACTCCGCCCCTTATAACTCCCATCCTGTAAAAACATATAACACCTATAGAATGAGTCCCAAACAAGATCGCCAAAAGCGAGATATCCATGAAATTTTCATTGGCCTAAGTCCACTAAGATTTTTAAAATTTCGAAAAAAATTTAAGTATTCCAATAGGTATTTTTTTCGAAAATTTAAAAATCTCGTCCCCAGCGGAGTCGCCAGTCTGTCGTGACCCTCTAAAAAAATTTTAAATTTTAAAAGGGGTTAACGGATTATTAGGTTAATTAGATTTGACTAACCTAACGCGGACCCTTCCAAGCCCTACCGAATCGCAACTTTGGTTTTTGTTTAAATGATTTTAAAATTTGGAGTCGCCACTAATCGTTCTTGGTAGGTCGATTAGAAACCTAAATAAATTAGCGGGAGAACTAATTTATTCCTGCGAACCAGAGATTAGGAGCTCGGGGACTTGGTTACACTAGTTAATTAAAACTAATGCCCTTTCGGTACCTTAATTTCATGGATATCCTAATTCGGCAACTCAGACTTGGTTTATTCCTAAGGCTCTAGTAGGGTATTCTCTTTTGTGTTTTCACTTTTTAAATAGGATGCATGGATGGTATATATTTTTATTTGTTATATTTTTTTAAGTGTTAAAGATTCCCTGAAGTCGAAAGAGGGAGTGTGTTAACGACTTCTGTGCAGTATTACGACCTACTTATCTTTTGGGTCTGATGATTCAAAAATTAAATTATAGGAAGTACATGACAGTGAATAAACACCTCCAATGGGAGGCCTAGCATTGGCTTGGCTCTTCCCTTTGGGATTTAAGGTACAGGTATTTAAGTTGCAAGTATTTAAACTACTGTAAGTAAAAACCTCCAATGGGAGGCTAAGCATTGGCTTGGCTCTTCCCTTCGGGATTTAAGGTACAGGTATTTAAGTTGCAGGTATTTAACTACTGTAAGTAAAAACCTCCAATGGGAGGCTAAGCATTGGCTTGGCTCTTCCCTTTGGGATTTAAGGTACATGTATTTAAGTTGCAGGTATTTAACTACTGTAAGTAAAAATCTCCAATGGGAGGCTAAGCATTGGCTTGACTCTTCCCTTTGGGATTTAAGGTATAGGTATTTAAGTTGTAGGTATTTAACTACTGTAAGTAAAAACCTCCAATGGGAGGCTAAGCATTGGCTTGGCTCTTCCCTTTGGGATTTAAGGTACAGGTATTTAAGTTGCAGGTATTTAACTACTGTAAGTAAAAACCTCAAATGGGAGGCTAAGCATTGGCTTGGCTCTTCCCTTTGGGATTTATGGTGCAGGTATTTAAATTGCGGATGGACTTTGTCCTCTTCATTCTGGGGTATGAATTCTTTAAAATAAAATACAACGAATTGATTCAACAATTTGAAATTTGTGCGCGCTTGAGGACTCCTCCAAGCCGATTTTGTGCTTCCATAGGGTTGACCATTGATATAAAGCTGCGGCTTCCTGACATAAAATAGAGTGAAATGTCAGTATACAAAATATGTCCTAATCTGCACCTAAAACCAGAAGAGTGGAAAGAGTACTTATCTCCCATTTTTTTGGGAGGGATTTCTATAATTGATTTTCGCTCTCTATGTTCCCAATATAGAGAGTTTCTTTTGAATTAAGAGGGACTTTTAGTCACAGATCAGTTGAGAAATCGGTGGACAACTTAGGAGCTTGTCTGGGCCGATTTTTGCATCTCTACGAGATTTTTGCTGTTGACGTAGAGATATCCTTCTCATGACATAAAATATGGAAAAAAAAGGAGATGGAGAAAGTGTATACAATTTGTGCTAATTTGCAAGTAAAACCATAAACAAATGAATAAATAAAAACACTTAGCTCGAATTTGCTTGCTTGTTGACGAGGAAGAACTCTTGATTTATATTGATCGATGAAGGAATTTGTGATGATAACCCCTAGCTTTAAACTTCCATTATCTTCAAAATTCTCTCACTTTTGGTATTTTCTTTCTCTCAAATTTTTCTTCAATCTCCCAAAACTCTCTCAAACATCCAAAATTTTCTCTCAAAAAAAAATCCCAAACACTTCAAATTTTCTCTCCCCAGAATTTTTCTCAAACACTTCTTCCTCATTTTATAACCTACTCATCTATCTCCCATTCTAATTTTTCCACTAACTCTATCTCCCATTCTAATTTCTCCACTAACTCTTCTTCATTTTCATCTTCCATTCTCCATCTCTATCTCACATTCTAATCTCTCCACTAACTCTTCTTTATCTTCATCTTCCCTTCTCCATATTCATCTCCCATTCTAATTTCTCCACTAACTCTTCTTCATCTTCATCTTCCCTTCTCTATTCTTATCTTCCATTCTAATTTCTCTACTAACTCTTCTTCATCTCCATCTTCCCTTCTCTATTCTTATCTTATTTTCTCCATCTATTCTTCTCCAACTTCTCTTCTTCATCTCCTCTTCTCCATCTTCCCTTCTCTATTCTAATTTATCCACTAACTCTTCTTTTTGTTATTTGTAAAATAATCCTTCAAGAGTTAGGTATTTGCACTCTAGTCCTTGAATTTTAAGTATTTACAATTCAGTCCATGAAAAAATATATTTCTTTAAGTCCAAATCTCCTCACAATTTTTGACACACCAAAATTTACCACATGTTAAATTTAAGCTCATTTCTTGCCGCTGAAAATAATGCAGAATTTAATTAAAGCCCTTTTGTAAAATTGAGTCATTCTGGGTATAATTGAGCCAAGATGAAAATTTAAAATATTAGAAGACAATGTCACAACTCATAAAAAGTGAAAATTAAAAATAAGTTGACTCAAATTAAAATTTTTTAAGCCCGATTCGAGATTATACTCGTGAAGGAACACGTGACTCGAATTGGATTTTTCTGAATTTACGATGGCCAATATGAAAATAGATTTAAAATAAAAATATTAACTATCTTTGTGTATTTTTTTTGGCCTCAAATGTTATTTTTCCAAAATTTTCAAGTATTTTTGTATTTTTAAAAAAAAATTAAAATATATATAAATATCAAAATTTATTTTTTGTTCAAAAATGGTTGCCTAGGCTTGGCCAAGGCTTCCAAAGTTGATTTTGTAATTTTGTAATTTTTTCTTTATTTTTCATGAATTTTTGAAAATAAAAATACTAAAAAATACTGAAAATATGAAAAATCATTTTTTTGGTCAAAATTAGTTCTCTAAGCTTGGCTAAGGTCCCCAAAGTTGATTTTTCAATTTTATGAATTTTTATGGATTTTTTATTACTTTAGCAATAGAAAAAATGATTAAAAATCAGGTGTCAACAGTAATGCTATACTAATGTAATCTTATAGCTATTACGTACAACTTACGTGGGGGAAGAGCTTCCCCATTATTTATTTTGACAGTAAAACAACGAAGAAATAGAGACAGGAAAGGGGAAATGAAAACAAAAGTTTAGTACTTTTGGTTTTCTACAATGCGATATTATCTTAAGCTTGTGGCAGGAGCTTATGTTCTTAGTATGGTTTTCGGAATGAGTCTGATGGACCTCCTCCTGTACTCCCCATCTCGGGCAATCGGCTGCAAACACGCCGTGCAGAGCTGTCCCAAAACGTGTCCTCATAGGACCGGCGCTCTAATTAAAACAGAATGCACTATGATTCCAAAAGTCTTATCAAACGGTCACCAGCAACGGCCATGTGAAGGCCAAAAGGAACATAACAAAATTAAAGCAACTCTATATTTGATGAAAAAATATGGCGACGCGTGGCGCTCTGGTAACTTCTAGGATTTGATATTGTTACTTGGAAATTATTGGCATTATTCTATATTATTCTCCACCTAAAAACATAGCCGGTCAAAGAGAAGGGAGGGGTATCGTGACTCGATTGATTAAAAGAGGGGAGATTAAGTATATGCTTGCCTCTCACTGTAGAGAAGCTTCAGGAAATTTCCCACATGTCAGCTGAGGATTTTCATGTTATTACCCACTTTGTCACTTAGAGGGCAAAGTTGCTGAAGCGAGTTCATAGGCCAAGGTGAGAGAGGTGACTCCTTTCTGATGCAAAAGCTATGATTCCAACTTCTTTTGGATAATGAGCTTTAATATCTCTTGATCAACATAATTTAAAAATATTTCATGTATTTACGGTAGATTAGCAATGACGTCAGTTGGTCTTCATGTATAACTGTTTCTCGGATACATTGAAGCAAGATCAGGTAAAATAATAACTTGGACTCTAGACCTAGGTAAACATAGCCTGTGTCACTTAAGTATAAATCCTTAATGCATCGAACTGATATGTGAGAGCTATGCTTTTAAGATCACTTGGAGAGATAGATTGGTCAAGTTGTGAGAAAATGAACCCCAACACTACCCCACCTCTAAACCCAATGAACGTTAATAAGAACCGAGCCCCAGTCTCACCAATAGACAATACGACAGAAGAAAAAATTGCTAGGGAGATTCAGCCCTGTAGGTACAAATCATTTTGCTGTTGCAAAATCTGGATTGTTATAGTTGAGAAATGTACGCAGTGTAGTTGAGAAATGTAAAGAGTGCAGTATGCTCACCTTCTAGAGTTGATCCATATAAGTTCTATACTTACATCCATTTCACATGGCGCGATCGGATTGCTTGTGTGACAGTGGCTGTAACGAGAGGACTTTTTAAATTTGATCTTTAGGCAGATCCGTAGACACTTAATATAAGAGCAGTTGATCTCATATACTCCATTCCAACCTTAGTCACTCGATTCCATTGCGAAACACAATTAGGAGGAGAAAGAGGAGGAAAGCTTTGCCAGCAATTATCCTCGTGAGCTTTGAAAAATCCAATTGGCAAAAAAATCAACCTGCGACCTTTCCAGCTTTGACTTGAGATTCATTCAAGTCCTAGATCTTGTGTGTCGGGGTGATGGGGAAGAGAGAGAGAGATAAAATCACTTAAAAAAATTTGTAAAATTTATCTAGGTTAGCATTGGCCATGTCATGTAGGATAGTTATTGTCAATGTTAGTGATTTTCAGTTAAAATTGACCGGATGAACTATATGGCAAATATTCAAAATGTTTAAAACTCAAGTAACACAATTGAAAGGATAATGACCAAATTGGCATAAGTGTCACAGATTTAGAATTTTTTTGGTACTTTTCCCTGGAAAGGTAAGCTATCACCACTTTGACCTCCCCAACTCACGCTCTCAACTAACAAACGTCACTGAACGATGAAGCTTCAAGATATGGTGGTGATAGTAACTTCTACTAATGAGCAGCTCAACGTTCAAACCAGTAGGGTTTCATCTTGTTATTTTATACGTATCGGGTTATTAGTCATTAGGGCAAAAGTTCTAAGCTCTCTGGAGAATCCTTTGTAGAACATGCTCCAGGGAAATACTTGCCACGTTACCCGAAGAATGATTTGGACCCTTTTGGACTCATTGTTTGTTCATTATTTCAGCTACGTGGGGTTGTTTTCGAACGCATACGTCTCCCTCAACAATTTTTGACGACCCGGCAAAAGGGCAAAACAAATCAAGAAAACGAAGTGACGTTGAATCGACGCCGTCGAGACCAAATCAAGCCGCCGCCCCTAATCACCCCCCGGTCGGTACCCGGTGGAATCTTTTTAGTAAATTAAAAAGGTGATTATCTACTTCCATGTAAAGGTTGAGAGATCTCTATGCGTTCCACGGATGGAAGAGTGAATTTTTTTTTTAATCTTTCTAAAAGATCATTTAAGAACATGGTTAGCCGTAAACAAATAGTCTCTTTAGTCCCGTCCCTATATAGTTACCGGGGAAACAGAAGAGCGATGAATAAAAAGCTTCATTTGAATCCATAAGAGTTCCGTATTTTGGAAAAGTATATGTTGATCTAACGGGAAAATTGTCAAAAAAGTCCTAAACCTATTGCACTTTTGCCGATTTAGTCCTAAACCTTTCAATTTTGCCGATTCAGTCCTAAACCTTTCGATTTTGCCAATTTAGTCCTAATTCTTTTCATATTTTTTTGATTCCGTCCTAAAATTTTTATTTTCTAAAAAAAATCTTGGAAATAAATCCGAAAATTAAAAAAATTATAAGAAAATTATAAAAATATATAAAAAAAATTAAAAAAATTTTAAAAATTTTAAAAAAAATTTAAAAATATTTAAAAAATTTAAAAATATTAAAAAATATTTAAAAAATTTAAAAAAAATTGAAAAATATTTAAAAATTAAAAAATATTTAAAAAATTTAAAAAATTTAAAAAATATTTTAAAAAAATTAAAAAAAAATTAAAAAATTTTAAAAAACGAGTGAACCCTCACCGCTGCTGCCCATTTTTTTAAGTCCTAAACTTTTTCATATTTTGCCAATTTAGTCCTAAACCTTTCGATTTTTCCGATTTAGTCCTAAATCTTTTCATATTTTTTCAATTCAGTCCTAAACTTTTTATTTTTTTAAAAAATATCTTGGAAATAAATCCGAAAATTATAAAAATTATAAGAAAATTATAAAAATATATAAAAAAATTTTAAAAATTTTAAAAAAATTTAAAAAAATTTAAAAAATTTAAAAAAAAAAATAAAAAAATTTAAAAAATTTTAAAAAAATTAAAAAAAAATTAAAAAAATTTTAAAAAAATTTAAAAATTAAAAAAATTAAAAAAAAAAATAAAAAAACGAGTGAGCCATCGTCGCCGTTGCCCCACCATCGCCCATTTTTTTCAGCTTTATTTTCAAAATATTTTTCAAAAAATTTAAAAATTTAGGGCTAAATCGTCGATTTTTTTTCTCTTTTTTTCAGCTTTTTTCCAAAATATTTTAAAAATTAAAAAGTTTAGGCCCCTCACCGGCTAGCAATGGTAAGTTAGTCATAAAGCTTTTCATGTTTTGCCAATTCAGTCATAAAATTTTTAATTTTTTAAAAGTATTTTGAAAAAAAGATAAATAAAAAAAAAACAGATGAGCGGTGATGGTGAGTTAGTCCTAAATCTTTTCATATTTTTTCGACTCAATCTTAAAATTTTAAATTTTTTTTAAAATATTTTGGAAATAAAGCTAAAAAAAAACGGGCGAGCCGGCGATGGTGGGGCAGCGGCGACGATGGCTCACTCGTTTTTTTTTTTTTTTAATTTTTTTAATTTTTTAATTTTTTTTAAAATTTTTTAATTTTTTTAATTTTTTTAATTTTTTTAATTTTTTTAAAATTTTTTTAAATTTTTTTAAAATTTTTTAAATTTTTTTATATATTTTTATAATTTTCTTATAATTTTTTTAATTTTTGGATTTATTTCCAAGATATTTTTTTAAAAAAATAAAAAGTTTAGGACTGAATTGAAAAAATATGAAAAGATTTAGGACTAAATCGGAAAAATCGAAAGGTTTAGGACTAAATTGGCAAAATATGAAAAAGTTTAGGACTGAATTGGCAAAATCGAAAGGTTTAGGACTGAATCGGCAAAATATGAAAAGGTTTAGGACTCAATTGGCAAAATTGAAAGGTTTAGGACTAAATCGGCAAAAGTGCAATAGGTTTAGGACTTTTTGACAATTTTCCCTTGATCTAACTACATTTGGTTTCATTAATTGCAGCGTGATATACCGGAATGCATGTTAATATTATTGCTAGCATCTTTTGTCGTATTACGGAAGCCCATGCCCAGTTTATAAGTAACAAATTTTGAGGCAAATTTCACAATCATAGTAAACCTGTAATGACGAAATTTACAACAATGTACTTGAAAGAACATGTTCGATGTATATTTTTTTCATCCCAGTGCACCATCAAAACCTTCGGGTAAACTATTTCTAAGATTTAAAATTGCATATTGTAATTTAGTCTTTACTAAGCTTAACAACAATATGACATTGTCCGGCTAATATTCACTAAATGTTTTTTTCTTTTTGTATCGCAGGTGTCCGGGCTAATGTTTGTACGGGACGCGCACCTCAGCTAATCCTCCGGGAGGGTTAGCGCAGCAACACATCGCTACGACCCTCAGCTTAAATCACCGACTCTAAGATTTGAACCCAAAATCTCTCGTGAAAGGACCAGAGTGCAAACCAGCTGGATCACCGATGGGTGGGTATTCACTAAATGTTGGCTATCGCGTTTATATACTTTTTTATCAATCATAATTATTCACAAAGTCGGACAAATTATTTTGTGATAATGGGGTATCCATATATCATTCAACTCGTTAAACATTTCCTGAACACTTTGCATTGTAGATCTCCAATTAGGAAAAGTTAGAGTGCGAAACATAATTCTATAGAAATTTAAGGGCTTCGCAATGATAGATTATAATTAACTTTGTGTTTAGGCTTCACAATTATATTATAGAACTAACCTAAAGTTTTAACAAAAGTAAGTTTACTTCGGTTAATGACTTATCAAGTCACATATCCAGTTTTCCATTAAGTAAATCCCCAACTTGATCGTCCCAAATCTATCCATCTTATTTGGTGTTGGACGGTATCATCTGGACGGGATGACAGGACAAGTCCTCGTGAAAAGTCCTTTTTGGAACTAGAAGCAAGATGGACTCAGGAGGAAAAAAAAAAAGGAAGGTAATCAGCACCACAATCAACGGACCTGGAGGCACAACAAATGATCCCTGTGCGGTGGTCGCTGCTCGTAGGTGACCCTGATGGTGATCGCGGCTGCTAGGCGACTATTCGCCCTAGCAATTCAATTGATTTTTAACTCGTGGCGACACTGGTTAGATGGAACCTTCGACTCTATCAAGTCAAAAGTTTAAGTCGGGGCAGCACGTCGATTCACGTTGCATTCCGCCATCACATATTCTACTTCATTCGACGATAAAGTAGTCATCCTTGCAGGTGGCCTCTTCGAAACGCCTCTTGTAGGGTCTTCCATGTATGGATGGTATGGCTTTTTGGACACCCCACATGGAAGACGGGGTGGATCTTTAGCTTGGGAAGAAGATGAAATTTTTGGTAAACTTAATCCTACTTTTTGCATGATAGGGAATATCCCCTCATACTTGTGGATGACCTCCTTACTAAAAAGGAGGGAAACATATTTTGCAATAGTTTTTATTATTATTATTATCTTCCTTCCGCTTTTGCGAATTAACTTTCATGATTGAGTTTTTCAAACTATTTGATGGAATTAGAATGTCCAATTATCTCTGTGTACAATCTAGAGAATTTCTTTATTAGATGACATTTTGAATGAAATCCCAAATCCCTTTGGTACAAACCCTGATAGCTAGCGAGCTATTAGAGCTATTATGTAGCCAGCAAGCTCTGCTTCCACCATGCACCTCTAGAAAATCCATAGTCCGATAGATCTTCAACTTTACCGCAGTGGGTCACAAATTAGGGTTCAGGCTAACCAAATGACTCAAGATAGAATACACAGTTCAAGAAATCGATTTTATCAAACCAGAAAATCATGTCTGTAAAAGCTTCTGGTCCCCTCTCTACGTCTCCATGAGGAAGATTTGAAAGCCATCAAAACCTCCGACGGGGAAAGAGATTCCTTTCGACAGTTCCTGCATGAATACGGGCAGATGTGAAGGATCGCTTTGATGTTTCGCATCATCGTCCACCTCTGATCAGCCGTTGATGGAGGACTTAAATGTATGTGGATGTGTACCTAATTTCATACGTTTCATGTGCTCCACAACGAGGTGCACATGAACTTTCTACGTCGTCGATCATTTTAGGAATCATCGATTTAATTCCGGTTTATCATTTTAGCACTGAGATCATGGCACATCACAATCGACTTGAGTTTAGGTGATACGTGTCATATCTGCAAGAGGTAAATTGAATCAATCAATACATGCGATTGATGTTCAGTATTGCGGGGTGTCCGATGAAGTGTTCCACCAAGTTGGTTTTCCTTACTAAGTCAAGGTGCGATAACAATGAGGTAGAGTCGAGCGGTGCAGTACAATGGATTGCTGGCGAGAGAGAGAGAGAGAGAGAGAGAGAGAGGGAGGGAGTTTTGATCACTAGGTAAACAAGGCACGAGAATCGAAGTCATAAAATGTCTGTCCCTAAGCAAGATCCGGAAAATCTACCTTATACTAGAAATGGCCATTACAAACAAACACACTTAATATAAAAAAGAAAAAGGTCGTGCTTTTCATGTTATTCACAACTTGTGACCTATCAATCGAAAGAGTGGCTTGAGGATATAGCTCAAAAATAAAATGAAAAAGAAAAGAAAATAAATCTAGTAGAGTTTGATGACCTATGCACCGATCTGACCTCTGTGAGTTGGGCCATTACAAGCCCGATGAGCCTCATGGAAATGGCTACGTCTATGGGACATGGCGACTCCATTACACATAGATCAATATGAAAATATTTCAACGGGCCAACCAACAGGCAGATTGGATCAATTTTCACTGCAAAATGAAAGTTTCAGGACATTAAATCGTTTATTTCACTACAGATTGGATCGGTTTTTAGAAATATACTATTATCAATAATGGAAAGGGTTTTCTTTAGCTAATTATTTGAAACATGCAAGCGATTATTTTCGGGAAAATTATTTAAATCATTTTTTTGTGAAATAAATGGGGCAATTGGTAAATCCGTATTATGCACAACACGTTAAAAAGAGAGATTGGTGTCCCAAGACGTTCCCAATGTCCGAATTTAAGATACTGTTAGTATCCTTAGAGAAAAGATATATCGTGTGTCTAGTAAAAAGGACGATGGAGTCGATCTTCTCACATTTTTTTCGTTTCGAACATAAGAAGATTGCATTTTTTTTTCTGTGGTTTTCGCCTTTGATTATTTTGTAAGGAGTAAGGGTTGCGGAGCCTTAATTAAGTCAAGAGAAGTGAACTTCTCAACTGCAACTATGTTTTCTGCCTAAGGTAGATAACGTGATTTTGGCCGTGAATCTTGTCATCATTTAGGTCCTTGATGGAGTGTCTCATGGAACCTACTATCTGTATCTCTCCTTTAATTTCAGTTCGTCAATCTTATGGCCTCAGCTGCGCCGGGCCCAAGCCTAGCAAGTGGGCCGGCTCGCCACGTTAGAGAAACGGGCCAACGGAGTCGGCCCCAGCATGGCCCATGGGCCACTTGGCTAGCCCTAACTGATGGTGAAGGAAATGTGAAAAAGTTGATTTTGTGTTATTTGGAATAAATGATAAATACGAGAGAAAAATATTTTGCAGAAAAGACGTTTTCGCCTTTCCTACTTTAACGTTCCACTGAAAGATTTTAAACGCCTTCAACTTCTGCACCTCAGTTTTCCATGGCCATTCCAGACACAAGAAGAATGTCCAAATCCTGAGCCAAAAGTTTTCCTTGAGCTTCTTCTTCAACCACAAGCAGCCAGCAAGCAAAACTAGTAGAGGCTTCGCATGCACCAGGAATAAAACCAGCTATGGAATTTGTCGAGTCACCAGATAAATCTGAATACAAGTTGCTTGCTACTCATGTCCTCGAACCACTGAATACTAACTGCTGGCTTCCTGGTCAACCGAGAAGCTCTCTTCTTTTTGCCTCGTCCGGAAATAGTGGGAAGCTTCGATCTACGGTGGATGAACCAGCGACTTCTAGTTAGTAATTCAGTGGTTCATCGAATCGTTGAGGTCCACGGTGCCTGTGGCTCCCAACTGCTCCACCATCTTCCACAGATGGTGATTGCTGGCGGGGAAGCTGCCGCGGCTGAAGACGATCTTACAGCCTTGAAGGACTTCCTTGCAAAACGTCTTCAAAACCTACCCCTACCGAATACACAAGATGACATCTCGAAGTGAAATGACCGGTTTGAGAACATCCTGAAGTGCTGGTCGAGCCAGTAGCTAGATTGAGGACAGTGGTACAGTAGGATTCCACAATCTTTCCCTTGTTCCTATGCGTTTATTTAACAGCCTAATTATTCTGATCACAATCCCAGTTCTAAAAACCTTGCCTGAGAGAACTTGAGGCATCTCCCTGACAATATCTTGCCTGTATTCATCATTTCAACGCACTTTATAATCCGTGATTCACTGGCGCGTTTCAGCCAACTTTTAATTCAGAATTCCAAAACTCCTAGCTAAAGGAGCATATTTATTTCAATTACTAGTAATACAAATCCAGTCATAACTAGCCAAACGAACCCTTAGCTGGGAAAATACCAGTCTAACGTCTCTGCCAGCAAGCTTGTCCTCAAGTTCCTGCAGAGCAAAAATCCACACATAAGAAAAGACAACAAACAGTAGTGACTCGGTTATTACCTCAGTTGTATATAAAGAGCACGGTGCAAGCACTCGCGCACAGGTCAAATAGTCCTAATAGGACAAGGAGTTTGTTGTCTGGCAACTACAAAAACCATAGCATACTCCAAAAGGTTACGGAGTCTTTATACAGTCAGAGAAAAAAATATGGTATGGATCAGCTTGAGAACTCCAATAACAGTGGCAAGAGCTCCATCGCACCCGCTTTCATCCGTCTCCATCTTCAAGAGTGATCCACAGGAGAATCCAAATTGTCGACAGCTTGAAGCAAAGTAATGATGCCTTTCCATCAGTATCAAATTGTCCTTGTGCTTTGCTCATGCCTAAAACAGCAGGAGAAGTCAAGAACTAAAATTAGAACTATCGAGAGACTCCCTTAGAAGAAGCAAATGCTCCTCTACCAAGCTGAATTTTCTGCTTCTGAAACATGGCTTTTGGCTTTCAAATCCACATGGTGTTTAGGGGCATAAAAGCCAATGAAAATGTCATCTATTGAATCCCAAAACTAACTGAGAAACCCATGTTGAACAACTACGTTTTATGCAGGATTTATAATTAACAATCAAATCAAAAACAGTGAATAAAGCATGAAACATGGGATTGTCACATGTAGTAACTTTCTTGGCCCAGCATCACATCCTGGCCTTTTTGGTGTCTTTGGGTACCATCATCTCGGGAGATCACTCTTTCATGGAAGTACTCTCGTGTAGGGTCAAGCAGCTTGGCAATTTCCTGGGCGTACGATCGATCAACCATTGTGTATATGTACATCTCAAACATTTCACTAGCTTCCTTTAAGAAGATCCGCACAACGGGTCTCAACTTGGTCATTGTATGCGTATGCTCCAACACGAAGAGGCAGACGGCTGCCGTTAGAGACGTCTGCCCATTCCATAATTGATTAAATCTGACAATCGAGACAAGAACCAGGACTTCAAAATGCGTCCATAATGTAAACAAGAAACTAAGAAACAAGGAGGAAACTTGTAATAAGGCTCGTGGCACCACATGAAACGAAAAATACTCGGTCCACACGGAATCTAAACTGGCAAAAAAGGGTATACCTTGCCAAGAACCTACTTTGCCTCTCAGGTGTTCCTTCTCCCTCGTGACCTGCGTAAGCGAAGATGAATTGAGCAACGTATGATCTAAGTCAAGGATCAAGTAAAGTTTTTGTAACATAGCAAATTTTTCAGGTCTGTCTTCCACAAACGAGCAATTTCAGCTTTAGCAAGCCTCAAACCCTAGATATACAAGTGTTAATACATCATATCAAGCTAAGATCAAAATGGCAAGAGCTACACATATATGACAAACCAAAATTCAAACATTTCCTTTTGGAGAAAGAAGAATGTAATGGTAAGTCCTGAGCTATTCCAGAGAGATAAACATCTCGATCCACAGTTCAAGATTATTTTATAACTCTAATTGATTTATACTTTTCCATGTTGGACTATACTGTCTAACAATGGCACAACATGTTTTAAGTAAATTTACGAAGCAAACGAGACACGTGTAAGAGATTAACCAGCTTACTTTCCATTTTAGAAACAGAACCGAACGAAATTAAGCCACGGCTGATCATTGGTCATGCAATTTCTAAAAGGGATGAAATAACTATTACAAGCAAAATACTGCTCAAAATCGCTAGTTACCAAACGATTCAAGAACCCTACTTTTCACCCCATTCGGACCTCTCTCAAAGTTTATAAACTACATTAGACACGTCGAAACAGCCGGAGCTTTTGACTTTGGGATTTGACGTCATACCTTACGTATATAGCCAAATGTAACCTGATTCCTCTTCAAGGGGTTTCCCACAACGCATGCCCATTCCCCCGAAAGAACCGGGATGGGAACAGGAATCCTGCTTAATGGTTGTTTCTGCACGTTATCAAATGCCCGATATAATCTGGTCATCCTAGAGGAAAATAAAGGTACAGCAGCGAAAGTGCATCAGTGGCTGAAAACTAACTGCTAGCTCATAATTAAGATCATTCTGTCATTTTACAACAGGAGCTCTACCCGGGCTTGTGGGCTTCGAATCAATAATAAAAAATTGGATAAACAAAGTCAACACTTCCCCAGCTGCCAGTTCACCATTGTGGCATTGAGCATGTCAAAGATTCCATTACCGCATCAAAATAAAAGAATAAGCTATCATGCCAAATGTGAAGCCAAAATAAACCACTTGAAAGCCAGTCCAGCTCGTGCCATTCATTCTCTAACTTATTTAGTCACCATTGGGTTTTCTAATTACAATTAAGAACCTTTCTATTTGTATAAGAAGGATTGGAAGACTTAGTTTCTGGCTATTCTGAAAGAGAAAAATTAGAATTACAGGGGTGTTGCGAACTACCTTAACCTTTTCCGAGAGTCCGACAAGCTTAGAGGTATTATAATCGGTCAATGATTTGGACTCTCCCAAGTCATATCTCGTGTGATGTTGGATTTTCTTTATTGATTAGCAACCTAAAAGATCACTAGGAGTCGCCACTAGCTTATTGGAATCGGCTAGAACCAATCAAGACATAGAAGTGTCATCTCGATTTGTATGCAACCAGAACTTCTAGATTCGAGAACTTATTTACACTAACTAGATAAGGTGATCACACATTTTGCATATCATTCTAAGCTCACCAAGTATTTAACCAGCACTAGATATTCATGCATAATATTTTCCTTTTGCCATTTTATGCAATTACCTATTTATCCTTAACCTAACATATAAGGAAAACGATTTAACAGATAATTTATCAAAAGATAGTACTATAATAAGTACTCAATTAGGTCAAATATACCAAATAAAAATTGAAATTAACGCAATTCAAACCAATTCAATAATTTCCATATTTAAATGAGCAACTTTGACTCGAAGGTCAGAACACATCAATATCAGACTAGATTGGACATCAGTCTTCAATCAACACCAATCTGAGGCCTAGAATCTCACATGGGTAAAAATGTCAAGAAAACCATTTTTTTCTTGATTTTATTATTTTTTATTTTTTAGGGAATTCTGAATTTTTTTTAAAATTTTTTTATTTTTTTTAAAACATTATTTTTATTTTTTTTGGGTACAAGGCACAACGGGTCCGGATCAGGTTCTCGGACCCGTACCTGGATCAGATCGTTGGACCTGATCCGGCCCGGGAGAGAGGACCAGAGTCGGGCCTGGTTTGCACAAAACAGGTTCAGGACTGGTTCATCGTCTCCTCCGTGCAACGTCTTCTTCTTCGGGACCTCACCATGCCTAACACACAGAGGACAAGCAACCGAGGGGCAGCTCCCATTGAACGGCGGAGGAGACGGGTGATACCAGGACTGGTTCGGGGTCGCGAAATCAGCACGTCTCGATGGAGAAGGACGACGACGGCGCCACGGTGGAGCCCTCGGTGGGTGGCGTTCGTCTGCTCTTGCGCCCATGACTCCCTTGGTAGTTGTCGTGCCGCCGCAGGTCCCACTCTTTTCGCCGCCTCTGGTTCAGCTCTTGAGCTCACTCGTCTGGCTCCTCTCCACGACCAGCTCACCGGTCTGGTTCAAGAAAAGGGAAACGGGCGTCGCTGGACACCGACGGGAACCAGCTGCTCGCTCGGCCGGATCTTTGAACCGGCGCCCCTCTCAGCAGTTAATACCAAGACGAGTGCCCGAAGGAACGATCGGCCACCGAGCTCTTTGAGCTGTTTGCTACTCCAAACTCAAGGCTCCCGAAGCTCTCTATGAACTCTCACGCTCAACTCCCTCACGGCGTTCTCTCGGTCATAGCGGACTCGGCCAACTCCACATTGCCACCCGTGACCAGAGTGACGATTGCTAGTCGTCAGCTCCAACGAACTCCAGAAGCGGTACCGTCAGAGCAAACAAGCCAAGACATCAAAGGGGACCCTACACGACTAAGGCTGGACTACTTCCCTGCCGTTCATTCATTCATCTCAATGGCAATGGAACAACCTGTCAACCAATGTAACTACTCAGTTTCTGATTTATTGTACCGTTGTATGGAGAGTTACCTCGTAAAATCTTTCAGGTGCAGACCCTTTTCTTCGCCTGATTTTCCAGAGGATAGTTCTCTTGAGACTCTGATCCTGAGTTCGATGCCTGAATTCTTGGAGAACAAACCCACAGTAGCCCAGCTAGACCTCTCCGACAATCAAATTCACGGAGAGATACCAAAATGGATATGGGAGATCGAACATCTTTCTTATGTCAATCTTGTCTTTCCTTCAATTTCTTAGATAAACATTACCTCTGCCACGGAACAGTGTCTTCCTGGATTTCTCCAATAACAATTTCAGTTCAGTTCTATTGGTGAACAGCTGGTTCCTCAATATTCTTCTGCCTCTCAAACAATCATCTCCATGGCCCTGTCCCAGAATGGATTTGCGAAGCTCCAGTCTCTCGAGGTAAAACCGAAATTTCTTCATGATCATAAGCCAATTCTTGCTTGCAGCCTATTCTACCACTATTTTCGCCATCGATAGATGAAGAAACGTGTCATGGCTCGACGAATGATGCTTGCTTTTAAGGATTCGGCGCCCTCTCACCATTCCTCTGTCTTAACTTGCTCTGAGTTCAGGAATTGGAGGAGAATAGCGTCAGTTTCAGAACCCACATTCTCCAGAGATACTAGATTTGCATTTTGAATGTCTCTCGTAGATTGAATTAAGCCGCGACTACAAGTATTCCCGTGAAAAAATCAATTGGCATGTCCAGTCTACTCCTAGATCATCACCTCGGTAATTATTGGGATTTTGCCGTGTCCCCTGATCTGAACTTATAAACTGACTGTTGCCAACTCAAATGCAGCTTGAACTACAATGCAAAACCGAGTCTGATCAGCTTATTCCTCCTCACGAGTACACGCCGTGGGTGGCTGTGAATGACCAACTGCTCTACGATGTTCATATCCTAATACCCTCTCTCCTTGTCTCTCTCGAGCTTGGATCTGATCTGATTCATTGTGGTTGCAGGACTACTTGAATTTCATGGACTACGTTTGCAAGGCTTACAGGGGCAGGGCAGCAAAACCCACCGCATGTAACTCGACTTATCGAGGAGCAAGTTCAGCTTTCCACTATGCCAATGGAGCAAGAAAACGTTCGTAAACGTTTCAAAAGGCTAATGACTTGATTACATTTCATACAAAACGTTCGTAAACGTCAAGAGCAATTTTCCTCACCATTTTGCTTTCAAAAGCACCGATGAATTTATGTGAATGGCGTGAGCGAGAGGGAGGTTTGAGAAGGGTAGCCGGAAAGGAGAAGCCACCCTCGAATTAACCAGCTAAAGGTTCTGTAGTTGTGTTTGTGATCATGGTTGGTCTTACAACAGCAAGCGATACATTCCAGTTGAGATGATGCCTCATCATCCTTTCTCCCATTGCTTTCGTCCGAGTGTATGTGTTTTGGCCAACCATGCAGCCTCGCTCTGCCCATCGATTATTTTGGAGCGGACAAGAAAGGAAGGAGGATTACTTCTACATTTATGAATTTCATTTTAAAGTTCTTTTGGTTTGACAGTCAGGTAGTATCGGATCAGGATCAGTTTTCGTACACCTCGACAAGTTCACCTTCCAGGGCGATTTTATTACTCATCACCATTTTTTCTTGTCATTTAAGCCAACACCTTGTCAAGGAATTGGTTCATACATACTGCGAAATGACTTCAATTTTTCAGGTTAAAACCATTAGATCTCCAGATTGTTCTATAATTAAGGTACATTTACAAAGCAAACCTTTGCAAGCCACGGTCCTTCAAAGCCATGGTGATTTCCTCCTCTGAAACATTCTTTTCTCGAAGCACACCGATTAATTCTTCACTCAAGAGCTTTTCTTCATCGACGTCCAGTTTTCTTGATCCCCTGATCGTCTCGCCCATGCTAAATGCCTTCTCCTGTATAATAACCTGACTGGGGGAATTCCGCACACATTACCAGCGGCATGCCTTTTGAGGACTTTGGATGTTAATGATAATTTCTCTTGACAGGAAAGCTCCTGATTTCTTTGGCTCAATGTTCCATGTTACAGGTGCTAGACATTGGAAACAGTCGGATTAAGGATGTATTCTCGTGCCAGTTGAGCATCATACCTACCCTGAGAGTCCTTGTTCTGCATTCCAACAAATTCCACGGGTAAATTGGTTGTCCGGTCAATAATGGCACGTGGAAGATGTTTCAAATTTTCAACCTAGCTTTCAACAATTTCAGCGGTATGCTTTCTGAAGATTTCATGATATCTTGGGAGGCCATGAAAGTGAATTCGCCCTTTGAGCATCTTCAATATCCGTTTCTTGAGTTGAGCAATCTCTATTATCAGGACACATTTGTGTTACTTTTAAAGGTCTGCAGCTAGAACTCATGAAGATCCTAACTGTTTTCACCTCGATCGACTTCTCGAGCGATAGATTTGAGGGTCCAATACCAGAAGCATTGGGAGATCTTCGGGCACTCTAATATCTCAACCTGTCGCACAATGTGCTTTCAGGTCCTATCTCCCCGTCATTAGGCAAAATACGGCAGTTTGAGTCCCTAGACTTGCCACAGAACTGCCTCAATGGGATGATTCCGGTGCAGCTTTCAGATCTGAACTTCCTTACATTCCTGAACCTCTCCTATAATCAACTTGTCGGAATGATCCCAGCAAGAAAACAGCTTCTCACATTTCCAGAAGGTTCGTCCGAAGGTAACGGAGGACTATGCGGGTTTCCACTCGACAAAAGTTGCCCAATACCTGCCAATCCTGAAGAAGCAGATGCTGTCCCAATTAAAAGGTCCAAACATCGCGAGGACAATGGCTGGATTGACATGAAGTCGTTTACATGAGCATGCCACTCGGATCTGTTGTTGGCTTCCAGGTTTTTTGCGGTCCGCTAATATCTATCAGTTCATGGAGGTGTGCATATTGTCAGTTTTGGGATGACTTGCTGTCCAGACTTTCGTAATGGTATCGTTTTTTTTTGCTGAACTTCGGTTGTTATGCTTGTTTGCAACTTAAAAATCTTTCCTCTCCATGATTGTCCATTATAGCTGTTTACAGTTTATGAAGTAGGATGTGCATCAAATAGAGATGATTGAGCAAAAGAAATTGAAGACCTGTATGTCTATTGCTAGGAAAGTCCCTCAATAAAGAAAATTTTCCAAGTTTCAGTGGCGTATAATTTCTTCAATTGTGTAGGGTGCCGAACATGGCCAAGAGTGCCATCTTCCCAGCTGTAAGAAGATGAATGGAATTCCCGTGCTCGGTGCATGCAATTGGAACCTGGGTGACTTGTTCACTTCATCAAACAGTGATTGCTTGCTGCTTTCAAGAAAACAATCACGCTGTATAAGAGTTATAATCTGCTAGTTTCACTCAGCAGGCTAGCATTTAGTAAGCCCTCTAGAATTGACAAACCTGCAGTCAATGTGATGCTCTTGGTCGTACCTTAAAGTATGCCGTGGACTGGTTCCATGTGGTAGAACTCGGTCTAGAAAGCAAATTAAGAGTGGTGGCAAACCGTTATCAAGTCATGAAACCGGTACTTCGCAAATTTCATTCATCTGATAAGAGTTCTTTAAATGTGTTTCTGAAACTGAATTTTTTAGGCTGGTTAGTTCTTTGAGACGACGATGCCCGTAAATGGCCAAAAAGGCGAGAATGATAGTAAAAACTAAGAAAATGAAAGCAGCAGTAACCGAGATGGAGGATCAAGGGCTGCCAAGGTACGTGCACTTTTGATCCTCATCCATCTCGCGTGCCATTTGTTGTGATGGTATCTGTTACCTTGCCCGAAGAACTCAAAGATGGGGATCACTTAATTGATGTGCTTGGATATAAAGACCAAAAACTTCCAAAAAAAACCGCATGAATATAAACATGCGTTGTCAAGTTGAGTGGCACGTTCTAAAAGCTCAAGCTTTAGAAGTCAAAAAGATTTGAACTTAGGATCTCTTGCTTTTATATCTTATAAAAAGCAATTAGGTTCCGTTGTCAACCGAAATGGGACGATAAGCCAAATTGGACGACTAATGACATTTCGAAAAGTCACGGTATTGCACTTACGGTGGACTACTCATCCCCTCCTATGGCACCCTTGCCATCATATGCTTTCTACTTGATTTCTCAAGCAACAACATCACTTCTTCGATTTTGGGTCACATCGAGGACTCCCTATTAGGGGTGAGCATGGGCCGGGAGGGCCGGGTCCAGACCTAGACTCAAAACCCGACCCTGTTATAACCGGTTCCTAATTTTTGGAATCGAGACCCTATCATGTTTTTCTTGGAACCTGTTTTGGAACCGACCCTATTTTTCGGTCCGGTTCTAGGGTCTACTCGGTTTCCCTGTTTTTTAGTCATCCTAAAAAAAAAAAAGGCAACGGTTCCAGGGTCTACCCAGTTTTCCTATTTTTAGTCGTCCCTTAAAAAAAAACAAAGCCAAAGTGCAGAAAATATATTCACTTTACTTAGGTTGCGGTAAAAACTGGACGACACCCCTAGAAGTGAGTGTATTGCGAGTGCGAGAGACAAGGCTATGGCGAAGGCTTAGTCATTTCACTTAGGATTTTTTTTTTTATAAAGCAGCATGTAAAACCGGTTCTATAAACCGGTCCGGGTGGATTTTTACCTAGACCTGGTTCTCGGACCGGTTCTAACCGGTTTTCAAAAATTGGAATCGGTTCCCGGACCTGTTTGAATGGAAACCAATTCCCGATCCTATTTTTCGGGTGGTCCGATCCGGGTATCGGGTAAACCAGATTTGGTTGCACACCCCTACTCCCTATCATTAATTAAGCTCAATTACTTAAGATGATTTTCATAAAGTATCTTTTTCAAATCATTTCAAAATTCATTTCCTAAAATGGATTCGTAAAGCAATACATATAAAAATTTAACAATACCTTTCATAATATATTTCTAAAATCATTCACGAATAACCAAAGAGTAGTGAATGCTTGATCCGAACTTTTATGCAACAAAAATGTTATTTCATAACTCATACTATACCTAGTTCATATTGGTTATAAAATATGAGTTTACAAATGCAAAGAAAAGATAGCATCACTCAACTGGAAATGCCTAAAACTGAATTAGACAGTTACTTGAACTTGCAAATCTATCAAATAAGCAAGAAATAATGCCAAAAATAAGTTAAAACGCTACCTCAAGTACGAATAAACTAAACCAAGTTTACTGTTTAATAAAATGACCCCTGTGCTCTAACGAAACTCTTGTCCCAAACGGATATTCGAAACTATTCATAACTCGGCAAGCTCTTTCACCAACCTTTCGCGACTGGCTTATTTGGACTTCTCGTTCAACAATTTTACTGGTTCAATTCCATCACTCAGCAAGTCCAAGAATCGGATACAAATCGTTTTGTCCCACAATAATCTAAGTGATCAGATTGATTCAACCTGACCCAATGGGAATCCCTCTTGACTCTTCTTAATCTTGACCTGCCATTCAATTTACTTGAAGCAAATCTTCCTTCACCTTGCTTGCATCGATTCAGACGCTTCCACTTTCCAGCAAACGATTTTCTGGTCAAGTGAAAGAATGTTTTAAAGCTACGTCGTATGAACTGAATGCACTTTATTTGAGCAACAACAACATATGAGGAGAACAACCGCTATTCAGGAACTCCAAGAGCTTAAAGTACCTCTCACTTTCTTCCAAAAATTTCAGTGGCTCATTCCACATTAAAGGAGAAATACTGAGATGGCTATGGACACTAGAAAATCTCATGTATCTCAATCTTTCCTCTAATTTCTTTGTGGATTTAGAAACACCTCTGCGCAACCTAACTTCTGCTCTAGCTGTCATCCACCTCCATTTAAACATGCTCCGAGGGAATATGCCACCCTTGCCGCCATACGCTGATTACTTTGATTTATCAATCGATGCTGTTATTCCGGATGACATCAGCAACAACCTACCAATCATGATGTTCTTCTCCCTTTTGAAGAACGATTTCCATTGTTCCATCCCGCGGTCTATTTGCAAAGCTGGATATCTTTAAGTGCTCGTTGTTGGCTTCTTGGTATTTTGTGGTCCGTTAGTGTCTATTAAATCATGGAGGTTTGCTTATTATGGGGATGAAGTGTTGTTCAGACACTCACATCCATGAAGATTTCCCTTGAGGTTCGGTTAATAAACTTGAGAAAGAGTATTTCCTTCTTTCTTCTCTTCATGATTCTTCGTCACCATTACAAACACGTTTTTTCTTTTTTTATTGATCAATAGAACTCTCACTTACCAATAGCAGTAATAGAACTGGGTCTGCGCCTAGCATAAAAATACGAATATGACACAGCCATGTAACTATTTTCCCGTAGTTTTGGAATGAAAAATTTGCAATGAAGGAAATTCTTTCGTAAGGATTGTTTTAACTAAAATGGAATGCTTTTGAATTGGAAAAGTCTAAACTAATGCCATAATAAAAAAGTGTTTAAAATTAAATTAGTAATTTTCCCATCCTTATCTAAACTTAGCCTTAATTATAATAGCCAAAAAAAAAGGGAAAAAAATGGAATCTTTCTTTAAAGAAAATTGAAAAATCAGTAAAGAATTGACGTAGGAAAAGAAAGACCGAAATGGTGCTCATTTATAAGATTATTTATGTTGAAAAAATATAGTTGTCAGTAGATAGAGTTTGAATTATAATGCTGAAAATTTAACATTATATTTTCATATTCTCATCATCAATTATTTAAGTCCAAGACTCATCAGTTCGGATTTAATGAAAGTCGAATTTGAAATCAAGTTTGAATCAAGCTCCGGCAAAAGCTCATTTACGATAATTTAGTCAAATCAGGTGGGCCATTTCAAGTTTACGAAAAAAAGAAAAAAAGGTTCACGAGTGAAGCTCAATCTAAGGCAGTTGAGCTTCCACTAGATCATGTTGAATCGCGTTTCTAGACTAGAATTTTCGAGTCTAATCTGATTTAAATATGATTATTGACAGGATAGATTAGACCTATTTTATGCACCCGCTGAAAAGTATTCCCAACACCACTTCAGGTCGGCCATCACCAGACAATCATTCCTTGAGACAATCTTGAATATGGTCCCGACTTTGTGCAGGACGCCATTATTTTATGTGGAAAAGCAAAGAAAATTTGGACACGGAATGTTACTGTGCATTTAACATGGAAGTCAGCCCCAGTAGATACGTTTTCAATGTAGACCCACAGCAGTAATACTATTAAGATATAATTAAATTGAGTTGGCCAATAAGAATCATTTGCACACTAATAAAGATTACGAAAATACTAGGAACACCTAAGTAGGCACGGGCATACGTTTAACAAAAGAAAAACCATGAATCGATAGAAAATTTGTTCTTCTCAATTAGTTATCAAACTTTAACAAGTGAAAAAAAAAAAAGAAGGTACTTCCTTTTAGTAGAGAACTTGTGATATTCTCAACAACCTTTCGTCCATCGACAATATCCAATGCCAAAAAAAAAAAAAGTTCAGTACATTCAATCTTGGCTTTAGTGGCTGCGAGGAATATGAACACTCTATAAAATTGAACGCTTCTTTAAGCGCAACATCTCGATTGTTCTAATACTAAACCACTATTTGGATTTGGGCACTATTTGACTATTTCTAATTTCATCACTAACCATAACTTATATATCTTTTCCCTAAGATGGTCTTATCCTATCTATTGAAGTTTAATTTTTCTTGGTCTGGCCAGCGTAACAGTAATTGACACCAAGGAAATCCGCAAACGAGAAAAAAAGAAAAGCCTAGAGAAGCAAACGCGTTTCTACCACTACTCCCGACAGAGGAGTCCACAGAGTAAGTAAACATCATCAGTCCCACGACGAACATTAAGACTAGACAGAATCGTCCCCACCCGTGGGCGTTTACTTTGACCGCTCGTCCCAGCATTTCTCTGCTCTTGACATTGCCCATTTCGCACGAAACTTCCCACTTCCAAGTCCTTGCATTTATGAATATTGGAGAATTCGCTTATAAAAGATATTATTACGAGTTAGGGATATTATCTCCTATAAAAACTGACATCATTCCTAGATTAAGACAACAAATTTGATGGTCAGGAATTCCCTCTTCATAACTTGGGGCAATGAGTGATAGCTCACTACTTTATGTGATCAAATTCACTGGCCGAATGATGTTATGTTATGTCCAATAATGAACTTGGAACAGCATTGATAGATTCTCCATAATTGTGGTAGAATTATGCAACAATGTTAGCGACTTAAGATTCTCGGTGTTAGTAACTTGCCAACTGTGTAACATCTTTGCTACTCAAAACTAATTCGTAGTGCGATATGTGATAATCTGCTATTGGGTCTGTGGATTGTAAAATTGTTACTTTATTGCTAACTTAGAAATAAATTTTATAAACAAATGCTACTATACTTTTAGGCTTGTTTTGGTAAAATTATTATTTCATTAATAACTTACAAACAGTTTGGTGCTCCCTTGCAAAATCTAAAGCAAGCAGTAATCTAATGTTCAGTTTGCCAATGTTATTTCATCAGTAACTTGCAAACCCTTGCATGCCCAGTTCTGAAATACAAAAACAAGCCATAGTCTACTGAGTTTTGTGGGTAATAAAACAATTCACTTCATCGATTAGTAAAATTAAAATAAGTGGTATATTATTCGATTCGTGAATGGTAAGATTGTTATTTCATTAGTAATTTATAAAATATTTATTGACCTAGCAAATGACTGGTCACATCTTACTTAGATCGATAATTTAAATTTATTATCAGAATTATGTATTTACCATGCACGGAACAATTTACCTTTTAGTCCTGAACCGAATTGTAGAAATCAGCTTTGCATCGACAGTCAACGACCATTGAAAGGTACAATGGGCTCAACCAAGGGATTTAATGAATGAGCGTTCCCAAGTGAAGTCAAGTCAAGTCAAGTCCCAAAAAAATCACCGACACTATGTGATTTGGTAGCGGTGACTCCAAAATAAATTTTTGCATAAAATTAAACCTAAGTTGCGAACTGGTAGAGTACCACCAAAATGATAAGTTTGCATTCTTTAGTCAAGTCAAGTCAAGTTAAATCTATTGTATGTACTTTGGTCAATGGGCTTGATTGGAGGAAGTTCAATGTTCTTCATCTGCATGACTGTCTTATTGTGGGAAAGTCCTTTAATCAGGACCCTTCTTGACGTTTGAATAGAATTAATATTCTTGACGTGCGTAACCTACCAAACTAGACAAAAAATGCAATTTTCACAAAGAGTTTTCAAATTCATGCTCAAATATATTCTGCTAATTTTTTATTGTATGCGTTAAAATATCTAATAAGTTCTCTGGAAATGTTGAAATTCCAACGTTGATGTGATTCTATAGTTCATTTTTTTTTCTTTTGCCTTTTTATAGTCTTATAAGAAATTTATGATTAAATCCAATATAAGTAAATCATTTTACATTTCTTCTCGGAATTTGCATGTTTAATTAAATAATTGGATATAATATCTATGGTCTTTGCTTTTAACCTGTCTTTGCATGGTTAGTGATGATGCACAAGGACAACACTGACCACATAATGTTAATGGTGACGTCAAGTTCTAATCTCAACATGTTAAGGCAGATTTGTTCGATTGAAATAGTACGATTAGAGAAAGAATGTCATTTTTCTAGGATTTTCGCAAGTGTTATAACTCAAATTGGCAGTAGATTGCACTTCCGTTGGACGACTCCTCAACTCCAAAGTGCCAACTTCGTTTCGATTGAGATTGACTCCCTCTTCCCGCCCTCTTCTTCCACCTTCTTCCGATGAATCGTTCGATCGTCTTATGGCTTCTCCTTGCTATATCCACGATCTCCATCTTCTCCGACGTTGCTAGGGCTTCAGCTTCAGCCCAGTGCCTCGGGGTCGACCAGATATCGCTCTTGCTCGAGCTGAGAGACAGCCTCATCTTCGACCCCTTCGCATCTTCCAAGCTAGTACGGTGGGACCGAAGCACCGATTCATGGAGCGGCGTGACGTGTGAGGACGGCCACGTCGTCGGTCTCGATTTGAGCGTAGAGTCGATATCTGGCGGAATCGATGGTTCGTCGAGCCTCTTCAAGCTCAAGTTCATTCGGAGCCTGAACTTGGCATTCAACGATTTCAACTCCTCAGCAATTCCATCTAGCTTTGCGAATCTTAGCGGCTTGGTACATCTCAACCTGTCCAATGCCGGATTTGCCGGGAAGATTCCGGCGGTGCTATCGCGCCTGACGAAGCTACGTACTCTTGATCTCTCTGGTCCTTATTACTCTGATGAACCGGGTTTGTTGAAACTTGAGAAGCCTTATTTGAGGTCTCTGATTGGGGATTTGGGGGAGTTGAGGGAGTTGTACCTTGACATGGTCAATGTGTCTGCTGAGGGAAGTGAGTGGTGCAGCGCATTGTCTTCCTCAGTGCCGAAACTTGAGGTGTTGAGCATGTCCTCCTGTTCTCTGTCTGGTCCTATTGACGCTTCTCTCATGAGTCTTACTAATCTGTCCGTCATTCGACTCGGTGGCAACAACTTGTCCGCCGCATTTCCTACCTTCTTAGCGAATTTTTCAAGCTTGAAAACTGTGAGCCTAACGGGTTGTGGTCTGCGAGGAGAATTACCCCAAGAAGTCTTCCAGGTACAAACGCTTCAGACACTTGACCTCTCATTCAACCCACTTCTTCAGGTTTCTTTGCCCGATTTTCCAGAGGATAGTTCTCTCGAGACTCTGGTCCTGAGTGAAACAAATATTTCAGGGAGGCTTCCAGATTCAATCGGCAATCTCAGAAAATTGTCAAGATTAGATCTGTCTTCTTGCGGTGTGGGGGGATCGATACCGAGCTCGATGGAGAACCTGTCAGAGTTGACTTATTTGGACTTGTGTTTTAACAATCTTACTGGTTCAGTTCCGCCATATGGAGCATCTAGAAAGCTGGCTTATTTGGACTTGTCTTTCAATAATCTTACCGGTTCAATTCCACCATATGGTGCATCCAGAAATCTGACCGAAATATATTTATCTAACAATGCTTTAACGGGTCAGATCACCTCCGTTGGCTGGGAAAACCTTCTGAATCTCGAATATCTGGACCTGCAATACAATTCATTGGAAGGCGACATCCCCCCAGCTCTGTTTACGCTTCCTCGACTTGAGAGGTTGCTACTTGCAGAAAATAGATTTGATGGTCAGCTTGTCATATATCCGAATGTCTCTTCGTATCAACTGGAGAAACTTGATTTGGGCAGCAACATGTTACAAGGGCCATTACCATCATCCATATTCGAACTGCAAGGGCTTTGGTACTTCTCACTTTCTTATAATAATTTCAGTGGCTCGATGAACATCAATGCGCTTCAAGGACTTGGAAATTTAATTATTCTTGATCTGTCGTATAGTGGCTTGTCCATTAACACTGTAGTGTCTGCTTCTGCTGCGGCATCCTCTTTCCCTGATTTGAATGCATTACATTTGGCTTCCTGCCAGTTATGGACAGTGCCTCAGTTTTTGGCTAACATGTCCAATTTGATCTCCCTCGACCTTTCCCACAATTATATCCAAGGGGAGATACCGCGATGGATATGGACACTAGAATATCTTGCATTTCTCAATATTTCCTCCAATTTCTTGGAAGGTTTCCAAACAGCTCCGCACAATCACACTCATGTCATCGACCTCCCTTCAAGCATGCAGCCGCATAAGTACTTGGATTTTTCGAAGAATAATTTCCATGGGTCCATCCCAAGGTCGATTTGCGAAGCTGGTTATCTTGAAGTGCTTGACTTATCGCATAATCATCTGAATGGAACTATTCCCGATTGCTTAATGATGAGGTCCCTCGTGGTATTGAATCTGAGAAATAACCAGTTGAGCGGCAATATTCCGCGAAACATCCGGGAGCCGTGCAGTTTGAAGACATTGGATATCAGTGAGAATTTGTTAGCGGGACAAATTCCTTTGTGGTTGGCAAATTGCACTACGTTGGAGATTGTGAACATTGGGGACAATCAAATAAGCGGGAGATTTCCATGCCATTTCAAGGCTATATCAAGTCTCCGCGTCCTTGTTTTACGATTCAACAAATTGCACGGGAAAATTCGATGTCCGCATAGCCACATCACCTGGCAAATGCTTCAAATCCTTGATGTATCTTCAAATGATTTCAGCGGCACATTGCCTGCGAGTCTTTTTGCATCTTTGGTGGCTATGAAGGCCAATGTGGACTTCGATCGCCTGCAGTATCGGTTTTCCGCTCCCGTAATGACAGAGCTCTATTACAAAGATTCAATGAGTGTAACCTTGAAAGGTCTACAGCTAGAACTTGTTAGGATCTTGACTATTTTCACGTCAATTGACTTCTCGGGCAATAGATTGGAGGGACCAATACCAGACACACTTGGGGATCTCAGAGCACTTTATTTCCTCAACCTATCGCATAATGCCATCTCGGGTTCAATTCCTCCTATTTTGGGGAATCTGCATCAGCTTGAGTCATTGGACCTCTCATGGAACTACCTCAACGGAACCATACCAACTCAGCTTGCGAATCTTGATTTCCTTTCGTTCTTGAACCTCTCCAACAATCAACTTGTGGGAAGCATCCCCACTGGACATTTTCTCACGTTTCCTGAAAGTTCTTTTGAAAGAAACCTTGGATTGTGCGGGCTTCAGCTCAACAAAAGTTGCTCAATTACCCCGAACGGGACAGAAGAAGCTGGTGATGATGGCGACGGTGATGATAACGAGAAGAAGTGGTTTTACATGGGCATACCGCTTGGGTTCGTCGTTGGCTTCTGGTTATTTTGTGGTCCGTTAGTGTTTATCCAATCGTGGAGGTTTGCTTATTATCGATTTTGGGATAAAGTGTTGTTCGGACACTCACGTCCATGAAGATTTCCCTTGAGGTTCAATTCTCAATCTAGTTTCTATGCCTTTAATATTTGGGTAGTGTCGGTGTCTTTAATGCTTAGTCTATTTCCTATGTGATAGTTTACTCATGCTTAAAGGGTTGTTCCACGCTCGTCTATATAAACATGTTATGATGAATAATAATTCAAACTTGTTTGATGCATAACTTATTTGAGCCTTTAGCTTGAGGACAAGAAGGATATTTTATTTTGCTCTTATCCCTTGAGTATTCCTACAGGTGGCGAGTGATATATCCATTTAAATTTGCACTTGTATTACCTCTTACTTCTCTTTGTTCTTTATGTTCAATTATTAATCTTGAAAAATAGTATTTTCGTTCTTTCCACAAGGATTCAGATCTGTTTATTCGTCAATAGAACTCTTACTTACCAATTGGGAGAAAAGGAGATTTGCGTCTAGCGTAGCAATGAGAATATGATAGAATTTTTCAAATTTTACCCTTTTCTGAAATTTTAGCTTTTTTATTTTTTTAAAAAATTAATTTCTTTATGTTTATTAAAAAAAAAAAACAACTCACATGGTAGGTCCATGGTATGTGTGAGCTGTTCCCCAAGTGATTACAAAATGTTAAAACGATTAAAATGACCAGCCAAAAATAGGAAAAACGAAATCTGTGTAAAGAAAGTTGAGAAAGGAGTAAATCCGGTCCTAATGCTTAGATGCAATGTGAATGCCGATTTACGCTGTATAGATATCTTTGTTTAGGAATTAAAATCGATCCCTAATTTTCAATGCAAATGGCTGACAAGACTAAAAATCGACGAATTCAGGTGTCGATGCACAAAATAAAATGCTGAAAAAAAAAAATAAAGGTGCAAATCAA
Organism: Psidium guajava; assembly: GCA_016432845.1. Lineage (NCBI taxonomy): Eukaryota > Viridiplantae > Streptophyta > Magnoliopsida > Myrtales > Myrtaceae > Psidium > Psidium guajava. Next base: position 29,486,364 of record CM028229.1, on the reverse strand, counting down.
TGTGTAGTAAACGGACTTGATCGGACTGACTTGCTGATAGGTTACTGGTCTTTAATTTAGTCAGCAAGTGGCGGTGACCAGACTTTCGAACCGGTTTGAGATTGAAGAATCGTTCCATAGAATAGCCTCCCTATCACATTCAAGACCCATATTTACCGTGCACCGAGACCACCATTGACCGTGCTTACTACAAAATTTATCATCGACAAAACGTATTTACCACTTCAGAAACACGCAAATTCCTCATCGTTTTATAATTGATCCGAAACTAAATTGCGATTGGAACCAAACTTGTGATTAAGGAGGGTGGTGGAGAGGTGAAAAGGAGATGAAGAAAGGAAAAGAGAAAGGAAGGCCGTTCATGTGAAGCTCACTCTTCATGTCTGTTCATTTGAAAATCATGCGGAAGACTGAATTTCTGTATGTTTTGATACATAGAAAAGACTACATGGAGAGCCTATTTATAGGCTTTATTATGGGACCATCGAATCAGAGGCGGCGTCTACCAAATCTGGCTAGTCTAAGGGTGGCAAGTCTAGTGGTGGTGTTGGCTTCTTGGAATGAAAAGTAACAAGTTGAGAATTAGAAGCATTTGAGCCGAACAACATGTGTTCTTTGTGATCGACTTTGCTGTTGGGATAGGAACTTGACAAGTGCGGCCAATATGGCTGATGTGGCTACAATAAGCAGAATAAGCTAGGCACTATTAAGCAAATGTTACTGTGGGAAAAGCTCGACTTGGCGATGCATTGCCAACGTCATAACACGACTACCACGGTGCTTACTTAGACGGAATGAAGGACACTCAAATGAACAATGTTGAGTGGTGTGGATGAATTTAGTTTGCTTCTAAGTGTAAAGGGTGCATGGGGTGCTGGAGGATGCACTTGGTGCGATGTGCACCCGGTACACCTAGGATATAGCAGCCGTTGCACGTAGGATTTTGGATACAAATTTGAGAATGGTACGAACAACCAAATTTTGGTATGTAGGCTTTATTAGAGGACTATTCAAGGAAATCAGAGGGAATCAAATCATAAATACATAATCAAAATCGATATAGAGAATCAAAGAAAGCATCTCAAATATCTTTAGAAGATATCTAAAATATCTTCTAACAATTGCCCAAATTCTTGCGACAATCGAACATAAGTTCCACATGAGAGTGTGGATGCCTGCCTTCACGGCTTTCTTCCAATCATCTTTGAAGTGTCGTATCCAAAATTTGCCTTCCCACCGAGAGGAAAGGAACCACCAACATATAACTAGACTTACGATAAATTCATGAACTTCATATTAAAGTTTCATCGACGCATGTGTCAGCATATCAACTCGATTCGGCTCGATTGAGCAACGCACATGAAATTATATAACATGGAAAGAAAAGGTGTAGTGTCAAGAGAGAGCCATCATGACTGGAAAAATTATCCAAAAAATTCTAAATCTATTACGCTTTTATTAATTCAGTCATAAATATTTTAATTTAGCCAATTGAGTCCTAAACCTTTTCACGTTTGCTAAAAAAGTCCATCTGGCCAATTTTGCTGAAAATCGCTGACGTGAACGATGATCATCCTGTATGACGCGGCTGGTACTAACGTGGATAATTTTTAAAATTTTTAAAATTTATTTTTGAGTTATGTTCTATATTTTATTTTTACTTTTTTCTTTTTTACTGTTGCTGGAGAGGGTTGTCAGGTGCTTGATGGCCATAGTGAAAAAAGAAAGTGAAGATGAAAAAGAGAAGAACTGAAAAAAGGAAAAGGAAAATAATGAAAAATTGAAAAAAAATCATTTTAAAAAATAATGTAATTTTTAGGATCCAATTAGCACAATTAAAAGTTTTAATCATAATTGATATAAAAAATACAATAAATTTAGAACTTTTTAGGCATCTTCAAACAAATGACAAGGACAACATAGGACCAACCTTACAACTCTTCCACCAAAAGGTCTAAATGATGGAGGGCTCATGTCCCATTAACATCCTTTCTAAAATAGGTCTCCGATGATCTTGGTTCAACGTTTCATGGGTGATAATTGACGCCCTCGTTTTAGCCGGCCAGTGGTCGACAAGGGTCTATGGGCCCTAGATCACTGGTCCTTCCAAGCGATGGCGGGGCGACGGTGGCGAGGGCCTAGCTTTTCTAAAGTAGTCCTTTGTTGACCTTGGTTCGACGTTAAATGGGTGGTAATGAATGACATCATTTTAGCCGGCTAGTGGTCGGGGAGGGCATGTAGGCCTCGACCAATGGCTGATCAAACCCTACCATCGTCGATCCCCATGGTAAGGGTGGCGGCGGCTTCATTTTTTATTCATTTAAATAATAATTAGACTAAAAATCATATTTGGACAATAGGACATTGTTTTAGCCGTATCATTCATGTTTTAGTCATGTCAGTGCCATGTAGAAGAGAGAAAATAACTTTAAAAAAAAAGAATTATATCAACATTTTCTGTTAATCAAATTGAATGGAGTTAATGGAAGTATTTGATTGCATAAATTTGACAAGTTTTAGAATTTGATTACATTTTTTTAAAGTTTTAAGACTCAGTCATACTTTTGTAACAAATTTTAGAATTTTTAGTGCACTTATCCCTAAAATTAACCACCTTCCATCCTATGTATCTCAAACCTCTGGATCTAGGAGCAAAGAGAAAACAAAAATCATGTCTGCAAGAATTTCCTCTCTCTCTCTACGTCTGAAGCCATCAACCTTTGATGAGGAAGAGAGATTCCTCGATCTTTCCAGGAATCGTTGATTTGATCACATGCGTCCTTCCCGCATGCAAGGGGATTTCTATCCATCTGATTTCTATGCTTGTCTGTGTCTATTGGGTGAACAACTGACTACTTGCCTAATAGAATTCTACCCATAAATTGCCAAAAAGAAGGTAATGAACTTATTGCACTTATCTCAATTTAGTTCTAAATATTTTGATAATTTATCAATTCAAATCTAAATCCTTTATTCATTCTAGATATTTTAAAGAATTTCTAATGTAGTTCTTTCGGGCTCACCATCCTATGTAACACGTTTGACGCTAACGTGAATAATTTTTTTTTTCTAATTTTTTATTTTTTACTTTCTCTTTATTTATTTATTTATTTTATGTTTTCTTCACAAGGCCAGTTGGCCAAGGGCAGCAGGCAAGGGTCCCGTCCCTCTCTATGAGAGGCAGGAGCCAAGGTGAGGACCGCATTCCCCTCAGAGGCCTCAATGAGGGGTCATGAGCCCTCGTCAAATCCGTGAGGACTTCGTAGTCCTCGCCTAGCGGCTGACAATGGTTGCCAACCCTCGCCCAACGGCCATCGACTACGTTGGCCCTATAAAGAAAAAAGAAAACAAAAGAAAAAATTTCAAAAAATAAAAAAAAAGTTCGAAAGATTAAAAAAAAAACTATCTACATCAGTTTAACTCATGCCAAGTAAGATGGTTGATGCTAATTAACCACCACATTATCGATTTTTGGCTAAAATTAATCGAAAAGACCACATTGATAATCCATTAAAAGTTTTAAGGTTAAGTTAACAAATTATCAAAGGGTTTTGGACTAAATTGAAAAATCATCAAAATGTTTAGGACTATATTAGCCAAATTAAGATGTGTATGACCGAATTGGCGCAAGTGCAATATGTTTATGACTTTTTTGGAAAAGTTTCTTAAATTATCGCCAATCATGACACATTGCAATCAGCTTGAGTTTGGGTGATATATGTCATATATTCAAGAGGTAAATTCAATCAATCTGTACCCTCGGTCATCTCATATGACTGACGTTCAACAAAGAATACTCATTGTATTAGGAAAAATTACCAAAACAGTCACGAACATATTAGAATTGTGCCAATTTAGTCCTTTTTTTTTGTTAATTGAGTCATAAACCTTTCGTATTTTTTTCGGTGCTAATGTGGCCATTAATTAATGATATTTTAATCTTTCAATATTTTTTGGATTGTTGTATTAATTTTTTAATTATCTTTTATTTTCTTCCTTGCTTCCTTTGCTTTCTTTTGTGACTGGTGAGAGTCGCGGCCCTCGCTAGGATCAGGGTGAGGCAAGAAGACCGTGAGCAAGGCAATGGCTAGTGAGGCCATGGCCGCCTTCGTCCACGGTCGGGAAGTTGCCACCCTCGCCCAAGGGCTGGGTTGCTCACCAACCACAAATAGAAAGCAAAGAAAGGAAAAAATAAAAGAAAATTAAAAAATTCTTAAATTTGGTCACATTAGTGTCAGCTAACCAAATAGACTGTCTGACCAAAAAAAAAACCAAATAGACTAAATTGATATAAACGCAAAAGGCTTAGGACTCAATTAGCAAAAAATATATACAATTTAGGTTTGAAATAATATAAATGCAATATGTTTAGAACTGTTTTGGTAATTATCTCTATTGTATGGCATATGATGAACCATCCAACTGAACTACCCAAATTTGCTTCTTCTTCTTCTTTTTTTGGACTGTTTACTAAGATCAATTGTACATGTGTTAATTCATATTACCCCGAACACATGTTGAAAAGAGAGACCAGTTTTCCAAGATGTTCCAGAAGTCCCAAGAGATTTTTAGTACCCTTAGAGAAAACATATGTCCTGCACACGGCGGGATCGATCTTCTCACTTGTTTTTCGTTTCGGACAAAACAAGATTGCATTTTTTTTTCTGTGCTTTTCGCTTTTAAGTATTTTGTAAGGAGTAAGGGTCGTGGAGCCTTAACTAAGTCAAGAGAAGTAACCTTCTCGATTGCAACTATGTTTTCTGACTAAGGTGGATAACTTGATTTTGGGTGTGAATCTTGTCATTGTTTTGGTCCTCCATTGAGTGTCTGCTGGAGCCTCCCCATCTGTATTTCTCCTTCAATTTTCGGCTAGTTACTCCAATGGCCTCGGCCAAGCAGGGCCCAAGTCTAGCACATGGGCTGGCACGACACATTGGGGGATTGGGCCAACCGAATCGGCACCTCAGTTTTCCATAGCCATTCCAGACAAAGGAAGAATGTCCAAATCCTGAGCCACAAGTTTTCCTTAAGCAATTCTTCAACGACAAGGAGCCAGCAAGCAAAACTAGCAGACTTTACATGCACCAGGAATAAAACAAGCTATGGGATTTGTCAAGTCACTATAAAAATCTGACAACAAGTCAATTTCTACTCATATCCTCGAAAACAATGAATACTAACTACTGGCTTTTTGGTCAACCGAGAAGCTCTCTTCTTTTTGCCTCTTCCAGAAATAGTATGAAGCTTCAATCCACCGTGGGTGAACCAGCAACTTCTGTTCCTTGACTGCCCAACGTGACTTCTCCGTGCCGGCATCCATGGCAACCACATGGGTTACTGAATCATCGAGGTCCACTGTGCATGTGGCTCCCAACTGCTCCGCCATCTTCCACAGATGGTGGTGACTGGCAGGGAAGTTGGTTGGAAACACACGGCTGAAGACGATCTTACAGCCTTCAAGGACTTCCTTGCGAAGCATCTTCAAAACCTGCTCAACCAAATACACAAGTATGAAATGTCCAGAGTGAAATGACCGGTTTTCTTAATCTAGCTACTCGCTAGACCATCACTTCAGGATGTTCTCATATAGGGTAGTGCAGGAGTACAGTACAGTAGTGCTCCACAATCTTTCCCTTGTTTCTTCGCATTTCTTAACAGCCTATTCATTCTGATCACAATCTCAGTTCTAAAAACCTTGCCTCAAAGCATTCAAGGCATCTCTCTGAGAATCTCTTGCCTGTATTCATCAATTTAATATGCTCTATAATCCATGATTCCCTAGTAAGTCATGATTCCAAAACACAGCCAAAGTAGCATAGTCATTTCAACAGTATAATTTCTTTACTTTACTGGGAGTACTGGAAACTAGTAATAATACAAATCCAGTGATAATTGGTCAATGACCCCTTAGAAAGAACAAAATACCTGTCTAACGTCTCTTCCAGCAAGCTTGTCCTCAAGTTCCTGCGGAGCAAAAATCCACACATAAGAAAAGACAACAAACGGAAGTGACTCGGTTATTACCTCAGTTGTATATAAAGAACACAGCACGAGCGCGCGCACAGGACATATAGTCCGACTAGGACAAGGAATTTGTTGTCTTAAAACGATAAAGACCTTAGCCTCACTCCAAAATGTTACAAAGTCATTATACAGTCCGAGAAGGGCACATACATGAAAAAATATGGTATGGATCCGTTTGAGAACTCCAATAACAGTGGCAAGAGCTCCATCACACTCGCTTTCATCCGTCTCCATCTCAGACAGAGATCTACATGAGAATCCGAATTGTTGACAGCTTGAAGCAAAGTAATGGTACCTCTCCATCAGTATCAAATTTTCCTTGTGCTTTGTCCACGCCTAAGATAACAAGAGAATTCAAGAATCAAAATGTAACTCAAAAGAACTATAGAGAGACTCCCTCAGAAGGAACAAATACTCCTCTACCAAGCTGAATTTTCTGCTTCTGAAGGGCACAAAAGCCAATGAAAATGTCATTTTATTGAAGCCAAAAACTGACTGAGAACCCCATGTTGAACACCCACGTTTTATTCAGGACTCAAAAATATCTATCAAATCAAAAACAGCCAATAAAGCATGAAACATGGGATTGTGACATGTCGTAGCTATGTGCTTTATTGTCTGGATAGAAAGAAAACACCTGAAGGCATAATCGATGCTCCATTCACAGAAAAGTTATAGATCGGTGGAATCATTCTTCATAAAGCCAAATACAAGTATGCATACGGATTCAAAACCCCCAAAAAAGAGAAACAAAACAAAACCGAACAATAATTCTCATGCAACCCGATCCAAAATATGATAACACAAGAAAACAAAGATTAATATCAAGTTTCTGACCCATATAAGGAGAATAGAAAAGCAAACCATATCCAAGCACTAATCCAGAGAAAACCCCATCCAAAATTGACCTTGGGGAATTTCAAAGACAAGCCATCATCACCTTCATAAAAGAAACTTTGACAGCAAACCATATCAGAATCTGTTTGGGAGTTATTTTGAAATCAATTTACCTGTTCTGTATCATCTAATATCAGTACACAACTTTCTTGGCCCAGCACCACATCAAGGCCTTTTTGGTGTCTTTGGGTACCATCATCTCGGGAGATCACTCTTTCGTGGAAATACTCTCTTGTTGGGTCTAGTAGCTTAGCCATTTCCTGGGCATAAGATCGATCGCCCATTGTGTATATGTACATCTCAAACATGTCACTAGCTTCCTTTAAGAAGGTCCGCACAAAGGGTCTCAACTTGGTCATTGTGTGCATATGCTCCAACACAAAGAGGCTGCCTTTAGAGACGTCTGCCCATTCCATTATGATTAAATCCAACAATGGAGACAAGAATCAGGACTTAGAAATGCACCCATAATGTAAAGAAGAAAATAAGATACAAGGAGGAAACTTGTAACATGGCTCGTGGCATCACATAAAACGAAAATTCACAGTCCACACAGAATCTAAACTCGCAGGAATGGGTAATACCTTGCCAAGAATCTACTTTGCCTCTCAGGTGTTCCTCTTCAGTAGTAACATGCGCAAGTGAAGTTGAATTGAGCAATGTATGATCTAAGTCAAGGATCAAGTAAAGCTTTTTGTAACGTAGCAAATTTCTCATGTCTGTCTTTCGCAACCGAGCAATCTCATCATTAGCAAGCCGTAAACCCTGCATATACAAGTATTATATCCATCTAAGATAAAAATGGTAAAATCTACAATAAATGATAGACCAAAAGTCAAACATTTCCTTTAGCAAAAAGAAGAATGTAACGGTCAACCCTGAGCTATTTCAGACAAATGAACATCTTGATCCAGAGTCCAAGATCATTTTAGAACTCTAATTAATTTATACTTTTCCATGTTGGACTAATTCTGTCTAACAAAGGCAAAACAGAAACTTCCAGCATATAAAATAGCTTCCGAGGTGCTGGACTCATGCTATTCTGACACAAATTTGTTTCTTTAAAATTGGGGAAAAAAAAAACCACTAGATGGCACCCACATTGTCTAAAATGGAAATCAAAAAATTTCCTGAATGCTAATTCTAAGCAGGGCTCATCCAGGATAGGACATGGCAATCAGTAAAACATAAATTTCAAACAAAAAAATCAGTAAAACGTAAACAAACTTCTTTCCTTGTGAAAAGTAAACTCATGGAGCAAACACCAAGCTAGAAAGAGAAATATCCAGGTCTTCAGACTCGATAGTAGTAAATTAACGTTTTCAATCTTTTCCACTTTTAAATATGTTGAGGTGGAAAATGAAGCTCTAGCTTTTATTAGACACTCAGGATGGGGATTAAAGTATTCCAACAGAGATAAGGCAGGACAAAGATTCAAAGAATATTTCCTCAGTCGAGTCCTTTTAAACAGGATTTTGGCTTAGAGATAATTTCCTGAAAGAACTACTTCACCCAGACACTTCGTCAAAAGTATACTTTCTGTTTGAGAAGCATTCCGGGAAACTTATGAACTATAATAAGTAACAGAGAAGGGCAAGATACCAAAAATACAGACGTTAGATGCCTATAAGGCAGGCTAAAACTCCCAATGATGCACAGCTAGATCAATGATCGACATCATTTGATAGCTAAGCATGTACTCACTTACATGAAAAAAAAAAAAAAGTTGGGAGGCTGGTAAAAACTAGAAGTAACTCCAGGATATGAAAAATCAATAAGATGACAAAAACGAATATCAGGACAGCAGAAACAGAATGTCAATTATGAAGTGTTTGGGCAACAGAATAAATAATGATCAGCACAAAACACTTCGCACTAAATGGAGTATTTATAAGTTAGCTAACTGAACGGTTTTATGTATAAAGTAAACTATTTGTTTAATTCCCGCTGTAGACACAGGCCCCTAACAGGGATAGCCTCCCGTATGCAGAGAATTCTTGAGTAAAGATTAATCAAGTTAAAAGAATTACACAGATATATATATATGCACATTATCAAGTAGGAGGCTGTTTCATGTAAATGATGCCAATTTTTCTCAACTAACCTTTTTTTTCCATGTTTTAACTAGATTTACAAAGCAAACGAGGCACGTGTCAGAGATTAAAAGCTTACTTTCCATTTTAGAACCAGAACCCATAGAAATTAAGCCACAACTGATAATTGTTCATTCATTACCTAAAAGGAAAGAGAGACCTATTACAAGCAAAACACTGCTCAAAATCACTAGTTACCGAACAGTTCAGGGACCCCCCTTTCTTCACCGCATTCCAACCTCTCTCAAAATTTATAAACCATAAAAGACACATCAAACCAGTGGGAACTTTCAACTTTGGGATTTGATGTCAAACCTTATGTATATAGCCAAATGTTACACCTGATTCTTCTTCAATGCGTTTCCCACAACACATGCACATTCCCCCAAAAGAACCAGGATGTGAACAGGAATCCTGCTTAATGGTTGTTTCTGCACATTATCAAATGCCCAAAATTATCTGGTATCCTAAAGGGATATAAAATGTAAAGCAGCAAAAGAGCACCAGTGACTAAAAACCAACTGCTAGCTCATAATTAAGATCATTCTGTCATTTAACAGGAGCTCAACAAAGACTTGTGGGTTTTGAATCAACAGTAAAAAACTGGATGAATAAAATCAACACTTCCCCAGCTGCCACTTTGCCATTGTGGCATTGATCATGTCAAAGATTCCATCACCGCATCAAAATAAATAAATAAATAAAAACACGCTATCATGCTAAATGTTAAGCCAAAATAAACCACTTGAAAAGCCAGTCAAGTCATGTCATTCATTCTCTAACTAGTTTATTCACCAATTGGGTAGTCTTATCTGACTGACAGTTAAGAACCTTTCTGTCTGAATAAGAAGGATTGCAAGACTTGGCTTCTGGCCATTCCTAAAGCCAAAAATTGGCCTTACAAGGTAACACAGGCTTCCTAATTAAAACACAATGAAGATTTTCTTCCCCGTGGTTACAATTAATGCGTTCTAAAGTTAACAGAAATATAATGTTGACATGTCATTAGGATGCAAGTTCAGCAAATGATATTCTATTCATCCATATGTATGTGGTTACCTTAATTGTGCATGCGCACTGCACAAAAGCATGTGAGCATATCTCCACAATCATCACAATTCGAATTCAGGGGAACTATTAAACTTAACTCTTCAGGAACTAACATGCATGAAATTGCCAAACCACTCTTCTTAGAAGTAAATGAAAGTGCCACGCTGCTGAGTAAATGATAAACTAGCATATAAGAGCTCTTTGTTAATATATTATGTTGCAAAGTCTCTAGCTCTTCATGTCCTCACCAAGAATACCTAACCTAAGAACAGCATCAGACACATCTCATTCAAAATTAGAAGCAATTTACTAGTATCAACCTGTGTATAATGTCATCGTGACTAGCTTTTAAGGTAAATGACAGAGGCATAAAAAATACCAGAACATATATATGAAGGAGGAGATTGATGTGATAAAGGTAGTTCTTGCAAGAGCTGCACGCAGAGTCTGTCTTTTGCTGGCTTTCTACTTTCCTAGATGGAGTTTCCTATTGTTTTCAATACATTTGACCAAGTAAATGGATCTTTCTATTGCAAAGATGGAGCATGATTAAAGTTGATAATAAGAAAGAGCGATGCTTGATACAGTATACACACGTTATCCACATAGTTAAGTCAATACATCTATGTCATGTGCCAAGAGTGGTGATACCTGCATGTAAATAAAAAACGAACGAACTAAACACGGCCTCCGGCCAAGACAAGGCTAGGTAATGGTCGTTGCTTCCTCCAGAACCAATCAAAACTTAGCATTCAAGGGAGAAGCTTATTCTCATAATTCTCAAACTAGAAATCAACTAATGATTGTGCGATGAACCTTAAGTAGGTTGGGATCAAGAATTTCCGACACTCTAGAGACCATTCTCACAGGATAAAAGAAACTGAAATGGACACACATTTAGTACAGACTTTTTACCTACTGTTTGTTCTGAATATTCGCATGAAGTTGATCCCTCAGGTTCCTCCAAAATTTCCAGGCTCTCCACCTTGCGCCTCTTTATCCTGGCAATGAACTTGTTAGTTAAAACTCACTGGAAACCAATGCACCTGCCCTGCCAATAAATATTGGTATAGCCAAAAGAAGAAATGGATCCAATATCATTGAACTCTCACACAGCTGTGCATTCAAATTAAGAGAGCTGATTTCGTGTAGACATAATATCCAAAAGTTACAGATAGAAGACCAGAAAATTATAGACACCAGAATTGGACAATGCAACATAGCAATTACAAAATCGGTACAAACTGTTCACTGCAGACATCAAAACTATCATTGGGCAATACCTTTCACTTTCATGATTGCTTTCGTCATCAGTTTCGTCATCGGCTGATGAACCAGAGGAACCAGAAGCTAACTTCGAGTCAAGGTAGGATGCAAAGTCATCACTGCTAGATGAATGCACCGGTGAATCTGTCACAAGACTCATCTGAAGCAGGACACATTTGATACATAAACCTCATCAAATTTCGAGTAACGAACGCCCATCATAGAGAAGATGAACATGAAAGCAATAAAATACGGTGGAAATAGCTGTTATCAAACCATCAGGTCAGGACCGTCAGACGCCTGTTTTTGCAAGCTAAGGATGGAAGGGGGAATATAAGAATGGAATAGAAGACACTTCAGACCTCAATTAGGATATACTGCCATTAGGTCAAAGCCTTGATCCATGTACATCAATCAGTCAAAATGGTGAATACAGTCAGCGCTTTCCACATGAAATAATGCCAATAAATGTATAGGGGCAAAGGTTTGCCCTGCCACCGCCCTGGGTGCAGGGCAATCCGCCCCGCCCTCATCCCCACACTGCCCAAACAGGCAAGGAATTGCTCCCTCACAAAAGATACAGACAATTCCCAAAATCTTGTATAATCCACTAAAAAAAACAAAGAAAAAAAACTAAATAGTGCCACATATGAGAAGCCACTTAGAATGTTCCGAATTGGAATAGTGCATGTTCCTCTATTAAATCCTAAACAACAAGATTTTCCTATACATTTTCCTCATATAACAAAATTCTAGTAGCGATTCCTTCAATATGGTATAGTATCGAAAAAATGGTAATCGATTTTCCATCTCGATTTTTTTTTTCCATCTTCGCTCCTTCCAATCAACCAATGATGTCGAGAGACGGAATGAGGACCCTATCCAATTCGATGCACACCCCGAAATTTAAAGTTCCTTGCATCACCAAGTCATTCCTTCAATTGGCTGAAAAATAGAACCGGGGCAATGTTGCGACCCTCCCAAGGGCGACACAAGATGACGTACGTCCCGAGAGTCAATCGAATTCCTAATCTCTAGTCTAGAATGATATTCAACCAACAACTCCAAGATTATGAATTTCTCATATTAATCTATATGCATGCATGATCAAATTGGGGATAAGGACTAGATTTTCGACTTAAAGATCCATTCTTTACGCAAGTGACCATAATCTAACATGAATGTGGCCTAAGCGTACTGAAATAATCGAGTCTTGCGCGAAAGTGTAATCTTGCAGACAAAGGCTTAATATTGAACATTCGAGATATAAATCAAGGGTAAAGTCTAACCTCTTCGAATTAACAGTTATTCCCCCAATGGAAGGACGCCGGAGGATTGAACAAAGAGGGTGGCCCACGGACAAGGATGTGGGAGAGTCGGTAGGCGGGAATGATGGTTCACGTATGGTATCCCTTCGGTGATGGGAACACCGCCAATGGCGTCGCACCAAGAACCGCTGACGAAGAGGGGAGCGAGGAACGGAAAAACGAGGCGCGGGTAAGAGATGGGGTACCGGTAACCCGACGACGCCTTGGTCACGCCATGGAGGAAACCCAGAGGAAGGAAAACGCCGAGCCGGAGGAGGAGTCGCGGTGGCGAAGCTCGGTCACGATCTCGTCTCGGCAGGGCCTCGTCGCGCCTCGGACCAGCCGGCGCGACGCCGCGGACAGGTGGAGGAAAAACCGCCGGCAGGATGAGGATGACCGGCTTGGGCTTGTAGTCTGGCGTGAGCTACGGACGTCGACACGCGGATTGGAAGGCGGCGCTCTGAGGACGCGAGGGGGACAGTGACGTCTGGCATAAGAGTGATGTCTGTCGTCTGTGAAGGGGGTGGAAGAAGATTGAGCTTCTCTTGTCTTTATAAATTTTTGGGAAATTTCCCTTAAACAAAGGCATGGTACTTATTTCAAACGAACACCGTTTCCAATAGAAAAAAATGCCTTGCCTCGACCAAAAAAAGAAAATAAAAGCCTCCTCTCGCCGATCGGTCAAATATTTCGAACGATTAAAAAAAAGATTAATATCACGAAAAATTCCAAATTAAAATATCAGTGATAAATTTATCTCAAAATATTTTTTTGATCACGAAAAACCCCAAATTGGTACACTTGTGACAAATTTACCCCAAAATATTTTTTTAATAATGAAAAACCTCAAACTAGTACACTTATGACAAATTTACCCAAAATTATTTTTTTGACCATAAAAAACCCCAAATTAGTATATTTGTGATATTACCCTAAAATAATTTTTTTTACCACAAAAAACCCCAAACTATTACACTTATGACAAATTTATCCTTTATTAAATTGGTTTTTTTTTTGGTAAGGACCTTTATTAAATTGGTTTAGTACCATGAAAAATCCTAAATTTATAAACATATGGTAAACATAGGGTAAAAATCATAAACCGGTGAAGCGCCACATGCCATCCAACTAAGCAATTTAACGTTAAATTTAACGAAAATTAACGGAGGGTAAATTTGTCGTAAATATATCAATTTGGGGTCAATTTGTCACAAATGTAACAGTTTGGGGTTTTTTAAGGTCAAAAAAATAGTTTGGGGTAAATTTGTCACGAGCGTACCAGTTTGGGGTTTTTCGTGGTATTAACCCTAAAAAAAATTTCCAAATTTGATTTTAACCTAAAATCACGATAAATTAATTTAAAAACAAAAAAAATTGTAATAAAAAAATACAAGTGATGGTCGGCAAGGTCGTCGATCCTTGCTAGAATCAAGAAAAGGCCGATGACCCTCCCGTGTTGTCCCACCGACAATGGGGCGGTGACCACAAGTAGAGGGGTCCCATTTTTTCTTTTTCATTTTTTTTCTTTTTATTTGTTCATTTTTTAGTTTAAAACTAAAAAAAAAAAGAAAAAAAAGGAAATGACAAAAGTGTCATTGACCAGTTTAATAATAAATCGACATGATTATTTCACGCTCTTTTTTAAAATTTTTTCCCTGAATAAAATTTACATCGCCATCGTTATATTCTGCTCTTGCCCTGAACGTTCTCTCTTTCATTCCCCCGCTGGGCCCGAATTCTCAACATCTCTCCATTGCTCTCCCGGTTTTGTGAAAAATTACACCTTGCCTTCCCAATTTAGACCTCTGGGGCATTAGACCCAGCAAAGGGAAGCAACGGGCTCCATCGAGAGTAAATGGGCTTTGATCTTGAAGGTCCCGGCAAGGTTGAGGGCCTCGCCTCCCTCTTAAGTCCAACTTCATTTAGCATGTCGTGTTAATTTGGATGTAACCCATGAAATTTACTTAACGTGGACAAGTTATTACTAAACGAAAATTGTTAGGAACGTCTAGATGTAATGTGAATGCCAAATTATACTAAAATGATATATTGACTCGGGGGTAAAATTCGATCGCTAATTTTCTGGCGAGCCAGCCCTCGCCTCTGATCGGTAGCGGACCATCACCTAGGCCTTGCGACCAGCCGGAGAATGAAGGAAAAAAAAAAGGAAAGAAAAAGAAAAAAGGAAACAGACTCTAAACATTCTACTATGTATATTAGTATTTTCTTCATGGAGTTATGAACGTGACAGGCTTATGTTTTGTTTTGAAGTTCCCTTTTATCCAACTCCAAATTTTCACGGCCTAAGCCTCGTTATTCTTTTCCAAGATGAAAGCAAAAAGGATATTGCAATGGCAATTTTCTGGCCTCGTTACGCTTCACGAATTTAAGAAAGAAACTAATGCCAACTTGAAACTACTTGTCCTCGGAGCAATTGTCACAACCATGCATTGAAGAAACCATAATTAAACTAGCAAGTAAAATTAAAACAAGAACAATTTTCTACCAATGAAGTGTTTGTGAGTTGTAAAATCAGGGGTTAATGTGCGATATGACAATTTTAATGGGTCAATATGAGTTGTGAGTTAGGGGCTAATCCGGAGTACTTAAAACTTATCAGGGCAATACTGCCCCTTTTGATTTCACTTCATATCTCACCCGCACGGGCAGCTACTCGTTAATCAATTTTACGTGACTCACGGTACAAGATTAACTTTTTAACTGCTCTCGAGATTAACTTTAACTGCTCTCAATCATCACCCTGCATTCCATCGACCGACGTAATCAAGTTGCTGAGGCGATCAAAGGTGGCCCACCATTGAGCCGAAATCAGAATGTTTTTCGCCCGACCATCCTTTTTTTTTTTTTTTTGTGAACCTTATGATCTGAGGAATTTCAGGTTGGCATTAATTTCTTAATTTCTTCGATTGTAACTGCATAAAAAAAATATATTGTCACTGCGATACTCTTTTGCTTTCATCTTGAAAAGCATAACGAAATTTAGGCCGTAAAATGTGGAGTTTGACAAAGAGGAACTTCTAAGCACAACATCGGTCTATCGAGGATATATCCCACGGCGGCGTTTGCTTCCCACCATCGCCATAACCTCGACCTTTATAGACGTCCTCGTTTGCCAATGATCGACAAATAAGGAGAATCTCTCCCTTATTTGTTTCACCGGAGATTTTCCAATTAAAGTAAAATGACCTAATCTGCTCGTTCTAAGGTTTCTTCTATTCATGAAAGGAAGAAGCGGAGGATGGTTTCTCTTGTCCAACAAGGCGACTCTGGACACAGCAACTACCTCCTCCAGAACAGTGAGGATGGAGAACCTGCCTTCGCGGGGGCAACTTCGGCGAGAGGGCGGTCCCTCTTCTTGCTTCTTTCTCCTTGGTCGGCCAAAGCTCCAATCCTTTCTCCTATATGGCTTTTCATGTGCTCGATATTTCGCTGCTAATTTCTCATAAATGTTCATACGTCATCACTATTTCACTAGAACTGTGATTTCGTTCTCCCCATCATCAGAATTAGTTGCTGAATTTTGGCAATTTGGAGCTTTATAACCAAGCTGTATGGGCTCAGTTTTGGTAAATAGCAAAATCTCGAACTTCTATTGAGCTCGGCCATCCATTTTTATTTTTTAAATGAACGTAACAAAATTTGTGGCCATTGGGTATTTATCCTTATTCGGGGACCACTGGGGAGAGACCCTCCTTACTTGTCGGCCATTGAGCATCCCTCCGATTTGTCGACCTCGTCCTTATCTGTGGACCATTGGGGGTGACCACTGGTCGATGCAAAACAGCCGATCACCCCCTAATTCAACTCGGAAAAGGAAGCTTTGCTAAAATCAAGCCTCGAAATCCTGGGATGAAACGACAGAGGGTCTCATTAAAACGTCGTGGGACACGTAGAGGACGACGAGGATGTCGTTAAGCTGTCGCACATGAGGGAAAAGGGAGGAAAATCTTGAGTATCTTAGAAGCGCCGGACCGACCACTCATGTGCATGAAAGTAAATACCATTGACGAAATTCAACAAGTTCCGTAAAAAATTGATGGACGTAAGTTCGTCTTTCTCTCTTCCTCTTTGACCGACGAGGCAACGACCGAGTTCAGTGTTCGCTCGACGCTGTTCATGGTTAAACGCAGGGAGGGGCATCTTCAAGAGTCGGTGGTGGTCCGGAGAGGAGTTTGTATTGAACCGGCAACGGCGAGCCACTGAGGTCGGACGTCGGTTCTGTGAGTAAAAGGGGTTGATTGGTCGCGGGTGAGTGAAATAGGGCTTCAATTGGGCGGGATTTGAAATCAACCGACATACGATACCGGCTTGACCTAAGTATAGTCACGTGGTACAGAAATTACTGCACACTTCTTAGGGAATGGAACATATTATTCCACTAAACACAAGATATGGTGTAGCAACGAAAATATGGCAATCGATTTTTGATCTTGGTTTTCATTTTCATCCCAACTCCTTCCAATCAACCTAATGATGCCGAGAAACCGAATGAGGATCCTATCCATTTCTCCTTCAAAATCACCACGGAAAGACCGTGGTGGCCCCTGACCAATTCATTGCATCATCAAGTCATTCCTTTAATTGATCGAAAAATGGAACCTAATGTTGCAACCCTCCCAAGGGCGACGTCCCGAGAGAAGTTTGGACGAAACTTAAAGAAATTACGGAAAATCATGAAAAACTATAGAGTCGATCAAAGTGAATCGAATTCCTAATCTCTAGTAGACTATATGCATGCATGATCGATTTGGGGGGTAAAGCTTGGATTGTCGACTTAAAGATCCGTTCTTTATGCAGATGACCCTAATCTAACATGACCGTGGCGTAAACGTAGAGAAAAAATAATCGAGTCTTGCTCAAAAATGAGGAAAATTGTCAAAAAAGTCCTGAACCTATTGCATTTTTGCCGATTTAGTCCTAAACCTTTCAATTTTGCCGATTCAGTCCTAAACCTTTTCATATTTTGCCGATTCAGTCCTAAACCTTTCGATTTTGCCAATTTAGTCCTAAACCTTTTCATATTTTGCCGATTTAGTCCTAAACCTTTCGATTTTACCAATTTAGTCCTAATTCTTTTTATATTTTTTCGATTCAGTCCTAAACTTTTTATTTTTTAAAAAATATCTTGGAAATAAATCCGAAAATTAAAAAAATTATCAGAAAATTAAAAAAAATATATTAAAAAAATTAAAAAAATTAAAAAAATTAAAAAAAATAAAAAAAAAATAACAAAATTTAAAAATTTTAAAAAAAATTAAAAAAACGAGTGAGCCCTCGCCGTTGCTGCCCCACCATCGCCGGCTCACCCATTTTTTTCATCTTTATTTTCAAAATATTTTAAAAAAATTTAAAAAATTTAGGACTAAATCGTCGATTTTTTTCTCTTTTTTTCGGCTTTTTTTCCAAAATATTTTGAAAAATTAAAAAGTTTAGGCTCCTCACCGGCTAGCAATGGTGAGTTAAGTCATAAATCTTTTCATGTTTTGCCAATTCAGTCATAAAATTTTTAATTTTTTAAAAATATTTTGAAAAAAAGCTAAATAAAAAAAACAGATGAGCGGCGACGGTGAGTTAGTCCTAAATCTTTTCATATTTTTTCGACTCAGCCCTAAACTTTTAAATTTTGTTAAAAATATTTTGAAAATAAAGCTGAAAAAAAACGGGCGAGCCGGCGATGGTAGGTGTCGCAACCTTAAAGAAAATTACTTCCTAAAAGGTTAACGGATTATTAGGTTAAATTAACTAACCCAACCCGAGCTCTCCCAAGCCCTACCGAATCGTGACTTTGATTTTCGTTCAAATGATTTTTAATTTGGAGTCGCCACTAATCGTTTTTAGTAGGTCGATTAGAAACCTAAGTAACCTAGCGGGAGAACTAAATTACTTCTACGAACCAGAGATTATGAGTTCGGGGACTTGGTTACACTAGTTGATTAAAACTAATGCCCTTTCGGTACCTTAATTCCATGGATATCCTATTTTTGGCAACCCAAACTTGGTTTATTCCTAAGGCGCTAATGAGGTGCTCATTTTTTATGTTTTCACTTTTTAAATGGAATGCAAGGATATGCAAATATGACATGCAAATATGGCATACAAACACGGATATACGAATACGTCACACGAATACGTAGATATGCGAATACGAATACGTACGAGACATGCGAATGACATACGTACGTGGACAAGCGTATGCAAATGCGTATGTAACATGCGTACGAATATGACATGCATACGGGGATAAATGAATACGAATACGTACGTGACATGCGTATGAATACGTCGTAGTATGAATACGACATGCATACGTGGATACGAATATAAATACGTACGTGACATATGAATGACATACATACGGGGATATACGTATGCAAGTACGTACGTGACATGCGTATGACATACGTATATGACTTGCGTATATGAGCATACGAATACGATATGCATACGTATATATATGTGAGTACGACATACGTACGTGACATGCGAATGACATACGTATGTGAACATGTGTATGCGAATACGTACATGACATTCGACGAGACATGCGTACGCGGATACTCATACGTAGGTATAGGAATACGGGCATACGAAGACGAACATACAGATACAACATGTATATGTGACAGGCGTACGTGAATAGGCATACGCAACATGCGTATATGAATATGTATATGCTTCGATTTTGCCTATCAAGGGCAAAATCGTCATTTTGAAAATATCAGGATTGACCAGTCAGAATGGCCCGTCTCCTGATTTTTGGGATTTTTTTTTTGAAGACAATTCGTCTGTGAGGGGATAAAACCCTCATTTTCCAAAAGAGGGGATAAAACCCTCATTTTGTTTTTGAAATTTTTGATTTTTCTAAATGAATATGCATGGATCAACGATAATACGAATACGTATGCGAAATGACAAAATATGCACGATCTACACTATGTGAAATGCACATGAATGATATTTTTTGTATTTTCAGTTTTTATATTTTTTTTATATTTTTGGATTTTCTACATTTTTTTGTATTTTTGGATCAAAGAAAACCGATAATGCAAAATACTCTGAGGACAAATACAACACTTTACAAGATATATACAGGATTTGACTAATTTAAATAAATCGACAGACATGCCAAATAAGCACAAATATTCACAAGATTTATTCAGGATTCAAACAATTCAAATTAAGTAACAGATATTAAAATTATTCTAAAGATAGGATTTGTTACCCAATTCGACAATTTGAAAGAAGACTGATTTCGTACTCCGCAGTAATTCCTCATTGATACGAAGCAGGCCCAAATTAACAAGATTGCCTTTCCTGGTTCAATCTGTGTCGAAACTTAATCAAGCCTCCCGAAATGTCCACAGGCAACAACCTTCAAAAACCCTTATGTCTTCCTTGAGAAATTTGCAATTCGGTTAAGTTTTGAAGATGAATTGGTCCGCTCAGTAGGGGGAAAATGAAAAGCCAATCCTCGTGAAGATCCACTAAAATTCTTTGTGAATATAGCCTTTGTTGTCGAGAGTAGTCTTGACCTAAAGACGGTACTATTTTGAGCTTGATCCCGCAATGAATTCGCCTTGGACTTGTTCCTGCGCAACTACGAAACCTACACTAAAATAATGGTGAGAACAACAGCTGTTTATACACCGGACATTGTTAGAAACAACCTTGAATGGGGAGTAAAACCGGACGAATCAACGGCTATCGTGGACTTCAACCAGCACTTAATGACCTAAACTGAGTGGTGAATAAACGGGTCAAACAATGCGGTTTTGTGCACTGATTTACAGTAGGAAATGTCCCTGAACAGCATTGAAAAATTATGAAACAGCAGCAAAACTACCCTAAGAAAGAAAAAAAAAAAACAAAGATCATTCAACCGTTATTAAAATAGGACTTGTCAGTGAGCAAAAGTACAACAAGACTAATCCACGAGGTAACTCAACCGATAATAATCCATTCATGAAAATTAATCTCTAAATTCTCCACCAACCTCCCATTATTGTTTATTGCACTCGGGGCGTCCAGTTCATTTTGGATGAAATGAAACAAAACAACTTAAAAGTCCAATCTTCTGGTCCCTCACGCCCCTAGCATTTGACCAATTAGAATAAACAAAGGAACACGCAAATACTGTGGCGCCTCTGAACGTCGCGGGTCAAACCGAGGTATCGTCTTTCTAAATTTGAAGTTGTGCGAAGATCGTACGCCAAGTTCCCAATTTTTGGACCGATGGGTAAAGGACTCTGGAAAGCAAACTTTTGCGGGAATTTTTGAATTACTCTATCGCACCTGCACAATAAAAAATCTACACCATTCGGTCTGTTCCCCGAGAACTTTCATCCGATTATCTAATGATATCGTAGGTAACCGATTACAAGACAAACCAAATTCCACATAAACCTGGTATTCGCCAGCACAAACAACAAAAGCCACCGAAGACCCAAAAGGACCTAGAAAGAGACGAAGACTCCGACGACTAGGATGATCTAAAACATTGACAACAAGAAGCGGATCGTAAAGAAACTCTCCACGCAAACAGCAGACAACTAAAAAAACAAGCACCAAAAAAGAGAGAACCAGCCAATTTACTTCTTTATTGAACCCCATTTCGTTGAGTTCTTGACTCCTTCCCCTGATTTTTTCATTCTTTTAAGTGTACATGTAAGCATCGGGTATCTCTCCTGCATTATTCTTCACCGAAAGAAGGAACGGTCTTAATTAAATTGGAAATAAAAAACTCCCTTTCATGTAGCTGGATGGTTAGCTCGGTTTGATGATAGCATTTACTTGCGCTCGATAGAATAGAACTCCAGGCAACTCCTCTCGAGTGCGCATGTTGTTCCTGCTGAAGATGTTACGGCTGAGGCGCTTGTGATCGTCGGCGTCAAGGGAACCCGCGGCTGCCACAAGCATTGATCTGTCACCAGAGCAAAGAGAATCCATCTGGCAATAGATCCCAGTCATGAATTCAAAAGGAAAGGCACGATCAACGCGGTACTTCAACGGGGATCCTTCTCTCCGGAAGCTCCCCCTCCCTCAGAAACCGAATGGTCTGGTCTCCTTTTCAAGTTTTCCCCCTGGCTTTCTCCATCCGTGTGTCTTCTTCCCAGTCAAAACAGCAGCTAATTTTTTTTTTCTGTTTTCTGGATAGCAGCTACTCAATCTGCAGCTACCATTCTTTGGACAATAGCTTTTGTTTCCCTGGATTCAGCAACTAACTATTGCCGTTTGGATAGCAGCAACTTGATGGTTGGAAAGTTCAAAAGGATTGTTAGGTGGGGACTTTCCTCCCAGCTGCCATACCTCTCTCATGTGGCCAGTAGCTGACTTGGACCAAAAGCTCTCCTTAGAAGTTTGGTCAGCAGCTAACCTCTTGGACAGCAGCTTCACGCCAGCTTGGAGTTCAGCTAGTCATCTTGGACCAGAGTTCACGGCAGCAGCTCTTCATGCCAGCAGCTTGGAATGCAACTAACTTCTGTTTGGACCGACAGCTCGTCTCCTTTGACTTTGGACAACAATATTTCCTTGTCAGCAGGTCCTGGAGGAACGACGCAGAGTTGAAGTTACAGCAATGGATTTTGTGCTTGAGAATGAGTTAAGCTTGGAGCAGATCAAGCCCCCTCTTGCACTCGAAGGAGCTTTTGCTGCTTCTCCTGCGCCAAAGGATGAATACAGACGGGCTATGGATCCAAGGCAGTTTTGCGTAGTGGATAGCGTTTCTTGGACGGAGGCAATTCACTTCTTGAAACCTTTTCTTCACCAAGACGTGTTATCGTGGGGTTAATCATTATCATCAAAACGACAAATATGGCCCCCCCTCATGCGTGAATTCTCTGGACATTAAGTGGATCCCCTTTTTATTCAAACTACCCCACTACCACCGAAAGTCTTTCACTAAAGTTTTCACTTGTCCCCTCACTTCTTGTGATTTCTTTAACCGGCAGGCAACATGATTAATCAAAATTGCTTTTCAAATTTGTCTTGCACCAAAACTCGACAATAAAGTCTTACGCCTTTAACCGAGCGGTGGGATCACAACTCACAAGCGCTTCTTCTAGAGGAGCGCTCAAACGTTTGCCAAAATAATATCCAACGAAGCAAGTAAGATTGCCTAGGAGTCCTTCGGGTATGGCTGACCGAGAATGGAGAGTGGAGCTTTACTTCTCGTGAAAATTCTCTCGACCATTTCTCTCTATCCCTACCAAAAGTTTGACCAACTGACCCCTGACACCCCGTTCAAATATGCTAATTCTCAAAAACATCATACGAAATTGATCTTGCATGTTTGACTAGCAACTCCCACGCACGCGACAACGTATCACGAAGCAACGCTTTAAATGATAGATTGAATTCGAAAAATCGAACACGACAACAGAAAGCGCACCATCAGGCCATTGAAAAATTTGTGCCATTAGAGGATAATGTCACGACTCCAAAAATGCAAAATTCAAAAATTACAAAGCTAAAATGATTTTTTTTATTTAATCTGAAACATGAGATTAGCAAAGTAATTCCCAATTTCAAATTAATTTTTATTGATTTTCTTTGACCAAAATGAAGAGAAAATTAAAAGAAAAAATACTGACTCTTTTTTCATATTTTTGTGGCCCCAAATGCTATTATTTATTAAATATTTTCCTATTTTCTGAAAAATATTAAAAAATACAAAAAATATGGAAAATCATTTTTTGGTCAAAATTGGTTCCCTGGGCTTGGACAAGGTTTTAAAGTTGATTTTTCAATTTTATGAATTTTTATGGATTTTCTATTAATTTTAAAAGAGAAAAAAAGAAGAAGAAAAAAAAAAGACGATTAAAAATCAGGTGTCAACAGTAGGGCAGCGGTGGCGATGGCTCACTCGTTTTTTAATTTTTTTAATTTTTTTTAATTTTTTTTAATTTTTTTAAATTTTTTTTAAATTTTTTTAATTGTTAAATTTTTTTAAATTTTTTAAATTTTTTTAATTTTTTTAAAATTTTTTAAAATTTTTATTAAATTTTTTTAAAATTTTTTTAATTTTCGGATTTATTTCCAAGATATTTTTTAAAAAATAAAAATTTTAGGACTGAATCGAAAAAATATGAAAAGATTTAGGACTAAATCGGCAAAATCGAAAGGTTTAGGACTGAATCGGCAAAATATGAAAAGGTTTAGGACTGAATCGGCAAAATCGAAAGGTTTAGGACTGAATCGGCAAAATATGAAAAGGTTTAGGACTAAATCGGCAAAATTGAAAGGTTTAGGACTAAATCGGCAAAAGTGCAATAGGTTTAGGACTTTTTTGACAATTTTCCCCTCAAAAATGTAATCTTGCAAACGAAGGTTTGATCTTGAACATTCAAGATATTAACCATGGGTAAAGTTTAACCTATTCGGATTAAAAGTTATACCTTCAATAGGAGAACGCCGGAGGATTGGATAAAAGAGGGCGTGCGTGCCGCGGACAAGGACATCGGAGAGTTGGTGGGCAGGACTGAGGTTCGCGCATAGTACCCTCCGGTGATTGGGATACCGATAATGGCTTTGCACCAAGAACCGCCAACGAAGAGGGGCGACGGATGGAAGAGGAGGCGCCGGTATGAGATGGGGTATCAGTGAACGATGGGGAGCTCCGTTTGGTCGCCAAAGACTCGTCGTGCGATGGAGGAACACCAGAGGAAGAACGGGAGAATACGCAAGGGAGGAGGAGTCATCTCGGTAGTGCCTGGTCGCACCTCGGACAAGTTGGTGCTATGCCGTGGAGGACCGGCTGCAGGATGAGGATGAGCTGCTTATGCTTGTAGTCCGGAGGGAGCTATGGACGTTGGAGGTGCTTGCGGGTTGGAGGGGACTCGCGGTGAGGACGAGAGGGAGAGACGTTGGGCGCGCGAGAGTGTTCCTCGTTTATGTACTCTGTTTCCATTGGTTTCATTACATTATTTTTAGGAAAATTACCAAAAAAATCCTAAACCTATCGCTATTGTATTAATTCAATCATAAATCTCTTTTTTTCCAATAAATGTTTTCACAATTTGTCGATTGAGTCTGTCTAGCTAATTTTGATAAAAAAAAAATGCTGACATGTAACTAAAACAAAAAAATAGAACTTGGGTCCGACCCATAAATAAATAAATAAAACTCGGGGCATTCGGCAGAAGCAAGGGAAATAATGGGCTTGATCTTGAAGGTTCCAATAAGTTTTAGAGGCCTCACCTCTCTCTTCAATTCAAGATCAATTTCGATGTAACCAATGAAATTTACGTCATATGGACATGTGATTACTAAATGGAAATAATTCCTAATGCTTACATGCTAATGTGAATGCTGAATTACGCTACAAGGATATCTTGGTTCAGGAGTCCAAATCAATCCGTAGTTTCTTATGCAACAGAAGACAAAGACTAAAAGTAACAAAAAAAAAATTCTGGTGTCGAAGTACCAAATAAAAAGCTAAAAAAAGAAAAAGAGAAAAGCAATGTGTAGTAAATGGACTGAATTGAATCGAATTTCGAACCGGTTTGAAGAACAATTCAATCGATCGACGAAGATAACGACTATCACCTAAATGCTATGGAATAATACTTTTTTAACTATAAGAGCTCTTTTTCCGCTAATCATATACTAAAGATCATCACATCTATGACGTTTTGAGCACGACCTAGCCGCCGTAAGTTTTACAGTCAGCTAAGACTCCTTATCAATTGGTGAACGGAGTTTATCGTTTTCAATATAAAAAAAAAAAATTCATCATTGACAAACTTATTATACAGCTTCCGAAACACTTAATTTCCTCGCATTTTGTAATTGATACGAAACTGAATTGCGGTTTGAACCAAACTTGGAATCGAAGAGTGTGGTGGAAAGGGAAAAAGGAGATGAAAAAGGAAAAGAAAGAGGAAGGCTGCTCTCGTGAAACACACTCCTCAAGAACATGGCTTTAGCACAACACCCTTTTTTTTTTTTTTTTACTTTTTCCTTCTTTTGACTTTATTTTATAAAAGCTGAGCATGAACACATCACGTGGATCCACCACACATGAGAATCAAGGCTTTGTAATTGGGCCTATAGTAGGCTTAATGCAACTCTCAGGAGGCTTTCTTTCCCTTTGATGATTCTACTATATTGGGCCCATCTACTTGCCCCCGACACTTGTCGTCTGCGCATTCGTTCTCCTTGGCCCAATACTCTCTCGCTAGGTTCTGTTGATAGTATCTGAACGCCACATACAGCATGAACACTGAACCACAAAAAAGGAAAAAACAATTAAGGAATTTTTTGCGAAATTTAAAAAGAAAAATCGATAATTCCCTCCTCCTCCTCCTCCTTCGAGGCATTGTGTTTACCTGCCCAGATTCTTGCAACGACCGAACATAAGTTCCACACGAGAGTGAAGATGCCCGCCGCCACGGCTTTCTTCTGAGAACATTTGTCCCAAGCGTCTTTGAAGCGTAGTATGTAAAATTTACCTTTGCACCCAGGGAAAAAGGAACAACCACATATTACTGGATTTACTACAAATTCATGAACTCCACAGTAAAGTTTCATCGACCCATTTGCCAGTATCTCGACTCCATCCGGCTCGGTTGAGTGACTCGCACGAAATCAGATAATAGGGCAAGGAAAATTACAGTGGCAGGAGAGAGCAATAATGACCGTATAATTACTGGGCCTAACCAATCCCAATGAGATCTGCTGACCACATGACCTGTCAAATGGTGGCCCTAATAGAAAGACCCAAAAAGAAAGGGCTCAAGATGGTCCAGCAAGAACTACAAAAGAGAATTGTATCTGTCCTGTTCATTCTTTATGGTTCTAAGATTTTGCTTAAAGAAAGCATCATATTAGGTTAGAGGTAAATTGTAATGATGTGGTTTTGATGGTGATGTGTTCGGATCCTAAGAAGACCCCTTTGCTACTTTCTATTTGAAGGACCCACCAGAACCCATTTCCCTCAAGCAAAGCATCATCAAACAAAAGAGCCGTTGGATAACAGAGACGACATAGGACCAAACCTTTCAATTCTTCCACCAGAAGTCCAAAAGATGAAGGGCCCATGTCCCATTCAACGGCCACTAGCATGGATCACACCCCCTCGCTTCTTGTGCCAATCCATTAATCGATGTTCAAGTTGAGGCAAGTAAGGGAACCTAACCCGTATGGATAAACTACCATTTTGATGGGGAAAATTCCTGTTTCGCATGATGCATTCCTTGATGTCTTAAGGCGTGCTGATGGCAAAGTTTTTGAAACCGTACTGAAGCGGAAGTGGGTTTTTAAATGTGCAAAAAAAAAAAAAAAGGAAAACCGGCAAAGAGCTGGGCAGTAGACCAAACCGGCTGTTCAAATTCTAAGCAGCAGATCAGGAGGACAGAAGGGTTAACTAATACAACCTACTCCATTAGTCTGGTACCCCAAGTAGTCTCTAATTTCTTGTTTACTCAGAAAAAAACAAAAGGGGGAAGGAAAAGAAAGAAAAACTTGCCGTTCTGAGAATGCATGCATGCACAACAGGAAGTCCTGACATTTTCATGGTAATGACTGCACAATGTGATGACGCTCCAATGATGGGAAAGAAGAGGCACTTGAATTCAAGGCAAAGGGTTTTTACCGTATGCAGTGATCTGGCTGGAATATGAAGAGCAGACTTTTGGTACGGTGAATACTCCAAAAAAGCCTGTTTTGCCCAGTGTGTGTGTGTGTGTGAGCACACCCAAGCGTCAGTCGACAGAAACGATAAAAAGCAAATTTGGTCAGAATATTCAGAATTTAACAGTCACTTGCCGTTTGTCTGCACTTGCACTGCACACCAGTAATGAAAAATACCAGAGAAAAAAGACAAATTCCACCACCCAAAATGACTGTATGCTCAATTGAGAAAGCGTTTTTGGGGTGTTTGTTTACTTAGTAAAAAGGTAATATTATTTTACTTTCTGGTTAAAATCTAAAATGGTATCTAAGTTTCAAACGATTATGAGAGAATCATATGTGAATCCATATATCACCACTTGTATATTGTAAAAATTTTGAGTGTTTTAGGTTAAGGAAAAACTCGAAATGAGGGCATGATATGATTTAGCTTAAATAAGTAAAAGTACATAATAAATTAACAGTTCCAAAAAAAAAAAACAAAAAATGTTTAGTGGACTTACCAAATTTTGCCATCTTCCAGATGGTGATGGAGCTTCCACACCTGGCCAAAACAAAGAGCAGCACTGCCAACTGCCATTATCAAATACCATCCATCAATTTCACTACAATTTCCCCTTTTTGTTTTCTCTCCTTTTTTTTTCCCCTTCTAAATTATGGAAAAAAGAAAAAGAAAACTTGCATGAATATAATCCAAATAACCTTCATTGTGGTTCCTGGATCTCCAGAAAAAAGAGCCCTGAGCTTCAACAGGAACTCATTCAAGTAAGGGAGCACCAATTTCATTAACCAGATTGCCTCTTCCTCTCCCAAAACACAGCTGCTACCATCTGTATCTACATAACCTCTGGAAATAAATTGCATAAATCCAACATAAATCGATTGATGAATAACTAAGTCATAATGCTAAGGAGAACCTGAAAAGTTACCTGCAAATAATGGATCTGAACAGGAAAATTGCACCAAGATAGAACAAACCCAGATAAGAAATTACAGTGATGAAGCTGCACAAGCGAAAAAAAACCAGCAGAGAATTTTCAGGTTCATCCTACTGTTCTGAGAAATGGGTGTGGCTGAAATCATCAATTTGGTGACGTTCTTGTACCTGAAATTTATGTCCTTTGTGTAGGAGGATGAGATCACAACAAACGTTCCCAATCCGAAGATCAACGCTGATTTTGACACATCTCGCCACATAACCAAATCCACTGAGAAGTAAATGAAACAAATTTAGCCATCCAAAGAAAAGAAAAGCTTCAAAGAGCCATGATAAGTCAAAGAAGCAGAGAGTGGAATTGACCTAAACTCTGCAACTTGTTCTGTCTCTCTGGAAACCTCTCGTATTTATCTGAAACTGCAGGGAGAGGAAAAGAAAGAACCAGGTCAAAAACAGAGAAAAATGCAAGAAAATGGGCCAAAACACAGAATCCCAGACTTGAAAATTCTCCATGCAGAGGGAAAACAAAAACGAGGGACTCACATGAATTGGTCTTGGTGGCGAAATTTCGGTGAAGTGAGGAACGTCTTGTGAGAGGAGACTGATTATGGACATTGGAGGAGGAAGTGAAGGTGTTGCTCGGAGTTGGATTCGCAATGTTTCTGTGTACTCTCGTTTGCTTCGCCACAGGAGGAGGAGGAGGCTGTTTCTTCACAATTGGAGAAATGGGTTTGGGATTTTCAGTGACTTGGTTAGGCTTTGTCTCTTCCTCCTTCACAACATCATCCCGAGCCTTTTGCTCTGTTGCTGCAATTTCTTTGGTCTGCAAGGTCTTGTTCTCCGGCCCAGTGTCGGTATCTTCATCAAACTCTCCTTCTCCTTCCTCTTCCTCTAATTCTTCAGAAAATTCTTCTTCTCGTTCTTCTTCATCCACTGAGAAGTAAATGAAACAAATTTAGCCATCCAAAGAAAAGAAAAGCTTCAAAGAACCATAATAATTCAAAGAGGCAGAGTGGAATTGGCCTAAACTCTGCAACTTGTTCTGTCTCTCTGGAAACCTCTCGTATTTATCTGAAACTGCGGGGAGAGGAAAAGAACGAACCAGGTCAAAAACAGAGAAAATGCAAGAAAATGGGCCAAAACACAGAATCCCAGACTTGAAAATTCTCTATGCAGAAGGAGAATAAAAACGAGGGACTCACATGAATTGGTCTTGGTGGCGAAATTTCGGTGAAGTGAGGAAAGTCTTGTGACGGGAGGAGGCTGTTTATGGACATTGGAGGAGCAAGTGAAGGTGTTGCTCGGAGTTGGATTCGCAATTTTTCTGCGTATTCTCGTTTTCTTCACCACAGGAGGAGGAGGAGGCTGTTTCTTCGCAATTGGAGAAATAGGTTTGGGATTTTCAGTGACTCGGTTAGGCTTTGTCTCTTCCTCCTTCACAACATCATCCCTGGCTTTTTGCTCTGTCCTTACGATTTCTTTGATCTCCGAGGTCTTGCTCTCAGGCTCAGTCTGGGTATCTTCATCAAACTCTCCTTCCCCTTCCTCTAATTCTTCGGAAAATTCTTCTTCTTCTTCGTCTTCTTCTTCTTCTTCGACCAAATCTTTGGCTGCATTGTCATTGCTGCTGCCATCATCTCCACGAGATGCTTCTTTTGGAGCAGGCTTGAGCAGACTCACATTGCTCGAAATGACCTCCTTGAGGACTTCATCCGGTTTGCTCTCGCCAACTGGGTCTTCCTCGTATGCATCAGCAGACCCATCAATGGCTTCCTTCTCCTCCTCCTCGTCCTCTTCCTCCTCCTGGCACTCCTCCTGGCACGATCCATCGAGAACACCGGGCGGCTCCGAGTTCGCCGCACTCAACCGAACTGCATTCTCTCCACTTTTACCATCATCGTCATCCCTTTTTGATTTATTCAAAATCTTGGAAGAATCAGATTTAACTTTCCTCAATTCACCCGAACTCCTCTCGACCGACCCCCTAACAGCTTCGGATCTTGATCTTCTCACCTGAACCGGGCTTCTCTGGATCGCCTGATCCGCACCAGACCCTGCGTCCCTCTTGCCCCTCTTGGCCGCAGCCGGGCTCTTCTTGGTGTCTGAAACACTCACTTCCTTCGCCATCTCATCACGGTTCTTGCTCAATTCCGGTTTTCCCCTCGCGCTCGATATCTGAGGACTCGGACCATCGCCGCCCTCGGGTTTCCACGCCTTCCTCTTCCCGCCGACAGGCCCGGTCCGCTTGATTCTGCTGGCATTGTTGCCAGCGTTGCTGTTGTCGGTCGACTCCTCCGTCTTCTCGTCGCCATTGAAGAACTTGAGCCCACCCGTGACGTCGTCGCTCCTCATTCTGCTCTCCCACACCGACCCCGCAACTACAACCGTTCTGGCCCCTGCTCTTCGTCGGCTCACGTCCATTTCCTCCATCTTATAATGTCGGCCAACACGCTTACTGGGACCTGGTGGTTAGCTGGATAACAAGCGTCAAGCTAAAGAAATGGGGGGAAGCAAAAAGATGACACAGCCATGATTCCCACGGCAAAAGGATAGAAGAGAGTTGTACCAGAGAGAGAGAGAGTGAGAGAAAGAGACTGTTGTGTGGCAAGCCACTCTGTAGTTTTTTTCGTTTTTTCTCCCTTCCCTAACATTTTCCAAATTCTCGTGACAATTGGACTATCCTACAGAAATTCATATTGACCGCCAGGTCGTCGGCGCGCATCGGATGAGGCTCCGTTGCTTTGTCTACAGAATCCACGAAACGGGTCTCGGGAAAATTACTCTGGATTGAACATCGCTTTGTAATTCCGACCCACCATTCGTCTCATCCAAATTTACCAAGTCAACCAACTTCCGATCACGTCGTCGGACGAGTTTATCCATTTCCGAGAGGAACCCATCTTCAATTTGCCATAACACTTCACATATCCGTTTACTTCATCTGTTTGGTTAATCTGTGTTTTATATGTTCTTCAACGTTACGCCTTGCGCTCCTTTTTTTTTCTTTTTCTTTTTTGTCTCTGGATTTGGTTGGGGTGGAGGCTGAAATGATGGGAGGCGCTCCAGGATGAGATTCGAACCTTCGCTTTTTGTTGGGTAAAGATCGAAATTAAGATTAGATTATCGCACTTTAAACTTTTTTGGCAGCAAAGGGATTGTTCCTGGAGAGGCGCTGTGAACGAGGCAACCAAAAAGCCATTTTATCGCACATGCAAGTCGGAGACGATGTTGCCAAAAACAAAACAAAAAAAAAATTAGGGAATACGGTTAACTGCTTTTGTCCTGAGGCTGGGCAGAGTAACGTGCAAGCAGATGCAGAGTAAGAAATTTCCCTTTAAAAAAAAGAAAAAAAAAAGCAAAGAAAAGAAAGTTCCACACTTCTGGAGCATAATTTCGTTTAGTACTCATATGGTGAGGTAGCTTTATTTTTCTATTTCTCAAGAAATAGTTTTGAAGCCATTTGAAAAAGTTGAAAGAAAATTATTTATATTCAGAAATAAAAAAAATTCATTCGGAAGTTGAATTTTAAAGTAGAAGTGTTGCCGTGCACGCCCATTTGATTACAGTAATGGAATAATATGGTGATGTAATAATTACGAAAGCTGCAATAACTATTAATGGTTTGGTTTTATGAATTACATGTAACGGGAGGAAATATTTTCGGAATTCTTAAAAAAAAATCCGTAAACTCGAAATTACAGGGAATATATTAATTATCACTACTATAGTCAATCATGATTAATGAGCTTAAGAGAGAGAGAGACAGAGAGACCGCGCCATTTCGCCCAATAACTTACAACATTCAATTAAATGAAACTATTCTTTTTTTCTGGGCCAGTTAAATCTCTCTTTTAAACAAAAGGGAGATTCTCAATCGAGGCAAGAGTCCATTAGAATAATCTTTGGTCACTTACGTATATTAAACAAAGGAAGAACATGACCAAATAGGAAAAATCCATTTGCTTGATCGTTTAGTGATAGATCCAACCCACCATAGACACTTGAAATCGTTAATATATGTAGTATAGTGAACAATATTCGTCATTCACCAATCATTAGTTGAGCTAGACTATAGAGGTAAACCACATTGACTTTTGGTCAATGTAAAAAACAGATTTATTGACCTCAAGGACCTAAAAAATCACATCCAATGATTATTTCGAGATAAAAAGGAAAATGAAGAAATTAGAGTAACTGAGTGATTAGAAAGATCAGCGAAAAAATTTCTAGAGTCGTGAGGCTATATGGGTAACCCCAGTAACTGCATTGCTACCATCTTGGATATGTAAATCTGCAAGGCTTGGTTTGTGATTTGTGTGCCCTTAAACTAGTTATTTTCCGCTCCATATGTTGCCAATTTTACGGGTGGTCGGTCTCTGGGTGGGCCGGTTCGCGCCCTGCATTCGGGATTCGGATCAGAAAGACCAGTTCCTAGTTTGTGTAGCCCGAAAACCACTTCCGACGCACTGCCCGTCTCATCCAAATTTAACGCTTCGACAATTTTCGATCGCCCTTTTTCAGTTTTCTTCTTCTTCCCCGCTTTCAACCACGGTGAAGACCGCAAAGATTTGCGTCACCATATCAATTTATCAACTAACTATGTGACAGACATTCGTTCGAGATTCGACTACATAGTCTATTTCTGTGAGGTACCCGTCTTCAATTTGCCATGAACACTTCACATGTCCATTTAATTCATCTGTTCGATTAATCTGTGTTTTATACGTTCTTCAACGATACGCCTTTCGCTTTTCTTTTTTTTTTTTTTTTTGTGTCTCTGGATTTGGGGGATGGGGGGCTGAAATGATGGGAGGCGCTGAGGATGCGATACGAACCTTGGCTTTTTTTGTTGGGTAAAGATCGAAATTAAAATTAAAATTTGTTCGAGACAAGAATCCATGAGAATAATCTTTGGTCACCCATGTGTAAGTATATAATTAAACAAAAGGAAAAAACATAAACAAATAAGGAAACTCCATCTGCTTGATTGTTTAGTGGTAGATCCAACCCACTGTAGACACTTCAAATTGTCAGTAGATGTAATAGAATAAACAATTCTTATTGTTCACCAGCATTAGTTGAGGTAGACTAATAGGTACACCACACTGACGATCGGTAGATGGAAAAACCGATTCAGGGCGCAAATGATAACCACTCCGTTGCTCTACTTCTGTTCCAAACCTAATCTTGAAACAGATTTTGCATAGAAATATATTTGGTAATACAATTTTATTTTTCTACTTTTGGAACAAAAATTTGTTTCAAAAATAGGTTTGGAACAGAAATGAGAAGCTAAAATTTCCAGCTTCTCTATTTATGGAACAGAAATTAGAAATAACAAGTTTTCTCATCGCTTGCTCCCTCTCTCGCATGTCCCGATCGCCACTCCACCGTCCGTCGATTTTTCGGTAGTCAATATGCCATCCGCCGGCCAACCGATCGCCATTCCATCGTCCGCAGGTCGTTGCTTCGCCATTCGTCGGTCGCCGATCACCCATCCTCCGGTCATCGGTCCGCTGGTCATCATTCCATTGGTCATTGTTTGCCATCTACCGATTCATTGTCCCACCATCCATCAGTTCGCCGGTCATCACTTCTCCATTTGACTATCAATGGCTCGACGGCGACCGGTCATTTATCTATCAATCGCCTTTTTGTTGGTTCGCCGGTCACCAATCACTCGTTTGCCAATCACTGTTTTGCCAATCGTTGGTCAGCCGTCCGTCGGTTCACCGGTTGCCGCTCCATCATCTGCCGAACCCCGATCGGCTAGCCACCGATGGCCCCTCCGCCATCCGCTCGTTGGCCACCGGTGGCCCTCCATTGTCCGCTAGCCACTGGTAGCCACTTTGTCGTTCGCCAACCACCAGTTGTCGATTCACTAGTCCACCGATCTTCAACGGCCATAAAAGTTTAATATAGTTATCAAAAATCAATTTCTGATATTGTACCAAAAAATTTGTATCGTTATCAAACACGTTTATTTACTCAAAAAAATTATCTAGAGAGTAGAAGTATAAAAAACTATTTCTAATAAAAAAATTGATTTCGAAAATAGAATAGTTATCATTCACGCCGTATTAACCTCAAGGACTGAAAAAAAAAATGGCATCCAATGATCATTTCGAGATGAAAAAAAAAATAAACGGAGAAATTAGAGTGGCCAAAGTAATTAAAAAGATTAGTGAATAAATAAATTTCAGAGTCGTCAGGCTATATGGGTAACCCACTGAAAGCTGGTTAGGCATTGTGAAGCAGCAGTCACATTATTTCTACTATCTTGGATGTGTAAATCTACGAGGGCTCGGTTTTGCGATTTTTCTTTCCTTAAAACTCGTTGTTTTCCCTGATCAATATCGCCAGTTTGAACCGTGACCGGTTTTCACGTGGGCCGGTTCTCACCCTGCAAATCGCAAACCGGACCAGAAAGACCGTTTTCCAATTTGTGTAATCGGGAATCGACCACCTGGTCCTGGACCCACCCGTGAACCAGCCATGTCCTGAGAACGGGAAATGTTTCGGTACAAAAAAATAAATAGAGAAAAACAAAGGAGTGAATAAATATGCAGTGGTCTCCAAAAAAACAGGGCAAAACTCGCAACTCCCCGTGATCGAGAAGGTAGAACTTGTGGTCACTTTGATAGTCCTTACAGAGAAAGTCTGCACCACAACAACACACACACAACAAATGATCAAACAAAACAACAGATGAGAAAATTCGCGCGACGCGTGCGAAGAAACGAGCTTGGGACAATCGGGGCGACGGCGAAAGAGATGGAGGAGTGACCTTCGGCGTTTTTGCCGATGTCGGAGTAGAGTCCGAGCTGTGAGAGAGCGAAAATTCGCGAGACGGGTGTGAAGAATCGAGCTCGAGACAATCGGCGGCGACGAAAGAGATGGAGGAGCGACCTTTGGCATTTTTGCCGACGACGTCGGAGTAGAGACCGAGCTGCGAGAGAGAGGCATGAGACTCGAGTGAAGGAAGTAGAGAGGGCTTGAAGCGAATAGGGTTTTGGACATGATGTTCCTGCATGAGCTAGAGAAGAGTGACGTGAATTACGGTACTCTCGGTGGTGAAATGAACTGAATTAAGGCAAACTGGTAATTAATGCTATTATTTCTGTAAAAATAAGAATTAAAAATTGATGTCGGCCTAGTCTGACTGGGTGGATTCACACCTGAAACTGGGAACCGTAGCGATATTTACCGATTCCAACTTTTGGGAACTAGAAACCGCATGGACCGGGCGATTCCTTTTGCTCATACCCCTAGCCAGTTTGCAACTTTGAGTGTAGAAGCAAATATTTTCATTCGGATTGATCCCGCAAAAATTAGCCTTGTGTTTTCTTGAATGATCGAATCGTTCCCCTCCCTCCTGGCTGCTCATTTGGATCTGACGGCTTGGTCGAAATTAACATGAATAGTAGCTAGTCATTATTCGAGGACCGAACTGTAGAATTTCTTACATCAACAAGAGCGACGATCTTTCTACCTTGTTCTTCTGAATTGGTCGGGACTGAACTGAATGTCCAATCAATAGTGCAATGCGTTCCTTTTCAGGGAAGAAACAAAATGCAATCAGAATGAAATCTGAATCGATAGTACAGGCGCCAACATCTATACTTATACTCAAATTTGATTTTGGATTTGATATTGGATCGATCTGCGTTTGTTTGTAGTAAGGAAAAAGCGTCGGTAGAGGCGGCAATTCCCGACTCAACTCCGATGAGCTCGCTGAACCCACCCGAAGATCGAACACAATTCATATCCCAGTCGAAAAGCCGATAACCCAAACTCGTCCCGGCCGAAATTAGAAATAACCCACTTTGAAAACTCGTGTATTGAGCAAATTTGAAATTGGGCAAATTAAGTATGAATGTGGGTGATACAAAATGTTTATAACCCATTAATCCGAGGCGCGGTTGGAGCCCTCATCTCATTGGAGCTTAAGTTGGTCAATGTACATCATACCCTATTAACTCTGTTAATATCACGAGAAACCTCAAATTGGTATGCATGTGAGAAATTTATCCCAAAACTATTTTTTTAAAACCATCAAAAATCTCAAAACTGGCATACTAATGGCAAATTTATCCCAAACCGCATGATAAATTACCATAAAAAATCTCAAACTTGTACACTTTTGACAAATTTACCCTCCGTTAGTTTTCGTTAAATTTTTCCATCAAATTGCTGATGACACCGATTGTAGACGAGTATACAAATTTGAGATATTTACCCTCTATTTGTTACAAGTGTACCAGTTTGGGATTTTTCGTGGTTTTAACCCAATTTAACAAAAAAACTAACTGATAACAAATTTGTCACGGGTGTATCAATTTGAAGATTTTGATAGTAAATCACGGATATACTAATTTAAAGTTTATTGTGATAAAAAAAATTGATAAATTCATCACTAGTGTACCAATTTGAAAATTTTAATCGAAAAGATAATTTGAAATAAATTTACGACGGGCGCATCGATTTTGAGATTATTCGTGGTGTTAATTGCCGTTAATATCGCGCACCGAAAAGTAGATCTTAAAAGGGCCGATATTATGCTCAATCATGATAACTAAAACAATAATGACTTTGAGTACAAATATTATAACAATAATCTGCCATGATCATGTTTAAAGAGGTAAATCATCTCGACTTCCCGTTGTCTGAGAAAAGTAATGTTTGATTTGATTTGATCACATGGCAGTGGGGAAGAGACTGTTGGGCGGAAGACCGGCCGATGGAATCAAGGCAAGCGCTGAGAAATTGTTCACGTACAAAGTCATAAAGGCCCTTTTGAAAAAACTGAGAGATCATGTGAGGCCAAATCGTACGTTGGTGGAGACAGCTCCCGCTCGATCCGACGGCGGCAAAGCACTTGTCCTCCCCTTTCTTTTTTTCTTTTTTTTGTAACGCTTCACCGACGCAAGACGACGATGTAATAACGTAATTTCTTGATCCAAATTTCAAAGAGGAATGAAAAAGTTGCCCCAATAAAAAAAAAATGTAGCGGAAATCTGCGAATAATGATATGTCTTTTTACAAATTAAGATTAATATCACAAAAAATCTCAAATTAGTATATATATGACAAATTTATCCCAAATTATTTTTTTTTTATCATAAAAGATTTCAAATCAGTACACATGTGATAACTTTACCCTAAACCGGTACAACTATGACAAATTTGCCCTTCACTAATTTCGATTAAATTTAATTGTCAAGTTATCAAGTTAGATGGCACGAGATAATTGCCAGGTGTATAAGTCATCTTTTTTTTTTTATCACAAGCATATCAGTTTAGAAGTTTTTTGTAACATTAACCCTACAAATTATGCTAACGGGTGTCCTCAAATCACTTATTGAGCAATTAATCAATATGAAAACTTTCAATTTTTTCTTTTGAAGGACGCAAAAAATTAATACATTGAATTTCGCTAACAATTTATTAAGCAGTCAATTCAAGTTCCATAATGAGTGTTACGCGCAAATCAGTATATCGAGACTCAGATATTAGTGTGGTTAGTGTGGTTTTTTACCGAGTGTGGTTTCTTGTATATTTAAATCTGCATAAATTTTCATTTTAATGAGTTGCTTTAATTCGAAGAAATCCATATCGAAGTCCTACCAGTAATAAGAGAAAGTCCAGAATTGGCACTCTGACCCAGAACTGCTTCGGTGAAGTCCGAAACCCTAAATCGGGGAAAATCCATGCCTCGGAGTTCGCAAAGGGGAACATTGGGATCGTTCTCCGGGGGGACGCAATGATCAGCCGCGCCACCTGTCCACGGCAGCGGCGGTGGTCTTCTTGATCAGACTGGACCCCTCGCTCTGCGATTCCTTTTCAAGGCACGTGATGGGGATGCGACGGAGAGACGGGTTTTGTTTATTTATTGTTTGTCTAAAGCGGTTGCGTGGCATTCAACGCTGTCGAATTGAAGGAACGAACATTTACAGATCTCACGTTCCTCGACGCTTTTTTTTAGGTTTGATGGGTAGTCACCTGCTCTCTTTCTGTTTTAGTCTATCACCATCCCATTTAATTAGACGCATTAATACAAATCTTCAAAGTTGGGAACTGCCGTCCGATCTCTCACGACGCATTCCTACTGACTCCAAGACCTAATGGCCGAGGCTCTGTTCAGTGTTCACCTCGGGGAGACCAGTCTCTGGACAGCTGTTACGTGTTGTTTGTTTATCATCTCATGATGCCGTGTTTGCTCCGGGATCCAGATATAAAGGTCAAGAGAGAAAGGAAGCTATCATCTCTGACTTCATCCTCTTGAAGAAAAAGTGGGGGCGAGGCCTGTCTTGGACAGAGCAGACATCAGTCCCTAATTTCCACAATTCAATTCCCATGAGAGTGAACCTTTACCACAGTAGCAAGAACCAGCCCAACGCCTGTTCATATTACGCGGGTCCAACGTCATTGCTCTGCTTCTCACGTGAGAATGGTCGATTTTGGCACAAAGCAAGCAAGTAGCAACCCTTCACTCCCCAGAAGAAAAAGAATGTCGTGCGAAACAATCTGCGCGCCAGTTTGACAGGCGCCCTTGAAAGCGAATTTCATTCATGAGCTCCAACGACATGAACAGCTTGTTGTGTTAGCTGCTTGTAGGATTCTAGGCAAGTAATTCTTGCACCTACTATTGGAACAAGAACTGGCATGCAGCGAACTTTCAGAAGTATCCGGGATTCTTTCCGGTACTATCCCAAACTAGAGCGGAAGGAATAAATACTAAATGGAACAAGAGTGATAACGGAAAACATAATGATGTTCTCCTGAGAGAACACCTTCATCAATAATACCTGATGTTCTCCACAAGGAAATTATTATGTTTTGAGGTCATCCAAATCAGGTAATTCACCACTTCTGCAAAATGTGAAAAAAGAGAGGATGCAGAGGCAGGTGTTAGAAAATTCCTACCCTGCAATCATGTCCCTAGAAATTAATTATAACTAGCTTCTCATCTGGATCTTTTACAGTTGCCAATCAGATGATTTATTCCTCACCGGCTAACTGCCTTTCTTCTTCAACGAACACGCGAGGTTATAAAGGAAATATTTCTGCAGAGAGAAAAGTGTGAAGATTCATGTTAAATAAAAGAAGGCATGTGTCTAGGCACGCTGTTCAATTAGATGGAGAAAACTTACCAAGAAAGGTTGCGGTTAGCGGCAAGTTGTGTCACTGTACAGCTGGACCTAACTGCAATGCTGGTCAATATGTACACTCTATTCACTACCCGCTAAACTATCTGATTAGCCATTGTCGTCTCTGTAAGCAGAAGGTTGAGCTGAACATCTCCTTTCTTGACCTACGTGGAACCATGATCATAGAACATTACTTGTCAAAAGCGATGTCTGTAGCTGATGATCAGCCTTCTTATGAGAATCGCTTAGCCTCGACTTGTCAGTTTCGGCTGCTTTTTTCATCTCAAGTTCATTCTGCTTGCAGTTCTCCTCATGGGCTTTGTTAAACATTCTCACAAAGTTGAGAAGAGTCGAGACAACTGCAAGTATTTAAGAGGAAAATTAGTTTTACATAATTGCTGTGAAAAGACACCACGCATCCACGCATCAACAACCCCTATGCTAAGTACCATCAAATACTTTTATCCTGTGGCTGCAGCCTCTTGCCTTGACCATGACCTAAGTATCTTCCCACAGCGGCATTTCAATTTCCCCCAGTCCATCAATTATGGCTTTAAAGCTGAGGGTGTATCGAACTAATTTTCACCAATCCCCACTATATGCATATACTACAAGAAAGTAGAGATCAAAATACCCTATTCACCAGTATTAAAGACACTCAATTTGCTTTGTCAATCTTTTTAACCTGTCTGTTCATTGAGTAGTCATTCACTTTTTGAATAACTACTTGTGATCGGGACATCCAAATACTACTAATTCGACTGTCAAATATCATAGAGAACTTCGTCAGTAGATTCTTGGCATGTCAAGCAAATGGAACAACGATAGCAATGTCATCTCCAAAACTATCCAGTATACCATTCTAATCCAAAGCAAAACCAGAATTTCAATATTGTCTAGCAACAGTACCTTGCTCAAAGGGGCAGCGAGATGGATCTTCTCCAAAGTAGAGAATCAATGAATCTACATTTCTACCCTGAAATACATCTTCTTAGTTATTATCATTATATACTGATACAGAGAAGAGCACAAGCTCAGTTCAATTGTTCATGCCAAATTATGAGACATACCACCCCAGAGTAGAGTAAAGCTAAAGACCTCACTTCAGCTTCAGCAGAGCGAAGGAACTCCTTCAAGTTCTGCAGAAATAAGCTAAAACATCAGTTTCCACAAGTTATTGTTTCTAGGATCCAACAAATGCCGCATTTTCACAAGCGCCATTATGAAATCCGAACCAAACAAAAAGTTTAGGATATATATTCAGTCATACCGTTCCTCCACACAATTCAAGATAAAGAAATTTTCT
Source organism: Psidium guajava (assembly GCA_016432845.1). Lineage (NCBI taxonomy): Eukaryota > Viridiplantae > Streptophyta > Magnoliopsida > Myrtales > Myrtaceae > Psidium > Psidium guajava. The sequence continues at coordinate 29,445,685 of CM028229.1, read as the reverse complement.
ATTTGCCTGCTTCATCTGATAGCGGAAATGACAGTTACTACCTTGTTAAGCTAACAATATTCTTTGAAAATTCCATTTGCAGATCCTGCTAACCAACCACTGTTACCCTCCTCTTGACTTCAATAAATTTTTTTTAAATCCTAAAGATTTTAACTCATTGAGAATTTGGGTGAAGCTGCAGGGAGCCCCCCAATGTTCTCATGACCCGGCCCCTCAATTACCACCACCAATAGTAATTATCATACTAAAAGGCATTCAACAGTCGCTCATTGACAGGCAGATTTGAGGATAGAATCATTGGAGACAGTATTGTTGGGCTCAACAAACCTTGCAAAAAGTTTCTGAAACAGGACCATCATTTTCAGACAGAGACAATTCCTGCATAACCTTTTCCAACCCTTTGCTTATTGCTTGCATTTCCTCTGCCAAGAATTTCAGTTGTATCTGAAAAGAAATGACACATATTTGTCAGGACGGCTAAGTAGGGTCTGCTTGGAGAGACTGTTGCTTTTTAATGCTGAACACTGAAAACATTCAAAAATACAAATGTTGACATGCAGAGTCATCTTATCTTTTTTTAATAATTTCCCAAAGCTCGAACTTTTTTTTTTTTTTCAGTTTCAAAATGTTGGAAGGAGAGTAAGAAGTACTTCTTTCGGGACACGACAAGCGGATCTAAATTTCCTACTTCATGAATGATTACAGAAAGTACCTTGGATGCTGGTTCCAAATGCGCCAGGTCCTTGGAGAAATCTAGAACTTCTGGTAGTTTATCAGCTAGTACCTAAAGTTCATCAAGGGGGAAAAAAGCACATCAGAGAAACTTCCTCAGAGAAACACAGTTGCTGAGGATAAAAATGGAAGTATACATTGTCATTTGGATGAAATGAAGAAGTTATACAAACCAGAATAAACAAACACACATCACATAAACCATGTCACCAAGGCAAAGGCCCAAGAAGGATTAATAAATAGTGTGATAAGTGATAACGACCTTCAGAAGTTCCTTTCCACAGCTAACTTTTACAAAACAATCATATTCATACATCTGTCATTAAACTGTATCCAGCAGTTCTTAAAAGTTCATGTCATCATCAAACTTTAGCTTTTGACAGCTCAGTGCTAATTAGCATCCACAGATCATTTAATCCACATGCCACAGTGCTGTGGTAGTTCAAAAGTAACCGGAGGAGGAGAACACGTGTCAGTTTATTTCATTCTGATGAATAAAAGGAATAATATAAACTAAACTGACGGAAGGTTTATGTAAGTTCAGATATTAACAAGGCACTACCTCTCCCACCAAATCCAGAGTATATTTTAATGATTATACAGACCAACTTCAGGACAAAAATCAGGAAAGAGAACCATATTTCATCATCAAATTTGAGGGGACGTCTAGCCTTATTTTCCTTTGTCTTGTGATTTCCTTCTCAAGCCACCATTTATTTGTCACCCCTCTGCACAAATCCAAACTCTTAACATTCATATATCGAGCAGTTTTTGGTCATCAGAATATGAGTTTTAAGCATGGCATGACCTCTTCACGAGAAGAATAAGTGCCTATTGATTAAGTTTCAGATAAATAGTGCAAAACTTTTGTCGTCAGCCTCCGGCCAGAACTAGCAATCATCACCTTGCAGAGATAATGCATGAGAGTCATCTTATTGTTCCGAGCACGTGTGTCAGTTAGCTTGAGCAAGCTATCCAACCTAAAGCCAATAGCAGACCCTGGACCCAAAAAAGAAGTGACATAAGATTTTCTTCCCCATTACAAACAGGTGATGTTACTACCCCAAAATAAAGCTTACAACATAAAGTCATCATCACCAAGCATAAGATACTTCAGATGGGTAAGTTGGCATCCGCTTATTAAAAAAATAGAAGAATGTGGTTGTTGCTCAAATACATTCATTCAGTTAAGCATTGTCTCTATGAGAATGACAGACCTTTGGAACCTACCTTGGAGTTTGACAACGAAATCAATAACATTCTTACACTCACCATTTCGTGTACACAAGCCTGCACACACCCCCTCCCACCCCCCCACCCCCCAAAAAAAAAAAGAAAAAGAAAAAAAACCAACAAAATCCAACTCTAAAATAGAATAAAATGAGAGAGAAAGAGAGAGAGAGAGAGAGAGAGAGAGAGAGAGAGAGAGAACAACAGTATGAAACATTAGTGTTATACATACAGCCATTAGTGAAATAATATAGACTAATAGGATTAGCTAATCTAACGCACAAAAATGGAAGATTGTCCTCTCCCAGTTCATTCCTTTAGCTGCCGGTTTGTTTCAGCTTTTTAAAGTAAGATCATTGCCTCCTTTGCTGCCAGGAAAAACACATACTTCAATGTATTATATATTTTAATTTCAGTTTTGAAAGGCGTCTGCATAATTTTAAAGGATCTTAACTGTTTTAATTTATATGTCTAAAGATCCAGGAGGTTTAATATTAGAGGAAATGCAAAAGCAAAAAGTAGAAGCAAAAGTAGTTCCAACAGGGCTTAAATTATTGCTTACAATAGGTACAACAAATTTTGAAAAATTAACCTGAGTATAAAGAATACATCATAATCCATGAACTAGGAACCCAAAATAAACATTGAAACTAACTCACCCCTGGCGGTCCCCTGGTTCAAGGCATTCCCAAGCGAGAGTATCGTCTGCATAATCCTCTTCAGTTTCGCAGAATTCTTGATCTGATAGGGACAATAAAGAATAAAGTCACATAAGTTTTGGGTTAGGTTAGCCTGGAGCTGTTCGCAAAATTGATTCTACATTCTGCTGATGTGGACTCTCCCGCCCTCCCTCTCTATATGCACGTACAAGTGTGTTTGAATAAAAACTCTCCCTCCCTCCCCCCACACCCCCCCTCCCCCTTCTTTCCAATCATCACATTTGTTACAATGGGCATCTCTAACCCAAAACCTCAGCTCAATATTAGAAAGACCTTACTGGCTGATTCAGCACTCTCTTGTGTAACTAAAGAACACCATAAATACTTCCCTCTGGAAGCTCTGGCAATTTCATGTCCTCCTCCTTTGGTTTGCCACTGAACCTTCTACATTCTCTATCTCTGCCTTTCTCTCTCATCACCCTATAGCTACAATGACCTGGAGGTCTTTGAATTCCTAGGCAACGTAATAATGCAGCTTATAGCAGCTTAACTCAGCTCAAAGTTTTCTCTCAGCTCTAGTGTTAGTAAGGTAGTCATAAAGGACAAAACATGTTACCTCTTCGGCAGAAGAGTTCACTATATTCAAGTTCTTTCTGAGGTCAGCAACCTGAGCAAAAACAGGAAATCAACACTGAGATAATGCTGGTCAATTTGCTAGAAGATGAAGAAGACAAACAACTCTCACCTGGGTTGAAAACTGTATCTTAAATGAAAAAACTCTCAGTTTGGATTCAACTCGGGGCACTTGCATCAATTCTAAAAAGAACTGCAATAGATCACAGTATATTTCATCAGATGGCGCATCAAAGGCATCATATATAATGAAGAATCTGCCATACTTCTCCAGGTGTTCAGTACCAAGGGTTTTAAAGAGACTCCACTAACTTAGCAAGATTGGAAACTCTACTTAACTAACTGTTACTCTCTGTTGTATTACTTAATACACAGTATAATCACAAGGAGGAAAGTACACAACTAAACCATGCAAATTAGAAAAAACGGTTGGGCATAGACTCCAACTCCAGAAACTGCATCAGATCTATCAGAGCAAGATATAATCACAATTCTGATTAACAAAATAACTCTAATACTTTTGCACCTCTTCCTCTTCTTTCACATGTTTATAATTGGGAAAAATTATAAAACCAAGCAGATGGCACGTCTGATCCAGAAAGGCCTATAATTACCAAGACATCTTTTAACTCTTACATCATGGGCAACTTATTAAAAGAAAAAAATGAGCATGTCTTGCTCATATAAAATCTCTTTCTCGTGGCACCATAGCTCAAAACACAACAAATAATATGAGCTTACGGTTGTTTAAGATACATGTGACTTCTATCACTACCAATTGACAGAAATGCAACATTTCAATATCGTTAAGACATCTAAGTACAAAAGACTGTCCATCTAGTCCAAAGCAAGCACAGTCTAAGCATCTAGACAGTGTAGAACATTACTGTCAAGTAGAAATTTGTGCTCAGCCCAAAAAAAAAAAATAGTTATTAAAATATATATGAAACAAAAGAATGGGCCTAACAAACCTGTTCGCATCTTCCTAATTTTTCTCTCTCTCCATTGTAGCCCTGATATTGGAGCACTCAAGAAATCAATCTTCAAACGAAAGGTAACAGCAGTCTCTTGAGCTATAGATATATATCTGCAGGACTCAATCAGTTGAAAAGAAGAATGCTGTACCTTAAGTAATTCCATCTCCTCTTTTGTTGGACAAAACTTTATGAGGTTTTCCCCCTGGTCAACATCCAATGCAGAATCTTCTAGAGCAAGTACTGAGTTCTGTCATATAAATCTAGATACATTAAGGTCCTCTGAGAAACATTAACCACAACATTACCTTCGAACAAGGGGCCCAGAAAAAAGAAAAGCTACGTAGATTAGCATGCTTGCTCAAATAATACCGACCAAGCAAATAATGGTGAAAACCAAAATCTAGCAGTACAAACATCAAGGATGAGAAAGAAAAACAACTAGATGCAAAGTTTTCAATTGCTACTGATGGTCATTGTCGAAACATTAAGGGTTGGGAAACAATGTTTGCAGTAATAACAGTCGTATCAAGTACTGGCATTACAGATATTTGCTGATTTAAAACATGTAAATCTGTTAATCGCTTCACATCTTTGCAGCATGAACCTAAACCTTTTATCAAGCACATATAAAAATACAATGCATAGAACATGCTTAACCAAACAGTTTTTTTTGTATTAAGCAGTTGAAGATTTCTGTAAAAATGTTTGAGAACTGTCCAAAAAGTGTCCCGATGACAGAACTAGCAAACCTGCTTAATCTGTGTTTAAAAGATTTAAAGAGGGTCAACCAAGTAGGAGATGAACTTTTTCTTTTTCATGTGACAGATGGGATCACTCGTTTAACACAAGCACATGTAACCAGGCGCTGACTAACGATTATATTTCGTACAGCCCACTGGATCGAACAAATTGATCTTTGTAGAATTAGTAACATTGTTCATTTTTTAGTGAGGATGACCTGTTGAAGTTGGTCCTTGACTCAAATATAAGACCTAATACGACTAGGATTACTCTGCTGATTAATAAGCAACTGAGATCTACTGAGATTTCAATAATATCCACTGCAACTTGAAGTATCATCCTAGGTTTCTTATTTGTAATTGGTGTACCATCTGGTGGAAACTAATTGAGCAGGAGAGTCTATTCTCTTGGACTTTAAAGTATCGGTTTTTCTGAATCATGTGATGCAAATTGCAGAGGAAAAGAAAGAATCAACATCTAGATACCAGCCCTGTCTCTCAAGTGTGATTCTTATAAATAAATGAAAAAACACCACTTGCAATGCTTCAGAAACTTTAGGTGTGATGCCAAAAGAAATGTAATCCACTCGACTTGTCCTTTGCTGCAAACATTCAATTAAAATAAGGCTCATTCATTGTCCTACATCATGTTATGCAATATGATTGTCACAATTTGTCAACTGTAGGAAAATCGAAGATGCACCACTGACGTCTGTGAGCTCCAAGGATTGATCGATCGAGGAGACAAGGAACAAGCTGTATCATGTATGAGCAGCTGTGGCATCATGTCATTCACATGCTTTAAAATCCACCAAAATAGTAGACGAAAAGATTCTAGAAAAGCATCAAGATGAAAATGCGAAAGAGAATACAAAACAAATATCAGCTAGCAACCAAAGAGAACACAGAGGTCAAGCAGACCATACATTACAAGCCATAAATGCAATATGTTGTCTAGTTGAGAATATACTGAAGTGCAATTAAATTAGAGAGACCGTGTTGACATGAGTATGCAGCTCTTATCAACTTATCATTCTATATAAAGAAAGCAATAGGAGAACACGACGACAGGTCACAGTGCTTAGGTAAAGAACATATTTCAGCATTTAATGCAAAACATAGCAGCATCAAGCTTACCATTAATTCATGCAATGGTACTTTGACCTTTGAAAGCATAATCTCACAGTTGTATGCTCGCTTGTGATCAATCTGCAAACACCAATCAGCTAAATCCAAATATAATGACAATAAAACATTGTGGAACAAGAGGAATATAAGAAATTTTTAAAACACACGACCTAATTTGACAGTCCATCCTCCATCTCCAAATTACATTTTCATTTATCAAACCTGAAGTTCAAAAGTTCCTACATTATCTTTGAAAATTTGTGTCATAGCTTCACTCTTTATGTACAGCAGAGACACAATAAGATACCTCAACTTAATGATTATAGTCCGATGAGCCATATACATGAAAATCAAGCCCAACCATAGAAGAGGAAGACCGTAAGTCAACTTACGGAATTTGCTCCAACATTATGCAAATTAAGCTACAGAAAACGTCAAGAATAATAACACTATTGAAGAAAAGCATCAAGAAGAGAGGCACAAATTCTCAGAACAACTGTTTTACATGGATTTTTTTTTTTTTGGTCGGACATTTACATGGATTTACTATAAGAAGTTTACTGCAAAGTACCAAAGATTTCCTAACCCATGGGTCTTGCATTTAAAAATCTTTAGCCATGAATTACAACAGATTTTGCTTATAAGTGATCATGCAATAGAGCCCATGGATAGAATGAAATCAAATTGGCTATTTCTTCAACTAAAAACACAACTGGATAAGGTGCATAAACTCAAAATCTAAATAGCAATTCTATGTACCAAGAGGTGGCCTTTTATTTGCTGTAATAGGGGGTGGTTGCAGTACTTTTTAGGAGTTCAATTACAGGTCTAAGAGGGTAAAGAAAATGAACTAACAATAACGGGTTTGAACTACACAAGAACTCATTGATCAAACTTACCAATATATGTCGCTCTGTTTCTAGCAGAAATACCCAAAAGAATAGTAAGTTGTGAAACCTTTAAAGTAGACAGGTTCTGGTGTATATTTGAGTATCCAACAGGTAGGTTTATAACAAATGACATGTAATCCAATCCATGCAGTTGGAAATATCCATTATCACTACATATGACTTCCAATGGGTTTGCCAATTTTTCACTGTCTTCAAGGTGGTAAATGCAAGATTGACCAATAACCAGTCATTGGATTTTGCTCCCTTGGATCATACATGCTAATAAGGGGCTGAAATATACTGCGATTGAGTTTGGCAACTAACAAAAGCCATCAAACTTGAAAACAACCGCAACATATGGGGCCAGAACATAAAATTATCCAAACATATAATTACCAGTTGCACTTTATCTGACTTGCGTGCATCTGAGCCACGTGCGCTTTTTTTCCTGCTGTGATCTGAAACCGGCACAGATGCTGAGAAAAGAGTTTCCAGCTCAGACATGTCAATTTCCGGAGCCCTACAAATTGTTTCAAGTCAAAAATTATTTGCTACCACATTAACAGATTACCTTAGCAATATAATATCAAAACAGCATACTTGGTAGCTTCTCCAGATTTTTGAGTTTCAGCCCAAATGCTTCCTTGTACAGCTCTCGATAACTTCAACCAATGTAAAGGTTTTAGCTTTTTCATGTTGCTACTCTTTGAATTTATAGTACGTAAGCCTCGTCCCTTTGCAGTGCTCAAAGTACACAATGGTGGTCCAGGAGGAGGAGGTCCTCCACCAGTCTTCGGCACATCTTTACCAAAAGGAACAGGAGGAGGAGGTGCAGAAGGGACAGGTGGAGATTTCATCATTGTAGCTTCAGACTGTTTGGCCATGATAGGGGGAGGCGGGGGTGTTGGTGCTGTGGTAGGGGGAACTTTAGGACCCAGAGCTTGCCCAGAATGAGGTGGTGGTGGCGGGGGTGGTGGAAGTCTTACATTCGTCGGTTGATTCTCCTTCAAAGGAGGCGTTGGCGGCGGCGGCGGCATTGGTGGTGGAGCTGGTGTTGGCGTCTTTGAAGATGGCTCCTGAGCTGAAGAAGGAAGTGGTGGAGGAGGAGGAGGAGGAGGAGCAGGAGCAGGAGCAGGAGGAAGTAGCTCCGCTACAGAGCTGGCTGAAAAATGCTTGTTCATATCATGTAAATCAGAAGTGACCTCCTCACCAACTAAAGCTGTTGGTCTTAAACCTGATTGCAGTGGTGGAGGAGGTGGAGGTGGAGGTGGAGGTGGAGGTGGAGGAGGAGAATGTGGCACTGGGTGAGCTGAAGTAGACTCCTCTTTTCCCTCTATGAGAGAATTTATCTCATCACCAAGTGAATCTTCTGCTTTTGAAGACAAGGGATAATGAGATGTAGGAGGAGAACAGGTGGAAGCAGAAAAACCAGGTCGAAGAGGAGGAGGTGGAGGAGGTGTTGGAGGTGAAACTAAGACACTTTTAGGTCCTAGATGCTCACTGGAAAGATTCTGAGACAAGGTTTTGACCGCTTGGTCTGAGGATACTGTTGCTGGGTTTTCTGCAATACTCTCAGATGAGGCAAGATTGCCAATTTGACTTTCAAATGTGAGACCAAGAGGTGCAGTCTCTTGTTTTGGCATCATCAGATTTGAAGTTTGCACAGAATCAATGTAATCTGCAGAGTACTTGGTAGTCTGAGTAGCCTCCACTCTTCTCTCTGGAGATGGCTTTCGGGAAACTGATTGACCCCCTAGATTAAAGGAAACAGAACTATGCTTTTCCATCTTACTTTCTAACATCTTATCAACACTTTCTTCTCTGATACTTTCAGGATTCTTTTTAGCTGACAAGGGGAAACTTTCTGGAGCATGTGGAGAATCAGCATTTGATTTTCCTTGAATTATATTTGAAACTTTAATTTGCTGGATGACATTAATTGCAGCATCTGTTTTGGGAGCCAACCACTCTACGTGGCTAAAAATTTCCTGAACTTTAGCAAATGCTTCTATTGGAAGGCCTTCCCCCTCAAAGCACGAAATATCTACGGGAACAACGGAAGCAGCGGAATCCATCTCAGAAAAGAGGATCTTCATCAACAAGATAGATAGTATATTAAGTTCAGCATAACATGGATGCTAAGGAAAATTTGTCTCTGCAAAGGCTGCACTAAAATGAAAGTGGCATCAGGCATACCTCTGCTCTGAATTCCTTTGGGAATAGATCTTTAGCTGCCCATAAGGTATCAATTTCATCACGATTAAGCATCAAAATGTTTGACCTGATGAAAGCTGTATTGAACATGACTCGGAATATCATCTTTTCTCGTTCCAAGTCTTCAAATAAATGTATGCACTCAAGCACAACGTCTCCTTGAATATGACAGTTTATGTCAATCTTAACTAGCTCGCATTCTGCCTGCAGAATATTGGAACAAAGGTTCCAGAAAACCTTTATCAACCTTCTCAAAGGAAGGAGAGACAACATTAACAAGGAAAGGGAACTCTTGGAAGAGTAAAATGATAAATGTCACTGGTAGAATAAACCAAAAACCAAGACCAATTTGCAGTTTAAAATCAGGTCAAATCACCAGATTAAAGACAAACAATAAGCATTAATGCTCCATTTGACTTGTTCATTTCAGAACACAGTACTCCCTTGGAAGTCAGTTGTTCTTCAGCTTCAAAATGTTGATCAGATTAACTTTGCCTTGTATCGGAAAGCAAACCTTAAATTTGAGGTGCCGATAAATTTTGATGCTGCACTAAGTTTTCTAACATCTTCAATAACTGTTTTTATTTATCAACTTCTGCCTTGTGAATAGCGCTGCGGAGAAAGGGAGAAAGCTAATTTACAAGCATGACTCCATCAGAAGGGGAAAAAAAAGTGCTGTTTAAATCGATGGGGGAAATGCTAGTGAAAAATTGAATACATGGGGCATTGTAGCACCACTTCAATGTGCTTAGACTTCAGACGGTGTCAAACTTTTCTCTCCTACTTTAGATGATCAGTCTCCAAAAGCAACGTCCTTACAGGTTTCATCGCATGGTATCTTTGCAAACCAGCATCAATTGATATATTGAAGAGATCTAATTTAATATATATATATAAGATAAGATATAGTCACTCAGAATATCATGACTAACAACTGATGAGATGCAGTGCATTCAACTATCTATTAAGTTATGACACCGCAATCAATTGACCAACTTTAAATCTAAAAAATTTCTGAGTCTTTCGAGGACAGCTTTGTGGAAAATAAGAAATTAATAACACATGCTGTCGAGAAAAATTCTCGACATCTTCCCAGAGGTCAAATGGGGAGATGACATGCAATTTATAGACTCTTCAACTTGAAACATAATTTGCAAAAGCCCGTTAAGCTTTCCTTTATACATTTTCAACAACAAGTAATGAAAACAAAAAAATTATTGACATAGGTAAAAGCAATGGGATATTTCCATGACAACACGATTCAAAAGTTTACTCATTTTACGAACCACAAATTTATTACCAAGCTGTTTACCTCTGTCTAGGGAGATTAAAGAAAACCAAGGTAAAATCAAAATGGATTTGATATAAGTAAGACAACGTGTCACCTGCTTGTAAACCCGAACTGCTTTGCTCCTCTTTGAAGTGGAGAATAATGCCTTTGGAGTGCGATCATATTCGAGAAAGGGGTCTTGCCCATAAATCCTGAATATAGGGCGGCATCCACCCTCCCCATCAAAATTTGGAATGGATCTGATGATAATGCAGTCTAAAGTGAGCGCTCTGTTCAAAGGAGGCCATTCGGTGGCCACGTTCCTCCTCGAGACATACTGTAGATATCTCTGTTGAGAAGGTATGGGATTAAGTGGAGACAACAAGTCCAAAAGCTCACGTGGAGCCTGCTTGTAAACCATGTCCAATGTCTTTTGCTCCCCACTGTATAGCTTCCTATAAATTAGAAGACCAGCGAGCATGAAGGCCAAAACTGGCCAACCACCAAGTTCACAGTGCATTAACAACAAATTATGATGCCCAAGAGAAAGCCAACTCTCGCATGACCTCAGAAAATGATGAATCATCTCCATTGTCAGCACGGGGCAGCCCTCATACTGCCTGGGGTAGTCCATGATGGTCATATCATACTCAGAGAGAATGTTAGCCAGTTTGCTTTGCTCCTCTCCTTCACGAAAATTGAACACCAGAATAGAAGACTCATGGAAGTGATCTTGAAACTGACTAACTATTCCTCGCATATGAACCTTGTAGTCCTCTTCCGTCCACACATCAGTAGCAAAGCAGCAATCAAACACTGAAAAAGCCACCATGAGCATTTATCAATAGCATTTCCAAGTCACCAAGGGTCCAAAAGCAGCCGATTCCATTTTCCATACGTTTTTGCAGATAAAATGATTCAAATAATCAAGGGGGACCGGTTTCGTCTACAGTACACTCTGTAACTCATCCTAAGTGAAACAGAGGTCGCCACAGCATCTCCCCTTTCTTTTTAACACAACTACTCTGAACAGGAAAAAAGGTTCAGTTTTGAGATTTCAATTCTTAAAGGGATAACAAACATAAATAATGTAGATATAGCTAGTGCATGCTTTTCCATTAGAGGTATTCAACAGCTCATCTACTGACCAAATAATTGTCCATCATGCGTTTAACATTACAAATGACTAAACAGTTCCCCGCCCCAATAAACTTTAAAGAATTCTAAAACAACATTCTTCTTTCTGTTCTAATTACTATACCCATTGCCATGACATGTTATTCGCCGCATCAAGGCTGCCGCTACATGCGCTACTCTTGCCGCCATGAGCTTCTCTTAACCAGCTATTCTCCAGAACTTCCGTATTACATCAATTTTTACGAAATTATCAGTTGATTCAAAGAGCTAAACCAGCCAATTAGAATAAAACCATTATCCAAGCAAATCAAAATTAGCTTGGGAAAAGCAAGCATTCGTATATTTAGCATTCTTTCGTCCCCGCAGCAGGCCGACAAACACACAATATCTCACCATCAATTCAAGTTTTCACTGCAAAACCAAACGCCAGCTCATGCCAAATTTAAGCTAAAAACAACACGAATTCAAGTTCCTCCCCTACCGTAGACCCGTTCGCAGATCTCGAGCAGCCCATCGGGCGGCTTCCGGTAGAACATTTTGAGGAAGGACGCCATCTCGGCAACGGCCCCGAAACGCGCGCGATCGCAAAACCCTAGAAAGCAAAAAGCACATGCGGTTTCAGCAGACGCGCACGCACGCACGCAACAAAAGAAACGCAACGGAAATCGACGAAGGGTCGAAATCGGAATCCGCGCCCGGGGGTGCGGGGGGAGTGGGACCACCTCGAAGTGATTGTGGGCGTTTGGTGGCGGAGCTGACACTTGGCTTGTCATGTAAGAAAGAGCTCCGTCGGCTTGCGCGAATGGACTGTTTGTCTGTAGCGAGCGAGCGAGCGAGCGAGCTCGAGAGAGAGAGAAATGGATGATGTTGATGTTGATGACACAGTGAAGATTTAGATTTGGTGCTTCTTCTCCTTCAACGACCGAATTAGCTTTTTCTGTTTCTTCGTCTCTTGTTTTTCCTCCTTTCCCTCCTTTGGGGAGCTGAGACGTAAATGAAAGCAGCTGGGGATCACCGGCGGGGTCGCCACGTCAGTTGACGCTGGGATCACCGGCGGAAACCCCCCCCCCCCCCTTCCCGATTTTGTTTTTGTCGAAAGAAACATATTATTCATAATAATTCAAAAGTTAATCTTCCAAATCTACCAAATTTTGAACAACTTATGAATAAAACATAAGCTAGAAAGCATATAGCAAAGCACAATTTGCAGCTAAAAATACATTCTCCTCCCTTTAGAATAAATCTGTTACTGTAAAATTTCGACGATGATCACTAGAATCAGTGATGAGCACACGCCAAGATCCTTCGCTCTATTTGTAAAGATTTGTGGTGTGCGTCTAGATTCAACGTCCTTATCACCATTACCATGCAGAGACACCAATTTGAATATGTTGAAAGAACACATATCAAATACATCTTAAAAAGCTCCTTAATCTATATTTAAATCTAGTTCGGTGAGTAAAATATTCAAATATTGACCTAAATTTAAATCGAGAAAGAAAAGTAACTTAATTTTGGAAAGGTTATGGAATCATGTCACGAACATCCTCCTCAATGGATGTCGACTAGACATATGGTTAATGAAGCCGATAATTCTTGGACTAATATAAGAATCATGGGCCGACTTCTCTTGCATCGCATACTAATTATGTCTTTTACTTTTGCAGGGAATCATAGGTACCCTAGGCGAGAGCAAAATTATGTTCAACAAATGCACACCAAAAATAATCTTCAAAAATACAAAAGGATGGGAAATTGCTGATCTCTTAACCCTAGGGGCATGCGAAGAGGTCGATCCTCCCAGAGTTAGAAACGTGTCTATTAGTAAACACGTATGTGCTATGTATTTTGATGAGGCAGTGAATGTATTCGAATCAGACATTGGGTATTTTTAATGGATTGGAGGGATTCCTATATTTTTATTGAAAATGCATAGATTATTAGAACCCATGAAGCAAATATCTTAACCCGACCTTGCAACCTTTCTAATTAAATCAATCAAAGACCTACCTTAAAAATTCCTCGGAGTCAAACCATGTGGAAGTCTTTGGATGACCGGCGTTTTATTAATGGACATGGCCTACAGCCATTTCTACCGACACGAGCAAGTGGAAGCTAACAAAACAAAATATGGTTAAAGTAGGACACGCAATAGGTGGCCTGATTTATTGGCGCACTGATTGAGTGGCTACAGCTTTACTAATTTGCGTGATTGAACGCGGGTCTCTAGGTGGCTAGTAGGGGGCCATCGCCGAATGCTTCTTTAGCATTCTCGATATCATCATCTACCGTAACCAGCGAGAGCATCATGAAGAACGTTAAGCCTCAACATTTTCAGCACCTTAAGTCGCTCTATCATCCTATACGGGAGAGGAGATGGCAAGAAAATTAAAGCATAAACGTACGAAACTTTTCCTTCACTCCATTCATCAACAGGATTTACAACAGTCAATGAGGTGGTAAAGTAAAGCCAAATTGACCCCTAATAAGCATCACGAAAGAGTTTAACTAACTCTTCATGAAGTTGATGCTCTGCCTACACTAAACGATCTGGGATTCAAGGTCTGCAAGCTTGAAGAACAAGTGGATACATTTCTCCTTGTGCTTGGCTCCATTAACCTCATGATGTTCAACGGTGAATTTCAGATTATCGATATGATCTCTCTCGAAAGTTATATCTGCCATTAGATCATCAAGTCTCTCTTTCAGCCACTCACATCTAAATTTTATCACAATATCGCTTGGGTCATGCTCAAAGTAAGTCTGATTCAAAGTGAGGCGCTCCACTAGGTTCTCTCTCTCGTGAACTGACAGCAAGATCCGCTCATCGACAGACTTGACGGACTTCTTGTATTGAGCAACCGAGCGTTCTGCAAACTCCAGGCATTCAGATCGATCCTAGTAGCGAGCCTTCACGATGCGGGCTAAGATGACCGTCTCTTGGGTATTTCGAAAAGCCTCCAGAAAATGATGAAGACGTGTGGGAATACCATCTATTCTCTCTCCAAGTTAGTGCCTTCAACCGAAGAAGTATTTATCTCCCTGAACAACCCGAGAATCTTAGCTTCGACACTCGGACGATAAGCTATGTAAATATAGCCTCGACCAAGAAGATGGTAAAGCCTCTCCCTTCTAAATATAACTTCAGCCGGGAAGATCAGCATGGGAAGACTGGCCATTATCGTTAAAAAGATTGAGGAGAAAATCAAGGCCGATGAGCAGAATACGAAAGATAAGAGGAAAGAAGTGAAGCAGACGATTAGAATGCGATGATGATAATTTGCTTCGAGTTAAATATTGATTTCACAAGAGCAGTTTCCATTAGTCAGGTTTTCCTATCTACCATTCTCTATCAGTATCACCCCCGTTGGCTCTGTCGGTATCACCACCGTTGGCTCGACGCTGCTACTTGTTTGCAATCTCAAGTCAAATAAATTCGACATCTTTGCGAAAAGGTGATACTGCCACTTTGAAAAAGAAAGAAGGAAAAGACGAGCCAAGTGGGAGACAAAGAAATTTTCGGTAGAAAAAAAAGGATTCGTCTTTATGGGAGGACTCCCAGCAAATCGACGGTTGAGATGATGACAGGAGCCCTTTACTACAAAGAGATGGAAGAACACGAGCAGAGTGAGAAATACGAGAAAGACTAAATTCTCGGAAAAAGCAATACAGTTTTCTAAATCCACGCTTGAATTTTAAAAAGAGATGTTCTCTTGATAATCTTCATCTATGCTCTGAAGAGATTTTCGAAGACGGTTGCTCAGAAAAACCCAAAGAGAGGGAAAATACAAGAAAAGGTAGCAAACCTTGAGAAATTATTAACCAAATCGAAGATGTCTCAAAAAATATTTTTCTAGAAACAACTCATTTCCCTTGAAATGAATGAAGCCTAAATCATGTTCTTTTCATTATTTTCTGTGTAGGTTGACTCTTGGCAATGAATTATTGTAGCCAGGCTTCAAAGAAAATTTAGTGTATGTACTAGGAATGAGCATGGATGGCTCAAGTGGACGATTCCCACCTTAGAAACGAGAGCCACCCATTAAGGGACAATTCTAAAAAATTGAAGTCGGGAATGGGCTTGCTGATTCGGTTCCAGGTTAGGTCCTTGGGACTTGTCCCACTAAGCAAACGGAGGTGACCGAGTGCAAGAGAGGGAGGCAATGAATGGCAAGAGGCACGACCATGAGTCGAGAGATGGAGACGGAGAGACCAAGGTGATAGTGAGAGTTTGAGACAAGATAATCAAGTTTTAAATTAGGGATTAAGATTTTTAATTTTTTTTAAAAATTATAAATAAATTATGTATTTTATATATTACTAGTCCAATCCAATCCAGTTTTTTTGGGGGCTTTGGTTTTTTTTTTGGGGGGGGGGGTTGGGTAGTTCCCACTTGAAATCTAGAGTAGGACTAATAACCGTCCGCTCGGGGCCCGTTCGGTCCAAGTGGTTCCAAGTTCTTTTGTACATCTCTAGTATTTATCCATACCAAGCATGGGTTTCATATCTCAAAGTTTGTTGAGTTCATGTTTACTAAAATTCCTCGTATTTTTTTTAAAGAGTAAACTTATATAAATGAAGGAAAATTTCAAATAAGGGCTCAAAGTGGACATATTTTCTCAAATAAGAATCTGAAATGGGTTGTATCTCAAATAAGGATCAGAAGTAGTAAATCAATCTTAAATAAGGACCTTAGTTTCACCGACTGACCAAATGGTCATCGGCAGACATCTAAAGTTGCAAGTTCATTGGTCTTTTATGTAATTTCCCTTTACACTCGTCAAACATCTTATACATCCTATTATATTAAACACAGATTTATCATGTCTGATTTCCCACCAATTTGACATGATTGTTTGTCAATTTTAAGCTTTTGTTGATCTTTAATTAAGTAAAATTAAGTCTACTATTTTGTTTTACTATATTTTGTATTGAATTGAATCAAGGTTGTTAGTTTATGCTCTATGTTATAGTACCGATTCATGATAACAATCATCTATAATTTCTTTTTTTACATAATACATGCTGTATATTATAATAAACTTTGCTGCTTTCAACTTTACTGCTAGTTTTAGCCTATTGCATTATATATCATTTCACACAATGTCAGCCTATTTTGGCGCGAATTCCAATGAGGGCGATTACGTCAACTTTCCCCCTACGATATGTGTACTTTTCTTACTACAACATAGCATGCGATGCTGGATAGAGTCGATTTTGCACAAATTTATAAAAATAGACATATGTTCATTGTCGCGATCAATTTGGCTGCTTATTGACTCAAATGCTATTACGATACAGGATATATTTGTGATTATGCTTATATTGTGAAATACTCTTCTCTTAGAATTTTCTTGGAAAGGAAAAGACTTCTTTCGAACACACAATCGCTAGACATAGTCTTTACCATTAAAACTATAGAATATGACAACATAAACGGTCATCGGTCCACCAATCTCACAAGGCTCTCAACGGTGAACTTGTTGGCTCATCTACGTACCTGATCTTTACACTTGTGAGTGAAAAGTAGCATGCAATGTTGCCTTACTTCAGGACAAAAAAAAAAGTTCTAAGCATATTATAATTGTGTCAATTCAGTTATAAACTTTTTTTTTCAATTCAGTCATAACCTTTTGCGTTTGTGTCAATTTAATCCTTTTGACCAATTTTAGTCAGAAATTGCTAACGCAGCACTGCTAGCACTGACGTAGCCACTTTTTAACAATATATTTTCAAATTATTTATTTTCTACATCTTTTTTTTTCTTTTCTTTCTCTTTTTTTCTTCTTCTTTCTCTAGTTGGCCACCAAGCCCAACAACCAGCCAGGGCGAGGCCTGGGGAAGGGGAGAGTCGTCCACCGTCGTTGGGAGAGCTTTGCCTGCCCTCACCTTTGGCTGTCTGTGGGGCTCTGTGGGCAACTAGTGAAAGAAGAAGGAAAAAAAAAAGAAGGAGAAATAAAATAAAAAATTCAAGGGGGCTAAAGCCATTAGAGAGATATCACTTTGAAAAAGTTAGAATCTTAACCTTGTGTCAGGACCTATGGGCTATCCTAGGGAGTAGCATTGGGGAAAGTTCTGAAGCCCTACTAGCTAATATCCGCTGGTCATGGGTCGAATTCAAAATTTCTAATAGGTTAGATGAAATCTCAAAGAATCTCTTGTTTTTCTGTTAAAGTCTGTTGTCTTTTATTTAGATATGTTCGTATCAAAGTCAATTACATTGAGCCTTTTATTGATCGGGAGTTAGCTTGAAGGTGGCTAGTTAGTCCAGAGGATTATGGGCCTCTGCGCGTGCATTGCCTTGGTAAGTTATTGACTCACCAAGTAGCTAATTAGACACGACAAGGTTATGTTAATGGCTAGGCTAATAGCTAATATTCTTAGAGTTAGGCTAAGGCTAATAGATATATGCCTAACACTAATGCTAATATCAAGGAACGCCTACTTAACCAAGTGAAGTGGGCCTAAACATGAGATAACAAATCTAGTCTTTAACTAAGATTTCGAATAGCTATCGTGAATTCAAGTTAATTATGTTTCGGCTCTTACTTGGAGAGAAAAAATATTAAAATATTATTAAAATTTTATTCATGTCAGCGTCGGTTGCGCTATGTCAATAGCCTAAATTAGCTGGTAGGATTGAATTGACATAAATACAAAATATTTAGAACTAATTTGATAAAACAATAATATCCGGGGTTGAATTGGCACAATTACAGCATATTTTATACGGGCAGAGAGCTCGTGTTGCTTAAGATCTTCTCCTACAAGTACAACACTAGGGCAATGGCGTTTATTATCTAATGTGTGGCATCCAAAAGGAAGAAAACTCTAAATTCGAGAGGTACCCACCAACGAGAGGGAAAAGAAAGCCATCATCTACCGGCGAAATTAGGATGGAATAGACCAAAAGAGGAGAGAGAAAGGGTTGATTAAGGGCCCCGGGGCCGGAATGCAGTGGGGCTCATCAAGCCCCACGCTAGATTCCTGAGGGGAACTTTTAAGAAATTTTCCTTGCTTTTCTTGGAAAAATCTTAAAACTTTATTTAGCAAAAAATCTCTCGATTAAGTTTGTGCGTTTGATGTTCTAAAGTCATTTTCACTATTGGATACTAGTCCCGTTGGACAAGTCGGGCCACGGTAGACCCGTTTTCAAGTCCATTGTTATGTAAACAATCTCGGCAAATGCCATAAAACGAGAAAGAAATAGTAGAAATTGTTGGGTTGACGGGCTTGGTCGGGCCTAGTTAAACATGTTGGCACAACCTTCCTAAGTCTCTATTGAGCTGAGTCAGGCCGAGCCCATGATACCATCAGGCCCATAAACTGGTCAAATAACAAATAAACCAGGAAGCATGGACACTCTTCGGGGGGTCTCTGTATCGTATGTCGGACATGCAATTGATACGTGACTGTCGCGACCCTCTAAAAAATTAATTTAAATTTGGAAGGGGTTAACGGATTATTAGGTTAATTAGATTTGACTAACCTAACGCGAACCCTCCCAAGCCCTATCGAATCGCAACTTTGGTTTTTGTTTAAATGATTTTGAAATTTGAAGTCGCCACTAATCGTTCTTGGTAGGTCGATTAGAAACCTAAATAAATTAGCGGGAGAACTAATTTATTCCTGCGAACCAGAGATTATGAGCTCGGGGACTTGGTTACACTAGTTAATTAAAACTAATGCCCTTTCGGTACCTTAATTTCATGGATATCCTAATTCGGCAACTCAGGCTTGGTTTATTCCTAAGGCTCTAGTAGGGTATTCTTTTTTGTGTTTTCACTTTTTAAATAGGATGCATGGATGGTATATATTTTTATTTGTTATATTTTTTTAAGTGTTAAAGATTTCCTGAAGCTGAAAGAGGGAGTGTGTTAACGACTTCTATGCAGTATTACGACCTACTCATCATTTGGGTCTGATGATTCAAAAATTAAATTATAGGAAGTATATGATAGTGAGTAAACACATCCAATGGGAGGCCTAGCATTGGCTTGGCTCTTCCATTTGGGATTTAAGGTACAGGTATTTAAGTTGCAAGTATTTAAACTACTGTAAGTAAAAACCTCCAATGGGAGGCTAAGCATTGGCTTGGCTCTTCCCTTTGGGATTTAAGGTACATGTATTCAAGTTGCAGATATTTAACTACTGTAAGTAAAAACCTCCAATGGGAGGCTAAGCATTGGCTTGGCTCTTCCCTTTGGGATTTAAGGTACAGGTATTTAAGTTGCAGGTATTTAACTACTGTAAGTAAAAACCTCCAATGGGAGGCTAAGCATTGGCTTGGCTCTTCCCTTTAGGATTTAAGGTACAGGTATTTAAGTTGCAGGTATTTAACTACTGTAAGTAAAAACCTCCAATGGGAGGCTAAGCATTGGCTTGGCTCTTCCCTTTGGGATTTATGTTGCAGGTATTTAAATTGCGGATGGACTTTGTCCTCTCCATTCTGGGGTATGAATTCTTTAAAATGAAATACAACGAATTGATTCAACAATTTGAAATATGTGCGCGCTTGAGGACTCCTCCAAACCGATTTTGTGCCTCCATAGGGTTGACCATTGATATAGAGCTGCGGCTTCCTGACATAAAATAGAGTGAAGTATCAGTATACAAAATATGTACTAATCTGCACCTAAAACCAGAAGAGTGGAAAGAATACTTATCTCCCATTTTTTCGGGAGGGATTTCTATAATTGATTTTCGCTCTCTATGTTCCCAATATAGAGAGTTTCTTTTGAATTAAGAGGGACTTTTAGTCACAGATCAGTTGAGAAATCGATGGACAGCTTAGGAGCTTGTCTGGGCCGATTTTTGCATCTCTACGAGATTTTTGCTATTAACGTAGAGATATCTTTCTCCTGACATAAAATATGGAAAAAAAAGGAGATGGAGAAAGTGTATACAATTTGTGCTAATTTGCGAGTAAAACCATAAATAAATGAATAAATAAAAACACTTAGCTCGAATTTGCTTGCTCGTTGACGAGGATGAACTCTTGATTTATATTGATCGATGAAGGAATTTGTAATGATAACCCCTAGCTTTAAACTCCCATCATCTTCAAAATTCTCTCTCTTTTGGTATTTTCTTTCTCTTAAATTTTTTTTCAATCTCCCAAAACTCTCTCAAACATCCAAAATTTTCTCTCCAAAAAAATTCCTCATCTCAAGCTCACTTCTTCCTCCTTTTATAATCTACTCATTTATCTCCCATTCTAATTTTTCCACTAACTCTATCTCCCATTCTAATTTCTCCACTAACTCTTCTTCATTTTCATCTTCCATTCTCCATCTCTATCTCACATTCTAATCTCTCCACTAACTCTTCTTCATCTTCATCTTCCCTTCTCCATATTTATTTTCCATTCTAATTTCTCCACTATCTCTTCTTCATCTCCATCTTCCCTTCTCTATTCTTATCTTCCATTCTAATTTCTCTACAAACTCTTCTTCATCTCCATCTTCCATTCTCTATTCTTATCTTATTTTCTCCATCCATTCTTCTCCAACTTCCCTTCTTCATCTCCTCTTCTCCATCTTCCATTCTCTATTCTAATTTATCCACTAACTCTTCTTTTTGTTATTTGTAAAATAATCCTTCAAGAGTTAGGTATTTGCACTATAGTCCTTGAATTTTAAGTATTTATAATTCAGTCCCTGAAAAAATATATTTCTTTAAGTCCAAATCTCCTCACAATTTTTGATACACCAAAATTTACCACATGTCAAATTTAAGCTCATTTCTTGCCACTGAAAATAATGCAGAATTTAATTAAAGCCCTTTTGCAAAATTAAATCATTCTTGGTATAATTGGGCCAAGATGAAAATTTAAAATATTAGAAGACAATGTCACAACTCATAAAAAGTGAAAATTAAAAATAAGTTAACTCAAATTAAATTTTTTTAAGCCCGATTCGAGATTATACTCGTGAAGGAACACGTGACTCGAATTGGATTTTTCTGAATTTACGATGGCCAATATGAAAATAGATTTAAAATAAAAATATTAACTATCTTTGTGTATTTTTTTTGGCCTCAAATGTTATTTTTCCAAAATTTTCAAGTATTTTTGTATTTTTTTAAAAAAATTTAAAAAAAATATATAAAAAATATGAAAATTTATTTTTTGTTCAAAAATGGTTGTCTAGGCTTGGCCAAGGCTTCCATAGTTGATTTTGCAATTTTCTCATTTTTCTTTTATTTTTTGTTTTATGAATTTTCGAAAATAAAAATACCGAAAAATTTCGAAAATATGAAAAATTATTTTTTGGTCAAAATTGATTCCCTAGGCTTGGCTAAGGTTCCCAAAGTTCATTTTTCAATTTTATGAATTTTTATGGATTTTCTATTAATTTTTGAAAATCAATAAATAAAAAATACGTAAAAATATTGAAAATATGAAAAATCGTTTTTTGGTCAAAATTGGTTCCCTAGGCTTGGCTAAGGTGCCCAAAGTTGATTTTTCAATTTTATGAATTTTTATGGATTTTTTTTATTACTTTAGCAATAGAAAAAATGATTAAAAATCATGTGTCAACAGCTGCCCCTCTTTGAAAGGAAGCTCGGTAGAGGTTCATTTCAAAGACGAGATGACACCTGAATTCTAATCGACTCAATACAAGGAAATAAAAAGAGTCGTGACATGAATGTTCCACTGAAAATGAAATGAGAACCTAAGGATTCGTTATATAAAAAAACTTTAGGGTGGTTGAACTTGAACTCGTATGGTGGATCAACCCATGATAGATTCCTAATAAAAGGATTCTACTGATTAAAAATTGAATTAAAATTTGACCCGTATGGTGGGTCATACCATTTGGCCCGTATGGTGGGTCATACCATGGTAGATTCCTAATAAAAGAATTCTACTGATTAAATTTTGATTGAGATTTGACCCGTATGGTAGGTCACCCCATGGAGATACCTGTAGAAAGGACTTGGTGCCTGTAAAAAGGACTTGTGCCTGTAAAAAGGGCTTTGTGCTTGTAAAAAGGACTTCGTGCCTGTAAAAAGGACTTATGCCTGTAAAAAGGACTTAATGCCTGTAAGAAGGACTTGATTTGCCTGTAAGAAGGACTTACTTTGCATGTAAGAAGGACTTTGTGCCTGTAAGAAGGACTTGCTTTGCCTGTAAGAAGGACTTGATTTGCCTGTAAGAAGGACTTTGTTTGCTTGTAAGAAGGACTTTGTGCCTGTAAGAAGGACTTGATTTGCCTGTAAGAAGGACTTTGTGCCTGTAAGAAGGACTTTGTGCCTGTAAGAAGGACTTGGTTTGCATGTAAGAAGGATTTAGTTTGCCTGTAAGAAGGACTTTGTGCCTGTAAGAAGGACTTGATTTGCCTGTAAGAAGGACTTGCTTTGCCTGTAGGAAGGAATTTGTTTGCCTGTAAGCAGGACTTGATTTGCCTGTAAGAAGGACTTGGTTTGCCTATAAGAAGGACTTTGTGCCTGTAAGAAGGACTTGGTTTGCCTGTAAAAAGGACTTAGTTTGCCTGTAAGAAGGGCTTGGTGTACCTCAAAGGGTGCCATTCTGAAATCTGGGGAGACTAGGAATCCTGCAGAAGCTCAAACCCAAATTATATTCTCCTGTCGCTTTAGGAATAAACCAAAGAGGCAGAGATCAAAAGGTCTCGAACATTTCTGTCCTTGAGACAAATCATGCTTTATTGAAGAAGGTGGATACCTGTATATACCGCAATGGATTCGAGTATCCCAACAACCGTCCGAATTCATTCTCTTGAAAGGTTCAGGCTGAAGATATACTTACTTGAGAATTTGGAAGAAATGCTTAGTGGCTTCTCGACAACCAGGCTTGTTCATTCAATAATCCCCGAATGAATTTCAAGACTTTGGAAGGTAACTCAAACACCGGGAATGTGTTGCCTGTCAGGTAATGTCAGAGCTAACATGTGCAAGCATTTTCATCAATGCGTTCATTGGTTCATACAAAATTGTTCAGCTAAGTTTGCCATGATTAAAGGCAGTCTGTATAATAACTCATGATGCAATCGATCAACATATGGATCATGTATTGCATTACCACTTCTGTTTAAGGAGGTTCTTATAGTATGAACACCTCGAATGTAATCTGAATGGGGGACTTCATTCTGAAAGGGCTTTCTCTCACTCTGGAGAAAGGTTGTTTATCTGTAGATTAAAATGTTAGACCTATGTAGAAATGGTTTGCCTTTCCTCATCCTGTTATGCCCCATTTTACACATTTGATGTCTCCTATGCAGTTTATGCTCTAAGTTGGAGTTGGTAAATTAAACATGCGGAATGGTCATACATAATTCATAAAATGTGTAAACATAATGCTGATGTGACAGTTTTTTAGCATCATGTGTGTTTATATAATGTGCAAACATGGGCGAATTTGAATTGCCCCTGGTGTGTGGGTGGATCGAACAAATTGGGAAGCCCACTCCTTATGTCGAGGAGCGGTTTGTCTCAAGTTTTGCCCCTGCACGATGAGGCATATGGGTGAGGGAGCATTTTGGTTTGTTTAGTGACAGCAACCGCCATGGTTTAGCGGTTAAATGCCCCTGCAAAAAGCAAAGAAATTATTCGAGATAAGGAAGACATATTTGCTTTTTCGCTTTAGAGCTTGTGATCAACTTGCCCCATTTTTCACCAGAATAGATCTTGTCAGATGATCATCATTTTCTTTTGGATTTGTCTCCTTCAACATGTTACATGTTAGTATAAATATTTCCTGTAAAAAGAAAAGGAGACATATCAACCAGTATTAAAAGGGATAAATTGGAAACGATACTGATTTACCCTTCATCGTGAATGCCTTGAACAAGTCTTTTACCAATTTTGCCGGATTGAGTTTTCTTCGACTTTTGTTGGATGTTTCACCATTAAGCTGAGAATGTGGCAAAATATTGACTTCGGTATTACTCGTCGAGTATTCCTTGGGGATCGAACTCGGAATATTTCGGACCTACTGTCATCCCCCATACCATTCGGTCCATTGGACTGTAGGTGTCCATGGGGCTTTCTTTTCAAAGGTTAATCCTTGGGGATAACGCGGCCCTGTTGTATCACCTTGGGCCTTGTTACGGTATTTCTCGAGATAATTTGCAATCCCTGTTAAGAATGGAATAAAACAATTCAGGACTTGTGATGATTATGAACAAATTAGAACGATACATAATTACCCATGTCTGAGATTTGTTCGGGTCTCTCGTTCGCACTTTCCTTTGTCTGAAGCTATTCATTCCGTGGTAATGTCCACGAGTTGATTTGCCCCAATTTAGTCCAACCAATGAATTTCGTTTTTGGGTCTTTTTGCAAATTCCTGAAAATAGGAGGGGCTTAATTTTAAAACTTGGAGCAACTGAGGGTAAATTGAAACGATACGGAGTTACCCTTCAGGTTTATGCAGATTTTTACTCGCCATCAATTCGTCGCGAGGTTGGTGAGGTGGCGGATTCGAGCATTTAATAGGGGGAAGTCGGATTATTACTCCTTGCTTTTACAGATTCACAAAAGCAGAAAAACACATCACGCAAGGAAATAAAATACATTCACTCATTCAGGATCAGTTCTGCTTCCTCTACAGGCTCTCCCATGATCAGCTGGCTTCATACCGGATTAGGTATGCATCGGCCATATTGAAGGTCTGGTGGTCACTGGTATAACAAGTGCATCACAGTCCCGATGCTTTACCAATATCAAACTGGTTGATAATGGCAAAAAGATCATCGTCAATGTCCGCTTGGTGGTGATCTGTCCCTTCTTCCTCGGGAGGTATTGATGCTGATCCAGTATCATTGGTCCTTTTGTACCCTGCTCCAACAGAACTCGATCCTATTATAAACTGGTCTAACTCACCTCTTAAACGTGCATTTTCGATCCTCAGATCATACATTTCATCGAGGGTGAGGAGGAGGCTATTGCAGTTAGGGCAGGTGGCAAAGTCAAAGTCTCTTTATACATCTTGTTTTGCGCTCGGAGGTTTTCATTTTCAACTCTTAGAAACTCGGCTTTGTTGTGCTCATGACGAGCCTTCATTCGGGTTCACCTATTTTGAAACCAGAACTTGATTTGCAAAGGTTTAAGTCCTAACTCTTGACTCAGTTCCATTTTCTGTTTGCCGTCTGGCATAGGGCATGTTCTGAAGAAATCCTCAAGCCTTTGTACCTGCTCCTTAGTATGGCGACGGTAACGCTTCTTTTGACCCTTATCGTTATTGTCCTTATCTTTACTAAGATCTTGGACGTCGTCGGCGGAAGGGCCAGGCTCCATAGGATCGATCCCAAACATGGCTTCGAACTCTTCCTTTCCCATATTCAGCAGGCAATGATAGCTTTCATGAGTATTGGATTGAGACATCTTCGATTTGGTTGATGATTTCTCAAGATTTGCTACTCGCTTCCGGTGTTTTCACTCTCTTTGAATTTTTCTGAGCGATTGCCTATGCCTTAAGACCCTCTTCCGAGCATGGCGTCTCTTTTAAAATTAAACGTGGGTTTAGCAACTGTATTGCTTCTCCCGAGGGTCCGGCCTTTCTCAATCCTCTTTTCTTATCGTATCTCTTGCTCGGCTCGTCTCCTTCCATCTTTTCGTGATAGGGGGCCCCTATTGTTATCTCTACCGTCGATTTTGCTGGCGAGTCCCTCAATAAAGACGAGCCGTCTCCTCTTTTCTGCCGAAAATTTCTTTGTCTGCCACTTGACTCTTTTTTTTTCTTCTCTCTTTTTCAAAGTGGTGGCGTCCCCTCAAATCCCTTTTTTTTTGCAAAGATGTCGAATCTGCTTGGCTCGAGATTGGAGACGAGTAGCGGAGGTGATACTGATAGGGAATGGTAGACAGGAAAATCTGGCCAGTAGAGACTTCTCCTGCAAAAATGAAAGAGAATGCGACAGCATATGTTCTTCATATTCTAGAAAAATTGGAACGATACTGTTTTAACCTTGTGTGTACTTCCATTGAATTTGAATTGAGGAAGTTCCTTCATTTGGGCTGGATTGAATTGTATGTCCCGAGTTGCCCTTCACTTTGAGCTTGCCACATAAGTGCTTTGCTTAGTTGGGCCTTGTTTTCTTTCGGGTTGCCTTGAACCATCATCATTTTCTATGCCATCGGGTCCGTGGACCGGAGGGCTCCTTTAATTTGAAGGTTACATTCAAGGCAAATGAGTCATATCGCAT
Organism: Psidium guajava; assembly: GCA_016432845.1. Taxonomy (NCBI): domain Eukaryota; kingdom Viridiplantae; phylum Streptophyta; class Magnoliopsida; order Myrtales; family Myrtaceae; genus Psidium; species Psidium guajava. The sequence goes on along the minus strand of CM028229.1, from coordinate 29,418,911 downwards.
TCCATTGGGTCATTTCATTTTGCGACACTCTTGAGGCAATTTGCAATCCCCTGGGTGAGAATGGAACAAATCCAATTTAGCATTTTGCAACGATTGAGGGTAAATTGGAACGACACACAGTTACCCGTCTTCGAGCTCGCTTGAGCTTTTCACTTGAAATTTCCCTACGTGAGGCCATTCAATATTTCTCATTATGGCAATCAACGACATTGCCACAAATTGATCCGCCCTGAGTCTAGCATAAAAAGGGATTCACGCATTCGACGGGATAAAAAACAAATTACCCCCTTGCCCCTGAATTAAATCTAGACACCTAGAAAGCTGGAAATATCATACGTAGGGGAATTAAGCATGAAATGAAAGGTGCACTTATTCAAGGTTAGTTCTTCCTCTCCTGTGGCTCTTCGATAATCAGCTAGTCTCATGTTGGTTCAGGTGTGGATGATCGATGTTTGAGAGTCCCTACTCACTGGCTCCTGATCGCGGCTTGGGACGTCTGTCAACCCTAAACTGGTTGACTAGGGCAATAAGCTCATCATCTGGGTAATCTCTTGAACCTTCCAGCAACTGATACTCGAATTGGGCATTGTTGTTGGCAAATGCTAACGGTAGATTTCTCATTCTGTCCTCGCCATGAGCAATTTGACTTCTCGTGCTGGAGCCTTCATCATTACTCGAGAAAGTGTGGGGATCACCAACTGTCCTGCTGCTAAAAACTCCTTCCATTCGAGGATTAGAGAAGTGGAAGTGCTCAGGATAACTTCTTGTCTGATTCTCTGGCTACGCAGGCGCGCTGATCATGTGATGAATTCTAGCCACAGGTTGGTGCTCAAACCAAGGAATCTGAATACACTGCCCCTGCGGTCTATACTCTTGAAGAGCATTAGGGTGATTCTGGGGGATACTTTGATTAACGCCTGGGGGATTGATGGCACGGCTACTGGCTTGGTTGATGATGGGAAGTGGCTCACCCCATGCTAACTTGCGGAACTTATGGTGGCGAGGAGACTTGACATTCAAGCTTGGATTAGTCCCGCCTTGGTTTTCTTGATTCTGAGCTACATTGTGTTCTCTCACCCTTTTTTTGTACTTCTGAAGATGACTCGAAACATTTCCTTTAGTAAGTCCTTCTACCTTCATAATTTTCAGTAAATGTTGCGGCCGTGCCGAATCGATTCCTAGCTGCTGAACTGCATTAACAAACATACGATGCAGCTCGGGAGACCAACTCATCTTCTTTTTCCAGTTGCTTGGAACAATATTGAAGGCTTGATGATTGTTCTCTTGGTCGTGCAATTGCTTCCTCACCACGTGCTGCTATATGTTTTGAAGCATCTGAACCCTAACTGGTTTCGTTACGACGTCTTGGGCCCCGTGTAAGACAGCCTTCATTATGGCTTGCTGATCATCGCTTGCCGATATTACGACGACTGGCATGTTTAATTCAGAATTGATGAATTTCAAGAGAGTGAAAACATCCATGTCAATCCCTACCATGGCGGTGAGGATGATATCAAACTGGTCACTACTCCTCCTTAATACTTCTAAGGCCTCTGTCGCTTTTGCTTGAGCTAAAACCTTATACCGGCATTTTCTCAATACGCTAACAAGGATTGACAGAGAGACTGGATTACTGTCAATGGCCATGACCAGTAGACCCTCAGGGTAAGGAATTTCATTAGCTTCGACCAGGGTTGAACATGCGCCCGTTTCCCTAATACTCGACATATTTCTGGATCTAGAACTGCCGACTTGAGACCGCCTTAGGATGTCTTCTTGGACTTGAGGAATCACGGGATCGTCGATGGCTTCTCGTAACAGGCATTGAAAGCCGATGCTTTGATGGTGAAGGTTTTGAATTCCTCTCCCACGAGAACTCCTTCATCTCTATCTTTCTCCTGCGAGTTCTTGCAGATAAACTCTCACTCTCACTATCAAATGAAGACAAGTTCTCTCTCTGGCAATAGCAACGACTTCCCTCTTCACGGGCAGCGCTATTAGATTTTTCGAGGGAGAAAATCTGACATTCAGCTTTTGATCAAAGGAGAAATCCTTGTTTCTCACTCAGTTTGTCTTCTTCTTTCTTTTCGTGATAGAGGGCCCATGTCAAGATCTCCACCGTCGATTTACTGGCAGGTCCTCCAATGAAGACAAGTCGTATCTCCTTTTTGCTAACATTTGCCGTGTCTTCCACTCAGCTCATCTTTCCGTCTTCTTTTTCAAAGTGGCGGTGTCTTGTCAAACTTTCTGTGGAGATTTCGCACTCGCTTGGCTCGAGGTCGCCATCTGATGGGAATTCGAGCCAACGAGGGTGGTACCAATAGAGAATGGTAGATAAGAGAAATCTTGACTGGTTGATACCGTCACTATGAAATCAATATTTACTTCAAAGCAGATTACCATCTTCGCATTCCGCTCATCTGCCTCACCTCTCTCCCCCTTTCTTTCGTATTCTGCTTTCAAAAATGGCCAATTCTCCTAACCATACCTTATCCGCCGAAGTCCTGACTGGGTGGGAGAGACTCTACAATCTTCTTGGTAGAGGTTACGCTCATATAGCCAAAAACTCTACCGTTGAGGCTGAAATCCTCGGTTTATTCAGGACTGTGGACGCTGCTTTTGTTGAGGGTACCCAACTAGGGAAGGAGTACCGGAACTTCTCGACCCTCTTCATCAATTTTCTGGCTGCCTATAACCGTGCTTATGAGACGGTCCTTGTGATTGCCGTCGTGAAAGCTCGTTACCAAGACCGGCACGAGCGTCTGGAAACAGTCACATTTGTGGCTAATAATCACAAGAATGCCCTCAAGTTTGCCAACGATCAGCTTTCGTGGCTGGTTCGTGAGAGGGGAAAGTTGGTGGACCGTCTGGCCTTGGTCCGAACTTACTCCGTACAGGAGCCGGGCAATATTGTGATGAGGTGCAAATGCGGTTGGCTGCAGGAGAAACTTGATGACATTACGGCAGACATTGCTTTCGAGAGGGTGGCAATTTCGGACCTGGAGTTTGCCGTCGAGCATTATGAGCCTAGTATGGCCCAGGTTAAGGAGAAGCGCGATCGCCTCTTCTTTAGGCTCGCGGAGCTTGATCCCGAGAGCGCCCGGTGCACCCAGAGCATCAACTGTTTGGAGAGTCAGTTGAGCTCTTTCGTAATGGTTATCAGGGCCTAGTTTGGCTTTACCTTTCCTCCCTAGTGAGCTATTGTAAAACCTGTTGATGTATGGAATAAAAAGAATGTTTCGCATGTCTATACTTTTATTTTCCTGTCATCTCTTCTCCTGGGGAACGATTTAGCGTGCTGAAGATATTGAGGCTTAATCTTCTTTATGATGCTCTCGCGGGTTGTGGTAGACGATGATATCAAGAACATTAGAGAGGCATTCAGTGTGGCTTTCCACCAGCCGCCTAGAGACCCGCGTTCAATCATGTAAATTAATAAAGCTGTCATCACTCGATCAGTGTGCCAATAAATTTGGCCATTTGTTACGTGCTCCACTTCAACCATGTTTTGTTGCTTTCGGCGTCCACTCGTATGTATCGGGCACCTGTAGCATCGGGGGAGTGTCCTGTGGGCCATGTTCATTAATAGAACCTCGGCCCTCTAAAACCCTCCGCGTGTTTCGGATCCGAGGAAATTTTAAGACCGGTCTCTGGTTGATTTAATCAAGTTAAGGTACTTTTTTCATGGTTTCTGATTATATAATCCATATTGTTTTTCAAAAGATGCGGGATCCTCTGTAATACATTAAATATGCCCCCGTGTTTAATCAGTATAAATCTACCATCATATCAGAATACACTGCCCATACAAGTTTACGGATTGACACAACTTTGTCTGTCAAAGATGGACAGTGTTCATTTGCCCCCCAGAATTAACGGTTGAAGCCTCGGTGTTTTTCGTCTTTTGGTATTTCTGAAGATGATTCTTGATATATTATTGAACTTAATTTTTACACCCGTCTGGGGTATCTAGGATCTCCCTGCAAAAGAAAAGGATATAATTAGTATGCGACACAAGAAATGTCGGTCCATGACTCCTATATTAGTCCAATTTGATTTTTCTATTTTATAGAGAAATCAGAAAAAAAAATTCCTTAGGAAGAAATGGGTTAATTTCTGATACAGAATTTTTTTGCAGATTTATTACTCTTTTTTTAATTATTTTTTTAAAGGAATGTGACAAAATCTCTTGACGTTTACTAAAATTTTTGAAGGAATTTCCTTTTTATCAAAATAAATTTTCAGAGGTAAATTTGTCAGGAAAATTTTATTTTTATTGAAGCAGGAAAGACATGACAGAAATCCTTTATTGGTTAACAAAATTCCCCCGAGACATTAGTCTAATTTTATTTAGAGAAAATTTTCTTAGAAAAACATGAGCGAATTTCTCGAAAAGAATTTTTGTTGCAAGTTTTTATAATTTGAAAGAATGTGATAAAATCACTTGATGTTTACCAAAGTTTTTTTTGAAGGAATTTTTCTTTTTATCGAAATAAATTTTCAGAGGAAAATTTGTCAGGAAAATTTCATTTTTATTGAAGCAAGAAAAACATGACAAAAATCTCTTATTGGTCAATTAGTCTAATTTTATTTAGAGAAAATTTTCTTAGAAAAACATGAGCGAATTTCTCGAGAAGAATTTTCTTGCAAGTTTTTATAATTTGAAAAATGTGATAAAATCACTTGATGTCTACTAGAGTTTTTTAAGGAATTTTTCTTTTTATTGAAATAAATTTTCAAAGGAAAATTTTTTCAGGAAAATTTCATTTTTATTGAAGCAATGAAAACATGACAAAAATCCCTTATTGGTTAATAAAATTCCAATGAATGGATTTTTTCACATCTTTTTTTCAAATTTTTTTAAAAGAAATGAAGGACAAATTTAATTTTTATTTTCTTTTAAAAAAATGGTCGTAATATCAAGCTCAAAAACTGACTAACACCTAACATGGACCGACCGAAAATAAATACAAGTTAAAATTAGAGAACTTACTTTTATCTTAGAGAAATGCAAATCACATAGTCATGCGCATGACTCAAGTGAGGAGTGGACTCTAGAAAATAAAAGAAGGAGAGATAGGGTATGGATCTAAAAGGCCCCCACTATTTGAATTGACAACCTTACCCCCCGCGCAATCAAATCACAATGGGAAGAATTGTCAATTCAGATAATGAGCGGGATAAAATATGGTCAACCCAAGCGCAATCGACGCAAGAGCTTTGCATATTCGATCTCTATTTATGGTTACCTAGGAAAAATTTCGCGACTTGGGTTTAGACGCTTGTGTGTACAGGTGTTGTGATCCTCAGAATATGCAAGACATGCATGACAATTGATATCAAAACAGCGCTTCTAAAAATGTGTGAAATTAAACATAATCCCAACACCGAGCCTGCAAAACAAATGGGTTAGCCAAACACTCCGCCCCTTATAACTCTCATCCTGCAAAAACATATAACACCTATAGAATGAGTCCCAAGCAAGATCGCTAGAAGCGAGATATCCATGAAATTTTCATTGGCCTAAGTCCACTAAGACTTTTAAAATTTCGAAAAAAATTTAAGTATTCCAATTGGTATCTTTTTTCGAAAATTTAAAAATCTCTATCCCCAGCGGAGTCGCCAGTCTGTCGCGACCCTCTAAAAAATTAATTTAAATTTGGTAGGGGTTAACGGATTATTAGGTTAATTAGATTTGACTAACCTAACGCGGACCCTCCCAAGCCTTACCGAATCGCAACTTTGGTTTTTGTTTAAATGATTTTGAAATTTGGAGTCGCCACTAATCGTTCTTGGTAGGTCGATTAGAAACCTAAATAAATTAGCGGGAGAACTAATTTATTCCTGCGAACCAGAGATTATGAGCTCCGGGACTTGGTTACACTAGTTAATTAAAACTAATGCCCTTTCGGTACCTTAATTTCATAATATCCTAATTCGGCAACTCATGCTTGGTTTATTCCTAAGGCTCTAGTAGGATATTCTCTTTTGTGTTTTCACTTTTTAAATAGGATGCATGGATGGTATATATTTTTATTTGTTATATTTTTTAAGTGTTAAAGATTCCCTGAAGCCGAAAGAGGGAGTGTGTTAACGACTTCTATGCAGTATTACGACCTACTCATCTTTTGGGTCTGATGATTCAAAACTTAAATTATAGGAAGTACATGACAGTGAGTAAACACATCTCATGGGAGGCCTAGCATTGGCTTGGCTCTTCCCTTTGGGATTTAAGGTACAGGTATTTAAGTTGCAAGTATTTAAACTACTGTAAGTAAAAACCTCCAATGGGAGGCTAAGCATTGGCTTGGCTCTTCCCTTTGGGATTTAAGGTACATGTATTCAAGTTGCAGGTATTTAACTACTGTAAATAAAAACCTCCAATGGGAGGCTAAGCATTGGCTTGGCTCTTCCCTTTGGGATTTAAGGCATAGGTATTTAAGTTGCAGGTATTTAACTACTGTAAGTAAAAACCTCCAATGGGAGGCTAAGCATTGGCTTGGCTCTTCCCTTTGGGATTTAAGGTACTGGTATTTAAGTTGCAGGTATTTAACTACTGTAAGTAAAAACCTCCAATGGGAGGCTAAGCATTGGCTTGGCTCTTCCCTTTGGGATTTAAGGTACAGGTATTTAAGTTGCAGGTATTTAACTACTGTAAGTAAAAACCTCCAATGGGAGGCTAAGCATTGGCTTGGCTCTTCCCTTTGGGATTTAAGGTACAGGTATTTAAGTTGCAGGTATTTAACTACTGTAAGTAAAAACCTCCAATGGGAGGCTAAGCATTGGCTTGGCTCTTCCCTTTGTGATTTATGTTGCAGGTATTTAAATTGCGGATGGACTTTGTCCTCTCCATTCTGGGGTATGAATTCTTTAAAATGAAATACAACGAATTGATTCAACAATTTGAAATTTGTGCGCGCTTAAGGACTCCTCCAAACCGATTTTGTGCCTCCATAGGGTTGACCATTGATATAGAGCTGCGGCTTCCTGACATAAAATAGAGTGAAGTGTCAGTATACAAAATATGTGCTAATCTGCACCTAAAACCAGAAGAGTGGAAAGAGTACTTATCTCCCATTTTTTCGGGAGGGATTTCTATAATTGATTTTCGCTCTCTATGTTCCCAATATAGAGAGTTTCTTTTGAATTAAGAGGGACTTTTAGTCACAGATCAGTTGAGAAATCGGTGGACAGCTTAGGAGCTTGTCTGGGCCGATTTTTGCATCTCTACAAGATTTTTGCTGTTGACGTAGAGATATCCTTCTCCTGACATAAAATATGGAAAAAAAAGGAGATGGAGAAAGTGTATACAATTTGTGCTAATTTGCGAGTAAAACCATAAATAAATGAATAAATAAAAACACTTAGCTCGAATTTGCTTTCTCGTTGACGAGGATGAACTCTTGATTTATATTGATCGATGAAGGAATTTGTAATGATAACCCTTAGCTTTAAACTCCCATCATCTTCAAAATTCTCTCTCTTTTGGTATTTTCTTTCTCTCAAATTTTTCTTCAATCTCCCAAAACTCTCTCAAACATCCAAAATTTTCTTTCCAAAAAAATTCCTCCTCTCAAGCTCACTTCTTCCTCCTTTTATAATCTACTCATCTATCTCCCATTCTAATTTTTCCACTAACTCTATCTCCCATTCTAATTTCTCCACTAACTCTTCTTCATTTTTATCTTCCATTCTCCATCTCTATCTCACATTCTAATCTCTCCACTAACTCTTCTTCATCTTCATCTTCACTTCTCCATATTTATCTCCCATTTTAATTTCTCCACTAACTCTTCTTCATCTCCATCTTCCCTTCTCTATTCTTATCTTCCATTCTAATTTCTCTACTAACTCTTCTTCATCTCCATCTTCCCTTCTCTATTCTTATCTTATTTTCTCCATCCATTCTTCTCCAACTTCCCTTCTTCATCTCCTCTTCTCCATCTTCCCTTCTCTATTCTAATTTATCCACTAACTCTTCTTTTTGTTATTTGTAAAATAATCCTTCAAGAGTTAGGTATTTGCACTCTAGTCCTTGAATTTTAAGTATTTACAATTCAGTCCCTGAAAAAATATGTTTCTTTAAGTCCAAATCTCCTCACAATTTTTGACACACCAAAATTTACCACATGTCAAATTTAAGCTCATTCCTTGCCACTGAAAATAATGCAGAATTTAATTAAAGCCATTTTGCAAAATTAAGTCATTCTAGGTATAATTGGGCCAAGATGAAAATTTAAAACATTAGAAGACAATGTCACAACTCATAAAAAGTGAAAATTAAAAATAAGTTGACTCAAATTAAATTTTTTTAGGTCCGATTCGAGATTATACTCGTGAAGGAACACGTGACTCGAATTGGATTTTTCTGAATTTGCGATGGCCAATATGAAAATAAATTTAAAATAAAAATATTAACTATCTTTGTTTATTTTTTTGGCCTCAAATGTTATTTTTTGTTTTATGAATTTTCGAAAATAAAAATACCGAAAAATATCGAAAATATGAAAAATTATTTTTTGGTCAAAATTGGTTCCCTAGGCTTGGCTAAGGTTCCCAAAGTTGATTTTTCAATTTTATGAATTTTTATGGATTTTCTATTAATTTTTGAAAATAAATAAATAAATAATACGTAAAAATACTGAAAATATGAAAAATCGTTTTTTGGTCAAAATTGGTTCCCTAGGCTTGGCTAAGGTCCCCAAAGTTGATTTTTCAATTTTATGAATTTTTATGAATTTTTTATTACTTTAACAATAGAAAAAATGATTAAAAATCAGGTGTCAACAGTGACCAACATGTGTCAAAGATCCAACACGTGGTCAACCCTTCGAACGCAATAGTAACACCCCATTTCGACACATACGGGTTCGATTTTAAACATTATTAATAAATTATGGGTTAAAATACAAATCTGTCAAATATATATATATATATATATAACACATACACCTAACCACCCGAAAATTAATATATCCAGCCATCCCAAATAAACATAATCGTGAATCCCTAACAGAAAAAGAAGAATAAGAAAAAACTCACCATTGATATATATATATATATATATATATATATATATATGATAAAGACTTTATCATATATTCGTCTGTTCGAGGGAGAACCACTTTGATTTTCCAATTCCATGAACCAAGAACTAGCCTGAGATTGGTTCGATTGCAGTTCAAATGCGGGCGATTAAATCAAAATTGGCTTATAATGTATAGATACTTTAGTATACAAATTTCTTTCTACGGCAAATATGCCATGCCTAATTGAGTCAATTTTGCTTAAGTTTGTAAAAATAAGTATCGTGACTAATTTTACTACCTATTAATTTCAATATTCCTAAGATACAGTAGATTTTTATGATTATGCGTATATTATGAAATACTCATCTCATCTCTTAAAATTTTCTTGAAAAGAAAAGGATTTCTTTGGACCACAACAATTAATGCACAAAGTCTTTACCATTACACATAATAATTTATCACTACATAAATGGTTACCGGTCCACCAGTTCCGCAAGGCTCTCAACGTAAAAGATTTCTTAATTCGTGAACGTTTCGACCAAAAAAAAAAAGTTTTGATCTCTGTTCTTCCACATGAAAGGGTGCATGCGGGGGAAAAGGCAATTAGCATTTCACCCGCGGCATACGTGGAAACAAAGTCTAGATCCAAGAAGTATTAGCTTAGGAGAGAAAAGAAAAGGGAAAGCCAGTCAACGTGGCAATGATTTTGATCCGAAAAAATAATTCTAATTAAAATTAATTTTTTTTATCCTGGTTCCTGAACAAGTTTTAAAGAATCAAAACGTGTTTAGTAACTACATAGAATTCCTATTTCTCTTCCATTTTGTTCTTTTAAGTTAAATAATTACATCTTATCACTACAAAATATATAGTGTTACTAATAAAATGAATACATATCATGTGTGATCCATAATTAGTCTATTTATTTCGTGGAGCATAAAGATATATGCAAAATTCATGAGAAAGAACATAAGCTCAATAGGCGATTTGTATTTGAATTTTTGCCACGAATTTGCACTTAAACTTTTCTATATTTAACCAAACCCATACTTGATCCGAATTGTGTTACTTAAATACTTCTATGTTTAACTAAATCATGGCATAGTAATTTCTTATAATTTGTTAAGAATGCAATATAATTATAGAGAATTTTTTTTAATTTTTCTAAAAAAATTATATTTTAAATTATTCTATTATAATTATCAAAAAATTAATTTTTTACTTTTTCAATAAGTATTTTTTATTTTATTTTTATTTTCCTTTTTCTCTAGCAATTGGCAACAATCAATGATGGGAAAAACAAAGTTAGAGTCTTCTCAATTTATTTGTCTTGTTCTTCAAAAGATATTATGGAACCAAGAATAAAAAAAATTATTTTTGTTTCTGCTCCAAAATTGTTCTTGAAAAATAGAATTAGAAAATTTTAGGATCAGAGTCATGTATGTTACCAAGTAGGTTTCTTATCCTTTTTTGTTCCGTGGAATAGAAAGTTCTTATTGGCAAAAGAGGGGAGTGAAAGAATCGATTGATGGTGCCAGGGCCGAATGCGATAAGGTCTTCAAGCCGCAGGCTCATTTCCCAAAGGAAACTTTTAATAAATTTTTTCTCTCTTTACTTGGAAAAATCTTAAAATGTTATTTAACAAAAATCTTTTAGTTAAGTTGCATGCATTTTATTTTGACAAAAATGGAGAAAATTATCAAAAAAAATTCTAAACATATTGCAATTGGATTAATTTAGTTCCAAACTTTTTTTTTTGCCAATGGAGTCCTAAATATTTTCAATTGTGTCAATCTAGTCCATTTGACTGATCGGAGTTGAAGTGGTAAATTTTTCATAATATTTTAATATTTCTCAAATTTTAATAATTTTTCTATCTCTATATCTTTTCTTTTTTTTTATTTGGGCCGATAGCCTTGTCGAGCACTTGTGAGCCCTCTGTGTGGTAGGGTAAGGCTCGCAAGCCCTCCCTCACAGCTAGCAAGGGATCACAGGCTCTTGCCTAGGGGCTAGTGAAGGTTGATCGGTGGTCGGCAACTTCCTGCTAGCTAAGTAGCACCGACGTTGATACATAACACGATACGATACGACACACAAATATATTGTTTTTCTAGAAATAGAGAATTCTAAGATGTTAGGAAACGTTGTATATTAAATATATATTTATCATGCTTATATCAAAATATTAGCTACGATTATTTTTTTTTGGCTTATTGGACATATTAATTTTGGGATGGCTGTATATATAACTTAAGCATCATATTTTTGATAAATTTATATTTTGACCCCTAATTTATTGAAATGATTAAAATTGACCATGTATGTAGGGGTAAGCAAGTTGGACCGACAGGACCGAGACCGCTCAGACCGGACCGGGACCGGTGGTCCGGTTTTCTGTTCTATAAAGGTCCGGTTCGATTCTCGGTTCCTAAAATTGGAATCGATGACCGAGTGGTCCGGTTCCCGGTTCTCAGTTCCTAAGACCGGACCAGACTGCCTAGATCGGACCGGTCCTTTTTAAAATTTTTTTTTTCCAAATTTGGTCTGTGAATCTCTTTCGGCTCCATAGGTCTCTTGTTTTTTGCTATTATGAAGTCATTTTATATAGATGTTGAAGTTGTATAACGTTATTGATTTCAACAATTAGAGAGTAATTTGAGCTACATTTTTTTTTGTCTGGTCCTGTTCGGTTGGTCTGGTTCTCGTGATGGTCAATCCGGTTCTTGGTTTCGATAAATTGGGAACTAGGACCACCGGTCCGGTTCCTGGTTCTTGAGGGGAATCGGACTGGACCGGGAATAAATCATCACTACTTGTATGTATCAAAATGGCGTGTCGGAATGATAGATTCGCATGTCATTGGCGTGCCTGACATGTTAACCAATTGTCAGTTGCATCTGACGAGTGTCAGAGTATCAAAGAGTGTGGGACATGACACGATACTATATGGAAGCTCTCGAAGAGTGCCGATGCTTCCTAACCTACCAGCAAAAAAAAAAGGACAAAAAATGAAAAATATTACAATATTATTAAAATTTGCCACATCAGCACCAAGGCTCCATGTTAACATCGACAACTCAATTGACATAATTACAAAAAGTGAAGGACTCAATAGGCAAAAATTGCCTCCGGATTATCTTTTTGATAGGCGCTTCTATTTGTATGGACAATTCACTGCCGATATGTATTCTATCATGACTCGTTCCTCCCAAGAAAAAAAGAGTGGCGAGAATAAATCCACGAGAGCTTTTTTTTTTTTTTAAGGAATGAAAGAGCATAATTGTAATAGGTTTAGGATGTCTTGGGTAATTCAAAAAAAAAAATTGCATTTGATGTTCGAAAGTCATCTTTACTATTGGATATGAGGCCCCGTTGGACAAGTCGGGCCAAGCTAGACCCATTTTCATGTCCATTGTTATCTAAACAAAACCGACAGAAAAACAACCACAAAAAAAAAAAAATCGACGGGCTTGGTCGGACCTAGTAAAAGATATATTGTCACAACCTTCCCGAGTGTCTATTGGGCTCAGTCAGGCCGACCCCACGATACCATCAGGCTCATAAACCGGTCCAACAACAAAGATAAATCGAAGGGGCGACCCAACGTCGAAGCAAGCATTACATCATCTAACTCTATCTTCCATGAACATGGATCGGCTACACTAGAGAAATAAAGGGATGGAAAATAGGAAAAGAATGGGAGATTTCCGGTCCATCACTATACGACAAATTTCAAAAGTCTCCCAATTTTCCATCCGAATTTTCATTCCTCCCTCCACGTTCTCTGAGTTTCCAAAGGGAGAGCATTAGTTCCACGATGCATCATCAAACAGGAGTGAGCACTGGGTTCGGTTCAACTTGAGAACAGACCGAACCAGGCTGCAATTGGTTGGTTCCAGGGAGAACCGCTTTGATTTCCAATTCCTCGAATCAAGAAAGAACCCAAGATAGGTTTGATTGCGGTTCCAAGGCCAAAACCGTGTGTTCTCCTCGGGTTGAATTTGCTTTAAACTAGTTTTGAAGTCTCTTTTAGAAAGAAAAAAGAAGTATTTTTGTACCTGTCAATCTTCAGCATGAACAAACAACATTGCTCTTAGGCTAAGAGATGTATTCGCAGTGAAATATTGGGCAAAAGTACGCATGGAGTGCCAATACTTGTGTACGTCGCTCACTCTAGTGTTAATATATTTTTTTTATTACTTAAGTATCAATTTTTTTGAGAAACGATTATTTCAGTGCCAACTCTGGTGAGCTTCACTGGAACACCGAAAAGCATATGTGGCATCTACATGGCTCACTGGAAGATGCTAGTTAGCAAAAATGAATAAAAAAATCCAAGTATTATAAAAAAAAATTAAAAAAAACTAAAAAAACTTAAAATAAGCTAAAAAAAAAGGCTATAGTTGCTACGGCAAGGGCCCACTCCACCATTGCTGGCAACTAGCAATGGTGGGGGAGTGATCGGGGGTCACCGAGCTGAGGCCTTGCCAACGGTCGGCAAGGCCTGTCATGGCTAGCCGACGCCTCGTAAACACATGGTCTTTTTTTTTAGGTCATTTTTTTTGTGCAATTTTAATTTAAAAAATAACTTATTTTTAAATTTAAAAGTCCACGTGGCTGCCATGTGGACTCGATATGGCTTATTTTTTTAAAAAAATTGTCACGTGTACTGTTTGGTTGGAATTGGTACTTAAGTAATTGTTTTTGGCCAGAATTAGCACTTAAGTGATTGTTCTTTCTTCAATTTTAGCACTTAAATGATCCAAAAAAAATATTGGCACCAAAATGAACGCTGTACATAAATATTGACACTTCAGGTGTACTTTTTCTTTAAATAGTGTAACTTTTATATGTGGTATAAGAATTTGATTTTTATATCCAAAACATAAAAGCGATTGGAATCGGTAATTTGAAACCGACCAGTTTTGATTGTGATCCCAATCTTTTGGAACTTCACAAGGCCGATTCCCAATTTAGATGGAGAACCAATTCACCTTGAAACTGATCAACCCTAGCATAAGGTAAAGAAAATTGTCTAATTAGTGAAGAACCCGAGCCATGTGATCCAATTACAATGGGACCGTAATAGAAATGTAGACGATCCATTGTCTTTTGAAACTTTTTCTTTGCCTGACATCCATGTTTGAATCCACTAGATCTACCAAAACAATTAATTATGACAATTTGACTTTAGCATGCACTTAGAATATGGTATGAGCAAATTATTTTTCATTGATTAGAAAAATGGTGCATGTCAGAGTGGATTCCTCGTATTTTGTCACCTCAATGGATCAAATAAGTTTTTCGCAATGACTTTGCATGAGTGGCTTTTGGAAACTGAGGATGTCTCCCCAGAATTGTTTGGTATATAGGGAATGGAAATAAATGATGAGGAGTCGCAATAAAAATTAACTTTAAAAAATTGCTATACATAAAGAAATTTGACCACATGTATTTATTGAATTTCATGTTCAAATTGCTACCCCTAATAGGAAGTTAGATAAGCATGCTTACTGTATTAAATTTTTTCCATACAAAAATTACAAAATTCTAAGGAAAATCTCAAATAAAGGCCCAAATTGGGGCCGTTCTCTCAAAAAATGGTCCAAAGTCGATATTATCACGAATAAGAGCCTCAAGTGCCCCCCCCTTTTTTTTTTTGCAACTAAGGGCCTTGCTTCATTGGCTAACCAAATCTTGTCCACGTACAGGGGCATTCTCGTCCAAGTACATTTTTTTTCTTGATTTTTCTTTTGCTTTCCTTCTTTGTTTCAATGTTTTCACTTTCCTTTTCTTTCTTTTTCTTTCTTCATCTTCATCATGCCTCTTTGTAACAATTTTTTTTTCTCATTGAACAATAAAGTATTCTTGCAAGTTGCAAGCTATATGTAACTAACTGAAAGGTTCAAAGCCCCTTTCTTAACTTCACACTTATTCCACATTTCCGCCTCCACCGCTAGTTATACATGATGGAGAAAGTTAGTCAACGTGAAAAATTAATAATACTTACTCCTGCATCGGCTGAGAGAAAGTTCATCTAGGACGGTTTTCGAAATTGTAAGGGCAACCATATATGTAAGTCAGCACAAAGTTTTTCGATCAATAGAAAGACATGCAACATTATGCGCTTTTTACAAAAATAGGTTTAAAATTTTAAGTTTTTACGAATTTAAATTTTCGTAAAAAATATTTACGAAAATGGGGTTGCTGAACAGGCCTCGTTCGGTAGATGGGGGGCCGAACAAAGGCCCCCCCACCCCCCCTTCCCCCCCTCCCCTTGTCTCCACCGAAATACCCCCTTTTTTGTTCATGATTTTTTTTGTTTATTTTTTTCCTAATTTTTTTTATTATATTCGAACTTTTTATTATTACAGAGACAGATTATTTGGTTTACGTTTGCCTACCTGACTAGTCCACGTCCCTTGAATTAAGCGACTAAAAATAACGGCTCGGATCTGATTACCACATCCTACGGTCCACATCTAACCACGATTTCACACAAAATTTTTTCTGAGACATGTACATTTAGTTATTAATTTAGTATTCTTATAATCATATTTAATTAATCATACAAAATTTCAAATATATGATGAAAATACGATTTAATAAGCACAAAATTTTTCCTGAGACATCTATTAACCTACAAAATAGAGATATCTGTAGCGCAAAAATAAGATATTTTAGGAATAAAACAACATCATTTTATGAATGTTGTTATTATTTTTTCAATATTTTTTCCCAAATTTTTTCGAATTTTTCTATTCTTTGGGATATTTTTTATTATTACAAACAAATTATATGGTAAAGGTTTTTCTATTCTAATTTTTAATATTTTTGAAATTTTTTTTGTGGAATGTTTCCTTTTTTAAAGAAAATTTTATGATTTGGATCATTATTTTTTATTTTTTTTTATTTTTATTTTTTTATTATTTTCTAGTCTGATCAACTAGATCAACCAGACACGGGCACCTAGGAGTTTGATGCAAATAATGACGACGCTTCCATTTTTAATATTATCTAATATTATTATTTTCTTTTTAAAATTTACTTTTTCCTTTTCTTTTTTCTTTCTTTTCCCTATTCATTTTCCAGACCTGATCGGTTCGACCCAACTTACAAAACTGAAGAGCGGGCCCAAACCCACTCGGATTTGAACTGGGACTTTCACGATAGAGTTTTGTGCATTTTTTTTGTTTATGATTTTTTTTGTTCACATTTTACGAATGTTGTTATTATTTTTTTCAATATATTTTTTTTTTATGGTTTTTAAACACTTGTTCGGCACATGAAGTGCCGAACAAGTATTTGTTGGGGGGGGGGGGTTGGGGTGGGGGTTATTTATGTATTCAACCTGTTCGGCACATGAAGTGCCGAACAAAGACTTGTTCGACTGTTCAAGCGCCGAACAACATAAATAATATTTACGAAAACCTAAATCGGTAAAAACTTAATTTTTTTAACCTATTTATGTAAAAAGCCCCAACATTACGATGTGATGTTTCTTTTATGAAATCCAAAACTTGTACCCTATGACAGATTTATCCCGAATAGATTTACCATTCCGTTTCATATTCCATTAGTTGCATGCACGTCAAAACATGTGAATTTATCACGTTGAACTCGGGACAATTGCCAACTGTTTAAATGCTTGGCTATTAGATGAAGTAGTTATATGATATTTATTTATTCTATCAAATTCCTCAGGTAGCCGTCTATCAAGTTTGTCGACAGGTGAACATTTTAACAGGGTTGGAATGCTACTATGTAGTAGATTTGGGTCTGGATTTCGGTTAAATTTTTCATAAAATGAAAAATGATATAAAATTAATTTATTATGTAGATCAGTTTGGGATTTTTACGGGAATAAGCGAAGAAC
The DNA here is from genome assembly GCA_016432845.1 of Psidium guajava. Taxonomy (NCBI): domain Eukaryota; kingdom Viridiplantae; phylum Streptophyta; class Magnoliopsida; order Myrtales; family Myrtaceae; genus Psidium; species Psidium guajava. The sequence continues at coordinate 29,402,006 of CM028229.1, read as the reverse complement.
GAGAGTCTTTGCAGGAGTCGCAACGTTTTCCTTGCCACCATTTCTTCCCCGAAAGTGGGTTGTTGACTTTGGCAAGTGCATGTATTGACATGGCCAAACAAAGACACTGTGTGCGTGCAGAGTCACTGTACTATGGACGGAAAGAGCGACAGGACGAGGGAATCCCACCGACGCGCTCCGCAAAGGTTGGTGTTTGCTGGTTTCTGACTCGCAATCACGAACGATTCAAAGGGTTATGATCATGCGTGGGATTCATGCGAAACGTGCACAACGTGAATGCCCTCATTTCATATTCAGCTGACAAACTCGAACGAGGATGCCCCAAAAAAATCTTTCTTCCTAATGAGTTTACATCGAGACCCGCCTTAAGTTCCGACAAGATGCGAAGAATGCCCTCTCCGGCGTGTGCGTCTCGCATTGCCCTAGCACGCCGCATATGAAGGGAATATATGCCCTGTTCGACGGATGATGTGGTTGATAGAAGCAGTTGGCATTTTGGAAATTGTAAGGAAGGCTTTGATGTGGGTCTGAATTTTTTTTTCTTAATGTGGGATTGCTTAGATCAGCAAGTACGTGCAAAGATCTTGTTATAGATATAGTTGTGTTAGGAAGACGCTCAGCTATTATTTTGGGGTGGTGGGCCAGAGAAAGTACCATCATGTCTAAGGATCTGATCGAGTATCTCTATTTATCACAGCAATAAAAGTCAAAATTTTCGAACTGAGTATTTCCTTATCAAATTGGTGTCTTCTCTGTGGCACCCCTGGATTAACATAATCAAGGCGCCTTTTGACGTAAGGACACTGTTTAGTAAGGAGTTCGAATGTTAAGCATGCTCAAATAAAAACATTGTTAGGATTAATGATCTCATAGGAAAGTGCTTATCTATAAGTTAAAGAGAAAAGATCATGAAGCTTGGTATTGGACGGGTTAGAGTGAACAATACCTTGAGTGAATTAATTCGAGAGTATCAAAATATGATATTAGAGCGGGACCTCTATGGTAGGCGTGTAGTTCATGAACAAATTGCAAAGAAATTGGTGGGCATGTAATGACCCGATCTAACGTGGGTGAAGACTGTTTGCTGACTTCAGAGGCCCGAACAAAGAGCTACTTCAACAGGCTCTTAGGATGGGAAAGGCGGTAGGAATAAATTGAATCACACATAGACCAAGGAGAGAGTGTTTATATGATGTATATGTGAAATTACTAATTAACTCGGATGCACTTTTTGATGTAATGTGAATACTTAACATTAGATGATACTTAAGTGAGAGCACTTTGGGATGACTGATCTTCTAGGAAAGCACTTAACTATATCCCAAGCACTATTAGAATGTGTGACATCTTCGGAACGTGTTTATTTGAATGCCCAAAGACAAAATCACGAGGTTCGATATGGAACGGGGTCAAAACGGACAATACCTCGATGTATATATCTCGAATGAGTTAATTTACGAGTGTCCCATTGTCAATCCACGACGACGTGTCAAAGGATGACCTGGTCCTTTAATGGAGCTCAACTCAAGTTGGGCTAGAGCTCCTCCGTCTGTTTAACGGAGGGGCTTGAAAATGGCGACAATGCTTGCTGGGAATGCCTCCTTTGCTGAGCAGCTGGTGGGCCTTACTAGAGGGAAGGGTAGTGGAGCGGCTGCTGACGGTGACGTTGAGAACGCAGGAAGGACAAAGACGGAGAAGGGGAATAGAGCTGACAAATCTTGTTATATTCGTGTCACTTCGTGTTATCACTAAAAAAAAAAAATGTTTTCAATGTGACTACAAAATGGTTTAATTTAAAATGGATGATAACTTGTCATTTCGTGTTACTATCAAATTAAAATGCATCGCTTTGTCGAGTTTGGGATTCCACCGATAACTTTGCGGCGGACTTTTTTTTTTGGTTGAAAAAAAATTGTGGGGACGTGAGTTATACTTTTATGTTATGTTCGAAAATTACCACCACAGAGAAAAGAGTGGAAGCAAAAATAGCTTCATGAATAATGCCGAAACTTTTGGGCGCATGTTCTTTACTATATAACCGCATGTAAGTCACATTATTGTCTAGGATGATCAATCAAATAATTAAGTTAACTTAGGTCGCAATTGGGGTTAAGTGTAACACATCAAGATCCTGTTGCCGGTTAAGCACACATAGCATAAATCCGTTTCTTGTCATTAATGATTGGTCAGCTATAGACCATGCTTGTGAGCATGACCATCAATGAACCACATGGCTATCTGAGGAATCTATTTCAAAACAAAATAGAATTGTTCTTCCTGTGTTTCCCCATCAAAATATATGCCTATGGTAGGGAAAATTGCACAGAACGTCCTAAATGTTTTACATTAAACATTTCAATTAGGTCCCAAACCATCATAGCAAAATGCATTCAGCAATCAAGTTAATGAAAAATACCTCCAATCGCCTAAGTGTGCAGTCAAAAAATATTTATGGGGCATACTCTCAAATTGTACTTTTCAACAGGACTTAATTAAGTTCTCAATAAAAAAAAAGGGTTGAGGACTTAATTGAACCAATTCGAATGTTTAACATTTGATTAAACCAATTTAAAAGTTTAAAACTCAATTTCATTCCTTACACAAAACTCAGGACTTAGTGGTGTAATTTCCCCGCATATGGCGTCTCGCAATTGAATGGCAGTCAAACCTTGTGGCATAGAATCAACTACAATAAACAATCCCTTCTTTCTTGTGGACTTGTTTAGTGAATGTATGTCATGCAAGCAAAATGTATACAAAGCATCCCATTGTAGAACTCTTTTTTTTTTTTCTTGTATCATCACTATCAGGAGTAAGTTAAGGAGTAAGACAAGAATAATTTTGGTAGTTATCATGTCTACAAACAAATTCACATTCTAACCACAAAACATTTGTTTGCGTGCAATTGATGCGGCGAAGTCTAACGTGTTATTTGGACGAGAGAGGGTCTATTTTCACCCTTTACTCGACCAAATCGACCGAATTTTAAGTAAAGAGGCAAAATTATCCTTGACATTTCAATTGAACCGCGTAAAGTATTGTGAACCCCAAAGTTATGCTTTTTTTTTTCCCTCCCTTTTTCAATCTTTCTATTTGCATATGGAATTTAGTTGTCAAAGTTAAGAATTCTTTGTCCATTTTCTCGTGTGTGTGCAGCGAAATTCATATTAATTTTTTTTTGTAGAATTTACTTTGTCTAAGAGAGAAATTTTCAAGAAAAATAATCTTTTACATGTTTGCCACCAAATCTATGAATAAATTGTCAAGTAAAATTAACAAAAATTTGGGCATAAACAACTTTTTAGCATGATCCAATATTTATAAACTTTTATTTTTCATTGATTGTTTTTCACATACACATAAATCGGATGGCCAGATGCAATAAAAAAAGAGGCCCTCTTTAAAAATTTGCCAACATAAAACCACGATAAAATTCCCCAAGGCGAAGCTTTAGAAGACGAAATCTATGATATAAAGGCTTTGTAAAAAAACAAGAACACTGTTAAAATGATATTTAAATAACAATCAATTTTGGATTGATTAAAATTTAAATCATTGCCGGAGTGTTTGTGACAATAAAAATTCAAGGTGCCTCAATGTACATCAATTTTTTACATCACTATTTTTAGTGTCAGATATTTCAGTAATTTCTTACATGCTCCTTGTAAGAGTTTCTCATCATTGATGGAAAAATATCACAGATTCTTTGACATAGAAAATTTAAAAGGCTTGATGATCTTTTTTTTTTTTGGAGTCTCTAATAAAAAAGAAGAAGCTCACTATAAAAAGAGAGTTCTTGAAATAAGAGTGACGAAAAATGGGTAAATTACGAAGACGGTGAGGAGGTAAATATTTATATTCTGTAAAACAGTAAGTTTAAATTTGATTACAACCAAAATAGTAATATTTTTAGACAAATTAGTCATAATAAAGCAATAGAAAAAAAGTGGCATAATCTGCTTTTAATTTTTCCCAAAACCGTTTTGTGAAAAGGCGAAGAAAGAAAAAAGTAGCCAAGAAAAAAAGGGAAATAAAATTAAGAGGAATCAAAAGGCCGAGGATACCTGCGAAATGCCATCCACACTTTTGATGCCGACCAGAGACGCAGAAGATGAAGTTTGGGAAGGCAACTTCCCACGTATAAAAGCCCGGCAAGAGACCCCATTTGAGAATCCTCTCCTCGGGGTTCCACCGTCTCATCCCATGTATCGTACCCCCATTTGTAATAACTAGAGAGATAGCGGGAGAGAGAGAGGGTCCATCTTTTCGATACTTGAGGTTGTGGGTTTCTGTCTGTGTAGGCTGTGTTTGGGGGTCCTTTGGAGCTGCAAAATCTCTCTGCATTTCTGCTTCTTCATGGCTTGCAGGCTTGCAGATTCTGTGTTCCTCCTCAAGGTCTGTCCAATCTCTTTGTGTGTGGCCTTCAAGATTGATTCTTTTTTGAAAATGTGAGAATTTCTTCTGCATGTTGTGATTCTTGGTTCCAAAATCTTGGTTGAATTTGGACTTTGGTTGTGTAGTTTCAATGTAACATGTCACTGCGAATTTACTGGAGAAGAGTCTCCGCCTCTCTCTCTGTCTTTTTGTTGGCAAGTTTGTAATTCTTCCCCATGGATTTGGTAATCAGGGCCCCCCTCAAACGTCGATTCGGAGCCGAAGAATTGCTACCCACTGTTCACCTGGTATTTTATTTTCTATTATGACTTTTCACCTGGAGTTTAATTTTCGATAATCTCATGTGTGAATTGAGTAACTTAATACTTTTTCTCAAAACCTCCTCCGTTGGTTGCCTCCGTGGTGGCATGCTCCGTTTGTGGCCAAAGTTGCCGTAAATTGGGAGCTTTAAATCTGCTCTGTTAAGTTTAGAATTTGGTTGTGATGGCTGCAGTTGATACTTATTCATAGGTAAAACTGGTTCTTAACTCTTCACTCGTAGAAAAAGATTGTTGCTTTTTTGCTCAGTCGGGGGATTTAGGATCCTAGGTATGACGATGTATGGCACTCAAAGCTCCCATTTTTTCTTCTAAGTGAACGTGTTTTATGTTTATGTACATTGCACAATGCATTCTGTTGCATTGAACTTGGATTACCAGTCACTGCCTCTACCCATTTGGATTGCCCAAGGCATGTAGATTATCTTGAGTTGAGAAAAAGTTTTATGTTTTGCAATCTTCTGTTGGATATATATCAAGATAATTGTCTTACCTAATGCAATGCTGGTTAGAGGCCCCCTTTGCTAGAGTGGCCATTCATGGACTTCTGACGTGGATTGTAGTTCTGGTAAAATATGACGATAAACGTTGACAATGCACTTTCTTACTGTTGTATGGTCGCTGGGAAATAGCTTGGAGTTGACTCCCACACCCACACCCACACCCGGGCACCAATCTGGCCTTGCACTCCCAGTCCACCCACCCAATTTTGTCAAAGTGATCCATTTACTTAAATAAGTAGTTCAGATGTAGCCTTGTTCAGTATGCCGTTGTTTCTCGTCATCAAACTAATGGTGTGGCTGAAGGATAGGTCCAGTTGAGTGCTAGAATCACGAAATATAGCTTCAAATTGGAAAACCCAATCCCTGCTAGTTGACTGAATTTATTATCTCAGTCAGGCGAAACTGGATCTTAATTAGATTTGCTCACTCGAATGTATTTTAAATAAGACCACGTCAACCTAATCTCAGGTATGAGCAACAAAGTCTATGTGAATATGACCAGCTCATGCATCCGGTAATTCAGTTGGTTTAAAGCATAGACATCGTCATATGGTAATCTTTACCACAGAGATAGTGACAGATTCATGTGGGCTAGAATTTATTTGAGTCAAGCATCATTTTGATATTGGTATTTTGGGAATTGGGATGAAATTGACCAAATTACTGGGTGTTATTTTGAACTTACCCTTTAAATGACACAAAACAAATTGCATGGGGCGATTGGTGCTATACTGTTTTTAATGGTTCCGCTGGCTTTGGTGGGTTTCTCATAATACTCTGTTGGAAGACAGGCTTGCATTATCTGAAATGGGAAAATCAACTCCAGAAGGGAATCAAACATAAAGCACATTCATTCTCCCCTAGAAAGATTCAGATTGTAAGGGCTGTGGCAGTTCCTGTTGCACCAATTTCAGAAGACAGTGCCGAGTACCGGAAACAATTAGCCGATAGTTATGGCTTCAGGCAAATTGGAGAACCTCTTCCTGAAAATGTTACCCTCAAGGATGTTATGGATTCACTTCCCAGAAAGGTATCTGCTTTACTGCCTGCGGAATGTGCTTACGTGTACTGTTGTCCGTGAAGCATACCCGTCTTGTCATTTTCCTTGCCGAGATTGTTTATTTAGATTGTTCTTTCAACTTGAGGATGTTGTTTTTGTAAAGGGTGAAAAATAATCCAATTATGTTCCGAGTTTGAATATTATGCTCCTATTGTTTGGGAACAGTCAAATAAATGAACATAAGCTTTTCACTATGCCATAATAATATCAGCTGCATCTTGGTCATATGTTGGGCCAGATGGTCACAAGAAACTTTCTGGTGTAGCCGAAAGAGTGACCCCCTGTTTTCTAACAATTATTGCCTTCAAATTTGATTGAAGGTTTTTGAGATTGATGATGGGAAAGCCTGGACTTCAGTTTTGACATCTGTTACTTCCTATGCATTGGGGTTGTTCATGATTTCAAAAGCCCCATGGTACCTACTCCCTTTGGCTTGGGCATGGACAGGAACTGCTGCTACTGGGGTAAGCTTTGTTTGCTGTTTTTCTCCTTTGGTTAAAAATTCCCTTGATTGTACCTCATACTGGTTGTCTTTTGATTTTGTAACAGATATTAGATTAACTTCCTAGACAGCTCTGTTTATCCCTTCTTGTTTTCCCTCCCATTTTTAAGTTCTTTGTTATAGGGCATGATTGTGCTCACAAGTCGTTTGCGAAGAACAAATTAGTGGAAGATATAGTGGGAACGCTGGCATTTCTACCGTTGATATATCCTTACGAGCCATGGAGGTTTAAGCACGACCAACATCATGCAAAAACTAACATGTCTGTAAGACACTCCCTTTATATTTTTGCGTTTGATAATCCGTTTTGAATACCTTTTCATATGAAGTAAAGGAGTAGATGGTCCTTTAACAACAAGCAGAACATTCTTGTGATAGTATATTCTCCCTTGTTTTTAACAAATAGTCCATTTTAAGGCTATCAACTCTGTGCATAATCTACAGACCCTTGTTTGCACTCTGGATACGGTGAGGAAATGTACATGAAGACACTTGTTTGCACTTTGCACATGTGCTGTATGTTATTCCCTTGCTCTCTTTCATGTCTATGGTGTTATATTTTGGACACATGCTCTGAATATAGTGAGGAAAAGTACCTGAAGACACTTGTTTGCACTTTGCACATGTGGCGTATGTTATTTCCTTGCCCTCTTTCATGTCTATGATGTTATGATTTGGATCCTCCTCTCATTTTGTTATTTTTGTGAGAAAATTCCCCTTGGTTAGCATGCTCACATGGTTGTGGTTGTCTGGTTGATCCCCTCTTTAATTGCCTTTATGCAATCATCATGATGTTTTTCTTCCCTTTTTTCCGTAAATTACTAGGTTGTATGAAGATACAGCTTGGCATCCTGTTTGGAAAGAGGAGTTTGACTCTTCTCCTCTTCTGCGCAAGGCAATTATATATGGATATGGCCCAATTCGTCCTTGGATGTCTATAGCTCATTGGTATGTATGGAACTATAAACATGTTTTACGTCCATTTAGATGCTTGTTACCTTGCTTTCCATGCCTCTGAATTCAAAATGTCAAATTGGTGGTGGGTTATTACAACTCTTGTTTGTTGCCGTTTCATGTAAATTCATTGATCTTAGTCTGACTAAATGCCCTACTAGGTTGATATGGCACTTCAACTTGAACAAGTTCAGACCAAATGAAGTTAAAAGGGTGAAGATCAGTTTGGCTTGTGTTTTTGCTTTTATGGGGATTGGGTGGCCATTGATCATTTACAAGGCTGGCATTTTTGGGTGGATTAAGTTCTGGTTGATGCCATGGTTGGGCTATCACTTTTGGGTAATGATCTTTTTCACTTGCATTAATGTTTGCCTTGTTGCCCTTCTTTACTGAAGACACCAATAATTCGTTGACGACTGCAGTCATAATAAAGAAATTGTGTAAAATAATCCTGTGGTCCTCTCATATTTTTGTAGCTTTTGATCATTGGGGATATTTGGTCAGAAGTTGCTCATAGTCAATCATTATTGCCAAGTGCAACTGAGGACCGTGAATACCTCAATCTTAGGATTCAGATTGTCTGAAAATCACAAGTTGTATAATTGAGAGCTTTTACTTCAAGCTTCTTTGCTCTATTTTAATTTAGTTGTCCTGGTTGTTCAAGTTAAGCTGCTGTCCACATTTGCTGAATGAGGAGCAAACTGTTTCTTGTTTTCAGATGAGTACTTTCACAATGGTCCATCACACGGCACCTCATATTCCTTTCAAATCTTCCAATGAGTGGAATGCTGCTCGAGCCCAACTGAATGGAACCGTGCACTGTGATTATCCCAAATGGTAATAAATCCTTTATTTTCCTCAAGTTTCTTCATTACTTGTGCTCTTTTGCTTGCATATCAGATATAAGTGAACTTGCAATGACATGATGGTAGCGGCAGTTGGGTCTTGTGCATTTAAACTTAGCACATTTGGCATCGCTTCTGGGCATAGCCACAAAAAAATGTGTGTCGAGGAACTTTTGAATCTTTGAAAATGCAGGGAGAAGGAATCTATTATCAAGTTGATGTGGTTATAGGTGAACTAGCCATCTTAGCTGAGTGCATGCTTCAGAAGAAGTTTTGTCACTTGCTTTGTCTTAAAAGTTTATCTGAAGACCTTTGGGTGCAAGGATGAGTAGAATGATCAAAAAGCAAACTGAGATTTTCTCTTTCTTGTGCAGGATTGAAGTTCTATGTCATCACATAAATGTCCACATACCCCATCATATATCACCAAGGATTCCAAGTTACAACTTGTGTGCGGCTCACAAGTCTCTACAAGAAAACTGGGGAAAGGTGAGCTGGTTTTCATCAAGTATGTTATATTGGCACTTAAAAGACCAGCTAGATTAGGATGATTCTGAGCAAGTTCAGTTTTTTTCCCCCTCTTGTCAAAGTTGAAATTAAATTTGGCAAGTTTGAGATGGTTCCTTGATTTTAGCATTTGCTGCTCTAAATATTTGTAAATGCAGAGTGATCTCAGCATTGCATATTTGCCTGGCGACCAGTGCTCTTGCTCTTGTCGAAAAATGCCTATTTGCTAGTTTGCTCATTTTGATTTTACATGTCATCAACAGTACTTAAATGAAGCCACATGGAATTGGCGACTCATGAAGACGATCATGACGATGTGCCATGTGTATGAGGAAGAGCACAACTATGTCGCATTTGACCAACTGGCGCCTGAGGATTCCAAGCCTATTACATTCCTGAAAAAAGTGATGCCTGATTATGCTTGAGAAGATATTTCCATTGGACTTTGGTGATCTTTAGCTCTCTCTCACTTGTGGTTTTCTCTTCTTGACTTAACCCGAGAGTAGGTGACCATTATATTGAAATGATTTTGCCCTTGTTGAGTAGACGCTTGTCCGCATTAGAGAAGAAAATATCATTGTGAACTATTTTTGGCAGTTCTATTTTTCGTATTGTCTCTAGTGTCTTTCAGCATTATGACACGTTATACGTTTTGTTAAGAGGGCACTACCAAATTCGTGTCGTTCGAGTGACGAGTGATCGATGCCAATTTGATAGTTGCTCAAAAGATGCACTTAATCACTCTTAATTCTGGTCATGCTATTATGGGAGTACTTGATCTTATTAGATTAAGCTTCTCGTTTAAACATTATTTGACAATATCACACAGGGTGCATTTCTTGAGAATCTCTTGCTCATGGGTTTGAATGGAAGATGGCAATAGAACCCTTTAGTTAGGATTAGATCCCACATATTTGAGAATATCTTGCTCATGGGTTGAATTTTTTTTTCATATAAATATATTGCTAGTAATTTCTCACACTTTCTTAGTTATGGTAAGCGGCATGAGAGCATCGTTGCCTTTCCTTTTCTCTTCTGTTGCAGCCTAAAATCGAACAACTTAATGTACCAGAAAAAAAATGATCAATTTCTCCTTCTTTTGAGACATTTATACCAAATTACATATGATCAAATGTGGGTAGGCAAGAATGAAAATCTTATTTGATATCAAGCTGGTTAGATTGATGCTTATTGGATGAGCTCTACATAATTCTTATAACCCGACACGATGTATAACGATAAAAAAAATGGACCATGTTGAAACAGGCAAGAGAAATAATTATCATGGTAAGAGGACCATAATTACTTAAATCCGGTGAGCTGTGTTTGGTTTCGAAAAACACAGACATTAGATAGGTAATTACCGGATTATGTCTCCAAAAAGGTGATCGGAAGGCACTTATAGTAGCACAATTTCTTGTTCCAAACGGATTCCATTTAATTTCTGTCAAACTAAATGCAAAGTGAAATTCATCATGGCCGACTCTGCCTTAGTTCGGTGTAAGATATTCCCAATCATTGGAGTTCAAGATCAATTCAGAAGTTTGTCCGGGTAGAAACTGGAAAATTGTCCGAAAAATCTTGAATCTCGCACGCTTTTGTCAATTGACTGGCATCTATATTGCCGGATGGACTTAATAGCCGAACTGTAAAGGTTTAGGATTCAAATTGGTTGAAAGATTTAGGACTGAATAAGTAACAGTGCAATAGATTTAGTACTCTTTGGACAATTTTCCCATGTAGAGACATACCCCCTTTCATCTAATTCTCATTTGTTCTCACTACCCATTTTGACTTGTGACATCTTATATGTTTTAGACCTAGTTGACGTGTTTCTCGATGACATGAAAAACCCGTAGCGATTAGATAAAGAAAATTATAGAACTCCTGATGTCGTCAAGATTGAAACGCCAAGATTGGATGGCATGGTATCTCGAAATGCGATCATTAGATTTCAATAAATCGGTATCATGTGACAACTCCCTCCAAATCGTTTCCACTTGGTCAAACCAAAAAAAATTAATAGGTGAAAAAAACGAGAATCTACGGGATCCTTGATTTATGAAATGATCCATATAGTGGTGTGTGATAATGCCGAGGCTCTATTTATTTTGCGAAAACTGAATGATTGAAAAATACTTTAAAAATCATTGCTTCCATTGCTTGAAGTAATTAGCCAATAAAAAATATTTTTATTTCCGACAACAATTCCACCTTCCATTTTTATTTGTTGCTTTGCTCTAATACTATGAGAGTTTTTGTGGAATCTACTGCCAACTGTTCTAAAAACTTAAGCTATTGGATGAAGTTGTGATTTAATACTTAATATTTTATTACTTTTGTGTACGTCCAATAAGATTCTATTTGGGCAATCAGATTTAATGTTTTTTTTTTCCCTCTTTTGTAGATTGATTCTTATCTTATCTCGGCATGATTGATAATTTTTTCATTTTGTATTTGTCACTTTGGATTGGATGCTTGTTATATGTTATTTCCAAGGAATCCACATCATGTAGACTCCTTACACTCTCGATATGAAATGGAAGAGAGAAGCTTCTAGGTCTAGACTAAATCAAAAGAGAAAATCTCATAACTAGGAGGGAAGTAAGAAAAGGATATAAAAAAAACCAAAGCAGCCTAAGAAGAAGGGAAAGGGAGAGAAAGATCTAGCTCAAATCCTCTCTTCCATAAAGGTTGAAGAAGAAAGCCGTGTGAAGGAAAGAGATGGAGGAGAGTCCAATAAGAATTTATTTGGCCTCTTATGTTTGATGTTTTTATTTTTCCTTCACAGATTGATCTTATCTTATCTCGGCATGCTCGATAATTTTTTCATTTTGTATTTGTCTCTTGTGATTGAATGCCATGTTGCATGTTATTTCCGAGGAATCCCCATCATGCAGGCTCCTTAGACTTTCTTAATTCGACTTAAATATTAGGAAAATGATTAACGGACGTTTCCGTTAGTTTTATGAAGAATGACGGTCAACTCTTGACCACAAAAGAATTTCTTGGGAATCGAATGACTTGTTCATTCGGTTTCCATTGAAGTGGCTTTCTTTAAAAGAACATAGGGGGGATTAATCAATCAAAATTACACGTAATTTACAAAAGAAAAAGAATTTAGGAAATACTTCTTTGATAGTACTGTCAGAAGATAGTATGATCTAAATCATAAATTCACATACTATCACCGTGTGTTTTGCATAAAGCACTAATTGATTGAGAGATTGTGTAGTCAGAAATAACTGTTAAACTATCAATCTAGCAATTTTCAAAAACTTACTAGATTATAGCTATGCTTGTGCGAATTAAAGAAATATTATACTGCCTAATAATTGTCGGACTAGAATTCTCAAGAATACGTCGTTGTTGTTAAATCATGATAATGCATGAAAGCAGAATAATCGTGTACAATAAATATGAAATGCTAAATTTTGCTACTTTCGTTCCTTAATATTCTTTAAAAGGGTTAGCTTTTGTGATTTTGCAACATTTGGACCATTTTTTACAATTAATTTAGGAAATTTTGTCATCCGATTTGCCCAAGTAAGTTCCACTAGCATAACATCAGATTTATGGCTATAAAAGCACCTTCACATATTCAAACAAAACGGTATGGTCAGCTTAGCGGGACCCTAAATATTTATGCCTACAATGACGTCTCCCCCCATTTCCAAACTTATCACACAAGGAACATTCCACGAATCTGGCCCAGACAACATCAAATCGAGAGTCATGATTTCTTGGATCTCTTCTCGACGATGTTCATCAATAAATTTGAACGTGGAGTGAAATCAATCCAAATTACGTATTTTCTTTTTTGGAGGATAATGAAACTCATCCTGTCAATTAGAATAGGTCATAAAATGATCTTTTATTGCCAGCCCTTTCAAGAAAACCGCGAAGCAACAATGGAGACTTCCCAAGAGTCTCCGACATTTGCAGGACTTCCCAAAATCAGATCCATTAGATGCTACTCTTACATCTCTCCTTACTATTAAGCTCCGTCACCACACTCTATCTCCTCACGATGGAGAGGAGGGACTCGTCCAGTGAAAAAATGGCATTGACGACCGATAGAGGTAATGTCGAGTCGTCGCTGGGGGCCAAATACGAGGTGTTCTCGAATTTCAAAGGACTTGAAACTTGCCTTAATTTTTGCAAATTGCCTCTATTACTCCATGGATTTGACTGAGATTGGCCTGTTTAGAGACGACGGAGAGATCAGCAAAGGCGATCCGATCGGAGGCGAATTGGCGCCCGCGACCAAGAGCTCCACAATAGGCATGCCCATCTTTTCTAGAAATTACGCGTCCAGTGCTTGGTGTCTTCACGAGCTGGAATACATGGCGGATCACTTGAGAAACAAAGAAGGAAAAGTGATTATCATGCTGATTTTCTTTGATGTGGATCCCAATGATGTCAAGCTCAAAATTGGGTTGTATCACACTGCGCTGCAAAAGCATGAGGAGAAGTTTGGGTACGATGTAGCGCAGGGATGGAAGGAGGTTTTGAAGGTGGTCGCTCGGATCAAAGGATGGGATCTCAAGTATAGAGGGTAGAGTTCGATCTTCTTCTTCTTCTTCTTTTTAAATAATTATATATTTAGTGGAATATATATTATTAACAAAAAAATTACGTTCATCCCTGCATCAAAAAGTTAAGAATCTCTTTGACCAACTTATCACTCAATTCACACATATTTACTAACTACACATCCACTTGATTAATTGTCATTCCTAAAAATGAAAAACGATTCATTTCTCTACGTAGATAATGCACACCACTACGTAGCCTCGACACTAATAATAAATATTGGCTGGATTTTTTTATATTCATGTATAATCATCGAACAATATAATAATTAAACAAAATATCAATTCCGTTTAGGGATCAATTAAACAAGAAGATTAATAATTTTTTAATAATCGTTAATATATCTAATATATAATAAATCTAAATCATATCAGATAAAAATCAATCAGTATACCAGTCAATTATAAGTACAAAGTATCTTAATGTAATTTAGATAGAATGATATTATAATAAATATAAGTAAGTACAACATTGAATAAATTTTATTAATATTTGTTAGAATACTCTCACTCGATACTATTCATACAATGCTTTTTCTTACAACCAAAAATCATTTCCATTCCATTTCCTCAATTCACCAAACAAAAAAAAAAAATGACAAAAACATCCGTCCATTCCATTTAAATGTTATTTTTTAGCAAGAACTCCTGTACCAAAATATCCAACAAATGTTAGCTTCATCGTAATTCAAGTAATATTTTATATGAATGGAAAGTTTTACCTAAAAAGGAAGATTACCGTACAAGGCGTAATAATAATGTCAATGAAAAAGCACAATTTCTTAAAAGAAAAATAATACAAAGAATACCGAAGAATTGTTACTACAGTCAATATAAGATCTAAAATAAATGCTAAATGAATTCTCCACGGAGGCATAACAAATCAAATAATATCCATCATTCGATTTGCTTCTTTCGATAGAATAAACTATATATTTTTGAACTTCTGGATCGATTTATGTGCACTATTTTAACCCATTTGAAACGTATAAACAGAGGACAAATCCTGTGCATACATTTAAGTTGAAGACAAAAGGTTTTGACTTTTACAGTTTCCGGATGGGGGAGCATCTTTTACTAAGTTTTAAGATTTCATTCTTATCATAACAATTTACATCTTTGACCATTGAATACAATATATGATCGCCTTTATTTTAAGTAATCGATGTGATTTTCTTATTCTTTGAAAAAAGAAAAAGGGTTAGAGCTTGAAACTATACATTAACTATAAGTAGTCTCCACTTGGAATTGATTTTCTCCTATATATATATATATATATATCGCAGATATACAAAATCTTCTGGCAGGGACGCGGCCGCCTCTACTTACCTCTCCTCCCTCCACGGCTGCTTTTTGTTTGATTTATGATATTCTTGGGATTGTAGGTTAATACTCGATTTATGATCTTTCTGACTAGACCCTTTGTATGAAATATGACAGCCAAGGTGAACTCATTAGATTAATCGCTGCTGAAGTTTTGATCAAGCTAAATTAAAGAGAGAAAAATCTACTCAATCATATGGTTGGAATTTGTGATTGTGTTGAAGATGCCGTTCACCCTGTTAGATGAAGGTTCTCTTGATGTACGATATCAAGTAATTCACGGTATTGGAGGCATCAATAAGATGACTCTTGCGAAGGTTGTCTTTAACCAAATTTCTAGTTGGTATGATGGATATAGCTTTCTTTCCAATGTTCAAGAAGCTTCGGAGGGTGGCAAAGTCGTTCAATTGCAAAAGCAGTTATTGTTGGAAATTCTCAACTTCAAGCAGCGGAGATTTCTGATTGTGATGTGGGGATTTACCAAATTAAAATGAGATTCCGCAACAAAAAGGTCATCATCGTTCTTGATGACTTAAATAAGCGAACCAACTCATAAAATTTGTAGAAAAGTGTGGTTGGATTGTTCTTGGGAGCAAAATTATTATAATGACGAGGGACACCAACTTTTTGCTGATAAAAGAGGAGAATCGAGAAAATTATGTCCAACCACATATCAAAAAGTTCAAAATCTATGAAATGACAGAATTATGCCATCGTCATGCTCTTCAACTTTTTAGTAATCGTGCATTCGAAATGGATTCCCCTCCACATTATTATTATTATCATATTTCTCTTGATATTATTCACGAAACCGATGGCCTTCCTTTAGCACTTGAAGTTAGCTATGTGGCAAAAGTAAATCACTTTGGAAAGCCACAATGAAAAGATTAGATTCAATTCCCAATCAAGATGGCCATCATGAGTTAATGATTAGTTTTTAGATGCTAGAGGATGCACAGGAAGAAATTTTCTTGATATTCTGTGTTACTTTATCGGTGAAGAAAAAATCCATCCACATTATATATGGAAAATGTTGGAGTTTTTCCCAAAAATCGAGTTATTTGTCTTTTCCTGCATGTCTTTGATAAAGGTTGGTGATAAAAATAGGTTGTCCATGCATGGCCTACTCAGCGACCTTGTAAGAGAAATTGTTCAACAGGAAGACAAAATTCTAGAAAAGCATAGTAGACTATGGGCTCCCAAGGATGCGTTGGATGTTGTACAGAATAGAAAGGTACATTTTATTTGCAACTACTGTCTTCTCGATCAAGGAAACGTCAACTCCAAATTTCAAGTATATTCCTCGATGTGTTCTTTTGTCTGTTTGTGTGTTGCAGAAAATTAAATTTGTCAATTTTGAGTTAAAACGATATTAACAATATATAACAAAAGATATTAATAGCTTAATCATTTATAATCCGAAATTTGAAGCAAACAGAATGGTTTATTTATAAAATCAGCCTAATATTTACTCGAGGAATGCTGCGCTCTTTTTCTTCACCTCAGAAAGTTCACTTATATGCCTTTTCATGTTATCAGGGAATAGAGAACACCACAACACTCAAACTAACTAGACTTTCCAAAGAGCACGAGTTTACAAGTGAAGAATTTTCATGGCTTCCTAACATAAGGTCGTTGGAATTAGAGTTGGGCAACTAGGCAGGAGACTTTAAAAATCTTCTCTCAAGTTTAAAATGGCTCTCTTGGCGACGTTGCCCTTTAGATTTGCAAGTGGTCAATCTATGTTTACGGAACTTGGTCGTGCTCAAGCTTTTGGACAATGAAATTTCCAAGAATTGGAAAGGGTGGAGCCCATGCTTGGTATGGTTTTGTATCACGCATATACGTTTGTTGCCATTTTCCTTGCCTTAATTTTCTAACTCTAATTTGATTCGCAAGTGAATCGTGACTTAAAAGTTATGCATCTTATGAGATGCTATCTCTCCACAACTCTCGACTTCTCAACGTGCTGGAAGTTGAGGATATTGGTTTTTGCCGAACATTGCCCAGAGTCACCACAAATCAGTAGCTTTATCGTTAAGCTAGAGCGCTTGGAAATAATTGTAGCCAGTGTTCAGCTGTCAAAGTTGTCTGGAAGCCCCCACTTTGACTTGTGCGCAGTTCCCTCTGCAATGCGCCTTCTAAAGAACTTGTCAAGTCTAAAGCTGGAGCGCCAGTGTACACGAGAGCTTGATCCATCTATTGACGAGATGGAGGGCTTGAAGTGCTTGTTCTCAGTGCATTGTTATCGCCTTAGAAAGCTTCTAGACTCAATTGGGAAATTGATATCTTTGCTTGAATTGAATTTGTTCAACACAAGAATCAGAGGGTCACCGGATTCTATTGCAGATCTCAAAAAATTGGAGAAAATGAACTTGGGATACACTCGGATAAGGGAGCTACCAGATTCAATTGGAGAACTAGAATCATTGCTTGACTTGGACTTACAATGTACTAAGTGTTGACACCTAAATTTTAATTATTCTTTTTAGTCATTAATTTTTCCATAAAAAAAATGAGGGACTAACCTTAGTCCCTAGCAAAAAATATTTAAATTTTTTTCATATAGGATAGTTTATTTTATGCAACTCCGCCTATGTATGCTTGCATAGCCTGTCCCAAGCTAAGGTAAAGAAAGAGGATTGACGACAGGTGTAGCAAGCCGGCCGTAAAAAAGAGCTATCCTTGATGAGATAGTTTATTTTATGCATTAATGCATTATATTTTGCATTTTAATTTGGACAGGCGGCGGATAGCTCTAAACTTAATTGATAAGGTGGACTGAGCCCATTGGAGCATGTAATTTCGGCAAGCCCATTGCATACATATATGGCCGAAATTTACAATTAAAAAAAAGCCGAATTAGCATAATTGAAATTACAAAATTTAAACCCTAAATTTTGCTTATAAATGGGAGCTCTTAGGGCAGATTATAGGGGGGGAAGCCACACAACATCACAAGACTCGGCCCCAAAAATGTTGAGAGAGAGGCGACATTGGGAGGCCGTTCACTGGGAGATACACGGCACAAAAGGAGACAAAAAAGAAGTCAGAGACAAAGGTCAGGAAGGGGTGTCTTCACCCATGCCTCTGAAGAAATGGTACAGAGAAACGTGCGAGACATACAAGGCCACAATTGCAATTCCCAGACCAAGACGAAAACAGATGAGCCGCTGCCCCCGACGGCTGCTGTCCATGACAATGATATCATGAACTCTATGGCTGTGGCTAATTCGAACCCGCAAGCCTAACGACGATGCCTATTCTGAGCCCTCTGCCGACAATGTTCCTGTCTCTATCTCGTCGTAGCTGTTCCCATTCATGACGAGCCGATCCGCGGTTGCTTCTTCATTTTGCAGGTCATTGAGCCTCGTCGAACGAGTCCTCGTCGTTGTTACGTTGCCCGTTAAATCACCAGCGACACCTTGCTCACCAAGTCCCCTTCGACGTTTCTCTCATTGGATCAACGAACTGTCGATCTCTTGTTCACGTGTTCTCAAGGTTCTAGTTTTATTTTTATTTTTGTTTGTGTGGTTAAAGACAAAAGTCCAAGTGGAAGTGAAAGAGGAAGTTGGAGAGAGATTGTGAAGGGGAGGGGCTCTGACGCCATTGACGAAGGAGGAAAAGAAAGATTCTCTGATGAAGTCAGAAGCCACGCCCGGTGTCCACTACGAACATCTAGGCCAGTCCCGATCAGATCAAGTCTTTGGCGTTGTACTTTCTTTCTCATGGTTTAATCTCAAAGGGCATTCAACTTCCTTCTCCACGGTTTTTTCTTGTTGCTGCACTTTCTTCTTGTGGTTGCTATATATTTCCTGCACTTTTATATTTAGCCACAATTCCATGGACTGAGAAGCACACCTGGCGCAAGTCCAGTCCACTCCTCTGAAATTTACAGCTTTGCGAGGCAATTTTTTGAGATGATTCTAGTCCAATCCAATGAAGTTCAATAGCTACCGTGATTCAGTACCGACAGAATAAGCTGCTCCGAAGTTTTACCATGCCAACAGATCCAATATCTCCATCGTTCGCTGGTTCATCGCCACGAGCCACCTCATTCACGAGTCCCTAGCGAGCCGGTCCGTGGAGTCCAACCTTTCGTCGAACTCGGCGAAAAATTCAAACTTGGAAAGGAAATTTCTTGAAGATATCTCTGGTATAATTTCTGATCTTTGATTGATTGATTTTTTAGACATCTTGTCTATTATGAATGATTTGATATCTGTCGCAAAATATAAACTATTGATTGGAAAATTAAAACTCTGGCATATCTTTCAAAATTTAAAAATTTAATCTAAATTAGGAAAGTTTCTTTCCTAAAGGAGCAATGGGTTTCCTAAATTGGACACGTCCTATTCGTGACTATTTGGATACGATCCTCTAGTTTAACAAAAAAGGGGAAGTTAGTTGATCTGCTCATTTCAATTAAGCTGGCTTGAATTAGGATTGTGATTTTCTTTGGAAAATAAAGTGGATACTCATGGATGATCTCATTGGTGTGCTTTCCTTATCTTGTTGGAGCTTTTGGATCATTGATGACCATTTTTTTAAAATTGAATTCCGTAAATGATAAAATTCCCTTTGCAAAATTGAGTCATTCTGCGTACAATTGGGCTAAGATGAAAATTTGAACTATTAGAGGATAATGTCACAATTTCTAAAAGTAAAAAATGAAAATAAATTGACTCAAATTGAATTTTTTAGGCCCGATTCGAGATTATGCTCGTGAAGAAAAACATGACCCCGAATTGGATTTTTCGAATTTACAATGACCAACACAAAAAGGGATTTAAAGGAAAAATAAATTGACTCAAATGTTATTTTTTCCAAATTTTCAAGTATTTATGTATTTTACGAAAAATATTAAAAAATATTAAAAATATAAAAATCACTTTTTATTCAAAATTTTGGTTCTTTAAACTTGACCAAGGCTTTCAAAGTTGATTTCGCAATTTTATGAATTTTTTGTTAATTTTTTAAAGAGAAAATGTGATTAAAAATCAAGTGTCAATGGTGTTTCTACAAATTGTCATGGTATAGCCTCGTTTTGAGCTGGACATCGTTAAGTTTCACGTCAAAGAAAATTGGCAGGATCAATGCTTTGTTGTCTTTGTTTCTCAGGCGACCCACCATGCATGCAAGCTCGTGAAGGCACCGCGCACTAGATGCGTAGTTTCTGGCGAATATGGGCATACAAATTGTGGAGCTATTGATCACGCGCTCCAATTCGCCTCCGATCGCTTTGCCTTTTTTGATCTCTTCATCATCTCTGAAAACGCGAATCCCAATCTAATGTGTCATTATGTTACTAACATTTTAGGTTGATATGGCTCTGGCGAAGTCCAGCCATCAAATAAAGAAGGTGAAAATAAAAAATATATATTAAAAATAAAAGTACAAACTTAATAAATTTATAAAAATAAATAAAAATCTATAAACTGAAAAATTCAGTGATAGAGGCAGTCGGCAAAATCCAAGTGAGTGTCGGGCCCCTTAAAACTCAAGAACGCCTCAAATTCAGCCCCAAACAATGACTCAACACAACCTTTATCGGGTGTGGATGCCGTTATTTCATTCAACGAGTCCCTCTTCTCCTTCTTCGGAATCTAAATTACATTGATCGAGTTAACAATGAGAAGAGAGATGTAAGAGTAGTGTCTAACCCAACGTGATTTTGGAGGATTTATGGACAATCTAGAGAGTCGTGGGAAGTCTCCTTCGTTGCGTTGCGGTTTCTCTGGGATATGAGTCAATTTGAAATTATAGAAAAACCCTACCAGTGGCTCCCTCTGAGAGCCGAGTAAACGCCTATTTGAAATTTTTGCGGGGAGGGTTTATTCAAGGTGGTAGGACAGGAGGGACCAGTCAATCAAGTTCCACCGCCCTAATGTGAACGTGCCTAACTCGTGTTCCTCGATTTTGAATTTTCGTACATTTCTTCTCGATTTTCATTTGGCCAGACCCGATAAAAGGGTTAAACTCGTGCCTTGACCTTGATAGTGGGGTATGGCTCCACCATATCATGTTGTAGTGAGAAATCATATCAGGTTGACAAACATTGCTATTATTGCTTATTACATTGGCATTTGTTTTCAATATTAAGGACTCCATCTAAAGAGGTAAACATCAAGGCCACGGCTGATTACTCAGTTGGCTTACCTAAGGGTCCTTTTGTTTCGCAAAACATGAAAAATTTGAAAAGTATACTCTTTTTTTTTTTTTATAAAGATGAGCAGTTATATTTCTTGAGATAATTAACCAAATAAAAAATATTTTTGAATGATGAAAATATTTTTTGCTCATATATTTTTGTGAGTGATACAAGTAATTATTTTTAGGAAAATAATTTTTTAAAAAGTGGGTTTCTCACGAAACAAAACCAACTCTAAATATTGCACATTTCAAATCCCCGAGAGTCGTGTAAAAAAAAAAAAAGAAAATTCCCCTAGAGTGGGCTGTCAATGGAAGAATTTAAGGCTAGCTCTAAGCTAGGTTGGTCAGTTCTTCCCTCAGCAGACCGAGGACATTTCTTCTGGTTAAGTTCAAGAAAGTGTTCTCGCTTATAGGGTCTGGCCAAATGAAAATCGAGAAGAAACGTACGAAAATTCAAAATTGAGGAACACGAGTTAGGCACGTTCACATTAGGGCGGTGGAACTTGATTGACTGGTCCCTCCCGTCCTACCACCTTGAATAAACCCTCCCCGCAAAAATTTCAAATAGGCGTTTACTCGGCTCTCAGAGAAAATTTTGTCGTGGAAATTTTATATGTTGAAAGAAAAGCATTTAGTATTTTTCCCTCAAATATTTATATGAAGTCTAACCAACATGTAATACATGAATGAAATCCTTGCTTCATGTCATAGTTGAAAAAATAATTATGCCCATTTCGTGGAATCATGCCTTCAATTAGACCATAGGCCGATTTTCCACGATGGTTGGCTGGTGGTCCGCGTATCTCGATAACGCAGCGAAGGAGACATGCAAGGACTCTAATTAACGTAGGCCCCCGGCTTATTTAAACTGGTGGTTGGTGTATCTCAATAACCAACGAAGGAGACCGGCAACGACTCTCATTCACGTAGGTCCCCGGCTTATTAAAACTGCTGATTGGTGTATCTCAATAACGCAAATGAGACCTGCAACGACTCTCTGGCTCGTCCACAGATCCTCTAGATTCATATCTCTTCCCTCATCGATCTGTATACTTAACTCCTGTGGATGGAGAGGAGGGGCTCATCGAATAGAACAACGATGTGGATGACCGACAAAGGTGATGTCAAGACGCCGCTGGGGGCTGGATTCGAGGTGTTCTTGAATTTTAGAGGACCTGACATCCCGCCAAACTTTTGCCGACTGTCTGTATCACTTCATGGACATAGCTGGGATTCGTGTTTTCAGAGACGACGAAGAGATCAGGAAAGGCGAAGCAATCGAATGTGAACTGGAGCGCGCAATCAAGAGCTCATTAATCTGTCTGCCCATCTTCTCTAGAAACTACGTGTCCAGTGCATGGTGTCTTCGCGAACTTGCAATCATGGTGGATTGCGAAGCGATGATCCTGCCAGTTTTCTTTGACGTGGATCCTGATGATGTCAAGCTCAAAACCGAGCTATACCACGACGCTCTGCAGAAGCACGAGGAGAAGTTCGGCAGAGATGAAGTGCAGCGATGGAAGGAGGCTTTAGGGAAGGTCGCTCAGATGAAAGGATGGAATATCAAAGATAGAGGGTAGGGTTTTGAGCTTTTCCTTTTTCTTTTTCAAATTATGTGGATATTCTCTTGTCCTTGCATCAAAAGTTAAAACTATCAACTGTTCTCTTTTCTTAACAAGTCGTCACTCAATCCACACACAGTTAATAAGTATCCCACGACACATCCACTCAATTAAATAATCAATCAATTCATTTCAAAATTTGATTTGCATCTTTTGGATAAAGTAAAAATACTTTTCCTTAGCTTCTAAATCACGTTTATGTAGGTACGATATAGAAAACAATTGGTCCAGCTATAACTTTTTTAATCCATACAAAATTAGAAACAGAGCACACACTACATGTGAACAATTAAAAAAGAGTAAACACTTCTTTTTTTGCATATTTAAAAAAAGAAAATCCAAAGACTTCGACTATTACAATTTATGGATGAAGGAGCGTCTTTTGTTAAGTTTAAAATTTCTTTTTTATCGTAACAATTTCCATCTCTGACCAGTGAATGCAACATAAAATTGCAATTCAGTTTTAGTAAATTAACATGAATTTTGGTTAATTTTTTCTTCTTGAAAGTGTTTATAAGACTTCTTTTGGAGGGGGCTGGATTTTTTTTTCCTTGAACTTTTCCTATTATCGGCAGAGTATAGATACTATATGTTTTAGGAGAGGTCTGGTCGCCCCGCCTCCCCCTCTCCCGTTGCTGGTTTTTTTAATTTCTAATATTGCTGGGCTATTTTTGTGCTTGATAGGTACCATGGTGAACTCGTTAGATTAATCGTTGATGAGGTTTTGAACAAACTGAACAAAAGAGACAAAAACCTACCCGATCATTTGGTCGGAATTCAGGGTTGCGTTGAAGAGGTCATGTGCTTGGTAGATGAAGGTTCGCCTGATGTTCGTTATCTAGTACTCCACAGTATGGGGGCATCGGTAAAACGACTCTTGCCAAAGTTGTCTTTAACCACATTTATAGTCAGTTTGATGGATGTAGCTTCCTCTTCAATGTTCGAGAAGCTTCAAAGGGTGGCAAAATCGTTCAATTGCAAAAACAATTATTGTCAGAAATTCTCAACTTCAAATCAGTGGAAATTCCCGACTCTGATGCAGGGATTAACCAGATTAAAAGGAGATTCCGCCACAAGAAAGTCCTTATTGTCCTTGACGACCTAGATAAGTGGGACCAGCTCTCAAAACTTGCAGAAAAGCATGATTGGTTTGGTCGAGGGAGCAGAATTATTATTACGACAAGGGACACCAACTTTTTGCCGATCCAAGAGGAGAACATAGAAAATGGTGTCCAAACACATTTCGAAGAGTTTAAAATCTATGGATTGAGAGAATTGTCCCATCACCATGCTCTTCAGCTTTTTAGTCGCCATGCTTTCAGAATGGATTCTCCACCACATGATTATCATCATGTTTCTCATGATATTATTGGCAAAACCGGTGGACTACCTTTGGCGATTGAAGTCATCGGTTCCTCTCTTTGTGGCAAAAACGTATCACTTTGGAAAGCCACGTTGAAGAAATTAAATTTAATTCCCACTCAAGATGTCCATCACAAATTGAAGATCGGTTTTGAAATGCTAGAGGATGCACAGAAAGAAATTTTTCTTGATGTTGCATGTTACTTTATTGGTGAAGAAAAAATTCATCCACACTATATGTGGAAAGCAATGGATTTTTCCCCAAAAATCGAGATCTCTATCCTTTCCCGAATGTCCTTGGTAAAGGTTAATGGCGACAGACTGTTTATGCATGATCTACTCAGAGACCTTGGAAGAGAAATTGTTCGACAAGAAAATAAAGTTCTTGAGAAGCGTAGTAGACTATGGTCTCCCAAGGATGCATTGGACGTATTGCAGAATAGAAAGGTACATTTTATTCAAAAAGTAATCATTTGAAAATTTAATCAATGATTTTTTTTCATTATCAACAACTTATGTCAAAATATTTTCATTGACGATGTGCATATCTTCCATTTATTTATTTTTGGAAGCAATAAAAGTAATTATTTTTAAGAAAGTATCTTCAAATAATTCATTTTTTACAAAACAATCGGACCTTAAATTTTTTCCGGGCACGCTTATATCCAAGATATTTGGTTGCCTTTGCAGAGAAGGAGAGCTGTAGATGCTTCTTGAGGATGGACCGCTTATTTTAACAATATCTAGCAAAAGATATTAATATTTTACATTTGCAATCCGAAAGATACTCACAGGACAAGTCTACGCAATATTTACTAACGGAATGCACTCTTTTTCTTCACTGTGGAAAGTTCATCCTTTTCTTTTCATGTTGTCAGGGAACAGAGAACATCACAGCACTCAAACTAGTTGGACTTCCAAAAGAGCACGACTTTACAAGTGAAGAATTTTTGTGGTTACCTAACTTAAGGTTGTTGGAATTAGAGGGAGGGAACTTGATGGGAGATTTTCAGAATCTTCTCTTGAGTCTAAAATGGCTCTATTGGTGTCGTTGCCCTTCAAACTTGCAAGCGGTCAATCTACGTCTACGGAACTTAGTTGTGCTCAAGCTTTCGAATAGCGAAATTCCAGAGAAGTGGAATGGATGGGGTCCATGCTTGGTATGGTTTTGTATCACACATACAGGTTTTTTTTTGCCATTTCCCTGCCTTACTTTTCTAATTCTAATTCGTTTCACAGGCTAATCATGACTTGAAAGCTATACATCTCATTAGATGCCATCTCTCGAATGCTCCTGACTTCTCAACGTGCTTGAACTTGAGGATACTGGTTTTTGCTGAACATTGTCCAGAGTCGCCACAAATTGGTAGCTCCATTGGTAAGCTAGAGCACCTAAAGCGCTTGGAAATAATTGCAGGCAAAGTTCGTCCATCAACGTTGCCTAGAAGCCGTCATTTGGACCTGCAAATAATGCCTTCCGTAATATGCCGTCTAAAGTACCTATCAAGTCTAAAGTTAGAGGGGCAGTGTCTACGAGAGCTTCATCCATCTATTGGAGAGATGGTGGGCTTAAAATGCTTGTCTTTAGTGGATTGTTGTCAGCTTAGAAAGCTTCCAGACGCCATTGGAAAATTGAGGTCATTGCTCCTATTGAATTTATTGAACACAAGAATTAGAAAGTTACCCGATTCTATTGGAGATCTCAAAAGATTAGAAACACTGGATATGAGATGCACTCGGATAAGGGAGTTACCTCACTCCATTGGAGAACTAGAATCATTACTCGACTTAAACTTGGAATTTTCAGAGATTATAGCACTGCCTGCTTCTATTGGATATCTTAAAAGACTGAAGCGCTTACGTATGGCTTTCAGCAAGATGAGAGAGTTACCTTATTCTATTGGAGATCTCAAAAGATTGGAGGAAATGACCCTGACATACACTCATATAAGGGAGCTACCAAACTCCAAAGGAGGACTAGAATCATTGCTTTACTTATGCTTGTACGGTACAAAGATTACAGAACTGCCTACTTCTATTGGATATCTCAGAAGGCTGAAGGGCTTAAATATGGATGGGAGTAAAATAAGAAGGCTACCAAAGGCCATATGGACATTGGAGAATCTTCAAAGGTTGTCATGCTACGATTGTAGTAATGTAGATATTAGATGGCCTCCTTTGCTTAGGGACCTTGGCATATTTTGTGATGATCTTCGATCTCTCCCAAGGCTTCCTCTGGGTCTTCGTTCTTTGGAATTAAACGGTGTTAAGTCACCGATGGAACAACCGCTCCTCTCCGAATTGAGATATTTGCCTGAGTTAGCACTCTCTAGATGGGGATTGAGAGAGATTGAGTTTAAACAGTTGGAGAATCTCCATTGTTTAGAAGTGAATTACTGTAACTCAATAGTGAGGCTATCGGGCCTATCAAGCTTAGGGAAGCTCAAGAATCTGCGTATCCTGTCATGCTCACAGCTAATCGAGATTCAAAATTTGGAAGAAATGGAATGGCTAGAGGAATTAACTATTGCGATGTGTAACTCAATAGAAAGGTTAGTTGATCTATGAAAACTACATAAGTTGCAAAGTTTGCACATAAGTGATTGTAAATCACTGCAAGGTTTGCCTGATTTACCTAACTTTTTGGAGGAGTTTTCTATTAAGAATTGTAGCTCTATAGAGAGGTTACCTGAGCTCTCAAAACTATGTAAGTTGCAGATTTTAAACCTCCTTCACCGTGAGTCTCTGCAGAGTTTGCCTGATATACCAAGCACATGTGATCTCTATGTTCATGCATGCCCAAAGTTAGGCGAGACCAGTGTCGATTTGGGATTTTGCTGGCACTGTGTAAATTCCAACCCACGCCCATCTATAAGGCGCCGAATTACTGTTCGTTTGCAATTGGTACGCTTTACCATTTCACTCATACTTTGCCTTTTCTTCTTTATATTTATTTTCCCTTTCCGTTTCTTTATTTCATTGTCTCCTTTCAAACCATAAGCCATGCAACTTTTTTTAGCTCGTCCCCTTCACTTCTAAAGATGTATAACCCCATTTTTCACATTATCAAATAACTCAGTCTAATTTTTTTTTTCTAGTTTAGTTAAATAAATGCGTGGCAGTATGGATTTGATGAAAATTTTTAATCAAGTCCATTCAAATTCCAGTCAGTGCAAGTTGACATGGTTGTTGGAATTGAAACGGCAGGTTCTCATGACGAATCCAGTGCAACCGACCCTCGAGAAACTATGCGAAGTTTCTCCATTCCCCTTAAGATCTGTGAGTTCCCATTCCTTTGATTTTCTTTGTTGGACATTGATTCCTTCTCTCAGATATTGACTTGGTTATAATTGTTATTACCATCGGATTCATGAAGGTCGATTCCAGACTCTTGATCAATACATTGAATTTGGTAATACCGTATAGCCCTTAGAGGAAGAATCTCCGGAGAAGCTTCCAAAGACTTTTGTGAAGTATGAGGACATCTACTGCAAGTGTATCATTGAAACTTGTGATCTTTTTCTCTTTCTTTATGTTCTGATTAATTGGTTTTCTCTGCCATTGATAGGGTGTTTGGACATGGTTAGTTGTTACGGACTTCACTTCCTAAGGCAAAAGTCACCGCCCAAATTTTACAAATCTTGTACATTTTCTCAACTTAAATGACAGAAATTTATGTCTCCCCACTTATATTTGAGCCTGATCTATAGCTACTCCCTCTCTGTACTACAATTGCATGAATTCACTTTTGCCGGTTTGCTCGTGAATTGTGTGATTTAATTCCGAGCCTATCACAATCCTGCAAAAAGTGATGCCCGAGCATGCTTGAGAATATATTCCTATTAGACTGTGCAGATTTTCAGTTCCCTCTCACTTGTGATCCGCCTCTTCTTGAAATGAACCATGGTAAATTATCATTCATTGAAATGATGTTGCACTTGTCGAGTTGATTCTTATCCATATAGAGAAGAAAATATTCTTGGGAATTTTTTGGAAGTTCAATTTTTTGTTTTGCCGCTAATATTTTTCAGCATTATGGCACATTACACATTTTGTTAGAGCGGCAATACGGAATTCGTGTCGTTTGAAGGACACTTGATCTATGCCAGTACGATAGTTGCGCAAAAGACGCACTAAACATCTCTTAATTCTGGTCATGCTATTACGAGAGGACTAGACTATTATTAGATCAAGCTTGTAATTTAAACATTTTGGTACGAGTTTTCCCATGGTGAATGTTTCTTGCGAATCTCTTGCTCATGGGTGGTGAATGCAATATGCCAAACATACCCCTTTAGTTAGGATTAGATCCCATATATCTGGAAATAAGGATTACACTCCCTGCTTCAAAGGTTGTTGTACTATGTGAGGATAGTATTCTTAATTTCATGAGCAAAGCTCGGTGTCTTTCATTGATCATTGATTTGGCACATTCGCGAAAGTGTAATTATAGTCTAGCTACATTTTGCACATTGTCTATCGTTCTAGATTTGGGTGCTAATGACGTCTTCTAAGTATACTACGTAGCATGAGAGCATCGTTTCCTTTTCTTTCTCTCTTCTTTCGTGGACTAAAATCGATCAATTTTGTTTAATTCAAAAAAAAATTATCAATTTTCTCCCTTCTTTTGAGATATTTCGGTCAAATTATATTGAATCATGGGCAAATGTGGGCGAGCAAACTAACAAATAATTATTCATCTCGCACCAGGTCGGTTAGTTTGATGCCTACAGGATGAGCTCTTCCTAATTTCCAACAAACCAGATCTATTTCTATATCAACATTGAGAAGTATTAGAATAGGAGAGAGAAATAATTACCATCGTAAATCCGATGAGCCGTGTATGGTTATGAGAGAGAGAGAGAGAGAGAGAGAGAGGAGAGAGAGAGAGAGAGAGAGAGAGAGAGAGAGAGAGAGAGAGAGAGAGAGAGAGAGAGAGAGAGAGAGAGGTATATGAAGAAGAAGAAGAAGGAAGCTTTGCCTGACTCCTAAAATAGATACATTTTCTATTTCATTCTCCTTTAATATTGCAGAAATTGATTTCACATAACAAGTGCATGACACTGGACTACGACTTATGTCATTTATAGCCGGATCACACTTGCTTCGAGGAGTTACTCTTCTTGTTTTAGGCAAATACGGTATTGTGTTAGAATAAGTGTAATAAAATAGTAATGTTTTGGCAGTTTGTTAAATTAAGCCCTGGACGTACTATTTTTAGTCAATTGCGTTCTAAATGTTTTGACAAAAATGCAATTAAGTACTGATGTCATTGCAGTGATCTTTAGAAAGTGGACGAATTATACTCTTCTGGAGAAAACATCATTTTAATTACAATTAAAATTTTTAAACATATGAATTTTAACGATCATTGAGTAATGAACTTGACTATGGGAACTAGTTAAGAAATAAAGCGTAGAAAATTACCTAAACAGATAGGAAAAACCTTAAGTATATGATTTCCATATTTTTTTTTAGCCACATACAGGAATGATATAAAGTTTTTTTTTTTTGGTAACCGGGGTGTCCAGTCATGCCAGTGAGCTTACGCTCAAATCGACGGCGACCGACTAATCCCCGGGGAGGCACCACAGGACCCCACCACCACGGCACTCCGGGTAAGAAACCAGGGAGCGAGTAAGTTTCGACCCAAGAACCGCGAGTACTACTCAGCGGGGCCCCAGCAGTCTACTCCTTACCACTCGATCGCCTGATGGATGGGTGGAATGATATAAAGTTTAATTCTATTTTTCCCTAAAATCTCACAATCAAGTTTATCCCTACATTTCCAACGAAACTTTTGTGCTGTACGAGAAAAATTATCATGGGATTGGGAATTAAAACATATCTTGTACATGGGATAATGGCATGGAAGGTCCCCGAGCTTAAATTATCATGGCGCTTGCCACCATCGCCTCTAAGTGCCACCCCCTACAGAGAAGCAGAGGAAGCATGAGAGAGCATCGACGTGAATAGTGGAATCAAATCACTAGGTCACTTCTGATTTCGGGGAAAAAAAAAATTCACTGGGTCACAAACATGAAAAAACAAAATTCTCAAAACTAGAAGCTAGAATAATTATGGGATGAGAAGTGTGATTTTTATTGTGTTGTTTTGTTCCAAGTTTACGTAGTATTCACTAAGGTTCTGATGTTGATGATTTTGAGCAAGAAAATGTCTTCTACGATGAGGCACCATTGAATAAAAATAAATAAAATCAAAACAATCTCGCTCGTCTATTCGTTTTACTTGCTATATATCCTTCGCTTCCCGTAGTAAAACAGTCTCATGTCTGGTAAAAATATTCATTACACAGTAAATGTTATTGACTTCGCTGTAGAAGATCTTTTCTTTAGGTAAAAGAAGTCATGACGGGGTAAGGGAGCTCATGAGTGGTGAATGCTGATCGTCCCTGGTAAATGCAAGTTGCTTCGTAAACATAAGTAGGTTTTGTTTTTGTCATCTTCTACTGAAAAGTAATTTAGCATAATTATTGATTAGGAATTATCGATGGGCGGGCCTGGGACAATCCGGGCCTAGCCCGAGCCCGCTCATTAACAGAAAATTACACAGTAGTTTGCAGGCTGGGCTCGGGCCCAACTGAGCCGGGCAGACCTAATTAGTACAGGCCTTTGCCGAGGCCCGCCTAAGCCGATCTCGGCAGGCTCGAGTGCCGCCATTCCCATTATTAAGTCCACTACAAATGCCTACGATTTATCGATCAAAAAATGTATCTTAATATTAATTTTACTTTTCATATAATCCATTAATATACGTGGTTTATGAAGAGTCCATGAGCTTTATTCACGAACAAATAAAATTTACCGCTAGCTATTGTGATATGAATAAGTCGTCCTCGCTCAACCCTAGTCGTTTGTTTCTCATGAAACTAACTTGTTCTTGCTAATTATGATTTTCCATTTTTCTCGTTTGTTTTCACAATAACGTTGTTTGATGTTCTTTTTTTCTTTTGGCTTGATTGATGCAGCTCTTATCCTGACGTCATTTGTTGTTTGTCCTTTTTGTGTTTGTCACTAGTGATTGGAGGCTTGTTGCAAGTTATTTTCAAATAATTCTCGTCATGCAGACTCCTCTCTCTTTCCTAATACGAATTATATATCTATGCTTGTGACGTTCCCACCATTTCCACAATGGTGGAAAATGGCACCTAGTAGTCTAGTCGCCTGTTATTTTTATCTCTTGTCGTTGATGTTGATCCAAATGAATGAATGTGAGTACAATCAATTGAATTCACATATTTTCTTTTTGGAGCGATAGAGTAATTTTTAATTTCTCAGAACCATCGTGGACAAAAGGGCAACGCGACAAAGGAGAAATCAATGCCATCACATATTTTTCGTTTTGGAGGGTAATGAATTAGAATTGTTGATAGAATAATTCTTTTTGCAGGAAATTTCTCCACCCCTTCCAGAAAAGACAAAAGAGAACATGCAACGCAAAAAAGGAGACTTCTCATGATTCTCTTGCTCATCCATAAATCCTCCGAAATCACATCTACTTATCAACGAGGGTGGAGGATGGGCCGGCGAGGGTCATCAACGCATGAGAACGTTTCTGTTTCGCTATTTCTGTTCTAAACCTATTCCAGAAATAGGTTTGGAACAGAAACTCGTTTGGCAACGCAAATCTATTTTTCTATTTCTTAAACAAAAAAACTATTCCAGAAATAGATTTTGGCCCAAAATCAGAAACAAAAATTTTTTGTTTCTGGCAAAAATAGAAAAATCTATTTCTGTTTCAGAAATTTCTGGAACAGAATGATTGTCATGCGCGTCCTGGTGACCTCCCCCTTCCTCCCTCCCCCCCTTCCCCAAAAAAAAACCTGTCAAATTGGGTCCAAAACGCATTTAACAACCCACTAGCATTTAAATAAGTTACAAATAGGTCACAACAAACTTAGCTGGTCAGCATAATGGGTCTCTACAAAATAAAGAGACGAAAATAAGTGAGTTATAAACTTAAGACAACCCATTTAAAGGTCTCTTCCTCTCTTTTTTCTTTTTTTCATTTCTTTTTTAGTACTTTTGTTTTGCTTTCTTTTTTCTTACGAAGCCAGCCAGGGTCATGTTGCCAGCTGCCGGCCGGCCGCCGATTTATTGCATAGTCGTGTCGGTCTATCATCTACGCCTCTGAACCTTTAAATTGAGCACAACCGTCCTTGTTCTTCCCGTCGCTCTCCTCCTCCTCTTCTTCCGATACATGCGATTCTCTCAACTCGAGGTGTTCGAGATTGGGATGGTCCACGATCAAGTTCAGTGTTCCGATCAGCGAGAGCGTGAATCAGAGCATTTCGAATCAGGATCACTCGAGGTGCGACTGTTCGCCGATTCTCTCGCCAAATTGAACTGGGGGTTCTTTAATCTCTGCATTAAGAGGTAGTGGATGCCCTACGTCGCGCTTTTAAAATATCGGAAAGCTTCGACAATCTTCTATCCATCCCTGACATGCATTACTCCAAATCGTATACGGTATTATCCATGGAGAGCGATCCAAGAACAGTCGGGATCAAAATGCAATGTTAATCACTGACGCAATTAGGTGTCTTACTTTTACTTCCGTCGGAGATGTTTTAGGCCTTTGACGCAAAAGCAAAGATATTCCCTCCATTTGATCGAACCAATAGGCCCTGAGTGGTGGCGATGATCGGGGCTGTACAACTGGGGGTCTGGAAGCATGCGTGGTACTGTTTGTGCCGATGGGATTGGCAGGCTGGCTGCGGTGGACCGACGGCGTGGTGGGCGGGCGGGCAGCAGAGGTGGGGGTCCTCGCCCGTGATGATGGACCTCGTCTGTGAGGGTCGGGCGGCTCTCGCTGGTTTTAGAAGAAAGAACAGAAATGAACTTAGATTTTTTTAAAGAAGAAAAATAAAATTAAAAAATTCATAAAAATAAAATAAAAACCATATTTTTAACCGTAATAAAAATAAGAAAATTTATATTTTTTAAATTATAAAAAATATAGAAATTATCCGCAACAATTAAATATAGAAGTGTTTAGTAATATGGATTGGGTTGAGTACCGGTCGGGTCGAGTATGGGTTAAGAAATTTGTACTATACATAAATGGTTCATAAACGGGTTAATGGGTCTAGTTTGGGTCGTTTGACCCAAACTAGACCCAACCTATCCATTTTACAAGTTTACCCCGCCAATGGCTTGCAAGGTCGAGTCTCACCGCAGTCACCCAATCTGTGTTGATTTTGAATCTAGGTCCGAGACTCGTGTTCTTCACATGTCCTGAATTTATGGGTTTCAATGGTTGAAAGAAAGGCTGCAATTTGTGGTTTTTTTTGGGCTTTATAGATGTAGATCTTCGTTAAGACTATTAAAATATGTCTTGAGTTTGAGCCTGAAGTGAAAATTTGAATTTCGAAAAAAAGAATATCTTGATGTGAAAATTTTAAGAAGACGTTATGGAAATTATTTAGTATTGGAGTTCACTCAATATTTATCACATTGGATGTTTCACTCGGTTGGGGATCTTTTGATGGTGGGATAAAATTCTAAAAGGTTTGTTCTTGGTTTGTCTTCTGCTGGCGTTGGATTTTCTACGTGACGAAAAAAGGAAGAAAAAAAAGAAAGGAAAGACAGATTTTTTCATTTTTTGTTACCGAATAGAGATAATGTGCATGGAGTTTCCTTCTCTATGCTGACGTCATCTAACGAGTCCAACAAATATATATATATATATATATATATATATATGGGTCAAATGAAAGAAGATGAGGGTGGGTTTTTGTGTAGTTCCAAAAATATGAATTGAAGCGCTATTCCATCGAGCGCTTGGCGTAAGTTTTCTTCGTGGGATTGCATCAAGTATTTAAGTGTTGAAGCCAGTTAAATTTTATAAGATTCGTATGCAATTCCTTTGTGAAATTAAAATATTGTTTTGCGAGGAATTGGGAGCTTAACATTATATGCATTATTGGATGTGATTGGGATTGAGAAACACTAAAAATATTCAAGTGACTCAAGTTTCATTTGTAATCTCTGAATTGTATCGCTTGTTCTATAGTGGAAGTCATTGCTACTCTCCCTATGGACCACGTATATATGATATTTGATTTATTTTCTTGTTCTGTCTATTTATTGTTCAATTGCTTGTTTTATGTAACAATTGATATCAGAGCCAAGTTTTACTGAAGTAAAGTGAATCAATGGCGACAGAAGAAGTTAAAGTGAAAATTCACAGATTTGAGGGGAATGACTTTGGTTTTTGAAAGATGCAGATTAATAACTGCCTATATCAGATGAAGCTACACTTACCTCTATCTAAGGAGAAGCCAGAGACGGTGAAGCAAGCTAATTGGGAATTGCTGGATAGACGAATGATGAGTGTTATCCAGCTGACGTTGGCTCGTAATGTCGTATTTAATATTGTAAAAGAGAAGACCACTACGGGTTTGATGAAAGCCCTGTCGAACATGTAAGAGAAGTCGTTAGTGATCAACAATGTTTATTTGATGTAACCTCTATTTAATTTGAAGATGAGAGAAGGTACGTCTGTTGTTAATCATACCAATGAATTCAATGTGATTACTAGTGAATTGAGTTCTGTTAATATCGACTTTGAAGATGAGGTATGTGCTTTGATTCTATTATCCTTATTGGCTGATAGTTGGAATACTACTTTTATTGATGTCAGTAATTCCTCTTCATCAACAAGTTTGACGTTTGATGAGATTCGAGATTTAATTCTAAGTGAGGACATTCGTAGAAAAGAATATGGTGAATCTGTATATATTGATTCGGTAGGTGAAAATTGAGGAAGAGCTAGTACTCGTGTTAGCAAAAGTAACATGAATAGATGTAGTCGGTCTAAAACTAGAGATGCAATCTTTTGGAGTTGTGGTAAGAGGGGATATCTTAAAAGGGATTACCTTAAGGTGAAGAATGAGAAGGGTAAGGGAATTGTAGTTGAATCTATAGATGATGTTGGAACTATAGCTAACAATAATTCGGATAATGCTGATTTTGTTTTGTCTGTCACTAATGATTCTTCATTTGACGGATGAATTATGGATTATGGTTGTTCTTTTCATGTTATACCAAACAGAAACTGGTTTATTACTTATCAATACATAGATAGTAGTAAAATGTAGTTGGAGAGCAACGTTGAATGCGATATTATAGGTGTTGGCAATGTTAGAATCAGAATCCATGAGGGTATTATGAGGACATTGCCTAGAGTGAGGCATATTCCAAAGTTAAAGAAAAATTTAATTTCCTTGAATGCCTTGGATTTAGCTGGGTGTTGATATTCATCATAATGTGGAATACTAAAAATTATTTGAGGTGCCTTGGTAATAATGAAAAGAATAAAGCACAGTAACCGGTATGAGTTTCAAGGTAAAATAATGACAGATGTCGCTGCAGAGACATCGGATGCATATGTTCAAGAGTTTAAATTGTGACATATGCATTTGGGGTACATTAGCGAGATAAGCCTAAAAGTTCTAAGTGAAAGAAATTTACTATATGGTTATATTGCTAATGAGATGAATATATGTAGCCGTTGGGATTTAGATCAATGGCGAAAAGTGCAGTTTAATTCAATTGTCAAGGAAACCACATAAATTACAGAATTACTTTACTTGGATGTTCGCAGGTTGTCGCGGTTTTCTTCAAGGAAGAGTGTCAGATTTATGTTAACAATTGTAAATAAGTACTCGAGGAGAACTTGGGTATTTGTGCTTAGGCATAAGTTTAACGCTATTATCAGGATCAGACATTGAGAGGTTTGATCGAAAAGGAGACTGGTAAAATGGTTAAGTATGTGTGGACTAACAAAAGTATGGGGTTTTGTTCAAAACTATTAAATGAATTCTACATAAATGAAGAAATAGTGAGATACTGTGCTAGTGCCAATGAATCACCACATGTTACAAAATTGATAAGCAAAACATTACTAGAGACAGTCCATAAAATACTCTCTAGTGTTGATATGGCTAGAAGATTTCTAGCAGATGCGATTAGTACAATGGGCTACCAGATGAATAGATCCCCACTGATTGCAATTGGATGTCGGACTCTTGAAGAAGTGTGGTTAGGTAATGCTACTGATTAATCTGTTATTAGAATATTTGGCTGTCCATGTTATGTTTGAGTGAGTGATGGCAAGCTCGATGGAAAGGCAAGGAAGTGCATGTTCCTAAACTATGCATAAGGTGAACGTGATTATCGGTTGTGGTGCTCAGAATTAGATTCACTTGTTATCAGCAGAGGAGTTATATTTTACGAATCTATAATACTTCCGGCTAGGAGTGATTATAGCAATGTTAATATGGATCTGAACTGTGTTCAGCTTGAGGTGGAGCTGCAATCAGAAACTTCTAAGGTAGCAAGTACTAGCGAAGTAATTGACACGGATGATGCTTGTAGCGAGGTGGAGTTGTCGGGCTAACTGTTTTTGTAATTGCTGATATTGACAAGGTACGTGTTCGATCTCCAAATAGATATGGATGCAATGGTAGTTTTGCTTTATCTATAGTAGAGGAGCTTGTGTCAGAAAGTCCTTGTGGAGTAGTTAAAGGTGCATGTCCAGTTGGTGTTCTGATGAGGTGTATGTCTAGTTGGTGTTCTAATGAGATCCATGATTACAGCGAAGTTCAAGCACAGCTTGGACTTGGAAGATGTCTATAGCACTTAAGCCTATTGGGTTATTGGGAGAGTAGTATTGAAGTTCAAAAATATTAGTAAAGTGATTGTGACTTGGTTCAAAGATTAAGCCAAGGAGAGATTGTTAAAATATATCTCAAGTTTGAGCTCGAAGCGAAAATCTGAATTTCGAAAAAGAAATAAATCTTGATGTGAAAGTTATAAGAACTTGTTATGAGAATTATATAGTATTGAAGTTCACTCAATATTTATCACATTGAATATTTCACTCGGTTGGAGATCTTTTAGTGATGGGATAAAGTTCAAAAAGATTTTTTTCTTGGTTTATCTTCTATTGGAGTTGAATTTTCTACGTGAGAAGAAGACAAAAAAAAAAAAGAAAGGAATGGAAAATTTTTTGGACTTTTGTTTACCGAATTCTAATAGAGGTGATGTGCATGGAGTTTCCTTCTTTATGCTAATGTCGTCCAATAAGCCCAACAATAAATATATATATGTGTGTGAGTCAAACGAAAGAAGATGAGCGTAGGTTTTCATGCAATTCCAGAAACGAAGAATTGAAGCCATTCTGTCGAGCGCTTGGCATAGGTTGCCTTTTTGAAATTACATGAAGTATTTAAGTATCGAGGCTGATTAAATACTATTGTGAGATTTGTGTGTAATTCCTTTGTGAGATTGAAAGATTATTTCTTGAGGAATTGGACTTAATATTATGTGCATTATTTGATGTAATTGTGGTTGAGAAATATTGAGAGTGCTTGAGTAACTTGAGTATGGTTAGTAATCTCTGAATTGTATTACTTGTTCTATAGTGGAATTGGTTATTTATCTTCTCATGGACGTTGGTCTCTATAAGATATCCATCACAAATTATTTTCTTATTATGTTTGGTGTTCAATTTATTTTCTTGTTATGCCTATTTATTGTTCGATCGCTCGTTCCGTGCAACAAAAACTATCATCGGAAAGACCATCACTCCCGAGGTTGAGAGCAATGACACCATCGATAACGTCAAGGCTAAGATCAAGGACAAGGAGGGCTTCCCACCAGACCAGCAGCTTCTAACCTTTGGCGGCAAGCAGCTCGAGGATGGCCGCACTCTCGTCGACTACAACATCTAGAAGTAGTCCACCCTCCATCACTTGATCTGCGTTAATTTTGAATTTAGGTTTGAGATTTGTTTTCATGTTTTCTATCTCAGTTTCGATGGTTGAAAGGAGGCTCCAATTTGTAGTTTTTTCTTTTAGCAGCTTCGCCGTAGCTATTCGAGGCTGGCCGCGGTTATTCTCAGGCCACTGAGCATTCATCCCAGTCAATGGTTAATCTTCTCACTATTCCTTACTTCATCGTGCTGTTGACACCTAATTTTTAATTATCTTTTCTGTTTTAAAATTAACAAAAAATCCATAAAAATTCATAAAATTGAAAAATTAACTTTGGGGACCTTGGCCAAGCCTAGGGAAGCAATTTTGACCAAAAAATGATTTTCTATATTTTTGGTATTTTTCAGCATTTTTATTTTCGAAAATTCATAGAAAATTAAGAAAAAAATGAGAAAATTGAAAAATCAACTTTGGAATCCTTGGCCAAGCCTAGAAAACCAAGTTTGACCAAAAAATAATTTTTCATATGTTTTGCATTTTTTAAATATTTTTCAAAAATTAGGAAAATATTTAAAAATAAAAATAGCATTTGAGGCCATAAAAATACAAAAAATAGTCAGTATTTTTATTTTAATTTTGGCCAAAGAAAATATCCAAAAATTAATCTGGAATCGGGAATTACTTTGTTAATCTCGTTTTCAGATTAATTGAAAAAATTGTAGAAAATTCATTTTAGCTCTTTAATTTTCAATTTTTGCATTTTTGGAGTCGTGACATTGTCCTCTAATAGTCCAAATTTTTCAACGGCCTGATGGTGCACTTTCCGTTATTGCGTTCGGTTCTTCGAATTCAATTCATTATCTAAGGCTTGGAATTGTCTAAATACCAATGTTGGAAGCAAAGTGGCTCGAACACAAATTCATGATAAAATAGTTGAACTTGAACAATCGGAGCAGCGAGTGTCTTCTTTGAGGGATAAGGTTGGCATTACCATTGTCAAGGGGAAAGGTCTGGTTGTTCAGCGTGATAGTTTAAAACAGTCCCTAGCGGATACCTCGAGCGAAATGGAGACTTTCGCAGAAGTTACATATTAAAAGAAGCCAGATCTCTTGAGGTATAAAACTAGAGACCCACTCAGAAGCAGGTAAGCGTATGGAAGCTCTAGATTTAAACTTTCATGCATCCGTAACTCGGTCAATGCATTACGGGAATCTTTCCTTCTTAAAAACTCATTATTACGAAGGATAGAGGAGATTTTGGGAAGGTCTAGATCTGTTAGAGAATTTCCATGCAAAAGATTTTGTTCAAAAGGTTGAATGGTTCGCAAGGTCAGTTTCTGGTAGCTCTTTGTCTCTTGCTGACTAGGGACCAGAAGAGCTAAGTTGGTGCTTCCCACTCGGATGCTGATTCCTGTTATTATGGATCCCTAGAGAGAAGAGGGAGGTCTGTGGAACCAGAGGAAAAATCGAGTGCCTATGCAATTCATTCTCAGAGGCTGAAAATGATAGGGTTTCTCTACTGAAGAAGATTGATGACCTTGAAAGCTATTGCTCATCACTTGCTGCTGATTTGGAAGAGTCACGGAGGACAATATCTGAACTGGAGGCAGATCTTAAGGAAGTCTCTAATGGGAGAGAGTGATTTTCTGAAAGGTTGAAGCTATTGAGCGAAAACCATGACAAACTATCAGAGAAGGCATTGCAGCTTGAACATGAGAATGAAAAAACTGAAGACTAAAGCCTTTGATTTGTACCAACATTGGCTGAGTTGCCTGGAAATGAGGAAAGTATTCAGACAACCAAACGAGAGATAAGAAGATTGCAGGAAGTGGTTGGTGATGCATTATATGAGCATCCTACAGAAGACGTGGGTAATGGCAGATCTAGTATCGCGGTTTTGGAGGATCTTCTGGAAAAATTTGTTGAGAAGCTCACTTCCCCTCGACCAACAGAATCCATACTTGCTAATACAACTGATATGTGTTGACACCGAATCCCAGCCGCTCAAGTCAATAAGCTGCCGCACTTGTTGACCAGCTCTTGCTCCTCACACGTGGGTTACTCGCCCCAACTACTCGTTGAACTAACTGGAGGGCCTGCAGCTCAGATTCTGACAGGTAGGAAGATCGGAGAGTTTTTGCAGCTCCAAAATTGCTGTTAGATAGACTGGCAGATGACAAAAGAAGAGCATGGGAAAGGAGACACGAGGAGGTTTGGTCAAAAAGACAGGTGGGCGACACACTCATGGGGGGGCACTGAGCAAGTGCATCGAGGGCAGATCCTCGGTGGACACTTTCGGCGGAGGGGGAGATTGGATCCCACTGATCAGTCTGCGCCAAG
This sequence comes from Psidium guajava, assembly GCA_016432845.1. Lineage (NCBI taxonomy): Eukaryota > Viridiplantae > Streptophyta > Magnoliopsida > Myrtales > Myrtaceae > Psidium > Psidium guajava. Next base: position 29,361,788 of record CM028229.1, on the reverse strand, counting down.
GAGGCTTGATCTCTCTCTAGAAGGGGGGGCTTCTGGACCCTCGTCCTCATCACCTCCATCAAGACTTCATACTCTAAAGGTTCCTGCGAAAGAAAACGGGCAGGACTCATGCAACTTCTGCAAAAAGAAATTTGAAACTTCGCAAGCAAGAGGAGGTCATCAGGACATGCAGCATGCGAAGGGGGCAGAGGCGGAAGTTCCTGGTCTCCCGAGGTTTCATCAACACCTCCAGTCCTTCGAGAATGAACTTAGCAGCCTCAGCCAAGGGAATGGGGAGACGAATCCTACATCTTGTACACTCCCGGAGTGATGAACACTAAGCAGAGGACAAGAGGAAGACTGGAGTCGGTGTTCACTAATTTTGCGTCCACAAACACCAATATCCATCCATATTCATTGCAGCCTCAGCCTCCTCAGTTCATTGACGTCACTTAGCTCCATTACCATAACAATAACACCCACCACCAACGACTTGAGCTTTAGAATTTTCCTGCAATCCAAGCATGTCCCCAAGGTGACCATCTCTCGTGAAAGCTCACGAAACGCTGCCGACCCACGTCCCGTGATTACGTGTTCTCGACACGCCCATGTGTCAAAGTCGCAGGAAAGCCGAGCCCTCGTCGTCGTCCGTGTCCACCGAAGCCCTTGCGTATTTTTACTCCACCCGGTTCAAAGATTACTATGGCTGAGAGCTTTAATGCGAGGTTGAGTCCAAAAGGACGCACAACATAAAGCTTCACCATCGAAACGATCGGCAGTTCTTGGTGAAGGCGGCTACCAAGACGCCTCAATCATCTTCAGACTCTGAATCCACCTACAGAGTCCACCAAAGAAAGTGGGAAAAAGGGACGCACAGGTTCAGATGCCAACTATAAGTAATGCACGCCAAAAGAGCTGCTGTTTCGAAGTCACTCGTGGAAAGCTTCCGAGCTGCAGAGGCGGGGGATCCAGCTCTTCATTTCTCTGCAATCATGCGATAACGGGTTTGGTCTATTTCTCTTTCTCTCTCCCTCTCTATCTCTCTCCCCATCTAGCTTCATCATCTTGTTCTGTTTTGCTTTGTGCCGTGCTGCATTATTTTTTTCTTTCGCCGTACTTCCTGTGTCGTGTGTGACATTTGCGATTGCGTGATTCCCGTTGTTGTCCTTCCCATTGGCACTTGATCGGTTCCCGCGTCCCTCGTAATCACATTCCTAAGTGGGTTAACTGTCGGGTCTGATCGATGAATGAGCAGAATCGAGAGACTGCCCAATGAGTTAGAACGTAGTTTAACATCGTCAGAACGTATTATTCCAGCAAATTCAGCAACTGGGGAGGTTTTGTCGCATTCGTGAATAGCCAAAATTAGCTTGTCGAATGGCAGCATATTTTGATCGTCGAGGAATAATTGGACTACGATTGCCTGAACCAGAATTCATGCGGTGGTACTGGAAATTATGTTGTACCCGATTCATTGGTTAGGATATAGCTTTTGATAATGTTGTCTGTTTATAACTCCAAATGAAAATCCAAGAGTCCCGTATAAATCCTGGTATTCTATTGTCAAGTCTGATTATTTAATGCTCTGAGGCCGTGTGGTTGGAATTTCTTAGGTGATTTCAGTGTCCATTTGATTCTGAGACGAGGATTGGTAGATAGGACGTCCAACCCAACAGTTATTATTATATAGGAATTTTGAAATTCTTCTCTAAAATGCTGTGTTTCTTTCTTGGGTCACATTCCTAAAGCGGGATAATTTTTGGCATGCAAGACAATATAAGCAAAGTCCACGAGATACTGATTCTTTGTCTCAGTATATTCCTTTGCTCTTTGTTATTATTATTATTATTTCCTTTTCCTTTTTTGCTTTTCTTTTCTTTCTTTATTCGGTTGTGTCTCGTTTTAAAATATTGGTTATAACATACAGCTTTTTGGTTTTGAACTAAGTTTTCCTCCACGTCAGTCTTATTCACATGTGCGTGTGTATACATTTTGCTTTTTCTTAATTTTGTTGAATTGTCATTTTCCTAAGCATATATTTCGAAGTAAGGGAGGTTCAATAGCTTTATGTTTGTTGGTCCTTCTCTTTTGTTACTGCGCTGGCGACCAATTTCTAGTCTAGTATTCGTGATAGTGACGTGGACTACAAAATCATCATAATTTATGTCTTATCGAACTTGGGGTTTGACGGAACAAAACGGGGAAGTCTTGGTCTTGGTTCGGGGTCGCTCTAAAAAAAAAAATTCCGATTTTGTTAGATGCTGCAACAAATCAGGACTCATCTTATCGGTCGCAATAGTCAAAAGTCTAAGAATTTTTGGTGAGGATGCTGGAACATGGAGTAGAATTATTAGTTGTGAGTCGCCAGACGGAAGAATGTCTCAGCAAGGGGTGTATTATGGAGAACCGCCACGTGACAATACTGTCATCGGGGACGTGCTCTCAGATCTTGATGTCTACTTTTTAGAGATCTCCGGTGGCCAGCAAACAAAGAGCATCGATTTTGTTGACCGACCTTATTTCAGACCATTCCTATTTTCGGTGAATCTTCACCTCGATCTTTTCAAAATGACGAGTTTGCCCCTTATGGGTAAATTGTCTCGGAAAATTCTGAAAAATTCAAAAAAAATCTCAAAAATTAGGAAACGGGTCATTTCGACTGACCAATCCTATTTTCGGTGAATTTCCACCCCGATCTTTCCAAAATGACAATTTTACCCCTTATGGGTAAATTGTCTCAGAAAATTCTAAAAAATTCAGAAAAACCTCAAGAATCAGGAAATGGGCTATCTCGATTGGCCATTGCTGTTTTTGGATGATTTTCTTTCTTGATACTTTCAAAATGACGATTTTGCCCCTTATGGGCAAATTGTCTCAGAAAATTTCGAGAAATTCTCAGAAATTATAGAAAATAAGGAATGACCATATTCAACTGGTTTCACCTGTTTTCACTCCCTAATCTTTGAAAAATGATCATTTTACCCTTCTGATCAGTTTGATCCAAACTTTTCCCAATCATCTCAAATGAGTTTTCATGAAATGGTACCGGAAGGGCGTTAGAGTAATCTAACGTAACCAAGTCCCCGAATTCATAATCTTTGGTTCGTAGAAATAAATTAGTTCTCCCGCTAATTTATTTAGGTTTCTAATCGACCTACCAAAAATGATTAGTGGCGACTCCAAAATTTTAAAATCATTTAAGCGAAAACCTAAGTCGCGATTCGGTAGAGCTTGGGAGAGTTCGAATTAGGTTAGTTAATCTAATTAACTAATCTGGTAATCCGTTCACCTGAAAACTTATATTTTCGGGTCGCGACAGCTTGGCGACTCCACTGGGGACGTGTTCTTAATTTTTGAAAATATAAGAACTTAGAGGACTTAGGCCAGAAAATTTCATGAAAATTCATTTGATCTGAATTGGGTGTATTCTGACCTTTAGGTGTTAAATGGTCTTGCAGATGGGAGTTATAAGGGGTGAAGTGTTTGACTAACCCTTGGTTTTGCAGATTGGTGTTGGAATTGTTGTTTAAATTCTGCACATTATCGAAGCGCTGTGTGAATTTAACTGTTGTGCATGTTTAATTGTTTTAGCACTACATCACACACGTCCTGTGGTCGGACCTGGGCCACTAGTTTTAGGATGGTATTGTGATTTGGTTTTAGCGTTCGGCATGAGATCACGTCGAAAGTTAGCCCAGATTCAATCCCGAACCTCTTTTCAAAAATGAGTTTAAAAGTTAGGCCTCAGGCTTGGTAAGATTACCAAAGTAGTGGTTTTAATTTTTAGCTCGAGCAGCCGAAGTGGGAAGGCCCGGCTAATCCTGATTACGTCGTAGAGGATCACGGCTAATCTTGATTATGTGCGCGAGATTGTCGCCTTGCCGTAAGTCTTTCGCTTCAATTTGTCAGCCTTTAGAGTAGATAGGCTAAGATTTAAACTCACGATTCATGTGCATGTCTATGTGACTTACATGGTATTTTTGACGGTGAAAGTAAGTTTTCTAACTTCATCTTGTATTTATTTTTGGTCGGTCCATGTTAGGTGTCAATTAGATTTTGAATTTGATATCATCGTCATTTTTCAAAGGAAATTAAAAATTAAATTGGTGTCCTATTTTTCAAAAATGAATGTGAAAAGTCTTTTTAAGGAATTTTGTTGACCAATAAAAGATTTTGTCACATTTTCCTACTTCAATAGAAATGAGATTTTCTTGACAAATTTATTCTTAAAAATTCATTCTGATAAAAGGAAAATCCCTTCGGGAAATTTGCTAAATTTTAAGAGATTTTATCACATTTTCCAAATTGTGAAAATTTACGAGAAAATTCTTTTTGAGAAATTCACCCATGTTTTTCTAAGAAATTTTTCTCTAAAATTGAGAATTAAAATTGGACTAGTGTAGGAATCATGGGCCGACCCCTATTGGATCACATACTGATTATTTTCTTTACTTTTGTAGGGGATTATAGGTACCCGGGGTGGAGAAAAATCGGGCTCGTTGGTGATAACAATCAGGGGGCAAGCGAAGAAATCGTTAATCCTAGGGGCATATGAAGAGGCCAATTCTCCCGGAGACAGAATCGTGTCAATAAGTCAACATGTACAAGCTTTGTATTTTGATGGGGCTGTAAATTTATCCAGATCGGGCCTGGGGACATTTTTAATGTATTAGAAGGGTTCATGTATTTTTGTTGAGAAAGCCGAGACTGTGTAATCAGAACCCATGGGGCAAGATTATGAACCCGACCTTGCGACGCCTTTCTGATTAAATTGAACAAAGGCTTGCCTTTTTACCTTCCTCGGATTCAAGACACATGGAAGAATTTGGAGGACCAGTATTTTATTACCGAGCATGGCCGGCAATCATTTCTCCCAACGCTACAGGCGACCGACACATTCAAGTGGACGCCGAAAGAGATAGGCAGGAGTAAAGTGGGGCACGCAACGGGCAGCCTGGTTTGTTTATTGGAGCACTAATCGAGTAGTCGATTTGCAATAATTCACACGACTGACTCACGGCGCTGTGATCGGTGGGGGCCGCCACCAAACCCTTCATCAATGTCCTTGATATCATCGCCGGCAGCAGATAACAAGAACACCAAGAAGAGTGTTAAGCCTCAACGTTTTCAGTACCGTGAATCGTCCTATCATGCTATATGGGCGAAGAAATGGCAGGAAAATGAAAAGTACAAACACGTGAAACTTTCTCTTCATTCCATTCACCAACAAACCTTATAACAACTCACTGGGGAGGAAAAGTGAAATCAAATTGAGCCCTAATAAGCATCACAAAGGAGCTCAGCTGGCTCTCCATGAAGTTGATGCTCTGGATGCACCGGGCGTTCTCGGGATCAAGCTCCGCGAGCCTAAAGAAGAGGCGATCGCACTTCTCTTTAACCTGGGCCATAGTGGCCTCGTAATGCTCAACGGCAAACTCCAGGTTCGGAATCGCCGCCCTCTCGAAGGCAATGTCTGCCGTAATGTCATCAAGTCTCTCCTGCAACCAACCGCATTTGCACCTCATCACAATATTGCCTGGCTCCTGTTCGGCGTAAGTTCGGACCAAGGCCAGACGGTCCACCAGCTTTCCCCTCTCACGAACCAGCCACGAAAGCTGATCGTTGGCAAACTTGAGGGCCTTTTTGTGATTATCAGCCACAAATGTGACTGTTGCCAGACGCTCGTGCCGGTCTCGGTAACGAGCTTTCACGACGGCGGTCACAAGGACCGTCTCATAAGCGCGGTTATAGGCAGCCAGAAAATTGATGAAGACGGTCGAGAAGTTCCGATACTCTTTCCCTAGTTGGGTACCCTCAACAGAAGCAGCGTCCACGGTCCTGAATAAACCGAGGATTTCAGCCTCAACGGTAGAGTTTTTGGCCACATGAGCGTAACCTCTACCAAGAAAATTGTAGAGTCTCTCCCAACCAGCCAGGACTTCGGCGGATAAGGTGTGGTTAGGAGAATTGGCCATTTTTGAAAGCAAAATACGAAAGAAAGGGGGAGAGAGGTAAGGCAGATGAACGGAATGCGAAGATGGTAATCTGCTTCAATTTAAATACTGATTTCACAGGGGCAGTCCTTATAGGTTTTCCTATCTACCATTCTCTGTCGGCAACACCCCCGGTGGCTCAAATTCCAGTCAAGTGGCAACCTCGAGCCGAACAAACCTGACGTCTCTGTGGAAAAGCTGACGGGACTCCACCGCTTTGAAAAAAGAAAGAACGAAAAGACGAGTTGAGTGGGGGACAAAGAAATTCTCGGCAGGAAGAGAGATATTACTCGTCTTCATTGGAGGACCCGCCAGTAAATCGACGGTGGAAATCTTGATAGGGGCCCTCTACCGCGAAAAGAAAGAAGAAGACAAACTGAGCGATAAACGAGGATTTCCCCTTTAATCAAAAGCTGAATGTCAGATTTTCCCCTCGGTAAATCTAATAGCACTGCCCGTGAAGGGGGAAGTCGTTGCTATTGCCAGAGAGAGAATTTATCCTCATTTGATAGTGAGGGTTCATCTGCACGAACTCGCAGGAGAAAGATAGAGAGGAAGGAGTTCTCGTGGGAGAGGAATTCAAAACCTTCACCATCAAAGCATTGGCTTTCAAAGCCTGTTACGAGAAGCCATCAACGATCCCGTGATCCCTCAAGTCCGAGAAGACATCCTGAGGCGGTCTCGAATCGGCAGTCCTAGATCCAGAAATATGTCGAGCATTAGGGAAATGGGCGCATGTTCAACCCTGGTCGAAGCTGATGAAGTTCCTTACCCTGAGGGTCTACTGGTCATGGCCATTGACGGTAATCCAGTCTCTCTGTCAATCCTTGTTACCGTATTAAGAAAATGCCGGTATAAGGTTGTAGCTCAAGCAAAGGCGACAGAGGCCTTAGAGATATTAAGGAGGAGTAGTGACCAGTTTGATATCGTCCTCACCGCCATGGTAGGGATTGACATGGATGTTTTCACTCTCTTGGAAGTCATCAATTCTAAATTAAACATGCCAGTCCTCGTAATATCGGCAAGCGATGATCAGCAAGCCATGATGAAGGCTGTCTTAAACGGGGCCCAAGACGTCGTAACGAAACCAGTTAGGGTTCAGATGCTTCAAAACATATGGCAGCACGTGGTAAGGAAGCAATTGCACGACCATGAGAACAAGCATCAAGCCTTCAATTTTATTCCAAGCAACTGGAGAAAGAAGATGAGTTGGTCTCCCGAGCTGCATCGTATGTTTGTTAATGCAGTTCAGCAGCTAGGAATCGATTCGGCACGGCCGCAACATATATTGGAAATTATGAAGGTAGAGGGACTCACTAAAGCAAATGTTTCGAGTTATCTTCAGAAGTACAGAAAAAGGGTGAGAGAACACAATGCAGCTCAGAATCAAGAAAACCAAGGCGGGACTGATCCAAGCCTGAACGTCGAGTCTCCTCGCCACCATAAGTTCCACAGGTTAGCATGGGGCGAGCCACTTCCCATCATCAACCAAGCCAGTAGCCGTGCCATCAATCCCCCAGGCGTTAATCAAAGTATCCCCCAGACTCACCCTAATGCTCTTCAAGAGTATAGACCGCAGGGGCAGTGTATTCAGACTCCTTGGTTTGAGCACCAACCCGTGGCTAGAATTCATCCCATGATCGGCGCGCCTGCGCAGCCAGAGAATCAGACAAGAAATTATCCTGAGCACTTCCACTTCTCTAATCCTCGAATGGAAGGAGTTCTTGGCAGCAGGACAGTTGGTGATCCCCACACTTTCTGGAGTAATGATGAAGACTTCAGCTCGAGAAGTCAAATTGCTCATGGCGAGGACAGAATGAGAAATCTACCGCCAGCATTTGCCAACAATAATGCCCAATTTGAGTATCAGTTACTGGAAGGTTCAAGAGATTACCCAGATGATGAGCTTACTGCCCTGGTCAACCAGTTTAAGGTTGACAGACATCTGAAGCCATGATCGAAAGCCAGTGATTAGGGACTCTCAAACATCGGTCATCCATGCCTGAACTAGCACGAGACTAGTTGATTATTGAAGAGCCGCAGGAGAGGCAGAACTGACCTTGAACAAGTGCACCTTTCACTTCATGCTTAATTCCCCTGCGTGTGATATTTCCAGCTTTCTAGGTGTCTAGATTTAATTCAGGGGCATGGGGTAATTTGTTTTTTATCCCGTCGAATGCGTGAATCCCTTTTTATGCTAGACTCAGGGCGGATCAATTTGTGGCAAAGTCGCTGACTGCCATAATGAGAAATGTTGAATGGCCTCACGTAGGGAAATTTCAAGTGAAAAGCCCAGGCGAGCTCGAAGACGGGTAACTGTGTGTCGTTCCAATTTACCCTCAATCGTCGCAAAATGCTAAATTGGATTTGTTCCATTCTCACCCAGGGGATTGCAAATTGCCTCAAGAGTGTCGCAAAATGAAATGACCCAATGGAATGCGATAGGACTCATTTGCCTTAAAGGTAACCTTTAAATTAAAGGAGCCCTCCGATCCACGGACCCGATGGCATAAAAAATGATGATGGTCCAAAGCAACCCGAAAGAAAACAAGGCCCAACTAAGCAAGGCACTTATGTGGCAAGCTCAAAGTGAAGGGCAACTCGGGACATACAATCCAATCCAATCCAAATGAAGGCACTTCCTCAATTCAAATTCAATGGAAGTACATACAAGGGTAAAACAGTATCGTTCCAATTTTTCTAGAATATGAAGAACATATACTGCCGCATTCCCTTTCATTTTTGCAGTGAAAGTCTCTACTGGCCAGATTTTCCTGTCTACCATTCCCTATCAGTATCACCTCCGCTACTCGTCTCCAATCTCGAGCCAAGCAAATCCGACATCTCTGCTAAAAGTTTGACGGGATGACACAACTTTGAAAAAGAAGAAAGAAAGGTGACTTGGGTGGGAGACAAGGAAAATGGGATTCGTTTTTATAGGAGAACACGCCAGCAAATCGACGGTAGAGACGTTGATAGGGACCCTACCACTATGAAGAGATGAGAAAAGACGAGCCAAGCAAGAAACACGCAGGAAAGGTTGAGAAAGACAAATCTCGGGAGAAGCGATACATATGCTAAGCCGACGCCAAATTTTAAAAGAGACATCCTCCTGATAATCTTTATTCATACATTGAAGAGAGTTTTAAAGCATACACGGTTCAGAGAGAGTGAAAATACAGAAAGATATAGTAAACCTTGAGAAATCATCGACCAAATCGAAGATGTCTCAACCCAATACTTCCGAAAGCTATCATTGCCTGCTGAATATGGGAGAGGAAGAGTTCGAAACCATGTTTGGGATCGAGCCTATGGAGCCTGGCCCTTCCGTCGACGACGTCCAAGATCTCAGTAAAGATAAGGACAACAACGGTAAGGGTCAAAAGAAGCGTTACCATCACCATACTAAGGAGCAAGTACAAAGGCTTGAGGATTTCTTCAGAACATGTCCTATGCCAGACAGCAAACAGAAAATGGAACTAAGTCAAGAGCTAGGACTTGAACCTTCACAAATCAAGTTCTGGTTTCAAAATAGGCGAACCCGAATGAAGACTCGTCATGAGCACAACGAAGCCGAGTTTCTAAGAGTTGAAAATGAAAACCTCCGAACGGAAAACAAGATGTATAAAGAGGCTTTTGACTCCGCCACCTGCCCTAACTGCAACAGCCTCCTCCTCGCCTTCGATGAAATGCATGATCTGAGGATTGAAAATGTGTGTTTGAGAAGCGAGTTAGACCAATTTATAACAGAAACGAGTTCTGTTGGAGCAGGGTACAAAAAGACTAATGCTACTGGATCAGCGTCAATACCTCCCGGGGAAGGGGAGATGTATCACCACCAGGCAAGCGGCATTGAGGATGAACTCACCGCCATGATCAACCAATTTAATGTTGATGAAGCACTGGGACTGTAATATGCACAGGAAGTCTGTATTTCGAAGCTGAGATCACGGGTCCTTCAACATGGCCAATGCATCCTAGATCTGGAGCGAAGCCAGCTGATCATGGGAGAGCCTGCAGAGGAAGCAGAATTGATCTTGAATGAGTGAATGTGTTTTATTCCCTTGCGTGATATATTTTTCTGCTTTTGTAATATGTAAAAGCAAGGAGTAATGATCCGACTTCCCTATTAAATGCTCGAATCCGCCACCTCACCCACCTCGCGACGAATTGATGGCGAGTAAAAATCTGCATAAACCTGAAGGGTAAAGCAGTATCGTTTCAATTTACCCTCAAATTGCTCCAGCTTTAAATTAGATCCCTTCTGTTTTCAGGAATTTACGAAACGACCCGAGAAACGAAATTCTCTAGTTGGACAAAACTGGGGGCAAATCAATTCGCGGATATTATCACTGAATGACAGACTTCAAACAAGAAAAAGGCGAAGGACGCGAAGAATCTCAAAGAAGGGTAATTTTGTATCGTTCCAATTTACCCAAGATCGTTTCGAATTCTGAATTACTTTTCTCCGTTTTAACAGGGATTGAAAATTGCCTTGAAAAGAACTGCGGCGTGAAACTGTCTAGTGCAAGACCGCGTCTTTTCAAGGATTAACACTTAAAAGGAGCCTCCATGAGCGCCTGCGGTCTTGTGGACCAGATGGCATGGGGAATGACAGTGGTCCAAGACGTCCCGAGTTCGATCCTCGAGGATGGAAATATTGTAAGTATTGTAAATAAAAAAAATAACTTTTTCTCACATTTCTTTTTGCAGAAAGAAACAGGGATATTCGATAAGCAAAATCAAGGCCCACACTTTGCCACAGCCTGGGCCCTAATGATAAAGTGTCCAACGGAAACTGGAGACAAACTCGATCCAGTGAACCCGATAAAGGGATCATGCAAAGCGTGTAAGATGAAGGGAAATGTCTAACTTGACATACCAACGGAGAAGATCCCGAGTGGTGGAACTGGTAAAGGAGTTGCACGAAGCGCTCAAGGGTAACTCAGTATCGTGTCCAGTTCATCATTTCTGATACTAGCTAACATGTCTCCTTCCTTTTTACAGGAAATGTTAAACTAACATCTGATACGTCAAAGGAAACAGCCCCAAGGGACCAAGTTATGATCGCCTGATGCGATCTGTTTGATGAAATAGGGGAAATCAATGGCGAACCCTGGATCGAAAAGAGGCAAAATCAGAAACAAGCCACTCCTCGACTCAAGGAGTAGGCCCCCAATGCGTTTGATCCGCCCACATAGGCAGGAGCAAATTTTCATACTTGTATATACTGTTGCCACATTTGCATGGTGTTTACACAGATTCATGGTTCATACATGACTATTCTGCATGTTTAATTTGTCAATTTTGACTTGGGGCATAACTGCACATGATGCATCGAATGTGTAGAATAGGGGCATGACAGGATGATGAAAGGAAATCCCTTCCCATACACGTCCTACATCCACAGTGAGTTGTGTGCTAAACAGGTGCTATATTCCTCAAGGTGATGGGTTTTCTTGCAAAAGGTACAATAGCCGAAAGGAAAGAGGCATTCATTTCTCTACCCTAAACACTACAGGTGCCCATTGACAACCCACTTGAGCGGTGGTTTCATTTTATAACCCCTGTCAAGGACCACCCCATATCGGGGCCAAATGGAGGTAGTTCCAACAGTTAGCGTGATGGAAATGGTTAGAAATTGTCTTGCTGGGACTAATATCAATCTTCGAGTGTTTCTTTGCATTTAACTTGAATTTTAATTCAAGTGTTTTAGGATGACGAAGAGCATTCGTTTCTCTATCCTACACACACATCCTTTGCATAGCCCAATTGAGCCTAGAAATTCATTTCACAAGCCCTCGTTGGTGATCATTGCTCATTCCAAAGAAGGATGGCGCTTTCCCCAAAGAGCAGAATCAAAGAAATCGGGTCAACAATGAACCCTCGAAACGAGCTTATGTCATGTGCTAGACTTTTCATGTAATGTCTAGTATCAATTTTTGAAAAATCATCTTGTCAAAAAGAAAAACAAGTGTAGCCTAAAAAATGGGCCTGCTCCTAAACAAAATGGAGTCGGGAGTAAGAAAAGCAAGGGCTACTCAAGAAATCTGGGGCAGAAAAAGCAAAGTGCCTATCAAAAGCAAGGCCAATGCCCATACATCTGTAATGAACTTCTGACTTCGAACATACATTTTGAGAATTCCCGAAAAAGGATCCCCAAAGAAGTCAGTTTGCAAAGTGTAAAAGAACTACCACCCTTCAACCAATGGTGATATTCATTGAAGACAAATTCAGGAAGGTCAAAGATCGGTGACAAGACTGCAATGATCACCAACACCAAGCATTTCTCATATATTTTTCTGAGCCAAAACGAGCCTTTCGTTTCTAAGTCCTAAATCCCAACCTACGTTACAACCCTTGAAAGTCTCTTCTGATTAGAGCACTTGAATTAACGTAAGAGTTGAATGATTTTAAGCATTGCTCGAAGAAGTTCGAGCAAGACTATTTCTCTCTCATTTTTGCAGGGTTCTTGACTTGTAAACCCGGAGCAGATAATGAAGACATTTTTGTCAGTGGCCTTGACTCAAAAGAGTCCCCTTTGGTAAGCCTTGACCCAGCCTACATTATGGTCCTAATCAAGACCTCCAGATCGGCGTAGTCGTACCAATTGCGAGATTACTCAGACCCTTGCCGAATGCGATGATGGTAAGGTTGAGTGATTTCTTTTCAAATCCTGCAATCAGGATAAACAGCCTTTCTCGAGAGTGAGAGAAAGCCATTTCGGACTGAAGTCCCCATTCAGGTTACATTCGAGGTATTCATGACATGATAACCTCCCTGAACAGAATTGAAAATGCAAACTCGACAGAATAGTCATGCATGATCCACATTATGAGCATACACATATGGTTTTAATCATTGCAAACTCAACTGAATGGTTTTGCATGAACCGATGAACTCATTGATAAAAATGCTTGCACATGTTACCTCTGACACTGTCTGACAAGTAGTGCATTCCTGATAGTCGAGTTACCCTCAAAGGTCTCGAAATTCATCCAAGGGCTATTGAACAAATAAGCCCTGTTGGCTAATGCTCGCCAAGCATTTTCAGGTGAGTATATCTTCAGCCTGAACCTTTCAATTCTGATGATTGTCTGGGTGCTCAAATCCATTGTAGCACATAAGGTCATTCGGTGAGCAAACAAACATGATACAATCAGTCTGTCTATGCCTCAATCATTAACTCAGAAGATCCAGGTAAGTCTTCTAAACCCTTGCGACTCACGATCAACATGCTCTCATGAAATCTTCATCAGCTCACGATAGATATAATCTCGTGTTCTCAAGCTCTATCAAATCATGATTGACCAACTCTCGTGTTTTTGATCTTTGCCTCATCGGTTTATTCCTAAAGTGACAGAAGAACAGGAATTGGGTTTGAGCTTCTGCAGGATTCCTGGTCTCCCCGGATCCCAGAATGGCACCCTTCAAGGTAAGTTAAAACGGGTTTGAGCTTCTGCAGGATTCCTGGTCTCCCCAGATCCCAGAATGGTACCCTTCAAGGTAAGTTAAATTGGGAATCCTGGTCTCCCCAGATCCCCGATAGACACCCAAAAATCAATTTTCAGTCGATACCTCTTCTGTCTGCCTAAAAAGGTGACGTTTAGGGTATGCTATCTTTGGAGCCCTTCCATTGGAAACCCCAATACGGAACGGTCCGTTTTCAAAAGTCCTGAGTTGCAGGCACCACATGAACAAGCCCTTTTTGTAGGGTATGTTATCTCTAGAGTCCTTCCATCGGAAACCCCGATACGAAATGGTCCATTTTCAAGTCCTGAAAAACAGGCACCAATCAGGTGAAAATGCCGTCTCTGGAACCTTCCATTGGAAACCCCAATACTGCAAGGTCCATCTTCAAGTCCTGAAAACCAGGCACCAATTAGGCGAAATGCCATCTCTGGAACCCTTCCATTGGAAACCCCAATACGAAATGGTCCATTTCAAGTCCTTCTTACAGGCACCCAAAAGTCCTTCTTATAGGCACCAAAGTCCTTCTTACAGGCAATTAAAAGTCCTTCTTACAGGCAACCAAAAGTCCTTCTTACAGGCACCAAAGTCCTTCTTACAGGCAACCAAAAGTCCTTCTTACAGGCATTTCCATGGGGTGACCTACCATATAGGTTAAAATGCAAGCGAATCCTTTAAGTAGGATAGATCGCTAGTAGAGTCCTTTCATTAGGAATCTACCATGGGGTGGCCTACCATACAGGTCAAATTTCAATCAAAATTTCAATCAGTAGAATCCTTTCATTAGGAATCTACCATGGGGTGACCTACCATACGGGTCAAATTTCAATCAAAGTTTAATCAGTAGAATCCTTTCATTAGGAATCTACCATGGGTTGACCCACCATACGGGTCAAAATGCAAGCGAATCCTTTAAGTAGGATAGATCGCTAATGGAGTCCTTTCACTAGGAACTCCGCCATGGGTTGACCTACCATACAGGTCAAAGCTTAACCTTCCCGGAATATTCTCAGAATGAATCTTCGGGCACCGGTTCAAAGAGTATCCATGTCAGGCGACCACTACACAACGGGCAGGTAAGTGCCAAATAAACTCTCCTCTTTATCTCTCCCTCACTGCGTGAAAGCCTCCTCAAACCGGGTTTGGATCGGAACTTGCAAAGGAGGATATTGGAGATCAAATGTCACGACTTCTTTTTATTTTCTCAGGTTAAGTCGATTAGGATTTAGGTGTGAGTTTGTCTTTGAAATGAACCTCTACCGACCTTCCTTTCAAAGAGGGGCAACTGTTGACAGCTAATTTTTAATCATCTTTTCTGTTTTAAAATTAACAAAAAATCCATAAAAATTCATAAAATTGAAAAATTAACTTTGGGGACCTTGGCCAAGCCTAGGGAAGCAATTTTGACCAAAAAATGATTTTCTATATTTTTGGTATTTTTCAGCATTTTTATTTTCGAAAATTCATAGAAAATTAAGAAAAAATGAGAAAATTGAAAAATCAACTTTGAAATCCTTGGCCAAGCCTAGAAAACCAAGTTTGACCAAAAAATAATTTTTCATATGTTTTACATTTTTTAAATATTTTTCAAAAATTAGGAAAATATTTAAAAATAAAAATAGCATTTGAGGCCACAAAAATACAAAAAATAGTCAGTATTTTTATTTTAATTTTGGCCAAAGAAAATATCCAAAAATTAATCTGGAATCGGGAATTACTTTGTTAATCTCGTTTTCAGATTAATTGAAAAAATTGTAGAAAATTCATTTTAGCTCTTTAATTTTCAATTTTTGCATTTTTGGAGTCGTGACATTGTCCTCTAATAGTCCAAATTTTTCAACGGCCTGATGGTGCACTTTCCGTTATTGCGTTCGGTTCTTCGAATTCAATTCATTATCTAAGGCTTGGAATTGTCTAAATACCAATGTTGGAAGCAAAGTGGCTCGAACACAAATTCATGATAAAATAGTTGAACTTGAACAATCGGAGCAGCGAGTGTCTTCTTTGAGGGATAAGGTTGGCATTACCATTGTCAAGGGGAAAGGTCTGGTTGTTCAGCGTGATAGTTTAAAACAGTCCCTAGCGGATACCTCGAGCGAAATGGAGACTTTCGCAGAAGTTACATATTAAAAGAAGCCAGATCTCTTGAGGTATAAAACTAGAGACCCACTCAGAAGCAGGTAAGCGTATGGAAGCTCTAGATCTAAACTTTCATGCATCCGTAACTCGGTCAATGCATTACGGGAATCTTTCCTTCTTAAAAACTCATTATTACGAAGGATAGAGGAGATTTTGGGAAGGTCTAGATCTGTTAGAGAATTTCCATGCAAAAGATTTTGTTCAAAAGGTTGAATGGTTCGCAAGGTCAGTTTCTGGTAGCTCTTTGTCTCTTGCTGACTAGGGACCAGAAGAGCTAAGTTGGTGCTTCCCACTCGGATGCTGATTCCTGTTATTATGGATCCCTAGAGAGAAGAGGGAGGTCTGTGGAACCAGAGGAAAAATCGAGTGCCTATGCAATTCATTCTCAGAGGCTGAAAATGATAGGGTTTCTCTACTGAAGAAGATTGATGACCTTGAAAGCTATTGCTCATCACTTGCTGCTGATTTGGAAGAGTCACGGAGGACAATATCTGAACTGGAGGCAGATCTTAAGGAAGTCTCTAATGGGAGAGAGTGATTTTCTGAAAGGTTGAAGCTATTGAGCGAAAACCATGACAAACTATCAGAGAAGGCATTGCAGCTTGAACATGAGAATGAAAAAACTGAAGACTAAAGCCTTTGATTTGTACCAACATTGGCTGAGTTGCCTGGAAATGAGGAAAGTATTCAGACAACCAAACGAGAGATAAGAAGATTGCAGGAAGTGGTTGGTGATGCATTATATGAGCATCCTACAGAAGACGTGGGTAATGGCAGATCTAGTATCGCGGTTTTGGAGGATCTTCTGGAAAAATTTGTTGAGAAGCTCACTTCCCCTCGACCAACAGAATCCATACTTGCTAATACAACTGATATGTGTTGACACCGAATCCCAGCCGCTCAAGTCAATAAGCTGCCGCACTTGTTGACCAGCTCTTGCTCCTCACACGTGGGTTACTCGCCCCAACTACTCGTTGAACTAACTAGAGGGCCTGCAGCTCAGATTATGACAAGTAGAAAGATCGGAGAGTTTTTGCAGCTCCAAAATTGCTGTTAGATAGACTGGCAGATGACAAAAGAAGAGCATGGGAAAGGAGACACGAGGAGGTTTGGTCAAAAAGACAGGTGGGCGACACACTCATGGGGGGGCACTGAGCAAGTGCATCGAGGGCAGATCCTCGGTGGACACTTTCGGCGGAGGGGGAGATTGGATCCCACTGATCAGTCTGCGCCAAGGAGGCTTGATCTCTCTCTGGAAGGGGGGGCTTCTGGACCCTCGTCCTCATCACCTCCATCAAGACTTCATACTCTAAAGGTTCCTGCGAAAGAAAACGGGCAGGACTCATGCAACTTCTGCAAAAAGAAATTTGAAAGTTCGCAAGCAAGAGGAGGTCATCAGGACATGCAGCATGCGAAGGGGGCAGAGGCGGAAGTTCCTGGTCTCCCGAGGTTTCATCAACACCTCCAGTCCTTCGAGAATGAACTTAGCAGCCTCAGCCAAGGGAATGGGGAGACGAATCCCACATCTTGTACACTCCCGGAGTGATGAACACTAAGCAGAGGACAAGAGGAAGACTGGAGTCGGTGTTCACTAATTTTGCGTCCACAAACACCAATATCCATCCATATTCATTGCAGCCTCAGCCTCCTCAGTTCATTGACGTCACTTAGCTCCATTTACCATAACAATAACACCCACCACCAACGACTTGAGCTTTAGAATTTTCCTGCAATCCAAGCATGTCCCCAAGGTGACCATCTCTCGTGAAAGCTCACGAAACGCTGCCGACCCACGTCCCGTGATTACGTGTTCTCGACACGCCCATGTGTCAAAGTCGCAGGAAAGCCGAGCCCTCGTCGTCGTCCGTGTCCACCGAAGCCCTTGCGTATTTTTACTCCACCCGGTTCAAAGATTACTACGGCTGAGAGCTTTAATGCGAGGTTGAGTCCAAAAGGACGCACAACATAAAGCTTCACCATCGAAACGATCGGCAGTTCTTGGTGAAGGCGGCTACCAAGACGCCTCAATCATCTTCAGACTCTGAATCCACCTACAGAGTCCACCAAAGAAAGTGGGAAAAAGGGATGCACAGGTTCAGATGCCAACTATAAGTAATGCACGCCAAAAGAGCTGCTGTTTCGAAGTCACTCGTGGAAAGCTTCCGAGCTGCAGAGGCGGGGGATCCAGCTCTTCATTTCTCTGCAATCATGCGATAACGGGTTTGGTCTATTTCTCTTTCTCTCTCCCTCTCTCTCTCTCTCCCCATCTAGCTTCATCATCTTGTTCTGTTTTGCTTTGTGCCGTGCTGCATTATTTTTTTCTTTCGCCGTACTTCCTGTGTCGTGTGTGACATTTGCGATTGCGTGATTCCCGTTGTTGTCCTTCCCATTGGCACTTGATCGGTTCCCGCGTCCCTCGTAATCACATTCCTAAGTGGGTTAACTGTCGGGTCTGATCGATGAATGAGCAGAATCGAGAGACTGCCCAATGAGTTAGAACGTAGTTTAACATCGTCAGAACGTATTATTCCAGCAAATTCAGCAACTGGGGAGGTTTTGTCGCATTCGTGAATAGCCAAAATTAGCTTGTCGAATGGCAGCATATTTTGATCGTCGAGGAATAATTGGACTACGATTGCCTGAACCAGAATTCATGCGGTGGTACTGGAAATTATGTTGTACCTGATTCATTGGTTAGGATATAGCTTTTGATAATGTTGTCTGTTTATAACTCCAAATGAAAATCCAAGAGTCCCGTATAAATCCTGGTATTCTATTGTCAAGTCTGATTATTTAATGCTCTGAGGCCGTGTGGTTGGAATTTCTTAGGTGATTTCAGTGTCCATTTGATTCTGAGACGAGGATTGGTAGATAGGACGTCCAACCCAACAGTTATTATTATATAGGAATTTTGAAATTCTTCTCTAAAATGCTGTGTTTCTTTCTTGGGTCACATTCCTAAAGCGGGATAATTTTTGGCATGCAAGACAATATAAGCAAAGTCCACGAGATACTGATTCTTTGTCTCAGTATATTCCTTTGCTCTTTGTTATTATTATTATTATTTCCTTTTCCTTTTTTGCTTTTCTTTTCTTTCTTTATTCGGTTGTGTCTCGTTTTAAAATATTGGTTATAACATACAGCTTTTTGGTTTTGAACTAAGTTTTCCTCCATGTCAGTCTTATTCACATGTGCGTGTGTATACATTTTGCTTTTTCTTAATTTTGTTGAATTGTCATTTTCCTAAGCATATATTTCGAAGTAAGGGAGGTTCAATAGCTTTATGTTTGTTGGTCCTTCTCTTTTGTTACTGCGCTGGCGACCAATTTCTAGTCTAGTATTCGTGATAGTGACGTGGACTACGAAATCATCATAATTTATGTCTTATCGAACTTGGGGTTTGACGGAACAAAACGGGGAAGTCTTGGTCTTGGTTCGGGGTCGCTCTAAAAAAAAAATTCCGATTTTGTTAGATGCTGCAACAAATCAGGACCCATCTTATCGGTCGCAATAGTCAAAAGTCTAAGAATTTTTGGTGAGGATGCTGGAACATGGAGTAGAATTATTAGTTGTGAGTCGCCAGACGGAAGAATGTCTCAGCAAGGGGTGTATTATGGAGAACCGCCACGTGACAATACTGTCATCGGGGACGTGCTCTCAGATCTTGATGTCTACTTTTTAGAGATCTCCGGTGGCCAGCAAACAAAGAGCATCGATTTTGTTGACCGACCTTATTTCAGACCATTCCTATTTTCGGTGAATCTTCACCTCGATCTTTTCAAAATGACGAGTTTACCCCTTATGGGTAAATTGTCTCAGAAAATTCTAAAAAATTCAGAAAAACCTCAAGAATCAGGAAATGGGCTATCTCGATTGGCCATTGCTGTTTTTGGATGATTTTCTTTCTTGATACTTTCAAAATGACGATTTTGCCCCTTATGGGCAAATTGTCTCAGAAAATTTCGAGAAATTATCAGAAATTATAGAAAATAAGGAATGACCATATTCAACTGGTTTCACCTGTTTTCACTCCCTAATCTTTGAAAAATGACCATTTTACCCTTCTGATCAGTTTGATCCAAACTTTTCCCAATCATATCAAATGAGTTTTCATGAAATGGTACCGGAAGGGCGTTAGAGTAATCTAACGTAACCAAGTCCCCGAATTCATAATCTTTGGTTCGTAGAAATAAATTAGTTCTCCCGCTAATTTATTTAGGTTTCTAATCGACCTACCAAAAAAGATTAGTGGCGACTCCAAAATTTTAAAATCATTTAAGCGAAAACCTAAGTCGCGATTCGGTAGAGCTTGGGAGAGTTCGAATTAGGTTAGTTAATCTAATTAACTAATCTGGTAATCCGTTCACCTGAAAACTTATATTTTCGGGTCGCGACACGTGCACGACAAACCCACATAGAACGAGACTCAAATAATCTCTCTCTCTCTCTCTCTCTCTCTCTCTCTCTCTCTCTCTCTCTCTCCCCGATGATCCTCCTTTTCTTCTTCCCTCAAATATTTCACCATGAACTCACCCACCCACCAATCGCTCCTTCTGCCTCCCCTCTCATGGCTTAGTGGACTCTGTTGTGACTAAGTGTTCGTATGAATAAAATAGAGTTATTCGACAAACCTAAAATCAACTAGACAAATGATCCAAGCCTAATGAATTCACATTGTATCCTTAAGACAAATTTGTCCCCTCCGCGGTACCCAAGGTTCTTGGATAATTGCCTCCTAGGATAGAACAGATTGTCTTTCTTATAAAGCAATACTTTTACAAAGGAAGCCTTTGAACTCAACTTTCTAGGATAATCGCGCAAATGACAATGATGACGGATGAAGTATGAGAGAGTGTTTAATGTGTGCGTAAGTGTTTGTTTGAAAAAAAACTTGATGAATAAATAGTCATGAATCTAATAGTTTAATGAAGAGTCATGACGAACCGAAAAGTTACATTTAGTCACGATGAACCGAAAGGTTGCGTTTGATCACGAACCAAAAGGTTACGTTTGGTCATAGATAGTCGAACTGAATCGATAGTCCAATGAGCAATCATGAACAGATATATTTTTTCGAAAAAGAAAAAAATTTCAAGGATGAAAACATGTCTGTTCAGACACTAGTTCATTGTGTATGTTCGGTGAAAACAAAAATAATGGGAACTAATAGGTTGAGTTCAAAAAATAAATAAATAAGTGGACCCAGACCTAAGCTTGGTCGAATCCAAGCTGAGCTTACCAATGGGCCAATGGCGGCGGCGCGTGTGTGGATCGACCTAGCTTTATGTAGGTCTTCTCCCTTCCACAAAAGTGGGGTGTCCCTTGGGGCCTAAACCCATTTGAGAGGCTCTACTAGATAAACTCATCTTTCATCAATCTTCTGTTCAATGTGGGACTAGTTCTATCTACACTTCTTATTTTATTATTATTATTATTTTTTGGATTTAGGATACAAAAATCCCAACAATTCACTACAAGAATGAAAAGTTCAGATATCATGACTTTTTGTGAATGTATGAGATGCAATGTGCGATTATTCTATGAAAAAACGCTGCATCGGGATAAGTAGTCTGTGACTTTGAACTTTTTCTAATGAGACCTATCGGACTTAATCGATCAATCAGTAAACTTTGTGTTTTTGAATTATTGACCTTCAGTGTAAGTCAAGACAATAGGAATCACCAAACTATCTCTCAAACAAATTTGGTTCTCATCATTGTGTTCGTTTTGGCCATGAACACTACCTACTTTCATGAGTACTTTCAAGAATTAGGCGTTTCAAATTCTTTATAGAAAAGGCCCTCACTTTACACTCAAATAGGTGATTTCTGAATGTGTGGTATATCACATACCTAAATCAGAATTATTAAAAGCTTAAACTTGACCTCTACATATCAGTATTGTTTTCATACGGGGATGAGCAAGAGTTGATAGTACTTTGCACAACTGCATAACTTGGTTATCCTTTTAAACCTACATCTTGGGATCTCCAGTTAATTAGGTAGGGTTTTCACTATGACGAATTTTTTTTATAGGCTTTAAACTCATTCCCCTTGATATTTTTATAATCATCTCTCTAGTTAGGCCTTTTGTTAATGGATTCGCAATATTATTTTTTGACTTCACAAAGTCAATCATGATAATTTTACTAGAAAGTAGTTATTTTACAGTATCGTGTCTCTGATGTGTATATTGGGACTTCCCGTTATACATGATATTCATTGCCCTTCCTATTACCGCTTGACTGTCACAGTGAATACACATAGTTGGCTAGGGTTTAGACTAATTAGGAATATCTTCTAAGAAATTTCGAAGTCACTCTCCTTCTTTACTGGTATTATCCAAAGTAATAAATTCTATTTCCATAGTAGATCTCGCAATATAAGTTTGTTTGGATGATTTTTAGGACACTTCTCTTCCACCATGCAAGAACACATACCCACTTCTGAATTTTTTGTCTATTGTGCCAGTTATCCAATTTGCACCATGGTATCCTTTAAATACTGTTGGATACTCTGTGTAGTGCAAAGTATAATTTTGAGTATGCTTCAAATAGTCCAATACATGTTTCATAGCTTTTCAATGGTTTTCATTTGGACTAATTGTAAATTGACTTAGCTTGCTGACAGCACAAGCTATGTCCAACCTAGTACAGTTTATGAAATACATGAAATTACCTAGCATACTAGCATACTCATTTTGAGCCTCACTTTTACCAGTATTGTTTGAAAGATGTAAATTAACATATATCAAGGTCTTTATTGGTAAAATTCTAGATTCTTGCACTTTCTAATAATCTTCTCAATTGACTGAGGCTGAGATAGAGCTAATCTTCAAGATGTCTTATGGATTTTAATCCCTAAAATAAAATCTGCGACTTCCATATGTTTCATATCAAATTTACTTGTGAGCATGCGTATGGTCGCCTTGACAACCCCACTATCCCTACCTATTATGAGCATGTTGTCTACATACAAGTACAAAATAGCAAAATCTTTATGAGTGTTCTTAACATATACACATTTATTAAACTCATTAATTTTAAAACCATTCGACAATATAACTTGGTTGAATTTAGCATGTCATTATTTTAATGCTTGTTTCAAGCTATTAAGTGACTTGATAAGCTGACATACTTTTTTCTCTTGTCCTTGAACAATGAACCTTTCAAGTTATTCTAAATATATTTATTCTTCCAGATCCCTATTTATGAAATTCGTTTTCACATTTATTTGATGGATTTCAAGCTTATATACCGCTGTTATAGCTATTAGCATCCATATAGATGTAATTCTAGTAATAGGTGAATAAGTCTCAAAATAATTAAGACTTTCTCGTTGCTTGTATCATTTCACGATAAGCCTAGTCTTATATTTATCAATAGTACCATCCGTTTTTATCTTTATCTTGAAAATGCACTTGCAATGTAGTGGTTTATTATCAGGAGGAAGATCAATCAATTTCAATGTATGGTTAGATAAGATGGATTCAACTTCACTATTAATAGCTTCTTTTCACAACAAGGCTTCTAGGAATGTCACGGCCTCTTTATTGGTCCGAGGCTCATTCTCTAACAAATATATTACAAAATCAAGTCCAAAAGAATTAGAAGTTCTTTATCTTTTACTAAGTTTAGGTTCATCCTCCATAGGATCGCTTCTAGGTGTAGGATCCGTTGGCCTCTTATCATTGTTAATTGGCTCATATACCATATTATACGGGAAGATATTATCAAAGAAAGAAGCATCCCTTGACTCAATAATTGTATTGACATATATATATATATATATATATGGGATCTTAGATTTATGAACAAGAAATCGATATATATTACCATTAAGAGCATATTCAATAATGACACAATCTACGATTTTTGGTAATATTTTAGCTTTTTTAGGTTTAGGAACAACAACCTTAGCGAAGCACCCCACACTTTGAGATATTTCAAATTGGGCATTCTGCTTTTTCTACTTTTCATAAGGAGTTTGTTGTGTCTTTTTGTGGGTATTCTATTTAAGATAAAATTTGCTGTCAAAACAACGTTGTCTCACAAATTTTGCGGTAAATCGAAACTATTCAATAATACATTCATTGTCTCCTTTAACAATCGATTTTTCCTTTTCGGCACTCCATTGGATTGTGATGCATAAGGAGGAGTAATTTGGTAAAATATACCAAACTCAAAACAAATTTCTTTGAAAAGAAATTCATATTCATCTCTATCACTTCATAATATTTTAATTATTTTAATTTAATGGAGTTTCCATTTCAAAAACTTGATGAATAAATTGTCACGAATGTAATAGTTCAATGAAGAGTCACGACTAATCGAAAAGTTACGTTTGATCACGATAAACAGAAAGAGTGTGTTCGGTCATGACGGATTGAAAGGTTGTGTTCCGTCACGGCAAACTGAAAGGTTGCGTTTGGTCATAGATGGTTGAATCGAACCAATAGCCTGATGAGCAATCATGAACAAACATATTTGTTGGAAAGGAAAAAAATTTCAAAGACGAAAACATGTCTGTTTGAACACTAGTTCATTGTACATGTTTGGTGGAAATAAAAGTGATGGGAACTGATGGGTTGAGTTCCAATAAATAAATAATTAGACATAGATTTGGGCCCAGCCTAATCCGAGTCAAGTCGATCGGTGGGTGATCGATGCCGTTGTGCACATGCATGTGGATTGACTCAGTTTTGTGTAGGTCCTCTCCTCTCCATAAAAGTGGGGTACCCCTTTGCACCCAAATCCATTTGAGAGGCTCTACTAAATAAACCCTTCTTTCATCCATCTTCTATCCAATGTGGGATTACCTCCATCCACACTTCTCATTTACTTTCTATAGGATTTTGAGACACCAAAATCTCACCATACCCCACCATACTCCACCAGACTCCACCAGACCTAATAAACCCCCCTAATTCGATCCCTCGTGGAGACACTCCCAACGTGCAAGACAAGAAAATGGTGAGGTTGGCCTTGCCCAATCACGGTTAGGCAGCCTCAAATAGAAACGATGAGGCTCGACCTCTCTAGATTTGTGAGGTCGAGACCTCGTCAGCCGTCGGCGGGGGTCACTGGCCACTAGCTCAGGTTTAGCAATCCCACCAGCCCATCCTCCACCCTTGTCGGCCATTATTGACGATGGTGGGGTAGTAGCGGCAAGGGTTATGCAAGCCCTCGTTATTGCAACTCTTATTATTTATTTATTTTAAGCTAATTTTTTAGATTTAATTTAAATTTTCTAAAAAGAATTTTCCACATAGATTTATTTTTAAAAAGAATTGCCACATGGATTGCCTTGTTATAAAAAAATCAACATAATATTGAAAAATTAATAAAAGAAGCCATGTGTGCTGTTTGGTCAGAATTGGTACTTAAGTGATTATTTTTTTTTCTTGATTTGGCACTTAAGTGAGCCGACAAAAAATATTGGCACCAAAGTGAGCACCGTACACAAATATTGACAATCCATGTGTCATTTTGTGCAAAAACTTCTCTCTCAAGGAAATAGGAAGATGGGACCCGGTAGTCTAGTTGCCTTATTTTCCACAAATTTGTCCCAAACAACATTGAATTAAGGATTTATATTTCCTGTATCTCGGGTCATTGGTTTTCTTGTTTTTCAATAAATTAGGACATGAAGAGAAATGGAATCAATTTAAACTACATATATTAATAAATATATATGTATATTCTTTATGGAATGAAAAATAAATTTTCATTGTGAGAAATTCCAAGAAGTAATGGAACACGATGAAAGAGACTTCCCACAAATTAAAACACGAAGTGGAATCAATTGACGTTATAAGGCTCAATCAAGAAACAACCAAAAACTGCTTTGGGTCTCCTTTACCACAAATATTTTATTTTGGGAACCTTTATTATATATGTTGACACTTTAGAATAAAACAATATTGAGTTACATAGTAGATTAACATATCATCAAATTTAGGAATATATTTAGATAATTTAGCAAATGATTTTATGCCAGTTTAGTAGCATATAATATTTATTTTGATTGGAAATGAATTGTCATTGGCAAGAAAGATAATACTTTGAAAAGAGGGGAAAAAGACAACTTCTTTTGCTACTCCTTCTAGGCATCACCATAAGAGTCCCCCATCTGTTATAAAATGTTTGGCTTGAGCTCTTTGGCCAATGAGAATTTTTCATCTTACTTGGAAAAAAAGCAGTTGGTATTTTTTTCCTTTAAATTTTTATTGAAAATCTAACCTCTATATATAACATAGGTTACTTAACTAAATACAATGTACCATATGAATGAAATGCTTTCTTTAGCTTAAGTTTGGAAAGGTGATTACACGCATCGGACCTTCATAGAAATTTACATTCACTTGGCCCACGGGCTATTATATATGGACAGATGAGTCCATACTCATGAATAGAAGTAAATGTGAGTGGAAGTGTCATCCCTATCAATGAATGTGAACCCTTGACCTTAAAAAAGGGGCATGTCCCCACCATTTTTGAAATTTTCTACGGGGGTAAAATGATTTTTCGTTCTAGGGAATTTCTCCGGCCTTTCCAAAAGATAAAAAAAAAACTAATGCAAGGTTGGATACTTTTCACTAGGGGTGAGCAAAAAAACCATGATCCAACCAAATCGGACCGGACTGTACCCAACCGACTAATTTTGGATCGTAACCGGTGGATACGGTTCGGTTTTCGATTCCAAATTTTCAAAACGGCGGGTATCAGTTCGGTTCCTGATTTCCGGTGAGAATCATCTAACCGGCCCAACTGAGCCAGTTATTTTAATGAAATAATTTCTTAAATGCTTAACCCATCCGTCCCAAAAAAGAAGCCTAGACCCGCAAGATTAAAAAAACCCTACTCTAATCCAACTCTCTTCGCACTCAATCGTTACTGTTGTACAATTCAATTGCACATTTCTTTCTTTTTCTAGTGCAGTGGGCAAATTGTCATTTAGCTGGTACCCTTGGGTTGCTGAGAATTTTGATTTACAAGGTAAAAAAAGGGAAGGAAAGTTCTAAGTCTACCGTTATATAGCTTTATTAAGTCATATTTGTGGGACTAGCATTCAACTTAACTTTTTCATGAAACGAGCGGGTGACGTTAGGACCGTAACCAGGATCCAACCAAGAACCGGACTGGACCAGACCGGTGGTTCGGTTCTCAGGTGGATCCAGAACAAAAGGTTGGTTCACGATTCGCATTTTGCCGAACCGATATCTAACAGACGGTTCACAGTTAGACGGTTCTCAGTTCTGGGGTAGAACAATCCATCTTGTGAACCATCGCCCCTACTTTCCACGACTCTTTGGCTCATCCATAAGAACCTATCTAATGTCGAACACTTTTTAGAGCTAGAACCTTTAATATGGTTGCCTTTGACAGAGAGGTAATTATATTTCAAATGAAAAACCATCAGGCACAAATACAAGGAGAAATTAGAATAAAAGTGATTAAAACATAGGATAAGATACCTTGATTAGTCTCTACATCTCTGAATAATCTATGAACTTATTGTCAGAAAGTTCAAGGACAACTATATATCTTAAATGCATATTGAAGGCCCCAAAAATTTATGGAGGAGAATGCCAAGAAAACCATCTAATATGATCCATATCTATGCGTATGATGACGGCCCCATAATTTCCATAATTCTCTCTTGCACGGTATGCGCTCTCGATACAAGATTGTACACAATTGAAAATCCTGGAGGTTAAGCTCCATTTAGGCCTATGATATTGGAAGAGTTTTCGGTCCTTTTTACCCTTTTTGAAGTGTTGTTGTTATATAGAGAAAAAAATTGGAAATTCCCAATGCTATGCACGCGGTTATTAGGTGGGGCGCACTAGAAGTCGTGCTTCAAAAACACAAAAAACTCTGATATACCATATAGTGAAAAAATACATGAAGAGTGAATTTTTTTGGGTAAAATAAATAGTATATTAACATATCATGGCACGAAATACATAGAGGAGAGCCGAACACAAAAACCTCGTGCCCATGGCGAAACTTGAGGGTGTCATAATGGGTGCACAGGTGTTACGGCTAAACAAGGCAACAGCAAGAGCGTGACAAATTACACAAGGCAAAACACCAGCCACAAGAACAATCGAAGTGAAAAACGGCAAAAGACATAGGGCAACAGTCCTAACTAATAAAAAATAACGACGAAATGCCCCAACTGACTTGCATCCGTCGATTTCGAGGGCTATCTTCCATCTGGTCAAAAGTGAGGGCCTCATCCCTAACAACTTTCTCAAGATGCTTCATAAGTGCTAGCCTGAAGAAGGAGCACTCTCTAAATAGGATATGGTTGCGTTCAGTCCAAATAATATGGCAAAAAGCACCAAACGAGAATCATACGATCTGTTGGTAAAAGTGGAGGCTTGTAGTATACTGAATAGCCCATCGAAGATTGTCCTGCCAAGCACAGTTACGCTAAGTAATATTGCATTTTCCGGCCCAAGCGAGCGCAAAAGTGTCGGTGGCGTTGCAACCAAAGAAGAGGTGGTTTACCAAATCCGATCTACATCGACAAAAGGCATATACACCATCAAAAATTATGTGATAGTACAGCAATAGTACCTACGTGGGGAGCCTATTGAGGATGATTAACCAAAGAAGAAAGCCATGGCCTGGGGCAATACAATGATCTCAAATAAAGGAGTGCCAAGGAACAACATTCCCCTTCTGTCGGGTAAGGTCCCAAG
Organism: Psidium guajava; assembly: GCA_016432845.1. Classification (NCBI taxonomy): domain Eukaryota; kingdom Viridiplantae; phylum Streptophyta; class Magnoliopsida; order Myrtales; family Myrtaceae; genus Psidium; species Psidium guajava. Next base: position 29,333,496 of record CM028229.1, on the reverse strand, counting down.
CTAAAGATGTAGTGATGGCACCCAAATGATGACCTAATCAACTGAACCAATCACATCTCTTGGCCACAACCATAGGAGCACCCTCAAGCCATGATGTAATGGTGTCCAGAACATGAGACGGTTGCCAAAACAAAGACAAGAAGTCCAAGATCGAGGCCTTTCTAGAGATTCCAGGCCATTAGATGTCCCTATCCATGATGAGCTTATATAGAGGTCCTCTGTCATGCCAATAATCAAACCAAAATGAAAAGGAGCTCCACATTCCCAATCCATTAGCAAAAGTGGTGTTGAAAATCCGAGCGAAGGTGTAGGATTTTCTTCCAGGTCCAAGAGCAGAAAGTTGGTTTAGTAGCAACCCAATTTTTTTTTCCTTTAAGAATGTGGAATGAATCCACTTGCACCACAGTAACTCCTTATCCCTTGTCGCGACCTGAAAATCGAGGCTAGGTTAACGGATTATTAGGTTAATTGACTAACCTAATTCAGACCCTCCCAAGTCCTACCGAATCGCAACTTAGGTTCTTTTCATGCAAAGTTTTATTCAATTCAGAGCCGCCACTAATCGTTATTGGTAGGTCGATTAGAAACCTAAATAAATTAACCGGAGAATTAATTTATTTCTGCGAACCAGAGAAAATGAGTCCGGAGACTTGATTACATTAATTTTTTAAAAAAATTAATGCCCTTTCGGTACCAAATTTCATGAAAAATCCACTTGATTGATGATGTGCATGAAAGAAGCTATTTTTTTTATTTTATTTTTTTTAAAAAAATGCAATGCAACTAAGCTATATGATGAAGACAGTATACATGAATTAATGACATGGTAAGGTATGCTCTAAACTATTGATATGCAAATGACATTTTTTTTAATTTTCTGATTAAATGGCAACTATTATGAAAACATGTTTTAAGATCAACTATTGTCCAATTTAATCTAAGAGAATGATTTCTCAAAGTCTTGACTTATATTAGACAAATGTTTATGGGATAAAAATGAGCTTTTGGCATGATTAACTATTAAAAATGAGAGTTAATTTTTTTGGATTTTTTTATTAACGAAACAAACAAAAGATTGAACAAAAATAAATAAAAATGCCCATAATATACCTTTTAATTTCGATTTTTCTGGCAAATTCACTCATTTCCAAAGATCTGGGCCAGAGAAGAATTTTATCCGCTACGTCCTCGGAGATTCGAGCTAGTATGTGAATAATTCGTATAGAATAACATCGTCCCTTGTTACCGAAGGGCAGAACACGAAATTCTATATTAAATTGCCGTCCCATTCCACAAGATCGTGGCTAAGGCATGCAATTTATTTTTTTTGAAGGGTCTAGGCACAAAGGAAGCATATATTATGGGCATGTTTGTTTATAAATGTGCAAACTTTATAACAATCAAGCAATCAAATGAGCACACACACCCCAAAAAAAAGAGTAAACAATTTAATTTAATCCTCGAAAAATAAAAGGGGTGACCCAAATTCTGAAGAGGGGGTCCACTTTGCCTTATTTGAAATTTGAGCTTCGAGTTTGAGAAAGTTATCCTTAAACAATTCTCGACAATTTGGATAACATCTAATTGAAATTTTATCTTATCTTGAATAATTTGGAAGAATGTCACAAGAGATAAGACAAGATAATAACCGAGCAATCTATCCAACTAACCATGGATAAGAAAAAGAATCAAAGCAATAGCTATCAATAGGATTCGGCTGAGGAAGAGATATGATCGCAAGCTTTAGATTTCATCCAAAATATTCTGATTTTTTTTTAATCAGTTCAATTCAAATCATTCCCAGTTATTCACGACATGGAGATAGGATTAAGTGACCACATGATAGAGATATTCATAAAATAATCCTTAGAGAATGATTCACAGCGTGCATGGCAAAGTGGAATGCCGAAACTTCATGATCTCACCCATGATGACGTTGAACTACCAAAAATAATAAACCAGCAAGGAACCAGCGTCACCTCTTCGGTCATGAAAGCATATATGCGCCAAAAAATTTAGACTCAATTAAAAAAAAAAGGCTAAAATTTTTAGTTTTTTTTTATTGCAAGAAAACGTGGTCACAGAGATCTAAGAACAACGACGCAAGTTACCCAATCATAGATCGCAATAAAAAAGTGAGAAATTTATACCTTTATCCAGCAAATTCCAGTACGTGCGAAGCTGCGAATCTCACCCGAAACAGCTTCTTTTGAGCCCGATTCGCTACCAAACAATCTAACACACGTAGGGACAATGTTAGACCTTCAAATAATGAAGAGATGAAAGCAAACTGAACTCAAACTGGGGCTGGAAGTGGCGGTTTGTGGCTGGACAGAATCAGCTACGAGCGTGGACCTCCAGCGATGGACTTCGGACTAAAAGAAGAGGAGCAGCAGGTCTTCGTTTGGGCTGAGGCAATTGTAGACGTGATCCTTCAAGCGGTGGATTGTTGTTTCTTAATGGGAAGAATAGGCTGAAGTGGTCCTATTAGTGAACTGAGCAAACTTCTAGCACTAGCACCTCAGAATTTTATATGCTCAAAACAACCATAAACACCCCCTGGAGAACACACGTACTCGGAAAAACTTTGAAACTCTCTCTCCCTTGCTTCTCGAATTTTTTTTTGAAGTGAAACCCGTAAATCCTCCTGTGGCCAGCAAAAGAAAGCCTTTTATAACCCTCATAGATCTCGTTCAGATAAAAGTCGAAGCGAATCGAAAAATTATCTTCAAGATTTTGATTCGAATTAGACTGTTATCCCTTATGCTCGCGCGGCCTGGTGAGAGTGCTGTTGTCGCGATCTAATTAATGGATGAACTTTCCAAATTTGAACTGAATCAAAATCGACTCAATCTTGTAGCTCGTGGATAGGAACATTAGGTTGATTGATGGTGGTGTATAGCTCATAAAGGTGAGGCCCATCGGTGAGCTTGCATGTCTAGGGGATGTCCAAGACATCTTGAACACTCGTTTGAATTTCTTAACATGTTTGACCAAGCTAATGATAACTCCCACCAATTGGACTTTTATTTTAACCTGCAAAAGGAAAATTTTACTTTGACCACATCATTGAATAACCAGAAAAAATCACCGCCATCAGTAGGTTACTCCTTGAAGTACTTATTAATCTTGTCTTCTGTCCTAGCGAGACCAACATGGAATGAGGTCCTCTGCCGACATTGTGTTAGACCGAATACGATCTTGGACTATAATTAGAATTTTCAACGCTAAGGGCTGGTCGAGGTTGCAGTTCAAGGAGGTTCAGTGACATATTGACAGTAGCTGAGAAAATGTTGGACAAAAACTCCAACCAAGGGATGGTCCATTGCCTAAACCTGCAGTAATCTTAACACTGGAATAGAAAGCAATAATCTGTAGTAGATGATGAGAAATTGGTAAGGACTTCCCGTTAAAATTCATCAAATTGTCCTCTTGTGCCCTGGAGCAATTTTCGTCATCTCTTTCGCATGGGTCTCCCTCGAATTGTTAGTCAAACTTGCTGTAAATTGTGAGAGCACCTAGGACGTTGCTTGTTTAGGTGTCGGTTAGGATTGTAACTTCGCCGATTTTTTATAAGAAGCTTGCCAACTTAAAGTCAACTTCTTGCCAGTGATGCAAGATGCAATGCATGAAAAAATATTTTTTTTTTATGAGAATTAACTCTAAATTTTTGTGCAATATATAAATGGAAAATTGAAATTTAAATTTAGGTGTCAACAGCTGCTCCTCTTTAAGTGGAGGCTCGTAGAGGTTTCGCTCAAAGACCAAATTGAACCTAAATTTTTAATGCAAATGATGAATGAATTTTTGGTGGGGTTTTAATCCCATTTTCTATGCAAATGCAGAACTGTAAATGAACATGTACTAAGACTTCTCCGCTCCAAAGAAATGGATTGGAGAAACTTGCACATTGATCGCATACGAAACACCTGTTTCACCAAACACCTCATGACGCCGATGATTCTCTTGAGTTCCAAGCTTCTTCTTATGGATGCAAGGATGTCAAGATATTGGGGCCTATCTGTTATCAAAAATCTCATCTTGATGCAAGACAGCGCAAGATATGTAATGGAGAAATGTGCTTGAGTTTTGGTTCAAGCTGCACCTTTTGTCTCTTGGGACACCATCGTTTTAGCAGGTCACAATGAGTTGGTAGAATGCTTTCTGAGATCACGAGAGCAGGTCGATCATGAGTCAGTAAAGGTTTTTGAGATCAAGATCACGAGAGCAGATCGATCGTGAGTCAGTAAAGGTTTTTGAGATCAAGATCACGAGAGCAGGTCGATCGTGAACTGATAAAGATAATGATCAAGAACACAAGAGCAGGTCGATTGTGAACTGATAATCATCTCATGAGAGCAGGTCAATCATGAGTTAGGTAAATATCTAGATCAAGATTACGAGAGCAGGTCGATCGTAATTTGATAAAGATAAAGATCAAGAACACGAGAGCAGGTCGATCGTGAACCGGATAAACATAAAGATTAAGAACACGAGAGCAGGTCGATCGTGAACTAATCAAATAGAAAAACAAAATCGCAATTACCATTTGGTAGAGCTGTCAATTTGAAAAGGGTTTAGAAACTCTTACTTGGATTTCCCAAGCACTAACCTAGAGAAGGACAAGATGATTGTGTCATACCTGTCTTTAAAGCAAACACGTGCGCAAAATCATTGCAATGTTATATACCATCAAATCAGGTGAGCTCTTTACTTGCATCACAAAGTTTTGTCGAAGATTTTGACAATAAGGAAACCCTTCGGTTAATCCAATCAACATTTGAATGAGAGACTTTCAATTAGAAAGGACTTTTCACTCGCTCTCATGAAAAAGCTTTTGAAACCCGATCATTGATACAGGTACAAGAATCACTCTGAACTGTCACCATCGTGCTTGGCAAGGGTCCGAGTATTCTCTCAATTAGTATGACATGACCAATCCGAGAGGTCTTTTCAATGACTGTAATTCAAAGCTTGGTCCATGGCTTATCAAAGGAGACTCATATAAGAGTCGTTTCGGCTTTGAAATGATATTTTCAGTTGCATCAGGTTTACAAGTCAGGAACCCTGCAAAAATAAGATAAAATGATCTTTCTTGCACTTCTCCGAGCAATATTTATAAACATTTGAAATTCTACGTTAACTCAAGTGCCCTAATCTGAAAAGGCTTCGGTGAAGTTTGTAGCGTCGGTTCAGGTAGGTTAGAAACAAAAGGCCTATTTATAACTAAGAGGTATATCGTGAGGGAATTGGTGATCAACCTTGATGCTTTTGCCAATAATCTTTATTTTTGGAAATTTTTTTTTGTTTTTGCTTAAGAAAGATCCTTACGAATGACTTCAGCCAAAACTTTTCCCTTTCTTTTCTTTTTCTCTTCTCTTTTTTTTAGAGCCTTTTTCTTCTCTTTTTTTTTGTGAAAGAGAGATCTTGCCTCTTTTTTTTTGCTGCTCTTTTTTTGTTTTTCACGAAACCCTTTTTGCTCAAGGGAGATTTTTTCTTTTCTTTTTCTTCTTCTCTCTTCTTTCCTTTTTTCTGTGAAAGAGAAGGAAAAAGCCTCCATGGATGAGCTTTTGTGCGCCTTCCTTAACGGGTCTTCATTCAAGATGGGTTTGCCCCTAGAGCGATTTAATCCTTCACCACATGATGATCACCAATTGGGTAGTAAGAAACAAATTTTCCGCTCAAATTGGCTAAGCAAAGGATGGAGTGTGTATGGGGTATAGGAAGAAATGCTCTTCGTCATGTCTAAGGCACTTGAACTACCGCAAACTCAGCATGCAATAAATATACTTGAAGATTGATGCAAGTGAAAGCAAGAAAATTCTAATCATCCTTGGATTTTCAGGAAATTGTCCCAATAAAGTGTTGTTCCTGACAGAGGTACGAAATGAATTCTTCATTCAATGGGGTTAATCAAAGGATAATGCACAGTGTATGGGATAGAGGAAATGAATGCCTCTTGTCACTTTGGTCGTCATACTTTTCGCGAGATAACTCTTTACCTTGTAAGCATGGAATTTTCCACTCTGCTTACTAGGGTTTAATATACAGGACCTGTATGGAAATGGCTAGCCTTTCATCGTCCTAACGTTTCTCATTCAAATGATTGATTCAATTGGACCAAGGAGTTTTCCTGATTAAAACTATCTCACAATGAAAATTAGTGATGCGAATAAAGAGCAAATAGAACAGATGCATAAGAGTTCTGAACTCAAAGATGAACACCACAAATTGATTAACTGAAAATGCCAGAATAAATCAAGTGTAATACTTCTTTACAGCATCAGAGTTGACAGGACTGGTAAACACTCGACCATCCATCTCAGCTAAAATCAAAGCACCTCATTGGAGTACCTTTTTCACAATATATGGTCCACCGTAGTTCGGAGCAAATTTTCCTTCTGGAAGTGGAACTATTGGCAATAGCTTTCGCAAAACAAGGTCACCTACTTGGAAATGTCGAGGTCCAACCTTCTTGTTAAAGGACTTGATGACCCTTTGCTGGTAACATTGACCATGACATAAAGCCTTGAGCCGCTTCTCGTCAATCAAATTCAATTGATCCATCCTTTGTTGGATCCAATCTGCTTCAGTAAGCTTGAGCTGGGAAAGAATACGTAAGGAAGGGATCTCCATCTCAACTGGCAATACTGCTTCCATGCCATACACAAGAGAATATAGGGTTGCCCCAGTCGAGGTTCGGATTGAGGTTCGATACGCCATGAGTGCAAAAGGCGACCTCTCATGCCAATCACGGTAATTCTCGGCCGTTTTAGCCAAGATTTTCTTAATGTTCTTATTGGCTGCTTCAACTGCTCCATTTATTTGGGGACGGTATGGGGAAGAGTTCAGATGCTTGATCTTGAATTCCTTGAATAACTCATCAACTAGCTTGTTATTCAAATTCGATCAATTATCGGTGATTATAGCCTCAGGTGAACCGTATCGAGCAATGATATCCCGACGAATGAATTTGACAACATTTCGTGCCGTGACTGCCAAATATGAGGCAGCTTCAATCCATTTGGAAAAATAATCAATGGCGACTAGGATGAACCGATGCCCATTAGATGCTTTTGGGTTGATCAGACCGATCACATCAATGCCCCACATGGAGAATGGCCATGGCTCATATAATTGATGCAATTCATTTGGAGGAACATTAATCTTGTCACCATGAATCTGGCACTTGTGACAACTCCGAACGTGCTGAATACAATCGCTTTCAAGGGTGAGCCAGTAGTAACCCAATCTCATGATCTTCTTAGCTAGCATGTGGCCATTCATGTGCGGACCACAAATTCCTTTGTGTACTTCCATCATGAGGTGTACTGCTTCAGTGGAATCAATGCATCTTAAAAGGACATAATCGAAAGATCGCTTATACAGATTCTCTCCGTTCAGAAAGAACTTCGAGGCCATTTTCTTTATGTACCTTTGGTCAGATGGGGTACTTTTCTCAGGGAACTCTTGCTTTTGGATGTAAGTCTTGATATCATGATACCATGGCTTGCCATCTGGCTCATCAACCACGGCCATATAGTAAGCTGGCTTTCTTAGTACATCGATCTTCAACGGTTCCACCTCAAGGCCATCGGTAACTTGCAACATTGATGATTAGCTAATGCATCAGCAAACTGGTTGTGAGTTCTGGATAAGTACTCAAACGAGATACTATCAAACTCATCTACTAACTCATCCAAATACTCATGATAAGGGAGTATAGTTTAGCATCACGTGTCTTCCATTTTTCAACAGTCTAAAGAATAATCAAAGATGAATCACCAAACACTTTGAGGCGGGCCACCCTCATCTCAATTGCAGCTTGTAACCCGAGAATGCATGCTTCATACTCGGCTATATTGTTGGTACAAGGAAAAACCAACTTTGCTGCTACTGGATAATGTTGCCCACCCGGGGATATTAAAACCGATCCGGTGCCTGATCCTGACAAGTTTACAGCCCCGTCAAAGTACATAGTCCAAGTATAATCATCGACCGCCATGATTCGATCCTCAGGGTAATAGATATCTTCATTTTTCCTTGGGTTTTCTGCCAGGACATCAGCTATGACTCGTCTTTTAACAGACTTTTGTGACAGGTGCTGAACGTCGAACTCAGAAATAAGAACCTGCCATTTGGCAAGCTTCTCGACCAAGGCGGGTTGATTCAGCAAATATTTGATAGGATCACATTCTGTCACCAAAAGTACCTGATAATGCAAGGTATACTGTCGTAGTCTATGTAGCACCCAAACCAGTGCTGCGCATGTCTTTTCTGCTTCAGAGTAATTCAATTCAGATGCTGTAAACATCTTACTCAAATAGTAGATAGCCCGTTCTTTTCCGTCCTCTTGACTTTCTTGAGCAAGCATTGCACCCAAAGACTCGCTACAGATTGTGAGATATAGAGTTAAAGGTTGCCCTGGTGTTGGTGGGACGAGTACAGGTGGATTCATGAAGTACTGCTTCAATCTTTCAAAAGCCTCTTCACATTCACTGTCCCACTTGACTAGTGCATTCTTCTTGAGTAATCTAAAAAATGGCTTAGCGGTTTCGCTCAGCTGGGAGATGAATCGAGCAATATAGTTTAGTCTACCCATGAGACTCCGAACTTCCTTGACAGTCATTGGCGGTTTGAGCTCGCATATAGCTTTAACTTTGGATGGGTCAATCTCGATGCCCTTGCTACTGACAATGAACCCAAGCAGCTTACCCGAACTAGTGCCGAACACGCACTTGGCGGGGTTGAGGCGTAATTTAAACTTTCGAAGCCTTTCAAATAGCTTCGTCAAGGTTTCTATATGATCTTCTCCACGTCGGGTCTTTGCAATCATATCATCGACATAGACCTCGATCTCTTTATGCATCATATCATGGAACAAAGTAACCATTGCTCGTTGATATGTTGCTTCAGCATTTTTTAGGCCGAAGGGCATGACCTTGTAATGGAATACCCCCTAAGGGGTAGTAAATACTGTTTTTTCTTTGTCTTCCTCATTCATCAAGATTTGGTTATAACCAGAGAAACCATCCATGAATGAGAATAGCTCAAATCCTGCTGTACTATCCACGAGTACATCAATATGTGGGAGAGGAAAATCATCTTTCGGATTGGCTTTGTTCAAGTCACGATAGTCTACACAGACCCAAACATGACCATCTTTCTTCAATACAGGAACTATATTAGCCACCCAAGTAGGATACTGAGTGACTTCTATGAATCCAACATCGATGAGCTTCATGACTTCCTCTTCGATTTTCTTTGCCAATTCTGGCTTAGCCTTCCGCTGTCTCTGCTTCTTGGGCTTAATCGAAGGATCTGTCGGTAAACAATGTTCAACAATTAATCGATCAAGACAGGGCATATCTGCATATGACTGTTGACACCTGATTTTCAATCACCTTTTCTTTTCTTCTTTTTTAAAATTAATAGAAAATACATAAAAATTCATAAATTTGAAAAAATTAACTTTAGAGACCTTTGCCAAGCCTAGGGAACCAATTTTGACCAAAAAATGATTTTTCATATTGTCAGTATTTTTCGGTATTTTTATTTTCTAAAATTGATAGAAAATCTATAAAAATGAGAAAATTACAAAATCAACTTTGGAAGCCTTGGCCAAGCTTAGGCAACCATTTTTGAGTAAAAAAATAATTTTTCATATTTTTTGTATTTTTTTAAATATAATTTTTAGAAATTAGGAAAATATTTAATAAATAATAGCATTTGAGGCCACAAAAATACATAAAAATAGTCAATATTTTTCCTTTAAATCCCTTTTCATGTTGGCCATCGCAAATTTAAAAAATCCAATTCGAGGTCGTGTATTCCTTAACGAGCATAATCTCGAATCGGGCCTAAAAAAATTCAATTTGAGTCAATTTATTTTCATTTTTCACTTTTAGGAGTTGTGACATTGTTCTTTAATATTCCAAATTTTCATCTTGGCCCAATTATACCCAGAATGACTCAATTTTACAAACAGGGCTTTAATTAAATTTTTCATTATTTTCAATAGTAAGAAATGAGCTTAAATTCAACATGCGATAGGTGTGTCGAAAATTGTGAGGAGATTTGGACTTAAAGAAATATTTCTCCAGGGACTGAATTACAAATACTTAAAATCTCATGGACTAGAGTGCAAATACCTAATACTTGAGGGATTATTTTGTAAATAACAAAAAGAAGAGTTAGTGGAGAAATTAGAATAGAGAAGGGAAGATGGAGAAGAGAAGATGGAGAAGAGGAGATGAAGATAGGAAGATGGAGAAGAGGAGATGGAGAAGAGAAGATAAAGAAAATAAGATGAGAATAGAGAAGGGAAGATGGAGATGAAGAAGAGAAATTAGAATGTGAGATAGAGATGGAGAAGGGAAGATGAAAATGAAGAAGAGTTAGTGGAGAAATTAGAATGGGAGATAGAGTTAATGGAAAAATTAGAATGGGAGATAGATGAGTGGTTTATAAAAGGAGGAAGAAGTGAGCTTGAGAGGGGAATTTTTTGGAGGGAAAATTTTGGATGTTTGAGAGAGTTTTGGGAGATTGAAGAAAAACTGGAGAGAAAAAAAATTTGGAGAGATTTCAAGAGAAAAAAATTTTGAGAGAGAAAAATTCGCCGCCGTGGAACAAGCCTTGGCGACGCGACGGATTCATCTCCAACGAGCTCTAGGCGCATCAGCGTGTGCAATTATCTGGTAACTCAATTTTTCATGTTTAGATGACGAAATCTCGAAAATAAATATACTGAACATTCGTAGATGACTTCGAGATCTTCGATTTGATATATTATGGCGCGAAAAATGACGTCGTTTGCTATGTCAAAAGGGTCCCGAAATTGAAAGCAGAAATCTGGAAATATGGTGATCAGAACCTGAGATGGAATTTTTCTGATCTGACCTTTCACGCTAAATGATTTTCCATGGGTTATTCTAGACTTTGTTTCATAAAGACCTCTTCATGAAATTTGTTCATAAGATCTTAATGCATAACATATAAAAAATACAAGAATATTCATGCACGTTTCGTATTTTTAATGCATTTAATGAAATCATGCAATTCTGTTGGCGTCCTTGAGTCTGAGTATTTTTCTGTGTGTGGTCATATTGATTTGTAGTTATCTCATGTTTAGAGTCTTCTTTTGAAACTTCACAAAAAATGAAAGTTGTTCATTGGGGTCTTGTTTAGTAGATTGGAAAGTTTGGTGTATTAATTTTGAGATTTGAGTGTCCATTTAAGCTTAATCCTGAAATATGTCTGTTCTGTGAAATTTGTTTGTTTGCTGTTGAGCTCTCATGAAAGACCATTTTCTACACGAAAATGAGTGTCTCTTCAATAATAATGTAAAACATGAAAGTTGTCAAAGACACATTTTCCCATCCACATAAAAAATCTCAGAATTTTTACATACATTTCATTATTTCTTTTGTATTTTATGGTTACTGCTTTCTCCCTAAGAATGTTCATGGACAGTATGATTTAATTCGTATTTTTTGTGTTAATGCATTGGAAAATGTAAAAAAATGGTCTCAATGAAGTTTAATCAGCACGTGTTAAACTCTCTTTGAGTTTTTGAATTGTCTTAACTCATTGGTGATTGTGCATGTCCGATTGGATAAGTTCATTATTTTCATTTGGCTTTCGGCCCGATGCTTTGAAGACTGGAGGATGACCGATGTCCATTCTGGTCCGTTTTGTTGTACTCTCGACCCACGAGGCTTGGCGACGGGTGTTTGACCGATGTCCATTCCGGTCCATTTTTGTTGTTTTCCCGATCATGTCTCGGGTTTTATTTAATTGGTCTGTAATTATTCACCCGACGAGTTGCGGGTTTTATTTTCACTATCCTTAGGGTAGTTTTACTTTACCTACTCTCTCTTCACATCTTCATTTGCTTTGGGTGATTTTGCATTCTTTTATAATACATCCAAAATACAAAAAAAAATGTAGAAAATCCAAAAAACCAAAAAAAAAATGGAAAATCTGAAAATACAAAAAATGCCATTCATGTGCATCTCATGTAGTATGTCTCATATATGTTTGTTATGTTATCCGTATGTTCGTATAGACATATCGTATTTGTTTGTTCTCGTATGCACGTCACGTACGCGACATTTGCAAATCCACATTTGTCTGTTATGATATGTTATTAACCCATGCATATTCATTCAGAAAAATCAAAAATTTCAAAATGAGGGTTTTATCCCCTCTTTTTCGAAAATGAGGGTTTTATCCTATCTTTTCAAAATGACGACTTTACCCTTTATGGGCAAAATCGAAATGTACGTATTTACATACACATATCACTATGCATGTCACATATATATGTCACGTATTTGTATGGTGTATGTATGCATGTTACATATCGTATTCGTGCGTCTTCATACGCATGTCACATACGTATTCGTATTCGTCTATCCCCGCATGCATGTTGTATTCATACAGATGTCACGTACGCATATCATTCGCATGTCCACGTACGTATGTCCTTCGCATGTAACGCACGTATATGTATTCGTCTATCCCGTATGCATATTGTATTCATACACATGTCACGTACGTATGTCGTTCGCATGTCATGTACGTATGTCATTCGCACGTCACGCACGTATTCGTATTCGCATATCTACGTATTCGTATATCATATTCGTATGTCCGTATTTGTGTGTCGTATTTGTATGTCAACGTTTGCGTTCATACCCTTTATGCATTTCATTTTAAAGTGAAAACATAAAAAGAACACCTTACCAGGGTCTTAGGAATAAATTAAGTGAGAGTTGCCAAGATAGGATATCCACGGAATTAAGGTACCGAAAGGGCATTAGTTTTAATTAACTAGTGTAACCAAGTCCCCGAACTCATAATCTCTGGTTTGCAGGAGTAATTTAGTTCTCCCGCTAGGTTACTTAGGTTTCTAATCAACCTACCAAAAATGATTAGTGGCGACTCCAAATTTTAAAACCATTTGAACAAAAAACCAAAGTCGCGATTTGGTAGAGCTTGGGAGAGCTCGAACTAGGTTAGTTAATTTAATCAATTAATCTGGTAATCCATTAACCTAAAAAATGAATTTTAGGTCGCGACAGCTTGGCGACTCCACTGGGGAGTTGTTCTTAATTTTTGAAAAATTTAAGAACTTAGAGGACTTAGGCCAGTAAAATTTCATGAATATTCACTTGGTTTGGCAATTGGTTGAATTCTAATCTTTAGGTGTTAAATGGTCTTGCAGATGGGAGTTATAAGGGGTGGAGTGTTTGGCTAACCCCTTATTTTGCAGGTTTGGTGTATGGAAATTGGAATTTAATTTTTGCACATTTTGAAGCGGTGTTTGAATTTAACTGCTGTGCATGATTATTTGTTTTAGCACTACATCATACACGTCCCGTGACCGGACCTGGGTCACTAGTTTTAGGATGGTATTATGATTTGGTTCTAGCGTTCGGCGTGAGATCACGTCGAAAGTTAGTCCAGATTCAATCCCGAACCTCTTTTCAAAAATGAGTTTTAAAAGTTAGGCCTCAGGCTTGGTAAGATTACCAAAGCAGTGGTTTTAATTTTTGACTCGAGGAGCCGAAGTTGGGAGACCCGGCTAATCCTGATTACGTCGTAGGGGTCACGGCTAATCTTGATTATGTGCGCGAGATTGTCGCCTTGCCGTAAGTCTTTCGCTTCAATTTGTCAGCCTTTAGAGTAGATAGGCTAAGATTTAAACTCACGATTCATGTGCATGTCTATGCGACTTACATGGTATTTTTGACGGTGAAAGTAAGTTTTCTAACTTCATCTTGTATTTATTTTTGGTCGGTCCATGTTAGGTGTCGGTCAAATTTTGAATTTAACATCAAGGTCATTTTTCAAAAGAAAATGAAAATTAAATTAGTATCCCATTTTTGAAAAAAATAAAAATAAATAAATAAATAAATAAATAAGTGTGAAAAATCCCTTAGGAAAATTTTGTTGACCAGTAAAAGATTTTGTTACATTTTTCTACTTCAATAGAAATGAGATTTTCTTGACAAATTTATCCCTAAAAATTCATTCTGATAAAAGGAAAATCCCTTCGGGAAATTTGCTAAATTTTAAGATATTTTATCACATTTTTCAAGTTGTAAAAATTTGCAAGAAAATTCTTTTTGAGAAATTCACCCATGTTTTTCTAAGAAAATTTTCTCTAAAATTGAAAAATAAAATTGGACTAATGTAGGAATCATGGGCCGACTCCTATTGGATCACATACTGATTATTTTCTTTACTTTTGCAGGGAATTATAGGTACCCTGGGGTGGAGAAAAATCGGGCTCGTTGGTGATAACAATCAGGGGGCAAGCGAAGAAATCGTTAACCCTAGGGGCATATGAACAGGCCAATTCTTCCGGAGACAGAATCGTGTCAATAAGTCAGCACGTATGGGCCATGTATTTTGATGAGGGGTAGTGAATGCATCCAGATCGGGCCTGGGGACATTTTTAATGTATTAGAAGGGTTCATGTATTTTTGTTGAGAAAGTCGAGACTGTGTAATCAAAACCCATGGGGCAAGATTATGAACCCGACCTTGCGACGCCTTTCTGATTAAATTGAACAAAGGCTTGCCTTTTTACCTTCCTCGGATTCAAAACACATGGAAGATTTTGGAGGACTAGTATTTTATTACCGAGCATGGCCCGCAATCATTTCTCCCAACGCTACAGGCGACCGACACATTCAAGTGGACGCCGAAAGAGATAGGCAAGAGTAAAGTGGGGCACGCAACGGGCAGCCCGGTTTGTTTATTGGAGCACTAATCGAGTGGTTGATTTGCAATAATTCACACGACTGACTCACGGCGCTGTGACCGGTGGGGGCCGCCACCGAACCCTTCGCCAATGTCCTTGATATCATCGCCGGCAGCAGATAACAAGAACACCGAGAAGAGTGTTAAGCCTCAACGTCTTCAGTACCGTAAATCGTCATATCATGCTATATGGGCGAAGAAATGGCAGGAAAATGAAAAGCACAAACACGTGAAACTTTCTCTTCATTCCATTCACCAACAAACCTTACAACAACTCACTGGGGAGGAAAAGTGAAATCAAATTGAGCCCTCATAAGCGTCACAAAGGAGCTCAGCTGGCTCTCCATGAACTTGATGCTCTGGGTGCACCGGGCGTTCTCGGGATCAAGCTCCGTGAGCCTAAAGAAGAGTCGATTGCACTTCTCTTTAACCTGGGCCATAGTGGCCTCGTAATGCTCAACGGCAAACTCCAGGTCCGGAATCGCCGCCCTCTCGAAAGCAATGTCTGCCGTAATGTCATCAAGCCTCTCCTGCAGCCAACCGCATTTGCACCTCATCACAATATTGCCTGGCTCCTGTTCGGCGTAAGTTCGGACCAAGGCCAGACGGTCCACCAGCTTTCCCCTCTCACGAACCAGCCACGAAAGCTGATCATTGGCAAACTTGAGGGCCTTTTTGTGATTATCAGCCACAAATGTAACTGTTGCCAGACGCTCGTGCCGGTCTCGGTAACGAGCTTTCACGACGGCGGTCACAAGGACCGTCTCATAAGCGCGATTATAGGCAGCCAGAAAATTGATGAAGACGGTCGAGAAGTTCCGATACTCCTTCCCCAGTTGGGTACCCTCAACAGAAGCAGCGTCCACAGTCCTGAATAAACCAAGGATTTCAGCCTCAACGGTAGAGTTTTTGGCTATATGAGCGTAACCTCTACCAAGAAGATTGTAGAGTCTCTCCCACCCAGCCAGGACTTCGGCGGATAAGGTGTGGTTAGGAGAATTGGCCATTTTTGAAAGCAGAATACGAAAGAAAGGGGGAGAGAGGTGAGGCAGATGAGCGGAATGCGAAGATGGTAATCTGCTTCAATTTAAATACTGATTTCACAGGGGCAGTCCTTATAGGTTTTCCTATCTACCATTCTCTGTCGGCAACACCCCCGGTGGCTCAAATTCCAGTCAAGTGGCAACCTCGAGCCGAACAAACCTGACGTCTCTGTGGAAAAGCTAGACGGGACTCCACCGCTTTGAAAAAAGAAAGAACGAAAAGACGAGCTGAGTAGGGGACAAAGAAATTTTCGGCAGAAAGAGAGATATTACTCGTCTTCATTGGAGGACCCGCCAGTAAATCGACGGTGGAAATCTTGACAGGGGCCCTCTACCGCGAAAAGAAAGAAGAAGACAAACTGAGCGATAAACGAGGATTTCCCCTATAATCAAAAGCTGAATGTCAGATTTTCCCCTCGGTAAATCTAATAGCACTGCCCGTGAAGGGGGAAGTCGTTGCTATTGCCAGAGAGAGAATTTATCCTCATTTGATAGTGAGGGTTCATCTGCACGAACTCGCAGGAGAAAGATAGAGAGGAAGGAGTTCTCGTGGGAGAGGAATTCAAAACCTTCACCATCAAAGCATTGGCTTTCAAAGCCTGTTACGAGAAGCCATCAACGATCCCGTGATCCCTCAAGTCCGAGAAGACATCCTGAGGCAGTCTCGAATCGGCAGTCCTAGATCCAGAAATATGTCGAACATTAGGGAAATGGACGCATGTTCAACCCTGGTCGAAGCTGATGAAGTTCCTTACCCTGAGGGTCTACTGGTCATGGCCATTGACGGTAATCCAGTCTCTCTGTCAATCCTTGTTACCGTATTAAGAAAATGCCGGTATAAGGTTGTAGCTCAAGCAAAGGCGACAGAGGCCTTAGAGATATTAAGGAGGAGTAGTGACCAGTTTGATATCGTCCTCACCGCCATGGTAGGGATTGACATGGATGTTTTCACTCTCTTGGAAGTCATCAATTCTAAATTAAACATGCCAGTCCTTGTAATATCGGCAAGCGATGATCAGAAAGCCATGATGAAGGCTGTCTTAAACGGGGCCCAAGACGTCGT
This sequence comes from Psidium guajava, assembly GCA_016432845.1. Lineage (NCBI taxonomy): Eukaryota > Viridiplantae > Streptophyta > Magnoliopsida > Myrtales > Myrtaceae > Psidium > Psidium guajava. The sequence continues at coordinate 29,316,619 of CM028229.1, read as the reverse complement.
AACGAAACCAGTTAGGGTTCAGATGCTTCAAAACATATGGCAGCACGTGGTAAGGAAGCAATTGCACGACCATGAGAACAAGCATCAAGCCTTCAATTTTATTCCAAGCAACTGGAGAAAGAAGATGAGTTGGTCTCCTGAGCTGCATCGTATGTTTGTTAATGCAGTTCAGCAGCTAGGAATCGATTCGGCACAGCCGCAACATATACTGGAAATTATGAAGGTAGAGGGACTCACTAAAGCAAATGTTTCGAGTCATCTTCAGAAGTACAGAAAAAGGGTGAGAGAACACAATGCAGCTCAGAATCAAGAAAACCAAGGCGGGACTGATCCAAGCCTGAACGTCGAGTCTCCTTGCCACCATAAGTTCCACAGGTTAGCATGGGGCGAGCCACTTCCCATCATCAACCAAACCAGTAGCCGTGCCATCAATCCCCCAGGCGTTAATCAAAGTATCCCCCAGAATGACCCTAATGCTCTTCAAGAGTATAGACCGCAGGGGCAGTGTATTCAGACTCCTTGGTTTGAGCACCAACCCGTGGCTAGAATTCATCCCATGATCAGCGCGCCGGCGCAGCCAGAGAATCAGACAAGAAATTATCCTGAGCACTTCCACTTCTCTAATCCTCGAATGGAAGGAGTTCTTGGCAGCAGGACAGTTGGTGATCCCCACACTTTCTGGAGTAATGATGAAGACTTCAGCTCGAGAAGTCAAATTGCTCATGGCGAGGACAGAATGAGAAATCTACCGCCAGCATTTGCCAACAATAATGCCCAATTCGAGCATCAGTTGCTGGAAGGTTCAAGAGATTACCCAGATGATGAGCTTACTGCCCTGGTCAACCAGTTTAAGGTTGACAGACATCCGAAGCCATAATCGGAAGCCAGTGATTAAGGACTCTCAAACATCGGTCATCCATGCCTGAACCAGCATGAGACTAGCTGATTATCGAAGAGCCGCAGGAGAGGCAGAACTGACCTTGAACAAGTGCACCTTTCATTTCATGCTTAATTCCCCTGCGTGTGATATTTCCAGCTTTCTAGGTGTCTAGATTTAATTCAAGGTCATGGGGTAATTTGTTTTTTATCCCGTCGAATGCGTGAATCCCTTTTTATGCTAGACTCAGGGCGGATCAATTTGTGGCAACGTCGCTGACTGCCATAATGAGAAATGTTGAATGGCCTCACGTAGGGAAATTTCAAGTGAGAAGCCCAGGCGAGCTCGAAGACGGGTAACTGTGTGTCGTTCCAGTTTACCCTCAATCGTCGCAAAATGCTAAATTGGATTTGTTCCATTCTCACCTAGGGGATTGCAAATTGCCTCAAGAGTGTTGCAAAAAGAAATGACCCAATGGAATGCGATAGGACTCATTTGCCTTGAAAGTAACCTTTAAATTAAAGGAGCCCTCCGGTCCACGGACCTGATGGCATAAAAAATGATGATGGTCCAAAGCAATCCGAAAGAAAACAAGGCCCGACTAAGCAAAGCACTTATGTGACAAGCTCAAAGTGAAGGGCAACTCGGGACATACAATCCAATCCAATCCAAATGAAGGAACTTAATGGAAGTACATATAAGGGTAAAACAGTATCGTTCCAATTTTTCTAGAATATGAAGAACATATACTGCCGCATTCCCTTTCATTTTTGCAGTGAAAGTCTCTACTGGCCAGATTTTCCTGTTTACCATTCCCTATTAGCATCACCTCCGCCACTTGTCTCCAATCTCGAGCCAAGCAAATCCGACATCTCTGCCAAAAGTTTGACGGGATGACACAACTTTGAAAAAGAAGAAAGAAAGGTGACTTGGGTGGGAGACAAGGAAAATGGGATTCGTTTTTATAGGAGAACACGCCAGCAAATCGACGGTAGAGACGTTGATAGGGACCCTACCACTATGAAGAGATGAGAAAAGACGAGCCAAGCAAGAAACACGCAGGAAAGGTTGAGAAAGACAGAACTCTCGGGAGAAGCGATACATATGCTAAGCCGACGCCAAATTTTAAAAGAGAATCCTCTTGATAATCTTTATTCATACGTTGAAGAGAGTTTTAAAGCATACACGGTTCAGAGAGAGTGAAAATACAGAAAGATATAGTAAACCTTGAGAAATCATCGAACCAAATCGAAGATGTCTCAACCCAATACTTCCGAAAGCTATCGTTGCCTGCTGAATATGGGAGAGGAAGAGTTCGAAACCATGTTTGGGATCGAGCCTATGGAGCCTGGCCCTTCCGCCGACGACGTCCAAGATCTCAGTAAAGATAAGGACAACAACGGTAAGGGTCAAAAGAAGCGTTACCGTCGCCATACTAAGGAGCAAGTACAAAGGCTTGAGGATTTCTTCAGAACATGTCCTATGCCAGACGGCAAACAGAAAATGGAACTAAGTCAAGAGCTAGGACTTGAACCTTCACAAATCAAGTTCTGGTTTCAAAATAGGCGAACCCGAATGAAGACTCGTCATGAGCACAACGAAGCCGAGTTTCTAAGAGTTGAAAATGAAAACCTCTGAGCGGAAAACAAGATGTATAAAGAGGCTTTTGACTCCGCCACCTGCCCTAACTGCAACAGCCTCCTCCTCGCCTTCGATGAAATGCATGATCTGAGGATTGAAAATACGTGTTTGAGAAGCGAGTTAGACCAGTTTATAACAGAATCGAGTTCTGTTGGAGCAGGGTACAAAAAGACCAATGCTACTGGATCAGCATCAATACCTCCCGAGAAAGAGGGGAAAGATCACCACCAAGCAGACACTGACGATGATCTTTTCGCCATAATCAACAAGTTTGATATCGGTAAAGTATCGGGACTGTGATCTGGCTGATGCGCACTTGATCCGGAGTGAAATTTGCTGACCACTGGAGAGCCTACAAAGGAAGGAAAATCAATCCTGAATGGATGCATACGCTTTATCTTGCATGAGATGTTTTCTGCTTTTTATGAATGTCTCGAATTAATGCAAAAGCAAGGAGTAATCATTTCCCTTTCCCCCCATTAAGTGCTCAGGACCGTTACCGCACCTAACTCGAAAAGTTAATGGCGAGTAAAAGTCTGCGTAAACCTGAAGGGTAACTCCGTATCGTTTCAATTTACCCTCGAATTACTCCAGTTTTAAATTGAACCCTCTGCATTTTCAGAAATTTGCAAACGGCCCCAAGAATACAATCATATCCAAATGTGAAGTCCTCTTATTAAACAAAATTGGAAGCAAATCAATCTGAGGACATTACTACTGCATGGGCGGCTGCAAATAAGGAAGAGAAGGGTAATTTAGTATCGTTCCAATTTACACATGATCGTCTCAAATTCTGAATTACTTTCTTCCATTCTTAACAGGGATTATAAATTGCCTTGAAAAGAACCATGGCGTAAAATTACCTGATGCAAGACCATGTCATCTCGAAGCTTGACCCTTAAAAGAGAACTTCCATGGACGCCTAAGGTCCAATGGGCCTGATGGCATGGGAAGTGGCAGTGGTCCGAAATAATCCAAGTTCGATCCCCAAGTGTTGACACCTAATTTTTAATCATCTTTTCTAATTTAAAATTAATAGAAAATCCATAAAAATTCATAAAATTGAAAAATCAATTTTGGGGACCTCGGCCAAGCCTAGGAAACCAATTTTGACCAAAAAATGATTTTTCATATTTTTGGTATTTTTCAGCATATTTTATTTTCGAAAATTAATAGAAAATCCATAAAAAAAATGAGAAAATTGCAAATTCAAATTTGGAAGCCTTGGTCAAGCCTAGGCAACCATTTTTGAACAAAAAATAATTTTTCATATTTTTCATATTTTTTAATATTTTTCAAAAAATACAAAAACATTTGAAAATTCTGGAAAAATGGCACTTGTGGCCACAAAAATATGTAAAAATAGTCAGTATTTTTCTTTTAATTTTCTCTTCATTTTAGTCGAATAAAATTTGCATAAATTAATTTGAAATTGGGAATTGCTTTATTAATCTCATTTTTAGAATAATTGTAAAAGTTATAGAATTGATTTTAGCTTGGTAATTTGCGATTTTTACGTTTCTGAAGTTGTGACATTATCCTCTAATAGTCTAAATTTTTCAATGGCCTGAAGGTGCATTTTTCGTTATTGCGTTCGGAGTGCTCTCTCTCTCTCTCTCTCTCTCTCTCTGAGTACGAGGTAAGCGAGAAATCACTAGAGAACATGAGTCGATGTTCCTACCCTGGGAAATCAAGGAAAACCACAAAAAGAAGCGGAGTACCAAATCGGACTATCAGATCCAACCAACTTCAGGCAAACTGAAGGTAAAGCCGGGCTTCAACGTAGGTAAGGTAAGGGATAAGGATGGTGCGGGTACTGAAAGTGTCGAAAGCATTGGTGTCGCGGTCAAAGAGGGTTCCCATGACTATTTTACATACCTCGTCCTGTACGGAGGAGTCCGGTCACCAAGGTTTCGAAGTTCTGGGAACAAATCGTGGAAAAGGTGAAAGAATTGAGAGTCCTGAACCCACAAGGATATAAGAAGCTGCATGTATCGTTCAACTTTCCAGCTCCCATCAAATTGGAGATTTTTAATACTGAAAGATTGTGCTCAATTATTTCAAATTGGGCGGTCCATCCGTGATCTGATGAACTCGAGATCTTTAAACTTGAGAAACTGCAGCCGAGTCACGGAGTTGCCCCAAGCGCTCTGGAGCATAGAAACTTTGACAGAAATTTCGATTGGTGGAACTCGCATCCGAGGAATTCGTTGCCAAGGAAGGTCCTTGAGAAGTCTGGAAACACTCAGTGCTCGTGGCTGTGAAAAGTCAACACTTATATCCACAATGGGCTACCTAACGAAACTAAAACGTCTTGCTATGGATGGTGCTCCAATTGATGATTGGCATGCTATTGAATTTACTCCCAATCTTCGGAAACTTTCTCTAAGGAATTGCTGTCATTTCGGATATCTTCTACCATCTGGACGCGCACAGAGGGAGTTTCCGAGATTCTTTGGTAGCCTCTTGTCAACGACTTCTCAGCCTCGGGTGAAAGGAAAAAACGGTTGGTGAAGGTCAACACCTAACGGTTATGCAGAAGGTAGCTGGCCAGCTTTTCCGGGGCGTGAACTTTTCTCAGGACCGGGCGTTGGAGAAAAAGAAGGGGGGAGACTGAACATGGGGGTGCTGGTGGAGACTCCACTAGCGGGGAGGGAAGAAGGAAGCCATGACGACGTTCCTCGTTGAGGTCGGTGACGGCAGTTCCCGAGCCTGCACCCTCCATCGATCATCGATGAACGAGCCGCGATGCCTCCCAAACTACAGTGAGATCCCAGCGTTATTATCCTCGCATTGCTATCAGCCTGGCACCCCGAGTGAAACAGATCTTGAACGACGTTGTTGCTTGACGATCCAGCTGAGATCCATCATAATCTGGCACTTCCGTTGAGCTGTTATACGCGTTATCATCATACTCGTTAGATGCCGAAGAACTGACGGTTATGAAGCTCACCACACGCAGCCTGGGATAGGTTCTGTTGCTTCACAGATCTCCCAACAAGTTCCTGACACGCACTGGAGACCAAGGGAAGAGATTCGATGGGGATCTTGGGTGTGAGCCAACCATCAAACACCTGGCATTCGCGACTGGGGTTCTTCCCCGAGGCAGAGGAACCCAGTCGATCCCAGTCGCGTGATCAAATGGCTGAGCATGAGGCTGTTGCAATATGCAAGCGCTATGACTCCACATGATGTTCGCGAAATCAATAGTTTCCTTCACTCGTCAGCACGAGGGTCATCACGGCGAGGCTATTGCCGTCCTTGATCACATCTGCCGGAACGTACCCAAGGTAAGATCTAACACGCATGCTAATTTGGTCGGACCTCACATCACCGGAGGTTCTATCTAGTTGGGTCAGAAAGTGCATGCCATGGTGGACTTGATCGAGAGTTCGCCCCAGTTTGTGGAAATTAAGTTGGTGAGGATATATTGGAAATGCGGGTGTTTGGAGAATGCACGGAAGTTGTTTGATGGAATTACTGTGAGGGATGTGGTCATGTGGACCGTACTAATCGATGGGTATGGACAAACTTGGGACTTGGGTAATGCGAGGCTCTTGTTTAACGAAATGCCTGAGCGAAATGTCATATCATGGAATGCAATGATGGCAGCTTACTCTCGAGTCAGCGTCTTCAAGGAGGTTCTCTCTTTATTCGGGCAGATCCAAGAAGTGGGTTTTGCACCTAATGAATCTATCCGCGTTAGTGTACTCACGGCTTGTGCTCGTCTGGGTGCTGTTACTCAAGGGTTATGGGTGTATTCGCATACTGAGTGGGTAAAATTCATTTCGAACTGCATCTTAGCCGCGGCACTGGTTGATATGTACTCAAGATGTGGTCTTATGGATATGGATTTGTCGGTTTTTGATGGTATATTTGCTAAGGATGCTGATGCATGAAATGCTATGATTGCCGGGTCGCACTGAACGGAGACGCGGAGAAGTCTCTTGAGCTATCTAAGAAAATGCTTGCACATGGGACTCAACCCTCAGAGACCACATTTGTTGCTCTCTTCACGGCATGTACTCATGCTAAGATGACTAAAGAAGGTCTTAGGCTTTTCGAAGAGATGGGTAATGTCCACGGTATTAGGCCTAAGTCGGAGTATTTCGCTTGGGTCATCGACCTTTTGTCCAGGTCAGACATGGCAGAGAAAGCGGCCTGAAATTTGCGGAAGAGAACCAAGATTGACTTCATCAACATCATACCTAGTTTTCTCGTGGGCCCGTTCATCATATCTGCGAAGCCACCAAAGCCAAGTGTTGAAGACGAGTATGTCATATCCTTTCCATGCATGGCCATTGATGTTGGAATCAAGCTTCAGAACTTCCCCCATCTTTTCTTGCACCATGTCAACCAGAAGCAACACCACAGAGACACCATAATCATGCACGTCGAATGTGGAGGCGTCTCCTTCGAAAAGAGTATAGTTGGAGAGGGGAAGCGAAGCATGCAACATGCAAGTGAGGGTAGCAAGGAAGAACCTGACGCCTCGGCTGAATAGGGATATTTTGTTGTGGTTATACGTTCAAACATGCTGGGATCTGGACATGATGTGACTTACTTGCGCTTAAGAAACCAATGATACAGATGCGATGATGTTGGGATAACCGAGATTGATGGAGCGACTATCCAAGCCTCACCATGCTACATGTGACTTACGTGTAGAAGATGTTGTATCCCCGAAGCCAACGAGGAAATTGGTTGCACAGCAATTCCCTCATGGAGGGATTCGTTCATGTCAGTAGTGGATTACCGCTAAAGAAAGAACATGCTGACGGGGGTTTTTGTTTTTGGACACCTCGGTGAGGAGGGCAGACTCTCGAGGAGTTAGAGATGGAGGATGGAAATGAGATCGAGGTCAGGCTGCACCGGACCGCCCTTGCTCCCTGTCAGAATGACCGAGAGAATCACATGCTCGACCTCGAGCTTTGGGGAATGGACCTAACGGGCAGATTCAGGAGTCATGGCCGAGTCCTTACTAGTATATGCACGAATCGTCCATGATGGTTTAAAGTGAGTTGCAAACATGAAAGTGGGGTTATTGTTGCAAGGAACTTGATGGATGGCGTTCCTCATTTGTTGGAGTCCAAGGATGTGAAAGATGTCTATGGCATCACCAGTATTCTTTTAGCATCACTCCCGTCTGATTTTGGGAAAAGTTTCCAGTGGGTTGCCGAAGTCATGAAGAAACAACAGAGGGTGTGCGTAGAACCGAAGAAAATCTGGAGAGTCACCTTCCTCGCTATACTGGCTAAAGTGACCATTTTTAGAATTTTTGTAGTGACACAAACGTTCATCGACTACATTGGTGAGACAGAATTTGTCGCTTATGCGCTCAGTTAAACCATCGGCGTGCGATTTGCCAACAGAATGATGTTGGGTATGTCGAGTGCAACTGAAACATTATGTAGATGAGTGCTTGTGCCAAGCAATACCTCACATTAGGTATTTATTCGTAAAGATACTGGATCATCCATCTAGTTACTACTACCATCCCGGTCCTGAAGGGTCTACATGAGTTCTTTGATCATACCGCGGGTGTTAACTGGAGAAATTGATTATCTGAGTGGCATACACTTGATCAGTAGTATCGGTTTGAGCCTCTGCAGCTCCGCAGTCCGCGAAGAAATATATGCTGGGCTATATTACTGCATTGGATGCTACTTTGGTTCGATATTTGCTGAAGGAGTTTGACTTTGGAGTATGGCGCTTTTCAACAACATGTTCAAAATGTCTGAATATGGTATTTCTCTTGAAGCTATGCATGTATGAAGCTTACAGAATGACGCCAGAAGTGAGGTATCGGACCCAAAAGGAAGAAGGTCCTGTTGGAAGGTCAAGATTGGGATCGGGTAATGCTGGCCAAGTATACACCTTCGAAGAGTCTCTCAGGTTGGGAGCATCAGCATTCAGGGTATGCCTCAGCCTAGAGGTGCAGATGCAGCTGATTTGTTGCTTCACGAATTGGAATTTCATCCGCCTGTTGAAGAGTGGCACAGACGTAACATGTGCGGTGATCCCTGACCCGATCCATATGATGCAGGTCCAGAGCCACATGATAACTTCAAGCGTTAGATCAAAAAGAAGAAATGTGTGCGAAGATAATTGCCGTTGGAAGAAAAACGACGGCCTTGCGTTAGTATCAACCTCAAAGAACGGCAAACGAATAGCTTGCGCCACCACTATATCCATAGTCCTACGGTTCCATGCCTTCGGGGGCAACCCCATCACAATCTTTCGTCCGCAGCCACCCCAAACCAGGCCCCGCCAGTTTCATTGTCTTCATCAGTCAGATTTGCGCCAAGTTCTTCGACGAGCAACTCTAGTCGTGCGCTCATGGATGTCAGCTAAGAATTGGAAATGGCGTTCAGCCCATCCCTATGACGACCTCGACGACAACACGAGCTACTCCTTTATGTCTCCGGGACGTTCTACACTCGGAATCCTGAACCCTCCTCGATGAGACTGCTGCAACATTGCCGAGAGACATTCATGCAGCTCCACCTGAAAGTTTTGTTGCTAAGCTGCAAGTCATCAACTGCGAACTAGAAGGAGGAACTGAGGCAAAAAGGGGCGGCTGGACCTGGCCGGGCTCGAGGCGGCTACACTTGGGAAGGCTGCAAAGATGTCATAAAGGGGCCGGGGGCTTTTTCGGGGGAACTAGTCAATCATACAACCAGTCCATAGGGGATTCCACTTCGGGAGGGACCAAGCCAACCCAAGAGGCCACGCCCAAGAGAATTCTCTCCACTGGGATCTCCGGTATGAGGCCGTCGAGACCGAAGACTGCACAAGAGTTTGTGAAGGCGATCAAGGATAGTCTCATGGCGCTCGATACCAAAACGACCGTGGAAGTTAAAGCCCTTGGGAAGGTGAGTTTCAGCTTGCTTCTTGCCTTTCTAATGCTGATGATTGGTGTTACTGCGATTGTCTTCATTGAGCTGCAGTTTATTGTCTTACTGTGTAATAGTGGGATTTGATCGATGGATTTAGGGATTAGAATTCGGGAATTATCATTCTGAATTGACAAATAGTTGTCTTCGCCGCTTTAGAAAAACATTCGATGCTAGATCGTGTTTAGTCTGAACATAGATGGAGTATCATTATGCAAACTGTGGAACTAACCTCAGAGTTCTGGAATGTGAAGAAGCTATAAGATATAGTCGTATTACTAGTTAAAAATTGATAAAAAAAAATTAAAAATTAATAAAAGTAGAAAGTAATTTTAAACTCCCAAAAAAAAAATCCCTAGAAAATTCTAAGAAAATTTCCCAAAATTTTCCAAAAAATCAGAAATTAGGAAACGGGTCATTTTGACTGACCAATCCTATTTTTGGTGGATTTCCATCCCCAAATTTCCAAAATGAAGATTTTGCCCCTTATGGGCAAATCGTCTCCAAAAATTCTGAAAAATTCAGAAAAACCTCAGAAATTAGGAAACGGGTCATTTCGACTGGCCAATCCTATTTTTGATGAATTTCCTTCCCAATTTTTTTTTAATGACGATTTTGCCCCAATGGGTGAAAATTTTTCAAAAAAAACTTTCAAAAATCGTGAAAAATAGGAAATGACCACATTCAACTGGTTTGACCTATTTCCACTTTCCGAGCCTAAAGAAATGATGACCATTTTACTTTTCTGGTCAGTTTGACCCCAAATCTTTCCAAATCATCCCAAATGAATTTTCATGAAATTGGTACCGAAAGGGCGTTAGAGTAATCTAGCGTAACCAAGTCCCCGAACTCATTTTCTCTGGTTCGCAGAAATAAATTAGTTCTCCCACTAATTTATTTAGGTTTCTAATCGACCTACCAAGAACGATTAGTGGCGACTCCAAATCTTAAAACCATTTGAACAAAAACCAAAGTCGCGATTTGGTAGAGCTTGGGAGAGCTCGAACTAGGTTAGTTAATCTAATTAATTAATCTGGTAATCCATTAACCTAAAAATGAATTTCGGGTCGCGACAGCTTGGCGACTCCGCTGGGGACGTGTTCTTAATTTTTGAAAATTTAAGAACTTAGAGGACTTAGGCCGATAAAAATTTCATGGATATTTCGCTTCTGGCAATTTTGGTTGGATTCTAATTTTTAGGTGTTAAATGGTCTTGCAGGTGGGAGTTATAAGGGGTGGAGTGTTTGACTAACCATTTGTTTTGCAGGTTGGTGTTGGAATTGTTTGTTTAATTTCGCACATTTTTGAAGCGGTGTTTGTATATTAATTGTTGTGCATGATTAATTGTTTTAGCACTACATCACACACGTCCTGTGGCCGGACCTGGGCCAGTAGTTTTAGGATGGTATTGTGATTTGGTTTTAGCGTTTGGCGTGAGATCACGTCAAAAGTTAGCCCAGATTCAATCCCGAACCTCTTTTCAAAAATGAGTTTAAAAGTTAAGCCTCAGGCTTGGTAAGATTACCAAAGCAGTGGTTTTAATTTTTAGCTCGAGCAGCCGAAGTGGGAAGGCCCGGCTAATCCTGATTACGTCGTAGAGGATCACGGCTAATCTTGATTATGTGCGCGAGATTGTCGCCTTGCCGTAAGTCTTTCGCTTCAATTTGTCAGCCTTTAGAATAGATAGGCTAAGATTTAAACTCACGATTCATGTGCATGTCTATGTGACCTACATGGTATTTTTCACGGTGAAAGTAAGACCTCTAACTTTACCTTGCATTTATTTTTGGTCGGTCCATGTTAGATGTCGGTTAAATTTCGAACTAAACGTCATGGTCATTTTTTCAAACGAAAATAAAAATCCAATTGATATCCCATTTTTGAAATAATAAATGCGGAAAAATTCCTTAAGGAAATTTTGTCGACCAATGAAATATTTTGTCACATTTTTTTCTTAATAATTCAATGGACCCAAGATTTTCTCAACAAATTTAACTTGAGGATTCATTCTGATAAAAAGGAAATTCTTTCGAGAAATTTGGTAAATATCAAAGGAATTTATCACATTTTTCGAATTGTAAAAATTTGCAAGAAAATTCTTTTTGAGAAATTCACCCATGTTTTTCTAAGAAAAGTTTCTCTAATTTTGCAAAAATAAAATTGGACTAATGTAGGAATCATGGGCCGACCCATCTTGAATCACATACTCATTATGTCCTTTTCTTTTACAGGGGAATCACAGGTACCCCAGGTAGGAGCAAAATCGGGTTCAGCATTATACCGGGAATAACCTCGAGGTATACGAAAGGACGGATAATTGTTGATGTCTTAGCTCATGACCCAAGGGGCAAGTGAGGAAATCAATCTTCCCGGAGTCAAACGTGTCAATTGGTGGGCAATTGGTGGGCACGTACGAGCTTTGTATTTTGACGGGGCCGTAAATGTATCAGATCAGGAATTGGGGGCATTTTAATGTATTTGAAGGTTCTTGTACCTCTAAAGAGTATAGATTTCGTAATCAGAATCTAAATGGCAATTACGTTGATCCAACCCCGCAACGTCTTTCTAGCCAAATCCAGCGCCTTTTAAACTTTCTCGGGTTCAAATCACGTGGAGACTTTTGGAGGATCGGAGAATTATTATTGAGCATGGCCCACAGATGTTTCCCCCAATGCTACAGGCAACTGACACATCTAAGTGGGCGCCGAAAGAGACAAGCATGAGCAAAGTCACGGGTCTCAATGCGGCTAGTGGGGCCCACCACCGAATCCTTCCTCCATATCCTTGATATCATCATCAGAGGGAAGTAATGGAGTCTTGTCCTTGTCTGATAGACTGTATGTCATCATCTCGTGGCCACCATCTGTTAAGATGAGTAAAATTGAGGCAGACCTACCAGTTGAGGTAGAGATACGCTCGCTACGTATTCTTTCAGAGACACAGTTGATGGAGGCCGATTAGATCCAGCAGAAGCGAATGACCTTGCCCTACGAAGGTTGTTACTAGTAGTCCCTCTTCCGGGAGGGAAGTTTGCTTTGAACCATGGCGGCCCGTATGTTCTATCATGCTATGCAAAAAAAAAAAAATGACAGGAAGAATAAAACACAAACACGTGAAGCTTTTCTTTCATTCCATCAAAAAGTATTACAACAGCTCACTGGGGAGGAAAAGTAAAGCCAAACTGAGCCCTGATGACCATCACAAAGGAGCTCAGCTGGCTCTCCATGAAGTTGATGCTCTGGATGCACCGGGCGTTCTCGGGATCAAGCTCCGCGAGCCTAAAGAAAAGGCGATCGCACTTCTCTTTAACCTGGGCCATAGTGGCCTCGTAATGCTCAACGGCAAACTCCAGGTCCGGAATCGCCGCCCTCTCGAAGGCAATGTCTGCTGTAATGTCATCAAGTCTCTCCTGCAGCCAACCGCATTTGCACCTCATCACAATATTGCCTGGCTCCTGTTCGGCGTAAGTTTGGACCAAGGCCAGACGGTCCACCAGCTTTCCCCTCTCACGAACCAGCCACGAAAGCTGATCGTTGGCAAACTTGAGGGCCTTTTTGTGATTATCAGCCACAAATGTGACTGTTGCCAGACGCTCGTGCCGGTCTCGATAACGAGCTTTCACGACGGCGGTCACAAGGACCGTCTCATAAGCGCGGTTATAGGCAGCCAGAAAATTGATGAAGACGGTCGAGAAGTTCCGATACTCCTTCCTTAGTTGAGTACCCTCAACAGAAGCAGCGTCCACGGTCCTGAATAAACCGAGGATTTCAGCCTCAACGGCAGAGTTTTTGGCTACATGAGCGTAACCTCTACCAAGAAGATTGTAGAGTCTCTCCCACCCAGCCAGGACTTCGGCGGATAAGGTATGGTTAGGAGAATTGGCCATTTTTGAAAGTAGAATACGAAAGAAAGGGGGAGAGAGGTAAGGCAGATGAGCAGAATGCGAAGATGGTAATCTGCTTCAATTTAAATACTGATTTCACAGGGGCAGTCCTTATAGGTTTTCCTATCTACCATTCTCTGTCGGCAACACCCTCGGTGGCTCAAATTCCAGTCAAGTGGCAACCTCGAGCCGAACAAATCTGACGTCTCTGTGGAAAAGCTGACGGGACTCCACTGCTTTGAAAAAAGAAAGAACGAAAAGACGAGCTGAGTGGGCGACAAAGAAATTCTCGGCAAAAAGAGAGATATTACTCGTCTTCATTGGAGGACCCGCCAGTAAATCGACGGTGGAAATCTTGATAGGGGCCCTCTACCGCGAAAAGAAAGAAGAAGACAAACTGAGCGATAAACGAGGATTTCCCCTTTGATCAAAAGCTGAATGTCAGATTTTTCCCCTCGGTAAATCTAATAGCACTGCCCGTGAATGGGGAAGTCGTTGCTATTGCCAGAGAAAGAATTTGTCCTCATTTGATAGTGAGGGTTCATCTGCACGAACTCGCAGGAGAAAGATAGAGAGGAAGGAGTTCTCGTGGGAGAGGAATTCAAAACCTTCACCATCAAAGCATTGGCTTTCAAAGCCTGTTACGAGAAGCCATCAACGATCCCGTGATCCCTCAAGTCCGCGAAGACATCCTGAGGCGGTCTCGAATCGGCAGTCCTAGATCCAGAAATATGTCGAGCATTAGGGGAACGGGCGCATGTTTAACCCTGGTCAAAGCTGATGAAGTTCCTTACCCTGAGGGTCTACTGGTCATGGCCATTGACGGTAATCCAGTCTCTCTGTCAATCCTTGTTACCGTATTAAAAAAATGCCGGTATAAGGTTGTAGCTCAAGCAAAGGCGACAGAGGCCTTAGAGATATTAAGGAGGAGTGGTGACCAGTTTGATATCGTCCTCACCGCCATGGTAGGGATTGACATGGATGTTTTCACTCTCTTGGAAGTCATCAATTCTAAATTAAACATGCCAGTCCTCGTAATATCGGCAAGCGATGATCAGCAAGCCATAATGAAGGCTGTCTTAAATGGGGCCCAAGACATCGTAACGAAACCAGTTAGAGTTCAGATGCTTCAAAACATATGGCAGCACGTGGTAAGGAAGCAATTGCACGACCATGAGAACAAGCATCAAGCCTTCAATTTTGTTCCAAGCAACTGGAGAAAGAAGATGAGTTGGTCTCCCGAGCTGCATCGTATGTTTGTTAATGCAGTTCAGCAGGTAGGAATCGATTCGGCACGGCCGCAACATATACTGGAAATCATGAACGTAGAGGGACTCACTAAAGCAAATGTTTCGAGTCATCTTCAGAAGTACAGAAAAAGGGTGAGAGAACAAAATGCAGCTCAGAATCAAGAAAACCAAGGCGGGACTGATCCAAGCCTGAATGTCGAGTCTCCTCGCCACCATAAGTTCCGCAGGTTAGCATGGGGCGAGCCACTTCCCATCATCAACCAAACCAGTAGCCGTGCCATCAATCCTCCAGGCGTTAATCAAAGTATCCCCCAGAATCACCCTAATGCTCTTCAAGAGTATAGACCGCAGGGGCAGTGTATTCAAACTCCTTGGTCTGAGCACCAACCCGTGGTTAGAATTCATCCCATGATCAGCGCGCCTGCGCAACCAAAGAATCAGACAAGAAATTATCCTGAGCACTTCCACTTCTCTAATCCTCAAATGGAAGGAGTTCTTGGTAGCAGGACAGTTGGTGATCCCCACACTTTCTGGAGTAATAATGAAGACTTCAGCTCGAGAAGTCAAATTGCTCATGGCGAGGACAGAATGAGAAATCTACCGCCAGCATTTGCCAACAATAATGCCCAATTCAAGCATCAGCTGCTGGAAGGTTCAAGAGATTACCTAGATGATGAGCTTACTGCCCTGGTCAACCAGTTTAAGGTTGACAGACATCCGAAGCCATGGTCGGAAGCCAGTGATTAGGGACTCTCAAACATCGGTCATCCATGCCTGAACCAGCATGAGACTAGCTGATTATCGAAGAGCCGCAAGAGAGGCAGAACTGACCTTGAACAAGTGCACCTTTCACTTCATGCTTAATTCCCCTGCGTGTGATATTTCCAGCTTTCTAGGTGTCTAGATTTAATTCAGGGGCATGGGGTAATTTGTTTTTTATCCCGTCGAATGCGTGAATCCCTTTTTATGCTAGACTCAGGGCGGATCAATTTGTGGCAACGTCGCTGACTGCCATAATGAGAAATGTTGAATGGCCTCACGTAGGGAAATTTCAAGTGAAAAGCCCAAGCGAGCTCGAAGACGGGTAATTGAGTATCGTTCCAATTTACCCTCAATCGTCGCAAAATGCTGAATTGGATTTGTTCCATTCTCATCCAGGGGATTGCAAATTGCCTCAAGAGTGTCGCAAAATGAATGACCCAATGGAATGCGACAGGACTCATTTGCCTTGAAGGTAACCTTTAAATTAAAGGAGCCCTCCGGTCCATGGACCCGATGGCATAAAAAATGATGATGGTCCAAAGCAACAAGGCCCAACTAAGCAAAGCACTTATGTGGCAAGCTCAAAGTGAAGGGTAACTCGGGACATACAATCCAATCTAATCCAAATGAAGGAACTTCCTCAATTCAAAATTCAATGGAAGTACATACAAGGGTAAAACAGTATCGTTCCAATTTTTCTAGAATATGAAGAACATATACTGCCGTATTCCCTTTCATTTTTGCAGTGAAAGTCTCTACTGGCCAGATTTTCCTGTCTACCATTCCGCTACTCGTCTCCAATCTCGAGCCAAGCAAATCCGACATCTCTGCCAAAAGTTTGACGGGATGACACAACTTTGAAAAAGAAGAAAGAAATGTGACTTGGGTGGGAGACAAGGAAAATGGGATTCGTTTTTATAGGAGAACACGCCAGCAAATCGACGGTAGAGACGTTGATAGGGACCCTACCACTATGAAGAGATGAGAAAAGACGAGCCAAGCAAGAAACACGCAGGAAAGGTTGAGAAAGACAAATCTCGGGAGGAGCGATACATATGCTAAGCCGACGCCAAATTTTAAAAGAGACATCCTCCTGATAATCTTTATTTGAAGAGAGTTTTAAAGCATACACGGTTCAGAGAGAGTGAAAATACAGAAAGATATAGTAAACCTTGAGAAATCATCGACCAAATCGAAGATGTCTCAACCCAATACTTCCGAAAGCTATCGTTGCCTGCTGAATATGGGAGAGGAAGAGTTCGAAGCCATGTTTGGGATCGAGCCCATGGAGCCTGGCCCTTCCACCAACGACGTCCCAGATCTCAGTAAAGATAAGGACAACAACGGTAAGGGTCAAAAGAAGCGTTACCGTCGCCATACTAAGGAGCAAGTACAAAGGCTTGAGGATTTCTTCAGAACATGCCCTATGCCAGACGGCAAACAGAAAATGGAACTGAGTCAAGAGCTAAGACTTGAACCTTCGCAAATCAAGTTCTGGTTTCAAAATAGGCGAACCCGAATGAAGACTCGTCATGAGCACAACGAGGCCGAGTTTCTAAGAGTTGAAAATGAAAACCTCCGAGCGGAAAACAAGATGTATAAAGAGGCTTTTGACTCCGCCACCTGCCCTAACTGCAACAGCCTCCTCCTCGCCTTCGATGAAATGCATGATCTGAGGATTGAAAATGCGTGTTTAAGAAGCGGGTTAGACCAGTTTATAACAGAATCGAGTTCTGTTGGAGCAGGGTACAAAAAGACTAATGCTACTGGATCAGCATCAATACCTCCCGGGGAAGGGGAGATGTATCACCACCAGGCAAGCGGCATTGACGATGAACTCACCGCCATGATCAACCAGTTTAATGTTAATGAAGTACGGGGATTGTAATATGCACAGGGAGTCTGTATTTCGAAGCTGAGATCACGAGTCCTTCAACATAGCCGATGCATACCTAGTCCAGAATGAAGCCAGCTGACCACTGGAGAACCTACAAAGGAAGGAAAATCAATCCTGAATAGATGCATATGCTTTATCTTGCATGGGATGTTTTCTGCTTTTATGAATGTCTCGAATTAATGCAAAAGCAAGGAGTAATCATTTCCCTTTTCCCCCATTAAGTGCTCGGAACCGTTACCGCACCTAACTCGAAAAGTTAATGGCGAGTAAAAGTCCGCGTAAACCTGAAGGGTAACTCCGTATCGTTTCAATTTACCCTCGAATTGCTCCAGTTTTAAATTGAACCCTCTGCATTTTCAGGAATTCGCCAACGGCCCCAAGAATACAATCATATCCAAATGTGAAGTCCTCTTGTTAAACGAAACTGGAAGCAAATCAATCCGAGGACATTACTACTGCTTGGGCGGCTGCAAATAAGGAAGAGAAGGGTAATTTAGTATCGTTCCAATTTACCCTTGATCGTCTCAAATTCTGAATTACTTTCTTCCATTCTTAACAGGGATTATAAATTGCCTTGAAAAGAACCATGGCGTAAAATTACCCGATGCAAGACCATGTCATCTCAGAGATCGACCCTTAAAAGAGAACTTCCATGGACGCCTAAGGTCCAATGGGCCTGATGGCATGGAAGTGGCAGTGGTCCGAAACAATCCAAGTTCGATCCCCAAGCCTTGGCCCAAATGATAAGATGTCCATCGAAAACTGGAGACAAACTCGATCCAGTGAAGCTGATAAGAGACTCCCGCAAAACATTCAAGATGAAGGGTAAATCAGTATCGTTCCAATTTATCCCTTCCAATACTAGCTAACATGTCTCCTTTTCTTTTGACAGGAAATGTTAACACCAACATTTGACATGTTGAATAAAGACAACCCCAAGGGGCAAAATTATGATTATCTGAAGAGATCCAGTCTGATCAAACTGGGGCAAATTGATGGGGCATTCGACCGACGACCATGATCGTTGTCAATATTCGAGAAACTCAAATGCTGCAAATCTTCACTTGACTCCTTCACCCGTGTCTTTCATTGTGCAGGGGCAAAGTATGAAATAAGCCACTCCTCGACTTAAGGAGTAGACTCCTCGATTTGTTTGATCCGCCCACACAACCAGGGGCAATTTACATACTTGCACATATTTTTGCCACATTTGCATGGTGTTTACACAATTTCATGGTTCATGCATAACTGTTCTACATGTTTAATTTGACAATTTTGGCGGAGAGTATAAACTGTGCACGATGCATCGAATGTATAGAATGGGGCATGACAGGACGATGAAAGGCAAACCATTTCCACATACGTCCTGTATTTTAATCCACAGTGAGTTGAGCGGTAGACAGGTTCCGTATTCTCCAAGGCAATGAGTTTTTTCGCAAAAGGTACGATAGTCGAAAGGAAGGAGGCATTCATTTCTCTACCTTAAACACTACAGGTGCCCATTGACAACCCATTTGAGCGGCGGTTTCATTTCGTAAACCCTGTCAAGAACCACCCCATATCGGGGCCAAATGGAGTTAGTCCCAGCAATATCACGAGGAAAATGGTTAGAAATTGTCTTGCTTGGACTAATATCAATCTTCGAGTGTTTCTTTGCATTTAACTCGAATTTTAATTCAAGTGTTTTAGGATGACAAAGAGCATTCGTTTCTCTATCCCACACACACATCCTTTGCATAGCCCAATTGAGCATAGAAATTCATTTCACAAGCCCATATTGGTGATCATTGCTCATTTTAAGGCAAAGATAACGCCTTCCCCCCCAAGGAGCAGAATTGAAGATAATTGGGCCAATAGAGAATTCTCGAATGAGCCCATTTCATATGCTAGACTTTTCATGTAATGTCTAGTATCATCTTTTGAAAATCATCTTGTTGCTAAAATTCAAAGCCACAAGATTGTCAAAGAGAAAAGAAAAAATGTAGCTTAAAGAAAATGGGCATGATCCTAAAAGGGAGTCGGGAGTAAGAAAAGCAAAGGCTACTCCACAAAAGTCTTGGGCAGAAAAAGCAAAGTGCCTGTCAAAAGCAAGGCCAATGCCCATACATATGTAATGAACTTCTGACTTCGAACATACATTTTGAGAATTCCCGAAAAAGGATTCCCAAAGAAGTCAGTTCGCAAAGTGTAAAAGAACTACCACCCCTCAGCCAATGGTGGTATTCATTGAAGACAAATTCAGGAAAGTCAAAGATCGGTGACAAGACTGCAATGATCACCAACACCAAGCCCTTCTCATATATTTTTCTGAGCCAAAACGAGCCCTTCATTTCTCAGACCCAAATCCCGACCTACGACCCTTGAAAGTCTCTTCTGATTAGAGCACTTGAATTAACGTAAGAGTTGAATGATTTTAAGCATCGCTCGAAGAAGTTCGAGCAAGACTATTTCTCTCTCATTTTTGCAGGGTTCTTGACTTGTAAACCCGGAGCAGATAATGAAGACATTTTTAACAGTGGCCTTGACTCAAAGGAGTCCCCTTTGGTAAGCTTTGACCCAACCCACATTACGGTCCTAATCAAGACCTCCAGATCGGCTTGATCGTATCAATTGCGAGATTACTCAGACCCTTGCTGAATGTGATGATGGTAAGGTTGAGTGATTTCTTTTCAAATCCTGCAATAAGGATAAACAGCCTTTCTCGAGAATGAGAGAAAGCCCTTTCGGACTGAAGTCCCCATTCAGGTTACATTCGAGGTATTCATGACATGATAACCTCCCTGAACAGAATTGGAAATGCAAACTCGACAGAATAGTCATGCATGATCCACATTATGAGCATACACATACGGTTTTAATCATTGCAAACTCAACTGAATGGTTTTGCATGAACCGATGAACTCATTGATAAAAATGCTTGCACATGTTACCTCTGACACTGTCTGACAGGTGGTGCATTCCTGATAGTCGAGTTACCCTCCGAGGTCTCGAAATTCATCCAAGGGCTATTGAACAAACAAGCCCTGTTGGCAAATGCTCACCAAGCATTTTCAGGTGAGTATATCTTCAGCTCGAACCTTTCAATTCTGATGATTGTCTGGGTGCTCAAATCCATTGCAGCACATAAGGTCATTCAGTGAGCAAGCAGACATGATACAATCGGTCTGTCTATGCCTCGATCATTAACTCAGAAGATCTACGTAAGTCTTCCATACTCTTACGACTCATGATCAACATGCTCTCATGAAGTCTTCATCAGCTCACGATTGATATAATCTCGTGTTCTCAAACTTTATCAAATCATGATTGACCAATTCTCGTGTTCTTGATCTTTGCCTCATCGGTTTATTCCTAAAGTGACAGGAGAACAGAAATCGAGTTTGAGCTTCTGCAGGATTTCTGGTCTCCCCAGATCTCAGAATGGCACCCTTTGAGGTAAATAAAATTGGGTTTGAGCTTCTGCAGGATTCCTGGTCTCCCCAGATCCCAGAATGGCACCCTTTGAGGTAAGTAAAATTGGGTTTGAGCTTCTGCAGGATTCCTGGTCTCCCCAGATCCCAGAACGACACCCTTCAAGGTAAGTTAAATCGGGTTTAAGCTTCTGCAGGAATCCTGGTCTCCCCAGACCCCCGATTGACACCCAAAAATCAATTTTCAGTCGATACCTCTTCTGTCTGCCTAAAAAGGTGACGTTTAGGATATGCTATCTCTGGAGCCCTTCCATTGGAAACCCCAATACGGAACGGTCCGTTTTCAAAAGTCCTGAGTTGCAGGCACCACACGAACAAGCCCTTTTTGTAGGGTATGTTATCTCTAGAATCCTTCCATCGGAAACCCCGATACGGAATGGTCCATTTTCAAGTCCTGAAAAGCAGGCACCAATCAGGTGAAAATGCCGTCTCTGGAACCTTCCATTGGAAACCCCAATACTGCAAGGTCCATCTTCAAGTCCTGAAAACCAGGCACCAATTAGATGAAATGCCATCTCTGGAACTCTTCCATTGGAAACCCCAATACGGAATGGTCCATTTCAAGTCCTTCTTACAGGCAATTAAAAGTCCTTCTTACAGGCAACCAAAAGTCCTTCTTACAGGCAACCAAAAGTCCTTCTTACAGGCACCAAAGTCCTTCTTACAGGCAACCAAAAGTCTTTCTTACAGGCACCAAAGTCCTTTTTACAGGCATTTCCATGGGGTGACCTACCATACAGGTTAAAATGCAAGCGAATCCTTTAAGTAGGATAGATCGCTAGTAGAGTCCTTTCATTAGGAATCTACCATGGGGTGGCCTACCATACAGGTCAAATTTCAGTTAAAATTTCAATCAGTAGAATCCTTTCATTAGGAATCTACCAGGGGTGACCTACCATACGGGTCAAATTGCAATCAGTAGAATCCTCTCATTAGGAATCTACCATGGGTTGACCTACCATACAGGTCAAAATGCAAGCGAATCCTTTAAGTAGGATAGATCGCTAATAGAGTTCTTTCATTAGGAACTCTGCCATGGGTTGACCCACCATACGGGTCAAAGCTTAAGCTTCCCGGAGTATCCTCAGAATGAATCTTCGGGCACCTCTTCAAAGAACATTCATGTCAAGCAACCGCCATGCAACGAGCAGGTAAGTGCCAAGTAGACTCTCCTCTTGGTCTCTCCATCACATACATGAAAGCCTCTTCCAGCCGGGTTTGGATCGGAACTTGCAAAGATGGGTATTGGAGATCAAATGTCACGACTTTTTTTTGTGTTGAGTCGATTAGGATTCAGGTGTCATCTCGTCTTTGAAATGAACCTCTGCCGAGCTTCCTTTCAAAGAGGGGCAGCTGTTGACACCTAATTTTTAATCATCTTTTCTAATTTAAAATTAATAGAAAATCCATAAAAATTCATAAAATTGAAAAATCAATTTTGGGGACCTTGGCCAAGCCTAGGAAACCAATTTTGACCAAAAAACGATTTTTCATATTTTTGGTATTTTTCAGCATATTTTATTTTCGAAAATTAATAGAAAATTCATAAAAAATGGGAAAATTGCAAATTCAAATTTGGAAGCCTTGGTCAAGCCTAGGCAACCATTTTTGAACAAAAAATAATTTTTCATATTTTTCATATTTTTTAATATTTTTCGAAAAATACAAAAACATTTGAAAATTCTGGAAAAATGGCACTTGTGGCCACAAAAATATGTAAAAATAGTCAGTATTTTTCTTTTAATTTTCTCTTCATTTTAGTCGAATAAAATTTGCATAAATTAATTTGAAATTGGGAATTGCTTTGTTAATCTCATTTTTAGAATAATTGTAAAAGTTATAGAATTGATTTTAGCTTGGTAATTTGCGATTTTTACGTTTCTGAAGTTGTGACATTATCCTCTAATAGTCTAAATTTTTCAATGGCCTGAAGGTGCATTTTTCGTTATTGCGTTCGGAGTGCTCTCTCTCTCTCTCTCTCTCTCTCTCTCTGAGTACGAGGTAAGCGAGAAATCACTAGAGAACATGAGTCGATGTTCCTACCCTGGGAAATCAAGGAAAACCACAAAAAGAAGCGGAGTACCAAATCGGACTATCGGATCCAACCAACTTCAGGCAAACTGAAGGTAAAGCCGGGCTTCAACGTAGGTAAGGTAAGGGATAAGGATGGTGCGGGTACTGAAAGTGTCGAAAGCATTGGTGTCGCGGTCAAAGAGGGTTCCCATGACTATTTTACATACCTCGTCCTGTACGGAGGAGTCCGGTCACCAAGGTTTCGAAGTTCTGGGAACAAATCGTGGAAAAGGTGAAAGAATTGAGAGTCCTGAACCCACAAGGATATAAGAAGCTGCATGTATCGTTCAACTTTCCAGCTCCCATCAAATTGGAGATTTTTAATACTGAAAGATTGTGCTCAATTATTTCAAATTGGGCGGTCCATCCGTGATCTGATGAACTTGAGATCTTTAAACTTGAGAAACTGCAGCCGAGTCACGGAGTTGCCCCAAGCGCTCTGGAGCATAGAAACTTTGACAGAAATTTCGATTAGTGGAACTCGCATCCGAGGAATTCGTTGCCAAGGAAGGTCCTTGAGAAGTCTGGAAACACTCAGTGCTCGTGGCTGTGAAAAGTCAACACTTATATCCACAATGGGCTACCTAACGAAACTAAAACGTCTTGCTATGGATGGTGCTCCAATTGATGATTGGCATGCTATTGAATTTACTCCCAATCTTCGGAAACTTTCTCTAAGGAATTGCTGTCATTTCGGATATCTTCTACCATCTGGACGCGCACAGAGGGAGTTTCCGAGATTCTTTGGTAGCCTCTTGTCAACGACTTCTCAGCCTCGGGTGAAAGGAAAAAACGGTTGGTGAAGGTCAACACCTAACGGTTATGCAGAAGGTAGCTGGCCAGCTTTTCCGGGGCGTGAACTTTTCTCAGGACCGGGCGTTGGAGAAAAAGAAGGGGGGAGACTGAACATGGGGGTGCTGGTGGAGACTCCACTAGCGGGGAGGGAAGAAGGAAGCCATGACGACGTTCCTCGTTGAGGTCGGTGACGGCAGTTCCCGAGCCTGCACCCTCCATCGATCATCGATGAACGAGCCGCGACGCCTCCCAAACTACAGTGAGATCCCAGCGTTATTATCCTCGCATTGCTATCAGCCTGGCACCCCGAGTGAAACAGATCTTGAACGACGTTGTTGCTTGACGATCCAGCTGAGATCCATCATAATCTGGCACTTCCGTTGAGCTGTTATACGCGTTATCATCATACTCGTTAGATGCCGAAGAACTGACGGTTATGAAGCTCACCACACGCAGCCTGGGATAGGTTCTGTTGCTTCACAGATCTCCCAACAAGTTCCTGACACGCACTGGAGACCAAGGGAAGAGATTCGATGGGGATCTTGGGTGTGAGCCAACCATCAAACACCTGGCATTCGCGACTGGGGTTCTTCCCCGAGGCAGAGGAACCCAGTCGATCCCAGTCGCGTGATCAAATGGCTGAGCATGAGGCTGTCGCAATATGCAAGCGCTATGACTCCACATGATGTTCGCGAAATCAATAGTTTCCTTCACTCGTCAGCACGGGGGTCATCACGGCGAGGCTATTGCCGTCCTTGATCACATCTGCCGGAACGTACCCAAGGTAAGATCTAACACGCATGCTAATTTGGTCGGACCTCACATCACCGGAGGTTCTATCTAGTTAGGTCAGAAAGTGCATGCCATGGTGGACTTGATCGAGAGTTCGCCCCAGTTTGTGGAAATTAAGTTGGTGAGGATATATTGGAAATGCGGGTGTTTGGAGAATGCACGGAAGTTGTTTGATGGAATTACTGTGAGGGATGTGGTCATGTGGACCGTACTAATCGATGGGTATGGACAAACTTGGGACTTGGGTAATGCGAGGCTCTTGTTTAACGAAATGCCTGAGCGAAATGTCATATCATGGAATGCAATGATGGCAGCTTACTCTCGAGTCAGCGTCTTCAAGGAGGTTCTCTCTTTATTCGGGCAGATCCAAGAAGTGGGTTTTGCACCTAATGAATCTATCCGCGTTAGTGTACTCACGGCTTGTGCTCGTCTGGGTGCTGTTACTCAAGGGTTATGGGTGTATTCGCATACTGAGTGGGTAAAATTCATTTCGAACTGCATCTTAGCCGCGGCACTGGTTGATATGTACTCAAGATGTGGTCTTATGGATATGGATTTGTCGGTTTTTGATGGTATATTTGCTAAGGATGCTGATGCATGAAATGCTATGATTGCCGGGTCGCACTGAACGGAGACGCGGAGAAGTCTCTTGAGCTATCTAAGAAAATGCTTGCACATGGGACTCAACCCTCAGAGACCACATTTGTTGCTCTCTTCACGGCATGTACTCATGCTAAGATGACTAAAGAAGGTCTTAGGCTTTTCGAAGAGATGGGTAATGTCCACGGTATTAGGCCTAAGTCGGAGTATTTCGCTTGGGTCATCGACCTTTTGTCCAGGTCAGACATGGCAGAGAAAGCGGCCTGAAATTTGCGGAAGAGAACCAAGATTGACTTCATCAACATCATACCTAGTTTTCTCGTGGGCCCGTTCATCATATCTGCGAAGCCACCAAAGCCAAGTGTTGAAGACGAGTATGTCATATCCTTTCCATGCATGGCCATTGATGTTGGAATCAAGCTTCAGAACTTCCCCCATCTTTTCTTGCACCATGTCAACCAGAAGCAACACCACAGAGACACCATAATCATGCACGTCGAATGTGGAGACGTCTCCTTCGAAAAGAGTATAGTTGGAGAGGGGAAGCGAAGCATGCAACATGCAAGTGAGGGTAGCAAGGAAGAACCTGACGCCTCGGCTGAATAGGGATATTTTGTTGTGGTTATACGTTCAAACATGCTGGGATCTGGACATGATGTGACTTACTTGCGCTTAAGAAACCAATGATACAGATGCGATGATGTTGGGATAACCGAGATTGATGGAGCGACTATCCAAGCCTCACCATGCTACATGTGACTTACGTGTAGAAGATGTTGTATCCCCGAAGCCAACGAGGAAATTGGTTGCACAGCAATTCCCTCATGGAGGGATTCGTTCATGTCAGTAGTGGATTACCGCTAAAGAAAGAACATGCTGACGGGGGTTTTTGTTTTTGGACACCTCGGTGAGGAGGGCAGACTCTCGAGGAGTTAGAGATGGAGGATGGAAATGAGATCGAGGTCAGGCTGCACCGGACCGCCCTTGCTCCCTGTCAGAATGACCGAGAGAATCACATGCTCGACCTCGAGCTTTGGGGAATGGACCTAACAGGCAGATTCAGGAGTCATGGCCGAGTCCTTACTAGTATATGCACGAATCGTCCATGATGGTTTAAAGTGAGTTGCAAACATGAAAGTGGGGTTATTGTTGCAAGGAACTTGATGGATGGCGTTCCTCATTTGTTGGAGTCCAAGGATGTGAAAGATGTCTATGGCATCACCAGTATTCTTTTAGCATCACTCCCGTCTGATTTTGGGAAAAGTTTCCAGTGGGTTGCCGAAGTCATGAAGAAACAACAGAGGGTGTGCGTAGAACCGAAGAAAATCTGGAGAGTCACCTTCCTCGCTATACTGGCTAAAGTGACCATTTTTAGAATTTTTGTAGTGACACAAACGTTCATCGACTACATTGGTGAGACAGAATTTGTCGCTTATGCGCTCAGTTAAACCATCGGCGTGCGATTTGCCAACAGAATGATGTTGGGTATGTCGAGTGCAACTGAAACATTATGTAGATGAGTGCTTGTGCCAAGCAATACCTCACATTAGGTATTTATTCGTAAAGATACTGGATCATCCATCTAGTTACTACTACCATCCCGATCCTGAAGGGTCTACATGAGTTCTTTGATCATACCGCGGGTGTTAACTGGAGAAATTGATTATCTGAGTGGCATACACTTGATCAGTAGTATCGGTTTGAGCCTCTGCAGCTCCGCAGTCCGCGAAGAAATATATGCTGGGCTATATTACTGCATTGGATGCTACTTTGGTTCGATATTTGCTGAAGGAGTTTGACTTTGGAGTATGGCGCTTTTCAACAACATGTTCAAAATGTCTGAATATGGTATTTCTCTTGAAGCTATGCATGTATGAAGCTTACAGAATGACGCCAGAAGTGAGGTATCGGACCCAAAAGGAAGAAGGTCCTGTTGGAAGGTCAAGATTGGGATCGGGTAATGCTGGCCAAGTATACACCTTCGAAGAGTCTCTCAGGTTGGGAGCATCAGCATTCAGGGTATGCCTCAGCCTAGAGGTGCAGATGCAGCTGATTTGTTGCTTCACGAATTGGAATTTCATCCGCCTGTTGAAGAGTGGCACAGACGTAACATGTGCGGTGATCCCTGACCCGATCCATATGATGCAGGTCCAGAGCCACATGATAACTTCAAGCGTTAGATCAAAAAGAAGAAATGTGTGCGAAGATAATTGCCGTTGGAAGAAAAACGACGGCCTTGCGTTAGTATCAACCTCAAAGAACGGCAAACGAATAGCTTGCGCCACCACTATATCCATAGTCCTACGGTTCCATGCCTTCGGGGGCAACCCCATCACAATCT
Source organism: Psidium guajava (assembly GCA_016432845.1). Lineage (NCBI taxonomy): Eukaryota > Viridiplantae > Streptophyta > Magnoliopsida > Myrtales > Myrtaceae > Psidium > Psidium guajava. Next base: position 29,289,342 of record CM028229.1, on the reverse strand, counting down.
TTCGTCCGCAGCCACCCCAAACCAGGCCCCGCCAGTTTCATTGTCTTCATCAGTCAGATTTGCGCCAAGTTCTTCGACGAGCAACTCTAGTCGTGCGCTCATGGATGTCAGCTAAGAATTGGAAATGGCGTTCAGCCCATCCCTATGACGACCTCGACGACAACACGAGCTACTCCTTTATGTCTCCGGGACGTTCTACACTCGGAATCCTGAACCCTCCTCGATGAGACTGCTGCAACATTGCCGAGAGACATTCATGCAGCTCCACCTGAAAGTTTTGTTGCTAAGCTGCAAGTCATCAACTGCGAACTAGAAGGAGGAACTGAGGCAAAAAGGGGCGGCTGGACCTGGCCGGGCTCGAGGCGGCTACACTTGGGAAGGCTGCAAAGATGTCATAAAGGGGCCGGGGGCTTTTTCGGGGGAACTAGTCAATCATACAACCAGTCCATAGGGGATTCCACTTCGGGAGGGACCAAGCCAACCCAAGAGGCCACGCCCAAGAGAATTCTCTCCACTGGGATCTCCGGTATGAGGCCGTCGAGACCGAAGACTGCACAAGAGTTTGTGAAGGCGATCAAGGATAGTCTCATGGCGCTCGATACCAAAACGACCGTGGAAGTTAAAGCCCTTGGGAAGGTGAGTTTCAGCTTGCTTCTTGCCTTTCTAATGCTGATGATTGGTGTTACTGCGATTGTCTTCATTGAGCTGCAGTTTATTGTCTTACTGTGTAATAGTGGGATTTGATCGATGGATTTAGGGATTAGAATTCGGGAATTATCATTCTGAATTGACAAATAGTTGTCTTCGCCGCTTTAGAAAAACATTCGATGCTAGATCGTGTTTAGTCTGAACATAGATGGAGTATCATTATGCAAACTGTGGAACTAACCTCAGAGTTCTGGAATGTGAAGAAGCTATAAGATATAGTCGTATTACTAGTTAAAAATTGATAAAAAAAAAATTAAAAATTAATAAAAGTAGAAAGTAATTTTAAACTCCCAAAAAAAAAATCCCTAGAAAATTCTAAGAAAATTTCCCAAAATTTTCCAAAAAATCAGAAATTAGGAAACGGGTCATTTTGACTGACCAATCCTATTTTTGGTGGATTTCCATCCCCAAATTTCCAAAATGAAGATTTTGCCCCTTATGGGCAAATCGTCTCCAAAAATTCTGAAAAATTCAGAAAAACCTCAGAAATTAGGAAACGGGTCATTTCGACTGGCCAATCCTATTTTTGATGAATTTCCTTCCCAATTTTTTTTTAATGACGATTTTGCCCCAATGGGTGAAAATTTTTCAAAAAAAACTTTCAAAAATCGTGAAAAATAGGAAATGACCACATTCAACTGGTTTGACCTATTTCCACTTTCCGAGCCTAAAGAAATGATGACCATTTTACTTTTCTGGTCAGTTTGACCCCAAATCTTTCCAAATCATCCCAAATGAATTTTCATGAAATTGGTACCGAAAGAGCGTTAGAGTAATCTAGCGTAACCAAGTCCCCGAACTCATTTTCTCTGGTTCGCAGAAATAAATTAGTTCTCCCACTAATTTATTTAGGTTTCTAATCGACCTACCAAGAACGATTAGTGGCGACTCCAAATCTTAAAACCATTTGAACAAAAACCAAAGTCGCGATTTGGTAGAGCTTGGGAGAGCTCGAACTAAGTTAGTTAATCTAATTAATTAATCTGGTAATCCATTAACCTAAAAATGAATTTCGGGTCGCGACACCAAGCCTTGGCCCAAATGATAAGATGTCCAGCGAAAACTAGAGACAAACTCGATCCAGTGAAGCTGATAAGAGACTCGCGCAAAACATTCAAGATGAAGGGTAAATCAGTATCGTTCCAATTTATCCCTTCCAATACCAGCTAACATGTCTCCTTTTCTTTTGACAGGAAATGTTAACACTAATATTTGACATGTTGAAGAAAGACAACCCCAAGTGGCAAAATTACGATTATCTGAAGAGATCCAGTCTGATCAAACTGGGGCAAATTGATGGGGCATTCGACCGACGACCATGATCGTTGTCAATATTCGAGAAACTCAAATGCTGCAAATCTTCACTTGACTCCTTTACCCGTGCCTTTCATTGTGCAGGGGCAAAGTATGAAATAAGCCACTCCTCGACTTAAGGAGTAGACTCCTCGATTTGTTTGATCCGCCCACGCAACCAGGGGCAATTTACATACTTGTACATATTTTTGCCACATTTGCATGATGTTTACACAATTTCATGGTTCATGCATAACTGTTCTGCATGTTTAATTTGTCAATTTTGGCGGGGAGTATAAACTGTACACGATGCATCGAATGTACAGAATGGGGCACGACGGGATGATGAAAGGCGGCCCCATTTCCACATACGTCCTGTATTTTAATCCACAGTGAGACTGAGCGGTAAATAAATCCCGCATTCTTCAAGGCAACGGGTTCTCTCGCGAAAGATACGATAGCCGGAGTGAAGGAGGCATTCATTCTCCATCCCAAACACTTCAGGTAACCATTGACAACCCATTTAAGCGGCGGTTTCATTTCATAACCCCTGTCAAGAACCACCCCACGCTGGGGCAAAACAGAGGTAGTTCCAATAATATTAGGAGATAAATGGTTAGAAATTCTCTTGCTTGGACTAACATCAATCTTCGAGTGTTTGTTTGTATGATACTCGAACTTTAAATCAAGTGCTTTAGGATGACGAAGAACATTCGTTTCTCTATCCTACACACTCATCCTTTGCATAGCCGAATTGAGCCTGCAAACTTGTTTCACAAGCCCTTGTTGGTGATCATTGCTTGTTTCGAAGTGAAAATGGCGCTTTCCTAAAGGAGCAGAATTGAAGATAATTGGGCCAATAGATGATTCTCGAATTAGCCCATTTCATGTGCTATACCTTTCATGTAATGTCTAGTAGCACCTCTTGAAAATCATCTTGTTGTTAGAATTCAAAGCTACAAGGTTGTCAGAAAGAAAAGAAAAACAAGTGTAGCCTAAAGAAAATGGGCCTGCTTCCAAACAAAAGGGAACTGGGAGTAAGAAAAGTAAGGGCTACTCCAGAAATCTGGGGCAGAAAAAGCAAAGTGCCTATCAAAAGCAAGGCCAATGCCCACTCATCTGTAATATACTTCTAACTTTGAGAACGCTCAAAAGAGAATTCCCCAAAGAAGTCAGTCTGCAAAGTGCAAAAGAATTACCACCCCTCAGCCAATGGTGGTATTCATTGAAGACAAATTCAGGAAGGTCAAAGATCAGTGGTAAGGTTGAGTGAGTTCTTTGCGAATCCTGCAATCAGGATAAACAGCCTTTCTCGAGAGTGAGAGAAAGCCCTTTCGGATTGAAGTCCCCATTCAGGTTACATTCGATGTATTTATGACATGATAACCTCCCTGGACAGAATTGGAAATGTAAACTCGACAGAATAGTCATGCACGATCCACATTATGAGTATACACATACGATTTTAATCATTGCAAACTCAACTGAATGGTTTTGCATGAACCGATGAACTCAATGATAAAAATGCTTGCACATGTTACCTCTAACACTGTCTGACAGGTAGTGCATTCCTGATAGTCGAGTTACCCTCCGAGGTCTCGAAATTCATCCAGAGGCTATTGAACAAACAAGCCCTGTTGGCTAATGCTCGCTAAGCATTTTCAGGTGAGTATATCTTCAGCCTGAACCTTTCAATTCTGATGATTGTCTGGGTGCTTAAATCCATTGCAGCACATAAGGTTATTCAGTGAGCAAGCAGACATGATACAATCAGTCTGTCTATACCTCGATCATTAACTCAGAAGATCCAGGTAAGTCTTCTGAACCCTTGCGACTCATGATCAGCATGCTCTCATGAAGTCTTCATCAGCTCACGATTGATATAATCTCGTGTTCTCAAGCTTTATCAAATCATGATTGACCAACTCTCGTGTTCTTGATCTTTGCCTCATCGGTTTATTCCTAAAGTGATGGGACAACAAAAATTAGGTTTGAGCTTCTGCAGGATTTTTGGTTTCCCCAGATCCCAGAATGGCACCCTTCATGATAAGTCAAATTGGATTTGAGCGTCTGCAGGATTCCTGGTTTCCCCAAATCCCAGAATGGCACCCTTCAAGGTAAGTTAAGTCGGATTTTAAGGATTCCTGGTCTCCCTAGATCCCAGAATGACACCCTTCAAGGTAAGTTAAATCGGGTTTGAGCGTCTGCAAGATTCTTGGTTTCTCCAGATCCCAGAATGGCACCCTTCATGGTAAGTTAAATTGGGTTAGAGCGTCTGCAGGATTCTTGATCTCCCTAGATCCCAGATATACCCAAAAATCATTTTCTCAATCAATACCTCTTCAGTCTACCCAAAAAAGGTGACATCTAGGGTATATTATCTCCGGAGCCCTTCCATTGAAAACCCCAATACGGAACGGTCCATTCCCAAAGTCCTTTTTACAGGCGACCAAAGTCCTTTCTACAGGCGACCAAGTCCTTTCTACAGGAAACCAAGTCCTTCTTATAGGCAAATCAAGTCGTTTTTACAGGCATACCAAGTCGTTTTTACAGGCATCAAAGTCCTTTCTACAGGCACAAGTCCTTCTTACAGGCATCAAGTCCTTTTTACAGGCACCAAGTCCTTTCTACAGGCACACAAAAGTCCTTCTTACAGGCACCAAGTCCTTTCTATAGGCAACCAAAAGTCCTTTCTACAGGCACACCAAAGTCCTTTTTACAGGCAAAACAAAGTCCTTTCTACAGGCACCAAAGTCCTTCTTACAGGCACCAAAGTCCTTCTTACAGGCATTTCCATGGGGTGACCTACCATACAGGTCAAATCTTAATTTAATCAGTAGAATCCTTTCACTAGGAATCTACCATGGGGTGACCCACCATACGGGTCAAAATTCAATCCGATTTTAATCAGTAGAATCCTTTTATTAGGAATCTACTATGGGGTGACCTACCATACGGGTCCAAGTTCCATTACCCTAAGGTTTTCTTATAACAAAACCTTAGGTTCTCATCTCATTTTCAGCAGAGCACTCATGTCAGGCAACCGCCATACAACGAGCAGGTAAGTGCCAGGTAAATTCTCATCTTTGTCTCTCCCTCATCGCATGAAAGCCTCCTCAAACCGGGTTTGGATCGAAATATGCTAAAAGGGGTATTGGAGATCGAATGTCATGACTCTTTTTATTTCATTGTGTTGAGTCGACTAGGATTCAGGTGTCGTCTCGTCTTTGAAATGAACCTCTACCGAGCTTCCTTTCAAAGAGGGGCAGCTGTTGACACCTGATTTTCAATCACCTTTTCTTTTCTTCTTTTTTAAAATTAATAGAAAATTCATAAAAATTCATAAATTTGAAAAAATTAACTTTAGAGACCTTTGCCAAGCCTAGGGAACCAATTTTGACCAAAAAATGATTTTTCATATTTTCAGTATTTTTCGGTATTTTTATTTTCTAAAATTGATAGAAAATCTATAAAAATGAGAAAATTGCAAAATCAACTTTGGAAGCCTTGGCCAAGCTTAGGCAACCATTTTTGAGTAAAAAAAATAATTTTTCATATTTTTTGTATTTTTTTAAATATAATTTTTAGAAATTAGGAAAATATTTAATAAATAATAGCATTTGAGGCCACAAAAATACATAAAAATAGTCAATATTTTTCCTTTAAATCCCTTTTCATGTTGGCCATCGCAAATTTAAAAAATCCAATTCGAGGTCGTGTATTCCTTAACGAGCATAATCTCGAATCGGGCCTAAAAAAATTCAATTTGAGTCAATTTATTTTCATTTTTCACTTTTAGGAGTTGTGACATTGTTCTTTAATATTCCAAATTTTTATCTTGGCCCAATTATACCCAGAATGACTCAATTTTACAAACAGGGCTTTAATTAAATTTTGCATTATTTTCAATAGCAAGAAATGAGCTTAAATTCAACATGCGATAGGTGTGTCGAAAATTGTGAGGAGATTTGGACTTAAAGAAATATTTCTCCAGGGACTGAATTACAAATACTTAAAATCTCATGGACTAGAGTGCAAATACCTAATACTTGAGGGATTATTTTGTAAATAACAAAAAGAAGAGTTAGTGGAGAAATTAGAATAGAGAAGGGAAGATGGAGAAGAGAAGATGGAGAAGAGGAGATGAAGATAGGAAGATGGAGAAGAGGAGATGGAGAAGAGAAGATAAAGAAAATAAGATGAGAATAGAGAAGGGAAGATGGAGATGAAGAAGAGAAATTAGAATGTGAGATAGAGATGGAGAAGGGAAGATGAAAATGAAGAAGAGTTAGTGGAGAAATTAGAATGGGAGATAGAGTTAATGGAAAAATTAGAATGGGAGATAGATGAGTGGTTTATAAAAGGAGGAAGAAGTGAGCTTGAGAGGGGAATTTTTTGGAGGGAAAATTTTGGATGTTTGAGAGAGTTTTGGGAGATTGAAGAAAAACTGGAGAGAAAAAAAAATTTGGAGAGATTTCAAGAGAAAAAAATTTTGAGAGAGAAAAATTCGCTGCCGTGGAACAAGCCTTGGCGACGCGACGGATTCATCTCCAACGAGCTCTAGGCGCATCAGCGTGTGCAATTATCTGGTAACTCAATGTTTCATGTTTAGATGACGAAATCTCGAAAATAAATATACTGAACATTCGTAGATGACTTCGAGATCTTCGATTTGATATATTATGGCGCGAAAAATGACGTCGTTTGCTATGTCAAAAGGGTCCCGAAATTGAAAGCAGAAATCTGGAAATATGGTGATCAGAACTTGAGATGGAATTTTTCTGATCTGACCTTTCACGCTAAATGATTTTCCATGGGTTATTCTAGACTTTGTTTCATAAAGACCTCTTCATGAACTTTGTTCATAAGATCTTAATGCATAACATATAAAAAATACAAAAATATTCATGCACGTTTCGTATTTTTAATGCATTTAATGAAATCATGCAATTCTGTTGGCGTCCTTGAGTCTGAGTATTTTTCTGTGCGTGGTCATATTGATTTGTAGTTATCTCATGTTTAGAGTCTTCTTTTGAAACTTCACAAAAAATGAAAGTTGTTCATTGGGGTCTTGTTTAGTAGACTGGAAAGTTTGGTGCATTAATTTTGAGATTTGTGTGTCCATTTAAGCTTAATCCTGAAATATGTCTGTTCTGTGAAATTTGTTTGTTTGCTGCTGAGCTCTCATGAAAGACCATTTTCTACACGAAAATGAGTGTCTCTTCAATAATAATGTAAAACATGAAAGTTGTCAAAGACACATTTTCCCATCCACATAAAAAATCTCAGAATTTTTACATACATTTCATTATTTCTTTTGTATTTTATGGTTACTGCTTTCTCCCTAAGAATGTTCATGGACAGTATGATTTAATTCGTATTTTTTGTGTTAATGCATTGGAAAATGTAAAAAAATGGTCTCAATGAAGTTTAATCAGCACGTGTTAAACTCTCTTTGAGTTTTTGAATTGTCTTAACTCATTGGTGATTGTGCATGTCCGATTGGATAAGTTCATTATTTTCATTTGGCTTTCGGCCCGATGCTTTGAAGACTGGAGGATGACCGATGTCCATTCCGGTCCGTTTTGTTGTACTCTCGACCCACGAGGCTTGGCGACGGGTGTTTGACCGATGTCCATTCCGGTCCATTTTTGTTGTTTTCCCGATCATGTCTCGGGTTTTATTTAATTGGTCTGTAATTATTCACCCGACGAGTTGCGGGTTTTATTTTCACTGTCCTTAGGGTAGTTTTACTTTACCTACTCTCTCTTCACATCTTCATTTGCTTTGGGTGATTTTGCATTCTTTTATAATACATCCAAAATACAAAAAAAAATGTAGAAAATCCAAAAAACCAAAAAAAAATGGAAAATCTAAAAATACAAAAAATGCCATTCATGTGCATCTCATGTAGTATGTCTCATATATGTTTGTTATGTTATCCGTATGTTCGTATAGACATATCGTATTTGTTTGTTCTCGTATGCACGTCACGTACGCGACATTTGCAAATCCACATTTGTCTGTTATGATATGTTATTAACCCATGCATATTCATTCAGAAAAATCAAAAATTTCAAAATGAGGGTTTTATCCCCTCTTTTTCAAAAATGAGGGTTTTATCCTATCTTTTCAAAATGACGACTTTACCCTTTATGGGCAAAATCGAAATGTACGTATTTACATACACATATCACTATGCATGTCACATATATATGTCACGTATTTGTATGGTGTATGTATGCATGTTACATATCGTATTCGTGCGTCTTCATACGCATGTCACATACGTATTCGTATTCGTCTATCCCCGCATGCATGTTGTATTCATACGCATGTCACGTACGCATATCATTCGCATGTCCACGTACGTATGTCCTTCGCATGTAACGCATGTATATGTATTCGTCTATCCCGTATGCATATTATATTCATACACATGTCACGTACGTATGTCGTTCGCATGTCATGTACGTATGTCATTCGCACGTCACGCACGTATTCGTATTCGCATATCTACGTATTCGTATATCATATTCGTATGTCCGTATTTGTGTGTCGTATTTGTATGTCAACGTTTGCGTTCATACCCTTTATGCATTTCATTTTAAAGTGAAAACATAAAAAGAACACCTTACCAGGGTCTTAGGAATAAATTAAGTGAGAGTTGCCAAGATAGGATATCCATGGAATTAAGGTACCGAAAGGGCATTAGTTTTAATTAACTAGTGTAACCAAGTCCCCGAACTCATAATCTCTGGTTTGCAGGAGTAATTTAGTTCTCCCGCTAGGTTACTTAGGTTTCTAATCAACCTACCAAAAATGATTAGTGGCGACTCCAAATTTTAAAACCATTTGAACAAAAAACCAAAGTCGCGATTTGGTAGAGCTTGGGAGAGCTCGAACTAGGTTAGTTAATTTAATCAATTAATCTGGTAATCCATTAACCTAAAAAATGAATTTTAGGTCGCGACAATGACCAAGCGAAAATATCTTGGTAGTCTCTCAGCAACTTCGTCAGTCTTTCAACCACCTCCTCAGGGAGACTAGCCCCGATTTTAACCTCTCTGGGATTTTCTGTATCGTCGAGATTGATTGATACCATTTCCTCGATGATTAGCGATTTATCTTTCTCATGTTGCTCAAGATTCCGTCGTACCTCTTCAGCCTCAGGATCGGACTCCTCTGAACCTCCCAAATCATGAGCATTACATATTTCAGGATCCACTGTATTCCCCTCCTCGTGTTTGCCCCTGAAACATAAAGTAGCGGAATCAAAAAGACAAATAGGGTTTAAACATGTATAGGCATAGCAATTCTGGTGCCTTGTCAAAGATTTTTTTTTCTTTTGAAAACCGCGGGACAAGAATTCTTGAAGAAGCCCAACCCTCAGTTCTTACCATGGATGACATACTGTTCGATCGTTAGTTATCGTCATCGGGCTGGTTTGGGGTACTTCGACAAGATTCGAAAAGTATTGAAAAACATATGTAATTTTATTGATATTAAATCAATGAATTACATCTTATTGGAAGGGAAATCCTAAAGTGCGACAATGAAAAGAAAATCCTAAGAATGCCATAAAAATTCCCACGCAGGGGGATGCATAAATAAAAAGGTGTTACTCTGTGTCTAAACCCTCCAATGGATCATCGAATATGGCGTTGACAGACGATTTCAGAAGCTTGGGCATCATATACGATTCATCTTCAGGGGCTCCATCAATCTTCATAGGGTCATCAAAGATAGCCGCGATAGTCAAGTCATCGAACCAATCACCCAGGTAGGGTATGTCAATGTTGTCAACATTATTAGCATCAAGTACCATTGGTTCAGGATCTTGGTCTTCCGATAAATCAGGGAACACTATCCCGAGATCATCCTCAAACTTACTCAAATCATCGTGTCCACCAACTATTCCAACTGAATGGAAGGTCTCGCTCAAGGGCGGTGGTAAAGGACTACGCTTTGATTTGCCATGGCCTATTGAGCCTCGTTTTCCATGTCTGGGTCAGCCATATCCACGATATCCCAAACCAACTGTATGAGATTGTCCACTAGCTTTAATTGGGACGCGAATCCCTTGACCTTGCTTGCCTAATCCAGTACTAGGTTCGAAACCATTGCTTACCATAACCTTAGCCACCATAACAGAGGCACCGGATAGCTCAGGGATTGATAATGGACTCTTCTGTGAAGCATGAATGGTGTGTACCAACTCGAAGGAGTGGTAAGAATCCTCATCATTGTGATCTGGCTCGATGTACGGAATAGCCGTCTCGTTATGAATACGAAAATCTTCTTCCCTGTGAACGATGACCAGTTTCTGTTCAACCACAAACTTGACCTTCTGGTGTAGACTAAATGGGACAGCTCCGGCATTATGGATCCATGGGCGACCCAACAAAAGATTAAAAGCCGAGGGGATGTCCAACACCTGAAACAAGACATCAAACATAAAAGGACCAATTTGTATCTCTAAATTAATCTGCCCCAAGACACTCTTCCTCATCCCATCAAAAGCTCTGACTGATAATTTTGCTGCCTGCATCCTGGTTGCGTCAACGCCCAAGCGATTCAGCGTAGCCAAATGGCACAAATTCAAAGTTGACCCATTATCAATCAACACTCGAGCGACATGAGTCTGGTTATATTTGACTGAGATGTGTAAAGCTCTATTATGACCTCGTCCCTCGATCGGGATCTCATCATCAGCGAATGCTACCTGATCTTTCAGAAGGATAGTCCCGACAAAATTCTCTAATTTGTCTCCATCGATATCTTCAGGCACATGGACTTCTCCCAACACTTTCATCAAAGAGCTTCGATGCTTCTCAGAGGACTGGAGGAGCTCCAATAAAGAAACCTGAGCCGGCAACTTGCGCAGTTGATCAACCACACAATATTCGCTCGCCGTAATGACCGCTAAGAAATCCTTTGCTTCCTTGTCAGTAACCTGCTTGGTCGATGGATCATTATTGTAGGTTCGCCCTGACCTTGTTACTAGGGCCAATTCGAGGTCATAGGACCATGGTACTGCTTTATCATCCTTATATGAAAAGGGTTGCGGTAAAGTAATAACAAAACTGTCAGGTATGACAATCCCAAGTTCATCGTCAGAAGCATCTTCCAAGGGGGGCATGTTGGCTAATTCAGGATCCGCCTTGATCTCGTTAGCCGTCTCTTCTTTCACCAATTCATTTTCAATCTTAGGTTCACCCTCGACAGTCAATGCAGCCAATTCCTTACCCCAGTCAATAACGATTTGTGAAATAGTAGCCACTATCCCGGTCTGATTTGTATACACGATCATTCCTTGCTCCATCAAGTTGAGGACCTTCCGTCTTACCTGATCTAGTGACAAAACATCCCTACTTTGATAATAGCCGGCCCGAACTAGAGCACCAAAGATGTCAGAAGCTTGAACCCTGAAACTTTCGACAAGGCCTACCTCATCTTCAAAAACGACATTAACCTTATCCTCATGGTTAGGTAAAGGATTATTCTGATCATTTGGTTGTCCACCTTTCTGGAATGAGAATGATCCTGATTCAAGTAAATCTTGGATACGATTTTTCAACACCCAGCAATCATCCGTGTTATGCCTCGGCTCGCCATGATGGTAGTCACACTTCTTAGATGGATCAAACTTTGCAAAAGAAGCATAATTAGGCCTTAATGGTTCAGTCGTCAATAGATCTTTCTTCCGTAACATGGCTAACACTTGAGAAGGAGTTCCAGGGAGAGGAGTAAACTGTCGGTTGTTACGCCGATTTGCCCTTTGATTTTGTGAACCAAAATTAGCCTGTTGTTGATTCGGGGCTTGTACCTTGGGCATGTGAACCTGAGGCTTCTGTGCGTATGTCATATTAACCTGCGGAGTAGGTTCTTTGTCCTTCTTCGGCGTAAACCGCTTGATACTTGAATTAGTATCTCCGTACTACCCTTTCTTCAGGCCGCTCTCCACCTCCTCTACCATTGCAATGAGGTGGCTAAATGAGGTTGCTGCAGTTCCAAGGATGCGGGATCGCATTATTTGTGGAAGGGTGGAAACAAACAATCTCATGAGTTCCCGCTCAGGCGGCACTGGCTTCAACTGAGACACGATATTTCTCCACCTGGTGGCATACTGTTTAATCGTCTCGCCCTTCTTCATTTCCGACTGCTCCAAATCCTCTCTAGTGGTGACGACGTCCAGGTTGAAGCTGAAATGCTTAACAAATAAAGTGGCCACCTTTTCCCAATCTTTCATACAATAAATTTCATAGTCTGTATACCATCTCATGGCTGCGTCTTTTAAACTGGCTTGAAAAGTTTGAATCATGAGGGGACCATTAGCCACATACTTGTTCATCCTAGCCTGGTACATCTGAACATGTTGAACGGGATTTGAGGTTCCGTCATATTTCTCAAAACCAGGCATCTTGAATTTCTCAGGCACCTGGACCTTCGAAAAGACGGACAGGTCAATCTGGGGAATATTGTGTGTCCCTTCCACCTCTCGTATCCTCTGCTCCAACTGGGCTATGATTTTCATGGCTTCCTCGCTCATTCCCCCAGTCACAGGACTAGCCTGGGGAATTGAGATCACAGGTGGTGCGCCTGAGCTAGTACCCGTGAAAATAACATCTTCCAATGGTAAAGTAGGTATAGGGACATGGTCGACACCATTGCCAAGATTGTCCATCGGCGGAGGTGGAGGCGCCGTGGGTGGAGGAACCGAGTTAGATGGCTGTAGCATGGATGAAAATTTGATGGCCATCTTTTCCATTGCTTGAGATACTGTTCCCTCGATCCGCTCATTCATTACATCTGTGTGCTCCTTGAGGGCCTCTTGAACTATTGCAATGATCTCGGCTCTGTCGGCTATTTTCTTCGCCTTTAAGCGGGTGTTATGAGGGTGCAGAGTATCCGTGATGAATTACCTTAAAAAAAAGCATCAACATGATCAATATGATGACAAGAGATGATGAATCGATCCATGGCTCTAGACCAAACTAATTCACGTGACCTAACTTGACTCACGACTGAGACTCGGGAAAATTTCAGTTCTGTCAGATTTTAGTAAAAAATTCATGAAAAATCATGGAATGATTGAAATGTTGTCAAAATTTGTAAGCATGTAGCTAAAACAAATATGAACAACTTTCGTGTTTTGTGCCAAGGCTGGAAGTGCATGGATCAATACAGTTTAATACATCTTTGGAAACATTTTGTCTAGAAAACTGTTTTGTCCGGTTTCTTTTTGAAGAATGAAAGGCCCATTAAAAATGAGAATTAATGTCCCAAAATTTTCAGGCCACTAGTTGAGATCCCAATCTCCAACTTTCATGTTTTGACTTCATTCAAAAAGGCCCGTTTAGTGGTACTAAATAGCAAGATAAAAGTGAGGACGGGATATTGAGAAATTTCAGACTGCCTTTGGTTCAGCCATTAATTCCGCCATAAATAGAAAACGTACTGGATTGATCTCAAATTTTTTTCTCAAGATAGAACAGGATGTTCCAGACATTTCTTATGAATGCAAGTCATTCCAAATTTGCATCCAAAAAATTTCAAAATTTGTGCATCACAGTAAGGTCAACCAGAAATAGGATCCTTCATTAGAATTAAATCAGCAAAAAGTACTACAAACTCATGAACTTGTAATATAAATGTCTAGACCAGCGACTTAGAATTGAAAAGACACGAATGGAAAGACATGACTCGATAAACTCAAACACAAAAGCCTATCACTTCGAGGGCCCGGCTCCATCCTTCGATCTCTTGTTCTGGTAATTGGCTTGGGTCTTTGACCGCTTGAGGGCCTTCTTCGCCATGGTAATCTCCTCGTATGCCTCAGCTAGTAAGTGTCTGAGTTCATTGTTGAGGTATCGGGATGGAGTGATATCAGAAAGCTTTGGACGCCAGGCTTCGGGAATGGAGTGCTTCAAACGGTATTCCTTAGTAGACCAGTAAGCCTACTCAGTAGGTGTTGACACCTGATTTTTAATTATCTGTTCTATTTCAAAATTAATAGAAAATTTATAAAAATTCATAAAATAAAAAAAATCAACTTTGGGGACGTTGGCCAAGCCTAGAGAACCAATTTTGATCAAAAAAGAATTTTTCGTATTTTTTTTTCATTTTTATATTTTTCAGAAATTAGGAAAATATTATGAAAATAAAGATAAATAACGTCCGAGGCCATAAAAATGTGAATAAATAGTCAGTATTTTTATTTTAATTTTCTCTTCATTTTGGATGAATAAATTCTGAAAATATTTAATCTAGAATCGGGAGTCTCTTTATTAATTTCATTTTTAGATTAATCTAAAAAAAATTGTAGAAAAGTCTTGACACTGGTCCCAATATTCAGATTTCATGCACGGAATCACTTGGGCTATGGATTCGGTCATATCCATCACTGTTCTTACAAAATTTGTATTTGAAATATTTTGGATGGATTCTGAATAATAAGAATACTGAGGGAATTTTCCACTGGTCAAATTCTAGTTATTCACCTCATCGATGAAGATCGGCGTGACAAATTGCACGCTCAACAAGAAAGAGTTATGAAAATATCAAATTGGGCTAACGTTTCTTGTTCGTGTTCAACATATATGTAACCGTGAAAGGTGGGTTCATAGCCGTCGCTGCATCAACCTCAGATTCGTTGTTGGATTTAATGGCTGACGGTATCCCTTGGGGAGACGGCTAGCATGCATTATCATTTTATGGCCACTCTGGATTACTCTTTGGACAAAAAAAATGATATCAATAGACAAGAAGAGTAGAGAACAGCGTGAATGACGATAACTAGTGGGCACCTTTCGTGGACTCGGTCAAACGTGAAGCTAGAGGACACAACAAAAATAGTGGAGAGTTGGGGAGCAGAATAAAAAAATGGTTGGAATCCACTTGCAAGGGAGGACCAAACTTTCAGCGGAAGTAAACATCAAAAGAAATGAAAGGCAAGAAAAAAAGATCAGGAGATAATAATAAAGAAAGTGGGAGTGGGGAATGAAAAGTAAAAAAAATAAAAATAAAAAAATAAAATAATAATAATAATAAGCAAAAGAAAGGAAGTTGCAAAGAGGAGAATCGAGAAGGTTGCGATGAGAGATACAAGCGGATCAAGGAAAGTAACATGACTAAATTTGAACGGTTGGATAAGACAATGCATGCAGATTTCTTGAATATGCTAAAGAGGTGTGTCGTGAATCAGCTAGTAGGAGGAAGTGATTAAAAAAAAATCACAAGCGGAGACCATCATTCTCTAACGAAATTAGACAAAGAAGGAATCCAACCTGCGAGAAGGGTAGAGGAGTCAACATTTAGCGGGGGCACACGGTTGAGATTCAGCAACAATTCATCTTCTACTAAAATCTTCCACGGACACGAGAGAATGGAGGTTGGGGGATCATTTTTTGGGGGGTTTCTTTCCATCTTGTCCAGGGAGCACATTTTTTCTAATATCAATGCCGTTCATTTCACCCAGAAGGGGGCACATGCTCTCGTGTTTCTTCATATATTGGACATGACCGAGAGCCTCGAGAAAAAAAAAAGGATAGACGGGGGGCAGATTGGAGAACACGGGAAGGGGTTTTAAAAAAAAGAGGTCTGGGGGGATGGATTAAGCAGAAATGAAGATGAGGGAACAAAAAAAGAGAGAGGGGAGAACGCATGGAGGAGCTGGGAATTCATGGCCACTTTCTCTGGCAACGGATCGCACGAATCAAGCCCTTCTTGGATCGCCGATGGTTTTCTTCGACAAGATCTCATCCGTTTATTCCTAGACTTTTAAACTCTTTCTCATTTCTCTATTGCCAGAATGATCATTGGTATCATTTTTCTTTCTTTTTCTTCCTCTCCTTAGCCATCATCGTGGTACTTGTTCTCTCTAGTTTTTTGGGTCACAATTCTGGTCTCTTGGACCAAATAACGGACTGTCCGCTCCACCCATCAAGTTATTTGACCATGCCTAGGTTCTAGGTGGTTCCAAATTGATGGAAAATCATCGTTCTCGGGTCGCGAAATCAGAGCTTGAACTGATGCACTAATGTTCACGAGTCAGGACTGGGACATTATCAGCGAAGAGTTGGGTCAACGAATTCCATCGAGCCCGAAAGGTCATGGTAAAAGGAATTCCACTTTTAAAATACGCACTTCGTTCAGTTTCCGAGAGCTCTCCTAGTTTTGCTTCATGGACAGTCACGCAATATCCTAAGTAAAAAAATGCGAATCGAAAATCCACAACCTTTCTTTTCTAATCATTTCTCACGACTTGGAACTTATTTTTCTTATTTTTTATTTATTATTATTACTTTTTTTACTTTTCTTTTCTCTTTCGAGATTTTTCATTTCCTCTTTGAAAATGCATTGGATTGGATAAGGGACTATCTACCTCCTGGTGTTTCTGCTTTCTTCTCCACCATATTTTTTTCCATTCAAACTTGGCTCTTCATAGTGATTCATTGCCTAACCATGTGATGTTTCTAGTACGATGCGCCATCAATTGCTGCTTAGAAGTTTTTATGGAGCAACTCATCTTCACTCTCTTTCATTCTCTAACATTGCTGTTGTTCGTTGGTATGTGGTTGGATTCGATTTTCGACAGACGTTTGATAACAATGTATGCCCACTTACTTCGAAAGTAGACCATGGCTGATGTGAGCTCTAGTGCTTTTTCTCCATGAAAACTCCTCACTTTAACTCTGTTACACCACAATTACCAGCTGTTGAAATCGGCTTCCGCACAATAATTCGTGTGTTATTGACATGCAACTCGCATGATATCGCGATTGTGATTGTTTATGAGTGTCTTTGCAAAAGAAAGTAAAAGAAATGAAATGAAAAAGAAGGATAAAACATTCTTTTTGTAGTTTCGGGATTAGGAAAAACTTCTAGTGTTTATCCTATTGCTTGCGGATGCTAACAACTGGACCAGACCAGACGCTCATTTCTCTGCCCATGTGTTTATTTATTCTCTCTTGTGAGTCTTTGTATAGTTATATAAAGATTGGTGATAGATAATCTTGGATTCTTTTGTTTGTTTATGCTCTTTCTTGTCCATATGTTAGCCAGTTTTTTCTATGGGGTCAAACTCAGTGGGTTTATTCCAGCTTGAGTTAAGATTTTGATTATCAGGACACCAGCTAATCTTTATAGGAGATATGTTATAAGTTCTCACGAAACACGCATAGTCTACCTTTTACACTTTTCTAAACGTGCATCAATTTAATAAAATGAATTCATCTCACCTGACCACTATAATTGGAGTGTCGGTTTATTTTTTTCTTTCTTTTACTATACCCTCCACCCGCATTTATTCCATCACAGAACTATGGAAGCCATTCTTCCGTGGAGTGCATTCTTTCCTCTTATCTGTGTGTCGAGGTATTTGCTGCCATTTGTCCCTGTGATGAATTTAATAGCATCAATGCACGTTTTTTTTTGGGAATCTTCTCTCTCTTTAACATTTAAAAGATGCTCTCAATTGGATAAGTTGCGGTTCGCCATTTGGAAAGGAAGGATTGTGCAATCTGATTATATGCCCCTATAAACTTGATATTTGAAAAGTGACGCATGAGATAATGCTTAATGCTGGATATGAGAATATAAAAAATTGGACCATGGATGGTGCTGGGTGGATGGGCTGTTAGAGAGTCAGTTGAGCCCGAGTCAATTGGTGTTCGAGTGGGTTAGCCCAATCTTTTTTTAATTGGTGCGAGATTTAGGCCCAAATAAGCCAAGATAATTAAAGGGGGAAGGAGCTAAAGCAATTTGCTAGTTCTCGCAACAAGCGCAGAGTTAAGTTCTTTTCTTTTTATTTTATTTTATGTTAGTTTATTATCCGCAACGACTTTCTACACATTTTCCTCTCTTACTTTTTCCTCATATTTTTATGTCAGTTAAAAGGAAGACTTCACATCAACGACGAGTTTCACGGAGGTGCAAAATCGGCCCAGACAAGCTCCTAAGCTGTCCACCGATTTCTCAGCTGATTTATGACTAAAAGTCCCTCTTAATTCAAAAGAGACTCTCTATATTGGGAACATAGAGAGCGAAAATCAATTATAGAAATCCCTCCCAAAAAAATGGGAGATAAGTACTCTTTCTACTCTTCTGGTTTTAGGTGCATATTAGCACATATTTGGTATACTGACACTTCACTCTATTTTCATGTCAGGCAGCCGCAGCCCTATATCAACGGTCAATCTTATGAAAGCACAAAATTGGCTTGAAGGAGTCCCTAAGCGCGCACAAATTTCAAATTGTTGAATCAATTTGTTGTAAGTTATTTTTAAGAACTCAAACCCCAGAATGGAGAGGCAAAACACATCCACTGGAGGTCATTTAAATACCTACACCATAAATCCCAAAGGGAAGAGCCAAGCCAATGCTTAGCCTCCCATTGGAGGTTTTTACTTACAGTAGTTTAAATACCTGCAATTTAAATGTCTGCACCATAAATCCCAAAGGGAAGAGCCAAGCCAATGCTTAGCCTCCCATTGGAGGTTTTTACTTACAGTAGTTTAAATACCTGCAATTTAAATGTCTGTACCTTAAATCCCAAAGGGAAGAGCCAAGCCAATGCTTAGCCTCCCATTTGAGGTTTTTACTTACAGTAGTTTAAATACCTGCAACTTAAATACTTGTACCTTAAATTCCAAAGGGAAGAGCCAAGCCAATGCTTAGCATCTCATTGGATGTTTTTCCTTACAGTAGTTTAAATACCTGCAACTTAAATACTTGTACCTTAAATCTCAAAGGGAAGAGCCAAGCCAATGCTTAGCCTCCCATTGGAGGTTTTTACTTACAGTAGTTTAAATACCTGCAATTTAAATACCTGTACCTTAAATCCCAAAGAGAAGTGCCAAGCCAATGCTTAGCCTCCCATTGGAGGTTTTTACTTACAGTAGTTTAAATACCTGCAACTTAAATATTTGTACCTTAAATCCCAAATGGAAGAGCCAAGCCAATGCTAGGCCTCCCATTGGAGGTGCTTATTCACTGTCATGTACTTCCTGCAATTTAATTTTTGAATCATCAGACCCAAAAGATAAATAGGTCGTAATACTGTACAGAAGTCGTTAACGCACTCCCTCTGTTGGCTTCAGGGAATTTTTAACACTTAAAAAATATAACAAATAAAAAATATATACCATCCATGAATCCTATTCAAAAGGTGAAAACACAAAAGAGAATATCCTACTAGAGCCTTAGGAATAAACCAAGCCTGAGTTGCCGAATTAAGATATCCATGAAATTAAGGTACCGAAAGGGCATTAGTTTTAATTAACTAGTGTAACCAAGTCCCCGAACTCATAATCTCTGGTTCGCAGAAATAAATTAGTTCTCCCGCTAATTTATTTAGGCTTCTAATCGATCTACCAAGAACAATTAGTGGCGACTCCAAATCTTAAAATAATTTAAACAAAAACCAAAGTTGCGATTCGGTAGGGTTTGGGAGGGTCCGCGATAGGTTAGTCAAATCTAATTAACCTAATAATCCGTTAACTCCTTTAAAATAAAAAGAAAATTGTTTTAGTGGGTCGCGATAGTAGGTTCCAACGGCTTTCTCGGGAAACTGAGCTTGGTCGGCTGGCAAGCCGCCCATAAGTAACGCATGGAGATAACCGTCTCTTCGTGCTCTGGAATAAGATTCTCAAAGTTCAGATGAACCTGCTCAGCTGGGAGAGGCGGAGGTATCTTCTGCACATAACCAAACTGTCGGATGACGCGAGGTGGGTAGTACTCTGCTGTCCCTGTGAAACCCAACAAGGGAACAAATCCAGCTTGGCCAGAGGTTAGGCGAGCTTCCTTGCGTTGGAACCAGCTAGTGTGCCATTGGAGGGACTTGGCGGATGGATGCCTCATGAGATTTAGCCATTCAGAAAAATGATAATCCGGACACTCACTTTGCTTATTCTTAAAAATGACCAATGGAGGGGCAAAGTTTCTAAGCATGTTGGTCGACACAAGCCCCTGACACTCTTTAATGTGAGAAAGGAACCAGACTTGCAGAAGCTCGGCTGGGGCTCGTAGGACCTTAGCTTTGCCTTGCTTATACTTATTTAGGGAAATAAAAGTTTCAGCCAGGATTGCATTCACAAAATTCTTTTCCTCACAAACATGTTGAGTAAAGTGCGCCATATGTGGATTAATAGAATTCTTATGATGAGGAAACACAATCAACCCAAAGAAAGCCAATAAAAAGATTTTTCCCTTTTGTAATGATCGAGCTTTGTTAAAATAGTCAATCAGGAAGGAAAAGGAGCAATGTCCATAATTTGATTTCAAAACCCTCTGAATAACTGGAATTTCAATTTTTAAGAATTCAGCTAAATTTCCAGAGGCATCCTCCTGCAAGTATGGGCCAATGAGCTCGGAGTCTAGGGACTTACCAATGAGCACGCTATACTCTTCCAAGGTAGGGGTGAGCTCATGCTTACCAAGTAGGAAAGTGGCTGTCTGAGGAACCCAACAATGAGCCAGAGCATGAATGATCCCGATGCGGATGTTAATATCCAGTAATAAAATGAGCTTTCCTATCCTATTCTCCACATACTCGCGTGCAATTTGATCCAATTGAGCAAGCCAACCGACCAGATTGTCCTTAGTTACTTCAACAGTGCGAATGTTGCCATGCCCCATGAAGTGATAAATCAAAATAATGACACACCTAATAGCCATGGACCGATTCGAATTAAATACGGAAAAGAGCACATGTGCAACAATCAAAGATCATGGGTTCAGAGACAAACGGAATGATGATTATGCATGCTTTATTAGCCGAGTTTTCTTTTTAAAAAAACTTTAGAAGGCGAATCGTACCTATTGATTTAGGTCTTATTCAGCACTTCTTAAGCTAGGGGATGTTTAAGAATTCCTCTCATGCGTGCAGATTCAGGCCAGAGCGGGGAATTCTTAACATAGTCGGGGTCTAGGGCAAGGTCATCCATTCCTCCATCCTGAGGCCAGGCAGAGTCTTGCCTAGACACCATCCTAGGCTCATCTAACACTTTAAGGTCTGATGCAATGCATGTCACGCGCGACAAGTATAATTCACTCAAAGATGGCATATCACATTAAAATAAAACAATGGGATTTAATGCCAATAATCAAGTAAACCTGCATAAATGATCAGGAAATCAAGGGTAATAATGAAAATTAGTCCAAAATAAAGAACGATTCATGACCACCAAGATATAATCCAGAAAATTCAAGAACCATTCCAATCACTTGATCACAACTAACCAATCTCAATTCACAATCAATCAATCCAAGGATGACTCAAGAAAATCAAACGGCCTAAGTCCGCAAGCGATTTTTTTTTTGAAGATTCAAGGGTAAATTTATTTTTTCGAAAAATAAATTTTGATTTTCTAAAAATTAGAAATCCAGTGCACCCTTTTATTTTCAAGAAATATTTTGCATTTATATTCCCCAACGGAGTCGCCAAGCTGTCGCGACCTGAAAATCGAGGCTAGGTTAACGGATTATTAGGTTAATTGACTAACCTAATTCAGACCTTCCCAAGTCCTACCGAATCGCAACTTAGGTTCTTTTCATGCAAAGTTTTATTCAATTCAGAGCCGCCACTAATCGTTATTGGTAGGTCGATTAGAAACCTAAATAAATTAACGGGAGAATTAATTTATTTCTGCGCACCAGAGAAAATGAGTCCGGAGACTTGATTACATTAATTTTTAAAAAAAATTAATGCCATTTCGGTACCAAATTTCATGAAAAATCCACTTGATTGATGATGTGCATGAAAGAAGCTATTTTTTTTTGGATTTTCTTTTTTTTAAAAAAAATGCAATGCAACTAAGTTATATGATGAAGACAGTATACATGAATTAATGACATGGTAAGGTATGCTCTAAACTATGTGATATGCAAATGACATTTTTTTTTTAATTTTCGGATTAAATGGCAACTATTATGAAAACATGTTTTAAGATCAACTATTGTCCAATTTAATCTAAGAGAATGATTTCTCAAAGTCTTGACTTATATTAGACAAATGTTTATGGGATAAAAATGAGCTTTTGGTATGATTAACTATTAAAAATGAGAGTTAATTTTTTGGATTTTTTTTATTAACGAAACAAACAAAAGATTGAAGAAAAATAAATAAAAATGCCCATAATATACCTTTTAATTTCGATTTTTCTGGCAAATTCACTCATTCCCAAAGATCTGGGCTAGAGAAGAATTTTATCCGCTACGTCCTCGGAGATTCGAGCCAGTATGCGAATAATTCGTATAGAATAACATCGTCCCTTGTTACCGAAGGGCAGAACACGAAATTCTATATTAAATTGCCGTCCCATTCCACAAGATCGTGGCTAAGGCATGCAATTTATTTTTTTTTGAAGGGTCTAGGCACAAAGGAAGCATATATTATGGGCATGTTTGTTTATAAATGTGCAAACTTTATAACAATCAAGCAATCAAATGAGCACACACACCCCAAAAAAAAAAGAGTAAACAATTTAATTTAATCCTCGAAAAATAAAAGGGGTGACCCAAATTCTGAAGAGGGGGTCCACTTTGCCTTATTTGAAATTTGAGCTTCGAGTTTGAGAAAGTTATCCTTAAACAATTCTCGACAATTTGGATAACATCTAATTGAAATTTTATCTTATCTTGAATAATTTGGAAGAATGTCACAAGAGATAAGACAAGATAATAACCGAGCAATCTATCCAACTAACCATGGATAAGAAAAAAAAATCAAAGCAATAGTTATCAATAGGATTCGGCCGAGGAAGAGATATGATCGCAAGCTTCAGATTTCATCCAAAATATTCTGATTTTTTTTAAATAAGTTCAATTCAAATCATTCCCAGTTATTCACGACATGGAGATAGGATTAAGTGACCACATGATAGAGATATTCATAAAATAATCCTCAGAGAATGATTCGCAGCGTGCATGGCAAAGTGGAATGCCGAAACTTCATGATCTCACCCATGATGACGTTGAACTACCCAAAATAATAAACCAGCAAGGAACCAACGTCACCTCTTCGGTCATGAAAGCATATATGCGCCAAAAAACTCAGACTCAATTCATAAAAAAAAAGGCTAAAATTTTCAGTTTTTTTTATTGCAAGAAAACGTGGTCACAGAGATCTAAGAACAACGACGCAAGTTACCCAATCATAGATCGCAATAAAAAAGTGAGAAATTTATACCTTTATCCAGCAAATTCTAGTACGTGCGAAGCTGCGAATCTCACCCGAAACAGCTTCTTTTGAGCCCGATTCGCTACCAAACAATCTAACACACGTAGGGACAATGTTAGACCTTCAAATAATGAAGAGATGAAAGCAAACTGAACTCAAACTGGGGCTGGAAGCGGCGGTTTGTGGCTGGACAGAATCAGCTACGAGCGTGGACCTCCAGCGATGGACTTCGGACCAAAAGAAGAGGAGCAGCAGGTCTTCGTTTGGGCTGAGGCAATTGTAGACGTGATCCTTCAAGCGGTGGATTGTTGTTTCTTAATGGGAAGAATAGGCTGAAGTGGTCCTATTGGTGAACTGAGCAAACTTCTAGCACTAGCACCTTAGAATTTTTTATGCTCAAAACAACCATAAACACCCCCTGGAGAACACACGTACTCGGAAAAACTTTGAAACTCTCTCTCCCTTGCTTCTCGAATTTTTTTTTGAAGTGAAACCCGTAAATCCTCCTGTGGCCAGCAAAAGAAAGCCTTTTATAACCCTCATAGATCTCGTTCAGATAAAAGTCGAAGCGAATCCAAAAATTATCTTCAAGATTTTGATTCGAATTAGACTGTTATCCCTTATGCTCGCGCGGCCTGGTGAGAGTGCTGTTGTCGCGATCTAATTAATGGATGAACTTTCCAAATTTGAACCGAATCAAAAATCGACTCAATCTTGTAGCTCGTGGATAGGAACATTAGGTTGATTGATGGTGGTGTATAGCTCATAAAGGTGAGGCCCATCGGTGAGCTTGCATGTCCAGGGGATGTCCAAGACATCTTGAACACTCATTTGAATTTCTTAACATGTTTGACCAAGCTAATGATAACTCCCACCAATTGGACTTTTATTTTAACCTGCAAAAGGAAAATTTTACTTTGACCACATCATTGAATAACTAGAAAAAATCATCGCCATCAGTAGGTTACTCCTTGAAGTACTTATCAATCTTGTCTTCTGTTCTAGCGAGACCAACATGGAATGAGGTCCTCCGCCGACATTGTGTTAGACCGAATACGATCTTGGACTACAATTAGAATTTTCAACGCTAAGGGCTGGTCGAGGTTGCAGTTCAAGGAGGTTCAGTGACATATTGACAGTAGCTGAGAAAATGTTGGACAAAAACTCCAACCAAGGGATGGTCCATTGCCTAAACCTGCAGTAATCTTAAAACTGGAATAGAAAGCAATAATCTGTAGTAGATGATGAGAAATTGGTAAGGACTTCCCGTTAAATTCATCAAATTGTCC
This sequence comes from Psidium guajava, assembly GCA_016432845.1. Classification (NCBI taxonomy): domain Eukaryota; kingdom Viridiplantae; phylum Streptophyta; class Magnoliopsida; order Myrtales; family Myrtaceae; genus Psidium; species Psidium guajava. The sequence continues at coordinate 29,264,871 of CM028229.1, read as the reverse complement.
TCTTGTGCCCTGGAGCAATTTTCGTCATCTCTTTCGCATGGGTCTCCCTCGAATTGTTAGTCAAACTTGGTGTAAATTGTGAGAGCACCTAGGACGTTGCTTGTTTAGGTGTCGGTTAGGATTGTAACTTCGCCGATTTTTTATAAGAAGCTTGCCAACTTAAAGTTAACTTCTTGCCAATGATGCAAGATGCAATGCATGAAAAAATATTTTTTTTTTGTGAGAATTAACTCTCAATTTTTGTGCAATATATAAATGGAAAATTGAAATTAAAATTTAGGTGTCAACATCCTTGAACAAAACCCACATATGTTTTAGCATGGCGGCACAATTGCCGTCGAGGAGCCTGCGAATGCCCAACCCACTTTCTTCTATAGGAAGACAAACATCGCTCCACGGGACTTTGGCACCTCCGACACCTAATCCGGTCCTTTCCATAAAAACTATCAAGTATTAACTCAATCCGTGAAAGCACCGACAAGGGAAGAGTGAAAACACTAGCCCATAAAACCATGTATGGCGAGGATGACCGATTTTATAAGTTATAGGCGGCTTGCAAAAGACAAATAGGTGTGACCTTGATTGTGCTCTAGCAGTAATGGAGTTCACTAGGGAGCTACAATTCGCCTTGCTAAGTCTAGAAGCAATAACAGGTACACCAAGATATTGGAACCGTAGTGTACCTTGTTGGAAGAAGAGAGCCACTTGGGAGATAAACCTCACTCTTGTTGGGATTAGGCATCAAAGCAGAGCAAGAGGAGAATTTGTGAAGACCCTCCATCAATAGGGCGATAGACCTCGTGTTTGCCTTAGTAAAGAGGAGGACATCATCGGCAGAGAACAAGTGAGAAAGTCGAGTCGCTTTGCACCTCCAAAAGAACTTAAAATCTAATAGCCGTGTTTGGGCATTGAGGATATTGGTGAAAATCTCCATAACCCGAGTTAATAGGTAGGGAGACATGAGATCACATTGGCGAATACCACGTTCACTAGAGAAGAACCCGTGGAGTTCACCACTAATAGCCACCGAAAACTTCGGAGAGGAAACACAAGCCATAATAAGCTTAATGAACATATCGGGGAACCCAAAGGCTCGTAAAGCCAACTCAAGAAACCCCAATCAACCGTGTCATATGCCTTATGAATCTGAAGAGTGAATTGATGCCTTATGATTCCAAAAAGGACAAATTGAATGCATTATTGTATCTGATCATTTTCTTCGGCGAAATGAGTGGCGAGGGGCGACCAGCTCTAGCGATCTTTGTTGGACAATATCGCAAGAATTTTATCCTTGCTGTGAAATGTTCAGTTTGAGTTACAGCAACGCCAAATGCACGTAACTGGACGACCCGAGGTTGGCGAGGTCGTCGCTACACCCCGTTAAGATGCCACCAACCAGAAAATCTTTTCACACAAGTTCCGCGGCAGTTAGGTAATAGAACGCCCAACGACAACGACAACAGTGGGAAGTTGAAGGTGAAGGGTCGGTTTTACTCCGACCAAGAAATGACGTTAAGACCGAGTCCCACCTTCCATTTTTATTTTTAAGAAATCCCAATCATGCTTTATTGTTTCTTAATACGAACTTTAAATCTATGCTTATGTGGACGTCCCAACCGTTACCATTATTTTGTATCTATGCTTGGGTAGTCTAGTAGCGTGCTGTCCACGCATCTGGCCCAAACAACATTCAATAAAGGGTTATAATTTCTTATATCTCGTCTTTGATGTTCATATTTATTAGTCAATTAGAAAGTAAAGTGGAATGAGTTGGAATTATATAAAATAATCTTTTATTGCCGGAAATTTCTCAGGCCCTTCCAAGAACGCTGCGCAATGCGACGAAGGAAACTTCCCACGACTTAGAACGTGAAGTTGAATCAATTGAGATTACATATTTTGTTTTTTGGAGGGTAATCAATTAGAATAGTTGATAGAATAATTTTTTCACGAGGCAAATTTCTCTGATCCTTCCAAGAAAAAACGCAAAGAAGACTTTTCACGGTTCTCTATTAGACACTACTCTTACATGCTCTCCTCATCATTAAACTCGAGAAGCATACTTAATATAAAATGTTATTTGCATGGAATGATGTCAGAAGTTAATGACCGATGGTCTGGGCATGCATATTCCTCGGGCTTATAGTTCAATCCTTTAAACTTTGCCCCGACTCTGGAAAAAAAGAAAGAAAAGGACTCTACCAGACTAACTGAAAATCAATAAATCCCTTTCTTTTTTCTCCTTTTGAAAACTATATAAGGAAATACTGTAGAAAGTAAATGACAAATGCATGACAGTGGGCTAACACTTATATCATTTATAGCTAGATCGAATTTGTTGTTATAGAGTAAATTCTAAACAAACAAGGAATTGCAAAAGAATCGACTACATGTGTAGAATTAATCTCCTTCTTTTAGTTAATCACACTAGATGTGTGAGAATAACTAATGTTTCGATGGTTGATTAAGTAAATCTGAAAAGTCTTATTTTCAATCTTTTTTTTTTTGGTAAGGATCTTATTTTCAATTTTTTTTTTCAATCAATTGAGTCTTAAATGTTTTGACAAAGATGCAAGTACAAGAGCTGTGGGAATGAGCTGTAAATTGTATATGAGTTGTAATTTCCTTTATTAGAGTTGATGCCTTATTAGGGGTTTTTCCTTCTTCTGTGTATATGTATTTATATCTCTAGATCATTGTAATTATATAAGTGAATATACAGAAAATCGAGGAACGATTTCTTTTCCTCTAAACTCTCTGTTTTAACGAGAGCAACCTCTTCCAACTCAGTTCTCGTGTCTGAAAGTTCTCATGAACTCCATCGAGAGTGATAAGAGCTCGATGTCTCATTCACATGTTCGGTATCTTCCGAAATTTCCCAGGAACAATCAAGTTGGACGACAAAGGAGACATAAGATTCAAAAGTATATATATAATTTAGAGGACTTGGATGGATATAGCCGCCCACTCTAAAGCGTGTGGCCTAGTCTAAAGTACACCAATGAATATTGAAATATCGTTTGCACTTAAATATTTTTCTCGAACTTGATCTGATCATGCCTCTACCGGTTGCATATCAAGCCTCGCGTGCTTACCCGTATTTCATATATGTGGCTGTACAAACTTTGAACGACAAATTAGTTAAACTGCAATGCTAAAATAGTCCAATCATTTTGCGTACTTGATCGATTTTTTAAATTGTATCGCAACATTAATTAATACACTCGTTATTTCCTACCCAAAAACATATGCCTCTTGAGTATCTTATCATTTTAGATACTTGATAGAGTGATTTATGATTGTAGGAAATTTATTAGGCCCTTTTAATAAATAGAAAGCCCAAGACAAGGAAGGCGACTTCCTGCGACTCTTTGTTTCTTCTATAAATTCTCCAGAATCACATGGATTAGACACTAAGCTTACATCTCTCTCCTCATTATCAACTCTGATCACTCTACCCTAGCTCCTGAAGATGGAAAAGAGGAAATATTCGGATGGACCAATGGTATTGACCGATAGATATGATATCGAGCCATCACTCGAGTCCGAATTTGATGTGTTTTTGAACTTCAGAGGGCCCGACACCCGCCTGAACTTTGTTGACTGTCTGTATCACTTCATGGATGGAGCTGGGATTCATGTTTTTAAAGACGACGAAGAGATTAGAAAAGGCGAGGTAATCGGAAAAGAACTGGAGCGCGTGATCCAAAGCTCCACGATCTGTATGCCCATCTTCTCTAGAGACTATGCATCAAGTGCGTGGTGTCTTCGCGAGCTTGCATACATGGTGGATTGCAAAGCGATGATCCTACCGATTTTCTTCAACGTGGATGCCTATGATGTCAAACTCAAAAGCGAGCTGTACCATGTTGCCCTACGAAGGCACGAGCAGAAGTTTGGCCACGAAGTAGTGCAAAGATGGAAGGAGGCTCTAGAGAAGGTTGCCCATATGAAAGGATGGGATCTCAAAGATAGAGGGTAAGGTTTGAGCTTTTCTCTTTTGTTCCTTTAATTAGAAATTTATTTTACGTAACCATAAAAAATAAGAAATAGTATCATCCTTGCATTAAAAGTTAAGACCACCCTCTGTTTTCTTTTTCATCAAAATGTCACTCAATTCGCCCATAATTAATAACAACCCACTATACATCCATTCAATTAAATCAACTCCATTCAAAACTAGATGAATTCACTACTAAGACATGAAAAATCCAATTTGAATTCATCAATCGACATGCATCAATTTCTAATTGATTTTATGTAAGCTTGATATAGAGAACTATTGTTCTAGCTATTACTTATTTAACCCATGCAAAACTGGAAACGGACCACACTACATGCGAGCAATAGAAAACTATTAAGCAAGTCCAAAGGTTCGGATTTCAATAATTAATGGATGAGGGAGCATCATTTATAAAGTTCAAGATTTCAATTTTTTTTTTTTTCGTGGGGTGGGGTTTTTTGTTTGGGGGGGGGGGGGAGGCGGTTTGTGGCAGGTTTGGGTTTAATCTACAATATTCTCGAGCTTTAATGGTTAATATTCTAAGTGTGATATTTCTGACTAAACCGTTTGTATCAAATATGACAGCCAAGGTGAACTAATTAGATCAATTGTCGCCGAAGTTGTGAACAAGCTGAAAATAAGAGACAAAAGTTTGCCCGATCCATTAATCGGAATTGAAGATCGTGTTGAAGACATCATGAACATGTTAAATGAAAGTTTTCCTGACGTACGTTATTTGGTAATTCACGGTATGGGAGGAATCGGTAAGACGACACTTGCCAAGGTTATCTTTAACCGAATTTCTAGTCAGTTTCACGGATGTAGCTTTCTTTTCGATGTTCGGGAAGCTTCAAAGTGTGGCAAAATCATTCAATTGGAAAAACAATTATTGTCAGAAATTCTCAACTCCAAGCCAGTGGAGATTTTTAACTCTGATGCAGGGGTTCATCAAATTAAAAGTAGATTCCGCAACAAGAAGATCCTCATGGTTCTTGATGACCTGGATGATTGGGACCAACTCTCACAATTTGCAGAAAAGCCTGATTGGTTTGGTCTAGGGAGCAGAATTATTATTACAACGAGGGATATCAACTTTTTGCCGACCAAAGGAGAGAATTGGGATAATGATATCCAAACACATTTGGTGGAGTTTCAAATATATCAAATGAGAGAATTGGGCCATCACCATGCTTTTCAGCTTTTTTGTCAACATGCTTTCCGAATGGATTCCCCTCCCCATGACTACGATAATATTTCTCATGATATCGTTTTCAAAGCTAATGGACTTCCGTTGGCTCTCAAGGTTATCGGCTCCTCTCTTTTTGGCCAAAGCAAACGACTATGGAAAGACACATTGAAGAAATTAGATTTAGTTCCCAATCATAAAGTCCTTGACAAATTAAGGATTAGTTTTGAAATGCTAGATGATGCACAAAAAGAGATTTTTCTTGACATTGCATGTTACTTTATTGGTGAAGAAAGAATCCATCCACAGTATATGTGGAAAGCATTGGAATTTTTCCCAAGAAGTAATATTATTGTCCTTGTCCGCATGTCTTTGATAAAGGTTGATGAAAACGATAAACTGTTGATGCATGACCTGCTCAAAGACCTTGGCAGAGAAATTGTTCGACAAGAAAACCTCAAAATTCATGGGAAGCGTAGTAGGCTATGGAGTCCCCATATTGCGTTGGATGTAGTGCAAACTAGAAAGGTAAATTTTATTCACAGCTATTGTCTTCTCGATCAAGGAAATATCAGCTCAAAGTCCAGAGCATATTCCTGGATGTGTTCTTTTGTTTGTATTAATTTTGCTTAATTTCAGTGAATAACTTATATCTTGCAAAAGATGCTAATAGCTTATATTTACAATCTTAAGATAGAAGCAAACATAATGGTTTGCTTATAGAACAAGTCTATGCAATATCTACTCACAAATGCATTCTTCTTCTTCTTCTTTTCCCTCCGTAGAAAGTTCACTTATGCCTTTTCATGTCATCAGGGAACAGAGAACATCGTAGCACTCAAACTGAGGGGACTTTCCAAAGAGCACGACTTTACAAGTGAAGAGTTTTCATGTCTGCCTAACTTAAGGTTGTTGGAATTAGAGGGGGGAAACTTGGTAGGAGACTTTAAGAATCTTCTTCCAAGTTTGAGATGGCTCTCTTGGCGTTGTTGTCCTTCATACTTGCACGCAGTCAATTTATGCTTATGGAAATTAGTTGTGCTCAAGCTTTCGGACAGCGACATTCCGGATAATTGGAATGGATGGGGCCCATGCTTGGTATGGTTTCGTATCTCATATTATGTTTGATGCCATTTGTCGTGCCTTACTTTTCTAATTCTCATTTGTTTTGCAGGCAAATCGTGACTTGAAAGCTATACATCTATCGAGATGCCATCTCTCAACAACTCCTGACTTCTCGACGTGCTCAAATTTGAAGATACTGGTTTTCGATGAACATGGACCAAAATCACTACAAATCGGTAGCTCTATCTGTGAGCTGAAGTACCTAAAGCGCTTGGAAATAATTGGGGCCCAAATTCAGCCATCAAAATTGTTCCCAAGCCTCCAGCTTAACAACCTGTTCACACTGCCTCCTGCAATATGCAGCCTAAAGTATCTGTCAAGTCTAAAGGTAGAGGGGCAGCGTATACGAGAGCTTCATCCATCTGTTGGAGAGATGACGGGCTTAAGGTGCTTGTCTCTAAAATATTGTGATGAGCTTAAAAAGCTTCCGGACTTTATTGGGAAATTGAGATCATTGCTCGAACTGGATTTGTTCAATACAAGGATCAGAGAGTTACCTGATTCTATTGGAGAACTCAAAAGGTTAGAAAAAATGAATTTCGGATACACTCAGATAAGGAAGCTACCAAACTCCATTGGAGGACTAGAATCATTGCTCAATTTAGACTTGCGGCATACGAAAATTACAGAATTGCCTGCTTCTATTGGATATCTTGAAAGGCTGGAGCGGTTATGTTTGGCTGACAGGCAAATTAGAGAGTTACCAAAGGCCATGGGGATGCTAAAGAACCTTAAAGCATTGGGATCCGGGGGCTGTAGATTTACCAGATCGATGAGGGACACACAAAAAGTCGAGGCGTGGAATCTAAGTATAGATATCCCATGGCCTCCTCAGCTTGGGCTACTTACCGTACCTTGTAGTGATCCTAGATCTCTCACCAGACTTCCTTCCAGTCTTCGTCGTCTGGAATTAAGGTATGTGAAGTCACCTATCGAACAACCTTTCTGTTCCAACTTGAGATATTTGTCCAAGTTAACACTCTTTAGATGTTGCTTAAGAGAGATCGAGTTTGAACAACTTGAGAATCTCCATCATTTGATCGTGGACAAATGTGATTTGCTGGTGAGGCTGTTGGGTCTAACAAGCCTAGGGAAGTTGAAACAGCTGGAAGTGAGTAGCTGCTCGCAGTTAATCGAGATTCAAGATTTGGGAAAATTGCTATCGCTAAAGGAGTTATCCATTGAGTGTTGCAACTCCATAGAGAGGTTACCTGATCTATCAGAACTGCATAATTTGCAGACATTGCGCCTCTGTCACTGTGAAGCGCTACGAGGTTTACCGGATATACCAAACCCATGTCATCCATATGTTCACAGATGCCCAATGTTAGATGAGTCTGCTGCCGCTGACGAGTACAAAACTTGCTTCGGATGTAGCGTGAATGACATGCTTTCTTTATCTCAGATTCGAAGAGATACATGTATCGGACCCTCGTGAAATTATACATTCACGCACACCATGGGCAAATTTTCATGGACGAATGGAGTCCTCACTTATCAAATAGACCAAAATAAATATGAATGGAAGTGCTGTCCCTTGAACTTAATTGGTCAGTATGTTCGACGTAATTTATGTAATTTTCCTTTTTTGTATTTGTCGCCTGTAATTGGTGCTTGTTGTAAGTTCTTCTCAAGGAATCCACGTCATGCAGACTCCTTATTCTTTCTCCATAAAAGTTATATATGTATGCTTTTGATGACGTACACTCCATTTCCAAAATTCCCTCTTGCAGGGTTTGCGCTCTCCCGTACACAATTGACAACCCCACAAGGAAAGTATCAATCAACGACTTTGGAAAGACACGCAGAAGAAATTAAATTTAGTTCCCAATCATAAAGTCCTCGAAAAATTAAGGACTAGTTTTGAAATGCTAGATGATGCACAAAAAGCGATTTTTGTTGACATTGCATGTTACTTTATTGGTGAAGAAAGAATCCATCCACATCATATGTTGAAAGCATTGGAATTTTTCCCAAGAAGTAATATTATTGTCCTTGTTCGATGAAAATGATAAACTGTTGATGCATGACTTGATGAAAGACCTTGGCAAAGAAATTGTTTGGCAAAAAAAATCTCAAAACTCATGGGAAGCGAAGTAGGCTATGGAGTCCCCATATTGCGTTGTAATTAATACTTTCCTTGTCCCGTCATGATTTATTATTTTCCGTTCTTGTAATTGTCACTAGTGATTGGGTTCTTGTCGCATGTTATTTTTAAGGAACTCACGTCAGACTCTCTTTCTTAATATGAATTACATATCTATGCTTACCATGAGGCCCCAACGTTTCCATAATTCTCTCTGGCACACTATGCGCTCTCAATACAAGATCATATACAAATTGAAAATCTCTCGAAGTTTTTTTTTTTTTTTTGATAACCGGGATGTCCAGCCGTGCCGGCGAGCTGACGCTCAAACCGACAGCGACCGACTAATCCCCGGGGAGGCACCGCAGGACCCCACCACCATGGTACTCCAGGTAAGACACCAGTGAATGTGGGCGAGTAAGTTTCGATCCCAGGACCGCGAGTACTACTCAGCGGGGCCCCAGGAGTCTACTCCTTACCACGCGACCACCTGATGGTCTCGATACAAGATCATATACAAATTGAAAATCTCTCGAAGTTAAGCTCCATTTAATCCTATGAAATTGGGAAGAGATTTATGTCCTTTTTTTCCATATTCAAAGTGTAATCGTTATAAAGAAAAAACAAAACTGGAAATTCCCGACGATATATACGCGGTTATTAGATGGGCTGCACTGGATGAAGCGATCCAAAAACACGAACTCTGATATATCAGAAAGAGCAAAAATATCTGAGGAGTGAAATGATGCGTTATGATTCCAAAAAGAACAAATTGAATCTATTCTGCATCGGATAATTTTCTTTCGCGAAATGAGTAGTGAGGGGCGATCAGCTCTAGCGATCCTCGTTGGACGACATCATAAGAGTTTTATGCTTGCTATGAAATGGTTAGTTTGAGTTACCGCAACTCCACACCACCCGCGACTGGACGACCCGCTACATCCCCATTAAGATGTTACTAACCAGAAAATCCATTCACACAAGTTCTGACGAAGAAATGACGTTAAGACCGAGTCCCAACTTTGATGCCCGCCTTCCATTTCTATTTTCAATGAGTCCCCCTCATGTAGCGTGTTGTCCACGCATCTGGCCCATACAACATTCAATAAACGGTTATAATTTCTTGTATCTCTTGTCTTTGATGTTCACATTTATTAATCAGTTAGAAAGTGAAGAGAATAAATTAGAATTATGCAGAATAATTTTTCATTGTAGGAAATTTCTCGTGCCCTTCCAAGAACAAGGGCAGCGCGACGAAGGAGACTTCTCACGACTTAGAAAGTGGAGTGGAATCAATTGCAATTGCATATTTTCTTTTTTGGAGGGTAATCAGTTAGCACAATTGACGGAATAATTGAATATGGTAAATTTCTCTGATCCTTCCAAGAAAAAACGCAACACTATAAAAGAGACTTTTCAGGTCCTCTATTAGACACCACTCTTACATGTCTCTCCTCGTCATTAAACTCAGAGTATCATACTTAATATAAAATGTGATTTGCATGGAATGATGTCAGAATTTAATGATTGATGGTCTAGGCATGTGTCACAGGTCGGTTATTAGGGCTGGCTCGTGCAGCAACTCAAGCATCCTTTGGATCGCTTGAGCACCCAAGCTAAGCCTTTTTCATCCAGATGCTTGTAGAGAGAGAGAGTTCTAGAGAGAGTTTGGGAGAAGGCTCTCTATTACTTTCAGTGGATGATCAAATAATAAGAAGAGCTCCTCTTTATGTAGTAGAGGGCCTCATATTACAACCGTTAATCTTTATTAGATCTGAAGGCTCAAAATGCATCTACCATCTCCCTAATTACTGACATAAATAGGAAGGTTCCAAAAACTACGAACAATTACGGTATCACCCGCCCTTGGAATATTCTAGAAAAACATAATGGAAAATCCTAGACAAATGATAGGGGACCTAGACACAGCAAGTTTTGGGGATCTTCTCAATCGGATGATCGATCGACTGTGGTACAAAAACCTCTACCCGTGCCACATGCATATTCGACGTGCACGTAGTTCAATCCATCAAACTTTGCCCGAATCTTAAAAAAAAAAAAGGACTCTACCAGACTAACTAAAAATCAATTCATCTCTTATCTTTGTTCTCCTTTTGAGAATTATATAAAGAAATACTTTAGAAAATTAATGACAAGTGCATGCCAGTGGGCGCCTTCCCTTTGTCTCTGGTTTTGGTTTAATTTACAATATCCCTGATCTTTATTGGTTAACATTCTATATATGATGTTTCTGACTAAACCGTTTGTATCAAATATGACAGTCAAGGTAAACTAATTAGATCAACTGTTGCTGAAGTACTGAACAAGCTGAATATAAGAGACAAAAATCTACCCGGTCCATTAATCGGAATTCAAAATCGTGTTGAAGACATCATGCACTTTTTAAATGAAGGTTTGCCAGATGTACGTTACCTGATAATCCACGGTATGGGTGGAATCGGTAAGGCGATTCTTGCCAAGGTTGTCTTTAACAAAATTTCTAGTCGGTTTCATGGGTATAGCTTTCTTTTTTATGTTGGGGAAGCTTCAAAGTGTCCCAAAATCATTCAATTGCAAAAACAATTATTGTCAGAAATTCTCAACTCCAAACCGGTGGAGATTTTTTTCTCTGATGCAGGGGTTCATCAAATTAAAAGGAGATTCCGCAACAAGAAAATCCTTGTAGTTCTTGATGATCTAGATTAGCAGGACTAACTCTCACAACTCGCAGACAAGTGACATGGGCTAAGGTTTTCGTGCGCCCAAGTTGCCGCACGAGCCGATCCTCCGCAACCGGCCTGTGACGCAAACATGATTGATTTGGTCTTGGGAGCAGAATTTTCATTACAACGCGGGACATCAACTTTTTGCCAATCAAAAGGGAGAATTGTGAAAATAATATCACCATGCTCTTCAGCCGCTGGTTGCTGACCAACGGAAAGAAAGCATGGGAGTGAAAAATTTTGGAAAGAAATGTTCAAGAAATTAGGTTTAGTTCCCAATCAAGATGTCCTGTAGAAATTAAATATAGCATTGACATGCCTTAAACGTATGTCTTTGATAAAAATTGATGGTGATAAATTATTAATGCATGATCAGCTCAAAGACCTTAGAAGACAAATAGCTCGACAAGAATACAAAGTGCCTGAAAAGCGCAGCAGACTGTGGTGCCCCAGAATTGCGTTGAACATTGTGCGGACCAGAAAGGTAAAGACTGAACTTCTAGATCTATGAAACGTCAGCTCGAAATTTATAATATATCCCTGGATAAGTTCTTTTCGTTTGGGCTGCACAAGGCCAAAAACTCGGTTTGTTTAATTTGAGCGACATGAAGGTAATATCATAAATTCTATCTAGTGGCTCACATTTACTACATAAGAAGGGCTGAGAACAAGACCATGCAATATTTTCTTAAACAACGCGTTATTTTGTTTCTCATTATAGGAAGTTCACCTGTGCCTTTTTGTGACATTCTGAAATTCGACCCTTTTTCGGAATTTGAATATAGAATGGTTATTTCATAGAGGCGCTATAAATGAATCTCACTCGAAACTGATCACTTCGGGATAACTAACCAAAAGGGAAATGCTAGCTAGGAATATAAGCACGTGAACCAAATGGTCGATACGCGTGACTCCTAAAAGCCACCTGTTAGTTGGAGAATTTATTTAGAGCTGTCGTCTTATAAATGAGGCCACGAATTGAGTTCCGGAATAGGACAATCGACTCTCATGAGTGTCACAGTTGTGAATTTGGACATTGCCTAGAAAGGCGTGAATGAGCAGATTGATCTCGGAACGCCTAGAGAAAAGGGCAAAATTGGAAATTATCATCTCGCCCCCGTCTTATGCTAGAATCCATGGCTAAAGAGTGTTGTAATTTTACCGAGGCTAGAAAAATTGTTCGGCGGTATCCTGAGTCTTTTCCGATCGCGGTTGAGCCAAATCAGCACTGATTGAGCCTCGACCGGTCCTGAAATTTCACGAATTTCGAGAAATGTCTCATCAGTCATTGTCAATCACATCAGTCACATCAATCGACCATCGGTCGCCGTCGGTCAAACCTTTTGACCAGCCAACAGATGAATAGTACCGGTCAATTGATGAATAATACCCTCCAATAATTGAAGATATTTCTCTCTCTCTCTCTCTCTCTCTTCAATTATTGACAGAATACTCTCTCTCTCTCCTCAGAAAATTTCGTGGCTCTTCCTCTCTCTTGGTTTTCTTTTGGGTTTTGGCCGCCGGAAAACCGCCGCTCGTTGTGCCGCTTGTTCGCTGCCCAATCGTTGTCGGTTTGAGACGCTCTTTTAACTTGATCTTCACCTATCTCTCTAGAAGCTCTCCACCTAAAATCAACTCAAGATGAGCCCTGGAACCCCCTAAAACAGAGCCAAAACCGGACCTTGCACAGGCTGAATTCCAATTTCTGACCTCAACTTCAATCGGTCGCCGACGGAAAATTGACCGTTGGATCATCGTGATTTTTGGGTATTTTGTAGTTCATTGTCTTGTGATTCTTTTCCAACTTGAATCACTCCGATCCGAGCTCGTTTGACCTTCCAAATATGCTTCGCCGTTTCGGTCGACGAACCAGTCTTTGTTACCCAAATTTCACATAGAGCTCATATTGATATATGTTGACCCTAGCGACCCCTAGAGCTCATTTTCGTGTGAAAACATTGATTTTTAGCTTGGGAACCAACTCGTTCAGCCCTGCGTGTGGTCGTCTCCCATCAGTTTTTACTGTTTTGGTCCCAGCTTTGTGAATCGTTGCCTATTGATTTCATTTGGAATTAAAGTGCTTGACTGAAATTGCGTGTCTCTGACTTGTCATGTATGGGTAAATTCCATAAGGTGCATCGTGTTATTTTGGCATGCTTTTTACTGTCGTCTGAAATGATCGTCAAGTAATAATATTAGCCATGAGGCGTGTTATCGCGGGGCGGAGGGCAGCCCTGAGATGCCGATATGGCACGGGGAAAGTGGAGCGATAAGGATGCCGACCTGATGCGAGTATCGCGGGTCGAGACACAATGCGCTCGGACGTGCTTGGCACGGGGTAGCTGGAGAGATAAGGGTGCCGACCGTGAGGCGACTAGCGTGGGTTGGGGCACGACCTGAGGCAACTAGCGCGGGTCAGATGAAAACAAAATTTTATTGTAGCAGAACCGTGAGATCTTCGTATGCCTATGCATTCTAATGCGTGATCATATCACTATTGGATATTAAATTGATTGTCGAATTCATTTATTGTCATGGCTGAGTTGTTAGTCTAATTGCATGCCTAGAATTAATCGTCTGATTACGCGTTGTCTTAAGCGGAGTTTAGGGGGCAAACTTACTGAGATGTGTTCTCATAGTTGTCGTTATTTTCCCCACCTTTCAGTCCCTAGGACATAAGCATGGCAGGAATACCGCAAGATTTGATATCCAGGTGGCGGAGTACCCAGTTGACAAGGACAGTTGACGGTAAATCGGTGGTTGCTGATGGATGTGGTCGTTCTGGGTTGGTTGTTATTGTTAATATTTGTAAAACAGAGATTCATGTATAATATAGAGCTGAGATTGTGTAATATATGAGGTATTATGGTTGTGCTAGTCCTTGCTCATTCGTTGTCAGGGGTAAGGTATCGCTTTCGATAGCGTTTAATTTGGATATTAAGGTTTCAGGGTCGGCGACAGTCCTGCGATATCGCATGTATCGACCGTCGTTGTGCAGATGTCGCGCGCTCGTGGAGGTTCGAGGCGTGACACTTTTCATGTCGTCAAGGAACAGATAACATCATAGCACTCAAACTACCTGGACCTTCCACAGAGCATAACTTTACAAGTGAAGCATTTTCGAGGCTGCCTAACTTGAGAATGTTAGAATTAGAGGGGGGAACTTGGTAGGAGACTTTAAGAATCTCCTCATGAATTTAAGATGGCTCTTTTGGGATCCTTGTCCTCCAAACTTACAACTGGTCAATCTATGGCCATGGAACTTAGTCGTGCTCAAGCTGTCGCACAGCGACATTCCAGAGAATTGGAATGGATGGGATCCATGCTTGGTATGTTTTCGTATCACCTTTATACGTTTATCGCCATTTGCCTTGCCTTACTTTTATAATTACAATCTATTTCACAGGTGAATCCTGACTTGAAAGTTATACCTCTCATGGAATGCAGTCTCTCGACAACACCCGATTTCACTACGTGCGTGAATATGAGGATCCTGGTTTCCTACGTTCAGTGTCCCGTTTGGTGTCGAGCGTTGCTACAAATCGATAGCTCTATCAATAAGCTGGAGCACCTGAAGCGCTTGGAAATAGTTCCAGTCGTGAGTTATACTCAGATGGGGCACAGCCTCCATCTTGACCGGTTCGCAGTGCCTTCAGGAATATGGGGTCTAAAGCACCCGACAAGTATAAAGCTATCCCAGCGGTACATACGGGAGGTTCCTGCATCTATTGGAGAGCTGACGAGCTTGACGTGCTTGGATTTAGGGTATTGTGATGCTCTTCGGGTGCTTCCAGACTCCATTGGAAAATTGAGATCATTAGTCACATTGGATTTGTCCTTCACAGCTATTAAAGGGTTACCATATTCTATTGGAGATCTCAAAAGGTTGGAGAAAATAAACCTGCTAGGCTGTCCAATAAGGGCACTATCGAACTCCATTGGAGGACTAGAATTGTTGCTCGACTTGGGATTGCTTGAGATAAAAGTAAGAGAGTTACCGGATTCTATTGGAGATCTCAAAAGATCGAAGAAAATGTGCCTGGAATTGACTCCGTTGAGGGAAGCTACCAAACTCAATTGGAAGACTAGAACCATTGCTCAAATTGTACTTGCTGGGTACAAAGATCACCAAGCTGCCTGATTCTTTTGGATCTCTTCAAAAGCTGGACTATTTAGCCCTCCCCAGAGGAGGGTAACAGAGCCATGTAAAGCCACAAGGATGCTAAATAATCTCGAAGAGCTGTAATACGGTACAATATTTGGTTGAACACGGGTGGGGTCGACACCGAAAAAGGAGGGGATTTTTGATATAGACACCACGTGGCTTCCTCAGCTTTGTTCACTGAGCATATCTTCTATGATCCTCGATCTCTCCCCTGGCTTCCTCTCGTTCTTCGTCGTTTGCATTTAAGTCGTGTCAAGTCACCGATGGAACCATCATTCTTTTCCAACTTGAGATATTTATCCGATCTAACCCTGTCTGCATGTTGCTTTGGAGAGATGGAGTTTGGAAAGATGGAGAATCTCGTTCGTTTGGATGTGCAAGACTGTGAATCGCTCTTGAGCCTATCGGGTATATGGAGTCTGGGGAACCTCAAATTGCTAAGCGTGTCGAGATGTCCGTGGCTAATCAAGATTCAAGGATTGGGAGAATTGGAATCGCTAGAAAGTTTGTCAATTGACAAATGCATATTCACAGAATTATTACCTGATCTGTCGAAACTATACAATGTATGTTTCGCTCCCTCACTATTTATGGTCTATCCCCATTTACGAAAGTTGCAGAGGAGCTCTGCGTCCGGTGATGATGACACAATTCGCTGGTCAAGTTCATTCTTTAGATTTTTGCATTTTATAATCCATTTTGAATACATTTTCATACGAAATAAAGGAGTAGATGATCGCTTGACTGGTGACAGTGTATTCTCCCCTGTTTCTTTTTTTTTTTTGGACGAATAGTCCATTTTAAGGCTATCTACTTTCTGCTAAATCTACATACTTAAAGACCCTTGTTTACACTTTGGAGGTAGTGAGGAAATGTACATGAAGACACTAGTTTGCCCTTTGCACATGTGCCGTATCTTATTTCCTTTCCCTCTTTTGTGTCTATGATGTTTTGTTTTGGACGCATGCTCCTTGCTTTTTCCTCTTCTTATTCTTATTAGTATTATTATTATTATTTTATTTATGTGAGAAAATTCTCATTGGTTAGAATGCCAACATGGTTATAGTTGAGGACCGTGAATACGTCAATCTTAGGATTTGGATTGTCTGAAAATCACAAGTTGTATAAATAAGAGCTTTCACATGTGTTGAATTGAGAAGACCAATCTGTTTCTTGTTTTCAGATGAGTACTTTCACAATAGTCTATCACACGGCACCTCATATTCCTTTCAAATATTCCAATGAGTGGAATGCTGCAATTGTTTTCAGCTGAACGGAACTATCCACTGCGGTTATCCTAAGTGGTATATCATTTATTTTCCTCAAGTTTCTTCATTACTTGCTCTCTTTTGCTTGCATTTCGACTAAAAGTGAACTTGCAATGAAATGATGGTAGCTGCAATTGGGTCTTGTACCTTTAAACTTGTCGGCTGGGTCTCCCTCATGTGAGGGACCCAGCAACTTTATTTTATTTGTTTAAAAATGAGAGTGTGGGAAACAATATGATTAGAGAGAGTTAATAAGGGGAAAATGATAAAAAAAAAATAGTGTTGGTGTGTGTATGTGTGTGTGAGTTTCTCTTTGTGTTCAGAAGAGAAAGAGAGTTCCTACAGAATTCACAGAGAGCTCTTCACGTAGTCTGGAGGAGAAGAAGAAGAAGATGGACAAATTTTGCAGTCCAAATTTGACGGCCAAACATTGACGGAATTGGCCCAAATTTGGATATGTTGTTCGTGAGGACGAGATCTACGTGTTGAGGGTTCTCATTTGTTGAGATTCTCCTCCGAATTCTCCAATCGCGGTTAGGATTTTTTGACCTCTTGTATATTATTCCACCTTTGTGGTGAAGAAATATTGTTGTAATGTTGATGTAGAGCCTCTAGTGTGTAACTAGAGATAGACTCTGTTGTATACCAGCTATTCTTGGTGATTAATGGAGGATTTAGGGTCGTTTGTGGTTTTTCCTGTTTCGAGTTTTCCACGTAAATCTTGGTGTGTTATTTTTATTACTCCGCATGAGGCTATTTTGACTAGATATAATTGTTGGTTATTGCTGGATTAAATCGGTGAAATTAGGAGAATATTTTTGATCTTGGATTGGTCTAATTAGAGGCGAAGTGCTGCCGGATTTTTCCCAACATAATGGTATCATAGCTTGTATTGAGATTTCAGTGTTAAATGGAAGAATCAAGTAGCACCATGTTTAAGTTGAATACCTCTAATTATTCTATATGGAAGCCCCGGATGGAAGACATGTTATATTGCAAAGACTTATTTGATCCTATCGACGGCGACGAAGCTCAAGGAGACAAGGGAGATAAAGACGGGGAGCGAATGAATCGGAAGACGGTTGGATTTATTCGGCAATGGATTGATGATAGTGTATTTCATCATGTTGCTCAAGAAACCAAAGCGGATGCCTTGCGGAAGAAACTACAAGATCTCTATGAGAGAAGAACCCCACAAAATAAAGCTCTTCTAGTCAAACGACTTGTGAACTTGAGATACAAAGAGAAAAGTAGTATGTCATAACACTTGAGTGAATTTCAAGATGTTATAAATCAATTGACAAATCTTGAGATTGACTTAGGTGATGAATTGCAATCATGTTTGTTGCTTGGTACTCTTCTTGATAGTTGGGACACACTGGTTGTAGCGTTAAATAATTCAGCTTCTTGTGGTGTACTTTCTAGATCAGAGACACTTGTCATAGAAAACAGGTCCAAAAGTCAATCAAGAAGGTTTCAAAGTAATGACAAGAGCAAGTCAAGAGAAAGATCGAAGTCCAGGCTGAGGAGAAGTGTGAAATGTTACAACTGTGGCAAGATGGGACATTATGCTAAAGAGTGCTGGCAATCAAAGAGAGATAAATCTCATGATAGAAATGGAGATAAAAAGAAAGAAGAAAATCAAGCTACAACAACAGCTGCATCCGATGGTGATATTGTCTTCATTTGTGATGATGGTTCTGTAAATCTTACATGTCAAGACTCTAGCTGGATTGTTGATTCTACAGCTTCTTTTTATGTCACTTCACGGCGTGCTTATTTTACATCTTATCGCACCAGTGATTTCGGTTGTGTTAGGATGGGAAACAGTGCTATTTCTAAGGTTGTTGGCATAGGAGATGTTCACTTGGAGACTGATGTAGGATGCAATTTGCTTCTAAGAAATGTGAGACATATTCCGAATATTCGACTGCATTTGATCTCTACAGGTGCCTTAAATGATGATGGCTACGACAGTTTTTTCTATGATGGTAAATGGAAACTGACTAAAGGCTCTATGGTAGTGGCAAAAGGCAAGAAGACATGCACTCTCTACACCATGGAAGCAAAGTTGATCAAAGAAGAGGTAAATACAGTGGAGGACTCCTCAGTTGATTTATGGTACATGAGACTAGGTCATCTTAGCGAGAAAGGACTTGAGACTCTTGCTAAAAAGAATTTTCTACCATTGAAAGAGAAAAATCTGACAAAATGTGCTCACTGCATAATGGGTAAGCAACATCGATTCTCATTTCAGAGTTCCTCCCCACACACAAAATCTAATGTACTTGATCTAGTTCACACTGATGTTTGTTGCATGGATGCTAAAACACTTGGCGATGCATTATATTTTGTGACATTTATCGATGATTGCTCTAGAAAAGTGTAGGCTTTTGCTTTGAAATCTAAAGACCAGGTGCTTGCGTCTTTCAAATAATTTCATGTCAACGTTGAAAGAGAAACCGAGAAGAAGTTAAAATGTGTTCGAGCCGACAACGGTGGAGAATATAGAGGCATGTTTGAGTATTATTGCAAGGATTATGGCATCAAGCTTGAGAAAACTGTTCCGAAAACACCACAGCAGAATGGAGTGGCAGAGAGAATGAACCGAACGATTAATGATCGGATTCGGTGTATGCTATCTCATGCAAAGTTGCCTAAATCATTCTGGGGTGAAGCGATGAGAACGGCCGTAGACTTGATAAATCTTTCTCCATCAGTTCCTCTTAAGGGGGATGTTCCACAGAGAGTTTGGAGTGGGAAAGATGTTTCCTACAATTATCTGAAATTGTTCAGCTGCCGGACATTTATACATATTCCAAAAGATAAGAGATCCAAGCTTCAGGACAGGTCTAAACAGTGTATATTCTTGGGTTATGGACATGAAGAGTTTGGTTATAGATTATGGGATCTAGCTACAAAGAAAGTCATCAGAAGCCGAGATGTGGTGTTCTTTGAGCATCAAACTATTGAAGACTTCGACAAGCTGGGGAAGCCAAAGAATGTAGCTGAACAGAGGGTTAATTTTAGCCCAAATCCTTCGACCGTATTTGATGAAAATCAAGGGGGAGAAGCGCATGTAAATCATGAAGATGATGAATCCTCACAAAATGTTGATTCTTCAGTGGAAGCAAGTGAATCAATTGAGTAAGAGCAACCAGTTGAACCAGTTGAGCAAGAAGAACCGGTCATACCTCAAGTGATAAGATCAGAAAGAGAGCGTAGACCATCACAAAGATATCAACCACATGAGTATGTATTACTCACCGATGCAGGAGAGCCAGAAACTTATGAAGAGGCTATATCGTGTGATAAGAAAACTGAGTAGCATGAAGCTATGCAAGATGAGCTCAAATCTTTGCATGAGAATTACACATTTGAATTGGTGAAGTTGCCAAAGGGTAAGAGAACACTCACAAACAAATGGGTGTACAAGTTGAAGATGGAAGAAAATAGTTTACAAACACGATACAAGGCTAGGCTTGTTGTGAGGGACTTTCGTCTGAAGAAAGGAATTGACTTTGAAGAGATCTTTTCACCAGTTGTAAAACTGCCTTCTATTCGAGTTGTTCTTAGGTTAGCTACAAGTTTGGATTTAGAAATTGAACAGCTTGATGTAAAAACAGCTTTTGTTCATGGAGACTTAGAAGAAGAGATATACATAGAGCAACCGGAGGGTTTTAAAGCTGAAAGCAAGGAGCATTTTATATGCAGGTTGAAAAAGAGTTTATACGGTCTCAAGTAAGCGCCAAGACAGTGGTACATGAAGTTTGATTCATTCATGCAAGATCATGGATATGGTAAGACCAACTTTGACTCTTGTGTCTTTATGAAAAGATTCTCAGATGATGATTTTATTATCCTCCTACTCTATGTGGATGATATGTTGATAGTTGGGCATGATGCTAATAATATCAAAAGCTTGAAAAATGAGTTGAGTAAAGCTTTTGCGATGAAGGATCTTGGATCGGCTAAGCAAATCCTTGGTATGCAAATTATTCGTGATAGGAAGAAGAAGAAACTTTGGTTATCTCAAGAGAAGTATATTGAAAAGGTGCTTGAAAGATTCAACATGAGCACATGTAAATCGGTAAGTACTCCACTTGCTGGTCACTTCAAGTTGAGTAGTAATGAGTGTCCTACGAGTAAGAAAGAAAAGGAAGAGATGATGAAAATTCCTTATGTATCTGCCGTGGGTAGTTTGATGTATGCCATGATTTGTACAAGACCGGATATTGCTCATGCAGTTGGTGTTGTGAGTAGATTTCTCTCAAATCCAGGTAAAGAACATTAGAACGGTGTGAAATGGATTTTGAGGCATCTTAGAGGCACTTCCAGATTATGCTTGTGTTATGGAAATGAAAAGCTTGAGTTGAATGGTTATTTAGACTCTGATTATGCCGGTGACAGTGATTCCCAAAAGTCTACATCAGGTTATATGATGATCTTTGCAGGGGGAGCAGTTTCGTGGCAATCAAGATTGTAAAAATGTATTACTCTGTCTACAACTGAAGCGGAGTATATTTCTATCACCAAAGGAGGCAAGGAACTCTTGTGGATGCAAAAATTCCTATGAGAGTAGGGCTTGAAGCAACAGAAGTTTGTTTTATATTGTGATAGCATGAGTGCTGTTTATCTTAGCAAGAATCCAGTGTTGCATTTAAGATCGAAGCATATTGATGTGAAGTATCATTGGGTCCGAGAAAAGTTAGAAGAAAAACTCTTTTTACTTGAGAAAGTCCATACCAACGACAATGGATCCAATATGATGACTAAAGTCTTGCCAGTGATGAAACTTGACTCCTATCGAAGCAAAGCGGGCATGATGGAACTCCCCACATGAGGTAGAGGGGGAGATTTGTCGGCTGGGTCTCCATCATGTGGGGGACCCAGCAACTTTATTTTATTTATTTAAAAATGAGAGTGTGGGAAATAAATTGATTAAAGAGAGTTAATAAGGGAAAAATGATAAAAAAAAATAGTGTTGGTGTGTGTATGTGTGCGTGAGTTTCTCTTTGTGTTTAGAAGAGAGAGAGTTCTTACAGAATTCACAGAGAGCTCTTCACGCAGTCTGGAGAAGAAGAAGAAGAAGATGGATAAATCTTGCAGTCCAAATTTGACGGCCAAACATTGATGGAATTGGCCCAAATTTGGATATGTTGTTCGTGAGGATGAGATCTACATGTTGATGGTTCTCGTTTGTTGAGATTTTCCTCCGAATTCTCCAATCGCGGTTAGGATTTTCTGACCTCTTCTGTATTATTCCACCTTTGTGGTGAGGAAATATTGTTGTAATGTTGATGTAGAGCCTCTAGTGTGTGACTAGAGATAGACCCTGTTGTATACCTTCTATTCTTGATGATTAATGGAGAATTTAGGGTCGTCCGTGGTTTTTCCCGTTTTGGGTTTTCCATGTAAATCTTGTTGTGTTATTTTTATTACTCTGCATGAGGCTATTTTGACTGGATATAATTGTTGGTTGTTGTTAGATTAAATCGGTGAAATTAGAGAATATTTTTGATCTTGGATTGGTCTAATTAGAGGCGAAGTGCTGCCGGATTTTCCCCAACAAAACTTAACACATTTGGCATTGCAACTGCACATTGCCATGCAAAAATGATCAAGAAACTTTCGCATTTTTGAAAGTTAATGTGGTTTAGGTGAAAGTGAACGAGCTATCTTAGGTCACCGCATGGTTCGGAACAAGTCCTGTTTTTCCTTTCACTCGTCAATGAGTAACAGATGATTGAAGTGGAAGGGAGTAATTCAAAGTTGAAACTAAATTTGACAAACTTGAGATGGTTCCTTGATTTTAGCGTTTGCTGCTCCAAGTATCTGTAAATGCAGAGGGATCTCAGCATTGCATATTTGCCTGGTGACCGGTCGTCTCCCTGTTGTTGAAAAATGCCTATCTACTAGTTTGCACATTTTGATTTTACATGTCATCCACGGTACTTAAACGAAGCCACGTGGAATTGGCGACTCATGAAGACGATCATATAGATGTGCCATGTGTACAATGAAGAGCAAAACTACGTCGCATTTGGCCAGCTGGCGCCCGCGGATTCCAAGCCTATTACGTTCCTGAAAAAAGTGATGACTGATTATGCTTGAGAGGATATTTCTGTCGGACTCCGATGATTTTCAGCTCTCACTCACTTGGGGTCTTCTGCTCTTGAATCAACCCGACAGTAGGTTATGAATCGTCGAGATGATTTTGCACTAGTTGAGTTGACTGTTACCCATATTATTGAAGAAAATATTCTTGTGAACTTTTTCGGATTTTTTTTTGTGTGCATTTTATTCCTTGCCAACATGATAGTTGCTCGAAAGATGCACTTAGTGTCTCTATATTCTGGTCATGCTATTACGATAGTACTTGATTATGATTAGATTAAACTTGCTGTTTATACATCATTGAGTAATGTTACTTGATTATGGAAACTAATGAAGAAACAAAGCCTAAAAATTTACCCAAACAGATAGGTAAAACCTACAGTATATGATTTCTCTTTTTTCTTGAATCACATAAAGTAACAATAAAGAGTCAATTGTATTGTCCCGTAAAGTCTCATAATCAAGATTCTCAGTTCAGCGAAACTTATGTGTTTTATTCCTTGAGTATTGTCAAAATAATGCTTAATATATTGAAAACTAAAAAGAGATGATTCTACAGTGAGTAAATGTCACCAGTACGAGATTAGAACTCATGCACATTTTCCAAAAAGACTTAAGAGTGAATTGGCTATTTAGAATTTTTAATACTCAATCAACAAGCAACCAAAATGCTTAGGGCTCCTATAGCACATGTAGGACCTTTATGTTTGAGAAAATTATTTAAAAAGGATATAAATTTATTATAAGCAAGCAAATTCAATCTTAAACTTTTTAATGTAGCTAATTAGTGCTAAGCTTGTTGACAATTAGCCAATGTAATTATTTTAGCAAATTTGAAAGGAAATTGATAGCTTTGACATTTGCCATCTTACGTGACTTGATCGATGGTAACATGAATAAGTTTTGCAATTTTTAGTAACTTTTCTGAATTTTACAATGAATTTTGTGTTTTTTTTTTACCGTCCTTCTTCCTCAAAGGGCTAGCAAGACCTTATGGTCATGGGCCACAGATGAGGGACTACAAATCACCTCGAAGTGTTTGAAGCCGAACTCTTCGAACACGATTGTCGCCCTTGTAGGATTTCTCTAGAATATCCCATGCTGCTTTGACGATTTCTGCGCTCAATATTTTTTCAAATATCGTCTTCTCCATAGCTTGAAAGATCGCATATAATGCTTTCTGATCTTTCTTTCGGAACTCGACCAGCAAATCCTTCTCCTCCTTCTTCAAAGCATTGAATTCTTCGGTATCGGCTACTTCGGTGTAGCCATTCTCCACCAGGTTCCACAAATCTTGTGATTTGAATAGAACCTTCATCTGGACGGACCAATTGTTGAAATTCCTCCCGTTCAACTTTGGAAGTTGAAATTGAATGGAACTGGTGGATGCCATAACTTGGCTCTGATACCAAATGTAGGAATCAAAAGGGGTTTGTGCGGAAGTGTGGATGGTTTCAAGTGGGAGAAAATATGAGTAAGCAAACGAGAGAGTAATATTTCAAAATAGCCTTTGCTAAGGCTTTACAAAATACAAATACACAAGCTTTTCTCTATAAGCTTTGTTTCACACAAAAAACTCTCTAACTCCAATTCTCTCTATTCTCTTCATCCTATCTAAGAAAGCACACATACACACATAAATATAGAGAACTCCATGGCAAAAGAAAATTCTAACTTGGTCTTCTTCAAGAATTAGGCTACCTAAATTAGACTTCTTTTGACCTTTGAACAATCATCTTTGAATTCTTCAAGCCAAAGTTTAACCAACTTGTAGAACAAGTTGTCTTCAAGTTGTCATCAATCTTTGAACAATATTGCACAAGTCCAATTTTTCTTCCAAAATGAATTTTAATATTTTCAACAGAATGGGCATCAAATGATCTTTCAACCAATGTTTTCAAGAAGAAGTCAAATATCCTTCCACGATTACGATGGCTTTCTTGGCAAGATATTCCCCCAACATTTAACATTAGAAACTTCTCGATGGAGAACGTGGTTATTCTTGATTTATCTTACAGTGACATTACGGATGATTGGGAGGGGTGGAGCCACATGAAGGTATGTTATATGCTAGACAACACTTATTATTTCGTCTTAATAGACTCAAATGTAATTTTTGCATGATTTTTCTTTGACAGGTGATGAAGAATTTGAAAATTCTAGATCTGAATCATTGTAAATGCTTGAAGAGAACCCCCAACTTCTCTGCTCATTCAAATTTGGAACGTTTGATCCTACATCAATGTGAATCATTAATCGAACTTGATAAGTCGATTTGTCAATTGAAACGCTTAGTTTTCCTAGATCTAAGCTATTGTAAGAATCTTCGGAGGTTGCCAAATGAGCTGGGTGAAGATCTTGCAAGCCTTGAGTACCTATCGCTATGGTTCTGCAAATCGTTGGAGAGGCTTTCGAATACAATCGGGAATTTGGAATCGCTGATTGAGTTGAACATATCCTACACGAGGATTGAGAAACTACCTGATTCCATCGGAAAGTTGAAAAAATTGAAAGTAGTGAAGATAGAAGATAATAAAGTGAGTAAAATTCCCGAGGCCTTATGGATTATTGAAAAGCTCGAAAAAATAAAAGCCAGCGGCAATCGTCTTTGCGAGCCTTTATTACACGGGAACATTGACAGTGGTATCTACAGGAATAAATCCTTGAGGAGCTTGAAATTGAGGAGGATGCGTACACATATACTGCCGAGGCTTCCCGAAAGTCTTATCAAATTACAACTGTCTGAATTGTACGTGGACAAGTTTCCGGATCTCTCAAACCTCGCTAATTTGAAGGAGTTGGATCTGGAGGTTTTTCCAAACTATAGTAGGGATCTTGTGGGCTTGTGGAACTTACACAAGCTGGAGAACTTGAGCAAGCTGGAGTCTTTGACCCTGCGTCGTATCTCATTAACAGACCTTTGCCTCCCTCCTCAACTCAAGTCACTTGAACTTGACCACGTTGAACTGAGTCACCTCCCCACGCTTCCCTCAAGTTTATCCTCCTTAATTTTTGAACTGTGAATCATTACGGAAGTTGCCCAATCTATCGAGCGTTAAGGGACTGCGAGTGGTTGAAATAAATTATTGCCGGAAATTAAATGGAAAGGCAATTTCTTCGCTTTTCTCGAAGGAGTCAGTCGAATTTGTGGGAGAAGACGACGAATCTGAATTTGAAACGGAGGGAGAAGATGAATTTGAATCTGTACCAGAGGAAGAAGAAGACGAATCTGAATTGAAATCTAAGGGAGAAGTCAAGGAATCTGAATATGAATTTGACGGAGAAGATGAGGCATAAGTGCAGTTCTCTTGAAAGCTTCTTGATTCACGACCACAAATTGTTCCATTTTTTTCAAACTTCAAACAAATCGAGGTAACTTTTTTCATCTGACAACCAATGCTTTCCCTTTTTTGGAATCAAATTCTTTCGAAGAAATGAACAAAGAAGTTTCACATGCACTTTCTTATTACCTTCTTGCGGGTTGATGACTGAAAATCTGATGAAGTTATTGAAATTGATACCTCCATACCACCAGCAGGGTTTTTAATTATGTACAAACATTCAATCTATTTTCCTAGTTTTTTTTTGGTCGAAATAAACGGGAACTATCATTCACTTGAAAGTTTGGAGAAACAAGCCGAAACAACATCGAAACATAAAAAGTCCCGGAGGATAGGGGGTGGCGAGGAGAGCCAATTGGACTTGAGGCGGCCTGATCTATGGGCCTTTGCAACCCAATCTGCACAGGAATTTGCTTCGCGGGGAGAGAAGAAGACCCGGACCTCTTTTAGTTGGCCTAGTAATTCTCTACACTCAGCTATTATGTTTGAAATTGGCCATGGGCCAGGATAAGCTGCATCTGCTAAGAGGCCCACAAGTGTTAGATTATCACTTATCAAGTCCCACTTTAAGTCCACGTGAGTTACCTTTGAAGTCTTCAGTTTCCTTGTACTTGCAGAGTCTTCTAGAGAGAGAATAGTTTCGAACCCCTGTTTCAAAGCTAGGGTTTCTGCCGTGAGGGGAGAATCCGCTCGGATTGACATCGCAAAGCCGTCGATCATCGTCCCTTTGTTGTCTCTTACAACCCCAACAATTGACGCTTTCGATTTGCTGTCAACCCAAGACGCGTCGACATGAAGCTTCCTGGATTGCTGGCGTAGGTGTGTCTCCTGACCTGGTAAGCTCATCTTCCTCCTCTCTCATTCATTTCTTGAGAGCAAAGTCGGTAGCTTTACATCTGCAAGTTTTTGTGCTGCTAGGGCCTCATCAATAATCAAGAGTGGACACGGTCTGGAACCTTGAAAAACAAAAGCGTTCCTGGCTTTCCAAATCCCCCAGAGAGCTAAAGCTAGCAGATTTCCCGAATGGAGAGGGCCGTTTCCGGTAAGAGCTTCATATAGCCATGAATCTAGCCTTGTAATATTCTTAGCCACTATGTCGAGATTGAATCTTGTGTCTGACCATATCTGATTCGTCCATTCGCACAAAATAAATAAATGTTCTGTGGTTTCTAGGGCTTGGTTGCAGATAGGACATAGAGGGTTGGGCAGGATTTTTCGTCTGTAAAGGTTGTCTTTTGGAGGGAGGGAATTTTGACACACACTCCAGATAAAAAATTTTACCTTTGGGGGGGTTTGAAGCTTCCAGATTTTAGACCATAGGTCTTTAGGGGGTTGATAGGAGGATGAGGCTCGGTCTGTCGTCCTTTGCATAAAGTCTGTCTGCATGGATTCATACCCACTTTTGACGCTATAGGACCCATCTTTAGAATCAGTCCAGACTACCTTGTCCATCTTTTGTCTAGCGCAGAGAGGGATAGTTAGGATTTCCTGCACTATTTCACTGTCAAAAAGGGATTCCAACCTAGGGAGATCCCATACTTGTGCATTTTTATCAATCAGTTCCTCTACCCAAATTGGATCTTCTCGGTTAGGTGGTCCCCCAAGAATACCAGTTGAAAGCCATCTGTCCTCCCTAATTTTTATATTTTTTCCATCCCCAATAACCCATCGTACTTTAGGTAATATAGCATCTCTCCCCAACATTAAGCTCTGCCATCCCCATGACGGACGGGAACCCTTTTGGGCTTTCCATAAGTCCCTGGATGGAAAATAAAGGCCCCTAAGAACTTGGCTCCAAAGAGCAGATGGCGATTCCCACAACCTCCAAGCTTGCTTACCAAGCATGGCTTTGTTTACGTTTATAAGATCTTTAAAACCCAGCCCACCTCTATCCTTCCTCATTTTCAAAACATTCCAGCTTTTCCAGTGAATTCCCAAGCCTGATTTCTTGCTCTGCTTCCACCAAAATGAGGCTATCCTTCTCTCTATAGTTCGGCAAATGGAGATAGGAATTTTAAACACCGACATTGCAAATTGAGGTAGGGCTTATACCACAGTTTTCAGCAGAATTTCCTTCCCTGCCCTAGAAATGAGTTGCTCCTTCCAGCCTTGAAGTTTCATATCCACTCTAGCCAAAATCCAGGCGAACATATTCTTGTTAGAATGTCCCCAATCCGACGGGATTCCAAGGTACTTCCCGGTCTTATCCACAATAGGGACTCTTAGAGAGTTAGCCATATTTTCCTTTAGACTTTGTGGACATCCATGGCTGAAGGAAACACCAGACTTATTAGGATTTATGGCTTGGCCCGAGGCAACACAAAATTGATTGAGGATGTCTGTCAAATTCTGACATTCCCGGATTGTCTCGTCTAGAAAAAACACGGCATCATCAGCAAACAGCAAGTGAGATAGTGTAGGGCAGTGTCTATTCAACTTTATCCCTTTTAATCTCCCATCCTCAACAGCCCTTTTTAACAGAGTGGAGAGCACATTAGCCATTATAATAAACAAGTACAGAGACAAGGGGTCTCCTTGTCTAATCCCGCGCGTAGGTTTGAAAAAAGGAAGTGATTCTCCATTTACCTTAACACTGAAAGTAACAGTCGAAATGCACTCTCTGACTAGAGAAACCCATTCTTGACAGAATCCCATTTTTGACATGCTAGCACACAGAAAATCCCACTCAACTCGATCATAAGCTTTTTGCATATCTAGTTTCAGTAAGGCCTGAAACTTTTTAGTTCTCTTGCGGACTCTCAACTGATGAATAACCTCCTGAACCACAAAGATATTGTCCTGAATTTGCCTACCCCCGATGAAAGCACTTTGTTCCGATGAAATAATATCAGACAGCCATGGTTTTAGGCGATTGGCCATGACCTTTGAAATCACCTTATAGTTAAAATTGCAAAGACTGATAGGTCTGAATTGAGAGATTCTTTCTGGATTCGACATTTTTGGGATAAGAGAAATGAGAGTTCTACTCAAGGAAGGATCCAGAGTACTTGAGGTGAAGAAATTCTTGACCATACTCCATAAGTCTTGCTGCAATAGTTCCCAATGAAGCTGGTAGAAATTTCCATGAAAGCCATACGGGCCTTAGACGCGCCCAGCTGAAACACTGCATTCTTGACTTCCTCCAGCGAAACTGGTGCCATCAGCGAACAATTCATTTCTGTTCCCACTAGACATGGACATTCCTCTATAATTGGCTGAAAATTTCTAGGGCCCACTGAGTTATATAGAGAATGGTAGAATTCTGCAATATGGTTCTTCAATTCTCCTGGGTCTCTGCACCAGTTTGAGTCATCTACTTTCAGCAAGGAAATTCGATTTCTCTGTCTTCTCTGGATAGTTGAGGCATGAAAGAACTTAGCATTTTTATCTCCCCATTTGAGCCAATCAATCTGAGATCTCGTACTCCAATATATCTCCTCCTGTCTCCAGAGACTGTCAATTCTGTTTACAATATTTTGAGCCTCCTCCTTGTTATAATCCCCTCTAGTATTGTTTGTAATCTCGGTTAGCTTTTCTTGGAGGACAGCAATTTGTTTAGACCCGTTGGAAAATTTCCTTTTACTCCACTTACCTATTGCTGAAGCCATAATCTTCATCTTCATGGCTAAATCCTTCTCATTACCTTGCTGCGCATTCTATGTTTCCCTCACAAACTCCCTATATTCTGGGTGATTAGGTCAAAACGCTTCAAACTTAAAATCTTTTTTCCTCTTTTTCCATGGCTGGGTTGATGAGAGGATAATGGGACTATGGTTAGAGCCAATTGCTGGTAAGACATAGACTTCTACTTAGGGGTATAGCACCCTCCATTCAATGTCACATAGCACTCTATCAAGCCTTTTTTTAACATGGTTTTCCCCATCTCTATTATTCAACCAAGTAAAAGCACAACCCTTGCTTTCCATATCTAAGAGAGAACAATCGTTTAGAAGATCCTAGAATGCAACCAGCCTATAGTTTTCAGCCGCTTTTCTTCCCACTTTCTCCCAATGATACAGAATTTCATTGAAATCTCCCGCAACAATCCATGGGAGTAGGTTATATGAAGCAATAGCCCGTATGACAGACCAAAGAGAGAGTCTATCTTGGAAGTTAGTTGGAGCATAGACAAAGGTGATTCTCATCTTTCCATAATTTTGGGATTCTATGCAAATAACATCTATAAAGTTTTCTCTATTGTCCACTATCTCTACCGTTACCTCTTCGTCCCACCACAATGTTAATCCGCCACCAATACCCACCGAGTCAACAGTCCATGAAGACTTATAGTTGAGACGCCTCCTCACCCTCTCTACAGCTGAGAATTTATTCTTTGTTTCCATTAGAAACACTAAATTGGGTCTCTCTTGAGCAACAAGGGCTCGAAGATGCTGGAATGTCAGGGGAGCTCCCAAACCCTGACAATTCCAGCTTAAAAACTTCATCTAGCCTTCGGTGGCGATGCCCCGATGGATTGGGAATTTCAACAAACTGGAGTCTCTGTACATGCACTTTTATTGTGATACCGCCTCACCGATCAACCTTGGCCTCCCTCCTCAACTCCAGTCACTTGACCTCGGGGGCATTCATGCGCATCCCCTCTCGGCGCTCCCCTCAAGTTTAACCTCCTTTCGTTTTCACCAATGGAGCGAGTCACTTTGCTCAACGGAGGATCTATCGAATTTGAAGAAGCTATCATCTCTCGAAATTTTGGGCGCTACAATTACAGAGATTCAAGGCCTTGGTTGTTTGGAGAACCTACGAGATTTGCAGCTTTATTTCCTTAAAGAGTCGGAGATACTACCAGATCTAAGCAATTTAAACAAACTAAGGAGTCTTTGCGTAGGCTATTGTGATAATCTGCTTGAGATCCAAGGCAATTTTCCACAATCTTTGAAACAACTGCGGATTTATTCCTGTAAATCTTTATAGAAGTTGCCCGTTGGTCCAGCTTGAAGGGACTGCGACAGGTTGATATAACAAATTGCGAAAAATTGCCGTCGGTAGAATCTGAATTTTAGGCAGAATACTATGAATAAGTGCCCGTTGACTTGAATGCTTCTAGATCTGCGACCACAAATTGTTCCCTTGGGTTCAAATTTCAAACGAATTGAGGTAACTTATTTCATCTGGCACCCGATGTTTTCCTTTTTTTTGCAATCTAAATTTGAGGCAGAGAAGTGGTACGTGCACTTTTTAATGACCTTTTTACGAGTTCATGTCTGAAAATCTGCTGAAGGTATTGAAATTTTGACGCCTCCGAACAACCAAGTGTTCTTAATTATGTACAAGTATTTGCATTCTTTTCCTAGTTTGGTTTGGCTTTTTTAGCTATATTCTCTTTGGATGGTTTCTCCTTGCTTTTATGTTTCCCAGCTGGAGCTACGCATTTCGATTGCATCATTCTTATTTTGATGTGTAACAAATTATTTGAGATCCTTGTCGATTTGCTGCTTCGCATACCTCGCTTCGGTTTGGATATAACTTCTTTATGCTGTAAACAGTTGGATGGAATGCGTGTTGGGAGGTCATATAACTATGATTCTCATCCTGGAATTTTACGGCATAATCAACTCATAGTTGCAACTGTGAAGAAGACAGACACTCTGCATTGGTATGCTTATATTCAGTTCATTTCCCAGGAAAGGTGCGCTACTTAGTTGGATTTGCAAATGTTATGGAGAAGTTATAAAATGAAGAAAGACAAATTTCACTCGGGTAGCGGCATCAATAGTTTGCGCAGCAAAACTTCCATCTGTGATAGGAGAGAGGAGCTATTTAATCTCAGTGCGTACGACATATGCCAACTCTCATCGGTGTCAGAAATCATATAAATGGACTCTTTTGTGATCTCCATTGTCTTCAATAAATGGTTATGCCTAGGTGATTATCTGTAATAGAAGCCCCTCCATTCACCTCAAGCTATACTAGAGGTCTCTTTTAGGTTTTAAGATTCACAAGAAGTGTGAAGGGAGACATCTCAAATGACGGGCTTTTTTCCGATTGGTTTCTAATGTTGCCGAGCGGAATTACAGTTTGAGAAACTTACAGAAATCTTTCTGTGGAGGGAGCTGTGGCTAATGGGGCAGCTGTACAAATGAAGAACGAATAAAGGAAAATGAAGATGACATTTAATCTAGACCAAATTCCCTTTCACAATCTTGGGGAGGTAAACTATGCATTCATCTGTTGACAGAAAGGAACTTGAAGATTAATGAGGGAAGGCATTGCCTATTGATGAAATTGTTAAATCGGTTGAACTCAATGTGAAGTTTCAGTTGAATGTTTGGCCCCTTTGTTCCAGATAAATCTTTAGAGCAGGGCAGAGGGATTCTTTGTGCAATCTTGGGGGTAAAATGGCTATCTAAGGGAACTGATGTCTATTAATATTTTTTGTGGGCTACAGAAAATAAAATTGCACTTCATCTGCATGTGTGTTCTCTTCATTGATATGCAAGAGAACTATCAGTTCCCGAATATTCTTTTACGAGGAAACACTTGAAGGTCTTGTCTGGAGGGGGAGAAAAATTGTGTGTGCTTGAAGAAGTGTATAGAGAGGCTTATCAGTTCCCAAATAAGCTTAGTTGCACCTGCCAAAACCAGTTCATGGACCTTTCCATGTGAAAATGGTGTTGAAGGTAGTCTTACTCATGTGCATGATAGGCACTCACAATACAGAGAGCACGAATTGTTTGAATGGAATGTGTTGTAAAGTCGCCTTTCTTGCCAAAATTATCTACAATCAGTTTTGACATGGTTTTGAGCACTGTTGCTTTGTTTCTAACAATTGTGATACTTGAGAGCTCAAGGGCATTCAGTAATAGTAAAGTCCAGAAAAAGGAATTGATGGAATAGGTAATGTTAATGAAGGGATCAATTTGACGGGGAAAAAAAAGAAGAAGGGATCAACGCAATTAAAGATATCTAGTAAAAGAGTTCTCTTCCTTTTTCGTGATTTAGAATTTTAGACCAAAAGAAACAACTAAATGCGCTCGTGGGAAATATCTATGATATTCAGGCATCACTGAACTCTTCAACGCTATATATCAAGCGCCAAAGTATCTCAAAATTCTTAGTGCTTCGCATTGTTCATCATTGAAGATAATCTCTTTCATTTGTCATTCGACATCTCTATCAAGGCTATCTTCCAGAAGAACCATAACTGCACAACTTTCCCTGTCAATTGGAGCTCTTACAAGCCTTGAATACTTGTCTTTGAAAGAATGTGAATGTATAGAGAGGCTTCTGGACTTGATTGGCAATCTGTAATTGCTACTTCTGTTCGATATTTCATACACGAGCATTAAAGAGCTACCTGACTCGATGGGAAGCATGAAAAGTTCGAAAGTAGCGAGGATGAATAATCGCATCATTGGAGAGATACCTAATGCCTTTGGGTTGCTGTAAAAGCTTGAAGAAATAGTAGCAGCACCTGGTGGGAGCTTGCAACTGGAAATTCCAAATGACATTTACAGACATTCGTCTTTGAGGATCTTGAAATTGACTCTGATTGAAGCATGCCGAAGTACCAAGGCCTTCAGAAAGTCTCATCAGTTAACAAATTGATACATCCATGGCAACGTTTCCAAATTCTCAAACCAGACAAGTTTTAAATGATTTGTATTTGGCCATTCGACCGGATACTCACCCCATGCATTATGAGAATAAAAAAAATTAGAGTCTTTGACCCTGATGTCTGCTGTTGTAACCACCTTATCAATAAATATTTGTCAGTTTTCTCAACTCAAAATACTAGAAGTTCGGTGTGCTAATTAATTTGTTGTTGTGCCTCACGAGGCTTCCCTTGAGTTTATCTGTTGAATCTTGCTGGTGGATGAGAACAGCGAGAACCTCTCAAATTTGAAGAGATTGTCTCAACTAAGAAGGGAGAACACTGTAGTAACAAAGATTCAAGGCTTTGACTATGTGGAGAATCTACGAACTCTCTGGAGCTGTTCGATCTTGAAAAGGGGAGATTTTCCCTGATCCTTCTCATTTGAAAAAGTTGTAGGTGCACTAGATTATTGTCGTAACGTGGATTTTGCTCGTCGCAAAGTACCAGAATCTCTGGTAGAATTGTTGATTGAAGGCCCTGCCATCCCAGATATAAGTCGATCGAGTCGGTATACTTTGCAGAGAGGGGATAATATGAGTGTGGCATGACTGTTTCAACTTGAAGTGTTTCAAATTATGCGATGTCTGGCATTACTTAGGAGATTCTGCCATTTCTTAGAAAATTTAGGACACATGCTCCGCCGAGGAGTACATTTTCCAATAAAAAGTGCATGCGATTCTCGAAAGGTCCTGCATTCACAACCAAATCTGTTGTCAAGGAAGCTTTGAAACTTAAACAAATTGCTTATTGCCCTATGTCATTCTAGCAAACATTCGTTATTGCCTTTCCTAGAGTCATGTTCTTTATACTAAATTAGAATCACAATTTGGCGAGTTGGCTTGATACTTGTATCCTTGGATATTTAATTACCGACCGTTTTTGCAGCCACTTTCCACCTTTAACATTTGATGGCAGTTAACTGCTCAAGAAATGGGATCATGGTTTCTTTCGATCTATTTCATGAGTTCGATTTGGCCTATATGTATTCCCTTTCGACAGTTTTGGTTGGCCATTTTTTTTTAGGTAAAAGGCAAGTCAAATTGATGCTAGTTTACTACAGCAGAGCATTAATCTTTTCAAAAAAAAATTGATTGAAAATCTCATCAATTTACATGCTATTTTTTATGTGAGATCCTCAAGACTTGCGGTGTGGTACTTTAAATTTGAAGCTGATATACATGCACTGTAAATATTAATTTTGTTACACGTTAAAGAATGTAGGATATATTCATATGTGTAGGCCTTAATCGGTGACAGAAGCTCCACCATTACCTTCTAGTTATCCTAGGAATGGAGCTTTAGGTTTCAACATTGATAATGAGAACCGCTCCCCGACGACTGTCTTATATGATAGCCTAAGCTTTTTCTCTCGGCCAAAGAGCTTTGAATGGTCATAATTAGCAATATATCTTTTGAAATGATGAAGGAAATTTAGGTTTTCAGATTTTCACTGATGTTAATTTCTATATATGAGAAAAAAGAAGGTAGAAGATATTAATTGGTAATTTACGACGAAGAGACCATAAGTCATTGGAAGGCTGCTCTCAATGCAGTTGGCGATATAAACGGATGGGACCTGCACAGCAAGACTGACAGGTGATTGCTCTTAGTCGTTCTTTACGGCACAAAAGGCAAGCTAAAAGCATTCCTTCTTCCACAATAGCATGACCCATCTTCTTCTTCTTTTTTGCTTAGTCGCTTTTTAACCAGATCTTTCCTTGGATTCTCCGGGGCTATTTCCCGCGATTGACGGTAAAGGGTCCCAGGAACTTCACTGGGGCGGACTTCTTTTGACGAAAATCTTACTGACAACACAGCGCCATCCTAATTTAATAAGTACACTAAAATTGATCTATCCAGTGACACGATCGAAATATTATTTAGCTAAATGTACGAGAATGGATACCATACAAGTGCGAAAATCCGAACGGTTCTCATTTTCTTATAAAAAATCATTTTAAAAAAATAGTAAACTTTCATGATGTCTTTAGCCTAACTTTTTAGAGAACCTTTAACTTTCCACTTGCTATTAAATATGATTTGTTAGTATCTGGACCTTCCAGATTTATCAAGTTAATTTGGATATCGTAGGAGGATGTTCATGTTGCAGAATTGACTAATAAGTTTAACAGATAATTTCGAGGTTTCTATCTTGGCGCCTTGTCCGACGTATGCCATAACAGCACTTGTCTTTTTATTTTTGGGTTTATTTCTTTTCATTTCTTATGCGATGATTATAAGTACATGGTTATTGTTCCCGGTTAGTAAATTATCAATTAATATCTTAGCTTTATAAGTTTGAATTATTGGGTGTGGTTTTGATTGCCAACTGGTTCAATTAGATAAATCAAACCATTAGGGAAAGACTTGACGGACTAAGACAATGAGGTCTTCTAATCAACACTAGCAAGACTCTTTTTTTTTTTTGGTCGCCCACAGGAACACCACCCACTTTACTTGATACTTGGGGAATTCAAAATTTTCGAAATTATGGCACCCAAACTATGATTAACACGATATATTTGAGATAGACGTAGTTTTTAGAATCGTGGTAATTTAAGGACATGTTTGGTAAGCGGCCTATTTCTCTGTATTTTTATTCTTTTGTTCTCCAAAACAAGGAAGTAGAAATTGTTTGTGAACGTCAATTAATTTTTCCATTCTCTAGAATAGATCAATGGACATGGAATAGATTTGGAACCTAAACAATAAGCAAAAAAAAAAAAATTATTCCTGAAAATAAAAAGAGAAACAATGTCATTTTAAAGAAACAAGCTTAGTGTAACCTTACCCGACCAAGTACCCAACTCACATATATGAATTATATTAACAGTTGAATTTCATTAAGTCCTATTTTTCATTTATCAAAGGTGGGTGTGGTGGGAGTTGATGAGGAGGGCGGAATTATATATTATCTATTTTTAGATTGAATTTTCAAATATTATCTTTTGATTAAGTATAGTGCTTTTCAAGGATTTCTTGGGAATGCAGGTGAGAAGGGAAGAAGAAGAAGAAGTGATAAAACAAACCCAAAACCTAATTGGAACCGGCTCAACTCAACCTGAACAGTCAAAGCACTCGAAATCATGTATTCTTTACGCAGCCTAACCTGAACCAAAATACCCTGAAAATTTCGGCTTAGGGTAGAGCTGGCTACTGTATTTTTAACACCCACACTAATTATCATATTGGATTTTCTAATGTCATCTTAGAATATCTTGATCAGCTAAGTCCTCACAAAAGTTCAATTTTATCCAAACATGAATTATTAAGTCCCCATTGACATTTTTTAATTAAATAAAAAATTTCGAATATAAATTTTTAGTGTCATACCAGACGTTTTTATGTTCTTTTATTATTCCGAAAAGAGAAATTTTATGTAGTTATCAAACGCTTTTTTCTACTCAAAAACTAGTCCTGGGAATAGAAATGAAAGGCTATTTATGAACAGAAATTATTTTTAAAAATATAAATGTTATTAATTAGCTTTTGCAATCGTTTTGGAATTAGAACTCTTTTTAGTTCCTATGGTTGAAAGAAGTTATATTGAAGTCCTAAACGTTCTCTATTTATACTACTAAAAAGCCAAAACCTTGAATTTGGTGTCCTCGCTCGAAATATCCATTGCGGTCTTGGCAAACACCATGTGCACCAACACCATTGAAGGTGGACAGAGGAAATAAAAGAAACTAATGACATTTATATAAGGATGAGAATTCAGATAAGGTTTATTTCTAAAGCTATTAAAATGAAATTTATATAATCTTAAGCCATTAATATCTCGCCACGTGTCGGAACGAGGGGCGTGGGAGGAGGCGACGGCTGCGATCGGGCAACGCACTTGACGATGGACGGTGGAGATGGGAAGTGCGTGAACGCTCCAGCTAGAGAAGGCGTTTCTGGAGTTCACGAATTTAAAAAAAAAATAATCTAGAGGCCGTACCCAATGGCAGTGCGAAACGTGCGGGAAGGGGGGGGGGGGGGGTTGGAGATAAGGACACGGACGGACGGCCCAGATGAGAGGGTTGTGCGTCGGCCTTTGCGGCGATCGAAAGAAGTGGGCCTTTCCGATCCTTTAAAGAAAAGTAGGAGTTAGGAAGTCCATTTCTTACTCTCTCTTTCTCCCCCCTTTAAAGAAAAGTAGACGTTAGGAAGTCATCGATGCCATTTGTTACTTTCTCTTTCTTCCCCCGTGCTCTTCCCGGGACATGACGAGACTTCCATGAGAGAGAGAGAGAAAAAACCAACCATCTTTTATATTTTGTTTTAGCTACCGAAAGCAGTCGATTGCTCCCATCTTTTTAGAATTCCATTAGTTTATTTACCCCGCAATTGTATTTCTCTTTCACTCTCTTTTTTTCTTTTTTCTTTTATTTTCAATTGCGTTACGACGGTGGAGATAAAAAGAAGAATTGCGTTGGGAGGGACCACTTTTGGCGTTAAAAATCCTGAGTTTTTCAACTTTGACAGGCTGTGCCGGATCCTTCTCATTTGATCAATTCTAGCAAAACTGGCCCTCCACTATCTGCATATTGAGCCAGTGCTGCCTTCTACGTTTTATGAACAACAGAGATCTCCACTTGGAATTCTCGTACTCACACTTGTGATTATGGCTCCCAAACATTTTCCATCTCTTGCTGCCGCTGCTTTTGCTGCTATGCTGTTCCGTTTTTTCTTGAAGAGAAGATCAAGGGAAATCAATAGACGGGAGGCAAATAGCGCTGCAGCTGCAGACGAGGGAACAGCAGGAGGCGCTCCTGGTGCTCACTCTTCAACAGGGGTACCTGAAATGCCTACTTCAACAGGATACGACTATGAAGTATTCTTGAGCTTCAGAGGACCAGATACTCGAGCAGGTTTTACCGACTTCCTTTACACTAGTCTTAAAGATGCAGGAATCCGCACGTTTAAGGACGACGAAGAGCTCCGCGTTGGGGGAGATTTTTCCCCAGAACTTCTCCAAGCAATGAAGCAGTCGAAGATCTCAATACCTATATTTTCGAATGGTTATGCCTCTAGCGTATGGTGCCTCAAGGAGCTAGCCCGGATGGTCGAGTGCCAGAAAACTGGAAGACAAAAGATCATGCCCATTTTTTATGATGTGGCCCCTTCAGAGGTTCGACACCAAACTGGGGGTTATGGAAAGGCGCTTCGTTCACATGAACAGAAGCAGCGATATCACAAAGATACTATAAGTCAGTGGAAGGCTGCTCTCAATGCAGTTGGCGATATAAACGGATGGGACCTGCATAGCGAGGGGGAGAACAGGTGACTGCTTTTATCATTCCATCTCATGTGACTTGGATCATTGAAACTCCATGCATTTCATATGGTTTCTTCTCTAGATTTGTGTTCGCCTCGTTGAAATTGAATTATTGAAGTTATACTGTAGAAATCGCGCTAAGTAATGGCACAATCCCAATTGTGTCCAATTTTATTCCGAGCAACACTTTTTTCCGGTCCAGTTCATTAATTAACTGTAAATACTAATGCTAATTCATCTGCAATGGAAAAAATCCTTGAAGAACACACTTCGAATTCATCCTGTCAGAACATAGTTCAATTCAACATGGTTTTCTAACTCATTGTCTTTTGCCTCCAACAAACACCAGGCGAGAAGGTGATTTCGCAAGAAATCTTACCCGTAAGGTTTGCAATGAGTTGAAAAAGGCTCATCTGACGGAATCAGATTGCTTGGTCAATGTCGACAACCATGTGGATGTAATAATGGAAATGATAGGTGCTGGGACAAATGAAACACGGATTATAGGAATCCATGGGATGGGTGGCATCGGAAAGACGACTATAGCCAAAATCATCTACAATAAACTTGCAGATGACTTTAAGAATCATTGCTTTCTTGATGATATTCGAGAAAAGTCAAAAGCTAATGGCAATGGCATTCAATGCTTGCAGACTCGGCTCATTTCCGACATCCTCAAAACAGAATGCATGGATATAAGAGACATTGATGAAGGAACTAGGACAATTAAAGAAAGGTTATCTAATAAGAGAGTCCTCCTCCTTCTCGATGATGTAGAAGAAAAGAATCATATCGATGCGTTTGTATGTAAGCGTGCTTGGTTAGGGAAGGGGAGCAAAATTATTATTACTACAAGAAACAAATATATTCTTGATGTTTTTGAAGTGGACCACAGTTATGAGCTTAGCGGCATGGATCCCCATCAATCTCTTCAATTATTTAGCAAACATGCCTTCAGAAGAGATTCTCCTTTAGACGAGTATGTCGACCAATCCAACAGGGCGATAGGCATTGTTGGAGGTCTTCCGCTAGCTCTTAAGGTCGTAGGCTCACTTTTATGCGGCACTAAAAAGGAAAAGTGGGATCTCACATTGAATAAGCTGGAAAATGTTCCTCATAAGGACGTTCGAAGTAAGCTGAGAATAAGCTATGATGCACTAGATATTTGGCAACAGCACATATTCCTCGATATAGCTTGTCTTTTCATTGGATATGACAAAGACGTTATGGTTCATTTCTGGGATGAATCTAAATATCCTGAAGATACCATGGAAGTTTTGCAGAACATGTCTTTGATAAAGGTTGAAAAGGACAATACAGTGTGGATTCATGATCAATTGAGAGATCTCGGAAGAGAAATAGTCCGTGAAGAAAGTAAGATGAAAATAGACAAGCAAAGTAGGGTGTGGGATCCTGAGGAAGCATTGGAATTACTGAAGAGACATGAGGTAAAACACCGTGTGTACTAAATCTCGAAGTTACTTATGGACATTTTTGTCTAAAAAAAAAGGCAGTTTATTTTTTTGTGTTCCTAGCACCATGTGACCTGGTCAACCAATAATTTTGCTCTTTTAAGATTAAAGGAATGGTATTTCTCTACTCAACCCCTTAAAATAGTGGACTTGAATATATGCGTTTCCTTTTAACTTATTTGTTTTTACATTTTTCCTTTGGACAGGGAAAGACAAAAGTCGAAGCTCTTCGTTGCAATGAGCAGCATCCTTTTACCTACGAGAACTTTAAGAGACTATCAAATTTAAGGTTCCTTCAAGTTCATGGTTTTCATGGACATATTACTGCAGAAGAGAGGCTTCTTCGGAATGAATGGGCATCAAATGATCTTTCAACCAATGTTTTCCAGGAGAAGTCAAATATCCTTCCACGATTACGATGGCTTTCTTGGCAAGATATTCCCCCAACATTTAACATTAGAAACTTCTCGATGGAGAATGTGGTCATTCTTGATTTATCTTACAGTGACATTACGGATGATTGGGAGGGGTGGAGCCACATGAAGGTATGTTATATGCTGGACAACACTTATTATTTCGTCTTAATAGACTCAAATGTAATTTTTGCATGATTTTTCTTTTATAGGTGATGAAGAATTTGAAAATTCTAGATCTGAATCATTGTAAATGCTTGAAGAGAACCCCCAACTTCTCTGCTCATTCAAATTTGGAACGTTTGATCCTACATCAATGTGAATCATTAATCGAACTTGATAAGTCGATTTGTCAATTGAAATGCTTAGTTTTCCTAGATCTAAGCTATTGTGAGAATCTTCGGAGGTTGCCAAATGAGCTGGGTGAAGATCTTACAAGCCTTGAGTACTTATCGCTATGGTTCTGCAAATCATTGGAGAGGCTTCCGAATAAAATCGGGAATTTGGAATCGCTGATTGAGTTGAACATATCCTACACGAGGATTGAGAAACTACCTGATTCCATCGGAAAGTTGAAAAAATTGAAAGTAGTGAAGATAGAAGATAATAAAGTGAGTAAAATTCCCGAGGCCTTATGGATGATTGAAAAGCTCGAAAAAATAAAAGCCAGCGGCAATCGTCTTTGCGAGCCTTTATTACACGGGAACATTGACAGTGGCATCTACAGGAATAAATCCTTGAGGAGCTTGAAATTGAGGAGGATGCGTACACATATACTGCCGAGGCTTCCCGAAAGTCTTATCAAATTACAACTGTCTGAATTGTACGTGGACAAGTTTCCGGATCTCTCAAACCTCGCTAATTTGAAGGAGTTGGATCTGGAGGTTTTTCCAAACTATAGTAGGGATCTTGTGGGCTTATGGAACTTACACAAGCTGGAGAACTTGAGCAAGCTGGAGTCTTTGACCCTGCGCCGTATCTCATTAACAGACCTTTGCCTCCCTCCTCAACTCAAGTCAC
Organism: Psidium guajava; assembly: GCA_016432845.1. Taxonomy (NCBI): domain Eukaryota; kingdom Viridiplantae; phylum Streptophyta; class Magnoliopsida; order Myrtales; family Myrtaceae; genus Psidium; species Psidium guajava. The sequence goes on along the minus strand of CM028229.1, from coordinate 29,223,074 downwards.
TTGAACTTGACCACGTTGAACTGAGTCACCTCCCCACGCTTCCCTCAAGTTTATCCTCCTTAATTTTGGAATGCAGGTCACTTCTCTCAGTGGGGGATCTATCGAATCTGAAGAAACTATCAAATCTAGCGATTGGGGACGCTGCAATTACAGAGATTCAAGGCCTTGGTTGTTTGAAGAACCTACAAGATTTGGAGCTTTGGCATCTTGACCAGGTGAAGATACTACCTGATCTGAGCAATTTAAACAAAGTAAGGAATCTTCGAGTAAGTTCTTGTCGTAATCTGGTTGAGCTTCAGGGCGAGCTACCACAATCATTGGAAGATTTGACGATTTTTTACTGTAAATCATTACTGAAGTTTCCCGATCTATCAAGCTTGAACGAACTGCAGGCGGTTGACATAAGTGAATGCGGTAATCTGGTTGAAATTCAAGGTGAACTACCACAATCATTGGAAAAATTGAAGATTCAGTACTGTGAATCATTACGGAAGTTGCCCAATCTATCGAGCGTTAAGGGACTGCGAGTGGTTGAAATAAATTATTGCCGGAAATTAAATGGAAAGGCAATTTCTTCGCTTTTCTCGGAGGAGTCAGTCGAATTTGTGGGAGAAGACGACGAATCTGAATTGAAATCTAAGGGAGAAAGTCAAGGAATCTGAATATGAATTTGACGGAGAAGATGAGGCATAAGTGCAGTTCTCTTGAAAGCTTCTTGATTCACGACCACAAATTGTTCCATTTTTTTCAAACTTCAAACAAATCGAGGTAACTTTTTTCATCTAACAACCAATGCTTTCCCTTTTTTGCAATCAAATTCTTTCGAAGAAATGAACAAAGAAGTTTCACATGCACTTTCTTATTACCTTCTTGCGGGTTGATGACTGAAAATCTGATGAAGTTATTGAAATTGATACCTCCATACCACCAGCAGGGTTCTTAATTATGTACAAACATTCAATCTATTTTCCTAGTTTGGTGTGGGTTTTTTAGCTGTATTCTCGTTAGATGGTTCCTCCTTTCATGTTTCCCAGCTGGAGGAATGCATGTCGATTGCATCGTCTTATTTGATTCATCACAATTCATATGAGATCCTCGTTGCTTCTTCACATATTTCGAAGTTAATAACCTCTTCTTAGCATTGGAGATAACTTCCTTGTACTGTATATAATTAGATGGAATCTGTGTCGGAAGGTCATAGCACTACGGTTGTCATCCTGGAACTTTACAGCATAATCAACTCATTGTTGCAACTGGGAAGAAGACAGGCGCTCTGTATTGATATGCTTCTGTTCAGTTGATTTTCTAGGAAAGGTGTGCTTCTTACTGGGATTTGCAAATGTTATGGAGAAATTTTGAAACGAAGAAAGAGGGATTTCACTTGGGTAGCGGCATAATAGTTGGGGCAGCAAAAAGTCGATCTGTGACAGGAGAAGAGAGCTGTTTAGCTTCTCGAAGGTATCATAACTCATCTTATATTTGAGGCTAAATTTCAACAAGATCGGTGCCTTAAGACATATCATAAGTCCCATTTTTTGGGAAGCAGAAATCTTTCCGTGCAGGGAGCTGTGGCTAATTGGGCAGCTGGACAAATGAAGACCGAATCAAGGAAGACGAATAATGACATCTAATGTCGAATTTATTCCCTCTCACAATCTTGGGGTGGTAAACAGTGTTTTCATCTGTTGAGAGCCAGAAACTTGAAGATTAGTGAGGAGAGCTTGTTGCCTTTGATGAAATCGCTCAATATTTTAAACTCGATGTGAAAATTCAGTTGAATGGTCCACCCATTTTTACAGAGAATTCAATAGAGTAGGGCAGAGGGATTTGTTCTGCAATTTGGGGCATCATACGTAATTTGTTTTTGGTGATATAAGGCCATTTAGGCGAACCTGGTTGTTAATTAATCTTTTTTGAGGGGCCAAAAGGATGAATATTTCATTTTATCAGCATGTGGGTTCTCTTCATTGACATGCCATGGAACTTCCTTATATAGACAGGTGTTCAAGGTAGCTTAGTTGCACTTGCCAAAACCAGTTCATGAACCTTTCTATGTGAAAATGTGAAAATGGTGTTCAAGGTAGTCTTACGGAGGAAACACTAATAGTTGGAAGTCATGGAATAGCCGATGCTTTAAACTGGACTCTCGCCGAAATTATCTAAAAAAAGCTTTCACATGGTTTTATCAAGTCTGGTAAACCATGTTCACAGGCCCATGAAGAGGTAAAACATGTGAACCCAGTCATTCAATAGAAATAGCAGAATTGTATTTACGAGGATGATGCATTCAACTTCGCGCTATATACGTCCTCAGTAATTTTAGTCGTGCTTCTATGCATCTTGTGATGGACATGAACAACTGATCGATGGAATGCATTTTGGGAACAAACTTCATCACAGAGCTCTCTGATGATGTTCGAGAAACCAGGTGTTGACCCAGGAGCTGCTCTCGGCCTTGGAAAGCATAAGATTTGCTTTGTACATCTTCGCTTCCATATTCTTGCAATCGTGCGTCCTTGACGATTTTGCACAATCCCACGTGTCCTCTCAACTCAGGACTAGCTAGCAAAAGTTTCTTGTAGTATTATGGCGAAATCCTATGCCTCTCCCCTTCGAAGGCGCATTTCATAACGAGGGGACAGCATACTGCACGGCAGCAAGGTGTTAGAAACTGATGATGATGTCGCAAAGACATTAGAATCTGAAAGACTAAAACGGACTTCTGGTACCTGCTATAATTCAAGTAAAAAGGTTTCCTGGATAACGAAAGAAGGTAGATATCATTCTTGAGTCGCTGTTTTGGCAAGCAAACATCACATCAAACGTATACATGGCTGGGATAATGGCATCAATCTGCGAAGCCCATTAATGTGAAGTTATGCTGAATGTGAGCGAGGGTGCCCTTGGTCATATCTAGGTGAGGCCTTTGTAGCCTGCGATGGCAGGTTATGGCCTCACCCAAGGCCTTCGTGGCCGGTGAGGATTGTGGCCACAACTAAAAAAAATTATAAAAAATTGCTGAGAAAGACTGACTTGATAAATTATCAAAAAGTTTAAAATTAAATTAATCAAAATGAAAAGTTAAAGATTGAACGGGGGCCACAGGCCGCTGGCTAAGGTTCAATGACCCTTGCCGACTAGCCCCCACCCACTGCAGTCATCAAAGCCCTCGTCGCTACAAGCTGCAATTTTTTTCCCCTTCTTGTTTTAACTTTTTTTTTTAATTTTTAATTTTTAGTTTAAAAATTATTTTTTTAAAGAAAACTTCACACGAATAAATTGCCGCTTGGAGTCCACATGAACTGAGTTAAAAAAAAAATTGCCATGTGAACTAATTTTAAATTAAAAATCATGTGGCACTAAAATGTGTTAATCATAAATGCCCCGTGTATTTTTGGCCAGAATTTCTCGCCATTGGCATTCAAGTGATCTTTTTTTCTCTGGTTTAGCACATAAGTAATCTTTAAAAAAAAATATTAGCATTCAAGTGATCGTTTTTTCTCCGATTTAGCACGTAAGTAATTTGAAAAAAAAAAATATTGGCACTAAAGAGAGTGCTGTACATAAATATTTTTCCTTGAGTTGTCCTTCTGCCTGACTTTTTCCCTATTAGCAGTTTTCATTGTGCCAAGATTGCAAATAATTTCACTACAAAAAAACCGGGTTTTAGCAATGGATTTCACGACGAAATATTTCACAAAATTCGTCGCTAAACTAAGTTGCGACGAATTTTGCGACGAAATTTTTTTCGTCGCTAATTCGGCGTCGCAAAATTTAGCGACGAAATATTTCACATTTCGTCGCTAATTTGCGACGAACTAAATTCGTCGCAAATTTCGTCGCTAATTTCCGACGAAAAACAATTGTGGCCAAATTCGTCGCTAATTTGCGACGAACCATATTTGTGGCAAAATTCGTTGCTAATTAGCGACGAATTTTAGCGACGGCTTTTGCCACGAAATTTGTGACGAACATAGCAACGAAACAAAATTTCATCGCAAATTGAGTCACAGAATTTGCGACGAAAACTTTCATAGAATTCGTCGCAAATTTATTTAGCGACGGATTTTGCAACGAAAAAAGTTTCGTTGCTAATTCCACACGGCAAGCTTTAGCGACGAAAAGTTCCCCCTTAGCGACGGCTTTTGCCACGATTATATTTCGTCGCAACTTGGCGACGAACTCCATTTGTGGTAAAATTCATCGCTAATTAGCGACGAAGGCTTCGCAGCGTATTTTGCCACGGAGGTTGCGACGAAAATAATTTCATCGCCGGTCACGAATTTAGCGACGAAATTTTGTATCTTTCGTTGCTATATTTCGCCAAAAATAAATTCGTGGGAAAGTTTGTCGCTAAATTGCAACAAAAATTCTGCCCGAAATGCCGGCACTAATTTGCGACGAAATTTTTGTTTGTAAGGTATGTTTATTTTTTGTAAGGGTAGCGACGAAATTGTTTATGTCACTAATTTTCGACGAACCATCAATGCCGATTAGCAATAATATGAATTTAACAAAATTGAGCAACGGCATTTGCACGAAAATTTTCGTCACTAATTTATCACGAATGCTGTTCATTAAAAAAATCGTTAGGAAAGAAATTAGCTTTTATATATTTGAAGAGCCAGGACCTCCCGACAATAAAACAAAGAGAATTCTTGTTATACTTGCCCAACCACAATTATATCTTTTCTCCACAAAAAAATGTTCATAAATATTAAAACCTAACCTAACAGAAATGTGTCCATAATATCTCAAGAAAATATAATGCTTCTGTATAAGTCAATAATGTATTTGTACATATGGATTGTTCTCCCTTTCAACTTAAATGATCAAAACTAACAATCCATACTAAAAGCGATGGATGCCATAGAAGAACATGAGGGAAAGCTCCTTTTCACCTGTCTGTATCATGAAGCCTTTAATGATCCCGATGAAAGATGACAAATGCTTTTCTAAACTCCAGTTCGCTAAGAGCATTCAGGTGGGGGCTAGCTGCTTGTCCATTGCCATTTTCCAAACTTGGAAGAAGTCTCAGACTTCCAACCTGTTGATCTCGCATGGTAGAGCTTGCAAATCCATTGTCTAGCAGAAAAATACCCAGCTCAAACTTTATGTACAAACTTTGAACAAACTATCTGCCAGAAAAGCACCCAGAAGATGAAAAGAAGATATAGTTTTGAGCATTAGTTTTATTCAATTTCCAAACAATAACACATGTAACCAAAGGCCATTCCATGCGATTCACTCTCACCGCAGGAATAGGACAATGAACATAAAACAAGAGAAAAACACCACATCAGCACAATGTTCTACGCATACTTTGAACAATCCATGTTCATCATTATACTTTAGTTGGATGAATGATTGATCAAATGCCCGATAGAGGAATGACCCAGTTGAAAAAACTTCATCCATGTCAGCCAAACTGCGCTTGAAGTTATACAATCATCAGTAATTCTCTTCAGAATTGGCATATGCTGCGAGTTTCTCTTCCAAGGCCTCCACAAGATCGCGGTACTCAAAGAATGCAGGGTATGACTGTAGACCAATCAACACAGGAACTCAATAACTATTACTGCTTCCAAGAAAGTTGTAAAATCCACATGCACAGCTTATGCTTCCAAATGACGTCAAGCTGTCGTATAAAAAATGAAAAAAGTCTTTACCTGTAGAGTGACGCTGTAAGCCCTCCACAAGCGCAAGTCATGCCGAAAAAGGTCAAATAGGACCTTCAAAGATTTCCACAAGCAAATAAGTCAGTTAGCCATCTTCACTAAAAGAACATACATTTATACTATTAGAAACTCAAAACCATATCAGATAAACTTCTGAAATTACCATTCCATCTGCAGAGAAGACAAAAAAAAAAATAGTGACAATACCGTTACACAAATTGTATATAGTTATACCTCAGACCGCCTCAAGAGAGTAGCAAGAACAACTATCCACTCCTTGAACTTGACGGAGCACATATGAGCCAACAGAAACTCTGCATCCAATCGGCTTTGCAGCATACTCATCTGAAGCTGAATACGGTGAATTTTCTCAATCAGTAAGAATGTCATCAGATTCACATAGTCGATAAACAGAATAGAATTAAAGAAGACTTGGGTTCTGCCTATAATCTTTACGGTAGTTAAAATATGGATGTGGTGAGTCAGGGAAGTGACAACTCCTCATTAAAGGCACATGGATATCTACTCCAACAAAGCTCATGCAGGAAAAGAAGCAGGTGTTGTATGTAGAGAACAGACACGCGAGCGCATGCGTAGAGAGAGAGAGATGCCTTTTGACCAATTAGTTCAAGCCCCGAGGCAAAACTCTCCAAGCGAGCAGAGCCATCTTTCTCTCGTTGGAGATACTCCTGGCACATATTACAGGCACACAAATCAGCCAATTGTCAAAAGATTCTTGACAAGAAAAAAATCGTACGTTTTCCTCACCACCAAATCAAACTGCGTGCCTTTCACAAAGGCAACAAGTTTCGAGAGTTCCTTTCCTGACATCAAATAACTAGCATGGTTTTCTAGAATGTTCTTGACTGAAGTGACATGAGCACTATGCTCTTTGAACGAAGGGCTAAACAAAAGCAAAACTTCATTAGGATCATTCCGACGAGCAACGTAGTAATATCAAAGGACAATGTGAGCCAGTAAAAAACAGATGAATGACCTTCTGTAGTCTGCGGACTGCTTCTTGTAATTAGAACGAAATAAAAAATACCCTAAGAATCGAGGGGATAATCTGTCTGAATCAGAAGATGCCTGTTCATAGTCCCTTCCAGATCTCAGCAAGAACCTCACCTACAAACCAAAGGATTTTAGAATGAGCAAGAATTCTCTCTACAAATAGAAAACGCAAATGCCGCAATTCGTACCAGCTCCCCCGCTAGTTCATACAAAGATTCATCAAGTGTTGCCTGCATAAGTTGGAAAAGCAAAGTAAGGCTGCATCTTTTGGAGAAAACCTATATAAAGAAAGGGGCAAAAAGAAAATCCATTGAGACAAGAAACTTGGAGACAACTAGTAGCTACCTGCAATAAACGTAGGGCACTATACTGACTTACAGCAGGACCTTCGAGCTTTGCTATAACCTGTCCATAAAGATTGGAGTTTATAAAATTTGAGGTCCCACAAGGAAGACAAATTAAGAATCTTAAGAAAAAATGCCTTTATGTATGTGATTAATACTCCCCCTCATAGTCTACAGGCAAATAGGAAAAGAGGAGATCTTTCACATAGAATAAAAGAAAGGGATTTCTAGATGAGTAACATAAGGAGAAACATTATCCACAAGCATAGTATTGATAGATGAAGATCTACTCCTCATACCAGTATGTAGCAAGCTGCTGTCCTGTACCATCTTCTTTGGAAACATTCCTCAAACAACCTTCAAAAAGTTGATGAGTAGTGTAAATATTCTAGGATCTTCAAGAGAAAAGGAGAAAGAAAATACTCAAAGGCACATCTTTAATGAATAACTTACTGAAAGAGCACATAAGATGGCTATTTATAGAGCATGAGACACGCTAACATATCCCAATTTCTTTATTTATGACTTGCTAATTCTTGACTAGTATGGATAAATATACTTCAACAAGTAGCAGCAAGTAGCACTTGTTGAAAAATATATATGTAGGTTTTTCCTTCCTTCTGCTAAATTAAACTTCTCAGCAATGTTGTCATATTACAGGTACTTCTATCGCTGCTGGATAAACACATGCCACCATCATGAATGGTAGCATCAAAACAGACATGCAAACAAACTTTATTCTTGCAGACATTTCATTGACATTATGGAAAAGATCTACTTCATGATGTGCATTAAAAGCTAGCGACCAGGAAAAAGATTATTTCAAAAGTCAAGATAGCAGTATGCTACACTTGTCAAGTCCTCCTTGTGATGCTACTTCCTTGATTAACAGTATATCAGCAGTCCAGCACATTAGTTAAGATGAAAGCAATAGGTCAGGAAAGTACTCTGTTGATCTTCCAGCGGCAGAAAACAGATCAGCCCAATGACGACCATCAGTTTTCCTAGCAACGCTGACAACCACATCAAAATACTCGGGAAAGTTTCTTATCAAATCACAGGTCTTCTCCAGAAGAGTGAAACTGGTCGCACTTTTAAGGCCATTATTCCAGTGCTTGCTTATGTTTTGCCTGTGATTTGCAATTTATTATAGTAAGAGACAATGAAAAGCCAAAAAAAAAATTATTAAAGTATAAATACATCAAAAGGAAAGTTCATAATTAGTATTCACAACTGAAACTGCAAGAGGGAAAAGCCAACTTCCAAGCAAAGGCTCTAGCCAATCCACAAACACCACAGACTACCAAGTAATTGAATTTAAATGCTTAACTAGAAAATGACTTGCAAAAATCCCCAGATAGTTAGTTTAAAAGGAAAGTACAGAGAAAAGATTCACGCGACCAAAAGAACTGATAAATATAGGGTAACACAAGCTTTCTCGTAGGGGTTATAATAATTAAAATGGTAATAATTAAAAGAAAGACAATGGCAAGAAATAAGACATCACTCAGGCACATAACTCTCAATGAGGTTAAAATCTAAATATGACAGAATTACCTGGAAATTTCTGCATCAAAGACGGTGAAAAGAAGCCACTACAGACAGTGAGAAAAGTGAGGCTTCTCTGCTGATAATTCTGCAAGCCTCAAAGCTTCCTGACTTTTGTTCCTCTAGAAGTCAGAGATAGAGATGCAACAAGGGGAAAAATCTTCTTAATAATACTGTCATCTCAATATTGTAACACTGTCATGCAAGGCCAAATTTGGATTCACAAAAGTTAAAAATTATAAACTTCATGAATCAGCTGTTTTGAGCCAACTACTAGGATGATAATTCAGAGATCAAGTTCTCAATAGATTCCAATTAATATTCTATTCTCCAGCTCCACCAAGCAATAAAACACCAAGTCCAAATAAGAGGACCATCTGTCAATAGGGGTGTTACCTGAAGGAGGTGGCGAAGTAGACAATGCAATATAGTCTGCGCTTGAGGAGAAGGTTCAAAGCATGGGAATTCTGTACAAGCTGGAAAAGACAGTCGCTGAGAAACACCAACCACAACCCCCACATTTGAAGGGCTAATCGGGATTTGCGGCCATCGATGGGTCTCTGGACTTCAATCGATGGAGAAGAGGATGCCCGGCACGGAAGGGTGAATAAACCTCAGGGGCTCGTTCAGGTCGTTGGCCGTGCAAATCGGGAGCCAATGGTGAAGGCGGAGGCGGAAGCAGAGCCAGAGGCGTCTCTGGAAGTCAATCGATGGAGAAGAGGATCCCGGGACGGAAGGGTGAATAGACGTCAGGGGCTCGTTGAGGTTGTTGGCCGTGCAAATCGGGAGCCGACGGTGAAGACGGAGGCGGAGGCGGAAGCCGGAGGTGTCTGGCACAGGGCGCTTTCGTCATTGTCAAATTTTTTGAGCGTGCTAAGAGTAACAAAAGGTCAAGAAAGAAGTGAATCTGCAGGCGGAGAGAGAATTTTTAACTTTTCAAAGTCGCTCATTAGCGACGACCAGAACATTTTCGTTGCTAATTTACGACGAACTTATTGCGTCGTCGCTAATTTGCGACGAAAATGTTCTATCCGTCGCTAATTTTGCTACGAATTTCTAAATTCGTAGCAAATTTAGGGACGAATTTCCAAATTTGTCGCTAATTTTCTGACGATTTTTTGTTTGTGGCTAATTTTGCGAAGAATTTCCGAATTCGTCGCAAACTTTGCGACAAATTTCTAAATTCGTCGCAAATTTTCTGACGATTTTTTATTTGTGGCTAATTTTGCGACGAATTTATGAATTCGTCGCTAATTTTGTTTGGGCTAATTAGCGACGAATTTGGAAATTCGTCACTAATTTTGCTACGAATTTCTAAATTCGTCGCTAATTTTCTGACGATTTTTTGTTTGTGGCTAATTTTGCGACGAATTTACGAATTCGTCGCTAACTTTGCGACAAATTTCTAAATTCGTCGCGAATTTTCTGACGATTTTTTGTTTGTGGCTAATTTTGCGACGAATTTGGAAATTCGTTGCTAATTTTGCTACGAATTTCTAAATTCGTCGCTAATTTTGTTTGGGCTAATTAGCGACGAATTTGGAAATTCGTCGCTAATTTTGCTACGAATTTCCAAATTCGTCGCTAATTTTGTTTAGGCTAATTAGCGACGAATTTGGAAATTCGTCGCTAATTTTGCTACGAATTTCTAAATTCGTCGCTAATTTTCTGATGATTTTTTGTTTGTGGCTAATTTTGCGACGAATTTCCGAATTCGTCGCTAACTTTGCGACAAATTTCTAAATTTGTCGCGAATTTTCTGATGATTTTTTGTTTGTGGCTAATTTTGCGACGAATTTATGAATTCGTCGCTAATTTTGTTTGGGCTAATTAGCGACAAATTTGGAAATTCGTCGCTAATTTTGCTACGAATTTCTAAATTCATCGCTACTTTTCTGACGATTTTTTGTTTGTGGCTAATTTTGCGACGAATTTATGAATTCGTCGCTAACTTTGCGTTGAATTTCTGTATTCATTGCTAATTTTGCGACGAATTTCTCAATTCATCGCTAATTTTCTGACGAATTGTGTTTCGTCGCTTTTTTATTTCTAATTTCCGAAATTTTAGCCCCGATTAGCAAACGGCCAGAGAAACTTTCGAGTTATGAATTAGGTATAGAGCCAATGGGCGATGCTTGGTTACAATTTCGAATCCATTATTATATGTTTGCTCTAGTTTTTGTTGTTTTTTATGTTGAAATGGTTTTTCTTTATCCATGGGCAATGAGTTTCGATGTATTGAGGGGTAATCGTATTTATAGTAGCTTTAATTTTTGTGCTTATCCTAATTGTTGGTTTAATTTGTGCATGGTGAAAAGGAGCATTGGAATGGTCTTAGTTCCTGAATATTTAGACAATAAAAAAAGTTAAAAAAAAAACATTGCTTCATATTGGTGAAGGCTCTCTAGTTTATGGGGGCTTCTTTATGGTACTAGTTATTGCTTCATTGAATTTGCTTTGTTAATAGGTAATTTTCAACGTTGTCGCTAATAATTAGCGATGAAAATCAATTTCGTCGCTAATTTTTCGTGGCTAAAAGCCCTTATTTTTGTAGTGCTTGCTTTCAATCAATTTTCGCTAGAAATAGTGAACATGACGATCCAGTCATCACCGATTGTCCTACCTAGTGCCTCTCTAGAAGGATCACATTGGAATTTCTTCCAAAATTAGCTTGTGTCTGTTCACGAAAAATTCAAGATTGGGAAAGCATTTTTCAATCGGAATAACAAATATGTGACAAAAGTTATTTTCATCGTAATTTTACGACAAATTCACTTTCATCGCTAATTTTTTGCGAGTAAAATCTCTTTTTTTGTAGTGATAGTTTTACATAAACAAATGTCACGTGACTTAAATTTTGGTAACATTGATATGTTATCTTTGAAAAATTCATGATGTGATAAGAAAGTGCATAAATTACGATTCATAAGAGTTTCATATCTCGATTCATTTATTTATTTTTATGCAGAGAGAGAGGAGTTAGAAAAAAAATATCAATTGTTCTTGGTACATATAGGCCCCATACAAGTGAGTCATTAGATCTTGTATGTCCTTTGTGATATCAACATGATCTAACGGATTGGATACTTTAGATTATTGGTCGCAAATGTCATTGCTAATTAGTATTTATCACCAATTAGTGACAATTAAGTATTTCGTCGCTAATTTTGCGATGAATACATTTTGCGATTAATACATTTTGTCGCCAATTAGCGATGACTAAGTATTTCGTCGCTAATTTGGCGACTAAATACTTTGTCGAAACTTTAGCGACAAAGTTTGACACAAATGCGCTGTCACAAAAATTGGCGCCATGCTACACGAATATTAGCGATGACTTCTATGGGCAAAAAGTCGTTTTCATCGCTAATTTTTCATGGCTAAAATCAAATTTTTTGTGGAATTTTGCGTTGAAAGCAATTTTTGTGGCAAAATTCGTCGCGAATTAGCGACAAATTATTTTTCGTCGCAAAATTACGAAATTTTTTCCGTCACAAAATTCGTTGGAAATTAGTCACAAATTTTTTTCGTCGCAAAAGTCGTCGCAAATTAGTGACGAATACTTTTTCGTCGCAAAATTCGTCGCTAATTTGCGACGAATATGTTTTCGTGGCAAAATTCGTCGCACATTAGCGACGAATATTTTTTCGTGGCAAAATTCGTCGCTAATTAGCTACGAATATTTTTTTGTCGCAAATTAGTGAGGAATATTTTTTCGTCGTAAATTAGCGACGAATATTTTTCAGTCGCAAAATTCGTCGCAAATTAGCGACGAATCAATTTCGTCGCTAATTTTTCGTGGCTAAATGGCCTTTTTTTTGTAGCTGCTTAAGCAAAAATGGGAAAATCTCAGGCTTGGAAGAAAGCGAAAGTCCCTTCGTCTGTCATCCTCCGATATCCCCGAGACGCCCACCTCTCTTCTATTATATAAGCAATCCTAACTGGTCCAACGGATACTGTTGAACTATCAAGGCATCCTCTACCGTGCAAATATAAGTGATTGCTTATACTTTTGATCAAGATTAGAAGCTAGATCAATTTGATCTGGTATGGTGTCTAACTAGAGCAGATCAGCCCTTGTGGAAGTTAAGTCTATTTATCAAGAAAGCCAATGCCCAAACCTAGTTCAGTTTGTTTTCAGATTTAAGAGAGGTTCGTCGCATTCAAGAAGAAAATAACGTGGCCGACTGGGCTGCCAACCCAGTTCAGTTTATATCCTTCTCAAGCCCTTCGGACTCTTTTATGTTTTGAAGCTGCAACCATGTGCAGTTAAACAATTTCCTATTGAATGGATATTATTTTCCTGACCAAAAACAAAAAAGGAATTCCTTTTCTTTTTGCAGGCTCCATATTCCATTCTCTCTTTCCTTAGTTCCTTTCTTCAATCCATTGTAGGAGCACTCTAACATCGGCGAAAGGCATATTTGACTTTAAAAGACTATATATGTACTACTTTTTTCTCAATTTGGCTTAACAAGCAGTGGAAGAGAAGTGCTCCAATGAACCAAAGTAATGATGCATTACAGAGCATAGAACCATTAGTTGCTCCGGACAAAATAATCTGTCCAGTTTGATAAACATGTGGTCCTTAAAATTTCTAAATATGCAGGCGTGGACTGTTGCCGTGAAGGACGAGGCATTACGCTAGAAAAAGAAACAGCGGAGGCCTTGATTGATTGTAGAACTTACGAGATTTGGGGCTTTGGGATCTTCCACATGTGGAGATATTACCTGATCTTAGTAACCTAAACAAACTAAGAAGTCTTCAAGTACATGAATGTAGTAATCTGGTTGAGATTCAAGGTGAACTACCACTATCTTCGGAAGACTTGGGAATTCATTTTTGTGGATCTTTACAAAAGTTGTCTGATCTATCAAGTTTGAAGGGATTGCGAAAAGTTGATATGAAAAATTCCAGCAAATTAAATGTGGAGGCAATTCTTGGCTTTGCTCAGAGAAGTCAGGTAAATTGTGTAAGAACCTACAAGAACTGAATGTTTCTGAGATTGGCCAAATGCAGATATTACCTAATCTAAGTCATTTAAACAAGCTAAGAAGTCTTCAAGTACAAGAGTGTGACAACCTGGTTGAGATACGAAGTGAACTACCACCATGTCTGGAAAAATTGGGGATTTATTCATGTGAATCTTTACTGAAGTTGCATGATCTGTCAAAATTGAACGGATTGAAAAAGGTTGTCATAAACGATTGCGTGAAATTAATTGTGGAGGCAATTCTTGGCCTCGCTCGGAGACGTGACGCAACTTTGCGGGAGAACTCGGAAAATAAGTTGACGTTGCTCTTGAAACCTTCTTGATCCATGACCACAAGTTGTTCGGTCGTGCCCAAAAATTAGACAAATTGATGTAAGCTTTTTCACCTGACAACCAAGGTTTCCCTTTTTTGGAACAAAATTCGTTAGAGATATGAACAGAGATGTTTCACATGCATATCTTAATTACTTTTTGCGAATTGATGTCTAAAAATCTGATGAAGGTATTAAATTATGGTATCTCCATTCAACTAGATTGTTCTTATATTGTAAATAATTAATTGTGATCCCACATTAATGCAATGCCCACATTTAAATTACGTCAATGTTAATATTACGTACATTAATTTTACGTGATGACCGTTTCGCCCAATAACCGTCTTGATGGGAGACAGTTATCTATAAGGGGCATATGTCAGTTTAAATGGGTCATCTAAGCCAAACCTCCTACGTCAGTTAAATAAAGAGAAGTTACGTCGTCAGTTTTCTCATCCGGAAGAGGAGAACTTACGTTCATAGAGAAAATTTGAGAGCACACACCATCGTTTCGAAAAGGGGTAATTGGCTAGAAGGATCATGTTTTCGCCGCACGTGTTCGCGATCATCGTCTTAATCAATGGCTGGAGGTATGTTCGTTTATTATTCACGTTTCCGCATTTCATTCCCGATATCACACGATTTTGTGTTTCGTGATTAAGTTTCGGGATCGTTTATTTCTCTGATTTTAGTCTAACATTAGGTATCAGAGTATGTTAATCTCTGCCTTGATGTTTAATGTATGATTTGCGTTGGATTATTGAGTTTTTGGGTGAATTTTGTGGGTAATTAGGGTAAATCGGAAATTTGGTGTTTTATGGCCGGGGATCAAATCGCCGATTCCGGCAAACTTCCGGTGACCCACGGCATGATTTCAGGACCATAGGGTCGCCTCGTTATGGGCAACAAAAGCCCTAAGGTTTCTCGGCTTTTGGTTGCTCGCCAGAGGCTAATCAGGTAATGGAAGTTCGCAGTTAGGGTTCTTGAATCCCGAGCGGTTTTCGCTCAATTTCGAGCAAAATACTTCACCGATTTCGTTGATTCTTGGACCTATCTGGTCGCCCCGACGTGTAGAACAAAACCCATCATTTATTTTCGTCGTATGTGGGCTGTCGGAGGAGAATCGGCGGCAAAACGATCGGTGGAATCCGACGGGAGAGTTCTGCTCGCGCTTTCTTCTTTTCTTTTGGGGAAGAAGAGGGGCGCGTGCATGGCACGCACACATGGGGCTGCCTCTACACGCGCCCACGTGAAGACTTTTCAAAAAAAAAAAGGTACGCACTGGAAAAGTTACGGGCGCATGCCCGAGATGGTAGGCGCATGATGTACACGTGCAGGAACGGTGTCGCATGCTAAGATGGTGGGTGGGCGCGTGCATAGCACGCGAGGGCTGTTTAAAATAATAATAATAATAAAAATAAACTGCCAATCAGGGGTTTTGAACCCAGGACTTCTCCACATGCTACAGCTATACCACTTAGCCACCTTGACTTGATCTGTTTAAAGTCAGAACGCAATTTTATTAAATAAAATGCCCGCAGATTGGCCCACGATAGCCTCCCTCTTGATTTTACTGTTTTTGATCCTAATTGAGCCAGAAATTTACGGTTTAACCCCAATTCAGTTTATTTACGATTTTACCCATTCGGTTTATTTACAATTCAGTATTTACCCACGTAAATTTACAGATTTACCCTTATATGCAATAAAGTATATTTGCATGAAAATAAATGTCTTGTGATCTATATATTTTTTATTAATTAGAGTATGGCCACAGCAGCTCTAATTGATTAAATTATATATTAAGAACTTCTAGATCACGTATAGTAAAAGGACATTTACTTGTGATTAATTATATTAATATAGTGAATTTTATCCCACAGGAATTTTCATTATATTAACATGATTAATTAGGTTGAAATATCATATTATTTCTCTTAATTTCCCCACAGGGATTAGGAAGAAGGATTATAGTATGATAGTTTCATCATACAGTCATTATGAATCTATTTAAATTAGAAACTTAGCCCACATGCAATTTTTGATGTTAGTTGATTCATATTATATGACATGTTTTGCATGGGTAGAACATGTATTCAGTCATTATGAATCTATTTAAATTAGAAACTTAGCCCACAGGCAGTTTTTGATGTTAGTTGATTCATATTATATGACATGTTTTGCATGGGTAGAACATGTATTCAGTGAATTTGCCTCAAATATTGTGATGTAAGCATGTTTATTTGTTTATTATGCAGTTTTACCACTTGTGAATATCTCTAATATTAATATTCCCAAGCTGAATGGTGACAACTATAAGGCTTGGAAGGAGTTAATTATCCTTCAATTGGGGTGCATGGACATTGATTATGCTATTAGGAAAGATGAACCACCTGCTGTTACAGAAACTAGCACTCCAGCTGAAATTTCTCTTTATGAACAATGGGAGCGGTCTAACCGCCTTAGTGTAATGTTCATAAGGAATAAACTTTCTGCTAGTATTAGTGGTTCAGTCACTCAGCATTAGTATGTCAAGGCTTTGCTAGCGGCTATTGATGCGCAATTTGTGTCTTCGGAAAAGGCCCATGCCATGACCCTGATAATGAAGTTTTCATCATTAAGGCTCACCAGTGTTAGAGGTGTGCGTGAGCACATTATGAAAATGAGGGATATTGTGGCTCAGCTTAAGAACCTTGAGGTTGAGATACCTGAGTCCTTCCTTGTATACTACATTCTGAACTCTTTTCCTCAGCAGTATACACCTTTTAAGATTTCTTATAACGCACATAAGGAGAAATGGTCAATTAATGAACTCATGACCATGTGTGTTCAAGAGGAAGAAAGACTGCTTATGGAAGTGGGAGAGAGTGCTCTTTTGGAAACATAAGGAAGGTATAAGGGGAAAGGCAAACATAAGGGGAAGGGTAAAATACCTCCCCAAGCTGACATAAAAAAAGAATCCAAATGCTTCTTTTGTAAAAAGAGGGGGCATATAAAGAAGGATGGCGTCAGATATAAGGCCTGGCTCGAAAAGAAAGGTAATCCAATCTCTTGTGTTTGTTATGAATCTAATACGATTGATGTGAGTCACAACACTTGGTGGATTGATTCTGGATCTACAATCCACATTTCGAATTCCTTGCAGGGCTTTTAAAGCCATAGGAAGCCAGTGGGAAGTGAACAATGTATCTATTCAGGAAACAAGATGCGTTCGCAAGTAGAAGCTATTGGGACATGCAGTTTAGTCCTCAATAGTGGCTTTGTTTTAAATTTGGAAATGACCTTTTATATACCTAGTTTCTTTAGAAACTTGATTTCAGTTTCAAGACTTGTACTGTTTGGTTACTCCTTTCACTTTTCAGATACGACCTTTAGTTTGTCGTATAAATATGAAATTGTTGGGAATGGTATTTTGTCTGATGGTCTTTTTCAAATTAATTTGCAAGACAATGCCTTTTATAAGGCGATGCATGTTCATGATAACGCTGGTATAAAACGATGTGTTGTGAATGAAGATTCCTCTATTTTGTGGCATCGTAGATTGGGGCATATCTCCATAGATAGAATTAAGTGATTGGTAAATGATGGAGTACTTACTGCTTTGGATTTTACTGATTGTGATACTTGTGTGGACTGCATAAAGGGAAAGCAGACCAACAAGTCAAAGAAAGGTGCTAAGAGGAGTACAGAAATATTGGAAATCATACATACAGATATTTGTTGTCCAGATATGGACCCATACGGTCAGAAATATTTCATCACATTTATAGACGATTACTCACGTTTCATGTATCTCTATCTGCTTCATAATAAGCGCAAAGCATTAGATGCCTTTAAGGTTTTTAAGGCTGAAGTAGAGAAACAATGCAGTAAGCAAATTAAGATTGTGAGATCAGATAGAGGTGGGGAATACTATGGTAGATATACTGAAGATGGACAAGCACCTGGTCCGTTTACGAAGTTTCTTCAAGAGCATGGGATAGTTGCCCAATACACCATGCCTGGGTCTCCAGATCAAAACGGTGTAGCAGAAAGAAGAAACCGAACTTTATTGGACATGGTGCGCAATATGCTTAGCAACTCGAAACTTCCTAAGTCTTTGTGGAGAGAAGCTCTTAAGACGGCAGTGTATATATTGAATCGAGTTCCGACCAAGGCTGTCCCAAAGACGCCTTTTGAGTTATTTAAAGGTTGAAAACTGAGTTTACGACATATACGCGTTTGGGGTTGCCCGTCTGAAGTGAGAGTCTATAATCCACAGGAAAAGAAGTTAGACCCAAGGACTATAAGTGGATATTTCATTGGATATGCCGAAAAGTCCAAGGGATATAGATTTTATTGTCCATCTCATACCACTAGGTTTGTGGAATCGAGAAACGCGAAGTTTCCTGAAAATGACTTGATTAGTGGAAGCGATCGATTTCAGAACCCTGTTCCTGAGAAAGATCATTCAGTTGCTCAACCTTCCACTTCAAGTACCAGATTGATTGTTATTCATAACGCCTCTCCAGTTCAAATGGCTGTTGAACAACCAATCATTAAAGCTCCACAACCTGTTGATATTGATCCAGTAGATCCAACTGTTCACCACTTACCAGAAACTGTTGAACAACCAGTTGAACAACACGCTCCTCAGGAGAATGTTGATACAACATTAAGGGGTCTGCTGGAGTGAGGAAGTCAGCAATTCCTAGTGACTATATTGTGTATCTGCAAGAATCTGACTATAATATTGGAGTTGAAAATGATCCTGAAACGTTTTTGCAAGCAATAAATTGCGACAACTCCACTTTATGGTACAATGCCATGAAGGAAGAGATGAGTTCTATGGCATCTAACGACGTTTGGGATTTGGTTGAGTTGCCCGATGATAAGAAGGCCATTGGTTGTAAGTGGGTCTTCAAAACTAAGAAGGACTCATTGGGCAACATAGAGAGATATAAGGCCAGACTCGTTGCCAAAGGATTTACTCAAAAGGAAGGAATCGATTATACATAGACTTTTTCTCCTGTGTCTAAGAAAGATTCTCTTCGTATTGTTTTGGCGTTGGTCACCCATTTTGACATGGAATTGCATCAAATGGATATAAAAACGACATTCCTCAATGGAGAATTAGAAGAGGAGGTTTATATGAAACAACCAGAAGGATTCCTCTCTAATGATGGTGAGCATTTGGTGTGCAAGCTTAAGAAATCAATATATGGCTTGAAACAAGCATCCCGTCAATGGTACTTAAGGTTTCATGAAGTTATCTCTTCATTTGGTTTTGTGAAAAATATCATGGACCAATGTATATACCAGAAGATCAGTGGGAGCAAGATTTGATTTCTCTATAAAAGTTTTGACATGAAGGATATGGGTGAAGTATCTTATGTCATTGGTATTAAAATCCATAGGGATAGAGCTCGAGGCATTTTGGGACTGTCTCAAGAAACCTATATCAATAAAGTCTTAGAGAGATTTCGGATGAAAGATTGTTCACCGAGTATAGCACCAATTGTGAAGGGTGATAGGTTCAATATGAACCAGTGCCCAAAGAATGATTTGGAAAAGGAACAAATGAACAACATCCCATATGCTTCTGCTGTCAGAAGCTTAATGTATGCTCAGGTATGCACTCGACCTGACATTTCTTTTGCTGTGGGAATGTTGGGAAGATATCAGAATAATCCAGGTATGGACCACTGGAAAGCTGCAAAGAAAGTGATGAGGTACCTGCAAGGTACAAAGGATTACATGCTTATGTATAGGCGAACTGAGAACTTGGAAGTAATTGGATATTCGGATTCGGACTTCGCTGGTTGCGTTGATTCTCGAAAATCAACATTTGGATACATTTTTATGCTTGCTAGCGGACCCGTGTCCTGGAGGAGTGCGAAATAGACTTTGATTGCTACTTCCACTATGGAGGCTGAGTTCGTTTCCTGTTTTGAGGCCACCTCGCATGGTGTGTGGTTGAAGAGTTTCATTTCGGGGCTTAGAATTATGGATTCTATTGCTAAGCCATTAAGGATATTTTGTGACAATTTAGCTGCTGTTTTCATGGCTAAAAACAACAAGAGTGGTAGTCGAAGCAAGCACATCGACATTAAGTATTTAGCCATTAAGGAACGTGTTAAGAAGAAGAAAGTGGTCATAGAACACGTCAGCACTAAATTGATGTTAGCTGATCCTTTAACTAAAGGAATGCCACCAAGGAGTTACAAGGATCATGTGGATAGAATGGGCATTAGTCTCATTATGTAAATTTTCTTCGTGTGGACGAAGTTGTGAAACTCTTATTCAGTTGTGATGTTTTTCTCAATTAAGGTGCACATTCAGTTATTATGAGAAAACCGGTCATTTAGACCTAGAATAAACTAAAGGTTTATTCATCAAGTAGACCTGGAATAAACATAGTGTTTATTCATTAAGTTATGTTATCACATATGGGCTGATTTTGATGAGATAAGACGCATTGTGATACATGGAAGATAATACTCGTTCTAAGAGGACTTGTCGCCATGATTCATGTGTTTTATCTTCAGCATGAAATTAATGTGCATTCGGTTTAGTATTTCGTTGATGAATGTTGGGATCAAGTGGGAGAATATTGTAAATAATTAATTGTGATCCCATATTAATACAATGCCCACATTTAAATTATGTCAATGTTAATATTACGTACATTAATTTTACATGATGACCGTTTCGCCCAATAACCATCTTGATGGGAGACAGTTATCTATAAGGGGCATACATCAGTTTAAATGGGTCATCTAAGCCAAACCCCCTACGTCAGTTAAATAAAGAGAAGTTATGTTGTCAGTTTTCTCATCCGGAATAGGAGAACTTACGTTCATAGAGAAAACTTGAGAGCACACACCATCGTTTCGGAAAGGGGTAATTGGCTAGAAGGATCCCGTTTTCGCCGCATGCGTTCGTGATCATCGTCTTCATCAATGGCTGGAGGTATGTTTGTTTATTATTCACATTTCCGCATTTCGTTCCCGATATCACACGATTTTGTGTTTCGTGATTAAGTTTCGGGATCGTTTATTTCTCTGATTTTAGTCTAACATCTTAATCATGAGACTTTTTTTACTTTTCGTCTCAGGTGCAGTCGAAGGGAGGAATCAGGTATGAAAGGCGTGCTTCTTAGTGGATTTGCAAATTTCTTGGACAAGGAATTTCGCTTGGGTAGTAGCTTCAATTGTTAGTGCAGCGAAACTTCCGTCTGTGACGAGAGAGGAGAACTATTTAGCTTCTCAATGTATCATAAATCATCTTAGAGTTGACGTGGTGCGTAGGTCATATGATAAGTATCTCTTGGGGTCAGAAATCATGTAAATAGACTGTGCTCGCGATCTGCACTATTGCCTACATGGTTATGCATATGTGATTATCTGTAATAGAAGCCCTTCTATTCACTTGAAGTTATACTAGAGGGGTCTTTTAAGTTTTAAGCTTGACAACAAGTGCTAAGGGAGACATCTCAAACGACTGTCGTGTTGCCTAATTCTAATGTTGATGAGAGGAATTGAAGTTAGAGAAACTTACAGAACTCTGTCAAGGGAATTGTAGCTAATTGGGCAGCTGTACAATTGAAGACCAAATAAAGGAAGATGAAGGATGACAATTTTTGTGTTCTGTATTTCCTCTCACAATCTTGGGGTGGCCCTTTTTTTTACAGAGGAATCACTAGAGCAGGGGCTATTTAGGCAAACCTAATTGTGTTTTGATCCTTTTTGTGGGGCCATAAGAATGAATCTTGAATTTCATCTGCATGTGTGCTCTTCATCGACATGCAGTAGAACTTGCTTGTGTTTTGATCCTTTTTGTGGGGCCATAAGAATGAATCTTGAATTTCATCTGCATGTGTGCTCTGTTCATCGACATGCAGTAGAACTTGCTTGTCAGTACCCAATTATTCTATCACGAGGAAATGCTTGAACGGCATGTCTGGAGCGGGAGAAAATGTGTGCGCTTAAAGTGTTGTTCAAGGTAGTCTTGCGCCTGCCAAAACCATTTCATGGGCCTTTCGATGTCAAAATGGTGTTCAAGGTAACCTAACTCATGAGTTTGATGGGAACTCACAACACAAGAAACACAAATCGTTGGCATTCATGGAATGAGCGGTGTTATAAAGTCAACTCTCGCCAAAATTATCTACAAATAGTTTTCACATGGTTTTGAGCACTGTTGCTTTCTTTATAACAATCGTGATACTTCAAAGCTCAAGAGTACTCGGAGATTCGACTGATCTCCTATGTCCATAAAAGGAAATTGACTGAGATAGGTATTGCTAACGAAGGTATCAAAATACTTGAAGATAGGCTATCTAGTAAAAGAGTTCTCTTCGTTTGCGATGATGTTGTCCGGAAGAAAAAATTGAATGCGCTCATGGGAATGATATTCAGGCATTATTGAATTCTTCAACGCTGAATATCAAGCGCCGAAGGATCTCGAAATTCATAATGCTTCGCATTGTTCATCATTAAAGATAATCTCTTCCATTGGTCATCTGACATCTCTATCGAAGCTATCTCTCAGAAGCACCATAATTACACAACCTCCCCTGCCGATTGGAGCTTGTAGACATCTTCACCTCCATATTCCTTTAATCGTGCATCCATGATGATTTTGCACAATCCCCATGTCTCAGCCATTGATCCCACACCATAGCAGACTAAATGGTCTGCAATGTTGTTATCACATCACTTATTACGTCTAGATGCATGACAAATCCACAAACTAATTGTTTGAACAAGTAGCTAGACTGAAACTACCTCATTATCTAGTGCATGATGGATCTTCCCCAGAGCTATCACAAACTTTCTCAACCTAAAAAACCAGACTACCAAATCCTATATTATACAGCCATACCTATGTTGACACTTGATTTTTAATCACATTTTCACTTTAAAATTAATAGAAAATCGATCAAAATTCATAAAATTGACAAATCAACTTTGGGGACCTTGGCCAAGCCTAGAGAACCAATTTTGGCAAAAAAATGATTTTCCATATTTTTTGTATTTTTCGGTATTTTATTTTTGAAAATTAATAAACAAATCCATAAAAATTCATAAAATTGAAAAAATCAACTTCAGGGACCTTGGCTAAGCCTAGAGAACCAATTTTGACCAAAAAATGATTTTCCATATTTTTAGTATTTTTCGGTATTTTTATTTTCGAAAATTCATAGAAAATCAAGAAAAAATGAGAAAATTACAAAATCAACTTTGGAAGCCTTCACTAAGCTTAGGCTACCATTTTTCAAAAAAACATTTCACATTTTTTTGTATTTTTTAATATTTTTCATAAATTAGGAAAATATTTAATAAATAAACAGCATTTGAGGCAAAAAAAAAATAATAAAAATATTAAAAAATAATATATATTATATAAAATTCATTTTATTTCTGTAAATTTCAATTTTTGTATTTCTGAAGTTGTGACATTGTTCTCTAACAGTCTATATTTTCATATTGGTCTAATTGTACCTGGAATCATTATTTTCCCGAAGGATCGTTGAATTGAATTTGCTCGTTTTCTTCAGAAATGAGTTTTCTCCGAGGGATCATCAACTCGAGGGCCTCAATCTCCATCAACAGCGACTCCTCTTGTGAGTCGCACCCACGGCCGAAAACCTCTTCCGATTCTATGTCCATGGACGCCGGCGACGCTGCTGCCGTGACCTCGATTTCAGACGAGCGGGCGACCTACAAGCTCAAGGAGTACTTCTATTTTCTTTTGGGGAACCTCTTGGTCGCGTAGTACGTGTAGCATCGACTTGATACTTTATTTTCCCGAATGCCTAAGTGTCAGCATGTTTTAAAACTCCAGATCAGTTTGGGAACTACGTAGTGCGGTCTGTTTTTGAGCTTCACATGCCCCATGAAACAAGGGATATACTAGAACATTTGAATAACAAGCATATGTGGGTATTTCCAAAAGCGATTGGACGTCCAGCTGGCCTTTCCAAGTTTCATGTCCTTCATGCTATAAATTAGGGAAACGTCTCCCAATAAGGTTTTGTTCGCAAATATAGAATACTCGGCAACTCAAAAGAGACCGACAACATCATGAAGAATGAGCAAAAATGACCGAAAGAAAGCACTAAAGATAGGGAGGCTGCCGACAATGGGGAGGGCTCTTTCGCGGGGGAGTCTTTCGGTAAGACGAGAAAATAAAAAAAAAGGAAGGGTAGATAGAAGCGTGGGGTGGAAGTTAAATAAAAAACAAGGGTGACCCACGATGGACGGGGGGAGATCTACCAGTCCATTGCACGTAATGCGGCTGGCACAAAGGAAACTTTTGGTGGAGCTGACAAAACGTGGGGGGTTGCTGAGAAGATGAGGAAGGTTAGTTACTCGAAAAAGAGGGGGGACTTACCCCCACTCTTCGCGGGGGAGGGGGAATGGTCGGTGGATTTTCTTGGGGAATTCGATCCCCCTATCGACAAAAAAAGGGCTTCCTCCCTCGTTCAACGGGGTCCGGGACCGATTCACAGCCTCGATATACATGTGTATGCTCTCCAGCTTTGCCGAGGACGGGATTTCGGTCCTCATCTTTACCCATTTGAGGTTATCGAATAAACATTACCCGTTCGAATTCGATCTTCCGAAACCTTGTGGATCCGCCGGAGTAGATGAGCCGCATATCGCCCGCTGATTTGAACAAGATCCGGCAAATGATGATGTCTAATCCTGAATTGATGTTAATGGCCCCCGAAAGCATGAAGAATGCGAGCCCTGAAGATTTACGACAAGTGGCAGACCAATTGAAGCATGTTCATCCTGAGGAGATGACTGAGATTGATATGAAGATGGCTAATGTTGGTCTTGAGGAGATTGCGGCTGCATGTGCTCGTGCAGATAAACGCAGCTCAAATGCTCACGAAAGAGAAAATCCGTAGTAAACAGCTCAGAGTTCTCAGCTCAAGAATTGTGAATCACTTATTCTCGTGGGGCTTGGTCACCAAATTTGTCTGTATCACTTGACTTCTTTCTTCTAGGTCTTCTCTGTTTTCTTTTCATTTTTTTCCTCTTGTGGTTAATTCTGTTTAGTCCTATTTGCATTAAACCCAAGCCCAAGCGTTCGAAGAAAAGTTGAGAGGAAGCTGAGCTCGAAGGGCCCTAGGGAAAAATGGGGAGGTGAGCTGAAGAGAAGGAAGAAGGATCCTCATGATGACGGGGGATGCTCAAGTAGTATCAGGGGCGATAGAGTTTTAACGAATGTAGAAGACTTGTAGATCTGCTGTGGTAGATGCTGGACACGAGAGCTTTGAACTGCTCAGGAATCTCAACCTGAAGCATGGAACTCACGCTTTAAATGGAGGACGATTTCTTGGGAGAATGCTATCTTAATATTCGATTCTAAAAGTTTATGCCATTTGCTGGCTTCTCTGAACGTGGAGTTCTTTTGTTCATTTTTTCTGCAGGTTCATGTGGAAATGAACGAAGGCTGTTATGAGCTTGACACCATATGCTTTGAATGTTTCAGGGATTTTTCGGCCTTCCTTCGTGATGTGCAGGTTTTTGCGGAAATTCAAGTTACGAAATCAAGCTTCGTGATTATCGTCCATCAACGCTCCAACCATTTGCATCGACTGGACAACTATAGAGAGAACCCGAGGTGCACATTGAGCGAATCTGAGCAGCAAAACCATCACACCAGCTATTACTTTTGAAGGTAAGGTCTTTATTCTTGGTGGATTTATTCTGCTTAGGTTGTAGCAAGTTGTGTGTTATTTGAGTGCACGATGAAGAAGGTGCATCTGCGAATGTCTCGTATTTGTGTTACGCCATTATCAGACTACCAACAAGTGCTTGGTTGCTCCTTCTAGTGATCAAACCTATTGGATGGGATTGTAATATTTGAATACTTGACTGCCTTGGTTAGGGAGAACTAGATAGGAAAATATGAATTGAGAGAAGGGGTGTATACGTCTGACGTATTCATATGAAATAAGTCTGATTTGGCCTTGGACTCGACGAGTGTGTTAGATTAGGTGTGCACATTGTCTTTCTAGCAGGATAGGTCAGGAAGATTTTGGGTTAAATCTGGATCGTAAGGTTGAAACAGTGAAATAGAATAGGTAAGCAAATGGAATTTGGACCCATTTTGTCTGCTATTTTTATCTCGTTTCTATATACCTACCCGTATATATATATATATATATATATATATATATATATTATGTGATAATCTTAAACCTCCCACGGAGATCTTCTCACCCTTGTTTAGTTATCTTTGTGTAGCATATGTAATTAGAGCATTCTGATTAAATGGGAGGCAAACTTGATATTGGGAGGAAACCCATCTAGGTAAAATAAAAATACGAATGGAGTTTCATAAATTTTAATCATGATTGGTCCACGAATTTTTGTGGGGTACAACATACTTCAATAAAAGTTGCTCGTCAAAAAGTAAGTAAATTAATAAAAACAAGAACAAAATAAAAATCAATACTATGCCGTTTTGAGAACCGCTTCAAACCTGGGTGAATTTGGGCCGGGTCTTCGGGTTCGTGGGACGGATCAACTTGATCCGATCCGAAAATATTAAATAATAACAACAACAACAACAACAACAACAACAACAACAACAATAATAATAATTCATATATATAATACATATAATTGGAATTTAAATGATAAATTTAAAAAAAAATTCAGAAAAAGAAGAAAAATTTTCAAAATTCCCAAAATTCTCAAAAATTAGGAAATGGATTGTTTTATTAGACCAACCCTATTTTCGGCGATTTTACCTCTCCAACCCTTGAAAAATGACCATTTTGCATTTCTGGTCAGATTGACCCAAACTTCGTCCAAGTCACCCAAAATGAATTTTCATGAAATTGGTACCGAAAGGGTGTTAGAGTAATCTAACGTAATCAAGTCCCCGAACTCATAGTCTCTGGTTCGCAGAAATAAAGTATTTCTCCCGATACTTTATTTAGGTTTCTAATCGACCTACCAAGAACGATTAGTGGCGACTCCAAAATTAAAAATCATTTAAACAAAAACCAAAGTTGCGATTCGGTAGGGCTTGGGGAGGGTCCGTGTTAGGTTAGTTAATCTAATTAACCTGATAATCCGTTCACCTGAAAAATTAAATTTATTCTTAGGGTCGCGACAGCTTGGCGACTCCACTGGGGATACGTTCTTAATTTTTTTTTAAAAATTAAGAACTTAAAGGACTTAGGCCAGAAAATTTCATGAAAACTCATTTGATCTGAATTGGGTGGATTCTAATCTTTAAGTGTTAAATGGTCTTGCAGGTGAGAGTTATAAGGGGTGGAGTATTTGCCTAACCCTTTGTTTTGCTGGCTTGGTATTGGAATTGTTTGTTTAATTTCGCACATTTTTGAAGCGGTGTTTGTATATTAATTGTTGTGCATGATTAATTTTTTTAGCACTACATCACACACGTCCTGCGGCCGGACCTGGGCCATTAGTTTTAGGATGGTATTGTGATTTGGTTTTAGCGTTCGGCATGAGATCACGTCGAAAGTTAGCCCAGATTCAATCCTGAACCTCTTTTCAAAAATGAGTTTAAAAGTTAGGCCTCAGGCTTGGTAAGATTACCAAAGCAGTGGTTTTAATTTTTAGCTCGAGCAGCCGAAGTGGGGAGGCCCTGCTAATCCTGGTTACATCGTGGGATCACGGCTAATCTTGATTATGTGCGCTAGATTGTCGCCTTGCCATAAGTCTTTCGCTTCAATTTGTCAGCTTTTAAAGTAGATAGGCTAAGATTTAAACTCACGATTCATGTGCATGTCTATATGATTTGCATGGTATTTCTTTCAAGGTGAAGTAAGTTTTCTAACCTTATCTTGTATTTATTTTTGGGTCGGTCCATGTTAGGATTCAGTCAAATTTTGAATTTAATATCATGGTCATTTTTCAAAAGAAAATAAAAACTAAATTGGTATCCCATTTGAAAAAAAAAAAATGAACATGAAAAATTCTTAGGAAAATTTTGTTTACTAGTGAAAGATTTTGTCACAGTTTTCCTTAAGGCTTCAATAAACAAAAGATTTTCTTAATGAATTTATCCTTGACATTTCATTTGATAAAAGAAAAAAAAGATTCCTTCGGGAAATTTGCTAAATGCAAAGGATTTTATCACATCTTTTCTAATTTGTAAAATCTGCAAGAAAATCCTTTTTGAAGAAAATTTTCTCTAATTTCTCATAAAATGGAAAAATAAAATTAGACTAATCTAGGGGTCATGAACCGACCTCTTTTGGATCACATACTAATTATGTTCTTTGCTTTTGCAGGAAATCCTAGGTACCCCAGGCAGGAGTAAAAATTAGGAATAACCTTCAGAAATACAAGAGGACGGGAAATGGCTGACCCCTTAACCCTAGGGGCATATGAAGAGGCCAATTCTCCCGGAGTCGAAAATATGTCCATTATCGAGCACGTACAGGCTATGTATTTTGATGTGGCAGTGAATGTATTCGGGTTAAACATGAGGGCATTTTTAATGTATTAGAGGGATTCTTGTATTTTTCTTGAAAAGGCACAGATTATCAGAATTCATGAAGCAATTATCTTAACCCGACCTCGCAACGCCTTTCTGATTAAATTAAGCAAAGGCCTGCCTCTTATCTTTCTCAGATTCGAATCATGTGGTGGATTTTGGAGGCCCGGTGCTTTATTATCGAAGCGTGGCCCACAGACATTTCTCCCAACGCTACAGACGACCGACACCAATAAGTGGATGACGAAAGAGATAAAGCGTGAAAAGAAGTGGGGCACGCAACAGGTGGCCTGATTTGTTTATTAGCGCACCGATCGAGTTATCACAGTTGTATTGATCGCAGTCTCAAGGCGGTCAGTGGGGGCCACCGCCGAACCCTTTGTTAATATTTTGATATCATTGTCTGGAGCAACTAACAAGAGCATGAAGAAGAACGTTAAGTCTCAGCGTTTCCAATACCTCAGATCGTTCCATCATGCTATACGGAAGAAAAGATGGCAGGAAAATGAAAAACACAAACACGTGAAACTTCCTCTTCATTCCATTCATCAACAAACTTTACAACAACTCACTAGGGAGGAAAAGTGAAATCAAATTGAGCCCTAATAAGCATCACAAAAGAGTTCAACTGGCTTTCCATGAAATTAATGCTATGCCTACACTGAGCGACCTGGGATTCAAGATTTGCAAGCTTGAAGAATAGGCGGGTACATTTCTCCTTGTGCCTAGCCGCATTAATTTCATGGTGTTCAACGGCGAGTTTCAGATTGTTAATCAAATCCCTCTCGAAAGCTATATCCGTCGTTAAATCGTGGAACCTCTCCTCCAGCCACTCACATTTGAACTTCATCACAACATCTCTTGGGTCATGCTCAAAGTAAGTCTGATTCAAAGCTAGGCGCTCCACCAGCTTCTCTCTCTCGTGAACCAACAGTAAGACCCGCTCATCAGCAGACCTAACAGCCTCTTTGTATTGAGCAACTGAGCATTCTGCAAACTCCAGGCATTCAGATCGATCCTGATAGCGGGCCTTCACGACGCGGGCTAAGGTGACTGTCTCCTGGGTGTTCCGGCATGCCTCTAGAAAGTTAATGAAGATGTGTGGGAACGCCCTGTATTCCCTCTCTAAGTTGGTGCCTTCGATCGAGGAAGCATTTACTTCCCTGAACAAACCGAGAATTTCAGTTTCGACGCTCGGATGATGGGCTATGTAAACATAACCCTTGCCAAGAAGATAATAGAGCCTCTCCCATTTGAACATAACATTAGCCGGGAAGATGTGTATAGGAAGGTTGGCCATTATCGAGGAGAAAATCAAGGCAGACAGACGAAACACGAGAGTATTGGAAGAGAAGGTCAGGGCAAACTAGCGGAGTGCGAAGATGGTAATCTGCTTCGAAGTAAATATTGATTTCACAGTAGCAATATCAATTAGTCAGACTTTCCTATCTGCCGTTCTATGTCGGTATCACCCCTGTTGGCTCGAATTTGCTGCTCGTCTGCAATCTCGAGCCAAGCAAATCCGACCTCTTTGCGGAAAAGTAGGACGAGACGCCATCGCTTTAAAAAAGAAAGAATGAAAAGATGTGCTAAGTGGGAGACAAAGAAATTTGTGGCAGAAAGAGGATAGGACTCGTATTTATCGGATGATTCGCCAGCTAATCAACGGTGGAGATGACAACAGGGGCCCCCTACCGCGAAAAAATGAAAGAAGACGAACCGAATGGGAGATATGAGAAGGATTGAACAATCGGGAGAAGTTGTACAGCTTTTTAAACCCACGCTCGAATTTTAAAAGGAAATGTTCTCCTGATAATCGTCATCTACACCCTGAAATGAGTTTCAAAGACGATCGCTCAAGAAAACCCAAAGAGAGTGAAAATACCAGAAGAGGTAGAAAACCTTGAGAGATCACTAACCAAGTCGAAGATGTCTCAACCCAACACCTTTGAGAGTTATCGTTACTTGCTGAATATGGGAGAGGAAGAGTTTGAAGGCATGCTTGGGATCGAGCCCATGGAACCTGGCCCTTCCGCCGACGACGTCCAAGATCTCAGTAAAGATAAGGACAACAATAGTAAGGTTCAAAAGAAGCGTTACCATCGCCATACTAAGGAGCAAGTACAAAGGCTTGAGGATTTCTTCAGAACATGCCCTGTGCCAGATGGCAAACAGAAAATGGAACTAAGTCAAGAGCTGGGACTTGGACCTTTGCAAATCAAGTTCTGGTTTCAAAATAGGCAAACCCGAATGAAGACTCGTCATGAGCACAACGAAGCCGAGTTTTTAAGAGCTGAAAATGAAAACCTCCGAGCGGAAAAGAAGATGTATAAAGAGGCTTTTGACTTCGCCACCTGCCCCAACTGCAATAGCCTCCTCTCCTTCGATGAAATGCATGATTTGAGGATCGAAAATGCGCGTTTAAGAAGTGAGTTAGACCAGTTTATAACAGGATCGAGTTCTGTTGGAGCAGGGTACAAAAAGACTAATGCTACTGGATCAGCATCGATACCTTCCGAGAAAGATGGGACAGATCACCACCAAGCGGACATTGACGATGATCTTTTCGCCATAATCAACCAATTTGATATCGGTAAAGCATCGATGCTGTGATGCACATGCTCAGCCAGTGACCACCAGACCTTTGATATGACCGATGCATACCTGATCCGGGATGAAGCCAGCTGATCATGGGAGAGCCTGCAGAGGGAGCCGAATCGATCCTGAATGAGTGAATGTGTTTTATTTCTTTGCGTGATGTGTTTTTCTACTTTTGTAATGTGTAAAAGCAAGGAGTAATAATCTGACTTCCCCCTATTAAATGCTCGAATCCACCACCTCACCAACCTCACGACGAATTGATGGCGAGTAAAAATCTGCGCAAACTTGAAGGGTAACGCCGTATTGTTTTAATTTACCCTCAAAATTACTCCAAATTTTAAATCGAATCCCCTGCATTTTCAGGAATTTGCAAACGGCCCCAAGAATACGATCATATCCAAATGCGAAGTCCTCTTGTTAAACGAAACTGGGAGCAAATCAATCTGTGGACATTACTACTGGATGGACGGCTGCGAATAAGGAAGAGAGGGATAATTTTGTATCGTTCCAATTTGCCCATAATAGTCTCAAATTCAGAATTGCTTTCTTTTGTCTTAACAGGGGTTATAGATTGTCTTGAAAAGAACCGTGACGTGAAATTACCCAGTACAAGACCATGTCGTCTCGAAAATCAACCCTTAAAAGAGAACTTTCATGGACGCCTAAGGCCTTGTAGGCTCGATGGCGTGGGAAGAGACAGTGGGCCGAAGCAATCCAAGTTCGATCCCCAAGCCTAGGCCCAAATGATAAAGCGTCTAACGAAAAATTGAGACAAACTCAACCCAGTGAACCTGATAAATGGATCATGCAAGACATTCAAGATGAAGGGTAAATCAGTATCGTTTCCAATTCATCCCCTCCAATATCGGCTAACATGTCTCATTTTCTTTTGACAGGAAATGATAATTCTAACATTTAACATATCGAAGAAAACACCCCCAAGCGGCAATTCAAAACTGCATTGCTCAATCTACTCATATTCTCGGGGGCAATTCAAAATTTTCGATTCTTGATATGCTCGCACATTTCGTAAACATGCATGATACTTGAAAATTGCCACATCCGTATTGTGTTTGCACCTGCCATGATTCATGTATGACTATTCTGCATGTTTAATTTTGCCAATTCTGGCTTGGGGCATAAACTGCAGATGATGCATCAAATGTGTCAAATAGGGCATAACAGGATGATGAGAGGCAATTCCTTCCCATACACGTCCTATATCCATAATGAGTCGTGCGCAAAATAGGTTTCGCGTTCCTCAAGGCAAAGGGTTTTCTTGCAAAAGGTATAATAGCCGAAAGGAATGAGGCATTCATTTCTCTATCCTAAACACTACAGATGCCCATTGACAAACCATTTGAACGGCGATTTCATTCCGTAACCCCTGTCAAGAATCACCCCACGCCGGGGCCAAATGGAGGTAGTTCCAGCAATAGCACGAGGTAAATGATTGGAAATTTTCTTGCTCGGACTAACGTCAATTTTCGAGTGTGTCTTAGCTTTCAACCTTGTGCGTTAATTCAAGTGCCTTAAGACGATGAAAAGCGTTCGTTTTTCTATCTTATACACTTATATCCTTTGTATCGCCCAATTGAGCTTGTGTATTCATTTCTTAAATCCCCATTGGTGGTCATTGCTCATTCCAAGATAAAGATGGCGCTACCTCAAAGCAGAAGAACTCAGAAGAAGTAAGGTCTACACAGAGTTCCTGAGTCAACTCTTCAAGTATGCTAGACCTTTTATATGTATATGCATGCAACACAATCTTTGAAAATTCCTTTTCCTAGACAGAATGAAAAAGAAAAGGCAAAAGGCAGGACCAATAGAGCTAGTCCCGGGCATAAAAAAATCAAAGTGCTAGTCAAAAGCAAGGCCAATGCCCAGTTAAATCAATGTCCATGTACACTCGGTGAAAACATCTTGTCTTCTGTTGTAAATGGGATTTGATTGCCAAAGAAGATTATTCGAATGAGTCAAATTGTAAAATATACTCAGATGAAATTTATATCGTTCGGAAGTGATACCATCCTCAGACAACGATGGTATTCTTTGAGGACTGTTCTAGAAGGCCAAGACTGGTGATGAAGATGTAATGATCACCAACGTCAAACCCACCTCATGTATTTTCTGGGCAGAAATAACCCTTTTCACTTTCTTGGTCCCCAATCCTAACCTACGTTACCGCCCGTGAAAGTCTTTTCTGATTAAAGCACTTGAATTAACGTAGAGTTGAAAGACTTTAAGCATCGCTCGAAAAGGTACAAGCAAGACTATTGGTCTCTCATTTTTGCAAGGTTCTTGATTTGTAAACCCGAAGCAGACGATGAAGAATTTTTTGTTAACAGTCTTGGCTCAAAAGAGTCCCCTTTGGTAAGCTTTTGACCCAGCCTACATTACAGTCTTAATCAAGACCTCTAGATCGGCTTGATCGTACCAATTGCGAGATTGCTCAGACCCTTATCGAATGCGATGATTGTGAGATTGAGTGATTTTTTTTCAATCCTGCAATCAGAATGAACATCCTTTCTCGAGAGTGAGAGAAAGCCCTTTCGGACTGAAGTCCCCCATTCATACTACATTCAAGATATTCATACTACGATAACCTCCTTGAACAGAATTAGTAATGCAAACTTAACAGTGTTGATACCTAAATTTTTATTTTTTAAAATTCATTCACTTAAGTACATAAAAAAATGAGAATTTGTTCTCACCAAAAATTAATTTTTTCATGCATTGCATATTTAATTTTTTGTCGGTCATGCATTTTATTTTGGCTAACGACGGAGGATTTGAGCTTAAATTGACAAACGATTGGATTGAGCGTGAGGGAGGTGTGCCGAAAGGCTTATGAAGTTTTGAACTTAAAAGAAATTTTTCCACAAGAACTGAATTGCAAATACATAAAACTTCAGGGACTGAATTGTAAATACATAAAACTTCAGGGGTTGAATTGCAAATACATAAAATTTTAGGGATAATGGAGAAATTAGAAAGGAAGATGGAGAAGGGGAGAAATTAGAAGGAAAGATGGAGAATGGAAGATGGTAGAATTAGAAGGGAAGATGAAAAATTAGAATGGGAAATGGAAAGATTAAAATGGAAGATGGTGAATAAGAAGGGAAGATGGAGATAAAGAATGGAGGATGGTGGAATTAGAAGGGAAGATGGAGATAAAGAAGGGAAGATGATGGAATTAGAAGGGAAGATGAAGTTAGTGGAAAAATTAGAATGATAGATGAAGATAGAGAAAGGAAGATGGGGGAGTAGGCTATAAAAGGAGGAAGATTAGAGAGAAATAGGGAGGACTTTGGAGATTGAGAAAGAAAATTTGGAGAGATTTCAAGAGAAAAAATTTTGAGAGAGAAAAATTCGGCGCAGTGGAACAAGCCTTGGCGACGCGACGGATTCATCTCCAACGAGCTCTAGGTACATCAGCATGTGCAATTATCTGGTAACTCAATTTTTCATGTTTAGATGAGGAAATCTCGAAAACAAATATACTGAACATTCGTAGATGACTTCGAGATCTTCGATTTGATATATTATGGCGTGAAAATGGACGTCGTTTGCTATGTCAAAAGGGTCCCGAAATGGAGAGCAGAAATCTGGAAATATGGTGATCAGAACCTGAGATGGAATTTTTCTGATCTGACCTTTCACGCTAAATGATTTTCCATGGGTTATTCTAGACTTCGTTTCATAAATACCTCTTCATGATATTTGTTCATAAGATCTTAGTGCATAACATATAAAAAATAAAAAAATATTCATGCACGTTTCATATTTTTAATGCATTTAATGAAATCATGTAATTCTGCTGGTGTCCTTGAGTCTGAGTGTTTTTCTGTGCGTGGTCATATTGATTCGTAGTTATCTCATGTTTAGAGTCTTCTTTTGAAACTTCACAAAAAATGAAAGTTGTTCATTGGGGTCTTGTTTAGTAAACTGGAAAGTTTGGTTCATTAATTTTGAGATTTGAGTGTCCATTTGAGCTTAATCATGAAGTATGTCTGTTCTGTGAAATTTGTTTGTTTGCTGCTGAGCTCTCATGAAAGACCATTTTCTACACGAAAATGAGTGTCTCTTCAGTAAGAATGTAAAACATGAAAGTTGTCAACGACACATTTTCCCATCCACATAAACAATCTCAGAATTTTTGCATACATTTCATTATTTCTTTTGTATGTTATGGTTACTGCTTTCTCCCTAAGAATGTTCATGGACATTATGATTTAATTCGTATTTTTTGTGTTAATGCATTGGAAAATGTAAAAAATGGTCTCAATGAAGTTTAATCAGCACGTGTTAAACTTTCTTTGAGTTTTTGAATTGTCTTAACTCATTGGTGATTGTGCATGTTCGATTGGATAAGTTCATTATTTTCATTTGGTTTTCGGCCCGATGCTTTGAAGACTGGAGGATGACCGATGTCCATTCCGGTCCGTTTTGTTGTACTCCCAATCCACGAGGCTTGGCGACGGGTGTTTGACCGATGTCCATTCCAGTCCATTTTTGTTGTGTTCCCGATCATGTCTCGGGTTTTATTTAATTGGTCTGTAATTATTCACCCGACGAGTTGCGGGTTTTCTTTTCACTGTCCTTAGGGTAGTTTTACTTTACCTGCTCTCTCTTCACATCTTCGTTTGCTTTGGGTGATTTTGCATTCTTTATAATACATTGAAAAATCTAAAAAAAAATTCATAAAAAAAAAACCAAAAAAAAATTGCACCTTTGAACCTCAAGTGAAAATTCATCAAAATTGCCAAGTTGAACATTTTCATGAAATTGGTACCAAAAGGGCGTTAATTGAAAAATTAGCGTAATCAAGTCCCCGAACTCATTAATCTCTGGTTCGTAGGAATAAAGTATTTCTCCCGATACTTTATTTAGGTGTCTAATCAACCTACCCAAAATGATTAGTGGCGACTCCAAGATAAATCCTTCTTTTGATGAAATTGAACCTAAGTCACGATTTGGTAGAACTCGGGAGAGTTCGAGCTATGCTAGTTAATTCAATTTAATTAACATGGTAATCCATTCACTTTAAAAATTGGGAAACCGATTTTTAGGTCGCGACAGCTTGGCGACTCCGCTGGGGAGTTGTTCTTAATTTTTGAAAAAACTTAAGAACTTAGAGGACTTAGGCCAGAAAATTTCATGAAAAATTATTTCATCTGAATTGGGTGAATTCTAACCTTTAGGTGTTAAATGGTTTTGCAGAATGGGAGTTATAAGGGGTGGAGTGTTTGACTAACCCTTTGTTTTGCAGGTTGGTATGGGAATTATTTGTTTAAATTCTTCACATTATTGAAGCGATGTTTGCATTTAAATGTTATGCTTGTGTTTACAGTTTTAGCACTACATTACACACGTCCTGTGGCCGGACCTGGGCCACTAGTTTTAGGATGGTATTGTGATTTGGTTTTAGCGTTCGGCGTGAGATCACGTCGAAAGTTAGCCCAGATTCAATCCCGAACCTCTTTTCAAAAATGAGTTTAAAAGTTAGGCCTCAGGCTTGGTAACATTACCAAAGCAGTTGTTTTAATTTTTAGCTCGAGCAGCCGAAGTGGGGAGACCCGGCTAATCCTGATTACGTCGTAGGGGTCACGACTAATCTTGATTATGTGCGCGAGATTGTCGCCTTGCCGTAAGTCTTTCGCTTCAATTTGTCAGCCTTTAGAGTAGATAGGCTAAGATTTAAACTCACGATTCATGTGCATGTCTATGCGACTTACATGGTATTTTTGACGGTGAAAGTAAGTTTTCTAACTTCATCTTGTATTTATTTTTGGTCGGTCCATGTCGGTGTCGGTTAAATTTCGAACTTAACATCATCGCCATTTTTCAAAAGAAAATAAAATCAAATTGGTGATCCATTTTTGAAAAAATAAATAAATGTGGAAAAATTCCTTAGGGAAATTTTATCGACCAATGAAATATTTTGTCATATTTTTCCTTAACACTTCAATAGACCCAAAATTTTCTCATCAAATTTACCTTGAAAATTCATTCTGATGAAAAGGAAATTCTTTCGAGAAATTTGGTAAATATCAAAGGAATTTATCACATTTTTCGAATTGTAAAAATTTGCAAGAAAATTCTTTTTGAGAAATTCACCCATGTTTTTCTAAGAAAATTTTCTCTAATTTTGCAAAAATAAAATTGGACTAATATAGGAATCATGGGCCGACCCATCTTGAATCACATACTCATTATGTCCTTTTCTTTTACAAGGCAATCACAGGTACCCAGGTAGGAGCAAAATCGGGTTCAGCATTATACCGGGAATAACCTCGAGGAATACGAAAGGACGGATAATTGTTGATGTCTTAGCTGATGACCCAAGGGGCAAGTGAGGAAATCGATCTTCCCGGAGTCAGAAACGTGTCAATTGGTGGGCACGTACGAGTTTTGTATTTTGACGGGGCCATAAATGTATCAGATCAGGAATTGGGGACATTTTTAATGTATTAGAAGGGTTCATGTATTTTTGTTGAGAAAGCCGAGACTGTGTAATCAGAACCCATGGGGCAAGATTATGAACCCGACCTTGCGACGCCTTTCTGATTAAATTGAACAAAGGCTTGCCTTTTTACCTTCCTCGGATTCAAAACACATGGAAGATTTTGGAGGGCCAGTATTTTATTACCGAGCATGGCCCACAATCATTTCTCCCCAACGCTAAAGGGGACCGACACATTCAAGTGGACGCCGAAAGAGATAGGCAGGAGTAAAGTGGGGCACGCAACGGGCAGCCTGGTTTGTTTATTGGAGCACTAATCGAATGGTCGATTTGCAATAATGCACTCGACTGACTCACGGCGCTGTGACCGGTGGGGGCCGCCACCGAACCCTTCGTCAATGTCCTTGATATCATCGCCGGCAGCAGATAACAAGAACACCAAGAAGAGTGTTAAGCCTCAACGTCTTTAGTACAGTAAATCGTCATATCATGCTATATGGGCGAAGAAATGGCAGGAAAAAGAAAAGCACAAACACGTGAAACTTTCTCTTCATTCCATTCACCAACAAACCTTACAACAACTCACTGGGGAGGAAAATCGAAATCAAATTGAGCCCTAATAAGCATCACAAAGGAGCTCAGCTGGCTCTCCATGGAGTTGATGCTCTGGGTGCACCGGGCGTTCTCGGGATCAAGCTCCGCGAGCCTAAAGAAGAGGCGATCGCACTTCTCTTTAACCTGGGCCATAGTGGCCTCGTAATGCTCAACGGCAAACTCCAGGTCCGGAATCGCTGCCCTCTCGAAAGCAATGTCTGCCATAATGTCATCAAGTCTCTCCTGCAGCCAACCGCATTTGCACCTCATCACAATATTGCCTGGCTCCTGTTCGGCGTAAGTTCGGACCAAGGCCAGACGGTCCACCAGCTTTCCCCTCTCACGAACCAGCCACGAAAGCTGATCGTTGCCAAACTTGAGGGCCTTTTTGTGATTATCAGCTACAAATGTGACTGTTGCCAGACGCTCGTGCCGGTCTCGGTAACGAGCTTTCACAACGGCGGTCACAAGGACCGTCTCATAAGCACGGTTATAGGCAGCTAGAAAATTGATGAAGAGGGTCGAGAAGTTCCGATACTCCTTTCCCAGTTGGGTACCCTCAACAGAAGCAGCGTCCACGGTCCTGAATAAACCGAGGATTTCAGCCTCAACGGTAGAGTTTTTGGCTATATGAGCGTAACCTCTACCAAGAAGATTGTAGAGTCTCTCCCACCCAGCCAGGACTTCGGCGGATAAGGTGTGGTTAGGAGAATTCGCCATTTTTTAAAGCAGAATACGAAAGAAAGGGGGAGAGAGGTGAGGCAGATGAGCGAAATGCGAAAATGGTAATCAGCTTCAATTTAAATACTGATTTCACAGGGGCAGTCCTTATAGGTTTTCCTATCTACCATTCTCTATCGGCAACACCCCCGGTGGCTCAAATTCCAGTCAAGTGGCAACCTCGAGCCGAACAAACCTGACGTCTCTGTGGAAAAGCTGACAGGACTCCACCGCTTTGAAAAAAGAAAGAACGAAAAGATGAGTTGAGTGGGGGACAAAGAAATTCTCGGCAGAAAGAGAGATATTACTTGTCTTCATTGGAGGACCCGCCAGTAAATCGACGGTGGAAATCTTGATAGGGGCCCTCTACCGCGAAAAGAAAGAAGAAGACAAACTGAGCGATAAACGAGGATTTCCCCTTTGATCAAAAGCTGAATATCAGATTTTCCCCTCGGTAAATCTAATAGCACTGCCCGTGAAGGGGGAAGTCGCTGCTATTGCCAGAGAAAGAATTTGTCCTCATTTGATAGTGAGGGTTCATCTGCACGAACTCGCAGGAGAAAGATAGAGAGGAAGGAGTTCTCGTGAGAGAGGAATTCAAAACCTTCACCATCAAAGCATTGGCTTTCAAAGCCTGTTACGAGAAGCCATCAACGATCTCGTGATCCCTCAAGTCCGAGAAGACATCCTGAGGCGGTCTCGAATCGGCAGTCCTAGATCCAGAAATATGTCGAGCATTAGGGGAACGGGCGCATGTTCAACCCTGGTCGAAGCTGATGAAGTTCCTTACCCTGAGGGTCTACTGGTCATGGCCATTGACGGTAATCCAGTCTCTCTGTCAATCCGTGTTACCGTATTAAGAAAATGCCGGTATAAGGTTGTAGCCCAAGCAAAGGCGACAGAGGCCTTAGAGATATTAAGGAGGAGTGGTGACCAGTTTGATAACGTCCTCACCGCCATGGTAGAGATTGACATGGATGTTTTCACTCTTTTGAAGTCATCAATTCTAAATTAAACATGCCAGTCCTCGTAATATCGGCAAGCGATGATCAGCAAGCCATAATGAAGGCTGTCTTAAATGGGGCCCAAGACGTCGTAACGAAACCAGTTAGGGTTCAGATGCTTCAAAACATATGGCAGTACGTGGTAAGGAAGCAATTGCACGACCATGAGAACAAGCATCAAGCCTTCAATTTTGTTCCAAGCAACTGGAGAAAAAAGATGAGTTGGTCTCCTGAGCTGCATCGTATGTTTGTTAATGCAGTTCAGCAGGTAGGAATCGATTCGGCACGGCCGCAACATATACTGGAAATTATGAACGTAGAGGGACTCACTAAAGCAAATGTTTCGAGTCATCTTCAGAAGTACAGAAAAAGGGTGAGAGAACACAATGCAGCTCAGAATCAAGAAAACCAAGGCGGGACTGATCCAAGCTTGAATGTCGAGTCTCCTCGCCACCATAAGTTCCGCAGGTTAGCATGGGGCGAGCCACTTCCCATCATCAACCAAGCCAGTAGCCGTGCCATCAATCCTCCAGGCGTTAATCAAAGTATCCCCTAGAATCACCCTAATGCTCTTCAAGAGTATAGACCGCAGGGGCAGTGTATTCAGACTCCTTGGTCTGAGCACCAACCCGTGGC
This sequence comes from Psidium guajava, assembly GCA_016432845.1. Classification (NCBI taxonomy): domain Eukaryota; kingdom Viridiplantae; phylum Streptophyta; class Magnoliopsida; order Myrtales; family Myrtaceae; genus Psidium; species Psidium guajava. The sequence goes on along the minus strand of CM028229.1, from coordinate 29,182,683 downwards.
TAGAATTCATCCCATGATCAGCGCGCCTGCGCAGCTAGAGAATCAGACAAGAAATTATCCTGAGCACTTCCACTTCTCTAATCCTCGAATGGAAGGAGTTCTTGGCAGCATGACAGTTGGTGATCCCCACACTTTCTGGAGTAATGATGAAGACTTCAGCTCGAGAAGTCAAATTGCTCATGGCGAGGACAGAATGAGAAATCTACCGCCAGCATTTGCCAACAATAATGCCCAATTCGAGCATCAGTTGCTGGAAGGTTCAAGAGATTACCCAGATGATGAGGTTACTGCCCTGGTCAACCAGTTTAAGGTTGACAGACATCCGAAGCCATGATCGGAATCTAGTGATTAGGGACTCTCAAACATCGGTCATCCATGCCTGAACCAGCACGAGACTAGCTAATTATCGAAGAGCCGCAGGAGAGGCAGAACCGACCTTGAACAAGTGCACCTTTCATTTCATGCTTAATTCCCCTGCGTGTGGTATTTCCAGCTTTCTAGGTGTCTAGATTTAATTCAGGGGCATGGGGTAATTTGTTTTTATCCCGTCGAATGGGTGAATCCCTTTTTATGCTAGACTCAGGGCGGATCAATTTGTGGCAACGTCGCTGACTGCCATAATGAGAAATGTTGAATGGCCTCACGTAGGGAAATTTCAAGTGAAAAACCCAGGCGAGCTCGAAGACGGGTAACTGTGTGTCGTTCTAATTTACCCTCAATCGTCGCAAAATGCTAAATTGGATTTGTTCCATTCTCACCCAGGGGATTGCAAATTGCCTCAAGAGTGTCGCAAAATGAAATGACCCAATGGAATGCGATAGGACTCATTTGCCTTGAAGGTAACCTTTAAATTAAAGGAGCCATCCGGTCCACGGACCCGATGGCATAAAAAATGATAATGGTCCAAAGCAACCCGAAAGAAAACAAGGCCCAACTAAGCAAAGCACTTATGTGGCAAGCTCAAAGTGAATGGCAACTCAACCCAATCCAATCCAAATGAAGGAACTTCCTCAATTCAAAATTCAATGGAAGTACATACAAAGGTAAAACAGTATCGTTCCAATTTTTCTAGAATATGAAGAACATATACTGCCGCATTCCCTTTCATTTTTTCAGGGGAAGTCTCTACTGGCCAGATTTTCCTGTCTACCATTCCCTATCAGTATTGCCTCCGCTACTCGTCTCTAATCTCTAGCCAAGCAGATTCGACAAAAAAGTTTGAGGGGACGCCACCACTTTGAAAAAGAGAAAAAAAAAATGAAATGAGCCGAGTGGCAGACAAAGAAATTCTCGGCAGAAAAGAAGGGATGGCTCGTCTTTATTGAAGGACTCGCCAGCAACATCGACGGTGAAGATAACGATAAGGGCCCCCTATCACGAAAAGGATGAAAGAAAACAAATCGTGCAGAAGACAGGGAAAAAGGTTGAGAAAGACGGGAATCTTGGAGGGAGCAATACGATTTATGAACCCATGCCTAAGTTTTAAAAAGAGGCATTCTCCTAAAACATTCATCCGTGCTCAGAAAAAATTTCGAAAGCATACCCGGTCGCTCAGAAGGATTCAGAGTGAGTGAGAATATAAGAGAAGATAGCAGATCTTGAGACATCATCAACCAAATCGAAGATGTCTCAACGCAATACTCCCGAGAGCTATCGTTGCCTGCTGAATATGGGAGAGGAAGAGTTCGAAGCCATGTTTGGGATCGAGCCCATGGAGCCTGGCCCTTCCGCCAACGACGTCCAAGATCTCAGTAAAGATAAGGACAACAACGGTAAGGGTCAAAAGAAGCGTTACCGTCGCCATACTAAGGAGCAAGTACAAATGCTTGAGGATTTCTTCAGAACATGCCCTATGCCAGACGGCAAACAGAAAATGGAACTGAGTCAAGAGCTAGGACTTGAACCTTTGCAAATCAAGTTCTGGTTTCAAAATAGGCGAACCCGAATGAAGACTCGTCATGAGCACAACGAAGCCGAGTTTTTAAGAGTTGAAAATGAAAGCCTCCGAGCGGAAAACAAGATGTATAAAGAGGCTTTTGACTCCGCCACCTGCCCCAACTGCAACAGCCTCTTCCTCACCTTCGATGAAATGCATGATCTGAGGATCGAAAATGCACGTTTAAGAGGAGAGTTAGACCAGTTTATTACAGGATCAAGTTCTATTGAAAGGGGGTACAAAAGGACCAATGCTACTGGATCATCATCAATACCTCCCGAGAAAGAAGGGACAGATCACCACCAAGCGAACATTGACGATGATCTTTTCGCTATAATCAACCAGTTTGATATTGGTAAAGCATTGAAGCTGTAATGCACATGCTCAGCCAGTTACCACCAGACCTTTAACATGGTCGACGCGTACCTAGTCCGGAATGAAGCCAGCTGATTATAGAAAAGCCTGCAGATGGGGAAGAAAAATCAATCATGAATGGATTAATATGCTTTATCTTGCATGGGATGTTGTCTTCTTTTATGAATGTCTAGAATTGGCGTGAAAGCAAGAAGTAATCATTTCTCTTTCCCCAATTAAATGCTCGAGTCTACCACCACACTAAACTCGTAGTGAATTTATTGCGAGTAAAAATCCGCGTAAACTTGAAGGGTAACGCCGTATCGTTTCAATTTACCCCCAATTGCTCCAGTGTTAAATTGGATCCCTGTTATTTTCAGGAATTTGCGAATTGACCCGAGAATACCGCCATACTCGAATGCGAAATCCTCTTGTTGAATGAAACTGGGGGCAAATCAATTTGAGGATATTATCACTGAATGGACGGCTTCAAACAAAGAAAAATACGAGCAAAAGGCGCGAGTAGCTTCAGAGATCGAAAGAAACAAGAATACTCGACGAATGAGACCGAAGTCAATACTTTGCCACAACCTTGGTTCTGATGGTAAAGTGTCCAACGAAAGTCGAGAGAAACTCAACCCAGTAAAACTGGTAAAAGGATCGTATAAGGCATTCAAGACAGAGGGTAAACCAGTATCGTTTCCAGTTTATCCCTTCCAATACTGGCTAACACGTCTCCTTTCCTTTTGACAGGAAACGTTTACACTAACATGTCGAAGAAGACAACCCCCAGGGGCAATTCAAATTCTCCCATCCCTGAGAATTTTCTTCCATACTTGCACATTCTGCAAATACGCGTGGTGCAAAAAAAAAAATTCTTCATATCTGCATTGTGTTTACACATTCCATGATTTATGCATGACTATTCTGGATGTTTAATTTGCCAAATCTGAGACGCAATTCCAGATGTCGCCCACTTGACAGACATACAATTTGGTCCAAATGAAGGGATTTCTTCATTTCAAGTTCACAAGAAGCATATGCAAGGGTAAAGCGGTATCATTCCAATTTCTCTAGAACATGAAAACATACACTGATGCATTCCCTTTTAATTTTCTGTAGGGGTTACCACCGTGCCAGACAGGTGAGTATCACTTCCCTTTTAAAACTCAATAGAATCCAAAAGTTTTGGAATTCTCAGAGCAGATGCCAGAGTTTCTATAACTCATTCACATGAACATGGGCAACCCATGATCCCCAGAGCCTTCTTGCATGCTTGCATGATTTGTTCATCAAGATTTTCACAAAATCTCATGAGTTGTTGAAGGTTATTTCGTATGCTCGAAAATGCTCACACTTAGCATGGTTTATGCATGATTGTCCTTCATGTTTAATTAATCAACTCTGCACAAATGGTGTAAACTAAATGAGGTACATCAAGATATCGATCGATTAAAGCAAATCTTTGCTTCACCGATCCTTTGACCATGCGACGTCAGCTAAGGGAACACTAGGCAAATAGAAGAAGTCCTTAACCACCAAATTCCCAAAGCCGAACTCCCAGCTGGGGCATGTACGGGGGCAATTTTGGATTCTGCCAAAGCCTGACTTGATTGAGAATGGGGCAAATTGTTAGCGAGCTCCAAATTGGAAGAAGGGAATACCCTCTCTCTTTCTCATATGTCTTTCAAAGTGACACCCAATTTTCTTCTCGCAGGTGCCAAGCTAGAGGACATGCCTTCGATTGCTACTGCTGAAGCAAGTCAAAAGTAGAGCTTCCTAATATTCATTCACTCCATCATTTTAAGGCCCTATTCGTGCACATTCTTTTTATGCAGGGTCAATTGTGGGAATGAGTAATCAACCAGAGTTCAAGGTCAAATCCCCAGCAGTGACTATGTCTGGGGCAATTCCCAATTTTGGCAAAAGCCATGATCGCCTGATGCGATCCATCCTGATGGAAATGAGGCAAACAAGGGCATTCGACCAACCATGTTGGTCTTCACCATATCACGACTAGAGCGAGCATATTTTTATTCTGGGGCAAACATGAGAATGAGCTCGTCCTCATTTGATCCACTCGCATGTCTTGGGGCAACTTAGATTCCCCTTCATCTGTTTTTGAGAAGCATTGCAATTCTGATTAATTGCTACATCTGCCTGATTGAAAAAATGCTTCTAAATTGTGTGATCTATACATGATTGTTCTTCATGTTTAATTTACCAACTTTGAATAGGGAGCATAAATTACATATGATGCATTGAATGTACAGAATGGGGTATGACAGTATGATGAAAGGCAAGCCATTTCCATACACGTCCTGTAATCTAATCCCTAGTGAGATGAGCGGTAGTCAGGATCCGCACTCCTCGAGGCGATGTGTTTTCTCACAAAAGGTATGATAGCCGAAGTGACAGAGGCATTCAGTTCTTTATCCAAACACTACAGTGTCTATTGCAAACCTCTTGAGCGGCGGTCCCATTTTCTTACCCCTATCAAGAACCACCCCACGTTGGGGCAAGACGAGGTAATTCTAGCAGCAACATGAGGTAAATGGTTAGAAATTCTCTTGCTCAGACTAGCATCAATCTTCGGGTGTTTCTTTACATTGAACTCGAACTTTAATTCAAGTTCCTTAGGATAATGAAGAGCATTCATTTTTCTATCCTATACACTACATCCATTGTACAGCCCATTTGAGCCTGCAAATTCATTTCTTGACCCCTTGCTGGTAATCATTTGCTGATTTCGAGACGAAGATAATGTTATCCCCAAAGACCAAAACTAAAGAGACCGGGGCAGTAAAGAATCCCCAAGTGAACTCATCTCATATGTTAGATTTCTCATGTAGCGTCTAACATCATTCCTTACAAAGAAAGAAAAAGAAAGAGATGTGTCAGAAAAATAGCTCTCTGTCAAGAAAGAAAATGGGAATCGGGATTAAGAAAAACAAAGGTTAGTCTCACAGAATCCCAGACAGTAAAAAGCAAAATGCCTATCAAAAGCAAGGCCAATGCCCATTCAAATCCTTGTTCATTTGTTTTAAAAATCCCAAATGACAGACTTGTAAAGAAAAAGCCTCCAAGAGAGTCAAATGGAAATTGCAATCATCAGCGGAAGCTCCATCCTCAAGCAGTGATGGCACATTTTGAAATCAATTTCAGAAGGCCAAGACCGGTGATAAGACAGCAATGATCACTAGCATCAAGCCATTCTCATATATTTTCTAAGCCAAAGCGAGCCTTTCTCTTAGTCCCAAATGCTGACCTACGTTACGACCCTTCAAAGTCTCTTCTGATTAGGGCATATGAATTAACGTAGAGTTGAATGATTTTAAGCATCGCTCGAAGAAGTTCGAGCAAGATTATTTCTCTCTCATTTTTGCAGGGTTCTTGACTTGTAAACCCGGAGCAGATGATGAAGATCTCTTTGAAAAAGCCTTGACTCCACAGGAGTCCCATTTGGTAAACCATTGACCTAGCCTATATTACGGTCCCAATCAAGACCTCCAGATCGGCTTGGTCGTACCAATTGCGAGATTACTTAGACCCTCGTTGAAAGCGATGATGGTAAGATTGAGTGATTTCTCTTGAATCCTACAGTTATGATGAATAGCTTTTCTCGAAGAGTAGGAGAAAGCCCTTTCGGACTGAAGTCCCCCATTCAAAGTACATTCGAGGTATTCACAATGTAATAACCTCCTTGAACAAAATTGGTGATGCAAACTTGACAGAATAGTTTTGCATAAATCCACTAAGTGAATTTCAGCATACATGCCTGTACATGTTACATCTAACATTGTCTGTGCACATGCATTCCTGATATTCAAGCTACCTCATGAGGTCTTGAAATTCATCCAAGGATGATTGAATGAACAAGCCGTGTTGGCAAGTGCCCATCTGGCAAGCTTCCAAGCTCCCAGGTAAGTATATCTTCAACCTAAGCCTTCTGATGATTGTTAAGGCACTCAAATTTGTTGCGACACATACAGTCATTCAAATATTCGTCTTCTTCAGTGAAGCGTGATTTTTATGAAATACATGTCGCATTAGCATTGATTTGGTCTACGCGCATAATTTTACTTCAAGAGAATAAGCAGGTATGATGCAGTCAGCCTGTCTACTCCTTGACCATTCGTTCAAAAGACCCAGGTATGTTTTCTGAACCCAGTTTTGAATATCTTGTGTTTACACTGACATGGCTTGTGTAGCACACCCTCTCGATGTGGTCACCGCCCTGTGAGATTGGCGGCACATCTCCCTTTCAGATCATCAAAGACCAGCTCTAATGATCTTGAAAGAAATCTACCTCTAAACTACCCAAAAAACCCATGTAAGTTTTCTGAACCCTTTTCAAAATCGCAAGCTTTGAGTTTGCACTAATGAGAAAGCACACTCCTTAATTTCATCCAGTTCATAATCAACATGCTCTTGTGATCTGCATGAAACATTTGTTCGAACCATGATCGACATGCTCTCGTGGTCTCGAAAAATTTTATCAAAATCATAATCGACATGCTCTTGTGATTTTGGTACCCTATCAAGTTCATGATCGACATGCTCTCATGTTCTTGATCTTATCCATCCAGTTCATAATCGACATGCTCTTGTGTCTGGATGCTTGTGCGAACCATGATCGACATGCTCTCGTGGTCTCGACAAATTTTATCAAAAACCATAATCGACATGCTCTTATGGTTTTGATACCCTTTCAGATCATCAAGGATCAGCTCTAATGATCTTGAAAGAAACTATGTGACTCCACTCAAAGAGATGCAGTGGACACATCCCCTTACAGATCTTGCGCTTTCTCGCATCATGGGGAAACCTCTGGTAACGGATAGGCACTAGTACCTTAAGATTCTTGCATCCACAAAATGCCTGGAGCTTAAGGGAATCACCAGTATTATGAAGTGTCTGTTAAGACCAACATTTTATATGCGATCCATGTGCAGGTTTCTTTAATCCGTTTCCTCGGAGCAGAGAAATCTTAACACATGTTATTTACAGTCCTACACATCATGCATCATTGCACTTACATATAAAATGGGATTAAAACTCCCCCACAAAAAAAAATTATCATCATTCATTTGCATTGTCAAAATTTAGGTTCAATTTTGTCTTTGAGCGAAACCTCTATAAGTGTCCGCTCAAAGAGGGGCAGCTGTTGACACCTAAATTTTGACTTTTTAAAATTCATTCACTTAAGTACATAAAAAAATGAGAATTTGTTCTCACCAAAAATTAATTTTTTCATGCATTGCATATTTAATTTTTTGTCGGTCATGCATTTTATTATGGCTAACGACGGAGGATTTGAGCTTAAATTGACAAACGATTGGATTGAGTGTGAGGGAGGTGTGCCGAAAGGCTTATGAAGTTTTGAACTTAAAAGAAATTTTTCCACAGGAACTGAATTGCAAATACATAAAACTTCAGGGACTGAATTGCAAATACATAAAACTTCAGGGGCTGAATTGCAAATACATAAAATTTTAGGGATAGTGGAGAAATTAGAAGGGAAGATGGAGAAGGGGAGAAATTAGAAGGAAAGATGGAGAATGGAAGATGATAGAATTAGAAGAGAAGATGAAAAATTAGAATGGGAGATGGAAAGATTAAAATGGAAGATGGTGAATAAGAAGGGAAGATGGAGATAAAGAATGGAGGATGGTGGAATTAGAAGGGAAGATGGAGATAAAGAAGGGAAGATGATGGAATTAGAAGGGAAGATGAAGTTAGTGGAAAAATTAGAATGATAGATGAAGATAGAGAAAGGAAGATGGGGGAGTAGGCTATAAAACGAGGAAGATTAGAGAGAAATGGGGAGGACTTTGGAGATTGAGAAAGAAAATTTGGAGAGATTTCAAGAGAAAAAATTTTGAGAGAGAAAAATTCGGCACAGTGGAACAAGCCTTGGCGACGCGACGGATTCATCTCCAACGAGCTCTAGGTACATCAGCATGTGCAATTATCTGGTAACTCAATTTTTCATGTTTAGATGAGGAAATCTCGAAAACAAATATACTGAACATTCGTAGATGACTTCGAGATCTTCGATTTGATATATTATGGCGTGAAAATGGACGTCGTTTGCTATGTCAAAAGGGTCCCGAAATGGAGAGCAGAAATCTGGAAATATGGTGATCAGAACCTGAGATGGAATTTTTCTAATCTGACCTTTCACGCTAAATGATTTTCCATGGGTTATTCTAGACTTCGTTTCATAAATACCTCTGCATGACATTTGTTCATAAGATCTTAATGCATAACATATAAAAAATAAAAAAATATTCATGCACGTTTCATATTTTTAATGCATTTAATGAAATCATGTAATTCTGCTGGCATCCTTGAGTCTGAGTGTTTTTCTGTGCGTGGTCATATTGATTCGTAGTTATCTCATGTTTAGAGTCTTCTTTTGAAACTTCACAAAAAATGAAAGTTGTTCATTGGGGTCTTGTTTAGTAGACTGGAAAGTTTGGTGCATTAATTTTGAGATTTGAGTGTCCATTTGAGCTTAATCATGAAGTATGTCTGTTCTGTGAAATTTGTTTGTTTGCTGCTGAGCTCTCATGAAAGACCATTTTCTACACGAAAATGAGTGCCTCTTCAGTAAGAATGTAAAACATGAAAGTTGTCAACGACACATTTTCCCATCCACATAAAAAATCTCAGAATTTTTGCATACATTTCATTATTTCTTTTGTATTTTATAGTTACTGCTTTCTCCCTAAGAATGTTCATGGACATTATGATTTAATTCGTATTTTTTGTGTTAATGCATTGGAAAATGTAAAAAATGGTCTCAATGAAGTTTAATCAGCACGTGTTAAACTTTCTTTGAGTTTTTGAATTGTCTTAACTCATTGGTGATTGTGCATGTTCGATTGGATAAGTTCATTATTTTCATTTGGCTTTCGGCCCGATGCTTTGAAGATTGGAGGATGACCGATGTCCATTCCGGTCCGTTTTGTTGTACTCCCGACCCACGAGGCTTGGCGACGGGTGTTTGACCGATGTCCATTCCAGTCCATTTTTGTTGTGTTCCCGATCATGTCTCGGGTTTTATTTAATTGGTCTGTAATTATTCACCCGACGAGTTGCGGGTTTTCTTTTCACTGTCCTTAGGGTAGTTTTACTTTACCTGCTCTCTCTTCACATCTTCGTTTGCTTTGGGTGATTTTGCATTCTTTATAATACATTGAAAAATCTAAAAAAAATTCATAAAAAAAAACCAAAAAAAAAATTGCACCTTTGAACCTCAAGTGAAAATTCATCAAAATTGCCAAGTTGAACATTTTCATGAAATTGGTACCGAAAGGGCGTTAATTGAAAAATTAGCGTAATCAAGTCCCCGAACTCATTAATCTCTGGTTCGTAGGAATAAAGTATTTCTCCCGATGCTTTATTTATGTGTCTAATCAACCTACCCAAAATGATTAGTGGCGACTCCAAGATAAATCCTTCTTTTGATGAAATTGAACCTAAGTCACGATTTGGTAGAACTCGGGAGAGTTCGAGCTATGCTAGTTAATTCAATTTAATTAACATGGTAATCCATTAACTTTAAAAATTGGGAAACCGATTTTTAGGTCGCGACAAACAGAATAGTTATGCATGATTCACATTTTGATCGAATGCATCATGAGTTACCACACAATATTGTTTCTGATCATTGCAAACTCAATTAAACAGTTTTGCATGAACCAATGAACTCATTGATGAAAATGCTTTCACATGTTACCTCTGATATTGCCTAACAGGTAACAAGTTCCCGATGTTCGAGTTACCTTCCAAGGTCTCGAAATTCAAACGACAATTGTCGAGAGAACAAGCCTAGTTGTCAAGAAATCACTATGCAGTCTTCCAAATCCTCAGGATTCCTGGTCTTCCCAGATCCTAGAAAGGCACCCATTGCGGTAAGATAATTCAGGTTTGAGCTTCTGCAGGATTCTTGGTCTTTCCAAATCCCAGAATGGAATCCAAAAAGTCATTCCTACAGACACACCAAAAGTCCTTTTTATAGACAAGCCAAAATCCTTTTTACAAGCATCCAAAAAGTCCTTCCTACAGGCACACCAAAAGTCCTTCTTACAGGCACCAAGTCCTTTTTTACAGGCAACCCAAAGTCCTTTCTACATGCACCCAAAGTCCTTCTTACAGGCATCCAAAAAGTCCTTCCTACAGGCACACCAAAAGTCCTTCTTACAGGCACTAAGTCCTTCTTACAGGCACCCAAAGTCCTTCCTACAGGCACACCAAAAGTCCTTCTTACAGGCACCAAGTCCTTTTTATAGGCACCAAAAGTCCTTCCTACAGGCACCAAAAGTCCTTTTTACAGGCAACCCAAAAGTCCTTACAGGCAACTCGAAATCCTTCCTATAGGCAACCCAAAGTCCTTCTTACAGGCAACACCAAAGTCCTTTTTATAGGCAACCCAAAGTCCTTTCTACGGGCGATCAAAGTCCTTTTTACAGGCAACAAAAGTCCTTTTTACAGGCACCCAAGTCCTTTCTACAGGCAACCAAAGTCCTTTCTACAGGCGTGTTGACACCTGATTTTCAATCACCTTTTCTTTTCTTCTTTTTTAAAAATTAATAGAAAATCCATAAAAATTCATAAATTTGAAAAAATTAACTTTGGAGACCTTTGCCAAGCCTAGGGAACTAATTTTGACCAAAAAATGATTTTTCATATTTTCAGTATTTTTCGGTATTTTTATTTTCTAAAATTGATAGAAAATCTATAAAAATGAGAAAATTGCAAAATCAACTTTGGAAGCCTTGGCCAAGCTTAGGCAACCATTTTTGAGTAAAAAAATAATTTTTCATATTTTTTGTATTTTTTTAAATATAATTTTTAGAAATTAGGAAAATATTTAATAAATAATAGCATTTGAGGCCACAAAAATACATAAAAATAGTCAATATTTTTCCTTTAAATCCCTTTTCATGTTGGCCATCGTAAATTTAAAAAATCTAATTCGAGGTCGTGTATTCCTTAACGAGCATAATCTCGAATCGGGCCTAAAAAAATTCAATTTGAGTCAATTTATTTTCATTTTTCACTTTTAGGAGTTGTGACATTATTCTTTAATATTCCAAATTTTCATCTTGGCCCAATTATACCCAGAATGACTCAATTTTACAAACAGGGCTTTAATTAAATTTTTCATTATTTTCAATAGCAATAAATGAGCTTAAATTCAACATGCGATATGTGTGTCGAAAATTGTGAGGAGATTTGGACTTAAAGAAATATTTCTCCAGGGACTGAATTACAAATACTTAAAATCTCATGGACTAGAGTGCAAATACCTAATACTTGAGGGATTATTTTGTAAATAACAAAAAAAAGAGTTAGTGGAGAAATTAGAATAGAGAAGGGAAGATGGATAAGAGAAGATAAAGAAAATAAGATGAGAATAGAGAAGGGAAGATGGAGATGAAGAAGAGTTAGTAGAATGGGAGATAGATATGGAGAAGGGAAGATGAATATGAAGAAGAGTTAGTGGAGAAATTAGAATGTGAGATAGAGATGGAGAAGGGAAGATGAAAATGAAGAAGAGTTAGTGGAGAAATTAGAATGGGAGATAGAGTTAATGGAAAAATTAGAATGGGAGATAGATGAGTGGTTTATAAAAGGAGGAAGAAGTGAGCTTGAGAGGGGAATTTTTTTGGAGAGAAAATTTTGGATGTTTGAGAGAGTTTTGGGAGATTGAAGAAAAACTGGAGAGAAAAAAAAATTTTGGAGAGATTTCAAGAGAAAAAAATTTTGAGAGAGAAAAATTCGCCGCCGTGGAACAAGCCTTGGCGACGCGACGGATTCATCTCCAACGAGCTCTAGGCGCATCAACATGTGCAATTATCTGGTAACTCAATTTTTCGTGTTTAGATGACGAAATCTCGAAAATAAATATACTGAACATTCGTAGATGACTTCGAGATCTTCGATTTGATATATTATGGCGCGAAAATGTACGTCGTTTGCTATGTCAAAAGGGTCCCGAAATTGAAAGCAGAAATCTAGAAATATGGTGATCAGAACCTGAGATGGAATTTTTCTGATCTGACCTTTCAAGCTAAATGATTTTCCATGGGTTATTCTAGACTTCGTTTCATAAAGACCTCTTCATGACATTTGTTCATAAGATCTTAATGCATAACATATAAAAAATACAAAAATATTCATGCACATTTCATATTTGTAATGCATTTAATGAAATCATGCAATTCTGTTGGCGTCCTTGAGTCTGAGTGTTTTTCTGTGCGTGGTCATATTGATTTGTAGTTATCTCATGTTTAGAGTCTTCTTTTGAAACTTCACAAAAAATGAAAGTTGTTCATTGGGGTCTTATTTAGTAGACTGGAAAGTTTGGTGCATTAATTTTGAGATTTGAGTGTCCATTTAAGCTTAATCCTGAAATATGTATGTTCTGTGAAATTTGTTTGTTTGCTGCTGAGCTCTCATGAAAGACCATTTTCTACACGAAACTGAGTGTCTCTTCAATAAGAATGTAAAACATGAAAGTTGTCAAAGACACATTTTCCCATCCACATAAAAAATCTCAAAATTTTTACATACATTTCATTATTTCTTTTGTATTTTATGGTTACTGCTTTCTCCCTAAGAATGTTCATGGACAGTATGATTTAATTCATATTTTTTGTGTTAATGCATTGGAAAATGTAAAAAATGGTCTCAATGAAGTTTAATCAGCACGTGTTAAACTCTCTTTGAGTTTTTGAATTGTCTTAACTCATTGGTGATTGTGCATGTCCGATTGGATAAGTTCATTATTTTCATTTGGCTTTCGGCCCGATGCTTTGAAGACTGGAGGATGACCGATGTCCATTCCGGTCCGTTTTGTTGTACTCTCGACCCACGAGGCTTGGCGACGGGTGTTTGACCGATGTCCATTTCGGTCCATTTTTGTTGTATTCCCGATCATGTCTCGGGTTTTATTTAATTGGTCTGTAATTATTCACCCGACGAGTTGCGGGTTTTATTTTCACTGTCCTTAGGGTAGTTTTACTTTACCTGCTCTCTCTTCACATCTTCATTTGCTTTGGGTGATTTTGCATTCTTTTATAATACATCCAAAATACAAAAAAAATGTAGAAAATCCAAAAAACCAAAAAAAAAATGGAAAATCTGAAAATACAAAAAATGCCATTCATGTGCATCTCATGTAGTATGTCTCATGTATGTTTGTTATGTTATCCGTATGTTCGTATAGACATATCGTATTTGTTTGTTCTCGTATGCACGTCACGTACGCGACGTTTGCAAATCCACATTTGTCTGTTATGATATGTTATTAACCCATGCATATTCATTCAGAAAAATCAAAAATTTCAAAATGAGGGTTTTATCCCCTCTTTTTCAAAAATGAGGGTTTTATCCCATCTTTTCAAAATGACGACTTTGCCCTTTATGGGCAAAATCGAAATGTACGTATTTACATACACATATCACTATGCATGTCACATATATATGTCACGTATTTGTATGGTGTATGTATGCATGTTACATATCGTATTCGTGTGTCTTCATACGCATGTCACATACGTATTCGTATTCGTCTATCCCCGCATGCATGTTGTATTCATACGCATGTCACGTACGCATATCATTCGCATGTCCACGTACGTATGTCCTTCGCATGTAACGCACGTATATGTATTCGTCTATCCCGTATGCATATTGTATTCATACACATGTCACGTACGTATGTCGTTCGCATGTCATGTACGTATGTCATTCGCACGTCACGCACGTATTCGTATTCGCATATCTACGTATTTGTATATCATATTCGTATGTCCGTATTTGTGTGTCGTATTTGTATGTCAATGTTTGCGTTCATACCCTTTATGCATTTCATTTTAAAGTGAAAACATAAAAAGAACACCTTACCAGGGTCTTAGGAATAAATCAAGTGAGAGTTGCCAAAATAGGATATCCATGGAATTAAGGTACCGAAAGGGCATTAGTTTTAATTAACTAGTGTAACCAAGTCCCCGAACTCATAATCTCTGGTTTGCAGGAGTAATTTAGTTCTCCTGCTAGGTTACTTAGGTTTCTAATCAACCTACCAAAAATGATTAGCGGCGACTCCAAATTATAAAATCATGTGAAAAAAAATCAAAGTTGCGATTTGGTAGAGCTTGGGAGAGCTCGAACTAGGTTAGTTAATTTAATTAATTAATCTGGTAATCCATTAACCTAAAAATGAATTTTAGGTCGCGACAGCTTGGCGACTCCGTTGGGGACTTGTTCTTAATTTTTGAAAAATTTAAGAACTTAGAGGACTTAGGCCAGTAAAATTTCATAAATATTCACTTGGTTTGGCAATTGGTTGAATTCTAATCTTTAGGTGTTAAATGGTCTTGCAGATGGGAGTTATAAGGGGTGGAGTGTTTGGCTAACCCCTTATTTTGCAGGTTTGGTGTATGGGAATTGGAATTTATTTTTTGCACATTTTGAAGCGGTGTTTGAATTTAATTGCTGTGCATGATTATTTGTTTTAGCACTACATCACACACGTCCCGTGACCGAACCTGGGTCACTAGTTTTAGGATGGTATTGTGATTTGGTTCTAGCGTTCGGCGTGAGATCACGTCGAAAGTTAGTCCAGATTCAATCCCGAACCTCTTTTCAAAAATGAGTTTTAAAAGTTAGGCCTCAGGCTTGGTAAGATTACTAAAGTAGTGGTTTTAATTTTTGACTCGAGGAGCCGAAGTTGGGAGACCCGGCTAATCCTGATTACGTCGTAGGGGTCACGGCTAATCTTGATTATGTGCGCGAGATTGTCGCCTTGCCGTAAGTCTTTCGCTTCAATTTGTCAACCTTTAGAGTAGATAGGCTAAGATTTAAACTCACGATTCATGTGCATGTCTATGCGACTTACATGGTATTTTTGATGGTGAAAGTAAGTTTTCTAACTTCATCTTGTATTTATTTTTGGTCGGTCCATGTTAGGTGTCGGTCAAATTTTGAATTTAACATCAAGGTCATTTTTCAAAAGAAAATAAAAATCAAATTAGTATCCCATTTTTTTTTAAAAAAAATAATAATAAGTATAAAAAATCCCTTAGGAAAATTTTGTCGACCAGTAAAAGATTTTGTTACATTTTTCTACTTCAATAGAAATGAGATTTTCTTGACAAATTTATCCCTAAAAATTCATTCTGATAAAAGGAAAATCTATTCGGGAAATTTGCTAAATTTTAAGAGGTTTTATCACATTTTTCAAGTTGTAAAAATTTACAAGAAACTTCTTTCTGAGAAATTCACCAATGTTTTTCTAAGAAAATTTTCTCTAAAATGGAAAAATAAAATTGGATTAATGTAGGAATCATGGGCCGACCCCTATTGGATCACATACTGATTATTTTATTTACTTTTGCAGGAAACTACAGGTACCCGAGGCGGAAGTAAAATCGGGTTCAGCATTATACCGGGAATAACCTCGAGGTATACAATAGGACGGATAATTACCGATGCCTCAACTGATAATCCTGGGGGCAAGCGAAGGAATCAATCCTTCCGAAGTCAGAAACGTGTCAATCAGTCAACATGTACAAGCTTTGTATTTTGATGGGGCTGTAAATTTATCCAGATCGGGCCTGTGGACATTTTTAATGTATTAGAAGGGTTCATGTATTTTTGTTGAGAAAGCAGAGACTGTGTAATCAGAACCCATGGGGCAAGATTATGAACCCGACCTTGCGACACCTTTCTGATTAAATTGAACAAAGGCTTGCCTTTTTACCTTCCTCGGATTCAAAACACATGGAAGATTTTGGAGGACCAGTATTTTATTACCGAGCATGGCCCGCAATCATTTCTCCCAACGCTACAGGTGACCGACACATTCAAGTGGACGCCGAAAGAGATAGGCAGGAGTAAAGTGGGGCACGCAACGGGTAGCCTGGTTTGTTTATTGGAGCGCTAATCGAGTGGTCGATTTGCAATAATTCACACGACTAACTCACGGCGCTGTGACCGGTGGGGGCCGCCACCGAACCCTTCGTCAACGTCCTTGATATCATCGTCGGCAGCAGATAACAAGAACACCAAGAAGAGTGTTAAGCCTCAACGTTTTCAGTACCGTGAATCGTCCTATCATGCTATATGGGCGAAGAAATGGCAGGAAAATGAAAAGCACAAACACGTGAAACTTTCTCTTCATTCCATTCACCAACAAACCTTACAACAACTCACTGGGGAGGAAAAGTGAAATAAAATTGAGCCCTAATAAGCGTCACAAAGGAGCTCAGCTGGCTCTCCATGAAGTTGATGCTCTAGGTGCACCGGGCGTTCTCGGGATCAAGCTCCGTGAGCCTAAAGAAGAGGCGATCGCACTTCTCTTTAACCTGGGCCATAGTGGTCTCGTAATGCTCAACGGCAAACTCCAGGTCCGGAATCGCCGCCCTCTCGAAAGCAATGTCTGCCGTAATGTCATCAAGCCTCTCCTGCAGCCAACCGCATTTGCACCTCATCACAATATTGCCTGGCTCCTGTTCGGCGTAAGTTCGGACCAAGGCCAGACGGTCCACCAGCTTTCCCCTCTCACGAACCAGCCACGAAAGCTGATCGTTGGCAAACTTGAGGGCCTTTTTGTGATTATCAGCCACAAATGTAACTGTTGCCAAATGCTCGTGCCGGTCTCGGTAACGAGCTTTCACGACGGCGGTCACAAGGACTGTCTCATAAGCGCGGTTATAGACAGCCAGAAAATTGATGAAGACGGTCGAGAAGTTCCGATACTCCTTTCCCAGTTGGGTACCCTCAACAGAAGCAGCGTCCACAGTCCTGAATAAACCAAGGATTTCAGCCTCAACGGTAGAGTTTTTGGCTATATGAGCGTAACCTCTACCAAGAAGATTGTAGAGTCTCTCCCACCCAGCCAGGACTTCGGCGGATAAGGTGTGGTTAGGAGAATTGGCCATTTTTGAAAGCAGAATACGAAAGAAAGGGGGAGAGAGGTGAGGCAGATGAGCGGAATGCGAAGATGGTAATCTGCTTCAATTTAAATACTAATTTCACAGGGGCAGTCCTTATAGGTTTTCCTATCTACCATTCTCTGTCGGCAACACCCCCGGTGGCTCAAATTCCAGTCAAGTGGCAACCTCGAGTCGAACAAACCTGACGTCTCTGTGGAAAAGCTGGACGGGACTCCACCGCTTTGAAAAAAGAAAGAACGAAAAGACGAGCTGAGTGGGGGACAAAGAAATTTTCGGCAGAAAGAAAGATATTACTCGTCTTCATTGGAGGACCCGCCAGTAAATCGACGGTGGAAATCTTGACAGGGGCCCTCTACCGTGAAAAGAAAGAAGAAGACAAATTGAGCGATAAACGAGGATTTCCCCTTTAATCAAAAGCTGAATGTCAGATTTTCCCCTCGGTAAATCTAATAGCACTGCCCGTGAAGGGGGAAGTCGTTACTATTGCCAGAGAGAGAATTTATCCTCACTTGACAGTGAGGGTTCATCTGCACGAACTCGCAGGAGAAAGATAGAGAGGAATGAGTTCTCGTGGGAGAGGAATTCAAAACCTTCACCATCAAAGCATTTGCTTTCAAAGCTTGTTACGAGAAGCCATCAACGATCCCGTGATCCCTCAAGTCCGAGAAGACATCCTGAGGCGGTCTCGAATCGGCAGTCCTAGATCCAGAAATATGTCGAGCATTAGGGAAATGGGCGCATGTTCAACCCTGGTCGAAGCTGATGAAGTTCCTTACCCTGAGGGTCTACTGGTCATGGCCATTGACGGTAATCCAGTCTCTCTGTCAATCCTTGTTACCGTATTAAGAAAATGCCGGTATAAGGTTGTAGCTCAAGCAAAGGCGACAGAGGCCTTAGAGATATTAAGGAGGAGTAGTGACCAGTTTGATATCGTCCTCACCGCCATGGTAGGGATTGACATGGATGTTTTCACTCTCTTGGAAGTCATCAATTCTAAATTAAACATGCCAGTCCTCGTAATATCGGCAAGCGATGATCAGCAAGCCATGATGAAGGCTGTCTTAAACGGGGCCCAAGACGTCGTAACGAAACCAGTTAGAGTTCAGATGCTTCAAAACATATGGCAGCACGTGGTAAGGAAGCAATTGCACGAACATGAGATCAAGCATCAAGCCTTCAATTTTATTCCAAGCAACTGGAGAAAGAAGATGAGTTGGTCTCCCGAGCTGCATCGTATGTTTGTTAATGCAGTTCAGCAGCTAGGAATCGATTCGGCACGGCCGCAACATATACTGGAAATTATGAAGGTAGAGGGACTCACTAAAGCAAATGTTTCGAGTCATCTTCAGAAGTACAGAAAAAGGGTGAGAGAACACAATGTAGCTCAGAATCAAGAAAACCAAGGCGGGACTGATCCAAGCCTGAACGTCGAGTCTCCTCGCCACCATAAGTTCCACAGGTTAGCATGGGGCGAGCCACTTTCCATCATCAACCAAGCCAGTAGCCGTGCCATCAATCCCCCAGGCGTTAATCAAAGTATCCCCCAGAATCACCCTAATGCTCTTCAAGAGTATAGACCACAGGGGCAGTGTATTCAGACTCCTTGGTTTGAGCACCAACCCGTGGCTAGAATTCATCCCATGATCGGTGCGCCTGCGCAGCCAGAGAATCAGACAAGAAATTATCCTGAGCACTTCCACTTCTCTAATCCTCGAATGGAAGGAGTTCTTGGCAGTAGGACAGTTGGTGATCCCCACACTTTCTGGAGTAATGATGAAGACTTCAGCTCGAGAAGTCAAATTGCTCATGGCGAGGACAGAATGAGAAATCTACCGCCAGCATTTGCCAACAATAATGCCCAATTCGAGTATCAGTTGCTGGAAGGTTCAAGAGATTACCCAGATGATGAGCTTACTGCCCTGGTCAACCAGTTTAAGGTTGACAGACATCTGAAGCCATGATCAAAAGCCAGTGATTAGGGACTCTCAAACATCGGTCATCCATGCCTGAACCAGCACGAGACTAGCTGATTATCGAAGAGCCGCAGGAGAGGCAGAACTGACCTTGAACAAGTGCACCTTTCACTTCATGCTTAATTCCCCTGCGTGTGATATTTCCAGCTTTCTAGGTGTCTAGATTTAATTTAGGGGCATGGGGTAATTTATTTTTTATCCCGTCGAATGCGTGAATCCCTTTTTATGCTAGACTCAGGGCGGATCAATTTGTGGCAAAGTCGCTGACTGACATAATGAGAAATGTTGAATGGCCTCACGTAGGGAAATTTCAAGTGAAAAGCCCAGCGAGCTCGAAGACGGGTAACTGTGTGTCGTTCCAATTTACCCTCAATCGTCGCAAAATACTAAATTGGATTTGTTCCATTCTCACCCAGGGGATTGCAAATTGCCTCAAGAGTGTCGCAAAATGAAATGACCCAATGGAATGCGATAGGACTCATTTGCCTTAAAGGTAACCTTTAAATTAAAGGAGCCCTCCGATCCACGGACCCGATGGCATAAAAAATGATGATGGTCCAAAGCAACCCGAAAGAAAACAAGGCCTAACTAAGCAAAGCACTTATGTGGCAAGCTTAAAGTGAAGGGCAACTCGGGACATACAATCCAATCCAATCCAAATGAAGGCACTTCCTCAATTCAAATTCAATGGAAGTACATACAAGGGTAAAACAGTATCGTTCCAATTTTTCTAGAATATGAAGAACATATACTGCCGCATTCCCTTTCATTTTTGCAGTGAAAGTCTCTATTGGCCAGATTTTCCTGTCTACCATTCCCTATCAGTATCACCTCCGCTACTCGTCTCTAATCTCGAGCCAAGCAAATCCGACATCTCTGCTAAAAGTTTGACGGGATGACACAACTTTGAAAAAGAAGAAAGAAAGGTGACTTGGGTGGGAGACAAGGAAAATGGGATTCGTTTTTATAGGAGAACACGCCAGCAAATCGACGGTAGAGACGTTGATAGGGACCCTACCACTATGAAGAGATGAGAAAAGACGAGCCAAGCAAGAAACACGCAGGAAAGGTTGAGAAAGACAAATCTCGGGAGAAACGATACATATACTAAGCCGACGCCAAATTTTAAAAGAGACATCCTCCTGATAATCTTTATTCATACATTGAAGAGAGTTTTAAAGCATACACGGTTCAGAGAGAGTGAAAATACAGAAAGATATAGTAAACCTTGAGAAATCATCGACCAAATCGAAGATGTCTCAACCCAATACTTCCGAAAGCTATCATTGCCTGCTGAATATGGGAGAGGAAGAGTTCGAAACCATGTTTGGGATCGAGCCTATGGAGCCTGGCCCTTCCGTCGACGACGTCCAAGATCTCAGTAAAGATAAGGACAACAACGGTAAGGGTCAAAAGAAGCGTTACCGTCGCCATACTAAGGAGCAAGTACAAAGGCTTGAGGATTTCTTCAGAACATGTCCTATGCCAGACGGCAAACAGAAAATAGAACTAAGTCAAGAGCTAGGACTTGAACCTTCACAAATCAAGTTCTGGTTTCAAAATAGGCGAACCCGAATGAAGACTCGTCATGAGCACAACGAAGCCGAGTTTCTAAGAGTTGAAAATGAAAACCTCCGAGCGGAAAACAAGATGTATAAAGAGGCTTTTAACTCCGCCACCTGCCCTAACTGCAACAGCCTCCTCCTCGCCTTCGATGAAATGCATGATCTGAGGATTGAAAATGCGTGTTTGAGAAGCGAGTTAGACCAGTTTATAATATAATCGAGTTCTGTCGGAGCAGGGTACAAAAAGACTAATGCTACTAGATCAGCATCAATA
This sequence comes from Psidium guajava, assembly GCA_016432845.1. Lineage (NCBI taxonomy): Eukaryota > Viridiplantae > Streptophyta > Magnoliopsida > Myrtales > Myrtaceae > Psidium > Psidium guajava. Next base: position 29,161,606 of record CM028229.1, on the reverse strand, counting down.
CCTCCCGGGGAAGGGGAGATGTATCACCACCAGGCAAGCGGCATTGACGATGAACTCACCGCCATGATCAACCAGTTTAATGTTAATGAAGCACGGGGACTGTAATATGCACAGGGAGTCTGTATTTCGAAGCTGAGATCACGGGTCCTTCAACATAGCCGATGCATATCTGGTCCAGGATGAAGCCAGCTGATCATGGGAGAGCCTGCTGAGGGAGCAAAATCGATCTTGAACGAATGCAGACGCTTCATTTCCTTGCATGGAATGTTTTCTACTTTTATTGATGTTCAGAATGAACGCAAAAGCAAGAAGCAGTAATTTCCTGTTCTCCTATTAAATGCTCGAGTCTGCTACCACATTAAACTCGTAGTGAATTTATTGCGAGTAAAAAGTCGCGCGAACTAGAAGAGTAAAGCAGTATCGTTTCAATTTACCCTCAAATTATCCCGATTCTAAATTAGATCCCTTATGTTTACAGGAATTTGCAAATTGACCCAAAAACGAAGTTCCCCGATTAATCAAAACTTTGGGCAAATAGATTTGTGGACATCGCCATAGAATAGACGGCTTCAAATGAGGAATATGTGAACGAAAGACCCAAACAATCTCAAAAAAGGGTAATTCTATATCGTTCTATTTTGCTCATACTCGTCTCGTGTTCTGAATTATTTTATTCCATTCTTAACAGGGTTTGTAAACCGCCCCGAAAAATACAGTGACCTGGAATTACCTAGTACAATACAATAACACCATGTCATCCCAAGGATTGACTCTTAAAAGGAACCTCCATGAGCGCCTGCGGTCTTGTGGACCAGATGGCATGGGGAATGACAGTGGTCCGAGACGTCCCGAGTTCAATCCTCGAGGATGGAAATATTGTAAGTATTGTAAATAAATAAAATAACTTTTTCTCGCATTTCTTTTTGCAGAAAGAAACAGGAATACTCGACGAGCAATACCAAGGTCAGTATTTTGTCACGATCTTGGCCCTAATGGTGAAGTGGCCCACGAAAGTTGAAGGAAGCTCAACCCAGCGAACCTGATAAGGGGATCGTGCGAGGCATTCAAAATGAAGGGTAAACCAATATCGTATCCAAAACATCATTTCTAATACTGACTAATACGTCTTCTCCTCCATTGTTTGACAGGAAATGTCTAACTTGACATACCCACGGAGAAAATCCCGAGTGGTAAAACTGGTAAAGGAGTTGCGCGAAGCACTCAAGGGTAACTCAATATCGTGTCCAGTTCATCATTTCTGATACTGGCTAACATGTCTCCTTCCTTTTTACAGGAAATGTTAAACTAACATCTGATACGTCAAAGAAAACAGCCCCAAGGGGCCAAGTTATGATCACCTGATGCGATTTGTCTGATGAAATAGGGGAAATCAATGGCGAACCCTGGATCGAAAAGAGGCAAAATCAGAAACAAACTACTCCTCGACTCGGGGAATAGGCCCTCAACGTGTTTGATCCACCCACACAGCCTAAGGCAATTTCCATACTTGTACATTGTTTTGCCATATTTGCATGATGTTTACACATTTCATGATTTATGCATGAGTGTTCTGCATCTTCAATTTATCAATTTTGACTGGGGGTATAAACTGTACACGATGCATCGAATGTATAGAATGGGGCATGATAGGACGATGAAAGGCAAGCCATTTCCACATACGTCCTGTATTCAATCCACAGTTAGTTGAGCGGTAGACAAATTCCGCATTCTCCGAGGCAATGGGTTTTCTCGCAAAAGGTACGATAGTCGAAGTGAAGGAGGCATTCATTCTCCATTCCAAACACTTCAGGCAACCATTGACAACCCATTTGAACGGTGATTTCATTTCATAACCCTGTCAAGAACCACCCCACACTGGGGCAAAACAGAGGTAATTCCAACAATATCAGGAGATAAATGGTTAGAAATTCTCTTACTTGGACTAACATCAATCTTCGAGTGTTTCTTTGCATGATACTCGAGTTTTAATTCAAGTGCTTTAGGATGACAAAGAGCATTTATTTTTTATATCCTACACACTCATCCTTTGCATAACCCAATTGAGCCTGCAAATTCATTTCTCAAGCCCATGTTGGTGATCCTTGCTCATTCAAGATAACGACGACACCTTCCCCCAAGGAGCAGAATTAAAGAAATTGGGCCAATAGAGAATTCTCGAATTAGCCCATTTCATATGCTAGACTTTCATGTAATGTCTAGTATCATTTGTTGAAAATCATCTTGTTGCTAAAATTCACAATCACAAGATTGTTAAATAAAAGAAAAAGAAAAACAAGTGTAGCCTAAAGAAAATGGGCCTGCTTTCAAACAAAAGGGAGTCGGGAGTAAGAAAAGCAAAGGCTACTCTAAAGAATCTCGGGCAGAAAGAGCAAAGTGCCTATCAAAAGCAAGGCCAGTGTCCATATATCTGTAATGAACTTCTGATTTCGAACATACATTTTGAGAATTCCCGAAAAAGGATCCCCAAAGAAGTCAGTTTGCAAAGTGTAAAAGAACTACCACCCCTCAGCCAATGGTGGTATTCATTGAAGATTAATTCAGGAAGGTCAAAGATCGGTGACAAGACTGCAATGATCACCAACACCAAGCCCTTCTCATATATTTTTCTGAGCCAAAACGAGCCATTCATTTCTCAGACCCAAATCCCGACCTACGTTACGACCCTTGAAAGTCTTTTCTGATTAGAGCATTTGAATTAATGTAAGAGTTGAATGACTTGAAGAATCGCTCGAAAAAGTTCGAGCAAGATTATTTCTCTCTCATTTTGCTGGGTTCTTGACTTGTAAACCCGGAGCAGATGATGAAGACCTTTTTTTGTCAATGGCCCTGACTCGAAATGAGTCTCCTTTGATAAGCCTTTGACACAGCCCACATTACGGTCCTAATCAAGACCTCTAGATCGGCTTGATCGTATCAATTGCGAGATTACTCAGACCCTCGCTGAATGCGATGATGGTAAGGTTGAGTGCTTTCTTTTCAAATCCTGTAATCCAGATAAACAGCGTTTCTCGAGAGTGAGAGAAAGCCCTTTCGGACTGAAGTCCCCATTCAGGTTCAATTCGAGGTATTCATGACATGATAACCTCCCTGGACAGAATTGGAAATGCAAACTCGACAGAATAGTCATGCATGATCCATATTATGAGCATACACATATAGTTTTAATCATTGCAAACTCAACTGAATGGTTTTGCATGAACCGATGAACTCATTGATACAAATGCTTGCACATGTTACCTCTGACACTGTCTGACAAGTAGTGCATTCCTAATAGTCGAGTTACTCTCCGAGGTCTCGAAATTCATCCAGAGGCTATTAAACAAACAAACCCTGTTGGCTAATACTCGCCAAGCATTTTCAGGTGAGTATATCTTCAACCTGAACCTTTCAATTCTAATGATTGTCTGGGTGCTCAAATCCATTGCAGCACATAAGGTCATTCAGTGAGCAAGCAGACACGATACAATCGGTCTGTCTATGCCTCGATCATTAACTCAGAAGATCCAGGTAAGTCTTCTGAACCCTTGCAACTCATGATCAACATACTCTCATGAAGTCTTCATCAGCTCACAATTGATACAATCTCGTGTTCTCAAGCTTTATCAAATCATGATTGACCAACTCTCGTGTTCTTGATCTTTGCCTCATCGGTTTATTCCTAAAGTGATGGGACAACAAAAATTAGGTTTGAGCTTCTACAGGATTTTTGGTTTCCCCAGATCCCAGAATGGCACCCTTCATGATAAGTCAAATTAGATTTGAGCGTCTGCAGAATTCCTGGTTTCCCCAAATCCCAGAATGGCACCCTTCAAGGTAAGTTAAGTCGGATTTTGAGGATTCCTGGTCTCCCTAGATCCCAGAATGACACCCTTCAAGGTAAGTTAAATCGGGTTTGAGCGTCTGCAAGATTCCTGGTTTCCCCAGATCCCAGAATGGCACCCTTCATGGTAAGTTAAATTGGGTTAGAGCGTCTGCAGGATTCTTGATCTCCCTAGATCCCAGATATACCCAAAAATCATTTTCTCAATCAATACCTCTTCAGTCTACCCAAAAAAGGTGACATCTAGGGTATATTATCTTCGGAGCCCTTCCATTGGAAACCCCAATACAGAACGGTCCATTCCCAAAGTCCTTTTTACAGGCGACCAAAGTCCTTTCTACAGGCGACCAAGTCCTTTCTACAGGCACTCAAAAGTCCTTTTTACAGGCAACCAAAGTCCTTTCTACAGGCGACCAAGTCCATTCTACAGGAAACCAAGTCCTTCTTACATGCAAATCAAGTCCTTTTTACAGGCATACCAAGTCCTTTTTACAGGCATCAAAGTCCTTTCTACAGGCACAAGTCCTTCTTACAGGCATCAAGTCCTTTTTACAGGCACCAAGTCCTTTCTACAGGCACACAAAAGTCCTTCTTACAGGCACCAAGTCCTTTCTATAGGCAACCAAAAGTCCTTTCTACAGGCACACCAAAGTCCTTTTTACAGGCAAAACAAAGTCCTTTCTACATGCACCAAAGTCCTTCCTACAGGCACCAAAGTCCTTCTTACAGGCATTTCCATGGGGTGACCTACCATACAGGTCAAATCTTAATTTAATTAGTAGAATCCTTTCACTAGGAATCTACCATGGGGTGACCCACCATACGGGTCAAAATTCAATCCGATTTTAATCAGTAGAATCCTTTTATTAGGAATCTACTATGGGGTGACCTACCATACGGGTCCAAGTTCCACCACCCTAAGGTTTTCTTATAACGAATCCTTAGGTTCTCATCCCATTTTCAGCAGAGCACTCATGTCAGGCAACCACCATACAACGAGCAGGTAAGTGCCAGGTAAATTCTCATCTTTGTCTCTCCCTCATCACATGAAAGCCTCCTCAAATCGGGTTTGGATCGAAATTTGCTAAAAGGGGTATTGGAGATCGAATGTCATGACTCTTTTTATTTCATTGTGTTGAGTCGATTAGGATTCAGGTGTCGTCTCGTTTTTGAAATGAACATCTACCGAGCTTCTTTTCAAAGAGGGGCAGCTGTTGACACCTGATTTTCAATCACCTTTTCTTTTCTTCTTTTTTAAAAATTAATAGAAAATCCATAAAAATTCATAAATTTGAAAAAATTAACTTTGGAGACCTTTGCCAAGCCTAGGGAACCAATTTTGACCAAAAAATGATTTTTCATATTTTTAGTATTTTTCGGTATTTTTATTTTCTAAAATTGATAGAAAATCTATAAAAATGAGAAAATTGCAAAATCAACTTTGGAAGCCTTGGCCAAGCTTAGGCAACCATTTTTGAGTAAAAAAAATAATTTTTCATATTTTTTGTATTTTTTTAAATATAATTTTTAGAAATTAGGAAAATATTTAATAAATAATAGCATTTGAGGCCACAAAAATAAATAAAAATAGTCAATATTTTTCCTTTAAATCCCTTTTCATGTTGGCCATCGCAAATTTAAAAAATCCAATTCGAGGTCGTGTATTCCTTAACGAGCATAATCTCGAATCGGGCCTAAAAAAATTCAATTTGAGTCAATTTATTTTCATTTTTCACTTTTAGGAGTTGTGACATTGTTCTTTAATATTCCAAATTTTCATCTTGGCCCAATTATACCCAGAATGACTCAATTTTACAAACAGGGCTTTAATTAAATTTTGCATTATTTTCAATAGCAAGAAATGAGCTTAAATTCAACATGCGATAGGTGTGTCGAAAATTGTGAAGAGATTTGGACTTAAAGAAATATTTCTCCAGGGACTGAATTACAAATACTTAAAATCTCATGGACTAGAGTGCAAATACCTAATACTTGAGGGATTATTTTGTAAATAACAAAAGAATAGTTAGTGGAGAAATTAGAATAGAGAAGGGAAGATGGAGAAGAGAAGATAAAGAAAATAAGATGAGAATAGAGAAGGGAAGATGGAGATGAAGAAGAGTTAGTAGAATGGGAGATAGATATGGAGAAGGGAAGATGAATATGAAGAAGAGTTAGTGGAGAAATTAGAATGTGAGATAGAGATGGAGAAGGGAAGATGAAAATGAAGAAGAGTTAGTGGAGAAATTAGAATGGGAGATAGAGTTAATGGAAAAATTAGAATGGGAGATAGATGAGTGGTTTATAAAAGGAGGAAGAAGTGAGCTTGAGAGGGGAATTTTTTTGGAGAGAAAATTTTGGATGTTTGAGAGAGTTTTGGGAGATTGAAGAAAAACTGGAGAGAAAAAAAATTTTGGAGAGATTTCAAGAGAAAAAAATTTTGAGAGAGAAAAATTCGCTGCCGTGGAACAAGCCTTGGCGACGCGACGGATTCATCTCCAACGAGCTCTAGGCGCATCAGCATGTGCAATTATCTGGTAACTCAATTTTTCGTATTTAGATGACGAAATCTCGAAAATAAATATACTGAACATTCGTAGATGACTTCGAGATCTTCGATTTGATATATTATGACGCGAAAATGTACGTCGTTTTCTATGTCAAAAGGGTCCCGAAATTGAAAGCAGAAATCTGGAAATACGGTGATCAGAACCTGAGATGGAATTTTTCTCATCTGACCTTTCACGCTAAATGATTTTCCATGGGTTATTCTAGACTTTGTTTCATAAAGACCTCTTCATGACATTTGTTCATAAGATCTTAATGCATAACATATAAAAAATACAAAAATATTCATGCGCGTTTCGTATTTTTAATGCATTTAATGAAATCATGCAATTCTATTGGCGTCCTTGAGTCTGAGTGTTTTTCTGTGCGTGGTCATATTGATTTGTAGTTATCTCATGTTTAGAGTCTTCTTTTGAAACTTCACAAAAAATGAAAGTTGTTCATTGGGGTCTTGTTTAGTAGACTGGAAAGTTTGGTGCATTAATTTTGAGATTTGAGTGTCCATTTAAGCTTAATCCTGAAATATGTCTATTCTGTGAAATTTGTTTGTTTGCTGCTGAGCTCTCATGAAAGACCATTTTCTACACGAAAATGAGTGTCTCTTCAATAAGAATGTAAAACATGAAAATTGTCAAAGACACATTTTCCCATCCACATAAAAAATCTCAAAATTTTTACATACATTTCATTATTTCTTTTGTATTTTATGGTTACTGCTTTCTCCCTAAGAATGTTCATGGACAGTATGATTTAATTCGTATTTTTTGTGTTAATGCATTGGAAAATGTAAAAAATGGTCTCAATGAAGTTTAATCAGCACGTGTTAAACTCTCTTTGAGTTTTTGAATTGTCTTAACTCATTGGTGATTGTGCATGTCCGATTGGATAAGTTCATTATTTTCATTTGGCTTTCGGCCCGATGCTTTGAAGACTGGAGGATGACCGATATCCATTCCGGTCCATTTTTGTTGTATTCCCAATCATGTCTCGGGTTTTATTTAATTGGTCTGTAATTATTCACCCGACGAGTTGCGGGTTTTATTTTCACTGTCCTTAGGGTAGTTTTACTTTACCTGCTCTCTCTTCACATCTTCATTTGCTTTGGGTGATTTTGCATTCTTTTATAATACATCCAAAATACAGAAAAAAATGTAGAAAATCCAAAAAACCAAAAAAAAAATGGAAAATCTGAAAATACAAAAAATGCCATTCATGTGCATCTCATGTAGTATGTCTCATGTATGTTTGTTATGTTATCCGTATGTTCGTATAGACATATCGTATTTGTTTGTTCTCGTATGCACGTCACGTACGCGACGTTTGCAAATCCACATTTGTCTGTTATGATATGTTATTAACCCATGCATATTCATTCAGAAAAATCAAAAATTTCAAAATGAGGGTTTTATCCCCTCTTTTTCAAAAATGAGGGTTTTATCCCATCTTTTCAAAATGACGACTTTGTCCTTTATGGGCAAAATCGAAATGTACGTATTTACATACACATATCACTATGCATGTCACATATATATGTCACGTATTTGTATGGTGTATGTATGCATGTTACATATCGTATTCGTGTGTCTTCATACGCATGTCACATACGTATTCGTATTCGTCTATCCCCGCATGCATGTTGTATTCATACGTATGTCACGTACGCATATCATTCGCATGTCCACGTACGTATGTCCTTCGCATGTAACGCACGTATATGTATTCGTCTATCCCGTATGCATATTGTATTCATACACATGTCACGTACGTATGTCGTTCGCATGTCATGTACGTATGTCATTCGCACGTCACGCACGTATTCGTATTCGCATATCTACGTATTTGTATATCATATTCGTATGTCCGTATTTGTGTGTCGTATTTGTATGTCAACGTTTGCGTTCATACCCTTTATGCATTTCATTTTAAAGTGAAAACATAAAAAGAACACCTTACCAGGGTCTTAGGAATAAATCAAGTGAGAGTTGCCAAAATAGGATATCCATGGAATTAAGGTACCGAAAGGGCATTAGTTTTAATTAACTAGTGTAACCAAGTCCCCGAACTCATAATCTCTAGTTTGCAGGAGTAATTTAGTTCTCCCGCTAGGTTACTAAGGTTTCTAATCAACCTACCAAAAATGATTAGTGGCGACTCCAAATTCTAAAATCATGTGAAAAAAAATCAAAGTTGCGATTTGGTAGAGCTTGGGAGAGCTCGAACTAGGTTAGTTAATTTAATTAATTAATCTGGTAATCCATTAACCTAAAAATGAATTTTAGGTCGCGACAAGGCGATCAAAGACCATTTTACAGGCAACCAAAGTCCTTTCTACAAGCGATCAAAGTGCTTTTTACAGGCACCCAAGTCCTTTCTACAGGCAACCAAAGTCCTTTTTACAGGCAACCCAAAGTCCTTTCTACAGGCGATCAAAGTCCTTTTTACAGGCAACCAAAGTCCTTTTTACAGGCAACCTAAAGTCCTTTCTACAGGCGATCAAAGTCCTTTCTACAGGCAACCAAAGTCCTTCTTACAGGCACCCAAGTCCTTTCTACAGGCAACCAAAGTCCTTTTTACAGGCACAAAATCCTTCTTACAGGCACCCCAAAGTCTTTTTTAAAGGTTGCCCAAAGTCCTTTTTACAGGCGACCAAAGTCCTTTTTATAGGCAACCAAAGTCCTTTCTACAGGCACGCAAAGTCCTTTTTACAGGCACCAAGTCCTTTCTACAGGCACCCAAAAGTCCTTTTTACAGGCACCAAGTCCTTTCTAGAGGCACCTAAAGTCCTTTCTACAGGCATACCAAGTCCTTTATATTGGCACCCCAAAGTCCTTTCTACAGGCACTCTAAAGTCCTTCCTACAGGCACTAAGTCCTTTTTACAGGCACTAAGTCCTTTCTACAGGCACCCAAAAGTCCTTTCTACAGGCACCAGGTCCTTTCTACAGGCACCTAAAGTTCTTTCTACAGGCATACCAAGTCCTTTCTACAGGCATACAAAAGTCCTTCTTATAGGTACCCAAGTCCTTTCTATAGGCATACAAAAGTCCTTCTTACAGGCACAAAGTCCTTTCTACAGGCACCCAAAGTCCTTTCTACAGGCACATAAAAGTACCTCTTATAAGCGCCAAAGTCCTTCTTAGAGGCAAACCAAAGTCCTTCTTACAGGCAAACCAAAGTCCTTCTTACAGGCACCAAAGTTCTTTCTACAGGCACCCCAAAATCCTTTCTACATGTACTCCAAAGTCCTTACAGGGCACCCAAAGTCGTTCCTACAGGCACCAAGTCCTTTTTACAGGCACCAAGTCCTTTCTACAGGCATACAAAAGTCCTTCTTATAGGCACCCAAGTCCTTTCTACAGGCATACAAAAGTCCTTCTTACAGGCACCAAGTCCTTTCTACAAGCACCCAAAGTCCTTTCTACAGGCACATAAATGTCCTTCTTACAGGCACCAAAGTCCTTCTTACAGGCAAACCAAAGTCCTTCTTATAGGCACCAAAGTCCTTCCTAGAGGCACTAAAGTCCTTTCTATAGGCACCCAAAAGTTCTTCTTACAGGCACACAAAAGTCCATTCTACAAGCACAAAGTCCTTCTTACAGGCATTTTCATGGGGTGACCCACTATACGGGTCAAATCTCATTTCAATTTTAATCACTAGAGTCCTTTCATTAGGAACTCTGCCATGGGGTGACCTACCATACGGGTCAAATTTCAATCAAATTTTAATAAATAGAATCCTTTCATTAGGAATCTACCATGGCTTGACCTACCATACGGGTCCAAGTTCAACCACCCTGAGGTTTTCTTATAACGAATCCTTAGGCTCTCATTCCATTTTCATTAGAGCATGCGTGTCAGGCGACCGCCACACAACGGGCAGGTAAGTGTCAGGTAAACTCTCCTCTTTCCCACACTGCATTGAAGCCTTTTCCAACCAGGTCTGAATCAGAACTTACACAGAAAGGTATTGGAGACCAAATATCACGACTCTTTTTATTTCATTGTGTTGAGTTGATTAGGATTCGGGTGTCATCTCGTCTTCGAAATGAACCTCTACCGAGCTTCCTTTCAAAGATGGGCAGTTGTTGACACCTGATTTTTAATCACATTTTCTATTTAAAATTAATAGAAAATCCATAAAAATACATAAAATTGAAAAATCAACTTTGGGAACCTTGGCCAAGCCTAGAGAACCAATTTTGGCAAAAAATGATTTTCCATATTTTCTGTATTTTTCGATATTTTATTTTTGAAAATTAATAAACAAAATCCATAAAAATTCATAAAATTGAAAAAATCAACTTTGGGGACCTTGGCTAAGCCTAGAGAACCAATTTTGACCAAAAATGATTTTCCATATTTTTAGTATTTTTCGGTACTTTTATTTTCGAAAATTCATAGAAAATCAAGAAAAAATGAGAAAATTACAAAATCAACTTTGGAAGCCTTCACCAAGCTTAGGCTACCATTTTTGAACAAAAAATAAATTTTCATATTTTTTGTATTTTTTAATATTTTTCATAAATTAGAAAAATATTTAATAAATAAACAACATTTGAGGCCAAAATAAATAATAATAATATAAAAAAATACTATATATTATAGAAAATTCATTTTATTTCTGTAAATTTCAATTTTTGTATTTCTGAAGTTGTGACATTGTTCTCTAACAATCCATATTTTCATATTGGTCTAATTGTACCTGGAATCATTATTTTCCCGAAGGATCGTTGAATTGAATTTGCTCGTTTTATTCAGAAATGAGTTTTCTCCGAGGGATCATCAACTCAAGGGCCTCAATCTCCATCAACAGCGACTCCTCTTGCGAGTCGCACCCACGGCCGAAAACCTCTTCCGATTCTATGTCCATGGACGCCAGCGACGCTGCTGCCGTGACCTCGGTTTCGGACGAGCGAGCGACCTACAAGCTCAAAGAGTACTTCTATTTTCTTTTGAGGAACCTCTTGGTCGCGTAGTACGTGTAGCATCGAGTTAATACTTTATTTTCCCGAATGCCTAAGTGTCAGCATGTTTTAAAACTCCAGATCAGTTTGGGAACTACGTAGTGTGGTCTGTTTTTGAGCTTCACATGTCCCATGAAACAAGGGATATACTAGAACATTTGAATAACAAGCATATGTGGGTATTTCCAAAAGCGATTGGACGTCCACCTGGCCTTTCCAAGTTTCATGTCCTTCATGCTATAAATTAGGGAAAGGTCTCCCAATAAGGTTCTGTTCGCAAATATAGAATACTCGGCAACTCAAAAGAGACCGACAACATCATGAAGAATGAGCAAAAGTGACCGAAAGAAAGCACTAAAGATAGGGAGGCTGCCGACAATGGGGAGGGCTCTTTCGCGGGGGAGTCTTTCGGTAAGACGAGAAAATAAAAAAAAGGAAGGGTAGATAGAAGCATGGGGTGGAAGTTAAATAAAAAACAGGGGTGACCCACGATGGACGGAGGGAGATCTGCCAGTCCGTTGCACGTAATCCGGCTGGCACAAAGGAAACTTTCGGTGGAGCTGACAAAACGTGGGGGGTTGCTGAGAAGATGAGGAAGGTTAGTTACTCGAAAAAGAGGGGGGACTTACCCCCACTCTTTGTGGGGGAGGGGGAATGGTCGGTGGATTTTCTTGGGGAATTCGATCCCCCTATCTAAACAAAAAGGGCTTCCTCCCTCGTTCAACGGGGTCCGGGACCGATTCACAGCCTCGATATACATGTGTATGCTCTCGAGCTTTGCCGAGGACGGGATTTCGGTCCTCATCTTTACCCATTTGAGGTTATCGAATAAACATTACCCGTTCAAATTCGATCTTCCGAAACCTTATGGATTCGCCGGTGTAGATGAGCCGCATATCGCCCGTTGATTTGAACAAGATCCGACAAATGATGATGTCTAATCCTGAATTGATGTGAATGGCCCTGAAAGCATGAAGAATGCGAGCCCTGAAGATTTACGACAAGTGGCGGACCAATTGAAGCATGTTCATCCTGAGGAGATGACTGAGATTGATATGAAGATGGCTAATGCTGGTCCTGAGGAGATTGCGGCTGCATGTGCTCGTGCAGATAAACGCAGCCCAAATGCTCAAGAAAGAGAAAATTCGTAGTAAACAGCTCATAGTTCTCAGCTCAAGAATTGTGAATCACTTATTCTCGTGGGGCTTGGTCACCAAATTTGTCTGCATCACTTGACTTCTTTCTTCTGGGTCTTCTCTGTTTTCTTTTAATTTTTTTCCTCTTGTGGTTAATTCTGTTCAGTCCTATTTGCATTAAACCCGAACCTAAGCGTTCGAAGAAAAGTTGAGAGGAAGATGAGCTCGAGGGGTCCTAGAGAAAAATGGGGAGGTGAGCTGAAGAGAAGGAAGAAGGATCCTTATGATGGCGGGGGATGCTCAAGCAGTATCATGGGCGATGGAGTTTTAACGAATGTAGAAGACTTGTAGATCTGCTGTGGTAGATGCTGGACACGAGAGCTTTGAACTGCTCAGGAATCTTAACCTGAAGCATAGGACTCAGGCTTTAAATGGAGGACGATTTCTTGGGAGAATGCTATCTTAATATTCGATTCTAAAAGTTTATGCCAGTTGCTGGCTTCTCTGAACGTGGAGTTCTTTTGTTCATTTTTTCTGCAGGTTCATGTGGAAATGAACGAAGGCTGTTATGAGCTTGACACCATATGCTTCGAATATTTCAAGGAGTTTTCGGCCTTCCTTCGTAATGTGCAGGTTTTCGCGGAAATTCAAGTTACGAAATCAAGCTTCGTGATTATCGTCCATCAACGCTCCAACCATTTGTATCGACCGGACAACTATAGAGAGAACCCGAGGTGCACATTGAGCGAATCTGAGCAGCAAAACCATCACACCAGCTATTACTTTTAAAGGTAAGGTCTTTATTCTTGGTGGATTTATTCTGCTTAGGTTGTAGCAAGTTGTGTGTTATTTGAGTGCACGATGAAGAAGGTGCGTCTGCGAATGTCTCGTATTTGTGTTACGCCATTATCAGACTACCAATAAGTGCTTCGTTGCTCCTTCTAGTGATCAAACCTATTGGATGGGATTGTAATATTTGAATACTTGACTGCCTTGGTTAGGGAGAACTAGATAGGAAAATATGAATTGAGAGAAGGGGTGTATACGTCTGACGTATTCATATGAAATAAGTCTGATTTGGCCTTGGACTCGACGAGTGTGTTAGATTAGGTGTGCACATTGTCTTTCTAGCAGGATAGGTCAGGAAGATTTTGGGTTAAATCTGGATCGTAAGGTTGAAACAGTGAAATAGAATGGGTAAGGAAATGGAATTTGGACCCATTTTGTCTGCTATTTTTATCTCGTTTCTATATACCTACCCGTATATATATATATTTTATATGTGATAATCTTAAACCTCCCACGGAGATCTTCTCACCCTTGTTTAGTTATCTTTGTGTAGCATATGTAATTAGAGCATTCTGATTAAATGGGAGGCAAACTTGATATTGGGAGGAAACCTATCTAGGAAAAATAAAAATACGAATGGAGTTTCATAAATTTTAATCATGATTGGTCCACGAATTTTTGTGGGGTACAACATACTTCAATAAAAGTTGCTCGTCAAAAAGTAAGTAAATTAATAAAAACAAGAACAAAATAAAAATCAATACTATGCCGTTTTGAGAACCACTTCAAACCTAGGTGAATTTGGGCCGGGTCTTCGGGTTTGTGGGACGGATCAACTTGATCCGATCCGAAAATATTAAATAATAATAATAATAATAATAATAGTAATAATAATAATAATAATAATAACAACAACAACAACAACAACAACAACAACAACAACAATAATAATAATACATATATATATATATAATACATATAATTGGAAATTAAATGATAAATTTAAAAACAAATTCAGAAAAGAAGAAAATTTTTCAAAATTCCCAAAATTCTCAAAAATTAGGAAATGGATTGTTTTAATCGACCAACCCTATTTTCAGCGATTTTGCCTCTCCAATCCTTGAAAAATGACCATTTTGCCCTTCTGGTCAGATTGACCCAAACTTCATCCAAGTCATCCAAAATGAATTTTCATGAAATTGGTACCGAAAGGGCGTTAGAGTAATCTAACGTAACCAAGTCCCCGAACTCATAATCTGTGGTTCGCAGGAATAAAGTATTTCTCCCGATACTTTATTTAGGTTTCTAATCGACCTACCAAGAACGATTAGTGGCGGCTCCAAAATTAAAAATCATTTAAACAAAAACCAAAGTTGCGATTCGGTAGGGCTTGGGGAGGGTCCGTGTTAGGTTAGTTAATCTAATTAACCTAATAATCTGTTCACCTGAAAAATTAAATTTATTCTTAAGGTCGCGACAACCTACAATTGAGGGAACACATTCCACTTACATGTGAACACTAACATAGAAAACATTATGATTAGTAACCAGAGGAGCAGGTGGAATCAAATCAATTCCACAATATCTCACATCAATATGTTTATCCGTGGCTGTCTTTGAGCTAGTTGCCAATAGTTATAAGCATCAGTAGACATACAAAAAGTAAAATATGTATAATTGCACAGAGCTTAAGACTAAGTGAAACTTTGGAATCGGTACCAAAAAAACTCATGATGGCTCTTGCATTAATGAGAGTTGCTCAATATCATATCCACTAGTAATAGGTATTGTATTTGGCACTTGGACACTGTAGTAAGATGCAAACGTTGCATTGCCAATACGAGGTTGTCCAAATGTTAAAACTCGAACATTCCGTGCTTCATGATTGACCTGAAACAAAGTGTCCCTAGTTATATAAGTAAATCAAGCAAATGCTGGTCTGAAAAAAATAGCTTCAGCACACATAATTAGATGCCAAATAACTTCATTAATACATAAATGGCCCAGGCATGGTAGGGTTGTTTATGTTGAGCTGTTTCCAGTAGAGATCTTCAACCCCATTCTGTATGTTGTGGACATAAATAGAAGGGACCAACTATCAGTTCAGTGACTTGGAACCCCTGTTTCAGGTGAAAAGACATTAATAATCAGTTCAGAAGCTACTAAGAGGAGGCAGCATATGTGCCCACAAAATCTCATCTCAAGAATTGGCCATTCTGTACTAAGGATCTATTTTTCAGGCAACCGTAGCAATGATGTCATATTAAAGCATATTGAATTACCTTGGTCTTTCCATCACATCTAGGACCCGTTTAACTAAAAAGTTTGGTCAAATCCAACATGTAAACCTGTAAAATAAAAAGATTTGCATATAATTACTATTTTATTGTTTTGAAATGGTCAAACCTGAAGGGTAATAACAATAAGGTTTAGGTACAAGCAAAAATCTCTACAAAGAACACCTATGGCAGATGCATACTCCACGAGTATCATGGCAAGAGCGTGATTGTAAACAGCTTTATGAGCCTTGGACCTCACTCTAAGTTCTGCATTTACCAGTTGAGAAATTTTCAGACTCTTTGTTTTTTGGTCGAAGAGAATTTTTCAGATTGAAAATGCGGTCAAAAGCTCATTTAGTTGTTCCCTCAATCAAACAAATTCCCAAAGAAAAATTTTCGAGAACTTTTTTTTATCTTTATCCCCCTCCCCAGATTTCAAAATGGGTCGGATAGGCAATGAAGCAAATTTCCTACGTCTCTTGCAAGTTATTTTGACAAATCAAATGAGGAAATCACTTTGAGGAAACAGCACATCAAAACAATATTTCAGTTCAGTTTTGCCTTCGTCTTCGTGATCTTGAAGAACTATTTACAAAATGCGATGCGGAGAAAGGGGAATAAGTAAACAACACAAGGCCGCCCCTTCACATAAAGCTACGCCACTAAAACCTAAAGGCTACAGTGCACAGGAGAAAAGCTGAATAGCTGGTATTCAATTACGATGAGGCACTCAACAAATTTTATCCCTGAAGTAGGAACAGAAAATGAGACTCATCTAAAAGCTTAAGCTCTTCGATGAATGTGTGGATTAATATTTGATTACTCTAACACTTCCCCTCATGCTTAGTCTGGTCTTTTGAACTCAAGACCTTCTATTCTGATACTATGTGAAATTTGAGAGATGACTAACAACTTTTTTAAAAACTTAAGCTATTAGATAAAGTCATAGTTTAATACTTGATTATTCTAACAATATCAGACAAACATAAGGAAACTGGATCGATCTGACAACATTCCAGGCGCCGCATTGATCCAAACTCAATATTCTATGGGCTTAACAAAACCAACTAGATACAACAAAACACTTGTCAGTTATATTAACCATGCAAATTTCACCGTCCAAGCTCAAAACCCGCTATACTCAATCTTAGAGCCTATCGATTCACCCCTTATCATAATCAAAACTCCCAAATCCGAATTAAGTCTGAGGATCATTGAAGTAATTGATTGCGTGAACACGAATAAAGCTCTGGCTAATTGGTAGCTGTGCTGGCGAAGACAAAATAAAGGCAGATGAAGGATGACATTTGATAAAAAAAAAACACTATGCATCAATGACCATATATTACATTTCATATACAAAGGTGAACAATAGAACAGCCTTCTTTCCATGATGGTTCAAGGTCTAGTGTAACTCTGTCTAAATCCCATCCATACTTTCACCCATACCAAACCCCAACCCCCCCCCTCCCAAAAAAAAAAACAAGAAAGCCAAAGGAAAAATTATATTCCTATAAGCAGAGCTAAGCGTCGACTATCAGTTCAATGACTTCGAACCTTGCTTTCAGATCAAATCTCATCAATCAAAATTTATGTCATAAATTACATGCTCAACCGACTTACCATTCATGAAAAAAATTGAAAACATTTCAAATAAGAGCTCGAAGTGCTATAACTTTTTCAAATAAGAGCTTGAAATGGATTTTGAAAGAGCATGAAGTGGCACAATATAGTCTTAAAAAAAAAGCCTTACCTCAAGGAACTTCAACAGGTGAAGATGTTACCAGCTCTAAATAATTCAAACAAGCTAAGTTCTCTTACAGTACACGATTGTCGTAACTTGGTTGAGATTCAAGGCGAACTACCACCATCTTTGGCAACTTTGGAGATTTTTGGATGTCGATCTTTACGAACTTTGCCTGATCTGTCAAACTTGATGGGACTGCTACTGGTTGAAATAAAGCGTTGCTAGAGTTTAAATGTGGAGACAATTTCTTTGCTTTTCTCGAAGAAGGACGTCACATTTGTGGGAGACGAAGACGATGAATTGGGATTCCCATTTGAATATGGATCTGAGGGAGAAGACGACGAAGGGGATGGAGATATGAACAGAGAAGCTATAAGAGTATATGCTAATGACCTTTTTGCGAGTTTTGGGCTGAGAAACTGATGTAGGTACTGAAATTAGGATACCTCCATACAACCAGAGCGTTCTTAACTATCTACAAACATTGCTTCTCTTTTCCTAGTTTGGTTTGGCTTTTTTAGCAATTGTCACTTTGGATGCTTTCTCCTTGCTTTTATGTTTCCCAGCTAGAGGTATGTATGTCAATTGCATCGTTTTCATTTGATAGGTAACAAATTGTTAAAGATCCTTGTCCATTTGCTGCTTCACATATTTCAAAGTGGATACCCTCTGCTTCGCATTGGAGATAACTTTGCTATACTGTAAACAATTAGATGGAATGTGTGTTAAAGTCATATGACTATGGTTCTCATCCTGGAACTTTACAACATAATCAATTCATTGTTGCAACTGTGAAGAAAACAGACCCTCTGTATTGTTATGCTTAAGTTCAGTTTCTTTTCCAGGAAAAGCATGCCCCTTAGTGGGATTTGCAAATGTTACGGTGAAGTTATCAAATAAAAGAGGAATTTCACTTGGGTAACGGCATGAATAGTTGGTGCAGCAATACTTCTCCATGGTATTATAAATCATCTAGAACATATGATCAGTCTCTAGGGTCAGAAATCATGTAAATGGACTCCTCTGTGATCTTGATTCTTGCATAAATTTTCTAGAAATGGTTCTGCCTAGGTGATTATCTGTAATAGAAGCCCTTCCATTCACCTCAAGTTATACTAGACGATTCTTTAGGTTTTAAGATTGGCAAGTAGTGCTAAGGGAAACATCTCAAACCACT